>CM060935.1:298490859-303490859 GCA_030765085.1 Allium cepa | reverse complement strand
TTATAAAAAAATCCAAATTTTGATTAACACCAATTTCAACAATTAAATAAGTCAATTTATCATAATCATCATAATGTGATCATTTATTGTAGTATATACGGGTAGTCATTGATTCAGTATTGACACAAAGTCAAATTAAGACTTGGGTATAAATGTGACATTCAAAAGAAAACATGAATTATCAATGTATTAATGTACATATCCAAATAAGTTTACAAACAACATTTTAGTAATTAGATTGGAACTAAAAGTTATGTAAACCTAAAGTAATAAACATCTTCATAAACTATTTAGTGCCACTGAGAGTTGAAGTACTCCACTGTACATGTCTTGATAGATGTAGCTTATGCCCACTCCACACTGTTCTCTTTAGAATTCAAGAACAAAGTTTAGATGCATTATATTCTACTTTGTAGAAGATTGGAGAACAATAGTATAATGGTGTTCATTTTGTTGCCTTGGAGAATGTTTAATTGTAAGGTGATTACAGATAACAAGCATGCATAGAATTACAATCAAATATGATAAATCATGTTGATAATGGAGTGCCAAAAAACCTGCAATTAAAGTTCAAATTTATCCCTATTCCATGTCTGATGAAAAACACAATACATACCATGAGAAGTTCATGCCTTTTTAACTCTATCACAACCTAGATATCAAGTTTGTTTGTCTTAATACATAGAAGATAATATAGGAAATAATGAAGTAGATAAAGCTTAAAGCCAGTGTACTTTCTAGAAATAAATATTATATATGTTTTGGTGTTATCAAATTCAAACCACATGTAGGTGCAGCGAGTCCGTGAGCACCAATAAAAACATGAAAATACTGCTCTGTAAAAAGGGTATCAAGTTTATTTTATGAGAATTATGTAGAATAAAACTGCATAGTTAAAAAAAGAAGCATGTCATTGTAAGTGGTTATTGCTAAAATATTTTGGAATGATTGTCCGATGTAGAATTAAGATTTGATGAGAGAAGGATAGGTTTTTAAAATTGAAAATTTTAGGAAAGAGAAAAAAAGTAGTGTTTGGCTTGAGGACATAGTTTTATGTCCGTGTTTCAAATATATATGTCAAATAGCGCGAAAGAGATAAGTGGGGGTTGGACAATCCAAGTTATCCCAGTAAAGAAGAGGAAGAGAAGAGAAGACAGTTTTCGATATTTCCCCAAAGGAAAAAAATAAGAAAAAGTTATTTTAAATTTTATATATTGAAACCGTTTTCAAAATCAACAGTTTTCCATCTCCTCCTCTTCTTGCATTTTAAAGTACACATCGTTGAAAACGCAAAACACATAAATGTTTTAAACCAAATGCTACGTAAGTTTTTCCCACTGTTCAATTGTTTTGGTTAGCTAAAAATCTTTTTTTACCTATATCCTAACAATAAGAAAAATAACTCCCATTTAATCTTTATATACCATATGAAATTTGTGCCTTTAATCCTGTAGTTCAAACTATCAAAGGGTAGAAATGAACCTCATCATCTGTTTTACTAAATATACAGCTGAATTTAATAGCATGGTGCATATTATGCGAACAGTTAACCACATGCAACATTGTAATATTACCCATTTGAAGCATGTGCTATACCTCGTTTAATATTTATCTGATAGCTTCTTATGTGCATGTGTTTTCGTTTTTTCTTTAACACGGGTTATAGAATCCTTCAACCTTGGTTTCCTGGCGAGTGAAATCAGTGACATGGATTGGTAACCAAATGAAAAGAAAATGACAATGTAATATTTAACATGCTAACATCGTGAGATTATGCTACATATTGGACTTAATTTATGTAGAGCGGCATTAAACGGCAAGATAATATCATTTATTTACAAGAAAAGGAGGTTTTATTAAAGCCAATAAATAGACAAAAAAGTATGTTAAAAACTATTGTTGAACTATTTTGTTACCTGTAATGTAAATTTTGTTATTCATCTAGAGACACACTGCCTGAAGCAAATTTAAGTCTTCTCCTGTACTTGGAATGTTTGGCCATCTTCTCTACTTGCTTGCTAGCTACCTCATAGTCCACGCACTATGGTGTATTCACCTTAAGAAATATATAATGGGTTTTATTCAAAAGTGGTGCAATGGAAGTCCCACCTACAACATCGATATTCTAAATTTCCAACTTAAGCATCCTGATTCACTAAGCTAGTTTACTATAGTTGTAGCATAAAGTGACATGTATTCTAGCGATTAAAAGCAATGTAAACCATCATTTTATAATGTACCTCAATGAGTCATGAAGATCAAGTATCTAACATATATACATATCAATTTTTTTTCAAATGATTGGCCTTCGACTTTAATTTTGTCATTGTTATGGACATCCAATGCCTTAAACCTATGATGATACTTTAATAAACAAAAGGTGGCACATGCAAGACTGAAAAGGTTTGTTATACAGGTAGCTAATATATAGTGGTCAGTTATATGATAAACAAACTATAATGAAATTTTTTATCTGTACGAATTAAGAGCTTAAAGTGGAAAGTTATTGTTTGTAAATAATTCAAAGATAAAATAATCTATGAGCTAATTGAAAGCCCTGTCCAAAAAAATTTGGAATACAATAATTTATCATGCCTATGAATGTAGCTTATGCCAGTTGAAAGAAGTGAAATTATCAAGTGAACCGTAAAATATTCGATATATAGATAACTCATCCAAAAAATAAATTATGGTAATATGCTGATAACGCTTTCAAAGCATAATGAAAAGCTAGAAACTTACTAATTTCTCCGAAGTCCTCGCTAATCTTGTTACAACACAAAAGAGCTGGAAACTTATCAATAGTTGAAGCTTAACAAACATCAAAAGTGTTCTATAATTTTGTAGCAACAATGAAGATTCTATTTTCATCATCCCTTCTACGATTATTAAACGTGTTATTTTTTTGTAAATAGTTATTTAAATAAAATTACGGATTATGTAATTGTTGAAAGTACATGGTTAAAGAAAAATAATATTAAATTAGCGAGTAAATAAAATTACAAAAAGCATCTTCAAAACTTCATTGCAGATTAAAAAACTTCAGAAATCTTGTAACCTTATTTTATAGATATATGTCATGGCATATGCATTTGAAATATGATTACTGTTGATTTGATAAACACATTTTTCAAATCAATCAAACTACAAATATCCAAAAGAATAATTTAAGATCAAAAGTAAATTGCCATTGGAATAGTTGATGTACACAAATAGTTACTTTATAGACTTCCATCGACAATAAGAAATTCAAAGAAGTATATCAAAGAAAAAGTAGTAAGATAAACAAACAAAAATAGACAATAAATGAACTTAAAACTAAATACTTTCAGCAAAAGCATTAAACCGAGGTACCGCTCTAACTCTTAGGAATTTTGTAACAATGTATGTCAACAATGAGATGAGAATTCAAAAGTTATGAATTAACGCAAAGTTGTATGTTAACCTTTCAAGTTAAAATTTGCATTAGTATGACAATTAACATTTTACCTTTTAAATTACAAATTACCAAAACTATACATTATTTAAATCTTTACTTTTTCAACTTCATAATTTATATTAAATTGTTCCAATTTTTTTACAATATTTTCAAGTACGTAGACACCAAGCACTTCAATGCACTAATAAAAATGAATTTTTTCCACATAGTTTTAAAATAGCATGGCCTAATATTATATCGGACCAATACACATTTAGTATATTGGACTCACAACCCACAAATACATTAGTATGAGCATGGTGTTGTTTAAAAAAAGTTATAGCCGATAAATTACTTAGTTTAGTAGGTATCGTATAATAAACAAAGAAGCCGTTGACAAAATTAAACTACAGTAAGAATGAATCATGCCTATACAAATTAGTATGGCACCTATCTATTTCTATTTTTTCCCAAGAGTCGATCATTAGCCGCACGAGCTTCTGCTTGTCCACTTCCATCAAAAGTCCTTACACAAAAAAAGCTACCATATATTTTTGTACTTATAGCAGGCTATGTGGCTATATTTATGTTGAATAAATCAAATGTATTCAAAGAATCTTAATGAAATGAATATTCTGAATTTTGTTAAAACATTTGCTGAAAATAATTCCTAACTTATTTTCATACTTCACAAATTTATTGAATACAATCATAATTTTACATTCAATTTTTTTCAATCAAGATACTTTAAATATTTCACGAATTTGCTAATTTCAATCACAACTTGCAATATGCTCTGACATACTCCTGATTTCAATCACAATTTTATAATGAATTTTTTCAACCAATAATTAGGTGTTTGGAATAAGTGAGGGATATATAAATAAAGACATCGTTATTCAAAGAAAAAAACTAGGAATATGAAGTTAATTTAATAAAAACATGTGCGGAGGAACTTAGGTATACTGAAATCATATCGCATAGGGAAGAAGAAGAAGTGCTTACATTGGAAGAACTGGCAACTTCGAAGAAATCCAATCAATGAAAGGCAGTCCTCCGTCCGCGCGGCATCAGGAGATGATGACAACCTCAAAAAAGCATCGAGGAAAACTAAAAGGTACGGAGAGAAAAACTGGAAGGTATGGAGTGGAAAACTGGAAGGTAGGGATTCGGAGTCAATCGAGCTGGCGAATGTTGGGGGAAGGAAGCATGATGGCGAGAAAGAGGAGCATGCACAAATTGGGTTGGAATTTCTTATCAAGGTTGGAAAAAATTAGATGAAGGGGATTTCAGCAACAATGATGAAATAGATAGAAAAACGTGATGGTTGAGTCTAAATTGTAGCACAAACTTGAAGGGGGCATCTATGTTCTTGAAAGATGACTCGCTAATAATATTAAGCTATAGTAACATACTATAATATGTTTGTTCTACCATTATTGGTCAGGGGAAGGCCTGATTAATATCCCAGTAAACTTAAAATATTAACAATGCATCAAACCATATATCTCTATAATTTTTCCCACACTACTAACATAAGAATTGTTATAATGATAAATATAGTTTTCTTTTACATTAATGTAATGTAGGTTAACTTTTTTGACTACAAAATTAAACTTGTAAATCCATAGGTCATTAACCTTGGTTTCATTGTTTGTTTTTAACAGGTTAACATTTACAGGTAACAGAAAATTTAAGTTAAATTGAAAATCAAAAAAAGGCTAAGTCAGCTTACTACCGAAAGGATTTAGTTGGACAGAGCTTCTTATAATCGCAAAATTATATGCTCCAAAACATATGCTGAACTTTGACCAAACATCTATATCAGCAGCTGAAAGAGGAACCTAGGTAGACAAAAAATTATAGAGTAATTACTGAAGAAAATAAATAAAACGTAGATGTTAAAATTTGTATAGACTATCATATTCGCATTGGTTGACATAGTTAGGTGACATCATTAATACAAGAGCGAGATAACGAACATTAACAGCAGTAGTACTTAAGTTAAATAGTAAAAATTAATGAAAATAACTAAATGTATGATAAAATTTATTAAGTCTTCTGACTACCATTAGTCTAAACTGCGAAACTTTTGTCGATTTTTTCTCTTGATCTAGTGTTAAGAAATCATAATGAGTAAAAATGGGTTATATACGTAATGGTATATATCAAAGATAACATAGTGGCATGGGTTACTAAAGTTAATAACCAAGAGCTTAAACAATTCATGTTAATGTGGATGCGCACATAAACATGCATAGATTAACAAACGGTCATTATCGGCAAAATATCACTCTCAGATTATGTGATGGTTGTTAACCCAATGCCATCACATCACCGTCCGGTGGACTAGAAAGAGGGGGAAAACATAAAATAGTAAAAAAACAACTAATGTTATGGAGAATTATTGATCTTTTGATTATACGTATTAAAACGAAAACTTCATAGTACCATTGTATCATACCTTACAACATCTGGTATGTCTACTCCAGTTGCTGCTACTGTTGCTAAGCCATTGCCTCAGCAGCTATTGCTATATGAACTCCAGCAAGCAATTGGCTAGCAGTCTAAATAACTGAAAAATGTATTAAAAAAGAGCCACTGTTAAAGTAATGTCTCTGTAGAAAAAGAATATAATGGATTAATATTTTGTGCCAAAAAAAACAACAAATGCATATTCTACCAATGAATTAATATAGTAGGTGAGATTCAGTTTAAGAAATGTGAGAAACATTTATGTAAGTCCAAAAGTATGACTTTGATCAAATAATGATTTCATACATGGCTAGAAAAACAAATGAATGTATGCAAACAAATAGATAACATAGAAGACCAATATATACAATCTATTAATAAATCAATAAACAAAATTTAATGTCCATTATACTACTATATAACAGATGAACAATAATAAATATATGTTCCAACCCGGGTAATACGTCTAAGAAATTATTCCATGCGAAGAGCCGACATCGAGGTGCCAAACCTTGGGGTTTTTAAACCAGATAAAGGAGAGATCCAGTTGGGCTTGCTAGCGATGGGAGATTAGTCACCGTAAGTATGCGTACTGTAAGAGTAGAGATAAGGTACTCCTGGCCAAGTGTAACACATTTGCTTACAACATTAACAAAACAACATCCTCTGTAAATAAAGATCAAGATAAAACACATTTTGTAAAACTCTAATATTTGAGACGGTGAAGGAGTCAAAAAGAGAAATTTGATCGTGGATTATCAATGATATTTTTGTTTCTTTTCATTATATTTTGCAACATTATGATAATTAAGCTGGATATATGTTCAGTAAGTTTTTTAATCTGTTATAGTTGTTGAAATTTCAACAGTTTTAAAAAATTTCAATTTAAAACGATGCATAAGCCACAATTATACAATTAAACATGTTTGATTTAACATAAGTAAATTTGTAACTAAGACAATTTTCATACTAATGACTTTTAACCTAAAAAAATTTCATATTCAAATCTTAAGAAAAAACCAAAATGAATTATTAAACTATCATAGGTAAGTAAAACATAATATTTAACAAAAGTTTGTATGATCACTTGTTTTAACAATCAAACCTAATTTGCGACATAAAGCCCAGCTTAGTATCATGAAAAATTGCAATCAACACAGGGCAATCAAATTGATTTTAGGAAAAAAATTCTTCTTTTTACAACATACACATCTTAATCCATAATAAATTTTGTCTGCAATAAATTCACGGCGGCCACTTTTATAATAGTTTCCATAGGATGTTTTGCATGCTTTATCGCATTTGGTGTCAAAAATGTAGGGATCATAGATTTCAGGCCTTATTGAACAATTTGGATCAACACAATCCACTGTATTCCCTGTTGCATATGAAAGACAAGTGTTTTAATTAATAAAGGAAATTCAGATAATATTTAAAACGCATTGATATAAGACTGCATTGTAATATAATTAACAGAAAGTATAAATTTCCCATTACTATATATATCCTGTAAATGCTTGGGTATATTTCTCTCTAATATATGTAATTAAATAATAATGTATTAAGTTAGAGAAGATACCTGATGCCATTAGAAACACAGCCAAAACAAACAAGTATGAATAAATCTTCTTAAGCTCCAGGATCCTTCTATTAATCAATATGATAATACAATGATAAATTTTAGGAAGAAGGAGCTTAATTTATAAGTGAACGTGTGTGGGTGTGTCTTCAACTTTCTTATTGTATATGCAATTTGATAAAGAATCGTGATAAAACCATTTCTTTTTATAGATAGGAATGTTCAAAGCATAGGACCTCCTTGATATGTGTAATTTTAATAGGTGCATTCCTTTTGCATACATATTGTTGTGAATATAAAAATTATTATATGCTCAATATTTTAAGTTTATAGTTATATGCAGTAAATGCAACCCTTATCCTTCATTCATTTATAATCATGTACCTCCTCTCCCAAGATTGAGTTATAAATCATGTCATATGTAATAATTGGTTTAAATAATTTTTGGATTACATTTAATATAACTTGTCGACATAATCCTTATGTGACTTGATGTTTTGGTCAAAATTATACGACTGCATATTATCACTAGGTCGATTAACCTTGCTCAAGGGCTTTCAATGTGTGAGATTGAAAAACGGCTCAAGTCAACCATAGAGACCAAGTAAGAGCCAATTGACTTCATCCCTCCTCCTCTACTGATAGCTTTACCCAACGAAGCCATTTTTGTTCAATCATGCTACATATGCCCGAAAGCTCTCAAAGCACATCTGCTGCTTTGTTGTATGCTTGCCTTGAAAAGGCCAAGGAGGTAGGGGAAGAAATCAAAGAAACTAAAGCTCAAGAATTGAATGTTTGCTTGCTTTGGTGTGTAATGCTAGGAACTAGCCTTTAGTTTTAGGTTAATTTTGTGTAGGCTTGGCCCACAATTTTGATTTTCTATTAGTGTTAATAACACTTGTATCTTCTTCAAATTTTGCTTGACTTGAATAATAAATCTTTTTGTTCTACTCAAATCTTGTGCAAACATTTTAAGTATTTGAGAAATGCATTCCACATTCAATGTGTTTTATGATCCATTTGGTACTATCATTATTGGACTAAGTTATTAGTCTATTTTGTTGTTCAAGCGAGCAAGGGGTGATCAGCAGGGCGTATATCTACATGTGTTTGCATATGACCATGTTCGATTATGGAGCATGATCGAATTTCGATCATTTGGAAAGATAACATAAACATTCCTTGTCCGGAAATTCTGAGTATGGTTACACCTAACTCCGGGCATCAATCGATGTGATTTTCCTCTAAATGATACTTTGAGCATCCTCCTCAGGGATGCGTATTTTGACCGTGCCAAACTCCGGGCATCGGTTGGAACTAACCACTTAAAATAGTGGTTTGAACATCCACATCCAAGATGTTTGCCTTTGACAACGCCTAACTCCTGGCTTTCATCGAAGTTTGTAAGAGATCCTGCCTATCTCTGGATGTAGACCTTTCGTCTTGCATACTCCGAGCAAGGGTGGATGCTCTACCAATGTAAGGATTGAGATTTTCGACTTTCGAAAATCGACATTAATACGCCCACTGTATCAATTGTCGAACAATCGAATGCCAAAAAACCGTACCCTTAGGGTTTAAGAAGAAGAAAACGACAGAAGGAAGGAAGAAAGAAAAGCAACAGAACAATATCAGAATCTGTAACGACCCAGAATTTTTAGTAATTTAAATTTGAGTATTTAATTAATTTTAAATGTTTATAAGTGAAAATTTTAAGTTAAATAAGTTATTTCTTGAATATTGGATTTAATTGGTCATTTAAATCGATTAATTAATAGTGAAATTTCGTAGATAATTAGATATTGGGTTAAATATGATTGAAAATGGTTTGGAAAATTTTGTTATATCATATTAAAGTTATAGAAATATTTTAGAACTTGTAAAACTGAATTTGGAGTTAATTTGTAAAAATTGAATATTTTAATATTTAATTATCGACTGAAAAATAGCCAATTTTTGAACAGTCTCGAAATTGAACGAAACGAGTTCCATTGGATCCGTAATAGTTAGTTATTATCGGATTTCAAATTTCGTAGCAAACGGAGTTGTCATTTGACCGTGGCAGCTCGAAACGCATCGATATCGTTTTAATTTTAATTCGGCGAGTTAAAATAGCCATTTTTCAAACGGTCTCGGATTTCGACGAAACCAGTTTCATCGGATCCGTAATGTGATATTATTGCAAGATTTCAAATTTCAAGTCGTTTGGATTTATCGTTTGTCCGGTACAAGCCAAAACGCCTAGAAATCGCTTAAATCGGTTTAAATTTAAATTGAGCGTTTATTACCGTATCTCACACATATGATGGAATTAGCTTCCGAAACTTGTTCCATTGTGTCCGGAATGCGGAAAAACATTAGGATCGCCTGGCGGCATGCGTCATTTGGAGTTCGTTTGCAAAAGTGTCAAATTGGTGATTTTAATATTAAAATAATATGGTTATATGTATATATTATTTTCAAAACCCTAGCCACTACCACCTATGGCCGGCCCTAAATTTTTCCATGGCCAGAACGCAACGATTTTCATCTTGATTTTTCTTCCAATCCGTTCACTTTCGAGAGAAGTTCCCAACTAACAAAACGAAGAGAGCCTCGAGCACTACGTATCCAACGGTAGTGATCTGAATCGGAGTTGCGTGGTGGTCGTTAGGGGGCCATGAAGGCCGTGCGTTTCGTGCATTCCTCAAGGTGGAGGAGGGGGCCGAGTTTGGCCTAGCTCTGGCCGAAGGTGGCTCTTGTCGTGGGCTACGAGGTGGCGCTCTCTGATCGATGCAAAGGCGAGTGTGGTGGTCGCGAATTCAAACCCTAGGTGTGGATGTTTGGGTTTCTCGTGCGCGCGTGTATACCTGGGAGGAGAAATGCGAACGGGAAGAAGGGAGAGCATGGGGCCCGCACGCGTGAAGAGGGGGTGAGGTGTTTTCTTTTAATTTTTAGTTTAAATTCAAAATTCAAATTCGTTCAATCTTTAAAACGTGATAACTTTTTGCTGCGAGGTCCAAATTGAACGAGATTTTTTGCGTTGGCTTCGTATCGCCGAGCTCTTCGCAATGCAGCTGGTTTGGAGTCGATTGGAGCTCGTTTGAATTTCGGGTAAAATTAAACGTTCGTTTAATTTTATTCGAAACGAACGACGAAACCGGAATAAAAATCAAGGTGAGAACTCCTCACTCAATCGAAAGGTTTTGTTTAAAATTTTAAATAGTTATTATTGATTGTTGATTGCTGTTGATTGTGCTAGTAGATATAGTAGGATATATACTATATATAGCGATATATATATATTGGCATATGTATATATCGGATTTGATTTCCCGCCTCGTATAGCGGATGAGACCCTATTGCGCCGTTATTAAGCGGAATATTTATAAAATCCCATATACCGCGATATTCCACCTTGAAGTGGAATTGGTATTGTGCTAACGTCTGTGGATGCAGGGTAACAGGTTGGAGGGATCCAACTGGATTCCTCACATATTTATCTGTTTATGAATATTATGTTGATTGTTGATAATCATATTGATATATGACACTTATTCCCGTGATTGACCATCTGATGTTGTTGCATCATCGGATTCAAATTTTTAAAATTAAAAATAACGGTTTTGAATTTAAAAGGGGTTTTAAATCGATTTTTCAAAGAATATGGTTTATTAAAAAATTTTGAATTGATTAAATTTTAAAATAAATAGATGGATAAAATTTTATGTTTTAAAAATTTATATTTTTATAAAATATAACTTAAAAGAAATTTTTAACAATAATAGGTTTTTATAAAATAGTTAAATTTGGTTTTTGGGAAGTTATTATTATTAATGGGTTATATAAAGGATTTTATAAATGGATGTTTTTAAATAAAAATTTTTGAAGTTATAGAATAAATTTATAAAGTGTTAAGTTGATGTATAACATGAATTTCACTAGGATTTATAGATTAATAAATGTGAAATTTATAAAACGAATGGTTATTGGAAAATTTTAAGCTTATAAGTTATTAACTTATAAAAATGGATTTGGGCATTAAAAAGGGGAATTTTATAGAAATTGTTAATAAATGAAGATTTCATTAGTTGAAATTATTATAAACCATAAAGAAATCTTGTAAGTGATAAGATTTTAAATTGGTGAAGTTCAAAGGAACGATTTGGTAAATAAATAATATTATAAGTATTTAACTTACAATATGGCTTTTGGGTATGAAATTGGGTTATGTAAAATTGCATCGGATTAATAAAGGAATTTATAAAATTGGGGTTTATAATAGAAATGGAATTTATAAACTATGTTTATAAATTTGAAATTCATCGAATTTGATAAATTGAAATATGGGAATTTGTTAAGTGGGCTATATTCACTATTTTGAATATTGAATAGATTATTAAATAAAATGGGTTTTTTTTTGGGAAAGGAATGTTTTAAATGGAATTTAAAACGAATTAAAGGTGTTTTAAAATGTATTGAGTATTGAAAACATAGATTTCAACATTGATTGTTGAAATAGACGTTTTCGAGAAACAGAAGGGAATAATTTGTATAGTATTGGATTTATATATCTATTTTTAATTTCAAATCCATAAACTAGTGTTTTGGGTTATCGTAACGATGTTTTACGCAACATTCGTTTTTAACCCAAATAAATTTGAATAAAAGAATAGTTTCCTTATAGGAATGAAATAAATACTTAACGGTGGTTTAAGTGTATTGGGTATTTTCGAAATTGTTGAAAAGAAATTAAATTGTGAATTATTTATTATTAAATAAGTTTAGAAGTGTTTTTCCAATATGAAATGGAACGTTTGAGAATTCACCTTTTAAGGATAAATGGAAAGTGAATATTTTGAAATTGATTTGAGGATCGGGTATGTGTAGATCTTTGGGAATTGGGAAATTCACTATGGAATTTGAAAAGGGGAAGGGAAATTTGTTTAAAAATAAATGTTGATTTATTTTTAAGTATGGGATATAATTTACGAATTTGAAACGTAAGTTAAATTTAAATCGGTAAAGATTTATTTGGTGGTTTGAAATTTGTTTTCAAAAGGTATATATGGTTAAGGTGATTTGAAATTAGTTTTCAAATGGTTAAGGTGATTTGAAATTAGTTTTCAAATGGTTAAGGTGATTTGAAATTGGTTTGCAAATGGTTAATGTGATTTGAAAATTGGTTTTCAAATGGTAAAGGTAAATTGAAAATTGGTTTTTCAATTGATTAAGTGTGGAAATTTTATCGTGAAGTGGTTTTGGTAAAACAAATAACTGGGGCAATTATTTGGAAATGGTGTATATATATATATATCTCTCGTAAGATATTTTGGGACTTAATAATTTTGGAAAAATTATTTGGAATCTGATGATGTGGCGCATCTTTATTGATAGTTAAATAACCGACTATCAATATTTACCCTTGGATGGTATTGATTGTGTTTGTTTGGAATTGAATGCACACTTATTTTTAAAATAAGCGCTCGCTATTCGGTTTAGCCGGGAGAGGACCTTTGTGTCATATATCCCATTCCGAATATGCGATACGTCGTTTGGATTGCATTTGAAGACCGGTGTGAAGACCGGGTATTTGTGAGAACGATAGGATGACCTATCGATTGTCTCCGCATCGTTAGCTACGATATGGAGATTTCCTTTGTGATGGGAAATTTTATCGGGATTGTGGATACCCGGATTGCAAGGGCTTCTTTGGAAGTGCCTTCGGTTCTGTTCGAACCCGGAACAGACTTGTATGGTTATGTGTCTGACATTACATTTTGAGAGATATAGCAGATTTCTTTCAAATACATTTCTGTTGGTGGCGGAGAATTTATTCTCTTAGCTTAACACCCTTCTCTGAGACGTACGAGCTCAGAGGTTATGTAGTTGAAGGTTATCAGCGATATTTCCCAATCTGGTAATGTGGCATGCTGAGTGCTGCTGTGTGATGATCATTGGTTGATCGTTTGGATTGGATCATTTGTTGATCATTTATCTGTGTGATCTTGCTTTGGTCATCTGTGGACCCAAAGCATGGCTTTGTTACACAAAGCGTAGCTTTGTGGACGAGACTTCGTCAGGACCTCACTCCCCGGAAATGGTCGAAACAGGAATATGCGGCAAGGTTATGAGGGTCGCGCCCTTTAGGGTATGTCATTCCCTTCTGGAAAAGGGTGGTATCATGGTATGGAGCCCAGATATTTACTCATGTGGAAACACTATATCTATTTCTGTGTGGTGTTGTTGGTATCGAGCGCTCGGATAAAGGTCCCAAAGGACCGGGGGATGACATATTCGTGTAGTAGTTACCTAGTTACAGAGGTAACCCGGCCTTGTGTTGGCAGAGATCTAACCGTAACGTTAGTTTCTCGGGACGTCCCGCCAGAGGCGATCCCATGTGGCAGTAGGAAGTTCCTTAGCCTGACCATTTGTTGGAAATCCATTCCTCCAATACGCACCTTGTACGGTTTTAGTTGTATTACCTGCCATTCACTTATGGTGGTCACCACTGTTTGGATGGTAGCTATAGTAGGCATAGTTCGGAATGTCTATGCTGGCTAGGATTTATATTGTACTTTCGAAATTGTTTTCTACACTATGCACTAGTAATAATATCAAAAATGATTTGATTTTCGCGTAGTAAGCATCTTTGACTATCATAAGGAGAAATCTCCTCCAATTCTGCGTTTGCATTGTGTGTGTGGCGGGAGGCCTTATGGTAGTTTCATTTTTCCAAAAAGCATTTCGAATTTCGAAAGTTAAATTTAAATTCTGTTGTTGCTTGTTTAAAGATAAACTGTTTTGAGTTCTCACACCAGTCACATGACTGACCTGGAGTTTATTGTTCCTTTCCTAAACTCTGGGTGCCCACTATTTTCCACACGGGCAGTCTAGAGTTAGGTTATCAGGTTATTCTGGATTCGGGAGTTGCTGTGCAGATCTGGAGGCGAGCCAGATAGCGTAGTCTATTATCTATTGTATATAGTATTTCTTTCCGCTGTTGTTGTCGTACACTCTGATTGATGTAATGTAATGTGATGTAATGTATAAAATGTATAGTTCTTTTGTTTTAATGAATATTCATTTATCTATTATATGTTGTTCCGCTGCGACTGTGAGATTCTGTTATTGTTTCTCGTTCTGTTACTTGTTTTTTCTGTTTTCTCTTCTCTTTCTTTTCTTTCTTCTTCTACCTCTTTCTTCTTCTAAAACCCTAACGGTTCGATTTTTCGGCAACGAAAAATCCCGACCGTTACATTTGGTATCAGAGCATATGGTTAAGCGACAACCTGCTCTGTTGGGTGTTACTCATTAGAGATAGAGTCAGCAGTACTCTAGAATGAGTGTGAGTGTAATAATAGATATGAGTGCGTATTTGTTAGTGAATATAAAATTGTTTTATATTGTGATGATTGGTTTGTTGAGTGGTATATGAACCTTCGTCGGCGCAGCCTCGAAAACTGAATCGAAGGGGTTCCTAAACACTTGAATAGAACAATTCGACACAATATTGGTTTAAATTGGGTAAATGAAATAATTTTGCCTCGATTATATTTTATATATAAAAAGAAAATAATTTTTCAAGAATTATTGAAGTGTGTATATAATTGATTGCTTGGTTGTTGTTAAATAGGATATATATATAAAATAATTAAAAGTTGTTTGAATAAGCTAATAAAAGCAACTATTGTAAAAGAATAATGGTATAAACCAATGAATCATAAGATGAAATTATAATTAATAATGAGTTACAATTGTAAGATAATCATGTATGTATATAAGAAGTAAAATTATATAAGTAAAAGGTTTATAAAAGTGATTTATGAATAGAAAGGAAATTTTTGAAAGAATATTTAGCATTGATTTCACTATTGTCACTGGGAAATAATAAGGGTGATGACTGCAGCATCATCAGTATCATTTTCGAGTTTTTATGTGATGGATTTGCTACAAAAATGAATTTAAAATTGAAGTTTTGTTGTAATAAACCAATTTGAAATTAAAATTCAATTTGAAATTGATAAATATAAGTGAAAAAGGTTTTGAAGTTATAATATAAGTTAGAAGTTGAATAAAAAGGTTTTATAACTTATAAAATGGGAAAATGTAAGTGAAACCAGTTGTTGAAGTGGTTAAACAATTAAGTTAAGTAAAATGGAATATGAATTTGAATATTGATATGAATTTGACTTAAGTAAAAGTTAAATAGGATTTACTTTAGAATTGAAATCCGAATTGGATTGATAAGTTGAAGCTTAAGTTTATTTGAACAAATGATGTCAAATGGAGTATAACTTAAGTGAAGTTGAATAAAAAAATTGATCTTTGTATCAAAGTTAAATAATCAAGTGAATTAAATGATGTAAATAAAGTTGAAATGGAATGCAAGTTAAGTAATGTTGAAAGAATTGATGTTAATATCAAAGTAAATGAATAAAGTGAGTAAATGAAATTGTTAAAAAGATGTGAACTTAAGTTATATAAATGGAATTCAATTTTATTTGTAAAAAAGAACTAGCCATTGAGTTAAAGTATGAATTGAATGATAATCAATAGAATATGAATAAGTTGATATGAAATGATGCATGCAAGTGTAAATTCGTTTGAAAATAGTTGAATAATTGAATGAAAATCAATTGAATGTTAAACCAATTGGAATTGAGATAGTCGAACCAAATTGCATGCAAGTAAAATAAATAAATTTGGTTGTATTGGATGTGCATTGGTTGTTATTTGCTTGTTGGTTGATTGTATGTAAATTCCTTAAGTGTTAAAGAAATTGAATTTGTTAAATTAAAAGCTATGAAATTGAATTCACATTGAAAGTGAAGTAAATGAATTTGAATAGAATAGAAGATGTAAATTGAATTCAAATGAAATTTGAAATGCAAAATTGATTGAAAATGAGTGAAATTGAATTTATAACTTCAATAATAAAGCTAAAAGTGGTATAAAAAGCATATATCGAAATTTTGCAATAGAATTGGCAAATTGGTTTGGATATTGTATTTGGTATTGAAAGATACTACTAGCAGGATATACAGGTATATAATGGATTGGAATTTTGATTTTGAAGTTAAAAATTGAATGACTCGACAAAAAGGTACGTATTTCACTTTTAGTATGAGAATTGATGATTTCCTTCTCCAGCCACTTGGCTTTCTCTTTTCTTTTTGATTCTGAGGGGCCGTGGTGCCATTTTGTAGTCGTGCCGATCTAGCCGCGCAAAGGAGACTCTGGCGAAATTTTTCGAAAATTTAGGGAGTTAGTAAAATTTTGAGAAATTTTGAAAGTTTGAAATTTGAATTGAAATTTAAATTTGAATTGTTGAGTAAACAATGTTGTTTGAAACCTATAATTGAATTGGGAAAGCTAATTGAAATGATAGTAAATCTTTAATAAAAAGATTGGTGTTAGAAGTTGATAAAACTATTAGCTTTGGAAAAATAATAAACGGTTTAGGATCATTCTCCTTAACTTGCAATTTCGAGGACGAAATTCTTTTAAGGGGGGAAGATTGTAACGACCCAGAATTTTTAGTAATTTAAATTTGAGTATTTAATTAATTTTAAATGTTTATAAGTGAAAATTTTAAGTTAAATAAGTTATTTCTTGAATATTGGATTTAATTGGTCATTTAAATCGATTAATTAATAGTGAAATTTCGTAGATAATTAGATATTGGGTTAAATATGATTGAAAATGGTTTGGAAAATTTTGTTATATCATATTAAAGTTATAGAAATATTTTAGAACTTGTAAAACTGAATTTGGAGTTAATTTGTAAAAATTGAATATTTTAATATTTAATTATCGACTGAAAAATAGCCAATTTTTGAACAGTCTCGAAATTGAATGAAACGAGTTCCATTGGATCCGTAATAGTTAGTTATTATCGGATTTCAAATTTCGTAGCAAACGGAGTTGTCATTTGACCGTGGCAGCTCGAAACGCATCGATATCGTTTTAATTTTAATTCGGCGAGTTAAAATAGCCATTTTTCAAACGGTCTCGGATTTCGACGAAACCAGTTTCATCGGATCCGTAATGTGATATTATTGCAAGATTTCAAATTTCAAGTCGTTTGGATTTATCGTTTGTCCGGTACAAGCCAAAACGCCTAGAAATCGCTTAAATCGGTTTAAATTTAAATTGAGCGTTTATTACCGTATCTCACACATATGATGGAATTAGCTTCCGAAACTTGTTCCATTGTGTCCGGAATGCGGAAAAACATTAGGATCGCCTGGCGGCATGCGTCATTTGGAGTTCGTTTGCAAAAGTGTCAAATTGGTGATTTTAATATTAAAATAATATGGTTATATGTATATATTATTTTCAAAACCCTAGCCACTACCACCTATGGCCGGCCCTAAATTTTTCCATGGCCAGAACGCAACGATTTTCATCTTGATTTTTCTTCCAATCCGTTCACTTTCGAGAGAAGTTCCCAACTAACAAAACGAAGAGAGCCTCGAGCACTACGTATCCAACGGTAGTGATCTGAATCGGAGTTGCGTGGTGGTCGTTAGGGGGCCATGAAGGCCGTGCGTTTCGTGCATTCCTCAAGGTGGAGGAGGGGGCCGAGTTTGGCCTAGCTCTGGCCGAAGGTGGCTCTTGTCGTGGGCTACGAGGTGGCGCTCTCTGATCGATGCAAAGGCGAGTGTGGTGGTCGCGAATTCAAACCCTAGGTGTGGATGTTTGGGTTTCTCGTGCGCGCGTGTATACCTGGGAGGAGAAATGCGAACGGGAAGAAGGGAGAGCATGGGGCCCGCACGCGTGAAGAGGGGGTGAGGTGTTTTCTTTTAATTTTTAGTTTAAATTCAAAATTCAAATTCGTTCAATCTTTAAAACGTGATAACTTTTTGCTGCGAGGTCCAAATTGAACGAGATTTTTTGCGTTGGCTTCGTATCGCCGAGCTCTTCGCAATGCAGCTGGTTTGGAGTCGATTGGAGCTCGTTTGAATTTCGGGTAAAATTAAACGTTCGTTTAATTTTATTCGAAACGAACGACGAAACCGGAATAAAAATCAAGGTGAGAACTCCTCACTCAATCGAAAGGTTTTGTTTAAAATTTTAAATAGTTATTATTGATTGTTGATTGCTGTTGATTGTGCTAGTAGATATAGTAGGATATATACTATATATAGCGATATATATATATTGGCATATGTATATATCGGATTTGATTTCCCGCCTCGTATAGCGGATGAGACCCTATTGCGCCGTTATTAAGCGGAATATTTATAAAATCCCATATACCGCGATATTCCACCTTGAAGTGGAATTGGTATTGTGCTAACGTCTGTGGATGCAGGGTAACAGGTTGGAGGGATCCAACTGGATTCCTCACATATTTATCTGTTTATGAATATTATGTTGATTGTTGATAATCATATTGATATATGACACTTATTCCCGTGATTGACCATCTGATGTTGTTGCATCATCGGATTCAAATTTTTAAAATTAAAAATAACGGTTTTGAATTTAAAAGGGGTTTTAAATCGATTTTTCAAAGAATATGGTTTATTAAAAAATTTTGAATTGATTAAATTTTAAAATAAATAGATGGATAAAATTTTATGTTTTAAAAATTTATATTTTTATAAAATATAACTTAAAAGAAATTTTTAACAATAATAGGTTTTTATAAAATAGTTAAATTTGGTTTTTGGGAAGTTATTATTATTAATGGGTTATATAAAGGATTTTATAAATGGATGTTTTTAAATAAAAATTTTTGAAGTTATAGAATAAATTTATAAAGTGTTAAGTTGATGTATAACATGAATTTCACTAGGATTTATAGATTAATAAATGTGAAATTTATAAAACGAATGGTTATTGGAAAATTTTAAGCTTATAAGTTATTAACTTATAAAAATGGATTTGGGCATTAAAAAGGGGAATTTTATAGAAATTGTTAATAAATGAAGATTTCATTAGTTGAAATTATTATAAACCATAAAGAAATCTTGTAAGTGATAAGATTTTAAATTGGTGAAGTTCAAAGGAACGATTTGGTAAATAAATAATATTATAAGTATTTAACTTACAATATGGCTTTTGGGTATGAAATTGGGTTATGTAAAATTGCATCGGATTAATAAAGGAATTTATAAAATTGGGGTTTATAATAGAAATGGAATTTATAAACTATGTTTATAAATTTGAAATTCATCGAATTTGATAAATTGAAATATGGGAATTTGTTAAGTGGGCTATATTCACTATTTTGAATATTGAATAGATTATTAAATAAAATGGGTTTGTTTTTGGGAAAGGAATGTTTTAAATGGAATTTAAAACGAATTAAAGGTGTTTTAAAATGTATTGAGTATTGAAAACATAGATTTCAACATTGATTGTTGAAATAGACGTTTTCGAGAAACAGAAGGGAATAATTTGTATAGTATTGGATTTATATATCTATTTTTAATTTCAAATCCATAAACTAGTGTTTTGGGTTATCGTAACGATGTTTTACGCAACATTCGTTTTTAACCCAAATAAATTTGAATAAAAGAATAGTTTCCTTATAGGAATGAAATAAATACTTAACGGTGGTTTAAGTGTATTGGGTATTTTCGAAATTGTTGAAAAGAAATTAAATTGTGAATTATTTATTATTAAATAAGTTTAGAAGTGTTTTTCCAATATGAAATGGAACGTTTGAGAATTCACCTTTTAAGGATAAATGGAAAGTGAATATTTTGAAATTGATTTGAGGATCGGGTATGTGTAGATCTTTGGGAATTGGGAAATTCACTATGGAATTTGAAAAGGGGAAGGGAAATTTGTTTAAAAATAAATGTTGATTTATTTTTAAGTATGGGATATAATTTACGAATTTGAAACGTAAGTTAAATTTAAATCGGTAAAGATTTATTTGGTGGTTTGAAATTTGTTTTCAAAAGGTATATATGGTTAAGGTGATTTGAAATTAGTTTTCAAATGGTTAAGGTGATTTGAAATTAGTTTTCAAATGGTTAAGGTGATTTGAAATTGGTTTGCAAATGGTTAATGTGATTTGAAAATTGGTTTTCAAATGGTAAAGGTAAATTGAAAATTGGTTTTTCAATTGATTAAGTGTGGAAATTTTATCGTGAAGTGGTTTTGGTAAAACAAATAACTGGGGCAATTATTTGGAAATGGTGTATATATATATATATCTCTCGTAAGATATTTTGGGACTTAATAATTTTGGAAAAATTATTTGGAATCTGATGATGTGGCGCATCTTTATTGATAGTTAAATAACCGACTATCAATATTTACCCTTGGATGGTATTGATTGTGTTTGTTTGGAATTGAATGCACACTTATTTTTAAAATAAGCGCTCGCTATTCGGTTTAGCCGGGAGAGGACCTTTGTGTCATATATCCCATTCCGAATATGCGATACGTCGTTTGGATTGCATTTGAAGACCGGTGTGAAGACCGGGTATTTGTGAGAACGATAGGATGACCTATCGATTGTCTCCGCATCGTTAGCTACGATATGGAGATTTCCTTTGTGATGGGAAATTTTATCGGGATTGTGGATACCCGGATTGCAAGGGCTTCTTTGGAAGTGCCTTCGGTTCTGTTCGAACCCGGAACAGACTTGTATGGTTATGTGTCTGACATTACATTTTGAGAGATATAGCAGATTTCTTTCAAATACATTTCTGTTGGTGGCGGAGAATTTATTCTCTTAGCTTAACACCCTTCTCTGAGACGTACGAGCTCAGAGGTTATGTAGTTGAAGGTTATCAGCGATATTTCCCAATCTGGTAATGTGGCATGCTGAGTGCTGCTGTGTGATGATCATTGGTTGATCGTTTGGATTGGATCATTTGTTGATCATTTATCTGTGTGATCTTGCTTTGGTCATCTGTGGACCCAAAGCATGGCTTTGTTACACAAAGCGTAGCTTTGTGGACGAGACTTCGTCAGGACCTCACTCCCCGGAAATGGTCGAAACAGGAATATGCGGCAAGGTTATGAGGGTCGCGCCCTTTAGGGTATGTCATTCCCTTCTGGAAAAGGGTGGTATCATGGTATGGAGCCCAGATATTTACTCATGTGGAAACACTATATCTATTTCTGTGTGGTGTTGTTGGTATCGAGCGCTCGGATAAAGGTCCCAAAGGACCGGGGGATGACATATTCGTGTAGTAGTTACCTAGTTACAGAGGTAACCCGGCCTTGTGTTGGCAGAGATCTAACCGTAACGTTAGTTTCTCGGGACGTCCCGCCAGAGGCGATCCCATGTGGCAGTAGGAAGTTCCTTAGCCTGACCATTTGTTGGAAATCCATTCCTCCAATACGCACCTTGTACGGTTTTAGTTGTATTACCTGCCATTCACTTATGGTGGTCACCACTGTTTGGATGGTAGCTATAGTAGGCATAGTTCGGAATGTCTATGCTGGCTAGGATTTATATTGTACTTTCGAAATTGTTTTCTACACTATGCACTAGTAATAATATCAAAAATGATTTGATTTTCGCGTAGTAAGCATCTTTGACTATCATAAGGAGAAATCTCCTCCAATTCTGCGTTTGCATTGTGTGTGTGGCGGGAGGCCTTATGGTAGTTTCATTTTTCCAAAAAGCATTTCGAATTTCGAAAGTTAAATTTAAATTCTGTTGTTGCTTGTTTAAAGATAAACTGTTTTGAGTTCTCACACCAGTCACATGACTGACCTGGAGTTTATTGTTCCTTTCCTAAACTCTGGGTGCCCACTATTTTCCACACGGGCAGTCTAGAGTTAGGTTATCAGGTTATTCTGGATTCGGGAGTTGCTGTGCAGATCTGGAGGCGAGCCAGATAGCGTAGTCTATTATCTATTGTATATAGTATTTCTTTCCGCTGTTGTTGTCGTACACTCTGATTGATGTAATGTAATGTGATGTAATGTATAAAATGTATAGTTCTTTTGTTTTAATGAATATTCATTTATCTATTATATGTTGTTCCGCTGCGACTGTGAGATTCTGTTATTGTTTCTCGTTCTGTTACTTGTTTTTTCTGTTTTCTCTTCTCTTTCTTTTCTTTCTTCTTCTACCTCTTTCTTCTTCTAAAACCCTAACGGTTCGATTTTTCGGCAACGAAAAATCCCGACCGTTACAGAATCTCACAATCGCAGCGGAAAAACATATAATAGATAAATGAATAATCTTTAAATCAAAAGAACTGTACATTTTATACATTACATCATTAGAGTCAATATACAACACAACACAATTATGGACAGTTATATAAACCTGTCCGCACAACTGAATACACAGCGATAAAGATAATATCATATACAAGTGATACGCTTCGCCATCCAACTTGCTCCTGATCTCCATAGCATCTCCTGAATTCCAGAATGACCTAATAACCTGACTCTAGGGTACCCATGTAGAAAATGATGGGCACCCAGCGTTTAGGAAGGGAACAATAAACTCCACGTCAATCATAGGACTGGTGTGAGAACTTAAAACAGTTTATCTTTAAAAATAAACAAAGAAATAATTTAAAATAGATCCGCAATGCTTTTAGAAAATGAAACTACCATAAGGCCTCCCGCACACACACAATGCAAGCGCAGAATCGGAGGAGATTTCTCCTTATGATAGTCAAACATGCTTGATACGCAAATTTTCTTTGATATTATTACTATAAGTGCAAAGTGTTGGAAAACATCTCGAAAGTACGATATAAATCTTAGCCAACATACGACCATTATCGTATGCCTACTATAGCTACCATGTTCAATAGCAGGTTACCGCCACATTCCATGGCAGGTTATGCAACTAAAACCGTACAAGGTTCGTATTGTTTCTTTGGATTTTCCAACAAACGGTCAGGCCAAGGAACTTCCCATTGCCACATGGGTACGCCTTTGGAAAGACGCCCCGAGAACCTAACGGATCTCTGCCAACACAAGGTCGGGTTACCTCTAACTAGGTAACTACTGACACGAGTATGCCATCCCCCGGTCATAACCGACCTAAATCCCGGGATTCACCAACAACCACAAAGAAATAGATTTGCAGCAACCACATAGGTTAAGTATTTAGGCTCCATACCATAATACCACCTCTATCCAGAAGGAAATGTACACACCCTATGGGGGCGCTATCCCCAAATAACTTTGCTGCATTCTTCCTGTTTTGAGCATTTTCGAGGTGTGAGGTCCGACGAAGTCTCGTCCACAAAGCTAAGCTTTTAATAAAAGCCACGCTTTGATCAACAATGATCAGCAGCATTCAGCATGCCACGTTACCAAATTGGGAATATATCACTAGTAACCATCAACTACATAACCTCTGAGCTCGTACATCTCAGAGAAGGGTGTTAAGCTAAGAGAATAAATTCTTCGCCACCAACAGAAATGTATTTGATAGAAACCAGCTTTACTTCTCAAATTGTAACGTCAGACACACATCCAGACAAGTCTGTTCCAGGATAGAACGGAACCGAAGGCACTTCCAAAGAAGCCCTTGCAAATCGGATATTCACTAATCACATCTGGAATTCCCATCACAAGGGTGATAAAATCTCTATATCGGGGATCAGCCGATGCAAAGACATTCGGCGGTAATCCTTCCGTTTTCAAAAATATCTGGTCTTCAACACCGGTCTTCAAATGCTATCCATTACGACGTATCACTATTAATGGGATTCATGACCCAAAGGTCCTCTCCCGGCTAAACCAAATATAGAGCGCTTATTTTAAAATAAGTGTAGCATTCAAATTCAAGCAAATCACAACAAATACCCATTTAAAGATAAATATTGATAGTCGGCTATTTAACTATCAAAGCAAACCAATAAATATTCAGCACCATAACAATCACTAGGCCCTTTTATTAATCTTCCATAAATTAAATAACTTGCCAAATATTCACTTCAATTTACCTTTAAAAAGATATATTCTCTACACCATTTCAATCTCTACATTGGAAAAAATTTCCAAATACTTATTTAACAGTAAGTAATTCACAAATCTATTTATTTTCAATACTTAGAAAATATTCAATATACTTAAGACACGATTAAGTATATATTTTATTCTTTTAGGAAAACGTTCTCTTTAAACACATTTATTTGGGTCAAAACGAATGTTGCGTAAAACATCGTTACGACAACCCAAAATCAATAGTATAGGGATTCGAAAATACGATAGATATATAAATCCCAATACTATACAAAAAAACATTTCCTTTCGAAAATCATTTACTATAACGACAGTGTTATAGTCCGTCTTTTTCCTTATTTCTCGAAAACGTCTATTTCAACAATGAACGTTGTAATCTATGGTTTCGATCCTTAACACATTTTAAAACAACTTCAAATCGTTTTAATTCTATTTAAAAGATCACTTCCTAAAACATTTCTTTAATATATTATTCACTGTCCAAAATCGTGAAAATAAATCGTTTACCAAATTCAACACTTCTACATATTTAATTTAAAGGATTATCCACTGTCCAAAATTATGGATATATCTCCTTTAATAAGCTTTCATATTTACTTATCCAATTAAATTGATTTCAGATTTATAAAACAATGTTTACAAATTCACATTTATATATTTTATAAAAACTTCAACTTATAAAATCCCTTAATTAACAAATTCTATTTATATCTCATTTAAATGCCAAAATCCAATTTATAAGTTAATTACTTATAAATCTTTTATTTTACAAAATCTATTCATTTTATAACTTCACAATTTATAAATCTATAAATTTCATTCAATTATGAAATCCATTTATACTTCATTTTAATACTTATAAAAACTTTTTTTATAATTCCAATATTTTAATTTATAAATATCAATTTTATAAAACTTTTATAAAAACCGTTTACAATAATTCAAAAATCCCAATTTAAACCATTTTACAAATTAATCAACTACTTATTTCAAAAACCACATTTCGGTTATATTTCACAAAAATCATAATTTTTTAACATAAAAATTATAACTTTATTTATTTGAAATGAATTAATTCCAAAATTTAATAAAATGTATATTTTCAAAAATCACTTGAAAATCCTTTTAAATTCGAAATCGTTACTTTAACATTTTTAAAACTCCAAAAATAGGCCCAATGCTGCAACAACACCAATACATCAACCACGGCATCCAAACATCAAATATCAATATGACAACAGAATATATCGCAAATATCTGTAAATAAATCAATACTGTTGAGGAATCCAGTTGGATCCCTCCAACCTGTTTCCCTACATCCACAGATGTTAGCACAATACCAATCCCGTTTCAAGACGGGATATCGCGGTACATGAGTTTATATAAAATATTATCCGCTATTATGCGGCGCAATAGGGTCTCATCCGCTATATAATGCGGGAAATCAACTCCAAGTACATATATAATACCAATTACACTTCAAGGTGGAATATCGCGGTATATGTGTTTAATAAATAACATCCGCTTAATATACGGCGTATATGGTCTATTTCAATACAACAGATCGCAATTTATCATCCAAGCATACAATCAACACAATTAAACAATTTTAAATCTAACTATTTAAAATTTAAAATGAAACAAATTCGATTGAGTGAGAAGTTCTCACCTTGCCTCCAATAAAAGTTGCAGTGTTTCATTCCGAAAAAAATTAAACACGCGTTTAATTTTACCCAAAATTATCACTAGCTCCAATAGATTCCAATCCAGCTGCATCGCGTAGTGCTCGTCCATACGAACCCAACGCAATTCGTTTCGTCCATTTTCGACTTCGTATGACCAAGTTATGATGTTACAAAGATTACACGAATTTAAATAAAATTAATTTCTATTTTTATTTTTACCCTCAAACAGATCTGAGCCTTTGAATTTTTTTCTTGCTTTACATCATTTCCGTGGCCACTTTCTTCTCCCCAGGCTAAAGGAAAAAACGCACGCATATGAGAACCCATCTTCGTTCAATTATTTTTTCCTGAAAGTCGCACCCACATCCATCATTTTGACGATGATCCAATGTCACCACATCGACGAGCATCTCCAATTTCACCCACACCAGCCGACTGCACCCCCATCGTGCCTCCGCTCATCCCCTATCGGCCATAAAACATGGTGCATTGGAATGGAAATTGCCATCAATCCGTAGCGTATTTTTTGATCGTAGCCGTTGATTTCAAAGATCTCGCGATGACCTACGACTTTGTAGTTGAAATTTCTTGAATTAACGTGTTGATTGGAAGATTATTGAAGAAGAAAATTGAGCATTTCTGGCCATGTACAATATAATGGCGGCTAGGGTTTATGAGAATTAGGGTTTGTGTAAAATAAAGAAAGTTAGGTCCTTTTATAGAAAATTCGACGACACTATTTATCCGAAATTTTTTCGAACTCCAAACGAAGCGTGCCGCCTGGCATTTATAATGTTTTACCCCTATTCCAAACGCAATGGAATATATATCGGGAGCCAAGTCGACCGTATGTATGAGTTACGGAAATAAACGATCAAATTTAAATTAAATCGGTTAAACTAATTTCTATGCGTTTTGGCTTGCCTCGGACAAACCGTAAGTCCAATTGACATGAAATTTAAAATCTTACAATAATATAACATTACGGATCCGATGAAACTAGTTTCGTCGAAATCCGAGACTGTTTGAAAATGGCTATTTTCACACGTCAATTAAATATTAAAATATTCAATTTCCACAAATTAACTTTAAATTCAATTTTATAAGTTCTATAACATCATTCTAACTCCAATATGATTTAATACAAATTTACAAATCATTTTAATCACATTAAACCCAATTTCCAATTATTTCTGTAAGTTCAAATATTAAATTATCGATTTAATTATCCAATTAAATCTAGATATTCGAAATATATAATTTATTCGACTTACAAATTTTACTTGTTAATATTTAAAATCAATCAAATATACGAATTTCAAATGACAGAAATTCTAGGACGTTGCAAACTTCCCTTTTAAAAGAATTTCGTCCTCGAAACTGCCAAGTAAGAAAAACTTACAGAATCCATTAACTTTTTTAAAAAACAAACTGTTCCAACTTGATTTCAGATTCATTTTAATTCCTTAACTTTTCCAAAATCCGATGGTTACACTTTTCTAGTTCAATTCCTACATTTTCATTTCAATTTAGAAATTGACTTTTCGTTAACAAAAATTTTCCAAAAATTTTCAAAAAATTTTCTAACTCCCAAAATTTACGGAAAATTTTGGCAGAGTCTCCTTTGTATGGAGGAGCTTTTGCAATATCACAATAGATATAAATATATATACATCGGCTCACACGGTCGGAAAATAGAAAAACAGTTCATATTTCCTATTTTTATTGCGTAGGCGTATCTTTTTAGCATTTTTAAGCAAAGCAGTTATTTATTAGCATTTTAGCGTGACCAAATCCAGCCAACTACAGACTCGGTACCTGTACTTACTCAATTTAAACACGTAAGTGACATATATAGGAAATTCATTTACATTTCACTAATTTTCAATAGAAAACATATAGTTTTCTTAAGCAAAGCAATCAATATAATTTCCCATAAGCATTTTATAAGGTTTCGATACAAATTTTAATTGCTTACAACCAATTCACATTAGTTCACTTTCAATTCAAATTCAGTTACATATCTTTCCATTTATCAATTCAATTTCATTAAAACTTGATGAATTATATACAATCAACTAACAATCATATAACAACCAAATCATAACCAACACAACCAAATTTATTAAATTTACATTCAACAATTCGTATTCACTTTGTCTAACTTCAATTTGGTTTAACACTTTTAATTTTCAATTAGTTTCATATCTAATTTACTTTTCTTTCAATTATTCAATTTTTTCCACACTTACATTCATTATTATATATCAATTCGTTTACATTCGATTGATTAATATTCAATCCATTTATTAATTCAATTTCTAATTCATTTAACAAATAAGGTTGAATTTCATTTATATAACTCAAGTTCATATCCATCACTTCACTTTATTAATTTACTTCGATACCAAAATCATCTTCATTCCACATTACTTAAGTTATATTCCATTTCAAACATCATTTGTTTAACTTAACTAAAATTTCTACTTATAAATCCAATTCAAATTCCAATTCTAAAGTAAATTCTATTTAACTTTCCTTTAGTTAAATTTCACATCATATATTTATTATGCTAACCCAAATTCTTTGACTTTGCCAAAGCTAAAATCTATTATCTAATATTATAAGTCCAAAACTCATTTCACTTATATTCAACAATTTCAATTCATAGTTCAAATTCATTTTTATTTACAACTCATATTTGTAAATATATTCATATAGTTTCACTTCTTATATATAAGATTATTTCACAATTGTAAATCACATTAATTATAATTCCATACTTAATAATTAATTTGCTTATACAATTTATTCTTTTAATTAACTTATATATATATATTCTTACACTTTCAACAACCAAATAATCAATTTATATACACTTCAATAATTCTGAAAAATTATTCCTTTATATATAAAATATAATCAAGGTAAAATTATTTCATTTACCCAATTTTAAAATGATACTATGTCGACTTGCCTCGTTTAATTGTTTAGGAATCCCTACCGATAATATAGCATCCCACATACCGACCAGAATTCACAAACAACTCAACGGATAAGCAAACACAATATACAACATTTTAATATTCACTAATAAATATGCGCTCATATCTATTATTACACTCACACTCATTCTAGAGTACTAATGACTCTATCTCTAATGAGTAATTCCCAACAGAGCCAAGGTTGTCGCTTAACCAAATGCTCTGATACAACTGTAAGGATTGTGATTTTCGACTTCCGAAAATCGACATTAATACGTCCACTGTATCAACTGTCGAACAATCGAATGCCGGAAAACAGTACCTTTAGGGTTTAAGAAGAAGAAAAATATAGAAGAAATAAAGAAAGAAAAGCAACAGAACAGTATCAAAATCTCACAATCGCAGTGGAACAACATATAATAAATAAATGAATAATCTTCAAATCAAAAGAAGTGTACGTTTTATACACTACATCATCAGAGTCAATATACAACACAACACAATTATGGACGGTTATATAAACAGTCCTCACAACTGAATACACAGCGAAAAAGATAATATCATATACAAGTGATACGCTTCGCCGTCCATCTTGCTCCTGATCTCCACAGCATCTCCTGAATTCTAGAATGACTTAATATCCTGACTCTAGGCTGCTCGTGTAGAAAATGATGGGCACCCAGAGTTTAGGAAGGGAACAATAAACTCCAGGTCAGTCATGAGACTGGTGTGAGAACTTAAAACGGTTTATCTTTAAAAATAAACAAAGAAATATTTTAAAATAGATCCGCGATGCTTTTAGAAAATGAAACTACCATAAGGCCTCCCGCACACACACACAATGCAAACGCAGAATCGGAGGAGATTTCTCCTTATGATAGTCAAACATGCTTGATACGCAAATTTTCTTTGATATTATTACTATAAGTGCAAAGTGTAGGAAAACATCTCGAATGTATGATATAAATCTTAGCCAACATACGACCATTATCGTATGCCTACTATAGCTACCATGTTCAATAGCAGGTTACCGCCACATTCCATGGCAGGTTATACAACTAAAATCGTACAAGGCTCGTATTGTTTCTTTGGATTTTCCAACAAATGGTCAGGCCAAGAAACTTCCCATTGCCACATGGGTACGCCTCTGGAAAGTCGCCCTGAGAACCTAACCGGATCTCTGCCAACACAAGGCCGGGTTACCTCAAGCTAGGTAACTACTGACACGAGTATGCCATCACCCGGTCGTAACCGACCTAAATCCCGGGATTCACCAACAACCACAAAAAATAAATTTACAGTAACCACAGAGGTTAAGTATTTGGGCTCCATACCATAATACCACCTCTATCCAGAAGGAAATATAAATACCCTATGGGGGCGCTATCCCCAAATAACCTTGCTGCATTCTTCCTGTTTTGACCATTTCTGGGGTGTGAGGTCCGACGAAGTCTCGTCTACAAAGCTACGCTTTTCATAAAAGCCACGCTTTGATCGACAATGATCAGCAGCACTCAGCATGCCACGTTACCAAATTGGGAATATATCACTAGTAACCATCAACCACATAACCTCTGAACTTGTACGTCTTAGAGAAGGGTGTTAAGCTAAGAGAATAAATTCTCCGCCACCAACAGAAATGTATTTGATAGAAACCAGCTTTACATCTCAAATTGTAACGTCAAACACACATCCATACAAGTCTGTTCCGAGACCAAACGGAACCGAAGGCACTTCCAAAGAAGCCCTTGCAATCCAGATATTTACTAATCACATCCGAAATTCCCATCACAAAAGGTGATAAAATCTCTATATCGGGGATCAGCCGATGCAGAGACATTCGATGGTAATCCTTCCGTTTACAAAAATATCCGGTCTTCAACACCGGTCTTCAAATGCTATCCATTACGGCATACACTATTCGAAATGGGATTCATGACCCAAAGGTCCAATCCCGACTAAACCAAATAATGATCGCTTATTTTAAAATAAGTGTAGCATTCAAACTCAAGCAAATCACAACAAATACCCATTTAAGGTAAATATTGATAGTCAGTTATTTAACTATCAAAGCAAACCAACAAATATTCAGCACCATAACAATCACTAGGCCATTTTATTAATCTTCCATAAACTAAATAACTTGCCAAATATTCACTTCAATTTATCTTTAAAAAGATATATTCTATAAACCATTTCAATCTCTACATTGGAAAACATTTCCAAGTACTTATTAAACAATAAGAAATTCACAAATCTATTTATTTTCAATACTTAGAAAATATTCAATATACTTAAAACACGATTAAGTATATATTTTATTCTTTTAGGAAAACGTTCTCTTTAAACACATTTATTTGGGTCTAAAAGAATGTTGCGTAAAACATCCTCACGACAATCCAAAATCAATAGCATAGGGATTCGAAAATACGATAGATATATAAATCCTAATACTATACAAAAAGAACATTTCCTTTCGAAAATCATTTACTATAATAACAGTGTTATAGTCCATCTTTTCCTTATTTCTCGAAAACGTCTATTTCAACAATGAATGTTGAAATCTATGGTTTCGAACCTTAACACATTTTAAAACAACTTCAAATCGTTCTAATTCTATTTAAAAGATCACTTCCTAAAACATTTCTTTAATATATTATTCACTGTCCAAAATCGTGAATATAAATCGTTTACCGAATTCAACACTTCTACATATTTAATTTAAAGTATTATCCACTGTCCAAAATCGTGAATATATCTCATTTAATAAGCTTTCATATTTACTTATCAAATTCAATTGATTTCGGATTTATAAAATAATGTTTGTAAATTCACATTTATATACTTTATAAAAACTTCAACTTATAAAATCCCTTAATTGACAGATTCTATTTATATCTCATTTAAATGGCAAAATCCAATTTACAAGTTAATTACTTATAAATCTTTTATTTTACAAAATCTATTCATTTTATAACTTCATAATTTATAAATCTATAAATTTCATTCACTTATGAAATCCATTTATACTTTATTTTAACACTTATAAAAACTCGCTTTATAATTCCAATATTTTAATTTATAAATATCAACTTTATAAATCTTTTATAAAAACCGTTTATAATAATTCAAAAATCCCAATTTAAACCATTTTACAAATTAATCAACTACTTATTTCAAAAATCACATTTCGGTTATATTTCACAAAAATCATAATTTTTATAACATAAAAATTATAACGTGTATTTATTTAAAATGAATTAGTTCCAAAATTTAATAAATGTATACTTTCAAAAATCACTTGAAAATCCTTTTTAATTCGAAATCGTTACTTTAACATTTTTAAAACTCCAAATATAGGCCCAATGATGCAACACCACCAATACATCAACCACGGCATCCAAACATCGTATATCAATATGATAACAGAATATATCGCAAATATCTGTAAATAAATCAATACTGTTGAGGAATCCAGTTGGATCCCTACAACCTGTTTCCCTGCATCCACAAATGTTAGCACAATACCAATCCCGTTTCAAGACGAGATATCACAGTACATGGGTTTATATAAAATATTATCTGCTACTATACGGTGCAATTGGGTCTCATCTGCTATATAATGTGGGAAATCAACTCCGAGTACATATATAATACCAGTTCCACTTCATGGTGGAATATCGCGGTATATGCGTAAATAACATCCGCTTAATATATGGCGTATAGGGTCTATTCCAATACAACAGATAGCAATTTATCATCCAAGCATACAATCAACATAATCAAGCAATTTTAAATATAACTATTTAAAATTCAAAATGAAACAAATTCGATTGAGTGAGAAGTTCTCACCTTGCTTCCAATAAAAGTTGCAGTGTTTCATTCCGAAAAAAATTAAACACGCGTTTAATTTTACCCAAAATTATCACTAGCACCAATCGATTCCAATCCAGCACTACCGCGTAGTGCTCGTCCATACGAACCCAACGCAATTTGTTTTGTCCATTTTCGACCTCGTATGACCAAGTTATGATGTTACAAAGATAACACGAATTTAAATAAAATTAATTTCTTTTTCTATTTTTATTTTTACCCTCAAACAAATCTGAGCCTTTGAATTTTTTTTCTTGCTTTACATTAGGGCCGTGGCCCCTTTCTTTTCCCCAGGCCAAAGAAAAAAATGCACGCATATGAGAACCCATCTTCGTTCGATTTTTTTCCTGAAAGCCGCACCCACGTCCATCATTTTGGCGATGATCCAAGGTCACCACGTCGACGAGCATCTCGAATCTCACCTACACCAGCCGACCGCACCCCCATCGTGCTTCCGTTCATCCCCTATCGGCCATAAAATACGGTGCATTTGAATGGAAATTTCCATCAATCCGTAGCGTATTTTTCGATCGTAGCCGTTGATTTCAAAGATCTCGTGATGATCCACGACTTTGTAGTTGAAGATTTCTTGAATTAACATGTGGATTGGAAGACAATTGAAGAAGAAAATCGAGCATTTATGGCCGCGTATAGTACAATGGCGGCTAGGGTTTATGAGAATTATGTTTGTGTAAAATGAAGAAAGTTAGGTCCTTTTATAGAAAATTCGACGACACTATTCATCCGAAATTTTTTCGAACTCCAAACAAAGCATGCAGCCTGGCATTTATAATGTTTTACCCCTATTCCGAACGCAATGGAATATATATCAGGAGCCAATTCGATCGTATGTACGAGTTACAGAAATAAACGATCCAATTTAAATTAAATCGGCTAAACTAATTTCCATGCGTTTTGGCTTGCCCCGGACAAACCGTAGATCCAATTGACACGAAATTTGAAATATTACAATAATATAACATTGCAGATCCGACGAAACTAGTTTCATCGAAATCCGAGACTGTTTGAAAAATGGCTATTTTCACACGTCAATTAAATATTAAAATATTCAATTTCCACAAATTAACTTTAAGTTCAATTTTAAAAGTTCTATAACATCATTCTAACTCCTATATAATTTAATACAACTTTATAAATCAATTTTAATCACATTAAACCCAATTTCCAATTATTTATGTAATTTCAAATATTAAATTATCGATTTAATTATCATATTAAATCTAGATATTCGAAATATATAATTTATTCGACTTACAAATTTTACTTGTTAATATTTAAAATCAATTAAATATACAAATTTCAAATGATAGAAATTCTGGGTTGTTACAGCCAAAGTATGGGCATGAGTTATAGAGACAAACTATCTTCTTCAGCCTTTGAATGTTTGTACTCCTACCTCTAAGCCATAGGTTAGAGGGGTTATTAGGTATCCGCCTCTAGATACGAGGTGTTGTTGAATTTCATGCATCTGATCATGGACCGTGGAAGCTTGGTTGGTGTATATCTCTAGGTACCTGCATACCTGCATTTTACACATGTGGGTTTATTTAAATATAACACTGATCACAGCGTAAAGTCAAGCATAGAATGCTTTAGGAGCTTTGGAAGTCATTTCTTTTATAAACACTAGAAATGATTGATTCTATCTAGTTACAAGGCTTTAATAGAATATGTAAATATTTACATTCAAATAAAATAGCGTTGCAAGTATTTGTTATTCCATGCCCATGGAAGTGAAATCTCATCCACTGTTGCTAGCTTGAACGTGCCATCTTCAAGCTTTTGCTCAATTGTGTAAGGTCCTTCCCAACTCAGATCCAAATTCCTAAGTCCTAGGAGGATTCGTTTGAGAACAAGGTTTCCAGTTTCATATTTTTGAGCCTTAACCTTGGTGTTGTAGTATTGAGCAACGCAGTTTTGATGTTTAGCTGCTCTCAAGTCAGCTTCATTATGCTTCTCATCGATCAAATCAATAGACTAGGACAGGAACTCCTCATTTTCAGTGGATTATAATGAGCTACTAGATGAGAAGGTACTTAAAGTTCAACATTCATATCTATATGTATAAATAATTACAAGTTATATATTCATTTTAAAATAACATATATATTTATATATATGTACGAAGTTTGCAATTTAAGTCAGATATATGTTTAAATTTATTGCTAACAAAATGATTTAACCTTTTAATCTTAGATATAAAATAAAAGTCTATAACTTACGTAAATGACATCTTATGAATTCCAAAACTAAAGGAAAATTTTACTTTTATGACTAAACCAAGTAAAATAAAATCATTTTGAAAATTAACTATGCAACATTGGAAACTAATTTTACTGTATTAAACCACCGACAAATATAGTTTGTTAATGTTTATGTATACGGATGTTATAAAATTTTATATACAACATTACAACACAATAAAATTATTTTCACATTCCTTTGTTTTCAATTCCAAAACAATAACAGGAAAATATATCGGATAACTTGGGCATATACAAATTTGTTGTATGATAAATCAGATCTTACTATACAAAAGGGACACACAATAAAACAGATAAAGGATTTGAAGTCAACCATATTAAACATATAGTTAATGGATATGTAAATAATGAGTGATCAAAATTAAATCCATAGAATAATCATCTAATTAAATGAGATGAACAAAAGGGGATCTAAGTTATATTACAAGCTGAATACACAATACAGAAGAGATATAATATGAATAAATCTAAACCTTTTAAACATGATGAGATAAAAGATATATAATATGAATAAATCTGGACTATTTCAACATGATATGTATACAAATAAATGAAATTAGAATTACCAAAAATGAAGCCAACGATTTTCACCTTAAATGAGGAATCAAATCTCCTAGATTCATAAATCAGCCTCCAGATGTTACAAGGATCAAGGGGAATAAACCACTTTTCATAAATGATTTTATTTGTATTTGATTTTAGGAATAATTGAAGCCTTAGAAGATCTCGTATTTTCAGCCGTTAGCAAAGAAGAGAACCAGAAATATTATGTAAGAAGAATGAAAAATGAGAAACTCGATTGTACATAAAGAATGAATTAGAGAATATGTTTTATTTAAAAGAAGGAAAGCATTATTAATGAATTAAAATTGTTACTAGAGAATAATAAGCCAAAAGCTACCGAATTAGAATCTAAATGTATTTTGGAAGAACTTAAAACCAGAACCCTTGATTTGGTTTCAAAAACTACACAGATAGAAACGCTCCTTTTAGAAGTTAAAAGGATTATTAGTGGTTAATTTTATGAACAAATATTCGCAAAAATCGATGGACGACGCAACAAAATTTGCATCACAGCCAGTTCCAAAACAAGGTTTTACTACTTATTCAGGGAATAGTTTATCAGACAAAGAATATCCTAATCTTTTTAATACTATAATTAGCCTAAATCTTTAAATTTTAGAAAAACTTGAAAATAAACAAAATTTTGATGAGGAACTAGATAAAATATTAGAAAAACTAGTTAATCTAAGTTTAGGAAATTCAGTTGTTAAGAAAAATAAAATAGCAGAATTACACAAAATTTGGATCCCAAAATGAATCCAAGAAACTCATTCTCTGGGCCTAGTAGGACGTTCACCCAATGGTAAACCTAAAGATGAAATTTTTAGTATTTTATCAACAGTAAAATCTGAAAAAGAAAAATAAATGATAAATTAGATGAAGAAGTAGATTTAGACAAAAATTTAGATTAATATAACAATAATCAGCTAGATTTATTAAACCCACGGATTCTATATCAAACAGGAATTACAAATATTAACACAACTTTAATTCGAAGTATTAGAGAGGAAGAAGTAAGAGTAATAGATAATAGTGTAACCTTAGATGTTTTATCGCCAGAAACCATACAAAAATTAAAAAACACGGGAAAAAGGTTTGTAACAACCCGCATATTTATCGAGTTTGTATTTAAATATTTTATTTAAATATTAACTCGTTAATCGGATTTTGGTCCGAAAAGCTACTTTTTGCAAACGGTCAAATTAGGACTCGAGACCACTTCCATTGAGTTCGAAATGTCGTTTATAACTTTTTTAAGTATAAACATCGATAGGTTTGGAGTTAGTGAAATTTCACTAACTTTTCCCGCTTTGGACTTTGGGTTAGTTTAGCCTATTAAGCCCAAGTTCCAACCCTCTTCTCCTCACTCTTCATAAACTTCCTAACTAATCAAGCTTTGGCATTAATGGTGGAGGGAATGGGAAATTAAAATTCCAAAACTCAAATTCAATTGCAATCCATCTTTCTACTCCAAATTCAAGAAGAAGACATTGGATTCAAGCTTCTTGTGCTTAGATAGAAGAAGGATTGATTCTTGCTTGCTTAAAACTTCATTTTCATTGATATTTGGTGCAAAGGTGAGATTTTTATCTCACAATTCTAGCCTATAACTATATTGGACTGTTGGGAATGATTCCCTATCATTTTTGCATGCATGTTAGCATTTGGTTTGGATTGGATTGGCGAAAAACTCCAATTTTTAGCGTTTTGTTGAATTTTCTGCACTTGAGTCGTTCTGGCCATTTTTAGCTCGTTCGGAGTTAAGTCGTTCGTCCATAGGTCGTGAGTCGTTCACGAGTTAGCCCTAGGTCGTTCTGGCCATTTTTAGCTCGTTCGGAGTTAAGTCGTTCATCCATAGGTCGTGAGTCGTTTACGAGTTAACCCTTAAGTCGTGCAACCCTTCAGTCACGCAACCCTTAAGTCGGTTACGAGTTATCCCGATAGGTCGCTGGACACTTAACTCGTAGGTCGTTGGACCTTATCTCGTTAGGTCGCTCCTGGCCTAACCCTTAAGTCGTGCAACCCTTAAGTCGTTGGACCCTTGAGTCGTTGGGTCGTTGGACCCTTGAGTCGTTAGGTCGTATGACCCTTGAGTCGTTAGGTCGTATGACCCATGAGTCGTTAGGTCGTATGACCCATGAGTCGTTAGGTCGTAGACCCTTGAGTCGTTAGGTCGTTAGATCCTTGAGTCGTTAGGTCGTATGACCCTTGAGTCGTTAGGTCGTATGACCCTTGAGTCGTTAGGTCGTAGGACCCTTGAGTCGTTAGGTCGTATGACCCATGAGTCGTTAGGTCGTATGACCCTTGATTCGTTAGGTCGTTAGACCCTTGAGTCGTTAGGTCGTATGACACTTGAGTCGTTAGGTCGTATGACCCTTGAGTCGTTAGGTCGTATGACCCTTGAGTCGTTAGGTCGTATGACCCTTGAGTCGTTAGGTCGTTAGACCTTATTTTGTCTTCACTAGGTCGTACCGTTTTGGTCGGGGCGATGCCCCGCACCCCGCCGGGGGCGCTGCCCCCTGGACCCCCGCGACCTGACCGGGCAGGTCGAACCCCGTAAGCGGTGGCGTTGCCCCCGCACCCCCACCTTGGGGGGTTGCCACCCCCCCTGGACCCCCCCTCCGTAGGCGATCTTATCTGAAAAACATTCAACAGAACTTGCTTTGTTGAGATGCTGAGTTGACCATTCTTCGAGACAAACCATCTCTGGTTATCTCGGCCACGTTTGGTCGTTGGGGAACTTCCACTTTGATGCTTTTGAGCTGATTTCCTTGGATTTTATTCACATCTCCGAATGTGATCTTGGTGATGATTGTTTCTACAATCTCTTCTGTGATTTGTCATTTAAAAAAATATAAAGGTTTCAATACTAGTAGTAAATATCAAAACTCTTTTAACAAACAATTTCAACTCTATTTTTAATAACAAAGCTCTTTTCTTAAACCGTTTTCCAATCTATTAGTATATACAACCCTTTACCTCACTCGGATGAGAAATCTAATTAAACGACTTAGTAAAACAAGTGGTATGAAACGCTTGCGTTCACTTCGTCGGTTAATTCCTGGACTTGTTCGATTGAACCTCTTGTGACAATTTTATTAGTGAAGATTTACAGTTTGTTCGTAAATATTTAAGTTAAGCAAGTGGTTATGGGACATGAAGCTAAACTTCTATATTTACTAGCTTAGTGTAATTGACACTTCTCGTTGATCATGACGATCATTCTGATGATTTAGACTAGCAACTGTGCGATGTCTCTTGTTGCGAGGTTAGACTAGACACCACTTGTGTGATTCCACTCACACATACCTTTTTGCTTTTTGGTTAGTCTGGACCTTAATCTGTGTGATTCCATTCACACATGTGGGGTAGCTCCCCTTGGTCTTCGGACCGTCATGTGATAGGCCTCTTTCTCTTTTCTATGATTTCTGGACTTCTTGCATTGATTTCTAGAATTTATGTCATTGACTTGTTATGAGTACAAGTTTGGGGTATGATGCCCTTTCCGAATCTTTGAGAAGATTCTTGTGATATTGATTATCTCTTATTGATTGATCTTCTGTTGATCATTATTTACATACTTATAGCGGTATGTCATTATGGATGTTTATGTTTATGCCATATATTTTATGTTATCTCATGTCATCTGATATTTATAGCTAGACTGATCCGTTTATTATTTTCTTAAATAATACTCGGGTCAGACCGAGATGTTACAGGTGCTTCTGCTTGACTTCTTCCCAGGGATTCATCACTCTGACTTTTGGCTAACTGTTTAGATTACCAGTTTTTTGTTGTATACACTTGAGATATAGACTCATAGTTGTATTCTTTTGTATAGCACGTGTTGCTATTCTTTTGTATTATCGTGGATCTTACTGACCACTACTCTGATGTACACTTTCATGTGTTAGTTATATATTCATATCTTCTTCCGCCTTTGTGATATGGATATCTGTGACTGATTTGTGATATGATTATTTCTATGTTTGTTTTCGAAGATTATTTATAGCCACCGTGTGATAAGCAGTTACACGGATGGTCGCTCCTCAACAGCCTTATTCTCCGTGCTAGTTGACAGCACTACTCCGGAGTGTTCTTGGCTAGCGTGGGTATAGAGGTGGGGCGTCACAGCTTGGTATCAGAGCCAAACTTCGGAACAATGTAGAATAACTTAACAAGGATCATCGTCCTAGGTCTATCTTAGGAGTCATACCATAGGATTATTTCGAGTTTTCGTACCGATTCATCCTTTTTCCTTTATGATTTCTTGTTTTATCTATCAAGATTGCTTGATGTTCATTGGTAAATAACCTTCTTCCTTCTCTTCTTTCTTTCTCAAAGGAAGAGAATGTCTAGGCCAGGCCGTCCCAGAACTGGATCATCTGGTGCTGCTCCTCCGGATGGAGTTTTTATAACTGCTCAACAGCTTCTTGATTTAGTAACTAATGCTCAAGCAGCTGGAGCTAACCCGGAACCTACTCACCCAAAGTCGGGATTTGCACGCTTGTGCAGCGATTACACCAACTTGGGTGGGAAGCCCTTCAAAGGTTCGGAAAATATCATCGAGGTCCAGGCTTGGTTAAAATCATGCGATCGAATCTTTTCTCGCATGAACCTTATCGATCTCCACCGCGTTCAGGTGGCTTCCAGCATGCTCCAAGAGAGAGCATTGGACTGGTACGAACTCCTTATTTCAGAAATTAATGAAGCGGATCTCACCTGGGAGCAATTTCAGGGACGCTTCGAGTTAAAGTTTGTACCAGAAGCTGGGAAAGTAACCTTGGCTCGACGTTTTATAGACCTTGTTCAAGGTCAATCTTCTGTGACTGATTACGTCGCAGCCTTCGAGTCGCTTTCCAAATATGGGGTTGAATACATCAACACCCCATTGAAGAAGAACCAGAGGTTCGTTTATGGCTTAAATAAGAATCTTAAGAAGCCACTGCTCCTGAAACTAGAAGTCGCATTTGATCAACTCGTCGATATCGCTCTTCGTCTTGAAGAGGCTGATAGAGAGAGTGATGTTGAAGTTGAAGGCGCTAAACCAAACTTCAACAACAAGAAGAGGCCAAACAAATTCAAGGGTCCTTATCCCAACAAAAAGGGTAAGCAGGCAACCCTTGCGGCAAAGTCTCCTTCTCCTAGTGGTGCGAGTTGCTTCAACTGTGGGTCTGGGGATCATTATGCGAATAAGTGCTCTAAGCCCAAATCTTGTCGCTATTGTAAGAGCCCGGATCATTACATACATCAATGCCTCAAGCGTAAAGGCAAGAAGGAAGGAAAGTTGAATGTGGCTCAAGCCCCTGGCAACACATCTCGTGGCCAAGGTATTTCTCATTCCATTCTTGATGGCATTATTTTATTTCATGGTCAACCTATTAGAGTTCTCTTTGATACGGGTGCATCCCATTCTTTTATATCAAAGGAACTGGTAGACACTTTTTCCTTAAGTGTTACTGCATTGATGACTTCTTTAAAAATTGCGAATCCTGTTGGTGGATCCGCAACTCTTAGTTTGCTTTGTAAAGATATGGAGATTATTTTTTGCGATTTTTCTTTCCTAGCCGATTTGCATGTCATGCGTTACTTAGGCTTTGGAATAATTTTGGGAATGGATTGGCTTAACCGTTATCAAGCCCATATCCTATGTCCTGAGCGGACTATTCATCTCCGACATCCACTATCTGTTAATCAGATTTCTGTTAATCTTAAAGATTCAGAATCCTGTTTGGTGGCATTTTTATATTCTTTAAATCCTCGTGATAACGATGATGATGATGAAGATGATATTATTTCTCGTATTCATGTTGTTCGTGAATTTTCCGACATATTCGAGCCCGTTTTAGGTTTACCACCTAAACGAGCAATTGAGTTCAGAATTAATCTTGTTTCTGGAGCTCAACCTATTACTCGTCCTCCTTATCGCATGTCCAATAAGGAAAATGAGGAGATGCGTAAACAATTATCTGAGTTGGAGACGAGGCAATTTATTCGCTCTAGTTCCTCGCCTTGGGGAGCTTCGGCTATTTTCATAAAGAAATCCGATGGTACTCTGAGGCTCTGCGTTGATTATCGCAAGCTTAACGATCTTACTATTAAAAATAAATATCCTTTACCTCGGATTGATGATCTATTCGATCAGCTTAGTGGTGCTAAGGTCTTTTCACAATTGGACTTGGCTACCGGTTTCCATCAACTTCGTATCGCTGAGGATAGCATTCCTTTGACATCATTCCGTACTCGCTATGGATCTTATGAATGGCTTGTTATGCCATTTGGGTTAACGAATGCTCCAGCTTATTTCGTTGACCTCATGAATCGAGTTTTCAAAGATTTCCTCGATCGGTTTGTTCTCATATGCATTGATGATATTCTTGTGTATTCAAAAACCGAGGAGGAACATGAGAAACATCTTCGGATTGTATTGGAAACACTTAGGAGTAATCAATTAAAGGCGAAATTTTCTAAATGCCACTTTTGGCAACCTCGTGTGAAGTTTCTCGGTCATATTATTTCGGAATCCGGGATATCCGTGGATCCTTCAAAGATTGAAGCGATTCAAGATTGGAAGAGACCGGAGAGTGTGACAGAGATTCGTAGTTTTCTCGGATTGGCGGGCTATTACCGTCGTTTTATTAAAGACTTTTCTAAGATTGCCGTGCCTCTTACTGGCTTGACTAAGAAGGGAGTTAAATACATTTGGTCGGACAAATGTGAAGCCTCTTTTCAGAAATTGAAAGAACTCCTTTCCGATGCTCCTATTCTTGTTATTCCCGGGGGGAATCAAGATTTTGTTGTTTATACCGATGCTAGTCACGTTGGTTTGGGTGCCGTTCTTATGCAAAAAGAACGTGTTGTTGCTTATGCTTCTAGGCAATTGAAGCCGGCCGAGACTAGATATGCCACACATGATCTAGAGCTCGCGGCTATTGTTTTCGCCCTTCGAATGTGGCGTCATTATCTATTGGGAGAGAAATTTATTCTTTACACGGATCATAAGTCTTTGAAATATTTATTTTCTCAAAAAGAACTTAATTTACTTCAACAGTGTTGGCTCGAGTTCCTTGCACCTTATGATCTTGATATTCTTTATACCCCCGGTAAGGGTAATCGTGTCGCCGATGCTCTTAGCCGTAAGCAACAAGCAGTTGTTTCTATGATGATATCCGAATGGAACAATCTCGAGATCTTATCCACTTGTGAGATTCGAGAGCGCGTATCCGATTTATGCTCATCGCTTGTTTTATGTAGCCTTGAGGCTCATCCTTCTCTTTTAGACCGCATTCTTGAAGCTCAAGGGCTAGATTCTGAATTGGCTCTTCTTGGCAAAAATGTTAAGGATAAAATTGATATTGAAGGTTTGAAAGACTTTGATATTGATTCTCGTGGCGGCATTCGAAAATTTGGTAGACTTATCGTACCAAATATTGGAGATCTTTGTAAAGATATTTTAGAAGATTCCCATCGTTCTAAATTCACCATTCATCCCGGTAGTAGTAAAATGTACGCTGATATGAAGTGACTTTATTATTGGGAGGGAATGAAATCTGATATTGCTAACTTTGTTAAGTGTTACATGACTTGCCAACTTGTCAAGGCCGAACATCAAAGGCCTGGTCGGTTATTGCAACCTTTAGAAATTCCAATTTGGAAGTGGGATCAAATTTCCATGGACTTTATAGATGGCCTTCCCCGATCTCGTTCGGGTCATGATAGCTTATGGGTGATTGTTGATAGACTTACTAAATCCGCCCATTTTATTCCGGTTCGGTCTAACCGAACCGTTCCTCTTTTGGCCAAACTATTTGTTAAGGAAATTGTAAAATTGCATGGAGTTCCTACTTCTATTATTAGCGATCGTGATCCATTGTTTACTAGTGGATTTTGGAAGAGTCTTCAAAAAGCTTTAGGAACGAAGCTTAATTTTAGCACCGCTTATCACCCCCAGTCCGATGGACAAACCGAGCGTGTGAATCAAACTCTTGAAGATCTTCTTCGTGCTTGTGTGCTTGATTTTGGTGGAAGTTGGGAAGATCATATTTCACTTGTTGAATTTTCCTATAATAATAGCTTCCAATCTAGTGTTGGTATGGCACCTTTCGAGGCACTCTACGGAAGGCCATGCCGATCTCCTTCTTGTTGGCTTGAGGCCGGTGAGAAGCTGGTTTTAGGTCCAAACTTTATTCGTGATTCCACGAAAAAGATTGAACTTATTCGACATAGGATGAAAGAAGCCCAGAGTAGACAAAAATCCTATGCCGATAATCGAAGAAGGAAATTAGAGTTTTCTGTTGGGGATCCTGTTTTTATTCGTGTTTCACCTATGAAGGGTGTTGTACGTTTCAGTCGATCGGGGAAGTTAGCGCCTCGATATATTGGGCCATTTCCTATCACTGAACGTATTGGTTCCATGGCTTATCGCCTTACATTGCCGGCTCAGTTTTCTGCTATGCATGATGTATTTCACGTTTCTCAATTACGGAAATGCCTTCGGGATTCCGATTCTATTCTTGAGCCTGCTGTTGTGGAAGAAATTGAAGTTTCGCCGAATTTAACTTATGAGCAGCATCCTATTCGAATTATAGCTTCTGAGGTTAAACGACTTCGAAATAAAGATGTTCCGCTTGTGAAGGTTTAATGGTCCTCAAATCCAAAGGATTGTTCTTGGGAATCCAGAGAATTCATCGAGCGTACACATCCGGACTTGCTTACTCCTGCTCCTTGAGGTGAACTTCTTATTTCAAAATTCCTCTTGTGTTAATATGCTTTTATGGTTGTTACTTTTTTATTTCCATCTTATATATATTGCGAGGACGCAATTTCTTTAAGGAGGGGAGTCTGTAACAACCCGCATATTTATCGAGTTTGTATTTAAATATTTTATTTAAATATTAACTCGTTAATCGGATTTTGGTCCGAAAAGCTACTTTTTGCAAACGGTCAAATTAGGACTCGAGACCACTTCCATTGAGTTCGAAATGTCGTTTACAACTTTTTTAAGTATAAACATCGATAGGTTTGGAGTTAGTGAAATTTCACTAACTTTTCCCGCTTTGGACTTTGGGTTAGTTTAGCCTATTAAGCCCAAGTTCCAACCCTCTTCTCCTCACTCTTCATAAACTTCCTAACTAATCAAGCTTTGGCATTAATGGTGGAGGGAATGGGAAATTAAAATTCCAAAACTCAAATTCAATTGCAATCCATCTTTCTACTCCAAATTCAAGAAGAAGACATTGGATTCAAGCTTCTTGTGCTTAGATAGAAGAAGGATTGATTCTTGCTTGCTTAAAACTTCATTTTCATTGATATTTGGTGCAAAGGTGAGATTTTTATCTCACAATTCTAGCCTATAACTATATTGGACTGTTGGGAATGATTCCCTATCATTTTTGCATGCATGTTAGCATTTGTTTTGGATTGGATTGGCGAAAAACTCCAATTTTTAGCGTTTTGTTGAATTTTCTGCACTTGAGTCGTTCTGGCCATTTTTAGCTCGTTCGGAGTTAAGTCGTTCGTCCATAGGTCGTGAGTCGTTCACGAGTTAGCCCTAGGTCGTTCTGGCCATTTTTAGCTCGTTCGGAGTTAAGTCGTTCATCCATAGGTCGTGAGTCGTTTATGAGTTAACCCTTAAGTCGTGCAGCCCTTCAGTCACGCAACCCTTAAGTCGGTTACGAGTTATCCCGATAGGTCGCTGGACACTTAACTCGTAGGTCATTGGACCTTATCTCGTTAGGTCGCTCCTGGCCTAACCCTTAAGTCGTGCAACCCTTAAGTCGTTGGACCCTTGAGTCGTTGGGTCGTTGGACCCTTGAGTCGTTAGGTCGTATGACCCTTGAGTCGTTAGGTCGTAAGACCCATGAGTCGTTAGGTCGTATGACCCTTGAGTCGTTAGGTCGTCTGACCCTTGAGTCGTTAGGTCGTTAGACCCTTGAGTCGTTAGGTCGTATGACCCTTGAGTCGTTAGGTCGTATGACCCTTGAGTCGTTAGGTCGTAGGACCCTTGAGTCGTTAGGTCGTATGACCCATGAGTCGTTAGGTCGTATGACCCTTGAGTCGTTAGGTCGTTAGACCCTTGAGTCGTTAGGTCGTATGACCCTTGAGTCGTTAGGTCGTATGACCCTTGAGTCGTTAGGTCGTATGACCCTTGAGTCGTTAGGTCGTTAGACCTCATTTTGTCTTCACTAGGTCGTACCGTTTTGGTCGGGGCGATGCCCCGCACCCCGCCGGGGGCGCTGCCCCCTGGACCCCCGCGACCTGACCGGGCAGGTCGAACCCCGTAAGCGGTGGCGTTGCCCCCGCACCCCCACCTTGGGGGGTTGCCACCCCCCCGGACCCCTCCTCCATAGGCGATCTTATCTGAAAAACATTCAACAGAACTTGCTTTGTTGAGATGCTGAGTTGACCATTCTTCGAGACAAACCATCTCTGGTTATCTCGGCCACGTTTGGTCGTTGGGGAACTTCCACTTTGATGCTTTTGAGCTGATTTCCTTGGATTTTATTCACATCTCCGAATGTGATCTTGGTGATGATTGTTTCTACAATCTCTTCTGTGATTTGTCATTTAAAAAAATATAAAGGTTTCAATACTAGTAGTAAATATCAAAACTCTTTTAACAAACAATTTCAACTCTATTTTTAATAACAAAGCTCTTTTCTTAAACCGTTTTCCAATCTATTAGTATATACAACCCTTTACCTCACTCGGATGAGAAATCTAATTAAACGACTTAGTAAAACAAGTGGTATGAAACGCTTGCGTTCACTTCGTCGGTTAATTCCTGGACTTGTTCGATTGAACCTCTTGTGACAATTTTATTAGTGAAGATTTACAGTTTGTTCATAAATATTTAAGTTAAGCAAGTGGTTATGGGACATGAAGCTAAACTTCTATATTTACTAGCTTAGTGTAATTGACACTTCTCGTTGATCATGACGATCATTCTGATGATTTAGACTAGCAACTGTGCGATGTCTCTTGTTGCGAGGTTAGACTAGACACCACTTGTGTGATTCCACTCACACATACCTTTTTGCTTTTTGGTTAGTCTGGACCTTAATCTGTGTGATTCCATTCACACATGTGGGGTAGCTCCCCTTGGTCTTCGGACCGTCATGTGATAGGCCTCTTTCTCTTTTCTATGATTTCTGGACTTCTTGCATTGATTTCTAGAATTTATGTCATTGACTTGTTATGAGTACAAGTTTGGGGTATGATGCCCTTTCCGAATCTTTGAGAAGATTCTTGTGATATTGATTATCTCTTATTGATTGATCTTCTGTTGATCATTATTTACATACTTATAGCGGTATGTCATTATGGATGTTTATGTTTATGCCATATCTTTTATGTTATCTCATGTCATCTGATATTTATAGCTAGACTGATCCGTTTATTATTTTCTTAAATAATACTCGGGTCAGACCGAGATGTTACAGGTGCTTCTGCTTGACTTCTTCCCAGGGATTCATCACTCTGACTTTTGGCTAACTGTTTAGATTAGCAGTTTTTTGTTGTATACACTTGAGATATAGACTCATAGTTGTATTCTTTTGTATAGCACGTGTTGCTATTCTTTTGTATTATCGTGGATCTTACTGACCACTACTCTGATGTACACTTTCATGTGTTAGTTATATATTCATATCTTCTTCCGCCTTTGTGATATGGATATCTGTGACTGATTTGTGATATGATTATTTCTATGTTTGTTTTCGAAGATTATTTATAGCCACCGTGTGATAAGCAGTTACACGGATGGTCGCTCCTCAACAGCCTTATTCTCCGTGCTAGTTGACAGCACTACTCCGGAGTGTTCTTGGCTAGCGTGGGTATAGAGGTGGGGCGTCACAGCTTGGTATCAGAGCCAAACTTCGGAACAATGTAGAATAACTTAACAAGGATCATCGTCCTAGGTCTATCTTAGGAGTCATACCATAGGATTATTTCGAGTTTTCGTACCGATTCATCCTTTTTCCTTTATGATTTCTTGTTTTATCTATCAAGATTGCTTGATGTTCATTGGTAAATAACCTTCTTCCTTCTCTTCTTTCTTTCTCAAAGGAAGAGAATGTCTAGGCCAGGCCGTCCCAGAACTGGATCATCTGGTGCTGCTCCTCCGGATGGAGTTTTTATAACTGCTCAACAGCTTCTTGATTTAGTAACTAATGCTCAAGCAGCTGGAGCTAACCCGGAACCTACTCACCCAAAGTCGGGATTTGCACGCTTGTGCAGCGATTACACCAACTTGGGTGGGAAGCCCTTCAAAGGTTCGGAAAATATCATCGAGGTCCAGGCTTGGTTAAAATCATGCGATCGAATCTTTTCTCGCATGAACCTTATCGATCTCCACCGCGTTCAGGTGGCTTCCAGCATGCTCCAAGAGAGAGCATTGGACTGGTACGAACTCCTTATTTCAGAAATTAATGAAGCGGATCTCACCTGGGAGCAATTTCAGGGACGCTTCGAGTTAAAGTTTGTACCAGAAGCTGGGAAAGTAACCTTGGCTCGACGTTTTATAGACCTTGTTCAAGGTCAATCTTCTGTGACTGATTACGTCGCAGCCTTCGAGTCGCTTTCCAAATATGGGGTTGAATACATCAACACCCCATTGAAGAAGAACCAGAGGTTCGTTTATGGCTTAAATAAGAATCTTAAGAAGCCACTGCTCCTGAAACTAGAAGTCGCATTTGATCAACTCGTCGATATCGCTCTTCGTCTTGAAGAGGCTGATAGAGAGAGTGATGTTGAAGTTGAAGGCGCTAAACCAAACTTCAACAACAAGAAGAGGCCAAACAAATTCAAGGGTCCTTATCCCAACAAAAAGGGTAAGCAGGCAACCCTTGCGGCAAAGTCTCCTTCTCCTAGTGGTGCGAGTTGCTTCAACTGTGGGTCTGGGGATCATTATGCGAATAAGTGCTCTAAGCCCAAATCTTGTCGCTATTGTAAGAGCCCGGATCATTACATACATCAATGCCTCAAGCGTAAAGGCAAGAAGGAAGGAAAGTTGAATGTGGCTCAAGCCCCTGGCAACACATCTCGTGGCCAAGGTATTTCTCATTCCATTCTTGATGGCATTATTTTATTTCATGGTCAACCTATTAGAGTTCTCTTTGATACGGGTGCATCCCATTCTTTTATATCAAAGGAACTGGTAGACACTTTTTCCTTAAGTGTTACTGCATTGATGACTTCTTTAAAAATTGCGAATCCTGTTGGTGGATCCGCAACTCTTAGTTTGCTTTGTAAAGATATGGAGATTATTTTTTGCGATTTTTCTTTCCTAGCCGATTTGCATGTCATGCGTTACTTAGGCTTTGGAATAATTTTGGGAATGGATTGGCTTAACCGTTATCAAGCCCATATCCTATGTCCTGAGCGGACTATTCATCTCCGACATCCACTATCTGTTAATCAGATTTCTGTTAATCTTAAAGATTCAGAATCCTGTTTGGTGGCATTTTTATATTCTTTAAATCCTCGTGATAACGATGATGATGATGAAGATGATATTATTTCTCGTATTCATGTTGTTCGTGAATTTTCCGACATATTCGAGCCCGTTTTAGGTTTACCACCTAAACGAGCAATTGAGTTCAGAATTAATCTTGTTTCTGGAGCTCAACCTATTACTCGTCCTCCTTATCGCATGTCCAATAAGGAAAATGAGGAGATGCGTAAACAATTATCTGAGTTGGAGACGAGGCAATTTATTCGCTCTAGTTCCTCGCCTTGGGGAGCTTCGGCTATTTTCATAAAGAAATCCGATGGTACTCTGAGGCTCTGCGTTGATTATCGCAAGCTTAACGATCTTACTATTAAAAATAAATATCCTTTACCTCGGATTGATGATCTATTCGATCAGCTTAGTGGTGCTAAGGTCTTTTCACAATTGGACTTGGCTACCGGTTTCCATCAACTTCGTATCGCTGAGGATAGCATTCCTTTGACATCATTCCGTACTCGCTATGGATCTTATGAATGGCTTGTTATGCCATTTGGGTTAACGAATGCTCCAGCTTATTTCGTTGACCTCATGAATCGAGTTTTCAAAGATTTCCTCGATCGGTTTGTTCTCATATGCATTGATGATATTCTTGTGTATTCAAAAACCGAGGAGGAACATGAGAAACATCTTCGGATTGTATTGGAAACACTTAGGAGTAATCAATTAAAGGCGAAATTTTCTAAATGCCACTTTTGGCAACCTCGTGTGAAGTTTCTCGGTCATATTATTTCGGAATCCGGGATATCCGTGGATCCTTCAAAGATTGAAGCGATTCAAGATTGGAAGAGACCGGAGAGTGTGACAGAGATTCGTAGTTTTCTCGGATTGGCGGGCTATTACCGTCGTTTTATTAAAGACTTTTCTAAGATTGCCGTGCCTCTTACTGGCTTGACTAAGAAGGGAGTTAAATACATTTGGTCGGACAAATGTGAAGCCTCTTTTCAGAAATTGAAAGAACTCCTTTCCGATGCTCCTATTCTTGTTATTCCCGGGGGGAATCAAGATTTTGTTGTTTATACCGATGCTAGTCACGTTGGTTTGGGTGCCGTTCTTATGCAAAAAGAACGTGTTGTTGCTTATGCTTCTAGGCAATTGAAGCCGGCCGAGACTAGATATGCCACACATGATCTAGAGCTCGCGGCTATTGTTTTCGCCCTTCGAATGTGGCGTCATTATCTATTGGGAGAGAAATTTATTCTTTACACGGATCATAAGTCTTTGAAATATTTATTTTCTCAAAAAGAACTTAATTTACTTCAACAGTGTTGGCTCGAGTTCCTTGCACCTTATGATCTTGATATTCTTTATACCCCCGGTAAGGGTAATCGTGTCGCCGATGCTCTTAGCCGTAAGCAACAAGCAGTTGTTTCTATGATGATATCCGAATGGAACAATCTCGAGATCTTATCCACTTGTGAGATTCGAGAGCGCGTATCCGATTTATGCTCATCGCTTGTTTTATGTAGCCTTGAGGCTCATCCTTCTCTTTTAGACCGCATTCTTGAAGCTCAAGGGCTAGATTCTGAATTGGCTCTTCTTGGCAAAAATGTTAAGGATAAAATTGATATTGAAGGTTTGAAAGACTTTGATATTGATTCTCGTGGCGGCATTCGAAAATTTGGTAGACTTATCGTACCAAATATTGGAGATCTTTGTAAAGATATTTTAGAAGATTCCCATCGTTCTAAATTCACCATTCATCCCGGTAGTAGTAAAATGTACGCTGATATGAAGTGACTTTATTATTGGGAGGGAATGAAATCTGATATTGCTAACTTTGTTAAGTGTTACATGACTTGCCAACTTGTCAAGGCCGAACATCAAAGGCCTGGTCGGTTATTGCAACCTTTAGAAATTCCAATTTGGAAGTGGGATCAAATTTCCATGGACTTTATAGATGGCCTTCCCCGATCTCGTTCGGGTCATGATAGCTTATGGGTGATTGTTGATAGACTTACTAAATCCGCCCATTTTATTCCGGTTCGGTCTAACCGAACCGTTCCTCTTTTGGCCAAACTATTTGTTAAGGAAATTGTAAAATTGCATGGAGTTCCTACTTCTATTATTAGCGATCGTGATCCATTGTTTACTAGTGGATTTTGGAAGAGTCTTCAAAAAGCTTTAGGAACGAAGCTTAATTTTAGCACCGCTTATCACCCCCAGTCCGATGGACAAACCGAGCGTGTGAATCAAACTCTTGAAGATCTTCTTCGTGCTTGTGTGCTTGATTTTGGTGGAAGTTGGGAAGATCATATTTCACTTGTTGAATTTTCCTATAATAATAGCTTCCAATCTAGTGTTGGTATGGCACCTTTCGAGGCACTCTACGGAAGGCCATGCCGATCTCCTTCTTGTTGGCTTGAGGCCGGTGAGAAGCTGGTTTTAGGTCCAAACTTTATTCGTGATTCCACGAAAAAGATTGAACTTATTCGACATAGGATGAAAGAAGCCCAGAGTAGACAAAAATCCTATGCCGATAATCGAAGAAGGAAATTAGAGTTTTCTGTTGGGGATCCTGTTTTTATTCGTGTTTCACCTATGAAGGGTGTTGTACGTTTCAGTCGATCGGGGAAGTTAGCGCCTCGATATATTGGGCCATTTCCTATCACTGAACGTATTGGTTCCATGGCTTATCGCCTTACATTGCCGGCTCAGTTTTCTGCTATGCATGATGTATTTCACGTTTCTCAATTACGGAAATGCCTTCGGGATTCCGATTCTATTCTTGAGCCTGCTGTTGTGGAAGAAATTGAAGTTTCGCCGAATTTAACTTATGAGCAGCATCCTATTCGAATTATAGCTTCTGAGGTTAAACGACTTCGAAATAAAGATGTTCCGCTTGTGAAGGTTTAATGGTCCTCAAATCCAAAGGATTGTTCTTGGGAATCCAGAGAATTCATCGAGCGTACACATCCGGACTTGCTTACTCCTGCTCCTTGAGGTGAACTTCTTATTTCAAAATTCCTCTTGTGTTAATATGCTTTTATGGTTGTTACTTTTTTATTTCCATCTTATATATATTGCGAGGACGCAATTTCTTTAAGGAGGGGAGTCTGTAACAACCCGCATATTTATCGAGTTTGTATTTAAATATTTTATTTAAATATTAACTCGTTAATCGGATTTTGGTCCGAAAAGCTACTTTTTGCAAACGGTCAAATTAGGACTCGAGACCACTTCCATTGAGTTCGAAATGTCGTTTACAACTTTTTTAAGTATAAACATCGATAGGTTTGGAGTTAGTGAAATTTCACTAACTTTTCCCGCTTTGGACTTTGGGTTAGTTTAGCCTATTAAGCCCAAGTTCCAACCCTCTTCTCCTCACTCTTCATAAACTTCCTAACTAATCAAGCTTTGGCATTAATGGTGGAGGGAATGGGAAATTAAAATTCCAAAACTCAAATTCAATTGCAATCCATCTTTCTACTCCAAATTCAAGAAGAAGACATTGGATTCAAGCTTCTTGTGCTTAGATAGAAGAAGGATTGATTCTTGCTTGCTTAAAACTTCATTTTCATTGATATTTGGTGCAAAGGTGAGATTTTTATCTCACAATTCTAGCCTATAACTATATTGGACTGTTGGGAATGATTCCCTATCATTTTTGCATGCATGTTAGCATTTGTTTTGGATTGGATTGGCGAAAAACTCCAATTTTTAGCGTTTTGTTGAATTTTCTGCACTTGAGTCGTTCTGGCCATTTTTAGCTCGTTCGGAGTTAAGTCGTTCGTCCATAGGTCGTGAGTCGTTCACGAGTTAGCCCTAGGTCGTTCTGGCCATTTTTAGCTCGTTCGGAGTTAAGTCGTTCATCCATAGGTCGTGAGTCGTTTATGAGTTAACCCTTAAGTCGTGCAGCCCTTCAGTCACGCAACCCTTAAGTCGGTTACGAGTTATCCCGATAGGTCGCTGGACACTTAACTCGTAGGTCATTGGACCTTATCTCGTTAGGTCGCTCCTGGCCTAACCCTTAAGTCGTGCAACCCTTAAGTCGTTGGACCCTTGAGTCGTTGGGTCGTTGGACCCTTGAGTCGTTAGGTCGTATGACCCTTGAGTCGTTAGGTCGTAAGACCCATGAGTCATTAGGTCGTATGACCCTTGAGTCGTTAGGTCGTCTGACCCTTGAGTCGTTAGGTCGTTAGACCCTTGAGTCGTTAGGTCGTATGACCCTTGAGTCGTTAGGTCGTATGACCCTTGAGTCGTTAGGTCGTAGGACCCTTGAGTCGTTAGGTCGTATGACCCATGAGTCGTTAGGTCGTATGACCCTTGAGTCGTTAGGTCGTTAGACCCTTGAGTCGTTAGGTCGTATGACCCTTGAGTCGTTAGGTCGTATGACCCTTGAGTCGTTAGGTCGTATGACCCTTGAGTCGTTAGGTCGTTAGACCTCATTTTGTCTTCACTAGGTCGTACCGTTTTGGTCGGGGCGATGCCCCGCACCCCGCCGGGGGCGCTGCCCCCTGGACCCCCGCGACCTGACCGGGCAGGTCGAACCCCGTAAGCGGTGGCGTTGCCCCCGCACCCCCACCTTGGGGGGTTGCCACCCCCCCGGACCCCTCCTCCATAGGCGATCTTATCTGAAAAACATTCAACAGAACTTGCTTTGTTGAGATGCTGAGTTGACCATTCTTCGAGACAAACCATCTCTGGTTATCTCGGCCACGTTTGGTCGTTGGGGAACTTCCACTTTGATGCTTTTGAGCTGATTTCCTTGGATTTTATTCACATCTCCGAATGTGATCTTGGTGATGATTGTTTCTACAATCTCTTCTGTGATTTGTCATTTAAAAAAATATAAAGGTTTCAATACTAGTAGTAAATATCAAAACTCTTTTAACAAACAATTTCAACTCTATTTTTAATAACAAAGCTCTTTTCTTAAACCGTTTTCCAATCTATTAGTATATACAACCCTTTACCTCACTCGGATGAGAAATCTAATTAAACGACTTAGTAAAACAAGTGGTATGAAACGCTTGCGTTCACTTCGTCGGTTAATTCCTGGACTTGTTCGATTGAACCTCTTGTGACAATTTTATTAGTGAAGATTTACAGTTTGTTCATAAATATTTAAGTTAAGCAAGTGTTTATGGGACATGAAGCTAAACTTCTATATTTACTAGCTTAGTGTAATTGACACTTCTCGTTGATCATGACGATCATTCTGATGATTTAGACTAGCAACTGTGCGATGTCTCTTGTTGCGAGGTTAGACTAGACACCACTTGTGTGATTCCACTCACACATACCTTTTTGCTTTTTGGTTAGTCTGGACCTTAATCTGTGTGATTCCATTCACACATGTGGGGTAGCTCCCCTTGGTCTTCGGACCGTCATGTGATAGGCCTCTTTCTCTTTTCTATGATTTCTGGACTTCTTGCATTGATTTCTAGAATTTATGTCATTGACTTGTTATGAGTACAAGTTTGGGGTATGATGCCCTTTCCGAATCTTTGAGAAGATTCTTGTGATATTGATTATCTCTTATTGATTGATCTTCTATTGATCATTATTTACATACTTATAGCGGTATGTCATTATGGATGTTTATGTTTATGCCATATCTTTTATGTTATCTCATGTCATCTGATATTTATAGCTAGACTGATCCGTTTATTATTTTCTTAAATAATACTCGGGTCAGACCGAGATGTTACAGGTGCTTCTGCTTGACTTCTTCCCAGGGATTCATCACTCTGACTTTTGGCTAACTGTTTAGATTAGCAGTTTTTTGTTGTATACACTTGAGATATAGACTCATAGTTGTATTCTTTTGTATAGCACGTGTTGCTATTCTTTTGTATTATCGTGGATCTTACTGACCACTACTCTGATGTACACTTTCATGCGTTAGTTATATATTCATATCTTCTTCCGCCTTTGTGATATGGATATCTGTGACTGATTTGTGATATGATTATTTCTATGTTTGTTTTCGAAGATTATTTATAGCCACCGTGTGATAAGCAGTTACACGGATGGTCGCTCCTCAACAGCCTTATTCTCCGTGCTAGTTGACAGCACTACTCCGGAGTGTTCTTGGCTAGCGTGGGTATAGAGGTGGGGCGTCACAAGGTTTTTCCATTTAGGTCTAATAGTCATAGGAATAAAAACTCTAACCATAGAAGGTTTACAAACAAAGCTCCTTACATTGGTCCTAGACAAATCATGGACATCAGACATAGAGAATGCTCTACTCTCAGGAATGGAGGTAGATCTAAATGATAAATCAGCTTTTGTTTATTGTGTACCAGACATTCTTAAAAGTATAAAAGATTTAGAACATTTAAAACTAGGATTCAAGGCAATAAGTTTGAAAACTATGTTGGTAATAATTTAATCATTAGCATAGGAATAATTGGCAAGGCTAGTAATAGATCAGGAATGAAGTTCAAAATTAATCTTAACGGGATAGTACAGAATATAGCTAGTAAAGGAATAAAAATGATCGAACCCCGTAGAATTTGTCCAGAAGACTTAGCAGGTCTTGAATGGCAATTAAAAGATTTTGTAGAAAATGATAAAAGTCTTTTTATTCCAGAATCACATGTTATATACAATAACCAATTTGAATAACCAAGTTTAAGATTTGGAAATTATAAGTTTAAACAAAATGAAGAAGAAACTGATACAGAAACAGAAATAGAACTAAGACATAATCTAAATGAACTCTTAGATGATTTTAACACTATAAATTAGGATGATGAACCAATTTATGACCATTACGAAACAGATAGCGAAAGTATTGAGGATTTTGACATATTAAGATACTTAGTGGATGAAGAACAATATATGAAGAAAATAATATAGATCCATAAATAGAAGAAATGTTTAAAATAGAAAGTAAAAGGACGTTGCATGAAATAATTAATAAGAAAATAACAGTCGAAAATATAAGATAAGAAACAAATAATATGCTTATTACTTGTATAACAGAATTAGATATGACATACGAAGATGCTTTTATGACATTGTCAAAAAATTTAAATATGCCACTAATTGAAGATATTCTAAATAAACAGATCCCTCTTAGTGACTTTTTTATTGAAACTAATTTTATGGATCAAGCTATGATACCAACAAATAAACGTAGTAGATTTGATAACGAACCAAGCAGCCAATACAAAGAAGGGCCATTAGAAAGAGAAAAATGGGCTAAACCCAAAGTAGATTATTTACAAGAAAGTCCATATATTGGAAAAGGAATAAGAAAACCCTATGGAAAGCTTTATAGCCACAGTATGCTATTACAAGAAAACCAGTCACCACAAGTATGGCCAGAAGAAATTTTAATATGGGAACAAAATGTAGTTCGATATTGGGAAGTTAATAAAAAGCCAAAAATGGGTATGTGGGAAGTATTAGAAACTACCCTCGGTCCATTAGCCTTAGGAATATATCAAAGCAGAAAAACAGACAACCCAGCTGTAATTACTGAACAGAAAGCTTTAGGAAACAACCCTTATAATTTTACAAGCTTTATTAGGTTACTACTAATTGGTAATGACCCAGGCAAAGGCAGTACGCTAATGCAAAATACAACAATAAGAAACCTAGAATAATTACGTATAAGAGATTTTAAGTATATAAAGGAATTTAGCCAAGACTTTACAGTGACTTTACCCCAGACAGGTAAACAATGGACGAAGATTTATGTAATAAATACTTTTCAAAGTTACCAGGAGACTTAGATCGAAAGCTGCAAGAAGACTGGAATATACAATATGGAGCAATATCTAAATTAGGAATTGGTCCAAGAATAATGTTTGTATTCCAAGAATTAGAAAAATGTTGTAAAGAAGCAACTTTATAAGAACAGATTAAAAGACAAGCTTGGGCATTTTGCCGAACAGCTATTTATACTCCACAAGCTTATGGCTACTATAAACCAAGAAAATATCTTAGAAAATCCAAGCATTTTGATAAATGTAAAAAAGAAAAATATGTTAAGAGAAGTAAGCCAAACAGAAAGTGTAATTGTTTTATTTGCGGTGACCTAAATCATTTAGCAAATAGATGTCCAATAGGCAAAATAACCAATAACGTTCTAATTTAGTTGATGAAATAGGAGAATATGAAATAGAAAGTCTTAGTGAAGACCATTTCGACGATACTGAATCAAATATAGCATTGTCTCAGATAATGATGAAGGTAGTTCACAAAACAGTATTAGCTACACATTAATGAATAATGATAATGAATGCGAACACCAATGGATACAAAATAGAGGTAATGACCATATACCTTGTTTTGTATGTTATAGATATCCCGAAATTATTAAACCTTTTCAGTGTGATAGATGTTTTATAGAAATATTTTTTTTATGTGCTAAAAACAGTTTAATTTAGATCTTTCAGTATAGCAAAATAAAATAAATGAAAAAACAATATTACAAGAAATGGTAGATAAACACGATGCACAAATAAAATTATTACAATTTGAACTTAGTACTTTACAAAATGATATTAGTTTCTTGAAAGAAAAATATAAAGACTACAATCTAAATGAACTAGGAAGTTCATCCAAATCAACTGAAATGGAACAAGTAGATAATTTGAATAATAGCATACAAGAAAATACAGAATTTTCAGTCAATATTAATAAATACAATACATCCCTACTTATAGTTAATTGCCGTGTTTGGTTCGATAATAACAAATTCATCGATACATTAGCAATAATAGATACAGGTAGCACTAAAAGCTTAATTGCACATTCATTAATATCTCTACAATATCACAAACCTTTAAATTACATTATCACTTAAAAAACCGCTAATCAAAGTTTAATGACATTAACACATAAGTCACCAGAGGAATCAATGATTCAATTTAAAGACTTTGCCGGTAATTACAGTTCCAAATACGAATTAGGACAATGTACTATTACTCCAAAGGAGATTAAAAGTCAAGAATTTCTTTTAGGTTTAAATTTTATTCTTAATTATCGAGGAAGTATCTCAATTTCCAGAAATAGTATTACTTTCAGTAAACACAACTAACATTACCTACAAACTACCATAATTATCAATCAGAGTTAGCTCGAAAGCATGGTGGACAGGCCAAACTAGATTTTTTCAAACCAGAAATAGAAAAACATCATAATTCACGTATCAAAGAACATAAAAACGCGTAAGCCATGTTAGCATTCGAAACAGTTAGAGAATTAGAGAAAGGAAAAGAAACCAAATTTATTCCATATCAGATTATTTCACACTTGGAAAAACTAGGACTAATCAGTGAGGATGTTACAAAAAACAAAGTTAACTACACTTGCAAAATAAAAATCATAAATCCAGAAATAACCTAGGATAATTAACTATAATTCCATATCAGAAATAACTTGGAAAAACTTTATAAATATACTTAACTATAGTTAAAATCATAAGTAAATACAGAGAATAATATTTTGGCATATATATATATATAAAATTTTACTATAATTTTATATTTAAATCTAAGTAAAAATATTAAAAGTTAAATATATTATTATTAAAAGATAGTTTAAAACCAAGGATAATTTGACTTTGAAAATAAAGATTATTTTGTGGCTAAAAATATTTAAAACTAGGATAGATGTTTTTGATTCTTTTAAAAGGAAGGTTTTCAAATCATTTTGAAAACAAGATATAATTTTGTAAAAAACGTTTGAATAAAAGTTAGTGGATGCAAAACATTGTTCCACTAGATTTTTCTTAGGTTCAATCCTACTTAGGCTTTCATCCCTTTAATAGGCTCGAAGTGGATTCCATTCCACGAATAAATTGGATTTTAAGATGCCAGTGCTTTTCTAGGAGTTTTAACAAAATTCCTAATTAAATTACTTATTATTGAAATCTTGAACTCTTAATAATCTTGATACTCATGAGTTCTCAATCTTGATATCTTGAATCTCTATATTGTAAAGTCTTCATTCTTGGTACCTGCATAGTTAAATACTGCATATACATATATATCTAAACTATAATGTTAGTTTTTATATTTTATAATCTTATTCAAAGGTTGTTAATTGTCATAAAAATCATCATCCCAAGGACTAACATCAACAAGCTGTTCAAAAGAAATTTCCAGCTTCAGAAGTAAAGGCTTTTGAAGATTCTTATTCAAGCCATAAATGAACCTCTAAATTTTCTTCAATGAGGTATTTATATACTCGACCCCAAATTTAGAGAGGGATTCAAAAGATGCGACATAGTCTGCCACAGAAGATTCACCTTGAAGAAGGTCAATAAAATGACGGGCCAGAGTCACTTTTTCAGCTTCTGGTACAAACTTCGATTCAAATCTTTCCCGGAATTGCTCCCAAGTAAGATCAGCCTCAATAATTTCAGAAATCAGAAGTTCATACCAATCTAATGCTCTTCTTGAAGCATATTATAAGCTACTTGGACACGATGCAAATCAATAAGATTCATATGAGGAAAGATGCGATCGCATGTTCTAAGCCAAGCTTGGACTTCTATAACGCTTTTGGAACCCTTGAATAGCTTTCCACCTAAATTGGTATAATCACTTCATAAGCATGCAAACCCAGATTTAGGTTGGGTAGGCTCTGGAATGGGTTCGATAGCTTGAGGATTCTTTACAAGATCTAGAAGTTATTAAGCTGACAAAAATACTCCATCCTAAGGAGTAGCACTGGATTGACCGGCGTTGGGATGGCCTGGTCTAACCATTTCTCGTCTTTAAGAAAGAAAGAAAGAAAAAGAAAAAGTTATTCTCCGAATAAATATCAAACAATCATGATCGATAAAACAAGGCACCGTAAAGAAAAGGATAAAACGGGTCCAATGACTCGAATAAATCCTAAGACACGACTTCTAAGAAGGACTTGGGACAATGATCCTTGCTAGATTATTCTACATTATTTCGAAGTTTGGCTCTGATACCAAGCTGTGATGCCCCACCTCTATACTCACGCTAGACAAGGACACTACGGAGTAACGCCATCAACTAGCGTGAAGAATAAGGCTGTTGAGGAGCGACCATCCGTGTAATTGCTTTATGCGAGCACCGATATGTCAAATAGTATGTAAGGCATTTAATTTCAAGAGGAAATCCGACATACCAATACAAACTCAAAGCTACTACAAAGTGGCTGTGTGAACCTCGAAAACAAATAGATAAATAAGCATAACACAAATCAGTCACAGATATCCATGTCACAAAGGCGGAAATAGATATGAATGTAACACATAGAAGTGTACATCAGAGTAGTGGTCAAATAAGATCCACAATATCAAAAAAGAATAGGTACAAGAGCAAGACAAAAGAATAAGTATACATCAAGGAGTCTCTATCTCGTATATATAACAACAAAAACTACTAAACTAGAGTAGTTAGCAAAAGTCAGATAATGTTCCCAGAAGAGGATTCAAGCAGGAGCACTGTGACATCTCGATCTGACCCGAGATGTCTTTTTAATAAGAAAATAACAAACAGACCAGTCTAGCTATAAATATTAAATAAAATGAGGTAAGATAAGAGATATAACAAAAACATATGATAACAATAATGCCATACTACGACAAGTATACATTAAATAACAACAAAAATCATACAATATCTCGAGAAATCTCATAACACTAAAAAGAATGTCATGTTCTTTATTTTATTCACCATACCACAAATATTGACAAATATATCAATGCCAATCACAAAATTGGGGAAACACAACTTCTAGAAATCATCAATTAGAAATCCAGAAATCACAAAGGGCGAGGCCTATCGCAAAATGGGAGCATGAAAACTCACCAACAAATGTTTCACATACGGAACGCTATTCCAAGGTTGCTAACCATCAATTTTGGGCCGACGCTCCACAAACTGCCCGAAAACCATGGGTCACTACCCCACCAATTCTAAGCCGAAGCTTCATAGAAATGGGATTTAGTCTCCCTCATAGACAAAGAGACATCGCACATTGCTAGTCTAAACCACAAAATGATCATCATTGATCATCAAGAAGTGTCGATCATAGTAAGCCAGTAAATAAATGAGTTTGGCTTCATGTCCCATAACCACTGACTTAACTTAAATATTTACAAACAATTTGTAGATTTCCGCTCGAAAATTGTCACAATATTTTCATTCGAACAAGTTCAAAAATTAGCCGACGAAGTAAACGCAAGCGTTTCATACCACTAGTTTTACTAAGCCGTTTAATTATATTTCTCAAATGAATGAGATAAAGGTTTGTATATACTAATAGATTGGAAAACGGTTTTATAAACGAGCTTTGTATTAAAAGTAGAGTTGAAATCATCATTGTGAAAGAGTTTGGTTATTTACTACTAGTATAGAAACATTTGTATTTTAAAGTGACAAATCACAAAATTGATTGTAAAAACAATCAATTACCAAAAATTCGCAAACGAAGACGTGAATGAAATCCATAGAAATTAATACATAATCCCTCAAAATGGATATTACCAAAAATCCCGAAAAAGAAATTATCAAAGTCAACAGAAGTGATAACAGATCGGAGGAACGGGAATAGATTAAAAATTGAAAATACACTCAAAAATTCCTACAGTAGGCAAAAATGCAATTTCCCAGATTCAATCGACTAGACTCTGAAGGTGGTCGACTGATTCAATGACTGGAAACTCTCTATTTCTAGGTTCAGTCGACTGAACTCAGTGTTCAGTCGACTGACACATGCCTAGAAACACTCGGTTTCCAGGCTCAATCGACTGAACTTAGAATTTAGTCGATTGATACAGGGACTAGGAATTTTCTGGTTCCAGGTTCAGTCGACTGAACTCAGAAGTCAGTCGACTGAATCTGCAAATTTCAGTCTTCTCAGCCTAGCCCTAGCAAGGGCAAAAATCCAACAAATGGCGATCGTATGAGCAACGGGAACTAGGGGTTTACGCCAATCGGCAACCCAGCCTTATAGGCTCTTTGATGCACTACCATAAAATGATCAAACATCAAAGATACGATTTTTAAAGGTTTGACCTCAAAATAGCATAAATTGGGATATTCATAAAACCAATTCAATCCAAAAGCAAGTGGACAAGGAATAGATGTTAGGAATTACTACCTAACAACTATCAAAGATATAAACATAGATGTGAGTTCAAAAACTAACCTTTTTCTCAAAAAAAACGAAGGAGAAGCTTGAAAACTAAGGGAAGGTCAACTACTCTTCAATTTCAACTCTAATAGCTACAATCTTAGATCATAAGCAAATATCTCCTAAGTTAGGTTATAGGAAATTTGTAACGACCCAGAAATTTTGATCACGAAATTTCTAGATAGTTAGTGAAAAGAGAAAAGAGAAAGAAGAAAAACTGAAAGAAACACACAATCTCACATTAGCAGCGGATAAAATATAATATCACATAAACAATAGTTATACAAAAGAGACTGTACTTGTCAAATTACACTTTAATATATATCAGAATTACAATAAATTTACAATCGCAGAACAGATGAATCAATCTGTTTCAGATACTGCAATATATCATAGCAGAGACTCTCCTTACGATTCTGCTCTCCAACTCGCCTCATGAGCTCCAGAAAGTCCTTACCGAAAAATCTGTAATACTCGGTCTGACCCGAGCATTACATCAAAGTAACACCCGGGTCAGGCTGGAAACCAGCGTGAGTAAACCCATTTAACAAGAAATACTAATGCACAGAACTCATTTAAATCCCGGGGGACTCGTAAATTTACAGCTTCGCAAGTTGTTATAAACACCCCTTATTTCACACATCAATTTCTCAGTGCCAAAACTTATATTAAATGGACCAATTCACTTAAGTCATTCCATTCCAGTTTATCGATGTCACATATTAATCTATAAAGAATCGAAGTGGTTTCGGGTATTTACTAATACCCGACTCGGTCCCTTCGAATTAAATGTCATCTAAAACCAAGTTATCCAATTTAATACAACTCAACTTTAATTACCGGATAACACCTTTACACCACAATTCATAATAGATAATTAATCACATTATCACCATCCATGCAACATATCATATCACAAGCAATTCAGATTAGAGATATCAACCAGTTCAAAGCACTAATCATCATTTAATCATTAATAAGCATGATTGATCACCTCCATTAATTACATTAATTAATTAATGATCCTCTAATTACTTTCATTAGTTAATTATTCTTCAATTTTCCATAATATTTAACCGTTACCTTACTTATATTCATTAATCAACCACGATAAATCACAATCAGAAATTAACTTCCTTAATTTCTCTATCAATTAACTAACTCCTTGATTAAATATATTAATCTTTTAATTACACTGAGTAATTTATCGCTTAATTTCTTCCACTAAATAATTATCCTTTAATCACTACCCATCAGGTAATTTCCTTAAATTAAATTACATCCAGTAATAAATTACTTTACTAAGAAATTTCACCTTACTAATTACCTTAAGTCATAATACTTAAGCCAACACCAAATGATTAACTTTAATTAATTAAACTGAATTAATTAACCAAAATTAACCACATCCAATTAATTAATCATACTGAGTAATTAATTCCTTTAATTACTACATTAAGTAATTATTCATAATAATTCTCTTCATTTAGTAATTAACCTCTTAATTACTTCTTACTTACTTATTTATAAATTAATTAACCTTGATTTAATCAATCTTTAATTATCACCTTAAGTACTTTAAGCAGTTAGCCTTTAATTAATAAAACAAATTAATTATTCTTCACCTATCCTATTTTATTATCCTATAATCTCTTGCATTGAATAATTAATCACCAAATAATCCACACGAATTAATTGTTAATTATCAAATCTTTAACAATTAATTAATTAATTCCTTACTTGCTTAACAATTTATCCTTGATTATTAAATTTATCTACAGCAATCAATTCTTAATCATTCTTGATTAACCCTTATTAATTAAGTAACTTCAAGAATTAACAAATAATTCTATTTAATTAATCAAACACTTAAACAATACTTTATCTTCACAGAATAATTAAGTATAATATTAAAATTTCATTTTGTAAATTTAAAACATTATGTTGCTGTTTATTTCACCTGAGACAAAACCATGATTACTCGAGCTAACCCAAGTTCCAACCTTCCTTTCCTCTATTCTTCTTCCTGTCTAACTGCTGCACTATGAAAACATGCCAACAACACAACGAAATACCCAAGACCATCCACAATTTCTCTTAGCTAAAACCTGAGTTATTCCCCAATATAAAAATTTTATAACTTTTGCCTACCCTATACCCCATGAGAAAAACATACAAACTTCTCGAGTAAGTCACGAGCCAAACATTCAGATTTCTCGAATTAAAAACTCGACCTACTAGCAATTACCCCTCCTTCGAGTCAAACGCGACAACGTCTCGAGTTAAAAGCAGAATTAATCTTTCTTCCCAAAACTTCCATCGTCCAGACATCATGTGCATGCGTGCAACATGCACGCCGTCCAGCCCCACCGTGACCAACTCCGACATCCTCTACAAATCACCTACCATACTCTTCTTAGATCCCAAATATCCAAGTAGTAGATCTGAATCGAAATCGAAAAATGACCAGAGCGAACTCAAGTAGCAAAGCATCGCAGCTTAGAACCGCCTCGCCAAGACTTCTCTGACCACCAGAGATCACGAGACTCCACCCAAAAATTGGACAACGCCATACTCTCCTACTCGATCTACTCGATGATGTTACGATCCCTCAACGTGTCCAGAAATGCCTCACAAAGATTCGCGACCCAATTCAGAGCAAAAACCCTACTTTTGCTTCGCCGCACCACCACGGCATTCCAGAAAATCAACGACTATTTTTCCCCACCTCCTCGTTCCATGAACCACCTCTGACATGAACCACGAGTCACAGATCAACTTCGATCGACGGCAATCTACCATTTACCCAAAACCACTTACCTCACAATAACTCACCAATTACAAGTATAAATATCCTAGTTTTGTTTTTAAAAATCCTAGAATTCGAAGTCGAATTCAATTATATGCTCAAAATCCAATAATTTAATAATCAAATTTTGACATTGATTTATCCTTCTCTGAAGTATTTTATTTTTGAAATATATACAAAATAATTTTTCTTGAATAAAGTTTTAAAATGATGTTCACTCGCCCACCAACACTTTTATTTCAGGAATTAATGTCTATAGATCACTTGAGTAGATGATTAAAATTTTTGAATCAGGTTTCAACTTGAAAAGTTTCAACAGAGGCATACATAGCCCCTCTCAGACCAGATACATAAAATAAAATAAAATAAAATAAAATCATCTTAACCTCATTCATAATCAAATTCATATCATGCTCAAAGGTTAATCACATGCACCCCTTGGTTAAATCAGTTTTGTTTAAAATCATAAGCCTAACAGAAATTAGATGCAGGGAACTTAAATTATTATCAATATTTTCATTTGTGAAATATAAACAGAGATATTCACGATCAACAGACCAGCATATTCACTTCATATATACCCGTATTCATATTTAAACAAACATGCATCCATATATTTAAACATGCAACACAAAATTTTCATCCAATATTTCCACATACATCATTTCAAACTGCTTAAGTTTAAGTCTACTCACCTGCAAAGTAGAAGAACAGAGAAGCCTGTAAGAAAATTTGAGATTGATGCCTGATTCTTAAAGCTAAGGCTTGGAATTGCAATTTGAAATCTGAATTAAATCACTACTTGATCTATGACTTGATCAAGAACCCGGTTTCGCAAAATAGAGTATGTTGAATTTTTCTTTGATTTACTTTGATCAGCATTTTTTTTCTCTTCAGGTTTTGATTTTGTCCTGGTTTTATTTCTTTCTTTGTCTTGTTTTTAGATAATCAACTGATAAAACAATCTGAGAAAGAACTATGGGGATGTTCTATAACTTAATTTCCTCATTTATTAATTATTTTAAAAAGAAAAGATATAAAAGACACTTGTCATAAGCTATTACTAATTAACCTACATATGTTTCCTTATATGCTTTAATAAATCAACACTTGTAATTACCTCATATTAATTTATTTACAAGGATATTCAAAGCTTTTATATTAATTAATTAATAAATACATTTGTAAATTAATGGATGCTTTTCTAAAATTTATACGGATAAAATGTTTGAAGAAAAATAAAATACAAACCAACTTATAATCAGAATTAAATCATATATATTTGATCCATTTTAAATGTAAGTATAAAACTTTTTGTGTTTAGTTACTATTTAATAAACACTAACTTAATTTGTATAATTTTTTTTTCTTCTAAGGAAAACAAAATTTTATCTTAAATAAAACTTATTAAAATATTTTTAAGGTATATATATATCCACTCAGATTGAAATTTAAATCTACATTCAAATTCAATTGAAAATCTAACTTAATATCAATTCAAATAAATCCGGGACATCACATTCCACCCCCCTTTAAATCTTTTCGTCCTCGAAAAGAAACGAAGCCAAAATTTTATTAAATATTTTAAAACCAATTAAAATATTCTTTGACCAATTGAAAACACTTTTAAAATCTGTAATACTTGCCAAAATAGTTTTTATAAAACTACTTTTATAACTCGATGTCTCAACAAGTCCATCCTCGTTCTCATAGAAATTCGGTCATACGTTGATCAGGCGTAAGACTGAAAATCTATAAATATTTAGCAGACTCATTTTCAACATCCAGTGAAAATACTTGGAAAATAATTTTATTGAAAATATAGAAAACAGTTTTTGAAAATAGAGGATATATCTTTTGGTGAGAATGCTTTGGAAATCATCACCCCTATCCATGGTCACGGTTAAACCGATGGTTACGTTGCCGTCCCGATAAAATCCACAGATAACAGTAGGCCTCCGCGCCCCTCAATTACACCATGGAACCCGCTACAGATCGCAGGTACAACTGGGGTTACGTAGCTATCACAGCAAAAACCCATATAACTGTAGGCATCAGCGCCCACGAATTTTGCTGCCAAAAGAATGAAACTTCTCCACTCCACTTGACCATAGATCGCAGTCTACCGATGTTGCGTTGCCTTCCCGGCAAAATCAAGTGTAGACCGTTGACACTCATCCTCCACACAATTTTCGCTATGGTCCCCACAGTAGATCACAGTGACATCAAGTTACACTATCGTCACAGCATAACCCAAATGCCCCTGTAGGCATCGGCGCCTTCGACTTTCGCTACCCAATAATCCTCAGGAACTAGTTTGTCCGGACTCCTCACAGGATCAATTTTAGAACCCCCCTTTGGGGCTCAAGACAGCACCACCCGGTGGTACTCCTGAGAAGTCCATTCCAAAGGAGCACCTTTTTCCCCAAAGCCATCATCAAAACATTTTTTACTGTACATATATAGTATATTTAAATCATACACCTAGTATGATCTCATACAAAGCTCCTTTACACAAAATCGATTATTCCAAAATCGATAATTCTCAAACTAGGCTTTCCAAATTTAATATTGATTTTACCCAAAAATCAAAAGCCTTTCCAACCCATAGGTTCCCAAAACCTTTTTCCAAATTCCTCATATGATCCTTTACGTATATATATACAGATATATATAATTTTTTAAAAAAAACTTTAGATCATTTCAAACTTGTATAAAACTCCTTTATACCTCAAACACCTCCAAAAACCATTTTCTTCCGGCAAAAGATTCATCAAGGGGAGTTTTATCTTATATAACAAAGATATATAACTTTGTTTATTCAAAATCAAATATTCAAATTTGATTACTCTTTTCAATATTAATTTCATTCAAATCTGTACGATGTACACATACCATTCGTACGCCATACCAATCTGATCGCTCACTCGATCACACAATTTCACTTCCGATCTAGTATCGTCCACCCGACTTCCTAGTGCGGACACGGATCTGGTTTCTTGATCAGAAACCGTCATTCTCCTTACATAGCCATAACTATGATAGAGAATATCCAGAACCAATCAACAATCCATATCCAGGTTTGCCGTCGAAAATCGAATGAAAAATCCCAACTCGGATCGACATACTATCTCGAAATTATGTTCTCGAATCTGGATCAAATCACTATGCGAATAGAATAACATACGTACACCCTACGTATCTATCTTTATTGGTTATTAGCCATATTAATTTCATTTGTATTCACACTCACTTTCATTCACTTACTCTCAATTGCTTCAATCCATTTGGATTATCACCTAATTCATCTTAAAACATCCATCAATTTACAATTTCCAGATCTCAAACCCATTTTGAGATCACACAAACTCCCAATTCAGATTAACCATTTAACTCCCCAAATTAAATCTCAATTTCATCTTGAAATTTCCAGATCAGATTGTTCACTCAAACTTATTTAACTTCCTTCGAGTTAAATTCAATCAATTCCGTTTAACCTTTCTCAAACTTGAATTCTCCATTTCAAATTTCAAAATTCTAAACTTCACATTAATAAAAAAATTCCACTTATAAGTTCAAATCTTATCACTTGGGCATCACATCTTATTCCAAATTCAAAACTCAATATTTAGAGTTTATTTCAAACCAACTTTGATATTATGTGTATCCATATATATACATATTAATAATTTTTTTTTACATACCAAGTTATACTTTAAAATTTTAAACCACCTTTGGTTTTTAATTCAAAACAAATTCCTTTAAATTTTCAAACAACTCTTGTTTGAAATAGGATCATTTCATTCAAATGCATTAAATAATATTGTTTATTATTTCTTTAAATTAATTACGTCATTAATTAATTCTAATTAATCACATTCGGTAATTAACTTATTTCTTAATTACCTTCATTAAATAATTGTTCTTTAAATTACTTACCTCTAGTTACTTCATTAAGTAACTCCCTCTTATTTATCAATTCCAATTATTATCCATTTATTAATCTCATTAAATAAAGTTTAATTAATTACATAAATTAATTGATTATCCTTATCCTGAAACATTTCCCAAATTTAATTCCAGTTTTGTTGTATTTCTATTACTTCTTAATTCTTACTATTGCTTTTAGTTTAATTAATACTACAATCAATTTCCTTAATATAATAGATAACATATTTCTTATATAAGATTCATTTACTTTTGAAATCATTTTAAAACCTTTATATAAGAAAATAACAAGTACGCTTTCTCATATATATATATATATATATATAGACACACACACACACACACACACACACTCAACTCATCTTAGGGTACCACTTACCCTATTCTTAATGAGTAATCCCACCAGAGCCAAGGTTCTCGCTTAACCTTCAGTTCTGATACCAAATGTAACGACCATGAAATTTCGATCACGAAATTTCCAGATAGTTAGTGAAAGAAGAAAAGAGAAAGAAGAAGAACTGAAAGAAACACACAATCTCACATTCCCAACGGATAAAATATAATATCACATAAGCAATAGTTATACAAAAGAGACTGTACTTGTCAAATTACACTTTAATATATATCAGAGTGACAATAAATTTACAATCACAGAACAGATGAATCAATCTGTTTCAGATACTGCAATATATCATAGCAGAGACTCTCCTTACGATTCTGCTCTCCAACTCGCCTCATGATCTCCAAAACGGTCTTAACTGAAAATCTGTAATACTCGGTCTGGCCCGAGCATTACATCAAAGTAACACCCGGGTACGGCTGGAAACCAGCATGAGTAAACCCATTTAACAAGAAATACTAATGCACAGAACTCATTTAAATCCCGGGTGACTCGTAAATTTACAGCTTCGCAAGTTGTTATAAACACCCCTTATTTCACACATCAATTTCTCAGTGCCAAAACTTATATTAAATGGTCCAATTCACTTAAGTCATTCCATTCCAGTTTATCGATTTCACATATTAATCTATAAAGAATCGAAGTGGTTTCGGGTATTTACTAATACCCGACTCCGGTCTCTTCGAATTAAATGTCATCTAAAACCAAGTAATCCAATTTAATACAATACAACTTTAATTACCGGATAACACCTTTACACCACAACTCATAATAGATAATTAATCACATTATCACCATCCATGCAACATATCATATCACAAGCAATTCAGATTAGAGATATCAACCAGTTCAAAGAACTAATCATCATTTAATCATTAATAAGCATGATTGATCACCTCCACTAATTACATTAATTAATTAATGATCCTCTAATTAATTTCATTAGTTAATTATTCTTCAATTTTCCATAATAATTAACCGTTACCTTACTTATATTCATTAATCAACCACGATAAATCACAATCAGAAATTAACTTCCTTAATTTCACTATCAATTAACTAACTCCTTAATTAACTATATTAATCTTTTAATTACACTGAGTAATTTATCGCTTAATTTCTTCCACTAAATAATTATCCTTTAATCACTACCCATCAGGTAATTTCCTTAAATTAAATTACATCCAGTAATAAATTACTTTACTAAGAAATTTCACCTTACTAATTACCTTAAGTAATAATACTTAAGCCAACACCAAATGATTAACTTTAATTAATTAAACTGAATTAATTAACCAAAATTAACCACATCCAATTAATTAATCATACTGAGTAATTAATTCCTTTAATTACTACATTAAGTAATTATTCATAATAATTCTCTTCATTTAGTAATTAACCTCTTAATTACTTCTTACTTATTTATTTATAAATTAATTAACCTTGATTTAATCAATCTTTAATTATCACCTTAAGTACTTTAAGCAGTTAGCCTTTAATTAATGAAACAAATTAATTATTCTTCACCTATCCTATTTTATTATCCTATAATCTCTTACATTGAATAATTAATCACCAAATAATCCACACGAATTAATTGTTAATTATCAAATCTTTAACAATTAATTAATTAATTCCTTACTTGCTTAACAATTTATCCTTGATTATTAAATTTATCTACAACAATCAATTCTTAATCATTCTTGATTAACCCTTATTAATTAAGTAACTTCAAGAATTAACAAATAATTCTATTTAATTAATCAAACACTTAAACAATACTTTATCTTCACAGAATAATTAAGTATAATATTAAAATTTCATTTTGTAAATTTAAAACATTATGTTGCTGTTTATTTCACCTGAGACAAAACCATGATTACTCGAGCTAACCCGAGTTCCAACCTTCCTTTCCACTATTCTTCTTCCTATCTAACTGCTGCACTAAGAAAACATGCCAACAACACAACGAAATACCCAACACAATCCATAATTTCTTTTAGTTAAAACCTGAGTTATTCCCCATTATAAAAAATTTATAACCGTTGCCTACCCTATACCCCACGAGAAAAACATACAAACTTCTCGAGTAAGTCACGAGCCAAACATTCAGATTTCTCGAATTAAAAACTTGAGCTACTAGCAATTACCCCTCCTTCGAGTCAAACGCGACAACGTCTCGAGTTAAAAGCAGAATCAATCTTTCTTCCCAAAACTTCCATCGTCCAGACATCATGTGCATGCGTGCAACATGCACGCCGTCCAGCCCCACCATGACCAACTCCGACATCCTCAACAAATCACCTACCATACTCTTCTTAGATCCCAAATATCCAAGTAGTAGATCTGAATCGAAATAGAAAAATGACCAGAGCGAACTCAAGTAGCAAAGCATCGCAACCTAGAACCACCTCGCCAAGACTTCTCTGACCACCAGAGATCACGAGACTCCACCCAAAACTTCGACAACGCCATACTCTCCTACTTGATCCACTCATGATGTTCCGATCCCTCAACGTGTCCAGAATTGCCTCGCAAAGATTCGCGACCCAATTCAGAGCAAAAACCCTACTTTTGCTTCGCCGCACCACCACGGCATTACAGAAAATCAATGACTATTTTTCCCAACCTCCTCGTTCCATGAACCACCTCTGACATGAACCACGAGTCACAGATCAACTTCGATCGACGGCAATCTACCGTTTACCCAAAACCACTTACCACACAATAACTCACCAATTACAAGTCTAAAAATCTTAGTTTTGTTTTTAAAAATCTTAGAATTCGAAGTCGAATTCAATTATATGCTCAAAATCCAATAATTTAATAATCAAATTTTGACATTGATTTATCCTTCTCTGAAGTATTTTATTTATGAAATATATACAAAATAATTTTTCTTGAATAAAATTTTAAAATGATGTTCACTCACCCACCAACACTTTTAATTCAGGAATTAATGTCTATAGATCACTTGAGTAGAAGATTAAAAATTTTGAATCAGGTTTCAACTTGAAAAGTTTCAACAGAGGCATACATAGCCCCTCTCAGACCAGACTACATAAAATAAAATAAAATCATTTTAACCTCATTCATAACCAAATTCATATCATGCTCAAAGGTTAATCACATGCACCCCTTGGTTAAATCAGTTTTGTTTAAAATCGTAAGCCTAACAGAAATTAGATGCAGAGAACTTAAATTATTATCAATATTTTCATTTGTGAAATATAAACAGAGATAGTCATGATCAACAGACCAGCATATTCACTTCATATATACCTGTATTCATATTTAAACAAACATGCATCCATATACTTAAACATGCAACACAAAATTTTCATCCAATATTTCCACATACATCATTTCAAACTGCTTAAGTTTAAGTCTACTCACCTGCAAAGTAGAAGAACAGAGAAGCCTGTAAGAAAATTTGAGATTGCTGCCTGATTCTTAAAGCTGAGGCTTGGAATTGCAATCTGAAAACTGAATTAAATCTCTACTTGATCTATGACTTGATCAAGAACCCGGTTTCGCAAAATAGAGTATGTTGAATTTTTCTTTGATTTACTTTGATCAGCATTTATTTTTTTTCTCTTCAGGTTTTGATTTTATCCTGGTTTTATTTCTTTCTTTGTCTTGTTTTTAGATAATCATCTGATAAAACAATCTGAGAAAGAAATATGGGGATGTTCTATAAATTAATTTCCTCATTTATTAATTATTTTAAAAAGAAAAGATATAAAAGACACTTGTCATAAGCTATTACTAATTAACCTACATATGTTTCCTTATATGCTTTAATAAATCAACACTTGTAATTACCTCATATTAATTTATTTACAAGGATATTCAAAGCTTTTATATTAATTAATTAATAAATACATTTGTAAACTAATGGATGCTTTTCTAAAGTTTATATGAATAAAATCTTTGAAGAAAAATAAAATACAAACCAATTTATAATTAGAATTAAATCATATATATTTGATCCATTTTTAATGTAAGTATAAAACTTTTTGTGTTTAGTTACTATTTAATAAACACTAACTTAATTTGTATACTTTTTTTTTCTTCTAGGAAAACAAAATCTTATCTTAAATAAAACTTATTAAAATATTTTTAAGGTATATATATATCCACCTAGATTGAAATTTAAATCTAAATTCACATTAAATTGAAAATCTAACTTAATATCAATTCAAATAAATCCAGGACATCACAAAATTTCTGAAATTGGAGAGAGATTGAGATGGAGGAGAAAAAGTGGATGCTTACCTAAGCTTCTCTTTGATTTTTGGAGTTAGAACTTGAATTTGCAAAGGAAACTAGGGCTTAGGATTTTAATTTCCAATCTCTTCCCCTATTTTTACTAAAGCTTGAAGTGTTAGAAGATGAGAATGAATGAAGAGGAGAGGGGGTGGAGATAGGGTATTATGTTAGGTCATTGGGCTAAAACCCAAACCCAAAGCCCTAAGTGAAAAACCAAAATTCAAGCTAACTCCAAACATATCGATGTTTATACTTAAAAATGTCGCAAATGGCATTTTGATCTCAATGGAAGTGGTCTCGATTTCTAATTCTACTGTTTGCAAAATGTAGCATTTCGGACTTAAATCTGACTAACGATGCTATATCTAAATAAAATATTTAAATATACAATCGTAAAATATGAAGGTCGTTACAGACTCCCCTCCTTAAAGAAATTGCATCCTCGCAATACTTAAGAAGAAAATAAGAAGTAACAACCATAAAAGCATATCGACACAAAAGAAAATTTGAAGTAAGAAGTTCACCTCAAAGAGCATGAGGGAGTAAGTCTGGATGCGTTCGCTCGATGAATTTTTGGATTCCCAAGAGCAATCCTTAGGATTTGAGGACCATTGAACTTTCACAAGCGGGACATCTTTATTTCGAAGGCGTTTAACCTTCGTAGCAATAATGCGAATAGGATGTTGCTCATAAGTAAAATTAGGCGAAACTTCCATTTCTTCCACAGCACCGGGCTCAAGAACAGAATCAGAATCTCAAAGGCATTTTCGTAATTGAGAGACATGAAACACATCATGAATATCAGAAAATTAAGCCGGTGGTAAAAGGCGATAAGCCATGGAACCAATGTGTTCGGAGATGGGAAATGGACCAATATATCGAGGCACTAACTTTCTCGATCAATTGACGCATAACAACCTTCATAGGTGAAACACGAATAAACACCAAATCTTCCATAGAAAATTCTAATTTCCTTCTTCGATTATCGGCATAAGATTTTTGTCTACTTTGGGTTCTTTCATCCTATGACAAATAAGGTCAATCTTTTCTGTGGAATCATGAATAGAATCTGGACCTAAAACCAGCTTCTCACCGGCCTCAAGCCAACAAGAAGGAGATCGGCATGGCCTTCCATAGAGTGCCTCAAAAGGAGCCATACCAATACTAGATTGGAAGCTATTATTGTAGGAAAACTCAACAAGAGAAATATGATCTTCCCAACTTCCACCAAAATCAAGAGCAGATGCATGAACAAGATCTTCAAGAGTTTGATTCACATGCTTAGTTTGCCCATCGGACTGAGGATGATAAGCGGTGCTAAAATTAAGCTTCGTTCTCAAAGCTTTTTGAAGACTCTTACAAAATGCACTAGTAAACAATAGATCACGATCGCTAACAATAGAAGTAGGGACTCCATGCAATTTAACAATTTCTCTAACATGGAGTTTGGCAAAAAGACATACGGTCTGATTGGACCGAATGGGAATAAAGTGGGAGGATTTTGTAAGTCTACCAATTATCACCCATTAAATTTCATGGCCCGAACGAGAATGGGAAAGTCCGTCGATAAAGTCCATGGAGACTTGATTCCACTTCCAAATTGGAATTTCCAAAGGTTGCAATAACCCAACGGGCCTTTGATGCTTGGCCTTAACAAGTTGGCAAGTCATGCAACGCTTAATAAAGTTAGCAATATCGGATTTCATTCCATCCCAATAATAAAGTCGCTTTATATCGGTGTACATTTTACTACTACTGGGATGAATGGTGTAACGACCCAGAATTTCTGTCATTTGAAATTCGTATATTTAATTAATTTTAAATATATAAAAGTTAAGTTTATAAGCAGAATAAATAATATTTCGAATATAGTGATTTAATTGGATAATTAAATTGTTGATTTAATATGTGGAATTGCAGAAATAATTGAAATTTGGATTAAATGTGAATAAAAATGATTTATAAAGATGAATTAAATTCTATTTGAATTAGAATGATGATAGAAAATTTTTAAAATCAAATTAAAAGTTAATTTGCAGAAATTGAATATTTTAATATTTAATTGACGAGTTAAAATAGCCATTTTTCAAACAGTCTCGGATTTTGACGAAACTAGTTTCATCGGATCCGTAATGTTAAATTATTGTAAGATTTCAAATTTCGTGTCAGTCGAATATACGGTTTGTCCGGGGCAAGCTAAAACGCGTAGAAATCTGTTTACGTGAATTTTAAATTTAAATTTGTCGACTTGAAACCCTATCTTTCAAATACTATCGAATTGGCTCTCGATATATATTCCAATGCGTTCGGCATGGGGGTAAAACATTATAAACGCCAGGCGACACGCTTCGTTTGGAGTTCAGAAAAATTTCGGGTGAATAGTGCGCGAAAATTTTCTATATAAGGACCTAACTTTTTTCATTTTGCACAAACCCTAAATAAACTAGGGCAGCCGCCACTTCTCACTCTAATGGTCGAAAATTCGTTTTCTTTTCCCCATAATCTCTATCCTTAAACAATTAGCCAAAACACTCAACTACAATATTGAAGAGCACGACGAGATCTATAAATCCATACGGAGATGATGAACTGTCGAGGAACGATGTAATGAGGATCTTGGATTGAAGACGCAATGTTTGCACACGTTTTTCGAGGTAGAAACGGAACCGAGTTCAACCTGGTGGTAGGCGATGGTTCGCCTCGTGATGGCCATTCAAATGTAAGTGCTCGATCGTCGTGGAAGTGGAAGATGTGGTCGCGAAAATTTGTGAACTAACGGCGGCAATTGGGTTTCACGGTCGAACAAAAAAAATGGGAGAGGAAGAAAGGGAAGCACGGTCTGGATTTGGGGATGCAAGATCTAACGGCCCTGATTTGCCTAGGTTTTAAAAATAAAATAAAATTGTGAAATTTATATATATTAAAATCGTATAAACTTTGAAATTGCATAACTTTTTCATAAGAGGTCCATTTCGCACGAAACGAATTGCATTTGATTCGTATTGACGAGCACTACGTTTTAGAGCTAGATTGGAGTTGATTGGAGCTAGTGTGAATTTTGGGTAAAATTAAACGCTCGTTTAATTTTATTCAGAATAGAACACTACAACTGCTATTGGAGACAATGTGAGTATAACTCATTCTTTCTGACTCACTGATATTTTTGTATAAGTGAGAAATAATTTATTATACGATGATTGATGATTGTTTGGATGATATATGATTTACTGATTGGTATTTGGATATATTCCTGCCTAGTAGAGCAGATGACCCTTTACGTTCCCGTGTATGAGCGGATGACCTTTTGTACGTGCGTCTGCCTTGAAGCGGACATTGTACACATATTCTAATATGTATATTTGTTGCAGGCGACCGGTTGGGGAATCCAACTTGATTCCTCAACAGTATTGATTTATTTACAGATATTGCTATATATTATGTTATCATATTGACATATGATGTTTGGATGCTGTGATTGATGTATTTAGCGTTGTTGCAGCATTAAGCCTATTTTTGGAATTTTAAAAATGTTGAAGTGATGCTTTCCAAATCTAAAAAGGATTTTAAAAGTGATTTTGAAAATAAATGTTTTATTGATTTTTGACTTGTAAAGTAATTGAATTTATTTTGAATGAATAAGTATTATAATTTTTATTGTTGTAAAAATTATGATTTTTGTGAAATAATACTTAAGTATGATTTGTGGAGTTACATAAGTTTTAATAAGGATTTGTAAATTATTAAAAGAATAACTTTATTTAAATCGAGATTTTTGATTTATAATAAACAGTATATATATAAGATTTATAGAATTGAATTTTTTATAAATCAAAGTGTTGGAATTATAAACGAGTTTTATAAGTGTTAAAATGTAGTATAAATGGATTTTATAAGTAAATAAAATTATAGATTTATAATTGATGAAGTTATAAAATGAATGAATTTGTAACACAAATGATTTATAAGTGAATTAACTTACAAATTGGATTTTTGGTATATAATTGAGTTATAAATGGAATTGTTTAATAAAGGAATTTTGTATATTGAAGTTTTTATAAAATATAAATGGATTTTATAAACATTGTTTTATAATTCCAAAATCAATTGAATTTGGTAAGTTCAGATATGAATGTTTATTAAAGGCATTATATCCACAATTTTGGACAGTGGATTATCCTTTAATAAATATATAGATATATTGGATTTGGTAAATGGTCTATATTCACGATTTTGGACAGTGAATAAATTATTGATAAAATGGATATTTATGAGAAGTTATGTTTTTAAAATGGAATAAAATGGTATAAAGTTGTTTTAAAATGTGTTAAGTATCGAAACCACAGATTTCAACATTAATTATTGAAATAGACGTCTTCGAGAAGTAAGGAAATGATGGTCTGTAAATTGTTGTTATAGTAAATGATTTTCGAAAGGAAATGTTTTTGTATAGTATTTAGGATTTATATATCTATTTTACTTTCGAATCCCTGTGCTAGTGATTTTGGGTTGTCGTAATGATGTTTTACGCAACATTTGTTTTGACCCAAATAAAAGATGTTTAAAGAGAACGGTTTCCTTAAAGAATAAAATATATACTTAATCCTGATTTAAGTATATGAAATATTTTCTAAGTGTTGAAAATAAATAAATTTGTGAATTACTTATTATTAAATAAGTATATGGAAATATTTTCCAATGTTGAAAAGTTGAAATGGTTTGAGAATATATCTTTTTAAAGATAAGTTGAAGTGAATATTTGGCAAGTGATTTAATTAACAATAGATTAATTAAAAGGGCCCAGTGATTGTTATGGTGCTGAATATTTGTTTGTTTGCTTTGATAGTTAAATAACTGACTATCGGACTTGGCCAAAATTTTAGTCCCTCGACTTGATGTGGGAACTATTTAGTCGTACAATTAGTACGTAACCTTCTATGTAGGCTTGATTATCGTTTGTGTTGAGGATGTTGATTCGTATAGTGCGGAGTATTACTCCAATCTATCGACCTTCCTTCCTGGCCCGAAGGGTAGGAAGTTGAAAGTTGGAAACGTGATAAGTCTATGAGACTTAGTTTTTGTGTGAGGTTGAGAAACGCTTTTGCATTGTTGGTGCGAAGAGACCGAGATCGGTTTATCCGGAAACCACTTCGGACCAACGTATATGCGATGATTGTGCAGGTTGCTTGTGATGATATTGTTATTCCGGATTTTCGTAGTGGGAACTGCCTGTTCATCATTTGGGGTTAAAATCCCAATATATAACCAGTAGCAGTGGCTCTTCATTTATGAAATATCCAATGCGAGGACTATTCGCTACAAATCCTAGGGATTTCCCGACAAGATGTAGCAGAAAGTACCTTCGGTTTGTCCTGTTCTTGGACAACTCGTATGGATGTTTGTCTGACATCGCATTTCTATAGATTACGTACATTGGTTTTTACAAACGTACATCAGTGGTGACGGAGAAGGCAACTTCTCTTAGCTTAACACCCTCCTTGAGACGTATGAGCTTAAGGGTTGTATTTTTGTGGAAGGCAATTAGTAGTCAATGGAAATGGCCGTGTGACATTCTAAGTGATGCGATTGTGCTCGTGAAAGGTAATCGTTACCTCTAGCCTCATCAACCGGAAATGACCAAAACAGGGTTAGATGCGGCAAGGCTAAGTGGGTCATTCCCATTAGGATATGATCATCCTCTTCTAGATACATCTTTACACGCTATGACGTCGTGTATCTGATTATTGTGGTTTGTATGCTATGAGGGCCCTCAGTAAAGGTCGGTAACGATCGGAGGATGATATATTCGATACCATCTAGGTATAGAGGTGGGTCGGTCTTGTGTTGGTAGAGAATCCTTTGTGATGGTCCTCGGTGCATTCTTCTAGAGATGTACTACCGGAAGGTAGTCCCTTCACCTGGTCATTTGTATGGAAAACCAAACTCCACTACGTACCTGCCATTTTATTTGTAGATCCCAGTATGTTGGAATTTAATAATGGTAACAATATCGGCTATTTTGAATATTATTTGTATACTAGACACTAGTATAATATCACATGAGTTTGACATGAAATGTTTTAGTTATCGTAAGGTAAAAACATGTCCGTGTTTATGTGTGGACTTGTCTTTCGAGATACTTTTGTTTTAAAATCTAAAGAAAAGTTTGGTAATTTAATAAATTCAATTAAGTGCATTTCTCACAATGGCTTACCAGACTGATCCAGGCGTTCTTCCCGTTCAATGCTCGGGACAAACCGAGCATATCTACCGGTCTAGATTTGATGCCTTTAGAGCTTCAATAGGAGAGCTGGAGATCTTCATTTTCGTACACCCGTATTTGCTTGATTATCCGCTTTGCTTTGTTTTTTGTTGTATATCATCGGCAATTGTTAGGATATGTTATTATAACTGTCCAAGCTGATAACTCTGGTTGATTGTTAAACTCTGATTTATGTATGTATATATACAGTTTCTGTTTGTAAAGATCATTGATATGATATTATATATGCGATGTGAGATTATGTATTGTTCTGTTTGGTTCTATCTTCTCTCTTTCTTCTCTTCTCTTCTTCTCTCTTCTTTTCTTTCTCTTGACTTTCCGTCATTTTGTTCTTTTTGGGTCGTACATGTGTGGATTATTGTCGATTCAAAGGGTACGGATTTGCGGGTCGACACATTGGTAACAGAGAAAATTAATAATGTGAATTTGAGTTATATAAAGAAATTCTACTTTAATTTTAAAATGAATCAACATTAGAAATAATGTTGTTAAGAATTGAATAAAACTTAAGCTGAGAAGTTGTGAATTGAATAATTGAATGAAAGTCAGTGTTAAATTAGTTGGAACTAAATGTGTTAAACCAAATTGAATGTAAGCGAATTAAATAGATTTGGTTGAGTTGAATACACATTGATTGTTAGATGATTGAATAAAATTTTATATAGAATTGAATCAATAAAATTGAAAGCTATAAATAACCGAGTCCAAATTGGAAGTGAAGTGAATTTAAATAGAATTGAATTTGATTTGAATTGTAAGTGAACCAACTTGAATATAAATTGGTGAATGTAAACTAACTGAAAATGAACAAATGAATAATAGTAAAATCCAATGATAATGAATCAAAATGTGATTAAATTGAAAATCAATTCAATGAATATTAATAATAAGTGAATGCGTATTGATTGGATAGATATGGATTAATTGGATGATAGTTACTTGACGGTTGGATTTGTTGTTTTGTTGCATTTGCTATATTGGCATATATAGTTTTTGATATATGTTGTATATTGATATTACTTTCATATATACATGTTTCTCATTGTTTGTTGAGTGTTTAGTAGGTGCGGATGGCGCTTGCTTCGCGTTTGGAGCTCGCTTTCGCGCTATATAACCGTATATGCTGGCTAATATTATATAAGGTACATATCTCCGATTACATATCGTACTTTTACACTTTTTTCCCTATGGGATGTCTTATCGTTGAGATGAGATGTATATTTGTGATATATATATATATATATTGCTATTTTTTCGATCGAACCGTGCAAAGGAGACACTGGCGAATTTTTTTTTAAATTTAAGACGTTAGAAAATTTTTGGGAAAATTGGAAAATTTTGTGAAAACTAAATTTTTATTTTGAGTTGAAAGTTAAACGATATAGCGGGTTTTGAAAAGAAAACTATATATAGATTTGGAATTTAGAAAAGTTTTTGTAAGAAGTTTAACTAATGGTTGGGAAAAGTTAAAAGGTTGAATAGATTTGGTAAATCTAATTTGAACGAATTGTTTGGAAAAGTTAATTGATTTTGTGACTTTTTCTTATTTAGTAATTTCGAGGATGAAATTCTTTTAAGTAGGGGAGAATGTGACGACCCAGAATTTCTGTCATTTGATATTCGTATATTTAATTAATTTTAAATATTTGAAAGTTAAGTTTATAAGCTAAATAAATAATATTTCGAATTTAGTGATTTAATTGGATAATTAAATTGTTGATTTAATATTTGGAATTTCAGAAATAATAGAAATTTGGATTAAATGTGAATAAAAATGATTTATAAAGATGAATTAAATTCTATTTGAATTAGAATGATGATAGAAAACTTTTAACATCGAATTAAAAGTTAATTTGCAGAAATTGAATATTTTAATATTTAATTGACGAGTTAAAATAGCCATTTTTCAAAAAGTCTTGGATTTCGACGAAACCAATTTCATCGGAGCCGTAATGTTAAATTATTGTGAGATTTCAAATTTTGTGTCAGTCGGATTTACGGTTTGTCCGGGGCAAGCTAAAACACGTAGAAATTTATTTAAGTGAATTTTAAATTTAAATTTGTCGATTTGAAAACCTATTTTTCAAATACGATCGAATTGGCTCTCGATATATATTCCATTGTGCTCGGAATGGGGTAAAACATTATAAAGTGCCAGGCGGCATGCTTCGTTTGGAGTTCGGAAAAATTTCGGGTGAATAGTGCGCGAAAATTTTCTATATAAGGACCTAATTTTTTTTCATTTTGCACAAACCCTAAATAAACTTGGTCAGCCGCCACTTCTCACTCCAATGGCCAGAAATTCGTTTTCTTTTCCCCTTAATCTCTCTCTATCCTTAAACAATTAGCCGAAACACTCAACTACAATGTTGAAGAGCACGACGAGATCGATAAATCCATACGGTGATGATGAACTTTCGAACAACGATGTGATGAGGATCTTGGATTGAAGGCTCAATGTTTATGCACATTTTTCGTGGCAGAAACGCAACCGAGTTCGACCTGGTGGTATGCGATGGTGCGCCTTGTGATGGCCATTCAAATGGAAGTGCTCGATCGTCGTGGAAGTGGAAGATATGGTCGCGAAAATTCGTGAACTAACGGTGGCAATTGGGTTTCACGGTCGACCAAAAAAACAGGAAGAGGAAGAAAGGGAAGCACAGCCTGGATTTGGGGATGCAAGATCTAGCGGACCAGATTTGCCTTGGTTTTAAAAATAAAATAAAATTGTGAAATATATATATATTAAAATCGTATAAACTTTGAAATTGCATAATTTTTTCATACGAAGTCTGTTTCATACGAAACAAATTATATTGGGTTCGTATTAACAAGCATTAGATTTTAGAGCTGGATTGGAGTTGATTGGAGCTAGTGTGAATTTTTGATAAAATTAAACGCTCTTTTAATTTTATTCGGAATAAAACACTACAACTGCTATTGGAGACAATGTGAGTATAACTCACTCTTTCTGACTCACTGTATTTTTATACAAGCGAGAAATAATTTATTATATGATGATTGACGATTGTTTGGATGATATATGATATATTGATTGGTATTTGGACATATACCTGCCTAGTGGAGCAGATGACCCTACACGTTTCCGTGTATGAGCGGATGACCCTCTGTACGTGCGTCTGCCTTGAAGCGGACGTTGTACACATATTCTAATATGTATATTTATTACAGGTGACGGGTTGGGGGATCCAACTGGATTGCTCAATGGTATTGATTTATTTACAGATATTGATATATATTCTGTTATCATATTGATATATGATGTTTGGATGCTATGATTGATGTATTTAGCGTTGATGCAGCATTGGGCCTATTTTTGGAATTTTAAAAATGTTGAAGGGATGCTTTCCAAATCTAAAAAGGATTTTAAAAGTGATTTTGAAATAAACGTTTTATTGATTTTTGAATTGTAAAGGAACTGAATTTATTTTGAATAAATAAATATATAATTTTTATTGTTGTAAAAATTATGATTTTTGTGAAATAATACTTAAGTATGATTTGTGGAGTTACATAAGTCTTAATAAGGATTTGTAAATTATTGAAAGAATAAGTTTATTGAAATCGAGATTTTTGATTTATAATAAATAGTATATATATAAGATTTATAGAATTGAATTTTTTATAAATCAAAGTGTTAGAATTATAAACGAGTTTTATAAGTGTTGAAATGTAGTATAAATGGATTTTATAAGTAAATTAAATTATAGATTTATAATTGATGAAGTTATAAAATGAATGAATTTTTAAAATAAATGATTTATAAGTGAATTAACTTATAAATTGGATTTTTGGTATATAAATGAGTTGTAAATGGAATTGTTTAATAAAGGAATTTTGTATAATGAAGTTTTTATAAAATATAAATGGAGTTTATAAACATTGTTTTATAATTCCGTAATCAATTGAATTTGGTAAGTGAAGATATGAATGTTTATTAAAGTCATTACAACCACGATTTTGGACAATGGATTATCCTTTAATAAATATATAGAAATATTGGATTTGGTATATGGTCTATATTTACATTTTGGACAGTGAATAACTATTGATAAAATGGATATTTTTGGGAAGTTATATTTTTAAAATGGAATAAAATGGTTTAAGGTTGTTTTAAAATGTGTTAAGTATCGAAACCACAGATTTCAACATTCATTGTTGAAATAGACGTTTTCAAGAAGTAAGGAAATGATGGACTATAACACTATTGTTATAGTAAATGATTTCCGAAAGGAAATGTTTTTGTATAGTATTTGGGATTTATATATCTATTTTATTTTCGAATCCCTATACTAGTGATTTTGGGTTGTCGTAACGATGTTTTACGCAACACTCGTTTTGACCCAAATAAACAATGTTTAAAGAGAATGGTTTCCTTAAAGAATAAAATATATACTTAATCCTGATTTAAGTATATGAAATATTTTCTAAGTGTTGAAAATAAATAGATTTGTGAATTCCTTATTATTAAATAAGTATATGGAAATCAGAAGGCACAAAAAGACGGTTCTTCTTGCGAAGACACCCATGAGAATCAATGCTGAAATCCCTCAATGCCTCATCACAGGATTCAGACTCACAAAGCTGAATAAGATGCAACAGCTCTGGATCAGGCCGCTGAACATCGGCTGTACGATCCAACAAAATGGGTCGAGCCCCCAAACTAAATAATATAATAGGAGAATCAGAAAATGAAGCTCGATCACGAATTTCACAAAAAATAGAGTTTCAAGAATATCCCATTCGGCAAGCATCATAGAAACAACGGCCGAATGTTTGCGACTAAGCGCATCAGCAACACGATTACCCTTACCCGGGGTATACTGGATATCAAAGTCATAGGAGGCAAGAAACTCGAGCCAACGCTGTTGCCTCATATTGAGTTCCTTTTGAGTGAACAAATACTTCATGGATATATGATCGGTATAGAGAATGAAGAGCTCGTCCAATAAATAGTGTCGCCAAATCTTCAAGGCAAAGACAATGGCGGCTAACTCAAGATCATGTGTGGCATAGCGAACTTCATTCGAACGTAGTTGCCTAGAAGCATAAGCAACTACCCGATCCTTCAGCATAAGAACAACACCGAGACCACTACCACAAGCATCGGTGTCGATAACAAGATCATGATTCCCTTCGGGAACCACCAAAATGAAGCATTAGTGAGAAGTTCCTTTAATGTCTGAAAGGAAGCTTCACACTTATCGGACCAAATATAATGAATGCCTTTCCGAGTAAGGCATGTGAGAGGAAGCACAACACGGGAAAAATCCTTAATGAACCGACGGTAATACCCCGCCAATCCAAGGAAACTACGAGTCCCATGTACATTCTTGGGCCTTTTCCAATTCAGGATGGCTTCGATCTTCAAGGGATCGACAAAAACACCGTCAGAAGATACAACATGGCCTAAGAACTTAACTAAATTCTCCCAAAAATGGCACTTGGAGAATTAGGCTCTAAGCTGATGATGACGGAGGGTACTCAAGACAATTCTCAAGTGATTAGCATGCTCAGCTTCAGACTTAGAATAAATAAGGATGTCATCAATAAACACAAGGACGAACTTGTCGAGATATTCCCGAAATACTCGATTCATGAGATCGACAAAGAAAGCAGGAGCGTTCGTCAAACCGAATGGCATAACGAGCCACTCAAAAAAACCATAACGAGTGCGGAAAGCGGTAAGAGGTATACTATCCTCCGTGGCTCGTAACTGATGAAAACCCGTGGCAAGGTCGAGCTGAGAAAAGACCTTAGCACCACTCAATAAATCGAACTTATCATCGATCCTAGGAAATGGATACCTGTTTTTGGTAGTTAACTAGTTGAGCTTGTGATATTCAATGCAAAGCCTAAGAGTTCCATTGGACTTCTTCACGAAGATGACCGCGGATCCCCACGGAGAAAAACTGGACTGAATAACTGCTTGGACTCAAGCTCTAAAATCTGCTTCTTGAGTTCCTCATTTTCCTTTGTAGACATCCTCGTAGGAGGACGACTAACTGGCTATGCGCCTGAAATGAGATCAATGCGGAACTCAATTTCCCGCTTGGGTGGCAAACCCGAAACAGGCTCGAAAACATCAGAAAAGTCACAAGCAATAGGAATACGAGATATATCATCATCATCTCGAAAATCAAGAGAATATATAGCCATTTCGGAATTATCCACATCCCGAAGAACCAGTGATAGCTGAGTAAATGAATCTGGATGTCGAAGATATAAAATCCTCTCAAAACAAATAATCTTGGCATCGTATCTCACTAGCCAGTCCATACCCAAAATCATATCAAATCCCAGACAAAAAATAACGTGCATATTCGCATGAAAGGAAAAGCCACATAAAACAATCTCAGTATCATCACAAAGCATGCTAAGGGTCGTGGATCCCCCAATAGGATTCGCAATCCTTAAAGAAGTAACCAAACAAAAAACATCAAAAGATAAATCATCGACGAGCTTTTTCGATATGAAAGAATGTGAAGCACCCGTATCGAAAAGAACTCGAATACTATGGTCATGAAATAAAATAGAACCTTCCAAAATAGATGGAGATATACCTTTGGGTTGAGAAGAACCTTCAGAAGCCTTAGCAGTATAAAGCTTCCAAACTTGGCACCAGCAGGAACAATAGGGCAGGTGGAAACATGATGACCTTCCTTCTTGCAATAACGGCAGAAGAGAGGCTTAGGACAAGCTCGAATCATATGATCAGGAGAACCACAATTGAAACACTTCCGAATGAAAGGTGTTCCAGTAGACTGAGGCTGAGAATTAGAACCACCAGTCTTCTTCTTCTTAGAAGAAAAAGACCTGGACTTCTGAAATGGAAACTGCCTCTTGTTGGGGTTCTTGGAAACCTCAACATCATCACCACTATCACACTCCTTCTCGATAGCTTCAGGATGAAGTTCCGAATCAACCAACTCCTCAAAGAGAGCTTAAGCTGGAGCAACAAAGACTTCTTAACATATTTCTTAACGCCAGAGACAAATTTCAGATTCTTCTTATAAGAAGTGCTAATGAATTCAAGACCATACTTAGATAAAGCCTCGAATGATGCAACATACTCAGAAACAGAAGACTTCCCTTGCTTCAACTCAAGGAAGCGATGGGTCAATAAAAAAATTTCAGATTCAGGAACGAACTTGAGTTCGAATTGTCCCCGAAACTGAGTCCAAGAAAGAGTAGACTCATCAATTTCAGCTATAAGAAGCTCATACCAATCAAGGGCACGCTCTTGTAATAAGCTAGAAGTTACAAGAACTCTATCATGAGCAGAAAGATCCATGCGAGAGAAGATACGCTCACACGTGCGAAGCCAAGCTTGGACTTTAAGAACAGACTCAAAGCCTTTAAAAGGCTTTCCCCCAAGATGAGAAAAATCACTGCACAGACGTCCAAAGGCAGACTTACGAGGTGGAGATACTCGAGGAGGAACTGGAGGCCGAATGCTCCTAAACAATTACAAAAACTGATCGGCCGACATGTAAACGCCATCCGGATGTGAGCCATTGGATTGCCCAGCATCCGAACGTCGTCCCCTGCCTCTTCCAACCATACGCTGAAAGTAAGATAAGAATAAGATTATTCACAAGGTAGATGTCATTAATTCAAATGTGGAATACTACGGAACAAAATGCATTCCTAGACGTATTCCCACATTCTATCTACCACCAAGGCACAGAAGGAATATAGAGGCACAATGGTTCAAAGATTTGTGACACTTATACACTTTGATGTACCGGAATATGTGCTTCTATTCTGTGTTAATCATATTTTGTTCTGAACCTTGCTCTGATACCAATCTGCGACGCCCCACCTCTATACCCACCGTAGCCAAGGACACTACGGGGTAATGCCGTCAAATAATGCGGAGAATATGGCTGGTTAGGAGCGACCATCTATAGCCTTGCTCTAACTATCTATTGAATACATCGACAATTGTCATACAAGCAGATCGACATATCCAATGAATACTCAAAACAAAACCATAGGTGGCTGGAGGATCTATCAGAACAGAGTATAACAAGTCAAATGTGGTATACATCATAGAACAGTAGATCATCATATACACATATATAGATACATCATAGAGTATACAAACTGATACATGTCAAGTGGTATAGTAAACACAATATATAGATGAGTCAAAAGAATACATACATATTAGAGTTACAACAAAATGGGATTACGTAAAAAGCCATAACAAAAAGAAGCTAGCGGAGTAGTCCATGCAGAAGCAAAATAGGCTAGGTCCAAAAGCACCTAACCTGAAACATCTCGGTCTGACCTGAGTATAAATACACGGATCAGTCTATCTAAACAAATCAGTTAGATAAACTGAACAACAATAACCTGCAAGGTCATAAAGTGTAACAAATATCTCTTAAAGAGATAACACAATCATCTAACAAAAGATGAATCATAACAAGAGAAGCCTCATATCAATGGAAACTCAAATAAACAAAGGATATGAATATCCCAAAACAAGCCGAAAAGGCAAATATCAAATACCAATGAAGGTAATACAAGTTCCGCAAGGTAACCGCTATATATATCGTGCGGCTCGAAAAGACCAACACCAAAGGGGGATACCTAGGGAATATACATATCAATGAAACATCAGAAAATTGCACGTGCTCAGTACTGTATAAACAAGGATCCATGAGCCCGAAGACTCCAAACCCAATATCACTCGAGCGGTGACGAATGACCAACTACAAAAGCGATACAATAGGGCAACAAATCCGAAGGCACAAAGCCGAAGGTACAAAACCGAAGGCACAAACCCAAAGGCAACATACCCGAAGACAATATACCTGAAGGCAACAAACCTGAAGGAGACAGTCCGAAGACATTATCCCAAAGGTTACAAACCGTAGTGGTGAAGGTCCGAAGGCCTAGTACTGGGCACCACTAACTGGCAGAATGTGTCACAACTCTCGAAAAGGAATCCGAAAAGTGGTAAAGTGAGTCCCATAACCACCCGTTCGCACTAAACGGTTTACTATCCGTTAGTTAATTACACACTCAAAGCAGTACAAAGTTTACCTCATCTCATTGGTAAACAAGATTAAAAGGTCAAAACAGTCAATCGAATAGGTCGGGGATTAATCGGAAAGATAAATGCCCAGATTCATGGTCCGTGTTTTACCTAGCAATTTAATCTCCCTTCCACTTTGCTCAAAGTGCCAAATTGTGTGCGTGTGTTTTAAACAGAAATTATAAATTAGAGAACGGGCTTTAATAACATTTGAAGAGATCATTTTATAAAAACCTGTGTATGAAATCAAAAAGGAATCATCAAAGTCAAATATGCATAAATAGCTAATTGGAATCAACACGCGTCGATAAAATTTGGAAAACCAAGAAAAATAGGCAAATTGGCAAAAGACAGCAGATTCAGACATCTAAAATAGGTGGTTCAGACGTCTAAATTTGGAAAATTAGAAGTTTTCCAGAACGTAATTCAGACGTCTTAACCAAACGTTTCAGACGTCTGAAATAGGCTTTTTTAGCCTATTTCCTTTCTGTTTGAAATCGAGCTGATTCAGACGTTTGAAGTTCCAGATTCAGACGTCTGAAACTGGAATTCAGAGCATTTCCTGAACCTCGACCAAAGAAGGTCAAATGAATATCGGAATCAATCGGCGAGCAAATGACGACTAAGGATTTATGCCACACGACAACCCAGCCGTAATGGCTCTTCGATACGCCTCAAATATCAATGTCCAAATATCCATAATAGGATTTTCATAGATTTTGATTTCAGAACACCAAAAATTGGAATATACACCAAAAATTGGAATATACACCAGATCAATCCAAACCAAAATCAATTGCACAAGAATAAGTGTTAGGAATTCATATCTAACTATCGAAGATAATTATAGACTAAGATGTGAGATAAAAATCTCACCTTTTAACTCAAAAACAAGGATGAGAAGCTCAATTGCAAAGAAAAGACCAACCACTCTCCACTTCAACTCTACAAGCTTCAATCTAAGATCAAAACAAGTATTTCCTAAGTTAGGTTTAGGAAACTTTATGAAATTGAAGAGGAAAAGAGTCGGAGAAGATGAAAAGAAGGCTTACCAATAGCTTCACTTTGATTTTGGAGCAAGAATTCAAGTTTGCAAAGTAAAATAGGGCTTGGAATTTCTATTTCCCATTCTCTTCCCCTATTTTCAGTTATGCTTGAGTTTTATGAAATGAAATGACTGAGTGGAGAGGAGAGGGGGCTGAGTTAGGGTATTAAGCTATCAAGTGGGCTGAACCCAAACCCAAAACCCAATAGAAAAAGTAGCAAAATTCGACTTACTCCAAACATATCAAAGTTTATACTTAAAAAAATCGCAAACGCCATTTTGGACTCAATGGAGGTGGCTTCGAGTCCTAATTCGGCCGTTTGCAAAAAGTAACATTTCGGACCTAAATCCGACTAACGACGGTGTATTTAAATATATAATCATTAAATATGCGGGTTATTACAGGGTCGGGAGTGATCCTCGGTACAGTGATCTAGGCCCCATACTCTGACGGACGGTACCCCAGTAGCCCTGCCATTGTATGGAATCCAATCTCCAATAAGCGCCATATGTTTTGATTGTGCCCAACTATGTTGGAATGTGAGATGTAAGCATTTCAGCTATTTCTGTATTTTACTTGAAAACCCTAGACATATTATAATATCACTCGATTTCCTATAAAATTGTTTTGGTTAGCGTAAGTTGAAAACTTACCCGTGTTTATGTGTAGGAAGTCTTACGTGATATCTTTATTTTCAAATGTTTTCAAAGTTAAGCAACTTTAAACCGTTTACTCACACCAGACACATGTCTGACCCGAAGTTCATTTCTGTTTTTCATAAATTGTTGGGTACTCGAATTTTTATGAGTAGCCAAGTGATAGGCTTTGGATTGTTGAGTTCTGGAGGAGCTTGGAGCAGGAGTCCAGACGTATATATCTATCTAGTTCCGCTGTGTTAGTTGATGTATGTTGTATTTTGGGATGTATGTAATGGCAGATGTATATATGACTGTCATGTTTAAATGATGTTGTGTAACTCCGATATATGTAAACTATGTAATAGTTATGTGATGTATTATATTTTGTTCCGTTTCCACTGTGTGATTCTGATGTTGTTATTCTTTCTTTCTATCTTTTCTATTTCTATCCCTTTCTTTTCTTATTGATGATACGTCTTTCTGTTGTTAGAAAGGTGGGTCGTCACAGTTGGTATCAGAGCATAAGTTGAGATAATATCTAGCTCTGAATAGTATTTATCTTGAGAGTGCGTATTTGTATTTTTATATAACTATAAACCTATCTAAATTTGTTGAGTTACCTGTCCAGGTGGCCAACATGAGTTCTGGAAGTAGAGGCAGAGGTAGGGCCAGTACCTGGACTGATAATGGACGAAGTCAAACTGCTAGTGAGGCTGTAGATCCTGTACTGCCTCTGGTTAGTTTTGCCTCTTTATGCAAGGACTTCATCAACCTTGGAGGTAAACCATTTAAAGGGTCAGAATCGATAATTGAGGTCCAAGCTTGGCTACGCTCTTATGAGTGCATCTTTAAGAGTATGAAGTTATCTGATGAGCGGAAAAGGGAAATGGCTTCATGGCAATTGCAGGAAGGCACTGCAGCTCGGTAGGATGCAGCGATAGCAAATATCTCCGAGGATGACATTTCTTGGGAAAGATGTAAAGAATTGTTTGAGGAGAAATTCATGCCAATAGCAGGGAAAACTCGTCTGTACTGGGATTTTCTGAATTTGAATCAGGGTATCATGACTATAACGGAGTATGAGACCAAATTCAATGAACTTTCTTGCTATAGACTAGGACCCATTGACACTCCCCTAAAAAAGAACGAAATGTTTGTGCAAGGATTGAGGCCAGAATTTCATGAAAAGATGAAGGCGCATTAGAAAGGGTCTTTTGTGGAGTTAATTGATATGGCATTGAGATATGAGGATTTGATGAATAAGAGATCAGTGGCACCAGTAGCAGCATCGGGAGGGAATTTTGCTAATCCAAATAAGAGGAAGTTCAATCCCAATTGGAGGAAGCAGAACAACAAGAAGCCTGGAAGTAATAACGGACCTTGCAAATGCTATATATGTCAACAAGAAGGTCACTTGGCGAATAAGTGTCCCAGGAATGGATTTCAGCAACAGTAGCAGAAGTCACATCAGAGTGGACCGGGTTCGGCTTTGGTTCAAAGATCTCTATGCTTCAATTGCCTCCAACCAGGTCATATGATCAAGGATTGCCCGCTTCTTTATAAAGCTCGGTAGAATAAGGTATTTTCTTTGGAGGGTGCACCATCTACTTCATCTAAAGGAAATGGAGTATTGGAAGGTACGTTACTTTTAGATGGCAAGTATATTAAAGTTTTATTTGATTTAGGTGCTTCTTTGAGTTTTATTTCTCTAGAATCTGTAAAGAAGTTCTTTCTTACCCCTAGTACAGTAGACTGTCCCATCATTGTATCTAATCCTATAGGAGGGGTAACCAAATTAGATATGATCTGTTAGGATTTTAGGATATACTATCTGTCCCATAGTTTTTCTTGTGACCCTTATGTGTTGAATTTTAAGGGGTTTGACCTTATATTGGGGATGGATTGGCTCGATAAGTATAAGGCTATTCTGAATTGTGATGAGAGAACGGTTTCGTTGGAAACCGATCTGGGTAGAATTGCTAGAGTGACGTGTGATAATTCTAGAATTCAATTGAGTAGTCTTTTATATGGAGTTGAGACTTCTCAAGAGAAGGTTGAAGATATCGATGTGGTCCAAGATTTCCTTGATGTATTCGAGGAAGTCAAGTGTTTGCCTCCGCATCGAGAGATAGAGTTTCGTATTGATTTGATTCTAGGAGTAGTACCAGTGATTCAGCTTAGTAGGAGGATGGCTCCTAGAGAGAGAGAGGAGTTAGTTAAGCAGACTCAGGATCTTTTGGAGAAGGGATTGATTAGGCCCAGTTTTTCTTGTTGGGGTTCTTCTGCAGTGTTTGTCACTAAGTCGGATGGATCGCTAAGGTTCTGTCTGGATTATCGAGAAGTGAACAAAGTGACCATTCGAAATAAATGTCCTCTTCCTCGTATTGATGATCTTTTTGACTAGCTGCATGGAGCTTCTATCTTTTCTCAATTGGATTTAGCTTCAGGTTTCCATCAGTTAAGGGTAGCTGAGGACAGTATCCCTTTAACTGCATTTAGGGGGCCGAATTGTTTCTATTAATGGTTGGTTATGCCTTTTGGGTTAACCAACGCTCCTGCTTACTTTGTCGATCTGATGAACCGAGTCTTTCAAGATGTATTGAATAAGTTTGTTCTGGTGTTCATCGATGATATTCTGGTCTTTTCTAAGTCTGAAGAAGAGCACAAGCAGCATTTGAGAATTGTGTTGGAGACACTGAGGAGGCATGTTTCGAAGATAAAGTTCTCTTGGTGCCATTTTTGGAAATCGAAAGTCAAATTTTTGGGGCACAATGTTTCTGGTGAAGGTATTTCTGTAGATCCAACGAAGGTTGAGACTATTCTAGAATGGAAGCAACCGAAGACACCGACTGAAGTTCATAGTTTTCTGGGATTAGCTGGCTACTATAGAAAGTTTATCAAGGACTATTCCAAGATTTCTTCGCAACTAACTAAGCTGACAAGGAAAGGAGCTAAATTCAAATGGACACCCCAGTGTGAAGAAGCTTTCATGGAGTTGAAGACGAGGCTAACCATTGCACCTGTGCTAGCTATTCCGGATGGAAAAAGTAAATCTGAAGTTTATATAGATGCTTGTATAGTTGGGCTGGGAGCAGTGTTGATGAAAAATGGAAGAGTAATTGCGTATGTGAGTTGGCAATTAAAACCACATGAAAGGAACTACGCTACGCACGATCTTGATTTATTAGCCATTGTTTATGCTTTAAACTTCTGGAGATACTATCTTTTGGGGGATAAGTTCGAGTTACTCACGGACCACAAACCATTGAAATATCTTTTCTCTCAAAAGGATCTCAATCTGAGGCAGCAACGATGGGTTGAGTTTCGGGCATCCTATGATTTGGATATTCTGTATACTCCAAGAAAGGTGAATGTTGTGGCTGATGCTCTTAGCAGTAATGCAGTTCTGTCTCTTTTGGAAGTTGTTCCATCTCTCCAGGAAAGAATAATAAGCAAGAAAATGGAGGATAGATCTTTTAAGGAACTAATTCTTGGAGCCAAGGATGGTCGATATTCGGATTTCATGGTGGACGATCAAGGTGCTTTGAGGATTAATGGTCGTTTGTGTGTACCTAATATAGATGGATTAAGGCAAGAAGTCTTATCTGAGTGTCATATCTTCAGTCTGAATATCCACCCAGGAATTTCTAAGATGTATAAATATATGAGAAGAGTTTTCTGGTGGCCGAGCATGAAGAGGGATGTAGCTGCTTTCGTTAATAGTTGTGCTATCTGTCAGCAAGTGAAAGGAGATCAGTAGAAGTCAGCCGAATAATTGCAGCCTCTGGAATTTCTAGAATGGAAATGAGAGATGATTTTGATGGATTTCATCGACGGTTTGCCAAGAACTAAGAAAGGAAACGATGGAATATGGGTGATTGTGGATCGTCTAACAGAGAGCGCCCATTTTACACCGGTTAAGGCAACTCGTATTACAGCTTCTATGGCAGAGATTTTCTTGAGAGAGATAGTCAGATTACATAGTGTTCTTGTCAGTATAGTAAGTGATCGAGATCCTATCTTCACCAACATATTCTAGGAGGCTCTGCAATCAGCTATAGGAACGAGTTTGAGATTGAGTACAGCCTATCATCCTCAGACAGATGGATAGACAGAGAGGCTGAACCGAATTCTAGAGGATATGCTGCGAGCTTGTGTTTGGGATTTTGGTGGATCTTGGGAAGACCATCTACATCTGGTAGAATTCTCATACAATAACAGTTACCAAGCGAGTATTAAGATGGATCCTTATGAAGCTTTATATGGAAGACCGTGTAGATCCCTATCCTATTGGATAGAGTCGAGAGATCGTCTTGTGCTTGGACCAGATCTGATTCGTGAAGCTTCTGCGAAAGTTGAGCTTATCAAGAAAAGGATGAGAGCTTCTCAGAACCGTCAAAAGAAGTACGCAGATAAGAGGCGAAGACAATTGGAATTCGAGATTGGTGATTTAGTCTTTGTTAAAGTTTCCCCGATCAAAGGAGCTATTAGATTCGGAAAGAAGGGAAAACTTGCCCCAGGTATATTGGTCCATTCCGGGTATTGGAAAGGATTGGCGCTGTAGATTACAGAATTGAATTGCCAGAACGGATGTCTGGAATTCATAATGTATTTCATGTATCCCATCTAAGAAAATTTTTCCATGACCCATCATTGGTTGTAGAACCAGTAGTCCCGGAAGATTTGGAGGTCGAGCCAAATTTGACTGTGTCAGGAACCCTGTTCGGATTGTTGATCAAGACGAGAGGCAACTCAGGAGCAAAGTAGTGAAGCTCGTCAAAGTGCAGTGGAGCGAGGATCCCAGAGATTGTACCTGGGAAACTCTGGATAGTTTTAGGAAAGCCTATCCGGATTTGTGTCCGGATAACTAGTAATGTTTGTTCGGATAGACTGTTTGGTTGATTTTATGTATATGATATGTATGCTTGGATTGTTGATATAAAAGCTTTTCAATTATCTTTTGTTTTAAATTTCGAGGACAAAATTCTTTTAAGGGTAGAGGAATGTGATGACCCGGGATTTTGGCCATATTATTTTAATAAATATTTAATCCAACTAAATAAAATGTAAACTTATCATTTTAAAAAGATGGGACTTTTGGAATATTTTCCATTATTTATATACATACGTAATTTGAAAAAGAAACTTTGATTTGAAAATTTAAAATAAAATCTCTTAAAAATATTTACAATAAAATCTATCTTATATAATTGAATTATAATGCTCTACCTTATTAACATTTGTTATAAATATATATATGGATAATAATGTTTAAAATAAAATCAAATACTATCAATTTTAAATATAAGTATAAAACAAATGAATATAAATTAAACATTGATAGTTAAAATAGAAGTAAAAGTAAAAACAAGGATTAAGTGATTATGGTGTGCATGCAACATAAGTTAAATCTTGTAAGGTCAAAAGTATAAAGTAAAACCAGAAAAATGTATGTATGTGAATCATGCAAGCAAGAAGATAATAAAACAAAATATCTTCATACAAAAATCAAAATGAGATAAGGCTGTAAACAAGATGGGAAGCATATGCATTTAATACTATCATCTCAGCCAAAAGAAAGTTATTTCAAATATTTAGAAATCATTTCAATTTCAGAGAAAAAAATCTGATTTAGTCAAAGAAAGAAAAAAAAAATCTGTCCAAAGAAATGTGCTTGTTCTAGAAGACACCCATCCTGTAAAAACCTTTTCTATATATATAACCTTTTGTTCTTGTTCGTTCATAACTTGGCAAGCCAGAAAAAATATATATCACTCTGTACAAATTCAAATACAAATTTAAATATCATTTCAACTAAACAAAGTAAGCAAAAGGATTGAAGGGAAGATCAAAACTGCAGCTTTTAAAAATAACAGTTTCTCTCTGTTCAAACTGGTTTTCAGGTGAGTAAACATAGATTTTAAAGTTTTAAGTTTAATTAAAAACAATACAGGTGATTCATTGATAATATGGTTTTGTATATGCTTTATTTTTAAATATAGTTCTGTGTTTATATATAGGTTGTTCTATGAAATATTGAATATACTGTACTCCTCTGTTTATTGTTACAAAGTTGAATATTTATTCAAACTCAAAATATTTTTATCTAATCATTGTAAAGATTAGAGTTTTCAAACAAAAAAAGAAGGTTTAAACCTAAATCAAGATTTTAAAAGCTGTTTAAAACATGTTGGTGAGGTATCACCACTAGAATCTTGTTTTACAGGTAAACATGTAATATTTTGATAGATTCGAATGTCATGAAATGCTAATTCAATTTCATTACTTGAATCCACACTGTAAAGTAAGATTTTTAAAACAAAAATGGTAATATTTTAGTTTAGTATTTTACGAGCAGTTGATACTTGAACAAAATATGTTTTATAACCATTTTATGATGATCGATCCAATATTGGATGTTGGAATTTTGCGGAAAGCAGGTTTGAACTTCGATGATTTCAGGAAAATTATCAAATAATTTTTTCGTTGCATGAATTGATGGGACGAGGCGAATTTAGGGTTTATGTTCGAGTTTTGGACATGTCTGGAAACGAGGTGATTTTGTCACCTCTGATGCATCGAGTTGCACGAGTTCTAGGGGGATGGTAGCATGGGGTGTTGACGTGGTGTGGACGGAGTTGGAACATCTCCGGTGGTCAGAGCAACTGGGGCGAAGTGATTTTATTGGATGGGTTGAGTTCAGGAATACGAGCGAAATGCTAAATTTCGATTTGAAATTTTTGGTGTCGAATCGAGTTTTTATTTCAAGTATAGGGGTGATTCACGACTTGCCTGAGGTAGTGAAGTTCTCCGAAGCGACGGCGAGACGCCGTGCACATGTACGGCGTAGGTATGTGCTAGCTTTTGTTGGATGGAGAACGACTCGAGTTGTTACTCGAGTAAAATGGTGGATTGCTTCGGGTTAGAAACCGAATACGTGAGCATGTTCACCTGATATTATAGTTTAAACTTGAACTTAAACTCAACTTAAATGGAAATAAATAAAAAGAAGAGGAAGAAGAATGTACATGAGGAAGAGAAGATTGACCCGGGAGAAATGGTGGGAAACTCGAGTGTTTACTCGAGTAAAACCTGGGAAGTACTCGGGTTGATTTTCAAACTTGCAATATAAATAAAGTAAAGTTAAGCAAATTATTTTTCAACAAGTTTTAAGTATTCTCGACTTAGTAAATGTTTAACAATTTAAGTTAAGAATTTATTATAAGTTTTAATTATTTAAGTTAATACTTTAGAATGTTTTTAAAATCCAATTAACACTTTAATTAAGTAGTTAATGTAAGACAAGCTTTAAACTTAATTAAAGTTTTCAAGTTAGTAATAAATTGATATCAAAATTTAATGAAGATTTTTAAATGTTAATTAAGATGAATTATTACTATTAATTAATTATATTCGAAAGTAATTAAGAATGATTAATTTATAATTGTAATTAAAGATTGGTTAATTAATAATTAAGTGTCTAATTAATTTGTAATTAAGGATTGTTAATTAGATAATCAAAGTTAATTAATTTATAATTGGTAGTTAATTAAATAAATAAATACGGTTTAATCAATTTGAAATTAATTTTTATTAATTAATAATTAAGGTTATTAATTAATAATTGAGGGGTAATTAATTTAGTAATTAAGGTTTAATAAATTGATCAAGAAGTGATTAATTAATTAAATAGTTTGAAATGGAATAGTTAATTAATTGATGATTAATTAAACAGGATTAAGTGATTAATTTTCGAATAATTAATTTTAATTGAATTAATTATAATAAGGATTAAAGATGCTTGCTTATGGATGATTGTATAAGCAGAATATTTGAATTTTGTGATATCTATTTGGTGATATTCTGTGATACTCTGTGATATGCTTTGATATATCTATGATGATTGTGTATGATTTATCTGTATGTGAATTCAAAGTGTTTAATTAAATTGTTTAAACTATTAAACAACTTGACTTTTAAAATGGCGTTTGGATTTCGATGAGACCGGGATCGGGTGTCAAGTTATGATTATCCGAAAACCACATCGATCCAAATTAAACGTTAGGTCGTGACATTTGCAAGTGAAGACCGAGTTGGTGTTTCAGTGTGCAAGGGTTATTATCGTTAACTCCGAGGGTGATTCCAAAATAAGTGTAATGAGATAATGCCTTCGGTTTCGTTTGAACCCGGAACGAACTTGTATGGATTGAATGCTTTCAGAACATCGTCAGGTGCACGATGAGCATTCTAAGAGATATGTTCTATAAAGGTAATCGTAGCCTCAAGCCTCATCAATCAGGAATGGCTAAAACATGGGAGGTGTAGCAAGGTTAGGTGGGTAGCACCCAAGAAGGACGAGATACACCTCTATCTAGATGTCCCTTTTTATTCGGCTGTGTGGGCGGTTGCTAGCTACAACCGTGGGGTTATCTTGTTTGGAACTGTTCAGTAAGGAATGGTGCCGGCCTTGTGTTGTAGAGGGTCAGGAGTCCTCGGTACGGTGATCTAGGCCCCATACTGTGATGGGCGGTACCCCAGTAGCCCTGCCATTGTATGGAATCCAATCTCCAATAAGCGTCGTACGTTTTGATTGTGCCCAACTATGTTGGAATGTGAGATGTAAGCATTTCAGCTATTTCTGTATTTTACTTGAAAACCCTAGACACTATATAATATCACTGGATTTCCTATAAAATTGTTTTGGTTAGCGTAAAGTAAAAACTTAACCGTGTTTATGTGTGGGAAGTCTTACGTGATACCTTTATTTTCAAATGTTTTCAACGTTAAGCAAATTTAAACCATTTACTCACACCAGACCCATGTCTGACCCGGAGTTCATTTCTGTTTTTCATAAATTCTTGGGTACTCGAATTTTTATGAGTAGCCAAGTGATAGGTTTTAGATTGTTGAGTTTTGGAGGAACTTGGAGCAGGAGTCCAGACGTATATATCTATCTAGTTCTGCTGTGTTAGTTGATGTATGTTGTATTTTGGGATGTATGTAATGGCAGATGTAAATATGACTGTCATCTTTAAATGATGTTGTATGACTCTGATATATGTAAACTATGTGTTATCCCGCTTTTTGGCAAAGCCGCGATACCAAAAGATCGATCAGAAACGGAGAATGGTTCGTCTCAGAGACCGGCCATACTTCGTCTCGCTATGGATATCACTGAATTTTGTCCAAGTCCAGATTGAGCCACAATCGATAGGACACGTCAAGAAGGACCATAGGAATCAACGTCACAAGTTTCAAGTCAATCCGAGTTCATACGCTCAAATTATGATCGATTCAATTTGAAAGAAAAGGCCTGAGATTCGAACCCATCAGGTTCGAAACCATCACCTTCGAACCCATCAGGTTTGAACCCATCAGGATGCCTCGGGTTCGAACCCATCAAGTTCGAACCTACCAAGTTCATAACAATGGGCCTCGAATCCATCGGAGAGTGGCTCCTTCGAACCCACCACAAAGCCTTGTTCGACTCCAAACAAGCATCCTTGTTCGATTCCATCATAAGACGTTGTTCGAAACCATCCATGATGCCAAGTTCGAAACCATCCTGTGTAGCCTCATTCGAATCCACTGGGTCAACCAACCATGATGACGTGTCATCCATCGATTCGAATTCGTCGAGGTTTATGGAGTCGAAGCGGTCAACTCGGAGTGAAGACCGGGTTGGTTCGAAGTTTGCGCTCCACGTCACTACGAAGTCACGTGCCATGATGGATTCGAAACCATCGGTTCGAAAGCATGGTTTCGAACCAAACAGCCATGCAATGATCCCCATTTCGAACTCATCATATCTTCCAATCCACTGATCCAAATGCCATGAAATTTTCACAGAAGCTTGCATACATGTTGAAGAATGTCCACGCCAAATTTCACCTCGATTGGATGAATTCTTGATCGGTTCGAATGGAGTTCGAACCGATGCCAAAGTTGGCCCAAACTTCCTGAGACCGTGCGTGTGGGCCCCCTCACGTGCAAGAAGTGGTCTCCCGAGTTTTTAGCCAAATATCAGCAGCCTACGCCTATAAATAGAGCCCCAGGGCCAGCAAAAAGGGACTTTTGGATTCTGAAGCATCCAGACTCTGCCGGATAGAGATCTCTATCATTTGATATCATAAACTTGCTGTTAAATTCGAATTCCTGACTGTAATTCACTGTTGATTGTTGTACCAACTTGTACTCATTGAAAGAAAAGTAATAAAATATCAAAACACTTCACAGTGGACGTAGGCAACACGCCGAACCACTATAAATTGCTTGTCTACGCATTTATTTATATGCTATTTGGAGTTTTTGTTAGATAATCCTCTGCTTTAATTTGCACTCTTCATTTATTATCTCTTCAAAAACTTCCGACGAGTGTTGTGCCCAATTTTAGTGCAAACACTTTGGTGCTTTCATTGAGAGAAACCCAGCTTTTCTCCTGCTCGTTGGATCTGTCATCGATGCCGGATTGAATAAATCTAAGAGAGATATTCAGATCATTAAATCCGACTTCCTTCCCTTCTATTCAGATTTGCATAAAGTCTAGGAAAGGAATTCAATTCTCAAGATGGTTAGCATAAGAACCACTTCAAACGCCGTCAACCAAGAAGAACAGGATAGACAGAATCCTGCCCCTCTACCTTCACCTAATCAAGATGTCACTGGGCACTCAGAACCGTCGGGTCCGGTTACCCGACAAGAATTGCAGTTGTTACTCCAAGAGCTGACCGAGAGTCGGCGACAACTAGGAGAATAGCTACGCGCTAACGCCAAGCTAATCAACAAGTTGGATCGCCAGAAACGAAAGAGATCCACGAGAGGTCGTGCTTCTCGCTTTTCCAGCGAAAGTTCTTCATCTTATGATTATCATAACCGACCTCCACGACCCCGTTTAGATGGGAGTCGTATGCCACCCGTTGGAAACCAACCGACATTGACCGTTGGACAAATAAGAGTTGGTCCGTCAGCCAGTTTTCAAACCGGACCCTCCTCCCAAGGAGGTGCCGTTCCTTACCACGCCGCAGAATACCGCGCCACTAGCGTTGCGGCTGAACTAGGGGTCGACGCTCAAGATCATTCGGACCTGGACCGTTGTCATAGCGGTCGTACTCCTGAACCGTACGTCCCAGAAGACTATGAGCCAAGAAGGCGAAACTTGGACCGTCGACGATATCCGGTTCAAGCCCAAAGTATGGAACGTGATCATACTCCGGCACAAATGCCGGATCTTTCGACTATGATACGTCAGATGATCCGTGAGAGTCAGGGATTCACAAACGACGATTGGGGAGTTTCTCGAAGTCACACTCCCTTTACGGACGATGTTCTCAGTGCTGAACCCCCACGGCAATTCCGAATGCCCACTCTACCCATGTATGAGGGAAACTCCGACCCCAACCAACATGTTCTAAAGTATGAATGGTCGATGACCACTGCCAGAGCCGACGATGCAGTGAAGTGTCGTAGTTTCCCCATATCCTTGGGGGGCATCGCCACCATGTGGTTCACCCGATTGCCACCTCGAACCATCTCTTCCTTCGATCAGTTAGCCACAAAATTCGTTAAGCAATTCCGCATGCACGTCGCAAGGCGAAAGGATGTCAACACTCTATCTATTGTCATGCAAGCTCCCGGAGAGACGCTCAGGCACTACTTAGAGAGATTCCATACTGCATGCGCGGAGATTAGTAATCCGAACGATAATTCCATCCTTATGGCGCTGACTAAGGGGATCGACCCCGATTCTGAATTCGGTAATTGGCTAGCTGGGAAACCACCTGCATCATTGGACCGTTTCCATGCCAAAGCAGCTCAATTCCTGAGACGGGAAGACACAAAACAGTCTAGGAAGCAAACTGACGTAGGGCCAAATGCGGAAGGGACTCAAAGCAATGTTGCAATAAAACAGTCCGGTGAGAGCTCCGGAAAAGTTCAGTTGAACATTAAAAATAAACAAGCTCGGCGAAGAGAGAACGTGAATCAACTTAAAAAACAAGATCAAAATCACGGCCCGCAACGCAAAAATCCGATGTTCGACAGTTATACTCCTTTGAATACTTCACTGGAGGACTTGTATCTGCGGACCCGTAATACAATTCAATATGAAAAACCTGCTCCAAGACCGTCGTCAGAGGGACAAATCCAGACGGGAAAATTTTGCAGGTTCCATGAAGGCTACGGGCACGATACGAACGAATGTCGTCACTTACAGGATCTTGTTGAAAAACTGATCAGAGAAAGGAAGCTGGAACAGTTTGTGCTGACAACGCAGCCCAGAGAAGCGGGCATATCCAATCCAATCAATGAACCCAATCGACCGAGGCAGGAGGACTTGACTTGTCCCCGTGGAAGATTGGTGATAAACGCCATCAGTGGCGGGCCTACCTACTCAGGGGGCTGGAACGACGAAGAACCTCGTCACTGTCACACATGACAGGCCCCTTCAATTTATGAATACTTTACGGTTTCTTTTACGTTCTGAAATTTGAATTCGTAATAAGGCACTGACTTAGCCATTTTTTCTTATTTCAGCGAATAAAACGCTATCTCTTCAAGCTAAAGTTGTGATTCACCGAATACAACGTTCAACAATCACGACACATGAAGAGCTAAGTTCCATCAAACAATGGAATTTATTCAAATAGCGAGTGACCGCGTTACCACCGGCCACTCACTAAGTGAAACCCCAGCTCGGGGGCAAGCCAACACATCGAAGGCTGAACTGAAACAACACACGACAGTCCATCCAGCAACTCGTTCCCAGAGCGTTAACGGACTCCAACTTCCCAGAGTGCGAATTGGAGTATAAACATTCAACGATTCGTTCCCAGAGTGCGAACGGACTCCAACTTCCCAGAGTGCGAATTAGAGTATAAACATTCAATGATTCGTTCCCAGAGCGCGAACGGACTCCAACTTCCCAGAGCGTGAATTGGAGTATAAGCATTCAAAAATTCGTTCCTAGAGTGCGAACGGACTCCAATTTCCCAGAGTGTGAATCGGAGTATAAACATCAAATCTGTCATTCCCGAGTGTGAACGAATTCCTAAGAAGCCCAAATAGGTGTGACTGACCATCTATCGGCTGACTCCAACTTCCCAAAGTATGAATTGGAGTATAAACATAAATTGCAGGTTCCCGGAGCGCGAACCAAAGCACCCGTGCTAACTCCAAGTTCCCAAAGCATGAATTGGAGTATAAACACAAATTACAGGTTCCCGGAGCACGGACCGAAGCATCCACGCTAACTCCAGATTCCCAGAGCGTGGAGCGAAGTGCAAACATCAATTCCAGGTTCCCGGAGCGCGAACCATACTACAAACGTCGATAACTCTCAAATTCCCATAGTGCGAACCAAGTTATCGATTACAAATTATCCTAAGCCCCCAGAATGTGGAAACACGCCTAAGGTTTGCAACAAACGTACTCAACCACCAAAGCACAAATGCTATTCCTCGAGACTAGGGGAAAAAAAAGCTAAGTGTTAATCGCTAACCAAAGTGATACAATGTCCGAAATTCGATTGTTCGTCGACTACGACTCGCGACCAAGATTTTCAGACTTGGCGAATAAAACATAACGCTACAAACATTTAGGCACAAAAGAAATGAGAGTTGAAATAAAATTTAGTTTCCAAAGTGTGAGCCAAATCCAAATTCCAGGAGAGCGAATTGGAGTGCGAACACTACCTCTTGGTTCCCGAAGTGCGAACCGGAATGTAAATGTCGACCCTAAATTTCCAGGATGCGAACCGGAGCATTGACTTTGAAATAATTCCAAGTCCCCGAAAAATGGACCGGAGTACAAGCCTTAGCTCTAAGTTCCCAAGACATGGGCTGTATCATAAACATCGATAATCATCGGGCTCTCGGGGCATGAACCAAGCCGTTGCTCGCAAGTTATTCTAAGTCCCCGGAGCGTGGACATGCGTTCAAGATTCACAAAAGAGCACGGTCGTAAACCCATCATCACAACACTTAAGTAGAAAACATAGTTGAAATAAGAAAAACAAAATTTTATTTCAACTAACTTAAGACAAGGACTTACACGCAAATAAGTTCTTCCAAAAAAGAATGCCTACTAGCAGGGGCCGAACCTGCATCTATACACGGCCTACTAACAAAAAGCAAAAAACACCAGTTCCTATCTACCAAAAAATTGCTCGAGAGGCCCATCTACTTCTTCTTCTTTTTGAATCTTCTTATCAGCGGTTCGTCTTCGGACTCGCTGGAGACAGAGATCCTTCGTTTGGAGTGCTTTCTCTCCAATGCTTGTTCTTCGGCTGAAGGCATAATGTCGACGTCTTCCTCAGAACCTGAATCTAAATGAAGGCTCCCTGCCAGAGGGGTAGGAGGGACTGAACCCGCAACGGAAGATAGAATAGTGTCACCACCGACACTACCGCTTTGCCCCTCAGCTTCTAATTCGGCATGGATTTCGGCCAAGATTTCTTCATCTCTAGTTGATGGGGCTTGGCTGGGGGCAACTCCGGTCTGCACAAAAGAGCTAGAGACTGGCAGGAGCTCACTGATGATAAATGGCAAGTCCGTAGAGAAGTCTCCCTGTTGACCGAGTAGTTCGCTCACCATTTGTTCGTCAAGAGACAAAGAGCTTTCCTGCGCCGCTCCGGTAGACGCTGTCGTTGTCACGACAGTCGTTTCAGTAGTAATAGCCTTCTGCCCTTGACTCGACTCCTGGGTCGAAGACACCGGGGTAGTCCTGGTCACTGGATAAAGAAGAGAAGGGGTTAAGAACAATCACTTCGAAACGAGAGTTCTAGCGAAAAGGCACTTGAAATTTGTTCATAATACCTTCCTCAGTTCGGCTCGCTGATGGTGGGACGACTTCGGAGACGTGTTCGCGAATTGGTGATAACCGTGGTTGCTCTGGGTCGTAAGCAGGGACGGTCTGTGAGCTAACCACGGATACAGGCTCAGACGGAGGCGAGGCGGTGATTTCAAGAGCGGTGGCACGATGCTCAACGCCTGACCCTTCTCCGGCCTCCAAAGATCGACGGCCAACCATCTCTTTCTCATGAGCGATCATAGCATTATGGAGGACCTTCTTTTCCTCATCTATTAGCAACCGGTTTTCGAGCTCGAATCGGTCGACCGATTCGTCCGGGTGCGCTTCCTCTTCCCCCTCAACCAATCGTTCCCAAGCATTGCGGAGATGCATTGGGTAATCCTGAAGCCAGGCCAAGTTTCTGTGCTTCAATACATTGGCATTGTAGGTGATAAGCAGATCTTCAATGTCGGCCTCTAGCCTGGCCTCGGCTTGCTGAACTCTCTCCTCAATCTCCGCCTCGACCACTTGAACTTTGGCTACTGCCTCATCCCGTTCGGTCCGGAGTATCACAGCTTGTTCGCACGCCTCCTGGGCTGCATTGTTTGCATCGTCCCTATCCTTGGCGATTTCGGCGAATTTGGATTTGAGCTCATTTAGCTCCTTTAGTGCCGCATCCCTCTCGGCAGTGACCAGAGTATTCCGATGGCCCATGTCCTCAACCGTGGCATAATGCTCATGCTTCATTCTATCCATCGTAAGTTGGGCTTCATCGGCCTTTTTGATGGCTTCCATCTCTGATTTTCTGAAAGATTCGGCCTCGGTGTTCAGCACATCGATAATACGACTCTTCTGGGCCAAATCCGCCTGTAACTTTTCGTTGGTGGCCCCACGCTCAAAGGCCAGCTCCGATGCCTTCTCCGCCGCTTTAAACCATACTTTATACTGAGCGTAGAAGTCGTGCACATAGTCATGCACCACCTGCTCCGCCGACGGAGGGATTATTTTCAAGTGTGGGGGAAAAATGTAGTTGTCGAAGCAAATAGTTGGGAAGTCTTTTTTCAACTGAGCAAGCCTGAGCGCCGCTTCACCCGAAATTCCCACAGGAGGTTGTTCCGCAACTACGGCGGTCGATGCCTCGCTTCTGGAGCGGTGAGATTCGTGCCTAGAAGATTGGGAAATGGACGTATGACGTGAAGGCTCAGAGGGGCGAGAGACATGGGCCGGAGGTTGTACGGGATATCTGGGAGGAGGAGGAGTACGCGATCGGGATCGACGCTTATAACACTTATCTGTGTCATATCTTTCACGGATCGAATATCCGGAGTATTCCTGATCATAGTCCCTATCTCCTTCCCGTCCGCGCGAGTCGCGATACGATGGTTTCCGAGCATGTCGCAGACTCCCTAGCATCGAACCACGCCTGGACATGGTACCTACAAGGCAAAGAGGAGAACAGAGTTAGTGGTTTCTCGAAACCGATGACCTAAGACTCGGGACTATGTAGTGTCGTGAAATGTGTATGAATATGCATTTCCCCCGACCAACCCGAAGTGTCGACTGAGCTAGTAATAAAAGGCTCGCTCAATTCAAGAGTACGATGAAACTCCTCCAACCTGGCGTCATGCTGAAAAGACACATCATCCAGGATTGGAAGGTCGGTAAGCCCTTCGTAAAGACTTTCGGTTCGCGGAGGAGACATCTTGGAAATTCTAACCCCGGGGGAGGATCGGGCTGTGACAACCGACTTCCATCTCCCCTTCTTAGTTGATGTGACGACGGCCGCCTTGCCTTTTCTTTGCTCTTCAACATCTTGGGCCACGTCTGTAGGCTCCTACAACGGCTCGTCGTCAGTGTGAGTTCTTTCAGAATCAACTTCCTCGGCTACAATGACTTTGGGCTTCTTGTGCTTGGCATGTTTTCTCGGAACAATTCTTTGCACCCCGTCGAATATTATACTCTGCCATCGTTCGATTAATCCACAGGCCCGGAGATTCCTTTCCGTCAATAACACGTCGACATCCCTGTCGACGCTCGGGATCTCTCGGAGCACTCGTACTATCTCCTTAAATTTTTCACCGTCGGGACGCTGAATCATCGCTGTACAGAAGAAAAATATATAAGTCATACTTCGACTGCAATCGCCTTAGTAATTGTTTGGAAACTCAGATGTACTCACGTCTAAATAACCATCGCTTGGCGAAGCCCGGAGGACATTTGACGTAGAACCATTCCGTCCTGTAATAGCTTAACCTAGTCCAGGACCCGGTGACCACTTGACAATTCCGTACTGCCTCCAAGAATGTAAAAGATGGGTAATCGCTTCGAGTTTTGAAGTTAAACAAGTATCTGATTTCAATCGGGGCCGGTGGTCTATGAAGATATTCCATAAAGACGATGAACAGGCTATTCACCGAAGCTTACCCGTTCGGGTGAAGTTGGGATGGCGCGATTCCCAAAAAAGATAGCACTTCTCTTATATATTCATTGAACGGAGGAAGCGTCCCAGCCGCGCACGCATGGTGATTGAATGCGGTATACCCCTCCGGCGGATTGTGTGGTCTGTCGTTTGGCCCCGGTAGTAACACGTCGTCTAGTGACAAACCGTGCCACAGGCATATCCTCCCCAGCATATCTTCGGAAATATGGGATGGGACGGAATCTGATGGATTAGCAATGAATGACGCGTTGGGAAGTTCATCCGGCGCTGGGCCGATAATTTCAGGATCAACGTCCGGGACCTCTAACCTCGGGGGAACTATTCTCTGAGTATCTTGTGGGGTTTCCTGCTGATGCGAACTCGAAGGCTCCATAACTGACTAACTCATGAGAAACCATCATTAGATGACAAGGGGCCCGTGAATTCCCCAGTGTATAGTGTATGAATGTGTGTTGTGCGGTGCTGTGCATTACTTGGATGAATATCGCAGAATTAAAGAAAATACGCAAACGACAAAGCTACAAAGCCCAGTTGTGATGACCGTCGTCGCTGACCGTCATCGCAAAACTCTTCACACAGGGAAAATTGATTCGAGTAAAAATTGTTATTGTTCCATCGACGAGCTTCAAAAGGCGGTCAAGTATGCAGTTTAATATTCAAGTCCAAATATGCAGGAATGAAGCTCGTCGGAGTTATGCTTAGAAAATTTCAAATTTTGGTATCCATCATATAGGGTTCGAAACGATCACAGAGAACCCATTCGAACCCATGCCGACGTTACTTCGAATCGATGCAGAAAGGCCCACTCGAATCGATCAATGAAAGAGGATTTCGAATCCAACCTTGGTTAACTGGTTCGAACCGATAAGCAAACCCTCAACTTCACATCAATCACGTTCTAATCGATGCCCTCCGTATCGATGCAAAGTCGAGAACTTCGAACCGATGACGGATGGGTTCGAAACCATCGATTCGAACTCATCCATCAAAGATGGTTTATCGATGCGAACTGCGTCACCCCACAAACTCATTCCAGAGAACAAGGCGAAACCAAGGGGAAGTGACGCCGCCATCATCGATTCGAACTCGGGCCCACGTATCGATTCAAAGTCCCCTCAAACCAGATCTGGTTTTGTCAATCGCTGAAGTGAGCAATCGATGAGGGAGAAATGGGTTCGCAATTACTTTGCCGTTTGGATTCAAGGTCAATTACCTAGTTCGAGTGATGGATTCATGGAGTTAAGATCTTGGATTTGGATTGATTCGAATACGAAAGCACGGCACCTTCTTCTCTGAAGTTCCAAAACGATGCAGTGCACAGTAAAACAAGGCGAGAGTGAAAAAAGTAAAAAGTAAAAATGGCGAACCCTCAGCTATTTATATGAAGCCTCAAAGGCAACCGAGACGATACCCCTTCCAGGTAAACTTGACCGGTCGCACCCAGTCAACCTGTGGGTCGGTTCGAAACCTCCTTTCGAGACCATCGGCCTAGGACCCTGACGGTTCGAAGTTACCCCAACGTCTCATCGGTACGAAGCGCGTAGCAAGGCGACGAGTAGCATCGATGCGAAACAAAAGCAGGGTCCATCGGTTCGAAAGCCCTTGTTCGCATCAACGACTTCGTATCCAACCGTCGCCAATCGTTTCGAACCCCTAGTTCGCATCCATCATTCCATACCGGTTCGAAGGTCAGTTTCGAACCCACCATTGCATAAGCATACTCCACCATGTGGATGTTGACTTCGAACCCATCGAAGCTCGCACCCATCGATTCGTAATGTCGCAGTCACGCAACGCAGAGTCGTTTCCTTCAACCTTCTGCATCGGTTTAGGAGAGGATTGATACGAAGGAACCTTCCAAAACAACCATCAAGCGTTGTCTCAATTCAAATTTCCAAATCGGTTCAGGAGAGAATCGATACGAAGTTCAATAGCAAACAAAACTAACACGACTCATGGACGCACGACGTTTACAGGGGTCAGACTAACATATATGCATATATGTCGAACTAACAATCGATTTTGAACATCTACAGGGATTAAACGCGCATCCCGCTACAAATGCAACAGCCAACGGCTAAGCACTATTATACAACATACGAGTTTCAACAAAAAAGAGAGCAATGATTGTTCAGAGAAATCGCAGCAGTTCAAAGCACGTCATGTTCCCACAAGACGTATTTTGGGGGGCAAAATGTTATCCCACTTTTTGGCAAAGCCGCGATACCAAAAGATCAATCAGAAACGGAGAACGGTTCATCTCAGAGACCGGCCATACTTCATCTCGCTATGGATATCACTGAATTTTGTCCAAGTCCAGATTGAGCCACAATCGATAGGACACGGCAAGAAGGACCATAGGAATCAACGTCTCAAGTTTCAAGTCAATCCGAGTTCATACGCTCAAATTATGATCGATTCAATTTGAAAGAAAAGGCCTGAGATTCGAACCCATCAGGTTCGAAACCATCACCTTCGAACCCATCAGGTTCGAACCCATCAGGATGCCTCGGGTTCGATCCCATCAAGTTCGAACCTACCAAGTTCATAACAATGGGCCTCGAATCCATCGGAGAGTGGCTCCTTCGAACCCACCACAAAGCCTTGTTCGACTCCAAACAAGCATCCTTGTTCGATTCCATCATAAGACGTTGTTCGAAACCATCCATGACGCCAAGTTCGAAACCATCCTGTGTAGCCTCATTCGAATCCACTGGGTCAACCAACCATGATGACGTGTCTTCCATTGATTCGAATTCGCCGAGGTTTATTGAGTCGAAGCGGTCAACTCGGAGTGAAGACCGGGTTGGTTCGAAGTTTGTGCTCCACGTCGCTACGAAGTCACGTGCCATGATGGATTCGAAACCATCGGTTCGAAAGCATGGTTTCGAACCAAACAGCCATGCAATGATCCCCATTTCGAACCCATCATATCTTCCAATCCACTGATCCAAATGCCATGAAATTTTCACAGAAGCTTGCATACATGTTGAAGAATGTCCACACCAAATTTCACCTCGATTGGATGAATTCTTGATCGGTTCGAATGGAGTTCGAACCGATGCCAAAGTGGGCCCAAACTTCCTGAGACCGTGCGTGTGGGCCTCCTCACGTGCAAGAAGTGGTATCCCGAGTTTTCAGCGAAATATCAGCAGCCTACACCTATAAATAGAGCCCCAGGGCCAGCAGAAAAGGGACTTTTGGATTCTGAAGCATTCAGACTCTGCCGGATTGAGATCTCTATCATTTGATATCATAAACTTGCTGTTAAATTCGAATTCCTGACTGTAATTCACTGTTAATTGCTGTACCAACTTGTACTCATTGAAAGAAAAACAATAAAATATCAAAACACTTCACAGTGGACGTAGGCAACACGCCGAACCACTATAAATTTTTTGTCTACGCATTTATTTATATGCTATTTGGAGTTTTTGTTAGATAATCCTCTGCTTTAATTTGCACTCTTCATTTATTATCTCTTCAAAAACTTCCGACGAGTGTTGTGTCCAATTTTAGTACAAACACTATGTAATAGCTATGTGAGGTATTATATTTTGTTCCGTTTCCGCTGTGAGATTCTGATGTTGTTATTCTTTCTTTCTATCTTTTATATTTCTATCCCTTTCTTTTCTTATTAATGATACGTCTTTCTGTGATTAGAAAAGCGGGTCGTCACAATTCTGTTTTGGGAAAGAGATACAATAAGTGTTATCAGCATTCTATATTTCCCGACTATGCTTATCCTGCCTTGATTTCTATGTTTTTTCCTAGTTTTCTAGTACTTTTATGTCCTTTATGTTAGATGCCTTTTTCACAGTTTTATATTTCAGAAAGCTGGAGGAGAAAGAGTAAGAAATATACACTACACTTCAGAGTTGTAAATTAAAAATAGGAACATAATTAATACGTAGAAACTTGCCTTCATCCAAAAATAGTAGCCAAATAATATAGTTAGTGATAAGTAGGGATATAACAATAGTTATTAGCTAATCTAGGATATCTCCATTAGATTGAATGTCATGATCCAGTACAATACCTATCGAGAATTTCCAGCTCAAATTCCTGCTTGTTTGACATGGGTGATTATAATATTTATAATTTCATTGATGAAGAAGTTTGTTATAAAAAAGTAGATGGAGATATGTGATGATAGTTAAACAAGGCTAGTAAAAATAATAATATGGTGTCAAGAAAAAACAACACAATGCAACATAATCAACTATATATATTTGTTTAACTAATCGACTAAATGATCTGTAAATTTATGATCATTTAACTCTTATGAATGATTTAATTAATACATCAAATGTTTGTGAAAGTATGTAATCTATTCCATATTTATTAGATTTCGAAAACTTGTTTGCCTTTTCCATATGTGGCTTTTTCCAAAGTGCTTCGTGTTTTCATGAATATGTGTTGTTTTTTATTAGCCAGTAATATTGAACTAGCAAAATATTTCAATCCTAGTACAGGCCTCGTCCAATTTGAAGCCTAAGAAAGCATATAAAGTACCGCATGCTTAACTTTTCTCAGGAGAAATACTTAAACAACTAGTACATTATAAGTATGCAGCCATTGTGGACACAAAGCAAAAGCATTCTGAGATATTTTTGAAATTTTTTTCTTTGTTTCAGTGCAACAAAGTCTTAATTGATGAATTTATAATCTAAGAACTGTTAAACTATAAGCTTTAGTTTCTATTCTTGTGTTCAGTGAATAAAACTAGTCTAGTTTTCTTATCTTAATTTCAGTAATGAAATAAATTATTGCAAAGTTATCTATAATGTACATTCACACTATAAAAAATAAAAATAAATATCGTCAAGGTTCCAATGGTCTGACCACTAGAACCTCTTATCATGAACTGTTATAGTATAATCGACGATTTGGTTATGATAACTGTGGATAGAGTGAAGGCATATAAACTTGATGTTAATTTATTTGCTAAAAAGGAAATACCATAATGTGAATATGTGTATATTCGCTTGTAAGTATACTGAGCTGCGTCAAATGCCAACTAATGTTTTAGGCTGATATGAAACTGACAGCAAAACACACAATGAGGTAAATATTTAAAAGAAAAATGAGTAGCATTATAAACCGAAAATGCAACAGTATAAACATGAAGAAATAGAAAATTTCCAGCGCTATCCTAATTTGAAATATGAGTATTATTTGACCTGTTTCATGGAAGGACCACAAAGGTCATCTTGCTTGTCCCCGGATGAAAAACGTCAGTTTAAGAAGCATGTTCAAAATATTAATAAAATACCAATTTGAAAGTTAGAATGGGATTTAAGCACATAATATAGCTAAGATCTAGGCTAAAATCCTTACCTATGTTGAAAAACATATAAACTCCTAGTATGTTTAGGTCATATTCAATGTTTATAAACTTTTGTATGGGTATAAAGGCTTTTACCTGGTAGTTTACTTGTTAATTGTTTTTATATGTCCATATATTACAATTTGTAGTTCAACGTACTTCTCCTAAACTAGATGTAGAAATTTCAATGCAAATAGATGAGACTTGCTATTCTATGACACATAATTACTATTCCAATTCTAATTGGAAAAATTATGTCTCAAAATAACAATCATTAATTCTAAGCAGCTATAGTATCCTACATCATAGCTATATTACAAGGTAACGTTATACCAACAAAGGCGGAGAATGTAAAATACTGTATCATTAAAAAAAAATTGCTGAACCGATTTTTAGCACAAAATACCTAATTTCGATAAATAAGTTAAAGTAGAAGTAATTACCTAATTTGAATTGAAATTTTGGGTGCAAACGATTGCCAAAATAGAAAGCCCTAATCTTTTGCCGCCTTCGTCAAATCCGTGGAAAATAAACAAATGAAGACGGCGATAGAATGATTGAGGCAGTGGCAGAAGGCGACGGCAGAACAGCTGAGGCGTCTGCCAAACGTTGGAAGTAGTAGTAAAATAAATAGGAGGTGCGAAAATTAGAATGAAAGAGGAAATAAAACTAACGATGAAATGTTGCCCGTGAAAAATGGAATAGGTAATAATAGAATTAAATTTACAATCATATCCATTATACTTTTAACTATTTACAAAATTACCGAATTTTGTAACAGTGATAACTGTGACAAATGTTTGTAACGGAAATATCTGTTATAAATTTGTAACGGTTATTACTGTTACAAATTGAAAGCAGAAAAGTGTTATAAAATATGCTATTTGGTGTAGTGAAACCTCTTTATCCTGTAAATAATCTCCCTTCAAATCTTAAAACCATTTTATAAGCTCTTCTTATAAAAATCCAAGTCCGTTTACAAAACACTATTATGAATCTCCAAACCATCATAAATAAATTATTATTATTAAATTTTAACCTCTTAAATATAATATATAATAATTCAAAACATTATGAATAAAATAATCGTTAATCTTTCTCATACAAATAATAATGATAAGTTACCAAAATATTATTATTAATCATTATTATTAATTTCAAACGATATTAATATTTTAAATAATTGACTTTTCAAAATTATTTAAATATTTACAAACCACTTTACGCAATATGAACCTAAATAGCCAACTTTAAAACATAATATATTTCCTTGATAAATATCCATTCTTAAGTCTTCAACCAACCATTTCCATATTCATAAAACTACATTTAAGAATCTCATTCCATTTTATAAAAACTTCCTTTCATAAAACCGATTTATTTATGAACTCCATTTATAGCTTTATTTTCTTTATAAATCTCACTTGTTCATAAATCTCATTTATAACATCAATCACTATCCATTTTAACGTTACTTCCATATGGGTAAATTCATTTTATAAATCCCTTTCTATTTATAAAATATCATTTAACATTCCAATTTATCCTCGCCTTCAATTTTCGAACTAGGGTCAACCATTTCAAAATTATCATTCCGAATCTTATGATAAATCCACCAGTTGATTTATTCTCCTATTTATTAAATGATTATAGTTTCCTTCAATTTATAAACCCCGGTTATGAATCTATACTTTTATTTCGAAATATTATTTTACAAATCTTCACCATTTGTAAAATATTACTTTTATAAATTATGACAATTACAAATCTCACATTGGTAATTAATATTTCATACATATCCACAATACATATATATTAATTTGTATAAAATGGTTTAAAAAAATAAAATTAAAATATTTCTATTTTCCTTTAAGCATATCTCTTTATTATAAAAGACGAACTTACTTTAACATTTTAAAAATCTATATTTTTCAGTTTGAAAATCTATATTTAAAATATTTTATTAAACTATTAATTTATAATATCTAAAATCATACTTTCATTTTAGACAAATTATAAAAATGTACGAACTTTCCAAAATCACCTTGAAATCCCCTTTTAAATCAAATCACTATTTTAAAGTATTTGAAAATACCAAAAATAACACCTGATGCTATTAAAGATCTAATTAAGCAAATTCATTTCAATGTCATCAATATGGCATTCAACAAATCATATATCACAATATATATGAAAATAATCATATAGTATATAATCATAAAAATATAAATAGACCACTTCGAGGCAGGATTCGTATAAAAAGGGACATCCACTCTTGCATGCAAACGTAATAGGGTCTCATCCGCGGCAAGGGCAGGAATATATCCAAATAACTAATAAATAGTAATTCATCCAAACAATCATTCAATCATTTTTATCAACTATATATCATATCAGTTATCCAAAAAGTTGAGATTAACTCACCGAAATTTTCTATTGTCTCCAAGGCTTCGGATTGGAACTAAAATTGAACGGCGTCCATTTTTAGAACAAATTTCAACCGTCCTCAAATTCATCCAATCCAGTTCTATCGTGAAGCTTATGTCGTTACAAATGCAACATAAAAATCCACTCCTAGATTTGACCTCATATGAGAGAGTTATGCAATTTTGAGTAAAACAATTTAATTAAATAACTTAATATGCCTAATTACAATGTAATTACAACCATACTCCCATTCCTTTCTTACCCAATAAATCATCTCCCTGTGCCAAAGTTGTGCACACCATTAAAGTGCATGGTCGTTCACCTTGCACCCTCCAATCAACAATCCTCTGAACCGACCTCGTCATCGAACTTCCCTCGCCGATCTCTATCTACTCGACACCACCACACAAAACCCAGCCTCATCTTGCACATCGTGATCGTACCCCCTACCTGGAGTTGAGGTGCAACCTCACACCCTTCGAATTGTGATCGAACCACCCATGAGTCCTTTAGTCACTGCTAAACAACCTTCCTACCCCGAATCCACACTCAAAATCCCAAATCAATGCCCATACTTCAAAAAATGCTAACCCTAGATCTTAAAACCTACTTGCATACTTCTTTGGCCTGCCACACTCAACCACATTACCAAGCGCCACCGAATCCCATATCAAAATGAAGATCTAAGCAAGATAAGGCCAAGAAACTTTGTTTTAAAATTTTCTATGGATTATTTAATTAGATTTTAAAATTTGAAAATGGAGGAAGCCTTCAAATTATGTTGCAGGCATTTATTTATAATGGGAAGGTTATGGTTAGGGATGTGGGAAGGGATGGGCTAAGGTATGGGTAGTATGATTAGTGTATAGGTTTATATATATATATAATATTTATATTTAAAATTTCAAGCTATAAATCATTTGAAAATCTCGAACTCCAAACGAGACATGCTGCCTAGTGTTCTATATATTATACCACTATTCTGAATGCAATGGAACTTGTTTTGAGGACTAATTCGATCATATTCAAAAGATAGTTTTTCAAACCTAGTTATATTGAATAAACTCTGTAATTAATTTACAAGCATTTCGATCTCGCACGACCAAATGATGCGTCCAATCGCTATGAAATTCATCGACATACATTAATTCACTATCATGGATCCAACGAAACTGGTTTCATCAAAATCTGAGATAGCGCCCCGGTAGGCTAATTTATACGTTAACTAAAAAGAATTATTTTAAAAACCAAATTAATCACTTTTAAATTTTACGTTAAATGTTTCTTATTACCATTCTTATACAATAGAATTTAAATAAATTTTGAAATCATTTTTATCCAAATTAAAATCGAAGATTCAATTATTTAAACAATTTCAAATATTAAACTCAACTATTTAATTATCAAATAAATCACTATACTCGAAATTCAAGTTATATAACTTATAAAATTAAATTTTCAATATTTGACATTAATTATATATTCCAAATTCAAATAACTAAAATTATGGGTCATTACATTCTTCCCCCTTAAAAGAATTTCGTCCCTGAAGTTGCCAAGGTAAGAAAAATGCCCAAACTCGTTAACTTTTCCAAAAAAAATAGTTGAAATGAATTACTAGTTTCATTTAAACCTTTTAACTTTCAATTCGTTAAAAAATTTTATAAGAACATTTTTCTAAGACTTCAAATTTATTCGTAGTTATTAACTAATACTATTCCAAGTTATAAAACCAAAATAAAACTAAGTTACTGAAAAATTTTCCTAAAATTTTCAAATTTTTTCTAATGCCTTATATTTATGGAAATTTTTTCCAGCATCTCCTCAAAGCGGCTAGATTATAAAAATTTAATATATATATATATAATCACAAATATACATCTCATCTTCGAGGATGAGGCATCCCGTAGGGAAAATATTAAAATACGATATGTAATCCAAGATGTGTACCTTATTTTAGTATTACCAAGCATATACGATCGATAAAATGTGAAAACAAGCTCCAACGCAAAGCATATTCCATCTGCGCCTACTAAACACTCAACACCAATGAGAACAGTAATATAAATAGATAACATAGACTACACAACAACTATATGAAAATATAGCAAAGATAATAAAAGAGACTGTCAAACAAGTTATATTCATTCAATTAATTCATAACCATATAAGTTTGTATCTTACAATGCTAACATTAAATTAATTAAAGCCTGTATGATGTGCATATATCATCCGTACGACACAATTTCACTTTTGAACTAGTATCGTTCACATGACCACTCCAGTGCGAACTCAGATTGGGATCCTTGATTAGGAACTCCTATTCTCCTTTCATTGCCATATACTATGATAGAGAATATTCAGATCAATCAAATATCCATATCCAGGGTTCGCCGTCAAGAAATTGAGTGAAAAATCCTAACTCGGAACGGTATAAATCACCTCGAAATCGTATATTGAAATCTGGAACAAATAGTTATGTTTAAATATTATACATACAACTTGCGTATTTATTTTCAATTTACATTCATTTAACTGATCACAATCAGTCATTGACATTCACTTTATTTACGCTCAGTCCATTTACATTCATTAGTTCACATCCAATTTAAATGAAATTCAGTTATTCAAATAAATTTTTACTTTTAATTCAATCAATGCTTAGCAACATTTCATTCCATATTTAATTTTTTTATGGATCATTTTATAAAACCATTTCATTTTAACTCTTCCTAAGTTAAATTTTATTTTATTTTCATTTAGTATATGTTAACGTAAAAATCTGACGCTAACACCCCGGTGTATGTAGTGTAAGTATGAAAGCACCACCCATTGGTATGGGAACAAAGTATAAGCAGAGAAATCACGGAAAGTAGTAAAAGCCAACAGTTTTATAGTGGTTCGGCTTAAGATCGAGCCTACGTCCACTTTAAATTCCATTATTGATGATTTGATTACAATTCTTTACAATGCACTTCGATTACAACACACTTTTGACTAGTAGCTCAAACTTTGATGTAGAAGAATCTTTTGAGTTCATGTTGAATGATCCAAATCTTCTCTTGAAGTTTGTTGTAGCATCTTTGGCGTTTGGAGTGCTTGTAGTGCTGTCTGAGTCGAGAGAATGACAGAGTATCGACGCTTCGAAGAATGAGTCAAAAGTCCCCTCATGTTTGGAGCCCATGCCGTATTTATAGGGAATTCTGAACAGGCCTTAAGTCGTTTACGACTTAAAGTAAGTCGTAATTCGTAAGTCGTGGGTTACGACCTAAGATAGGTCGTTGGAAGTCAGCGAGTTAAGGGGATATGAGTTACGACCTAACTGGTTCGCACTTAGCCATCTGAACTAACTGGTAGGTTCTAACGACTTAGGGGAAAGCAGCATAGTTTAATCACTAAGTGCTAAGTCGTGAACGACTTAAAGTAAGTCGCGAAAGCATTAGGTCGCTACCGCTTTAACTCTTTAGGTCGTGAAGTACTTAAGTCGTTAAGCAGTTAGGTCGTAAGTCCTTTTATCCTTTTAGGTTGCTAACTCCTTTAACCCTTTAGGTCGTTACCCCGCTTCATCAGTTAGGTCGTCCCACTTCTTAAGTCGTTAAGTCGTGGCACTTCTTAAGTCGTTAAGTCGTCCAATACTTAAGTCGTCAAATCCATAAGTCGTCAAGTCGTCCAATCCTTAAGTCGTAAAGCCGCTTCTTCAATTAACTCGTTAACTCGGTTGAGCCGCTTTATGCCTTAAGTCGCTGATAGGTTAACTCACTAGGTCGCTGATCTTTGGTCCATCTTAGGTCGCGAGGTCTTCTTAGGTCGCAAGGTCTTCTAACCCATTAACTTGTTGACGCTTTAGGTCGTATACCGTTTTGGACGGGGCGCTGCCCCCTGGACCCCTACGACCTGACCGGGCAAGGTCGATCACCGTAGCGGTGGCGTTGCCCCCGCACCCCCACCTTGGGGGGTTGGCACCCCCCCTCTCCTGGACCCCCCTCCGTAGGGTTCTTATCTGAAAAACCATTCAACAGAATCGAGATGAATTATCATTGGCTTTTCGGTCGATTTTTGATATCATGGCCTTGCTGAAAAAGTGGAGTTAATAGTATATTTCATCAATGCTAATATTATTCATGAACCATTCCATATAACAATTAACTTAAGTTTTACTGTAAACATTTTTTATGTAACACTTCTACTGTTTATTTTCACTTCATAGCTTAAGCTCGAATTCAACTTTCTTTTACAACTCAAATTGAATTGAATCTTAAAACTTAAGTTCATTTTTATTTCAAACCATATTCTATTTTATTTAACTCTTTACTCAATTTATTTAACTTAACCTAAGTTAAATTTTAGTTTCATATCTCGATTACAAATTTATTTTCTTATCTATACTATTTTCAAATCATAAGTTCAAAAACTTATTATCTTAGGTTTTCTCAAACATTTAGATAAAATTTCAGGTTTTTAACATATGTTCTATTTTCAAATCAAGTTGAAATCATATATATATATATATATATATATATATATATATATAACTCCTTTATGTATCAAATTTCACTCCTGGAATCTAAAACAAATTTGTTTTTACAAAACAAAACTTCAATGGTAGCAATCCATCACTTAGAAACTCAAAAATGAATTCCAATGATGTTGAAGTCATCAATAGAATTATTTTCTAGTGACTGAAGTGACTTCAGTGCTTTCTATATCTTTAAATTCCATTTCAAATATTTCTGACCTAAAATATTTTCAAAATAATACATTTATTATTTTAATAAAACATTTAGAAAATAATTTTCAAAATCAATGGGATTTAAATTCTGAATGTTTTAAATCCAATTTTATTAACAAATCATATTTATAAATATACTTAGGCAATTCCTTTTCCTTTCCATTTATAAATCATATTTATAAACCTCACTTCTTATGTAATACTATATTACAAACGTTAATTATTTAAGTATAATCAATTCTCCATAATTTCTATTTACACATGTTTATCTTTATTTAAATTATGATAATAACAACTTTTATAAAACAACAAACAACAAATGATAATAATCAAATATTATCATTCTCTAATAACCGAACACTCCATATATAACTATTATAATTTCTAAAAAATTATTATTTATATATAAAATATATTTTTTGGTGAAATTATTTCATTTACCAATCCTCAAAACAATACCATGTCAGTTTGCCTTATTTAAGCATTTAGAAACCCATATCGATATCGTGGCATCCCACCACTGATCAGAATTCATAAGCCACTCAACAGATTAATTAATACAATATAAAATATTTTTATATCATTAACAAATACGCACTCATATATATACACTCAAACTCATCCTAGGGTCTCGCTTACCTTATCTCAAATGAATGGATTCCCACCAAGCCTAGGTATTCGCTTAACCTAAGCTTTGTACCACGTGTAACAAACTGCTTTTTCGTACAATTCAAACAGGCAATAAGCCATACATGTCCAACCCAAATCGAACGAAAAGGCAAATAGTTAAGGGATAGAAAGAAGAAAGAAGAAGAGAAGAAGAAGAGAAACTAAAACAACACAGAATCTCACAATCACAGCGAAACAATATAATATAATATCAATGATCTTTACAAAAGAGAAACTATTATTTACATACATCCATAAGAGTACAAAAATAATCACAATCATTAGCCTGGATCGTTATAACATCATGTCCCCATAATTGCTGATAATTTCAACAACAAAGTGACGGAAAAATAAACATACACGTGAATACGACTTGAAGACCTCCAACTTATCTCCTGAGCTCCAGTGCATCCGAAGAAATCTGTAAATATGCTCGGTCTGACCCAAGTAGTATAATAAAATAACACCAACATCAATCTAGAAAACTAGCATGGGAAAACACATTTAGTTGAATTTTTAAGATATAAAAACCTTTCAAAACAAAGGTCTTTTGTAAGATCGCGCCGAACATAAACACGGACACGTTTTTACCTTATGGTAATCAAAACATTTCATATGAAATCCTCTGCTATTATAATATTGTCTAATATACAAGTACTTATTAATCATAGCCAAAATTATTACATTATTTAAACTCCAGCATACAAAGTTCAACCAAAACCAAAGGCTCGTATTGGAGAATGGATTGCAACTATGAAAGGGTAAGGTCTACCCACCGAAACCGTACACCTCCAGTTAAAATGTATGAGAGGTTATAACACGTTGCACCTCTGCTACTAAGGACCGACACTACCCCTTTCTTGAGTAGCAACGAATATGATCAACCCTTGGTCAATAACCACACAATGGGATCCCGAAGCATGCATGAATATGGCTCTAGATTTGGGATGATCATATCCTACTTTGGTATGACCCATTTAGCCATGTCACATGTCCCTACTTTATTTTTTCCAGGGTGTGAGGCTTGAAGAGGCTCTGCTCTTACCATTTATATAGCACTTTTCCACTTGGAATGCTAACACTGCCCTCTAGTCAACAATGCAATATCATCATTCATCCATACAAGTTAGTTTTGGGACTGAACGAAACGACTAAGAACTCCATCTCCAATTCAATCATCTTCAATATTTCTACACTTTGAATGCTTATGTTGGATCGAAGTGGCTTTTGGGTAACATATCTGATCCTGGTCTCTTTGAAATGACATTTAATAATTTCCAGTAAACTCAACCCCGGTTCTTTAAGAAACAAACATTCAAAGATAAAAACGAAGATAATCTCTTAACCGTTGGTCGATGGATTTCCTTATCATTGTCCTAGAAGAACAAAATGAGATTTACACGCATAACACAACATTATTGAAGATGAATGTGCCATATAACTCACGTGTTTCTTTTAGATATTTCCAAAGTTAATTTTAGGTCCAAATTCCGATAATTGGTTATTTAACTATCAAATAACAAACATTCAATCGGGGATTTAATTCCATAGGAAGAACCAACATTTGGTTAAGCATCAAGAAACACTATGCCTCCTTAATTTATATTTTTATTAATTAAAACAATGTTGTAAATGCTTGTATCAAAATACTTTTCCATTTTATTTTCAATACTTAGAATATATCCATATACTTGTCTCAATGGTATAAGTATATTTGCCAAACACTGAGAAAGACCCCCTTTTTACCAAATTATAAAATCATTTATAAACTCCATTATAAATTTCTAAAACCATTTATAAATTATTCCTCAACTCATTTCTTAACCCTTATAAAACCATGCAATTATTTATAAATTATTTTTATAAATCTGTAAACCCATTTCTAAAATTCTTTATAAATATCCATCTATTTATAAACATTTTTATCTTGTAAACAATCTCCCTTTTAATCTTCAAATCATTTTATAAGCTCTTCCTATAAAAACCCAAGTCATTTACAAAACTCCATTTATGAATCTCGGAAACATCAAAAATAAATAATTGTACTAACTTTTAATCTCTTAAGTATAATAACTAATAATTCAAAGAATTATGAATAAAACAATCATTAATCTTTGTCACAAATAATAATGATAAGTTACCAAAACATTATTAATAATCATTATTATTAATTTTAAACCATATTAAATAATTAACTTTTCAAAATTATTTTAATTTTATAAACAACTTTAAGCAATATTAATCTGAATAACCAACATTAAAACATAATATATTTCCTTGATAAATATCTATTCTTAAATCTTCAATCCAATCATTTCCATATTCATAAAACTATATTTAAGAATCTCTTTCCATTTTATAAAAACTTCCTTTCTTAAAAACCATTTATTTACGAATTCCATTTATAACTTTATTTTCTTTATGAATCTCACTTATTTATAAATCTCATTTAAAATGTCAATCGCCATCTGTTTTTACGTTACTGCCATATGGGTAAATTACTTTTATAAATCCTTTTCTATTTATAAAATATCGTTTAACATTCCAATTCATCCTCACCTTTAATTTCCAAAATAGGGTCAACTATTTCTAAATTATCATTCCGAATCTTATGATAAATCACTGTTTGATTTATTCTCCAATTTACTAAATAATAACAGTTCGCTTTAATTTATAAACCTTATTTACGATTTTACTAATCTTCACTTCATTTGTAAAATACTACTTTTATAAATTATCACATTTACAAAATTTCACATTAGTAATTAACCTTTCGTATATGTACACATATACATGTATTGCTTTGTGTAAAATGGATAATGAATATTAATGTCAAAATATTTCTATTTTCCTTTAAACATATCCCTTTATTATAAAAGACGGACTTACTTTAAGATTTCAAAAATCTATATTTTTAAGTTTGAAAATTTATGTTTGAAATATTTTACAACACTATTAATTTATAATGTCCAGAACCATACTTTCATTTTAGAAAAACTATAAAAATAAATTTACAAAATCACCTTGAAATCCCCTTTTAAATCGAATCATTGTTTTATGGTATTTTTTAAATACCTAAAATGAGGCTTAATGCTACTAAAGCACTAATTAAGCAAAATCACATTCATGTAATCAATATAGTATTCAACAAATCATATATAACCATATATATGAAAATAAAATCAACAGTGTGAGGAATCCCGCTGGACCCCTCCAGCAAGTCCCCTTGTATCACATATAGTATATAATCATAAAAATATAAATCAATTGCCTCGAGGCGGGATTCGTATACGATGGGTCATCCGCTCTTACATAAGAACGTAATAGGGCCTCATCTGCTCCAGAGGCGGGATTATATCCAAACCAACTTATAAATATAGTAATTCATCTAAATAAACATTCAATCATTTTTATTAATATATATCATATTGTTGTCCAAAAAAGTTGAGTTTAACTCACCGAAATCTTCTGTTGTCACCAAGGCATTCCGGTTTGGAACTAAAATTGAAAAATGTCCAATTTTAGCCCAAATTTCAATTGACTCCAAATTCGTCCAAACTAGTTCTATCGGGAAGCTTATGTTGTTACAAACACAAAGCAAAAATCTGCGCCACGATTTGACCTCGTATAAGAGAGCTATGCAATTTTTAGTCAAAAGATTTAATTAAATAATTTAATATATCTAATTAAAATTTAATTAAATTCCTTTCTTCCCTAATAAATCATATACCATACTGAAGTTGTGCACACCATTAATGTGCACGACCATGCACCCTTAATCAATGATCCTCCGAGCCGACCCCGCCATCGAACTTCCCTCAGCAATCTTCGCCTAATCGACAGCACCACACCAAATACCGACCTCACCCTACACATCACGATCGAACCCCCTACCTGGAGCTTTGCACGATCCCGCACCCCCAAATGGTGATCGAACCACTCACGCATCCCCCAGTCCATGCTAAACAACCTTCCTACCTCGAATCCACACTCAAAATCCCAAATCACTGCACATACTTCAAAAAAAGCCAACCCTAGATCTTAAAATCCACGTTCAAACTGCTCTAGGCTACCGCACTCAGCCATATCACCAAACGCCACCAAATCCCCTATCAAAATGAAGACATAAGCAAGATAAGGCTAAGAAATTTTGTTTCAAGGTTTTCCATGGAGTATTTAATTTGATTTTATATTTTCAAAATGGAGGAAGCCTTCAAATTCTATTGCAGGCACTTATTTATAACTGGAAGGATATGGTTAGGGATATGGGAAGGTATGGTCAATGGTATGGGGTAATATGGTTAGTGTATATAGGCTAATGATATATATATTGTTTAAATTTAAATTTTCAAGTTATAAAACATTCGAAAATCTCAGACTCCAAACGAGACATGCTGTCTGGCATTCTATATGTTATAACCGTATTTCGAACGCAATGGAACTTGTTTCGAGGCATATTTCGATCATATGTATAAGATAGCTTTCAGACCTAGTTGTACCGAATAAATTCTATAATTAATTTATAAGCTTTTCGATCTTGTACGACTAAATGATATGTTTAATTATCATGAAACTCGTCGGCATACAATAACTCACTATTACGGATCTAATGAAACTAGTTTCATTGAAATCCAAAACAGTGCCCTAGAAGGCAATTTTTATATGTTAATTAAAACAATTATTTTAGAAACCTAATTAATCAATTTTAAATTTTACATTAAAAGTTTCTTATTACCATTCTTATTCATTAAAATTTAAATAATTTTTGAAATAATTTTTAGCCAAACTAAAATCCGAGATTCAATTATTTAAACAATTTGATGATTAAATTCAACAATTCAACTATCAAATAAATCGCAGTATTTGAAATTCAAGTTATTTGACTTGTAAAATTAACTTTTCAATATTTAAAATCAATAAAATATTCCAAATTCAAATGACTGAAACTCTGGTTCATTACAGTATTCTTACAAACTGTTTTATATCATCATGAGAATTGTAAATAATAACATATTTTTTTGAATACTTAGAAAAATATTATGAAATAGTATCATAAAGATTTATTTGTTGAGGTAATTCATAAAAGTGTATATATATTCCTGCTGCACAATATCCCATTCTTGCACGAATCGCGAATGATAGAAATAAAAATACGACCGCACAAAGAAATGCGACCCGATCACAAAACGGTAGTACATTGGTTATTTCTTTCTATGAAATTTCAAAAATACCAACATTTGCCATAAAATACGATAAACGATAATCAAAATATTTCCAAATTAAAATAGCAAAATTCTATAAATCCATTTTATTACAAAATTGATTTTTCTTTTTATTCAAAAACCATAAATCGAACGTTTAATATTAACTAAACATTCCCAAAATCAAAGTGATAAAAGTCCAAGTCGTTACAGAGTTTGTATTTTTTGATAATTGTATATAAAGTCTTAAACTAAGAAGTTGTAGTAAAGCCAATTATTTTAGCTTGTTAGGGATCCTATAAGAAATTGTAAGCAGTAATTTTCTTAAGGGGGAGTCTATTACAACCCAGTGTTGGGTAGTAACCAATCAAAAATAATATTAGTGATTTATTTAATTAAAATAAAAATTTATGATTTATTAATAATAATTTGTATATTTATGAATTTAAAATGATTTAGGGATGATAAAGTTCATTATATATTTTATACTATATTGTACTATTTGTAAATGTGGTTACAAATATATTTTAAAGCAAAAGAAATTTTGTTTTATCTAAATAAATAGTTTTGGGAATTATTTGATAATTGAGTTTGAAGTGTAAGTATGAAATGATTTAAAATAAAATTAGTTAATTGTGGAAATTATATTTTATAAACTTGTATATGAATAAGAAATGAAGTTTGGTGTTAGTAATAGTTCCTATGTAAAGGTTTGATGAGTTTTTTGGTTAAAAAATGATTTTTTTTTAAAGTGGTGCAAGATAGTAGTTTTGCTTTTATTAAATAAAACAAAGGAATTCATGAAATATAAATTCAATAAAGTTTCATAATGATAAATAAACATTTAATAATGAGAGTATGATTTTTATTTGAAGATTTATGATGCTTTGAATTCAAAAAAGGTTTATAAAGAAGAAAAGCGAAGAAACATAAAATGGGCTTGGTAGTGTGTATGGCCCAAAACCCAAACCTTGTTTCATGAAATATGAATCTAGAATTTTCTTGTCTAGAGAATTCCTCTCTTACTTCCTAAATATAATTCACATACAAAACTTCTAGGGATTCGTATATTTTCCTTTTGGCTTCATGGAATATCAAAACCCTCTTCTTCATTTTAAATAAACTAAAAATCAAATAAAATCTGTTAAATTTCAATATTAATATATGGTGTTCTCAACACCAAGCTACAGCTACTCTTATAAAATAGTTTGCAACTTGATCAAGTTTTAGATGTGTCATGATTTCCAAGTTAAGGCCAATGTTTGAGTAGTAATGCTGTGACGCTCCTAATGACTAAGGTGAGCATTACTAGCACTCATAAATATTTTTATATTTATTTTTCATCTTACATGTCTGTCGTTGAGTACATGTATACATACTTTCATTTAACATATTGGTTTGCGTCGACTGAATTTGGATTATATCGAACTATGGATAAGATTTGAATTGATGTCAAATGATCATTTTCTTGGGTTTCAGTAATTTAGTCGACTGGGCTAAAATTTCAATCGACTAAACTAGTGTAAACTTCAAATTAGAATGCAATAATCAAATTCAGATGATTAATAGTATTGGTTTAAGTCTACTAGCTTTAGTCGACTAAAAGAAACATTCGATCAACTAAACTAGTTTAAAATATAAACCCATACGGGAAACCCAGTTCAAACAAATTCATTTTGGTTGTTGAAAAAGTAGGTTCAGCCGACTGAGGTTATAGTTTAGTCACTGATGTACCTGCTACATGAAAAACAAGATTGGCTTGGTGGTAAGGCATGTATATTTCTACCAATCCACCCAGGTTTGAGTCCCACGTCGCCTTTTTTTCTCAATGTATATTTCAGTGGTAAATAATTTTTTTAATAGAAATAAATATGAATAATTATATAAAGTAAAAATATAATTTCTATATAGAAAAGTTTTATTTAAAACTTAGTATTAAATTTATTAATACTATATTTATTAATTGTTTTAAAGAAGTATTTACTTATAGAAAATTAGGAAATGACTTTTATAAATTAAGATTAATCTATAAAGAAATTTTGAATGTTTTATATATTCATAAATAATTGTTTGAAAATAAATTATAATGTTTAAATCTTTATTTCAATATTATATCAATGAAGTGAAATTATTTATATAATTTATCTTATAAAGCGGTTGGAAGTTCTAATATCAATATTAATTTAAAATTAAGGATTTGTATTATTATTTTATTTTATAATTTAAAGGTATTATATAATGATTAACGAATGAAGTACTTATTCTAATATTAGATTTAATATTATTTCACCATATTCTTATGGTCTTATTTTAGTACATTCTCATTATTATTTCTTATTTTTTTCTCATTGACTTATTTGCTACGCATGATTTGCCATTGATATTGATTTGGGTTATATTTTTGGATGATATATTGATAACATCCTTTTATTTGACTTGTGAGATTTTAATTCTGTATGACGAGAAATTTTAAATAAACGATTTAGCGATACCATCTGGTATGGGACTTTCGGTAACTCTTTTTTGATTATTCATCGAACTTGTCATATGTTGATATCTTGTATAGATCGAGTGTATTTTATAAGCCTTGAATAATTATCCAAATAACATGCGGTAGTATAAGACACCGTTATGTTATTTGTTTGATTATTCATCGTAAGTATATGTCACTCAAACGAGGATTACAATCATTTGTATATGTGATACTCGATGAGGAGTACCTTATTGTTGCATGTTGGCTTATGAAAGCCACATGTTAGTATACTATTAGAGATATGCAGAGTCATTGGGTATGAGTACTATATGACTATCCATATTGTGTCTGACTTCCTTTATTTTTGGGAGTGAAACAGATTGGAAAGTATATAACATGGCGGCCTGATCGTGGGATCGCGTCACAGATCCACGACATCGTTGTTATATGTCCCTTCGATGTGCATCATAGTAATGGTTGTAGTATATTGATAATTTCCCATAGCCCCTTCTATCGCATAGGCCAACAATTGATTACCATTAGGGGAAAAGAAGGGTCGCGACTAGGGCTGCGCATAGACGAATCGATGATCGATGGGGTCATTATATCCATCATGGTAACTAAAGACTGTAGGAACAGATGGTACTCTATGGGAGGAGAATAATCATATGTTCTTGGAGCATGTTGAACTATCAGTCTCCATTATTTGTTTGGAGATATATATATATGTGAAGTGGATTGGCATATATGTCTCATTTCTATAATGAGCTGACTAGACTGTAGACTGGTTGACTCTAAAGTGTAGTTAGTCCCCGTATATCCATACTCTTTGATGATTCGGTATTTCTGAGATAGCATCACTTTATTGTTGGTGCTTTGGTTGTAGATGATTTATAATTATGGTTTATTTGATGTTGGATATGGTTTGGATAATTTGATAGACTACCTCACATTATATGTGTGTGTGTGTGTGTGTGTATATAGATATATATATATATATATATCTTTGTATGTATGTATGTATTGATTCTTATGATGATTTCTGAATATGGATGGTCCACCCATTCGGCATTGAATTCATGATTTTGATTGGTATTCATTATATAGGTGAGGATATTTTATTATCCCTTTCATTGATTTTACATATTTCATATTACATGTCATTATAGACATAGTCTAAACTGTGTGTTATTTATAATACTTGGGTTAGCCCGAGACATTTCAAGTTCAAGGGATGAGATGAACATGGCATTGGATGTTGGAAGTAGATGGAGGTTAATTTTGTTATTATATATTGTCATTTTATAATATTGAGTTGTATATAGATTCATGTATTAGATGTTTTGATGTTGGTGTATGTTCAATGTATGATTGGAATGATGTATACATTATTATTATATATTATCGTTGCATTTGACTCTGTGTTCTCCTAGTCATTATTTATATATTCTATATTATTCTGTCCTAGAAGCACACATGTTTATTGCTTTGTACCGAGACTGTGTATATATATGGTGAGTTTTATTAGCTATAAGATATGTACTAATGTTAGTCAATAAGAATATTCACATGTGTACCCCATATTGCCTCACTCTCTATATTATCTGACAGTATTACTCTGTAATACTCTTGGATAGTATTGGTATAGAGGTAGGGGTGCTATAACTTTTCTTGGGAAATGTGCGATTGATATCGAATGAGATAGAGACTATGTCAATTGTTCAAGACACGGTTCAATTCATATGGTGTCTTTTTATAGAATTGTTTGGTGGTTTGAGAGGTTAAGACTAGAGTATTATATTATACGTCTCATATGATATTGTGTTTACAAGGTGTGTATCCATTAGCTATGTTTTTGGAATTTCATATTTCAAGAACATTTTTAGAACGAGGCATGGTTTTTCTATTCTACATGTTTGGTGACACCGATCTAGATATAATAGACGTTCTATCTCGATAGTAAAGTCAATAAACCTTGGGTTACTTTTTAATAAAAGGCGATCGACCTCGGGTTACTTTTCTAATGTCCTCTTTATAAATAAATGATAGTGGTTAGGAACATGTATATCAATCTGGGTATGATAAGATTGTAGGCGTTCATTGAGGTGTCATAGTGTTGACATTACATTAGTTACCACACCTAGCGGGTCTTGGCCGTACTAGGATGTTAGAACCCCACTAGCCTAATGTGTGGTGATTGAGCCACGATCGATGCATGATGATTAACATATGATATGTTCATCGAATAGCATAACATTGTAGTAGAAATGTGCTAACTTGTCAGATGAATGTGAAGATGTAGGTTGAGCTATGGTTTTGTTACCTCGAGTTTTACCAAATGGTATTGTACCTAATATATATTAGCATATTAGTAATCATATAGATTAATGTTATTCCCTTTTCACCAGACTTTTAAGTATTTGTTCATGGGGATTTCAGCTAACTAGAGGCTATCCATAGAGCCATAACTATTTCATTGCTATTATTATATAACCAATATTTTAGGTATTAATAGGTAGATAATGTATTCATTTTGAGATATGTTGTAATTGGATTTAATGTGCAATTTTCACCTTCTATTGTGATAGTGAATTTTATATCTCTTGATATGATATGCATTTAATCTTTTGCATGTTTATGTTTGATATTATGTTTTTATTCCTTCTGTAGTGAGATTTAGCATGCTAATAATTAGGATAAATATGCTTTGTATTTGTTGTTGTTTTATATTCAAATAACAAAATGTTATTTGTGATGCCATTAGGAACACGGTTGCGTATATGCATGGATTCTGGATGTGATGAAAGGTAGGTCATTGTAATACGAAATGTGGGTGGAAAGTTGATTCTTATGTCTCTCTGTAGAGGATTTCATAAAGACGTAAAATTTTTGTGAAAGCTGATAAAGGAAAAAAAACACTATCATTCAAGAATTTTATTATTAACGGCAAAATACATGAGAATAGAGAGCAATGAAGCCAAAAGGGAAACTGTTGGTCCCTTTCTAATCAGAGAGTCATCAACTATAAATGTTGTAATAAAAGGAGTTGGTAATGAATATGCTAGAAAGAAGAAGGTAAATAATTAAGAATATCATAATGGCAAGAAAGGTGAACACAAAAGTCGGGGGATTAGTTCTAGATTTTATGCTTATATGGGTCTAAATGGTATATTCAAAAACATCTACTTGGTTACTTTGATGGAGCTAAAGTATAACAGGCTGACGTCCAAAATGGGAACGAAGAAGGATATGAATTTGGGAAGTTCTAGCACTTGCACAGATCATATAGACATGACATGAATGAATATCTTTATTTATGATATGTCTCTGAGGAGTATTTTAGGGATAAGAAGTTGGAATAGTACTTGAAATACCATTAAGGTGCAACAGTACATTTCTCTAACAATTAAAGCGATAATTACATGGCAATAATGTGGAAGGAGCCGAGGTTGCATTAGAGAAAGGAAGAATTGGGCTTTGCATAATTATTATAGGTCCGTACGTAGCGGATAAAATTTGGCCCAACATGGAGAGGTACACCATGTCCTTAAAGAATAGAGTTAGAACGATGTATACCATGGAAGCTGGGTGAGATGTCAAATAACAAAAACATGTTGGGCCTGAGATTACCTTTAACGAGAGAGATTTGTGTAGGGTTTAATATCTGTGCACTGATCAAATGGAGATTTAAAAAATCTTTTGACCAGTTGAGGTGTATAATGTGTTATTTGATAGTGGAAGCTCCATGAATATACTGTTGGAACAGGGTCAGCCCGTAGCAGAAGAAATAGATGATTTTCATTTTTTACCATATTGGACCTTTATTGGGACTATGAATTCTAATTTATTTAGAACATTTCTAAATCACTTTTAAATAAAATCATTATTTTATATAAATTTATAATATATTTTTTTATTATGTAATTAATGTTGTATTATATATGTGTGTATTATATACACATATATATATGTGTGCATGTGTAACATAATAATCTGAGCAAGCCTTGAAATGCCTGTATATAAGTGCTGAGATTCACACCACAACAAGTGTGTTAGCCCCTCTAGTATACAAATATATCATCCAAATGTATACTTATGTGCTTCAATTCATATATAAAAAAAATTACAAATATATATATATATATATATATATATATATTCATATTTTAACTTTGAATGATTTGTATATATATAAATTTAATTTATAATATATATAATTATGCGTATGTATATGAAAAATCATTCAAAAATATATTAATTTTTTAATTTGAATTTTTTTAAACGTTTAATACATATATATAAATCTACTTATAAATAGTTTTAATAATATATATACATTAATACATATGAAATGCATATACATAAACATTTATATATATAATATATAATATATACATGTATATGTTTAATAATGCTTATGGTAAAATTTGGTTTTTTTATGTTTAAATAATTATTCAATTAAATTTCAAATAAAAAATTAAATAAAATTAATTTTTGAATATAATTTTGTGTTTTGATATTTTATGAAAAGTCTAAATGATAATTTAGCATTTGAATATTTCGATATATATTTTGTAAATCAAAATCAATATTAAATTCAAATTATTAGTTTTGGAATTTATATAAATATTTCATTTACATACAAAAATTAATTTTTTTACCTTCAGAATGCATATTGGGTGTGAGATTAATTTTATTAAATTTAAGTTATATTTATATAATATATTTATTTATTTTTATGGATTATGTAATTAATTAATTAAAAACACACACACACACACACACACATATATATATATATTAATTTTTTTCACCAAAGCTTTACTTGTCTAAAAATAATTTATATAAAATTTTAAAACATATATTCTGATATATATTATTTAATATTTAAATTTATGAAATTTATATGAACTAAACAATATATATTAAATTAACTTTAAATTTAAAAAATTAGTGGTTTTTTATATGCCGTGAGTACAAAATGTATACATGTTTAAAAAATATTAAATTACATAACACATAAATATATACAACCATTATAAATATGACGATATATCAATATACCAGATCCATAATCTGTCGATCTAAACATCATATGATATGTAAATAATATTAACTTATAATTATTGGTCAAAGAACATAACTTCACCAAAGCCTGCAAAATACATGTAGAAATGAAAAGATTGACTCCTTGAACAAGATTCCATTCAGTAAGGTGCTAAATCCTGAACCGATGACCACTGGGTATCGAATATCGTTTTGTTATTTGATCTTGAGCTTGAAAATAGTGGAGAGGATGGAGAACAATTTCGACTAGCAAGAAGAAGGGTGGAGGCTCCAAAAAACAATTTTTAAAATGAGGGTTAGGGTGTTTATACAACGGAGAAACTAGAGAGCGAATCTAGGATACAGATCCTTAATTTTCTACTACTAATTCTCCACCGTTTTAACACATCAAAATCGCTTCCTACGCCATTATATGGCTAGCCTCACCGTGATCAAATCATGGCAAAAAATATAGTGCCCCATATGGGCTTCATGCCCACTTTAAGCTCGAACAATATTGATTGTATATAAATCCAATTTAAATATGTGGATTTCATATATCGATTAATATAATTATAACTATTATAAATATACATATTAATATTGTTTAACGCATCAAATACAAAAATTTATATTTAATAAATATTAATTAATTTATAATAATTAACAATTAATTAAATAATTTGGTCAAAGGAGTATTCGACATTTCGGTTGTGTGACTCTTTAGTTGTAAATTCGGTCAACGATTAATATCAAACTATTCAAATATTAATGTTCACACGTCACTTAACGGGTGATGTGTATTTCGGCCAAATTTGTAGCTTATTTGGTTTTGGCAAATCCAATTTGACTTTGTTAAGCCTTACATGATTATGACAACTGTTACACCAATTCTTTTTGTCAAAACTATATTACTTTGGACTTATGAACTTTGGTAATGGTCGAAATTCATATATTGTCCATATTCAACTCTATAGTCCAAACACAAAGTGGTTGGTTCAATAAGAATAATTATTATTAACCAAAATGCTCTGACCAATGACTTTGACTTTGAGTTGACTTCAGTTGACTATGATACTAACCTCATATAACCGAGGAGACAAATCCTCTCTTGTATAGCATTTTACTTCCAATGCTTTCACTTGACCCAATTATGGTTGTTCAATGGATGTCATGCCACGATTTATACATAATTAAAGCGGAGCTTCCATATTCATGATCAATAGTATTCTCAAGTCAAGAGAGTCGTGTAATTTTGTCACATTGATGTTTTCTATTTGACCTTAGTTCTATTAACCAATAGAAAATTATCGAGTGAATCATTATATGTTATCCAATAACTATCGGTATGTAACCCCTTGGTGCCTCTAGCAACCATGAGTAAAATATGACCCTACATCTGGAGAGCGTTACGTACTCTAATCTTAACAGATGCGTCGATATCTAGTTTCGCTACATCTTGATTAGGAATATTTAAAAAAGTATGTTTATTTTATTATGATAAATCACTCATGGTTACAGCACATTGTAACTACTATCACAAGCATACCATTTATGGATTTTCTATTAAATGTAATCTTAATTAAATTAATTTATACAATACATTATATCGAGTATATAATAGAAAGAAAGCATCTTCTATACCAAACATGATTGGTTATCAAGTTAGTTATATGTAACAAAATACATAATTACCCCTAAGAATATACCCCTAACTCTATCATATACTACTTTATAGTGCTTTCACCAAAATAGGTTATCTAAGAAGGAGGTGACCTCTTGCAAGAAACCATTTCCCAACTTTACGAATAAAGGAATGATTCCAATGAGGTGTCTCGTATGTTCGTAGAGATGGGAAACATATTGAGGTCCATAATCAAGAAATAGTCATTCATGCTTATGGATTGATTGTCAACATAGAATGCTTTTAACAATGCATGATTTATGATCTTCTAATTCTATTTTCTAATCGATGCACAAATCCCAAAAGTCGTAAACAATAGATTATTAGGGCGAAAAATTATAAAAACAATACACATAGCTATCAACATTAAATATGACATTCATTACTCACAAACAAGGAAAAATGTATAATAAAACATAAATAAGAGTCTAAATCCTACCAAAAAATATTTTTATGAGTTACTATGTCTTAAAATAACACTTCATGTTCAACATAAATACATAAACTATATAATATACAAGTAAATTTGAATGGAAACTCCATCGAATCTTCATCGTCGTTTTCGCACACTAAGAATTTTCCTATCAACCTATCATATGTAGATACAAGAAGAAAACATGGAGGAGATTAGACATACGCCTATATTACTTGTACTTATCATAATTAGTCGATCATACTATCACAATATAATTATAATCATTTCCAGGTCAACATCACATAAACCGTCATCTATATAAAAACATTGAGAGAATGGCAAGATCAACAACTTCTCACACCTAATATGTGTTTATCATCAAATAACATATGATACTTTATGATATTTTACTTTACTCTACTTTGGTTTGGTATACAACGTGCTCTTATATGAAGAATTGACCAATTTCCAAATCTTTGGTTTGAAATACCATGTCTTTCCCTAGACCAGGTTCTGTGTCAACAAGACACAACTACTCAAATAGGTGACCTTTTAATTTAGATATATGAATTTAAAATTCAGACACCTAAATGCTTAAAGAAAAATATTTTTCATCTTTTCAGCCTCTGGTGACTAATTTCAGTTATCGGGCCCTGAATTTCAGAAGGTTGACCAAACGTCGAAATTTCTCAAAAATGGGTAGTTAATTGCAGGATTTTGCAATATAACTTTAAACGTTTGAATATTAAATTCAGATGTCTATTTGGGTGTTAATTTCAGGTTTTCACTGTTTTATTGAATTTTTTAAAGTTTTGACGTCAATTTTCTAACCGTTTTGTCAAATTTACCATGTCACCTTCTTAGTTAACCCGTCTTTATTATAATTATATTTAAACCTATAGTTATAGTTTTCCCTCCTTTATCTTTCTTCATCGTTTTAATATAATGTTCATTTATACAAAATTGTAGTTTGTCATCACATAAATTAGGAATAATCATATCGCTTTCAACATAATATGCAATATATAATTACCTACATAAGATAAATTAACCTACGTTCATTTACATACCTTTATATATTCCACTAACACAATGTAATAACTCGTCTTTAATGACCTCTTACCTATTTCCTATATCAATTTCAATATCAATAGCCAAAATTGTATATATGTCAACATCTAGATCACATTAAACATGGCCATTGACATAAATTAAGCTATACAGAATGCATTAAGAATATAAAGAATGCATTAAGAATATAAATGATCATATATATCTTAATTAATAAATCTCACTCATTGATTACCAAATAAGGCCTTTAATTTGATTAGGATTTCCTTCTCCTTTATTTTATGAAAGTTAACGTTGGCTCAAATCTCCACGGTTCAATTTGAAAGTTTTACCTCCTCATAGCTCTCCTCGCTCAAATATCCTTAGCCTCAAAATTCGGTGGATAATTTATTTAATAATTTTAGATCTAGATTTTTAGAACTGTGATTGTTTAGGAAAAAGAAGAGTAATGAAATGTATGCACTTTCCCTTCATTAGGAAATCACATTATACCCAACTTGGTTTTGATAGGTCTTAGGACACCAACTTAGTCTAATTCAAACCCATTTATAAATTTGATTAGAGCTCCTAGTCCCTTTATTTGATTTATGCATTATTATAGGTAAACTTGACCAGAAAAGTTATGTATGCAAATTCTCTAATATATAGCATACAGTTTCAATATGGATGAAAGAAGTACATCCCATCAAATATCAGTATAACATACAATTCCCAAAATAAGCTAGTGTTAACAACCATTCACACAATATATTCAATCTTTCAATGCAACCAATCCAAAACAAAGTTACCTAGAGTAAGAAATGGAAAACATACTAGTAAAAATTTTGTGATGAGAAGCACGAATCTTGTCCTCGAACTTCTAAATGCTCTATGCTATACGTTTCCCCATTATACTTGGACCAACTTCAATTCTTTATTTTGAAGTCTCTTCATACCATCTTCGATAATATGAATGGTCCATTGCGTGCCATACACTCCGTCTCCACTTCCACATCCTCTAGTTGATTTGACTAGACAGTGATAATTGAGCCATTAACACAATTTCGTAGATGTAACACATGAAATACACTGTGAACTCCTACCAAGTTTTAAGGAAGATCTACTCTATAAGATAGCTTCTCTATGCCTTTTAATATTGGAAAAAGCCCAACAAAATGTAGTGCCAACTTTCCTAAACTGCCAAAATGCATTACATGCTTCAACGACAAGACATTCAAAAGTACCATATCGCATAATGTGAACTCCATTTCTACGTGTGTCCTATTAGCATATGGCATTATCTATCCAGTGAATCTTTAATCCTCCTCCATATCCACTCCATATTCCTATAAGTGTTTCTAGTCACGTCTAGTGCAAGTATGTATCTACTAGTCGACTCTCAGCAATAAGACGAGGATTTGCATGGTTGTACATACAAAGCTCGAATGATGTCATTCCCTTTCTTGCCATATGGATATTATTATAAGTAAACTTAAGTAAAGGTAGATGATCTTCCCAAGCTCCTTCAGTATCTTAAATTCATACCCTCAATAAAACTTCCAACACTTTGATTACCCTTTTTGTTTGCCTATTTACTACAGGTGATAAGCAGTGTTGAGATTCAACTTTATACCTATGACATCCTAAAAGCTTCTTCAAAAGTCATAAGTAAAAAGTAGGTATCTATTACTAACTATACGCACTGGAAATCCAAGTAAATGAATCACCTCTCTCTCATGCAAAGTGGATAATGATGGTGATGTCCTCTTACATTGTATTGGGATGAAACGAGTGCACTTTGTCAAACCATCAACTATGGACCAAATGCTCTCATTTTCTCCTCTTCTCCATAGTAGTATAAGTCTATTGATATATGATCCCATATTCAATGTGGAACATCTAGTGGAAGTAAAAGTCTACTTGGCTTCTTTTTCTTAGCCTAAACTTGTTCAAATGTCAAGCATTTAGCAATAGACTTTGCTAATGGTCTTCGTCTTCGACCAATGGAAAACTTTCTTTATGCCCCTGTATATCTTGTCCCCACTGAGATGAATAATTATCCTAGAATTGTGACACTCAGATAAAACCTCATCAATCAACTATTTAACTTCCACTACAGATAATCTAGCATCATGTCGTAGATATCCCCTCGAATCAATCAAATGCATGTCCAAGTGAGAAGACCTCTCACCTTTCTCTCATAGTTCCATAATACCTATTATTGCCTCATCACTTCTTGGATTTAAACCAATATAGTCCATAAATGTGGGTCTAGTACTTAAATTTGCGAACAAACCCAATACTAACTTTGGTGATGTTCTGAAATCTAATTCATAATAAGCTTTATCTACTATCATTCAACAAAAACAGAGCTAAGTCTCGCATGCTTCTCTCAAAGCATATACTAATACATTTCCTTTGCTTTGAGTGTATGAAATAATAAAATCATATAAATCCAAAAAATTCAAGATTCTACTACCTTAAGTTTGAATACTTGTGAGAAAATAACTATTTGAGAGATTTATGATCTATATACAGTTCAATCTCTAATTATATAAATAATATGTCCATGACGTAAATCCAAACACAATGGCGACTAACATAAGATCATGAGCAGTATATTGGTCTCATGTGTCTTTAAATATCTATTAGCATATGCCACCACTCTACACTTCTGAATCAATATAGCTCCATGTTAGTTACCACAAACATTGGTATAAATACTAAAGGCTTCGTATATAGGTAATCATTGATACTTATGCAATAGTCAACAATTCTTTAATTCCAATAAATGCATGTTTATATTCTACATTCTAGGAGAATACCAAAATTTTCTTGGTAAGCCAAGTCAATGGTGTAGAAACCTAGGTGAATTCCTTTATAAACTTCCAATAATAGCCGACCAAACCAAGAAAAATTCTAGCCCATGCAGCATTCTTAGGTACATGCCAATCCTATATTGCTGCTACTTTGCCTAAGTCAAAAAACAAACCATGGTTAGAAACAACATGACTTAGAAAGCGAACCTCTCTTCTTAAGAAATGACATTTGGAGAACTTTGCCTTCAACTAGTATTTCCTCAATACATTGAGTACTATATTAAACGATGCTTAAGATTTTCATCTCTTATTGAAAAAACAAGAATATCATGTATAAAGACTGTCATGAACATATGAAACTTCTCACTTAATACTCTACATATCAAAGCAACAAAAAAGTTAGAGAATTAGTCGGTGCGAACAAAATAACTGTAATGATCCTAATTTTGACTAACCTTATTTAGAACAATTGATTAGATAATAAAAATAATGTAAAAGGATAAGGAAATTGAGATTTAGTAATTAATTTTAGGGTGTGCATTATTTAATAAACCAATTAGAGAAATAAAAGTTAGAATAAGAAGGAGGAAAATGATAAAGGTAAAATGGGAATAGCCTTCAATCCTACTCCTTAAACCCTTCCATTGTCATTTCCTTTATTTGTTTACAAACTTACAAACTAAACATAAAGTTAGGCCATAGCAAAGGAAAAACAAGAAGGAAACTAAAAGATTAAGGAATCAAAGCAAAAAGAAATAAAGTCTACCCCAAATCTCATCTTTCTCATCCAAATCAAGGAGAACAATGAATATACATTTCACATTGTTGATGGGTTTCAGTTTTAGGTGCAAATCCATTTCTTTTGCAAGAATATGCCATGCTTTAGAAGTTTAAATGATTATATACTTGTTGGTGATTTTCTAGGATTTAAATATGAAATTTAATCATATGTTTGGGTTGGAAAACCTAACATATGATATCCAAATGACTTGAGGTTTTGTTAGGATGTTAAAAATATCATTTTAGAAGTGGATTTTTTATTTCATAATTTTTGAAGTAAGTATGGATTTTATATGAATTTTCTAAGTGGAGAAATTGGTTATTTTCGGGTTTTTAATTATTAAAAATAATAAAAATAAGTTTTTGGCCCTAAAAATTTTATATGTGAAGGAAAATGATTAATTTGATTTAACTGGATTTTTGGGGATTTTTCCTACGTTTTAAGATAAATAAATTATTTGAGCTAGAGGGGCTTAATTATTTTATTGAGATGTTAAGATAAGAGGTTAAAGTGTAAAATGTTTTGATGGTTCAATTTATTAAGTGCGGCAGTTTTTCTAAAACTATTCCCTAAGAAAATCTAATGGCCAAAACTATAACCCTACCCCTATATATATTAAGCTATTGGAAATTTAGTTCTCATATAAACTAGTGTAAACCCGTGCTACGCACGCAGATTATCGCTATAAGGTTACAGTGGAAATATTGTACAAAATTAGGATACCTGGACTTGAAACAATTTTTTTACTTAAAACAACATTACTAACTCGTAATAAGTCCCAAAATAAAATCTTAGACATAATATGGTTAAGTATGAAACATAATTTCTTTTGATGTTAATTGCAACTTATGTAATAGTATGTTAGATGTTCAAAATTGCACAGCCTGTAGCAAAGTTTAATGTTATGAAAGTTGAAGTAGTTTGGACCACGTATGGATGAAAATAATGTGAACTCACCTAGTACCATAATTATATATGCAAATAAAGATTAAGTTGTTATTAATAAACTTGTAACGTTATGGAAAAATACACGAACCTATGCAGGAAAAAAGTATAATTCAGCTTTCTACAGGTACATGCGTTCATTTAAAGACCAAGCAGTTAGAAATAAAAAAATTACTTAAAGAAAAGATGATAGCATTTACAACTTATTTTGTAGGCAGTATAACATAGATCAGAAACAACTTTAGTTTCCATTTATGAAAGCATGCAGTAAGAGGCAAGAAAGTTTTACTGTGTAATAACTAAACAGTTGAGTTCAAATGATGTAATGTTAATAAAATAATTCAACCACCATACATCTGTTGATTCAAGTGTCATTTTTCTTCGCCGCCTTCATGTAAAATCCAACTGCTGGTTATCTTTAAGTCCTAAAAAGAAGAAATAAATAAAACAAAACAACCTAAAAAACCATATATATTTCCACATTTCGTGTATGAACATGCCTAAAAATGTTTCATGGCACAAACAAAGGAAAGAGCGAATATTGTATGAAGCTAAGTCTCATTATGTGGATATTTGAAGAATATGGAGAATTATGTGCATGGTGCGGCAAATTTGTAACGCCCCACCTCTATACTCACGCTAGCCAAGGACACTGCGGAGTAATGTCGTCAACTGGCACGAAGAATAAGGCTGTTAAGGAGCGACCATCCGTGTAATTTCTTTGTGCGAGTACTGATATGTCAGATAGTATGTAAGGCATTTAATTTCAAGAGGAAATCCGACATACCGATACAAACTCAAAGTTACTACACAGTGGTTGTGTGTACCTCGGAACTAAATATAGAAATAAGCATAACACAAATCAGTCACAGATATCCATATCACAAAGGCGGAAACAGATATGAATATAACACATAGAAGTGTACATCAGAGTAATGGTCAAATAAGATCCACAATATCACATAAGAGTAGGTACAAGAGCTAGACAAAAGAATAAGTATGCATCAAGGAGTCTCTATCTCGTACGTATAACAACAAAAACTACTAAACTAAAGTAGTTGGCCAAAAGTCAGATAATGTTCCCAGAAGAGGAGTCAAGCAGGAACATCTGTGACATCTCGGTCTGAACCGAGTATTACTTAATAAGAAAATAATAAATAGATCAGTCTAGCTATAAATATCAGATAAAATGAGGTAAGATAAGAGATATAACAAAAACGTATGATAACAATAATGCCATACTGCGACAAGTATACATTAAATAACAACAAAAATCATACAATATCTCAAGAACTCTCAAAGAACTAAAAAGAATGTCATATTCTTCATTTTATTCACCATACCACAAATATTGACAAATATATCAATGCCAATCACAAAATTGGGGAAATACAAATTCTAGAAACCATCAATTAAAAATCCAGAAATCATAAAGAGAAAGGCCTATCACAAAACGGGAGCGTGAAAACTCACCAACACGTGTATCACAAACGGAATGCTATTCCTTGGTTGCTAACCATCAATTTTGAGTCGAGCCTCCACTAACGGCCCGAAGATCATGGGTCGCTACCCTACCAATTTTGAGCCAAAGCTCCACAGAAATGGGGTTCAGTCTCACTCGAGACAAAGAGACATCGCACATTTCTAGTCTAAACCACAAAATGATCATCATCGATCATCAAGAAGTGTCGATCACAGTAATCTAGTAAACAAATGAGTTTAGCTTCATGTCCCATAACCACTGACTTAACTTAAATATTTACGAACAAATTGTAGATTTCCACTCGAAGATTGTCATAGGATTTTCAATCGAACGAGTTCAAAAATAAGCTGACGAAGTAAATGCAAGCGTTTCATACCACTAGTTTTACTAAGCTGTTTAATTAGATTTCTCAAACGAATGAGATAAAAGTTTGTATATACTAATAGATTGGAAAATGGTTTTATAAACGAGATTTGTATTAAAAGTAGAAATGAAATCATCATTGTGAAAGAGTTTGATTATTTACTACCAGTATAGAAACCTTTATATTTTAAAGTGACAAATCACAAAATTGATTGTAAAAACAATCAATCGCCAAAAATTCACATACGAAGACGTGAATCAAATCCATAGAAATCGATACAAAATCCCTCAAAATGGATATTCCCAAAAAAATCGAAAAATAAATTATCAAATTCAACAAAAGTGATAACGACCAATCGGAGGAATGAGATTCGATTAAAAATTGGAAATCCACTCAAAAATGCCTAAATTAGGCAAAAATGCAATTTCCCAGATCAGTCGAATGGACTCTGAAGTCAGTCGACTGATTCAATGCCTGGAAACTCTCTGTTTCCGGGTTCAATCGACTTAACTCTGAGCTCACAGTCGACTGAGCTCAGAGTTCAGTCGACTGATGCAGGGACCAGGAATTTTTTGGTTCCAGGTTCAGTCGACTGAACTCAGAAGTCAGTCGACTGAATCTGCAAATTTACTAACTTGGTCTTTAGCATATTTTTCTTGACTAATAAAGATAGCATTATCTAATTGTTTTATTTGTAATCCCAGAAAGAAGTTTAGTTCACCCAAATGACTCATCTCAAACTCTTCTGTTATTATTTCAGAAATTCTATATTCATTTCAAAATTAGTTGATCCGAAAATGATATCATCTACGTAGACTTGTACTACTTGAATGCCATTTTTATTTCTTTTTATAAAAAGAGTATTATCTACTTTACCAATTTCAAAGTTTGATTGTAATAAGTAAGATCTTAATCTAGCATACCAGCTCTAGGAGCTTGTTTTAGACTATATAGAGCTTTCTTAAGTTTGTAAACATGATTTGGTAATTTTTCATTTTCAAAAAGTGGTGGTTGTTCAACATATACTTCCTCTTTTACAAATCCATTTAAAAAGGCACTTTTAACATCCATTTGATGTAATTTAAATCATTATGATTTGCGAAAGCAAATAGAATCCTAATGGCTTCTAATCTCGCTACGGGAGCAAAGGTTTCATCAAAATCTATTCCTTCTTCTTGACAATAACCTTGAGCGACTAACCAGGCTTTATATCTATCAACCTCTCCTTGTTCATTCATTTTATTTTTATAAACCCATTTAGTTTCAATTATAGTTTTATCTTTAGATCTAGGAACAAGTTCCCAAACATCATTTCTAGTTAATTGATTTAGTTCTTCTTTCATAGCCAAAATCCATGAATCATCAGTTGATGCTTCTTTTGGATTTGGGTACAATAGTTGATATAAACGCTACATTGCTCATTTTACTTAATTGATTTCTAGTTGCAACAACAGATTGCATATCTCCTAGTTAATTTTCTATAGGATGATCTTTTAAAAGTTTAATTCTTTTATTAGGATGATTAATTTCATTATTAGTTTCAGTTGACTCTTGATTTTGAGTTATTAAATCCTCTTCATCGTTTGTATCTTCAAAATCTTTGAGATTTTCATCGAATGAAAATTTCTTTGTTTCTTCGATGGTGTTAGTTCTTAAATTAAACACTCTGTACGCTTTACTTTTATTACAATATCCGATAAATACACCTTTGTCGGATTTAGGATCAAATTTCTCAAAGTTATCTTTTGTATTTAAAATAAAATATTTACTTCCAAAAATTATAAATAAGATACCATAGGTTTCTTTCTGTGAAGAAGTTCATAAGATGTCTTGTCAGTTAAAGGTCTAATTAAAATTTTATTTAAAATATAACAGACGGTAGCAACTACTTCTGTCCAAAAATACTTTGGTAATTTACTATCTGAAAGCATAGTTCTCGCACACTCTTGAATTGTCCTATTTTTATGTTCTACTACCCCGTTTTGTTATGGAGTTCTTGAAAATGAAAAATTGTGAGTTATTCCATTTTTATTGCAGAATTCCTCAAACTTTTCATTTTCAAATTCACCACCGTGATCACTACGGATGGTTATAATTTTTAGAGAAAGTTGATTTTGAATCCTTTTTGTAAAGTTCTAAAAACATTCAAAAGTATCGCTTTTATGTTTCAAAAATGTTGTCCATGTAAATCTAGAATAATCATCTGCAATTACAAAAACATATTTGCTACGATTTATTGACATAATTTGACATGGACCAAATAAATCAAGATGAATTAATTCAAGAGGTTTTGCGGTTGAAATCATATCTTTTAATTTAAAGGAACTTTTTCTAAGTTTTCCTAATTGACATGCATCACATAAATTATCTACTTTAAAATTCATTTTAGGGAGACCTCTTACTAGATCATATTTTGACAGTCTAGATAAGAGTTTGAAATCCAAATGTCCAAATCTCTTATGCCAAATCCAAGGGTCACTTGTATTTACCAAAAGACACACGTTATCATTAGAAACTTTCATACTAAGAATATAAATATTCTTTTTCCTAATTCCTTCAAATATTATGGTTGAATTATTATCTTTAATGTGACATTAATCTTTTTCAAATTTAATTTTATATCCTTTGTCGCAAAGTTGAATAATACTTAGCAGATTATGTTTCAGATTCTTAACTAGCAAAACATTAGTAATAATAGGAGTTTCAGAGTTACCGACTTTGCCGATGCCAATCACATATCCTTTTGAATTGTCTCCAAAGTTAACCAGTCCTCCGTCTTTGTATATTATATCATTCAGCATATCTGGATTGTCAGTCATGTGTCTAGAACATCCTCTATCGAGTATCCATTATTCTTTTTGATCTGCACAATTTGTCCATTATCGATTGATTCCTCAACACCCATAAAGCATGTCATACAATTTTGGTAGACAACTTGAATTTGAATATTGATTATATTGAGACTCAAGAGATAATGATGATCTGAATATTTCTAAACTAGTATTAACAAGTTTTTTAAACATAGCCATTTTAAAAACTTTTTCAAAAATCATATTATGAAATTTTGAAAACCTTGCTCTGATACCAAATATGAGAAATGCGGAATACAGATCTTAAGGCTAGGATCAACACTAGAGGGGGGTGAATAATGTTTTAAGGAATTACTAAATCTTGTTGAGTTTTTGTTAATTTGAATATAAATGTATGCAATATTAGACACAGATATGATCACAGAAAGAAACACAGATGCAGAAATAAAGTAAAAGCAATAAAGGAAAGAACACACTGGATTTTATACTGGTTTGGAGTTACCCTACATCCAGTCTCGCACACAAGTACGGATTTCCTTTCAAAAGCAATTGTATAATTACACCCTCGATTTCAAGCCCACGAGGTACACCACTACAGATTCACAATCCTCTGGGTAGAGATACTTGATTTCACGGGCAACAAGTTCACCCAATTGATTTCCAAGGCTAAAATCACACCTTTTCTCACTTGATTTATTTCACAGGCTACAATCACACCTTTTCACACTTAGTTTATTACAAAGAAGCCTATAACTATGAATAGCACTAAGATCTTGTTGAGATAGTGATAGAGAATCAAAGCAGAGATGATCTAGTTAGATTCAATGTTGATTTTGGCAGACTAATGGTAAAAATGTGTATAAAGAAATGTGGAAGTAGAAGAGGAGTGAAATCAGAAAAAATATGAATACAAATTCGTTCAAATTACCCCTATTTATAGTAGAACAACAGCCATGTCCATTCGTGAAAGGATATGATGAATAGACACTTCCTTTGAAATTAAATTTTTGAAATAAACTGCTACCATGTCGACATGGGGTACTTGAGGAGTCGACATGCCTAAGGTATTTTTGGTAATTTACTTTTCTTTGAAAATAACTTCTATCTTGTACTAAAACTATTTTAAACTTTATAAATATACTTAAATAAAGTTAAAATACATAAGTAAATATAGAGAATAATATTTTGGCACATATATATATATATATAATTTCACTATAATTTTATGTTTATATCTAAGTAAAACTACTAAAAGTTAAATATATTATTATTAAAAGATAGTTTAAAACCAAGGATAATTTGACTTTGAAAATAAAGATTATTTTTAGGCTAAAAATATTTGAAACCATAATAGATGTTTTTGATTCTTTTAAAAGGAAGGTTTTCAAATCATTTTGAAAACAAGATATAATTTTGTAAAAAACATTTAAATAAAAGTTAGTGGATACAAAACAATGTTCCACTAGATTTTTCGTAGGTTCAATCCTACGTAGAGTTCCATCCCTTTAACAGGCTCGAAGTGGATACCATTCCACGAATAAATTGGATTTTAAGATGCTAGTGCTTTTCTAGGAGTTTTAACAAAATTCCTAATTAAATTACTTATTATTGAAATCTTGAACTCTTAATAATCTTGATACTCATGAGTCTTCAATCTTGATATCTTGAATTTCTATACTGTACGGTCTTCATTCTTGGTACCTACATGGTTAAATCCTGCATATGCATATATATCTAAACAATAATGTTAGTTTTTATATTTTATAATCTTATTCTAAGGTTGTTTTCATCAAAACCATCATCTCAAGGACTAACATCAACAAGCTGATCAAAAGAAATTTCCAGCTTCAGAAGTAAAGGCTTTTTAAGATTCTTATTCAAGCCATAGATGAACCTCTGATTTTTCTTCAATGGGTATTCATATACTTGACCCTAAATTTAGAGAGGGATTGAAAAGATGCGACATAATTTTCCACAGAAGATTCACCTTGAACAAGGTCAATAAAATGACGGGCCAGAGTCACTTTTTTAGCTCCTGGTACAAACTTCGATTCAAATCTTTCCCGGAATTGCTCCCAAGTAAAATCCGCCTCAATAATTTCAGAAATCTGAAGTTCATACCAATATAATGCTCTTTCTTGAAGCATACTAAAGCTACATGGACACGATGCAAATCAATAAGATTCATACGATAAAAGATGCGATCGCATGTTCTAAGCCAAGCTTGGACTTCTATAACGCTTTCGGAACCCTTGCATGACTTTCCACCCAAATTGGTATAATCACCGCACAAGCGTGAAAACCTAGATTTAGGGTGAGTAGGCTCTGGAATGGGTCTAACAGCTTGAGGATTCTTTACAAGATCTAGAAGTTGTTGTGCTGACATAAATACTCCATCCTGAAGGGTAGCACTGGATTGACTGGCATAGGGATGGCCTGGTCTAACCATTTCTCTTCATTAAGAAAGAAAGGAAGAAAAAGAAAAAGTTATTATCCAAATGATTATCAAACAATCATGATTGATAAAACAAGGCACCATAAAGAAAAGGATAAAACGGGTCCAATGACTCGAATAAATCCTAAGGCAGGACCTAAGAAGGACGTAGGACAATGATCCTTGCTAGATTATTCTACATTGTTCCGAAGTTTGGCTCTGATACCAAGCTGTGGTGCCCCACCTCTATACTCACGCTAGACAAGGACACTACGGAGTAACGCCGTCAACTAGCACGAAGAATAAGGCTGTTGAGGAGCGACCATCCATGTAATTGCCTTGTGTGAGCATCGATATGTCAAATAGTATGTAAGGCATTTAATTTCAAGAGGAAATCCGACATACCGATACAAACTCAAAGCTACTACATAGTGGCTGTGTGAACCTCGAAAACAAATATATAAATAAGCATAACACAAATCAGTCATACATATCCATATCAAAAAGGTGGAAACAGATATGAATATAACACATAGAAGTGTACATCAGAGTAATGGTCAAATAAGATCCACAATATCACAAAAGAATAGGTACAAGAGCTCGACAAAAGAATAAATATACATCAAGGAGTCTCTATCTCATACGTATAGCAACAAAACTAAAGTAGTTAGCCAAAAGTTAGATAATGTTCCCAGAAGAGGAGTCAAGTAGGAACACCTGTGACATTTCGGTCTGACCCAAGTACTATTTAATAAGAAAATAATAAACGGATCAGACTAGCTATAAATATCAGATAAAATAAGGTAAGATAAGAGATATAATAAAAACATATGATAACGATAATGCCATACTGCGACAAGTATACATTAAATAACAACAAAAATCATACAATATCAAGAATCTCAAAGCACTAAAAAGAATGCCATATTCTTTATTTTATACACCATACCACAAATATTGTAAATATATCAATCCCAATCACAAAATTGGTGAATCACAAATTCTAGAAATCATCAATTAGAAATCCAGAAATCACAAAGGGGGAGGCCTATCGCAAAACGGGAGCATGAAAACTCACCAACACGCGTATCACAAATGGAACGCTATTCTGTGGTTGCTAACCATCAATTTTGAGCCGAGGCTCCACAAACAGCCCGAAGACCATGGGTCGCTACCCCACCAATTTTGAGCCGAAGCTCCATAGAAATGGGGTTTAGTCTCCCTCATAGACAAAGAGACGTCGCATTTTGCTAGTCTAAACCACAAAATGATCATCATCGATCATCAAGAAGTGTCGATCATAGTAAGCTAGTAAATACATGAGTTTAGCTTCATGCCCCATAACCACTGACTAAACTTAAATATTTACAAACAATTTGTAGATTTTCGCTCAAAGACTGTCACAAGATTTTCAATTGAAAAGGTCCAAAAATTAACTGACGAAGTAAATGCAAACGTTTCATTCCACTAGTTTTACTAAGTCGTTTAATTATATTTCTCAAACAAATGAGATAAAGGTTTGTATATACTAATAGATTGGAAAATGGTTTTATAAACGAGCTTTGTGTTAAAAGTAGAGTTGAAATCATCATTGTGAAAGAGTTTGATTATTTAGTACTAGTATAGAAACCTTTGTATTTTAAAGTGATAAATCACAAAACTGATTGTAAAAACAATCAATTACCAAAAATTCACATACAAAGACGCGAATCTAATCCATAGAAATCGATATATAATCCCTCAAAATGGATATTACCAAATATCCTGGAAAAAAATTATCAGAGTCAACAAAAGTGATAACAGCCAATCGGAGGAACGAGAATCGATTAAAAATTGAAAATCCACTCAAAAATGCCTAAATTAGGTAAAAATGCAATTTCCCAGAAAATGCAATTTCCCAGAAAATGCAATTTCCCAGATTCAGTCGACTGGACTCTTAAGTCAGTAGACTGATTCAATGCCTGGAACTCTCTGTTTCCAGGTTCAGTAGACTGAACTCAAAGTTCAGTCGACTGATACATGCCTGGAGACACTCGGTTTCCAGGCTCCGTCGACTGAACTCAGAGTTCAGTCGATTGATATAGGGACCAAGAATTTTCTGGTTTCAGGTTCAGTCGACTAAACTCAGAAGTCAGTCGATTGAATCTGCAAATTTCAGTCTTCCACCCTAGCTCTACCAAGGGAAAAAATCCAACAAATGGCGATCATACGAGCAATAGGCACTAGGGGTTTACGCCAATCGGCAACCCAGCCCTATAGGCTCTTCGATGCACTACCAAAAACATGATCAAACATCAAAGGTATGATTTTTAAACATTTGACCTCAAAACACCAAAAATTGGGATATTCGTAAAACCAATTCAATCCAAAAGCAAATGGACAAGGAATAGATATTAGGAATTACTACCAAACAACTATCAAAGATATAGACATAGATGTGAGTTCAAAAGCTCACCTTTTTCTCAAAAACAATGAAGGAGAAGCTTGAAAACAAAGGGAAGGTCAACTACTCTTCAATTTCAACTTTAATTGCTCCAATCTAAGATCATAAGCAAGTATTTCCTAAGTTAGATTATATGAAATTTCTGAAACTAGAGAGAGATTGAGATGGAGAAGAAAAAGTGGATGCTTACCTAAGCTTCTCTTTGATTTTTGGAGTTAGAACTTGAATTTTCAAAGGAAAGTAGGGCTTAGGATTTTAATTTTCAATCTCTTCCCCTATTTTTACTAAAGCTTGAAGTGTTAGGAAATGAGAATGAATGAAGAGGAGAGGGGGTGGAGCTAGGGTCTTATATTAGGTCATTGGGCTGAAACCCAAACCCAAAGCCCTAAGTGAAAAAGTCAAAATTCAAGCTAACTCCAAACATATCGATGTTTATACTTAAAAAGGTTGCAAATGGCATTTTAAACTCAATGGAAGTGGTCTCGAGTTCTAATTCGATGTTTGCAAAAAGTAGCATTTCGGATTTAAATCCGACTAACGATGCTATATCTAAATAAAATATTTAAATATACAATCGTAAAATATGCAGGTTGTTACAGACTCTCCTCCTTAAAGAAATTGCGTCCTTGTAATACTTAAGAAGAAAATAAGAAGTAACAACCATAAAAGCATATCGACTCAAAAGAAAATTTAAAGTAAGAAGTTCACCTCAAAGAGCACGATAGAGTAAGTCCGGATGCGTTCGCTCAATGAATTCTTCGGATTCCCAAGAGCAATCCTTAGGATTTGAGGACCATTGAAGTTTCACAAGCGGGACATCTTTATTTTGAAGGCGTTTAACCTCCGTAACAATGATGCGAATAGGATGTTGCTCATAAGTAAAATTAGACGAAACTTCAATTTCTTCCATAACACCAGACTCAAGAACAGAATCAGAATATCGAAGGCATTTTCGTAATTGAGAGACATGAAACACGTCATGAATAGCAGAAAATTGAGCCGGTAGTAAAAGGCGATAAGCCATGGAACCAATGCGTTCGATGATGGGAAATGGACCAATATATCGAGGCGCTAACTTTCCTGATCGACTGAAACGCACAACACCCATCATAAGTGAAACACGAATGAACATCAAATCTTCCATAGAAAATTCTAATTTCCTTCTTCGGTTATCGGCATAAGATTTTTGTCTACTTTGGGTTCTTTCATCATATGAAGAATAAGGTCAATCTTTTCTGTGGAATCATGTATAAAATCTGGACCTAAAACCAGCTTCCCACTGACCTTAAGCCAACAAGAAGGAGATCGGCATGGTCATCCATAGAGTGCCTCAAAAGGAGTCATACTAATACTAGATTGGAAGCTATTATTATAGGAAAAGTCAACAAGAGAAATATGATCTTTTCAACTTCCACCAAAATCAAGAACACATGCATGAAGAAGATCTTCAAGAGTTTGAAGATCACACTCGGTTTGTCCATCGGACCGAGGATGATAAGTGGTGCTAAAATTGAGCTTCGTTCTCAAAGCTTTTTGAAGACTCTTCTAAAATCCACTAGTAAACAATGGATCACGATTGCTAACTATAGAAGTAGGGACTTCATGCAATTTAACAATTTATCTAACATAGAGTTTTGCCAAAGACGTACGGTCTGATGGGAGCGAACGGGTATAAAGTGGGCGGATTTTGTACGTCTATCAACTATCACCCATAAAATTTCATGGCCCAAACGAGATTGGGAAATTCCGTCAATAAAGTCCATGGAGACTTGATCCCACTTCCAAATTGGAATGTGCAAAGGTTGCAATAACTCACCGGGCCTTTGATGCTCGGCCTTAACAAGTTGGCAAGTCATGCAACGCTTAATAAAGATAGCAATATCGGATTTCATTCCATCCCAATAATAAAGTCGCTTCATATCCGCGTATATTTTACTACTACCGTGATGAATGGTGTAACGACCTAGAATTTCTGTCATTTGAAATTCGTATATTTAATTAATTTTAAATATTTTAAAGTTAAGTTTATAAGCTGAATAAAAAATATTTCAAATATAGTGATTTAATTGGATAATTAAATTGTAGATTAAATATTTGGAATTGCAGAAATAACTGAAATTTGGGTTAAATGTGAACAAAAATGATTTATAAAGATGAATTAAATTCTATTTAAATTAGAATGATGATAGAAAACTTTTAAAATCGAATAAAAGTTAATTTGCAGAAATTGAATATTTAAATATTTAATTGACGAGTTAAAATAGGCATTTTTCAAACAGTCTCGGATTTCGACGAAACCAGTTTCATCGGATCCATAATACTAAGTTATTGTAAGACTTCAAATTTCGTGTCAATCGGATTTACAGTTTGTTCGGGGCAAGAAAAAACGCGTAGAAATCTGTTTAAGTGAATTTTAAATTTAAATTTGTCAATTTGAAAATCTATCTTTCAAATACGATCGAATTAGCTCCCAATATATATTCCATTGTGTTCGGAATGGGGTTAAAATATTATGAGCGTCAGGCGGCACGCTTCGTTTGGAGTTTGGAAAAATTACGGGAGAATAGTGCGCAAAATTTTTCTATAGAAGGACCTAATTTTTTTCATTTTGCACAAACCCTAAATAAACTAGGGCAACCACCACTTCTCACACCAATGGCCAGAAACTCGTTTTCTTTTCCCCTTAATCTCTCTCTATCCTTAAACAATTAGCCAAAACACTCAACTACAATGCTGAAGAGCGCAACGAGATCTATAAATTCATACGGTGATGACGAACTTTCGAGCAACGATGTGATGACGATCTCAGATTGAAGGCGCAACGTTTGCGCATGTTTTTCGAGGCAGAAACGCAACCGAGTTCAACCTGGTGGTAGGCGATGGTGCGCCTCATGATGGCCATTCAAATGGAAGTGCTCGATCGTCGTGGAAGTGGAAGATGTGGTCGCGAAAATTCGTGAACTAACGGCGGCAATTGGGTTTCACGGTCGAACAAAAAAAGCTGGGAGAGGAAGAAAAGGAAGCACGGCCTGGATTTGGGGATGCAAGATCTAACGGCCCAGATTTTCCTAGGTTTTAAAAATAAAATAAAATTGTGAAATTTATATACATTAAAATCGTATAAACTTTGAAATTGCATAACTTTTTCATACGAGGTCCGCTTCGCACGAAACGAATTGTGTTGGATTCATGTTGACAAGCACTATATTTAGAGCTGGAATGGAATTTATTGGAGCTAGTGTGAATTTTGGGTAAAATTAATAGCTCGTTTAATTTTATTTGGAATAAAACAATGCAACTGCTATTGGAGACAATGTGAGTATAACTCACTCTTTCTGACTCACTAATATTTTTATATAAGTGAGAAATAATTTGAAAATATGATGATTGATGCTTGTTTGGATGATATATGATATATTGATTAGTATTTGGATATATACATGTCTAGCGGAGCAGATGACCCTATACGTTTCCGTGTACGAGCGGATGACCCTTTGTACGTGCGTCTGCCTTGAAGCGGACATTGTACAAATATTCTAATATGTATATTTGTTGCAAGTGACAGGTTAGGGGGATCCAACTGGATTCCTCAACAATATTGATTTATTTACAGATATTGATATATATTCTGTTATCATATTGATATATGATGTTTGGATGTTGTGATTGATGCATTTAGCATTGTTACAACATTGTGCCCATTTTTGGAATTTTAAAAATGTTGAAGTGATGCTTTCCAAATCAAAAAAGGATTTTAAAAGTGATTTTGAAAATAAATGTTTTATTGATTTTTGAATTGTAAAGGAACTAAATTTATTTTGAATAAATAAATATTATAATTCCAATATACATCTAGTTGCAGTGGTCTCTTCATTTATGAAATATTCAATGCGAGGACTATTCGCTACTAATCCTAGGGATTTCCCAACAGGATGTGGTAGGAAAGTGCATTTGGTTTGTCCTATTCCTGGACAACTTGTATGGATGTTTGTTTGACATTGCATTTCTATAAATTATGTACATTGGTTTTTACAAACGTACATCAGTGGTGGCGGAGAAGGCAACTTCTCTTAGCTTAACACCCTCCTTGAGACGTATGAGCTTACGTGTTGTATTTTTGTGGAAGGAAATTAGTAGTCAACGGAAATGGCCGTGTGGCATTCTAAGTGATGTGATTGTGCTTTGTGAAAGGTAATCGTTACCTCTAGCCTCATAACCCGGAGATGACCAAAACTGGGTTAAATGCGGCAAGGCTAAGTGGGCCATTCCCACTAGGATATGTTCATCCTCTTTTAGATATATCTTTACACGCTATGACGTCGTGTATCTGATTATTGTGGTTTGTATGCTATGAGGGCCCTCGGTAAAGGTCGGTAACGACCAGAGGATGATATATTCGGTACCACCTAGTTATAGAGGTGGGCCGGTTTTGTGTTGGTAGAGGATCCTTTGTGATGGTCCTCAGTGCATTCATCTAGAGATGTACTGCCGGAAGGTAGTTCCTTCACCTGGTCATTTGTATGGAAATCCAAACTCCACTATGTACCTGCCATTTTATTTGTAGAGCCTAGTATGTTGGAATTTAATAATGATAACAATTTCGGCTATTTTGAATATTATTTGTATACTAGACACTAGTATAATATCACATGAGCTTGATATGAAATGTTTTAGTTATCGTAAGGTAAAAACATGTCTGTGTTTATGTGTGGACTTGTCTTACAAGATACTTTTGTTTTGAAAACTAAAGAAAATTTTGGTAATTTAATAAATTCAACTGAGTGTGTTTCTCACGCTGGTTTACCAGACTGATCCGGACGTTCTTCTCTTTCAATGCTCGGGTCAGACTGAGTATATTTACAGGTCTAGACTGGATGCCTTTGGAGCTTCAGCAGGAGAGCTGGAGATCTTCATTTTCGTACATCCGTATTTGCTTGATTATCTACTTTGGTTTGTTTGTTGTTGTATATTATCGGCAATTGTGAGAACATGTTATTATAACTGTCCAAGCTGATAACTCGGATTGATTGTTGAACTCTGATTTATGTATGTATATATAGAGTTTCTATTTTGTAAAGATCATTGATATGATATTATATATTTTCCGCTGCGATGTGAGATTCTGTATTATTCTGTTTGGTTCTATCTTCTCTCTTTCTTCTCTTCTCTTCTTCTCTCTTCTTTTTTTTCCCTTGACTTTCCATCAGTCTTGTGCTTTTTGGGTCGGACATGTGTGGATTATAGTCAATTCAAAGGGTACGGATTTGCGGGTCGTCACATTTGGTATCAGAGCAAATTAGTAATGTGAATTTGAGTTATATAAAGAAATTCTACTTTAATTGTAAAATGAATCAACATTAGAAATGATGTTGTTAAGAATTGAATAAAACTTAAGTTAAGAAGTTGTGAATTGAATAATGGAATGAAAGTCAATGTTAAATTAGTTGGAATTAAATGTGTTAAACCAAATTGAATGTAAGCGAATTAAATAGATTTGGTTGAGTTGGATACACATTGGTTGTTAGATGATTGAATAAAATTTTATATGGAATTGAATCAATGAAATTGAAAGCTATAAATAACTGAGTCTAAATTGGAAGTGAAGTGAATTTAAATAGAATTGAATTTGATTTAAATTGGAAGTGAACCAACTTGAATATAAATTGGTGAATGTAAAATAATTGAAAATGAATAAATGAAAGTTAGTAAAATCCAATGTTAATGAATCAAAATGTGATTAAATTGAAAATCAATTCAATGAATATTAATAAGAAGTAAATGCATATTGATTGGATAGATATGAATTTATTGGATGATAGTTGTTTGATGGTTGGATTTGTTGTTTTGTTGCATTTGCTATATTGGCATATATAGTTTTTGATATATGTTACATATTGATATTACTTTCATATAAATATATATATATATATATATATATATATATATATATGTTTCTCATTGTTTGTTGAGTGTTTAGTAGGTGAAGATGGCGCTTGCTTCGCTTTTGTAGTTCGCTTTCGCTATATAGCCGTATATGCTCGCTAATAATATATAAGGTATATATCTCGGATTACATATCGTACTTTTACACTTTTTTGCCCCTGCGGGACGCCTCGTCGTTGAGATGAGATGTATATTTGTGATATATACATATTGCTATTTTTTTGGATCGAACTGCGCAAAGGAGACGCTGGCGAAATTTTTTGAAAATTTAAGGCATTAGAATTTTTTTGGGAAAATTGAAAAAATTTATGAAAATTAAATTTTGATTTTGATTTGAAAGTCAAATGATATAGTGGGTTTTGTAAAGATAACTATTTATAGATTTGGAAACTTAGAAAAGTTTTTGTAAGAAGTTTAACTAATGGTTGGGAAAAGTTAAAAGGTTAAATAGATTTGGTAAATCTAATTTGAACGAATTATTTTGAAAAGGTAATTGATTTTGTGACTTTTTCTTACTTAGTAATTGCGAGGACGAAATTCTTTTAAGTAGGAAAGAATGTAACGACCCAGAATGTCTATCATTTGAAATTCGTATATTTAATTAATTTTAAATATTTAAAAGTTAATTTTATAAGCTGAATAAATAATATTTCGAATATAGTGATTTAATTGGATAATTAAATTGTTGATTTAATATTTGGAATTGCAGAAATAATTGAAATTTGGATTAAATGTGAATAAAAATGATTTATAAAGACGAATTAAATTCTATTTAAATTAGAATGATGATAAAAAAAATTAAAATCGAATTAAAAGTTAATTTGCAGAAATTGAATATTTTAATATTTAATTATCGAATTAAAATAGCTATTTTTTCAAACAGTCTCGGATTTCGACGAAACCAGTTTCATCGGATCCGTAATGTTAAATTTTTGTAAAATTTCAAATTTTGTGTCAATCGGATTTACGGTTTGTCCGGGGCAAGCTAAAACGCGTAGAAATTTTTTAAGTGAATTTTAAATTTAAATTTGTCGATTTGAAAACCTATCTTTCAAATACGATTGAATTGGCTCCCGATATATATTCCACTGCGTTTGGAATGGGGGTAAAACATTATGAATTTCAGGTGGCATGCTTCGTTTGGAGTTCGGAAAAATTTCGGGTGAATAGTGCGCGAAAATTTTCTATATAAGGACCTAACTTTTTACATTTTGCACAAACCCTAAATAAACTAAGGCAGCCACCACTTCTCACTTCAATGGCCAGAAATTCATTTTATTTTCCCCTTAATCTCTCTCAATCCTTAAACAATTAGCCAAAACACTCAACTACAATGTTGAAGAGCACGACGAGATCTATAAATCCATACGGTGATGATGAACTTTCGAGCAACGATCTGATGAGGATCTTGGATTGGAGGCGCAACGTTTGCGCATGTTTTTCGTGGCAGAATTGCAACCGAGTTGACCTGGTGGTAGGCGATGGCACGCCTCGTGATGGCCATTCAAATGGAAGTGCTCGATCATTGTTGAAGTGGAAGATGTGGTCGCGAAAATTCGTGAACTAACTGCGGCAATTGGGTTTCATGGTCGAACAAAAAAAACAGAGAGAGGATGAAAGGGAAGCACGGCCTGGATTTGGGGATGCAAGATCTAACGGCCTAGATTTGCCTAGGTTTTAAAAATAAAATAAAATTGTGAAATTTATATATATTAAAATCGTATAAACTTTGAAATTGCATAACTTTTTCATACGAGGTCCGTTTCGCACGAAACGAATTGCGTTGGGTTCGTATTGACGAGCACTACATTTTAGAGCTAGATTGGAGTAGATTGGAGCTAGTGTGAATTTTGGGTAAAATTAAACGCTCGTTTAGTTTTATTCGGAATAAAACACTGCAACTGCTATTGGAGACAATGTGAGTATAACTCACTCTTTCTAACTCACTGATATTTTTATATAAGTGAGAAATAATTATTATATGATGATTGATGATTGTTTTGATGATATATGATATATTGATTGGTATTTGGATAAATACCTGCCTAGTGGAGCAGATGACCCTATACGTTTCCGTGTATGAGCGGATGACCGTTTGTACGCGCGTCAGCCTTGAAGCGGACATTGTACACATATTTTGTATATTTGTTGCAGGTGACAGGTTGGGAGATCCAACTGGATTCCTCAATAGTATAAATTTATTTACAGATATTGATATATATTTTGTTATCAAATTGATATATGATATTTAGATGCTGTGATTGATGTATTTAGCGTTGTTGTAGCCTTGGGCCTATTTTTAGAATTTAAAAAATGTTGAAGTTATGCTTTCCAAATCTAAAAAGGATTTTAAAAGTGATTTTGAAAATAAATGTTTTATTGATTTTTGAATTGTAAAGGAATTGGATTTATTTTGAATAAATAAATATTATAATTTTTATTGTTATAAAAATTATGATTTTTGTGAAATAATACTTAAGTATGATTTGTGGAGTTACATAAGTTTTAATAAGCATTCGTAAATTATTAAAAGAATAAGTTTATTTAAATCGAGATTTTTGATTTATAATAAATAGTATATATATAAGATTTATAGAATTGAATTTTTTATAAATCAAAGTGTTGGAATTATAAACGAGTTTTATAAGTGTTAAAATGTAGTATAAATGGATTTTATAAGTAAATAAAATTACAGATTTATAATTGATGAAGTTATAAAATAAATGAATTTGTAAAATAAATGATTTATAAGTGAATTAACTTATAAATTGGATCTTTGGTAAATAATTGAGTTATAAATGGAATTGTTTATTAAAGGAATTTTGTATATTGAAGTTTTTATAAAATATAAATGGAGTTTATAAACATTATTTTATAATTCTGAAATCAATTGAATTTGGCAAGTTAAGATATTAATGTTTACTAAGGCATTATATCCACGATTTTGGACAGTGGATTATCCTTTAATAAACATATAGAAATATTGGATTTGGTAAATGGTCTATATTCACGATTTTGGATAGTGAATAAGCTATTGATAAAATGGATATTTTCGGGAAGTTATATTTTTAAAATGGAATAAAATGGTTTAAGGTTGTTTTAAAATGTGTTAAGTATCGAAACCATAGATTTCAACATTCATTGTTGAAATAGACGTTTTCGAGAAGTAAGGAAATGATTGACTATAACACTGTTGTTATAGTAAATGATTTCAGAAAGGAAATGTTTTTGTATAGTATTTGGGATTTATATACCTATTTTATTTTCGAATCCCTATACTAGTGATTTTGGGTTGTCGTAACGATGTTTTACGCAACATTCATTTTGACCCAAATAAAAGATGTTTAAAGAGAACGGTTTCCTCAAAGAATAAAATATATACTTAATCCTCATTTAAGTATATGAAATATTTTCTAAGTGTTGAAAATAAATAGATTTGTGAATTACTAATTATTAAATAAGTATATGGAAATGTTTTCTAATGTTGAAAAGATGAAATGGTTTGAGAATATATCCTTTTAAAGATAAATTGAAGTGTATTTGGCAAGTGATTTAATTAATAAAAAATTAATTAAAAGGGCCCAGTGATTGTTATGGTGCCGATACTTGCTTGTTTGCTTTGATAGTTAAATAACCAACCATCAGACTTGGCCAAAATTTTAGTTCCTCGACTTTATGTAGGAACTATTTAGTCGTGCACTTAGTACGTAGCCTTCTGTGTAGGCTTGATTTTCGTTTGTGTTGAGGATGTTGAATCGTATAGTGCGGAGTATTACTCCAATCTATCGAGCTTCCTTCTTGGCCCGAATGATAGCAAGTTGAAAGTTGGAAACGTGATAATTCTATGAGACTTCGTTTCTGTGTGAGGTTGAGAAACCCTTTTGCGTTGTTGGTGCGAAGAGACCGGGATCGGTTTATTCGAAAACCACTTCGAACCAACGTATATGCGACGATTGTGTAGGTTGCTTGTGATGATATTGTTATTCTGGATTTTCATAGTGGGGGACTGCTTGTTGGTAATTTGGGGTTAAAATCCCAATATACATCCAGTAGCAGTAGTCTCTTCATTTATGAAATATCCAATGCGAGGACTATTCGCTACTAATCCTAGAGATTTTCCGACAGGATGTGGTAGGAAAGTACCTTCGGTTTGTCCTATTTCTAGACAACTTGTATGGATGTTTGTCTGACATTGCATTTCTATAGATTACATATATTGGTTTTTACAAACGTACATCAGTGGTGGCGGAGAAAGCAACTTCTTTTAGCTTAACACCCTCCTTGAGACGTATGAGCTTACGGGTTGTATTTTTGTGGAAAGCAATTAGTAGTCAACGGAAATGGCCGTATGGCATTCTAAGTGATGTGATTGTGCTTTGTGGATGGTAATCGTTACCTCTAGCCTCATCAATCGGAAATGACCAAAACTGGGTTACATGCGGCAAGGCTAAGTGGGTCATTCCCATTAGGATATGATCATCCTCTTCTAGATATATCTTTACACGCTCTGACGTCGTGCATCTGATTATTGTGGTTTGTATTCGATGAGGGCCGTCGGTAAAAGTCGGTAACGATCGGAGGATGAGGGCCCTCGGTAAAGGTCGGTACCATCTAGTTATAGAGGTGGGCCGGTCTTGTGTTGGTAGAGGATCCTTTGTGATGGTCCTTGGTGCATTCTTCTAAAGATGTACTGCCGGAAGGTAGTCCCGTCATCTGGTCATTTGTATGGAAATCCAAACTCCGCTACGTATCTGCCATTTCATTTGTAGAACCTAGTACGCTGAATTTAATAATGTTAACAATTTTGGCTATTTTGAATATTATTTGTATACTAGACACTAGTATAATATCACATGAGTTTGACATGAAATGTTTTAGTTATCGTAAGGTAAAAACATGTCCGTGTTTATGTGTGGACTTGTCTTACGAGATACTTTTGTTTTGAACACTAAAGAAAAGTTTGGTAATTTAATAAATTCAGTTGAGTATGTTTCTCACGCTGGTTTACCATACTAATCCGGGCGTTCTTCACTTTCAATGCTCAGGTCACACCGAGTATATTTACAGGTCTAGATTTGATGCCTTTGGAGCTTCAGCAGGAGTGCTGGAGATCTTCATTTTCGTACATCTGGACTTGCTTGAGTATCCGATTTGCTTTGTTTGTTGTTGTATATTATCGGCAATTGTGAGGACATGTTATTATAACTGCCCAAGTTGATAACTCTAATTGATTGTTGAACTCTGGTTTATGTATGTATATATACAGTTTCTGTTTTGTAAAGATCATTTATATGATATTATATATTTTCCGTTGTGATGTGAGATTCTGTATTGTTCTGTTTGGTTTTACCTTCTCTCTTTCTTCTCTTCTCTTCTTCTCTCTTCTTTTCTTTCTCTTGACTTTCCGTCAGTCTGTGCTTTTTGTATCAGACATACATGGATTATTGTCGATTCAAAGGGTACGAATTTGTGTATGTCACAAATGGTAAATTTAGAACGATGAGAATTTTCTAAAATGTCTTTATGAAGATCGCTAATATTTGGCACTATAAGTCTACCAAATTTTCGAATAGCGCCACAAGCGTCAATATCAAAGTCCTTTATACCTTCAATATCAATTTTATCCCTACAATTTTGGCTAAGAAGAGCCAATTCGGGATCTAGCTTTTGAGCTTCAAGAGTGAGGTCTAAAAGAGATGGATGAGCCTCAAGGCTACATAAAATAGGAGATGAACATCATAGATACAATCACTTGTTGCTTATGACTGAGGGCATCGGTAACACGATTTCCCTTTCCGGGAGTATAAACAATATCAAGATCATAAGATGCAAGGAACTCGAGCAAACGTTGTTGAGAAAATTAAGTCCCCTTTGAGAAAATAAATACTTCAAAGATCATAAGAGGACAAATTTTTCTCCCAAAAGATAATAACGCCAAATTCTAAGGGAAAAAACAATAGCCACGAACTCTAAATCATGAGTGGCATATCTAATCTCGGCAGGCTTTAATTGCCTAGAAGCATAACCAATAACAAGTTTCCTTTGCATGATAACAGCTCCTAAACCAACACGACTAGCATCGGTATAAGCAATAAAGTCTTGGTTCCTTTTGGGAATCACAAGAATAGGAGCATCAGAAAGAAGTTCTTTTAATCTTTGAAAAGAAGCTTCACATTTATCTGACCAAATGTACTTAACTCTCTTCTTTGTCAAACTAGTAGGAGGCACAGAAATTTTAGAAAGTCTTTTATGAAACGACGGTAATAGCCCACCAATCTAAGAAAGCTACGGATTTCCGTCACACTCTCCGATCTCTTCCAATTTTGAATCGCTTCGATCTTTGAGGGATCCATGAAAATTCCGGATTCGAAAATAATATGACCAAGATATTTTACACGAGTTTGCCAAAAGTGGCACTTAGAAAAATTTTCTTTCAATTGATTGCTTTTAAGAGTTTTCACCACAATTCCAAGATGCTTTTCATGCTCTTCCTCGGTTTTAGAATAAACAAGGATATCATCTATAAAGATGAGAACAGATCGATCGAGGAAGTCTTTGAAAACTCGATTCATAAGATCAACAAAATAAGCTGGAGCATTCGTTAAATCAAATGGCATAACAAGCCATTCATAAGATCCATAACGTGTATGGAATGACTTCAAAGGAATGCTATTCTCTGAAATACGAAGCTGATGAAAACCGGTTGCTAAGTCTAACTGTGAAAAGACTCCAGCACCGCTAAGTCGATCAAATAAATCACCAATCCACAGTAAAGAATATTTATTCTTGATAGTGAGATCATTAAGCTTGCGGTAGTCAACGCAAATCCTAAGTGTACCATCTGATTTCTTCAAAAAAATAGCCGAAGCTCCCCAAGGAGAGGAACTAGAACGAATAAACTGCTTCGCCTCTAATTCAGATAATTGTTTATGCATTTTCTCATTTTCCTTATTGGACATTCGATAAGGAGGACGAGTGATTGGTAGAGCTCTAGGGATTAGATTAATTCTGAACTCAATTGCTCGCTTAGGTGGTAATCCTAAAACGGGCTCAAATATGGCGGAATATTCACGAACAACGTGAATGAGAGAAATGAAATCTTCCTCATTATCATTATCGTCATCATAAGGGTTTAGAGAATATAAGGATGCTGCCAAATTAGAATCTGAATCTTTGAGAACATTAGAAATCTGCTTAATAGATTGTGGATGTCGAAGATGAATAGTCCTCTCAGGACATTGGATGTGGGCTTCATAACGGTTAAGCCAAACCATTCCCAAAATCATTCCAAAACCTAAGTAATGCATGACGTGCAAATCGGCTCAGAAAGAAAAATCACATAAAATAATCTCCACATCTTTACAAAGCAAACTGAGTGTTGCGGATCCAACAACCGGCTTTGAGAATTCTCAAAGAAGTCATCAAAGCCATAACACTTAAAGAAAAAGTAACAACAAGTTCTTTCGGTATAAAAGAATGAGATGCACCTGTATCAAATAGAACTCGAATTGGATGATCACAAAACATAATAATGTCATCAAGGATAGAATGAGAAATACCTTGACCACGAGAAGTGTTACTAAGGGCTTGCACAACGTTTAGCTTTCCCTCGTTCTTGCTTTGAAGTATGGGACATGCAGATATATAATGACCCGAAATTTTGCAATAGCGACAAGCAAGGGGCTTTGAACACTTATTTGCATAATGTTCCTTAGAACCACAATTGCAGCATTGCCCATCACTAGAGGTAGAAGTCTTTGCTACCGGAGTTGCTTGCTTCCCTTTCTTGTTGGGATAAGTACCTTTGAACTTATTAGACATTTTCTTGTTGTTGTTGAAGTTAGGTTTGGCACTCTCAACTTCAACATCACTCTCTTTATCTGCCTCTTAAAGTCAAAGAGCGATATCAACTGTGAGAAATGCGGAATACGGATCTTAAGGCTAGGATTAACACTAGAGGGGTGAATAGTGTTTTAAGAAATTACTAAATCTTTTTGATTTTTTGTTAATTTGAACACAAATGTATGCAATATTCAGACACAAATATGATCACAGAAACAAACACAGATGCAGAAATAAAGTAAAACCAATAAAGGAAAGAATACATCGGATTTTATATAGGTTCGGAGTTACCCTACATCCAGTCCCGCTCACAAGTACGGATTTCCTTTCAAAAGCAATTATACAATTACACCCTTGATTTCAAGGCCATGAGGTACACCACTCTAGATTCGCAATCATCTGGGTAAAGATGCTTGATTACACGGGCAATAAGTTCACCCAATTGATTTCCAAGGCTACAACCACACCTTTTCTCACTTGATTGATTTCACAGGCTACAATCACACCTTATCTCGCTTAGTTTATTACAAAGAAGCCTATAACTCTGAGTAGCACTGGAATCTTGTTGAGATAGTGATAGAGAATCAAACCAGAGATTATCTAGTTAAATTAAATGTTGATTTCGGTAGAGTAATGGTAAAAATGTATAAGTATAACACAAATCAGTCACAAATATCCATATCACAAAGGCGGAAACAGATATGAATATAACACATAGAAGTGTACATTAGAGTAATGGTCAAATAAGATCCACAATATCACAAAAGAATAGGTACAAGAGCTAGATAAAAAAATAAGTATACATCAAGGAGTCTCTATCTCGTACGTATAACAACAAAAACTACTAAACTAGAGTAGTCAGCCAAAAGTCAGATAATGTTCCCAGAAGAGGAGTCAAGCAGGAACACCTGTAACATCTCGGTCTAACCCGAGTACTATTTAATAAGAAAATAATAAACGGATCAGTTTAGCTATAAATATCAGATAAAATGAGGAAAGATAAGAGATATAACAAAAAGTATGATAACAATAATGCCATACGGCGACAAGTATACATTAAATAACAACAAAAATCATACAATATATCAAGAAATCTCAAAGCACTAAAAAGATTGTCATATTCTTTATTTTATTCACCATACCACAAATATTGACAAATATATCAATGTCAATCACAAAATTGGTGAAACACAAATTCTAGAAATCATCAATTAGATATCCAGAAATCCCAAAGGGAGCATGAAAACTCACCAACACGTGTATCACAAACGGAACGCTATTCCATGGTTGCTAACCATCAATTTTGAGCCGAGGCTCCACAAACGGCACAAAGACCATGGGCCGCTACCCCACCAATTTTGAGCCGAAGCACCGTAGAAATGGACTTTAGTCTCCCTAGTGGACAAAGAGACATCGCAAATTGCTAGTCTAAACCATAAAATGATCATCATCGATCATCAAGAAGTGTCGATCACAGTAAGCTAGTAAATAAATGAGTTTAGCTTCACATCCCATAACCATGACTTAACTTAAATATTTACAAACAAATTGTAGATTTCCACTCAAAGATTGCCACAAGATTTTCAATCGAAAAAGTCCAAAAATTAACCGACGAAGTAAACGCAAGCATTTCATACCACTAGTTTTACGTAGCCGTTTAATTAGATTTCTCAAATGAATGATATAAAGGTTTGTATATACTAATAGATTGAAAAACGGTTTTATAAACAAGCTTTGTATTAAAAGTAGAGTTGAAATCATCATTGTGAAAGAGTTTGATTATTTACTACTAGTATGGAAACCTTTATATTTTAAAGTGACAAATCACAAAATTGATTGTGAAACAATCAATCACCAAAAGTTCACATACAAAGACGTGAATCAAATCCATAGATATCGATACAAAATCCCTCAAAATGGATATTCCCAAAAATCCCCAAAAAGAAATTATCAAAGTTAACAAAAGTGATAACAATCAATCGGAGGAACGAGAATCGGTTAAAAATTGAACATCCACTCAAAAATGCCTAAACTAGGCAAAAATGCAATTTCCTAGATTCAATCGACTAGACTCTGAAGTCAGTCGACTGATTCAGTGCCTGGAAACTCTCTGTTTCCAGGTTCAGTCGACTGAACTCAGAGTTCATTCGACTAACACATGCTTGGAAACACTCGGTTTCCAGGCTCAGTTGACAGAACTCAGAGTTCAGTCGACTGATACAGGGACCAGGAATTTTCTGGTTCTAGGTTCAGTCGACTGAACTCAGAAGTCAGTCGATTGAATCTGCAAATTTCATTCTTCTTAGCCTAGCCCTACCGGGGGAAAAAATCCAACAAATGGCGATCGGATGAGCAATGGGCGCTAGGGGTTTATGCCAATCGGCAACCCAGCCATATAGGCTCTTCGATGCACTACAAAAAACATGATCAAACATCAACGATAGGATTTTTAAAGATTTGACCTCAAAACACCAAAAATAGGGATATTCATAAAACCAATTCAATCCAAAAGTAAACGGACAAGGAATAGATGTTAGGAATTACTACCTAACAATTATCAAAGATATAGACATAGATGTGAGTTCAAAAACTCACCTTTTTCTCAAAAACAATAAAGGACAAGCTTGCAAACAAAGGGAAGATCAACTACTCTTCAATTTCAACTCTAATAGCTCCAATTTGAGATCCTAAGAAAATATTTCCTAAGTTACGTTATAGAAAATTTTCGAAATTGGAGAGAGATTGAGATGGAGAAGAAGAAGTGGATGCTTACCTAACCTTCTCTTGATTTTTGAAGCTAGAACTTGAATTTGCAAAGGAAATTAGGGCTTAGGATTTTAATTTCCAATCTCTTCTCCCATTTTTACTAAAGCTTGAAGTGTTAAGAAATGAGAACGAATAAAGAGAAATGGGGGTGGAGCTAGGGTCTTATGTTAGGTCATTGGGCTGAAACCTAAACCCAAAGCCCTAAGTGAAAAAGTCAAAATTCAAGCTAACTCCAAACATACCGATATTTATACTTAAAAAGGTTGCAGATGGCATTTTGAACTCAATGGAAGTGGTCTCGAGTTCTAATTCGACTGTTTGCAAAAAGTAGCATTTCGGACTTAAATCCAACTAACGATGTTATATCTAAATAAAATATTTAAATATACAATCGTAAAATATGCGGGTTGTTACAAAACTATAGTATTAAGCTCATACACATCAGCATTATTTGATGACTTGCTACAATTGAGGTGAATTAGCATAGCGAACCATTACGTTAGTAGAAATCCATGGTACCGCATAGTTAACCTATGCCGTAATATAATCATTGGTAACATTAAGAATTTCAGTGTTTCAGCATATTTTACCACTTTAATGTGGTTTATCGTTATGGTGAAAATTAAATAAAACCTATTATACACACACACACCCACACATACAGTCAAACACTCGAATTAGTGAAAAACAGATACTATGGTTAGTCAAATGTCCATTGTTCTTGAGTTTTGTCAAACATGGTTAAGTATAATTATTCAAACCATTAATTTATTTGAAACTTGGTATTAACTTTTAATTTCCAATCAAGGAGTAACTAAATTGAAAACTAAATTGAAAAACCGATAATCCTAATACAACCATTTAATGTAGGTTATATCTCAGGTATACATAAAACAACAAAGCTTCCTTTTGAAGGAGATAACTACAACGTAGGCCAATGTAGGGAGATTTCATTACCTTAAACTATATTGTAATAAATTGTCATGCATAAGATGAATTGAGTGAAGGATAAATAGAACTGTATATTAGTCTTCAGATCGTGTAATGTTTTTTATGGTAAAGTATAGTGTTGAATATACCTACGATTTGCACTTGATGGCTACAAATATGGATCTTTAGAGAATGGCCGACTGTTGAACCTATATGAGCTCAGCATGTTGATTAAATCTTCGCTTGTAATGCATATACCTTCGATGGAATCGTATGGTGAATGGTTACCTTTTTAGATTGATGGATATACTATTTTAGTGCATTTTACTTCAACGCTTCGAATTAATTGGTGATTCTTTACCTTGTTGATGCAGTTGCATGGCGTTCGTTGTGGTAAGGTGGTTTTCCAATTTTTTATTTTCTATTCCAATTCCTTTTGTGTGTATAAGTATTTCTAATCCCAGGAGATGATGTTTGAAGGTCGTATTGTAATTACAGTAAATGCATGGCACCGCAAAGTGAAGTAAATCGGTGTGCGTAGCGTACCCTTTTAGGCTTGTTCTTTTTATACGTAGTAGATAAAAAAATTCATTCTGAGAGCATTGCAGCGTAGTGTTTCGCTCCCACAAAGTCAAATTAAGACTTGGGTATAAATGTGACATTCAAAAGCAAACATGAGTTATCAATGTATAAATGTACATATTCAAATAAGTTTACAAAGTATAAATGTACATATTCAAATAAGTTTACAAACAGCATTTTAGTAATTAGATTGGAACTAAAAGTTATGTAAACCTAAAGTAATAAACATCTCCATAAACTATTTAGTGCCACTGAGACTTGAAGTACTCCACTGTACATGTCTTGATAGATGTAGCTTATGCCCACTCCACACAGTTCTCTTTAGAATTCAAGAACAAAGTTTAGATGCACTATATTCTACTTTGGAGAAGATTGGAGAACAATAGCATGATGTTCATTTTGTTGCCTTGGAGAATGTTTAATTGTAAGGTGATTACAGATAATAAGCATGCATAGAATTACAATCAAATGTGATAAATCATGTTGATAATGGAGTGCCAAAAAACCTGCAATTAAAGTTCAAATTTATCTATATTCCATGTTTGATGAGAAACACAATGCATACAATGAGAAGTTCATGCCTTTTTAACTCGATCACAACCTAGATATAAGGTTTGTTTGTCTTAATACATAGAAGATATAATAGGAAATAATGAAGTAGATAAAGTTTATAGCCAGCATACTTTCTAGAAATAAATAATATACATGTTCTGGTGTTATCAAATTCAAACCACATGTAGGTGTAGCAAGTCCGTGAGCACCAATAAAAACATGAAAATACTATATTGTAAAAAGGGTATCAAGTTTAGTGTATGAGAATTATGTAGAGTAAAACTGCACAGTTTAAAAAAAGAAGTATGTCATTGTAAGTGGTTATTGCTAAAATATTCTGGAATGATCGTCCGATGTGGAATTAAGATTTGATGAGAGAAGGATAGGTTTATAAAATTGAAAATTTTTGGAAAGAGAAAAAAAATAAGGTAGTGTTTGGCTTGAGGACATAGTTTTATGTCCTTGTTTCAAATATATATGTCAAATAGCATGAAAGAGAGAAGTGGGGGTTAGAAAATCCTAGTTATCCCAGTAAAGAAGAGGAATAGAAGAGAAGACAGTTTTCGATATTTCCCCAAAGGAAAAAAAATAAGAAGACGTTAGTTTAAATTTTATATATTGAAACCGTTTTCGAAATCAACAGTTTTCCATCTTCTCCTCTTCTTGCATTTTAAAGTGCACATCATTGAAAACGCAAAACACATAAATGTTTTAAACCAAATCCTAAATAAGTTTTTCCCACTGTTCAATTGTTTTGGTTAGCTAAAAATCATTTTTTTACCTATATCCTAACAATAAGAAAAATAACTCCCATTTAATCTTTATATACCACATGAAATTTGTGCCTTTAATCATTTAGTTCAAACTATCAAGGGGGTAGAAATGAACCTCAGTCATCTGTTTTACTAAATATACAGCTGAATTTAATAGCATGGTGCATATTATGCGAACAGTTAACCACATGCAACATTGCAACATTACCCATTTGAAGCACGTGATATACCTCGTTTAATATTTATCTGATAGCTCCTTATGTGCATGTGTTTTCATTTTTTCTTTAACACAGGTTGTAGAATCCTTCAACCTTGGTTTCCTGCCGAGTGAAATTAGTGACATGGATTGGTAACCAAATGAAAAGGAAAATGACAATGTAATATTTAACATGCTAACATCGTGAGATTATGCTACATATTGGACTTAATTTATGTAGAGCAGCATAAAACTGTAAGATAGTATTATTTATTTACAAGCAAAGGAGGTTATACTAAAGCCTATAAAAAGACAAAAAAGTATGTTAAAAACTATTGTTGAACTATTTTGTTGCCTGTAATGTAAATCTTGTTATTCATCTAGAGACACACAGCCTGAAGCAAATTTAAGTCTTCTCTCGTACTTGGAATGTTTGGCCATCTTCTCTACTTGCTTGCTAGCTACCTCATAGTCCACGCACTATGGTGTAATCACCTTAAGAAATATACAATGGGTTTTATTCAAAATTGGTGCAATGGAAGTCCCACCTACAATATCTATATTTTAAATTTCCAACTTAAGCATCCTGATTCACTAAGCTACTTTACTATAGTTGTAGCATAGAGTGACATGTATTCTAGCGATTAAAAGCAATGTAAACCATCATTTTATAATGTACCTCTATAAAGTCATGGAGATCAAGTAGCTAACATATATGCATATCAATTTTTTTTTCAAATGATTGGCCTTCGACTGTAATTTTATCATTGTTATGGACATCCAATGCCTTAAACCTATGATGAAACTTTGATAAACAAAAGGTGGCACATGCAAGACTGAAAAGGTTTGTTACACAGGTAGCTAATATATAGTGGTCAGTTATATGATGAAAAAACTGTAATGAAATTTTTTATCTTTACGAATCAAGAGCTTAAAGTGGAAAATTATTGTTTGTAAATAATTCAAAGATAAAATAATCTATGAGCCAATTGAAAGCCCTGTCCAAAAAAAAATTTGGAATACAATAACTTCTCATGCTTATAAATGTAGCTTATGCCAGTTGAAAGAAGTGAAATTATCAAGTGAACCGTAAAATATTCAATATATAGATAACTCATCCAAAAAATAAATTATGGTACATATGCTGATAACGTTTTCAAAGCACAATGAAAAGCTGGAAACTTACTCATTTCACCAAAGTCCTCGCTAATCTTGTTACAACACAAAAGAGCTGGAAACTTATCAAGAGTTGAAGCTTAACAAACCTCAAAAGTGTTCTATAATTTTGTAGCAACAATGAAGATTCTATTTTCACCATCCCTTCTATGATTATTAAACGTGTTAGTTTTTGTAAATAGTTATTTAAATAAAATTACGGATTATGTAATTGTTGAAAGTACATGGTTGAAGAAAAATAATATTAAATTAGCGAGTAAATAAAATTACAAAAAGCATCTTCAAAACTTCATTGCAGGTTAAAAAACTTCAGAAATCTTATAATGTCATGGCATATGCATTTGAAATATGATTACTTTTGATTTGATAAACACAATTTTCAAATCAATCAAACTACAAATATCCAAAAGAATAATTTAAGCTCAAAAGTAAATTGCCATTGGAATAGTTGATGTACACAAATAGTTACTTTATAGACTTCCATCGATAATAAGAAATTCAGAGAAGTATATCAAAGAAAAAGTAGTAAGATAAACAAACAAAAATAGACAATAAATGAACTTAAAACTAAATACTTTCAGCAAAAGCATTAAACCGAGGTATCGCTCTTACTCATAGGAATTTTGTAACAATATATGTCGACAATGAGACGAGAATTCAATAGTTATGAATTAATGCAAAGTTGTATGTTAACCTTTCACATTAACATTTACATTAGCATGACAACTAACATTTTACCTTTGAAATTACTAATTACCAAAACTATACATTATTTAAATTTTACTTTTTCAACTTCATGATTTATTTTAAACTGTTCCAATTTTTTTTACAATATTTTCAAGTACATAGACACCAAGCACTTCAATGACTAATAAAACTGAATTTTTCCATATAGTTTTAAAATAGCATGGCCTAATATTGTATCGAACCAATACACATTTAGTATATTGGACACACAACACACAAATACATCAGTATGAGCATGGTGTTGTTTAAAAAAAGTTACAGCCAATAAATTACTTAGTTTAGTAAGTATCTATAATAAACAAAGAAGCCGTTGACAAAATTAAACTACAGTAAGAATGTATCATGCCTATACAAATTAGTATGGCACCTATCTATTTCCAATTTTTTTCTCAATAGTCGATCATTAGCCGCACGAGCTTCTACTTGTCCACTTCCATCAAAAGTCCTTACACAAAAAAAGCAACCATATATTTTTTTACTTATAGCAGGCTATGTGGCTATATTTATGTTGAATAAATCAAATATATTCAAAAAAAATCTTAACGAAATGAATATTCAGAATTTTGTTAAAACATTTGCTGAAAATAATTGCCAACCTATTTTCATACTTCATAAATTTGCTGAATACAATCATAGTTTTATATTGAATTTTTCCAATCAAGATACTTAAATATTTCACAAATTTGCTAATTTCAATCACAATTTGCAATATGCTCTGACATACTCCTGATTTCAATCACAATTTCATAATGAATTTTTTCAACCAATAATTAGGTGTTTGGAGTAAGTGAGGGACATAAAAATAAAGACATCATTATTCAAAGAAAATAGCCAAGAACATAAAGTTAATTCAATAAAGCTATGTGTGGAGAAACTTAGGTATACCGAAATCATATCGCATAGGGAAGAAGAAGAAGTGCTTCCATTGGAAGAACTGGCAACTTCGAAGAAATCCAATCGATGATAGGCAGTCCTCCGTCCGCGTGGCATCAGGAGATGATGACAACCTCAAAAAAGCATTGAGGAAAACTGGAAGGTATGGAGAGGAAAACTGGAAGGTACAGATTCAGAGTTAATCGAGCTGGCGAAGGTTGGAGGAAGGAAGCGTGATGGCGAGAAAGAGGAGCATGCACAATCAGGTTGGAGTTTCTTATCAAGGTTGGACAAAATTAGATGAAGGGGATTTCAGTAACAATGATGAAATAGATAGAAAAACGTGATGGTTGAGTCTAAATTGTAGCACAAAATTGAAGGGGCCTTCTATGTTCTTGAAAGATAACTCGCTAATAATAGTAAGCTATAGTAACATACTATAATATGTTTGTTCTACCATTATTGTACAGGCGAAGGCCTGATTAATATCCCAGTAAGCTTAAAATATTAATAATGCATCAAACCATACATCTCTATAATTTTTCCTACACTACTAACATAAGCATTGTTATAATGATAAATATAGTTTTCTTTTACCTTAATGTAATGTAGGCTAAATTTTCTGACTACAAAATTAAATTATAAATCAATAGGTCAATAACCTTGGTTTCATTGTTTTTTTAATAGGTTAACATTTACAGATAACATAAAATTTAAGTTAAATTGAAAATAAAAAAAAAGGCTAAGCCAGCTTACTCCCGAAAGGATTTAGTTGGACAGAGCTTCTTGTAATCGCAAAATTGTATGCTCCAAAACATATGCTGAACTTTGACCAAACATCTATATCTGTAGCTGAAAGAGGAACCTAGGTAGACAAAAAATTATGGAGTAATTACTGAAGAAAAAAAATAAAACATAGATGTAACAATTTGTATAGACTACCATATTCGCATTGGTTGACATAGTTAGGTGACATCTTAATACAGGAGCGAGACAACGAACACTAACAGCAATAGTACTTAAGTTAAATAGTAAAAATTAATGAAAATAACTAAATTTGTAATAAAATTTATTAAGTCTTCTGCTGTAATAGAAGATCTAACTTAGCAATGAATAGGATGAATGTTGTGAAGCTATTATGGTCAAACTACCATTAGTACAAACTTTAAAACTTTTGCCGATTTCTTCTCTTTATCTAGTGTTAAGAAATCATAATGAGTAAAAATGGGTTATATACGTAATGGTATACATTAAAGATAACATAGTGGCATGGGTTACTAAAGTTAATAACCATGAGCTTAAACAATTTATGTTAATGTCGATGCGCACATAAACATGCATAGATTAACAAACAGCCATTATATGCAAAATATCACTCTTAGATTATGTGATGGTTGTTAACCAATGCCATCACATCACCATCCAGTGCACTAGAAAGAGGGGGGAAACATAAAATAGTAAAAAAAACAACTAATGTTTTGGAGAATTACTGATCTTTCGATTATACGTGTTGAAACGAAAACTTCATAGTACCATTGTACCATACCTTACAACATCTGACATGTCTACTCCAGTTGCTGCTACTGCTGCTAAGCCATTGCCTCAGCAGCTATTGCTATATGAACTCCAGCAAGCAATTGGCTAGCAGTCTAACATAACTGAAAAATATATTAAAAAAGAGCCACTGTTAAAGCAATGTCTCTATACAAAAAGAATGTAATGGATTAATATTTTGTGCCAAAAAAAAAAACAAATGCATATTCTACCAATGAATTTATATAGTAGGTGAGATTCTGTTTAAGAAATGTGAGAAACATTTACGTAAGTCCAAAAGTATGACTTTGATCAAATAATGATTTCATACATGGCTAGAAAAACAAATGAATGTATGAAAACAAATAGATAACATAGAAGACCAATATATACAATCTATTAATAAATCATTAAACAAAATTTGATGTCCATTATGCTACTATATAACGAATGAACAATAATACATATATGTTCCAACCCGGGTAATACGTCTAAGAAATTATTCCATGCGAAGAGCCGACATCGAGGTGCCAAACCTTGGGGTTTTTAAACCAGATAAAAGAGAGATCTGGTTGGGCTTGCTACCGATGGGAGATTAGTCACCGTAAGTATGTGTACTGTAAGAGTAGAGATAAGGTACTCCTGGCCAAGTGTAACACATTTTCTTACAGCATTAACAAAACAACATCCTCTGTAAATAAAGATCGAGATAAAACACATTTAGTAAAACTCTAATATTTGAGACAGTGACGGAGTCGAAAACAGAAATTAGATCGTGGATTATCAACGACTTTTTGTTCTTTTCATTATATTTTGGAACATTACGATAATTAAGCTGGATGGTATGTTGAGTAAGTTTTTTAATCTGTTATAATTGTTGAAATTTCAACAGTTTTAAAATATTTAAATTTAAAACGATACATAAGCCATAATTATACAATTAAACATGTTTGATTTAACATAAATAAATTTGTAACTAAGACAATTTTCATACTAATGACCTTTAACCTAAAAAAAATTCATATTCAAATCATAAGAAAAAACCTAAATGAATTATTAAACTATCATAAGTAAGTAAAACATAATATTTAACAAAAGTTTGTATGATCACTTGTTTTAACAAACAACCTAATTTGCAACGTAAAGCCCAGCTTGGTATCATGAAAAATTGCAATCAACATAGGGCAATGAAATTGATTTCAGAAAACAAATTAAAAAATTGTTCATGGAAATCCACAATGACATTAAATGATACCAAAACTGTGCAAATTTATCCACCAGAATACAATGGGAGCAAACGACGGCACACAAATTAGACCCAAATTTAGTATAGCACAGCAGAAATGGTCTTTAAACTACCGAAACCCAAAATTGAATATATGAAAACGTAAAAATCCAAGATAAGAAGTGGTGCTTACATTGAGGGAAAACGTGGCAACTGGGAAAACACCATACCATTCAACAACTCCTGACCACATGTACGGTAGTGGCAGAAGGTGAAGATAGTCCAGCAAATTATTAGAAGAACCAAAAGGGATGGAGAGGAGTAGCCGCTCGTCATTCATTTTGGAGGTGGTTCCGAGTTGAATTGCCTGGCTGCGGTGGTTGATGGGAGGCCAAAGTGGATGGGAGGTAGAAGTTAAATTGGAGATTGGAAGAGCATGGTGGGTCAGATTCCTTGCTCATGGCGAAATGGTGAATTTACTGGTGAGGAATAATGATGTTTGATGAAGTGGAGGAATTATAAGTGAGAAGGAAGAAGAAACTGAACAAAAATGTAAACTGTAGCGAGAAACTGTGCACAAATTACATGTAGACAGCAGAGAGTTATGGGTTGAAGTTGAATTGTATTGCAGTGATCAAATTGAATCAAGAACTGTCAACTTGAGTTTGTAAGTTTTGCAATACCAGTCCAAATGCAAGAAAATACTCTTGCAAATGATACTATATGATCAAGAGTGTGTCAGCAACACAATATAACAAGAAAGTGATAAATTGAATTTTAACAGAGGTCACAACTTCAAGTTGCCCAATCACAGACAAGGTTTTAGGCTACAGGAATATATCCACAGAGGCAACTGACATTTATAAGAGATCAAGAAATATTGATATATGACGATAACCAAGACAAGAAATTATAGATCAAGAGAAATATTAAGTATCAGATTCAAGAACAAAAATATATTGCAAATGAATGATCAAGAATTATATCAGGTACCAAATAATCACCAGAGAATGGTATATTGACAAGTATATGGAACAGAGAATCAAATTACAGAAAGTCACAAGCAATTAAAAAGATAAGTACAAGAAATAACAACAATTATCATATTTGCATGCAAACTGAACAAGAATTAAGTTGTAATTGAGTAACAGTAATCAATTATTAGCCAAATTAAATAATGCATCAAGATCTGAAACAACTAAGAACAGAAATATACTAACAGGAGTTTGCAATATCAAATATCAAGTACCAAAGGATTGTAAGATAGTTGAAGTGGATAAAGATTGCAGAGGAATTACTATCAGCAACAGAATAAGAGAATCATAGAACAATGTAATTTTATTTCAGAATTTACTTTTCTTCACACCATTACTACACATACAGTACTGCTTATATATGTGCAGTTTTCAACATAATGGACCAGATCTATACAACAGCCCCATTAACAGCCCACTCAACTCACGAATTAATATACAACAATATGCACATGCATGCACAAGCCCACACTCTCTACACCAGAGCACACATCCAACTTCCTTAATCCCCTGACAGTTAACTGACATTCTCGTGATTTGTCTTCAATATTAGTGAAGCTTGCTCTGATAATCTTTGGCCTGTATGCTTTTCTTCCTTCATTTTTGCTGTGGAGCTGCTGTTTCTTTCCATTAGCACCTCAAGAAAAGTTTGGTTGTTACATCTCCCTTCCCCTTCAGGAACGACCTTGTCCTCAAGGTCGAGTGGTAGCAAAGGAGGTGGCCATGGTGGTTTATATGGTTTGTATGGGTTCTCATTGAAAATGACAGCTTCAAATGCTAAGACTGTTTTGTTGTCTTCCTCAATATAAATTGTTTTAGCAACCTCGATGAGCAAACAAAATTCACTTAAACCCGTAATGGAATCACTTGAATTCATCATAGTTATATTATCAGTCTTGAGAGTAGGCCTTGTTGGTTGAATATACACATCATATGAATTGGATGCATGTGAATGCTTAGCTACTTCATCGCTTCTATCATCTTTGAAATATTTATCATTTTTGGTAGCAAATAATGCAATTTCTGATTGTTTTTCTTCTTCCACTGTCTCAACATCAGATAATAATACCGTATCTTGGGTTGTTTGAATAATACTGATGTTTTGGTTTTCAGCTAGACAACAAACATCAAATAGCGAGTTATCCTTAGCAGTCAGATCATCAGGGATTTGGGGACTGGACAAATCATTTCCACATAAAGAAGAATCAGCCTGTACACATTTGGCTGCAGCAATATAGGCGTTTTGCTTCCATCTAGCTTGTTCAAATTTTCTAAGAGATGTTACTGTGGTGGTTTGCATCAGACCTGCTAATGATTCATACGGCCTCCCCATCTCCTCAGCATTAAATCTAACCATAATTTCTTCCTTGAATACTTGCCATGACCTATGATTTGGCACACTCTTTATATACCCATGATACCACTGCAGCGCCTCTTTCTTGAGGGAGAGAGAACTAAAGTCTACCCAATATTTGTCTTCTATATTGTAATATCTGAAGTACTGTTCCACTTGCTTAAACCAATCAGCCACTTCTTCTTTACCAGAAAAACTAGGGAAGTCTAACTTGTAAGAGGACATTGGATTATGGTAATTTGTACTGGAATAGTTTGGAGTTTGATAATTTGAGTTAGGGCAGTTTTGATTAGGATTTTTGGGTACTAGTGGGGTTTCTTGAGGGTATAAAGGAAGATCCATGAAGCCTGGAGCATTGCTTGGCAGTGGCAGGTTGGTTCTTGATGAAGAATTTGAGATCCTTGTGCCTGGTTGAGGAATTATAGGCATAGGTGGTTGTGGAAGAGGATGGAGGCGCCGATTCTTGATTTGGTGGACTTCTTGAACTAAAGTGGTGAGTAGAATGTGTACACCTTCGAATTTGGTGGTGATGTCATGATCCAGTTTCCTGTTGCTATGCTCTAATTGGGATAAAGATTTAGTGATATGTTCATTAAACTCACCTTGTCGTTGCCATAGTAGTTCTTGATCAAGAAAGGGTGGTTGTGTAAAAGAGTTATTTTTATTAAGGCTGGAATCGACATGGGGTTCGATTTCATCCCCATTAGTACGCTCTGATACCAAATTGGAAGAGCATGGTGGGTCAGATTCCTTGCTCATGGCGAAATGGTGAATTTACTGGTGAGGAATAATGATGTTTGATGAAGTGGAGGAATTATAAGTGAGAAGGAAGAAGAAACTGAACAAAAATGTAAACTGTAGCGAGAAACTGTGCACAAATTACATGTAGACAGCAGAGAGTTATGGGTTGAAGTTGAATTGTATTGCAGTGATCAAATTGAATCAAGAACTGTCAACTTGAGTTTGTAAGTTTTGCAATACCAGTCCAAATGCAAGAAAATACTCTTGCAAATGATACTATATGATCAAGAGTGTGTCAGCAACACAATATAACAAGAAAGTGATAAATTGAATTTTAACAGAGGTCACAACTTCAAGTTGCCCAATCATAGACAAGGTTTTAGGCTACAGGAATATATCCACAGAGGCAACTGACATTTATAAGAGATCAAGAAATATTGATATATGACGATAACCAAGACAAGAAATTATAGATCAAGAGAAATATTAAGTATCAGATTCAAGAACAAAAATATATTGCAAATGAATGATCAAGAATTATATCAGGTACCAAATAATCACCAGAGAATGGTATATTGACAAGTATATGGAACAGAGAATCAAATTACAGAAAGTCACAAGCAATTAAAAAGATAAGCATAAGAAATAACAACAATTATCATATTTGCATGCAAACTGAACAAGAATTAAGTTGTAATTGAGTAACAGTAATCAATTATTAGCCAAATTAAATAATGCATCAAGATCTGAAACAACTAAGAACAGAAATATACTAACAGGAGTTTGCAATATCAAATATCAAGTACCAAAGGATTGTAAGATAGTTGAAGTGGATAAAGATTGTAGAGGAATTACTATCAGCAACAGAATAAGAGAATCATAGAACAATGTAATTTTATTTCAGAATTTACTTTTCTTCACACCATTACTACACATACAGTACTGCTTATATATGTGCAGTTTTCAACATAATGGACCAGATCTATACAACAGCCCCATTAACAGCCCACTCAACTCACGAATTAATATACAACAATATGCACATGCATGCACAAGCCCACACTCTCTACACCAGAGCACACATCCAACTTCCTTAATCCCCTGACAGTTAACTGACATTCTCGTGATTTGTCTTCAATATTAGTGAAGCTTGCTCTGATAATCTTTGGCCTGTATGCTTTTCTTCCTTCATTTTTGCTGTGGAGCTGCTGTTTCTTTCCATTAGCACCTCAAGAAAAGTTTGGTTGTTACAGAGATGACCTAATTACTAACGGGTGGGGGGAAAAGAAGGAAAAATAGAGCAGCGGCAGCGAAGAAACAAATAATATCGAGACGTTTCAAATCTAATGAGAATTGAACGGAAAGTGGAAGAATTTACCAGATGCTGAATTTTAAGACTTTCTGATCTCAAGAGACGAAGACTCAGGGTGCATGTGAGTTGTTTTGGTATGAAAGCGTGAGATCGGATATTGGTAGACAATCCTACTTGCAAAATTAGGATTAGCCAAAAGGGGATGAGAAGCGTGATGGAAGAAAAGAAAATCAGAATGAAGGGGAGAGGCAACCTGTTTTTCTTTACGGTAAAGGAGGATGAAGCGGAGAGGAAGGTCGAGAAAGGAAAAATATAAACCCCGACACTTCATTTCTCAAAATACCGCCTGCATCAAAAATCAAGCTCAGTAATAATATAATAATATAGATAATTATAGTAACCAAACTCCGTTAAAATTTTCTCTCTCACCCTAAACTCCAAAATTCTCAAAAGTCGAAGTAACCCAAATTAGAAGAATAGAAGAGATCAAGGCGGATCAAGGCAAAACTATCGATTTTGGAATCGGGAGGGGGAGGGACGATTCTCAAGCACAAGCAACAGGAAGAGCTTAAGCTTTAGGTGAATGTGCACAATTTTGATCAATTGATTATTGTAGTTAGTTAAACTACTTAAATTGGTAAGAATATTAGCGAACCATAAACTTAAAATGTTAAATTTAAATTGACTATGCTAAAACCCTAGATTTGAGTCTAAAACTCTAGTTTTAAATTATTAGTAAACTGTTAATTGGAGATTATATATATACACCCCTTTTCTTTTGAAATTAGAAATCCTAAATAAATAAAGAACCTAAATTTAATTGCAAAATAATGCTTAGACTGTAATTAAATTTAATCAAGTGCTCTTAACGACCTGAATTAGAGATACAAACAATCGGCAATCGAAAAACTTGAAATCTTAATTTTTCATCGTTAATGGTCGAACCTAGAACCTTATCGGTCGATCGGTAGTGGTCGACCGTGGGGGGAACGACATTCGATCATTCGCAATGAAATTGCGAAAACTAAATCTTGGCCTAAGACCCAAGTTTAATAATAAAAATTAACATAAACCATAATTGTTTATGAGCCTATTTAGGGGCATTTAGTTGTATGTTAGTAATAGTAGGAAGCTAGTTCCCTATGAGAAGAGACTAAGTCATTGTGGTATTCGATAAATGTCCTTTACCCAATTTGGGATTTAGTAATCGACTGGAGATGATGTATTTTCGAAAATGACACTCACGTGAAGTTCCAATGGTGGGCATGTAGACATAGCGAATGCCTGATGGAGTGGATCCGGCACAATGAGTGGTCTTAGTATTTAAGATTCTTGAAGCATATGATACAAAAAGAAATGAGAACCCGAAGCATGCAATAAGAGACCAACGCTACGATGAGAGTAGAAGCAAATGCAGAAGATGAGACATTCTAGTGGAATGATATTTTGGGTTCTTCCTTTCCAGGAATAGTGATGGGAAATCATTTCTAGTAGCATAGTGGTGGTGATAATAGTGGGAATTTATTTCCACAGTAGCCTAGTGGCGGTGATAGTAGTGGGAATTTAGTTCCATAGTAGTCTAGTGGTAGTGATAGTTGATGCAGCGCACCAGGCTTTAGGTCGTAGGTCGTGTGCTTTAAGTCGCCAGCGACCTAGCGGGTTACGGCCTAGTGAGATACAAGGGGAGGATGAAGCGAGTTATGCAGGGATAAATGATCCAGCGACCTATGATAAGTCGCTGAGCGACCAAACGAGCTATGCATTACATGATAAGCGACCTAACAAGTTAACCAATCAACCTGAGCCGCATTGATTCCTTAGGTCACGCATTCACTTAAGTTGCTCCGTGATTAAGTCGTTCATGCATCCAAGGCCGCATCTTTTAGGTCGCAATATCTTATTCCAGTTCCTTAAGTCGCTACTGAAGATAAGTCGCTAAGTCGCTCCTGGAGGTTCTGTTAGGTCACATAAGTGTTGTATTTTACTTATATCGTTATGTAGTTGAGTTGCTTATGTACATGATAGGTCGTATGTCGAGTTATATTTCCTTTATGTTGTACTTGTTAATTCATTGTGGTTAAGTCATAGGTCGAGTCTGTTGAGTCGCTTGTGAGTTAGGTCGGTCGTGTATTAGATCGGCTGAGTTGTGTGTGTTGTAAAACTCTATAAATAGGGGTGATGGGTCATTTGTAAAGGTAGTTGATTTTGAATAAACTTTTGTTTGAGTTCTTTGTGCCTCTTTAAAATTGGAAGTTGAGTGTTATCTCCTTTCTTCATTTCCGGTTATTCGAGTGCACTTGAATCAACGGATTTGAAACCGATTCACAGAATCTCGTGCGCGAGATCAACGTAGAAGAATCGTAGATCTTTTAACACGGTATCATGCGCGATCAACGTATTGGAGATAGCTAGAATCCGGTATCTCCTGAGATCAACGGATTTGGGCACTTGGGTATTTTCAATCCATCGATTCAACTTTTCACCGTTTCATCCATTTTTGGTATATCCGCTGCGTCATTTTGGTATCAGAGCTAGACTTAGCCAATCATAGCTAAGCCGAGCCTATTGGGAGAAGATTTGAAGTTTTGGATCAAGGCCGAGAGTTACAAGCCGAGCCGAGCTAAGTGTAGGCCGAGGGAAGTCAAGTTCGTATTTGAGTTAAAGTTGTGCTAGTTGAAGTGTGTTTGGAGATTGTTGTTTGATAATCATGCCGCCGAGACGTGCTAACCGTTTCAAAATGTTGAAGATGTATATTGTAGACAAGAAGCTGAGCAAATGGAACAACGTATCAATGAAAAGTTCGATGAAGGTATTGGAAAGTTAGAGAAATTGATGAATGATATGAATCAAAGTCAAAGGAGAAGGTCACCAATATCGAACCATGGAGGAAACAGAGTTTCGCCATCGGTTTCAGAAGCAAGGAGGGTGTCACCGCAATCGTGTCGAGAAAGAAGAGAATCATCAGTTTCCATGAGAAGAGAACACCATGAGTATCGAGGTAAAGAGAGAAGAACCCCACGTGGATTTGAAAATGAGCCATATCATGATGTTGAATGACATAGTGGAAGAGATATGTATGATCGTAGAGAAGTTGATGGTCAAGATCGATATCGAAGTACATTTGATTATGATGAAGATGGTGATAGAGGTAGTATTTATTATCGAGATCGAGACCAAGTACGAAATCTATATGGGGATGTAGAAGATGATCGTAAATGGGAGTCGGGGATGAAAACAGAGATTCTAGAATTTAAAGGAGGAATGATAGCGGAAGAATTTTTGGATTGGTTATCAAATGTTGAAGAAATTTTTGACTTCAAGGAAGTAACCGAGCATCGTAGAGTTAAGTTGGTTGCTATACGATTGAGGGGAAGAGCTATGGCATGGTGGCAACAAACTAAACTTACACGGGAAAGGATGGGAAATTTGAAGATTGTTTCATGGGAGAAGATGAAGAAGTTGATGAAAACTACTTTTTTGCCTTATAATTATCAGTCTCTTATGTATCAACGCTTACAGAATTTGAGACAAGGGACAAAGCCAGTAAATGATTACGCAGATGAGTTTTATCAGCTGATTGCTAGAAACGATATCATGGAGATGGAGGAACAGTTGACGGCTAGATTTGTTGGAGGATTGAGAATGAAAATTCAGGATATGGTGAATATGTTTGACCCAAGATCCGTTGCTGAAGCAAACCAGAAGGCTCTAGCTTGGGAGAAGCAAGGTAGAAGAGGAGGTGGTGCGTTTACAAGTTCAATCAATCAGGTGAAGGGAGCTAGTAGCAATACGAATGTTTCCAAGGCTGTTAGTAAACCGGTTATCAATGAAGTTTCTAAGACCAAGGTCAACAACAATTCCAAGTGTTATAACTGTCAGGAGTTTGGTCGCAAGAGCAATGAATGTCCGAAGCCTAAGAAGCGAGTGATGGTTGCTGAGGTTGAGGATGAGGATGCAGAAGTAGAATGTTCAAATTCACCACAAGTTGAGGAGGAAGAAGAATTATTGGCAGGAGACGAAGGATATTCTTTAATGATGAGGAGATCTTGCTTGACGCCAAAGTAGGAAGAAGAGACTAGTTGGTTGAGGAGTAATATTTTCCAGTCAACGTACGCTATCTTGGGAAGGGTTTGCAAGTTTGTCATCGATGCGGAAAGCTGTGATAACATCATTTCTACAGAAGCTGTAAAGAAGTTGGCGTTAAAGACTGAGAAGCATCCCAAACCTTACAAATTAGCTTGGTTGAGGAAAGGTGGGGAAGTGAAAGTTAATCGAAGAGCTTGTATAACTTTTTCCATCGGAAAAAAGTATAAGGATGAAATTTGTTGTGATGTTGTGGATATAGATGTATGTCATTTGTTGTTAGGCAGACCGTCTCAATACGATAGAGCTGTGCAACATGATGGGAGGACTAACTGCTATAGTTTCATGTTCGAGGGTGTTAACGCTAAAAATTGAACGCTAACACCCCGGTGTGTGTAGAGATTAAGTGAAAGCAACACCCGTGAACACGGGAATTAGAAACAAGTAAAAAAGTCACAGAAAAAGCAGTAAAAGACAACAATTTTATAGTGGTTCGGCTTCAGGTTAAGCCTACGTCCACTTTAATCTTCTTTATTGCTGAATCAATCACAACTTTACAACAATCTTTGATTACAACACTGATGAGACAAACAACTAGAACTCCGACGTAGGAGAAGTCTTTGAATCCATGTCGATTGCATTAGATTTCCTCTTGAAATTTGTTGAGATGTCCTTTGTGTTTGAAATGTCGAGTGAGTCGAGAATTCAGCAGAGTATCGGCCTTCCAGAAATGAGCCAAAAGATCCCCTTTTAGTTGGAGTAGGTGGGGTATTTATAGGAGAGTTCGGCATTAGGTCGCAGGTCGCAAATGACCTTGGATAGGTCGTAGCTCGCTCGCGACCTAGTGGGAGTCGTTTACGGCTTATACATGGTACACTTGATCGTTCTGGAGAAGCTAGCAAGTCATAGGTCGTGGCCGACCTAGGTAGGAACCGGCATAGGAAGCTTCTTTGGTATGTTTAGGTTGTGAACGACTTAGGTATAGGTCGTAGGTCGTGGGCGACTTTGTAGACACGGTTTACGGCCTAACAGGAGCACCCTTGATCATTCGAACAAGTCATAGATCATGGGCGACTTAGGGTAGGAACGACATAAGGAAGACAAGTTACCTCGGCTTTGTATAGCTCGCTAGGTCGCTAGGTCGTTAGGTAATAATGCCTTAGCTCGCTGCAGAACTTTATCCCTGTTAGGTCGCTCCCCTTACCAACTCGCTAGGTCGCGTATACCTTTAGGTCGCTAGGTCACCTCAGTCCATAGGTCGTTGGTGCGCTAGGTCGCTCAGTCTATTTAGCCACTAGGTTGTTTAACTTGCTGAGCATCTTTATGTGTTAAGTCGCTTACTCGCTTAAGTAGTTATGTCGTGCCTTCACATAAGCCGTTAACTCGTTGAGTCATAGGTCGCTGGACCATCTAATCCTTTAGGTCCTATACCTCGTTAGGTCGTAATGCTTGCTGCACCATTAGGTCGTTAGGACCGTCGTATCTTTAGGTCGTTTATGAAGTTAGGTCGCTAGGTCGCTCAAAAAGAGGAGTTAACACTTGCCCCTCAAAGTATAGGCCTATGTCATAGGTCGTGTGCTTCGATCTAATTCTGTTAGGTCGTGAGCGACCTAAGACTTTTGCAAACTCGCAAACCCCTTCGTATCCTTCTCTTTGTTCCATATAAATTGCTAACTCGTTTCTTCCTCCTCACTCAGTTGCGTACTTCCGTCGCCATTGCCATTCTTGAGCTCAAAAATTTTTGAAGCGAATCTACTCATTGCTTTGATCGTCATCTCGTCACATTAAGTAAGTGGATCTGGTTGTTGCTCAACTACACTTATCATCGATCTTCTGACCCTCCCGTTTTCCGATTCCAAACCACTTTTTGTGTCGTGTTTCTTCACAAACCATTTTTTGATTGATCTGCAACTTCCATCGATCATGTTGTTGCTGTGATTTGAGATAAAACGGCAGTGCATTGGATTTGTAGTGATTTCGAGGTGATTCGAATTGGTCTTTAAGGTGATTCGACGATATGGAGAGACGAGGGTTTTTGTTGGTGGAGAAGTTAACGGGTTAGGAGCTAAGAATTAGGCGAATTGACACATTGAGGAGGAATGAGCGACCTAAGGCCTTAGCAGTTTGAACAGGAACCACGAGACTTAACTCTTAGGCCGCGTAGGCGACTTAGCACTTAATAAAATATCCACTATCTCGACTTGAACAACGTAACTTAGGAGAGTTCGACTTATGTAACTCGCGACCTTGTTGTGTCTTAACTTGCCAAAATAGCATATGAACTCCAAGCAAGACGACCTACAAGACCAACGACCTAACTTTGTGCGGCATAGGTTGTAGGTCGCGACCGAGCTAGAACTTTGACAAATTTGCTTTATTAATAATGCGACTTAAACTTTAGATCGCGTGAGCGACCTAGCTTTTAGGTCGTGTGAACAGCTTAGTCCCTAGGTCGTGTGGACGACTTAGGACTTGAACAATTTTCACTACCGAGTGGCTTCTTGCGACCTAGACCAATTTCAACCCAACCTGTTAGGTCGTGAGCGACCTAGGACTTAGAGAACTTCTTGACTCGGATTGTGACTTAAGGACTTGAACAAAACTTGAAAGCTTCAGAATTTTGATAGAACTTGATTGTACTTCTAACTTGAACTGCTAGAATGAACTGCTTGAACTTTGAACTTGTCTGGACTTTAAACTATTTGAACTTTGACTGACAGCACTTTAACTTGAATTCTTCATTTGAACTGCCAAGATAACTTGCATGACCTTGCTGCACTTCTTAACAGATTATATTCACTTGTAAGCTAACAACCTGCTGAACACAACATTTGCAGAAAACTAGGGCGAATATACTGCTATTGACAGCCCACATCGAATGACAGATTAGTCGATAAAAGATAATCAACTTAAAGAAATTATATGAAATGTTGTGAATCAAAAAACTCAAGTGAAGTATTAAAGCAATGTTGAATTAATCAACCAAAGCTAATCTGTTTGCTTTAACACTGTACTTGAACTTAAAACAACAAGCCCTGAAGCTTTTTAACTGACAACTATTAACTAGTTTAATTTCAGTTATATTTTCTCGTTATTTTATTAGTTCTGCACAACACTTCACATATTTAGGAAACGTGCACCTTTAAATTTGAATATCCAGTTCCTTGTGTAGAATGTCTTCTCAAGAAGAGATAATCGAGCAATCTGAAGGAGTCTTCCCGATAGCCGACCCATTGGATAATCCTCCGGAGAGAACTCCAACAACCCTGAGTCAGCGAGCATTCAACCAATTACGTATTCAATTTGGGATCTCCGAAGCGGATGCTATACTTCCCGGGCCAAATGATACTACCGACAGGCCACCTCTCGGTTTTGTCGCTGTTAACCGTCAGATGTGCCTTTGTGGTGCCATTCCTCTTTTCAATGAATTTCTTCATCAACTCCTTTTCTGACTAACTATCTCTCCCTTTCAACTACATCCCAATGGCTACGCCATCCTAATGGGATTGTGTGTTTTATTCAGGAGGACACTTAACCGTCTTCCTAGCTTCGAAGAAATCTTCTACTTATGCACATTCGCAAAGAATAAAGACCACCCTTCCATTATACTCGTGAGAAGTGCCAGAAATCGTAAACTTATCACTGATCTTTCCAAAAGTGCTCACGGTTTTCAGAATCAATTCTTCTTCGTTCGCTGCCCCCTAGGGTTTTGTGCCATGTGGAGAATAGGAAGTAGGATTGCTCATCCTTATTCTTTCCGTTTAAGCTTTTCGAGATCCGAATTGCCAAGTGCTAACTTCATTCTTTTCTTTTACAGCACTTCCTCCTCCCTCTAGAAATCCCAGTCACAAGACAACTTTTGATAGATTAAGTGTCGTGTCGGTTGAAGAAAGAAATTTTAAGTTTTTGCTGAAAGATGAACTTCTGCACCAATACGGGCTTTTGCACCCTTCTCGTTCTACCCAAACTCATGAAGTCCCCGACTCTCCGGTAAAAACATCAGATGCCCCAGTTCCCGTTGGAGAACTTACACCGAAAGAACATACTGTTGAGGCTTCCTTGGTAAAGTGTTCTACCTCAATTGATATTGCGGGGTCATCCGGCAAACATGCACTTGCCCCGGTCATCGAAGAAGAGGAGCCTCCTCAACAACCCGAGAAATCTGGTGACGAAGGAGCTGAGAGAAAAAGTCCCGCTAGGCACAGCGGTGATGATACTTTTGAGGGGTTGAGCGACCTAATGATTACTTCAAAGGAGCTTTTTAAAGATGATCCTATCACTGCTAAAGTTACTTCTCCAGCAGTCGAAGCGACATCTGTTCTGCAACAAACTCCATCAGCCCAAGAGTTGACACTGGTTGTTAAATCCATCATCACCTCCCAACCCAGGAGTGGTTCGCGATTCGACGCACGTAGTTTGCACGTTACACACATTTAGGACTTTTCAGCACTTATATGCGTTCAACTTTCTTGCTTTCAGGATTTCTGAGTTTATCTTTTCTTCATTTTCAGATTCTCCAATGGAAAGAAGTGGCTCCTACTACGACGATTTCCAACGTTATGGGAAGCGCGATGCTTATGACCCCAGGAGATATCTTCCTGCCTCTTGGGAAACTGACGAAGAAAGAGCTGCGAGGAAGGCTCGTGAAAGGCGCGCCTATGAAGAACGCCATGAAAGACGAGATGAGCGACATGACTCTTCCCAGAGGGAAGATGATTCTCATAAACGGAAATCCCGTGATGATAAAGGGAAAAGCCACATCCCTGAAGATGCGAGTAAAAGGGCCAAACATGGCGAAAAGCCGGCGTCCGAACTTCTTGAAAGGCCCGCTGCTCCTGTACCTTCTCAATCTCCTGCCCTTACTCATATTGATATTCAAACAATTATTGGCAGGCCCTCATATCAGGTTGGACAAGACCCGACCACTCTTCAAAGTCGGTTTCCGCATTGGTGCTTGAAGGGAGTGCGCTTTGACCTTGATTTGGTCCCGATTGACAAGCAGGCTATGCTGCGCAATCTTGATGCCGCCAAACTCGATATTGAGAGAATGTCGGGTTGGCAAAAGCTTGTCGACGAGCTCCAGAGGGTAAACCGTGCAAATCTTGAGGCCATGCTAACAATGGAAAACGATAAATCTGAATGACAGAAAACTCTTGAGCAGCATGACGCGGAAATGAGGAGCATAGCCACTTATAATGAGAAACTTGAAGCAGAAGTTGAAAAACTTAAGAAAGAGCTCGCCACTTCTTCCACTTCCTACTCTCAGAGAGAGGAAGTGCTTCAAAAACAAGTGAGAGACGCTCATGCGGCGTAGAGAGATGTTGAAGCCAAATTTGAAGCGCATCAGCAAGCTGTAGAAAGCTACCAGGCTGATGTTGCTCAACTTCGAGAGAAAACCAACGACCAGAACTTGGAGATTGAACTGCTCAAAACTCGACTTTCTGAAGTTGAGAAGGAGCGTGATGAAGCTATTGCCGGCAAAGCTGCAGCCGATGAATCTCATATGGCAATTAAAGCTGAAGTCAGCTCCACTCTATTCGAGTTCTACATCCATAGCGTTCTGGGGCATGGTAGCCTTAAGTTTTTGGGGCCGGCATATGAAATCACTTTGGCCAAAGTGTGGGAGGTCATACTTGATATGTTTGGAGGAGTCGGATATGCCGAAGTAGATTTAATGGCGCATTATCTAGATGATGATGCATGTGCCGCTCTTGCCAGGGGAAAGGAGCAACTTGCCAAAGAGAGAGCTGAAACTACAGAAGGAGAACATTTAGGAAAGACAACCTCAACCGACCCAGTTCTACCTTCAGTTTCGGCCGATATCGATATTGCCAGCTCCAGTTCCCATTCTCCTCCTCTTGCTAAAGCCGTTATTGAAAGTGTCACCGCCCACACTGGAGATGAGACTCAAGAAAGCGCTGAAGCGCAAGACTTCGATGTTGACATAGTAAAGTCTACTTCTCCAGGTAACCTCAACGTTTATCTCGCTCAAGTGGACTGCTTGTTCGCTTCGACCGAGTTCGATGAGCTTCTTGCTTATTTCTTAAGTGTCGATGAGCCATTATCCACTCTTTTTATCAGGAATACTGACTTTAACTTTTCTTCTCCTGTAGAGAAAGCACTAAGTATTGCTCAACCTTCCCCTCTTCCAATTGTTTCCTCTCCGCCTCTTCAGATTACTCCCCCTTTCGTTTCTCAACCGGGGTCACAAGAGGAGCAGATAGAAGCTCTTCAAGGCTTGGATGACCCGGTCGTTTCTCAAGAACAGAAGGCCGAAGAACCTGAAGAAGGCGAGAGAACTTCGAAACAGACTGCTTCTGATGACATAACATTATCTACACTTTTCTCTTCGGGCAGTGAATCTTCTTCTAAGAAGAGGGGGAAACACGGAGTCTCAAAGAAAAAGAGAGAAGCTTCTGCTGGTGAGGAAAAAACAGCAGAACGTCCAATTACACCTCTTCCACTTTCTTCCCCTACTCTCACAAGCCGGCCCCAAAAATTGATCATCCGGCCAGGCGTAGGCTTGAAAGGTGGCAGGAACAAGAAATGATGGGCTTGGGACTTATGCTTCTTGTCCTGCTTTTCGCTTTTTTGCTTGTATATACGAAGACTTATGTTAACCGGCGATTGTGCGGGTACCGGTCCCCGCCTTCTTTTGTTTTGAAACCTGCACATGTATAAAAATTTTATAGTATGGAATAAAATGATTCTTTTACTTGTATAAACTTTTGTCTGTATTTGAGAATGCATTTATTCTTTTTTTTATACAAGTTTCTTTATTTTCCCTGTGTGATGTTGCAGTAAACCTATGGTATGTTGCTTGAGCATTGTTTTTATTTTTGCGACTATATTATATTGCCCTCATACCATGGTTTATTGCAATCTCTTTCACGTTGGCAGAATTTTGGAGAACAACTCTTCTGTTTCGAGAAGACTTGTGCTCTTTCTGTAGAGAACAACATTTCCATTTGAAGGAGGTTTGCATCTGTACTTTATTATAATATTTCTATTTTAAGGAAATATTTTTCTGATTTAGTAGAATGTGCCTCGTATTGGAGAAGTTTTCTCCTTTTTTTTCCGCGAAGTTTTTACACTTCACTTTTGGAGAAAGTCACTTTTATTTTGGCAAGTGAATTTTCCTTCGTGGTATAGTGGGCCTCCAAAAAAGGGCTTCGACCTGTTTGTGCTTCCGAAGAGGGCTTTTGTTTGATTGTGCCTCTGGGAAGAGGGCATTTTTGTTTAATTGTGCCTCTGGGAAGTGGGCTTTTTGGTGTAATTGTGCCTCTGGGGAGAGGCCTTTTTTGTCTCTACCTCTGCGGAGAGGCTTTTATTTTTTTCCCTGTCCGTTTGGGAAGCGGGCCTCCGAAGAGGGCTTTTCACATTTCGACTCATGTGAAGTTTTATTTCAGATCGTGGTGAAATGTGTGCCTCTGAGTAGGGCTTTTGCCTAGAAGTTTGAAGTTTCCTTCTCTCGGTTGGATGGATTCACGGGGAGGACACAAGTAACATGGATTGTTTGTTTGCACAAGTGTTCTCAGCTAGTTAACGAGTGTCCTGTGCCACCGGTCAGTCCACAACTTTCTATCGAGAAAGAGAAATCTTTTTTTCGGCAAGTCCCATTAAAGGTCTTTTAGCATTTCAACTATGGTGAAATGGGCCTCCGAAGAGGGATTTTCACATTCCAGCACTTGTGAAGTTTTATTTCAGATCTCGGTGGAATGCGTGCCTTCGAGTAGGGCCTTTGCCTGGAAGTTTGGAGTTTCCTTCTCTCGGTTGGATGGATTCACGGGGCAGACACAAGTAACTTGGATTGTTTGTTTGCACAAACGTTCTCAGCTAGTTAACGAGTGTCCTGTGCCACTGGTCAGTCCACAACATTCTATCGAGAAAGAGAACTCTCTTTTTCTGGCAAGTGCCATTAGAGGTATTTATCCTCCGAAGAGTTGTGCCTCCGAAAAGGGCTTGTGCCTCCGAGGAGGTCTTTTGCTGTTTGCTTCCTGCTGCCCATGTCTTTTCGCCATTTGCTTATATCAGCGGTTTCCTGTTATCATTTCCAAGCGCACATTCCTTTCTTTTGCAAGTAGCTTATTTTATCCAAAGAAGTGTACTTCATTGTTAAATGAGTACGTAGGGATAGGCACAGGCTAATTAATCGAATGTTTGTTTGCACAAATGATCACAATTAGTTAGGAAGGGTTTACCTCTGGCGGAACCACTAACTGTTTGCTTAAAGCACTTCTTATATAGGATTTGAATCTGGAATTTTTGTGTCTAGATATTCATTTGTTGAGTGATGTCAGGGATCGCTTGGTCTTATGATGGGTAAACTTTGTTTTAATAGCCTGCAATATTAAATCGACATTTTAGCAATAAAATTGAAGTACTTTATATATCGAAATAACATAAGCAATAGAGAACACAAGATTTATAGTGGTTCAGCCAAGAACTGGGGCTACATCCACTTTATAGTTCTTATTATTCACTTGCACTGGCTTTACAATGGCTTTCAATACAAGAATCATACATTCATAATTCTTTTTACAAATTTAAGCAAAGCTTTTAAATAAAATATGGACGAAAATGATTGTTGTTCCAATCTCTTGGAGTTGGATCTCCTTCGACAGTTGTCAGTTTAAAAGTGCCATCGAGAAGTTTTTTGCCTATGACATATGGCCCTTCCCAGTTTGGCGCAAACACTCCTGTTGCTGTCATGACCCTTTTCAAGACTAGATCTCCAATCTCAAAGTTGCGTTGGCGAACTTTGGAATTGAAGTGCCTGGCAATTCTTTACTGATGGACTGCAATTCTGAGCTGAGCCTCTTCCCTTTTTTCATCAAGGAAGTCAAGTGCTTCAAATTGCAACTCTTCGTTTTCAGCTTGGTTGAAATGAATTCTTCTATGTGAAGGGACTTCTATTTCTACCGGAATCATTGCTTCTGATCCATATGCTAATGAAAATGGAGTGTGCCCAGTCGTAGTTTTGTGGGTAGTTCTATATGCCCATAGTGCTAGTGGAAGCTTATCGACCCAACCACCTTTCGCTTTCTCCAGCTGTTTTTTGATGGTTGATTTGGTAATTTTGTTTACTGCTTCCACTTGCCCGTTTGCCTACGGATGAGCCACTGCTGAGAAGCTTTTCTGGATCTTGAATCGCTTGCAAAAATCTTGGAACTCTTCACTTTCGAATTGGGTTTCATTATCGGTGATTATCTTTTGAGGCACACTATACCTGCAAATGATATTCTTAGTTACAAAGTTTATCATCTTTTTAGAGGTGATAGTAGCTAATGGTTCAGATTCAGCCCATTTAGTAAAATAATCAACAGCAGCAACAATAGCATATATGATTCCGGATTTGGCAGTTGGCAAAGGCCCGATGAGATCTATTCCCAAATAGAAAATGGCCATGGAGTGACCATCTGTGTTATCTCAGTGGAAGGTGCTCTTGGGATTTTTGCAAATCTCTGGCATCAGTCACATTTTCGGGCGTAGCTTGCAGCATCATGATTAATATCTGGCCAAAAATACCCATAACGGAGAATTTTCTTTGCTAGAGTTTGACCACCTGAATGGTCTTCACACTCTCCTCCGTGTACTTCAGCTAGAATTGTCTTAGCTTGTTCCTTGGTCACACATCGGAGTAATGGCATTGAGAATCCCCGCCTGTACAATCGGCCATCTTGAATTATGTATCTGGAGGCTTTTCTTAGCAACTTCTGTCGTTCCTTTGAACTTTCTGGTAGAGAGCCGTTGAGCAAATATTTCATTATCGGAGTCATCCATGATTCTTGCTCTTGAGATATAGTCATGATCCAGTCAATATCCATCTCGTTAGTGCTTGGAGATGACAGGACTTCCACAGGAACTAATCCCAATAATTTAGCTTCACCAGTGCTTGCGTACTTTGTGAGAGAATCTGCCTTCATGTTCTCTTCCCGGGGTATATGAATTATTGTATAATGGTCAAGATCATCGAGAAGTTCCCAGGCTCTTGACAAGTAGGCAGGCAGATTTCCACCTTAAGTTTGAAACTCTTTTTTAACTTGACATACAATAAGCTATGAATCACTAAAAATCTGCAACACTTTGACATCCAACACTTTAGCAATTCTCAAGCCAGCGATAAGAGCTTCATATTCTCCTTCATTGTTTGTCGAAGGGAATTCCAATCTCAATGCATAGCACAACGACCGCCCTTCAACGGTTTCAAGCACAACCCCAGCTCCGGAACAATAATCGTTTCTGGCACCATCAACATATAATTTCCATCGAATGGGGGATTATCAGTTACTTCTTCCTCACTATCACCTTTATCTGTATATTCGGCGATGAAATCTACCAAAGCTTGTCCATTGATTGCTCTCCGGGGATGATAAATGATGTCGTATTGGATAAGTTCACTATTCCACTTCAGAAGACGACCCAAAGTCTCAGGACGAAACAGGACATGCTTTAGAGGTTGATCAGTGAGGACATTGATATAATGAGCTTGGAAATACGGCCTCAACTTTCTTGACGCAATTAGTAGACAATAGGTGAGCTTTTCCAATTTGAATAATTCATCTCTACCCCGGTGAACCTCTTGCTGATATAATAAACCGGGCGTTGAATTTTTGCATCTTCCCGTAGCAACGCTGCACTGAGAGCATGAGATGAGATTGCCAAATATACGAAAAGATCCTCACCATCATCGGGCTTAGAAAGTATTGGAGGTGTTTCCATATGACGAATCAATTCATTAAAAGCTTTCTGGCATTCAGGAGTCCAGTCAAAATTCTTCCTCCCTTTCTTCAGTGCATCAAAGAATGGAATGCATTTATCAGTAGCTTTGGAAATGAATCGACTTAAGGCAGCGACTTTTCCATTAAGACTTTGCAATTCCTTCTTCGTTCTAGGAGCTTTTACTTCTTTTAAGGCAGCAATCTGAGTAGGATTAGCTTCAATACCCCTAGCACTCACAATGAAACCTAGAAACTTTTCGGACTCCACCCCAAACGAACATTTCAAAGGATTAAGTTTCATTCCGTACTTTTGGAGGATTGCAAACATTTCCGCCAAGTGGTCCATATGGTCTACCGCTTTCTTTGACTTTACCAACATATCGTCAACATAAACTTCCATAGTTTTGGCAATTTGTGGTTTGAACATAGCATTGACGAGCCTTTGGTAAGTTTCCCCTGCATTCTTAAGTCCGAAGGGCATGACTCTATAGCAGTAGAGACCAACATCGGTGACGAAGCTCGTGTCCTCCTGATCCGGCTCATGCATCATAATCTGGTTGTATTTGGAGTAAGCATCCATGAAAGATAACAATTCGTGCCCCGCTATTCCATCCACCAACTGATCTATTCTGGGTAATGGAAAGCGGTCTTTGGGGCAGGCTTTGTTTAAATCTGAGAAGTCAATGCAAACTCTCCGTTTCCCATTAGCTTTCTTAACCAGTACTGGATTTGAAACCCAATTAGGATAAGTAGACTCCCTGATGAAACCATCCTCCATAAGCCAGTCTACCTCTTCTTTCAAAGCTGCTGACCTTTCGGGACCTTGGGTTCTTCTTTTCTGTTTTACCGGTGTAAACTTCGGATCAATGTTCAGAGTATGTACTGCAATTTCCGGGGATATTCCACACATATCAGCATGAGTCCAAGCGAATACGTCCAGATTAGCTTTCAAGAATGTTACCAAGGAATTTTGAATTGTCATACTAAGCTGTTAACCCACATTCACCACTTTGTTCAGATCTTTTGGGTCAACAGGTACCGGCACCGTTACTTCAATTGGCACCACTCTATTCTCCCCTGCACTAGCTTTTCTGGGATCCATTTCTCTTCGTGCCCCGCTATGCTCGCCAGTGTAGGGTCCACCCTGTAATTTCTACAAGGCTGGTTCTTTGATGCGGACAGGGGCCGCCGCATCTTTTCCCATCTCTCTCTTCCTCGCTTCACGCAACTCTATTAGATAACATTCTCGCCCAGCATTCTGATCTCCTTTAATAACTCCAACGTCATTATCCATAGGAAATTTCATAGTGAGGCACCACGGGGCGAGAATTGCTTTAAGAGTTGGTCGGCCTAGGAAGGCGTTGTAGGCAGAAAATTCATCAACAGTTACAAAAGTCTGTTTTCGAACCACCTTTTTCTGCCCCTCTCCAAGCTCGACAAACAAGTCAATAGTTCCAGTTGGCTGCTTCGGTTCCCCAGTGAACCCAACAATTTTCTGAGATGAGGCTTGAACATCAGCCATTGGAATTTTCATTCGGTCGAACGTCTTTTTGAAGAGAATATTACAAGAAGCGCCGCAATCTACAAGCACTCTTCTCACAATAGCCGGCCCAATGCCTGCAGAGATGACCAAGGGATCCATGGTTGGAGCTTCAATACCCATAGAGTCCCTAGCTTTGAACACAATATCATCATTGAAAGTTTTCTATTGCTTCAAAGGTGCAGCGTCTTCTAGCACAAAAACACTCTCTTCTGTTGATGCATACTTCAAGGCACGGGCATATCTTTCCATCTCGCCCCAGCTTCTGCCTTCTGGGTGAGGCCCTCCTATAATCACATTAATGACAGACCTTTCTGAATCATGCACGGTATTCCTCTCGCCCGAGCCAGATGGATGAGCAGGAAGTTGCTGGCCCTTAGTGGATGAAGTTGGGTCATTTCTACTTCTCTTAACATATTGCTGCAACTTGTTCTCTCTCAATAGTTCTTTAATTAAATTTTTCAGATGGCAACATTCGTTGGTATCACGACCGGGCTGATTATGAAACCGATAGAATCTCCCACTTTGAGCATCTTTTTTGCTAACTCTCATCTCCGGCGGTTCAGGATATTCTACTACATCTTTGGTAGCAAAAAAGATATTCTCCGGAGTGTCAGTCAAAGGAGTGAAATCTGAAGGTTTTAAGAAGCGAGGTTTCTTCATATCTTTCTTTTTCTTCCCACCATTATTCTCCCTTTTCCGACTTTCGGACTCCTTTTTGGTAGGAGCAGTGGTATTATTCTTAACCTCTGTCAATGCCACTTTAACTTGTGCTCGAGGGTTTTCCAAGCGCATGAATTCATCAGCTTTCTTATAAAATTTCTCAAGCGAATTCGGTTCTTTCATCTTCAGCCACTTCCCAAATTCGCTTTATTTGTCGATTACCCTCATCAAGTATGTCAAGACCATCCGTGGTTCTGCATTGTCCACTTCAGCCAAAGCTATGTTGAAGCGGTTCAAGAAAGACCTGATGGGTTTCCCAGGATTATATTCCAGGCTTGAGAGTGACATAATATCCTTTGCCTTTGAAGCATACAACCTGAATTGCTCTTTAAACTTCCGAGTCAAATTGGCGAACTGGTCTATGGATCGGACCGGAAGCTTTGTGAACCAGAGTAGAGCCACTCCTTCCAAATATACTAAAAAGTACCGGCATTTGATCTCATCAGACGCTCTAGCACCAGTCATGTGTCAATCATACTTACAGAGGAATTGATTGGGGTCGCTTGTTCCCTTATAGGCCGGGATGGTAGGAGGAACAAACTTCCTTGGAAATTCCGCCTTTAGAATCTTTTCAATGAACGGAGTTTTTCTCGGAGCGAACCCCCATTCCTTCTCATCTTCATCCCTCTGCATGCTTTCTTTCATGATTTGTCGCACCATGCCCGAAAGATATTCCTCATCATTTAAAGGATCTGCAAGACAGACTTCGGCCATTTTCTCGGAAGTTTGTCTGGACAAACGTTCGCGGAGAGTTGGCTGTGGTCTTGATCCTCCAGCTTGAGGAGGTGTTTCTTTGACGGGGCTAGCTGCTCTTTGAGGAATATTCCTCTCTTCAGGATCATGAACATCATCTGCAAGGTTTTCTTCGTTATTTACCGATTGACGGTTTGCTCCGAGCAATGCTTTTATCCTCTCAAGCATTAAAGCATTCTGAGTTTCCATCTGCTGGTATAATCCAGATACTGCAGCATTTAACTCCGTTAGTGTAATTACGACACTTGGTGCTGCTTGGCTTGACGAAGGAGAAGTGGCAGTATTTTCATGGACATTACTAGGTCTTGTGGATCCGCGCTTTCTTCCAGGAGCCATTATCTCTGATAGACTTTTGATTTTGAGAGAGACTCTTTCAACAAACTTTTGCGAAGCAATGACGAATATAGCCTGAGCTCAATTCTCAGTGAAAGTACCAAAAATGTTAACGCTAAAAATTGAACGCTAACACCCCGGTGTGTGTAGAGATTAAGTGAAAGCACCACCCGTGAACATGAGAATTAGAAACAAGTAGAAAAGTCACAGAAAAAGCAGTAAAAGACAACAGTTTTATAGTGGTTGGGCTTCAGGTTAAGCCTACGTCCACTTTAATCTTCTTTATTGCTGAATCAATCACAACATTACAACAATCTTTGATTACAACAGTGATGAGACAAACAACTAGAACTCCGACGTAGGAGAAGTCTTTGAATCCATGTCGATTGCGTTAGATTTCCTCTTGAAGTTTGTTGAGATGTCCTTTGTGTTTGAAGTGTCGAGTGAGTCGAGAATTCAGCAGAGTATCGGTCTTTCAGAAGTGAGCCAAAAGATCCCCTTTTAGTTGGAGTAGGTAGGGTATTTATAGGAGAGTTCGGCATTAGGTCGTAGGTCGAAAACGACCTTGGATAGGTCGTAGCTCGCTCGCGACCTAGTGGGAGTCGTTTATGGCTTATACATGGTACACTTGATCGTTCTGGAGAAGCTAGCAAGTCATAGGTCGTGGCCGACCTAGGTAGGAAGCGGCATAGGAAGCTCCTTTGGTATGTTTGGGTTGTGAACGACTTAGGTATAGGTCGTAGGTCGTGGGCGACTTAGTAGACACGGTTTACGGCCTAACAGGAGCACCTTTGATCATTCGAACAAGTCATAGATCGTGGGCGACTTAGGGTAGGAACGACATAAGGAAGACAAGTTACCTCGGCTTTGTATAGCTCGCTAGGTCGCTAGGTCGTTAGGTCGTAATGCCTTAGCTCGTTGCAGAACTTTATCCCTGTTAGGTCGCTCCCCTTACCAACTCGCTAGGTCGCGTATACCTTTAGGTCGCTAGGTCACCTCAGTCCATAGTTCATTGGTGCACTAGGTCGCTCAGTCCATTTAGCCACTAGGTTGTTTAACTTGCTGAGCCGCTTTATGTGTTAAGTCGCTTACTCCCTTAAGAAGTTATGTCGTGCCTACACATAAGCCGTTAACTCGTTAAGTCATAGGTCGCTGGACCATCTAATCCTTTAGGTCCTGTACCTCGTTAGGTCGTAATGCTTGCTGCACCATTAGGTCGTTAGGACCGTCCTATCTTTAGGTCGTTTATGAAGTTAGGTCGCTAGGTCGCTCAAAAAAGGAGTTAACAGAGGGCACTAAAATTACTTTAGTTCCTAAACAGCGGCAACAAAGTGAAAGCAAGTTGGAGGAGATTGAAGAACTAAAGACTCTGTTATCTATGAAGGTATTTGTCAAGGAAGTAGAGGATGAGCCTGAAGTATTTCTGTTAATTGGACGTGAAAGTAGTGAAGCGGTTGAAATTCCTGAAAAAGTTAAGCCAGTGTTGAAAGAATTTGAAGATGTACTTCCTGAAGAATTGCCAAAATAATTACCACCGTTGAGAGACATACAACACCAGATTGATCTTGTTCTGGGAGCTATGTTACCACATAGACCACATTATAGAATGAGTCCAAAGGAGCACGAAGAATTGAGAAGGCAAGTGGAGGAGTTACTTGAACAAGGGCGCGTACAAGAAAGTTTAAGTCCTTGTGCAGTACCAGCTTTGTTAGTGCCGAAGAAGGATGGAACTTGGAGAATGTGTACAGATAATCGAGCACTAAACAAGATTACAGTGAGGTACAGATTTCCAATGCCGAGATTGGATGACTTGTTAGACCAGTTGAATGGAGCTGCTATTTTTTCAAAGATTGATCTGAAGAGTGGGTATCATCAGATTCGAATTCGACCAGGGGATGAATGGAAGACAACTTTCAAGACACGGGAAAGGTTGTATGATTGGCTGGTAATGCCATTTGGTCTTTCGAATGCACCTAGTACTTTTATGCGGGTGATGAATCAGATCTTTCGACCATTTATTGGAAAGTTCATGGTGGTATACTTTGATGATATATTGATATACAGTGGAAGCACAGAAGAAGACCTACAACACTTGCGGAAAGTGTTGATGATACTTTGTTAGGAGAAATTTTACGCGGCAACAAAGAAGTGTGTGTTCATGACTCGAAGTTTTTATTTCTGGGATATGTTGTATCTGAAGAAGGTATCCAGGTGGATCAAAGTAAAGTTGAAGCAATTAGAAATTGTCCACAGCCCAGGACGATAACAGAAGTTAGAAGTTTCATGGTTTAGCATCATTCTACCGAAGGTTTATTCCACATTTCAGTAGTGAGATGGCGCCTGTTACTGATTGTATGAAAGGCAAGCAGTTTTCATGGTCGAAGGAAGCAGGATTTGCTTTTGAAAGAATTAAGGAACTTTTGACGACAGCACCAATTCTAGTTTTGCCGGATTTTCAGTTTTTATTTGAATTAGATACTAATGCATCTAAAGTTGGAATTGGAGGAGTGTTAAGTTAGAGGGGCCGTCCAATTGCTTATTTCAGTGAGAAGCTTTCGGGAGCAAAGATGAGATATAATACTTATGACGTGGAATTTTATGCTATTGTCCAAGCCATAAAACATTGGAGACACTATTTGTTTCATAAAGAGTTTGTGTTGTATACTGATCATGAAGTGTTGAAGCATTTGCAGGGATAGGATAAGATTGCAGCCAGACATGCTTTATGGATCGCATACTTGCAACAGTTTACATTTGCGGTAAAGCATAAGTCGGGAGTTACAAACCGTGTGGCAGACGCATTGAGTAGAAGAAATCATTTGTTGACTACGATGAGAGTTGAAGTGACGGGATTTGATGTACTTCTAGAATTGTTTGTTGAGGATCCTTACTTTGTGAAGATTATAGATGAAGTCGAGAAAGGGAAGACGGATAAGTATCTGTTGGTGGATTGTTTTCTATTCAAAGGAAGTCAGTTGTGTATACCAGAATGCAGTTTGCGAATGAAAATTGTGAAGGAATTGAATGAAGAAGGTCATGTGGGAAGAGATCGTACTTTGCAGTTGATTTCTCAATCATATTTTGGGTCTTCCATGAGGAAAGAAATTAAAAGATTTGTGCATAGATGTCACATATCTCAAGTTTCCAAAGGGACAGCTACGAATGCAGGATTGTATATGCCATTGCCCGTGCCTACTAGACCATGGGTTGATATTAGCATGGATTTTGTTTTGGGTTTGCCAAGAACTCAACAAGGAAATGATTCTATATATGTTGTGGTGGATAGATTTTCGAAGATGGCACATTTCATAGCTTGTAAAAAGACCGTCGATGCAGTCCGTGTTGCTCAATTGTTCTTTAAAGAGGTTTATCGACTACGTGGGCTACCTGAGACCATCGTTTCGGACCGGGATACACGATTTCTAAGTCATTTTTGGTTGAGTTTGTGGAAAATGGTTGGAACTAAGCTGAATTTTAATAGCGCCTATCATCCGCAAACAGATGGGCAAATGGAAGTGGTGAACAGATCTTTGGGAAACTTGTATTGAGATCTCTTGTGAAAGATAATTTGAAGAGCTGGGATGTGAAATTGTGTCTGGCGGAATTCGCATATAATCATGCAGTGAATCGAAGTACTGGATTCAGTCCATTTCAAGTAGTATATTCAGCAGTTCCAAAGGGACTGTTGGATTTGCCGACAGTGCCACTTCAGAAAGGAGTTGTTAAACGAGCTTGTGATTTCGTGAATGAGTTGCAGGAGTGTCATAGAATTGTTCATGAGCGATTGCTTAAGTCAAATGAGAAGTATAAGCAATTGACAGATAAGAAGCGAAGGAGTGTAGACTTCAAAGAGGATGATTTTGTTTACGCAGTTTTGACGAAAGATCGTTTTCCAGTTGGAACTTACAAAAAATTGAAAGCTAGAAAGATTAGTCCGGTAGAAATCTTGAAGAAGATCAATGATAATGCTTATCAGTTGAGATTGCCGGATCATATCCATACGGCCGACATTTTTAACGTCAAACACTTGATTCCATATCACGGGAATAAGTGTGTCGAAGAACAGGAAAGTGTGAATTCGAGGTCGAGTTCTTGTCAACCGGGGGAGGATGATGCAGCGCACCAGGCTTTAGGTCGTAGGTCGTGTGCTTTAAGTCGCCAACGACCTAGCGGGTTACGGCCTAGTGGGATACAAGGGGAGGATGAAGCGAGTTATGCAGGGATAAATGATCCAGCGACCTATGATAAGTCGCTGAGCGACCTAACGAGCTATGCATTACATGATAAGCGACCTAACGAGTTAACCAATCAACCTGAGCCGCATTGATTCCTTAGGTCGCGCATTCACTTATGTCGCTCTGTTCTTAAGTTGTTCATGCATCCAAGGCCGCATCTTTTAGGTCGCAATATCTTATGCCACAATTTCCTTAAGTCGCTACTGAAGATAAGTCGCTAAGTTGCTCCTGGAGGTTCTGTTAGTTTGCATAAGTGTTGTAATTTACTTATGTCGTTATGTAATTGAGTCGCTTATGTACATGATAGGTCGTATGTCGAGTTGTATTTCCTTTATGTTGTATTTGTTAACTCGTTGTGGTTAATTCGTAGGTCGCGTCTGTTGAGTCGCTTTTGAGTTAGGTCGGTCGTGTATTAGATCGGCTGAGTTGTGTGTGTTGTAAAACTCTATAAATAGGGGTGATGGGTCATTTGTAAAGGTAGTTGATTTTGAATAAACTTTTGTTTGAATGCTTTGTGCCTCTTTAAAATTGAAAGTTAAGTGTTATCTCCTTTCTCCATTTTCGGTTATTCGAGTGCGCTCGAATCAACGGATTTGAAGCCGATTCACGGAATCTCGTGCGCGAGATCAACGTAGAAGAATTGTAGATCTTTTAACACGGTATCGTGCGTGATCAACGTGTTGGAGATAGCTAGAATCTGGTATCTCTTGAGATCAACGGATTTGGACATTTGGGTATTTTAAATCCATCGATTCAACTTTTCACCGTTTCATCCATATTTGGTATATCCGCTGCGTCAATAGTAGTGGGAATTTAGTCGCACGGTAGCCTAGTAGTGGTGTTTTCATGATTAGTAGCCAAGAGGGCAGCGTTTCCACATTTAATAGCGTTATGGCGGTGTTTAGATGTTTAGTAGCCTAGCCGTATTGTTTACATTAGCAGCACTAAGAGCAGTGGTCGATCGTTAGACATGAGATTCTATCCTTGGTTCGATCCATCGTATTAGCCTACACAGATTGTAGTGTAGGAATATATTAGATAATAATATTTAGGTTACAGACCTTAAGAATTCATGGACACTTGTATCACACCCTATATCATCTAGAGTAGTATTGAAGTAACTACATATGATCATCACATGTTAAACTTGCACCGATTCATTAGGATTTTGTTTGACCCACTCTCTCCTTTCCATTTTTTCCCACCACATGATGATGGGTTAGCAATTGATTGGGCATACGAAGTGGAGAAATGAGCTTTACATTGGAGTTCTCATATTTTTGTTATGCACCATGTAATTATTTACTGTATTAAAAGTTTGTAAAATATATATTGTACTTTGAAATAGTGTAAATCGCAAATAAAGTATTTTGTAGATTGTTTTCTTAAATGTATATTTCTTTGTTTTTTTTTTTAATTTCTTCCACCGTGAGATCTGAAAGTGTAGGATGTCTTCAAACTTACCTTTATAATTATGTTCTATAATGTTTTAAAAATATAACTCTGGGGTAATGATTCAACTTTACATTCTTAAACTTTTTAACAAAATAGGGTTATTGTCGAAACCTAAAATGATTCAAATAAGAAAGTAGAGGAAATTTTGGAATGTACCATAGCGTTAACCCACCATACTTATATCCTTTTAGTATTCTCAGACTTCCAAATTAGATTCAACTTTGCTGACGATCCCTGTTTTTCTTCTCTAAACGCATTAAAAGTCAACCTAGTTCATACTTTGCTCCAACGATGGATTTAATTTCATTTTAAAATTGTTGGAAATTAGTGGATAGGAACAGTAACAAGAAAGTGATGAGACTTGTATCATGGTTGAGGCAATTGTCTTGAAGGTGAAATTGGGTACGACTATGGTGCAATTGATAATTGTCATCCGCTAGTCAAGGTTAACACAATAATCATTCAAACTTGTGTACTCAAGGTTGAAGGATTTGGAGATTTATATAAGTCACTTCCCATGAGTTTTAAGTGTTTTTCGAAAGGAAGGTTTAATTTTAAAGGAAACCATAGAGAGAAGTGGAAGAGATACTTTTTTTTGCTGCAGATCTTGGATTGATTTTCCAAAGAAGAGAGAAATGAGAGAGAATGAAAATAAGCATAAATTATTCTCTCTCTTAAGCTTGTCAATCACAGTAAATTTTTTGCATTCTATAAATACATTTCCTCATTAATGAAGAATGCAAAAGGTTAAGCAATGAAAAGACTTTGGTTTTTGTTGCAATTATCCATCAGGTGGGAAATACCAAAATCCCTAAACTTTAATAATTTGATGATATGAACAACGTTCTATAAAAGTACCGAGGTAATCCGGTCTTGCCACGTGCCAAATGATGATTAGTTCTTTGGACATGTGATAGCTCCTCTAACAACTTGCGGTAACTTATATACTTATGTTATATCTCATTGTAAAACATGCGGTTGCTTGTTAGCTTTAGCTTGTAGCTGTTCATATGCTTAAACTTGCGACAGCTTATGTATTTTAATTCGCGACAGCCTATGTACTTTAACTGAACGCAGTCTTATTAATAACTTACGATGGGTCATATGTTACAACTTATGGTAGGCATGTATTGTAGAACATGTAGCAGTCCATATATCATAACCTATGATAGCTTCTATCATTGACTTTGCGGTGACATAAACATTTAGCATGCGATTGCTTTAATGATAACCTACAGTGAGTTATATCGTATCTTTCTATAGCTGTTTATTCATAAACCAAGGGTAGGTGTTAAATATGCAACAACTTTCACCTTTGAAACTTGCAACTACTTTCAGTTATCAATATACGATTGCAATTACCCTTTAACAGTTGGTAGCTAAGTAATTTGTAACTTGCAGTTAACTCATGATTAAAAACATGCGGCAACTCCAAGTCTCCAAACCGTGTGGTGGCTTAATTTCTCAACATGTCAATATTGTATTATTTCAGTTTTCAAATTATTCATTTATTTACATTGAACGACATTTAACTTATATTAGTTTCTAGAAAACAATAATAGCACTGTGATGCATATAAGTTGACTTTAAGTATAAATTTGGTGTTTCAGGCCAAATCGCTTCAATTACCATGTGATTTTTTTATTACTTGTCGATTTCCTCAAATTTTGGCTATGATAAATCAAAATGTATGCATATTTATCTGACATGCTTCTTTTAAGATATAACAATTGTGAAATCACCATTTTGTTCGAGTATATTTACACTTTGCATTGTTTATTTATTCATCCATATATCTAATCATATGATCGAACGAACTGCCCAGGCTTTTGTACTAACAAATTTGATGACCAATTCTATGTATAGTGACCCTGCTATAACTTGTAAGACTGAATGAACAACCGTATAGTGAAGCCTTTCTTTTAAGAATCTTGCTTCAAAATAGTGAGCAAATTCTTGAAAGAATCTCTACTGAAAACATGCTTCATTGTTCATGATAAACTTGCTACAAAATAATCATAAAACTCAATCAAGCCTTTCTTTTTTTCTGAATTTTTCTTCCACCTATATGTTCGCAGTATAAATAATAATTAAGAATGTGATTTAAGTTTTTCTTTCTAAATATAGGATAGTAAATCCGTAGTTGGTTTTGAAATCATTATCTATACTTATAACTATTTTTCACTTAATCAATTCTTCCATAACTATTAGTCACTCTTCAAAGTGAATGCAGTCCTGGATGAATGGTCAAGTGGTTAAGAATGAAATTACTGATGGAAATTAGTAGAGTTCAAGCAAAATTACTCCTTTAAAAACTCTTTTACTAATGATTCAATGTCTGTTTCAAACGGTATACATCGTTCAGGATTCGTTCCCTGAATCATTCAAGTTTTTTACAAAAGAAAATACAAATATATGTATATAAACAAGTTGAAATCGAGGTATCAAAGTACGATCGACGTGCCAGAGTTTCGGCGATCTCGACCTGGTTCCGGCGTGGACCGGACCAAAACAATGAGATAAAACTGGTTTCATCTTGACAAAATGCACAGGAGAACAATCGCATGTGAAGCAAAACAACAAAATAAAAACTTTATTCACGTGAATCAATTTATGCTGTAAAACCAGAGACAAATTCAATCAAAAATTTATTCACGTGAATCAAAACTTTGTCTACCATATACAAATTCACATGAATCAATTTATGCTCTATAAAACCAAGCGATTCAATCAATATACGTTGCGGCAGAAATGAATGGCGACACCTGTTCACTGCAGCACCTCTTCGCGGCAGCAGAGATCCTTGCTCGAGATCGATCTTCCTTCAACAAAAAGCGGCGACCAGATTTTTTTTTTCTACCCAATTTGATTTACTGCGCTGATTTTGATTTGCTCAAGCTCGATCCTATTTCGTCTATTTGATTTGCGTATGAAGAGAGGAGATAGATAATGGGCCAGTTGTGAATGATTTAGGTTTAAACTTTAAATGTACACTCGAATTTAAAAGCAAATTGTTTTAATGGGCCGGTTTAATTGTATTATTGATATACATAACCAAATCCTAGATCCAAATCTAGAAAAGAGTATCATATAGTATAGTTTTAAGTTTTTAACAAGTAATTCATGCTTATATATTTATTATTGTCAAATTGAATTGTGAACATTAACCTTTATTCTGCATATGCATATATACTTTTATTTGATAATTGAACAACTATGAATGGAAGTTCTATAATGTAAATAATATATTGTTTAGTTTGCATTAAAATGTATTAGCTTTAAGTAATTAAACATTAAATTATTTTGTTTCTTATTTGGGGGGCTGATTATGGAAAATCGTGATATCGTTTGGAATTATTATACGGCCGTTATTGGTGAAAAAAGAGAAAAACAGATGTAATTATTGTCATAAAATAATTTCTGATGGTGGTATAACACGTATGAAAGAACATTTAGCAAGACAAATAGGCGACGTGGCAGTATGTTCGACTGTTCCCAGAGAAGTCAGAAAATTTATACGAGAACATCTGAATAAAAAGAGAAGTGAGCGAAATCAAGGGTAGCTCGAAAAACAATGCGTGCAAGAAGAGCTAATGAGCATGCCCGAACAACAAAATGAAGATACCAACAGTGATGGAGGTGAAGATGACAGAGAGCTAAGATGCGTTTTGCAAGAAAGTAAAGAAAGTTATATGAACTCAGGTGTAGGATCTAGTGGAACAGGTATGCGATATAGCGGACTAAAGTGCAATGACCGTTCTAAATCAATCGGAATAGATGATGATTTAGCAACACGGGCAGCTGGAAGGATTGATCCCTATGTACAAAAACAAGAAGGTAGAACTCAACCTTCTATTAGAACTGCAATAAAAGGCATTAAAGATGCCAAAAAACACATAGGTCTACAATATCAATTTTTTTTACTTTAATCATATCCCACACAATGTTGCTAATAGTCCTTACTATGAAACTATGGTAGAGGCCATTCAAGAAGCTGGTCCTGAAATTAAAGGTCCCACAACACATGAATTATCAAAAACATATTTATATTTAAAGTGCACTGAAATCAAACAACACATCGACACTTACTCCAACTTTTGGGATGAGTATGGTTGTACGTTGATATGCGACGGTTGTGCACACAAAACAGAAGAAAAATTATTAATTTTCTTATGTATTCTACCCAAGAAACTGTCTTTCTTAAATCTGTAGATGCTACCGACAAATTTCAAAGTGCTGAGTATATTTGTGGTCTAATGGATAATGTTGTTAATTTTATTGGAGAAGATAGAATTATACGAATAGTAACTGACAATGGAGCAAATTACAAAGGCTGTTGGCCAACTACTGATGGAAAAAAGAAGAAAACTATATTGGACACCATGCACAGCACATTGTACCGATTTGATTCTTGAAGATATTTTAAAAGAAACCGAGGTAAATCGATAATTTTAAATTGTCAATCAATAACAGGATTCATATACAATCATCGTTGGTTGCTTACCATAATGAGAAAAGAAACCAATAATAAAGAGCTGATTCGGCCAGTAGTAACTTGGTTTACTACTCACTTTATTACATTGGAATCCATATACACACATAAAGAATCTAAGAAGAATGGTTTCTTCGAGGGAGTGGAGTGCAAAGATTCATAAACTCTATCCTAAAGATAAAAAAACTGCAATTCTTATCTATATTTTGATCCACAGTGATAAATTTTAGGCCAAAGTTGCTGGTATTATTCTCGTATTTAGTCCACTTGTAAAAGTTTTAAGAATGGTGGACAATGATGATAAAGCAGAGATGGGATATCAATATGAAGCAATGGATCGCGCGAAGGAAACAATTAAGAAAAATGTTGGTGTAAGATAGTGTCAAAAGTGGTGGAATATAATCGATAAAAGATGGAAAAGACAACTACATCGACCTATTCATGCAGCAGGTATTTTTTTTAATTATTGCAAAATCATAAAAGTACATATTGTTATCTCACTTTTTGGCCAAAACTGGAATATCAACAAATTGGCAAGGAACGATGGATATCGGGATTGGAGATCGATTGGAAAAAAGGCTACAATCGATGACGTCAAAATTTGATTGAGCTCCGATCGGGACGAAATTGATTGGAGATGATGATAAGGACTAGGAAAGGCTATGTTTCAAATTTCAGGTTAATCGGAGTTCGTATGAAGGAGATATGATCGATCCAAGGTAGGAAGGACATACTGTTCGAACCCATCGGCACGCAAGGATGGTTCGAATCAATCAGGGGTTGCGTTCGTATCGATACCGTTCGTATCGATGCCATTTCGAATCGATGCCGTTCGTATCGATACCGTTCGTATCGATGCCATTTCGAATCGATGCCGTTCGTATCGATTGGTATGGGTTCGGCTCAGAGAGGTTCGCATCGGTTAGGTGTTGGTTGGACTTGATAGCGTTCGTATCGGTCAAAGGCAAAGCAGGGTGAAGGACTTCGAATCGATACACTTCGTATCGATTGGCATGGACGAGACTCGGTTATTTCGTATCAGAAGGTTAGGTGGACTTCGACTCGATGACAACATAGGCCTCCTTCGTATCCATAAGGTGTACAGGGGTTGGTTCGTATCGATGGTGGTTCGAATCGATACAGTTCGTATCGATCAAGAGGAAATGTAGGAGTTTGTTTCGAATCGATGCGCTTCGCGTCGTTATAAAGTAATGGGATGGATGCGCAGAAGTCCTTCGTATCGATCAGCGTTGGATCGATACGAAAAGGAAGTAGTAGTTTTGGGATTCTGGATTCGTGCCTATCGATACAGAGAGATGGATGCGAACTGATATTTGTCGAGATCTGATATTTGTGCTCGAATATCATTGGTTTGTGTTCATACACTGGTGCTTTCACTGTATTTGGGGTTTGTTACCAATTTTGGCGCAAACACTTGGGTGCTTTCACTGAGAAAGACTAGCACCCGCTACATCGGATTTGACGTTCAGGTTTGAAGAGTTTGAGGAGTCTTGATTTGAGGACAATGACTAGGCAAAATAGTAGAAGGAAAAGGGTTGAGAGAAGCCAACAGGAAGGAAGTCAACAAGCATCCTCCGGAGCTGGGAAAGGACAGGCTTCGATTTACATAACCCGGGATGAGATGGAAGCCATGGCAAATTCATTGCAGGAGAGATTGTTGAAAAGTCAACAGGAAATGATGCAGACTTTCTTTGAACAAATGAGAGCTGTAGGGACGCAGAACTTAGGAACAACTACAACAGCTGTGGATACAGAATAGGGGACTAGGGTTGTGGAACCCAATGGAGGACAGGGTACGGAGCCAGAAGGCAATCAACAAGGGCTTGGGGGCGGGCCCATAGGATCTAACACAGGAGGGCCTTTGGAAGGAGTTCAACAGGCCAGGACTAACATTGCTGTTAGTGAGCCCCATGAAGAGTATGTGTCGGAGTTCCCTCGGGGGAATGGGAGGCAACTCCTAACAGACAATACTGGATTAGTGGAGATCATTAGAAAAACTATGCGAGGTGGTTTGACCAACAGAGACTTGGAAGGAGTGAACAGGAGTCCATTCGCTCGGGAAATAAGGATGGCTTAGAATCCACCTAAGTTCAAGCTACCTAGTGTGGATGTGTATGATGGTAAGGCAGACCCAACCGATCACTTGATGAGGTACACCAGACACATGGAGGTGCTGGGGGCATCGCAGGAAGTAATGGTACGATGCTTTCCATTGTACTTGACAGACTTAGCTGCAATGTGGTTTAGGCAGCTGGGAGAAGGGTCTATAAGGACTTGGAGGGAATTGGTGGAAAGATTTTTGGGACAGTTTCGGGTTCACGTCAAGAGGCCAAAGAATGTGATGACGTTAACATCGGTAAAGCAAAGGATGGATGAATCGCTTAGGGCTTTTCTAATCGATTCAGTGCAGCAGTTGCTTCGGTGGATCGGCCTAATCCATCGATGGTTTTAATGGCAGCACTATCAGGAGTCAGGGAGGATTCAGATTTTAAGGTATCTCTGATACGAGATCCCCCACAGGATCTCGACAAATTCTTTCATGAGGCAGAGAGGTTCCTTCGGCAGGAAAATGCGAGTACGAATTTAAAGTTGAAAAAGGTTAATGCAACTGAGAGTGGAGGACCATCCAGCAAAGGTTCGGATAAAGACAAAGGAAAAAGGAAGTTGGATGATGATTCTGGAAATGCTAGGAAGCGATGGAAGGATCCAAAGTTTTCCACATACACAAGATTGAACGAGACATTGGAGCGGATATACCAGGATACTCGGAATTGCCTTCCCTACCGAAGGCCGGCTAAGAGAGAACCATTAGAACGGGAGAGGACATCAGGAAGGCACTGTCTCTTCCATGATTTGGATGGACACGACACCAACAGCTGCAGGCATTTGAAGGATATAATCGAGGAGCATGTCAGGAAGGGACTGTTGCCACAATATGTCGGAACTCGGAATGCAACGGCGGCGTAGGAGCAACTGCCGCCTACCTCAAGCCACGATCGTGGAAGGCCCAGTAATGATGATCGATTGATCATCCATTGATCAGGATAATGCGAAATAAGTAGCGGACTACTGGCAAGCAACCAATTCATTTACACATGTATGGGGACGGAGATAGCCCCTAGGCATGCTCTGAATGATGATAAACTGCGATGCTATGGTTTGTGAAATTTATCTTTTGCTTTTTGATTGGACACTGCTTTTCTTTTTGGATATGGTTTTGGAGTTTTGATTGGACTCCTGGTTTTGCTTGCTTTTGATTTGGATTTTCCTTTGGATGATTGTTTTCGGTTCTGGATTTTGGATTGGATTTTTATCTGGTTTTTGATAAACGGTCGTTGGGTATGGATTATGCCTGGCAAGGGGTGATTCACTTTGCCCGAACGTGGTAAATTGACTCATTCAGGTCGTCGAGTATGGACTATGCTCGGCAAGGGTCCGGAGTGACCAGGATTCGGCCTAGGACTTAGGCCATGTATTATCAATTGTTATTTTCAGGTCGTTGAGTATGGACTATGCTCAATAAGGGTCTGGAGTGACCAGGATTCGGCCTAGGACTTATGCCCTGTATTATCAATTGTTATTTTCAGGTCGTTGAGTATGGACTATGCTCAACAAGGGTCCGAAGAGACCAGGATTCGGCTTAGGACTTAAGCCATGGCTTTGTACAACGTCCAGGGACACTGGACCAAGGTCATCAAGTGTGGATTGCGCTTAGCAAGAACCCGGAGAGGCCAGCTCAGCGTCCAGGGACACTGGACCAAGGTCATCAAGTGTGGATTGCGCTTGGCAGGAACCCGGAGAGGTTATGGATTCGGATATCGACCCGGAGAGGTCCTGGATTCGGTTATTGGCTATTGGATGAGGATGAATTAGGACTCGGTTGTCGAGTTCGGATGGATATGGAATTGGCTAAGGCTCTGGCTATTGGATTTGGGATTGGGCATCGACTCGAAGCAGTTAAGGATGACATACTCTAGCGATATGGCTATGGACTTTGGATATTGGAATCGGAACTATTCAAAACACGCCTTCTTATCACAAGGAATGTTTTGAGGGGCAAAGTGTTATCCCACTTTTTGGCCAAAACTGGAATATCAACAAATTGGCAAGGAACGATGGACATCGGGATTGGATATCGATTAGAAACAAGGCTACAATCGATGACGTCAAAATTTGGTTGAGCACCGATTGGGACGAAATTGATTGGAGATGATGATAAGGACTAGGAAAGGCTATGTTTCAAATTTCAAGTTAATCGGAGTTCGTATGAAGGAGATATGATCGATGCAAGGTAGGAAGGACATACTGTTCGAACCCATCGGCACGCAAGGATGGTTCGAATCGATCAGGGGCTGCGTTCGTATCGATACCGTTCGTATCGATGCCATTTCGAATCGATGCCGTTCGTATCGATTGGTATGGGTTTGGCTTAGAGAGGTTCGCATCGGTTAGGTGTTGGTTGGACTTGATAGCGTTCGTATCGGTCAAAGGCAAAGCAGGGTGAAGGACTTCGAATCGATACACTTCGTATCGATTGGTATGGACGAGACTCGGTTATTTCGTATCATAAGGTTAGGTGGACTTCGACTCGATGACAACATAGGTCTCCTTCGTATCCATAAGGTGTACAAGGGTTGGTTCGTATCGATGGTGGTTCGAATCGATACAGTTCGTATCGATCAAGAGGAAATGTAGGAGTTTGTTTCGAATCGATGCGCTTCGCGTCGTTATAGAGTAATGGGATGGATGCGCAGAAGTCCTTCGTATCGATCAGCGTTGGATCGATACGAAAAGGAAGTAGCAGTTTTAGGATTCTGGATTCGTGCCTATCGATAGGGAAAGATGGATGCGAACTAAGGTGCAAAACATGGATACGAGCGCGTCTTCAGGAAAGAAGCGTTCAACACGGCGACAAAGGTGGATCAACCCAGGGATCTCGCGACACGTCATCGATGCGCACGCACTTTGGATGGAGTCGAACAAGATGGATTCGAAGCAATGGATTCGAAGACGACAAGCCAGCGGACAACCCAAACTCGAATCGATCATAACTCAAGATCCACTGATCCAAATGCAATGAAATTTTCATAGGAGCTTACATACATGTTGAAGAATGTCCACACCAAATTTCACCTCGATTGGGTGATTTTCTGATCGATTCGAATGGAGTTCGAATCGATACCAAAGTGGGCCCAAATTTCCTGAGGCCGGGCATGTGGGCCCCCTCACGTGCCAGAAGTGGTCTCCTAGATTTTCAGCGAAATATCAGCATCCCACGCCTATAAATAGAGCCCCTGGTCACTCAGAAAAGGGGATCTCTCTGGATCTTTGGCCTTTCAACTTGGGGACTTTGCCGGATTCATTTCTACACTTCAATATTGCTATTGTACTAGAAATTCTTCATGTTTACTACTGTAATCATCTGTAACCGGCAAAGATAATCAATAAAAGGATAAAAATTTTGAGTAGACGTAGGCCGGAGATAGCCGAACCACTATAAAACTTGTGTCTCTGTTTATTATTTGTGAATTGCTGTTTGATATTTGTTGAGATCTGATATTTGTGCTCGAATATCATTGGTTTGTGTTCATACACTGGTGCTTTCACGGTATTTGGGTTGTGAGCAATTTTGGCGCAAACACATATCATGTCAATATTTCTTTGAGCTATCAAATTGCTTTAAGTTATTTTCTCAATCCTCCTATACAATACGGAGATAATGCAACAAACGATGTAAATGGATGGACAAATATTCTTGAAAAAATGGTACCTGATATTGCTATGCAAACTGAAATTTCAAAAGAGGTAATAAACAAATTATTAATGTTTAGCGCAAAGAGTAACTTAGTTTATTATGAATGATTCATTGGTTGAAAAATATAGAATGAAACTTGATGTATTTGGTTCTGCAAAATCGAAACGTGCAATTAAGTCGTGTTTTCCAGCTATGTAGTGGTCAATAATTGGTAGGGAAGCTGCTTCAAATTTAACACGCATAGCTGTGCGTATTCTTAGCCAAACAGTTTCTTCTTCAAATTGAGAAAGAAATTGGACGACATTTGCAATGATTCACACGAAGTTAAGAAACAGAATAAAAATGGAGAACTTAGAAAAATTGGTATTTGTATAAGAGTACGACATGCTAAACGCCAACAAACAACCGACCAACTTATTGATTTAGATTACATCTTTCATGAGGAGGATCCACTTGTAGAATGGACTAGAGAAGCTGAGAATCCACTACTTGATAATGCAAGTGATAATCCTTGGTCAGACAATGATAATGTATCTGTAAAAAATACTAAAAATGATAGTTCATCAAATGATGATTCAGGTAATGCTGGTGGTGACGGTATTGGTTCTAGTGGTTATGGCGTTGGTTCCACTTTTGATGAGTCTCAATGAGACATCCAAAATTATGAAGCAGATGAGTATAGTCGACGAAGAGATAGAAATTTGAACGTTGTACATGAAGATCAAGGGGATTATGATGACATATATACTTCTAACAATGTCTCCGGTTTTAGGTATTCTACATCTGACTATACCGAAGGTTATTCGTATTATGGGTTAAATAAACCGTATGCTGCTGAGCCATCAAGTAGTCAAGATAACCCTCACCCTTTGATAATATGATGATGACATTTTTAAGTTCGGATCAGATATAGCAGTATGCTTTTCCAGCATATTACACTACTAGAATCGGCCTGTATAGTGTCCAGGCCTTGCGTCAGCGAGAATCGGCTAAAAAATGTGGCTGATTCTAGCCGACGCAATATTGCATTACAGTAGCAACAACCCACGAACATTTTTCTCATTTTCTTCCCTCCCCTTTTCCCTTCCAAAACCCTCCTCCTCGTCACCCGCCGCAGCCACCTGCTGTCACCCCCGTCTCCAGTCAACATCTAGCCCTCGACGCTCTCCAATGCTCTCTGGTATCTCCTTTCTTCCCGATTTCAGTTTATTTGAGGTATGATTTAAACCCTAAATTTTGAAATTAGTTGATGGTAGATTAGAAATTGATGATTGGTTGTATTATTCGATGATATTATTGTTTTAGATTGGTTTGGAAATATAATTTTGACATTGTCGGCTTGAAATTAGGGAAATTAGGGAAAAAAGTTGATTATCAATTTGTAATTGTTGTATATTGCATATGGGTTGATGTTGATGGTGTACATTAGTTGATGATAAAAGGTATTAGTTGATTTAGTATAAAAAAATCTATTTTTACTAATTATATGTGTGAACAACTTATTTTAGTTTACATAATCAGCAAATTAAAAATTAAAAAAGCTAAACGAAAGTTAAATTACGTTGTAAAATTTCAAATTTAGTTAATAAATATTTAAATAGTTGAATGAATATTGTTAATTATAAAAAATTTATTTTTTAAACCCCTTAGAGAATTTTTGGCCCCGTCTGACAAGTGCTGTATATGATCGTTATATAGCTGTTCGGTTTTTCACAAAACGGACATCTACATTCATCTGATACAATATTTGTTGGATTTGTCCCTGTATTGGACAAGTTACGAATACTATAAATTATAATTACATTTTGTTAATTATATCATTTTAAACGGTTCATAAAATTTCGATAGCACTTCCGTTTTGTTCTCTGTGTACACGTATTTGTATACGATACAGGGAACAAAGGGAAAGTGCTGCCGAAATTTTGTGAACCGTTTGAAATGATATGATTTACCAAATGTAATTACATTATTATATTTGTAATGGAAAGTATGATGGTCGACCATCAAAGTTAAAACAATAAAGCAAAAGCAAAAAATAAATCGAATTGATTATTTGGATTAATAAACAATAAACTTTATTGTGTTTCTAACATATATTTTCAAATGAGGAAAAATGTTCGATTATTTTCTCGACCGTAGTTGGATGTATGAAGTCGGAACTAGTATGAAAGGTTCGATAAAGAAACATTTCTGTAACGGTGTACACGAATTTATTAGATTCGCTAAATCTAATAATCGTAATAACGAAGAATTTCGTTTTCCGTGTAGTAAGTGCAAACATTTGAAGCATTGGAAAGCAGATATAGTTGAAGTACATTTGTATAAAAATGGTTTTGTGCCGAATTATTACTTGTGGGATCGTCATGGAGAACTTCTTGCACCCACACCTAGTCCTGTAGCATTAGATGACAATAATGTTATGACGAATCCAATAGAAAATAAGATGGAAGATGCAGCACGATCAATGTTTCCAATGTTTGATCAAGATGACGATGAAGATGTAAATATCGAAGAAGAACCGACTGTGGGAGCTAAAAAATATATGATTTATTGGAGTCCGCTAAAAGACCGTTGTGGGATGGTTGTAAAAGTAGAACCGAATTATCAGTAACTGCCGAATACATTACTATGAAATCAAAACTCAACCTTACAGAAGCTGAATTTACAGCAGTTGTACAAGCAGCAAAACGACACATGCCATCTAATAATCTGATGTGCAATAGTCATTATAAAGTGAAAAAACTTATGTCTGCTTTCGGTCTGCCGTACCAAAAGATAGATACATGTGTAAAAGGTTGCAAGTTGTATTGGAAAGATGACGTTGAGCTTAGAAAATGCAGAATATTTAATGAAGAAAGATACAAACCAAGAAAAAAAAGGAAAAGAAGTTCCATACAAGAGGATGCATTATTTACCCATCACTCCCAGACTTCAAAGGTTATATGCATCTTCTGCTACGGCGTGCCATATGCTATGGCACAGTGTGAAAACACCGGAAGAATGAACTTTGACACATCCATCTAATGGAGAAGCATGGAAACATTTCGATAGGACTTATCCCGCATTTGCTGCCGAAAGCCGTAATGTTAGACTCGGTTTATGTACGGATGGATTTGCACCATTCTCTCAGTTTGGTAGTAAATATTCGTCATGGCCTATTATCGTAACTCCTTATAATTTACCTCCATGGATGTGTATGAAAACTTCATATATGTTTCTCACTACTGTCATCCCAGGGCCTGATGATCCAACACAATGAATCGATGTTTATTTACAACCATTGATCGAAGAGTTGAAAACGCTATGGAATGAAGGAGTTGAAACGTATGACATTTCGAGAAAAAAGAATTTTCGTGTGTTCGCTTCTTTATTGTGGACTATTAATGATTTTCCTGCATACGGGATGCTTTTAGGTTGGAGTACGGCTGGTCGTCTAGCTTGTCCTTATTGCATGGAAGAAACACAGGCGTTTTCGCTACGGTATGGAATGCAAATTTCTTGGTTTGATTGTCATCGGTGTTTTCTCCATCTCAATCATCCTTTTAGAAGAGATAGAAAAAGTTTTATAGCTAAAAGAGAAGAGAGTATGCAACCATCGAAGATTTGGTCAAGCGAAGAAATATATGAAATTTTAAAGAAGTATCCGAAGATACATGAAACTGGAGTGCAGACTGAAATTCTAAGTAAATCGGACATTCATAATTGGTGCAAACAAAGTATATATTGGGAGTTACCTACTGGAAAGATCTCCGACTCCGACATAATATTGACGTGATGCACAACGGAAAAAACGTGTTTGATAATGTGTTTAATACAGTTATGAATGTAAAGGGGAAATCAAAGGACGATTTGAATTCAAGACTTGATATAGCAAACTTTTGTAAACGTCCCGAACTTCATACGAAACCCAATGACAATAAAAAACCCAAAGCATGCTATGAGCTAGACAGTAAGCAAGTAAAACTCGTGCTAAAGTGGGTGGAAGCACTAAGATGTCCTGATGGGATTTCTTCTAATCTTCGTAGATGTGTTGACTTTAAAAACAATAAATTGAGTGGGATGAAAAGTCACGATTTCCATATCATGGTGGAATATCTATTACCCGTGATTTTCAAAGAACTATTGCCCGTAAAAGTATAGAGCATTATAACAGAATTAAGTTTGTTTTATAAACAACTTTGTTCGACGACGTTAAAAGTCGACCGTTTACGTAGACTTGAAGTAGAAATTCCTATACTACTGTGCAAGCTGGAAAAAATATTTCCGCCAGGTTTCTTTAATGTAATGGAGCATCTACTTGTTCATCTTCCATCCGAAGCACTTCTTAGAGGTCCTGTTCAATATGGTTGGATGTATCCATTTGAGAAGTAATATTGAATATCGGCAATATTTATGTTAGTTTAAAATTCAGTTTCATATACCTAAATTCAAAATAAATTTGTAATAGGTACTTGAATCATTTGAAGAAAGAAATTAGGCAAAAAACACGAGTTGAAGGTTTGATTTGCAAAACATATCTCGAAGAAGAAGCTTCTTTCTTTTTATCTCATTATTTAGTGATCATGTGAACTTATCGTTTGTAAGTGTTCCTCGTAATGAAGAAGTCGTTGAACATGATTCTTCTCAAGAAATGTTTTCTATTTTTAGACAACATGGCCGACATGCTGGAAAATATGTGGAAATATGGTTAGATGATAGAGATCACCATGTAGCACACACATATGTTCTTCTAAATTGTTCAGAAGTTGCACCATTTGTCAGGTAATTAGAAATTCATATAATTCAATTATACCTACATATTAATTATATTAAAACATATTACATATTTCCAGTATATATGAATCACTGCATCCATCTGGCGATCTTAGTAAAGAATTTGCTAAATGGTTTTCAAATTACGTTTATAATCCAATAAACCGTGTCGTTGATGAAGGATTACAACATCTTGCGATCATACCAAAAAGAAATGTCAAGACGTATCCAATATTCTTCGTCAATGGATTTAAATTCAACACCAAAGATAACGGTGCCAAAAAATTAACATATAATAGTGGTATATTTGTCAAAGGTAGTGACGATCCAGATCAGCATATAAAAGATTTTTATGGCGTCTTAACACAGGTTTTAGAGTTGACATATTACATACGACCTGCAGAAAAAGTTTTTTTATTCAAATGCAACTGGTTTAGCAATGTTCCTGGTACTGGAATCAACGTGCACAAAGATTATAAACTTATTGAAATAAAAAATACGTCACATTACTATATGTATGATCCTTTCGTATTGGCCAAGCAAGCGTTACAGGTTTATTTTGCTCTGTATCCATATTTGAAAAGAGATAAAGCGGATTGGTCGGTTGTTTTTAAAACAAAGGCAAAATTTACATTTGACGGAAATAATATTCCAGACGAAATAGCATATCAAGCGGATCTTGAGCCAAAAACTGAAGTACTAATGACCGATGACATTGATGTAGGGTTGTTGAATGATAAATCAAATGTTTAGATTGATGCATTTGAAAGTGTTAAAGAAAACGACATAGAGTACGAGACCGATTCTGAATCAGAGAACGACGAAGACTGATAATTTTAAATATTTCAATTGCATGTTGTATAATGTATTTTTATGACATATGTAATATTTAGAGTGTGAATATGACATATATAAATATTTGAATTGCATGTTGTATAATGTATTTATATGACATGTAATATTTAAAGTCTGAATCAAGTGGAATGTTTTATGCGATGATATGATATGATATGTTATGATATGATATGATATGTTCTGATATGATATACGATATATGATATGATAGTTTGTGGCAGATATGTCTTACAAGAGACACGGCAGTAGGTCTGAGCCTTCTCCTTCTCTCGACGTAGGTGCCAGTGGCAGTGCGCCGGATTTACTCCCCGTTGTTGAGTTAGTTTCGAATACGACATGGTAAGTATCAAATATATTTCAAGTATGTTATTTAAAATATATTAAATATTTACATCAAAATTTATACAAGGGCTTTGAGGTGGAGCCTTCAGATTTCATTTTACAAACATCGAGGCAGACGTTTATGAGTAGGATTTCCGGCTGTTGGCCACGGTGGGACGAAATTCCAGCGCCTGTAAAGAACGCAATATGGGCAGATTTGATGGTAATTAAGTATAAATTTTTATTTGATTTGAATGTCAGTAGAATGTGTATAATTCAAGTTAATTTCAATATGTAGGCTGCCGTACGTGTTGAGCCCCAGGATCTGGATATGTTTAAAAATCATTGGCATCAAAGAATGAGAAAAAAATATAAAAACTCGATAACTAAAGTAAAGAGTGCGGAAAAAAAGCCAAGTTGGATGAGCACCGACGTATATAGTGAGTTTCTTCGGCTGTGGGATACTCCTGAAATCAAAGTAAGCTATCCACTTTCGAATCGTAATTTAAAATTTTATAAGATTTCGTATATTAGTTGCATTAATATAGTTAACCTTGTGTTTAAATGTATAGGAAATATCAGCGCGGAATCGCGAAAACAGGAATAAGAATCCTGCTGTGCATCGTGGTGGCTCGAAATCTTTTCAGCAACATAAAAACGATTGGTAAATTTATAAATTGTGTTTATAAATATCTGTAACATCATTTAATCATATTGGTAACATCGTTTATTCATATGTATATTTTTAGTCTAAGAAGTACAATCGCGAGCCTACGATGGCTAGGTTGTTTACTGCCACACATGCGGTGGAGGAGACAGACGAGGAAGGAAATGTTTCGTATAGATGGATAGACGCCAAATCTCAATCTGTAATGGTAAACATGCTTATCCGTAATGATAATGTTTGATAATACTTTATTTCACAGCTAAAAAATCTTAAATTAAATTTTTTTCGTGTCAAACTTTTATTTATAATCGCAGGAGTCATGTGAGGCGGAGCGGACAAGTGTGACGCAGACCATCGGACGTGAGGAGTTGACCGTTGAGGAGTCAAACCATATTTGGGACGTCATTGTAGATCCGCCTACGCGAAACGGGCGACATAGTTATGGAAATATGGAGGTAAACTACTTCATTAACTAATATATACATTTAATATGATATGAAGCATAAATTATAACTAGCTATTAACTATTTCAAAGGCGATATCGTCCCAGAGGGCTTACCGAAGATCCCAGGCAGAGGAGGAGATAGTTTTGTTGCGTCAGCAGATTGCGGAGATCAATGACTGGCGGAAGAGCAATGCTTTTGCACAGCAGCTCGATGCGCATATCGCAGTATACCTGGCAGAGCATGGAAGAATGCCTAGAGAGGATGCGTCTGGAGATGATGAGTATGTAAGGTTGTTTTGTGTTGAGCTTATTGTGTTGTTTTGTGTTGAACTTATTGTTGTTTGATGTATGATGATGAGTAGGATAATGATGCATGATTTGTTTGATAGTACTTATATATATTATTGAGTATGATGTATATTAGTGAACGTTGTGTTTGATTGATGAGTTTTTGGATATATAGTTGTTGTTTGATGGAAAATTGTGAATGTTATGTCTGTTGATGAGAGGTTGGTGTTATACTTGTGTTGGAAGATTGAATGTTGTTATAGTTCAATGAAAATTGTTTATATTGTGGTTTGAGGGCGCAAATAGCAGCTGTTTACAAACAGAAGAACTCAAGCTTGCGTCGGCTGGAATCGGCTTGCGTCGGCTCTTTGGTTACAGGATGACGTCGGCTAGTGACTGCTAGAATCGGCTTTGTGGTTACAGGATTGTGTCGGTTAGAATCGGCTTGTTACGGCCAACAGAATTTTGAAAAAAAAATGGCCACGTGGATATATCCGTCACTTTCCAACACTAATGTGGTGACGAAGCCGACGCAAAACCTGACTCGAATGCTTGGTGGTGATGTTTGTTTTTACGTCGGTTTTTAGAATCGGCTTGCGTCGACTAGTGACGGCCGACATCGTTTATTAGCCGACGCAAATGTCGGTCTTCCTTGTAGTGTTATAACCCGACACAAGATGAAGAGATCGATGGACAAAATATACATAATGCTCAGAGAAATAGCTTTTGGTATTAAACTTTTATATTGTATGTTTTGTAACTTTTGTCACTTGAATAATTTAGTGTAACTGACTATCAGTATTGTATATTTTTTTGCGTATTTATAACAAAAATGTACCGGAATTCATAAACCGGATTTAAAACGGAATTTTCGAAAATCCCAAAACGGGACCGAAATTTTGAATTTTTCATATGACCGGAACGGAAACCGAAACCGAAACTCGAACCTTGGTTGAAATAGCTCTTTGCTCTAAATAAATGCAATTTTCAAAATTATAATAGACTTCTTCGTATAAAGTCAAATAATGACTAGTTTTTATTATTATGTAACACATTTAATAATCTTTTGAATGATATACGCGAATTCTATGAAAAAAGATTAGCAAAAAAACACTTATTGCTTCTAACTTGGATGTATGCTGCACTTTATAAAGTCCAAAAGATTAATTTTCATTATCAATTCGAAAGATATACATATATTGTATGCAAAAAAAAAAAAAGCTACAATAAGTATCAAAATTTATGCTCATAACATGAGACTGCATGAGACTAATGTAACACAGCAGTAAATTTATTAATATTTGCTTAAATATTTTATTATTAATAACATGACAGATTACAATATATCATAAATTCCCCTGAAATGTTTCGCTGGAATTTTAAGCATGACTTTTATTTCTATTTCTTCTTCTGTTTACAACATACACATTTTAATCCATGATAAATTTTGTCTGTAATAAATTCACAGTGACCACTTTTATAATAGTTTCCATAGGATGTTTTGCATGCTTCATTGCATTTGGTGTCAAAAATGCAGGGATCATAGATTTCAGGCCTTATTGAACAATTTGGATCAACACAATCCACTGTAATCCCTGTTGCATATGAAAGACAAGTGTTTTAATTAACAAAGAAAATTCAGATAATATTTAAATCGCATTGATATAAGACTGCATTGTAATATAATTGACAGAAAATATAAATTTCCCATTACTTTATATATCCTATAAATGCTTGGGTATATTTCTTTCGAATACATGTAATTAGATAATAATGATTAAGTTAGAGAAGATACCTGATGCCATTAGGAACACAGCCAAAACAAACAAGTATGGATAAATCTTCTTAAGCTCCATGATCCTTCTATTAATCAATATGATAATACAATGATAAATTTTAGGAAGAAGGAGCTTAATTTATAAGTGAACGTGTGTGGGGTGTATCTTCAACTTTCTTATTGTATATGCAATTAGTTAAAGAATCGTGATAAAACTCCATTTCTTTTTATAGATAGGAATGTTCAAAGCATAGGATCTCCTTGATATGTGTAATTTTAATAGGTGCATTCCTTTTGCATACATATTGTTGTGAATATAAAAATTATTATATGCTCAATATTTTAAGTTTATAGTTATATGCAGTAAATGCAATCCTTATCCTTCATTCATTTACAACCATGTACATCCTCTCTCAAGATTGAGTTATAAATCATGTCATATGTAATAATTGGTTTAAATAATTTTTGGATTACATTTAATATAATTTATTGATATAATCCATATGTGACTTGATGTTTTGGTCAAAATTATACGACTGCATATGATCTGCAGGTTTACATGACTAATCCATCGATATATGGCTATCCCATGTAGCCTAGTAGATCTTAACCATCCATGTTTTAAGAACGAGAGTGATATTACAAAAATGAATTACTTATGTTAGTCATTTTATCTGGATACTAACTGCAGTTGTTGTAAAGATATTACAACAAACCATAAGGTATCAATGAATTAATATAAATAATATAATTCAGTATGACTTACAACGTTAAATTTGGTATGGGTTTCAAAATACAACATTGTTTTCAAATTGTCACATTGGAACAGTAATTTAATCATAAAATCAAGTAGTCGTGTTTTATACCATCAAATGTAAAGGAACTGAAAACAAGTATGTTGATATACAAGCATCGAATGCAAAGCTTAAGGAAATATGAGCAACTTTAGTTTCTAAAACCGTGGTCTATGCATGCCCGGAGTTTTTCATTAATTCCCTCTAAGAAGACAAGAAAAGCCAAGAAATTTTTTCTATGGTTTTGCTACAAATAGCGAAGCGTAGAAAGTTACAAGTTTTAATAGACATCAAATGGTTTTTATCAGTTTTATTTCTTAAATCACGACAAAAGCAATCAATAGAAAAAAATCTTGGGAAACTTTTAAGACATTTCTAGGACTGTAGTTTCAGATGTTTTCCAAATTATCTATAGATAAAGAAAGAGAAATAAAAATATAACGCTTTGGAATTTCAGACATTTCGTGTTTAAATATCTGAACTATTTAAATATGTGAATCTTGGATTTAATATGAACAAATGTGATTAAATTGATTTAGTAACCTTGTTAACCTCTGTTAGTACCAAAATATAACACAAACACTCAAAAAATTAAGTAGAGAATGCAAATGGAAAAATATAAATGGAAAATGAGTAAAAACATGACAACAAACATTTATGGTGGTTCGACTAATTATCGTCTATGTTCACTTGAGATTTCTATTGATTAATGAGGCAATATGGATGAAGATTTATGACCGGTAATGATCTATGGGATGGATCACTATTGATCCATCGCTTGGATGGATTTGGCTTTGGGGTTTTGTTAGATGGTCTTGCTTCCATCTTATGGTCTTGGTTGTACCTGATTTCTGGACTCTACGGTTATCTCTTCATGCCTCCTACCTTGATAGCTTTCAAGTTCGATTTTTCAAGTCTACCCATATACTACTTGGTCAACATGTTAGATAACACTTGCTCTCCAAAGTACATCTTGTTTCCAACGCGATGTGCTTTGAACCGAGACAATTCAAGATTGCCATATAAGACTCCAATCCGTGCTTTAGACAGTCATTGTTCTTCCTTCAGATTATTTCAATGAAGTGTCATGTGTTTAGCTATTCATTATGACACTTTAACAATATCTAGCACTATAAAATTGGAACATACTACCATGATCTGTCATTCCAGGCTTAGTGGTTTTAAGCGGTCCATTTTTTGGATTTTTCAAGTTTGAATCTTTTTTCCTTCGATTTTAGTTGTTGAATGTTGTGTATGTGCATACACATGTGCTTCGATTTCCTATCATATTTCAATTCCATATGCATGTGCATCCTTGTGAAGTTCCGCGAGCGTACGTATATACACATGCAAGCATAGATGAGTCATCATGATCATTCCTTTTTTTGTTTTTTATATGGATCATTCAATACCGATCCAGCTCTTGAGAATTGGCAAGTCAATCGCCTATTTTCTTGGTCCGATGATTATAAACTCAAGCAGTCTCTATGCTTTACTTCACTTTATCTTGCAACTCGAGATCGAGCTTAATCCTGTCATTAACATTTCCTTTCCTCCAAGATTGGACTGCTGCCATTTGACACTTGATATCCCATCGCCGCTTTCTGTTTGAACTCGACGTCGTCCATCCAAATCCAATCCATCACTTCATACTTAAATCCACTCCAGATCTAATCCTACACTTGAATCGAACATTCAACTCAATCGTCTCTTCGTGCTCTAACATTCTTAGTTTGGTGGCGATGACGATGGAGAGGTTGGAGGTGCTTCCCGTTAGTGACTGTGTTGGAATCGGGAGATGGTGGAAAAAATGACCAAAATCTAACAAAGTGGATGGATCATTACCGATCCAACCCTTGGTGGATTTTAGGTCTTAACTCATTCAAGACCTTTGTAATGGTGAATAGTGCTCATGTTTTTCTCAATGGTATATCTCGAGTTCGAAGACATTTCTAATGCATGACTGATGACGTGAAGCCCGTTAGGACGGTTGGTAATGATGGTCACTTCGGATGACGTCAAGATTTTCAAATGAATTGTTGAACAATATTGGAAGCTAATACTACACAACACTATAACCTACACCATTGTGGGATTTCACTGTAACACAAGGCAGTCTTTTAATCTTTCGGATATAACTTGTAAGTTGAGTTTTGATAGTTGTGAGCCATAGACGTTCTGAGCGTCTCTCCGCTCAAGCTACAGATTCATCGGTTCCAAGATACGCTGAATCAGATACCGAGTCAAGCTCGACTACAGTTTCGTTTGCATGGCAAACTCTACATAGATTATACCTTAGCCTTAGAATCCACCAGTAGAACAACCTGCTCCAGAAGTTTCAATAGAGCCTACAGAAGACCCAAAGGTTGAAGCTGCTCCTGATACACTTGACGATGCTATTATATTAGATGATCCTATCGATTTCGTTGCTTTAAAGATTGAGTAAGGATCGGTTAAAATAATTTGTGAGAAACACGGTATGCCATGTGCTAGTTTCTATGCATCACCAAAGGCACATCATCCCCAAAAGGGGTACACGGCATGGAACAAATACATGTGCTTGGCAGGATGTATCCCACCAATCAACCAATTTATTTGATGAGTCTTGCACGTTATGAGACTGGCTCCCACTCAGCTCCATTTGAACAGCTATACATTCCTTCTAGCTTGTTTATCATCTTCGCTTACCATTTCAATTGAGTTCCTGGTAATCAAGAAATTCGACACATATACAGCTTCAACAGCCACAAGGGAAATACTTCTATTGCTTTCTTAGAGCCATTCATGGGTGGCAAAATTGTAATTAGCACTTGGAGTAAACTGAGCTACTTCAATGATGAATTCTACTTTGTTTGTTGTCCTGTTGGATTCGCATAGCGATGGTAATCTGAACTTGAGTTTTATTATTGTCCTTCATGATGACCCCTCTCGTGCATTCCTTTCCACTAAGAAAACAATGAAGTCTCATTCTTCTCTGTGTTCTGATCAATTATAGAAGTCCGTTGCTTCCAATTCTTCTTGACATAGAGTTGGTAAAATGCCTATTGAGCAGCCTACTGAATAGCTAGTTGTTGAAGTAGAGCAACTAGTCTCATCCAACCCACAAATAGCGGAATTACAATGTTTCTTCTCGAAAATCAATTTTCAAGGCTATAAGTTTATTCCCTATTTGAAGTATATCCCTCTAGGGGTAAAAGATTAGATGGGGGCATATGTCAGTGACATGTACGATCAATATTATATGTGAAGGAGGTTGGCTGAGAAGATATCTGAATATCCTAAGAGCAGGGAGACTAAGGCTACAGGATTGCGACTTACAACAAATCAGAATGATGAGACCATCGCTCTTCTTGATAAAAAGGTTTTCGATTTGAAAAGGACAAAGGTAGACGCTAATCAAAAAGTCAAGGACTTAAATGCGATGATCGAGTAAGAAAAATAATCATTTAAGCCAAGTTAAGTGTATCCATCAAAGGAATCACGAGCTGCCTAAGGAGCTGGAGGAGCTGAAGGCACATCTCATAAAGGAGAAGGTGGAGAAAGATGAATCCCTTCAAACAGATCATGAATACTATGAGGAGTTGCTTAATGCTCGCCAATAAAGAGACAATGCTTTGGATAGGGCTAAGAAAGTGGATGAGTTGGAGGTAGCTATGGAGAGGCAGGCCAAAGACAAATTCGAGCCAATCACTGACCATTACAATGCCAACGTACTTAAGTTCAGAGATTTGGTTGGCTTGGCAAAGACTATCATCGAGCTTTAGCAATGGCATAGCAGTAGATTATGTGGGAAGAGCAACAACATTCAAAAGGTGGTGAAGTAAATTTGGTGGAGCTGGGGAGCGAGATTTTAAATCTGGATGAAATTGAAGTGTTAAAAGTAGGTGAGCTTGTCTTACATCAGTAGTTGGCTTCTAAAGTTTAAAAGGATCAAGCTAAGGGGTTCGACACTACCCCTTAAGATCCACTTCCTTACTTTTGGGCCCGCTTGTCCCTCTATACAATCTAGAATGCTTCGTACATGCATTAAGATAAGATGCTATCACTAATCCAAGAGGGGATTGCACACCTGGCCACAAAGAGCCTCAATCAGGTAAATTTATATCATTAAACTCATCCATATTGAAAGAGCTAATATGACATCGGTCGATGTAGCTAATCTCTCCTTTCATCTTTCACAAATTTCAGGTCAACCTACGATTTCAGGTCTCCAAAAGGAAAGCTCCCAACAGAGTGAACATGCAATGACAATTGAGTCAATAGTTATGACCGTCTATGGGATGGCCCTAACCATCCTAGTCCGTAATACCCCAAGTCCGAGCATGCTAATAATCAAAGCATTACAAGAAGAAACCGCTGGTGACTTCCAAGGAACTCCCGCAGTTGTGGGTGTTATTATCACTAGGTCGATTAACCTTGCTCAAGGGCTTTCAATGAGTGAGATTTTTGAAAAATTGCTCAAGTCTACCATAGAGATCAAGTAAGAGCCGACTGACTTCATCCCTCCTCCTCTATTGATAGCTTTACTCGACAAAGCCATTTTTGTTCGATCATGCTACCTATGCCCGAAAGCTCTCAAAGCACATTTGCCGCTTTGTTGCATGCTTGCCTTTGAAAGGCAAAGGAGGTAGGGGAAGAAATCGAAGAAATAAAAGCTCAAGAAATGAATGTTTGCTTGCTTTGGTGTGTAGTGGTAGGAACTAGCCTTTAGTTTTAGGTCGATTTTATGTAGGCTTGGCCCTCGATTTTTATTTTCTATTAGTGTTAATAACACTTGTATCTTCTTCGAATTTTTCTTGACTTGAATAATAAATCCTTTTGTTCTACTCAAATCTTCTGCAAATTTTTTAAGTATTTGAGAAATGCGTACTCCATTCAATGCTTTTTGTGATCCGTTTGGCACTATCATTATTGGACTAAGTTATTAGTCTATTTTGTTGTTCAAGCGAGCAAGGGGTGATCATCAAGGCGTATATTTACATGTGTCTACATATGACCATGTTCGATTATGGAACATGATCGAATTTCGATCATTTGGAAAGATAACATAAACATTCCTTCTGAGGAAATTCTGAGTGTGGTCACACCTAATTCCGGGCATCAATTGATGTGATTTTCCTCTAAATGGTACTTTGGGCATCCTCCTCCGGGATGCGTATTTTGACCACGCCAAACTCCGGGCATCGGTTGGAACTAACCACTTAAAATAGCGGTTTGAACATCCACATCCAGGATGTTTGCCTTTGACAACACCTAACTCCGGGCGTTCATCGAAGTTTGTAAGAGATCCTGCCCATCTTTGGACGTAGACCTTTCGTCTTGCATATTTCGAGCAAGGGTGGATGCTCTGCCAAACTATGGGCTTGAGTTGTAGAGACAAACTATCTTCTTCAGCCTTTGAATGTTTATACTCCTGCCCCTAAGCCATGGTTAGAGGAGTTATTGGGTATCCACCTCCAGATACGAGGTGTTATTGAGTTTCATGCGTATGATCATGGACCGTGAAAGCTTAGTTGTTGCCTATCTCTAGGTACCTGCATACCTTCATTTTGCACATGTGGGTTTATTTAAATATAACATTGATCACAGTGTAAAGCCAAGCATATATTGCTTCAGGAGCTCTAGAAGTCATTTCTTTTATAAACATTAGAAATGATTGATTCTACCTAGTTACACAGCTTTAATAGAATATGTACATATTTACATTCACATAAAATAGCGTTGCAAGTATTTGTTATTCCATGCCCACGGAAGTGAAATCTCATCTACTGTTGCTAGCTTGAACATGCCATTTTCAAGCTTTTGCTCAATTGCGTAAGGACCTTCCCAACTCAGACCTAAATTCCCAAGTCCTAGGAGGATTCGTTTTAGAACAAGGTTGCCAGTTTCATATTTTCGAGCCTTAACCTTGGTGTTGTAGTATCTGTTAGACTCTCGATTTTGATTATAACAACCTATATAAAATGTTATGTGTATAATAAACCATCTTTGTAGGAGATTTATTGCAGATTCATCTACAGATGTTTATATATATACACACATGCACACACATGCTCGTACATGCACAAAACAGCAAGCTCAGACGTTTGAAACCATTCGTTTAGACGTCTGAGTATTGAAATAAGAATATTGTCTTCACAATATTCAGATGTCTGAACTAAAATATTCATACGTCCGAATGAGGTCAAAAATGAACTATTTCCTTGCTGTGTTTCAATCTAATTCAGAAGTCTGAATTTTTTTATTCGGACGTCTGAATATCCCCAACTAGAATTTTCTTGAAAGTCACTTCTTTTCACCAAGAGAAACATTCTTTTAAATCAACAGTTACATCCGTTATTTTCAATATAACTTTTCATTTAAAGATGCAACTTTTTATATACTATAAATAGATTATAGAATTCAACAAACAAATCACTGGATTTACTTTTAGCATTCTTGAATTCTCATCTATTCTCAAAGCATTCAAACACCACTCCAATTACTTACATACTTTGATCTTTGATCACTTTATCTTCCACAATTCTCAAAGCACATCACTATATATCATTAAGGAGAAGATTATAGGAAGATTGTACTCAATTGACTTATCAGTGTTATTTAAGAACACAATACAGCCAGATACCTTTTTTATTTGTATTGAAGTCCTATTCGGTTGCTTAGGCGGGTGAAGTCCTGTTCGATTCCTCAGGCAGTATAAACCCGTTCCTCCGGGTTATGTGACGGTTGTTGTAGTTGAAATTCCAGAAGGATTCTGGGACTGGACGTAGAACGGAAAGTTCGAACCAGTATAAAAATTCCTGGTGTGCTTGTTTTATTTTTACTTATTTTTTATTTACTTTGCTATTATCATCTGTTTCTGCATTTAGATTTAATTATATTCCATATTAGTCGATCCTACGTAATAACTTGCGTTATTGGTTAACTTTCATTTGGTATCAGAGCAAGGCATCTTATAACCGTTTCAAAGTTATCTGATATCTTGCTAATACGGAAAACAACACCAGCATTACCAATAACATTGTCAGTAACACTAGCTTTATCGAAGGTCAATCTACTGCACGACCTCTATTTTTCAATGTTTTGAACTATAATTATTGGGCAACTCATATGAGAATCTATATGCAATCCAATAGTTTTGAATCATGGAATATTACACAAAATTAATACACTCCTCCTACAGGGGAATACTCCACTTGGTCAAACACACAAAAATTAGATGCTACTGCCAATGCTAAAGCTATGAACATGTTATTCTGTGCACTAGATAGAAATGAATTTAATCGTGTTACCATGTATCAAACTGCTTATGAAATTTGGAGAACACTTAAAATCACTTATGAAGGAACTAACAAAGTTAAACAAAGAAAAATATCCATGCTCAAAAATAAGTTTCAAAACTTTAGAATGAAATAAGATGAATCCATAAATGATATGTACTCTAGATTTCAAGATATTTATCATTCACTATTAGGATTAGGAGAAAACTACACTGATTTTGATATTGCATCAAAAATCCTAAATTTTTTAACGAATGAATGGGAAAGAAAAGACTTGGCTATTGAATAAAGCTAATGACCTCTCTACCATAAAACCTGAAGAGTTAATAGGAAATCTAATATCCTATGAAGTGAATTTGCAGGCAAAACGAGTACAAGCATAAGACAAAAGGAACATAGCTTTCCATGCTGAAGAAGAAAAAGATGAAGATTCGGATGAAGAAGATCTAGCATTTCTTGCCAAAAATTTCAAAAAATTCTTGAAATTAAAAAAAAAACAACAGAAATAATGGAAAAAGGAACTTTCCAAACAAACCATCATCTTCAATTCTAGAATGCTTTAATTGCCATAAGAAAGGTCATAACCAGAAAGAATGTCCAGAATTAAAGAAAAAACACTTCAATAAGAGTAGAAAAGATAAGAAAAAGAAAGCATTCTCCGTAACATGGGATGATTCAAATACTTCTTCATTAGATAACAGTAGTGAAAGTGAAAACGAGCAAGCAAATGTCTACTTCATGGCTACTGAAACGAGGTTAGCGATTTTACTTTTGATGATATGATTGAGATAAATTCAGAACTAGTTGATACCATGAAAAATATCAAAAGAAAATATAAGGAGACTCGTGAACATCAGAACAAAGCAGAATTCGAAAGAGATATGCTTAAAGATGAGAAGAAAATACTAGAGGAAGAACTTGAAAAATTACAAGAATCATTCTCTAATATAAATTCTCAACTTACTCTTTTGAGTCATGAAATTGAAACTCAAAAAGAAAAGAATGATGCTCTTGTTTCTGAAAATCATGAATTAAAAACTAAGGTAAAATTGATAGAGTTGGATAATAGTAGTCTCAAAGCTAATTTAGAAAGCATTACCAGAATATTTCAAATTTTAATAAAGGAAGAGAAACTTTATTTAAAATTATTAATAGCTCTCAATCTGTTTCAAGTAGAAAAGGATTAGGATATGTAAAGAAACAACAATTTCACCTAGAAAGAAAATTAGGAGAAATATTAATTCTACTATTGAACAGACAAAAAGGAAGTCTAACCCAAAAAGTATAAAATTCTGGGTTCCTAAAAAAACAACAGTTTGATTAGGAGGAAATATATAAACTCCTTTTTTGAAACTGTTCATAAAAATAAAGATTACATTTTTAAATGGGATACTGAGCCCTCTTAGGTTTGGTTTCCTAAAATTTAACTCTTAGGACCCTATTGAAAAAGTAGGCACCAATATTATCTCTTATTTTTTTAGGTCCCACTCAAGAAAAGAGGAAAATGGATACTCGACATTGGTTGCTCAAAACATATGACAGGAGACAAATATATGCTATCAAATATTACTTACTTAGATGGAGGCTCCGTCACATTTGGAGACAACTCCAAAGGCTATATCATCGGCAAAGGCGATGTAAGCAATAATGGTATTTCAAATTTACCTCTTATTTCAAATGTTTTACTTGTCAAAAATTTAAAACATAATTTACTTATTATCATCCAATTATGTGACAAAGGATTCAAAATCACTTTTTCTGAAAACAGATGTAGTATTTTTGATCAAAATCAAAATCTTATCTTTGAAGGAAATAGAGACAGAAACATCTATGTTCTGAATATAAAAATAAAACACAATTCAGATTTGTGTTTAATAGCCAAAGAAAATGATCCTTAGTTATGGCACAAACGATTCTGTCACATTAACTTCAAAACTATAAACAAGCTCTCTAAAATGATTTAGTGAAAGGTCTACCAAAAATGAATTTTAAATTTGATCATATTTGTGATGCATGTCAATTAAGAAAATTAACTATGTCATCTTTTAAATCTAAAAAGGTCATTTCAACTTTACAACCACTTGAATTATTACATAAGGATTTATTTGGACCAACACAAGTACAATCCATCAATAATAGTAGATATGTGTTTGTTGTTGTTGATGATTTTTCTAGATATACTTGGACTATTTTTATGAAAAATAAAAGTGATACCTTTGATAATTTCCAAGTTTTTGTCAAAATAATTCAAAATTTTGAAGGTTTGAAAATCAAAAACATAAGAAGTGATCATGGAGGTGAATTCGAAAACGAAGCCTTTGAACATTTTTGTAAGAAAAAAGGAATATTCCATAATTTTTCGTTTCCTAGAACTCCACAGCAAAATGGAGTTGTAGAACGTCAAAATAGAACCTTACAAGAATGTGTAAGGACTTTGTTAAATGGAAGTACGTTACCGAAACATCTCTGGGCTGAAGCAATTGCAACAACTTTTTATGTTTTGAATCGTGTTTCTATTCGACCTCTACTTAAGAATACTCCTTATGAACTTCTTAATGGGCAAAAACCAAATATTTCTTATTTTAAAGTTTTCGGTTCAAAATGTTTTGTTTTAAACACAAAAGATCGGCTTGATAAATTCGATCCAAAATCCGATGAAGGAATCTTTTTAGGATATTCGGATCGAAGCAAAGCTTATCGAATTTATAATAAAAGAACAAATATCATCGAAGAAACACTTCATGTATCTTTCAATGAAAATTTTAAACAAATACCAAGTATAAGAGATGATGAAGAATTTCCTGATAATATCACAAACAAAGAAATTTCAAATATTGAAAATAATGAAATCATTGATCGCAATAACAATGAATTAAGATCTCCATCTAGAATATTAAGAGATCATGCTTATGTTAATGTTATTGGAGAACTCAACTCATCTGTTAGAACAAGAAGTCAATTAAATCAAATGGGTCATGTAGCTTTTCTATTTAGTATTGAACCTAAAAATATTAAAGAAACATCTACCGATGAAAATTGGTTGATCGCTATGCAAGAAGAGCTAAACCAATTAGAAAGAAATGACGTTTGGGATTTAGTTCCACGGCCTAGTGATCAATCAGTTATTGGTACAAAATGGGTTTTTAAAAATAAAGTAGACGAACAAGGAAATATTACTAGAAATAAAGCTAGATTAGTTGCTCAAGGATATAACCAGGAAGAAGGAATTGGCTATGAAGAAACGTTTGCTCCAGTCGCTAGACTAGAAGCAATACGAATCTTACTATCATTTGCATGTTTTCATAACTTTAAATTATATCAAATGGATGTTAAAAGTGCTTTTTTAAATGGTTTCATAAAAGAAAATGTTTATGTTGAACAACCTCCATTATTCATACACGAACAATTTCCTAACCATGTCGATAAGCTTAAAAAAGGCTTTATATGGTTTGAAACAAGCACCCCGTGCTTGGTACGATCGTCTTAAAAGATATTTAATAGATTCTGGTTTTGAAATTGGAAAGGTCGATCAAACTCTTTTTATTAAAATAAATAAACGGGATATTTTAATCATTCAAATATATGTTGATGATATTACTTTTGGATCTACAAATGAAAGACTTTGTCAAGATTTTTCTAAAATAGTGACTAAAGAATTTGAAATGTCACATATAGGTGAGTTAAATTATTTTCTTGGCTTACAAATAAAAAAATGGAAAATGGTATTTTTATTAATTAAGAAAAGTATTGTAACGATCTAATTAAATGTTTTGGTATGGAAAATACTTCTACCAAACCAACTCCTATGAGTACAACCATACATCTTGACAAAAATGAAAATGGTAAAAGTATTTGACCAAAAATTATATCAAAGTATGATTGGATCGTTACTATATTTAACTGCTAGTAGACCTGACATAATGATGAGTGTTTGTTTATGTGTACCATTTCAAGCAGATCCCAAAGAATCACATTTACGAGCAGTGAAGCGCATACTACGATACCTTAATGAAACCAAGGACTTTGGACTATTCTATCCAAATGAATGTCCTTTTGAATTAGTGTCCTATAGTGACGCTGATTTTGGAGGAAGCCGGACAGATAAAAAACGTACAAGTGGGACTTGCCACTTTATTGGACGATCTCTTGTATCTTTGTAGTAAGAAACAAAACTGTGTTTCATTGTCAACATGTGAAGCAGAATATATTTCTGCAGCTCTGGCATGTGCTCAAGTTATCTATATGCAACAAAACGCATTGACATTTGTCACCATTTTCTTCGTGATAATATTGAAAGAGATTTAATAAATCTAGAATATGTGTCCTCTGACAAACAATTGGCAGATTTCTTTACAAAACCGTTAAATGAAAATACTTTCATTAATTTAAGACGAGAACTTGGTATCGTCTCTCTTAAAGATTTATAAGTTCAATTTTTTTTAATATATATATATATATATATATATATATATATATATTTTAAAAAATATATAAATAAATAAGGGGGAGAATTCATAGTTTCTTTCAAAATAAAAATAAAAAGTGTAGTCTAGCACTCGAACTTAAGACCTCATGAATCGGTAGTCCTCTACACTACCACTTCACTCTATGATTTTCTAAAATATGAGGACGTCATTGAATTCATATATATCTTCCGTTCTCTCCTTCTTTTCCTACGGATATTATTTCTCTAACCATACATTGTCCTCTCTATTTTTAAACAAGCTTCTTCCTATATATTGTCTGCATTCTTACAATTCTTTTCACCAATAACTCATTTGATTCTTCAAAAATTCTGTTCAATCATGTCATCTCAAAATAACTCCGTGTCATCTAAGCTATCTTACACCTCTCCTTCGTCGAGATCGGAGAATCTACCTACTCCTACTCCTATATATGAACCGGTTCCGATCATTCCACCCTCTACTCATACTGGATATACTCCTCCAGCTAAAAAACAAGACGACCTCTCTTTTTTGGATCACCATCCACAAAAGATAAAATCGATGATATTCATCATTATCAAAAAGAAACATTAGACTTACAACGTGAATTATACTATGAGGGAAAGGTTAATGCCAAATGGCTTAGCTCTTTGGAACAAGTAGCGTTAAAGTTCTGTGGTTCTTCATTAAAAGATTCTGTTCATCAACCATCTACAGCTTGTTCTCCAAGTCGTCGCAATCCTTTGGAACCATCACCACAATGTCCACCAATAACTCCAAATTCTTGGGAACGTGGTAACGGATGGTCTCCGCTTCAACCATATGTGGAGAACACCAAAGTTGAAGAAGAATCTTATCATACTCCATCGTCTTCTTCAAAATCTATTTAATCATTTTCTTGTTTTTAATATAATTTTTTATTTTGTCATTTTATTCTGCTTACTCTAATTGTAATATTGAAAACTATTCAATAATATATATTATTTTTCATTCACATCATTGCTAATATATGCTTCTGTACACAATTCAGACGTCTGAATATTCATTTAAAAAACTTTTTACCCCAGATTCAGACGTCTGAATCAAAAATACCAGACGTCTGAATTAGCCCATTTTTGAACTAAATCCTTGTGGGTTGCAATTCAACCCAATTCAAACGTCTGAATTCAATTATTCAGACGTCTAAATCCCTTCTGAGCAATTTTTTACACGTTCCTTATTTTTTATTACCTTTTTACCCCTGCCTTTTCATCATTTATATAATAAATTTTTTACTTCTTTACTTCTTACTTCAGAACCCTAGCCTCCATTTTCATCTCACTCAATGCTTTTAACCTTCCTCTAACTTTCCAATGGCACCAAAATCAAAGAGAACAAGAGAATCAACTTCCGGACCATCCGAAGACCAAATCCGGCAATGGCTATGGAACGATGTTGCTGTTTCTCGGTTCAATTCCATGAAGAACTTCAACATCTTCGAAGGAGCATTCATGAAATTCTCGGACTTCGCAGCATATCATATTAGAGAATTAGCAGAGCAATTTCACTATGACAGCTTGATTGGGTATACTCCTAACAATGTTAAGATTAATCATCTTATGATTAAACTTTTTCTTGCAAACTTAAATTTGGATCATCAAAATCCTCAAAACCGTCAAGATTGTGTTTGATCGTTAGTTTATGGTGTAAGAATCTTCCTACCTTTACAAAGACTAGGACATATTTTAAATTGCCCTTATCAAGGAATTGATATTAATGAAACTGAAGTTGATATGGAACATCGTGGTGAAGTTTCACATCAATTTTTATCCGATGAACTCGTAAATATGGGCTATTTAAAATCTACCTACTTAAGGCCACAAGCTAGGCTAATTCACCATGCTTTTATTTGATCTCTCCAACCAAGAACGGGTAGCTATGAAAAAGTGTATAAAGAAAACTTTCAAGCACTTTATTCTATCTATTCTAATCAACAAGTAAATTAGGGGAAAATTATTTTGGATGAATTCCAAGATATCACAATCCGAAGGAAGTGTAGAACTATTCATTATGGTGCCTATCTTATGCGCATTCTCCTAAATATCGGTGTACCAATGCTTGATTCCATTTTGCAAGTATTAGTGAGTTAGGTGCTAAAACTTTAGGGTTGATGGGTCTTCCTATAAGGCCTCCTTCTCAACAAATCATTTCCTTCCAAAAATGGTCACAACATATTCAACAAGGTGTTCCTCAACCTCGAGACACTAGTATTGCTTCTTCTTCCCATACCCAACATGAAGAAGAAGAGGAGGACGATGACACCATCCAAGAAATTGGCCCATATACTTCTTCAAGACAAGCCATCGTCACTCTTTTCCAAAATCAATCAAAGATTCATCGGGACATAAAAGCACTTGAGAAAAAGACGGAAAGAAAATTCAATTCTATCAAAGGCTTTCTCAATAAGATATGGGATCGAATTTCTTATTCCGGCTCTACATCTACTCAAGCTTGCCATCCATATCCATTTGAATGGTTTTTCTCAAGCTCAAGCTCTAATCACAACGATCCATCTCTTTCAAGTCAATTTTAAATTATCTTGTTTCATTTTTTACTTGTCGTTTTTTTTGGTTAGTCTTATGAGAAATGTCTAAAACATTATTTCTTTATGTATTATTTCCTCTGTTTTCCTTAATGAAATGTTTTATCTATTATCATTCATGTTCTTTCTTTTTTTCGATGATAAAGGGGGAGAAATTTAAATTGTGCAAATTGACAGGGGGAGTATCTAGTCTATTAATTTTATATAGTTGTCATCGTCAAAAAGGGGGAGAATGTTAGACTCTCGATTTTGATTATAACAACCTATATAAAATGTTATGTGTATAATAAACCATCTTTGCAGGAGATTTATTGCAGATTCATCTACAGATGTTTATAGCTGTATATTATGTGTCTAGAGTCTGTATATTACTTAGAAAATTTGTTAAAATCTCTCCTTACATGATATATATATAAATATATATACATACATGCGCACACATGCTCATATATGCACAAAACAGCAAACTCAGACGTCTAAAACCATTCATTAAGACGTCTGAGTACCGAAATAAGAATATTGTCTTCACAATATTCAAACATCTAAACTAAAATATTCATATGTCTGAATAAGGTCAAAAATGAACTATTTCCTTGCTGTTTGCGTTTCAGTCTAATTCAGAAGTCTGAATTTTTTTATTCAGACGTCTGAATATCCCCAACTGCTATTTTCTTGAAAAGTCGCTTCTTTTCACCAAGAGAAACATTCTTTTAAATCAACAGTTGCATCCGTTCTTTTCTATATAACTTTTCATTTAAAGATGCAACTCTTTATATACTATAAATAGATTATAGAATTCAACAAACAAATCACCGAATTTACTTTTAGCATTCTTGAATTCTCATCTATTCTCAAAGCTTTCAAGCAACACTCAAATTACTTACATACTTTGATATTTGATCACTTTATCTTCCATAATTCTCAAAGCACATTACTATATATCATTAAGGAGAAGATTATAGGAAGATTGTACTCAATTGACTTATCAGTGTTATTTAAGAATACATTACAATCAGATACCTTTGTTATTTGTATTGAAGTCCTTTTCAGTTGCTTAGGCGGGTGAAGTCCTATTAGATTGCTTAGGCAATGTAAACTTGTTCCTCCGGGTTAAGTGAGGGTTGTTGTAGTTGAAATTCCAGAAGGATTCTAGGACTGGACGTAGAACAGGAAGTTCGATCCAGTATAAAAATTCCTGGTGTGCTTGTTTTATTTTTACTTATTTTTTATTTACTTTGCTATTATCATCTGTTTCCGCATTTAGATTTAATTATATTCCATATTAGTCGATCCTACGTAATAACTTGCATTATTGGTTAACTTTCAGTATCAAGCAACTCATTTCCGATGTTTAGCTACCCTCAAGTCAGCTTCATCATGCTTCTCATCGATCATATCAAGAGACTACAACAGGAATTCCTCATTTGTCCGTGGATTATAATGAGTTATTCGATGAGAAGGTACTTAAAGTTCAACATTCATATCTATATGTATAAATAATTACAAGTTACATATTCGTTTTTAAATAACATATATATTTATATATATGTATGAAGTTTGTAATTTAAGTAAGATATATGTTTAAATTTAATGCTAACAAAATGATTCAATCTTTTAATCTTAGATATGAAATAAAAGTCTATAACTTTACGTAAATGACATCTTATGAATTCTAAAACTAAAGGAATTTTTTTACTTTTATGACTAAAACAAGTAAAATAAAATCATTTTGAAATTAGGTATGCAACATTGGAAACTAATTTTACTGTATTAAACCACCGACAAATATAGTTTATTATTGTTTATGTATACAGATGTTATAAAATTTTATATACAACATTACAACATAATAAAATTATTTTCACATTCCTTTGTTTTCAATTCCAAAATAATAACAGGAAAAAATATCGGATAACTTGGGCATATACAAATTTGTTGTATGATGAATCAGATCTTACTATTCAAAAGGGACACAATAAAACAGATAAAGGATTTGAAGTCAACCGTAATAAACATAAAGTCAATGGATGTGTAAATAATGAGTGATCCAAATTAAATCTACAGAATAATCATATAATTAAATGAGATGAACAAAAGGGGTTCTAAGTTATATTACAAGATGAATACACAATATAGAAGAGATATAATATGAATAAATCTAAACCTTTTAAAAATGATGAGATAGAAGATATATAATATGAATAAATCTGGACCATTTCAACATGACGTGTATACAAATAAATAAAATGAGAATTACCAAAAATGAAGCCAATGATTTACACCTTGAATGATAAATCAAATCTTCTAGATTCATAAATCAGCCTCCAAATGTTGCAAGGATCAAGAGGAATAAACCACTTTTCATAATTGATTTTATTTGTATTTGATTTTAGGAATAATTGAAGACATGGAAGATCTCATATTTTCGGCCAATAGAGAAGAAGAGAACCAAAAAAGTTATGTAAGAAGAATGAAAAATGAGAAACTCAATTGTACATAAAGAATGAATTAGAGAATATGTTTCATTTAAAAGAAGGAAATCTTTCTCATTCTTTAATTAAAACTTCTCTAATTAATTCTCTTAGTTAACTTTCTCTTTTCACTCCTATTTCTTTACATGGTATGGCTAAAAATTACGTGCCATCAAATGATATAAGATTCCATAAATTAACGCATGTAACTATCTTTTATTTAATTACAATAATATCGTATCAATACGCGCAAATATAAATTTTATAAATGCATTCAAATATTACAAATAACTCCCAAACATCAAATAAAATAAATAATGTTTAATATTTCTTAAATACTATTTGTTCAATTAATTTATAGTTTTCTATAAATTAATTAAATTGTGTGGTATTTCGGAGAATCCATCATTATGATTGTGCGACTCAAAGGTGTAAATTAAGTTAGCGATTAATATTGAAAATTCAAATATTAACATTCACACATCACTTAGCAGGTGGTCTAATATTTCTTGTTGAATTCATCACTTACACATCTTTTGGTAAAATCCAATTTTACTTATTATAAGCAGTACCTAATAGTGACAATTATTTACATCAATTCTCTTCGTCAAAACTATATCACTTTGGATTTATGGAATTTGGTAACGGTCAAAATTCCAATATCATCAACATTCAAGTTAATTGTCCAAACACAAAGTCCTTGGTTCAATAATAAAAATTATTATTAATCGAAATGCTCTGGCCAGATACTTTGACTTTGAGTTGACTTTAGTTGACTATGATATTGATCCCATATAACTGAGGAGACTAATCCTCTCTTGAATAATGCTTCACTTTCAATACTTCCATTCGACCCAATTATAATCACTCAATGGAACGCCATGCCATAATTTGACTATAACCAAAGAAGAGCCTTCATATTGAAGATCCACAGTATTCTCAAGTCAAGAGAACTGTGTAAATCAGTCACTTAGGTATTTTCTGTTTGACCTTAGCTATTTTAACCATTAGAAAACTATTGAGTGAGTTGTTCCATACTTATTCAATAACTATCAGTACGTAACCCTAGATTCCCCTAGAAGTCATGAGTAATACACTGTCCAACATTCAGAGAGCGTTACATATTCTAGTCACAATGGATACATCGATATCCAGTCCCGATGCATCTTGACTAGGAACATTTAAAATGGTATATTTGTTTTATTGTGATAAATTACTCATGGTTACAACAATTTGTAACTACTATCACAAAATATGTCATTTATGGATTTTCTATTAAATATAATTTTAATTAAATTTAATTAATTAATATAACAATATTATATCAAGTATATAATAGAAAGAAACACCTTTATTTGAAAAATATTGTTCAACAACTTAGATATATATAACAAATTACATAATTGCCCATAGAGCATATCCTTAACTCTATCAATCTCCCACTTGCACTTGGGGCCAATAATGGAATATCATTCCAACTTCTCCAAGTGGTTTTTCTCCAATCCAACTGGGTCAGTCCCTTTGTGAACAGGTGCGCTATTATGATTTAATTATCTACTCTGTCAACCAACTCTCTCTGATAGAGATAAACTGCTTTATCATTTAGAACAATTCAGAGTAGGTCTCTCGACCTCTAATGAGCTCTAAGTTCTATGACGACCTATATCATGACATTATTATCATATATCAAAGTTATGACATTCACAACATTTGGAATCAGCTCAGTTATAAATTTGTGCACTTAAGTTTATATACGTTATTTTTATTACGACAATATTCAAGGCAATGTGCATAGCCTTGTTTTCATTGAATAAGCCACGGTCATTTATTTAGAACATTTCCAACGTTAATATTCTTAACTTGAATTTATTATTAACATACTATACTTGATAGGACTTATGAAGTTTGAGTTTGAACACACCTTCATAAGGAGTTTTTATTTCTATAAACAATTCTCTATTATTTCATATATACACAAAATACTTCAAACAACCATTTGGTGATATCAATTTGGATTTAATATTTGGTTCATGTATCAAAACATAAACAAATCATGATATCATAGACAACAAAATATATATGATAATTCTTATTGCCAATACAAAGGAATCAATCTTACATGTTCCATATTAAACATTTTAATAAGGTGTCCTTACATAACATTTGGGACATTCCTGACATCTTTTATACTTACTATAAAAGACATCATTTATTAATCCAATCTTAAGTATTAAAACAACTAACGCAAATTTTAACACAAGTACATCGTTAAAATCAACAACGTGTTGTACTTATAGTGTAGAAATATCAATGTGCCCTTTAACATTCTTTCTTATAAACACATTCATCCTTTGCACTTTGATTGAAAATCAAACTATTTGATATTTCTATATTATTCAATTTTGATGCTTATAAAACGATACTTTCGTATCATTTCATGGATCATATCCAAAGACTCACAAACTCAATATTGCTCCTATTGACTTTGAGACATTTTTGTTTAATATGTATAAACAGCTTACTTTAAATCTTTTTTTTGGAATTTTCTGTTTCAATACATATGTACCAAAAAACTGCAACTTATCAACTGATAATTTTGTGGGTAAATCCAAATTGACTTGAACATGTTGAATATCAAATATATTTATGTTAATTTCAACAGTTGAAATTTGTGATATTATTCATATCAACATAGCTCATTTAATTCCAACTGCATTATTCTTATTCATAAATACACAGTCGAGGTCGATGGATCATATCCCTTCAGTTATGACCACCAAAATCTATATTTTGATAACGTACTTCTAATTCTTTCGGATTTGCACATCATACCATATAGAGTCAATATTCTCAATGGTTTAATTAGACAATCTAGGATTATATATTTTCGACATTAATAAGAAACTCATAGTTTTTCTTCGATGTGCAAGAATACTTATTAGACATTCTAATGCTATGTTTTTGTTTAAGTTAGTTAATTTCATTTCATCTCATATAATCAGTTCTATTCATGGATCGTATCCAATTCCAATTTACTACCAATAATTCCTCAAAGAAATTTCTTCACAATGAAGTTAGTATATCTTGAAACAATAATTATTTCTCACTACAATAGAATAGGTATTCATAAACATTTTATGAATTTCTTTATTTATAAAATTGATTTGGTTTTAGTTTATGAAAATTATGTTCGAAACATAAATATGTCATCCAATGACAGCCTTTTCAAAATACTTTTAGGGAGATTCATACAAAAACCCTCATGAACAATTATTACGTGCAATCTTTTGACTCGCATAACCTGCCAATTCTTTGGCCTAGGGTATGTTGGAGTTTCTTGTAAACCCTTATCTTGTGAAATTTTATAAACTGTTATTCATATGAAATAATATTAACCTTATGAAATACACTTCAGTACATTACCTTATAGAAAGAAACTAACTCAACTTCACTCACAATTAATCATACATTGTCCAACAAAGTTCAATTACTCAATATCGATGCATTATTGTGTATCACATGGGGGAGTAATTTTAAGACTGGATCTTTATTCATTTTTTACGTACGTTCGAAACATTTTCCAATATACTCACTCATTCGATTAAAGCAAATCAATTCTATCGCATGTTATTTTATTTACTTCTGTGTCATATTCTATAAGTTTATCATAGATATACTATATGTATCAAATACACATGTCTATGTCGACATAACTCATCGGCGAAAATGACGAAGTACATGAAACCATTTTGGTATTTATAGAATTATGATTGCACATATCTATTGTATCAATTCGAAGAGTTCATCAACTCTTATGATACTCCCATTAAATGGGTGCATAGCCCTTTATTGTTTGAGATATAATTAACAAGTACCATATGATTCAAAATCACACAATAAAATTATTTCTCAAAAATATGACTTAGTCTATATTTCCAAAACAACCATAAATAATATTAGAAACTTTTATATTTTTCAATGCATCACTTTTGTTATAAAAAATTACCACATTATAGTTTTATTTCACAAAGAATATTCATATTGAAATATAGTTATGTCTATTTTTTTAGTCGATATCGAAAATAATCATTATTTAATAAATAATGTATGGTAAGTTTTACGAAAACAATTTTCGTACCATGATCCAATTAATAAGTGCAATATGGCATGCTCCTACTATTTCCACCATTACTATAATTGCGTACTAAATTCGGAGGTCCATCATTCATTAATATGATTTGTTTATTTCATACACTGCAACTATTTATAGTGGAGAGTTTGTTGATCAAATATCTTAAACTCAAAGAAATAAATCTCGTAGAAAACGATTTTCTATATGAAAATGCATTTCGAAATAAAAACCATATTTCTTATTCCAATATTAAATATCAATTATTATTATAATTCCCATTTCCAATGTTTCTCTATGAAGCAGAAGTGACTACTCATTTTCTACATCCCAACTACACCTTAGATTACATATATTCTTATATATTTATTTTCCTTTCAAATGGTCAAACTATTCAGAAGAAAAACTTATTATAAATCATGAAAAACTCTTTATAAAAGTGCATTTTATTATCCTTAACATTCAAGGATATCAAATATGTTGCACTTTACATAAACCAATCAAAATGACATTTCAGCGATCGAGTTCTTAGATCTATCTTGTAGTTTTTAGTCTTGTGTTGCAGTAATAAAATATGAACCCTTTTGTAATCAATCAGATTGAATACTCAATTTCGCACTGAGGTTTATTTGATTTTTTGGATGAACTAATTTCATCGAAATATTGTACATTACAAACTTTGACCGTTCACCGTATGATATTAATATGCAATTGTATATAGATCAAATATCCACAACCACAATCTTGTATTGCTTTTAGAGTTCGAAAGTCATAGAGTGCAATACATGATCGCATTGATATTTTCTGTTTGACCTTATCTATATCAACCAATAGAAAAATATCGAGTAAACTCGTTATGTAGTTATCCAATAACTATCAGTACTAACCCCTAGGTTCCCCAAGCAATCATGACTAATAACTACCCAACGCTTAGATAGCACTACATATTCCAGTCTCAACAGATACATCGATATCCAGTCTCAATGCATCATGACTAGGCACATTTAAAATGTTATAATTGTTTTATTGTGAGAAGTTACTCACGGTCACAACAATTTGTAACTACTATCACAAAATATTTAATTTATGGATTTTCCATTAAATGTACTTTTAGTTAAATTAATTAATTAATATAACCACATTATATAAGTATATAATAGAAAGAAATACCTTTGTTATGAACAAGATTGTTCAACGAGTTAGATATATGTAACAAATTCATAATTTCCCCTAGGCATACCCTTAACTCTATCATACCAATACCCCAAGGTCCGAAGATAAAGTTATGCAAACGAGTTGGAATATTGAACCCACCGAAGAGATTGCCGAGATATGATTTAATCAAGCTTAAGTTATGGAATGTTGGACCGTAGAGTAGCAATAGCAAATGTAGAGGAGTATAATGCAAAAAGAAAATAACACCGAGGCTTTTTTAGTGGTTCGGGGAGAAAGTCCCTACGTCCGCCGTTCTTTCCTGTTTTGGTCAATCTTACCTAGCCAAGAGGTGTATTATATTGAGTTTTTGCCTTTCCACTATTAATGTGTTTTCAAATAGAGCTCTAATATAGGAAAGTACAATATCATTTTATGTCTTAATTCTTTTTCATGACAGAAGATCCTTACGCCTTAGGATTGTCGCCTATTTATAGCCAATAAGCCATAACGCCATTGATTGAGAGCCTTCACCTAGGATCAATGATCAGGGTTTCTATATGTGGCTTAGATTTAAACGCTTATCATCATATTGCTGAGTGCATTTTGATGCGAGTTGCTGATAGGATGCTTTTATACATAGCTTGTAAGGATTAGGATTTTCGACTCACGAAAGTCGACATTAATATGTCCACTGTATCAACTACCGAACAATCGAATGCCGGAAAACCGAACATTTAGGGTTTAAGAAGAAGAAAAAGATAGAAGAAGTAAGAAAGAAAGAAGAAGCAACAAAACAATATCAGAATCTCACCATCGCAGCGGAACAACATATAATAGATAAATAAATAATCTTTAAATTAAAAGAACTGTATCAGTTATTACATTACATCATATTACATTACATTATCAGAGTTTACAACAACAAACAGCAGAAAAGAAATACTATATATAAGTGATACATCTCGCCATCCAGCTTGCCTCTAGATCTCTACAGCAACTCCTGAATTCCAGAATAACCCAATAACCCGACTCTACGCTGCCCGTGTGGAAAATGATGGGCGCCTAGACTTTTAGGAAGGGAACAATAAACTCCAGGTCAGTCGGGACTGGTGTGAGAACTTAAAACATTTATTCTTTAAAAACAAACAAAGAAATATTTTAAAATAGAACTGCAATGATTTTGGAAAATGAAACAACCATAAGGCCTCCCGCGCACACACACAATACAAACGCAGAATCGGAGGAGATTTCTCCTTATGATAGTCAAACATGCTTGATCGCAAATTTCTTTGATATTATTATTATAAGTGAAAAGTGTAGGAAAACATTTCGAAAGTATAATATAAATATTAGCCAGCATAGACATTCCGAACTATGCCTACTATAGCTACCATGTTCAATAGCAGGTTACCGCTACATTCCATGGCAGATTATACAACTAAAACTGTACAGGGCTCGTATTGTTTCTTTGGATTTTCCAACAAAGGGTCAGGCTAAGGAACTTCCTATTGCCATATAGGAACGCCTTTGGTGGGACGCCCTGAGAACCTAACCGGGTCTCTGCCAACACAAGGCCGGGTTACCTCTGCAAAAGTAGGTAACTACTGACACGAGTATGCCATCCCCTGGTTGTAAACAACCTTTATCCGAGGATCCTCAACCAACAACAATCACAAAGTCATATATATTTGCGACATCCACATAAGTTAAGTATCTGAGCTCCATACCATGATACCACTTCAATCAAGAAGGAAATGCACATACCCTAAGGAGCGCTACTCCCTATAACCTTGCCGCATCCTTCCTGTTTTGACCATTATCGGGTTGTGAGGTCCGACGAAGTCTCGTCCACAAAGCTACGCTTTTCACAAAAGCTATGCTTTGATCAACAAATGATCAACAGCACTTCGTATGCCACATTACCAAATTGGGAATGTATCACTAGTAACCATCAACTACATAACCTCTGAGCTCGTACGTCTTAGAGAAGGGCGTTAAACTAAGAGAATAAATTCTCCGCCACCAACAGAAATGTATTTGATAGAAACCAACTTTACATCTCAAATTGTAACGTCGGACACACATCCATACAAGTCCATTCCGAGATCGAATGGAACCGAAGGCACTTCCAAAGAAGCCCTTGCAATCCGGATATTCACAAATCACGTCCGGACTTCCCATCACAAAGGGTGATAAAATATCTATATCGGAGATCAGCCGATCCAGGGACATTCGATTGTAATCCTTCTGTTTTCGAAAATATCTGGTCTTCAACACCGGTCTTCAAATGCTATCCATTACGATATATCACTATTCGGAATGGGATTCATGACCCAAAGGTCCTCTCCCGGCTAAACCGAATAACGAGCGCTTATTTTAAAATAAGTGTAGCATTCAAATTCAAGCAAATCACAGCAAATACCCATTTAAAAGTAAATATTGATAGTCGGTTATTTAACTATCAATAGATATGCACAACATCATCAAATTTTAAATAATTTCCCAAATTATTTATTTTCCAAAAATATCTTTACAAGATAAATTTTTCCACACTTCAACCATTTGAAAACAAATTTCAAATCAGTTTTCACCTTTACAATTTTTGAAAATAAATTTCAAATCATTTTTCCTTACGCGGAAACATTTCCAAATATTTATTCATTTTCACTGGAAATCTGCCGAGTTAAAATACTTTAAAATAATTTATAACACCTATCCAAAGTATATTGGGAAAACACTTTGAAATAAAACTATTTTTCTTTAAACACTTTACTTAAAATATTTGTCATAAAAATATTATACCAATATTACATATAACTGAAGTCCAAACTAATTTTCAAAATAAAATTAGTAAATAGAGTATAACTAAATAACTATTTTCAAAAACAATTATTGATTAAATCTTCAAAATGATCCCTTATATAATTAATTTAATAAATTTTTTTACTTTAAAGGTTAAAAATATTTTTCAAAACTAATTTCCCCAACGGTATTATTTTAAAACCAAATCTAAAACTTTTAAATTTCATTCAAAAGCTATTTTAAAAATATACATGGCTTTCCAGGGAAGAATTCTTTTCCATTACAAAATGGTCCATTCAAATAAATTAATAAATCTTCTCGATTTATTTTAATTTACATTTCAAATCTGTAAATTCCTTTTCACATTTTTAAATATAAACCAATATTTATTTTTCAAACAATTTTCTCTTTTCTTTACAAATTCCCGTTGTGAATTTACATTTCCAAAAATCAACTGATATACAAATTTAAATCGATTTCCAAATATCACCTTCAAACCAAATCAAATCCCAATCTATCTCCAATTTATTTCAAACACAAAATCAAATTCCAACTTGATTTCCCAAATTAATTTTGAAATATCAAATCAATTTCAAATTGATTTTCCAACTTATTTCCAAAACACCTAACCAAATATCCAAATCGATTCCTAAGATTTATTCTAACTCCATATTTATTCCAGAATCGATTTCTAAAGTTAATTTCAACTCCAAATTAAATTCCAAATTTTAATTTCTAAATTTATTTCCTTTTGAAATTAATTTCTTTATCTCTTTCAATTATTTAAAATCCGTATCTTAAATAAATTCTTCAACTATTAAACAACATTCTCGAAATTACTTTGTTAAAACATTTTCCTATATTCTTTTGAAATTTATTCAATAAGATTAAAATTAAAACTTTATTATTTTAGAATTCCTTCTTTTAAATTTATCCAATCCTCAAAAATAAATTTTAATATAAACTTTCAACCTGAATTTTCAAAAATCAATTTTTATATTTATTTCCGGTATCCAACGATACCAAAATTATATTCGGCTAAATTTTAGCCATCAACGATTTCAATCACAAAGATAATCACACAGAGATTATAAAAAATCAACACACAACATTGAAACTAATCCAATCATTGGAGGAATCCAGTTGGACCCCTCCAACCTGTTTCCCTGCATCCGCAGATGTTAGCACAATACCAATCCCGTTTCAAGACGGGATATCGCGGTATGGGTTTATACAAAATATTATCCGCTATTACGCGGCGTAATAGGGTCTCATCCGCTATATAATGCGGGAAATCAACACCAAGTACATATATAATACCAATTCCACTTCAAGGTGGAGTATCGCAGTATATGTGTTTAATAAAATAACTTCCGCTTAATATGCGGCGTATAAGGTCTATTTCAATACAACAGATAGCGATTTATCATCCAAGCATACAATCAAGCAATTTTTAAATCTAACTATTTAAAATTTAAATCGAACCAAATCGATTGAGTGAGAAGTTCTCACCTTGCTTCCAATAGCGGTTTCAGCGTTTCATTCCGAATAAAATTAAACACGCATTTAATTTTACCCAAAATTTTCACTAGCTCCACTCAAATCCAATCCAGCTCTATCGCGTAGTGCTCGCTAATACGAACCCAATGCAATTCGTTTCGTCATTTTTCGACCTCGTATGAAGAAGATATGATGTTTCAAAGTTTACACGATTTTAAATTTATAATAACTTACTACTTTTATTATTATTATTATTATAACCTAGATTCATCTTGGTCGTTCCTTTTCAGAGGCAAGATCCAAGCCATGTAATCCCTTTCTTCCCCCAGGCTAAAGAAAATGCATGCGACTTTAACCCACCAGCCGCCGAGAAACCCTAGATGACGCGACCTATATACTCGACTTCACGACGATTAGCGACCTCCATTGCGAAGCCCAACTAGAGAGCCATCATCGCCTAGAACCGTGTGCAGCTCGGTCCCCTATGGACATGGAAAATCGTGCATGATTGCGTTGCCTTCAAGCTTCAATTGCCATCGATTTACTCCACTATTTTCGATCATACCCGTGTGGAATCGAAGCTCTCGTTATGATCTTCATCTTTGTAGTTGATGGTTTATGATAATTGTTAACGGATTTGAAGAAAAACGAGGAGGAGGAAGAACAATTTTCAGCCATTGAAATAGAGGGTGGCGGCTGAAGAATAGGGTTAGTGTTTGATGCAAAATGAAATAAAACTGGTCCTTTTATAGAAAATTTCTGAAACACTATTCATCCCGAATTTTTCCGAACTCCAAACGAAGTGTGCCACCTAGTGTTTATAATGTTTTACCCCTATCTCGAATGCAGTGGAATATATATTGTGAGCCAATTCGATCGTATTTGGAAGATAGGTTTTAAAATCGACTATTTTAAATTTAAAATTCACTTAAACTGATTCCAACGTGTTTTAGCTTGCCCTGGACAAACCGTAAATCCGATTGACACGAAATTTGAAATCTTACAATAATTTAACATTACGGATTCGATGAAATCGGTTTCATCAAAATTCGAGATTGTTTGAAAAATGACTATTTTTACTCGTCAATTAAATATTAAAATATTCAATTTCTACAAATTAACTTTAAATTCAATTTTAAAAGTTCTATAACATCATTCTAACTCCAATATGATTTAATACAACTTTATAAATCATTTTCATTCACATTAAACCCAATTTCCCATTATTTCTGTAATTTCAAATATTAAATTATCAATTTAATTATCCAATTAAATCTAGATATTCGAAATAAAATTTATTCGACTTACATATTTTACTTGTTAATATTTAAAATCAATTAAATATACGAATTTCAAATGACAGGAATTCTGGATCATTACATAGCTGCTTGGATATTTTTCATTTATCCTAAACATTAGTCTTGGCCTGGGCTATCTAAGCTGCTGATTGTTGATGCTTGTTGGAATGCTTTTGGTTCAAGCAAATACTGCCCTTGGCTAAGCCTTTTGCCTTAGCTAGACAATGATCTTGATCTCATTCGATGCTTCAACTCATGTTATCTGACTATATGCTTTCAGATACTTAGTCCGATGCTTAAGCTCTCTTTTAAAACCAAATAGTTGATCTTGGAATTACAAGCCAAGATACTTTCCTCTCGAATATTTGTAATTTGTACTTGGTAGAAATTATGGTGTAACACATACCCCCCCTTTAAGTTCACCTCATATGGTTGGTATGAGGTAGACTTTGGAAAGAATAGCTTTATATCAGACTTAATACTTGGCTTGTATGTTTTGTTCTCATTATGAAGTTGATCTAGAGCTTTCAGGCAAAGTAGCATTCCGAGAACTTTTGAAAACACTGCTTTGCCTAGATAAATTAAAAAGATATAACCTTTTTTAAAAGGTTTTGAAAGTAATTTGAAACCTTACCTCACCTAGAGGTGATAATACTATGATACCATGCTTCGGTCATCTGATCTGGTATTACATGGGAATTGAGTTTGAAAACCATTAGTGGTAGTATAATACCTATATTCTCACATTATCATAAGAAAACTAGACTATCTTGCTTGAAATTAAATTTTTGTTTTGGGCTGGAAGGCATGGTTTTAACCAGACCATGAGGTCTAAATTTTCTGAAATTGTGCTTGTCACTTGGAGCCATCCAGACTAAATGATAGGAAAAATTGTTTGTGCGTTGAGAGACGAAATCTAATTTGAGACCATGAAGTCAAAAAACTTGTAATCGTGCTTGTCACTTGAAGCCATCTAGGCTAAGTGATAGGTGAAGTTGTTTAAGTATCGAGAGGAAAAATCTAATTTGAGACCATGAGATCAAAACTTTTTAAAATCATGTTTTCCACTTGATGCCATCTAGGCTACGTAATAAGCAAAAATGTTTGAATGCCGAGAGGTGAAATCTTATTTGAGACCATGAGGTCAAAATTTTTTTAAAATCGTGCTTGTCACTTGAGACCATCTAAATTAAGTTATAAGCGAAACTATTTGAGCATCGAGAGATGAAATCTGATTTGAGACTGTGAGGTTAAAACTTTTTGAAATCGTGCTTTTCACTTGAAGCCATCTAGGCTAAGTGATAAGAAAAATTGTTTAAGCACGAGAGGCAAAATTTAATCTAGGACTATAGGTCAAGATAATATTTACAGTATGAATTCATAAGTGGTCAGTCGGGACTAAACCTTTGAAGGGATGGGTTCTGATCTTACATTAAATATGAGTCCTAATGTTGGCAATTAATTAGTTATCTTCAAAAGGCATTTCCCTTTTCCTGTGCAGTGATGACTTGGCATATGATGAGTTGATCTCTTGATATTCCTCTTACGGACATATATTAAACTAAATCTACAATGGAAAATTATCTCTCTTCAATCTGTGCCATTCCTTTTTAATATAAACAATCTTTCCTTTTTCTCTCCTCTTTTTTCCAGTTTGAATATTAAAACCATGATTGATATTCTCAAGCTCTCTTAGATCCTTTCATTGATATCCGCTCTTGATCCAGTAAGTTCTTTTCAATTTTATTATTCCTATTAAGGTTGTCAATATCATCATCAATACTCCTCATTTTATTGCTTAGTCAAGAATTAGACTAAAGTTCTTTACCGGTTTTAACCTGCTTAGTCTTGGTTTTGTGGTAACATCGATTCTTATTTTAATAGTTAGATACCTTTCTCTCCTTTTTCTTAAGTTGAAAATGGATACTCCTACCAAAATTAGGCAACATCTTGATGAAGTTTTGTCTTCTTATAGGATTATAGGAGTCAAAACGATCGCTCCTAGCTCTGGGATGCATTTTAACAACCCTTTAATGGGGTATTTTGTATGGCCCATGGAACATTTAGAACAACGAATATTCTTGCCTCTAGCCCCTTTGTTTATTGAATCTTGGAATTTTATCGCATTAATCCTTTTTAACTCTTGGCTACTTCCTACATAACTTTATATGCTATGACAATTCTATATTTCAAGAAAGACTTTCGGGATACATCCATTACTTAGGACAATTATTCAACCTACTAGAATCTAAATTTACTGTAGAATTTTCCATGTATTTTGTCAGGTTCTTAAGATCATCTCCTTTAAAGGATCCGTTTAGCAAAATAATACACGTCGGTTTCGATCAATTAGCCACCTCTTTCAATAATGCCGGTATGTTCATGGATATTTCACCTTCTCTTAGTCCTATATGTATTATAGGTTATGTTTCCTTATTTTATTAAATCTCAAATAGTGAGACAGAAGATGAGTGATGAATTAGCTGTCACTAACTAATTAAGGATAGCTATAAGGAAGTCATGAAGATTCCTTCTTTACAGTGATATTGACACTTGATTCTTACCCAAAGCAAATTGAAAGCTCAAGGTCTGCAACTTCCTTCTGCTAAATTTGGTAGACTTGAACCCTCTAGGAAGTACAAGAAAGCTTATACCGTCATTCTTGATAGTGGAGAAGAATCTGATTCCAATTTGAAGGAAAACAAGTTGGAGGGTTTCACCTTTTAACCATTAGACTAGCTTACATTATGTTCTTAGTACAAATTAGTCTTGATTTCGATTTTAGCCTTATGCCGTCATCCTTGTCGTAGTGATTTCCACTTCTAAGAAGGCCGGCTCCCTTTATAGGAAAAGGGTACCAAAAAAAGGTCCAAGTTGTTGCTTCCTTATAAAGATATTCTCTGCTCTAAGAAGCAAAAGGTCTCCAAACTCTCTAAAGCCAAAAGTTCCAAGTGAAAAGATTCGAATCTGCTTGTCGAGAAAACTAAGCAAGTGATGGAAATCACAAGAGTTGCCTTTGAAGCTGACCTTTTCTTTTCCATCATCGAAGCACATGCTAGACCTACAACTTCTGCCTCAAGAGTTTGAAGAGCAATCGAGTATAGCCCCCAAGAGAGCATCAAGGTAGGAGTGAAGTTATTATGTGTAGGTTTATGGTTCCAACATTTGTTCTTACTCTATCTCCTTTTTTATACTCTGGCGGAAATCTCTACCCTTCAACATGGATGGTTGAATATGGGGGAGACAGTGCCTATTGCTGAAGCAACAAAAAAGGAGTTTGTGGAATTCAAAGCTAAAGTTTAGGAGGTGAATGCTCAAGTAGAGGAATCGGGTAGGACTGCTGAAGAGAGTGATCATAAGGTTGAGATTCTTGAGAAAGCCTTAAAGGAAAGGGACTACAAATTGGAGAAAGTGATCCCAAGGTAGTTGATAAAGAACATTACATTGCTAGAGAAGAGCATAAGAAGTAGGCTAGTAGACAAGCCTTCAAAGTCTTTTTTGATTCTTACACTCACCACCGAGATAAAAACTTACCTTTTTTCTAACTATCTTAAGAAAAATGCTTCCATAGTAGAGACCAACTTTTCTAAAAGATGTGAGGAACATAAGAGGAAAAAGGAGACCTAGGCCATTGTGGAGGATGAAGCTGAGCTTCTGGTAGAGGAGGAGGAGGAGGAGGAGGAAGTTACTTCTTCTGATGAGGAGGTATAAGAAGACACTCATGATAATAAACTTGAAGAAACATTCCGTAACTTTTCCTTGTAGTGACATGACTTTTGTACCTTTTGGATTGTATAATTTTTGGAATATAATTTTCTTGTTGACTTTATAATGTTTAAATTAACTTTTGATGTTATACGATGCGATTGTCACATAATATTCCAACCGAGAGTAGCTGACGTGGAGTTTTTTTAATCTTTATGTTTTTTTAATCTTAATGTGGCGTTCCTTAGAGAGTACTCTACCTCAATTGCTCAAAAACTCAGTGAGACTGTGCTTCTGTTTAATAATCTTATGAGGACAAGGTAGCTGAAGTTTAGAAACTAGATGTAACTCTTAAGGCCTTAGAGATTAAGAGCAATTTCCTTAAGTTAAAGTTAGGTCTAAAAATTAACAACCGCCTTACTTCGGAGAAGAGTTAGCCGAAAACCAATATTTGACCTTGGAGAAAAATTATCACCATTCATTTTAGATAAAGGGAAGAAAAGAGACCAAGGATGATATTGCTAATAAATTCCTTTCGAGATTATGAAACAAAGTTTGTTTTGGAGGGCCTCACCTTGGCTTGCCTATTTATAAGGATCTCCTTCTTTGGTTTTTATATTTTATACTCTAACGCTCTCCATTATGTAATCCAGTATTTGTAATATTATTTCCTTAGGCATTTTTTTCGGCCTATCCCCTAAACATCTTCTTGAAAAAACCATATGTAATGGAATTTTACTCTTTTCAAATTTAATTCGTATGTTGTCACATTGCTTGAATGTGCTTTAGAAGCTTCTTTTGTGAACTATCACTTGCCCCAGGTATACTTTTGTCGAAATAAAGACGCGGACTGAACCGAATTTTATTATTGGATTTTTGTCTCGAGCCAACCTAGTAGCACAATCAAGGATTTCGTCTTGTTTTGATTCTGTGTTGACCTTTACCTCTTATCTGTTTATCGAGAATCTACTCGATACCTTAACTTAGGAACTTTTCCCTATCCTTCTATCCATATTGGGAATCTACCCATTTTTAATCTTATGCATATTTCTACTTACCAATGGCTCACTATTAAGGAACCAATCCAACATTCTAATCTAATTGGGAATCTACCCAACGCATGGTACTACTTGACATGGCTCACTACTATTGGGAGTCTACAAAATATTCTAATCTAATTGGGAATATACCAATTGCATGGTACTATTGTCCACGACTCACTAATGTTGGTAATCAACCCAATATTCTAATTTAATTGAGAATCTACTCATTGCATGGTACTACTTGTCCATGACACACTATCAGCATGCACTCTGATTTTTAACATCTTTCTTAACCCAGGTGATATGACGTTGCACTTTGTGATGCATCACTATGGGGGTGCTCTTATGGCGAGGTCTATCAACTTATCACCGGGTCCAAATCTACAGCCACTTTTGGCTGGTATTGGCCATCTACAACCACTTTTGGCGGGTGTAGACCATCTATAATGACTTTTCTAAGTGTCGATCATTAAAACTATTTTAAATTAACGGTCATAAGGAATGCTAATTGTAACTTGGTAAAGGGAAATATGAATCCTATGAAAAGAGGACTTTGGACTACTTCATAAAAGATTCTTGAAATTACATAGTTCATAAATCATGGTGTTTGATAGAAAGTTTGATCCGACTTTGAAAATGAAAACATTGATAAAATCTGTATTTTTAAAACAAGTGAAACCTTCATTGATCTTGTCAGATTAATGGAAGAGTTTAGATCCTTAAATTATAAATGCAAGTATGGTATGCAAAATTTCTTAAAGAGAGAAGACACATCGAAAGAGATTCCATAGATGCCAAAAATTGAATGCATCCTCTGAGTAAAGGCTTAGTAAACAGGGTCATGCCAAGGAAAAAGGCATTGAGGAAAAGTCGATATTTTCTGATTAAACTTCAACATATTCGAGGCCATGAGATTTTCCTTGGAGTTGAAACTTTTATAATAGAGGTTTTAATCAAGGAGCGTGTTAATAGAATTGGTATCTTCCATTTGACCATGGAGTTTGATAAAAAGGATTCTTCTTGCAACTTCATCTTTGTAGAAAAGCACCATATGTATTCATTTGGTAAGAGTTACATGGAACTCCCCTAAAGTCACGAAGATGAAATAAGTAAATAATTCCAAAATAAAATATTTAAACTAATGTTTAATAAATTTGGTTAACTTCCTTTTCTATTTGAGTTTCTCGACCACATAAGAAAGCTTTCGGCATACTTCTGTCTAGTGCATGTTTGTCAAACGATAGATATAATATTTCTCACTCTTTCGGAGTTCTTTCTTTAATGGAGGGTAATCCTAATAAGAGGAGTCTTTACAAGTTTCAAGGAATACTAGAGACAAGCTTTGGTTAATTGGAGTAAGAACCCGATCCTTGTTCAATTTCTTTTGAGACTTGCCATTTTGAGCGACTAGGAGGGTTCTCTTATTAGAGGAAGCCAAACCTTCATATTTCAACAGTTCGGTGGGAAAATCTCTGAATTTATTATTTAGGGTCTTAACCATCTTCCATAGTTGAACCGACTTATAAAGAGAGTCTTGGAGATATTCTGAAAGCTACTTGATCTAAGAAGCTTGAAGCTCATAGATAGGATCATCTTCTTTGCCATTATTTTTCTCCAAAATGAAGGTGACCAATCTTTCAATGTTGTCTTCTTCAATGACTGAATGCGAAAGTTAAGGGGTAGCTCCGAAATGGTTTTTCATTTTTAAAACTGGACTTAATTGACTGGAACGTTCCATTGGATTTTCAAGAAGAAACAAGGTTCGGAGGTTTATGCCCTCCTTCTAGCATAAAAAAATGTTAGTGCTAATTTCATCTACACCAAAACCGCGAGGTTCGAAGGCACAGCTCTGGAAACGAGTTCCAATATTAAGCTTAATGGAGAGATTATCGAGCATGATTTAATCAAGCTTAAGTTAAAGAATGTTGGATTATAGCGTCATGATGACAAATGCAGAGAAGATAAAGTGCATAAAGTAAATAATACTGAGGCTTTTATAGTGGTTCGGGCCGAGTTCAATGTCCTTTCCTTATTTAGTCACTCTTAGCTAGTCGAGAGGCGTATTACATTGAATTTTTGCATTTCCACTATTAATGAGTTTTCAAGTAGATATCTAACATAGGAAAGTACAATATTATTTTATGTCTCAATCGTTTTCATGTCAGAAGATCCTTGTGCCTTAGGATTTGCTCCTATTGTAGCCAATATGTCGTGCTGCCACTGGTGGAAAGCCTTCTCCTTGGATTGATGACCTGGCTTGCTACATGCATCTTAGATTTGAATGTTTTTCAACATTTGGTTGAGTGCATTTTGATGTGGATTATTGAGTGATTCTTTTATACATAGCTTCTTGGATATTTTTCATTTATCCTAACCGTTGGTCTCAGCCTGGGCTATCCGAGTCATTGATTGTTGATGCTTGCTAAAATGCATTTAGTTCAGCCAACTGCTGCCCTCGGCTAAGCCTTTTGTCTCAATTGGACAATGATCTTTATCTCGATCGATGCTTTGACTCATGCTATCAAGCCGTATCCTTTCGAATACTGAGACGGTGCTTAAGCTCTCGTTGGAAACCAAACAGTTGATCTGGGAATTAAAAGCCAGGGAACTTTCCTTTTGAATATTCGTAATTTGTACTTGGTAAAAATTATGGTGTAACAAAGGGAAGATGGATTAAAGGGTAATTAGTAATTAATTAATATTTCTAATTTAAATTCTTTAAAATTCATTATCTCTTGCGTACGTGGTCCAATCAAGATGTCATCTTTTGCCGTTGCACTCATAGTGGGATTATCCACATCTTGGTTTGGCTTGGGCTTGGATAATTAGCTCGCCACCTAATTTGTATTTGTTGTGTGTATATTTATTGTTGTTAAAATATAAACTAAATAGATAATAATACAAGTTATTACTTTTGTATGCCTCCTTGTTTTGGAAAGCTAGTGATAACATTATATGTATTATTATAACCTCTCTTATAACCCTCTAAAATATGTAACATGGCCAAACTTTTTGTTTACGTGTTTAGTAGTGTGTTTTGAATGTTTGAATCAAAATAGTCGCCTTAAACTCACTTTGAAAATCCCTTGTATTTACCAAATGTTAAATTGGTTAAAATATAATTATATTGTGAAAGTATACACTGGATTGTTCCCTACATATTTTTGCTGTGTTTGACATAAATGAATTGGTTCGGGAAATTATAGAAATTGTGAACGGAAGTTGTGAAAATTTAGAGGTGAAAAGTTCGCTATAGACGCACCTTGATAATGTCTTATGTTCGGTAATTTTTAAAGTCAATTTTGAAAAGATATCCTAGGGGCTTCTTCGCATTTTTAATCAGTGCTATATGTTTATTTATTATTAGGAAAATATAAAAGTTTAAATATATTTTTAATAATTATTTATGAATTTTTAAAGAGTTTAAACTATAAAACGTGCTAGTATTGTTTTTAAATAAATTATAAATAAGTTTTTTTAAATAAATTTTAAAAATAAACGTTCTAAACCATAATATAAGTATTTTTAAAGTATTTTTAAAAATATTTTTAAATATGTATAATTTTAATAAATTTAGTTAAAGATTTCATTTAAAGTATAAAAAAGCTTATGCAATATAGTATCTTTTAAATTATTTTAGAATTTTATTAATTGTATTACCTTATAAATAAACTAGAATATATATAAATATATAAGTATTTAAAAACTTGTGTGTATGTAAATAAGTTTAAAAGGAAAATTAACACTTAAGTCAAAATAAATTATTTTGTGAAGTTTAAATAAAAGTATGTTACCTTAATTAATAAGTGTGCATATGCTTTGATCTTTAAATGAATGTCTTAAAATTAGCGGAAAGTATAAAAGTGGCTTTGGATTACAGTAAACAATGTTTTAGTAGCGAATTTTTTAACCTTTATTTGTTTATAATTAGGAATAAAATTAGATATTTAATAATGAATATTTTAAAGATAATAATAAGTAAATGATTTTGAGTTGTTGTAAATGATGTTTAAGTAACAATTGCTTTTATCTCTTATTAATCATACTTATGAATATAATTAGATATTTAAAAATAAATAATTTAAAGATAATTATAAGAGAATTATAAGCAAGTAGTTTGTTGCTGTTGTGACAATGTTTATGCAATATTTGTCTACAACCCTTATAAAAGTAATTACGTCTTTAAAAGAGAGTTTAAAGGTAACCATTAAGTGTGAAGTGCTTTAGGTTTGTAATAAACAATGTGTTTATAACATTTGTTTTTAAACCCTTGAATTATATTTTAAAGTGGAAATTTTTTGCTAAACGATTATGAATATACTTAGATTTTTAATAATGGAATTCTAAAGATAATAACAAGCATGGAATCTTTTTAAATAAAGATGGAAATGTTATAAGTTTAATTGATAAAAGAGAAGAGGTTTATAGTAATAAAGTTTGAGTAACATTCGTTTTTAACGTCTTTGACTAAATTTTAAAGTAAGTAAGTCTTGTTAATGATTTTTGAATGTACTTATACCATGTGAGATAAGTGTACGGAAACTTTTGAAGTATAAAGAGTATACGTGAATAGCAAATACGCATAGTAGAATACTAGTATATATCTTTTATAATGGGAAATTAAATCTTTATACAAGTGAAATAAGTTAAGTTTTAATTAAGAAGAATTTTTAATTAGTATGATATTTTAATTAATAAGTGAAGTTTTAATTAATAAAAAGTGTTAATTAATACATGAAGTTTTAATAAATAAGAAGCTTAGTTAGATAAAGAGGTTTTCCTAATAATAGTGGTTTTAAATTAATAAAGGATTAATTAAATAAAAAAGGGATTGAAAGTCGTTTATGTGACTTTATCTTACTTTGTGTGAATTAATCATGCTTTGTTTGTTACTTTTTTATGGAAAGTACTTAGTTGTGTATTTAGAACTAAGGCTAATAAAGTAGACTTGTTTCTAACCATGAGTGTAATAATTTTTAATTATCTTATTTAACTACTAATTATAAATTAATTAACTTTAACTATCTAATTAACAATTCTTAATTACAAATAAATTAAATACATAATTGTTAATTAACTTATCTTTAATTTCAAATTGACTAACCTCTAGTCACTTAGTTAATTACAATTATAAATTTATTAACCATTCTTAATTATCCTTTTTAAACAATTAATTAATAATAATTATTTGTCAAAATCAACATTTTAAAAATCTTCTTTAAGTTTGAAATTTAAATTGTTACTAACTACAAAACTTTAATATTAATTAATTAAATACTTAACTTAAATTATCTACTTAATTAAAATATTGATTAAGATTTTAAAAACATTCTAAAATAATTAAAACTTGTATTAAAGTCTTAACTTAAATCGCTAAACACTTATTAAGTCTACAATGCTTAAAACTTGTTGAAAGATAATTTGCTTAACTTAACTTTTTATAATATTGCAGTTTGAAAAACACACTCGAGAACTTCCTAGGTTTTACTTGAGTAACACTTCGAGTTTCTCACCAACTTCCTCGAGTCATCCCTCGTTCCCCGCGTACGCTTCTTCTTCCTCTTTTTTTTTATATATTTCTAGTAAGTTAAGTTTAGTTTAAGTTATAGTACCAGGAAACTCTCACGCGTACCCGGTTATAACTCGTAGCAATCGATCCTTATACTCGAGTAATAACTTGAGATTGCTCACCAACACAACACTGACACAAACCCATGCCGTACATGTGCACGGTGTCGCGCCACTGCTTCGGCGAACTCCACCACCTCAGAAAGTCACAAAACTCACCTACTCTCGAAATCGAAACGTGATTCGTCACCAAGAATTTCAAATTGAAATTCAGTAGTATGTTCGAAAATACTACACTCAACTCCCCTCAGGAAAACGCCTCGCCGCCATTGCTCAGACCACCGGATACGCTCCACTTCTGTCCACACCACGTCAACACCCTACTCTTCCACTCCTTTGAATTTCGAGAAGCTTGGTCCAGCATAGGAGACGAACACGCCTCATTTTTCTGAGCATATCACATTCGAGCCTTAAACCCTAAATTGGGTTCGTTCAAACAATTCGTGCATTAGAAAAATTGCTCAACAATTTTTCTGAAACCTTCAATATTCAAACTTGCTTTAAGAAAAACCTTAACATTTAAAATTGATTTGATCATTAGGAAATGGTTTAAATGCAAAATCTGTTCAACTGTGAACTGCTCATAGCATAAGCAACTAAAAATCATCATATTAGTTTTAAAAATCCTACCTTTAGCTGTTTATTCAAGTTATATAATCAAATCAATAAGTTCAAATATTCAAAATAATTCATATGATTTCTTTTTTACTGTAAAATTGAGTTCACTGAGTCAAATTTTACATTATCAAGCTTAAACAAATTCTAGGCCATGATATAAGTTTGAACAAACTTGTTTCGTTTGATACCTTAAGCCTAACTAAGGTTGAATGATAATATTTTGGATTTTTGAATACAATTTCAACTCTGTAACTAAGAACAAGGAAGAACAGACCATACAAGAATTAACAGTACAATCATATATGCACAGGATTTCTAACTTAAAAATATACAGTAAGTGCAAGTCATTCATGAATCAAATACACAAATTTAAATGTTTAAAACAGTTTGTTTACTCACATCAAATTGAAGAACAGAGAGCAGCTTCCTGTTTGGAAAAGCGGTAAGCTTGATCTGCCTTTAAATCTGTTTTGCTTTTGTTGAATCGAATGATGTTTTGAGTTTGTAAAATGAAGATGCTTCTTTTCTTTTTCTCTAGTTTTGCTTAGTTTTTTTACAGAACGAACTGGAATAGCGGGATGCACACATATATATAGAGAAAATAGTTTGTATAAGGGAAGGTTTTAACTAGTTAAGCTTCTTTTGTTTTGAACAGATTTTTTTTCCTTGCCTCCTTCTTTGACTATAGATTTTTATAAAACTGAAATGACCCTTAACATATTTCGGCTGAAATGATTTTCATTTGTGCTTGAGAAGATGTTATTTAATGCTTATGTCCCCATTTTTGTTTACATGTAATCCTTTTTTTTATGTACATCTTTGTTTTGTTTTATCTTCTTGCTTACATTTTTGTTTTATTATTTCCTTGTTTACATAATTCACATGCAAATTCATATGTTATTTTTATTAGAATTATCTTATGTTACCATATAACCATATAACATAAATTCTTAGTTTTATTTCTATTTACAGTTTGATTTTCAAACATTAAATTTATAACATATATTTTGTACTTATATTTTACACTTATATTTAATATTGATAGAATAAATTTTAGTTTTAAACATTAGTATCTAGATTACATTCATTTGCATATATTATATCAAATGTTAATAATGTAAAGCCTTTAATTAAATTGAATAAGATAGATTTCCTTCCAAAATACACACATATATTATTTTCCAAAGTATAACCTTTAAATCCAATTCATTTTGAATTTCAAAATCAAAATTTCATTTATAACCCAATTCAATTGAAAATATTTAATTTGAGTTTCAAATCCAAAATTTTAAAATAAATAAGTATATATATCTTATTAAATTTGAAAAATTCAAATAAATCCACAATTTAACCCAAAAATTTAACTTAATTACAAATTTAAATTTGTCTTTAAACCGAGATCGTTATAGAATCCCCCCTTAACTCGATGTCCTACAACAACATCAAATTCGTATCGTTGGAGATTGCAATAACATTAGATGATAAATAACACAGCGGAAATAAAAGATGATATCATTGATACAACATGAATACAATATCTGATACATCAATTTGATACAATGATAATCATCAATATCAGATAATATACAACACAGAATACAGGGGAACATGATACAATATGAGATAAATCTTCACTGGATCTAATACGGCCACTCCAATCCAAAACTCCAAAGCTAGATCTCCAAGACTTCAAGCTCGATCCACCATCAAGATTGCACAAAGCTAAGCAAGTCTGGCCCATGCACTCCAAAGACTCCAAAACGTATTAAACAGAAAGCCGAAGGCTACCTAAACGATATCTACTAACTGACTATCTGAAAAACCAAACTCTGGACTGCCCATGTGGAAAATTGTGGGCACCCAGAGTTTAGGAACGGAACAATAAACTTCGGGTCAGTCATGGGACTGGTGTGAGCAAACAAAAATAGTTTGTCTTCAAAAAAATCAAAAGATTTAAAATTTGAAATCCGCAATGCTTTTTGTAAAATGAAACTGCCATAAGGCCTTCCGGCACACACACCATGCAATCACACACATGGGGAAGATTTCTCCTTATGATAGTCAAACATGCTTACTACGCAAAAATCCTTTTGATATTATTATTAGTGCAGAGTGGAAAACATTTCGAAAGTATAATATTAATCTTAGATAGCATAGGTACCATTACACTATGCCTACTATAGCTACCACCTGAGGTGGCAGGTAGTACAACTGCAATCATAAAGGCCTCGTATTGGATGATTGGATTTCCAACAAATGGTCAGGCTAAGGAACTTCCTATTGCCACATGGGAATGTCTCTGGAGAACCTACCCGGCTCTCTGCCAACACAAGGCCGGTTGCCCCCTTCCCGAGAAGTATAACCTAAGATATGCCACCCCCGGTCGTTTGCGACCTTTATCCGAGGATTCTCTACACCAACAACATCACACAGTAATAAATATATACTACAGTGTGCACTTGCGTAAGTATCTGGGCTCCATACTATGAGACTACCCTTTTCCAGAAGGAATGGACATACCCTAAGGGAGCTACCCCTGGAACCTTGCCGCATCTTTCCTGTTTCGACCATTATCGGTTTGTGAGGCTCGATGAGGTTTCGTCCATAAAGCTACACTTTGTCATAAAGCCATGCTTTGATCAACAAATGATCAGCAGCACTTCGTGTGCCACTTTACCAAATTGGGAATGTATCACTAGTTACCATCAACTACATAACCTCTGAGCTCGTACGTCGCAGAGAAGGGTGTTAAGCTAAGAGAATAATTCTCCGCTACCAAACAGAAATGTATTTGATAGAAACCAGCTTAACATCTCAAAGTGTAATGTCAGACACACATCCATACAAGTCCGTTCCGGGTTCGAACATAACCGAATGCACTTCCGAAGAAGCCCTTGCAATCCGGTTATTCACAATCCAAATCGGACTTCCCATCACTTAGGAAATCTCTATACCGTAGCTACTCAGTGCAGAGACAATCGATAGGTCATCCTATCGTTTTCGCAAATACCCGGTCTTCACCGCCGGTCTTCAAATGCTATCCATAACGATGTATCATTATTCGGAATGGGTTATATGACACAAAGTCCTCTCCCAGCTAAATCGAATAATGAGCATAAATTTAAAAATATATGGATATGGGATTTCAATTAAGTCACAACTCTAAAATTCAAAACATTCTTTCAGATGGTTTACACAAATTACCATTTCAAATCTTTTAAACAAAAGATTCACTTCACTAAGTTCACCCAGTTTCACAAAGATCCATTCACGGATTTCAAAACAATTTCCATTTTAATTAGATTAATTCATTTAATTTTTAAATCAAAGATTTAACTTGTAGCTTTCAAAACCATTTCCAAAGATTCATTCATAACTTGGAAAACCATTTTCAATTCAACTTGAACTTTCTTTAATACAAATTGGAAATTCATTTCTTATATGAAAGCTTATATCGTTTGAAAAAAAATAGTTTTATTTCGAAAAAATCCGATTTCATTTATACAAGTTAAAATCTTTGGGTTAATTCAAATTCCCAAACAACATTTTAAAAATGGTTTAAAACCCATATAAACTTGTATACCGTTTTTAGATCATAAATACCAAATCTAGAATTCAATTTCAGATATTGAATTCCAGTCTAAATCAAATTATTCAAATTTCAAAACTCAACCAAGTAATTGAGAATAACTTTTATTTTTGGAATCCCTTTTTAAAAGCTTTTTATATTTAGTTTAATTCCATTTCCAAAACTATTTGAGTTCCAAAATTCGATTTAAGAATTATTTCTAAAATCTGCGAATTAACCAATTTCCAAGTGCAATCCATATTTGTGTGTGTATAAGTGTGGTCCAGGGGTTTTACCCAATAGGAATGCAACATTATAAATCAGTACATATTCAAATACAACAATATATTTAATAAGCGGTATAACTATAACGCTTATCTTTCATTCACAGATCACAGATATACATCATAGATAATAAATTACATTAACACAGCTCAAATCAAAATAGATCATCACAATCAGGGATATTAAACAATTCAATCATCCAATAGAATCCAAACATTCATAAGTAAGATCAGTTAATTGTCTGATTAATTCAAATCAGATTAATTACTTATGAATTACTAATCCTGGTTAATTAATATAAATAAATTTCAAATCATTTTGATTAATTATTCTTTAATCATTTATTAATTAACCATTAATAATTATTTAATTAACCTCTAATTATAATTCATCAACTTTTAATTATTAAATAATTAACCTTTAATTATTTAACTCACCATTTAATTATCTTTGATAAATTAGTTAACCCTCAATTAATTAATTACCATTAAATTAATTAATTACAAAACAAATTAATTAATTTTTTAGTTAATTATCTTAATTAACTACTAATTATAAATTAATTAGCTTTAATTATCTAATTAAAATTCTTAATTACAAATAAATTAAACACTTAATTGTTAATTAACCAATCTTTAATTTCAAATTGACTAATCTCTAGTCACTTAGTTAATTACAATTATAAACTAATTAACCATTCTTAATTACCCTTTTTAAACAATTAATTAATAATAATTATTTGTCTAAATCAACATTTTAAAAATCTTCTTTAAACTTTGAAATTTAAACTATTACTAACTACAAAACTTTAATGTTAATTAATTAAATAATTAACTTAAATTATCTACTTAATTAAAATATTAATTAAGATTTTAAAAACATTTTAAAATAATTAAAACTTGTATTAAAGTCTTAAATTAAATCGTTAAACACTTATTAAGTCTACAATGCTTAAAACTTGTTGAAAGATAATTTGCTTAACATAATTTTTTCTAATATTGCAGTTTCAAAAACCCACCCAAGAACTTCCCAAGTTTTACTCGAGTAACACTTCGAGTTTCTCACCAACTTCCCCGAGTCATCCCCCATTCCCCACGTACGCTTCTTCTTCCTCTTTTTTTTATTTCAAGTAAGTTATGTTTAGTTTAAGTTATAGTATCAAGAAACTCTCACGCGTACCCGGTTATAACTCGAAGCAACCGATCCTTATACTCGACTAATAACTCGAAATTGCTCACCAACACGACATTGACACAAACCCATGCCGTATACGTGTACGACATCGCACCACTGCTTCGGCGAACTCCACCACCTCAGGCAAGTCGCAAAACTCACCTACTCTCGAAATCGAAACACGATTTTTCACCAAGAATTTCAAATCGAAATTCAGTAGTTTGTTTGAAAATACTACACTCAACTCCCCTCAGCAAAACACCTCGCCGGCGTTGCTCAGACCACCGGAGACGCTCCACTTCCGTCCACACCAAATCAACACCCTACACTTCCACTCCCTTGAATTTTGAGAAGCTCGGTCCAACATAGGAGACGAACACGCCTCATTTTTCTCACCATATCACATTCGGGCCTTAACCCTAAATTGGATTCGTTCAACCAATTCGTGCATTAGAAAAATCCTCAATGTTCAAACTTGCTTCAAGCAAAACCTTAACATTTAAAATTTATTTGATAATTAGGAAATGGTTTAGATGCAAAATCTGTTCAACTGTGAACTGCTCGTAGCATAAGCAACTAAAAATCATCATATTAGTTTTAAAAATCCTATCTTCAGCTGTTTATTCAAGTTATATAATCAAATCATAAGTTAAAATATTCGAAATAATTCATATGATTTCTTTTTACTGTAAAATTGAGTTCACTGAGTCAAATTTTACATTATCAAGCTTAAACAAATTCTAGGCCATGATATAAGTTTAAACAAACTTGTTTCGTTTGATACCTTAAGCCTAACTAAGGTTGAATGATAATACTTTGGGTTTTTTATTACAATTTCAACACTGTAACTAAGAACAAGGAAGAACAGACCATACAAGAATTAACAGTACAATCATATATGCACAGGATTTCTAACTTAAAAAATATACGGTAAGAGCAAGTCTTTCATGAATCAAATGCACAAATTTAAATGTTTAAAACAGTTTGTTTACTCACGTCAAATTGAAGAACAGAGAGTAGCGTCCTGTGTGACGCCCCACCTCTATACCCACGCTAGCCAAGAACACTACTGTGAATGCTGTCAACTAGCACGGAGAATAAGGCTGTTGAGGAGCGACCATCTGTATAATTGCTTTGTGCGAGTACCGATATACCGGATGAAAATATAACTTTTCATCTCAAGAGGAAATCCGACATACCGACACAAACTCAATACTACTACACAGTGGCTATAAAGGTCTTCGGAAACAAATATAGAAATAAACATAACACAAATCAGTCACAGACAATTCATATCACAAAGGCGGAAATAGATATGAATATTACACATAAAAGTGTATATCAGAGTAGTGGTCAAAAGATCCACGATAATACAAAAGAATAGCAACACGTGCTATACAAAAGAATACAACTATGAGTCTATATCTCAAGTGTATACAACAAAATAAACTACTAATCTAAGTAGTTTGCCAAAAGTCAGAGTAATGATCCTGGATGAGAAGTCAAGCAGAAGCACCTGTAACATCTCGGTCTGACCCGAGTATTATTTCATAAGAAGAAAATAATAAACGGATCAGTCTAGCTATAAATATCAGAAGAAATGATATAGAATAGGAGATATGACATAAACATATAATAATCACAATGCCAAGCTGTGATATATATAAGTAATTGAAAATCAACAAGAGATTAATCAATATCACAATAATCTACTCAAGATAAAAAGGAATGCCATACTCCTGATTTCATTCACCAAGCCACAATAAGTGGCATATATATATCCATGCCAATCGTAAAAGTTGGTGAAACACAAATTCCAGAAATCAACACACGAAATCCAGAAATCACAATAAAAAGGATGGCCAATCCCAGAAAAATGAGCCGGAGCTCCTCCAGACAGGGTATAGTCCCCCATTGCGGACATTGAGCCGAAGCTCCTCCTGGTGAGTCAAAAACTCCTCCTGACAGGGTATAGTCCCCCATTGCGGACATTGAGCCGAAGCTCCTCGTGGTGAGTCGAAACTCCTCCTGACAGGGTATAGTCCCCCATTGCGGACATTGAGCCGAAGCTCCTCCTGGTGAACCGAAGTTCCTCATGACAGGGTGTAGTCCCCCATTGCGGACATTGAGCCGAAGCTCCTCCTGGTGAGCCGAAGCTCCATAAAAAATGAAGTATCGTCCTCGACATGGACAAAGAGACATCGCACATTGCTAGTCTAAACCACAAAGGTGATCGTCATGATCAACGAGAAGTGTCAATTACAATAAGCTAGTAAATATAAAAGTTTAGCTTCATGTCCCATAACCACTTACTTAACTTAAACATTTACGAACAAACTGTAAATCTCCACTAGAAAATTGTCACAAGAGATTCAATCGAACAAGTCCAAGAATTAACCGACGAAGTAAATGCAAGCGTTTCATACCACTTGTTTTACTAAGCTGTTTAATTAGATTTCTCATACGAGTGAGGTAAAGGTTTGTATATACTAATAGATTGGAAAACTGTTATATAAACGAATTTGGTATTAAAGTAGAGTTGAAATCATTTGAAGAAAGAGTTTTGATATTTACTGTTAGTATAGGAAACCTTTACATTTTTAAAGTGACAAATCACAAAGAAGATTGTAAGAACAATCAATTACTAAATTCACATTCGAAGACGTGAATAAAATCCAAAGAAATCGATACCAAATCCATAAAAATGGATATTTCCAAAAAGATCTATAAAAATAAGTCATCAAAGTCGATAATAAGTGATAACGATTAATAGGATCGCTAAAATCGATAAACAATGGAAATTCACACAAAAAAGCCTGAATAGGCAAAAATAAATATTTCCAGACGTCTGATTTGGAATCCAGACGTCTGGATTTGTTCTCTGGAAATAACCCAGAGAACACTCAGACGTCTGAAACCTCAAGTCAGACGTCTGAGACCTATCCAGACGTCTGGTTTGATGGTTCAGACGTCTGAAAATAATCTCTGGCTTTTTTTATAATGCGTGCATACATTTTTACTTTCTAGGTCCAAACTAGACGTCTGGACTTTGTCACCAGACGTCTGGTCACCTGGTCTAGGCAACAATTTGCCTAGGCCAAAGTGGCCAAAACGTATCGGGAGCGATCGGACGAGCAACGACGACTAATGATTTATGCCTAGCGACAACCCGGTCTTATAGGCTCTCCAAAACACCTCTTAAAGCATGATCAAACATCAAAGTTATGATTTTTAGAGAATTGGCTTCAAACACCAAAAATTGGAATATTTACAAATCTAATCCAAATCAAAAGCAATTGCACATGAATAAATGTTAGGGATTCATACCTAACAACAAAGATAGATATAGACATAGATGTGAGATTAAAAATCTCACCTTTGAACCCAAATTAATGAAGAAGATGCTATGAAGCAATGGCAAGAACAAGCACTCTTCAATTCCAACTCAACAAGCTTGAATCTAAGCTTAAAAGAGAAACATTCCCTAAATTAGGTTTAGGAAATTTCTAAAATTGAATGGAGAAAGAGTTGAAGAAGATGAAGGAGATGCTTACCAAGGGGTTCTCTTTGATTTTGGAGCAAGAACTTGAGCTAGCAAGAGGAACTAGGGCTTGGAGTTTCTAATTCCCTTTCCTCTCCACCATTTTCAGTTGGAGCTTGAGTTTGAGGAGTTGAAATGAAGTAATGAAGAGGAGAGGGGGATTGGGACTGAGTTAGTAAGTGGTTAATTGGCTCTGCCCAAACCAAAGCCCTAAATGAAAAGGTGGTAAAAATCAACTTTCTCCAAACATATCGAAGCTTATACTCAAAAAGGTCGCAAACGGCATTTTGAACTCAATGGAGGTGATCTCGAGTCCTAATTCGACCATATGCAAAAAGTAGGTTTTCGGACTAAAATTCGACGAATGATAAAATATTTAAATAAAATATTTAAATATAAAATCGATAAATATGCGGGTTGTTACAGACTTCCCTCCTTAAAGAAATTGCGTCCTCGCAATAATTAAGAAGGAAATATAAGAAGTAACAACCATGGAAGCATATTAACACAAAAGAAAATTTGAATCAAGAAGTTCACCATAAAGAGCACGAAGGAGTAAATCCGAAAGTTTTCGTTCGATGAATTCTCAAGATTTCACATGAGCGATTTGAGAACCATTGAACTTTTATCAAAAAGAATATCTTTATATCGAAGGCGCTCAACCTCCGAAGCAATGAAGCGAATAGAATGTTGCTCAAAAGTCAAATTTGGTGAAACTTCAATCCCCTTCAGGAATCACAAGAATAAGAGTATCGAAAGAAAATTCTTTCAAATAATTTTCTTTCCCGAAAAGCTAAAGCTTTCAAAAATCAAAATTATTTCGATGTAAAAATATTTCTAGAAGAATTTACATTTTACAAGTCAATATATCGTGTCTGATTGTCTCATCAAAGCGTTTAGGAAATTCCTATCGATAACGTTGATCAAGCGCATTGACCAAAATTCTTAAAGCACTCAACGGGCAATACAATCACAAAATCATCTTCTATACGATGAAAATATCTCTTAAAAGTTTTAAGAATATTCTTTTCTTGTTTAAGAACAAGGTCAAATTGTACTTATAAATAAATCTTATGGAAAAGATTTGCAAAATTTCAAATTACTATTTTCATCCAAAATCAATAAATACAAGATTGGTCTCATCGAAATATTCATAGAATATTCGATTTATAAAATGGATGAAATAAGCTGGACAAATTGAATGACAAAATAAGTCACTCATAAGAATCATAACGAGTGCGGAGAGCGGTAAGTGGTGCTAACTTCCGCAACTCGTAGCAAACGAAAACCGGTGGTAAGGTCAAACTGAAAAGACCTTGGCACCACACAAAAGATTACTTAGGTGATAATCCTAAGACAAGCTCAAAAATACCGGAAAATTTCTCAAACTACATGAATGATAGAAATAACACTTTCCTTATAAGTGGGCTTAAGGAATAAAATGATGCCATCAAGTTGGAATCAAAATCATAAAGGAAAAATAGAAATCTGCTTAACAGATTGAAAATGTCGAGGATGAATAGTCCACACGGGACAAAGGATATGGCCTCATAATAATTAAGCCAATCCGTACAAAAGTAAATTCCGAAGCCAAAGTAAATATCGGCTCGGAAAGAAAAGTCACATAAAACAATCTCGACATCTAAACAAAAGCAAATTGAGTGTTGCGGATCTACCATCCGGATTCACAATCCTCAAAGAAGTCATCAAGCCCAAAATATTCAAAGAAAAAGAATCAACAAGTTCTTTTGATATAAAATAGTGAGATGGAAACTATATCAAAAAGAACACGAACAAGATAATCACAAAGCAAATGTCATCAAGGATTGAATGAGAAATACCTTGACCACGAGAAGAGTTGCTAGGGACTTGCAGCTTTCCTTCTCTCTTGCTTTGACGCTTGGGACACGAAGATATATAATTATCCGCACTTTTGCAATAGCGGCAAGAAATAGGCCTTGGACACCTATTTATATAGTGGTCCCTAGAGCCACAATTGTAGCATTCTCCGCGATTAGGGATAGGAGTATTTGCTATAGAAGTCTCTTGCTTCGCCCTCTTGTTAGGATTAGGACTTCCGAACCTAATAAAGGGATGCCTCTTCTTGGTGTTGCTGGAGTTCGGTTTGGCACTCCCAACCTCGACATCACTTTCTCTATCGGCCTCTTCAAGACGAAGAGCGATATCTATAAGCTGATCAAATGAAACCTCAAGTTTCAGGAGTAATGGCTTCTTAAGATTCTTATTCAAGCCATAGACAAACCTCTGATTTTTCTTCATCGGGGTATTAATATACTCAATCCCGTATTTAGAAAGAGATTCGAAAGATGCGACATAATCTGTCACAGAAGATTCACCTTGAACAAGGTCGACAAAACGCCGGGCCAAAGTTACTTTTTCAGCCTCCGGCACAAATTTCAATTCGAATCTTTCCCGGAATTGCTCCCAAGTGAGATTCGCTTCAACGATTTCAGAAATTAAAAGCTCATACCAATCTAATGCTCTTTCTTGGAGCATGCTAGAAGCCACTTGGACTCTATGTAGATCAATAAGGTTCATGCGAGAAAAGATGCGATCGCATGATTTGAGCCAAGCTTGAATTTCTATAACACTCTCGGATCCTTTGAATGGCCTTCCACCCAAATCGGTATAGTCTCTGCACAAGCGTGCAAAACCGGATCTAGGATGAGTAGGCTCTGGATTGGGACCGGCTGCTTGAGCGTTCTTAACAAGATCTAGAAGCTGCTGGGCAGACATAAATACTCCATCCTGGGGAGTAGAACTAGATTGACCGGCGCTGGGACGGCGTGGTCTAACCATTTCTCTTCTTTAAGAAAGAAAGAAAGAAGAGGAAAAAGTTATTCTTAGAATAAATTTCAATCAAACTTGATTGATAAAACAAGGAATCATAAAAGAAAATAGGATAGGACGGTACGAAGACCCGAATAAAATCCTAAAGCACGACTCCTAAGATGGACTTAGGACGATGATCCTTGTTAAATTATTCTACATTGTTCCGAAGTTTGGCTCTGATACCAAGCTGTGATGCCCCACCTCTATACCCACGCTAGCCAATAACACTACTGTGAATGCTGTCAACTAGCACAGAGAATAAGGCTGTTGAGGAGCGACCATCTGTATAATTGCTTTGTGCGAGTACCGATATACCGGATGAAAATATAACTTTTCATCTCAAGAGGAAATCCGACATACCGACACAAACTCAAAGCTACTACACAGTGGCTATAAAGGTCTTCGGAAACAAATATATAAATAAACATAACACAAATCAGTCATAGACAATTCATATCACAAAGGCGGAAATAGATATGAATATTACACATAAAAGTGTATATCAGAGTAGTGGTCAAAAGGTCCACGATAATACAAAAGAATAGCAACACGTGCTATACAAAAGAATACAACTATGAGTCTATATCTCAAGTGTATACAACAAAATAAACTACTAATCTAAGTAGTTTGCCAAAAGTCAGAGTAATGATCCTGGATGAGAAGTCAAGCAGAAGCACCTGTAACATCTCGGTCTGACCCGAGTATTATTTCATAAGAAGAAAATAATAAACGGATCAGTCTAGCTATAAATATCAGAAGAAATGATATAGAATAGGAGATATGACATAAACATATAATAATCACAATGCCAAGCTGTGATATATATAAGTAATTGAAAATCAACAAGAGATTAATCAATATCACAATAATCTACTCAAGATAAAAAGGAATGCCATACTCCTGATTCATTCACCAAGCCACAATAAGTGACATATATATATATCCATGCCAATCGTAAAAATTGGTGAAACACAAATTCCAGAAATCAACACACAAAATCCAGAAATCACAATAAAAAGGATGGCCAATCCCAGAAAAATGAGCCGGAGCTCCTCCAGACAGGGTATAGTCCCCCATTGCGGACATTGAGCCGAAGCTCCTCCTGGTGAGTCAAAAACTCCTCCTGACAGGGTATAGTCCCCCATTGCGGAAATTGAGCCGAAGCTCCTCCTGGTGAGTCGAAAATCCTCCTGACAGGGTATAGTCCCCCATTGCGGACATTGAGCCGAAGCTCCTCCTGGTGAACCGAAGTTCCTCATGACAGGGTGTAGTCCCCCATTGCGGACATTGAGCCGAAGCTCCTCCTGGTGAGCCGAAGCTCCACAAAAAAATGAAGTATCGTCCTCGACATGGACAAAGAGACATCGCACATTGCTAGTCTAAACCACAAAGGTGATCGTCATGATCAACGAGAAGTGTCAATTACAATAAGCTAGTAAATATAAAAGTTTAGCTTCATGTCCCATAACCACTTACTTAACTTAAACATTTACAAACAAACTGTAAATCTCCACTAGAAAATTGTCACAAGAGATTCAATCGAACAAGTCCAAGAATTAACCGACGAAGTAAACGCAAGCGTTTCATACCACTTGTTTGACTAAGCCGTTTAATTAGATTTCTCATACGAGTGAGGTAAAGGTTTGTATATACTAATAGATTGGAAAACTGTTTTATAAACGAATTTGGTATTAAAGTAGAGTTGAAATCATTTGAAGAAAGAGTTTTGATATTTGCTGCTAGTATAGGAAACCTTTACATTTTTAAAGTGACAAATCACAAAGAAGATTGTAAGAACAATCAATTACTAAATTCACATTTGAAGACGTGAATAAAATCCAAAGAAATCGATACCAAATCCATAAAAATGGATATTTCCAAAAAGATCCATAAAAAGAAGTTATCAAAGTCGATAATAAGTGATAACGATTAATAGGATCGCTAAAATCGATAAACAATGGAAATTCACACAAAACAGCCTGAATAGGCAAAAATAAACATTTCCAGACGTCTGATTTGGAATCCAGACGTCTGGATTTGTTCTCCGGAAATAACCCAGAGAACACTCAGACGTCTGAAACCTCAAGTCAGATGTCTGAGACCTATCCAGACGTCCGGTTTGATGGTTCAGACGTCTGAAAATAGTCTCTGGCTTTTTTTTATAATATGCGTGCATACATTTTTACTTTCCAGGTCCAAACCAGACGTCTGGACTTTGTCACCAGACATCTGGTCACCTGGTCTAGGCAACAATTTTCCTAGGCCAAAGTGGCCAAAACGTATCGGGAGCGATCAGACGAGCAACGATGACTAAGGATTTATGCCTAGCGACAACCCGGTCTTATAGGCTCTCCGAAACACCTCTTAAAGCATGATCAAACATCAAAGTTATGATTTTTAAAGAATTGGCTTCAAACACCAAAAATTGGAATATTTACAAATCTAATCCAAATCAAAAGCAATTGCACATGAATAAATGTTAGGGATTCATACCTAACAACAAAGATAGATATAGACATAGATGTGAGATTAAAAATCTCACCTTTGAACCCAAATTAATGAAGAAGATGCTATGAAGCAATGGCAAGAACAAGCACTCTTCAATTCCAACTCAACAAGCTTGAATCTAAGCTTAAAAGAGAAACATTCCCTAAATTAGGTTTAGGAAATTTCTGAAATTGAATGGAGAAAGAGTTGGAGAAGATGAAGGAGATGCTTACCAAGGGGTTCTCTTTGATTTTGGAGCAAGAACTTGATCTAGCAAGAGGAACTAGGGCTTGGAGTTTCTAATTCCCTTTCCTCTCGACCATTTTCAGTTGGAGCTTGAGTTTGAGGAGTTGGAATGAAGTAATGAAGAGGAGAGGGGGATTGGGACTGAGTTAGTAAGTGGTTAATTGGCTCAGCCCAAACCAAAGCCCTAAATGAAAAAGTGGTAAAAATCAACTTTCTCCAAACATATCGAAGCTTATACTCAAAAAGGTCGCAAACGACATTTTGAACTCAATGGAGGTGGTCTCGAGTCCTAATTCAACCGTATGCAAAAAGTAGGTTTTCAGAGTAAAACCCGACGAATGATAAAATATTTAAATATAAAATCGATAAATATGCGGGTTGTTACGTCCTGTTTGGAAAAGCTGTAAGCCTAATCTGCCTTTAAATCTGTTTTGCTTTTGTTGAATCGAATGATGTTTTGAGTTTGTAAAATGAAGATGCTTCTTTTCTTTTTCTCTAGTTTTGCTTAGTTTTTTTACTGAACGAACTGGAATAGGGAGATGCACACATATATATAGAGAAAACAGTTTGTATAAGGGAAGGTTTTAACTGGTTAAGCTTCTTTTGTTTTGAACAGATTTTTTTTCTTGCCTCCTTCTTTGACTATAGATTTTTATAAAACTGAAAAGACTCTTAACATATTTCGGCTGAAATGATTTTCATTTGTGCTTGAGAAGATGTTATTTAATGCTTATGTCCCCATTTTTGTTTACATGTAATCCTTTTTTTTAATGTCCATCTTTGTTTTGTTTTATCTTCTTGCTTACATTTTTGTTTTATTGTTTCCTTGTTTACATAATTCACATGCTGTTGACGCTTAAAATTGAACGCTAACAACCCGGTGTAAGTAAAGATTAAGTGAAAGCACCACCCATCAACACAGGAATTAGAAGTAAGTAGAAAAGTCACGGAAAAAGCAGTAAAAAGACAACAGTTTTATAGTGGTTCGGCTTCAAGTTAAGCCTACATCTACTTTAATCTCCTTTATTGCCGAATCAATTACAACTTTACAACCATCTTCGATTACAACACTGCTAGGACAAATAGTAAGAACTTCGATGTAGAAGTACTCTTTGAATCCATGTCGAATGTGTTAGATTTCCTCGTGAAGTTCGTTGAGATGTCTCTCGTGTTTGAAGTGTCGAGTGAGTCGAGAATTCAACAGAGCATAGGCATTCCAGAAATGAGCCAAAAGATCTCCTCTTCGGTGGTGTAGGCACGGTATTTATAGGGAAATTTTGGAGCTAGGTCGTAGGTCGTGAGCGACCTTGAGATAGGCCGTAGGTCGTGAGCGACCTAGTGGGAGCGGCTTACGGCTTAACTAGAGTGTATTTGATCACCTCGAACAAACTAACAAGTCATAGGTCATGAACGACCTAGGGAGGAAGCGACATAAGAAGCATCTTCGGTATGTTCAGGTCGTGAGCGACCTAAGGAGAATAATTGGCGACTTACGGTTGGGAACGACATAAGAATTTGCTTCATTCTGTGAAAACTCAGTAGGTCGCTGGATCTTTTATGTCGCTAGGTCGTTTAGCTACTAGGTCGCTAGGTCGCTTAGCTACTAGGTAGCTAGGTCGCTTATCTCTATAGGTCGCTTTACTCCATAGGTCGTTAGGTCGCTTTACTCCATAGGTCGCTAGGTCGCTTTACTCCATAGGTCGTTAGGTCGCTTTACTCTTGTACCTTTATCCCATTAAGTCGCTAAGCCTTTCTATTATGATATGTTGTTGCCCTGTGTTGATGGTTAGGTCGCTAGGTCATTAATAAGCTTAGGTCGCTTATTTCCTTGGGTCGCTGAGTCGCGGAATACGGAAGTTAACATTAGCCACTCGAAGTACACACCCATGCCTTAGGTCGTGTGCTTCGACCTAATTTTTCTAGGTCGTGAGCGACCCAAGAGATCTCTCATGCCCATTCAACTTTCCCTCTTTACCTTATATAAACCACTAGCTCGTTCCTTCCTCTTTACTTGTTTCAGCCTTCAAAAACGCCGTTGAAGAAACTTCAAACCTGAACTTTCAGATCTCTGATCATCCTTGCGATTTCATCACGTAAGTGAATCCGTTCTCTCTTCAACTCGCGATCACCCTTAAATCACGGATCTGGATTCCCATCTTTAACCTCTGATCCAATTTTATATTCTCGTGTCCCATTGCGAACCATGCTTCGATCGATTTCTGATGGACTTGAGGTGGCTCGATTCGGTTTTGGGTGATCTTTGATGATTTGAGGAGGAGATAATGGATTATAGTGCCTCGAGTTAACTAATTTGTGAGTTTGGAGGACGTGAGAAGGTCCTTAATGGGTTAACGGGTTAGTAGATTCCAGGTCGAACCATTGCGCTCCTAGTGATTGTGAGGTGATGGACACATGGCTGCACTCGAGTGGAGGACAGGCCCTGGGCCTATCGGTTTGATCGTGAATCATACGACCTATCTTCTTGCGACCTATCACACTTGCGACCTAACTTCTTGCGACCTATCATACTTGCGACCTTACTTCTTGCGACCTATCATACATGCGACCTAACTTGCTGGAATGACATGAAACTTAAAGTCGAGTGACCTAGGAGATAGATGACTTAACTTCTTGCAGCATAGGTCGTAGGTCGCGTATGCATCTGAGCGACCTAGGACTTAGCCTGTTTTGCATTGCCTCGAATTCCTTTCAACTCGAATGAACATGACATTGCTGAATTGAATTCCCAACTTGAACTGCCGAGAAAACATGTTTGAACTTGTCGTACTTCTTTACAGATCTCATTAAATTTAATGCTAATAACCTGTTAAATACAACATTTGCAGAAAAATGGGACGAATATACTGCCACTGATCGCCCATCGAATGACAGATTAGTCGATAAAAGATAATCAACTTAAAGAAATTATATGAAATGCTGTGAATCGACAAATTCAAGTGAAGTATTAAAGCAAAGCCATATTAATCAATTAAGACTGATTTGTTTGCATCAACACTGCACTTGTATTTGGACTTAAAACAACAAGCCCTGAGACTTTATAATTGGAAAATGCCTGCTAGTTTAATTTCAGTTATATTTGTTTGTCGTTTTGTTAGTTTTGCACAACACTTCACACAATTAGGAAACGTGCACCTTCATATTTGAATATCCAGTTCCTTGTGTAGAATTTCTTCTCAAGAAGAAATAATAGAGCAAGCTGAAGAGGTCTTCCCGATAACCAATCCACTGGATGATCCCCCAGAAAGGACTCCAACTACTCTGAGTCAGCGGGCGTTCAACCAACTACGTATTCAGTTTGGTATTGCTGAAGCAGATGCTTTACTTCCTGGACCAAACGATACTGCTGATAGGCCACCTCTCGGTTTTGTCGCTGTCAATCGTCAAATGTGCCTATGTGGTGCTATTCCTCCTTTTAATGACTTTCTTCAGCGACTCCTTCTCCGATTGACTATCTCTCCCATCCAATTGCATCCCAATGGACACGCCATCCTAATGGGACTTTGTGTGCTGTTCAGGAGGACACTTGATCGTCTTCCAAGTTTTGAAGAAATCTGTTACTTGTGCACATTCGCAAAGAACAAAGATCATCCCTCTATCACACTCGTAAGAAGCGCCAGGAACCGTAGATTGATCATTGATCTTCCGGAAAGTGCCCACGGGTTCTTAAATCAGTTCTTCTTCGTTCGTCGCCCTCCAGGATTTTACGCCATCTGGAGAGTAGGAAGTAAGATAGCTTATCCTTGTTCTTTCCATTTGAGCTTTTTCAAAGTCCGAGTTGCTAGGTGCTAATTTCATTCTTTACTTTTACAGCACTTCCTCCTCCCTCTAAAGATCCCAGCCATAAGCCGACTTTTGAAAGGTTAAGTGCTGTGGCGATTGAGGAAAGAAGTATTAAATTTTTGCTGAAAGATGAATTTCTTCACCAATTCGGACTTCTGCACCCTTCCCGTTCTACTCAGCCTCATGAAGTCCCTGATTCTCCAGTAGAAACATCGGATGCCCCAGTTTCCATCGGAGAACTTACACCGAAAGAACATACTATTGAGGCTTCACTGGTGAAATTCTCTGCTTCTATTGACATTGCGGGGTCGTCCGGCAAACCTGCACTTGCCCCAGTCATTGAGGAAGAGGAACCTTCCCACCAGTTCGGGAAGACTATTGATGAAGGAGCTGAGGGGAAGGGTCCCGCCGGGCACGATGGTGACGACATTTTTGAGGGGTTGAGCGACTTGATGATCACTTCACATGAGCTTTTTAAAGATGATACCGCTGCTACTAAAGTTATTTCTCCAGCAGTTGAAGCGACATCTGTCTTGCAACAAACTCCGTCAGTCCAAGAATTCACACTTGCTGTAAAATCTGTCATCACCCCCCAACCGAAGAGTGGTTCGTAGTTTGACGCGCGTAGTTTGCACGTTACACACACTAAGGATTTTTCAGCACTTTTATGCATTCAACTTTCTTGCTTTGAAGATTTCTGAACTTTGTCTTTTCTTCATTTTCAGATTCCCCGATGGGACGAAGTGGCTCTTACTATGATGATTTCCAGCGTTATGGGAGGCGTGGCTCTTATGACCCCAAGAGGTATCTTCCTGCCTTCTGGGAAACCGACGAAGAAAGAGCTGCGAGGAAAGCTCGTGAGACGCATGCTTATGAAGAACGCTACGGGAGACGGGACGAACGACATGATTTGTAACGATCCCGATTTTTTAATTAAATTTAAATTGATAATTTAAGTGAATTTTGGAATAAAATTGTAGATTAATTTGAATTTTTCAAATTATTTATTTGGAAATTGATTTTACAATTTAATTAAGCATCTGAGATTTGTATATTTAACATCTTATAAATAGAGAATAACATTCTAAAATTTGTCAATATAAATTAATAATATATTTTAAACTTTTGGAATTTAATTTGAAAATAAATGGAAAAAAAGTCTTAAACATATAAAATAAGTAATAACTATATATGGATATAATTCCAGTTTCTTTTGAGTTTAGAAATCTTGAAATAATAAATATTTTGAAAGAGAAAAAAAATCATTTGAATTCTATATTTATATATATGTAATACATACCTTCTTTAAAAAAATAAAAAAATAAAAAAGTCACCTATTAATAAAATTAATCTTTAAAAAAAATCATTTCTTTCTTTAAATCGGTATAAGTAAAAAATAATAGACATAAATGAATTTTTATACAAGTGGATTGGAATTTGAAATTAAATTTAAAATAAATGTTAAAATTGTAAGTAGCATTTAAAAAGAATTAAGATGTAATGTATATATATAATTAAATATTGGCTAAAAAAATAATTTTCTTTCAACATTGTATAAATACATATGCTAATGAAATAAAATGTGTGTTCATTTATGAAATAAATATGACATAAAGAGATTTATAAGCATTCTTTTGTCTTTAAAAATTTAAATGTAAGTACATATACATGAGTAGGAAAATGAACAAAATCTTGCTTTCATCATTGCTTTTTACAAATGGCATGAATTGACTTTATAAAAAAAATAAAATATTCAAATAAAAAAAATTTAAAAACCTTTCAGCTCCCAAGATTTCGAATTATAAGCCTCAAATCTCTAAAATACAACCAAGAAGATCTTGCAAATCTTAAAAACCATAAAACCAGAAAAGCAGAAAATAAGAATGCTCTCTTCTTCAATCCAAAGTTTGTAAATCTGGAAAAAAACATACAAACAAAACTCAAGCTATGGTCTACAAATTCCATCTTTCATAATAGAAAACAGATATGTTTGTATTGAAATCACTGATCTTTATTACAATCTGTACAAGACATATTACAAGATACAAGTATTTATATGTAATAAATGGGCTAGGCCCAAATGGTGATCTGCGACAACAATGAAGGAGTAATGACAGCCTTCGATCAACTGGGATCTGATGCTCCAGAATAGATGAGAAATATGCGGTGGGATAGATAACTATATGTGTTACTTCTGATAGCTGCCCTCAATTTTATCTAGGGTTTTCATTTTCCCTTTCTTCATCTACCTCTCGCAAAACCTTCAATTCTTCCTTAAGACGGATAAATTTTTTGCCTGAGAGAGCCTTGGTTAAGATGTTAGCACGTTGATAGTATGAAGGAACGTGCCTTACGTCCAGTTTTCCAGCTTCAGTACGCTCGCGTACAAAATGCAAATCGACCTCGATGTGTTTTGTACGCGAGTATTGAATGGGGTTTGCTGATAGGGAAATAGTGCTCAAATTGTCGCACCAAACAATCGGTTTTCTTCGAGCACTGAACCCTAACTCTGACATTAATGCTTCAATCCAAGCTATCTCAGCAGTGACGCTCACTAGAGATCTGTACTCTGCCTCCGTGCTCGATCGTGATGTGATGGTTTGCTTTTTCGAGCACCATGAAATCGGATTTGGTCCGAGAAATACACAGTATCTAGAGGTAGATCTGCGATCATCCACGTCACTTGCCTAATTTGCATCGCTGTAAGCATTTATATTTGTGTCGTTACAACTTTTTAGGGTTAAGCCATGGTTTTGAGTCCCTTTTAGGTATCTGAGAATACGTTTGCCAGCCCTCCAGTGTTCATCGAGAGGCTTCTGCATGTGTTGGCAAACTTTATTTACACTATAGCAGATGTCAGGTCTAGTTATAGTGACATACTGTAGAGCACCGACGATACTTCCGTATAGTTTAGTGTTTTCGATAGCTTCGCCTCTATGTTTTGATAAATGCAAGTTGGTAACCATAGGGGTAGGTAAAGATTTGGCCTCATTCATGTTGGCTCTCTTGAGAATTTCACCGTTATATCTCTTTTGGGATAGAAGCAATTCTGACTTTGACCTTTTTGTAACTTGTATACCCAGAAAGTAATTTATGTCCCCTAAATCCTTAATGGCAAATTTTTTATCGAGAAGCTGTATAGTGTAGATGATCTCATTATTATCATTACCAATAATAATGATGTCATCCACGTAGACAAGTAGATAAATAATGTTGCCATTGTTCTACATGTACAGTGAATTGTCGGATTTGGTGGGACTGAATCCAAACTTCAAAAGAGTTATCTTTAATTTTTCATGCCATGACCTTGATGCTTGTTTTAGCCCATAAATAGCCTTGTGTAGTCTGCATACCTTATTATTTTCTGTGATGTACCCTTCTGGCTGCTGCATAAAAACTTCTTCATGAAGATCTCCATTTGAAAATGCATTGCACACATCTAGTTGTCTAATTTTCCAATTATTGCATAATGTTAGGGTTAGCATAAGTCGAATAGTGGTAGGTTTGACAACAGAAGAGAAAGTTTCGTTGAAGTCAAAACCAAACTGTTGTGAATAGCCTTTTGCTACCAGTCTGGCTTTATGCTTGGCTATGCTTCCATCAGCATTTTTTTTATCTTGTAAGTCCATTTGCATCCTATGATGTTTTTGTGTTTTGGCTGATCAACTAAGCTCCATGTTTGATTCTTCATAAGTGCATGATATTCCTCATCCATGGCCTTTTTCCATTCATCATATTTGATGGCCTGTTGATAGCATTGTGGTTCTGCATTAATGATAGAAGCTGAGTATATCTTGGGTTTAAAAATTCCACTCTTTGATCTTATTATCATATGGTGGCCAATGGTTGTAGCATTCTGATGTTGTTCCTGATTATTTTCACTTGATGCGTTCTCTGCTGTTTCATTCTCATTTGATGTGTTACTTTCATTGGTGTCAGTCTGTTGTGTGTCTTCATGTGGAAGGGTTTGCATGTATGAATGTGAATTGTCTGAAATGTATTCTGACCTTGTATCTGATGCATGCTGTTCTGTGGGGGTTTTTCACTCTTGTTTATGGGAGAATGGTCAGGCGGGACTGGGATGGATTGAACTGCAGTGTTTGTTGTATCTGATATTTTCTTTGTAGTTGTGCCTTTTTCTGCAAAAGGAAATATATATTCATTAAACACAACATGTCTTGAGATATAAATTCTTCCCTTGTTGTCTAAACATTTATACCCTTTTTAATTGTTAGTGTAACCCAAGAAGGTACAAGGACTTGACCTCAAACTTAACTTATGTCTATTATAAGGCCTAAGATATGGGAAACATAAACATCCAAACGTTTCAAAAATTCATAGTTGGGTTTTATACCATAAAGCTTCTCATAGGGGCATATACATTCTTGAAGTTTGGTTGGCATTCTGTTTATAAGATACACAGATGTGAAAAAAGCATCATTCCAGTATTTCATGGGCATAGAAGCTTGTGACGTTAGTGTTAGACCCGTGTCAACTATATGTCTGTGCTTTCTTTCAATTAACCCATTTTGTTCTGACGTATGAGGACATGTAACTCTGTGAAAGATGCCTTTTTGTTGGAAAAAAATCTTTAAGAGGTAAAAACTCTTTTCCTCCATCACTTTGGAAAAATTTTATACTGTGATTAATTTGTTTTTCTACAAGTGTAATAAATTGTTTTACTATGCCAGAAGTTTTAGACTTCGATTTAAGAAAGAATATCCAAGCATACCTGGAGTAAGCATCAATTAAAGAAAGATAATACCTGTGGCCAGAAGATGAGTTATGTGGTGCTGGACCCCATAGGTCAGCTGCAACCAGATTCAATGGCTGGTTGTGCACTGTTTCAGATCTAGCAAATGGTAATTTGTGTATTTTGCCAATCTGGTAGTGTGTGCAGCAATCAAGGACAGGTATATTATCAAATTTTATTTTATTATCTATCAGAATCTTTTTTACAATGTCATTACTGGGATGTCCCAGTCTTTTATGCCAATATTCAAGACTATTTCTTCTACTTAACATGCTAGTGTGAACATGATTACACCAGTTTCTTCTTATATGGTCTTTATTTGACTTGACGGAAGTGAACTTGTATAAGCCCTTGTCCAAACTACCCTGTAACAATATATTTTTGTTCAGTAAATCTTTAACTAAGCAAAAATTGTTGTGAAACTCGAAGTATACATTATTGTCGTTGGCAAATTGAGAAACACTTATCAAGTTTTTCTTGATTTTGGGTACTCTTAACAAGTTATTTAAGAATAATTCCCTCTTACCTATGATATTGCCAATGCCAATATGTGATATACTTACTGCTTCACCATTCCCCATATGTATAGCTCCATACCTGAGTAGCTTTTGTTGCCAAGATTCAAGTTCTGAAGGTTGTTAGTGATGTGATTCGTTGCTCCTGAATCTGGGTACCATTCTTCGATGTTTAGGTCCTCTGATTTGACTAAGTCATCACCATTACTGCTTTGTGTTTTGAAAACATCACTGTTAGTCTTTGGCTGTTGATTTAATTGAGCCATGTTGGCATTGAGCCCCTTTTGACTTGATTGTCCTGTGTTAAACTCTGAGTTGAACCTGAAGTAGCATTTGTTGTCAACATGGCCAAAATTTTCACATATTTGACATTTCACTCTATTCTTGTAATTGTTTCTGCCTCTGCCTCTTCCTCTTTGTGGTTGATTACCTCTTTGTTGTTGAATATCTGATCTTGGATTTTGACTTTGTGTGAACTTTTTCTGATTATTGTTTCTTGAATTGAAACCAGATACATAATTGACTGTCATTTCTGATTGTATTGTCTTTCTTTGCTCAATTCTACCTTCATGAGCAATAAGGGCAGACTGCACATATTGCAGGTCTGGAAGTGTCTTCTGTGATGCAATGAAGGTAACTACTGATTCATATTCTTCATCTAGACCATTGGTTATAGTGAGGATTTGTTCACTGTCTGATACTTTGTGGCCTACTGCACTTAGTTTGTCACACAAATTCTTGATTTTGGAAAGATAGTCCCTCATACTCATGTCTTCTTTTCTCGCACTTTGTAACTGCCTTTTGTAATGCATTATTCTTGCCGCTGATCATGAATTGAAAATTTGTTCAATGCATGACCATATTTCATGAGAGTAATTACATCTAACGATCTGTGACAAAAGACTAGCACTTATGGAAGATAACAGCCATGAAGATAATAGACTGTCTTGTTTTTGATAATTAATATATTCCATATTGCGGACAAGATTTCCATCTCTGTCCTTCTTTATGACAGGTGGAATTGGGATTGTGCCTTTGATATAATCTTGAAGGCCATGTCCTTTCAAGGCTGTGTCAATTTGGTACTTCCACAAGATATAATTGTCTTCATCGAGAGGGATGGTTATAACATTGCTTTTGAGTTTAACAAGGAACGGTGCAGTTTCTTTTTCTTCGTATCTTGATGTTGCTGATGTTACCCCATCATCATGTGCCATGATAGGAACTGATTATTGCCTTGTTTCTTGGATAGGAAAAAACAACATAGAGTCCGAAAGTTGACCGGAGCTTTCTTGGCGTGGCAGAAATTGATCAGAGAAACGCTTAACTGTTGCAGCCAGAAGTGGAGATGTAGATGCAGATCTGATCCCTTCTTGGCGCGGCACGGTTGGGCTGATAATGAATGGGTATTATGCTTCATCAGAGAGGTTAACTCCCCGATGATGAGAATATATTCTGAGGGGAAAATGAAGCAATGCTTCGTCTCAGTGATGATCAGCGAAAGAGAAGAAGAGTGCCTTTAGGCGTGTTGCTCTGATACCATAATAGAAAACAGATATGTTTGAATTGAAATCACTGATCTTTATTACAATCTTTCCAAACCATATTACAAGATACAAGTATTCATATGTAATAAATGGGCTAGGCCCAAATGGTGATCTGCGACAACAGTGAAGGAGTAATGATAGCCGTTCGATCAACTGGGATCTGATGCTCTAGAATAGATGAGAAATATGCGGTGGGATAGATAACTATATGTGTTACTTCTGATATTTCAGGTAGTTTTAAACTTTATTTTTTGCTGAAATTATGATTTTAAACTCAAGTTTTAATACAAATAAATTTAAAACTGCAGGTTAGACAATGCTTTAGGTTTTGGCCAAGAAAGCAGTGCAGTGATTTCGAAAACAAATTCAAGGCAAGTGGATTTTCCTTTTTAAGATTTTAAGTTAAATTTGTTAAACATGAATGAAAATAGGAATTTAACCAATTGAATCAATCAATTTATTTGCAGGAAAGTATAAGATCAAAGACTCAAAACAAATTGTGTTTTTTTTTCAAAGTTCTAGGAAATAGCTCTCTGTTTTATTTGAAACAGTAAGTAAATTTAAAATTCTTGTTTTGATAAACTGAATAAACAAGAGCATGCAATAGAGATTAAACAAAGTGTTATAATTTCAAGTTGCAGATTTAAATTTCAAAATCAAAGTAGGAAAAAGAAAAGAGAGATTCAGGCTTTCATTCTTTGGAACTGTCAAAACACTTCTCTGCTTCTTCTTTGCTCTCTGCCTTCTCAATCCAGTGAGCAAACTCTCAAACCCATTTTTATTTTTATTTTGATGTTGCATGTAATTAGCATTGAATGTTTGGTTGTGGATTGTGCTCGCACGAGTACAAATATACCAGTATGTATATATATGGGGTACTGTGTGTACAGACAGACCCCTGTCCTCTGTTCATCATCTAAAAGAAAAAAACAGCGAGCAAACCTTACTCTTTCAACCTTAGTATGGCTATATCTTGATTGATGAGATGAATGGTTGAAGCATGAATGTTGTGTGAATGTGTTTGTGTGAATATTGACTGTGATTACAAGTTGAAAACATTTAATGCTTGAGGATATATATGAGTCTCTGTATATACATATCCTCTCTGTAACAAAAATATATGACAGGACCCAAAATTTTAAATGAATTTCTATCTTTTAAAGAAATCAATCTTAGGCCTTGATCCTTAACGAAGAAATGATGATAACAATGTGTCATCACTGGTAAAAATGATTTCCAGTAAAAATATTTGGTCATTATTTTAAAAAAAAAATTGAAACACAACAGTAAAATTCAAAAGTATGACCAAATTTGATCTGAATAAATTGTTGATTCATTTATATAGCCTGTTTTGTAATCAAAAACTATGATTTTTAAAAATAGTTTCAAGATTTTTAGTCTTGATTTAAGGGGTAATTTGCGAGTTGAACAGAAAACCTATATTTGTCAATTTCTGGTGATCGGGTTGTTGATCCTCCTCGTGATTGAATCTGAAGCTCGCCGGATGATAGTAGATTTAGGAAAAAATAGCAAGAAAATTTATCAAATCATGTTGGAGTGGTGCGAAGGGAATTTGGGTCGGTAGCCCTAGTTTTACTTGGTTGAGCATTTTATTTTGTTTGTTTTTTCCCAAGTGATCGAGTGCTTTTAGATTTGGAGTAGTGGAAGTGTGGTCATTAACGAGGGCATGGCCGGAGTTGCGCAGTTTTAGATGATTGGAGACGTCGTCACGGTGAGGTTTTTAGGTGAACTGTTGGTTCCTGATGGTGATCAGCATGCTCGATTTCAATTTCAGTGGTAAACAATGGTGATGGATGGTCGTTTGGGTCGAGGTGATCAACGTCGACATGTTGGAGACGGCGAGGTCAGCTGGAGTTCGTCAAGGCATTGGTGCACGTGCACGATGGCGATTAGTATCAGTGGATTCTGTTGTAGATCGACACGAGTTGTCACTCGAGAAAATAAGGGGAGGCTTCGGATTATACCCTGGTGCTTGAGTGTGTGTTGTATGACAGTTTTAACTTAGCTAAAGAAAAAAAAAGGAAAAGTAGAAGAAGAAGAAGAAGCGTACGATTAAGAGAGGGAGACTCGGGAAAAGGGTTAGGGGAACTCGAGTTTTACTCGAGTAAACAGAGGGTTTTCCTCGGGAAAATGTTTCGTACGGCTTTTAAAACAAACCTGTTCCTGAATTTAAAATCTGAATTTAAAATCTGAATTTAAAAATTCAAAGAAAAGTTTAAAATAAGTTTTTAAATCATAGTTTGATAGTGAATTCAAGTCAGTTTGAATCTTGGTTTGGAAGAGAGAAAAATAAAGTTTTAAATTCAAATTGTTTTAATAAAGGTGTTTAGGTAAGTAAGTGAAGTAAAAAAAAAGAAATTGAATTTAAAATGGGTTTTGAAATTGTAAGAAACAAGTTAAATCAAAATTTTGTAACCAAACTTAAGTTTAAAATTTTGAATTCTAGATTTTAAAATGAAAGAAAGTTTATAAATTTAAATGTTTTAAATAAGTTTAAATATTTTGAATTCAAAAGGAATTTGATTTCAAACTCTTTTCAGTTTCTTTCATAACAAAAAGCATAACCTATAATTTAAAGGTTTTTATGGTTAGTTTTAAAAGTGATTTAAAGATCAATGGGTATTCATTTTAAAATTGGAAAATTTAAAATGAAGCTTCAAAAGTAAAATTAAAATAAATGTTTTCAAATATATTTGTGAATGATAAATGAAATTATTAATAAGTTTTCTTTAAAGTTGATGAAACTTTTGATTTGTAGTTCATAAATTATTAGATTAATTAGAATGGCTAACTAATGTTGTAATAATTAAATTAGTAATTACAAGTTTAAATTTGTTAATCAAAGTTAAGTTAATTTAATTAAGGGTAATTAATTAAGATTTAATTTATAATTAGGGGTTTATTAATTAAAATAATTAAGTAAGGAATAATTAATTAATAAAAGTGATTAAGAGCTAATTAATTAACAATTAAGGATTTATAAACTAAGGAAAGTAATTAAAGAAATGATTGATTTATGAAGGTGATTAAGACTTAATCAATTGGAATTTATGATAATTAATCATTGATAAAAAAATTACTAAGGAACGTAATTATGGGAATAATTATATAAAAAACCACACAAATTTATCCATCTTAATTTGTAGATGTTTGATTGCTATTGAATGCTTCGTGATGGATTGATATGTTTTGTGATGCTATGTAATGCTTTGTGCTTAGCTGCTAAATTTGTGATGAATATACTGTCGTATGAATATGAAAACCCCTTGACCCGTAAAACAACATTTGGTTTCGATGCGGCAGGGAGTCGGATTCCAATTGGTTATCCGAAACCCACATCGAATCATATTAGTGAATCTTTGTGATTGCTAATCTACTTTTGTGTGAACATAGATAAGCGTTATGGGTTATACCGCTTATCGATATAATTGAATCTGTGATGATGTTATGCACTATTGTGTTGAACCCCTGGACCACACTCACACACACAAATATGGGTTGCACGTGGAAATTGGTTAAGTCACAGTTTTTTTAAATAGTTTAAAATTTGAATTTTTAAATTCAAATGATTTTGAAAACGAATTGGGTTTAAAGTAATAAGCTTTTGAAAAGGTGTTTTTTCAAAGATAAAAGTTATTTTTTTGAATAACTTGGTTGAGTTTTGAAAGTTAAATAATTTGATTTAATTTTGAATTTAATATTTGGAATTGAATTCTATGATTTGGGAACTAGGGTTTAAAAAGGCTATTCAACTTATAAATGTGTTTATATGGGTTTTAAACCATTTTAAAGTGATGTTTTGGGACTTTAAAAAAATTAAACCCAAAGATTTTAACTTGTATAAATATAGTTGAATCTTTCTGAAATGAAAACTATTCGTTTTCAAATAATAGAAGCTTTCACATAAGAAATGAATTTCTAATTTGTGTAAGAAGGATTTCAAGTCTAAAATAAAGACGGTCTTCCAAGTTACAAATAAATCTTTGGAAACGTGTTTTGAAAGCTATAAATTAAATCTTTAATTTAAAGATTTAACGTGTTAATCCAATTGAAATGGAATTGTTTGAAATCTATGAATGATCTTTGTGAAACTAGGTGAACTTTGTGAAATGATTCTTTTTATTTAAAGATTTTAAAATGGTAATTTGTTTAACCATTTGAAAGAAAAGCTTTGGATTTTCAAGTTGTGACTTAACTGAAATCCCATATCCATATGTTTTAAACTATTGCGCTCATTATTCGGTTTAGCCGGGAGAGGACCTTGTGTCATATAGCCCATTCCGAATAGTGATACGACGTTATGGATTGCATTTGAAGACCGGTGTTGAAGACCGGGTGTCTTCAAGAACGTTAGGATAACCAATCGATTGTCTTTGCACCGAGTAGCTACGGTATAGAGATTCCCTAAGTGATGGGAAGTCCGATCGGGATTGTGGATACCTGGATTTGCAAGGGCTTTTTTGGAAGTGCCTTCGATTCTGTTCGAACCCGGAACAGACTTGTATGGTTGTATGTCTGACACTACACTTTGAGATATTAAACCGATCTCTATCAAATACATTTCTGCTTGGTGGTGGAGAATTTATTCTCTTAGCTTAACACCCTTCTCTGAGACGTACGAGCTCAGAGGTTGTGTAGTTGATATTTATCAGTGATATATTCCCAATTTAGTAGTGTGGCATGCTAAGTGCTGCTGTGTGTTGATGATCATTTGTGATCAAAGCATGGCTTTTTATAAAGCGTAGCTTTGTGGACGAGACTGCATCAGGACCTCACACCCCGGAAATGGTCGAAACAGGAAAGATGCGGCAAGGTTATGAGGGTCGCGCCCTTTAGGGTATGTCATTCCCTTTTGGTAAAGGGTGGTGTCATGGTATGGAGCCCAGATGCTTATTCATGTGGATACTGCAGATCTATTACTTTGTGATTGCTTTGTGGTTTTGAGGCGCCTCGGATAAAGGTCCCAAAGCACCGGGGGATGGCATGCTCGAGTAGTAGTTACCTAGTTACAGAGGTAACCCGGCCTTGTGTTGGCAGAGATCTGGTTAGGTTCTCGGGACGTCCCGTCAGAGGCGATCCCATTGACAGTAGGAAGTTCCTTAGCCTGACCATTTGTTGGGAATCCAATCAAAACAATACGCGCCATGTACGGTTTTAGTTGTATAACCTGCCATGGAATGTGACGGTAACCTGCTATTGAACATGGTAGCTATAGTAGGCATTAGTGCGAAATGCCTATGCTGGCTAGGATTTATATTATACTTTCGAAATGATTTTCCACACTTTGCACTTATAATAATAATATCAAAGAAACTTTCTCGTATTAAGCATATTTTACTATCATAAGGAGAAATCTCCTCCAAATCTGCGTTTGCATTGTGTGTGTGGCGGGAGGCCTTATGGTAGTTTCATTTTCTATAAAGCATTGCAGATTTCAAATTTAAATTCTGTTGTTTTGTTTTAAAAGACCAAATGTTTTTGTTTGCTCATACCAGTCCCACGACTAACCTGGAGTTTATTGTTCATTTCCTAAATTCTGGGTGCCCACTATCTTTCCACACGGGCTCGATAGCTTTCATCCTAGGATTTGGCAATCGCCTTCGGACGAGACTTTCTTATCTTTGTGCATCATTATTGGGAGTTCAAGCTATTTCTAGATTGCTGTTTCGTAGATGGAGTTCTTTCTTGAAGACCATATTGGAGATTTTTGTTCCGCTGCTGGTATTATCTTTTCTCGTCGCTGTTATTTCTTGTATCTCTTATGTATATTCATTGTATCATCTGTTGTATCATATTGTATCTGATATTGTATCAATGTTGTATATTGATACATGCTATTCTTTTTCTTCCGCTGTGTTGTTTTACTTAATGGTGTTATAAACTCCAGCGAACCAGATTCGATGTTTGGATCTGCGCATTTGAATACGAGTGTCGTATTCGGTGCTGATTTTCGAAGGCCGAGTCAGGGTAGTTACAATTGGTATCAGAGCTGAGGGTTAAAACTTTAGCTCAGGAGTATAACACATTAAGTAACTCATTAGAGATAGGGTGAAGTATACCCTAGAATGAGTATATCCTTAAGACATCCGTTCGAACGCCTCAGTAAATTCTCTTACTATTCACCGATAGTATGTATTAGTGCGAGAAGAGGATGAGATAGGGGACAGGGAAGTACCTCTACAAATGGTCAATACCCTGCAATAGTGGAAACAACTTTCTTCTCAATCTCCTTTGATTCGATTCTAAATTCTTTTGATTGCTTCGTAGCAGCTTTAGAAGAAGTTTCGGTGCGATGGTGGCCTTACGAATCGTTGCAGAAAATTCTTACTTCGTACCTTCATCGATTTCTTATCAGCTTTTTGATCTAAACCCTAATGAATTTGAAAATTTAAATTAAATAAATTGAAAATTTTAAATTAAGTAAATTGGTTAACTAATGTGAAGATAAATTTGAATTGTATCAATAAAACGATAACGGTTAAAACCAAATTTGAAATTCTATTGTAATTTCTTGTGTATATCAAAGCCCGAAGTGAGACAAATTGATATATATTTTGGGGTGTTCCGACCCGAATTTGGAATCCATATCTAGTGCTTGATAATTAAAGAAGACTGAATCCATCTATCTATTATCCGGGATCCGATATATTCTACGAACGATTAGTTATCCCTTCGAACTAATCAATGTCCTTGCATATTCGTAGGCCGCAGGACCCAAATATATCTTGTGAAATAATTGCATGAGTTTGTTCTCATATTGTTGATATTTTGATTTGGTAAGCCAAATATAGAATTGATATCCAGTTTAATTTGGAAAGATTTCTCTATCTATCATCTATTCTTTGTCGTCTTCCTTGCAAATTTCGAGGACGAAATTTTTTTAAGGGTGGAATCTGTAACGATCCCGATTTTTTAATTAAATTTAGATTGATAATTTAAGTGAATTTTGGAATAAAATTGTAGATTAATTTGAATTTTTCAAATTAAAATAGGATATTTATTTATTTGGACATTGATTTTACAATTTAGTTAAGGATCTGAGATTTGTATATTTAACATCTTATAAATAGAGAATAACATCCTAAAATTTGTCCATATAAATTAATAATATATTTTAAACTTTTGGAATTTAATTTAAAAATAAATGGAAAAAAAGTCTTAAACATATAAAATAAGTAATACTATATATGGATAAAATTCCAATTTCTTTTGAGTTTAGAAATCTTGAAATAATAAATATTTTGAAAGAGAAAAAAAATCATTTGAGTTCTATGTTTATATATATGTAATACATACCTTCTTTAAAAAAAAATCAACTATTAATAAAATTAGTCTTTAAAAAAACATTTCTTTCTTTAAATCGGTATAAGTAAAAAATAATAGACATAAATGAATTTTTATTCAAGTGAATTAGAATTTGAAATTAAATTAAAATAAATGTTAAAATTTTAAGTAGCATTTAAAAAGAATTAAGATGTAATGTATATATATAATTAAATATTGGTTGAAAAAAACAATTTTCTTTCAACATTGTATCGATACATATGCTAATGAAATAAAATGTGTGTTCATTTATAAAATAAATATGACATAAAGAGATTTATAAACATTCTTTTGTCTTTAAAAATTTAAATGTAAGTACATATACATGAGTAGGAAAATGAACAAAATCTTGCTTTCATCATTGCTTTTTACAAATGGCATGAATTGTCTTTATAAAAAATAAAGTATTCAAATAAAAAAATAAAAAAAACCTTTCAGCTCCCAAGATTTCGAAATTATAAGCCTCAAATCTCTAAATACAAACAAGAAGATCTTGCAAATCTTAAAAACCATCAATCCAGAAAAACAGAAAATAAGAATGCTCTCTTCTTCAATCCAAAGTTTGTAAATCTGGAAAAAAACATACAAACAAAACTCAAGCTATGGTCTACAAATTCCATCTTTTAGGTAGTTTTAAACTTTATTGTTTACTGAAATTATGATTTTAAACTCAAGTTTTAATACAAATAAATTTAAAACTGCAGGTTAGACAATGCTTTAGGTTTTGGCCAAGAAAGCAGTGCAGTGATTTCTAAAACAAATTCAAGGCAAGTGGATTTTACCTTTTAAGATTTTAAGTTAAATTTGTTAAACATGAATGAAAACAGGAATTTAACCAATTGAATCAATCAATTTATTTGCAGGAAAGTATAAGATCAAAGACTCAAAACAAATTTCCTTTTTTTCTTCAAAGTTCCAGGAAATAGCTCTCTGTTTTATTCAAAACAGTAAGTAAATTTAAAATTCTTGTTTTGATAAACCGAATAAACAAGAGCATGCAATAAAGATTAAACAAAGTGTTATAATTTCAAGATGCAGATTTAAATTTCAAAATCAAAGTAGGAAAAAGAAAAGAGAGATTCAGGCTTACATTCTTTGGAACTGTCAAAACACTTCTCTGCTTCTTCTTTGCTCTCTGCCTTCACAATCCAGTGAGCAAACTCTCAAACCCATTTTTATTTTGATGTTGCATGTAATTAGCATTGAATGTTTGGTTGTGGATTGTGCTCGCACGAGTACAAATATACCAGTATGTATATATATGGGGTACTGTGTGTACAGACAGACCCCTGTCCTTTGTTCATCATCTAAAAGAAAAAAAAAACAGTGAGCAAACCTTACTCTTTCAACCTTAGTATGGCTATATCTTGATTGATGAGATGAATGGTTGAAGCATGAATGTTGTGTGAATGTGTTTGTGTGAATATTGACTGCGATTACAAGTTGAAAACATTTAATGCTTGGGGATATATATGAGTCTCTGTATATACATATCCTCTATGTAACAAAAATATGTGACAGGACCCAAAATTTTAAATGAATTTCTATCTTTTAAAGAAATCAATCTTAGGCCTTGATCCTTAACGAAGAAATGATGATAACAATGTGTCATCACTGGTAAAAATGATTTCCAGTAAAAATATTTGGTCATTATTTTAAAAAAAATATTGAAACACAACAGTAAAATTCAAAAGTATGACCAAATTTGATCTGAATAAATTGTTGATTCATTTATATAGCCAGTTTTTTAATCAAAAACTATGGTTTTTAAAAATAGTTTCAAGATTTTTAGTCTTGATTTAAGGGGTAATTTGCGAGTTGAACTGAAAACCCATTTTTGTCAATTTCTGGTGATCGGGTTGTTGATCCACCTCGTGATTGAATCTGAAGCTCGCTGGATGATAGTAGATTTAGGGAAAAATAGCAAGAAAATTTATCAAATCATGTTGGAGGGGTGCGAAGGGAATTTGGGTCGGCAACCCTAGTTTTACTGGGTTGAACATTTTATTTTTTCTTTTTTCCCAAGTGATCGAGTGCTTTAAGATTTGGAGTAGTGGAAGTGTGGTCATTAACGAGGGCATGGCTAGAGTTGCACAGTTTCAGATGATTGGAGACGTCGTCATGGTGAGGTTTTTAGGTGAACTGTTGGTTCTAGATGGTGATCAGCATGCTCGATTTCAATTTCAGTGGTAAACAATGGTGATGGATGGTCGTTTGGGTCGAGGTGATCAACGTCGACATGTTGGAGATGGCGAGGTCAGCTGGAGTTCGTCAAGGCATTGGTGCACGTGCACGACAGCAATTCGTATCAGTGGATTCTATTGTAGATCGACGCGAGTTGTCACTCGAGAAAATAAGGGGAGGCTTCGGGTTATACCCTGGTGCTTGAGTGTGTGTTGTACGACAGTTTTAACTTAGCTAAAGAAAAAAAAGAAAAGTAGAAGAAGAAGAAGCGTACGAGTAAGAGAGGGAGACTCGGGAAAAGGGTTAGGGGAACTCGAGTTTTACTCGAGTAAACAGAGGGTTTTCCTCAGGAAAATGTTTCGTACGGCTTTTAAAACTAACCAGTTCCTGAATTTAAAAACTGAATTTAAAAATTCAAAGCAAAGTTTAAATAAGTTTTTAAATCATAGTTTGATACTGAATTCAAGTCAGTTTGAATCTTGGTTTGGAAGAGAGAAAAATAAAGTTTTAAATTCAAATTGTTTTAATAAAGGTGTTTAGGTAAGTAAGTGAAGTAAAAAAAATTGAATTTAAAATGGGTTTTGAAATTGTAAGAAACAAGTTAAATCAAAATTTTGTAACCTGGACTTAAGTTTAAAATTTTGAATTCTAGATTTTGAAATGAAAGAAAGTTTATAAATTTAAATGTTTTAAATAAGTTTAAATATTTTGAATTCAAAGGGAATTTGATTTCAAACTCTTTTCAGTTTCTTTCATAACAAAATGTATAATCTGTAATTTAAAGGTTTTTAAGGTTAGTTTTAAAATTGATTTAAAGATCAATGGGTATTCATTTTAAAATTGGAAAATTTAAAATGAAGCTTGAAAAGTAAAATTAAAATAAATGTTTTCAAATATATTTGTGAATGATAAATGAAATTATTAATAAGTTTTCTTTAAAGTTGATGAAACTTTTTGATTTGTAGTTCATAAATTATTAGATTAATTAGAATGGCTAACTAATGTTGTAATAATTAAATTAGTAATTACAAGTTTAAATTTGTTAATCAAAGTTAAGTTAATTTAATTAAGGGTAATTAATTAAGATTTAATTTATAATTAGCGGTTTATTAATTAAAATAATTAAGTAAGGAATAATTAATTAATAAAAGTGATTAAGAGCTAATTAATTAACAATTAAGGATTTATCAATTAAGGAAAGTAATTAAAGAAATGATTGATTTATGAAGGTGATTAAGACTTAATCAATTGGAATTTATGATAATTAATCTTTGATAAAAAAATTACTAAGGAACGTAATTATGGGAATAATTATATTTAAAACCACACAAATTTATCCATCTTAATTTGTAGATGTTTGATTGCTATTGAATGCTTCGTGATGGATTGATATGTTTTGTGATGCTATGTAATGCTTTGTGCTGAGCTACTATATTTGTGATGAATATACTGTCGTATGAATATGAAAACCCCTTGACCCGTAAAACAACATTTGGATTTCGATGCGGCAGGGAGTCGGATTCCAATTGATTATCCGAAACCCACATCGAATCATATTAGTGAATCTTTATTATTGATAATCTACTTTTGTGTGAATATAGATAAGCGTTATGGGTTATACCGCTTATCGATATGATTGAATCTGTGATGATGTTGTGCACTATTGTGTTGAACCCCTGGACAAGACTCACACACACAAATATAGGTTGCACGTGCAAATTTGTTAAGTCACGGTTTTTTTTAAATAGTTTAAAATTTGAATTTTTAAATTCAAATGATTTTGAAAACGAATTGGGTTTAAAGTAATAAGCTTTTGAAAAGGTGTTTTTCAAAGATAAAGGTTATTTTTTTTGAATAACTTGGTTGAGTTTTGATAGTTAAATAATTTGATTTAATTTTGAATTTAATATTTGGAATTGAATTCTATGATTTGGGAACTAGGGTTTAAAAAGGCTATTCAACTTATAAATGTGTTTATATGGGTTTTAAACCATATTAAAAAGTGATGTTTTGGGACTTTAGAAAAATTAAACCCAAAGATTTTAACTTGTATAAATATAGCTGAATCTTTGTGAAACGAAAACTATTCGTTTTCAAATAATAGAAGCTTTCACATAAGAAATGAATTTCTAATTTGTGTAAGAAGGATTTCAAGTCTAAAATAAAGACGGTCTTCCAAGTTACAAATAAAACTTTGGAAACGTGTTTTGAAAGCTATAAATTAAATCTTTAATTTAAAAATTTAACGTGTTAATCCAATTGAAATGGAATTGTTTGAAATCTATGAATTATCTTTGTGAAACTAGGTGAACTTTGTGAAATGAATCTTTTTATTTAAATATTTTAAAATGGTAATTTTTTAAACCATTTGAAAGAAAAGCTTTGGATTTTCAAGTTGTGACTTAACTGAAATCCCATATCCATATGTTTTAAACTATTGCGCTCATTATTCGGTTTAGCCGGGAGAGGACCTTGTGTCATATAGCCCATTCCGAATAGTGATACGACGTTATGGATTGCATTTGAAGACCGGTGTTGAAGGCCGGGTGTCTTCGAGAACGTTAGGATAACCTATCGATTATCTCTGCACCGAGTAGCTACGGTATAGAGATTCCCTAAGTGATGGGAAGTCCGATTGGGATTGTGGATACCTGGATTTGCAAGGGCTTTTTCGAAAGTGCCTTCGATTCTGTTCGAACCCGGAACAGACTTGTATGGTTGTATGTCTGACACTACACTTTGAGATATTAAACCGATCTCTATCAAATACATTTCTGCTTGGTGGTGGAGAATTTATTCTCTTAGCTTAACACCCTTCTCTGAGACATACGAGCTCAGAGGTTATGTAGTTGATAATTACCAGTGATATATTCCCAATTTGGTAGTGTGGCATGCTAAGTGCTGCTGTGTGTTGATGATCATTTGTTGATCATTTGTGATCAAAGCATGGCTTTTTATAAAGCGTAGCTTGTGTACGAGACTGCATCAGGACCTCACACCCCGGAAATGGTCGAAACAGGAAAGATGCGACAAGGTTATGAGGGTCGCGCCCTTTAGGGTGTGTCATTCCCTTTTGGTAAAGGGTGGTATCATGGTATGGAGCCCAGATTCTTACTCATGTGGATACTGCAGATCTATTACTTTGTGATTGCTTTGTGGTTTTGAGGCACCTCGGATAAAGGTCCCAAAGCACCGCGGGATGGCATGCTCGAGTAGTAGTTACCTAGTTACAGAGGTAACCTGGCCTTGTGTTGGCAGAGATCCGGTTAGGTTCTCAGGACGTCCCGTCAGAGGCGATCCCATTGACAATAGGAAGCTCCTTAGCCTGACCATTTGTTGGAAATCCAATCAAAACAATACGCGCCCTGTACGGTTTTAGTTGTATAACCTGTGGCGGTAACCTGTTATTGAACATGGTAGCTATAGTAGGAATAAGTGCAAAATGCCTATGCTGGCTAGGATTTATATTATACTTTCGAAATGATTTTCCACACTTTGCACTTATAATAATAATATCAAAGAAACTTTCTCGTATTAAGCATATTTGACTATCATAAGGAGAAATCTCCTCCAAGTCCGCGTTTGCATTATTTGTGTGGCGGGAGGCCTTATGGTAGTTTCATTTTCTAAAAAGCATTGCGGATTTCAAATTTAAATTCTATTTCTTTTGAAAGGCCAAATGTTTTTGTTTGCTCATACCAGTCTCACGACTGTCCTGGAGTTTATTGTTCATTTCCTAAACTCTGGGTGCCCACTATCTTTCCACACATGCAGTCTAGAGTTGGGTTTTTCAGATAATCAATAGTGGGTGTAGATTCGATAGCTTTCAGCCTAGGATTTGGCAATCGCTTGCGGACGAGGCTTGCTTATCTTTGTGCATCATTATTAGGAGTTCAAGCTATTTCTGGATTGGTGTTTTGTAGATGGAGTTCTTTCTTGAATACCATATTGGAGATTTTTGTTCCGCTGCTGGTGTTATCTTTTCTTGTCGCTGTTATTTCTTGTATCTATGATGCATATTCATCGTATCATCTGTTGCATCATATTGTATTTGATATTGTATCAATGTTGTATATTGATATATGTTATTCTTTTTCTTTCGCTGTGTTGTTTTACTTAATGGTGTTATAAACTCCGGCGAACCAGATTCGACGTTTGGATCTGCGGCATTTGAATACGAGTGTCGTATTCGGTGCCGATTTTGAAGGCCGAGTCAGGGTCGTTACATGATTCTTCCCAGGGAGAGGATGATTCTCACAAGCGAAAATCCTGTGATGACAAAGGGAAAAGCCATATCACTAAAGATCCAAGTAAACGGACCAAACTTGGTGAAAAATCGACATCTGAAATTTCTGAAAAGCCCACTACTCCCGTCTCTTTGGAAATTTCTTCCAACTCTCCCGCCCTTCAAAGAGCTAATATTCAAACAATCATCAGTAGGCCCCCGTATCAAGTTGGACAGGGTCCGGCTACTCTTCAAAGCCGGTTTCCGCACTAGTGCTTATAGGGAGTGTGTTTTGACCTTGACTTGGTCCCAATCAATAAGCAAGCCATGTTGCAAAATCTTGATGCCTACAAACTCGATATCGAGAGAATGTCTGGTTGGCAAAAACTTGTTGATGAGCTTCAAAGAGTAAACCGTACAAATTTCGAAGCCATGCTGACTATGGAAAATGACAAATCCGAGTGGCAGAAAACACTCGATCAGCATGATGCAGAGATGAAGAGTATTGCCGCTTATAATGAGAAGCTTGAAGTGGAAGTTGAAAAACTTAAAGAAGAGCTTGCCACTTCTTCCACTTCCTATTCTCAAAGAGAAGAAGTGCTTCAAAAACAGGTGAGAGATGCTCACGCTACACAGAGAGATGCTGAAGCTAAATTTGAAGCACATCAGCAAGTTGTAGAAAGCTACCGAGCTGACGTGGCTCAGTTGCAAGAAAAAACCAGCTCCCAGAACTTGGAAATCCAATTGTTAAAAGCTCGACTTTCCATGGCTGAAAAATAGCGTGATGAAGCTGTTGCCGGAAAAGCAGTGGCCGAAGAATCCTATATGGCAACTAAAGCCGAAATCAGCTCTACTTTATTCGAGTTTTACATTCATAGTGTTCTGGGGCGCGGTAGCCTTAGATTTTTGGGACCAAAGTATGAAATCACTTTGGCCAAAGTGTGGGAAGCTGCACTTGATATGCTTGGAGGAGATGGATATGCTGAAGAAGATTTAATGGCGCACTATCTAGATGATGATGCATGTGCCGCTCTTGCCAGGGGAAAGGAGCAACTCACCAAAGAGAGAGCCGAAATGGCAGAAGGAGAACATTTAGGGAAGACAACTTCAACCGACCCAGTTCAACCTTCGGTCCCGGATGACATTGATATTGTTGGCTCCAGTTCCCATTCTCCACCTCCTGCTAAAGCTGTCATTGAAAGTGCAACTGCTCGCACTGGAGACGACAATCAAGAGAGCACGGAAGCACATGACTTTGAAGTTGATATAGTAAAGCCTACTTCTCCAGGTAACCTCAATGCTGATCTTGCTCAAGTGGACTGCTTGTTTACTTCACATGAGCTTGATGAACTTTTTGATTATTACTTAAATCTTGACGCACCACTTTCTCCTTTTTTTATGAGAGATACTGACTTTAACTTCTCTTCTCCTATAGTAAAAGCACCAAGTGTTGTTCAGCCTTCCCCTCTTCCAGCTGTTCCCTCTACGCCTCTTCATATTATTCCTCCTTCCGTTTCTCAACCGAGGTCACAAGAGGAGCAGATAGGAGCTCTTAAAGGCTTGGATGACCCAGTTGCTTCACAAGGACAGAAGGCCGAATAACCTGAAGAAGGCGAAAGAACCCCGGAGCAAACTATTTTCGACGACATAAAGTTGTCTGCACTTTTCACCCTGGGCAGTGAGTCTTCTTCATGGAAGAAGGGGAAGCGTGGAGCCTCAAAGAAAAAGAGGGAAGCTTCTGCCAGCGAAGCAAAAGCAGAAGAAAGTCCAATTGCACCCCTTCCTCTTTCTTCCTCCACTCTCACAAGCCGACCCAAAAAGTTAATCAGTCGGCCTGGCGAGGGCTCGAAAGGTGGCTGGAAAAAGAAATGGTTGGTGTTAACACTTAAAATTGAATGCTAACACCCTGGTGTATTGTAGAGATTAAGTGAAAGCACCACCCGTGAATACGGGAATTATAAACAAGTAGAAAAGTCACAGAGAAAGCAGTAAAAGACAATAGTTTTATAGTGGTTCGGCTTCATGTTAAGCCTACGTCCACTTTAATCTTCTTTATTGCTGAATCAATTACAACTTTGCAACAATCTTCGATTACAACATTGATGGGACGAATAACTAGAACTTCGATGTAGAAGAAGTCTTTGAATCCATGTCGATTGTGTTAGATTTCCTCTTGAAGTTTGTTAAGATGTCTTTCGTGTTTGAAGTGTCGAGTGAGTCGAGAATTCAGCAGAGTATCGGCGTTCCAGAAATGAGCCAAAAGATCCCCTTTCAGTTGGAGAAGACGGGGCATTTATAGGAGAGTTCGAAGTTAGGTTGCAGGTCGCAAGCGACCTTGGATAGGTCGTAGGTCGTCAGCGACCTAGTGGGAGTGGTTTACGGCTTAAATATGGTATACTTGATCATTCTGGATAAACTAACAAGTCATAGGTCGTGGCAGACCTAGGTAGGAAGCGACATAAGAAGCTCCTTTGGTATGTTTAGGTCGTGAGCGACTTAGGAATAGGTCGTAGGTCGTGGGCGACTTAGGGGAGTAATTGGCGACTTAGCAATGTTGAGATATCCAATGTAGCGACCTTGACTAGGTCGTTAACTTGTTATGCCACTTAATCCATTAGGTCGCTAGGTTGTAGGAGCCCTTAGGTCGTGAGCTCTTTTAGGTCGTTAAGACCGTTCCATCTTTAGGTCGTTAGGCCTTTTCGTCCTTAGGTCGTTAGGTCGCTTCTCCTCATAGGTCGTTAGGTCACTTCTCCACGTAGGTCATTAGGTCGCTTAAAAAGTGGTGTTAACACTTGCCCCTCGAAGTACACACCTAGGTCGTAGGTCGTGTGCTTCGATCTAACCCCGCTAGGTCCTAAGCGACCTAAGAGTTAACCCGTATGCCCATCTGCTTTTGCCTTATATAACTGCTATCTCGTTTCTCCTTCTTTACTTAATTGTTCTAACAACTTGCTCTGCCATTAACGAGTCTTCGAGCTTTCTAGAGCAAATTCGATCTATCCAACCGTCAATCCATCTTCACTATTATATTGTTTAAGTGAATTTGATCCTTATCTAATCATGATCATCACCAAACTGCGAATCCCGATTTCCTGACTTCAGATCAACTCTGTGTGTCGCATTTCACTTTTCAAGTCAAGTTGCGATCGACCTTGATCGCCATCAACTGTGTTGTTGCTGCAATTCACGAGAGCACAGCGGCGCATTAGGTCCAGGATGGAGCTAAAACGATTCGAATCAGTGTGGTTGATTTGATGTTATGGATGGGTAATGGATTTGATTGAGAGGATGAGGGATTTCGTTGCTTAGATGATAACAGGTTATTGGGTTGCAAGGTAGCGAGATAGCGGGCTATTGGGTGGAGAAGAAGTTAGCGAGTCAAGGAAGGCAGGGCATAGTGACTTTGAAAGGAAATGGCTCGGGATTGTCAGGAGCGATTTAGTGATTTTGAGCGACTTAGAAACCTTTGTGACCTAAGAAACTTGGCTGATCTAACAAACTTGAGATTTAACTTGTTTGCGACCTATCATGCTCTTGACTTAACTTAGTGGAACAGTACAATGTTTAAAGAAGAACGACCTAAAAGACCAACGACCTAACTTTGTGCGGCATAGGTTTTAGGTCGCAGCCGACCTAGAACTTGGACAATTTTTGTTTAATTTTGACCCGAACCCTCATGCCTTGAATTCTTTAGCTTGGACAACGCAACTTAAGATAATTCGACTTATGTTAGGTCGCTGGGCTTGATTGATGAACCTTGACCCATGATGAATCGCTTGAGCTTGTTTAAGATTATATTAACTTTAATGCTAATAACCTGTTAAACATCAACATTTGCAGAAAACTCGGGCGAATATACTGCCACTGATCGTCCACATCGAATGACAAATTAGTCGATAAAAGACAATTATCTTAAAGAAATTATATGAAATGTTATGAATCGACAAATTCAAGTGAAGTATTAAAGCAAAGCCATATTAATCAATTAAAACTGACTTGCTTGCATTAACACTGCACTTGTATTTAGACTTAAAATAACAAGCCCTGAAACTTTAAAATTGTCAATTGCATATTAGTTTATTTCAGTTATATTTGCTTGTCGTTTTATTAGTTTTACACAACACTTCACACATTTAGGAAACGTGCACCTTCATATTTGAATATCCAGTTCCTTGTGTAGAATGTCTTCTCAAGAAGAGATAATAGAGAAATCTTAAGGAGTCTTCCTGATAGCCAACCCATTGGATGATCCTCCGGAAAGAACTCCAACTACCCTGAGTCAGCGGGCATTCAACCAATTACGTATTCAATTTGGGATTACCGAAGCGGATGCTATACTTTCTGGGCCAAATGATACTACTGAAAGGCCACCTCTCGGTTTTGTCACTGTTAATCACCAGATGTGCCTATGTGGTGCCATTCCTCCTTTCAATGAATTTCTTCAACAACTCCTTTTTCGACTAACCATCTCTCCCTTTCAACTGCATCCCAATGGCTACGCCATCCTGATGGGATTGTACGTTCTATTTAGGAGAACACTTAACCGTCTTCCGAGCTTCGAAGAAATCTGCTACTTATGCACATTCGCAAAGAATAAAGACCACCCCTCCATCATACTCGTGAGAAGTGCCAGAAATCGAAAACATATCACCGATCTTTCCGAAAGTGCTCACGGTTTTCTGAATCAATTCTTCTTCGTTCGCTGCCCCTCAGGGTTTTATGCCATCTGGAGAATAGGAAGTAAGATTGCTCATCCCCGTTCTATCCATTTCTGAGTTTTTCGAGATTCGAATTGCTAAGTGCTAATTTCATTCTTTTCTTTTACAGCACTTCCTCCTCCCTCTAGAAACCCCAGTCACAAGACGACTTTTGAAAGATTAAGTGCCATGCCGGTTGAAGAAAGAAGTATTAAGTTTTTGCTGAAAGATGAACTTCTTCACCAATACGGGCTTCTACACTCTTCTCGTTCTACTCAACCTCATGAAGTCCCTGATTCTCCAATAGAAACATCGGATGCCCCAGTTTCCGTTGGAGAACTTACACCGAAAGAACATACTGTTGAGGCTTCATTGGTAAAGTGTTCTACTTCAATTGATGTTACGGGGTCATCCGGCAAACGTGCACTTGCCCCGGTCATCGAAGAAGAGGAACCTCACCAACAACCTGGGAAATCTGGTGACGAGGGAACTGAGAGAACAAGTCCCGCTAGGCACAGCGCTGATGATACTTTTGAGGGGTTGAGCGACCTGATGATTACTTCACAGAAGCTTTTTAAAGATGATCCTATCACTGCTAGAGTTACTTCTCCAACCGTTGAAGCGACATCCATCCTGCAACAAACTGCATCGGCCCAAGAGTTGACACTGGCTGTAAAATCCATCATCACCCCCAACCAAGGAGTGGTTCGTAGTTTGACGCGCGTAGTTTGCACATTACACACACTTAGGACTTTTCAGCACTTATATGCATTCAAATTCCTTGTTTTGAAGATTTCTGAGTTTATATTATTTTTTATTTTCAGATTCTCCAATGGGACGAAGAGGCTCCTACTACGATGATTTCCAGCTTATGGGAGGCGCGGCTCTTACAACCCCAAGAGGTACCTTCCCGCCTCCTGGGAAACCGACGAAGAAAGAGCTGCGAGAAAGGCTCGAGAAAACCGTGCTTATGAAGAACAAAATGGGAGACGGGACGAACGACATGATTCTTCTCAGAGAGAGGATGATTCCCACAAGCGAAAATCCCCTGATGACAAGGGAAAAAGCCATGTCACTGAGGACCCGAGTAAACGGGCCAAACTTGGTGAAAAACTGACATCTGAACTCTCTGAAAAGCCCGCTGCTCCCGTCTCTTTAGAAATTCCTTCCGGATCTCCCCCCTTCAAAGAACCGATATTCAAACAATCATAAATAGGCCCTCCTATCAAGTTGGACAGGGTCCAGCTACTCTTCAAAGCCGATTCCCGCACTGGTGCTTAAAGGGAGTACGCTTCGATCTTGACTTGGTCCCGATTGATAAGCAAGCCATGTTGCGAAATCTTGATGCCGTCAAACTCGATATCGAGAGAATGTCTGGCTGGCAGAAACTCGTTGACGAGCTTCAAAGAGTGAATCACGCAAACCTTGAAGCCATGCTGACTATGGAAAATGACAAATCTGAGTGGCAGAAAACACTCGATCAGCATGATGCCGAAATGAAGAGTATTGCCACTTATAAAGAGAAGCTTGAAGAGGAAGTTGAAAAACTTAAGGAAGAGCTCGCCACTTCTTCCACTTCCTATACTCAGAGAGAAGAAGTGCTTCAAAAACAAGTGAGAGATGCTCACGTGGCACAGAGAGATGCTGAAGCTAAATTTGAAGCACAGCAACAGGTTGTGGATAGCTACCGAGCCGACATTGCTCATCTACGAGAAAAGACCAACTCTCAGAACTTGGAAATTGAATTGCTAAAAGCTCGACTTTCTAAAGCTGAAAAGGAGCGTGATGAAGCTATTGCCGGCAAAGCTGCAGCTGAAGAATCTCATATGGCAACTAAAGCCGAAGTCAGCTCCGCTCTACTCGAGTTTTACATCCATAGTGTTCTGGGGCGCGGTAGCCTTAAATTTTTGGGACCGGAGTATGAAATTACTTTGGCCAAAGTGTGGGAGGCCATACTTGATATGCTTGGAGGAGCCGGGTATGCCGAAGTAGATTTAATGGCGCACTATCTAGATGATGATGCGTGTGCCGTTCTTGCCAGGGGAAAAGAGCAAATTTCCAGAGAGAGAGCCGGAATGGCAGAAGGAGAACATTTAGGAAAGACAATCTCAACCGACCCAGTTCTACCTTCAGTTTCGGCCGACATCAATATTGCTGGCTCCAGTTCCCATTCTCCTCCTCTTGCTAAAGCTGTTATTGAAAGTGCCACCACCCACACTGGAGATGAGACTCGAGAAAGCGCTGAAGCGCAGGACTTTGAAGTTGACATAATAAAGCCTACTTCTCCGGGTAACCTCAATGTCGATCTCGCTCAAGTGGACTGCTTGCTTACTTCACATGAGCTTGATGAACTTTTTGATTACTACTTAAATCTTGACGCGCCACTTTCTCCTCTTTTATGAGAGATACTTACTACAACTTCTCTTCTCCTGTAGTGAAAGCACTAAGTGTTATTCAGCCTTCCCCTCTTCCAGTTGTTTCCTCTCCGCCTCTTCAGATTACTCCTCCTTCCGTTTCTCAACCGGGGTCACAAGAGGAGCAGATAGAAGCTCTTCAAGGCTTGGATGACCTGGTTTCTTCTTAAGAACAGAAAGCCGAGGAACCTGAAGAAGGCGAAAGAACCCCGGAGCAAACTATTTCTGATGACATAACATTGTCTGCACTTTTCACTCCGGGCAGTGAGTCTTCTTTAAGGAAGAAGGGGAAGCGTGTAGTCTCAAAGAAAAGGAGAGAAGCTTCTGCTGGCGAAGAAAAAGCAGAAGAAAGTCCAATTGCACCCCTTCCTCTTTCTTCCCCTACTCTCACAAGCCGGCCCAAAAAGTTAATCATCCGGCCAGGAGAAGGCTCGAAAGGTGGCAGAAAGAAGAAGTGATGGGTTTAGGACTTATGCTTTTCTTCTCGCTTTTTTGCTTTTTTGCTTGTATATATAAAGACCTGTGTTGACCGGAGATTGTGCGGGTACCAGTCCCCGCCTTCTTTTGTTTTGAAACCTGCACATGTATAAAAAATTTATAGTATGGAATAAAATGATTCTTTTACTTGTACAAGCTTCTGTCTGTATTTTAGAATGCATTTTTTCTTCTTTTTCATACAAGTATCTTTATTTCTTCTGTGCGATGTTGCAGTAAACCTATGGTATGTTGCTTGAGCATTGTTTTTATTTTTGTAACTATATTATATTGCCCCCATACCATGGTTTATTGCAACCTCTTTCACATTGGCAAAATTTTTGGAGAACAACTCTTCTGTTTCGAGAAGACTTGTACTCTTTCTTTAGAGAACAACTTTTACATTCGAATAAGGTTTGCATCTGTACTTTGTAGAATAATTTTTCCATTTTAAGGAAATATTTTTCTGATTTAGTAGAATGCACCTCATGTTGGAGAAGTTCTCTCACTTTTTTTGGCGAAGTTTTTACACTTCACTTTTGGAGAAAGTTGCTTTTATTTTTGGCAAGTGAATTTTCCTTCGTGGTAAAGTGGGCCTCCGAAAAAGGGCTTTGACCTGTTTGTGCCTCCGAAGAGGGCTTTTGTTTGATTGTGCTTCTGGGAAGAGGGCTTTTTTTATTTGATTGTGCCTCTGGGAAGAGGGCTTTTTTGTGTGTGCCTCTAGGGAGAGGGCTTTTTTGTTTCTGCCTCTGGGGAGAGGCTTTTATTTTTTCCCCCGCTGGGAAGCGGGCCTCCGAAGAGGGCTTTTCACATTTTGACTCGTGTGAAGCTTTATTTCAGATCGCGGTGAAATGTGTGCCTCCAAAGAGGTCTTTTAGCATTTCAACTTTGGTGAAATGGGCCTCCGAAGAGGGCTTTTCACATTCCAACACTTGTGAAGCTTTATTTTAGATCTCGGTGGAATGCGTGCCTCCGAAGAGGTCTTTTCACCTTTCAACTCGTGTGAAGTTTTATTTCAGATCACGGTGAAATGTGTGCCTCCGAGTAGGGCTTTTGCCTGGAAGTTTCTTTCCCACGGTTGGATGGATTCACGGGGCGGACACAAGTTACTTGGATTGTTTGTTTGCACAAATGTTCTCAACTAGTTAACGAGTGTCATGTGCCACCGGTGATTCCACAACTTTTTGTTGGGAAAGAGAACTTTCTTTTTCTAGCAAGTCCCATCAGAGGTCTTTATCCTACGAAGAGTTGTGCCTCCGAAGAGGGCTTGCACCTCTAAAGAGGTCTTTTGATATTTGCTGCCTGCTCGCCCATGTTTTTTCGCCATTTGTTCATATCAGCGGTTCCCTGTTATCATTTTCAAGCACACATTCCTTTCTTTTGCAAGTAGCTTATTTTATCCAAAGAAGTGTACTTTATTGTTAAATGAGTTCGTAAGGGCAGACACAGGCTAATTAATCGGATGTTTGTTTGCACAAACGATCACAATTAGTTAGGAAGGGTCTACCTCTGGCGGAACCGCTAACTGTTTGCTTGAAGCACTTCTTATATAGGATTTGAGTCTGGAATTTTTGTGGCTGAACATTCATTCGTTGAGTGATGTCAGGGATCGCTTGGTCTTATGATGGGTAAGCTTTGTTTTAATGGCCTGCAATATTAAATCGACATTTTAGCAATACAATTGAAGTACTTTATATATTGAAATAAAACAAGCAGTTTATAATAGTAGAGAACACAAGATTTAGAGTGGTTCAGCCAAGAACTGGGCCTACGTCCACTTTATAGTTCTTATTATTCATTTGCACTGACTTTAAAATGGCTTTCAATACAAGAATCGTACATTTATAATTCTTTTTATAGTATTTCAGTAAAGCTTTTAAGTAAAATATGGGCGTAAGTGATTGCTGTTCCAATCTCTTGGAATTGGATCTCCTTCGACAGTTGTCAGTTTAAAAGTGCCATCAAGAAGTTTTTGCCTATGACATATGGTCCTTCCCAGTTTGGCGCCAACACTCCTGTTGCTGTCATGACCCTTTTCAAGACTAGATCTCCAATCCCAAAGCTGTGTTGGCGAACTTTGGAATTGAAGTGCCTGGCAATTCTTTGCTGATGGGCTGCAATTCTGAGCTGAGCCTCTTTCCTTTTTGCATCAAGGAAGTCAAGTGCTTCAAGTTGCAACTCTTCATTTTTAGCTTGGTTGAAATGAATTCTTCTGTGTGAAGGGACTTCCATCTCCACCGGAATCATTGCTTCTGATCCATATGCCAATGAAAATGGAGTGTGCCCAGTCGCAGTTTTGTGGGTAGTTCTATATGACCATAGTGCTAGTGGAAGCTTATCGACCCAACCACCTTTCGCTTTTTCCAGCTGTTTTTTGATGGTTGATTTGATAATTTTATTTACTGCCTCCACTTTCCCGTTTGCCTGCGGATGAGCCACAGCTGAGAAGCTTTTTTGGATCTTGAATCGCTTGCAAAAAATTTGGAACTCTTCACTTTCGATGTGACGACCGCCCATGACTCCCGCACCAAAACAAGGAAATAATGCGCTGAAAGGCGTGTCAGGCAGCCATGGACGATAGTCAGGGTAAAACAAAACAAAAGAATCTCTATCGTACAACTCACAGCGCATGGATAAAATACAATAGAGAAATATAATATAGTGAAGCTCCATAGAACAGAACATCATCATATAAGCATCACAGTAGTTTTATACAATCATCTACTCAAATCCATACATGAAAGCCTCACTACAAATCACTCAACCAAATACAGCAGCGGATACCCAGTACATATAGTAAGAAAACTAATATGCAAAGCCTCCTGCTCGTCTTCGTCATCTTCATCGTAGAACTCCTAGCACAGCACCTGTCACCTGCTACCTAGTCTGCCCATCCCAACATGGATGAACAGCCCAAGGTAATAAGAGGAGACATAAAACCTTGAGTCAGACAAAGTCTTAGTGAGCAGTAAATCAACTATCAAGCATACCAAAAGAGCATAAAGGATAAAAGGAATAGGAACCAAACCATCCCACTCCACCTCTTTCTACAGTGATAGCCCCAGACATACACTAAGGAGAAGCAAGCATAACAACATAGACAATTAAGGTAAAGCAAATACCACTCGAGTCAAGGACGATGTTTTCCAAATACAAACCCCCAAGGCCTAAACCAAGATCAGATAAGCACCCAGAAAACACCGCTCTTGAAGCCGAATGATAATACAACCAAACATCCATGACTCTGGCTATCACTGTTATCCTTGCCTCGATTTCACCGTTAGTTGAATGACCATCTGTCAAGGGCTAATGGTAACCCCGGTTCTAACCATAACTCCGCACACTGCCTTGTGCCTAGGACTTATCTACTTTGCCCAGAGTACTCAACTACCTACCTGTAGTCTTTTGGGTGTCCCGACTACCTACCTGTAGTCGTTATGGGCGCCCCATGTACTCTTGCTTTTGAGCATGCTAGAACCTTCAACAACGACGAGATCCAAGCCTCCTAGCCATCCTTCTTGACGACTATCCTCATACAAGCTCAAGCTACCTCTTGAACAATCCATTATCAACCAACTTGAACTACTCTTCAAGTTATCAACATGCTTGGAATGATCCCTGCTTGGATTAAGCCAAGACTCACATCATACTTCGCTTCATCGCATCAAAGCAAAGTCTCAACTCAACAACATGGCTTGCCTCATCAAATCATGGCAAAGTCCCATCTCAACATCATCCAATCTATACATATGAGCTTCAACATCCGCTACATATGCCTTAAGCAGCTTTCACCATTCAAGAGCCTTCTTCCATAGCTTTTGAATCCTCTTTCATCATCTTGTTCCAAATCAACTACTAGCTAACTTGGAAACAATCAAATCAATCATACATTCAAATAATCAATCATTCAAACAAGATCTATTAAGCAATTTAAGCAATATCAACTATAATGGGAATTTCGTAAATAAACGAGCAAAAGTCCAACATATGTGAAATCATGGTTTTTAGCATAGATCTATCAAATATAAAACATGGGTTTTGTCTCTAATGCTTATTAAACAAACTTGCATAAGTAAACATCTTCAAAAACCATGGATCTAGACTTAGATCTAAGAAAAATGCATGAAATCTCTAACTTTAACACCCAAACATGCCACCAATCCAATATACTCCTTTGGATCCGCGTGAGAGATAACTACCACTCACCAAATCACCCAAACACTACAAAAACTACACACTTCAGATCTGGACAGCAAGGATCAAGGTTTGATCTGGCGAAATCTCGCTTCAATCGATGAAATCTAGCTCAAACGGATGAAGATCTTCAACTTTGGCTCTTGGATCTTCAATCTAAATCTTCGATCTTGGATGGATGTTAGAACTAGATTGGAATAGAGAAAAGAAGATGAAGAAATGTTGTAGTCGAGTCTTCAAAATGGCAGCACTTCGTCGCTTCAAAAACCGGTGCCAAAAAGTGAGCCAAACCCCTCTATTTATAGGCTGAATCAACCATGAGTCGTCGCTCTTAAGTCGTCGCCGACCCAACTCCTGAGTCGTCCCCGACTCATCCCCATGCCGACTCAACACAGCCGACTTACCATGAGTCCTTCACGACTCATTGCCCTGCCGACCTAGCACAAGCCATTCACACGACTCAACAACCCAGCAACCTAACGACTTATCTACAAAGCCGACCCTATATCCCAACGACTCAACTTAAGTCGGTCACGACCTAAAAAGCCTCCGACCTAAGACACATACGACTCAACATATCTTCTTAAGTCGTACTAAGGTCCTAACGACTCAAGTCCTAAATCGTTCGACGACTCAACCATACACACACACGACTCACGACTCATCCTACTAACGACTCAACAACTTCACGAGACAACACCCTGCCGACCCCAGCCCCTACCGACTCAAGACCCCACGACCTAAGCCTTAGCCCCTTAAGCCGCTAACCCATGAGTCGGTCACTATCTTAGGTCGGTCTATCCTTATCTCGGCCAAACCTATAAGCCGCCCCTCCTATGAGTCGGTCACCCCCCCTTGACTCGTCTAAGCCTATGAGTCGGCCCTCTATGAGTCGGCCACGACTCATCACTTGACCCCTATCTCGCCTCTCTTCTTAAGTCGGCAACTACTATGCCGTTCTATCCCTTAACTCGGTCCATCCCCTTAAGTCGTCTACGACTTATCTATGAGTCGGTCACGACTCATCACTTGCACTCGGGTCAACTCCTAAACGACTCAAGCTAGAGGCCACACAAACAACACTATCGACCTGCAAATTCTACGTTTTATCGACACGTAAAATACGGGTCGTTACATTCTCTCCCCCTTAGGAATTTCGCCCCCGAAATTCCAAGCAAACAACAGCAATCACAATTATTCCGCATGCCTACCATCCATAGCAATCAACAAACCATGCATCCAATTCTAACCTAGCATGCAGAATTCTATGACTTAGAACAAGCTACAAATTCATGAGATGTCACGACACTTTAGGGCCATACCTCGAAGAGTCCGGGATGAGCTGCCTTCATCCTCTCTTCCTCCTCCCACGTACAGTCGTTAACATCATCACTCCATTGTACCTTGAGCAACGTAATCGTCTTCCTCCTAAGCTGTTTCGTATCGGTTTCAACAATACGAAGCGGCTTACGAGGTCTCGAAACAACTGGATCAACCTCCAAGTCTTCACAGCTATCAGCAGAAACCACCGTAGTTGGGTCGTGCATATACTTCCGTAGATAAGATACATGAAAAACACTGTGCACACCCGCCATCTTTTCCGGTAACTCCAATCTATAAGCGAGCTTTCCAATACGCTCGATAATCGGGAATGGTCCAACAAATCTCGGAGTTAACTTTCCTTTCTTCCCGAATCTAATGACACTCTTCAGAGGAGAAATCTTCACAAAAACCATATCACCTACGTCGAATTCCAAATCCTTACGACGATTATCGGCATAACTTTTCTGACGATCTTGGGCTGCCTTCATTCGTTGCCGAATGATCTCTATACAATCTGAAGTCTGTCGAATCATCTCTGGCCCAAGTATCAGCTTTTCTCCAGTTTCCAACCAACATGTCGGAGAGTTACACGGTCTTCCATATAATGCCTCATATGGTGCCATACCAATACTCGACTGATAACTGTTATTATAAGCAAACTCCACCAAATGAAGGTGATCTTCCCATGATCCTCCGAAGTCCAAAACACATGCTCTAAGAAGATCTTCCAAAACTCGGTTGACTCTCTCAGTCTGACCATCTGTTTGAGGGTGATAAGCTGTACTCAAACACAACTCAGTTCCCAAAACTTCCTGGAAGCTCTTCCAAAATCTACTGGTGAACAATGGATCTCGATCGCTCACTATACTCTTCGGAACACCATGGAAACGAACTATCCACTTCACATATAATTCAGCCAACTTCGATGCAGTCCTAGTCGATCGAACAGGAATGAACCTTGCACTCTTGGTCAAACGATCTACTATGACCCAAATCCCTTCATTCCCTGCTCTTGTCCTAGGTAGACCATCGATAAAGTCCATCGACACTTGCTCCCACTTCCATGTAGGAACCTCTAATGGCTGAAGCAATCCACTGGGCTTCTTCTGCTCAGCTTTCACCAACTGGCAATTCATACACTTGGAAATAAAATTTCCAACATCCTTCTTCATACCTTCCCAGTAGTAGGTTCTCTTCATATCCCGATACATCTTATTTCCACCTGGATGAATTGTCAACTTCGAGTGATGACTCTCCCTCAGAACTTCATCTCTCAATCCATCTACATCGGGAACAACTAGTCGCCCTTGCTTTCGAAGCCAACCCTCTCGATCGACCTCGAATCCCTTATCCTTCTCCGGGTCCAATCCAGATTCCAAATCACAGATAATCTTGACAAGCTTATCATCTCCCCTTTGCCTCTCACCAATTCTTTCCACAAGAGTAGGCCTTATCGATAAGTTTGCCAACATCTCAGGTTCCAATTCACATCTAGGCCTGAAATCAAATCCAGCCAAATACTCAAGACTCTTCCATTCCGAAAACATGGCTCCCAATCCTGCATGTCTTCGACTTAACGCATCAGCCACTGCGTTACCTTTCCCTGGAGTATAGGCTATACCAAAATCATACGATGCTAAGAACTCTAGCCACCGTTGCTGTCGAAGATTTAAATCCTTTTGGGAGAACAGATACTTCAACGACTTATGATCTGTAAACAACTCAAATCTAACTCCCAATAGATAGTGTCTCCACATCTTCAAAGCAAACACAATCGCCGCTAACTCCAAATCATGAGTCGGATAATTCCTTTCATGCGGCTTCAGTTGTCGACTTGCATACGCAACAACTTTATCCTTCTGCATTAGCACTGCTCCAAGTCCAGTACCACATGCATCGGTGTAAACCACCATCTCATCATTCCCACTTGGAATAGTCAAAACAGGAGCGCTCGTCAGTCGCTCTTTCAGGATTACGAAAGCTTGCTCACACTTATCATTCCATCTGAACACTTGATTCTTCTTCGTCAATCCTGTCAACGGTGCAGCTATCTTGGAAAAGTCTTTGATAAACCGACGATAATATCCTGCTAATCCAAGAAAACTTCTCACATCAGATGCATTCTTAGGCCTAACCCAATCCTGGATCGCTGCCACCTTAGCGGGATCAACCGCTATTCCATTTCCAGAAATAACATGACCTAAGAACCTCACTTCATTCTTCCAGAAGTGACACTTCGAAAACTTAGCCTTCAGCTGATGTTTCCTCAAAATTTCCAAAACAATCCTCAAGTGCGTCTTGTGCTCTTCCTCAGTTCTGGAATAAACCAAAATATCATCCACGAACACAAGCACGAACTTATTCAACTGATCTCTGAACACTCTATTCATAAGATCCACAAAATATGCTGGCGCGTTAGTCAACCCAAACGGCATTACCAGCCACTCATAAAACCCGGATGGTGTTCTGAAAGCAGTCTTCGGCACACTATCCTTTGCCACTCTCAACTGGTGAAATCCCGTTGCCAAATCCATCTGAGAAAACACCTTAGCCTCGTGAAGCTGATCAAACAAGTCATCTATTCTCGGCAATGGATACTTGTTCTTCTTAGTCACCTTATTCAGCTCACGATAATCAACACACAACCTCAACGATCCATCCGTTTTGGTTGCGAACACAACGGGCGCACCCCATTCGGACACACTTCTCCGAATGAATCCTTTCTGCAAAAGGTCATCAACTTGCACCTTCAGCTCTTGCTGCTCCCTCGGTGCCATCCGCCTAAGAGGCATCACAACAGGTCTGGCTCCCTCAACTAGATCGATACGAAACTCGATCTCCCTATGCGGCGGCAACCCTTTGACTTCCTCAAAGACATTCTCAAACTCATTCACAATAGGCACCGATGACAGTCCATCCCGTGGAACAACTAGCGAATACATGAAGCTCATGAAGACGCCTTCTTCATGCTTACATCGTATCACAACCTTTCGCCCTTCCACATTCCCGACTGTCACCTCAAGCCTCTCACAATCAATCCTAGCCGCATACTTCCTAAGCCAGTCCATACCCAAAATAATTCCGAACCCCGCAAAGTTCAGAACAAAGCAATCACAAACAAACGAGCAATCATGACTCGACACAACTAGACCACGGCATATCATACACAAACATGACGAACCCCCCACTGGATTAGTCACAACCAATGGCCTATCAACAATATCCGGTTTCATACCTAACCGGCTTACCAAATCATCACAAACAAAAGAATGCGACGCTCCAGTATCAAACAACACTCTAACTGGAACACCACAAATAGAAAGAGTACCTTGAACAACCACACTCTTCCCCTTCTCTTCAGCAGTAGGAGCTTTCGAAGACGATGGAACAGCCCCCAAAGCATAGGCTTGCACAACCTGCCTATCTTTCCTCGGTTCTGGACAATCCTTCTTGATATGTCCCAGCTTATCACAGTTGTAACACTTTCCCGGCACTTTGGGATTCTTACAATCTTTGTAAAGATGGCCCTTCTGCTGGCAGTTATAGCAAGTCACTTCACTCTTCGGCTTCTTCTGGCCATCCCTACCCCTCTGTTGCTGTTGTTTCCTCTTCTTATTGCCACTCTGCTGTGGTTTAGATCCTTCCCTGGTTACAGCAACAACAGATACTTCCTTAGGGAACAAACTCTCGTGCCTAAGAGCTTTTTCCACAAGCTTCTCAAACGGATCGTCCAGATGATCCACCAACTGCCTCCCAAGATAAGCATCCAGACCAGTCACAAACTTTTCATTCTTCTGGTAGGGAGAATCAATATACGATCTGGCATACTTAGATAAGGCTTCAAACTCAGAAATATACTCAAGAACAGGTCTCCCCCCTTGCTTGAGCTCTACAAACTTCTTAAACAAGACAGATTTCTGAGAAGTAGAGATGAACTTAGCTCCAAATCTAACTTGGAATTGCTCCCAAGTAATCTCTTCTTCTGGAGTATCGATGGTGATAGAATTCCACCAATCAGCAGCTCTTCCCTGAAGCTGTCTCGATGCAAGCTTCCTCTTAGTTGCATCTTCAATCCCTAAGTCACCAAAGATTCTTTTGCAAGCATCAATCCATCTCTGCACCTCAATAGTCGACTCCGTCCCCAAGAAAACTTTCCCTCCAAGAGCAGTATAATCCTTGCAAAGCTTGGCAAAATCCACCGGTCTCGGAGCTTGGACTTGAACTCCCACATCCACAGATGATCCTGAAGCTGGTATTCTCCTCATGATTGAAGTCATCATGGCCTCAAACATAGGAGCATAATCAACAGCTTCCCTAGGATCACGGCTACCCCTCGCAGCTTGTCTCTCACTTCGACTCATCCTTAATATCTGTAAATAAGAATGATTAGAACACCTTAAGAAACAACTGCATAAGGAGTTCAAACCCTTCTAAACTACTATATTATATATAGTAATCATCCATCAAATTACAATTACGTCTCTCTTACGTAGTTACATCAGCGAGCGTTGGCTAAAATCGATTAACCAAAGCTCTGATACCAAATGTGACGACCGCCCATGACTCCCGCACCAAAACAAGGAAATAATGCGCTGAAAGGCGTGTCAGGCAGCCATGGACGATAGTCAGGGTAAAACAAAACAAAAGAATCTCTATCGTACAACTCACAGCGCATGGATAAAATACAATAGAGAAATATAATATAGTGAAGCTCCATAGAACAGAACATCATCATATAAGCATCACAGTAGTTTTATACAATCATCTACTCAAATCCATACATGAAAGCCTCACTACAAATCACTCAACCAAATACAGCAGCGGATACCCAGTACATATAGTAAGAAAACTAATATGCAAAGCCTCCTGCTCGTCTTCGTCATCTTCATCGTAGAACTCCTAGCACAGCACCTGTCACCTGCTACCTAGTCTGCCCATCCCAACATGGATGAACAGCCCAAGGTAATAAGAGGAGACATAAAACCTTGAGTCAGACAAAGTCTTAGTGAGCAGTAAATCAACTATCAAGCATACCAAAAGAGCATAAAGGATAAAAGGAATAGGAACCAAACCATCCCACTCCACCTCTTTCTACAGTGATAGCCCCAGACATACACTAAGGAGAAGCAAGCATAACAACATAGACAATTAAGGTAAAGCAAATACCACTCGAGTCAAGGACGATGTTTTCCAAATACAAACCCCCAAGGCCTAAACCAAGATCAGATAAGCACCCAGAAAACACCGCTCTTGAAGCCGAATGATAATACAACCAAACATCCATGACTCTGGCTATCACTGTTATCCTTGCCTCGATTTCACCGTTAGTTGAATGACCATCTGTCAAGGGCTAATGGTAACCCCGGTTCTAACCATAACTCCGCACACTGCCTTGTGCCTAGGACTTATCTACTTTGCCCAGAGTACTCAACTACCTACCTGTAGTCTTTTGGGTGTCCCGACTACCTACCTGTAGTCGTTATGGGCGCCCCATGTACTCTTGCTTTTGAGCATGCTAGAACCTTCAACAACGACGAGATCCAAGCCTCCTAGCCATCCTTCTTGACGACTATCCTCATACAAGCTCAAGCTACCTCTTGAACAATCCATTATCAACCAACTTGAACTACTCTTCAAGTTATCAACATGCTTGGAATGATCCCTGCTTGGATTAAGCCAAGACTCACATCATACTTCGCTTCATCGCATCAAAGCAAAGTCTCAACTCAACAACATGGCTTGCCTCATCAAATCATGGCAAAGTCCCATCTCAACATCATCCAATCTATACATATGAGCTTCAACATCCGCTACATATGCCTTAAGCAGCTTTCACCATTCAAGAGCCTTCTTCCATAGCTTTTGAATCCTCTTTCATCATCTTGTTCCAAATCAACTACTAGCTAACTTGGAAACAATCAAATCAATCATACATTCAAATAATCAATCATTCAAACAAGATCTATTAAGCAATTTAAGCAATATCAACTATAATGGGAATTTCGTAAATAAACGAGCAAAAGTCCAACATATGTGAAATCATGGTTTTTAGCATAGATCTATCAAATATAAAACATGGGTTTTGTCTCTAATGCTTATTAAACAAACTTGCATAAGTAAACATCTTCAAAAACCATGGATCTAGACTTAGATCTAAGAAAAATGCATGAAATCTCTAACTTTAACACCCAAACATGCCACCAATCCAATATACTCCTTTGGATCCGCGTGAGAGATAACTACCACTCACCAAATCACCCAAACACTACAAAAACTACACACTTCAGATCTGGACAGCAAGGATCAAGGTTTGATCTGGCGAAATCTCGCTTCAATCGATGAAATCTAGCTCAAACGGATGAAGATCTTCAACTTTGGCTCTTGGATCTTCAATCTAAATCTTCGATCTTGGATGGATGTTAGAACTAGATTGGAATAGAGAAAAGAAGATGAAGAAATGTTGTAGTCGAGTCTTCAAAATGGCAGCACTTCGTCGCTTCAAAAACCGGTGCCAAAAAGTGAGCCAAACCCCTCTATTTATAGGCTGAATCAACCATGAGTCGTCGCTCTTAAGTCGTCGCCGACCCAACTCCTGAGTCGTCCCCGACTCATCCCCATGCCGACTCAACACAGCCGACTTACCATGAGTCCTTCACGACTCATTGCCCTGCCGACCTAGCACAAGCCATTCACACGACTCAACAACCCAGCAACCTAACGACTTATCTACAAAGCCGACCCTATATCCCAACGACTCAACTTAAGTCGGTCACGACCTAAAAAGCCTCCGACCTAAGACACATACGACTCAACATATCTTCTTAAGTCGTACTAAGGTCCTAACGACTCAAGTCCTAAATCGTTCGACGACTCAACCATACACACACACGACTCACGACTCATCCTACTAACGACTCAACAACTTCACGAGACAACACCCTGCCGACCCCAGCCCCTACCGACTCAAGACCCCACGACCTAAGCCTTAGCCCCTTAAGCCGCTAACCCATGAGTCGGTCACTATCTTAGGTCGGTCTATCCTTATCTCGGCCAAACCTATAAGCCGCCCCTCCTATGAGTCGGTCACCCCCCCTTGACTCGTCTAAGCCTATGAGTCGGCCCTCTATGAGTCGGCCACGACTCATCACTTGACCCCTATCTCGCCTCTCTTCTTAAGTCGGCAACTACTATGCCGTTCTATCCCTTAACTCGGTCCATCCCCTTAAGTCGTCTACGACTTATCTATGAGTCGGTCACGACTCATCACTTGCACTCGGGTCAACTCCTAAACGACTCAAGCTAGAGGCCACACAAACAACACTATCGACCTGCAAATTCTACGTTTTATCGACACGTAAAATACGGGTCGTTACATTCGAATTGGGTTACATTATCTGTGATTATCTTTTGAGGCACACCATACCTGCAAATGATATTCTTAGTTACAAAGTTTATCATCTTTTTAGAGGTAATAGTAGCTAATGGTTCAGATTCAGCCCATTTAAATAATCAACAGCAACAATAGCACATCTGATTCCGGATTTGGCGGTTGGCAAAGGCCCGATGAGATCAATTCCGCAAATAGAAAATGGCCACGGGCTGACCATCTGTGTTATCTCTGTGGAAGGTGCTCTTGGGATTTTTGCAAATCTCTGGCATCGGTCACATCTTCGGGCATAACTTGCAGCATCACGATTAATATCTGGCCAAAAATACCCATAACGGAGAATTTTCTTTGCTAGAGTTTGACCACCTGAATGGTCTCCACACTCTCCTCCGTGTACTTCAGCTAGAATTGTCTTAGCTTCTTCCTTGGTCACACATCGGAGTAATGGAATTGAAAATCCCCGTCTATATAATCGGCCATCTTCAATTATATATCTAGAGGCTTTTCTTAGCAACTTCTTTCGTTCTTTTGAATTTTCTGGTAGAGAACCGTTGAGCAGATATTCCATTATCGGAGTCCTCCATGATTCTTGCTCCTGAGATATAGTCATGATCCAGTCAATATCCATCTCATCAATGCTTGGAGCCGACAGGACTTCCACAGGAACTAATCCCAATAATTGAGCTTCACCAGTGCTTGCGTACTTTACGAGAGAATTTGCCTTCATGTTCTCTTCCCGGGGTATATGATTTATCGTATAATGGTCAAGATCATCAAGAAGTTCCCAGGCTCTTGACAAGTAAGCAGGCAGATTTCCTCCTTTAGTTTGAAACTCTTTCTTGACTTGACATACAATAAGCTGTGAATCACTGAAGATCCGCAACACTCTGACATTCAATTCTTTAGCAATTTTCAAGCCGGCATAGGAGCTTCATATTCTGCTTCATTGTTTGTCGAAGGGAATTCCAATCTCAATGCATAGCACAATGACCGCCCTTCAGGGGTTTCAAGCACAACCCCAGCTACGGAACAGTAATCGTTTCTTGCACCATCAACATATAATTTCCACCGAATTGGGGCATTATCAGTCACCTCTTCCTCACTATCACCTTTATCGGTATATTCTGCGATGAAATCTGCTAAAGCTTGTCCATTAATTGCTCTTCGGGGAAGATAAGTGATGTCGTATTGGCTGAGTTCAATATTCCACTTCACAAGGCGACCCGAAGTTTCAGGACGAAACAGGACTTGCTTCAGAGGTTGATCGATGAGGACTTTGATAGGATGAGCTTGGAAATATGACCTCGATTTTCTTGATGCAATCAGTAGACAATATGCGAGCTTTTCCAGCTTTGAATAATTCATCTATGCCCCAGTGAATCTTTTGCTGATATAATAGACCGGCCGCTGAATTTTTGTGTCCTTCCGTATCAACGTCGCGCTAAGAGCATGAGATGAGACTGCCAAATATACGAAAAGATCTTCACCATTGTCTGGCTTAGAAAGTATTGGAGGCGTTTCCATATGATGAATCAACTCATCGAAAGCTTTCTGGCATTCAAGAGTCCAGTCAAAAATTTTCCTTCCTTTCTTTAGGGCATCAAAGAATGGAATGCATTTATCAGTAGCTTTGGAAATGAATCGACCCAAGGCAGCGACTTTTCCATTAAAACTTTGCAGTTCCTTCTTCGTTCTAGGGGCTTTGACTTCTTTTAAGGCAGCAATCTGAGTAGGATTAGCTTCAATGCCTCTAGCACTCACAATGAAACCCAAAAATTTTCCCGACTCCACCCCAAACGAGCATTTCAAAGGATTAAGTTTCATTCCGTAATTTCGGAGGATTGCAAACATTTCTTCCAAGTGATCCATGTGGTCTACTGCCTTCTCTGATTTCACCAGCATATCGTCAACATAAACTTCCATAGTTTATCCAATCTGTGGCTTGAACATAGCATTGATGAGTCTTTGGTAAGTTGCCCCTGCATTCTTAAGTCCGAAGGGCATGACCCTATAGTAGTAGAGACCAACATCGGTGATGAAGCTCGTGTCCTCCTGATCCGGCTCATGCATCATGATCTGGTTGTATCCGGAGTAGGCATCCATAAAAGATAACAACTGATGTCCCGCTGTTCCATCCACCAACTGATCTATTCTGGGAAACGGGAAGCAGTCTTTGGGGCAGGCCTTGTTTAAATCTGAGAAGTCAATGCATACTCTCCACTTCCCATTAGCTTTCTTAACCGGTACTTGATTTGAAACCCAATTCGGATAAGTAGACTCCCTGATGAAACCATTCTCCATGAGCCGGTCTACCTCTTCTTTCAACGCGGCTGACCTTTCAGGACCCCGGGTTCTTCTCTTCTGCTTTATCGGTGTAAACTTCGGATCAACATTCAGAGTATGCACTGCAATTTATGGGGATATTCCACACATATCAGCATGAGTCCAAGCGAATACGTCCATATTTGCTTTCAAGAATGTTACCAAGGAATTTTGAACTGTCACACTAAGTTGCGAACCCATATTCACCACTTTGTTCGGATCTTTCGGGTCAACAGGTACTGGCACCATTACTTCCACTGGCACCACTCTATTTTCCCCTGCACTAGCCTTTCTAGGATCCATATCTCTTCGTGCCCCGCTATGCTCGCCAGTGCAGGGTCCACCTTGTAATTGCTACAAGGTTGGTTCCTTGATGCGGACTGGGGCTGCCGCATCTTTTCCCATCTCTCTCTTCCTTGCTTCATGCAACTCTATTAGATAACATTCTCGCCCAGTATTCTGATCTCCTTTAATAACTCCAAGTCCATTATCTGTGGGGAATTTCATAGTGAGGCACCACGGGGCGAGAATTGCCTTAAAAGCCGCAAGAGTTGGTCGGCCTAGGAAGCCGTTGTAAGCAGAAAATTCATCAATAATTACAAAAGTCTATTTTCGAACCACCTTTTTCTGCCCCCTTCCAAGCTCGACGAACAAGTCGATAGTTCCAATGGGCTGCTTTGGTTCCCCAGTAAACCAAACGATCTTCTGAGATGAAGCTTGAACGTCAGCCATCAGAATTTTCATTTGGTCGAACGTCTTTTTGAAGAGAATATTGCAAGAAGCGCCGCAATCTACAAGCAATCTTCTCACAATAGCCGGCCCAATGCCTGCAGAGATGACCATGGGATCCATGGTTGGAGCTTCAATACCCATAGAGTCCCTGACTTTGAACACAATATCATCATTGAAAGTTGTCTGCTGCTTCAAAGGTGCAGCATCTTCTAGCACAAAAATACTCTCTTCTATTGGTACATACTTCAAGGCATGGGCATATCTTTCAATCTTGCCCCAGCTTCTGCCTGCTGGGTGAGGACCTCCTGTAATCACATTAATAGAAGGCCTTTCTGATTCATGCACGGTATTCCTTTCACCCGAGCCAGATGGATGAGCAGGAAGTTGCTGGCCCTTAGTAGACGAAGTTCGGTCATTTCTACTTCTCTTAACATATTGCTGCAACTTGTTCTCTCTCAGTAGTTCTTCAATTAAACTCTTCAGATGGCGATATTCGTTGGTATCATGACCGGGTTGATTATGAAACCAACAGAATCTCCTACTTTGAGCAGCTTTTTTGCTAACTCTCATCTCGGACGGTTTAGGATATTCTACCGCATCTTTGGTAGCAAAAAAGATATTCTCCGAGGTGTCAGTCAAAGGAGTGAAATTTGAAGGTTTTAAGAAGCGAGGTTTCTTCACATCCTTCTGCCTCTTCCTACCATTATATTCCCTCTTCTGACTTCCGGATTCCTTTTTGATAGGGGCAGCAGTATTATCCTTAACCTCTGTCAATGCCACGGTGCCCGAAGGCTTTCCAAGCGCATGAATTCATCAGCTTTCTTATAGAATTTCTCAAGCGAATTCGGTTCTTTCAACTTCAGCCAATTCCCAAATTCGCTTGACTTGTCGATTGCCCTCATCAGGTATGTCAAGACCATTCGTGGCTCTGCATTGTCCACTTCAGCCGAAGCTATGTTGAAGCGGTTCAAGAAAGACCTAATAGATTCCCTAGGATTCTGTTCCAGGCTTGACAGTGACATAATATTCTTCGCCTTTGAAGCATACAACCTGAATTGCTCTTTGAACTTCCATGTCAAGTCGGCGAACTGGTCTATGGATCAGACTGGAAGCTTTGTTAACCAGAGCAGAGCCACCCCTTCCAAATATACCGGAAAGCACCGGCATTTGATCTCATCAGACGCTCTAGCACTAGTCATGTGCCAATCATACTTATACATGAATTGATTAGGGTCGCTTGTTCCCTTATAAGCCGGGATGGTAGGAGGAACAAACTTCCTTGGGAATTCCGCCTTTAGAATCCTTTCAGTGAATAAAGTTTTGCTCGGAGCGAATCCCCATTCCTTTTCATTTTCATCCCTCTGCATGCTTTCTTTCATGATTTGTCGCACCATGCCCGAAAGATATTCCTCATCATTTAAAGGATCTGCAGGACAGACTTCGACCATTTTCTCGGAAGTTTGTCTGGACAAACGTTCGCGGAGAGTTGGCTGTGGTCTCGATCCTCCAGCTTGAGGAGGTGTTTCTTTGGCGGGGCTAGCTGCTCTTTGAGGAATATTCTTCTCTTCAGGATTATGAACACCATCTGCAAGATTTTCTTCGTTATTCACCGGTTGAAGGCTAGCTCCGAGCAATGCATTTAACCTTTCAAGCATCAAAGCATTCTGGGTTTCCATCTGTTGGTATAACCCAGATACTGCAGCATCTAACTCCGCTCGTGTAATTCCGGCACTTGGTGCTGCTTGACTTGACGAAGGAGAAGTGGCAGTATTCTCATGAACATTAGTGGGTCTTGTAGATCCGCGCTTTCTTCCAGGAGCCATTATCTCTGACAGACTTCTGTTTTTGAGAGAGATTTTTTCAACAAACTTTTGCGAAGCAATGACGAAGATATCCTGAGTTGGGTTCTCAGTGAAAGCACCAAAAATGTTAACACTTAAAATTGAACGCTAACACCCCGGTTTATTGTAGAGATTAAGTGAAAGGACCACCCATGAATACGCGAATTAGAAACAAGTAGAAAAGTCACAGAGAAAGCAGTAAAAGACAACATTTTTATAGTGGTTCGGCTTCAGGTTAAGCCTACGTCCACTTTAATCTTCTTTATTGCTAAATCAATTAAAACTTTACAACAATCTTCGATTACAACACTGATGGGACGAATAACTAGAACTTCGATGTAGAAGAAGTCTTTGAATCCATGTCGGTTGTGTTAGATTTCCTCTTGAAGTTTGTTAAGATGTCTTTCGTGTTTGAAGTGTCGAGTGAGTCGAGAATTCAGCAGAGTATCGGCGTTCCAGAAATGAGCCAAAAAATCCCCTTTCAGTTGGAGTAGACGGGGTATTTATAGGAGAGTTCGAAGTTAGTTCGTAGGTCGCAAGCGACCTTGGATAGGTCGTAGGTCGTCAGCGACCTAGTGGGAGTGGTTTACGGCTTAAATATGGTATACTTGATCATTCTGCATAAACTAACAAGTCATAGGTCGTGGCCAACCTAGGTAGGAAGCGGCATAAGAATCTCATTTGGTATGTTTAGGTCGTGAGCGACTTAGGAATAGGTCGTAGGTCGTGGACGACTTAGGGGAGTAGTTGGCGACTTAGCAATATTGAGATATTCAATGTAGCGACCTTGACTAGGTCGTTAACTTGTTATGCCACTTAATCCATTAGGTCGCTAGGTTGTAGGAGCCCTTAGGTCGTAAGCCCTTTTAGGTCATTAAGACCATTCCATCTTTAGGTCGTTAGGCCGTTTCGTCCTTAGGTCGTTAGGTCGCTTCTCCTCATAGGTCGTTCGGTCGCTTCTCCCCGTAGGTCGTTAGGTCGCTTAAAAATTGGTATTAACAATTGGTTTGGTCCTATGCTTTTCGTCTCGCTTTTTGCTTTTTTGCTTGTATATATAAAGACTTGTGTTGACCGAAGATTGTGCGGGTACCGGTCCCCACCTTCTTTTGTTTTGAAACCTGCACATGTATAAAATTTTCATAGTATGGAATAAAATGATTCTTTTACTTGTACAAACTTTTGTCTGTATTTGAGAATGCGTTTATTCTTCTTTTTAACACAAGTTTCTTTATTTTCTCTGTGTGATGTTGCAGTAAACCTATGGTATGTTGCTTGAGCATTGCTTTTATTTTTGTAACTATATTATATTGCTCCCATACCATGGTTTATTGCAATCTCTTTCACATTGGCAAAATTTTGGAGAACAACTCTTCTGTTTCAAGAAGACTTGTACTCTTTCTTTAGAGAACAACTTTTACATTTGAAGGAGGTTTGCATCTGTACTTCAGAGAATAATTTTTCCATTTTAAGGAAATATTTTTCTGATTTAGTAGAATGCGCCTCGTATTGGAGAAGTCTTCTCTTTTTTTCGAAGAAGAAGAAGAAGTTTTTACACTTCAATTTCGGAGAAAGTCACTTTTATTTTTGGCAAGTGAATTTTCCTACGCGGTAAAGTGGGCCTCCGAAAGAGGGCTTTAACCTGTTTGTGCCTCCAAAGAGGGCTTTTGTTTAATTGTGCCTCTGGGAAGAGGGCTTTTTTGTGTGTGCCTCTGGGGAGAGGGCTTTTGTTTTTTCCCTGTACGCGGGGAAGCGGGCCTCCGAAGAGGGCTTTTTGTTTCTGCCTCTGGGGAGATGCTTTTTTTTTCCTTGTTCGCTGGGAAGCGGGCCTCTAAACAGGGCTTTTTGTTTCAGCCTCTGGGGAGAGGCTTTTATTTTTTCCCTGTTCGCTGGGAAGCGGGCCTCCGAAGAGGGCTTTTGCACTCCAACTCTGGTGAAGCGGGCCTCCGAAGAGGGCTTTGCACATTTCAACACTTGTGTAGTTTTATTTCAAATCTTGGTGAAATGTGTGCCTCCGAAGAGGTCTTTTAGCATTTCAACTCTGGTGAAATGGGCCTTCGAAGAGGGCTTTTCACATTCCAACACTTGTGAAGTTTTATTTCAGATCTCGGTGGAATGTGTGCCTCCAAGTAGGGCTTTTGCCTGGAAGTTTCTTTCTCATGGTTGGATGGATTCACGGGGTGGACACAAGTAACTTGGATGCTTGTTTGCACAAATGACCTCAACTATTTAACGAGTGTCATGCCTTCCACTTGGGAAGGTGCCTCCGGCCATTCCACCAATCTTTTTTGGTTGAGAAAGAGAACTATCATTTTCTGGCAAGTCCCGTTAGAGGTCTTTATCCTCTGAAGAGTTGTGCCTCCGAAGAGGGCTTGTGCCTCCGAAGAGGTCTTTGGCTATTTCCTGCCTGCTTGCCCATGTCTTTTCGCCATTTGCTCATATCAGCGATTCCCTGTTATCATTTTCAAGCACACATTCCTTTCTTTTGCAAGTAGTTTATTTTATCCAAAGAAGTGTACTTCATTGTTAAATGAGTTCGCAGGGGCAGACACAGGCTAATTAATCGGATGTTCGTTTGCACAAATGATCACAATCAGTTAGCAAGGGCCCACCTTTGGGGGAACCACTAACTGTTTGCTTGAAGCACTTCTTATATAGGATTTGAGTCTGGAATTTTTGTGGCTGAACATTCAATTGTTGAGTGATGTCAGGGATCGCTTGGTCTTGTGATGGGTAAGCTTTGTTTTAATGGCCTGCAATATTAAATCGACATTTTAGCAATACAATTAAAGTACTTTACATATATCGAAATAAAACAGGCATTTTGTAATAGCAGAGAACACAAGATTTATAGTGGTTCGGCCAAAAACGGGGCGTACATCCACTTTATAGTTCTTATTATTCACTTGCACTGGCTTTACAATGGCTTTCAATACAAGAATCATACATGCATAATTCTTTTACAGTATTTTAATAAAGCTTTTAAGTAAAATATGGGCGCAAGTGATTGTTGTTCTAAGCCCTTGGAGTTGGATCTCCTTCGACAGTTGTCAGTTTGAAAGTGCCATCAAGAAGTTTATTGCCTATGATATACGGCCCTTCCTAGTTTGGCGCAAACACTCCTATCGCTGTCATGATCCTTTTCAGGACTAGATCTCCAATCTCAAAGCTGCGTTGGCGAACTTTGGAATTGAAGTGCCTGGCAATTCTTTGCGCTTCAAGTTGCAGCTTTTCATTTTCAGCTTGATCTAAATGGATTCTTCTGTGTAAAGGGACTTCTGTCTCCACCGGAATCATTGCTTCTGATTCATATGCCAATGAAAATGGAGTGTGCCCAGTCGTTGTTTTATGGGTAGTTCTGTATGCCCATTGTGCTAGTGGTAGCTTATCGACCCAACCACCTTTTGCTTTTTCTAGCTGTTTTTTGATGGTTGATTTGATAATTTTGTTCACTGCTTCGACTTGCCCGTTTGCCAGCGGATGAGCCACTGCTGAGAAGCTTTTTTGGATCTTGAATCGTTTGCAAAATTCTTGAAACTCTTCACTTTCGAATTGGGTTCCATTGTCTGTGATTATCTTTTTAGGCACACCATACCTGCAAATGATATTCTTAGTTACAAAGTTTATCATCTTTTTAGAGGTAATCGTAGCTAATGGTTCAGATTCAGCCCATTTAGTAAAATAATCAACAACAACAATAACATATCTGATTCCGGACTTGGCGGTTGGCAAAGGCCCGATGAGATCTATTCCCCAAATAGCAAATGGCCATGGACTGACCATCTGCGTTATCTCGGTGGACAGCGCTCTTGGGATTTTTGCAAATCTCTGGCATCGATCACATTTTTGGGCATAGCTTGCAGCATCACGATTAATGTCTGGCCAAAAATACCCATAACGGAGAATTTTCTGCTAGAGTTTGACCACCTGAATGATCTCCACACTCTCCTCCGTGTACTTCGGCTAGAATTGTCTTAGCCTCTTCCTTGGTCACACATCGGAGTAATGGCATTAAGAATCCCCGCCTGTACAATCGGCCATCTTCAATTATATATCTAGAGGCTTTTCTCAACTACTTCTGACGCTCCTTTGAATTTCCTGGTAGAGAATCGTTGAGCAGATATTCCATTATCGGAGTCATCCACGATTCTTGCTCTTGAGATATGGTCATGATCCAATCAATATCCACCTCATCAGTGCTTGGAGCTGATAGGACTTCCACAGGAACTAATCCCAATAATTGAGCTTCAACAGTGCTTGCGTACTTTGCGAAGGAATCTGCCTTCATGTTCTCTTCCCGGGATATATGACTTATCGTATAATGGTCAAGATCATCGAGAAGTTCCTAGGATCTTGACAAGTATGCAGGCATATTTCCTCCTTTATTTTGAAACTCTTTCTTGACTTGGCATACAATAAGCTATGAATCACTGAAGATCTGCAACACTTTGACATTCAGTTCTTTAGAAATCTTCAAGCCGGCAATAAGAGCTTCATATTCTGCTTCATTGTTTGTCGAAGGGAATTCCAATCTCAATGCATAGCACAATGACCGCCCTTCATGGGTTTCAAGCACAACCCCAACTCCGGAACAGTAATCGTTTCTTGCACCATCAACATATAATTTCCATCGAATTGGGGCATTATCAGTCACCTCTTCCTCATTGTCACCTTTGTCTGTACATTCTGCGATGAAATCTGCTAAAGCTTGTCCATTGATTGCTCTCCGAGGATGATAAGTGATGTCGTATTGGCTGAGTTCAATATTCCACTTCAGAAGGCGACCCGAAGTCTTAGAGTGAAACAGGACTTGCTTCAGAGGTTGATCAGTGAGGACTTTGATAGGATGAGCTTGGAAATATGGCCTTAATTTTCTTGATGCAATCAGTAGACAATAGGCGAGCTTTTCCAATTTTGAATAATTCATCTCTGCCCCGGTGAATCTTTTGCTGATATAATAGACCGGGCGCTGAATTTTGCGTCTTCCCGTACCAACGCTGCACTGAGAGCATGAGACGAGATTGCCAAATATAGGAAAAGATCTTCGTCGGGCTTAGAAAGTATTCGAGGCGTTTTCATATGACGAATCAACTCATCGAAAGCTTTCTGGCATTCAGGAGTCCAGCCAAAGTTTTTCCTTCCTTTCTTCAGAGCATCAAAGAATGGAATGCATTTATCAGTAGCTTTGGAAATGAATCGACTCAAGGCAGCGACTTTTCCATTAAGACTTTGCAATTCCTTCTTCGTTCTCGGAGCTTTGACTTCTTTTAAGGCAGCAATCTGAGTAGGATTAGCTTCAATTCCCTAAGCACTCACAATGAAACCCAAGAACTTTCCGGACTCCACCCCAAATGAACATTTCAAAGGATTAATCTTCATTTCGTATTTTCGGAGGACTGCAAACATTTTTCCAAGTGATCCATACGGTCTACTGCCTTCTTTGATTTCACCAGCATATCGTCAACATAAACTTCCATAGTTTTTCCAATCTGTGGCTTGAACATAGCATTGACGAGTCTTCGGTAAGTTGTCACTGCATTCTTAAGTCCGAAGGGCATGACTCTATAGCAGTAGAGACCAACATTGGTGATGAAGCTCGTGTCCTCCTGATCCGGCTCATGCATCATGATCTGGTTGTATCCGGAGTAGGCATCCATAAAAGATAACAACTGATGTCCCGCTGTTGTATCCACCAACTGATCTATTCTGGGAAACGGGAAGCAGTCTTTGGGGCTGGCCTTGTTTAAATCTGAGAAGTCAATGCATACCCTCCACTTCCCATTAGCTTTCTTAACCAGTACTTGATTTGAAACCCAATTCGGATAAGTAGACTCCCTGATGAAACCATTCTCCATGAGCCGGTCTACCTCTTCTTTCAACGCTGCTGACCTTTTAGGACCCTGGGTTCTTCTCTTCTGCTTTATCGGTGTAAACTTCGGATCAATATTCAGAGTATGCACTGCAATTTATGGGGATATTCCACACATATCAGCATGAGTCCAAGCGAATACGTCCAGATTTGCTTTTAAGAATGATATCAAGGAATTTTGAACTGTCACACTAAGTTGTGAACCCACATTCACCACTTTATTTGGATCTTTCGGGTCAACATGTACTGGCACCGTTATTTCCGCTGGCACCACTCTATTCTCCCCTGCACTAGCTTTTCTGGGATCCATTTCTCTTCGTGCCCCGCTATGCTCGCCAGTGCAGGGTCCACCCTATAATTGCTACAAGGTTGGTTCTTTGATGCGGACTGGGGCTGCCGCATCTTTTCCCATCTCTCTCTTCCTCGCTTCACACAACTCTATTAGATAACATTCTCGCCCAGCATTCTCATCCCCTTTAATATCTCCAACTCCATTATCCGTGGGGAATTTCATAGTGAGGCACCACGGCGCGAGAATTGCCTTAAAAGCCGCAAGAGTTGGTCAGCCTAGGAAGGCGTTGTAGGCAGAAGATTCATCAACAATTACAAAAGTCTGTTTTTGAACCACCTTTTTCTGCCCCTCTCCAAGCTCCACGATCAAGTCGATAGTTCCAATCGGCTGCTTCGGTTCCCCAGTAAACCCAACAATTTTTTGCAATGAAGCTTGAACATCAGCCATCGGAATTTTCATTTGATCGAATGTCTTTTTGAAGAGAATATTGCAAGAAGCGCCGCAATCTACAAGCACTCTTCTCACAATAGCCGGCCCAATGCCTGCAGAGATGACCAAGGGATCCATGGTTGGAGCTTCAATGCCCATAGAGTCCCTGGCTCTGAACATAATATCATCATTAAAAGTTTTTTGCTGCTTCAAAGGTGCAACATCTTCTAGGACAAAAACACTCTCTTCTGTTGGTTCATACTTCAAGGCACGGGCATATCTTTCCACCTCGCCCTAGCTTCTGCCTGCTGGGTGAGGACCTCTCGTAATCACATTAATAACATGCCTTTTTGATTCATGCACAGTATTCCTCTCACCCGAGCCAGATGGATGAGCAGGAAGTTGCTGGCCCTTAGTAGATGAAGTTGGGTCATTCCTATTTCTATTAACATTTTGCCGCAACTTGTTCTCTCTCAGCAGTTCTTCAATCAAACTTTTCAGATGGCGACATTCGTCGGTATCATGACCGGGTTGATTATAAAAACCGACAGAATATCCCACTTTGAGCAGCCTTTTTCCCAACTCTCATCTCAGGCGGTTTAGGATATTCTACTGCATCTTTGGTAGCAAAAAAGATATTCTCCGGGGTGTCAGTCAAAGGAGTGAAATCTGAAGGTTTTAAGAAGCGAGGTTTCTTCACGTCCTTCTGCCTCTTCCTACCATTATTTTCCCTCTTCTGACTTCCGGATTCCTTTTTGATAGGAGCAGCAGTATTATCCTTAACCTCTGTCAATGCCACTTTAACCGGTGCTTGAAGCCTTTCCAAGCGCATGAATTCATCAGCTTTCTTATAGAATTTCTCAAGCGAATTCGGTTCTTTCATCTTCAGCCACTTTCCAAATTCGCTTGACTTGTCGATTGCCCTCATCAAATATGTCAAGACCATCCGTGGCTCTGCGTTGTCCACTTCAGCCAAAGCAATGTTGAAGCGGTTCAAGAAAGATCTAATAGATTCCCCAGGATTCTGTTCCAGGCTTGACAGTGACATAATATCCTTTGCCTTTGAAGCATACAACATGAATTGCTCTTTAAACTTCCGAGTCAAATCGGCGAACTGGTCTATGGATCGGACTGGAAGCTTTGTGAGCCAGAGTAGAGCCACTCCTTCCAAGTATACCGGAAAGGACCGGCATTTGATCTCATCAGATGCTCTAGCACCAGTCATGTGCCAATCATACTTATACAAGAATCGATTAGGGTCGCTTGTTCCCTTATAAGCCGAGATGGTAGGAGGAACAAACTTCCTTGGGAATTCCGCCTTTAGAATCCTTTCAGTGAACGGAGTTTTGCTCGGAGCGATTCCCCATTCCTTCTCATCTTCTTCCCTGTGCATGCTCTCTTTCATGATTTGTCACGCCATACCCGAAAGGTATTCCTCATCATTTAAAGGCTCTGTAGGACAAACTTCAGCCATTTTCTCGGAAGTTTGTCTGGACAAACGTTCGGGGAGGGTTGGCTGCGGTCTCGATCCTCCAGCTTGGGGAGGTGTTTCTTTGGCGGGGCAGCTCTTTGAGGAATATTCCTTTCTTCAGGATTATGAGCATCATCAGCAAGGTTTTCTCCATTATTCATCTGTTGACGGTTAGCTCCGAGCAGTGCATTTAACCTATCAAGCATTAATGCATTCTGGGTTTCCATCTGTTGGTATAACCCAGATACTGCAGCATCTAACTCCGCTCGTGTAATTCCAGCACTTGGTGCTACATGACTTGACAAAGGAGAAGTGGCAGTATTCTCACGGACATCACTGGGTCTAGTAGATCCGAGCTTTCTTTAGGAGCCATTACCTCTGATAGACTTCTGGTTTTGAGAGAGATTTTTTCAACAAACTTTTTCGAAGCAATGACGAAAGTAGCCTGAGTTCAATTCTCAATGAAAGCACCAAAAATGTTAACGCTTAAAATTGAACGCTTAAAATTGAACGCTAACACCCCGGTGTAAGTAAAGATTAAGTGAAAGCACCACCCGTCAATACGGGAATTAGAAGTAAGTAGAAAAGTCATAGAAAAAGCAGTAAAAAGGCAACAGTTTTGTAGTGGTTCGGCTTAAAGTTAAGCCTACATCCACTTTAATCTCCTTTATTGCTGAATCAATTACAACTTTACAACCATCTTCGATTACAACACTGCTAGGACAAATAGCTAGAACTCCGATGTAGAAGAACTCTTTGAATCCCTGTCGAATGTGTTAGATTTCCTATTGAAGTTCATCGAGATGTCTCTCGTGTTTGAAGTGTCGAGAGTCGAGAATTCAGCAGAGTATAGGCATTCCAGAAATGAGCCAAAAGATCTCCTCCTCGGTGGTGTAGGAACGGTATTTATAGGGAAATTTTGGAGCTAGGTCGTAGGGCATGAGCGACCTAGAGATAGGCCGTAGGTCGTGAGCGACCTAGTGGGAGCGGCTTACGGCTTAACTAGAGTGTATTTGATTACCTCAAACAAACTAACAAGTCATAGGTCATGAACGACCTAGGGAGGAAGCGGCATAAGAAGCTTCTTCGGTATGTTCAGGTCGTGAGCGACCTAGGGAGAATAATTGGCGACTTACGGTTGGGAACGGCATAAGAAGTTGCTTCATTCTGTGATAACTCGCTAGGCCGCTGGATCTTTTATGTCGCTAGGTCGTTTAGCTACTAGGTTGCTAGGTTGCTAGGTCGCTTATCTCTATAGGTCGTTAGGTCGCTTTACTCCATAGGTCGTCTGGTCGCTTTACTCCATAGGTCGCTAGGTCGCTTTACTCTATAGGTCGTTAGGTCGCTTTACTCTTGTACCTTTAGCCCGTTAAGTCGCTAACCCTTTCTATTATGATATGCTGTTGCCCTGTGTTGATGGTTAGGTCGCTAGGTCGTTAATAAGCTTAGGTCGCTTATTTCCTTGGGTCGTTGAGTCGCAGAATACGGAAGTTAACACATGCAAATTCATATGTTATTTTTTTTAGATATTTCTTACGTTACCTATAACCATATAACATAAATTCTTAGTATTATTTCTATTTACAGTTTGATTTTCAAACATTAAATTTATAACATATATTTTGTACTTATATTTTACACTTATATTTAATATTGATAGGATAAATTTTATTATTAAACATTAGTATCTATATTACATTCATTTGCATATATTATATCAAATGTTAATAATGTAAAGCCTTTAACTAAATTGAATAAGATAGATTTCCTTCCAAAATAAACATATATGTTATATTCCAAAGTATAACCTTTCAATCCAATTAATTTTTAATTTCCAAATCAAAATTTTATTTATAATCCAATTCAATTGAAAATGTTTAATTTTGAGTTTCAAATCAAAAAATTTAAAATAAATAAGTATATATATATTATTAAATTTGAAAAATTCGAATAAATCCACAATTTAACCCAAAAATTTAATTTAATTACAAATTTAAATTCGTCTTTAAACCGCGATCTTTACAGATTCCCCCTTAAGAAATTTTATCCTTGAAATTTGCCAGGGAGACAATTAAGAACGGATAAAAGATAGAGAAATATCTTTTCAGATCAAACTGGATATCAATTCTGCATTTGGTTTACCAAATCAGAATATCAACAATAGATATGAGAACAAACTCAATCAACTATGAAACAATTGGGTTATCCGATCTACGAAGTATACAGGGGCATTGATTAGTTCGAAGGGATATCTAACCATTCGTAGATTTTATCGAAATCCAATGAAACAGACAGAAACAGATTCGACTCCGATCTCAGATTCAAGATTTTAACTCATTTACGATTTGCTGAGAAATAAAACTAAGGGTAGTTCTCATGTCGAACAAAACTCGAAAAAATTTAATCGTAAACGAGAAGGTTACCTTATAGAATTTCTTTTCCTTAATCAGCTTTTGAGGTTGAAGAATCGTCTCTGATTGCATATGTAACGACCCAGAATTTTTGTTAATTAAAATTCATATATTTAATTGATTTTAAATATTAATAAGTGAAATTTATAAGTCGAATAAATTTTATTTCGAATAATTGGATTTAATTTGATAATTAAATCGATAATTTGATAATTAAAGCTATAATTTAATATTTGAAATTCCAGAAATAATTGAAAATGGGGTTTAATATGATTGAAAATGGTTTGTAAAATTTTATTATATCATATTAGAGTTATAATAACGTTATAGAACTTTTAAAATCGAATTAAAAGTAAATTTGTGAAAATTGAATGTTTTAATATTTAATTGACGAGTTAAAATAACCATTTTTCAAACAGTCTCGGATTTCGACGAAACTAGTTTCATCGGATCCGTAATGTGATATTATTGTAAGGTTTCAAATTTCAAGTCAATCGGATTTATCGTTTGTCTGGGGCGAGCCAAAATGCATAGAAAATCGTTTAATCGATTTAATTTAAAATCGATCGCATATGATCGAATTAGCCTCCAAAACCTATTCGATTGTGTCTGGAACGCTGATTAAACCCCAGAGACGCCGGTTACCGTGCGTAAATCGGAGTCCGAAAAATCCGGAATGAATAGTGTTTGAGAAAATAGGACCTTAATTCACAAAAATAAAAATAAAAAGGGCTAGGGTTTCTTCTACAGTCGGCCGCCATTTTAAACTTCAATGGCCAGAAAATCACCATGCTCTTCCTCCAATATTTTCAAATCCGTTCATCAATTCAAAGAATGTTCAACACGAAAGTTGTAGAGCGGAGCAAGATCTTTCGATCCATACGGGGATGATGAGTATTCGAGCGATGATGTGGCGGCAATTCAAGGGAAATGTCACGACCTTCGCGCACGATTTTCAAAGTTTGAAGTTGACCGAGCTCGGCCGGTCGGGGGTGTTGGCGCGTGAGGCTCTGGGCTTCAACTTGAAGGTGTTCGATCGAGCTGGAACGTGGAGATGTGGTCGCAAAACTCAACCCTAATGGACGGCAATGTGGTTTCACCCGTGGGTTCCTGGTTGGGGAAGATGGATATGCACGCGGCCGTGATTTTCTAGGCTTGGAACGAACGGCTATGATGGTGTGGGTTTTAAAAATTAAAATAAATTTGTAAATTTATGTATATAATAAATCGTGTAAACTATAAAATATTGTATCTCTTTCATACGAGGTCGAAAACGCACGAAACAAGTTGCGTTGGATTCGTATGGATGAACACTACGGTATGGAACTGGATTGGAGTCGTTTGGAGCTAGTGAGAATTTTGGGTAAAATTAAACGCACGTTTAATTTTATTCGAAATAAAATGATGGAACGGAATTAAAATCAAAGTGAGAACTTCTCACTCAATCGAATTGTTTCGATTTAAATTTTAAATAGTTAGATTTAAAATTTCTTGATTGTATGTTTGAATGATGATTTTATATATTGATTGTTAAAATAGACATTATGCGCCATTACTAAGCGGAGGTTATTTATTAAAAACATATACCGTGATAATTCCATATTGTTTGGAATTGGTATTATATATGTACTTGGAGTTGATTTTCCCGCATTATATAGCGGATGAGACCCTATTGCGCCGCATAATAGCGGATAATATTTTATAAATCCCATATACCGCGATATTTCGTCTTGAAGCGAAATGGGTATTGTACTAACATCTTTGGATGCAGGAAACAGGTTGGAAGGATCCAACTGGATTCCTCAAACATTTGAATTGGTTTCAATGTTGTGTGTTGATCTATTTGTTGATCTATTCATAATCCACGTGATTATCTTCGTGATTGAGATTGTTAAAGGCTAAATTTTAGCTGAATATATTTTGGTATCGTTAGATGCCGAAATTAAATAAAATTGGATTTTTGAAAACTTAAGTTGAGAATTCAGAATAAAATTTAATTTTGGAATTTATTCATTTTAAATAAGTAAACGTTATAATTTTTATTATTATAAAAATGATATTTTTGGAAAATAATACTTAAGTATGATTTTGGAGTTATATAATCCTTAATAACGATTTGTAAATTATTAAAAGGATTGGTTTATTTAAATTGGGATTTTTGAATTATTATAAATGATTTATATAAAATATTTATAAAATTGATATTTATAAATTAAAAATATTAGAATTATAAAACGAGTTTTTATAAGCGTTAAAATGGAATATAAATGGATTTTATAAGTGAATGAAATCTATATATTTATAAATTATGGAATTATAAAATGAATAGATTTTATAAAATAAAAGATTTATAAGTGATTAACTTATAAATTGGATTTTTGCGTGTAAATGGAATATGGATAGAATTTGTTACTAAAGTGATTTTTATAAGTTGAAGTGGCTATAAAATATAAATGGAATTTATAAACATTGTTTTATAAATCCAAAAACGACTTATTTTGATAAGTAAATTATTATAGCTTATTAAAGGAAATATATCCACGATTTCGGACAGTGGATAATCCTTTATATAAAATATGTAGAAATGTTGAATTAGGATAAGGAAATATATTCACGATTTTGGACAGTGAATAATATATTAAAGAAATGTTTTGGGGATGTGATTTTAAATAGAATTAAAACGATTTAAAGATATTTTAAAATGTATAAAGTATCGAAACCATAGATTTCAACATTTATTGTTGAAATAGACGTTTTCGAGGAATAGAAGGAAATGGTGGACTATAACACTGTTGTTATAGTAAATGATTTCCGAAAGGAAATGTTTATATTGTATTGGGATTTATATATCTATCTTAATTTTGAATCCCCATACTAGTGATTTTGGGTTGTCGTAACGATGTTTTACGTAACGTTCGTTTTGACCCAAATAAATGTGTTTAAGAGAATGTTTTCCTTATAAAATAAAATATATACTTAATTTGGATTTAAGTATATTGAATATTTTCAAAATGTTGAAAATAAATAGATTGGTGAATTGCTTATTATTAAATAAGTATGGAAATATTTTTCCAATATGAGGTGAATGTTTTGAGATTTTTATCTTTTAAAGATAAATTGAAAATGAATATTAGAAATCGATTTAAAAATCGTATACTCATAGATATTTTGGAATTGTAAATTCACTATGGAATTTATAAAAGAAAGGGAAATTAGTTAAAAATAAACGTTGATTTATTTTGAAGTGTGGAGATTAATTTACGGATTTGGAACGCAAATTTAATAAATCGGTAAGGATTTATTTAATTGGTTTAAATGAACCATTTTGAAATGAAAGTTGTAAGGGTGTAAATTTATTTGAAATTGGTTTTCAAATGGTTGGAGTGTGGGATATATATCTTATAAACATATTTTTGAAAATAAATAATTTGGGAAATTATTTGAAATCGGGAGATGTTGTGAATATTGATTGATAGTTAAATAACCGACTATCAAATATTGACCTTTGAATAGGTATTTGTTGTGAATTGGTTGAAATTGAATGCTACACTTATTTTAAAATAAGCGCTCATTATTCGGGTTAGCCGGGAAAGGACTTTGGAGTCGTATAACCCATTCCGAATAATGATACGTCGTAATGGATAACATTTGAAGACCGGTGTTGAAGACCGGGTATTTGTGAAAACGATAGGATGACCTATCGATTGTCTCTGCATTGTTAGCTAAGGTATGGAGATTTCCTTTGTGATGGGAAGTTTTATCGAGATTGTGAATACCCGGATTGCAATGGCTTCTTTGGAAGTGCCTGCGGTTCTGTTCGAACTCGGAACAGACTTGTATGGTTACGTGTCTGACATTACATTTTATGATATAAAGCAGATTTCTTTCAAATACATTTATGTTGGTGGCGGAGAATTTATTCTCTTAGCTTAACACCCTTCTCTGAGACGTACGCGCTTAGAGGTTATGTAGTTGAAGGTTATCAGCGATATATTCCCAATTTGGTAATGTGGCATGCTGAGTGTTGTTGTGTGATGATTATTTACTGATCATTTGTTGATCAAAGCGTGGCTTTGTGCCTAGCTTTGTGGACGAGACTTTGTCAGACCTCACTCCTCGAAAATGGTCAAAACAGGAATATGCGATAAGGTTATGAGGGTCGCGCCCTTTAGGGTATGTCATTTCCTTCTGGAAAGGGTGGTATCATGGTATGGAGCCTAGATACTTACTCATGTTGACACACGATATTTATTACTGTGTGATGTTGGTTATCGAGCGCTCGGATAAAGGTCCAAAGGGACCGGGGGATGGCATATTCGTGTAGTAGTTACCTAGTGACAAAGGTAACCCGGCCTTGTGTTGGCAGAGAGCTAGTTAAGTTCTCGGGACGTCCCGCCAGAGGCGATCCCATGTGGCAGTAGGAAGTTCCTTAGCCTCATCATTTGTTGGAAATTGAAATAAAACAATACGCACCTTGTACGGTTTTAGTTATAGAACCTATCATTCCCTTATGGTGGCGCACCACTGTTTGGATGATAGCTATAGTAGGCATAAGTGCGGAATGCCTATGCTGGCTAAGATTTATATCTTTACTTTCGAAATTTTTTCCTACACTATGCTCTAGTAATAATATCAAATGTTTCTTTTTAATGCGTATCAAGCATCTTTGACTATCATAAGGAGAAATCTCCTCCGATTCTGCGTTTGCATTGTATGTGTGTGTGCGGGAGGCCTTATGGTAGTCTCATTTTCTAAAAAGCATTGCGAATCTATTTTAAAATTATCCTGTACTTTGTTTATTTTTAAAGAAAAACTGTTTTAGTTCTCACACCAGTCCCATGACTGACTCGGAGTTTATTGTTTTTCTTCCCAGACTCTGGGTGCTCACCAATTTTCACACGGGCAGTCAAGAGTCAGGTTAATCAGGATATTCTGGAATTCAGGAGTTGCTGGAGGCAAGCTGGATGGCATGGCGTATTCACTAGTATATAGTATTTCTTTTCCGCTGTTTGTTGGTGTTTTGTTGTTATACACTCTGATGATGTAATGTAATGTAATAACTGATATAGTTCTTGGTTTAAAAATTATTCATTTATCTATTATATGTTGTTCCGCTGCGACTGTGAGATTCTGATATTTTTTCTGTTCTATTTCCTTATTTCTTCTATCCTTTTCTTCTACCTCTTCTTCTTTAACCCTAACTATTCGGTTTTCCGGCATTCGATTATGCGGAATTTGATACAGTGGACGTAAGAATGCCGACCTTCGGATCCCGATAAAATCGTATCGTTACAGCATACACCCTTGCTACTAGAGCTTGCATCTTTGCTGGACAGTCCTTGATCCTATGTCTTGGGTTGCGGCAGTAATAACACCCACTAGATTCCTAATCTGGCCTCATAAATGGCTCTCTCATAACTGGCTTCCAAGGATTCTTACATTCATCGAGTAATGACCTTTCTCCAAGCAATTGAGACAAGTAACATCTTTCACCTTTTTCTTCTATATATTCTTCTTTCCTTTACCTCTCCTCGGTTTCTTTTCGCCAAACTTCCTTTTCCTCCAATTCAAATTACTTGTATTTCCCTCCTCCTCTGGAACTTCCTGCTTATCTAGAGTATCGTATCTATAACCCATATCAATCAATTCAAAAAATGATACTTTAACGTGAGCAGTCATCCTCTCCTGGAACTCCTTGTTCATTCCCCGAATAAACTTTTCATTCTTCTTTAATGGTGTATTTACCAATTCTGGACCAAATCGAGATAATTCATTGAATTTGTTTAAGTATTCCTCAAATGATAAGCTTCCTTGCTTCAAATCCTTAAACTCCTGGTACATTCTAGAGATACCAGCAGACGGCATATATCGCTGCTCGAACACTTCCTTGAAACGACTCCAAGTAAATTCATCCGCTGGCTCATCCAATGTAACTGTTTCCCACCAAGCTAAAGCCTCTTCCTGGAGTTGCCAGGAAGCTATCAATCACATATTATCATCTTCCAATTTTGGTCCCTTGAAAATCCTTTCGCACGATCGAATCCAGGCTTATGCTTCGATAACAGTTTCCTTGCCTGTGAATGGCTTTCCACCAAGTCTAGAAAAGCTTCGATATAGATCAGCCACATTTGATTGAGATTGAATGGGAATATTTGTCGTTGCAGGGCTTTGACCAGTTGAAGTTGTACTTCCCTGTTCCCTATCTCGTCCTCTTCTTCCACTCATTCTTACTATTTGTAATAGTAAGAAAACTAATTTAGGCATTCAGACAAAATATCTTAGAGAATAACAATAGATAAAGAGAATAGACTGAGTAGTTTGGGTTTTGGTTCCACTGGTTGTACTCGTTCTAAGTATACTTCACCCTATCTCTAATGAGCCATATAATGTGTTACACTCCGTAGCTAAATTTCTCACTCAACCTTTAGCTCTGATACCAAATGTGACGACCCGGACTCGATGTCCGACAACAACATCTCATATCGTATCGTGTTCCGCTGTATTCTTTGTTGTATATTCTCTGATATTGATGATTATCATTGTATCAAATTGATGTATCAGATATTGTATTCATGTTGTATCAGTGATATCATCTTTTATTTCTGTTGTGTTATTTATCATCTAATGTTGTTGCAAGCTCCGGCGATACAAATTTGATGTCGTTGTCGGACATCGAGTTCGGGTCGTCACAATGAGAGTTAAGAATGATGATTCTAGTATGTAGGAGCAATAGTTCTCTAACCTACAGGACATCACTCTTGACTGATGAATACTAGAAGTTGAGAAGTTCATAAACGTGATAAGTATACGAGACTTAGTTTTTATATGTAATCGTTCTCATTGCTGTTGAACTTAATCAAAATTGAGTTAATCGGAAATTCGTCGATTCAGCATTGAAGAGAACAGGATCAGTAAGTGTTTGCTTATCGAAATCCACTTCAAGACTGAGATATGATTTCTATCTTTTGGAAGTGGATATGTTCAAGTTGTTAAAATCTATGTGGAGATTCAAGATTTGTTCGTCGTGCTCGAACCCATATAGAGGTTCGTGAATTGTTTGAGATGCTGGAATCCATTTTGGAATTCGTTACCTGTTCGAGTTATGGCTCATGTGTTGGGATGGTGAACGTGACTTCACCATCGGCAATGATAGAAAATATAGTAGAGGCATAGCCAAGAGGGTTTAGCTAACCCCATAGGTATATGAACTCCATATCTAGAGATGATTTCGATACATTGCGCATGGGAGTTGAGGGGATATATTTGGGTCAAGTCGTTTTATATGTTCAGATGTGGTCTAACTATTGCTTTCCTTTTTAGTATATTTTATCTACAGATATACGATTCTCATAAGGTACTTTTCGGTCCTTGTCGGGAGATCTGCCTCGAGGTACCAAGGGCATCTCCAGTGGAAAATCCATATTCAAATGCATGTTAGCAGTTTTTGATTGTACTTCAATATTATTGTGGCATAATTAGTTTAAGCATCCCATCTATTTTCTAATTTATATTCTTCACCCTAGCCATTATCACAATTATATCACAATATGTATTTATTAGATGGTTTGGTTTTTTTGATGGTATAACCATTACGACAATCTCAAAAGTACAATTATATGCTAGCTATAGATTTCTTAAGTTTCTCACACTAGATTTATGTTTGATCCATGTTTTTATTTTTCTCTTATTTCCATGGGTTCTCTTTCGAGTAGCTTGAGAAAGGCAGGTTTGCATTGATGTTCATTGAGCTCTTGAAGAGGAGATGAATGTCTTACTTACCGTAGTAATTTCATTTTTACTGCATTACTTTATGTAAGTGTATATCAGCAATTGAAAGATGGGTTATTATAGCTGTCTAGGCTGATGATAGTACTCTAATTAGTTACTTTGAAATGCTATGTATATTATAGTAGCTCTGTGTACTATCTTTTGATATTATATGTTATCATTCTACATGTAAAATATGATCTTTTGGTTCACCACTTTCTTATTCGTTTTCTTTTCTTCCTTTTCTTTACCCTAATGTTCTGTCTTTCCGGCACTTGGATATTTGGCATGTGCACACCGTGGATGTATTAGTGTTGACATTCAGGGATCGAAAAGGCAGTCAATACATCATAGTATCACAGCCAAGGCGACAACCATGGCTTTGGTTGGGTATAACTCATTAAGAGATAGGGTATGGAATGCCCTATCAATGCCCTACCAAGTGTTGAGTGTATTATATATACGATAACATATATGTATTTGTTATATATGTATGCCTTAAAGGTAATTGCAACAATGAAAATTAAAAGATCTACTTATATAAGTATAAGTTGATAGTGTAGTTCAATTAATGTTCATTAACTTTATTCATTCGTTACCCCTCATTAATTTGTTTAGTCATGCTCGACCAGTTTATGAGCATTATTATCATTTATAGAATTATTAGCTCAATATTGCTCTGCTAATCTACAAGCATTGTTATCATTTATTGATTGATTAGTTGTGCTCGACCGGTTTATAAGCATTGAGCATTATTTGTTGATTTTTGATTTTTGCTCGACCAGTTTATGAGCATTTTTACCTTTTCACTTCATGGGTTGGGTAGATAGTAATTGTGGCAACATTGAAATAAACACCTTGTGATTTTAGTCTTACAGTTTGTCTATAAGGCGTTCGGTGATAATGTGAGGTTAAAAACTTAAATTTAATTAAAATAAAGGAATGGCAGCATATTTTGGAATAAATATTTGTGAAATGATTTTATATAAGAAAGTAAATTTATATCCATTTTTTTTTATAAAATATGGTTTATAAATAAAAGGATTTAAATTGCGAATTTGAGAACTTAAATCCTAGTGTTTTGAAAAAAAAATTCAAGGTTTTGAGAAAGTAATAGTAGTATTGTTTGAAAGTATTTACGAATAAAAATATTTCGAAAAAAGGATTTTGAAAGGGATAGGCAATACTGAACTCACTTTTATCATTGGAAAATAATTTCGTTGATGACTGCAGCATCATCCGCATTCATTTTCGAGGTTCAAAATGGAGGATGCAACTATAGTAGTTCGCTACAGAGTTGTTTTGGTAAAATAGATTTTTGGTTTAATTCCAAAAGTATGATTTGATATCCAAAGGATATATCTATATATTACTATTTCTAATGATTTGAATGAATCCAGTGTTTAGTTCAAAAGTTTTACTTTGAAGGAAATTTGATGTTAAAATAAAAGTTGAATTTTTCCAACTCGAAATATGAAAAGATAGTAAGTTAAAACAAGTTTAAAATATATAGAACATCCTTGTTAAGTAAAAAATATGAATGTTTTGTATATACTCTCAAGTTGTGGTGGAGTATTATACGGTTATGGACCTAAGTCCTGACATGTTTTTGAAATGAAATTTTATTTTAATGAAATGTTTTATAAATAAAGATAAGTCTATATAAAAAACTTAAAAGCTTAAGTATTATTTTATGATATAGTTCATAAATGACTTTCATATTAAATGAGAAAAACTATATGTGGAAAATGAATGTGATTTAAAATGTAAAGTAATTGGTGTAATTAAGAAACCAACCGAATAAAATACGTAAGTTGTACACAGATCATTTTATTCGTATGAATATACTCAATCTAGGATTCAAGTGCATGATTTTCAGGTGATTTAAACCGATCCGAACAAGGATTCTTCACTAGATTCTTAATGGCAAACACTTGATACAGATTCCTGATATGACCCCAAGTTTTATATCATAATATATGGCTATTAAAAAAGACAGAGCTTTCTAATTAAGGAACTCGATCGGAGTCCACACTAGAGAGGTCTAATGTATATATTAGTTTAGAAAAGAAATTTATACGATCGAGCAAGTGATTGGATTTGATATTGCGTACAGATGATTTATGTACAACGTACGAGCTTTAATATATTTTATACTATGTTTTGTTTGCTTATGGAGATTTGGGGAATGACCCTACAAATTATTTGAGATAGCACGTATAATGGATAAATAATAGCCCTAGGCTGTTGAGAGAAAGGCACACTTAGTATTTTATTTATCATAGTTGTACTTGTGTTGGAATTTCGAGGAAGAAGTATTTTAAGTGGGAAGAATGCGACAACCTAGAATTTTAAACACTCCATATTTAAATATCTGAATTATTTAAATATGTGAATCTTGGATTTAATATGAATAAATATGATTAAACTGATTTAATAACCTTGTCAACCCCCTTTTTAAATAATAACGAATGGTAAGAAATTTGTTTTTGGAAAATGTTTACAAAAATAAATAATTTGAAGAAATATCGATAATGCGATCGAAAATCATTTTATCGATAAACAACATCATAACGTTTTCATTCCGGGGCATTGTTTTGGATTGTGACGAAACTAGTGTCATCGAGATAGAAATAATGATATGATGTATGCCGACGATTTTCATGGCGATCCAATATCACACATGATCATACGTGCTCGGAACATGTAACGCTTTATTTAAGAAATTTAAAAATAATACATATATTATTATAAATAAATGGCCCCCCATACAACCCTTCTCTCTTAGCATCTCTCCTCGCTCTTTTTTTTATATTGGTAGTAAGCAAGCTAGTAGCCCCTACTCATTTTTAATTAGATCCGAATATAGAGGCGATGTGAGAAGCTAACTTTGGATCCATTGGGCTCGCATGGTTGAGGGCTTCATATCCATATGAGTCATTGGGTATGCAGCAATGGTTGGTGATGATCGACTTTTGAAGCCATCGACTAGGGTTCTACTTTATCGGTGTTTGGGGAGGAGTTAGGTGAAACAGGCATTAGCATTGAGCTTCTCATGCGAAGATGAATGGATTGGAGCATTTCTGCGTAATGCGACTGCTTCTTGAGGGTTGCGACATTTCGAGCCAAGCAAGTGAGGCAGCAAATCACGTTCTTCTAGACGAGGCCAGAGGTGAAAGCGAGAGTGTGGTTAGACTTGGCACACGAAGTGAAGGTCGTTGGCGGTGGTCGAAGATTCTCCGATGGTCCAAGGCAGTGGGGATATGTGGATGAAGTGCACGGCCATGGGTTGTACAGGCATGTTTCACCGTGCATGAAAACGTGGGAAGGTGGATTAAAGGGTAATTAGAAATTAAATAATTAATTAATGTATAATTCAAATTCTTATAAAATCGTTATCTCTTACATACGAGGTCCAATCGAGATGTCATCTTCGTCGTTACACTCGTAGGAGGATTATTTACATCTTAGTTTGGCTTGTGAGTAGGTGAGTTAACTTACCATTTAATTTGTATATGTTGTGTGTATATTTGTTGTTGTTTAAATATAAAATTAAATGTATAACAATGCAAGTAATTACTTTTGGTCCCTTCCTTGTTTTGAAAAGCAAGTGAAAATATTATATGTAGTAAAATATCTTATAACCCTCTAAAATATATAATGTGTCCAAGACTTGTTGTTTACATGTTTGATAGTGTGTTATGAATGTTTGAACCGAAACTGTTGCTATAAACGCAATTTGAAATGTTTTGCACTTAGCATGATTAAAATGTGATTATATTGTGCAAGTATACATTTGTTTGTTCCCCACACATTTTTAGTGTGTTTGACATAACGGAAGTGTTTTGGGAAGTTATAGAAATTGCGAATGGAAGATGTGAAATTAGACACGAAAAGGTCGTTATCGATGCACTTTGAAAATGCCTTGCATTCTGCAATTTTTAAAGTTAACTTTGAAAGACATCCTAGGGACTTTTTTGCATTCTTAATGAGTATACTACAACAAAAATACTCTATTACAACACCCTTTTTACAACGGGCATTGGCTGCCCGTTGTAATAGAAGGCTATTACAACGGTCCATTCAGGCCCGTTGTAATAGATGCTCTATATAATGCCCATTTTACAACGGGCATTGACTACCCGTTGTAATAGAATGCTATTACAACGGTCCTTCCACGACCGTTGTAATAGATGCCAATTTTACAACGTTCACAAAATGCCCGTTGTAATAGATGCCAATTTTACAACGCTCATAAAATGCCCGTTGTAAGAGGTGCCAATTTTACAACGCTTATAACGCCCATTGTAATAGGTCCCAATTTCACAACGGGCTAAAAAGGCCCATTGTAATAGGTGTCAACTTTACAGCGGTCATAAAATGCTCGTTTTAACCGATGCCAATTTTACAATGATCAAAAAATTCCCGTTGTAATAAATGTTTGTTGCCAATTTTTGACAATCAATAATTAATAATTATAATGCTTTCTTAAAATTAATATTTATTATTTATTAATATTTAATAATTAATCATTACTATTAAATATTAAATTAATAATAATTTTTTCATAATTAATAAATCTATTAAATATTTTCTATTAAATCACTAATAATTAATATTAAATACTTACTATTAAATAATTAAGAATTTATTATCAATACTAATAATTAATAATCAATTAATAATATTAGTTTTAATAATTAATATTAAAAATTTAATAATTAATTACTAACATTAAATATTTAATAGTTAATAATCGATAATATATACATAATCATTAACTTTAAATAATTAATATTTAATTAAAATTAAGTAGTAACAATTAACAATTAATAAGTAATTTTAAATAATTAATGTATAATGATTCAGAAGTAATATTTAATATTTAAAAAGTAATTTAATAAATTCATATTATGGTTGATATAAATTTTTAAATATTTGCTAATTATTAATTACTATTAAATAATTTTTGTTAAATAACTAATAATTAGTATTAAAAGATTAAGAATTAATTATTAATACTTAATAATTAACAATTAATAAATTTTCATTAGTTTTTAGTAATTAATATGAAAATTTTAATAATTAATAATACTATCAATTATTTAGTAATTAATAACTCTTAATTATACATAATATTTAATTTTTAAAAATTAATATTCAATAAAAGTTAAGAAGTAATAAGTAACAATTAATAATTAATTTTAAACAGTTAACTATTAATTTTTAATGATCTAAAAGTAATATTTTATATTTTAAAAAATCCAAGAATTTCGTATTATAATCAATACAAATTTTACCATGTTAGTTCTAATTTTTAATACTTGTCTTTATGCAAATATTGTGAACGCTTAGGTGGGACACACAAAAATTTAGCAGCACCGGATAAAAAGTTTGCGGAAAATTCTTGTAATTTAGGTGGGAAGTGCCGAAAAATTGGCTCCAAGTTTAGTAAACAAAATTATCACATCTAAGGCAAAAATTTTAAATTTGCCATCATAGCCATTCAAAAAATTACTCCAAACCCTAGTTCACCACCCCTAAAATCTCACCCAAAATTTCATCCCTTCCATAGAATTACTCCAAATCCATACCAAATCCACATCAAATCCACCTCCAAATCACAGCTATTCACAAAATCACATCTCAGGCCCGCCGCCACCGAGAAGGGGTCATCATCACGCGATGATGGTTCTATAGGAGAGGATGGCCATGCAGCACGAGGAAATCCAGGGTTTATTGGCGGATAACCAAAGGTTGGCTGCGACGCACGTGGTGTTGAAGTAGGAAGTGGCGGCCGCGACGCATGAGCTACGGAGGTTATCTCATGTTGTTGGTATTGAGCAAGTTTAAGGGTGAAGCCCGTATAAATGAGGTATCCGTTATTTCATTTTGTTTTCTTATATTGTGCTTGGGTTGGTGGCTAGCAGGTGCTATAAATTTGTGATTTGAGTATTGGGTTAAAGTTTTACAGGTTGCAACTAAGTTTGTTTACTTGCTTGCACATATTATCCGTCAATCTTTCTCTTCCCGTTCATTTCATTTTTTTCACAGCCCCCCTACCCTAAAAATCTTCATTTGGTAACCCTAAAATCCATGCTCAATTGTGAAATCCCAACATAAGACATTTTCATCGCTATCTAATCTTCAAAAAGTTCCATTGCATTTAAAATCTATAAATACCCCAAACTCTCGATTCACGATTTGGTATTTATGAATTCAATGCGTACAGTTGGATTCTATCCGTTTTCATACTTGTCTTTGTTAATTCTTTCATTTCATTTATTTTAACAGTTGGTTTGTTTACTTTAGATTTATTTTTTGCATAACTTCAATTGTTCATATGAATCTCTTTCGTCGTTATGTTTGCTTATTTGTGTCATGGTATTGGTTTTAAAATGTTCTTTGTCAAAGGCTCAAAGCTAGAGTTAATAAAAAAACCGGTTAATTTTTTTTAGGTTTGTAATTTTTTTCCTTGAACAATATTTGAATCTATGCATGTGAATGAACATTGCAACTTGTATTATGATTATATGAATTCTATTGGCTTTATTGTATTACTTAGATACACCCTGTAACCCGTATGAATAATTTCTTTTTGATTTTGGTCAACTAACATATCATATAATAATTGTATGAAAACTGTATTAATGCTGCAGCGCTAGCTCCATTATAGATAGGCCCGTAGGTGAAGGAAGCTAATGTTGTTTACAACGGTGACATCGCGATGTAAACAGTAGCACAAGCAGTGACATCGCACTGTAAACAACATCACCTAACAGGTGCACTGCCACCTCTACCGCTGTTAATATAATTCTGTATGTTAGTATATAAAAAAAACTAGTTAATATATTTTGACAGTTTACAGCTGCAGGAATTGGATATTGGATATAAATTCTATATTTTGTTGTAGTGATTCTATATGTTAGAATTGGTGCTAATTGAAACCAAATTTAATAGCTTCGTTTTTTTTATGTTTTGTAACTTGTATATTTAAATTGGTTGTTGACAACCTTACATATTAAACATATTTTATGTTAATTATGGACGGATCCTTAGAATCAACCTTAATTCAGAAAAAGTTCTTCCTAGCAAACAGATAGAAAGTTTGTCCAATTTTTAATAGTTACACATTGTTTGAACTTGTGCCTTTATCAAGCTGACTATGCAAAATACGGTATCTCTCATTTGAGTCGTCGATTGGTATTTCATTTGAGTCAAAGTAAATTTTTACAATCTTTTCTACAAGTTTAAAGGCGAATGTATCATTTATATATAAAATTTCCTAAACACTTGAACAAGTCCAATTCACATAATATGAGTATAGGTGAATCTGCAATCGACAACCAGTTTCTAAGGACCCTGCTATTTCACTCGATATTATGTTCCTCTAGGGTAGTAATTTCAATGCTTGCCTTTTAATGTTCTTGTAACGTAAGGCAGTGTGATTATCAGGTTCGTATATTGGGATGGTCTTTTTAGGAATGTTGTATGAAAGTGAATTCATTTCATTTATGGCTTCTTGTTGCATGAATTGTTATGTACTGTTGTGCTGTTGTAAGGTCCTGCACATAGAATGTTGAATTGTAAGAAAAATGTTTATTATACCAGTTGTGTTTATGTAATGTTAATGTATTTATATTCATTTTAAAATTTGTTTGATTATTACAAAACTCGATTCAAACTTCATTTTGTAAGGTGTTTTTCATTCAAGTTTATGTATGCTTAACTGAGTTAACAAATGCTGTAACTTTTTAGTTAACCAAACATGCACTTGTTAAATAGATGCTCATCAGCTCATGTTTAGGTGGACTTTCCCCAAGCAAGTAACTTGGTCTCGGATTTCAACTCTATTATCCTACTAACATTCACTGTATGCTTAATTGAGTTGGAAAATGTTCTCGTTTTAGTTAAGCAAATTTTGTTGTCTCCCAGTACAAGTACGTCTGTCATTACGGGTTTCAATTCAAGTCCGATCCAAATCCCCCTATTAATGCAGATATTTTTTTCATATATAAAATCTCAAATCTTAAAGCTTTAGGAACGAATACATGCAATGAAGGTTTTTAGCTAAGTAAAACTGGTTCCCTATACATGTTGCTTTTGGCCATGCTTACTCATTTGTGTTAGGATATGCATGTTTACTATTTTAACACACACATAAGTATGTAATTTACATTATCTTTGTATATTGTAGGACGTAGCAGAAGCAAACGAATTTTTGAAGAAAAAAGATGTTATGTTGGTTTTGATTAATTAAAATATTATGGTTCAAGGTTTGCTCCAATGTTTTTTTGGTCTAAATTTTAAATCGTGTTATTATTTGTATGTACTACGTGTTATGTTAGTTTAAGGTCGTATTTGATGTTTTGTAACCATGTCAAATTTTATGAATGATGTGAATAGATAAATCTTTTTGTTATTTTGAAATATGAATTTCTTTTGCTATTTTTAGTAAATATGAATAAATATGGTTGTCATTAGTATAATAATTTTTTTCAATTCAAATTAGTTTAAAATTTACACGTGCATTGTAATAAAAAAAATTCATTTGAAATTTTTAACAACGGGAAAATATAGTTGCAAAACACCCTTTTGCAACGGGAAAAACGGTTGCAAAAGACTCTTTTGCAACGGACAAAAATAGTTGCAAAAGGATTAATTACAACGGAAAAAAATAGTTGTAAAAGATCCTTCTGCAATGGGAAAAAATCGACATAAAAGACCCCTATTGCAACGGGAAATAACCGTTGTAATTTTCATTCACTCTATTACAACATCACATAATACAACGGGCCTGGGCCCGTTGTGAAACCACTATTACAATGGGCATTACTCGTTGTAAAAGGGTATTTTGTTATAGCGGTATTATAAATGTATTTTTTGTTGGAAAAATATCAAAGTTTTAAATATAATTTTAATAGTTTTTAAAGTAAAGAGTTTAAACTATAAAATGGGATTTTTATGGTTTTTAAATAAATTATAAAATAAGTATTTTTACGTTATATTTGAAATAAATGTTAACAACCATAATATAAGTATTCTTAAAGTACTTTTAAAGTATTTTTAAATATATATAGTTTTAGAAAATTAGTTAAAGATTTTTTTAAAAGTATTAAAATGCTTATGTAATATAATATCATTTAAATTATTTTAGAATTTTTTTAATTATATTAGCTGATAAATAAAGTAGCATATATATTACTATATAAGTATTTTAAAAAGTGTATATATATATATATATGTAAGAGTTTTAAAAATTAAGTTAAGTATTTTATAAATGTACTAAAGGAAGTTTGGATTTTAACACTTAAGTTAATTAAATTATTTTGAGAAGTTCAATTAAAAGTGTATTGCTCTAAGTGTGGATATGCTCTGATCTTTAAAATAAATGTCATAAAATTAATGATAAGCATAAAAATGTATTTGGGTTGTACCAAAAATTGTTTAGTAACATTTGTTTTTAACCCTTATTTATACTTAGGAATAAAATTAGATATTTAATAATGAATATTTTAAAGATAAAAACAAGTAAATGATTTTGGGTTGTATTAAACAATGTTTAAGAAACAATTATTTTTAACCCTTATTGTAACAACTCGTATTTTTGATATTTAAAAATATCAAATTTAATAAGATTTTTGGAATTTAATATCATGAGAAATTAAAAAATTTAACTTATTAATGGAATTTTTTTTAGAATATAAGTTAAAATGTTGATTATATGTAATTGACAACTGTTTAATGTAATTTCAGTTAATGGTAATAATAAAGGTTAATAAGGAATAAATTAAATATTGTACTGAAAAGAGAAATCATATGTTATTTAATTAGAATTGGTTTTAATATAGAATATAAAATTAGTTATGTGGTAAGTAATTTATAATCCTTATTTTATAAACAATAAGTTAATAGATACGAATTATCAATGTATAACAACTATTTTATCTATCATTTTATTACTATATCAATTTGAAATTAAATTAATTTAGGAATTAATGAAATTAATGTAATTGAAATATTACAGTTGTTACAAGAAGAGACGTTAGCTGTTGAGCGATGAGTGTAATAAAATGGAAACTTATGTTTAATTAACACATAAGGTATTTGTTGATTTAATAATAAGAATTTAAATCAAAATAAAAGAATTTGTTTGGTATCTAAATAGAATATACAGATTTTTATTGCTATTGTAATTTAACATTGAAATTAATTTAATATTAAATATTGGATCTAACATGGAAAGATTAGATTTCAAAAGATTATTAAATTCTTGTTTAATCAAGGATGATAATAGAAAACTTTTAATTTAGAATTTAAAAGTGATTAAATCAGTTTAATAATAAGTTGTTTTAATTAACGTGTAAAATTAGCTTTTTGGCACTATCTCCGATTTCAACGAAACCAGTTTCATCCGATCTGTAATAGTGAATTATTATAGGATTTCAAGTTTCATAACGATTGGACTTATCTTTTGATCGTGCCAGCTCGAAACACGTGGAAATCAATTAATGGAATTTAAATGAATATAATTTGATTTTAAAAGCTAACTTCTATATACAATAGTATTAGGGTTTCAAACTAGTTTCATTGAGTTTATAAATATTAAAAACCTATATTTCAACATATAAGACGACCTATTTTCATTTCGTGAACGAAACGGGCTTTTCGGGTCTTTTTTATCACTTCGACCCCATTCGATCTATTCCATCCATTTTTATCCATCTCTGCCTATATATATGTTGTTATAAACATTAGTAGCCTCTATTCTATTTTCTGTACGTATAATTTATGTTCTTATCTACTCCTCCTCAATGGGCCAATATCCTAAATTACAATTTCAAATCAAATCAAAAAAATCCAAACTGCTCAAACCCTATCATATACAAAAAATCATCGTGAAGCTCTCGACGAACGAAAATAGCGTCTATAATTTTTTTCGATTGGAGGCTCCATTTGTCTAGAACTTGGCGAATCATTCTCGATCATCTCTTTAAGGGTTTGTAAATCGATGGTTAAACGTCGACCATTCATTGATCGGGGAGTTGCATCTGGAAGAGGAGATGAAGCAAAGTTCATCTATGGTCACCGATTGTCTCACAAGCACCCGAGTTCGCCTGAAATCGTGAAAGAATAATGGCGGTAGTGAAGTATGGCAAAGCATTAGAGGTAGTCGGGCAACCACGTACTGGTGCGCCTTGGCTTGGTGGTGGCAAGGGCGAGCTTGGATCTGAGTATAGAAGCTCACGGCAGCGGTGTGGGGTGCTTGAACATGGCGACTGAAAGCTCGATCATGGGTTGTGTGATCGATCTGTAAGGTTGGAGATGGTAATCTATTTACTCTTTTTCCCTTTGTTTAAATTTAATTTTAAATTTTAAAATTCAAACTTATAACCCTCATAACTTCAACGATCCGTATTTTTAACTATTTTAAATTATGGAATTTGATATAATTATTGAATAAAAGTGGTTAAAAACAAAAATTTAATGATTTTGATGTAAGTTATTGAATATGAACTTGAATAAAATTTTCAAATAAACTAATTTCGAAGATTTAGAGATAACGAGTATTGAAATGAAATTCTATATGTGAAATGGATTTACAACCAATAACTGAAGTTGAATAATAATTATGAATTATTTATATAGAAATAAAATGATGTCGATAACTAAAATTTATTTGGTACTTAATGATTTATTTATATTGATTTATAAGATAATTAAATTGTTTAGATTTATATTGGGAATTATTTGAATAATCTAATTCTGAATTTAATAGATTGAAAATAATATCGGAAGTTGATTTAAATTTTATTTAACAACAATGAAGATTGTTAACATTTAAAATTGGATTTAAAAGTGAATAATAAGAAACTGAAAATTTCATATTACAACTAATGAGTAAAAATAGTCATTTTGGCCACAGTCTTGGAATTCGACGAAACCTGTTTCATTGGATCCATAATTGTGTATATTATCGCATTTCAAAATTCGTAACATTTGAAATTATCGTTTGGTCATACAGGATAGAAATGCGCTGAAATTAACATCGAAAATTCAATATAATAATTGAGTTCAAAAATACTATCTTCTCCTTACGATCGAATTAGGACTCGAAACTTGTCTCATTACCATCGGAATAAAGCTATAACATTTTGAATGCTTGGCGGCACGCCTCGATTGGAATCCATAATTTACAGTCAAATAAATGGGAAATTTAAATAATATTTTCAATTCGATTTAACCCTATGTTCTTTTCAGCCGTTTAAACGTCTCCATCTCAATCATCCTATGTGTATACGCCTACACCTACCTCCTGTATAAAACCATGTCTTCCCTTTCCATTCTTTTTAAAACGTAGAAAGAAAAAAAAAATCTAACTTCAAAAAAATTTATCTAAATTTCTACTCAACAAAAAATTCCCAAATAGTTTTAATTTTTTTTTTTTGCTGGGGGCTTCTTAGCGGTGTAGGTTTGGGTTGTTCGATTTTGGGTTAGAAGGTGGATGTTGTCATGGCCAAATATAGGGTTTGGGTTTCACGGTGATTCGAGCATCGATCATTGATATCAAGGTGATATTTGGGCTTAGAAGGTTGAGAAGCTTCGGAGGGATGATCTTCATGGAGCATGGCATCGAGATGGTTGTCACGACCTGTAGCAGGTCGGGTGGGAACAGTTGATTGTCGCAATTTTCATGGTGAGTTCAAGCTCAAAATATTTGGTATGGGGTGGTCGAGATTGTCGAGAGGAAGAGGTGGGCGATGTCGAATGGATTGTTGGTGGCTCTAATGGTCCATGCATATGCACATTTCAGGTCGAGGCCATGGGTTCTTTCTCGTGTACAGGAGGGAAGGTTTGGGGAAGAAGGGTTTAGTTTGGCCAGGGCTTTAGTCTATGTGGGTAATGAAAAAAGGATGGTAATTTATTTATATAAATTACTAATAAAATTCCAATTTTTATAAAATTAATAAACTATTTATTTTAGGCCCAAATCAAACGTGGACTGTCACATTTGGTTCGTATTGAATAGCACCATGAAATGGAATTTATTTAGTGACTATTGGAGCTTGTAAAATTTTTAGTAAAATTCAAATGCATTCGAATTTAATTGAAAATGAAACGCGAAAGCGGCAACAAAAAGTAAAAGGTGAGGCCCCGTTCGGCTTGTCGTTTTAGTTTTGTGTTTTCATTTATACAAAAGCGCTTCTACTGTACGTATTATTGAAAAACAAACAATTTTAAAAAATGAAATTAACATGCAAAATAGAAGCCAATATTATCTTGTTTTTCATGTTTCGAGAGATAATAAAAGTACGGAGAACAATCCAACTCTTTTATTGTCCGTTGGTTGCTGTAATGGATAAGAATTATAAATCTTATTCTCTTATTTCTTGCTATTTCTTAGTGCAAATTGAAAACAAAAAACTCAAAATACAAAATGAAACCAAACGGCCCATGAGTCTTTTATAACGCTCACAAATACTAGAGTATTTTTATGCTAGTTTAATTGAAATTGATATAAATTTATTGATCATTGTTTGATAAATTAAATTGTCATCTAAGTTGTCATTTGAATTAACTGTTAAAAAATAAAATTTGAAGTTGATTTGGAAATTGGAATTTAATTTCCAGTAAAATACCTGATATTAATAACTATGAAACTATTGTGAATTATTTTTCTATTTGGATGATTATTAGTGATGGATGTCAGTTGATTGATATTTGGATGATTGGATGTTTATATATATATATCCTATTATCACCTGGTAAATTATTTACAGTATATAAAACTGCAAATAGAATTATTTGAATAAATTAATAAATAGGTTAAATAATATATATCTACGACACAGTGATTTGGATTGAAATGATATATATCCATCCTTAAAATTAAATTGAAATAACTTATTACTTGGCCGTAGAATAAAAAATTATATATGGACATCGGATTGGTTAAATTAATGGATTTTAAAAATTTTCGTTTGAAATTTATTTAAATGAAATTAGTTTAAATAAATAAAAATCAAATTTATAAAAATTAGGTTATTTTCAAACTTGAGCTCGAAAGGTTGAAATTTTAGTTTGGTAAACGAAATGTTTTAAATAACTGAAATTGAGATTTTTAAGTTAAAATCAAAATATGATTTAAATTTCAAAAATTGATTTGATTTAAAGGATTGGACTTTTATTCAAACTTTGGACATTACTAACCAAAAGTGATATAAAATGATACGTTGAAATCAGGCTCGGAATAGAATTATGTTTGAAAATTTGGATTTTAAATTGGACATTGAAGCTAAATTTGATTTATGTGTTTTGAATCAATGTTTTGAAAAATTGAACTCGGAATTGATAAAAATCGAAATGGTTCGAATTTGGAATTTTTAATTTGGAATTGGCATCGAAATTAACTTGGAATCGATGTAAAATTTGACTTGAAATCGAAAATGAATCAATTAGATCGAAAATTTAAAGTGATTTGAATTGGGAAACTTGGAACTTAATCGGTTTGACTTTGAAACTATTTTCAATAAAACTATTTAATATAATCTATTTAAAACCTATCTTTTAAATATTCAAAGCATTTGATTTTCCAAACTATTTTACTACATAAATCATTATAATACTTAAACTATTTTATATTAAACCATTTTAACCGTTTAAACTATTTTAACTATTTTAATTATTTAAACTATTTTAAAAACTATTCAAACTATTTTCTAAAAATTAAAACTGGTTAAGTTTGGAATATTTATATTTAAATCATGGATTTAAATACTAATTGGGTTAAATTGAAGTTATAACCCAAATGGAAATTCGAAGCAATTTTGAATTGAACTGAAATCGAGATATTAAGGCAACGAATTTGATTTTGAAGCAAATATGATATTTTGGTATCAAGTACGAATTGTTTTTGATATGTAAAAGTACAAACGGGTGTGTAAAATGACGTTTGGTTGTTAAAGAGACCGGGGTCTCTTATTGGCATACTCTCTATCAATATTAGAACCAGTTTAACAACTGTGTACATGGAGTGATGGTCCAAAATGAAATGGTTGGATTTGGCATTGCTTACTGGATTTGAAGAAAGAGAACGATGATGGATTAGCCTAGTACTTATGCCAAATTGAAATAACCAAAACAGGAGTCGTACCGGCCAAGTGGGCTAGCTACCCCGAACGGACACATTTCTTCGTATTACCATCGTTTACATTGTGATTGATTGGTGAGCACACTCGGATTTTGGGTGTGTTGGCGATCATGGCTATGACGCGTTACCACCAACCGGGAAGGATAAAATAGGTAGTATCATACCTTGGGCATTGCCTCACATGCTTTGTTATATTTTTATCCTTGTGACGACCCAGATTTTTCCAACAATTTAAAATGGAATTGTTAATTGATTTTAAAATATTTAAAGTTAATTTTAACTTAAATTCAAGATATCAATGCTCGCTTGATAATGAAATAATTGAATTGTATAGTTTAAATATTGATTTTAATAATTGAAAATTTGGGTAAATTGTTGAATCTGATATTTCTAAGCCAGTGTAAATATTTTGAAGACTTATGAAATTTATAATGATAATACTGGAGATAATAGAAGGATTGAAAATTTAATTTAAAGGAATTTGTAAATATATCGTTCAATTTGAATTTAAAAATAGCTTTCCGAGGCACAGTCTCGGAATTCGACGAAACTAGTTTCATTGGATCCGTAATAGTTAGTTATTATCGGATTTCAATTTTCATAGCAATTGGAGTTGTCATTTGACACTGGCAGCTCGAAACGCTTAGATTTATTTTAATCGATTTAATTTAATATCGATCGTTTGATTCCGTAACTCACGCATATGATTGAATTAGCTTTCGAAACGCGTTCCATTGAGTTCGAAACGTAGGTAAAACCCTAAAATCGTATAGCGGCATTCCTCAAGAGGAGTTCGAAATTTAATAGCAATTAACGGGGCTGTTTGAAAGTTGTATAATATAAAATAATAAATAATCAAAGATATTTTACCCAATCGTTTTCAGGAAGCCTCTCTAACCCTATACATTACCCCTGATTTTTTCTCTCTGACCTTCCATAGGGAATCGAACGTTTAAAAAAAAATGGCCGAAGCCAGTGGAATCGAAACCGATCTCATCTCCATTTATTTCATCCACTCTTCTTTGCCTCATCTCAGTTCGAATTGGGGCTTCCATTTTCTCGCTCGAGACCTTTGGGTTGCGATGCGTCCTTGAAACACTTGCAGTAGGAGCTCGCGTGCACGGATTGAGGTAGCTGGTGAAGATTTGTTGCGAGCTAGAGTATTGGGATCTGGGAAGCGACAAGCTCGCGTGCGATGGGAGGCGACTCGATTGACGTGATGTCGCGAGGTGAAGCGGCGAGTACAATCGTGTAAGGGGGATGAGACGACATCGTGATGCGAAGCCACAGCACGTGAAGGTGTTCTCGAGGCCATGGAGCAGGGCGTATGAAGGGGACGATGTGTTCGAGCCTTAGGGTTTCGACGATTTTGGATTTGTCTCTAGGGGAAGGTCTAAATCGAGAAACAAGACGGATCGGAAGTGGGTTGTGCAACAAAAAAATCAAGGTGAGTAAACCTCATGCTTCTAGATTTTTATTTAAATTTAATGGTTAAACTTAAATGATTGGTTGAATAGTTGAATTGGATTGATGTGCTATCTTATATGGTACTGTATAGTATATACTGGAATGATTGATATTCTGTGATGAATATTTTGATAATTGGAATGCTGAATGCTGTGGTTTGCTCGAATATTTCGGTACCCTGAGTTATCGAAATATATAAATTGGATTTTTATTCGAAAATATAAGGGTGATTAAAATGAATAATTAATTTAATTAATTAAGGATTTGGGTTAATGACTTTAGTAATTAAGGGTTTGAATTAATTAATAAGATAAGTTTTAAGTTAATTAATTAAGAGAAGTAATTCAGAATAATCATTTGATGGTTCGATAAATAATTGCTTAATGAAGTTAATAAATTACAATTACTGTGCAATTAAACAAAAGATTAATTAAGATGATTAAATGGATAGTTTTTAATTAATGTGATTAATTTAGATTAAGATAAATTGAAATATAATTGGCAATCAGTAATTCATATAATTAATGAAGTAATTAAAGATTTGATTAATTAATACTAAGTAATTCATAATAAGTGACTTATGAGAGGTTGATTAATATAAGTAATTTAGAACTAGTATAATTGATCAAGTTAATTAATTTGTGGAGTAATTGAAGATTACTCATTGATTGGTGAGAATAATTAATATCATGAAATTAATTAAAGAGATTTACTTGAATGGAATTGGAATATAATTAATCCAAGGTTGTTAATTAAGATGAATGAATATGGAAGAGTTGATTAATTAATTAATCGATTTGGAATTAATTAATGAAAGAATCTAAGCGATTGGGGATTGAAAATTCAATTAGAACCAACCGAATTGATTTGTATATGATTAAGCTTTGCTTATGGATGATTGATGGGCATTGGTTGCTTTTGAATGAGTTGATATCTCTGATATGAAATGACACGTATTTTATTTGGATAATTTGGGTTAGGATAAAATGAGACTCGAAGAGGCTAGGATCGGGTATTGAGAAGATACCCGAAACCACTTCCAATCTCTTATAATTGATATGAGAAATTGTAAATGAATCAGATTATTTAATCTAAATTTTGGCACATAGAATACTTATTTTGAAACTAGGTTATGACTATGGCAAAGTGTGACTTTGCAAATGGATTTGTGAAATAAAAAGGGTTGGAATGAAATGATTTAAGTAAATTGGATTTATTTTATCTGAATTTGATATTTTAGAGATTAATATGCAAAATAAGTGTTGTCTATAACAAATTGTGAATTAGTTAAATTGATATATGTTACCCCAGGTTTGTATAAGTTGACCGCTTTGGTATTCCATATTAGTTAGGTTTACTCACGCTGGTTTCCAGCCAGACCCGGGTGTTACTTTGGTGTAATGCTCGGGTCAGACCGAGTATTACAGATTTTCAGGTTAGGACGTTCAGGAGCTCAGGAGGTGAGCTGGTGGCAATATCGTATGGAGTTTATCCGCTGTATTTATATTATTGTTTATCTGAGTCATGGTAATTGTATAGATATTCAGTGACTGTATATATGTAAAACTCTGATGTACTAAAATGTAATCGACAGATATAGTATTCTTTTGCAACTGTTATTATTTATTATTATATTTTATCCGCTGCGATTGTGAGATGTTGGTGTTTTCGATCTTCTTCTTCTATCTCTTTCTTCTTTTTCATAACTATCTGGAATTTTCGGATTAGAAAATTTCGGGTCGTTACATTTGTTATCAGAGCTGAAGGTTAAGCGAGAACCTTGGCTCTGGTGGGAATTACTCATTGAATTGAGTCCGTAGTACTCTAGAATGAGTTGAGTGTATATATATATGAGAGCGTACTTGTTATTTTCTTATAAAGATTTTAAATGATTTTATATAAAAAAAAAATATTTTGATATATATAGCAATATTTCCTTTTAAGGAATATCTAGATGATTGGTTGTTAAATTATTGAAATTAAGTTAAGAAGTAAAATAGAATACGACCAAATTGAAATTTATAACCAAGTTGAAGAGTAAACTTATATAACAAAATGGAATTTGAAATATAGATTGTAAATGTAATTTATAAATTGAAATAAACTACATAAATAAATGAGATTATAATTTGAAATAGAATTCCAGAGAATATTTGAAATAGAGTAAGATGAAAATTCCAGAGTAATGTTTAAATATGAATTTGATGGATTGGGAGTTTGGAATTTTGGGAAAAATTAAAATTCCTTTGGGTTTGAAAGTGGTTTCCAAGGGTTTTGAAGAAAGAATAGTATTATTTCAAAAATATTTTTGTGTTTGAAATTTGGAGGTTTGAAATCAAAAATATTTGGAAGTGTTTTTAGAGAGATAAAAACATTGAACTCTTTTGGTCACTGGAAGATAAAGTCGGTGATGACTGCAGCATCATCGATGTTCATTTTCGAGTTTCTAGAAGAGAAATTGCTACCAAATTGTTTTAAATTGGGATTGTTTGTGAAATGGGTTTGGTTTTGAAATTCAAAGGGATAATTGAATTCGCCAAAGAATTTTGGATATAGTTGAATTCTAAGGTGATATTGAAATTTGGAAATTTGTTTAAACTCTAGAATCTTGATTAAATGTTTATGGAATAATAAAATATATTGGCTAAATAAAATGTATAATTCTAAGTTAAAAGTAAATGTGAATGTAATTGATTATAAATAGAAGGTGTAAAATTGAAATTATACTTAAGATTGTAAGTTTAAAGATCAAATGGAATTTGATCTGAAATTGGAAGGAAATTGAGAATCAATTCAATTTGAATTGGGAATGAATCAAGTCCAATGGAAATTGGAGTTAATTAAATTGGGATTGGGTCAATTTAAATGAAGTGGAAATTTAAATTGAATTGTTAGGGAAGTGAACAGTTTTGACTCTAGACCATTTTCAATGTAAATTGTTTTAATATAAATAGTTTTAAATCTATTTTCTTATCTATTTACTATACAACTTTTTTTTTTAAACCCAAACTATTTTATATTGGTTTTTTTTTTGCCACTACTTTTGGAACTCTTTAACTATTTTACAACTGTTTTATAAACTAATTACTAATGTTCATCTAAGTTATGAATTAATTACTATTTTACAATTATTTTGCAATTATCTCAAAAATTTCTGAAACTATTTAGCTATTTTTCAACTATTTTATAATTAGTTATTTTTCAAAGTATTTATCTATTTTTAAAAATTTTAAGCTATTTTCTAAATATAAATTGGTCGGAGTTTAAACTGTTTATGATTAAATACCCAACTGGGATAAGAATTGAGGTAATAATCCAAATGGGGTTTAAGGTAAATGTGAATAAGTGAATGTAAATTGATGTGAAGGTGAATAGAAAGGGAATTGATATTGGAAAGAGTGATCAAATTTGAATATTTGATTTGGGATAGACAAAGTTATATATCTTTGTTATATAAGACAAATCTTCCCTTGTGGAATCTATAGCCAGTAGGGAATAGTTTTTGGAAGTGTTTGAAGTATAAAAGGAATTTTATACGAGTTTAAAGTGATCCAAGGTTTTAAAAATTATATATATCTGTATATATATATATAAAGGATCTTATGAGGATTTTGGAAAAGGTTTTGGGAACCTTTGGATTTGGAAAGGCTTTTGATTTTTGGGTAAAATCAATATTGAATTTGGAAAGCCTAGTTTAAAGAATTATCGATTTTGGAATAATCGATTTTGTGTAAAGGAGCTTTGATAAAATTCATACTAGGTGTATGATTTGAAAGATACTATATGTGTATAGTATAAAGTGTTTTGATGATAGCTCTGGGGAAAAAGGCGCTCCCTTGAAATGGACTTCTCAGGAGTGCCACCGAGTGGTGCTGCCTTGACCCCAAGGGGGTTCTAAAGTTGATCCTGTGAGGAGTCCGGACAAAACTAGTTCCTGAGGATTATGAGTTGAGTTACCATAGCGTAAGTCGTGTGTGCTGCGGAGAGCCAACAGTTACATGGACTTTTGTTGTGACTGCAACGTAACCCAGGATGTAACTGCGACCTATGGTAACATTGCGAAAGTCGTGTGTGCCGTTGAGAGCCAACAGTCTGCGTTTGAGTTTATCTCGGTAGACTGCGACCTATATAGGAGTGGAGAAGTTTCATTTCGACAGCGAAAATAAGAGTGCCGCGGAGAGCCTACAGTTACATGGACTTTTGTTGCAACGGCAACGTAACCCTGGATGTAACTGTGATCTGTTGTGTGGGTTCCATGGCATAATCGAGAGTGCCGCGGAGAGCCTGCAGTTACATGGACTTTTGTTGCGACTGCAACGTAACCCTGGTATGTAACTGTGACCATGGAATGGGGGTGATGATTTCCAGAGCATCCTCACTAAAAAAAAATATTTCCTCTATTTTCAAAATTGTTTTCTATATTTCAATAAAATTGTTTTTCAAGTATTTTCACTGGGTGTTGAAAACGGGTTTACCAAGTACTTATAGATTTTCAGTCCTACGCCTGATCAACGTATGACTGAATTTCTGTGAGAACAAGGATGGACTGGTTGAGACATCGAGTTATAAGAAATATTTTTATAAAAAGCTATTTTAATTGTGTTGTCTAAATTTGAAGGCATTCCTAAATTTTAAAGTAAAAAGGGGATTTCAAACTGGAATTATAAAATAAAATTGGACTCGGGAAATTTCAATGAAGCGATTCTTTGAAATAAAATCGCATATTGATTTGAAAGTTGGAAGTAAGCTAATTAACAAAATAATTACTTGATGGAGTATGTTAATAAAATTTAACTTTGGTTAATAAATGGATTGTAAATTAATAATGGAGTTTGGAAATGAATTCAAATTGTAAATAGAACTCGACTTGGATTTAATAATGAAATAAATTAGAAGAGATGTTGTAAAAATAAAATAGGGCTGGATTGAAAAAGAAATGTGATGGTTTGAATTATAAATAAAATTCAAGGGTGATTTGAATAATATTTAATGAGATTTGCAAGTGGATTGGATATAAGAGAAGTGATTATAATAGAAATAGTTTGAGTTGCAAAGCAAAATCCAAGTGAATAGAAATAAATTGAGATGGCCTTGTATTAATAAAATAAATTCGAAATAAACAAGTAAATTAAAAATTTTAATGGGATCACTGGAATTATATAATAAATGGATGAAGCCTGATGAATAAAAAAAAAAATTAAATCAAACTTTAATTGGAATCGGATTATCAGGCTGGACTTAAGTTCGGTGGCATGTGTGCCCGGATATTGTTTTGATAAATTGAGAAGGTGGATTAAATTTACAATGAAGGAGATGGGCTAACTAAATTAAATAGAATTTGATTTAATGAGAATCAAATTTAATGGAAGTGAACTTAAGTTGATGTTGGAATAAACTAAAGTAATTAACTTAAATTTAAAGTTTATGGAAGCTTGGCTTCGAATAAGGATAAAAGCCTATTAAATTAAAGCTTGGATAAAATTAATTTGGAAATGGTTATAAATTTAGAAATATTGAATATGCTAAGCTTAAAAAATAGTTTGAATGAAGTCAATAAGGTGATGGAATGAAACGCGTATGTATGGTTGGTGAATAAATTAAAATGGAATTGAATTAAATAAAACTGAGTTGGAATCAATTTTAATTGGTTATAAAACTTAAACAATTAATTATTCACATGGATATTATCAAATTGCATAGAAATTATTATCGTTTAAAGTAAGCGAGATTTAATCAAATTAAATGCTATGAATTAGTGGAAGCGATATAATTGATTTTTGAATCAATTGAAGTGAATATGAGATTGTTTCGCTTAAAATGAGTTGAATGCAAGTAATTGTGTGTAAACCATTAAAATTGAATGAAAAGGCATATAAATTTGGTTGGAAACAATTAGATGTGCTTTAAAACATATAAATTGCTTATTGGAAATGTTTGGTGCTTGTTATTTATGTAATGCATGTGTTTGGCTTTTGAAAGTAAGTGTTAGGTTAATAAAATTTCTATATATGGCACTTACATATTTAAATTGAGTAAGTACAGGTACATGGAAGCCGTTTGGCTAGATTTGGGTATGCTAATTGCTAAAATTTATAAGCTGCTTGCTTAAATGCTAAATAAGGTACGCCTACGCAATAAAAATAGGAAATATGAACTGTTTTTGCTTTTTCCGAACGTGTGGGTCGATGTATATATATTTATATATATTGTCAAATTGAAAAAGCTCCTCCGTACAAAGGAGACTCTGCCAAAATTTTCTGAAAATTTTGAGAGTTAGAAAATTTTTGGAAATTTTGGTTAACGACAAAACAATTTTAAATTGGAAGTTAAAGTAAACTAGTAAATGAAACTAATATGAATCAGTTTAAAAGAAAGACATAACTCAATATTAGAAATCGAAAATAAATTGAATTCAAATGAAACGGCGAAAACTAATTTGAATAGAAGTGGGTACGAAACTTATGTAAAGAGATGTATAAAATGATTTATAAGGTTACGATTGGATATTGTTGCTAAATGAGATATGCAGGTATTAAAGAGAAAAGAAATTGGATTTGGTTCCAAAAGATAAATTCAAATTGCCCAACAAAAAGGTATGTATTTAAATTTCTGTATGAAATTGGATTGGGTATTTGATGCAGCCACTTGGCTTTTGTTTTCTTTTTGGAATTTGGGAGCCCGTAGAGGCCTTTTGTAGTAGTACCGAGCTAGCCGCGCAAAGGAGACGCTGGCAAAAAATTTCGGGAATTTAGGGAGTTAGAAAAACTTTGAGATAATTTTGATAGTTCAAAAATTAGGTTTTAAATTGACATTCAAATGATCGAGAAAAGGGGTATCGTTTGATATTGTGGAAGAGTTTGGGAGGTAGTAAGAATAATAAAGGGGGTTTTTATGAAAGATAATTGTTAAGTTGTAGAACTGTTTGGTTTTGGGAAAAAATTGACAGGTATGGGACATTCTTCCTAACTAGTAATTTCAGGGACGAAATTCTTTTAAGGGGGGAGGAATGTGACGACCTAGATTTTTCCAACAATTTAAAATAGAATTGTTAATTGATTTTAAAATATTTAAAGTTAATTTTAACTTAAATTCAAGATATCAATGCTCGCTTGATAATGAAATAATTGAATTGTATAGTTTAAATATTGATTTTAATAATTGAAAAATTGGGTAAATTGTTGAATCTGATATTTCTAAGCCTGTGTAAATATTTTGAAGACTTATGAAATTTATAATGATAATACTGGATATAATAGAAGGATTGAAAATTTAATTTAAAGGAATTTGTAAATATATCGTTCAATTTGAATTTAAAAATAGCTTTCCGAGGCACAGTCTCGGAATTCGACGAAACTAGTTTCATTGGATCCGTAATAGTTAGTTATTATCGGATTTCAATTTTCATAGCAATTGGAGTTGTCATTTGACACTGGCAGCTCGAAACGCTTAGATTTATTATAATCGATTTAATTTAATATCGATCGTTTGATTCCGTAACTCACGCATATGATTGAATTAGCTTTCGAAACGCGTTCCATTGAGTTCGAAACGTAGGTAAAACCCTAAAATCGTATAGCGGCATTCCTCAAGAGGAGTTCGAAATTTAATAGCAATTAACGGGGCGGTTTGAAAGTTGTATAACATAAAATAATAAATAATCAAAGATATTTTACCCAATCGTTTTTAGGAAGCCTCTCTAACCCTATACATTACCCCTGATTTTTTCTCTCTGACCTTCCATAGGGAATCGAACATTTAAAAAAAATGGCCGAAGCCAGTGGAATCGAAACCGATCTCATCTCCATTTATTTCATCCACTCTTCTTTGCCTCATCTCAGTTCGAATTGGGGCTTCCATTTTCTCGCTCGAGACCTTTGGGTTGCGATGCGTCCTTGAAACACTTGCAGTAGGAGCTCGCGTGCACGGATTGAGGTAGCTGGTGAAGATTTGTTGCGAGCTAGAGTATTGGGATCTGGGAAGCGACAAGCTCGCGAGCGATGGGAGGCGACTCGATTGACGTGATGTCGCGAGGTGAAGCGGCGAGTACAATCGTGTAAGGGGGATGAGATGACATCGTGATGCGAAGCCACAGCACGTGAAGGTGTTCTCGAGGCCATGGAGCAGGGCGTATGAAGGGGACGATGCGTTCGAGCCTTAGGGTTTCGACGATTTTGGATTTGTCTCTAGGGGAAGGTCTAAATCGAGAAACAAGACGGATCGGAAGTGGGTTGTGCAACAAAAAAATCAAGGTGAGTAAACCTCATGCTTCTGGATTTTTATTTAAATTTAATGGTTAAACTTAAATGATTGGTTGAATAGTTGAATTGGATTGATGTGCTATCTTATATGGTACTATATAGTATATACTGGAATGATTGATATTCTGTGATGAATATTTTGATGATTGGAATGCTGAATGCTGTGGTTTGCTCGAATATTTCGGTACCCTGAGTTATCGAAATATATAAATTGGATTTTTATTCGAAAATATAAGGGTGATTAAAATGAATAATTAATTTAATTAATTAATGATTTGGGTTAATGACTTTAGTAATTAAGGGTTTGAATTAATTAATAAGATAAGTTTTAAGTTAATTAATTAAGAGAAGTAATTCAGAATAGTCATTTGATGGTTCGATAAATAATTGCTTAATGAAGTTAATAAATTACAATTACTGTGCAATTAAACAAAAGATTAATTAAGATGATTAAATGAATAGTTTTTAATTAATGTGATTAATTTAGATTAAGATAAATTGAAATATAATTGGCAATCAGTAATTCATATAATTAATGAAGTAATTAAAGATTTGATTAATTGAGACTAAGTAATTCATAATAAGTGACTTATGAGAGGTTGATTAATATAAGTAATTTAGAACTAGTATAATTGATCAAGTTAATTAATTTGTGGAGTAATTGAACATTACTCATTGATTGGTGAGAATAATTAATATCGTGAAATTAATTAAAGAGATTTACTTGAATGGAATTGGAATATAATTAATCCAAGGTTGTTAATTAAGATGAATGAATATGGAAGAGTTGATTAATTAATTAATCGATTTGGAATTAATTAATGAAAGAATCTAAGCGATTGGGGATTGAAAATTCAATTAGAACCAACTGAATTGATTTGTATATGATTAAGCTTTGCTTATGGATGATTGATGGGCATTGGTTGCTTTTGAATGAGTTGATATCTCTGATATGAAATGACACGTATTTTATTTGGATAATTTGGGTTAGGATAAAATGAGACTCGAAGAGGCTGGGATCAGGTATTGGGAAGATACCCGAAACCACTTCGAATCTCTTATAATTGATATGAGAAATTGATTAGTGGGAATGAATGGATTTAAATGAATCAAATTATTTAATCTAAATTTTGGCACATAGAATACTTATTTTGAAACTAGGTTATGACTATGGCAAAGTGCGACTTTGCAAATGGATTTGTGAAATAAAAAGGGTTGGAATGAAATGATTTAAGTAAATTGGATTTATTTTATCTGAATTTGATATTTTAGAGATTAATATGCGAAATAAGTGTTGTCTATAACAAATTGTGAATTAGTTAAATTGATATATGTTACCCCGGGTTTGTATAAGTTGATCGCTTTGGTATTCCATATTAGTTGGGTTTACTCACGCTGGTTTCCAGCCTGACCCAGGTGTTACTTTGGTGTAATGCTCGGGTCGGACCGAGTATTACAAATTTTCAGGTTAGGACGTTCAGAAGCTCAGGAGGCGTGCTGGTGGCAATATCGTATGGAGTTTATCCGCTGTATTTATATTATTGTTTATCTGAGTCATGGTAATTGTATAGATATTCAGTGACTGTATATATGTAAAACTCTGATGTACTAAAATGTAATCGACAGATATAGTATTCTTTTGCAACTGTTATTATTTATTATTATATTTTATCCGCTGCGATTGTGAGATGTTTGGTGTTTTTGATCTTCTTCTTCTATCTCTTTCTTCTTTTTCTTAACTATCTGGAATTTTCGGGTTAGAATATTTCGGGTCGTTACAATCCTTATATGAGACCTCTACGATTTTGGTTTAGTGTTGTTGTATCATAGCGCATCCCTATCCACCGATGGTTTACTGGTGTTTTGTATGCAAACTATATGACGATGCTTAAAAACGCGTTAAGGGGGATCAATGGAAAGCCTTAACACTATTCTGTTATTTATTTTACTAACTAGACATTATATATGTAGCGTATTCTATTATATATAAATATTTTGATGGATCCTTAAGAGGTGGAAAATCCCGTAACATCCCTTGAGTTAATGCACACACGTTATACCCTGGATAGGAGATGTGAAATCCCGTAAACATCTCTAATGCTACGGCACTCATGTTATATGCGATATCGACTTGACTTATATAAGGATATTTTAGTCCGGACTCGAATGTTTTTCTTTTCATTATGCTTGAGTCATCCCTGAGTTTTCATCCTACTGAAGATTTATTCTAGAGGGCGAAGATGAAGATTTGGTATATTATTACTATTATTTTTCCCTGCATCATGTCGTTCTGTTGCATTATATTTTGTTTCTGTTGTATATATATATATAACTCTGATAAATGTTGTATAAATTATAATCAAATGTATAGCAAACAGCTTCATGAACTGTTTATTTTACTATTATATTTTATCGTTCTGATGCAAGATTCTATGTTTATTTTCTTCTTCTTTTCTTATTTTTCTTATTAAACCCATTGATTATCCATGTTTTGGATTGTTTAAGTCAGACATGTGTGGATTATTGCCGATTTAAACCTTCCAAAATGTGGTTCGCCATAGCTGATATCAGAGCTTTGGTTTCGCATGTGGTTTCGCATGTGGTTTCGCGTGCGGTTTCTTCCTATAGGTTAGCATCGAAATTTCCGACAACATGAAACTTGTTTGGTTGGATTTGGTGACTATTGAAATTTTGGGCTTTTATTGGATTTTTAATGGGCTGTAAATCAAAGGTGGGCGATTAAACCCGCTCACAAATACTAAAATGATTATAATGTTAGTTAAATTAAATCGTGAAGTTATTTATTTTTATTGATTGTTGTTTGGTAATTTAACTGGCATTGAAATTAACATATGGTTTGAGCTGATAAGGATTTAAATTGACTGTTAAATTTTAAATTTAAATTGAATTACTGTTAAATACGAGATATTGATAACTAGTTAATTATTGTGATTTATTGGTTGATTCGGATGTTGATTGTGATGGATGTCTATTTTTGACATTTTGTATGATTGGATGTTTATTTATTTTTATATATCCCTGATATCACTCTATATATTAAGTGAAAGCGCATAAACTATTATTTGAATTATTTCGAATAAATTAAGAAATATGTTGAAATTATATATACATATGACACTTTGATTCGGATTGAAATGATATATATCCATCCATGTAATTAAAATTGAAATAACCGATCAGTCGGCCATAGGGTAGAAAATTATGTACAAACACAGGATTGGTTAAACTAGTGGTTTAAAAATCTTGAATTTGGATTTTAGTTAAATGACATTACCTTAAAGGAAGTAAATTGTGGATTTATGTGATTTAAATTATTTTCATAATTCAAGCTTTGAAATGTTGAAATCGAAATTAGTTAAAGAAATTGTTTTAAAGAATTAAAATCGAAATGTGAAGTTATAATTGATATTTGACTTCAATTTTGGAAATTGATTTATTTTAAAGATTCGAATCTTAAAATTGAACAATGAGGTTTAATTTGGTTTATGTGATTTTAAATCGGTAAAGTGCAATTGAACTTGAAATTGAAATGAATTGAAATGGTTTAAAATAAGAAATGGATTGAAATTTGAATCATTGAATTGAAGTGTTGAATCAAATTTGAAGTTAAAAATGAATGTTTCAAAAATTGAAGTTAATTCGAATTGAAATCGAAATCAAGTTGATTTGGAACTAAATCGAAATCGAGTCAATTGAATTGAAAGATTGAAAATTGAGTTTATTTGATTTAAAATTTGGATCTGCCCTAATTTGTTGAAATGGGAAGAAACAGTTTGATTTGATACTATTTTCAAAATAATTTATTTTAATATAAACTATTTAAAATCTATCTTTTAAAACATTTAAATCATTTTGATTTTTCCAAACTCTTTTACTGTGTAAACCATTTCAATACTCAAACCATTTCAATACTCAAACCAATTTATATCAAACTATTTCAAATCTTTAACTATTTAAAACTATTCAAACTATTTTATAAAAACTCAAACTGTGCAAAGTCGGAATGATTATATTTAAATCGTTGATTTAAATGCGAATGTGGTTAAATGAGGTTATAACCTAAGTTGACTTGAAATGATATTTTCAAGTGAAAATGACAGATGAAGTAAATATGATGATTTTGAAATAAATGTTATTTTGAAGTGAATATGATATTTTGATATCAAATATGAATCGCAAACCGGTGTGAAAGACGATGTTTGGTTGTTAAAGAGATCGGGGCCTTTTTTTGGCGTACTCTTTGTCAATATTGGAACCACTTTAACAACTGCATATGCGGTGGATGTTATCTAGAATGTAGAAGTTGAGTTGACGACGTCTGCTGCATTGAAGAAAGAGAACGATGATGGATGACCCCAACACTTGTGTCAACTTGAAACGACTAAAAAATGAGTCATACCTGACTAATGAAGCTAGCTACCTCTAACGACATCTATTCTTCATATTACTATATTTATTTTGACTTGATTGGTGCACCTTGATTAGATTATGGGATGGATGTTCGGGTGGGCCGTTATGGGTTACCACTAGTCAAGAAACACAAAATGGTAGTACCCTCCCTTGGGCATCGCCTTACGTGCCTTATCATACTTTTATCCTTATAAGCGACCATTATGACTTTGTTTTAGTGTTGTCTTATCACGGTGCCTCCCTGGCAACCGACGTTACTAGTGATGCTACCAAGGCAAACTGTAGGACAATGCTAAAAAATGTATTAAGGGGGATCAATGTAAAGCCTTAACGCTATTTTAATAATTTACTCTATTAATAGACACTACGTATATAGCGTATCTTACTACATATAGATTGTGTAACGGATCGTTAGAAGATGGAAATTCCATAACATCTCTTAAGTCATTGCACTCACATTGTACACTTGATAAATGGAAAATCTCACAAACATCTATGAAGCTATTACACTTACATTTACTTGTTGTTGAATTAACTTACATAAGAACTTTTAGTTCTGACTCGAGTATTTTGTCTTGTCATTACGCTCGGGTCAGCCTGGGTATTTCAGTGGTTGAATACATTATTCCTTAAAGATGAATATGGAGTTTGATGGACCATATTTACTATTATTATTCCGCTGCATTATTTTAGTATGTTGTTGATTGTACTCTGATTGTGTTGTAAAAATTTGAAATTAAACATATATGGTAAAAAAGCTTCGTAAACTGTTTATTTGATTATTATATTTTTTCATTCTGCTGCGAGATTCTGTATTTTTTCCTTCTTTTCTCTTATTTTCTTATTTAATCCCACTGAAAATCCTCAATTTTAAATGGTTTGAGTTAGACATATGTGGTTTATTATCGATTTAAATAGTCCAAAAAGGTGGGTCGTCACACTTATTAATTACACTTAGGAATATAATAAGATATTTAAGAATGTGTAATTTAAAGATAATTATAAGTATATAGTTTTGGGTTGTTACAACAATGTTTAAGTAACATTCATCTTAAACCCTTATATAAGTAATTTGATCTTTAAAAGAGAGTTTTAAATAGCAAGTTAGCACCCAAGAGAGATCTTAAGCAAGGCAGTCACTTATTGTTGCTAGAGATAACCCTCCAGTTCTCTAGAATAAAGTTGTTTTTACCCTACCCTATCTCTAGAAAGTAGTAAGCAAGCCTACGATTAATTCCGTCCGATGAAATAGTCAGAATGAGTCCTGTGTGCTAGCAAATGAGCAAAGCAAAGCAAGACAAACAGAAACTGGATAGCTTTATCACAAGCTTGAATAAAAGAAAAGAAGAGAGAATAGTTTGGATTGCCAAGATAATTTTCCTCTATTCCTTAATTAACTATCTGTTAGATACTCTAGGGAGCAGGAAAGGAGTCATCTATATGCCTAGCTTTGGTAGATTTCCTCAAAGCAATTCAAAAATGGAAATTCCACAAATCGCTAAGGTGGATAAGTCCAACAACACTGTAGCAGTGCAGAATTGAGTTTTTCATCCGGTGGATCTGATCTATAGTTAGGGGGCAATACATACCAAAAGGCAAGTATGTTAATTAAGGGAAGGAAGGCACAGTATATGACCAACCCACCCTTCTGTATAACCTATTCACATTAGTGAAGCTGCTGCATGCATAAGGGAAATGCACGTTTGTCAGTCTATAACTTAGCAGGCCTAGTATTGAATCTCAATAAGTTCCTAATAAGCTGATTATCTTAATCTTTACCATTTTTATTAATAATACATGTTTGTAGCAGAGTAAGTTTCAGGTTCGAACCTTATTAGTATCGTATTAACCAATTATCTGGTACAGAATATAAGCAAATCTGAGGGTATTGAATGTTACAGCATCATAATCAAAAGAGAAAGGGATTAGTTAAGCTCTTGTAGAGTTATAAATAATAATAGATCTCCTCAGGAAGGCTTACTGGTACAACGTTCGAGTGTAACGTGTTAAGCAAAACAATAGAGTTCAAAAGGTACAGCGAAAAGTTGTATTATTTAATGTACTGTATACCTGGTCAAAAGTTAGAAGGAACGGACAAATGGACACAAGCGGGCACTGGCATTCATCGTAATAGTGTATCAGTGGATCTAAGTATCTTAAGGGTGGGTTTATGACAGCTTTGTTTCCAAATTCATTCGAGCAAAGATATTGAGAGGAGTTTAAAAACTGGTATATATACCCCTCCTTATTGTTTCCATTTCTCCTGGAGAGTAAGTAATACCGGCATATAGAAAAGTTCATAAGGGATAATATATAACCAATCTATTGACGAATGCGATGTTGATTGAACCGTGGCTCTCGTACCCGAGTTTGTATTAGGCTTCGCAACCGAATTGTGTTATGTCGATATATTAATTATGAAACGGAGCTGCTGTCGACGCGGGAGAGAATAATAGAGCTTATAATTGTTTGTTCATCAATCTCCAATCAAGATAAACTGGGCACTACAGTGAGATGTGAAAAGACCGGATCCCATACCGACCTCGATATGTGCAATCGTCTCATGCCATATGTATCAAAATTGTTCGGGAGACATGGTCAAAGCCCACCATCATATAAGATGCTTGCTCTTCACCTGATCATTCAAACATTTTATGGGTAGTGTGTCTGCTCTATTGTTGCATAAAAATAGAAGCCTGTGTTAATACACTAGACCATTCGCTCCTTCCTTTGGGCTAAGGCTCCCTGACATCTTCGGGCATCTCGACCCAATCGTTATGCCATATTGATGCCAAGAAGAAGGTCTAGGCCGCTTCATGGGCTACTGCCTTCTTTGCACTTTTTTGCATTCCCCTCACTTCTTAAGGACGTTGCATTCTTCACAATAAGAAATCATGTACCATTCTCAATGGGAAGGAGGAACTCGCTCATCGTCATTATATCTAGGTAGAAGGCATGAAGAATAGGACACCATATGATGTGACGGAATATCCCCCTGCTCACAAAAGATGGAAGCAGCCAGTTGAGGTACCGAGATTGCCTAGGAGACACAATCAAAAGGCAGCCAGGTTCGCAAGAATGTCTATGTGTGAACATTTCTTCGTTCATATCACCTAGAAAACTAGAACGTACCAACAATGTTTGATTCATTTGCGCACCCAAGTCGTATAGGATGACGATACCAGTCTATATTTCTTCAGGTGAGTGGTGAACTTAAGGAGCATAGAAATGAAATGGATCGAATTATCTTATTTCATTAACTTGGATCCAACTGATTGTTGGATCTATGTCTCCCCACCAATGGATTCTATGAATTGTGTGACGGTCCAAAATTTTCAATATTTGAAAATTAAAATATTTAATTGATTTTAGATATTGAAAGTTGTTTTTAAGGTTGAGTTTCAATTTTACAATGAATTTAGCAATTCAATTATCAAATTTAATTATAGAAATTTGGGTAAAATTGTAAATCTTCAATTTTAAGCCTGTTAAAAATAATTAGATGGCCTAGAAAATTTACATTGATAATACTGAAGATAATGGAAGCTTCAGAATTTAATTTGAAAATGAATTGTTCAGTATTGAAATTTTGTCGTTTAAATCGATATTTAAAAATAGCCTTCCGAGGCACAGTCTCAGATTTCGACGAAACCTATTCCATTGGATCTGTAATATTGTAGTATTATCGGATTTCAATTTTTGAAGTGTTTGGAGTTGTCATTTGGCCGTACGATAAGCAAACGCGCTAAAATTTCTATCAAAATTCAATTTAATAACTGGTTCAAAACGCTATCTTCTCCATACGATCGAATTTGAACTCGAAACCTTTTCCATTGCGTTCGAAATAGGCATATAACATTATAAACGCCTGGCGGCGTGTCTTGATTGGAGATCGAGATTGAGAGTTGCAAAATTTATACAATTTAAATTTAAATTCAAAATTGAAAATATAATATTATTGCAATTCGAAAATGTGGTGAGCTTTTCAACATGTAGAGAAATTCTCAGCACGTGTCATTCCAATTGAACACGCGTCATCATATTCATCTCGTATCAAATAAATTGAAAAAAATCAGATTCGTAGAATACAAAACGAAATCACTTTGCTCAATAAAAAAATCTCTCGTTCCTTATTTTCTCGTTCAGACAGTTCAAATCATGGCCAATCGAAATCAATCAAGGCCAAGCTTTCTAAAGAAAACCCCAAATCGAGTTTCCCCTCTTCAGATTAAAATATAAAAAAAAGGAAAAAAAGGAAATCGCGACCCACTTCGCGATAGGGGCTCAAGCGCGGCGCCGTGGGAGTCGAACTTGTAGATGGGGTTGTGGTCGTGTTCGATCGATCGAGGGAGAAGCTCGAAGGTAGCAACGAACATCACCGGAGGTTTGTGCGCGCACGTGCGGTCGAAGCTAGAAGAAAGGTTGCTCTGCTAGATGGGGGTGGTCGTGTGTTCGTCCCAGATGGAATCTCAGGCGGCGCGTGCGCATCGGAGAACTCGAGGGGAGGGCAGCGATGATGTCGCGATCGATGGTAGCTGTAGTTATCAAATCGAAGCTCAGTGGCAGGCAAATTTCAACGGCAAACTAGGGTACGTCGCGATATTGGGTAAGACAGTAGGTAATTTTAAGTTTTTTGTTTTTTCAAAATTAAATATATATACAGTGAAGATAAAAATAAATATATAAGGTATTTCGAAAATAAAATAAAAAATATAATAATTTGTGTAGATGATTAATTTATATAGTAAACTTGTATAATTATTCTTAGTTACTAAATATAATCTATTAAAGAAAAATTTTAGTTTAAAATCAAATTTTATCATTGGTTAATTTAATTTATTAAGTGGGAATTTATTTCTAAATCGAATAGTTACTATCAAATGGAAATTAATTTTTCGACTAGCGGAATAAATTTGTATAAATGGTTCATCTAATTATTGTCATGAAGAATAATTTATTAAAGGAAACTTAGTTTTAAATTTTAAATTTTAGTTAAATAAAAATTATTAAAGGAGAAATTTGTTAATTAAAACTATCAAAATGAAAAATTGATTATTTGATTTATTTCGAATATTAATCAATTGTATAAAATTATCTATGCAAGGTCTAATACTATGAAGGAAACAATCCGGAATGAAAATGGATTGCATGCAAAGATAAGGTGAGATCTTCTCACTCAATCACTGATTTAATTTTAAATAGTTAAATTTTAAATTGATTGATTGTGTGTTTGCATAATTAATTTATTATTAGTTATATTAGTTTAGACCCTATGCGTCGCATAATAGCGGAGGTTATTATATTAAACCCATATACCGCGATATTCCACCTCGAAGTGGAATTGGTATTATATATTTATTTGGAGTTGTTGATTTCCCCCAATATATAGCGGATGAGACCCTATTGCGCCGCATAATGTGGACAATATTTTATAAATCCCAATATACGATATTCCACCTCGAAGTGGAATTGGTATTTAATTGTTGTGCTAATATCTGTGGATGCAGCAAAACAGGTTGGAGGGATCCAACTGGATTCCTCAAATATTTAATTTGTTTCTTATGTTGTGTAATGATTATTTGAAATCCGTGTATGACTATTTATGATTGAAATCGTTGAACGCTGTAATTTAGCCGAATATATTTTTGATATCGTAGGACACCAAAAATATATTTTGATTTTGAAATTTGGGTAGAAAATTTATAATAAATTCATTCAAAGGAATATGTTAATTTTAAAAGAGGTAAATTTAAATAGATAAAGTTTTATCTTTGAAAACTTATTGAATAAATTCCAAAAATATGGAAAAATATTTTAATAAAGGAATTTCGAGTAATGTTGTTTAATAGTTGAAGGATTTATTTAAGATACATATTTTTAATTTAAAGAGACAAAGAAATTTAATTCAAAACGAAATAAATTTAGAAATTAAATTTGGAATTTAATTTGGAGTTGAAATTTATTTTAGAAATCGATTCGGGAATTAATTTGAAGTTAGAATAAATCTTAGGAATCGATTTGGAAATTTGGTTAGGTGTTTTGGAAATAATTTGAGAAATCAATTTGAAACGGATTTGGTATTGGAAAATTAATTTGAGAAATCAATTTGAAATTGATTTGATATTGGAAAATTAATTTGGGAAATCAAATTGGAATTCAAATTTGTGTTTGTAATAAACCAAATCAATTTGGGATTTGATTGAGTTTGAAGATGATATTTGGGAATAAATTAAAATTCGTATATCAGTTGATATTTGGAAAAGTTAAATTCACAACGGGAATTTGTAAAGAAAAGAGAAATTGTTTGAAAATAAATATTGGTTTATTTTTTAAGCGTGGAAAGAAATTTACAAATTGGAATGTAAATTAAAATAAATCAAGAAGATTTATTAATTTATTGGAATGGTCCATTTTGTAATAGGAAAAGAATTCTTCCCCGGAAAGCCGAGTATATTTTTAAAATAGCTTTTGAATAAAATTTAAAAGTTTTCGATTTGGTTTTAAAATAATATTGTTGGAAAAATTAGTTTTGGAAATTGTTTTAAATAAATTTTTTTAGTTAATTATATAAGGGATTATTTTAAAGATTAAATTGATTTTTAATTTATAAAATGGTTATTTAAATATTTATACTTTATCTACTAATTTTATTTTAAAATTAGTTTTGGACTTGAATTTTTATATGAGATATTAGTCTATTTTTCATAACTAATATTTAAGCAAATATTCTAAAATAGTTTATTTTAAATGTTTCCAAGTATATTTGAATAAGTATGTTTATTTATTTTAAAATATTTGAAATCGGCAGATTTTCAGTGGAAATGAATAAATATTGGAAATGTTTTCCGCGTAAGGGAAAATTGATTTGAAATTTATTTTCAAAGGATTGAAATGTGAAAAATTGATTTGAATTTGTTTTCAAAGTGTTAAAAGTGAAATTTTATCTTGCGAAGAAATTTTGAAAATAATAATAATTGGGGGAAAATTATTTGAAATCCAGTGACTGTTGTGAATGATGATTGATAGTTAAATAACCGACTATCAATATTGGCCTTAATCGGCATTTGAATTTCGATGCGACCGGGAGTCGAATTCCAAATGGATATTCGAAAACCACACCGAACCTTTGTGATTGTGATGGATCTTTTGTTTAAAAGATCAAAATGAAGTTTTTGTGAATTGTTTGAATCTGAATGAACACTTATTTTTAAAATAAGCGCTCGTTATTCGGATTAGCCGGGAGAGGACCTTATGTCATAAAACCCATTCCGAATAACGATACGACAAAATGGGATTACATTTGAAGATGGTGTTGAAGACCGGGTATTTTCGAAGGCGGAAGGATTACCTGTCGAATGTCTCTGCACCGGGTTGCTCCGGTATAGAGATTTTATCACCCTTTGTGATGGAGATTCCGGACGTGATTAGTGAATATCTGGATTTGCAAAGGCTTTTTTGGAAGTGCCTTCGGATCCATTCAATCCCGGAACGGACTTGTATGGATGTGTGTCTGATGTTACACTTTGAGATGTAAAGCTGGTTTCTATCAAATACATTTCTGTTGGTGGAGGAGAATTCATTCTCTTAGCTTAACATCCTTCTCTGAGACGTATGAGCTCAGAGGTTATGTAGTTGATGGTTACTAGTGATACATTCCCAAATTGGTAATGTGGCATATGAAGTGCTGCTGATCATTTGTTGATCGAAGCATGGCTTTTGTTAAAAGCGTAGCTTTGTGGACGAGACTTTATCGAGCCTCACACCTCGAAATGGTCGAAATAGGAAAAATGCAGCAAGGTTATAGGGGGTAGCGCCCCTCAAGGCATGTGCATTTCCTTCTAGATAGAAGTGGTATTATTGTAATGAGCCCAGATACTTAACTTATGTGAATATCGCAAATATATATTACTTTGTGATTGTTGTTGTTGAGGATCCTCGGATAAAGGTTGTTTACAACTGGGGGATGGCATACTCGTGTCAGTAGTTACCTATTTTTGCAGAGGTAGCCCGTCCTTGTGTTGGCAGAGATCCGGTTAGGTTCTCGGGGCGTCCATCCAGAGGCGTATCCATATGGCAATGGGAAGTTCCTTGGCCTGACCATTTGTTGGGAACCCAATTCCCAATATGAACCCGGTATGGTTTTAGTTGTATAACCTGCCATCTACTTATGGTGGCGCCCCACTATTTTGATGGTAGCTATAGTTGGCATAGTTCGGAGTGTCTATGCTAGCTAAGATTAATATTACACTTTCGAAATGTTTTCCACACTAGGCACTAATAATAATAATATCAAAGGATTTTGCGTATCAAGCATGTTTGACTATCATAAGGAGAAATCTCCTCCAATTCTGCGTTTGCATTGTTTGTGTAGCAGGAGGCTTTACGATAGTTTCATTTTCTAAAAAGCATTGCGGATTTATTTTAAATTCCTTTGTTTTCTTTTGTAAAAGGATAACCGTTTTTAAGATCTCACACCAGTCCCATGACTGTCTTGGAGTTTATTGTTCCCCTTATAAACTCTAGGTGCCCATAATTTTCCACACGGGCAGCGTAGAGTCAGGTTATCAGTTATTCGGGAGCAAAGTCAAAAAAGAGTTGCCGTGGAGATCAGGAGTTAAATCTGGATGGGAAGACGTATATCTTACTATGTAGTTGTCCGTTGCGTGTGGTTAGTGCAAATCAGTTTTGATATAGTCAAGTTATAGTAACTGCCAGTGATGTATGATGTTGCAAACTCTGATGTTGTATTGTATCAATTGAGATGATTCTTTGTTTTAAAGATTATACATTTATCTATTATATATATTGTTCCGCTGCGAAATGTGAGATTCTGTTATTGTTTCTGTTTTTCTTCTACCTGTTCATTCTTTAAACCCTAAAGACTCGTAGGTTTGTTCCTCTTTGGCTAAGTTTTTGTGGAAATTTGCCAGCTCAAAAGGGGTACGGATTTGCGGGCCTTTACAATGTGGTATCAGAGCATTTGGTTAAGCAACAACCTTGGCTCTGTTGGGTGTTACTCATTAGAGATAGAGTCAGTAGTGCTCTAGAATGATTTTGAGTGTAATGATAGATATGAGTGCATATTTGTTAGTGAATATAAAAAAATAGTTTTATATTGTGATGATTGGTTTGTTGAGTGATGTATGGATTCCGGTCGGTATAGTCCATACAACTCTATCGATAGGAATCTCTAAACACTCGTACAGAACAATTCGACATGATATTGTTTTAAAATTAGGGTAAATGAAATAACTTTACCCAAAACTATTTTGTGTATAAAAGAGAATAATTTTCCATAAATTATATAGTATATGGGTGCTTGTTTGCTAGGAAGCGATAATATTAAACTATTAACATTGATTATTGAATAAGAATTGAAATCATAATCAAAAAGTGAAGAAATAAAATCCATATACAAATGAAAATTGAGAATGTAAATTATAAATGTGATTTATAATTTGAAATAGAATTCTAGAGAAGATTTTGGAAAAGTTTTTGAAAGGATTTGGAATTTTGGAAATTAATTCCTTTAAAGTTTGAAAATGGTTTTCAGGGGTTTGGAAAAGATGTTTTGAAGGGATAAAGGCTCTAAACTCTTTTCGATCACTGGAAATGTAACGACCCGAAATTTTCGATCCCGAAAATTCCAGATAGTTATGAAAAAGAAGAAAGAGATAGAAGAAGAAGAACAGAAACACCATACATCTCACATTCGCAGCGGATAAAATATAATAATCAATAATAACAGTTTACAAAAAAATACTATATCTGTCGATTACATTTAATATACATCAGAGTTTCACATAATTTACAATCACTGAATATTTACAATTATCATGTCTCGGATTAACAATAATATAAATTCAGCGGAAATACTCTATACAATATTGTCATCCATCTCGCCTCCTGAGCTCCAGAACGTCCTACCTGAAAATCTATAACACTCGGTCTGACCCGAGCATTACACCAAAGTAACACCCGGGTCAGGCTGGAAACCAGCGTGAGTAAACCCAATTAACATGGAATACCAAAGAAATCAACTTTTATAAACCCGGGTAACATATATCAATTCTCAAGCCACAAATTATTATAGACAACACTAAGTCCACATTTAAATTCCTGAATACCAAAGATTTAGATTTTTAAAACAGTCCAATACCTCCAAATCACTTCAATCCAGATATAGATTTTTATATATCAATCTACAAACATTCAAAGTGGTTTCGGGTATTTCTCCTATACCCGACCCCGGTCTCTTCGAACCTCATGTTATCCTATCCCAAATTATTTAAATGAAATACACAACATTTCATATCAGAGATATCAACACATTCAAAACATCCAATATCATTCAATCATCCATCACATACAAATTAATTCAATGGTTCTAATTGAATTTCTAACCACATTCATTTAGATTCCTTCATTCAGTATTAGTTAATTCCAAAATCAATTAATTAGTCAACCCTTCACTATTCATCTTAATTAATCAATCTTGATTAATTATTTTTCAATTACATTCAAGTAATTATCTTAAATTAACTTCAAAATATTAATTAGTCTCAACTAAGATCATTGAGCAATCTTAAATACCTCATGAATTAATGAATTATATAATTACATCGATCCTTAATTACTTATACTAATTAACTTCTCATATCACTTATTACTGATTATTTCATCTTAATTAATCAATCTTCAATTACATTCTTTAATTACATTAATTAATTATTTCCAATTATATTTTAATTTGTTCCAATCTAAATTAATTACTTTAATTCAACCACAATATTAATCAATCTTGATTACCCTCAACCTGTAATTAACTATCTTTCATTTTACTTCATTCATAAATTAATTACTCCTTACTTAACTATCTTAATTAATCAAGTGATTATTTATCACACCATCAAATGATTTTTCTGAATTACTTATCTTAGTAAATTAATTTAATCTTAATTAATTAATTCAAACCCTTAGTAACTTTTAAGACGGAGACATTTCCTTATTTATGTTGAAGTTTAAAACAACTTAAAATTTACCAATATTTCGAGTTAAGCAACAATTAACTCGAGAACCATCCAAACCAAAATCACCAAATCATCAATGCACGGTGCATATCAAATCAGTTCAATCATTCAACCACATATTTAAATTTAACCATTTAAATTTAAATAGAAATCCAACAAAGTGAGATTTACTCACTTTTGATTTCCTGAATTTGCAATCCACTTCATTCTTGACTTGGTTTATCCATGATTTGACCTTGAATAAATATTAAATGATTTTATGAATATTCAAACAATTTGGACAAATCAATTTCTATTTAATAAATTCCATTTTACCTAATAAGTCAATTTCAAACTAATTTTCTGTTTATAAAATATTATCTAGTTATTAAATAATTATATAAGTTATTACCATTTTGTAAATTTAGTTTAACCAAATCTTTACTTAATCAAATAATTAAATTTTCTTAAACTAATTTTGCCCCCCCCCCCTTTTTTAAATCTTTACACATATTACCCAATCCGGAAACTAATAAAAGTTCATATCTAAATCTCAACACGGCAGTAACAATAATTTTTCTTTCCATGTGCATATATTATAAACTTAGGAAAAATTTAAAAATAAAATAAAACTGCTCACCAAACTGTCGCGAATCCACCACTCCACCTCCTGAATGCCGCCGTCGGCCTCACGAGCATGATACCGTAGATCGCAGCCAAGCACGCATGCGACCGCTCACAACCGAACGCGAACCACCCCATCGCCTCTTCTTCTCGCCTCACGACCCATCGTCACAGCCACCTTCAACTTCTCCTCCCATTCGCGCCAACCCCCTGCGCTAGATGTCACTGCTCTCCCCTAATTCGAACGCGACAGGAAGATTCGACCCCTCCACCACGAGCTCGAGACTGCCCTCACGATCCGCCCTCGCCTCGACAATAGTCAATACCCCAACTCGAGTCGAGTTGCAATCGTTTACCTTTCTCTTTCTTTTTTTAATTATCGAATTGATTTTGGAAAATGATGGAAAGAAAGCTCGGCCATTATATTTGATTTTTTTTTTAGATCGATTGCTGCTTATCAATGTGAGGGAGACGGGGAAATAAAATAAAAAATAGGTGGGTGAGAGGCTTCTTGGGTACGATTAAAGCAAAATATCTATGACCTTATTTCTTTAAATTTTATTATATCTTCAAAACGTCACATAAACTGCCATTTAAATCGAACCCCTTTTAAGAAATGCCGTTAGGCAATTATAATATTCTACCCGCGTCCCGTACATGATGAAACGTGTTTCAGAACCTAAGTCGATCGTATGCATGAGTTACAGAAGAAAACGATCCGTTTTAAAAAAATAAATCGATTGCAATAGTTCTAAGCATTTTGAGCTGCCAGGTCAAACAACAACTCCGATTGCTACGAAAATTGAAATCCGATAATAACTAACTATTATGGATCCAATGGAACTGGTTTCGTCGAATTCTGAGACCGTGCCTCGGAAGGCTATTTTTAAATTCAATTTAAACGATATATTATTAAAATTGATCAAATTACTTTTAAATTAAATTTCAATTATCCTATTATCTTCAGTATCATCGTTATAAATTTTATAAGCCTTCAAATTATTCTAAACAGGCTTAGAAATTCCAGATTCAACAATTTACCCAATTTCACTTATTAAATTCAATATTTAAACTATATAATTCAATAATTTAATTATCAAGTAGATATTGATATCTTGAATTCAAGTTAAAATTAACCTTTAAATAGTTAAAATCAATTAATTATTCCAATTTACATAGTTAGAAATTCCGGATCGTCACATTCCTCCCCCCTTAAAAGAATTTCGTCCCCGAAATTACTAGTTAGGAAGAATGGACCAATATCCGTTTACTTTTCCCAAAACCCACAATCAACATCTTACCAACTATCTTCTATTGAAGACCCACTATCACCTTAACCAACTTCCCAAACCTTCCTTAGTTTCCAACAATCCCCTTTTACCCAATCGTTTAAATTTCAATTTAAAAACAAAATTTGAATTCTCAAAATTTTCTCAAAATTTTTCTAACTCCCTAAATTTCCAGAAAATTTTGCGAGCGTCCCCTTTGCGCGGCTAGCTCGGCACAACTACAAAAGGCCTCTATGGGCTACCAAATTCCAAAAAGAAAACAGAAAGCCAAGTGGCTAGATCAAAAACCCAATCCAATCTCATACAGAAATTAAAATACATACATTTTTGTCGGGCAATACAAATTTATCTTTTGGAATTAAATCCAATTCCCCCTTTTAATACCTGCATAACCTACTTAGCAATAATATCCAATCATAGCCCTTCCAAATCTTTACATACTTTTCCTTACAGAAGTTTTCATATCAATTTCTATTCAAATTAGTTTTCACCGTTTCATATGAATTCAATTTATTTTCGATTTCTAATATTGAGTTTTATCTTTCATTTAAACTGATTCATATTAATTTCATTTACTAGTTTACTTAAATTTCCAATTTGAAATTTTTTTGTCGTTAACCAATTTTCTCAAAATTTTCCAAAAATTTTCTAACTCCCAAAATTTTCGCAAAATTTTTGGCATAGTCTCCTTTGTATGGAGGAGCTTTTGCAATTTGACAAGAGATATAAATATATACATCGACCCACACGGTCGGAAAAAGCAAAAACAGTTCATATTTCCTATTTTTATTGCGTAGGCGTACCTTATTTAGCATTTTAAGCATGCGGCTTATTTATTTTAGCAATTAGTGCAATCCAAATCCAACCAAACGGCCTTCTGATACCTATACTTACTCAATTTAAATATGTAAGTGCCATATATAGAGTATTTATCAGCATTTCATTTACTTTAATAGCAAATCACAAGCGTTTCACTTATATTTAATAGCTAAACACATATATATCATAAGCAGCAAGCACCAAAACGCTTTCCATAAGCGATTTATATAACCTTTAAGCTAATTCAATTGCTTTCAATCAATTTATAATCCATTTCATTCAGTTTCAATGGTTTGCAACTCAATTTCTTACATCCTATTGATTTTTAATCCAAACAAGCTCATATTCACTTCAAATGATCCAGAATCAATTTTATTTAATCTCTATCAACTCATAGAATTTTAATTACTTTTATTTACGCCGAACGACAACCATTTTTATGCAATTTCGACGATATTTGTTTAATAGAGTATCTATTTTAGTTTATAACTACTTTAGATTAATTTTCAACTCATTTTATATTTAATTCCATTTCATTTCTATTTTATTCACCCACCATTCATTAGCTCGACACATTTCATTCTTGTATACTTCTAACCATTCCCAAATTAATTCAATCCAAGCTTTTATTTAATGGGCTTTCACTCTTATTCGAAGCCAAGCTTCCCTAAATTTTAAAATTAAGTGAATTTACTTTAATTTATTTCAACATCAAACTTAAATTTAATTATTTGGTTCTCATTTAAATTCAGTTAGCCCGTCTCTTTTAAATTTTAATTTTAATTCACCTTCTTAATTTATCAAAATAATATCCAACCGCATACTTAACTTATTTATACTTCAAATTAATATACCACCAAATTCAAGTTCAGTCTGATAATCCAATTCCAATCACAACTTTGGTTTAATTTTTTTTTTCTATCAGACTTTATCCATTTATTATTTAACTCAATTAACCCATTTTAAAATTTTCATATATTTACTTAATTCATTATCGAGTTTACTTCATTAATACAAAGTTATTCTCAATTTATTTCTATTCACTTGGATTTTGTTTTGCAACTCAAACCATTTCTATTATAATCACTTCTCTTATATCCAATTTAATTGCAAATTTCATTAAATATTATTCAAATCACACTTGAATTTTATTTGTAATTCAAACCATCACATTTTCAATCCAACTCTATTTTATTTTTATTTTTACAACATCTCTTCTTATTTAATTCATTATCAAATCTAACTCGAATTCTATTTACAATTCTAATTCAATTACAAACTCCATTATTAATTTACAATCCATTTATTTACCCGAGTTAAATTTTATTAACTTACTCAATCAAACAATTATTTAACCAATTAGCTTATTTCCAACTTCTAAATCAATATTCGATTTTAATTACAAAATCACTTCATTAAAATTCTAGTTTGGATTTCCTTTTATCTCCCCAAAATTCCAACATCTTTATTTAAAAAAAATTAGAAATGCTTTTAATTTCACATCATACTTAATAAAATAGCTCTTTATAAAAAAATACTTTTTATGACTCGATGTCTCAACCAGTCCATCCTTGTTCTCACGTTGATCAGGCGAAAGACTGAAAATCTATAAGTACTTGGTAAGCCCGTTTTCAACCCCCAGTGAAAATACTTGAAAAATAATTTTATTGAAAATATCGAAAACAGTTTTTGAAAATAAAGGAAATACCTTTAGTGAGGATGCTCTGGAAATCATCACCCCCATCCATGGTCGCAGTTAACCCGATGGTTACGTTGCCATCCCAACAAAATCCATAGATTACTGTAGGCCTCCACACCCCTCGATTACACCATGGAACCCACGATAGATCGCAGCTACAACTGGGGTTACGTAGCTATCACAGCAAAAACCCATATAACTGTAGGCATCGGCGCCATCGAATTTCGCTGCCAAAAATGAAACTTCTCTACTCCATTTGACCATAGATCGCAGTCTACCGATGTTGCGTTGCCTTCCCAGCAAAATCAAGTGTAGAACGTTGACACTCATCCTCCACACGATTTTCGCTATGGTCCCCACAGTAGATCGCAGCGACATCAAGTTACATTGTCGTCACAGCATAACCCAAATGCCCCTGTAGGCATCAGCGCCCTCGACTTTCGCTACCCAATAATCCTCAGGAACTAGTTTTGTCCGGACTCCTCACAGGATCAACTTTAGAAACCCCCCTTGGGGCTCAAGGCAGCACCACCCGGTGGCACTCCTGAGAAGTTCATTTCAATGGAGCGCCTTTTTCCCCAGAGCCATCATCAAAGCATTTTATACTATACACATATATTATCTTTAAATCATACACCTGGTATGATCTCATACAAAGCTCCTTTACACAAAATCAATTATTCCAAAAATCGATAATTCTCAAACTAGGCTTCCCAAATTCAATATTGATTTTACCCAAAAATCAAAAGCCTTTCCAAATCCAAAGGTTCTCAAAACCTTTTCCAAAATCCTCATAAGATCCTCTATATATATATATATATATATTCAAATATATATAAATTTTTAAAACTTTGGATCATTTCAAACTTATATAAAATCCCTTTCTATTCACATTTCCTTAAATTCCCTTTACTTATTTACAATTGCCTTAATCCTCACTTGGATTATCACTTCAATTCTTATCTCAGTTGGGTATTAAATCATAACAGTTTGAACTCCCCAGTTTATTTAGAAAATAGCTTGAATTTTTTTAAAAAATAGATAAGTAGTTGAAAAATAATTAATAGTTTGCAAAATAGCTTTATAATAGTTAACTAATGGTAAAATAGTTGAAAAATAGTTAAATAGTACCAGAAATTTTAGGTAATTGAAAAATAATAATTTATTTGTAAAATAGTTGAAAAATAGTAATTAGTTTATAAAACAATTGAAAAATAGTAATTAGTTTAGAAAACAGTTGAAAAATGATTAAATATCTCCAAAATAATTGTAAACCAAGTATAAAATAATTTGGCTTTAAGAAAGAAAAGTTGTATATATTAAATAGCCTAGAAAAATAAATTTATATTAAAACAATTTATATTGGAAATAGTCAAGAGTCAAACTGTTCACTACCTTAACAATTCAACTTAAATTTCCACTTCCATTTAATTGACTCAATTCCAACTTGAATAACTTCAATTTCTATTAAAATTTATTTAATCCCAATTCAAGCCGAATCAATCTTGATTCCCTTCCCAATTTAAATCAAATTCCATTTAATTTTAATCATGTTCAACTTATATTATAATTCCAAATTATCCCAATCAATTTGAATTATTATCAATTTAACCCATTTTAAATTCAAATTATTTCAACATAATCCAATTCAATTTCTCATTTAAATTTTTAAACTTATACATATTCAATCACCAATTCAATTAATTCAAACAAATTTCAATTTTGAACTAATTCAATTTCAAATCTTGAATTTAAACTATCTCGAATTATATAAATTCGAGTTAGATTCTCAAAGGTTGGTTTAACCATTTAAACCAAATTAACCTTTATTAAAGTTTTTAATCAATTTAATTTCTGAGTTCAATTCTCAAAATTCCATTTTAAATTATCCTTACTTATGTATTTCATGGTTCAATACAATTTTATTTTAAAATTTTAATTTATTACTCAATTTTATCTTTCAGTTTTGAAGCCAGTTCTTAAATCAGTTTATTTTACAACGCAATTATTCAAATTTATTTTATTTATACACTACCATTCTCTATTTAAAGATTTTTATTAACAATAGGGTGATATCATCCAATTTATTTTAAAACGCCCATCTATTTTCAAATTTTAAATCTCAAACCCGTTTTGAGATCACACAAATTCCCAATTCCAATCAACCATTTATCTTTCCAAGTTAAATCTCAATTTCATCTTGAAATATCCAATTCAAATTGTTCATTCGCACTTATTTAACTTCTCCCAAGTTAAATTTCAATTTGCTTAATCCAATCAATCTTACTCAATTTGAATTCCCACTTCAAATTTCAAAATTCTTCCCCTCTTATAAGTTCAAAACTTATATCACTTTGGGTTTTCCATCACACTTCAGGGAAAATCAAAACTCAACATTTAGAGTTTATTTCAAATTATCTTTGATATCATGTATATCCATACATATATACATATTTATTTCTTGGCCCTCTCAGCCATGTTTCATAATTTTAAACCACCTTGGTTTTGAATCCAAATTAAACTTCAAACAACCCATTGTTTGCAACAAGTCCCAGTTATCCAAATAATACTTATTCATTATTTTTCATCACTTTGAAACAAAATTTTCAAATTCCGAGACCAAATTTAGAATTTTATTTTCAATCAATTAAATTTTAATTTAGTTGTATTTCTATTTCTACTTAATTTAATTCCAATTCTAGACTTCAGTTGGTTGTATTATGTTACTTCTTAGTATTAATTCCAATAATCTATCAACCAATTACCTTAATATTTATTAGAATGAAATATTTCTTTATATATCAAAATATACTTTTATATAAAATCATTTAAAACCTTTATATAAGAAAATAACAAGTACGCTCTCATATATAAATATTCTCAGCTCATTCTAGAGTCCTACAGACTCTATTAAATGAGTAATCCCCACCAGAGCCAAGGTTCTCGCTTAACCTTTCTGCTCTGATGCCAAATGTAACGACCCGAAAATCTCGATCCCGAAAATTCCAGATAGTTATGAAAACGAAGAAAGAGATAGAAGAAGAAGAACAGAAACACCATACATCTCACATTCGCAGTGGATAAAATATAATAATCAATAATAACAGTTTACAAAAAAATACTATATCTGTCGATTACATTTAATATACATCAGAGTTTCACATAATTTACAGTCACTGAATATTTACAATTATCATGCTCGGATTAACAATAATATAAGTTCAGCGGAAATACTCTATACAATATTGTCATCCAGCTCGCCTCCTGAGCTCCAGAACATCCTACCTGAAAATCTGTAACACTCGGTCTGACTCAAGCATTACACCAAAGTAACACCTGGGTCAGGCTGGAAACCAGCGTGAGTAAACCCAATTAACATGGAATACCAAAGAAATCAACTTTTATAAACCCGGGTAACATATATCAATTCTCAAGCCACAAATTATTATAGACAACACTAAGTCCACATTTAAATTCCTGAATACCAAAGATTTAGATTTTTAAAACAGTCCAATACCTCCAAATCACTTCAATCCAGATATAGATTTTTATATATCAATCTACAAACATTCAAAGTGGTTTCGGGTATTTCTCCTATACCCGACCCCGGTCTCTTCGAACCTCATGTTATCCTATCCCAAATTATTTAAATGAAATACATAACATTTCATATCAGAGATATCAACACATTCAAAACATCCAATATCATTCAATCATCCATCACATACAAATTAATTCAATGGTTCTAATTGAATTTCTAACCACATTCATTTAGATTCCTTCATTCAATATTAGTTAATTCCAAAATCAATTAATTAGTCAACCCTTCACTATTCATCTTAATTAATCAATCTTGATTAATTATTTTTCAATTACATTCAAGTAATTATCTTAAATTAACTTCAAAATATTAATTAGTCTCAACTAAGATCATCGAGTAATCTTAAATACCTCATGAATTAATTAATTATATAATTACATCAATCCTTAATTACTTATACTAATTAACTTCTCATAAGTCACTTATTACTGATTATTTCATCTTAATTAATCGATCTTCAATTACATTCTTTAATTACATTAATTAATTATTTCCAATTATATTTTAATTTGTCCCAATCTAAATTAATTACTTTAATTCAACCACAATATTAATCAATCTCGATTACCCTCAACCTGTAATTACCTATCTTTCATTTTACTTCATTCATAAATTAATTACTCCTTACTTAACTATCTTAATTAATCAAGTGATTATTTATCACACCATCAAATGATTTTTCTGAATTACTTATCTTAGTAAATTAATTTAACCTTAATTAATTAATTCAAACCCTTAGTAACTTTTAAGACGGAGACATTTCCTTATTTATGTTGAAGTTTAAAACAACTTAAAATTTACCAATATTTCGAGTTAAGCAACAATTAACTCGAGAACCATCCAAACCAAAATCACCAAATCATCAATGCACAGTGCATATCAAATCAATTCAATCATTCAACCACATATTTAAATTTAACCATTTAAATTTAAATAGAAATCCAACAAAGTGAGATTTACTCACTTTTGATTTCCTGAATTTGCAATCCACTTCATTCTTGACTTGGTTTATCCACGATTTGACCTTGAATAAATATTAAATGATTTTACGAATATTCAAACAATTTAGAAAAATCAATTTCTATTTAATAAATTCCATTTTACATAATAAGTCAATTTCAAACTAATTTTCTGTTTATAAAATATTATCTAGTTATTAAATAATTATATAAGTTATTACCATTTTGTAAATTTAGTTTAACCAAATCTTTACTTAATTAAATAATTAAATTTTCTTAAACTAATTTTGCCCCCTTTTTTTTTTAAATCTTTACACATATTACCCAATCCGGAAACTAATAAAAGTTCATATCTAAATCTCAACACGGCAGTAACAATAATTTGTCTTTCCATGTGCATATATTACAAACTTAGGAAAAATTTAAAAATAAAATAAAACTACTCACCAAACTGTCGCGAATCCACCACTCCACCTCCTGAATGCCGCCGTCGGCCTCACGAGCATGATACCGTAGATCGCAGCCAAGCACGCACGCGACCGCTCACAACCGAACGCGAACCACCCCATCGCCTCTTCTTCTCGCCTCACGACCCATCGTCACACACACCTTCAACTTCTCCTCCCATTCGCGCCAACCCCCTGCGCTAGATGTCGCTGCTCTCCCCTAATTCGAACGCGACAGGAAGATTCGACCCCTCCACCATGAGCTCGAGACTGCCCTCATGACCCTCCCTCGCCTCGACAACAGCCAATACCCCAACTCAAGTCGAGTTGCACTCGTTTACCTTTCTCTTTCTTTTTTTAATTCTCGAATCGATTTTGGAGAATGATGGAAAGAAAGCTCGGCCATTATATTTGCTTTTTTTTTAGATCGATTGCTGCTTATCAATGTGAGGGAGACGGGGAAATAAAATAAAAAAATAGGTGGGTGAGAGGCTTCTTGAGTACGATTAAAGGAAAATATCTATGACCTTATTTCTTTAAATTTTATTATATCTTCAAAACGTCACATAAACTGCCATTTAAATCGAACCCCTTTTAAGAAATGCCGTTAGGCAATTATAATATTCTACCCGCGTCCCGTACATGATGAAATGTGTTTCAGAACCTAAGTCGATCGTATGCATGAGTTACAGAAGAAAACGATCCATTTTAAAAAAATAAATCGATTAGAATAGTTCTAAGCGTTTTGAGCTGCCAGGGTCAAACGACAACTCCGATTGCTACGAAAATTGAAATCCGATTATAACTAACTATTACGGATCCAATAGAACTGGTTTCATCGAATTCTGAGACTGTGCCTCGGAAGGCTATTTTTAAATTCAATTTAAACGATATATTATTAAAATTGAACAAATTACTTTTAAATTAAATTTCAATTATCCTATTATCTTCAGTATCATCGTTATAAATTTTATAAGCCTTCAAATTATTCTAAACAGGCTTAGAAATTCCAGATTCAACAATTTACCCAATTTCACTTATTAAATTCAATATTTAAACTATATAATTCAATAATTTAATTATCAAGTAGATATTGATATCTTGAATTCAAGTTAAAATTAACCTTTAAATAGTTAATATCAATTAATTATTCCAATTTACATAGTTAGAAATTCCGGATCGTCACAGGAAAATAATTTCGGTGATGACTACAGCATCATCGATGTTCATTTTCGGGTGTCCAAAAGAGGGATTGCGGCCAAGTCGTTTTAAATGAAAGATTTGCAAAAACTGGGTTTGGTTTTGGAAATTCAAAAGATAATTTGAATTGATTTCTAAAAATGATTTTTGGAAGATTGAAAAACAAAATTCTGTAATACTATATAAAATATTTATGGAATATCATTAAGTTTGATAACTGTTAACCCTAACTCGTTCACAAGTTAACAGGTCCACGAGTTAAGGCATGTACGACTCAAGGCATGTACGACTCAAGGCATGTACGACTCAAGGCATGTACGAGTTAAAGGATACATGAGTCAGCAACTTCCTACAACTTAAAGACCTCTACGAGTTAGCAAGCTTACGAGATAAGCAGCCTACGAGTTAAGGAGTACCCGAGTTAAGCTACTTGCGAGATAAGCCTTTACGAGTTAGCATATCTACAAATTAGCAAGTGTACGAGTTAAGATCTTCCACAAGTTAAGCCTCTACGAGTTAATCCTCTGCGAGTTAAGATCTTCTACGAGTTAGCAGGCATACGAGTTAAGAAAAGCTAACGACTTAAGGTCTTTACGACTTAAGGAAATTGATGGCCTACGACTTAATGATAACTGCAGTTTGTACGACTTCAGACCCTTACGACTTAAAGAAGTTATACGACTTAAGGAGGATACGACCTAAAGACACACCTCTTAACTCGTCTACGAGTTAAGACTTGCTTTAAACCAGTTGCAATTGGTTAAGTCGACTACGACTTACGACATAAAAAGAGTCGTATACGACTTAAGAAAGGAAATTAGCAATTGCAGCCAGATAACTCGCACACGACTTAGAACTTAGGGATGGGTTCAAAAAAGGGGAACTGCCATAGACTCGGCTCAGTGACCCGGGGACGACTTACCTTAAGTCGAACACGACTTATCTTAAGTCGGCCACGAGTTAGGACTTAGCACTTTTTCCGCCCAGAACTCTCTATAAATATGAAACCATCTCCAACATGCAAAGGACCTTTGGGGCTCATTCTCTTCAAGCGCCATTACTCTGCCGAATTCCAGACGACTTCAAAGCTTTTTAGATCCAACAAACTTCTAAAGGAACTCCATGAAGGAATCATCCACATTCACCATGGATTTGAAGATGATTGTCAACATCAAAGCTTGAGCTACTTGTTTCACATATCCTATCACTTGAAGTGTGTTGTAATTGAAAGATCTTGTAAAGAATTGTAATCAAACTAGTGATAAAAAGATTAAAGTGGACGTAGGCTGGATTATAAGCCGAACCACTATAAATACTGTGTCTCTTACTGTTTTTCTACATACTTTCTGCTTATTTCTGTTTCCCGTACAAACGGGTGGTGCTTTCACAATCACATCTTATACACCAGGGTGTTAGCGTTTAAATTTTTTTTCGTTAACATTTTTGGTGCTTTCACTGAGAATTGAACTCAGGACATCTATCATCATTGTTTCAGAAAGATTTGTAGATAGAGTTTCTTTAAGAACCAGAAGTCTATCCGAAATCATGGCTCCTGGAAGGAAAAGTAAATCTGTGAGATCTGCAAACATTCAAGAGGGAACCTCCACTTCCCCAACACCAAATCAAGCCACTCCAGCTGTTGGAGTTTCAAAAGCGGAATTGGACGCTGCTATCTTTGGGTTGAATCAGCAAATAAATGCCCAGAACGCGCAATTGGAAGCTCAGAATGCTCAGAATGCTCTGATTCTGAATAGGTTAAACGATCTGCTCGGGGCAAACCGTCAACCTGCGAATAATGAAAGGAACTTTGTCGGTAATGTCCATGATGCTGAAACTAGAAACATTCCCGAAAGGGCTGCTAGCCCCTTTGAACAGACATTGCCTGAGGCTGGAGGATCCAGAAATAGGAATGACGAAGAATATCTTTCTGGTATGGTTCGACAGATTATGAAAGAAAGTATGCAAAGGGTCGAAGATGAGAAAGAGTGGGGTTTCGCTCCGAGCAAGACTCCGTTTACTGAAAAGATCCTAAAAGCTGAATTCCCAAGGAAGTTCGTCCCTCCGACCATTCCAGCTTACAAAGGGACAAGTGATCCAAATGAGTTCCTGTACAAATATGATTGGCACATGACAGGTGCCAGAGCTTCTGACGAGATAAAATGCCGCTATTTTCCTGTGTATTTGGAAGGGGTAGCTCTGCTTTGGTTCACAAAACTACCTGTCCGGTCCATCGATCAGTTTTCAGACCTAACCAGGAAATTTAAAGAGCAATTTAGGCTATATGCTTCAAAGGCAAAAGACATCATGTCGTTATCCGGTTTGGAACAGAATCCGGGGGAAACTATCAAGTCTTTTTTAAATCGCTTTAATATAGCGTTAGCTGAGGTGGATAATGCAGAACCCCGCATGGTCTTGACCTATTTGATGAGAGCTATTGATAAGTCAAGTGAATTCGGAAAGTGGCTGAACATGAAGGAGCCAAATTCTCTGGAAAAGTTCTACAAAAAGGCGGATGAATTCATGCGTTTGGAAAGCCGTCCTGTCCCGGCAAAGGCAACAGTAGAGAAAGCTGAAGACAACACTGCTGCGCCACGTAAGAATGGATCTGTGGGACAGAAAAGAGAAAATAATGATGGAAGGAAACAACACAATTCGAAGAAGCCTCGATCCTTCAAGCCATCAGAATATACTCCTTTGTTAGAGACACCAGAGCGCATCTACCTGGCTACAAAAGATTCTTTTGAGTATCCCAAACCTCCTGTTCTCAGAACCGGAAGAAAAGCTGTGCAAAGTGGGAAGTTCTGTCGCTTCCATAATCAGCCTGGTCATGACACAGACGACTGCCGTCAATTGAAAAATATAATCGAAGAATTGCTAAGAGAAAATAAGCTGCAGCAATTTGTGAAGAAGAGTGGAAATGATCCTGCTTCGTCAAGTCAGGGGCAACAAGCTCTTGCTCATCAGCCCAGGACAAATGAGAAGGCCGCAGGACATGAATCTGGAAGGCCAGTTATTAATGTCATCACAGGAGGACCCCACCCAGCAGGCAGAAGCTGGGGTGAAATGGAGAGGTACACTCGAGCTCTGAAACATATGCCAACTGAAGAGAATGTCTTTGTTTTAGAGGACTCTACACCCCTGAAACAACAAAGGACTTTTAATGATGATATTGTGTTCAGGGCTAGAGATTCCACGGGCATTGAGACCCCTACTTTGGACCCGTTAGTCATCTCGGCCGGTATTGGACCGGCTATTGTCAGAAGAGTTCTTATTGATTGCGGCGCATCTTGCAACATCCTCTTCAAGAAAACGTTTGACCAGATGAGAATCCCGATGGCGGATGTGCAAGCCTCATCTCAGAAGATTGTTGGCTTCACTGGGGAGCCAAAGCAACCAGTAGGAACCATTGACTTGCTTGTGGAACTCGGAGAAGGAGAAAGAAAAGTAGTTCGCAAGCAGACTTTTGTGATAGTAGATGAATTTTCTGCTTATAATGCTTTCTTTGGTCGACCTATTCTTGCTGCATTCAAAGCTGTCCTTGCCCCATGGTGTCTTACTATTAAATTCCCTACAGACAATGGGGTAGGAGTTATTAAAGGAGACCAGAACGCTGGGCGAGAATGTTATATGACAGAGCTGCGAGAAACAAGGAAGAGAGAAATGGGGAAAGATGCGGCAACCCCAATCCGCATCAAAACACCAACCCTATAGCAACTACAGGGCGGACCCTGCACTGGCGAGCATAGCGGGGCACGAAAAGTGATGGATCCTAGAAAGGCCAGTGCGGGGGAGAGTAGGGTGGTACCAGCAGAAACAACGATACCGGTGCCCGTTGATCTGAAGGACCCAAACAAGGTGCTGAATGTGGGTTCACAACTTAATGTGTCAGTTCAGAATGCCTTGATATCTTTTTTGAAAGCAAACCTGGATGTTTTCGCTTGGACCCATGCCGATATGTGCGGAATGTCCCCAGAAGTTGCGGTACATGCTCTGAATATTGACCCAAAGTTCACGCCAGTAAAGCAGAAAAGAAGAATCCAAGGTCTAGAAAGGTCGACAGCATTGAAAGAGGAAGTTGACCGGCTCATGGAGAATAATTTCATCAGAGAATCTACCTATCCAAATTGGGTTTCAAATCCAGTGCTAGTTAAGAAAGCCAATGGTAAATGGAGAGTGTGCATCGACTTTTCAGATCTAAACAAGGCCTGTCCCAAAGACTGCTTCCCATTACCCAGGATCGATCAACTGGTAGATGGAACAGCGGGTCATGAATTGTTGTCTTTTATGGATGCCTACTCCGGATATAATCAGATCATGATGCATGAGCCAGATCAGGAGGACACAAGCTTTATCACCGATGTCGGTCTTTACTGTTACAGAGTTATGCCCTTTGGGTTGAAGAATGCGGGGGCAACATACCAAAGACTGGTTAATGCTATGTTCAAACCGCAGTTGGGAAAGACTATGGAAGTTTACGTTGATGACATGCTAGTAAAATCTAAGAAAGCAGTGGATCACATCGAACACTTAGCAGAAATGTTCGCAATTCTCCGAAGATACGGAATGAAGCTTAACCCTTTAAAATGTTCTTTCGGGGTAGAATCTGGGAAGTTCTTGGGTTTCATCGTGAGCGCTAGGGGCATTGAAGCTAGTCCGGCTCAAATCACTGCTCTAAAAGAAGTCAAAGCTCCTAAAACAAAGAGGGAATTGCAAAGTCTCAATGGAAAAATTGCCGCCTTAAGTCGGTTCATATCCAAAGCTACTGATAAATGCATTCCATTCTTCGACGCTCTAAAGAAAGGAAAGAAAAACTTTGACTGGACTCCCGAATGCCAGAAAGCTTTTGAAGAATTGATTCAACATATGGAAACGCCTCCAATACTTTCCAGGCCCGGCGATGGCGAGGATCTTCTTATATACTTGGCAGTTTCATCTCATGCTTTAAGTGCAGCGCTGGTACGGGAAGACAAAAGGATTCAACATCCAGTTTACTATATCAGCAAAAGACTCACTGGGGCAGAAATGAATTACTCCAAGTTGGAAAAACTCGCCTATTGTCTATTGATTGCCTCAAGAAAGTTGAGGCAATATTTCCAGGCTCATCCTATCAAAGTCCTCACTGATCAACCTTTAAAGCAAGTCTTGTTTCGCCCTGAGACTTCGGGCCGCCTTTTAAAGTGGAATATTGAATTGAGCCAATATGACATCACTTATCATCCTAGAAAAGCGATCAACGGACAAGCTTTGGCAGATTTTATTGCAGAATTTACAGACAAGGGTAACAGCGAGGAAGAAACAATCGAGAACTCCCCAACCCAATGGAAGTTATTTGTAGATGGCGCAAGAAATGATTACTGTTCAGGTGCTGGAATTGTTCTTGAAACTCCTGAAGGCCGGTCATTATGCTATGCGCTAAGATTAGAATTTCCTTCAACAAACAATGAAGCAGAATATGAAGCTCTGATCGCTGGTTTGAAAATTGCTAAAGAACTAAACATTCGAGCGTTACAGATCTTCAGTGATTCTCAGCTTATAGTATGCCAAGTCAAGAAGGAGTTTCAAACGAAAGGAGGAAATCTGCCCGCTTATGTGTCAAAGGCTTGGGAACTTTTATGTGAATTCGACCATTTCACGATAAGTCATATTCCTCGAGAAGAAAACATGAAAGCAGATTCTCTCGCAAAATACTCAAGTTCTGGCGAAGCCCAATCCTTAGGGTTAGTTCCAGTGGAAGTTTTGTCAAATCCGAGCATTGATGAAATGGATATCGATTGGGTTATGAGTATGTCGCAAGAGCAAGAATCATGGATGACTCCAATAACAAAGTATCTACTCAATGGCTCTTTACCAGAAAACTCTAAAGAACGACAAAAGCTACTGAGAAAAGCTTCTCGATATATAATCCAGGATGGTCAATTATACAGACGAGGATTCTCAATGCCATTGCTTCGATGTGTATCCCGGGAAGAGTCCAAAACAATCCTAACTGAAGTGCATGGAGGAGAATGCGGTGATCATTCAGGTGGTCAAACATTAGCAAAGAAAATTCTCCGATACGGATATTTTTGGCCAGAAATTAATCGGGATGCCGCAGATTACTCCCGAAAATGTGACAAGTGCCAAAGATATGCCAAAATTCCTAGAGCACCTTCTACCGAACTCACACAGATGATCAGTCCATGGCCATTTGCAATTTGGGGAATGGATCTCATTGGGCCGCTACCAACCGCTAAATCAGGGATTAAATATGCTATTGTTGCGGTTGATTATTTTACTAAGTGGGCTGAAGCTGAACCATTGGCTACTATCACTTCTAAGAAAGTGATAAGCTTTGTGACCAAGAATATCATTTGCAGATACGGTGTGCCTCAAAAAATAATCACAGACAATGGTACTCAGTTTGAAAGTGAGGAATTCCAGGATTTTTGCAAACGATTCAAAATCCAGAAAAGCTTTTCGGCAGTAGCTCATCCGCAGGCAAACGGGCAAGTGGAAGCAGTGAACAAGATCATCAAATCAACCATCAAAAAGCAACTCGAAAGAGCAAAAGGTGGTTGGGTCGATAAACTACCACTTGCACTATGGGCATACCGAACTACTCACAAAACTGCAACTGGGCATACTCCTTTTTCGTTAGCATACGGATCGGAAGCAATGATCCCGGTTGAAACAGAGGTCCCTTCACACAGAAGAATCCATTTCAATCAAGCAGAAAATGAAAAGCTGCAACTTGAAGCGCTGGATCTCCTTGATGAAAAAAGAGATGAAGCTAACCTCAGAGTTGCAGCTCATCAGCAAAGGATAGCCAGACATTTCAATTCCAAAGTTCGTCAACGCAGCTTTGAAATTGGAGATCTAGTCCTAAAAAGAATTATGACTGCGACAGGTGTGTTTGGGCCAAATTGGGAAGGACCGTATGTGATAGGTCAGAAACTTCTTGACGGCACATTCAAGCTCACCACAGTTGATGGAGATCAAATTCCAAGGGCATGGAACAGCAATCACTTGCGTCCATACTTTACTTGAAAATTTTGTTGAAACATTGTAAAAAGAATTATGAATGTATGATTCCTGTAATTGAAAGCAATTGTGAAACTGATGCAAGTAAATAATGAAAGAATATAAAGTGGATGTAGGCCCAATTTCATGGCCGAACCACTATAAATCTTGTGTTCCTTATTATCATTATATGTTTGCTTTGTTTTCGATATAAAAATACACAAAATGTATTGCTGAAATATCGATTTAAATTTTTGCAGACAGTGGAGATAAAACTTGCGCATAATAAGACCGAGCGATTCTCACCATCATTCAACAAACAAATTTCAAGTCACAAAGACCCCGAATTCAAATCCTAGATAGGAAATGCTTCAATTGAACGGCTAATGATTTCGATAGGAACGAGCCCTTGCTGATAAATTGAGATTGTTTAAACAAACAAACATCCAATTAGGAAGCTAGTGCCCGTTCTCACGAACTTGCCTGGCAATGAAGTACACTTCCTTGGATTAAACAAGCCACTTGTGAGAAAAAGGGGGATGAAAACTTGAAAAGAAAAAAAAAAAAAAAAAAAAAAAAAAAAAAAAAAAAAAAAAAAAGGATCGCTGAAAAGGCATAAGCAAGTGAACAGAGGAACAACCAAAGCTACCATCAGCGCCACAAGTCCTCTTCGGAGGCGCAACTCTTCGGATAATAAAAGACCTCTAATGGGTCATATGCCACAAAAAAGAAAGTTCTCTACTCAACAAAAAAGATTGGAGGAGTCATGACCCTCCAACCATGAGAGAGTAACTTCCAGGCGATGAAAACCCTCTCTGAGGCACATTTCACCAGGAGTTGAAGTGTTATAACCGCTCTTCGGGATTTCACTTCACCAGAGTTGAAATGTAAACAAAATAAAAGCCCTCTTCGGAGGCCCATTTCACCAGGAGTTGAAGTGTTATAACCGCTCTTCGGGATTTCACTTCACCAGAGTTGAAATGTAAACAAAATAAAAGCCCTCTTCGGAGGCCCATTTCACCAGGAGTTGAAGTGTTATAACTGCTCTTCGGGATTTCACTTCACCAGAGTTGAAATGTAAACAAAATAAAAGCCCTCTTCGGAGGCCCATTTCGCCAGGAGTTGAAGTGTAGCAGCCGCTCTTCGGAATTTCACTTCACCAAAGTTGAAATGTAAAAACAAAGACCTTCTTGAAAGCACACGTTTCACCGAGATTGAAATAAAACTTCCAAGTGTTGAAACGTGAAAAGGCTTTCTTCAAAGGCACAACTCTTTGGGGGTACACGTTTCACCAAGATTGAAATAAAACTTCCAAGTGTTGGAACGTGAGAAATCCCTCCTCAGAGGTACAACCCCCTCCCGGGAACACAATTAAGAAAAAAGACCTCTTTGGAAACCCACGTTTCACCGAGATTGAAATAAAACTTCCAAGTGTTGAAACGTGAAAAGGATTTCTAAAGCATAACTCTTTGGAGGTACACGTTTCACCGAGATTGAAATAAAACTTCCAAGTGTTGAAACGTGAAAAAATCCCTCCTCAGAGGTACAACTTTCTATAAAAAAAAAAAATCCTCATCAAAAGCGTACTTTAACTTTCAAAGGAAAAGTAATTTGCCTACTGTGGGAAATGATCGTAAAAAGAAAAGAAGTTAAAGTACCCTTCAGAGGTCCGCTTTACCACATAGAGGAATTCACTTGATGAGATATGCACATAAGCAAAAGAAAAAAGTGATTTCTTCGAACGACCAAGCGTAAAAACTTATACGAAGGGAGTTGTACTCTATAAAATTTTCTTTAAAGAATAAAATAATTATTCTTTAGCAAATAAGAGTGTAAGTCCCCTCGAGGTATAGAATATTGCAGCATACTTATGGAATGGGGGCAATATAGTATAATTACACACAATATGGTATAACTAAACCAGCAAAAGGTAACGCTCAAGTAACATACCATAAGCTCGCTGCAATATCAAATAAACTCATGCCAAAACGAATAACAAATGTATTCTTTAATTCAAACAAAAGTTTGTACAAACGAGGAATCATTTTATTCAATTACAACGCAGGTACAGGTTTCAAAATAAAGAAAAGCGGGGGCCGGTACCCGCACAATTCTCGGCCAGTACATGCAAAACACAAAAAACTAGAAACTGAAGATCTTCACTTCTTTTTGCTGCCTTTAGACCCTTTACCCGGCCGAATGATCAGCTTTTCAGGTCGGCCAGTGGGTATAAGGGAGGAAGGAGAGGTAGGCGCAGCTGGCCCAACTTCTGGCTCCTCTTCAGTGGCAGTGATTATCTTCCCTCTCCTCCTTGATGCTCCTTGCTTCCTTCTCCTCTTTGAGGAAGACTCACTTCCTGGAGTGACAAGTTTAGATAAAGTTATATCGTCAGAAGGAGTCCGCTCCGGAGATATGTCACCTCCCTCAAGTCCCTCATCTTTTTGCTCTTGCGAAGCAATGGGATCATCCAGGCCATGGAGAGCTTCTATTTGTTCTTCTTGTGACCCAGGTTGAGAAGCAGAGGGAGGCGCCACTTGAAGAGATGGAGGAAGGATCACCGGGGGAGAAGAAGCTTGAGTTTGACTCGGTGCTTTCTCTACAAAGGAGAAAAAACTTAAAATATCAGTATCTTTCGAAAAGAGAGGGGATGACGGCTCATCAAAAGTCGGGAATTCATTGACATTTGAAAAATAATCAAGAAGATCGTCAAGTTCACAAGGAGCGAACGAGCAGTTCACCACTTGAGCTGGTCCGGTGTCAAGTTTACCTGGGGTAGTTGGATCTCTGAGGCTGATTTCATATCGCTGTGCTTCGTTGCTTTCACCACCTTCATCCCCGCCTTGTGCACTTGTAGTTTCAGTTACTGTCTTAGTTGCAGGCGGAGTAGAGGAGCTCGAACCCGTGATGTCAACCACAGGAGAAACTGGAGGATGGACAGAGGAAATAAGCGTTAATTCCTTTCCAAAACATTCCTCTTCCGCCATTCCAGTTCTCATCCTGGCAAGTTGTTCTCGCCCCTTCGCAAGAGCAGCGCGAGCTCCCTCATCCAGGTAACGCGCCTCAAAATCTTCATCGCCATACCCGGCGTCTTTAAACATGTTAAGAGCAGCTTCCCACACCTCGGCCAGGGTGATTTCATACTTAGGACCAAGAAAAGAGAGGCTGCCGCGTCCCAAGACACAATGTAAATAAAAATCGAATAAAGTCGAATTGATATCGTTTTCCATGGTCTGAGCAGTTTCTTCGGCTGCAATTTTGCCAGCCATGGCCTCATCTCGATCTTTTTCGGTCTGAGCAAGTTGGGCTTTTAGCGCTTCAATCTCCATGTCCCGGGCGCTCAGTTTATTCTGCAGCTGGGTGACATCAGTGCGGTGGTTCTCTACAGCTTGTTCCAACCTCTCAGCTTTAGCTTCAGCGTCCCTCTGGCTGGCGTGCGCATCTCGCACTTGTTTTTGCAATACCTCTTCTCTTTGGGTGTAAGTATTAGTAGAAGAGGCAAGATCATCTTTGAGCTGCTTTACTTCAGCTTCGAGTTTTTCATTGTATTCGGCTATCTCCTTCATCTCAGCGTTGTGTTGATCAAGAATCTTCTGCCATTCTGATTTGTCATTTTCCATGGTCAGCATTGCTTCGATGTTAGCCCGATTAACTCTTTGAAGTTCATCAACCAGCTTTTGCCATCCAGACATTCTATCGATATCAAGCTTGACAGCATCGAGATTTCTGTACATAGCTTCTTTGTCGATGGGGACCAAATCAAGGTCGAAGCGTACCCCCCTCAAACACCAGTTCGGGAATCGGCTCTGCAAAGTCGGGGGCCCCCTTTCAACATGGTATGAAGGCCTGTTGAGAAGTGTTTGGATGGCACTTCCTTCAAGAGCAGGAGATTTGGAAGGGATGTCAATAGAAACTGAGGCACCAGGTCTCTCAGATGTCACGGGCACGTGCTCCTCGCCAAGTTTGGTCCGCTTTCTCGAATCCTCAATATGGCTCTTCCCCCTATCATCGTGCGTTTTACGTTTATGGGAGTCATCATCCCTTGGGAAGGATTCATGTCGCGTGCCCGCTCCCTCATGACGTTCTTCATACCTTCTCCTCTCTTCAGCTTTTCGCGCAGCTCTCTGCTCATTGGTTTCTCTGGGATCGGCATAGTATTGCTTGTAGTCATAGCTGCCACGCCCTCCATAGCGTCGAAAGTCCTTGTAATAGGAACCGCTGCCGCTGCGCCCCATAGAGGAATCTGAAAAGGCAAAAATAGCAAGTCTTAGAAACTTCCGAAGAAAAGAAGTTAAATATGAACAAATGCCGAAAAATCCTAAGTGTTGTGTGATGTGCAAGCTACGCGCATTAAGCTACAAACCACTCATTGGTGTAGGGGTGATGATAGCTTGGGTATGAGGAGTTGGTGTTTGTGTTGGTGTTAGTCGAAGAAGGGACGTCGCCTCAATTATAGGAGAGATAGTTTTAGACACGTCATCTCTAAAAAGCTCCTGTGAGGTCACTATTATGTCGCTCAACCCATCATAAACATCGTCACCATCATGCTCGGTGAGACTTGTTTTCTCAGTTCCTACATCAGCTAATCCCCCGAGAGGCTGTGAAGGTTCTTCTTCTTCCTCAATCGGGGCAAGTGCCGTCTTACTAGATGACCCCATAATGTCGGTAGGGGTGGAACATTTCACCAATGAAGCTTCGATGTTAGACTCTTTTGATGAAGATTGTTCGATAGTAACGGGGGCATCCGATGCTTCAGTCGGGGAATCGGGAACTTCAGTCGGGGCTTCATGAGGCTGAGTATAGCGAGAAGAGTGAAGAAGCCCGTATTGATGTAAAAAGTCATCTCTCAGCAAAAACTTTATATTCCTCTCTTCTACTGGCACAGCATTCAATCTTTCAAAAATTTGCTTATAGCCTGGGTCTCTAGAAGGAGGTGGAAGCGCTGAAAAGTAAAAAGGGAAATTAACATCTAACTACTCAGGCTATGAAAAGATTTTATAAGGAAAACATGTGTCAGGAATAAAGCTGAACGCCCTTACTTCCAACTCTCCACACACCATAAAACCCCGGAGGGCAACGAACATAGAAGAATTGGGTTAAAAACCCGTGAGCAGTATCAGGGAGGCCAACAATCAGTTTGCGGTTTCGGGCGCTCCTCACAACAGTAATGGAAGGATGATCCTTAGTCCGAGAAAAAGAGCATAGATAACAAACTTCACCAAAGCTTGGAAGTCGATCAAGTGTTCTCCTAAAAAGCACACACAACCCCATTAGAATGGCATAGCCATTGGGGTGTAGCTGGGATGGAGCAATGGCCAGTTGACGGAGAAGTTGTTGGAAAAAGTCGTTGAAAGGAGGAATGCCTCCACTTAGGCACATTTGCCGGTTAATTGTCACAAAGCCAGAAGGAGCTATATCGGCAGTGTTATTTCTTTCGGGAAGAATGGCATCTGATTCAACGATACCAAACTGAGCACACAACTGGCGAAAAACTTTGTATGATAGTGAAGTAGGAGCTCTTTCGGGAGGATTAACCAGTGGAGCCGGAAGAACAGTTACCTCTCCAGTCCGAACTGTTGTATCACCTTCCTGAGAAGTCATTCTACACAAACAACTGGATATTCAAATATGAAGGTGCACGTTTCCTAAAAAAGTGTGAAGTGTTGTGCAAAAAACTAAAAAAAAAAAAAATAATAATAACAAGTAAATATAACTGAAATAAAACTAGTCGACGATTGATCGATTACAAAAATTTCAGAACTTGTTAGTCTTTAGTTCAAGTATAATATTAATGCGAGCTGGTCAATTTTAATTGACTATTTCAGTATTGCTTTAGTATTTTACTTGAAGTTAATAAGTTGAGCACTTCATTCACACAATCTGTTTAAGTTTAATGACTGTTATTAGCTAATCTGTCATTCGAAGAGGGCGATCAATGGCAGTATATTCGCCCCGGTTTTTCTGTAAATGTTGTATTGGACAGGTTGTTAACTTGCGAGTCAAAGTAATTTGTAAAAGAAGGCATCAAAGTTCAACAGTTCAACATCACTGCAACAATTCAAGGTTTAAGCAGATCCTAAAAAAAAAAAAAAAAAAAAACAACACAAGTGCTAAGTCGTATCGGACTCAAGTGCTAAGTCAAAACCGACTCAAGTACTAAGTCGCAACCGACTCAAGGGATGAGTCGTTCCTATCCTCAGCCATCAAACACATCAAGCTGCTTATCCTCTAAGTCCTAAGTCGTAACTCGGGGAACAGGAGAAAGGCTCTGATCCAAAACAACTAGAAATCCTCCAAGTCTTAACTCGGCTACGGCTCATGGAAATCGCTAAGTCACATGGAAGAAGCCGAGTCATATATGAGACGATCCCTTGTTATTTTCAATCAACCTATTCGACCAACTCGCCTCCCTTTCAAATCTCTTAACCTGTTCATCCTTGGCTTCTTCAGCAGCGACAACCTTAACCCGTTACACTATGAATCGCCCCAAAGCGCGAATCACCATAGGCCAAATCAGATGAATTTTAGTTCATCGGTAATCAATTCGAATAGAATTCGCAGGGTTTGAATGGGGCAAACCAAAGATGATGAACTGAATACATAAAGTAACAATGGTTAACGGTCGAAGTTTGAAGCAAGATCTCTTACGATTGTTTGATGCTAGAAAGAATCAGAGATGAATCGGGTCGAAATCGCCTCGGAGAGCTTGAAGATGCGTTAGTGGCAGAAAGCAGTTTAAAAGGTTAAGTGATGAGAAGAAGGACGACTCAGGCTTTTATATCTGGAAAGGTTGGGATTTGAAACGACATGACCGAGTTATGATAAGTCGAAGCACACGACTTACGATTTAAGCGTGTGCTTCGAGGGGCAAATGTTAACCCTAACTCGTTCACAAGTTAACAGGTCCACGAGTTAAGGCATGTACGACTCAAGGCATGTACGACTCAAGGCATGTACGACTCAAGGCATGTACGAGTTAAAGGATACATGAGTCAGCAACTTCCTACAACTTAAAGACCTCTACGAGTTAGCAAGCTTACGAGATAAGCAGCCTACGAGTTAAGGAGTACCCGAGTTAAGCTACTTGCGAGATAAGCCTTTACGAGTTAGCATATCTACAAATTAGCAAGTGTACGAGTTAAGATCTTCCACAAGTTAAGCCTCTACGAGTTAATCCTCTGCGAGTTAAGATCTTCTACGAGTTAGCAGGCATACGAGTTAAGAAAAGCTAACGACTTAAGGTCTTTACGACTTAAGGAAATTGATGGCCTACGACTTAATGATAACTGCAGTTTGTACGACTTCAGACCCTTACGACTTAAAGAAGTTATACGACTTAAGGAGGATACGACCTAAAGACACACCTCTTAACTCGTCTACGAGTTAAGACTTGCTTTAAACCAGTTGCAATTGGTTAAGTCGACTACGACTTACGACATAAAAAGAGTCGTATACGACTTAAGAAAGGAAATTAGCAATTGCAGCCAGATAACTCGCACACGACTTAGAACTTAGGGATGGGTTCAAAAAAGGGGAACTGCCATAGACTCGGCTCAGTGACCCGGGGACGACTTACCTTAAGTCGAACACGACTTATCTTAAGTCGGCCACGAGTTAGGACTTAGCACTTTTTCCGCCCAGAACTCTCTATAAATATGAAACCATCTCCAACATGCAAAGGACCTTTGGGGCTCATTCTCTTCAAGCGCCATTACTCTGCCGAATTCCAGACGACTTCAAAGCTTTTTAGATCCAACAAACTTCTAAAGGAACTCCATGAAGGAATCATCCACATTCACCATGGATTTGAAGATGATTGTCAACATCAAAGCTTGAGCTACTTGTTTCACATATCCTATCACTTGAAGTGTGTTGTAATTGAAAGATCTTGTAAAGAATTGTAATCAAACTAGTGATAAAAAGATTAAAGTGGACGTAGGCTGGATTATAAGCCGAACCACTATAAATACTGTGTCTCTTACTGTTTTTCTACATACTTTCTGCTTATTTCTGTTTCCCGTACAAACGGGTGGTGCTTTCACAATCACATCTTATACACCAGGGTGTTAGCGTTTAAATTTTTTTTCGTTAACAATAACTTGTAAAGTTTGAAGTTGTTAAATAAAATCCAACTTAAAGAGAAGTTAAAAAAAAGGTAAATTTTGGAAGTCTTATAGAATAAACGATTGGAATAAAATCTATAAAGGCGGAAATTAAAATTGTGAATGAATGAATAAATTTGCAATTGAAAATAAATGAAAGTGAATTGAATATTGAAATTCATTTCGAATTTGTAAGCAAATAGAACTGGAATTGGAATTGAATTTGATTTGTAAAGCAGAGTATTGAAATAAAATTTGTAACTAAAACTAATAGAAGGAATGATAAATTAGATATGGATTGAAACGAATTGAATTCGATAATTATGAATAAAAGGTAAATTTGAATTCATATAGAATTGGAAATCCAGTTTAAATATAAGTGGTTATAAAGCAAAATAGTGAATTGGAAATAATTTTTGGGAACAAACAAAAGAATAAAATTGGAATTGGAACTGAATATTAAAAACCAATTTGAATTGTGTGAAATAAAATGAAGTTGTAAAATTAGTTTGAAGTGAACTAAAGATAATAAAGGTGAAATAAAATTGGTTTCAGATAAAATGAATTGAAATTTGTAGTGAATTAGTAAATGAAACTAATTTAAAATAGCAAGATGAATCAATTGTGAATGAAAGATAATTGAAAAATTCAATATTTAGAAGTTAAACTGAATCCAAAATAAAATTGAAATTGTAAGTTGAATTCAAATGAAGGTGAAAATGCAAGATTGAATGAAAATGAATATATAACTTCAATAGTAAACTAAAGATGGTATAAGAAGTATATATTGAAAATTTTGTAATGAAATGTGCAAAATGATATTTGAATGTTGCAATTGGATATTATGGTTAGCAGGATATACAGATGTATTAAAGGAAATGGAATTGGGATTTGATTTCGAAGATAAAATTGAATTGCTCGACAAAAAAGGTATGTATTTGAATTTCAGTATGAAATTTGATAATCTTCTTGTCTAGCCGCTTGGCGTTTTCTTTTCTTTTTGAAATCTGGGGGCCGTGGTGCCATTTTTGTAGTCGTACCAAGCTAACCGCGCAAAGGAGACGCTGGCGAAATTTTTCGAAAATTTAGTGAGTTGGAAAAATTTTGACAAAATTTTGAAAATTTGAAATTTGAATTTAAATTTAAATTTGAATTGTTAAGAAAACAATGTTGGTTGGAATCTATGATTAATTTTGGAAAGATAATTGAAGCGATAATGGGTTGTTGAATAAAAAGGATTTGTTTTGGAAAGTTGATAAAACTATTTGGTTTTGGGTAATAAGTAAATGGGTTAAGGTCCATTCTTCTTAACTAGTAATTTCGAGACGAAATTCTTTTAAGGGGGGAAGCATGTGACGATCCAAAATTTTCAATATTTGAAAATTAAAATATTTAATTGATTTTAGATACTGAAAGTTGTTTTTAAGCTTGAGTTTCAATTTTACAATGAATTTAGCAATTTAATTATCAAATTCAATTACAGAAATTTGGGTAAAATTGTAAATCTTCAATTTTAAGCCTGTTAAAAATAATTTAATGGCTTAGAAAGTTTATAATGATAATACTGAAGATAATGAAGCTTCAGAATTTAATTTGAAAATGATTTGTTCAGTAGTGAAATTTTATCGTTTAAATCGATATTTAAAATAGCCTTCCGAGACACAGTCTCTGATTTCGACGAAACCTGTTCCATTGGATCCGTAATACTGTACTATTATCGGATTTCAATTTTCAAAGTGTTTGGAGTTTGGTCGTACGATAAGCAAACGCGCTAAAATTTCTATCGAAATTCAATTTAATAACTGGTTCAAACGCTATCTTCTCCTTACGATCGAATTTGGACTCGAAACCTTTTCCATTGCGTTCGGAATAGGCGTATAACATTACAAATGCCTGGCGGCATGTCTCGATTGGAGATCGAGATTGAGAGTTGCAAAATTTATACGATTTAAATTTAAGTTTAAAATTTAAAATATAATATTATTGCAATTCGAAAATGTGGCGAGCTTTTCAACAGGTAGAGAAATTCTCAGCATGTGTCATTCCAATTGAACACGCGTCTTCATATTCATCTCGTATCAAATAAATTGAAAAAAATAAGATTCATAGAATACAAAACGAAATCACTTCGCTCAATAAAAAAATCTCTCGTTCCTTATTTTCTCGTTCAGACAGTTCAAATCATGGCCGATGGAAATCAATCGAGGCCAAACTTTCTAAAGAAAACCCCAAATCCTGTTTTCCCTCTTCAGATTCAAATAAAAAAAAGAAAAAAAGGAAATCGCGACCCACTTCGCGATAGGGGCTCGAGCGCGGTGCCGTGGGAGTCAAACTCGTAGATGAAGTTGTGGTCGTGTTCGATCGATCGAGGGAGAAGCTCGAAGGTAGCAACGAACATCACCAGAGGTTCGCGCGCGCACGTGCGATCGAAGCTAAGAGGAAGGTTGCTCGGCTGGAAGGGGGTGGTCACTTGTTCGTCCTAGATGGAATCTCAGATGGCGCGCGCGCATAGGAGAACTCGAGGGGAGGGTAGCGATGATGTTGCGATCGATGGTGGCTGCTGTTATCCAATCGAAGCTAAGCGGCAGCAAATTTCAATGGCAAACTAGGGTACGTCGCGATATTAGGTAAGGCAGTAGGTAATTTTAAGTTTTTTGTTTTTTCAAAACTAAATATATATACAGTGAAGATAAAAATAAATATATAAGGTATTTCGAAAATAAAATAAAAAATATAATAATTTATGTAGATGATTAATTTATACACTAACTTATATAATTATTCTTAGTTACTAAATATAATCTATTAAAGAAAATTTTTAGTTTAAAATCAAATTTTATCATTGGTTAATTTAATTTATTAAATGGGAATTTATTTCTAAATTGAATAGTTACTATCAAATGGAAATTAATTTTTCGACTAGCGGAATAAATTTGTATAAATGGTTCATCTAATTATTGTCATAAAGAATAATTTATTAAAGGAAACTTAGTTTTAAATTTTAAATTTTAGTTAAATAAAAATTATTAAAGGAGAAATTTGTCGATTAAAACTATCAAAACGAAAAATTGATTATTTGATTTATTTCGAATATTAGTCAATTGTATAAAATTATCTATGCAAGGTCTAATACTATGAAGGAAACAATCTGGAATGAAAATGGGTTGCATGCAAAGCTAAGGTGAGATCTTCTCACTCAATTGCTGATTTAATTTTAAATATTTAAATTTTAAATTGATTGATTGTGTGTTTGGATAATTAATTTATTATTAGTTATATTAGTTTAGACCCTGTGCGCCGCATAATAGCGGAGGTTATTATATTAAACCCATATACCGCGATATTCCACCTCGAAGTGGAATTGGTACTATATATGTATTTGGAGTTGTTGATTTCCCATATTATATAGCGGATGAGACCCTATTGCGCCGCATAATAGCGGACAATATTTTATAAATCCTACATACCGCGATATTCCACCTCGAAGTGGAATTGGTATTTAATTGTTGTACTAATATCTGTGGATGTAGCGAAACAGGTTGGAGGGATCCAACTGGATTCCTCAAATATTTAATTTGTTTCATATGTTGTGTAATGATTATTTAAAATCCGTGTGTGACTATTTGTGATTGAAATCGTTGAACGCTGTAATTTAGCCGAATATATTTTTGGTATCGTAGGATACCAGAAATATATTTTGATTTTGAAATTTGGATAGAAAATTTATAATAAATTCATTCAAAGGAATCGGGTGAATTTTAAAAGAGGGAAATTTAAATAGATAAAGTTTTATCTTCGAAAACTTATTGAATAAATTCCAAAAATATGGGAAAATATTTTAATAAAGGAATTTCGAGTAATGTTGTTTAATAGTTGAAGGATTTATTTAAGATACATATTTTTAAATAATTGAAAGAGATAAAGAAATTTAATTCAAAAAGAAATAAATTTAGAAATTAAATTTGGAATTTAATTTAGAGTTGAAATTTATTTTAGAAATCGATTCGGGATTTAGTTTGAAGTTAGAATAAATCTTAGGAATCGATTTGGAAATTTGGTTAGGTGTTTTGGAAACAATTTGAGAAATCAATTTGAAACTGATTTGATATTGGAAAATTAATTTGAGAAATCAATTTGAAATTGATTTGATATTGGAAAATTAATTTGGGAAATCAAATTGGAATTCGAAATTGTGTTTGAAATAAACTGGAAATCAATTTGGGATTTGATTGAGTTTGAAGATGATATTTGGGAATTGATTTAAAATTCGTATATCAGTTGATATTTGGAAATGTAAATTCACAACGGGAATTTGTAAAGAAAAGGGAAATTGTTTAAAAATAAAGTGTGGAAAGAAATTTACAAATTGGAATGTAAATTAAATAAATCAAGAAGATTTATTAATTTATTGGTATGGTCCATTTTGTAATAGGAAAAGAATTCTTCCCTGGAAAGCCGAGTATATTTTTAAAATAGCTTTTGAATAAAATTTAAAAGTTTTAGATTTGGTTTTAAAATAATATTGTTGGAAAAATTAGTTTTGGAAATTGTTTTAAAGAATTTTTTTAATTAATTATATAAGGGATATTTTAAAGATTAAATTGATTTTTGACTTATAAAATAATGATTTAAATATTTATACTCTATCTACTAATTTTATTTTAAAATTAGTTTTGGACTTGAATTTTTATATGAGATATTAGTCTAATATTTTTCATAACTAATATTTAAGAAAATATTCTAAAATAGTTTATTTTAAATGTTTCCAAGTATATTTGAATAAGTATGTTTATTTATTTTAAAATATTTGAAATCGGCAGATTTTCAGTGGAAATGAATAAATATTGGAAATGTTTTCCGCGTAAGGGAAAATTTATTTGAAATTTATTTTCAAAGGATTGAAATGTGAAAAATTGATTTGAATTTGTTTTCAAAGTGTTAAAAGTGAAATTTTATCTTGCGAAGATATTTTGAAAATAATAATAACTAGGGGAAAATAATTTGAAATCCAGTGACGGTTGTGAATGATGATTGATAGTTAAATAACCGACAACCAATATTGGCCTTAATCGGCATTTGAATTTCGATGCGTTCTGGAGTCGAATTCCAAATGGATATTCGAAACTCACATGAACCTTTGTGATTGTGATGGATCTTTTGTTTAAAAGATCAAAATGAAATTTTTGTGAATTGTTTGAATCTGAATGAACACTTATTTTTAAAATTAGCGCTCGTTATTCGGATTAGCCAGGAGAGGACCTTGTGTTATAAAACCCATTCCGAATAACGATACGACGAAATGGGATTACATTTGAAGATGGTGTTGAAGACCGGGTATTTTCGAAAGCGGAAGGATTACTTGTCGAATGTCTCTGCACCGGGTTGCTCCGGTATAGAGATTTTATCACCCTTTGTGATGGGAATTCTGGACGTGATTAGTGAATATCTGGATTTGCAAGGGCTTCTTTGGAAGTGCCTTCAGATCCGTTCGATCCCGGAACGGACTTGTATGGATGTGTGTCTGATGTTATACTTTGAGATGTAAAGCTGATTTCTATCAAATACATTTCTGTTGGTGGCAGAGTATTTATTCTCTTAGTTTAACACCCTTCTCTGAGACGTATGAGCTTAGAGGTTATGTAGTTGATGGTTGCTAGTGATACATTCCCAAATCTGTAATGTGGCATACGAAGTGCTGCTGATCATTTGTTGATCGACGCATGACTTTTGTGAAAAGCGTAGCTTTGTGGACGAGACTTCATCGAGCCTCAGACCTCGGAATGATCGAAATAGGAAGAATGCAGCAAGGTAATAGGGGGTAGCGCCCCTCAGGTTATGTGCATTTACTTCTAGATAGAAGTGGTATCATGGTATGGAGCCCAGATACTTAACTTATGTGAATATCGCAAATATATCTTACTTTGTGATTGTTGTTGTTGAGGATCCTCGGATAAAGGTTGTTTACAACTGGGGGATGGCATACTCGTGTCAGTAGTTACCTATTTTTGCAGAGGTAACTCGGCCTTATGTTGGCAGAGATCCGGTAAGGTTCTCGGGGCGTCCATCCAGAGGCGTATCCATGTGTCAATGGTAAGTTCGTTGGCCTGACCATTTGTTGGAAACCCAATTCCCAATACGAACCCAGTACGGTTTTAGTTGTATAACCTGCCATCTACTTATGGTGGCCCCCCACTGTTTAGATGGTAGCTATAGTAGGCATAGTTCGGAATGTCTATGCTAGCTAAGATTAATATTATGCTTTCGAAATGTTTTCCACACTATGCACTAATAATAATAATATCAAAGGATTTTGCGTATCAAGCATGTTTGACTATCATAAGAAGAAATCTCCTCCAATTCTGCGTTGCATTGTGTGTGTGGTAGGAGGACTTACGGTAGTTTCACTTTCTAAAAAGCATTGCAGATTTCTTTTAAATTCCTTTGTTTTTCTTTTGTAAAAGAATAACTGTTTTTAAGATCTCACATCAGTCCCACGACTGAGCTGGAGTTTATTGTTCCCTTTATAAACTCTGGCTGCCCATAATTTTCCACACGGGCAGCCTAGAGTCAGGTTATCAGTTATTCGGGAGCAAAGTCAGAAAAGAGTTGCCGTAGAGATCAGATGTTGTATTGTATCAACTGAGATGATTCTTTGTTTTAAAGATTATTCATTTATCTATTATATATATTGTTCTGCTGCGAAATGTGAGATTCTGTTATTGTTTCTTTTTTTCTTCTACCTCTTCATTCTTTAAACCCTAAAGACTCATAGGTTTCTTCCTCTTTGGCTAAGTTGCTGTGGAAATTTGTCTGCTCAAAAGGGGTACGGATTTGCGGGCCTTTACAAATTGCAAGCATTAAATAATGCTTTGAGCAAAGCTACCTCTAGAAAAGATTAGTACCCAGATGGCCCATCTTCTCAGTGTGAAGTGTTCTGGGTTCGCAGTAAACATTGTTTCAGTAACATTTGTTTTTAAACCCTTGAAATACATTTTGAAGTTGGAAAATATTGTCAACTTATTATGAATATATTTAAATCTTTACATAATGGAATTTTAAAGATAATAACAAGTATGGAATCTTTTGAAATAAAGATAGAAAAGAAGTTTAATTTATAAAAGAGAAGAGGTTTATAGTAACAATGCTTGAGTAACGTTTGTTTTTAACCTCTTTGATTATATTTTAAAGCAAATCTTGTTAATGATTTGTGAATATACTTATACCATATGAGATAAGTATATGTACACTTTTGAAGTATGAAAAAGAGTACACATGAATAGTAAATGCGTGTATGCATCTTTTACAAATGGAAATTAAATCTATATACAAGTTTAACGAGTTAAGTTTTAATTAATAAGAAGTTTTAATTAATAAGAAGTTTTTAATTAATAAGAAGTTTTAACTAATAGGAATATTTAATTAATAAGAAGTTTTTATTAATAACTAAAGTTATAGTTAATAAGAAATTTTATTAGATAAAGGAGTTGTACTAATAAAAATAGTTTTAAATCAATAAAAGGGTAATTAAATAAACAGGAGATTAAAAGTCATTTATGTGACTTGATCATGGTTTATGTGAATTAATCATACTTTGTATGTTACTTGTTTATGGAAAGTATTTAGTTGTGTACTTAGAACTAAATCCGAAAAAATAGACTTATTTCTATCCATGAGAGTTAAGAATGATGATTCGAGTATGGTGTAGAAGCAATAGTGCTATAACCTACCGGACTTCGCACTTGACCGATGGATAGCGAAAGTTGAGAAGTTTGAAAATGTGATAAATATACAAAACTTAGTTTCCATATGCAATGGTTCTCATTGTTATTGAACTTAATTTAGAATTGAATTAACTAGAAATTCGTCGATTTAGCCTTGAAGAGACCGAGATCGGTAAGTGTTATACTTATCGAAAACCACTTCAAGACTGAGGTACATGTTCTATCTTTTGGTAGTGGATATGTTTAAGATGCTGGAATCTATATGGGGATTCGAAATCTGTACAAGACGTTAAAGCTCATGCGAAGGTTCATGATCTGTTCAAGAAGTTGAAATCCATTTAGGGATTCGTGATCTATTCGAGTTGTGGCTTATGTGTCAGGATGTGAATGTGACTTCACCATCAATAATGACATAAAACAAAGTAAGGGCATAACCAAGGGGATTTAACTAACCTTAAGGTTATATCAACTCCATATCTAGTGATGCTTTCGATTGCGTGTAGGAGTTAAGGATATCTAGGTCATATGATTCTATATGTTCGGACATGGTCCAATTATTGATTTCCATATTGGTATATTATATCTAGAGATATATGATGCTCGGAAGGTGTTTCTATCCCTTGTCAGGAGATCCGTCTTGAGGTACTAAGGGTGTCTTCAACGGAAAATCCATAGATGAACATGCCTTAGCGGTTTTGATTGTATTTCAATATTGTTGCGGTGTGATTAACGTACTTATTAATGTAAGAATCACAGCTATTTTCTAACTTGTATTCTTCACCTTAGACATTATCTATTATATCGCAATATGTACTTATTAGATAGTTTGGTTCATTTGAGAGAATAACCATTATGATGGTCTCAAAAGTACTGTTATATGCTAGCTACATATTTCTTGAATTACTCATATCAGACTTATGTCTGACCCATGGTTTTATTTTTCCTTTATTTTCATTGGTACTATTTCAAGTAGTCCGAGAAAGGCAAGTTTTCATTGATGTTCATTGGGGCCATGAAGAGGATCTGGATGTCTTACCTACCATAGTATTCTTGTTTCCACTACATTATTTTATGTATTTATATATATATATACACACACACACACACACATATCAGTAACCGTAAAGATATGTAATTATAACTGTCCAGGCTGATGATAGTACTCTGATTAGTTACTCTAAATGCTATGTATATTAAAGCGGCTCTTTTTATTATCTTTCGTTATTATAGGTTATCATTCTACATGTGAGATTCTGATTCTTTTTCCTCTTTCTTGTTCTTTTTATTTCCTTCTTTTTTGGCACTTGGGCGTTCGGCATGTGAATATTGTGGATGTATTAGTGTCGACATTCAGGGGTTAAAAAGGCGATCATTACAAAAAACACGATATTTACCGAAATTTTGTATATGATATTATTTTATATGTTTTAGAAATCTCCCTTGTTGATTTTGATAACAAAATGATACTTTATCGGATCATAGTTGGTTTACATTTTTTATAAATTTATTTAAGTTGTTATGATTGATAAAACATTTTCTAAACATTTCAACTTTAATGTCAAACAAATAATGTATTTCAAAACAAATTGATATTTTTAGATATATGGAACAATTCTGATAATTTCCTATAATTTCCCATGCTACCTAAGAGTTTTGTATAAGTAAGTTATCTCTTATCAAAAAATTTAACTATTACCTTACAATTTTTTTAATTCCAACTAAACAAACCATCTTATCTTACAAGCATATGATAACGTGATATTTGTATAAGATCCAGTTATCGATCTTAAAATGTTATCTAAAGCAATACTACGTGTTTGAAATTTAGTAACTTAAGAGGAAAAATACTTCTTAAACAATTGATAGTCGTAAGTGCAATATAACTTTTCCCCTTCTTCACTAGTGTGGTGGCTTTTCTTATATTCTATAGAGAAAATATATAATAATAAATTTTCCTCCACAAGAAAATATGTTTAACTACATAAACTTGTTTAGACTGACTAACCTGAACAAAGTAAATGAAATCTTAAGTTTTTATTGCCATTATATATCATTTTGAAATGTTACTATTTGACATAAGTAAATTTTCTTATCTTGGAGAGAGTAATAACGGTAGCAAAATTCTTCTAAATGTTTATAGATCTTAAACCTCATTCTAAATTTCTAAACCAATAGACACTAAATCAATTTCATTTTTATGTTTTGTAAAACAACAAAATTCCTAACATTAAATCATTGGTCGATTGCTACTCCATCACTGATATATTAATTGCGATCCTCCGTTGTTGTTGTTGCAGCTTTACAGCCTCTAGCCCTAACCATAATGTGTCAATTCCGCCTATGAGCATACAAATTCAAAGCCTAAGGTGTCCATATATGTTCATGTGTTACATATAAAGGATTATTTACGTTACAAATCATAGATTATAATTCTTATCACATCAACAACATCTTAAGAAGGTTTCCACTATAAGGTTAAACAACCAGCTAATAAATAACTCTAGGTCAATTCCTAGCATAAAGTCCTGATAAATAACCTTCTATCCAACAGTTAAACCAGTATTGGCTCAACACCCAAGATGTTTTACAAGTAGACATATTCGAAGAAATTCGGATAATACCGCTTGGTTTTGAATTATTCATGAAATTATTCAAAGTTTAAATCGTGTGTTCAACGGCGAAACAGGTAAGTCTACTAAGTGTGCAATAGAACTTTAGTCATTATCAATGTGTAAAATAGGCAATATATACAAATCATGTCCCTTGTTTCATAATAAGGAGTGTGACAAAAGAAGTCAAATATGCAAATTCCTAATTGTTCAAGTCGTTATATGCATATGTCCATGTCATCACTTTGTCATTAGCCATTTTCCATTAAAATGGCTTTCAAGCTCTTAAAAATGGTTATAAAATGTTCTAGTTCAAAAGGTGATTTATGCTAAGAGAGAGAAAAATTTAGGGGCCTCTTTCCATGAGAAGATGTGCCCATAATTATAGTAGTTTGAGGAGTGCGGGGATTACTTTCATTGGTTGTGCAAATTGTCATGGATTGATGACTTAGCAAGATTGATGGCTTTGGTGGCACCATTTGTAACAATCTCCTTAAGGTTGAACACTTCACATGGATTGCTATCTTAGCGATGGCCTCAACAAGGAGGTAATGGAATATAAACACCTGTGGAGCTGATAGAAAATGAATTAAATCCCCTTAATTCATTCAATTTTCTCTTCTCATGTTGATGATTTTCAATCCCTTTTCTTTGTATAGCCTTAAACTTGTTGCATAACATATTTGTTGGTTATCATGTTGTAGTAGACTTGAAATCCTCTAGATGCTCGACATCTCTTCCCGCATGTAGAAAATTGACATCTCCTCTTTTTTGTATAAGCTCAACATCTCTTCTTTCTCGTAGAAGCTTGGCATCTTTCCTTTCTTGTGTATGCTCGACATATCTCCTTCCTTGTAGAACTCGGCATCTCTCCTTCCTTGTAGAAGCTCGACGTTTCTTCTCCCTTGTAATGCTTCCATGTCATTCTCTTGACTTGATAATTCTTCTAACATATTTGGTAGTTGGAAAATGTATGGATAACATTTGTCCCCCTCTTTTTATTAAATAATTTTTCTACACCTTAGTGTAAACCAAAGATTATTCTTCTTATTTTATTTTTGCTGATGTTTTCTTTTGTTTTAGAGCCTTTTATCCTGAATTTCTTCCTGCACCTACTTGATTTATTTCTATCCTCTCATACATCTATGAATTGAATGACCATGCCTTTTTCATTACTGGTAGCTTCTTTGATGTATTGCCAATAGCTCCTATATTGATAATACCATTTATCTTGAGTGCTGGATAACCCCTTATTATAAACACTTGACATCTTTGTCTCTTTGATATGTTGGGAATATTTCCATTTCTGTGGTGGCCTTGCCTTCATGATTATTTTACCTTTATGATTCGACTTTCTCCTTGACTTCCTCCCTACTACTTACAGCATTTCTTGCATTTTGATTTCTTTTCTTTCTTCACTTCCCTTCATAAAGTAATCCTTCCCTTTCTTTTTTATATTGATATGCTTTTTATAATTTTTCTTTTACAACCCACCTCTTCTCTCTTCTTATGAAAATTGGAAGTTCCTTATGCTTGATATACGTTGTATTTAGTCATATGATACCTAAATGTTGTCAAGCTCGACAGCCTCAACAGCCCATAGATTCGACAATATCACCTCTAACAAGCTCGCCATCCTCACTATTCTATAAAACTATAATCTTCTGATACTACAAGCTCGACACTGCTACTGGTTACAAACTCGCCATCTTTTGATACTACAAGCTTGACAAAGCTGCTGGCTATAAACTTGCCTTCTTCTGATACTAGTTTGACATCTTCTATCGCAACAACTCTACTAATTTCTGTGAAAGTTTGATACCATCAAAGTTACAAGCTCGACATGTTTATATCTTCGACAACTTCAAAATGTTTTCAGGCTTAACAATCACTTATATATCTATATCCACGATAGCCTCGAGACCTAAAATTTTAACAATATTAAGCATTTTATAAGCTCGTCGTCTCTTTCGATGCTCGATATCCATCTATTGATGGTCGAAGAATCTATGCTGATTAGTCATGTTTATGTTGAGTTCTGCTTTTATGAATGATTTTAACTTGGTGGCCTTTATTTTGTCTCCATAGGATTCCTTGTGTGTTGGTCTATTTTTACACTATATTATACTTAATCCAATAATCTATTTTCCTATTCTAATAGCTATATCTATCTTTGCTTGGTGCTTGATGATATGAGCATGGATTTGTAGATGTAAATGCCTTAAATGAATGCTGCAAAAATATCGTTTAGATTATAGAGCCATGAAGAATTGGAGAAACAAAGCACAAACTTAAACGATGGTAGCTTTTTGCTGACTAATCTAATTTGAAAATTTCTTTGACCATTGATTTTACAAAAATACCCTCTATTTTTCAAGATTTTTTGAAATTTTTTAAATCAGGGGTATTTTGGTCATTTTTTGAACATGCGGAGATTCGAATCTTCCTTCTAGCATCAAATTGTTAAAATAAAAATTGGCTCAGCTCCTAAGATGTTTTACAAGGAGGCATATTCGACGAAATTTCAATAATACCCCTTGGTCTTGAATTATTCATGAAATTATTCGAAGTTCAAATCATGTGTTCAAGGGAGAAATAGGCAAGTCAGCTAAATGTGCAGTAGATCTTTAGTCAATGTCAATGGGTAAAATAGGCAATATATACAAATCATGTCCCTTGTTCAATAATAAGGCATGTCACAAAACAAGTCAAATATGGAAAATTTTAATTTTTCACGTCCTTATATGCATATATCCATGTCATCTTCTTTGTCATTAGCCATTTGCCATTAAAATGGCTCTCAAGCTCTTGAAAAAGCTTAGAAAAAGTTCTAGTCCAAAAAGTAATTTAAGGTAAAAGAGAGAAAGAAGTTAAGGGCCCCTTTCTATAAGGGGATGATTACATATTTATGGTAGTTGGAGGAATGTGGGGCTTGCTTTCATTGGTTGATGCAAGTTGGCATGAATTGATGACTTGGCAAGATGGATGGCCTTGATGGGGCCATTTGTCATAATCTCGTTAAGATTGAATGGCTCACATGGATTTCTATCTTGGAGGTGGCCTCAACAAGAAGGAGGTGGTCAGATGTAAATACCTTTGAAGCTTAAAGAAAATACTCTAAATCCCCTTGATTCATTTAATTTTTCTCTCCTTGTATTGATGATTTTTAATCCCTGTCCTTTGCATAGCCTTGAATTATTGCATAGCATATTTGTTGGTTATCATGTTGTAGTAGACTTGACATCCCCTAGATGCTCGACATCATATGCTTCTTAGGTGCTCGACTTCTCTTCCCGCTTGTAGAAACTCGACTTCTCCTCTTTTTTATATAAGCTCGACATCTCTTCTTTCTTGTAGAAGTTTGATATCTTTCCTTTCTTGTAAGATCTCGGCATTTTTCCTTCCTTGTAGAAGCTCAACATCTCTCCTTTCTGGTACAAGCTCGACATTTCTTCTCTCTTGTAATGCCTATGTGTCCTTCTATTGACTTGGTTTCTTTTCTTTCTCTTAATAATTCTTCTAACATGTTTGGTAACTGAAAAATAGGTGGCTAACACCAATATTGAGTTAACATTCTCAATGACGAACCACTTAAATCGCACATACACACTAACCGAACATTGCAATCCTAAGCACGTGCATAATATATGAACTCAATGATTTATAGCATACCGAAGCATTCGTGTCACCTTCTCAATGTAAACTTGTCTTATGCTCTTTATCGTTCAACATGAATGTCAGGACCCTATTCTTCGACTTCCGAAAATCGACATTAATACATCCACTGTATCAAATGCCGCCTAATCGAAGGCCGGAAAATCGAACCATGAGGGTTTAAGAAAGAAGAGAGAGGTAGAAGGAGAGAGAAAAAGATAGAAGAAGAACAAAAAACAATATCAGAACAGAAAGTAACAACAGAACAGCAACGGAAACAATATCAGAATCTCACAATCGCAGCGGAACAACATATAATAGATAAATGAATAATCATTAAAACAAAAGAACTATACATTTTATACATTACATCACATTACATTCATTATTAGAGTGTACAACAACAAACATCGGAAAAGAAATACTATATACAATAGATAATATGCTACGCCATCCAGCTCGCCTCCAGATATCTGTAGCAACACCTGAAACCAGAATGACCTAATAACCTAACTCTAGACTGCCCGTGTAGAAATTGGTGGGCACCCAGAGTTTAGGAAGGGAACAATAAACTCCAGGTCAGTCATGTGACTGGTGTGAGAACTTAAAACAGTTATTTATCTTTTAAACAAAAAAAAAACAGGAGAAATTTTAAAAGAAAATTCGCAATGCTTTTTGAAAATGAAACTACCATAAGGCCTCCCGCCACACACACAATGCAAACGCAGACTTGGAGGAGATTTCTCCTTATGATAGTCAAAGATGCTTACTACGCAGAAATCAAATCATTTTTTATATTATTATTAGTGCATAGTGTAGAAAACAATTTCGAAAGTAGAATATAAATCCTAGCCAGCATAGGTACCATTATATTATGCCCGCTATAGCTACCATATTAGATGGCAGGTTCTACAACTAAAACCGTACAAGGCTCGTATTGTTTCTTTGGATTTCCAACAAATGGTCAGGCCAAGGAACTTCCCATTGCCACAGGGAAACGCCTCTGGAATGACGTCTCGAGAACCTAACCGGATCTCTGCCAACACAAGGCCGGGTTACCCCTAACTGGGTAACTACTGACACGAATATGTCATTCCCCGATCGTAACCGATCTATATCCGAGGATCCCCGATTTCCAACAACCACAAAGTAATAAATTTGCAGTAACCACATAGGTTAAGTATCTGGGCTCCATACCATGATACCACCTCTATCCAGAAGGAATGACATACACTAAAGGGGTGCTACCCCCTAATAACCTTGCCGCATCTTTCCTGTTTTGACCATTTCCGGGGTGTGAGGCTCGATGAAGTCTCGTCCACAAAGCCACGCTTTTCAAAAGCAGTGCTTTGGGTCAACAAATGATCAAAGCAATGATCATCAAGATAGACGATCAAACAAATGATCCTATCACAAACGATCAACCAATGATCATTTCACAGCATCACTCAGTATGCCACATTACCAATTCGGGAATGTATCACTAGTAACCATCAACTATATAACCTCTGAGCTCATACGTCTCAGAGAAGGGTGTTAAACTAAGAGAATAAATTCACCGCCACCAACAGAAATATATTTGATAGAAACCAGCTTTACATCTCAAATTGTAACGTCAGACATACAATCCATACAAGTCTGTTCCGGGATCGAACAGAACCGAAGGCACTTCCAAAGAAGCCCTTGCAATCCGGATATTCACTAATCACGTCCGGACATCCCGTCACTAAGGTGATAAAACCTCTATATCGGAGATCAGCCGATGCAGAGTAACTCGACGGCAATCCATCCATTTTCACAAATATCCGATCTTCAACACCGGTCTTCAATTGCAATTCATAACGACGTATCACATATTCGGAGTGGGTTATACGACCCCATGGTCATTTCCCGGTTAACCCGAATAGTGAGCGCTTATTTTAAAAATAAGTGTGGCATCCAATTCAAGCAATCACAACAAATACCTATTCAAGGGTAAATATTGATAGTCGGTTATTTAACTGCCAATAGAGATGAGCAGCATCATCAGATTCCAAATAATTTTTCAAATTATTTATTTCCCTAAAAATATCTTTACAAGGTATAAAATTTCCACACTTCAAAAATAAACAACGTTTATTTTAAAACAAATTTTCCCTTTCCATTTATAAATTCCATAGTGAATTTATATTTCAAAATATCTACTGATCTACATTTTTCAATAGGTTTCAAATATTCAATTCTAATTTATCTTCAAAAAGATAATTCTTAAAAACATTCCATTTCATATTGGAAAAGCATTTCCATACTTATTTAATAATAAGTATTTCATAAATCTTATTTATTTTCAACAATTTGAAAATATTCAATATACTTAAATCACTATTAAGTATAGATTTCATTCTTTAAGGAAATCATTCTTTTATTCACATTTATTTGGGTCAAAACGAATGTTGCGTAAAACATCGTTACGACAACCCAAAATCACTAGTATAGGGATTCGAAATTAAATAGATATATAAATCCCAATACTATACAAAAATATTTCCTTTCGAAAATCATTTACTATAACAACAGTGTTATAGTCCATCGTTTCCTTCTTCCTCTCGAAAACGTCTATTTCAACAATGAATGTTGAAATCTATGTTTTCGATTCATAATACATTTTAAAACATCTTTTAAAATAACTAACTTCATTGGATAATATCGTTTTCCCAAAACCTATCTATTTTATCTCATAATATATTCATGGTCCAAAATCGTGAATATAACTTCGTTAAACAAACTTCTATATTCAATTTATCAAATTCAATTGATTTTCAAATTTATAACAATGTTTATGAATTCCATTCCTATTTATAAACTTCGATTTATAAACCTCTTTTATTAATCCAATTAAATTTATATAACCCAATTATATACCAACAGTACATATTATAAGTTAAGTACTTATAATTCATTCATTTACCAAATCGTTCTTTTAAAACTTCACAATTTTTAAATCTTATTACTTATAAGATTCCTTTATATTTTATAACAATTTCTATGAACATCCCATTTAAATGCCCAAAATTCAGTTTTATAAGCTAATCACTTATAAATCTTTTATTTTCAACATCTATTCATTTTATAACCATCACAATTTATAAATCTATTATTTTTAATGAAACTCATTTTATACATCATTTTAACACTTAATAAACTTGTTTCATAATTCCAATATTTTTAGTTCACAAATATCCATTTATAAAATCTTTTATATAAACCGATAATAAAATTTATCCAATATCCCAATTTAACTATTTTATAAAAATCTATGTATTTTTTAAATTACCTTTCTATCATATTTCATAAAAATGTTAATTTTTATAACATAAAAATTTATAAGTTTATTTATTTTAAAATGAATCAATACAAAAATTTAATAAAACATATTCTTTGAAAAATCACTTTAAAAACCCTTTTAAATTCAAAATCGTTATTTTTAACTTTAAAGATGAATCCGATGATGCCACGACATCGAATAGTCAATCACGGCACAAATATCATATATCGATATGATAATCAATAATCACACAATATCTATAATCATATAAATATTTGTGAGGAATCCAGTTGGATCCCTCCAACCTGTTTCCCTGCATCCACAGATGTTAGCACAATACCCATTCCATTTCGAGGTGGAATATCGCGGTATATGGGATTTTATAAAATATTATCCGCTTACTAACGGCGCAATAGGGTCTCATCCGCTATACAATGCGGGAAATCAATCAACTGCAATATATACATATGCCAATATATATATATATTGCTATATATAGATATATCCTACTATATCTAATATCACAATCAAGCAAACAATCAATCAATCAACAAATTTTAAATATAACTATTTAAAATTTTAAATAACCCTTTTTAGTGAGAAGTTCTCACCTTAGCTTTTATTTCGCAGTCCATTTCCGTCTCAGCTTGTTTCCGTGATTTTAAAACCTTGTATAAACAGTTTATACAATTTATCAATATTCGAATAAATTGAATAACCAATTTTCGTTTGGTAATTTTAATTATCCAATGATTTTGTTTTAAGCTGATAGCTTAAATTTTAAACCGATTTCCTTTTGAATGAATTTATTTAACTAAGACTAAATTAAAACCAAATTTCCTCTTTAATAAATTAACCAAAATTTTATCTTTAACAAATTTTCCTTTAATAAATCATTTGTCTCACCATCTGACAAATTTAATTTACTAGCAAATTAATTTGAACAAATGATTTCATTTTCAAAACAATTTCTTTTAAACAATTTCTGTTAAATAAATTTATTTAACTATACACTTTACTTTCAAACTAACTTTCCTTTTACTGGAAATTAAAATTTCATTTACACCTATATTTGTTTTATTTTCTGTCTTTACCGTATAAATTCAAATATGCATATTATTATTTTGAAATCACAAAAATTACTTTACTGTAATATTTTCTGTAATATACTCATATATAAGATAAATCAAATCAATTTCAGAAATTAAGCAAAATTACTTACAGTATCAAGTTTTCAGTTCCTATTATTATTATTATTTTTAGTAATTCAGAAAATCAACATAGATAAGTATACCATACTGTCTGCAATCACTGATGACGACCCTAGCCTGCTCGCACGAACGAAAACCAAAGCCACTGCCTTGCTCTCGACCTGAAGCTGCCGCTGCTATGCTCGAGAACCCACGCGACCCGCTGCCATCGCGTACGCGAGCTGCTGCCGCCGATACCCCCATGCGCGAGCCCCTCGAATCGCGCCGCCACGCACGTTGACGAACCCAGATTACTACACCTGCCATCGTGCTTCCATCACCCTCGAGCCCAGCTAGCATCGCCGCCTTCCACTTAATTTCGTCGTCGCCCCCAACTACTACATCGCCTCCTCAACGCCCCGCACCCTTCGAACGATTTCGATAGAACTGAGAATGAGGGGGACGAGATTTTAAAATTGTTCGGCCATTATTGTTGATGTCGCGATTTTGTTTTTTTTTTCGTTTGAAATGTTTTGAACAGAGGGAGAATTAAATAAGCCTTCGAACTGATTTGTTTTCTTTTTTCTTTCTGAACGAAAGATTGTGCTTAGAGTTTTAAAATGAAGAAGATGGATCTCAGTATGCACGTTGCAGGTGCTAGGGTGGCTAAGTACAAACATAGGGTGGCTGATGTTGACAATTTTATATTTAAATTCAAATTGAATTTGATTCAAATTTCCAACGCGTTTATGTGTCGTGTGCTCACGTATCAACTCCAAAAAATACGAAATTTGAAATCCGACAATAATACAATATTACGGACCCAATGGAACTGGTTTCGTCGAATTCCGAGACGGTATGAAAAATGACTATTTTTAAATATCGATTTAAACGATATAAATTCAAAACTTAACAATTCACTATTAATTTCAAATCTGAAGCTTCTATTATCTTCAGTATTATCAATATAAATTTTATAAGCCTTTGAAATATTTTTAATCAGCTTAAAATTGAAGATTCAAATTTTTATTCAACTTTCAATAGATTAAATTTTATAATTTAATCGCCAATTTATTATGAAAATTTGGAATTCAGTTCAAACCATCATTCAAATATTTAAAATTAATTAAATATCTCCAAATTAAATTGTTCAAAATTCTGGGTCGTTACAATGTAGCTAAAGAAATTGCTTATAATAATTCCATCATAGGTTCAGCCACCACCAGACCATGTAGCCTTGCTATTGTGAATGTCTCTATCTTCCTCCCTCGTTGTCTAATATGCTAAATATATGAACAGGTGTTCCCCGCCAATAATAATAACATCTATTGCATTGTAATCGCATGCATTGTCAAATTCCATACTATGCATGTCATGAATTGTAGACCTAGGTTTGTCATTCGATGTGGAACTGATACCGCCTGTTGTACCACACCATGCGGCTACACAAACTTTTAAAATTCAAAAAATGGGGAGAAGTTTCCCCGATTTATCCTACTTGGCCTGCACCAGGTCTAGGTTTAACATGGGCTCACATCAGCAATTTAGATGTCCTAATGGTTAATTTATTCGTACATCTGACCCTAATTTAAACGTCTGAATTTCGGTCCAGACATTTGATTACCTATACAAAACAAGCTATAAGCATTCAGATATCCGACTTTGATTCCAAATGATAGAGTATTGGTTCATATGTCAGAATCAAGTTAGAATTTAACTATTCCTTTTTGTTTTGCATTGTAAAATAATTCATGCATCTAGTTTATCTTTTAGACATTTGACTTGGGTATTTTTATCGTTTTTCACTGTTTTACTTTCATTTCTTCTTCTTTATTTTATTCATCTTTTCTCTGGACTTATATACATCTAAAAGTTCAAACTTTTAACAAATATTTTGAATAAAATTTAGTCTTATTTGTACTTAATTCGAGCAGTTTTCCTATTCGATTATATACACATATTCACCCATTTATTTTCGCATATTCAAGCTTATTAAAAAAACTCATAATCAAATTAAGGTGATTTTAAGGAATATTTACATTGATCTATTTTTATTGATTCAATTCCATTACCTAAACCAGATCTACATATTTAGAGATGAATTACAATAATTTACTCTCCCTCATGTTTCAATAATTGTATTATTAAATTATCACCTAAATTTGTTCTCCATAATCCTTGTCCGTATAGATTTCTACTGTAAATTAGTGATTCAAATTCTTACTTTCAATTTAGGCAGATGTATAAAAGAAATTTAGCAACTTGTTTCATAACATAACACAAGATCCACTAACCCTTTTCTTCTATAATCTTTGTGATTCTTCTTTCCTGGGACTCCAAGCCTTGATTTGTTTGCCCTCCCTTCCCTCTTTCTCTTTTAATTTGATTCTCTCTCTCCCTTAATTTGATATGTCTTATTTTGGTTTTGATTCAGAAAATTTGGAGACAAGAATGGAAAGTGTTTAGATTTGAGAAGTATTGAGGAAGAGGAAGGAGATAAGAACAAACAAAATTAGAGAGGCGGTAAAGAGGGATTAGAATGAAATGTAGTGAGGGCTAGTCCGACGATAGCCCTACCTCTTCGGCACTCAATATAACTGAATAGTGTGTTGCTGCGGTGCCGGTCGACGTAGGATAGTAGCCTAAGGTGAAAAGAAGAGAAACAATCACAGAACATATCGTATGTCTCATGGTGCATCAAACAAAATATAATAATAGACATCGCAGACACAAAACAGATGAGACAGTAATAACTAAAATGAACCAAAATATTAGAGTATGTAGGTTCACCAAGTTATATAGAGTAATGGTAGAGTTTATATGACTGATAATAAACTCAACCTGTCTCTAAATATAATAATGAACATTATATAGGCTCTGTAGTGTCACACGATGGAATAAGCATAAGAAAGTCCGCATATAATATGAGAAGGCTCCATCCTACTCGTCCTCTGCACTGCCACTGCGTACCACTTTTTAACATCCCCTATCTAGAGGCCCAAAGCTAAGCGCTACAAATGTTTCAGTCATCCATAATATTAACTTCCAAAGACTAAATAGGCTATGTTAATGGTATCTGTAATATCAAAACCACTTGAATACGAAACAAATCACTGATTTTAAAACAGCATTTTCCATTACATTTCAAAACAAGTGTTTCATATCCAAATTACAAATCCCAATAAGTTTCCCAAGCAATGATAAAATATAATTATTACAAATACATCAAGAGAAACATGTGAAGATGCCCCCTTGGATGATCAGAATAATATTGTCATAACTAACGTAATACACACAACGGAATAAAATAACTAAAACAAGAACTGCAACTCCTAAATAGCTATTTGTTGGCCTCCTGCTCAACTCCGGTAGCTTTATTCGTCGTCCTACTAAACCTATAAAGCTTCAATCCCTCAACCTACTCAAATCAATTTTGAGCACCGGAGAGTTTAAGGGGGAAACATAAACATCGAGTCAGACATAAAGCCTGGTGCGAATAATACTACACATCTTGGTTATTTGATATTAAGTGAGACCACACTGCTTAACGGAATGGGTTTCCCCTCACTTATATCCTTTTAAAAAACAACTTTTGCAAACCTTTATCGTGCAACCAAAATTGGTTAAAACTATAAAGCTTCATTATATAAATATACGTATCAGGTAACAAACAGGCTATCTGTCCAAATACTATAGCTTTGTTTGGCTTACTGTTAACCATTGGCTGACTCGGTTTTAGCAGACAAAATAACAAAACAATCTAATATCTGTTAGACACTCCTCTTCTGGATGGTCTATCTTTAACTATCTATTAACTACTTCTCTTCTAGACGGTATGTCCCTAACCTAACATCTCCGAAGATCACCTGATCTAATGGTTTTGCGGGATTACCAATAACCTATCTATGTACAAAACATATTCACATCTATGTGCAATCATAATTTTAGTCTTGCCTGTGACAAAACCCTACATACTGGAATTTTAGACTAAATTAATCAGGACCAATAGCTAATGTATAGGGCGTGACCCCATACCGGTCTCATTTGGTATTCCACTGTCTGAGTCATTTCCCTTTAAGGATACTCTCGCATAGTTTTCCTTGAAAACCTTTTCAATTGAAATTGATTTAAAACCTTTTAAACCAAATTTAAACAAGGAAAATAATCATACTCTATGCTTTACAAAAAATCACATTGCCATGTTATATTATATATATATATATATATATATATATATATATATATCTTTAAACATTAGAAAGTACCCCTTCTGATCCTATTGAAAGTACCCTTTTTGAAACCATATAAACCCTTTCTTTCATTTAGGCCAAAAAATCAAATCTTCCTTTCGAAACCATTCATATAAACCTTTTGATACCGTTGAAATTCCTTTTCCTTCGAAAGCTAAAAACCGTAGATGTACCTATTTAGAACCAAAAAATATTGCCTTTCGAAACCATAGAAAAACCTTTCCTTTAAACTTATTCAAAACCATTGGAAAAACCTTTCCTTTAGACCATTCAAAAACGTAGGGAAACCACCCCCATCAAAACCATTCTTTCAAGCCTTTCGAAAACATAGGTGAACCACCCCTTCGAAACCTTCTTTAAAATCTTTCAAAAGTATGAAACCTTAAAACCTTCGAAAGCATTTGGGTTAAATATTTAAAACATGTGGAAAACACCTTTTGAAGTCATTCAACACTAAATTAGTCGAAATCTTTGTGTTATTCTTTAAAAATCACTAAGGGTCACAAGCAATTGGGTTGAAAGCTTACTCTTTTGAAATCTATAACTAAGTCAAGAAGTGATGGTGTCGAAACCACCCCTTCGAAAGCATTGTAGAAGCGATGGGGTTTTTATAAAACAAAACAACCCCCTTCGAAAGCTCTATTTCGAAAGGAAAAGGCGGCAATAAAGGTTTCAACATAGTCGGAAGCTATTGTTTATAAACAAAGGTGCAACTATTTCAAAACCAACCTTTTAAACCATTGACTTAGTCGAAAGCAACTCAATCGAAAGCTATTTCTTAAAACAAAGGTGCGGCCTTAAAACCATTCTTTAAATCAATTAACATGGTCGAAAGCCAATTGACTCGAAAGCTACATGGTTGTAAGCAAGCAGATGCTCTTTTCTTTTAAAGCTGAAAGGTGCTTCTACCCTTTCAAAACCCCCTTGGTTTCGACTCTTACCTTCCGCCTTTGTCCAAATCACTATATACCAAGACATTAATACTATGTGCATTGGTTTGGGGAAGGAGGTGGAGGGTCTTTTGTGACGACCCTGACACAACCTTCGAAAATCGGCAGGGAATACATCACCCATATTTGAATGCCATAGATCCAAATGTCGAATCTGGTTCGCCGGAGCTTATAACACATTAAGTACAACAACACAACGGAAGAAGAAATGACTAATATCATTGATATGCAACATTCGATACAATAATTATACAATGAATATCACATAATTAGAGATACACAATAGCGGAAAGATTTGCACCAACAACAAAGGCTTCAAATAAATCCAATTTCCATATTGCAACTCCATCCCTAATGCTCCAAAACCAAATAGCTCAACTCAAAAGCTTCGAAGACTCCAATCCAATAAGCTCGAACCACCTCAATGCTGAACTAAAGCAACTTGGTTCACAATGCAATTTCCAAAATCCAAAGACTCGAAAGAATTCCAAACAGAAGGGTGAAGGCTATCGAATTTATATCTACTATCTAAAAATTAACTCTAGGATGCCCGTGTGGAAAATTATGGACACCCAGAGTTTATAAAGGAAACAATAAACTCTAGGTCGGTCATGGGACAGGTGTGAGCAAACAAAAGCAGTTTATCTTTGACAAAAGCAAAACAAAAGAATTTAAAAGAAATCCGCAATGTTTTTTGGAAAATGAAACTACTATAAGGCCTCCCCACACACACACAATGCAAGCACACAATTGGTGGAGATTTCTCCTTATGATAGTCGAACATGCTTGATACACGAAATCCTTTTTGATAATATTATTATTAGTGCATAGTGTAGAAAACCTTTCGAAAGTATAATACCTTAACCAGTATATGTACCATTATATTATGCCAGCTATAGCTACCACCTGAGGTGGCAGGTTATACAACTGCAATCGTAAAGGGCGCGTAATGTTGATTGGATTTCCAACAAATGGTTGGGCAAAGGAACTTCCTGGGCCACATGGGTACGCCTCTGGAGGAACATCCCGAGAACTTAACCGGCTCTCTAACAACACAAGGTCGTGTTACCTCTGTAACTAGGCAACTACTGACACGAGTATGTCATCCCACGGTCGTTACCAACCTTTATCCGAGCGCTCGACACCAACAACCATAAAGTAATAAATTTGCAATATCCACATAGGTTAAATATCTGGGCTCCATACCATGATACCACCCTTTTTTAGAAGGAAATGGACATACCCTCATGAGGCGCTACCCCCAAATAACCTTGTCGCATCCTTCCTGTTTCGACCATTCTGGGTTGTGAGGTCCGACGAGGTCTCGTCCACAAAGCTACGCTTTACACAAAAGTCATGCTTTGATCAACACATGATCAGCAGTACTTCGTATGCCACATTACCAAATTGGGAATGTATCACTAGTAAATATCGACTACATAACCTCTGAGCTCGTACGTCTCAAAAAAGGATATTAAGCTAAGAGAATAAATTCTCCACCACCAAACAGAAATGTATTTGCTAGAAACCAACATTACATCTCAAAGTGTAATGTCATATATACATCCATACAAGTCTGTTTCGAGTTCAAACATGTAACAACTCGTGAATTTTTAATAATTAAGTTATTTTATTTTAATTGAAACTTAGTAATTAAATTTATATAAAAAAAAGATTTTGTAAAAGTTATAATTGAGTGAAATTATAAATTTGAAGTTAAGAAATAATGAACATAGTGAAGATGGCAATCAAACCTAATATAGGGAAATCAAATTTTATTTAATTTTGAAGATCAATAATTTATGGATTAAATGGTAAGAAATTAGAATTAAATGCTATATTAATTGAAACTGAATGTAGATTTAATGTAATAACGTTAAGGCAAACTAAATCAGCGCAATCCAAATTTATGGAAAAAAAATTCAATAAATGTTAGAAAAGTAATTTTTCGTGTTCATTTTTGATAATAAACCTTACTATAGTAACGGGAGGGTAAATGAAAATTAAAATAGAAACATAAGTTTATGTTAAGGTAGTAATTGATAAATTGGGAAAGATAGTCCAAAGTATGTTAATCTGATGAATTAATAAGCAATATATGTAGAGGAATAAATTGGTATAAGAATAGAATTAAGGTAAATTCATTTATTGGTGTTAAAACTTTAATTAATGCGTTTAATGGATAGAAGTAACGAACGTATAAGAGCAATTATTAAAAGTTACCAAATTAATTGGTAGATGGATTTATTATAAACAAAATTTAATTTGTTACGCTAATTGAAATGAAGATGGGATTTGAATATATTAATGGAAGGAAACGTATAAGTGTTCATTGTAGTATAGAGTCATAATAGACTCAATTTAAGGGTAGGAATTGAACCCGATCCGTTTAATTGGAAACTTATTGAAATAAATTGGACTCAATTTATAATAAAGGGGTTATTTTAAGAAATTGAAATAAATACCATAATTGGTAAATTAATTTACTTTAAATTGACATGGAAATTGGTTAAAGAATTTTAAATTAATAAGTAATACAAGATGATAAAATTTATGAATTATAGAATTTGAATTTTAAATAGTGAGCTAATTTATAATAATTGGATTTATTGCAAATGAATGAAATCAAATATTTAACTATTACATTGATTTAAAAATTAAGTTGAAATTTGGAAATATTTATGTAATAATTTTAAATCCAATGGTAAACCCTTCTATTTGAAATTATGAATGGAATAATTATGGGTTAATTCAATTTAATGGAAATTTGAAAATTTATCTATAATTTTGAATTTTATGAAATTAAAGATTTATATTGATTAATCTTTAATAAATTGACATTTAAAAATTGTTAAATCATAGTAAATGTTTGAGAATTACAAAGTGATAAAGATTGGAAATTTCAGAATTTAAATTTGAAATTTGATTTAGTTATTTTATTTTAAATTTATTTAATTAATATAAAAATAGCCATTTTGGTCACGGACTCGGATTTCGACGAAACTAGTTTCATCGGATCCATAACGGTGAATTATTATAGGATTTCAAGTTTCGTATCGATTGGACTTGTCGTTTGATGTATGGGCTTGAAACGCCTTGAAATCAATTTAATTGAAATCAATTGAAATCAATTTGAAAATATTGATTTTAGCATAACTTCTACATATGATGGAATTTGGATGTGAAACCTTTTCCATTGTGTTTAAAATACTTTAAAACACCTATTTTGATATATGGGTTTACCCAATTTCGTTCTGGGGTCAGAACGGGCTTTTTGGGCCACGTTAGCGTTAGAGTGTATATCTATCAACCCGATCCATATATTTTATTTCAATTTGCCTATAAATATCCTGCTATAAACCCTACCCTCCCTAATTCTCATTTATCTATACATATATCTTCTTCTCAACTCCTCCTTTCCAATGGCTGCAAACCCTAGATCCAAATACAATTCAAAATCAAAGTCAAAAATTCAAAGTCCCTAGAAAAATTTGAAAAAAATATATGTTGAAGCTCTCGACTAGAGTAATTCACTGGTGATGTTCGTTTTTTAATTCAGTTTGTCGTTTGACCGGTAAAAATCAGAGAAGTTTCGGTCGTTCATCATCGTCGAAATCAAAGTCGTCGGATCGGCGAACCCTTTTTGGGTTTTGGAGAGGAAGCCGATGGGGATCTCATCTACATGATTGTCATGTCGTTTGATGGTTAGATGGTCGTGATTTTTCGATTAGGGATTAGTTCTTAAGGGCGGCGGCTGGAATTATTCGCGTCAATCGGCCATGTGGGAAGAACGTAGGGAGGCCGAAGGGAGTCGCGTAGGGTAAGAGAGCTCGTCGTGGCTTCTGAAGGGGGATCGATCATCGTCGGTGATGATCTGGATAGGAGAATATTGGCGGTGGGCTAGGTCAAACGAACGAAGCAGTGAGGTTGTTTCTTGGGGACGATGACGTGTCCTGGGTGGAAACGTGAATGTGTTTTGTTTTATTTATTTATTTAAAATTTTGAAATTCAAACACAAATATTTCCATAACTCTCACATGCGAACTCCATTTCATGCGCGATATTTTTTTGTTAGAATCGTAATAAAATTTCGGACTTGATGACGTTGGTTTGGACAAATTTGGAGATTGTCCAATTTTTGGGTTTAAATTCAATTTAAATTCAAAAGGTGAGTGTTTTAACCAACTCACAACTTCTAAGATTTCTTATGTTTGTTAAACTGATTTATGATGTGTTTAGAAATTTATTTATAGCTGTTTGGCATATATTTCATCATTATCTCAGTTAATTTTCATTCATATAATTTACTTGTTATTTAATTCATTTTTGCATATAAACTGCCAGTTAAAATTTTAGTTAAATTTATTATTGCATATAAACTACTAGTTAAATTTATTTATTACTGCATATAAACTACAGTTAAACAGTTATTTAATTCATTATTGAAAAAAATTAACTGTCGGTAATTAATTATTATTTATTGATGTGATTGCTTGAACTAGATGATAAGTTGATAAATGTTTGATGATTGATTTGATGGATGAATGGATGCTGTATTTATATTGTATAAACTGCAAGTTACTATGCACTTTCATTTCATTCGGGATTGCGGTTTGAAATGATATACAACCGCATTTTTATTTTTAAATTGCGGATTGAAATGACAATTATCCGTATCACCTGACCATAGGATAGAAAATTATATACAGGCACCGTGGTATATATATATAATTATTTTTGAAATGATTTTCTATGGTTTTGGAAAGAATACGGTTTAATAAATATTAAATTTTGATATATATATATATAGTAAAAAAATTTGAATTTAGCTTTGTATAAATTTGTTTCGAATTTTAAAATAAGCTAAATAATGAAGTTGATTTCGTTTATATAATATGGTTAAGAATATATTTGAAATTCTATTGTATATAGAGTTTATAATAACTCAAATAAAAGTAAGGTTGAAGATAAATGTGAATATGATTTGAATTAAAGAATTTAAGAATTTTCCTTGAAAAATTTGTTTTGAAATGTAAATAAATTAAGGTTTAAAAGGTATGATCTTATAACTTGATTTTTGATTTGAGGATTTAAACGAATATCAAATTAATTTAAAGAATATTTTCAAGTTAATTTAATTAAAAGAATATCCTGTTATTGAAGTTTAAGGGTTTTACCTGAATAATATTTGTTTAGTAAGTAAATATTTCAAATTTAAATAATAGGAATTGGATTTAATATACATTAAATTATCAAAGAATCCATTTTGAAATGGTGTATATTTAAAGATTTAAATATATGAACTATAAAGTTTTGAAATATAGAATATTTAAGCTTTGAAATATATGGGAATTAAAATGCATTATTTAGAGGTTCAATATGATATTGGGATTTTATTGTGAAATTTAAAGAAGCTATTTTATTATATAAAGTAATATAGTATTTAAAACATTAAGTATTAAAAGTTATGTTTCAAAGCTATGGTTTCAAGGTATATAGTTTTGAAAAGGCTATGATTTTTGGAAAAGATATACTTGAAATAAGAGTGATATTATATTGATTTGGGTCTTTAAAATATAAATGATATCATATTTATATAGTTTTGAAATGAATATTTTATTCTGCTTTTTAAAGGTATAAACTATTTTGAAATAACCGCGGTGTTATAATAACGATTGGTTGCTGAAGAGATCGGGATCGGGAGTTGTCGTACTCTCTGCCAACCCCAAAAACCACTTTAACAACCGTGTACGCGGTGGAGATTCCAGAATGGAGTAGGATGGCGGCGGCGTTTCCTTTGAGGTAAATACGTGGACCCAACTCCCCTGAGTTGGCATAAGGTGGCTAAAACAGGAGCGATTGACGGGCCAAGGGTGTTAGCGCCCTTTATCGGATACTCCTCTTCGATACTGTACTCTTACTTTGGATTGATTCGGTGGCCACTTTACTTTTGATTTTAGGGGAGAGTTTGTCCGTGGTGGGCGGTAGTAGCTACTACGCGTTACCACCAGCCCGGATGCGTAATTGGTATATCTACCCTGGCATTGCCTAGTTGTGCCGTGTCACCTACCCTAGCGCGCCTTGCACGAGTTTGGTTTTCTCCCATAGCCCGTGTGGTATCCTCTGGTGGCTTTCCGATCAGGAGGGACTATAATATTGGATGGACTACTGGGACTATTACGTGTTAAGGGGAATATTGGGTCACTCCTTAACGCTATATTAAGGTAAGTTTATTTTACTAATAGACACTATTATACTAGCGAAATATTACTACATAGTAAATAGTTTAACGGATCCTTAGGAGATGTCAATTCCGAGCATCTCTTGAGTTACTGCACTCATATTTACTTCTGTTGATTTAACTTACATAAGATCTTTTAGTTCTGACTCGAGTGTTTTGTCATTTCAATTCGCTCGGGTCAGTCCGAGCATTTCAGGATCAAAGGCTTTACTTCTGAAGGACGATGGCGAAGATTTCATTATTATTATTATATATTATATGGTTCCACTACACTGTATTCCACTGCATTGATATTTATTGGTATGTGAACTCTGATATTTATTGTACAAAGAAGAATCAAATGTTTTGTAAACAGTTTTATGAACTATATGTTGATTATTATATTTTATCCTTCCGTTGTGAGATTCTTTTTTGTTTTTTTCCTCTGTTTTCTTATTTACCCCATAACAATCCGCCCTTTTGTATGGTTTGAATTAGCACGGATGTCGATTTAAAGCGTGCGAAAAGGCTGGTCGTTACATCTGGTATCAGAGCTTTGGTTTAGCGATAAACCTTAGCTTTGTGGGGTTTGACTCTTTATTAATAGGGTAGTAATACCCTATAGGAATCGCTGAGTGTATATATATGAGAGAGCATATTTGTTAGTGTTATAAAAAGGTTTTGATATTGTGTTAATTTGTTCCGTTTCGTATTTATAAATTCTGGTTGATGCATAGGACGCTATGATATCAATAGGGATTTCTAAACACTTAATAGGACAGACCGACACAATATTTGTTTTTAATATAGGTGAATGAGATAATTTTGCCTATTATATTTTCTATATATATAAAATAAATTTTTATTAATATTGTATTTGGTTGCAATATATTGGTTGTTAGGAATAAAATTTATGAACAATAGGTAAAATAAGATTGAAAATAAAATCAATGAAAATTTGGAAATTTTAGAACTTAAGTCCAGGATTTGAAAATTTGCTTTCAAAGGATTTTGAAATATAATAATAGTATTTAGAAATATTTTCTGATATAAATATTTCAGTATAATTTGAAAGTATGGTTTTACAAAAATTCTGGAAAGAAATAAGTTGTACTCTCCTCTCTGTCGCTGGAAAATAATTTCGGTGATGAGTGCACGCATCATCGACTTTCATTTTCGAGTTTCGAAGCGGGAAGGTCACTGTTGTAGTTTACTGCAGACCCATTTTTGATAAACAAATATAAATTTTTAATTGCTCCAAATATAATTGGATATATAGAGTATAAGTATATAAATTTATCTGTCATTTCAAATGATTTTGAATAAAACCTGGTATTTAATTCTAAGTTTCCATTAAATAATTTCCATTAAATAATAGTTCAGTTACTGGAATGAATTGGAATATAGGTAATTAATAAATTAAAATAAGGAATTTAATGCTAGGTTATGAATGAAAATTAAAGGTAATTTGAATTGTACCCTATGAAACAAAGAATAATATTATTGAACATTAAATTTAATTAAAGGATGAGATAAAACTTGTATAAGTTCATTTGCATTTTCTTTAACATATATAACTTACCAAATATTAAAAGTTGAGATGTTTAATAAGAAAATGTAACTAAAATTGTACAAATAGGAGTATGTAATGAAATGTTCAATAAATTGCTGTTATTAATAGGAATCAATGTTATAATTGTTATAAATCTACGTTATGACTGAAAGGCCACTAATTTAATATAATAGAACAGTTATAAAGAAATGAAAATAAGTTTAAGAAGGATTAAAGTTATTTATAATAAAATAAATGGAAAGATGAATACGATAAATAATATTAAGAGTGTAAAAAATAAAGCACCTTAATAAATAAGAAATTGATGTTATAGAGTTATAAACTTAAGTTGAAATTGAAGTATTTCTAAAATTTAATATAATAGAAATGTAAGCGCTAAATAAGTAAATGAAATTTGAGAAATGAATGTAATGCAAATAAATAAATAAATAAATGAAATGAAATTTTGCAAGAAATAAATGTAAAAATAAAGATAAATCTATATATGGACAAAAAGGAAATCAAAAAACAATAGTATGAAATGTAATTAACAAGAATAAACTTAGTTTATTGTTTAGATTTGTTGTTTGTTCGGTTTATAGTTGTTTGGGTAAGGATACTTTAAACCTGTTTGGATGGTTTGATAATCTATTTAATGTCACCTAAGACTGTTGAGTGAAGGGTACAATTAGTAGTTTATTTTTCATTCCGCACAATTTAAAGTTTGAACCCGAACAACTATTTGTTTTGTTTGATATGAATGAATGATTGAATTGTGTTGATTTCATGTGATGGTTGTATGCCTTGTTGGAATTGATTGTTGTTGTATTGATTGTTGTTGTGGTTGAAACAACTTTAATATTTCATTTATATAATTGTTAACCCTTTTAGATTATATAAGTGAAATGCAGGTTATGGAAGCAATTGCTACTGCTTTTGGTTCCATAAAATAAGCGTTAATTGCCCGACTAATAGGTACGTTTTCGGATTACGGTTTTATAGCGCTATTTTATATATTTTCCCGTGTTGGATACAATATTTTGGATATTATATGTGTATATTGTTATATTCGATATTATATTTTCTTACGAGTCTCTCCGTACAAAGGAGACTCTGCCAAAATTTCCGAAAATTTTGGACTTAGAAAATATTTTGAAAATGTTTTCCAAACTACAATAATTTAAGTATAAAAAGATATAATGATTGTAAATTTGTATATTCTAATTAAAGTAACAAATGTTGTAAATTTAATTGTTTATAAAATTTATATTTTGAATAAGATATATTGATTTCTTAATTCTTCTTTTCCCTTCTTTTTTCTTTTCAAGGACAAAAAGTTTTGAGTGGGGGAGAGTGTAACGACCCGTGAATTTTTAATAATTAAGTTAGTTATTTTAATTAAAACTTAGTAATTAAATTTAAATGAAAAAAAAAATTGTAAAAGTTATAATTGAGTGAAATTGTAAATTTGAAGTTAAGAAATAATGGACATGGTAAAGATGGCAATCAAATCTAATATTGGGAAATCAAATTTTATTTAATTTTGAAGATCAATAATTTATGGATTAAATGGTAAGAAATTAGAAATAGTGCTATATTAATTGAAACTGAATGTAGATTTAATGTAATAACGTTAAGGCTAACTAAATTAGCGCAATCCAAATTTATGGAAACAAATTTCAGTAAATGTTAGAAAAGTAATTTTTCGTATTCATTGTTGATAATAAACTTTACTATAGTAATGGGAGGGTAAATGAAAATTAAATAGAAACATAAGTTTATGTTAAGGTAGTAATTGATAAATTGGGGAAGATAGTCCAAAGTATGTTAATCTAATGAATTAATACGCAATATATGTAGAGGAATAAATTGGTATAAGAATAGAATTAAGGTAAATTCATTTATTGGTGTTAAAACTTTAATTAATGCGTTTAATGGATAGAAGTACGTTTAGAAATAATATTATTCAAATTAAGTTGTAGATAGGCGTATATTAATGCAAGGGAATAAAATTAGCGTTATACATTAAATTTTAAATCCGGATTGATAAGTAACGAACGTATAAGAGCAATTATTAAAAGTTACCAAATTAATTTGTAGATGGATTTATAATAAATAAAATTTAATTTATTACGCTAATTGAAATGAAGATGGAATTTGAATATATTAATGGAATGAAACGTTAGACAAGTGTTAATTGTAGTATAGAGTCATAATAGACTCAATTTAAGGGTTGGAATTGAATCTGATCTGTTTCATTGGAAACTTATTGAAATAAATTAGATTCAATTTATAATAAAGGGGTTATTTTAAGAAATTGAAATAAATACCATAATTGGTAAATTAATTTACTTTAAATTAAGATGGAAATTGGTTAAATAATTTTAAATTAATAAGTAATACAAGATGATAAAATTTATGAATTATAGAATTTGAATTTTAAATAGTGAGTTAATTTATAATAATTGGATTTATTGCAAATGAATGAAATCAGATATTTAACTATTACGTTCATTTAAAAATTAAGTTGAAATTTGGAAATATTTATGTAATAATTTTAAATCCAATGGTATACCCTTCTATTTGAAATTATGAATGGAATAATTATAGGTTAATACAATTTAATGGAAATTTGGAAATTTATCTATAATTTTGAATTTTATGAAATTGAAGATTTATATTGATTAATCTTTAATAAATTGGCATTTAGAAATTCTTAAATCATTGTAAATGTTTGAGAATTATAAAGTGATAACGATTGCAAATTTCAGAATTTAAATTTGAAATTTGATTTAATTATTTTATTTTAAATTTATTTAATTAATATAAAAATAGCCATTTTGGTCATGGACTCGGATTTCGACGAAACCAGTTTCATCGGATCCGTAACGGTGAATTATTGTAGGATTTCAAGTTTCGTATCGATCGGACTTGTCGTTTGATTGTATGGGCTTGAAACGCCTTGAAATCAATTTAATTGAAATCAATTGGAATCAATTTGAAAATATTGATTTCAGCGTAACTTCTGCATACGATGGAATTTGGACGTGAAACCTTTTCCAGTGCGTTTAAAATACTTTAGAACACCTATTTTGATATATGGGTTTACCCAATTTCGTTCCGCGGTCAGAACGGGCTTTTTGGGCCACGTTAGCATTAGCGCGTATTTCTATCAACACGATCCATATATTTTATTTCAATTTGCCTATAAATATCCTGCTATAAACCCTACCCTCCCTAATTCTCATTTATTTGTACGTATATCTTCTTCTCAACTCCTCCTTTCCAATGGCTGCAAACCCTATATCCAATTACAATTCAAACTCAAAGTTAAAAATTCAAAGTCCTTAGAAAAATTTGAAAAAAAAATATGTTGAAGCTCTCGACTAGAGTAATTCACTGTGGTGTTCGTTTTTCGATTCAGTTTTTCGTTTGACCGGTAAAAATCAGAGAAGTTTCGGCCGTTCATCATCGTCGAAATCAAAGTCGTCGGATCGGCGAACCCTTTTTGGGTTTTGGAGAGGAAGCCGAGTTGATCTCATCTATATGATTGTCATGTCGTTTGATGGTTAGATGGTCGTGATTCTTCGATTAGGGTTTAGTTTTTAAGGGCGGCGGCTGCAATTATTCGCGTCAATCGGTGACGTGGGAAGAACGTAGGGAGGCCGAGGGGAGTCCCGTAGGGAAGGAGAGCTTGCCATGGCTTTTGAAGGGGAATTGATCGTCGCGTGTGATGATCTGGATGGGAGAATATTGGCGGCGGGCTAGGTCAAACGAACGAAGTAGTGAGGCCGTTTCTTGGGGACGATGACGTGTCTTGGTTGGAAACGTGAGCGTGTTTTGTTTTATTTATTCATTTCAAATTTTGAAATTCAAACAAAAATATTTCCATAACTCTCACATAAGAACTCCGTTTCAAGCATGATTTTTTTATTAGGATCATAATAAAATTTTGGACTTGATGACGCTGGTTTGGACAAATTTGGAGACTGTCCAATTTTGGGGTTTAAATTGGATTTAAATTCAATTTAAATTCAAAAGATAAGTGTTTCAACCCACTCCAACTTCTAAGATTTCTTATGTTTGTTAAATTAATTTATGATGTGTTTAGAAATTTATTTATAGCTATTTGGCATATATTTCACCATTATCTCAGTTAATTTGCATTCATATAATTTACTGGTTATTTAATTCATTTTTGCATATAAACTGCCAGTTAAAATTTTAGTTAAATTTATTATTGCATATAAACTGCTAGTTAAATTTATTTATTATTGCATATAAACTACAGTTAAACAGTTATTTAATTCATTATTGAAAAAAATTAACTGTCAGTAATTAATTACTATTTATGGATGTGATTGTTTGAATTGGATGATAAATTGATAAATGTTTGATGATTGATATGATGGATGAGTGGATGTTGTATTTATATTGTACAAACGGCAAGTTACTATGTATTTTCATTTCATTCGGGATTGCAGTTTGAAATGATATACAACCGCATTTTTATTTTTAAATTGCGGATTGAAATGATAAATATCCGTATCACTTGACCATATGATAGAAAATTATATACAGGCTCCACGGAGTATATATATATATATATATAATTATTTTTGAAAAGATTTTCTATGGTTTTGGAAAGAATACGGTTTAATAAATACTAAATTTTGATATATATATATATATAGTAAAAAAAATTGAATTTAGCTATGTATAAATTTGTTTCGAATTTTAAAATAAGCTAAATAATGAAGTTGATTTCGTTTGTATAATATGGTTAAGAATATATTTGAAATTCTATTGTACATAGAGTTTATAATAACTCAAATAAAAGTAAGGTTGAAGATAAATGTGAATACTATTTGAATTAAAGTATTTAAGAATTTTTCTCGAAAAAATTTGTTTTGAAATGAAAATAAATTAAGGTTTAAAAGGTATGATCTTATAACTTGATTTTTGATTTGAAGATTTAAACGAATATCAAATTAATTTAAAGAATATTATCAGGTTAATTTAATTAAAAGAATATCCTGTTATTGAAGTTTAAGGTTTTACCTGAATAATAATTGTTTAGTAAGTAAATATTTCAAATTTAAATAATAGGAACTGGATTTGATATATAATAAATTATCAAAGAATCCATTTTGAAATAGTGTATATTTAAAGATTTAAATATATGAACTATAAAGTTTTGAAATATAGAATATTAAGCTTTGAAATTTATGGGAATTAAAATGGTTTATTTGGAGGTTCAAATTGATATTGGGATTTTATTATGAAATTTAAAGAAGCTATTTTATTATATAAAGTAATATAGTATTTATACCATTAAGTATTAAAAATTATGTTTCAAAGTTATGGTCTCAAGGTATATAGTTTTGAAAAGGCTATGATTTTTGGAAAAGATATATTTGGAATAAGAGTGATATCATATTGATTTGGGTCTTTAAAATATAAATGTTATCGTATTTATAAAGTTTTGAAATGAATATTTTATTCTGGTTTTTAAAGGTATAAATTATTTTGAAATAACCATGGTGTAATAATAACGATTGGTTGTGGAAGAGACCGAGATCGGGAGTTGTGATACTCTCTGCTAACCTCGAAAACCACTTTAACAACCATGTACGCGGTGGAGATTCCAGAATGAAGTAGGATGGTGGCAGCGTTTCCTTTGAGGTAAATACATGGACCCAACTCCCCTGAGTTGCCATAAGCTGGCTAAAACAGGAGCGATTGACGGGCCAAGGGGGTTAGCGCCCTTTATCGGATACTCCTCTTCAATACTATACTCTGACTTTGGATTGATTCGATGGCCACTTTACTTTTGATTTAAGGGGGAGTTTGTCCGAGGTGGGCGGTAGTAGCTGCTACGCGTTACCACCAGCCCGGATGCGTAATTGGTACATCTACCCTGGCATTGCTTAGTTGTGCTGTGTCACCTACCCTAGCGCGCCTTGTACGGGTTTGGTTTTGTCCTGTAGCTCGTGTGGTATCCTCTGGTGGCTTCCCGATCAGGAGGGACTATGATATTGGATGGACTACTGGGACTATTACGTGTTAAGGGGAATATTGGTTCACTCCTTAACGCTATTTTAAAGTAAGTTTATTTTACTAATAGACACTATTATAATAGAGAAATATTACTACATAGTAAATAGTTTAACGGATCCTTAGGAGATGTGAATCCCGAGCATCTCTTGAGTTACTGCACTCATATTTACTTCTGTTGATTTAACTTACATAAGATCTTTTAGTTTTGACTCGAGTGTTTTGTCTTTTCAATTCGCTCGGGTCAGTCTGAGCATTTCAGGATCGAAGACTTTACTTCTGGAGGACGAAGGCGAAGATTTCATTATTATTATTATTATTATTATTATTATTATTATTATTATTATTATTATTATATGGTTCCACTACACTGTATTCCGCTGCATTGATATCTATTGGTACGTAAACTCTGATATTTATTGTATAAAAAAGAATCAAATGTTTTGTAAACAATTTTATGAGCAATATGTTGATTATTATATTTTATCCTTCCGCTGTGAGATTCTGTTTTGTTTTTTTCCTCTGTTTTCTTATTTACCCCATAACAATCCGTCCTTTTGTATGGTTTGAATTGACACGGGTGTCGATTTAAAGCGTGCGAAATGGCTGGTCGTTACAGAACAGAACCGAAGACAAGCACTTCACAAAGAAGCTCTTGCACTCCGGATATTCCCTAATGACGTCCAGACTCCCCATCACAAAGGGTTGTTAAATCTCTATACAGGGGCCATTCGGTACAGAGACATTCGACAGGTAATCCTTTTGCTTTTGAAAATACCCGGTCTTCACCACCGGTCTTCAAATCCAATCGATAATGTTGTATCATTATTCGGAATGGGTTTTATGATACAAAGTCCTCTCCCGGCTAAACCGAATAATGAGCGCTTAATTTTTAAAAACACATGGATATTGGGATCTTAGTTAAGTCATAATTTAAAGCCCAAATCCTTTCTTTAAATGGTTTAAACAAATTACCATTTTTAAATCTTTAAACAAAAGGATTCACTTCACAAAGTTCACTAATCTTTCACAAAGATTCATCTATAGCTTTCAAAACAATTTACAGTTCAAATCTTTTATACAAAAGATACACCTTTAAGATCCGCTTCAATTTGAAAATAAAGTTCACCAATCTTTCATAAAGATTCATCTATATCTTTCAAAACAATTCCATTTCAAATTTGAAACCCCTTTTTAACAAAAACTGGAAATCCTTCCTTTATTTGAAAGCTATATTTGAAAACAAACACTTTTTGTTTCGGAAAAATCTGATTAAATATACACAAGTTATAGCCTTTAAAAGTATAAACTAGAAAATCAGCAAACTGCCGTATTATTGGCAAGTTCTAGTTTAAATTAAATTCAAATTCCTAAAACAATTTATTTAAAATAGTTTTAAATTCATATATAGAAATTGTATCAACCTTTCAAACCATGATTTCCTAATAATTACAAAAAATATTTAACAAGATATAGTATATTCAAACTCAATTTTAATTTCAAAACTTCCCTTTTCAAAGGCTTTTTATATTCAATTCAATTCCATTTCCAAAACCATTTGGATTCAAACTTCAACTTTTAAACAAAATAATATTTAGATTTCAAAATATCTGTGACTTAACCAATTTCGCATGAAATTCATATTTGTGTGTGTGTGGTGTAGTCTAGGGGTTTTACACAATAATGCAACATCATCACTCATCACAATCCAAACACAGCAATATCGATAAGCGGTATAATCCTATAACGCTTATCTTCATTCACAGATTCACAGTTAAATAATACAAATTCATCACAGATAAATAAATTATATCCATCACAGCTGAAATCAAAATAGTTCATATCACAAAGCATCACACACCAGAGATATCAAATAATTCAAAGCATTCAATGCAATTCAAATATCCATAAGTAAGGTTAATTAATCATCTGATTAATTTAAATCAGATTAATCACTTATGAATAAATTACTAATCCTGGTTAATTAATATTAATTAATTAATTACAAACCATTTTGATTAAATAACCTTTAATCATTTATTAATTTTAATAATAAATTAATCAACCTTTAATTATAAATTAATTAACCTTGATTAATAAATAAATCAACCTTTAATCATTAAATAATTAACCTTTAATTATTAAATTATCCTAATTAGTTATTCTTAATTAATTACATTAATTAATTAACCCTTAATTAATTACCATTTAATTAATTATTCTTAATTAATAAATTGATCTTAATTAATCTCATTAATTAATTATTTCTTAATTAATTATCTTTTAATTAATTACCTTAATTAATTAACATAAATAAATTAATCACCTTGATTAACAAATTTTTAAGTAATTTAAATAATTAATTCTTTTAAATACATTGGGTAATTATCCTTCTAAATTACTTTCATTAAGTAATTAATCATTTAAGAAATTAATTGCCCTTAATTATTTGTATTCATTAACTTTTAATAAATCACATTAATAAATCAATCTTCTAAATTAATTACCCAAATTAATTAACCTTTGATTAATTAATCACTTTAATTTCACTCAATAATTATCCATTAATGAATCACCTTAATTTATTACACAAATTAATTAACCTTTAAATACTTCCACTAAGTAATCATCCTTTTCACTAATTATTCTTTAATCATAAACTAATTATCCTTGATTACTTTTATTAAGTAATTTACCTCTAAGTTAAATAAATGTTTTATATAACAAAAACATTTCATCTTAAATTAATTACAATATTAAGTTTATTTAAAATAAACTTTTAAAATAAAGGTCATATAGATTAAACACTTTAAACTTAATAAACTTGAGATAATTTTTATTCAAAAACCTTTAAAAAATTTAAAAATTAGGTAATCATTCTTTACTAACCCCATACTTAGATAAAACAATTATTTTAAATTGTTTAAGAATTTATAAAATAAAACTTGATTTGTTTCAAAATTTAAAACTTGTTATCTTACAAAATTGCACAGACTTTTACCCGAGTCACACCCGTGTCCAAAGCAAAATTTCCCCAAGACTTCCCGAGTAGACTCCCTTACCATTTTTTTCTAATTAATAATTTAAACTTTTAAAACCCTTTAATAACATACGCGAGTAAAACCCGAGTCCAATGATAAATCCCTTCGAAATCAACTTCGAGGCAAACTCCATCATCTAAAACGTGACACCAGATGTACATGTGCACGTACTCCAACGCCTCGATCACCTCTGGTCACTACCGCGACCATCGACATGTCGTCGACAACCCCTACAAATGCTAGGGCCACCTGGTTCATCGAATTTGATCGAAACATGAAATCAAGCATTTTGATCCATTTACTGGAACTAACAAGATCACCTAAAAAGGCTCCACCACTAATCACCAGAAAGTCTGAAATTCAGACCACAACCTCGCCGTAATAGAACGCATCGATTCCCACTGACTTGGTTCAGTCCGATACAATGTCGAAGACGCAGTTAATCGAATTCCGACCCTACCAAAAAATTAGGTTTAAACCCCAAAACCTCACCGTGTCGTCGCCTCGATGGTCAGAAAAATATCCGACCATTTTTTCTGAGCTCAACAACCTTCCAGCCACCTTCAGAGGCAACCACGATCGCCCATTCAACTCTGATCGCCGCAATTTGCCCAGAATCCATTTTATGTTTAACTTCGAAAATTTCTAAAATTACTGAATTGAAAATCTTGATTTTTCTTTTAAAAATGATCATTTCCAAAAGTATATATAAACGAATCAAAAATTTACAATACTTGAATTTTTGACATTTATCCGAGTTTACGGCATATTCATCTTCCCAGTGAAATTTATGTTAAAATCTAGTTCAAAACTATTTTTAGAATTAAGATCTTGGTTTTATGAACATAATTTGTCTAGTTCTTGAAGCCTAGAATGGATCAGAGAAAGAAGTATTGATTTTTGAAATAGATTTAATCTTTATAAGCTCGTAACAAAGATGTATGTCTGTACAACAGACATGCACAAACATGTCTACATACACACACACATATATATATATATATATATATGATTTTTTATACATGCGACTAGATTTTCAAAACTTCATCACCATATCAATTCAAGGATCAGATCAAATAAGCTTGCTCACAAAAAACAACATATAAACAGATTCAGGGTGGAAAGTTCGCTCACCTGGATATGGATAAAGCAGAGAACAAGCCTGGAAAATGTAATTTGAATTTGAAAATCTAGAACTTAATTTATCTCTGAACTTTGATGTTGAATTGAATATATGCTTGATTTACTTTGATCTGGGATCTGAACTTCGAGCTTGTTTCCAATTGCTTCAAGTTTTGAATTTTGATTTACATTTGCTTGCCTTTGAGTTGATTTGCCTCAGGCTTTTGATTTTGAATGAATTGCTTTACTTTCTAATTTATTTTGATGTTGCACTTTAAAATAGCAACTTGTTTTTAAACTGGTATTGAACTGCTACTTGATTTGTGTCTGCTAACTTCAGGTTTGATTTTTAGGTTTTGGATTTCAAAATTGTTTCAAGCTTTTCTAATTTGAACTTTTGCTTTGAGTTTGATATGGTTTTCATTTTATTTTTTCTGGTTTTGGTTTGAGTTTTCCGAATGATAGAAAATTGGCCTGGTTTCTTCTCTTGTTATCATTATATTTAAAATTAAATCTTAAAGAAAAACAAAAATGCCACTTGTTTAAACTAACTAACACTTGTTATTTGCTTGCATAACCATTTTACAAATGTCTTTTGTGATTCAAATTGTGTTTAAGACCCTTTCTTAATTTAATTAAAAAAATTATGTTTAAATCCCTATGTTATTATAAATTATGAATCAGGTCTTATGTTTTCAAATTCATACTAATTATGTTTTAAATGTTGTGTGCTTATAAATATTTATAAAAATACAAACCGCTTTACAAATTTAAATATTCCATATATACAAATTTCACTTTATCTCATACTTAACTTATTAATTTCAAAAGAGATATATATTTATACTAATTAAAGAAAATTTATCTGAAATCAATATACACATTAATAAACAATCACATATATTTTATACATAAGGATTTAACTTAAATTAACCTTTTGAAATTTATTATATCAATCTTAAATCGTGACTTCAAATATATATATTCATATACACATATTAAAATTAGAAAACAAATTTTATTACCTTTCAACTATAGAGTTTTCAAATTCAATTTATTTTCAATATATTTATTTTATTTTTTTAAGGTATTTATTCTTGAACTCTAAATCAAATTTTCTACTTACAATATATTTTGTTTTAGAATTTCCAGATCAAATTCTTTTTACAAATTCAATCCAATTGATTTTATAAGATATTTACCTTTAAATCTCAAATCAAATTCTATTTGAAATACATATATTTATTTATTTCTGGAAATTTCATATTAGTTGACCAATAAATTCACAATTTAATTTAAAAAATTAAATTAATCATCAAATTAAACTGGGCTAAAATCCGGGAATGTTATAGATCCCCCTTAAGAAAATTTTGTCCTCGAAATTTGCTAGGGAGACAACCAAGAAAGGAATGTTTTTCCAGATCAAACTGAATATCTATTCTGCATGGCTTACCAAATCAGAATATCATCAATAATTATGAGAGTGAACTCATCCGATGCTACACAAGATACTCGGGACATCAGATCTACGAAATATGCAGGGCATTGGTTATTCCAAAGGGATAACTAACCGTTCGTAGAATGTATCGAGACCCAAAGAATAGACAAATGGATACAATCCAATTTAACTTTACATTTGTTAATCAATTTATTCCAAATAAATTTTCAAATTTATTAAAGTTTAAAACGAAAAGTTGATAAAGAAACTAATGATTAGAATATGAACTAGGAACTTATCTACAACGATTCGCAGGGTCACCATTACACCAAAGCTTTTTCTTGCAGCTGCTAGGAAACCGCCAAAGAATTTGGATGACGAACAAAAGAGGTTGATAGAGAAAGATTGTTCCTTGTTGTTACAGGGTATTGACCAGTTGTAGTGGTACTTCCCTGTCCCCTATCTCATCTTCTTCTTGCACTCATACTCACTATCAGTGAATAGTAAGAGAATTTACTGAGGCATACAGACGGATATCTTAGGGATATACTCATTTTAGGGTATACTTCACCCTATCTCGAATGAGTCATCTAATGTGTTATACTCCTGAGCTAATGTTCAACCTTCAGCTCTAATACCAAATGTGACGACCCTGACACGACCGTCAAAAATCAGCACTGAATACATCACCCGTATTCGAATGCCGTAGATCCAAACGTCACATCTGGTTCGTCGAAGCTTATAACACTTTAAGTACAACAACACAACGGAAGAAGAAATGAATAATATCATTGATATACAACATTCGATACAAAAATGATACAATGAATATCACATAATCAGAGATACACAACAGCGGAAAGATCTGCACCAACAACAAAGGCATCAAAGAAATCCAATGTCCATATTGCAAATCCATCCCTAATGCTCTAAAACCAAATAGCTCAACTCAAAAGCTTCGATGACTCCAATCCAATAAGCTCGAACCATCTCAATGCTGAACTGAAGCAACTTGGTTCACAATGCAATTGCCAAAAGCCAAAGACTCGAAAGAACTCCAAACAGAAGGCTGAAGGCTATCGAATTTATATCTACTATCTAAAAATCTAACCCTAGACTGCCCGTGTGGAAAACTGTGAGCACCCAGAATTTAGAAAGGGAACAATAAACTCTAGGTCATTCATGGGACTGGTGTGAGCAAACAAAAACAGTTTATCTTTGACAAAAGCAAAACCAAATAATTTAAAAAAATCCGCAATGCTTTTTGGAAAATGAAACTACCATTAGGCATCCCCGCACACACACAATCTAAGCGCACAATTGAAGGAAATTTCTTCTTATGATAGTCAAACATGCTTGATATGTGAAATCCTTTTTGATAATATTATTACTAGTGCATAGTGCAGAAAACCTTTCGAAAGTATAATATAAACCTTAACCAGCAAAGGTACCATTATGTTATGCCAGCTATAGCTACCACCTGAGGTGGCAGGTTATACAACTACAATCATAAAAGGCGCGTATTGGTGATTGGATTTCCAACAAATGGTCGGGCAAAGGAACTTCCTGAGCCATATGGGTATGCCTCCTAGAGGGACGCCCCGAGAACTTAACCAGCTCTCTGCCAACACAAGGCCGGGTTACCTTTGTAACTAGGTAACTACTAACACGAGTATGCCATCCCTCGGTCGTTACCGACCTTTATCCGAGCGCTCGACACCAACAACCACAAAGTAATAAATTTGCACTAACTACATAGGTTAAATATCTAGGCTCCATACCATGTTACCATCCTTTTCCAGAAGGAAATGGGCATACCCTCAGGGGGTGCTACCCCCAAATAACCTTGCCGCATCCTTCATGTTTCAACCATTCCGAGTTGTGAGGTCCGACGAGGTCTCGTCCACAAAGCTATGCTTTACACAAAAGCCATGCTTCGATCAACACATGATCAGCAGCACTTCGTATGCCACATTACCAAATTGGGAATGTATCACTAGTAAATATCAACTACATAACCTCTGAGCACGTACGTCTCAGAGAAGGGTGTTAAGCTAAGAGAATAAATTCTCTGCCACCAAACAGAAATGCATTTGATCGAAACCAGCTTTTCATCTCAAAGGGTAATGTCAGACATACATCCATACAAGTATGTTCCAGTTTCGAACAGAACCGAATGCATTTCACAAAGAAGCCCATGCAATCCGAATATTCCATAATCACGTCCGGACTTACCATCACAAAGGGTGATCAAATCACTATACCGGGGCCATTCGGTGCAGAGGCATTCGACAGGTAATCCTTTCGCTTTCGAAAATACCTGGTCTTCACCATCGGTCTTCAAATGCAATCCATAACGTGTCATTATTCGGAATGGGTTTTATGATACAAAGTCCTCTCCCAGCTAAACCGAATAATGAGCGCTTAATTTTTAAAGCATATGGATAATGGGATCTTAGTTACGTCACAACTTAAAGCCCAAAACCTTTCTTTAAATGGTTTAAACAAATCACCATTTTTAAATCTTCAAACAAAAGAATTCACTTCACAAAGTTCACCAATCTTTCACAAAGATTCATCTATAGCTTTCAAAACAATTTACAATTTAAATATTTTATACAAAAGATACACCTTTAAGATCCGCTTCAATTTGAAAACATAGTTCACCAATCTTTCACAAAGATTCATCTATAGCTTTCAAAACAATTCCTTTTCAAATTTGAAACCCCTTTTTAACATAAACTGGAAATCCTTCCATTATTTGAAAGCTATATTTGAAAACAAACACTTTTTGTTTCGGAAAAATCTGATCAAATATAAACAAGTTATAGCTTTAAAAGTATAAACTAGAAAATCAGCGAACTGCCGTATTATAGGCAAGTTCTAATTTAAATTAAATTCAAATTCCCAAAACAATTTATTTGGAATAGTTTTAAATTCATATACAGAAATTGTATCAACCTTTCAAACCATCATTTCCAAAATAATTCCAAATAATATTTAACAAGATATAGTACATTCAAACTCAATTTCAATTTCAAAACTTCCCTTTTCGAAGGCTTTTATATTCAATTCAATTCCATTTCCAAAACCATTTGGATTCAAACTTCAACTTTTAAACAAAATAATATTTGGATTTCAAAATATCTATGACTTAATTGATTTCTCGTGAAATCCATATTTGTGTGTGTGGTGTAGTCCAGGGGTTTTACACAATAGCGCAACATCATCACTCATCACAATCCAAACACAGCAGTATCGATAAGCGATATAATCCTATAACGCTTATCTTCATTCACAGATTCATAGATAAATAATACTAATTCATCATAGATAAATGAATTAAATTCATCACAGCTTAAATCAAAATCGTTCATATCACAAACATCACACCCCACAGATATCAAACAATTCAAAGCATTCAATGCAATTCAAATATCCATAAGTAAGGTTAATTAATCATCTGATTAATTTAAATCAGATTAATCAATTATGAATAAATTACTAATCCTGGTTAATTAATATTAATTAATTATACACCATTTTGATAAAATAACCTTTAATCATTTATTAATTTTAATAATAAATTAATCAACCTTTAATTATAAATTAATTAACCTTAATTAATAAATAAATCAACCTTTAATCATTAAATAATTAACCTTTGATTATTTAATTATCCCTTAATTAATTATTCTTAATTAATTACATTAATTAATTAAACCCTTAATTAATTACCATTTAATTAATTATTCTTAATTAATAAATTAATCTTAATTAGTCTCATTAATTAATTAATTCTTAATTAATTAGTTATCTTTTAATTAATTACCTTAGTAATTAACATAAATTAATTAATCACCTTGATTAACAAATCTTCAAGTGATTTAAATAATTAATTCTTTTAAAAACATTGGGTAATTATCCTTCTAAATTACTTTCAATAATTAATTAATCATTTAAGTAATTAACTGCCCTTAATTATTTATATTCATTAACTTTTAATAAATCGCATTAATAAATCAATCTTTTATATTAATTACCCAAATTAATTAACCTTTGATTAATTAATCACTTTAGTTTCACTCAATAATTATCCATTAATGAATCACCTTAATTAGTTACACAAATTAATTAACCTTTAAATACTTCCATTAAGTAATCATCCTTTTCACTAATTAATCTTTAATCATAAACTAATTATCTTTGATTACTTTTATTAAGTACTTTACCTCTACGTTAAATAAATGTTTTACATAACAAAAACATTTCATCTTAAATTAATTACAATATGAAGTTTATTTAAAATAAACTTTTAAAATAAAAGTAATATAGACTAAACCCTTTAAACTTAATAAACTTGAAATAATTTTTATTTAAAAAAATTTAACAAATTTAAAACTTAGATAATCATTCTTTATTAACCCCATACTTAGATAAAACAGTTATTTTAAATTGTTTAAGAAAGTTTGTAAAACAAAACTTGATTTGTTTCAAAATTTAAAACTTGTTATCTTACAAAATTGCACAGACTCAAACTTTACCCGAGTCACACCCGAGTCCAATGCAAAACTTCCCCGAGACTTCCCCAGTAAACTCCCGTACCATTTTTTTTCTGACTAAAATTTTAAACTTTTAAAACCCTTTAATAACATACGTGAGTAAAACCCGAGTCCAATGCTAAATCCCCTCGAAATCAACTTTGAGGCAAACTCCATCATCTCAAACCTGACACCAGATATACATGTGCACGTACACCATCACCTCAATCACCTCTGGTCACTGTCGCGACCCTCGACATGTCGTCGACAACCGCCACGAACGCTACGGCCAACCAGTTCATCGAATTTGATCGAAACACGAAATCGAGCAGTTTGATCCATTTACTAGAACTAATAAGGTCACCTAAAAACGCGTCGTGTAGCCACCACAGATCACCAGAAAGTCTGAAACTCAGTCCACAACCTCGTTGTAACACAACATATCAATTCCCACAGACCTGGTTCAGTCTGATACAATGTCGAAGACGTAGTTAATCGAATTCAGACCCTATCAAAAAATTAGGTTAAAACCCCAAAACCTCACTGTGTCGTCGCCTCGATGGTCAGAAAAACACTGATCATTTTTTCCGAGCTTACAACCTCCCATCCACCTTCAGAGGCAACCACGATCGCCCATTCAACTCCGATCGCCTCAATTTGCCCAGAATCCATTTTACGTTTAACTTTGAAAATTTTGAGAATTACTGAATTAAAAATCGTGATTTTCCTTTCAAAAATCATCATTTCCAAAAGTAAAACATATTATATAAATGAATCAAGAATTTACAATACTTGAATTTTTGACATTTATCCGAGTTTACTGCATATTCATCTTCCTAGTGAAATCTATGTTCAAATCTAGCTCGAAACTATTTTAGAATTATGATTTTGGTTATATGAACATAATTTGTTTAGTTCTTGAAGCCTAGAATGGATCAGAGACAGAAGTATTTATTTTTGAAACAGATTTAATCTTTATAAACTTGGAACAGAGCTGTCTGTCTGTACAACAGACATGCATAAACCTGTCTACACATATCAATATATATATATATATATGATTTTGTATGCATGCAACAAGAATTTCAAAACTTCATCACCGTATCAATTCAAAGATCAGATCAAAGAAACTTGCTCACAAACAATAACATATAAACATATTCAGGGTGGAAAGTTTGCTCACTTGGATATGGATAAAGCAGAGAACAAGCCTCGGAAATGTAATTTGAATCTGAAAATCTAGAACTTAATTTATCTCTAAACTTTGATGTTGAATTGAATATATGATTGATTTGCTTTGATCTGGGATCTGAACTTCGTGCTTGTTTTCAATTGCTTCAGGTTTTGAATTTTGAGTTACATTTGCTTGCCTTTGTGTTGATTTGTCTCAGGCTTTTGATTTTGAATGAATTGCTTTACTTTCTAATCTATTTTGATGTTGCACTTTAAAATAGCAACTTGTTTTTAGGACTGGAGTTCAATCTGCTACCTGATTTGTATTTGCTAACTTCAGGTTTGATTTTCAGGTTTTGGATTTGAAAATTGTTTCAGCTTTTTTGATTTAAACTTTTGCTTTGAGTTAGAGATGGTTTTTATTTTTATTTTTCGGGTTTTGATTTGAGTTTTCCAAATGAAAGAAAATTGGCCTGGTTTTCTTCTCTTGTTATCACTATATTTAAAATTAAATCTTAAAAGAAAAAAAGTGCCACTTGTTTAAACTAACTAACACTTGTTATTTGCTTGCATAACCATTTTACAAATGTCTTTTGTGATTCAAATTGTGCTTAAGACCCTTTCTTAATTTAATAAAAAAATATGTTTAAATACCTATGTTATTATAAATTATGAATCATGTTTTATGTTTTCAAATTCATACTAATTATGTTTTAAATGTTATGTATTTATAAATATTTATATAAATACAAATCATTTTATAAATTTAAATATTCTATATATACAAATTTCATATTATCTTATACTTAATTTATTAATTTCAAAAGAGATATATGTTTAAACAAATTAAAGAAAAAATTTCTGAAATCAATTTATACATTAATAAACAATCACATATATTTTATACATAAGGATTTAACTTAAATTAACCTTTGGAAATTTATTATATCAATCTTAAATCATGACTTCCAATATATATATTCATATACACATATTAAAATTAGAAAACAAATTTTATTACCTTACAAATATAGAGTTTTCTAATTCAATTTATTTTCAACATATATTTTTTAAGATATTTATTCTTGAACTCTAAATCAAATTTTCTATTTACAATATATTTTATTTTAGAATTTCCGGATTAAAATTCTTTTTACGAATTCAATCCAGTTGATTTTATAAGATATTTACCTTTAAATCTCAAATCAAATTCTATTTTAAATACATATATTTATTTATTTCTGGAAAATTTCATATTAATTTACCAATAAATTCACAATTTAATTTAAAAACTTAAATTAATCATCAAATTAAACTTGGCTAAAATCCAAAAATGTTACATCTTAGTTGGTAGCTACCTGGGAAAAACCAAAGGAGGCGAAACATGCTTTTAACATCAATTTCTGATTTTAAACCTTTTTAAGTAAAAATTTTAGCTAACCTGCCTTGTTTGTCAAACTCTTATTGGTTGCAAATTTTCTTTTCTAAAGTTACTGCCATAATATATAAATTAATTAATTTAAATCATTTGCGAAATACCTCTTCCCCTTAATAAAACATTTAAGTCTCATACCTTAAATAATTTTATATATTCATCAAAATAGCTTGGCAAATTCTAGAAAATCCGTTATAATATGTTTTCTAACATAAAAAATTTTTAAAATCGAATAATTAATTATTTAATTGTAAATAATTTATAACCCAATAAATCATTTTCTTCACTAGAAAATTTATATAAAATCCACATTAATTCAGAAAATTATGAAAATTGAAACCCATCTCTAAAATAAATTTTTGATCTATATCTAAAATCGCAAGGCATTTGGATGTCACTGAATTGGGTTTTAACATCAAAACATATCATAAAATCTATATGAACAAGCATAAATCATCAACACGTATATATAAACATTTTACTCTTCAAAATCATGGCTAACCATGCAAGATAAAATTTGGGTTTTATCTTAAAACCGAAATCATTTAAAAAACTTAAGATGTAGAAATTATTCTCCTTAGCTTTGTAATTATGGACGTGAGAAATGATCATGCTTATGTTGAATTATTTCTTCCTCTTGAAAATCCTAGCTTTATCCTCTCTTGAGATTGAAAATGGTCGCTAACCTTAAAATGTTTTTTTTTGCTTGAGAAAGTGAAATGAACGCGTGTTAGATTTCTTAAGGGTTTAGGGTATAAGTTTTGTCATTTACCTATTTTTTCCTTTCTTATTTCCTAACACTTAACCCCATCTTAGTTCATTTAGTTTTTCATTAACATGGCACGACTACCCCTAATTATAATCAAATCTCAATCCATTAATCTTCGTACATTATTTTATTTAATTTAGATAATTAAATATCCTAAATAATGCCACTGAAAATATGGAGTGTTACAATCTCTCCTCCTTAAAGAATTTCGTCCTCGAAATTATGATAAGGAACACATCATAACAATCAAAGGTAAAACATACCATCAAAACAAATACGGATAAGTGTCTCTAATCTTGCTCTCAATCTCCCAAGTATAGTCTCTAGCATAGTCGCTCCACTGGACATTCACTAATTTGACCGTCTTGTTCCCCAACTTCTTCTCATCTCTCGCGGCTATTTGGATCTATTTTCTTACTATAGCCATGTATGGTTCCACTAATAAATCTTCTAACACGGTCGGTGCTATAGTAGTATTTGGATCCCTAATATACTTCCACAGACGAGATACATGGAAAACATCATGGACTCCTACCAAACTACTCGGTAACTCAATTCTATGCGTGAGCTTCCCAATCCTCTTAACAATGGGAAATGGTCCTATGAACCTTGGTGCTAACTTCCATCCCTTTCCAAACCTGATAACACCTTTCGTCGGCGATACTTTGACGAAAATGTAGTCTCCAACAGAGAATTTAAATCTTTCCGTCTTCTATCTGCATAGTTTTTCTGACTAGATTGAGCTTCCTTCATTCTCACACTTATTAACTCAATCTTTTACGCGGCTTCTTTAACCAAATATGGACTGAGGACTAATCTATCTCCGATCTCTAACCAACATGCAGAGGATTTGCATGGTCTTCCATACAAAGCCTCAAATGGTGTCATCCCTATACTAGTTGGTAACTATTTTTATACGCAAACTCGACTAGATGAAAATGGTCTTCCCATGATCCCCCACAATCCAGTACACAAGCTTGTAACAAGTCCTCCAAGATCTTGTTAATCCTTTCTGTTTGCCCATATGTCTATGGATGGTAAGCGGTAGTCATCTTCAGCTTGGTTCCTAAACTTTCCTGTGGACTCTTCCAGAATTCACTAGTGAATAAGGAATCTCTGTCACTAACAATGCTACTAGGATCCGTGTAGTCTAACGACATTTGTCATAAACGACTTAGCCAATGCAGGGGCCGTCCTATTTGGCTTAACTAGGATGAAATGGGCACTCTTTTCAATCTATCCACTATGACCCAAATACTTTCATTCCCTCCATTAGATCTCGGCAACCCGTCTATGAAATCCATAGAAATAGAATCCCATTTCCATACTAGAACATCCAATGGATGAAACAACCTACTTGTCTTCCGATGCTCGGCTTTCACTTGCTAACAGTTCTAACACTATTTCACGCATAGCCAACATCCCTCTTCATTCCTTCCCAAAAGAAACTTCTCTTCATATCTTGATACATCTTCGTTCCTCCTGGATGTATAGTGAACTTCGAACGATGGCGTTCCTCCAAGACTTCCTTCCTTATGTCCCCTACCTTTTGGAACACATAATCTACTTTTCTTCCTCAACCATCCATTTTTGGCCAAGACTGCATTCTTTCAAGTCATCGCCCTTTGTTCCCTCTTTCAATTTTTAATCATGTCAGACAACAATTGATCCTGTCAGCCAGCAAGATAATATAAATCCTCCACTAGACCCAGACTCGGATCTCCATTGCACGCTGCAAGCTACCAAGTCTTCCAAGTCCTTCCACTCCGCTATCATAGCCAACACTACATTCAGATGCCTCCTACTAAGTGCATCTGCAAGCTTGTTGCCTTTCCCTGGTGTGTACTCCATTCCAAAATCATAAGTGGGTAGAAATTCCAACCATCTTTGTTGTCCCATGTTCAGCTCCTTCTAAGAGAACAAGTACTTCAACGGCTTATGGTTGGTGTACAACCCGAACCTTTCGCCCAAAAGGTAATGCCTCTGTACCTTCAAAGAAAAACTAACTGCAGCTAACTCCAGGTCATGTGTTGGATATCTAACCTCATGCGGTCTAGGCTGTCTAGAAGCGTAGGCAATCACATTACCCCTTTGCATTAGTATAGCTCATAACCCGGTACTACAAGCATCAGTATAAACTACCAAGTCCTAATTCCCTTCCTGAACCACTAACATAGGTGCAAGGGTCAACAAGTGATTCAAGCTTTGGAATGCTTCCTCACACTTGTCGGTCCATACAAACTTCACATCCTTTCATGTTAACTTGGTTATCGGCGCTGCTATCCATGAAAAATCCTTAATGAACCTTCTATAATATCTTACTAATCCAAGGAAGTTTCTTATCCATGTCATTGTTTTTGGTCTTTTCCCATCATTAACAGCTTCGACCTTATCTAGATCGACTGCCAATCCTATTTCTGAGACTACATGACCAAGAAACTTCACCCTTTTTTTTCAAAAATGACACTTCGAGAACTTCGCCTCCAACTGATGCTCTCTCAAAGTTCCAAGGACCATTTTAAGATGAACTTCATGCTCTTTCTCATCCTTAAGAGTATATCAAAATATCATCTACCGCACCAACATGAATTTATCCAAGTGCTCTTTGAAAATTCGGTTCATCAAGTCTACAAAGAATGATGATGCATTAGTTAGTCCAAACGGCATAACTAACCATTCATATGAACCATAACTTATTCTAAACGTTGTAAAACGTATACTATCTTCTTCCACTTGAAGCTGATGAAAACCTGTAGCCAAACCCAACTAAGAAAATACCTTGGCTCTACTCAGCTGATCGAACAAATCATCAATTCTCGGCAAGGGAAATTGATTCTTTACCGTCTTCTCATTCAACTTACGATAATCGATACATAGCCTTAATGATCCATCCGGCTTCTTAACAAATACAGCGGCTGCTCCCTAAGGTGAACTGCTTGGTCTAATAAAACGCTTGCTTTCCAAATCTACCAACTGAGCTTTCAACTCCTTCATCTCCGTTGGCATCATCCTGCTTGGCGGCCTGCTTACCTATTCTGCTCCAAGCGCTAATTCTATCCAAAACTCTATGGCCCGTTTTGGTAGTAATCCGACTACCGGTTCGAGCACATCCTCAAATTCTCTGACTATGAAAATGTGATTCAACTCATCCTCTAACTCCATATTATCCAACAAAGCATTCACCTCATAACTAAGGTTTTTTATGTAATAAACTATCCGATCTCTACAATCCGTGTGTCTCAGTGATATTTCCCTATCTTGGAAAAATATCCTAGCATCGTATTTACTTAATCAATCCATTACCAATATAATTTCAAACCCTACAAAGTCAAATACATGCAAACTGCAAACAAAGGTGTAACCTAGCATGTGTCACACTTTATCCCAAGTATCGTATACCCAACTATCAGATTTGCAACTCTTAAGGATGTAACTAAATATATGGGTTCTAGGTTAAGCTTATTTACCAAACATCGAGATATAAAAGAATGTGATGCATTGGTATCAAACAAAATGCTAACGACATACCGTGGATTGTAGCATGCCTCCCAATACTGCTTTTCCTTTCTCTTGCATTGTCGGCTTCGAAGTAGCAGGTTCCAATGCCATATTCTCCTTTAGCCGGCTCTTTTAATTGATTCTTGTAGTGCCCCATCTGGTCACAATTGAAGTAGCTAACTCCTTTCTTCTTAATGGCTTTCTTTTCATTGCCTGTCCGGCACTCGTGAGCATAATGGCCTTTCTTATCACACTTATAACGGACGACTTCAGACATTCCCTTCTTCGTTGCTCCTCCCTTCTGAGCATTCTTCTTATGGAAAAATTTTCTCTTTTGGCCCTGTCCAACCTGGACCTCCTTCTCCTTCTTCTTCTCTAAATAAGCTAACGTTTCCTCCTGTATTAACGCCATTTCCACAACTACATCACATAGGTCTTTAATGTGTGGTAAAGTAGCCCTCATCAATTCTAGCTTCAAACCGCTAATAAACTTTTCATTCCTCAACACTATATCAATAGTGGCATACCCACACCGGGCTAGCTTCTCAAATCTATTAGCACATTCTAGAATTTACATTTCTCCTTGTTCCAATTCAGCGAAGTTCGTTATCAAGACAAACTGCACCATTACTAACATGAACCTTTCCTGGAATCTTCTCCTAAACTCAGCCCACATCATCTCCTCCTCATTTGCCCCAGCTAACACACTGTTCCACCAAAACAAAGCTACCCCTTGAAGCTGTTTCTAGGCAAGTCTCCTCTTTTGATCATCGTTGATCCCTAAATTAGCGAATATCCTTTTACAGTGTAACAACCAGTTCTCCACTTTTATAGCATCTTAGATTCCGATAAACAGCTTCTCTCCAACTCTAGTATAGTCTTTGCTCAAGTTAGCATACTGGTTGACTACTGGAGCTGCCTGAACTCCTACTGCAGCATTTCCTCCAACAACCCAAGCAGTGATTCTGACTTGCATCATGTTTCTAAAAAACTGATACATGGCTCCTATGTCCACTTGGGGAACCCAGTACCAATATGCTCAGCCTAAGCCTAACCTTGACCTCTTCTAGCATTTGGTCAGGCATTTCCATTTGTGGTGGTGTTGTCTCCTCCTACATTAACTTTGCCTCTTATTCTATCCATATTTGTATTCAAGCCTCGTGAGATATAGAAGAAAGGCCTAACAAAGATAGGAGTCTAGAGATAAAGCGTATACTTATATATAGCAAATTCAATCATGTTGCTATAGCGTTATCCCATATTCCGATCTTAAATCTAACTTCTAGGAATTTTTTTTTCAAAAATCATTTTCAATTAAAGTATTATATAAACCTATGATTTGATATCAAGTCGTAACATCCCCTATCTAGAGGCCCAAAGCTAAGAGCTATGGATGCTGCAGTCATCCATAGTATTATCTTCTGGTGACTAAATACGACTATGTTAAAGGTATCTATAATATCTGAAGCACTTAAAAATGAAAAAATTCAGAGATTTCAAAACAGCATTTTCCATTACATTTCAAAACAGATGTTTCATATCCAAATTACAAATCCCAATACGTTTCCTCGGCAATGACAAAATATAGTTACTACAAAATACGCCAAGAGAGACATATGAAGATGCCCTCTTGGATGATCAGAGTAATATTGTAAACTGACATAATACACACAACGGAATAAAACTAAAACAAGAACTGCAACTCTTAAATATCTATTTATTAGCCTTCAGCCCACCTTCGATAGCTCTATTTGTCATCCTACTAAATTTATAAACCTCAATCTCTCAGCCTACTCAAATCAATTTTGAGAACTCGAGAGTCTAAAGGAAAAACATAAACTTCGAGTCAGACATGAATCCTGGTATAAATAATACTACACATCTCAGTTATTTGATATTAAGTGAGACCACACCGCTTAGTAGAACATGTTTCCCCTCACTCATATTCTTTTAAAACATATCTTTTGCAAACCAATATCCTGCAACCAAAATTGGTTAAAACTGTAAAGCATCATTCTATAAATTTACATATCAGGTAATAAACGGACTATCTGTCCAAATACTATAGTTTTGGCTTACTATTAACTGTTGGCTAACTCGGGTCTACCAAACAAAATAACAAAACAGTCTAACATCTGTTAGACACTCCTCTTTTGGGCAGTCTATCCTTTAACTATTTGTTAAATACTTCTCCTCTAGACGGTCTGTCCCCAACTTAACCTTTTCCAATATCACCAGATCTAGTGGTTTTGCGTTATCATCAACAACCTATCTGTGATATCCCAGAATTCTAGACATCTATGATTGATAAACAATTGGGATAATTAATGGGATATTGATTTATAGATTGAACAAATATTTATATCTAGATAAGTTAATAAATTATATTCTATTTATAATGTATATATTTGTCTACAATATAAATAGATAATCTTTGGTTTGAATTTGATTAATAAATAAATCTTGTTTTCAAATTCTATTATACATCTTGGTAATTTGGAAATTTTGATTTGAATTCAATATAAAGCTTTTCAAGGATATTAATAAATATCTGTATAATTTTAGAATACTTAAGATAAATGTTTATAAGGTTTGTTTTATTTTCATTTTAAATATTTCTTGATAAATATGATTTGAAAAAAAATATAATAATAAGATAATCTCTTTTATAAATTGTTATTTTAACCAATATTAATAATGTAATGTTCATATATATAAATATATATGGATTTTAATATAAATGAAATTTGTTATTTTCAAAATTTAATATGCAATTATATATATACATATATAATTTGATTTTAAAGGTAGACTTTTGAATATAATTTGAATTTGAATTTAATTTTGAAATTCAAAAGGGTAGATATTTAAAATGTTTGGAGTTTAAAATATATATAAGCTTTCATCTTAAAGGAAATTGTTATGCACTTAAATAAGTATTTGTAAATTAATAAATTAAGTTAAAAAGATTTTATTAACATTTAAAATAAAAAGAAAATAGTTATGGGGAAAGTGTAATTACCTTAAGTAAATTAATAACATGTGGTGATTAATGAATAAAACAAGAAGACAAATGTTAATGCATTAAGACAAGTGTCCTATTTAATTTACATCTTTCTTTTATTTTAATGAAAATCAAATATTCACTTATATAAACACATTTCTTCTCATCCTCATTTTTTTCCAATTCTTTTTCAAAAGCTTGAAAAAAAATGAAGAATTCAGCTGCAAAAATCTTTCAACAAAAAGCAAATCATTAATCAAAACATGTAAAGGCTGAAACCAGAGAAATGACCTGTAAACAAATCAAAACAGAAAGGCAAAGCCTCTAAAACATTTTTACAACCTATAGCTGTAACCTGTATCATCTTCAAGTTTTCAATTGAGTAAACTACAGCTCAAATTTAAATTCGAGTTTGACTTTAACAAGTGTAAATCTCAAGGGGACATAAAAAGATCTCAGGATTCAAGCATTCTGTTTTCATATCCAGGGAACCTGTTCCTCTGCCTCTTTAAAAATAAATTTGTGAGTAAACAAGCCTTTAATTTGTTTCCAGTCTTGTTGCATGCTGAGATCTTGAAGTAAATTAATAATTGGTAGTCAAATGGTTGCTTTATGTGATCATATGAGTATATATGTGAATTTGATTGTGTGTGCATGCCTGTTTGCAAGATTTTTGTATTGTTTTGGTTGTTCAGGTTTTAAAATCTGAAAAGATTTAGTTTCCTTCTCTGATCTTCCTTAGAACATGATGTATATACAAAATTTGTTGGTTATAACAGGGTATAAAAAAAGATTTTCAAGGACAATCAGAAACTAATAAAAAAAACAAGTTTAAGTAAATAAAAATCATTTGCTGGTGGAATTTTAAGAATGAATGGTGTATTTCATGTGAATATATAAAATAATCTATATATATGCATGTGTTGAAGTGTGTAAGTATTGAATACCTGGATATATCTCTGTTATAATTCAGAGTTTAAACTTTGATCAAATAAAAAAATTCAAATCTTCCCTTCTTGCCTCTGAGAGGTTCTGATTTTCATACAAGATAGGTTTATTTAAACATAATCTAGTTTTTAAAAATATGTTCAAGTATAATAGAGTTGGAACTATTTTGGGAATCAAGGAAATACAGTATTAATTCTAAAGCATGATAAAATAAAATGTTAAATTTCGCTGATTCAACTATATAACTTGAATTGACTCTGAAAGTTATGATTTTTTAAAAAGAAAATCATAATTTTTAGTATTGTTTTGAGTATGGGATGCGAAGATAACTGGAAGGTAGGTTTGTGGGTTTTTCTAGTGATTGGAGATACTGGAAAGGCCGAGATTTCGACTGGAGGTAAGGTGAAGTTCGTCGAGTTCAACAAAAATATCAGAAGGGTGGGTAGTTCACCGTAGCACCGGAATTTGATCGAAGTGGGAATTTAACCTAATGGGTGAAGTCTGAAGCGACATCGTCTTTGGTTGTTCGAGTTGCATAGGACCCAGGGGATGGATGAGTGGACGGCCGAAGAATATCTTGTAGGAGTCATAGGACGTCGGGTGGTCGACGATGTGGTCTCGAAGGAGTTTTAGGCGAGGGTGGGGTTTCAGGTGGTTCGAGTTTGTTCGATTTTGATTCTGGATTTGTGTTGAAGGCGGGGTGTTTGGGATTGTGGGAGAAGATCATCAGCAACTTAATCATGACGATAGTGGACGCCGGAGCCTCGTCAATCAACGGTGCATGTGCACGTGTGTGCCACCTGAATCTGGAAGTGTTTGGGTTTAAAGTGATGAGGGGAGATCTCGGGTTCTCTCTCGCGTAGGACATTGTGGAACTCGAAGTAAACATGGGAGGTGAGGGTTCTCATGTATTTACTCGGGGATTTTGAGAGTTTGCTAGGGTTTTTGTTTTTCTGATGGGATTTTTGGTTTGAGGCAAGAACCTGTACCAGTTCTTAAAATGCAGGTTTTAAAGTTTGAGTAAAATAAAATGCATGTTTTTTTTTAAATGAACTTGTACCAGATTTGTTTTAAGTAAAGAATCAAGGTGAAGGATAAAAATGTGTGCAAACAAGTTTTAAAGTTTTTAGGTTATTGAATAATGTGTTTTCCAAAAGAAAAAAATATTTAAACATGTTTAAAGGAATATTAAATTAAATAAGTTTTATATAGAATGTTTAACTAAACTTTAAATATATTTAAAGTGAAAGATTAATAGAATGTTTAATTAAGATTTAAAAGAATAAGAATTTATTAAACAAGTTTGAATAATTTACAAAGTTTAAGTAATTAAAATTTATTGTTTTAAATTGTTTTGTTGTAAAGAAAATGTTATAACTTTTAATTGTATAATTGATTTTGCTGAATGTTTCCAAATCTTTCAAGTATAGAATAAATTTGCAAAATGTTTTTAAATGAAAGTAACTAAGGAATTAATTACTTAGTGTAATTAATTAAGTTGATGTGGTTAATTTTAATTAATTAATTAAGTTTAACTAATTTAAGGTAATAATCTGATTTTGGGTTAAGTATAATTACTTAAGGTAATTAATGAGGTGTAATTACTTAGTGAAGTAATTGATGGATGATTACTAGATGTAATTAATTACTCGATGGGGAGTAATTAAAGGATAATTACATTATGGAAAAAATTAAGTAATAATTACTCAGTGTAACTAAAAGATTAATTAATCAAGGAGTTAGTTTAATCCTTGGAATAATTAAGGAAAGTTAATTTATGATTTTGATTAATCTTGATTAATGAATGTAATTAAGTTAAAGGTTAATTATTAAATGAATTTAATAATTAACTAATGAAAGTAATTTGAGGGTCACTAATTAATGTAATTAATGAAGTGACCAATCTTGCCTATTAATAATTGAATGATGATGAGTTCTTGGGACTGGTTGATATCTCTGATATGAATTGCTTTGTGATATGATATGTTGGATGGATTGTGATAATGTGATTATCTACCAATTATGAATTGATGTGTTAAAATGTTATCTGGTAATTAAAGTTGAATTGTATTTAATTGGACAATTTGGGTTAAGATAATTTTGTATTCGAAAAGACCGGGATCGGGTATTAGTAATACCCGAACCCACTTCGATTGGTAACCTACAATGATGTTTTATGGGTTGATGTGTGAAATCAATAGGTTGAAATGGAATGGTTAAAGTGAATTGGACCATTTAATCTAAGTTCTAGCACTTAGAAATTTATGTGTGGAATAAGTGAAGTTATAACAACTTGAGAAGTTGTTAATTGATATAAGTTACCCCGGGTTTATATATTTGTATGCTTTTGTATTCTATGTTAGATGGGTTTACTCACGCTAGTTTCCAGCCTGACCTGGGTGTTACTTTGATGTAATGCTCGGGTCAGACCGAGTATTACAGATTTTCTGGTAAGGACGTTCTGGAGCTCAGGAGGCGAGCTGGATGGTTGAAACGTAAGGAGTGTTTACCGCTGTGTGTAGTATAGTTGATTTGGACATGTTGTTTTAAACTGTCTGGTGTACTGTAATGGTTGTAACTCTGATGTATAAAAATATAATTGTACCGATGATGATTCTTCTTTGTAAAACCGTTATTTATGTTATATTATATTTTGATCCGCTGCGAATGTGAGGTTTCTGTGACTGGTTTCTGTTTCTTCTTCTTTCTCTTTTCTTCTTTTTCTAACTATCGGGAAGTTTCAGGATCGAAATTTCCAGGTCGTTACATTTGGTATCAGAGCAGAAGGTTAAGCGAGAACCTCGGCTCTGGTGGGATTACTCATTAAGGATAGGGTAATTGGTACCCTAGAATGAGTTGAGAATATATATATATATATATATATATATATATGAGAGAGAGCATACTTGTCATTTTCTTATATAAGGATTTTAAATGATTTTATATAAGATTATATTTTGATATATAAAGCAATATTTTATTTTAATAAAGATTAAGGAAATTGCCTATGAAATTATTAGAATGCAATTAAGAAGTAATATAACATAACCAAACTGAAATCAAATAAAGGTAAGTTTGACATGGATTCAAACTTAAAATTTAAAATCTTGAATTGGAGAAGTATTTCAGAATAAGATGATAATGGGTGGTTTTAGATATGGTAATCTTGGTTATTATCATAAATGATTGTTGTGTGTTTAATAATAAAATGTGTATTAATAAGTAAGCAAAATGAAATGTTTTAAGAGGGTAACCTTTAAATAAGTATGACATGTAAATTAAAGTGGGTTTCAAACTGTGAAGATCTGAATTCTAAATTTAAACATTTGAAAATTGTTTTCAAAATGTTAAAGGAAATAATATTATTCAAACTATTTTGAATGTAATCTTAATTTAGAATAAAAAGTTGTTTGTAAACTTTAAAAGAATTTGTTTTGAATTAAAAACAAGGGTGGTTTAAATTTTAAAATTTTGGCTTGGTGGGCCAAGAAGTAAAATGTATATATATGTGGATGGTTTGAAATAAACTCTAAATATTGAGTTTTAAATCTGGAATGAGATGTGATACCCAAAGTGATAAGTTTTTGAACTTAATAAGTGGGAAGATTATTTATGATAAGTTTAAAATTTGAAGTGGAAGTTCAAATTGGGTAAGGTTGACTGGATTAAGTGAATTGAGTTCAACTTGGGAAAAAGTTAAATAAGTTGGAATGATCAACCTGATTTGAAAATTTCAGGATGAAATTAAGATTTAACTTGGGAAGATTAAATGGTTGATTTGAATTAGGAAGTTTGAGTGATCTCAAAATGGGTTTAAGATATGAAAAATTGAAATGGATGGATGTTTTAAAATAATTTGAACAATACCATTCCGTTGTTATTAATAATCTTTAAGCTGAAATTGGATTTGATAAATAAAGAAATGGACTGTAGTAATATATCTATTATTAAGATAAAAAAGAAGTTTAACTTTAGTTTAGAAATAGAGAAATGGAATCACTTTGACTTGAGATTTGGGTGCTTAAAACAGAGTTTCAGCTGAAATTGTTGAAAATTGGTTTTAAGGTTGAATTTGGATAATAAATTGGTTTTGAAAGATTAAATTGATTTAAAATGAAATTATGGAATGTGGACTTAAAATTTGAAATTAGTTCAAATTGAATTTGATTTGAATTAATTGAAATTGTGATTGAAGATGTATAAATATAAAATTCAAATGGAAAATTTGAATTGGATTAATTTGAAACGATTTGAAATTGAAGTGGGTTAAATTTGAAATTAGTCTGAATTGATATGAATAATTTAGAATTGTAATTAAAGTTGAATAGTTATAAATTCAAATGGAATTTGAATTAAATTTGGGAGGAAATCAAGAATAATTCAACTTGATTTGGAAATGGAATTTGAAATTGAATTGATGAGAATGGAGATTGGGAAGTGAGCAGTTTTGACTCTGGACTACTTTTAATATAAATTGTTTTAATATAAACCTATTTTTCCAAGCTATTCATTATATATACCTTTCTTTTAAAAGCCAAACTATCTTATAATTGTTTTACAATTATTTTTGAAGCTGTTTAACAATTTTACAACTGTTTTATAAACTAATTACTATATTTCAACTATTTTACAAAACTAATTACTATCTTACTATTATTTTGCAATTATCTAAAATTTCTTTAATTATTTAACTATTTTCTAACTATTTTACACCTATTTTACAAACTAGTAATTATTTTCCAACTACTTATCTATTTTAGATTTTTCAAGTTATTTTCTAAATAAACTGGTTGGAGTTCAAACTGTTATTGGTTAAATACCTAATCAAGATAAGCATAGAGGTAATAATCCAAATGGATTAAAGCAATTGTGAGTAGGTGAATGAAAATCAAAGTAAATGTGAATAGAAATGGAAATTGATTTGGCTAATAACCAATAAAGATAAATACATAGGGTGTACGTATGTTATTCTATTCGCATAATGATTTGATCCAGATTCGAGCACAAAATTTCGAGATGGTTATGTTGATCCGAGTTGGAATTTTCCACTCGATTTTTGAAGGCGGACCAGGATACGGATTGTTGATTGGTTCTGGATATTCTCTATCATAGTTATGACTATGCAAGGAGAATAACGGTTTCTGATCAAGAAACCAGATCTATGTCCGCACTAGGAAGTCGGGTGGACTATACTAGTTCGGAAGTGAAATTGTGTGATCGAGTAAACGATCAGGTTGGTATAGCGTACGGATGATATGTGTACATCGTATGGATTTGAATGAAATTGTATTGGAAAGAGTAATCAAATTTGAATATTAGATTTTGAATAAACAAAGTTATATATCTTTGTTTTGTAAAATGAAACTCCCCTTGTTGAATCTTTTGCCAGAAGGAAAGGATTTTGAAAGTGTTTGAAGTATAAAAGGAGTTTTATACAAGTTTGAAATGATCCAAAGTTTTAAAGATTATATATATCTGAATATATATATATATATATATACATACATATATAAATAATCATATGAGGATTTGGGAAAAAGGTTTTTATAACCTTTGAATTTGGAAAGGCTTTTTGATTTTTGGGTAAAATCAATATTGAATTTGGAAAGCCTAGTTTGAGAATTATCAATTTTGGAATAATCGATCTTGTGTAAAGGAGCTTTTTATGAGATCATACTAGGTGTATGATTTGAAGATACTATATGTGTATGGCATAAAATGTTTTGATGTTGGCTGTGGGAAAAAAGGCGCTCCCTTGAAATAAACTTCTCAGGAGTACCACCAGGTGGTGCTGCCTTGAGCCCCGGGGGGGTTCTAAAGTTGATCCTGTGAGGAGTCCGGACAAAACTAGTTCCTGGAGATTATGAGTAGAGTATACCATAGCGAAAGTCGTGTGTGCCGCTGAGAGCCAACAGTCTGCGTTCGATTTTATATCGGTAGACTGCGACCCATGTAGGTGTGGAGAAGTTTCATTTTGACAGCGAAAACTAGAGGCCGCAGAGAGCCTGCAGTTACATGGACTTTTGCTGCGATGGCAACGTAACCCTGGAATGTAACTGTGATCTGTCATGGGATCCATGGCGTAATCGTGAGGCCGTAGAGAGCCTGCAGTTACATCGACTTTTTCTGCGATGGCAACGTAACCCTGGAATGTAACTGCGACCATGGATAAGGGTTAATGATTTCTAGAGCATTCTCACCAAAGATATTTCCTCTATTTTAAAAAAAAAGTTTTCTATATTTTCAATAAAATTATTTTCAAAGTATTTTCACTGGATGTTGAAAACGGGTCTGCCAAGCACTTGTAGATTTTCAGCCTTACGCATGATCAACGTATGACCGAATTTCTATAAGAACAAGGATGAACTGATTTAAACATCGATTTATAAAAAGTATTTTCATAAAACGATTTTATGATATTGTGTAAATTTTAATTTTAAAAAAGGGTTTCAAAGAATAATTTTTTCTAATAATAAGAATTTTAAATTCTGGTTTCGTTCCTTTTCGAGGACGAAAAGATTCAAAAAGGAGAGGAATGTGATATCCCAGAATTCTAGACATCTGTGATTGATAAATAATTGGGTTAATTAATGGGATATTGATTCATAGATTGAACAAATATTATATCTAGATAAGTTAATAAATTGTTTCCTATTTATAATGTATATATTTGTCTACATTATAAATAGATAATCTTTGGTTTGAATTTGATTAATAAATAAATCTTGTTTTCAAATTCCATTATACATCTTGGTAATTTGGAAATTTTGATTTGAATTCAATATAAAGCTTTTTAAGGATTAATAAATAACTGTATAATTTTATAATACTTAAGATAAATGTTTATAAGGTTTGTTTTATTTTCATTTTAAATATTTCTTGATAAATATGATTTGAAAAAAAAAATATTAATAAGATAATCTCTTTTATAAATTGTTATTTTCACCAATGTTAATAGTGTATTGTTCATATATATAAATGTATATGGATTTTAGTATAAATGAAATTTGTTATTTTCAAAATTTAATATACAGTTATATATATACATATATAACTTAATTTTAAAGGTAGACTTTTGAATATGATTTGAATTTGAATTTAATTTTGAAATTCAAAAGGGTAGATATTTAAAATGTTAGGATTTTAAAATATATATAAGCTTTCATCTTAAAGGAAATTGTTATGCACTAAAATAAGTATTTGAAAATTAATAAATTAAGTTAAAAAGATTTTATTAACATTTAAAATAAAAAGAAAATAGTTAAGGGGAAAGTGTAATTACCTTAAGTAACTTAATAACATGTGGTGAGTAATGAATAAAACAAGATGACAAATGTTAATGCATTAAGATAAGTGTCCTATTTAATTTTCATCTTTCTTTTATTTTAATGAAAATCAAATATCCACTTATATAAACACATTTTCTTTTATCCTCATTTTTTTTCCAATTCTTTTTCAAAAGCTTGAAAAAAAATGGAGAATTCAGCTGCAAAAATCTTTCAACAAAAAGCAAATCAGTAATCAAAACATGTAAAGGCTGAAACCATAGAAATGGCCTGTAAACAAATCAAAACAGAAAGGCAAAGCCTCTAAAACATTTTTACAACCTATAGTTGTAACCTGATCATCTTTAAGTTTTTCAATTGAGTAAACTGCAGCTCAAATTTAAATTCGAGTTTGACTTTAACAAGTGTAAATCTTAAGGGGGCATAACAAGAGCTCGGGATTCAAGCATTATGTTTTCATATCCAGGGGACCTGTTCCTCTGCCTCTTCAAAAATAATTTTGTGAGCAAAAAGCCTTTAGTTTTTTTCCAGTCTTGTTGCATGCTGAGGTCTTGAAGTAAATAAATAATTGGTAGTAACATGGTTGCTTTATGTGATCATATGAGTATATATGTGAATTTGATTGTGTGTGCATGCCTGTTTGCAAGATTTTTGTTTAGTTCTGGTTGTTCAGGGTTTAAAATCTGAAAAGATTTAGTTTTCCTTCTCTGATATTCCTTAGAACATGATGTATATACAAAATTTGTTGGTTATAACAGGGTATAAAAAAAAGATTTTCAAGGACAATATGAAACTAATAAAAAAAAGTTTATGTAAATAAAAATCATTTGCTGGTGGAATTTTAAGAATGAATGGTGTATTTCATGTGAATATATAAAATAATCTATATATATATATATATATGCATGTGTTGAAGTGTGTAAGTATTGAATACCTGGATATATCTCTGTTATAATTCAGAGTTTAAACTTTGATCAAATAAAAAAAAGTCAAATCTTTCCTTCTTGCCTCTGAGAGGTTCTGATTTTCATACAAGATAGGTTTATTTAAACATAATCTAGTTTTTAAAAATATGTTCAAGTATAATAGAGTTGGAATTATTCTAGGAATCAAGGAAATACAGTACCAATTCTAAAGCATGATAAAATAAAATGTTAAATTTCACTGATTCAACTATATAACTTGAATTGACTCTGAAAGTTATGATTTTTTAAAAAGAAAATCATAATTATTAGTATTGTTTGAGTATGGGATGCGATGATAACTAGAAGGTAGGTTTCTGGGTTTTTCTAGTGATTGGAGATACTGGAAAGGCCGGGATTTCGACTGGAGGTAAGTTGAAGTTCGTCGAGTTCAACAAAAATGTCAGAAGGGTGGGTAGTTCACCGTAGCATCGGAATTTGGTCGAAGTGGGAATTTAACCTAATGGGTCAAGTCAGCAAGTGACATCGTCTTTGGTTGTTCGAGTTGCATCGGACCCAGGGGAATGGATGAGTGGACGGTCGGAGAATATGTTGTAGGAGTTACAGGACGTCCGTTGGTCGGCGATGTGGTCTCGAAGGAGTTTTAGGAGAGGGTGTGGTTCGAGTTTGTTCAATTTTGATTCTGGATTTGTGTTGAAGGTGGGGTGTTTGGGATTGTAGGAAAAGATCATCAGCAACTTAATCATGAAGATAGTGGACGTCGGAGCCTCGTCAATCAAAGATGCATGTGCACGCGTGTGCCACCTGAATCTGGAAGTGTTTGAGTTTAAAGTGATGAGGGTAGATCTCGGGTTCTCTCACGCGTAGGACGTTGTGGAACTCGAAGTAAACATGGGAGGTGAGGGTTCTCATGTATTTACTCGAGGATTATGAGAGTTTGCTCGGGTTTTTGTTTTTGTGATGGGGTTTTTTGTTTGAGGCAAGAACCTGTACCAGTTCTTAAAATGCAGGTTTTATAGTTTGAGTAAAATCAAATGCATGTTTTTTTTAAATGAACTTGTACCGAATTTGTTTTAAGTAAAGAATTTGGTGAAGGATAAAGCAAAATGTGTGCAGACAAGTTTTAAAGTTTTAAAAGTTTTTAGGTTATTGAATAATGTGTTTTCCAAAAGAAAAAAAATGTTTAAACATGTTTAAAGGAATATTAAATTAAATAAGTTTTATAAAGAATGTTTAACTAAACTTTAAATATATTTAAAGTGAAAGATTATAGAATGTTTAATTAAGATTTAAAAGAATAAGAATTTATTAAACAAGTTTGAATAAGTTACAAAGTTTAAATAATTAAAATTTATTATTTAAATTGTTTTGTTGTAAAGAAAATGTTATAACTTTTAATTGTATAATTGATTTTGCTGAATGTTTCCAAATCTTTCAATTATAGAATAAATTTGCAAAATGTTTTCAAATGAAAGTAATTAAGGAATTAATTACTTAGTGTAATTAATTAAGTTAATGTGGTTAATTTTAATTAATTAATTAAGTTTAATTAATTTAAGGTAATCATCTGATTTTTGGTTAAGTATAATTACTTAACGTAATTAATGAGGTGTAATTACTTAGTGAAGTAATTGATGGATGATTACTAGATGTAATTAATTACTTGATGGGGAGTAATTAAAGGATAATTACATTATGGAAGAAGTTAAGTAATAATTACTCAGCGTAATTAAAAGATTAATTAATCAAGGAGTTAGTTTAATCCTTGGAATAATTAAGGAAAGTTAATTTATGATTTTGATTAATCTTGATTAATGAATGTAATTAAGTTAAAGGTTAATTATTAAATGAATTTAATAATTAACAAATAAAAGTAATTTGAGTATCATTAATTAATGTAATTAATGAAGTGATCAATCTTGCCTATTAATAATTGAATGATGATGAGTTCTTGGGACTGGTTGATATCTCTGATATGAATTGCTTTGTGATATGATATGTAGGATGGATTGTGATAATGTGATTATCTATCAATTATGAATTAATGTGTTAAAATGTTATCTGGTAATTAAAGTTGAATTGTATTTAATTAGACAATTTGGGTTAAGATAATTTTGTATTCGGAAAGACCAGGATTGGGTATCAGTAATATCCGAACCCACTTCGATTGCTAACCTACAATGATGTTTTATGGGTTGATATGTGAAATCAATAGATTGAAATGGAATGGTTAAAGTGAATTGGACCATTTAATCTAAGTTCTAGCACTTAGAAATTTATGTGTGGAATAAGTGAAGTTATAACAACTTAAGAAGTTGTAAATTGATATAAGTTACCCCGGGTTTATATAAGTTGTATGCTTTTGTATTCTATGTTAGATGGGTTTACTCACGCTGGTTTCCAGCCTGACCCGGGTGTTACTTTGATGTAATGCTCGGGTCAGACCGAGTATTACAGATTTTCAGGTAAGGACGTTCTGGATCTCAGGAGGCGAGCTGGATGGTTGGAACGTATGGAGTGTTTACTGCTGTGTGTAATATAGATGGTTTGGACATGTTGTTTTAAACTGTCCGGTTTATTGTAATGGTTGTAACTCTGATGTATAAAAATATAATTGTACCGATGATGATTCTTCTTTGTAAAACCGTTATTTATGTTATATTATATTTTGATCCACTGCGAATGTGAGGCTTCTGTGACTGGTTTCTATTTCTTCTTCTTTCTTTTTTCTTCTTTTTCTAACTATCTGGAAGTTTCGGGATCGAAATTTCCGGGTCGTTACACTATCTGTTTACAAAACATATTCCCTTTTGAGTGTAACAACAATTTTAGCCTTACCTGTGACCCCTACACACTGAAATTTTGGACTAAATTAGCTGGGGCCAATAGGTAATGTATATGGTGTGACCCTATACCAGTCTCATCTCGTATTATAGTATCTGTGTCATTTTCCCTTAAGGATACCCTCCCATAATTTTCCTTGAAAATTTTTTCATCTGAAATTGATTTAAAACCTTTTAAACCAAAATTCAACAAGGAAAATATTCATACTCTATGCTTTACTCAAAATCACCATGCTACGATATATGTATGTATGTATGTATTTATGTATGTATGTATGTATATGTATACTTTACACAATTCTTTGTTGATGAAAACCTTTAAACATTTGAAAAATGCCACTTTTGGTCCTATTGAAAGTACCTCTTTCAAAACCATGTAAAACATTTTCTTTCATTTATGCCAAAAGATCAAATCTTCCTTTCGAAACCATTCATATAAACCTTCGAAACCATTGAAATTCCTTTTCCTTCAAAAGCTAAAACCTTAGACATCCCTCTTTAAAAACAATAAACATTACCTTTCGAAACCATTGGAAAACCTTTAATTTAAACTTATTCAAAACCATTTCCTTTAGACATTTCAAAAATGTAGCGAAACCACCCCTTCGAAGCCATTCTTTCAAGCCTTTCGAAAACATAGGGGAACTACCCCTTCGAAACCTTCTTTAAAAGCTTTCGAAAGTATCGAAACCTTAAACCCTATGAACGCATTTGGGTTAAATTTTTAAAACAAGTGGAAAATACCTTTTAAAATCATTCAACATTAAATTAGTCGAAACCTTTGGGTTATTCTTTAAAAATCACTAAGGGTCACAAGCAACTGGGTCGAAAGCTTACTCTTTCGAGCTATAACTAAGTTGGGAATTGATGGTGTCGAAACTACCCCTTCTAAAAGCATTGGAGAAGAGGCAGATTTTTAAAACAAAAGACCTCCCTTCAGAAGCTCTATTTCAAATGGAAACAGGAGGTAGTAAAGGTTTTTACATAGTCAGAAGCTATTGTTTATAAACAAAGGTGCAAGTATTTCAAAACCAATCTTTTAAACCATTGAATTAGTCGAAAGCATCTCTGTCAAAAGCTATTTCTTTGAACAAAGGCGCAACCTTAAATCCTTTCTTTAAATCAACTGACATAGTCGGAAACCAATTAAATCGAAAGCTACATGGCCGAAAGCAAGCAGGCGCTCTTTTCTTTTAAACCTAAAATGTGCTTCTACCCTTTCGAAACCCCCTTGGTTTCGACTCTTACCTTTCGCCTTTGTCTAATTCATTGTGTACCAAGACATTGATACTATGTGCATTGGTTTGGGGAAGGAAGTGAAGGGTCTTATTCAAAAGCTACCTAGGCGAAACCAAAAATGGTGAAACATGCTTTTAACACGAATTTCTGATTTTAAACCTTTTTAAGTTAAACTTTTTAATTAACCTGCCTTCTTTGTCAAACTCTGATTGCAAATTTTCTTTTCTAAAAGTACTGCCTAATTTCAGAATTAATTAATTTAGACCACTTGCAAAATACCCATTCTCCTTAATAGAATATATAAAACACTTAAGTCTCATACCTTAAATAATTTTATATATTTATAAAATCATTTTGGAAAATTCTATAAAAATTCCAGAAAATCCTTTATAATTCTAACACATAAAAAGTTTAGACCCAAATAATTAATTACTTAGCTGTAAATAATTTATAACATAATAACTCATTTTCTTCACTAGATAATTTATATAAAATCCACATTAATGTAGAAATTATGAAAATTAAAATACATCTCTAAAATAAAAATTTTGATCTATATATAAAATCACAAGACATTTGGATGTCACTAAATAAGGTTTTCACATCAAAACATATCATAAGATCTATATAAACAAGCATAAATCATTAACATATATATATATATATATATATATAAATAACTAAACATTTTCTCTTAAAATCATGGTTAAACATGCAAGATAAAATAAGGGTTTCATCTTAAAACCAAAATCATTTAGAAAACTTGCGATGTAGAAATTATTCACCTTAGCTTTGTGATTAAGGATGAAAGATTTGATCTGACTTATGTTGATTTACTTCTTCCTCTTGAAAATCCTATCTTTATCTTCTCTTGAGATTGAAAATGGTGGTCAGCCTTAAAGTGTTTTTCTTGCTTGAGAAAATGAAATGAACATATGTTTGATTTCCTAAGGGTTTAGGGTATAGGTTTTATCATTTACCTATTTTGCCCATCTTAATTCATTTAGTTTAACTCCATCTTAATTCATTTATTTCCTAACATTAACTCCATCTTAATTCATTTAGCTTTTCATTAACATGGCACGGCTACCCCCTTAATTATAATCACATCTCACTCCATTAATCTTCCTACATTATTTTATTTAATTCAGTTAATTAAATATCGTAAATAATGTCACTGAAAATATGGGGTGTTACACAATTAGACCTGTCATCTAGTCTACTCGTTTAAGAGCACTCAAGATAATAAGTAGAAAAGCATAAAACCTCGAGTTAGACAACAGTCTAGTGTGAGCAATAAAAAAATATTAAAATACTATACATGTCGATATAGTAAGGAACAAGTGTATAAGAACCATACCGGACTTGCCCTACAACCTAAGCGTTAGCACATAATATCGATAATACGCTAATCTACTAACATCATAAAGGTGTACTACATCATAAGTACAACATCAGGTGTCCAGGTATCCACATCCATAATACCTACATCATAGGACATCCCTAGAGTGATAGATTAGTAGAAAAGCAACCAAATAAATGTAATATCCATCAAACAATCTTCATGGTCACTGAATGCGTCCTGAGTATATGATAACTCGTATGACCATTCCTCTTCCTAGGATTAATCGAAAAATACAGGTTTTCAGTATAATCACCCACTAGCCCAAACCTAAAACTGGATCCATTGCATCGATCCAGGGTATACGGATCCATTCCACCAATCTGCGGTAGCCATTCCAAGTAACGAATAACCATCCTCACAATACCACTGCTTACAAGTACAGCAGAAAACGCTCCGAGCATAAATGATCACTAAGTACGTATATCCAAGCCTTTTTCTTACTCCATCTAATTTCCATTCGTCCTCAAGCAATCATTCCACATTTCTTTCTTTCCACGATGGAACCATTTAACATTCTATCCATAGATCACCCTTACTAGAACCCACCCTTTTGCATAATCATTCTTGCAACTCCATTCACCATCAGGCCCTCATCATTGGAATACAAATCCATCGCCATTGATTTACAGTCATCAAAGTTCTAAAGTCTTCTTTCATCATCATGCCATCGCATTGCAATTGACCATCGAGAGGTCGGTATCGGTATGAATTTCCTAGCCACTACTTAACCAAAATTCAGCTAAGTACTTTCCCCCTAATTACTTGCCTTTTGTGTTCGTAGAGCTCCCTCATCCTATGCCTTATGCCCATAGAGTCCCCAGCACCAACCCAAGTGCAAAAAAAATGTCAGTTCCAATCAAAAGTGATCAGCACTGAGTTGAGGACTTAACCAAAATTTAGAGCTAAAACTCTTAAAGCTTCCCCCTCTTGTCTTGACTCGAAGCTTGCCCTGAAGTCTCCATGCCTTTGACCCAAAGTAGCTTCCCATCAACTAAGTTGAGACTTACACAGACCAAATTTCTTATCAGCATTGACCTATGGTTGGGCATCCAAATCAACTCCAAACTATATGCTACCTAAAGTGTAGGTTCATCCCCTTCTCCAGAGTTGCTCCTTTAAGTTTTATTCCATTTTCAAAAAAAATTGACTTCATTTTGCCTAAATTGATGATCGATCCCTAACTATCCTAAAAACACCAACAAGCCATATTAAACCAAAACATGCAATAGTATCCCTCATCCATGTACATTCATTACGATCAATCCAAAGATGATAAACATAAAAAATCTATTTAGATTTAACTTTACATTAAAGTGACAATATGATGCAAAAGAGGTTACAAAACTATATAAAATTCATTTCAACCTTTTATTTTTGACCATAAACATGTTTAATGGTTAAATTAAAGTTTAAAATTATTTTAACATGGAAATCATATCAAAACTGTCATTTTTAACCATATGGATAAGCATAGAATATTGAGAGATCAATAATCACTCCCTAATACCAAAAATACCAATTTAAATGCTCAAATCTAAAGTGGAAAGCAAAGAACACCAATTCTAGAGCACCAAGATGATTGATCTATAATTCCCTTCACTAGTTACCCTTCTTATGATGGATTAAGCAAGATTATTAAGAAAAAGAGAAGCTTTTTGATGAAATTAGGTTAATGGAGGTATGGAATTGTTTTTGGAAAATGGAAAATTATCTAAATCTGTCCCATCACCCACAATTAGGTATAGTTGTCGAAATTAGTTAGTGGACCTATGTATGGGTATAGTTTAATTGGCTACTAATCTATCCTTAGCAAATAGAAATTAAAATGGCCATATCTCCTAAACATTAAGTCTATTTTCCTATTATGACCATTCTACAAAGAGGGAAATCATCATCCCAATTTAATTAAATAACTTTAGACCGTAATTCAATCCCTATTTAAATTTATAGGCTTTACTAGAATTTATGGGTCCAAACTGTCCGATAAAAATTCTAAAGATGGAAATTTTCCTAATAGTCGTTTCCTTAAGTTTTAGAGTCATACAATCTTATATGAATAAAATAATAATATTTTATGATTCTTCGGTACATAAAATATAGGTCGTTACACTCTCCCCTGTTTAGGAATTTCGTCCTTGAATTCCCAAACAAATCAAGGAGTGTTCAACCATAGTTACCACATATGCTCAGCAATTATATGCAACCATCAAACATATCAAATAGGAAGCCATGCAATCAATGATATAAGTAACCATATCCTAGCATATGAGATACTAAACTATCCTATATGATATCAAAGGTGAAAGCAAATACGATAAACAGTAGGCTTTACCGCACAAAGGACTTCGTATACGCAACACTCATGTGCTCCTCTGTTTCTCACGAGCAATCGCCTTCGGTTTTGACCCACTGAACCTTCACCAACTCCACCATCTTCCTTCATATCGCGTCTGACAACACGAGCTGGACTATGAGGTATCGAAGCTTCTAGTTCAATCTTTACATCATTAAGTTGATCCGGTATAATCATCAACCCTGAGTTGTTCACAAAGTTTCGCAATTGATAGACATGGAATACATTATGCACGCCTACCATCTTCTGAGATAAGTCGACCATATATGCTAGATTATGAATACTCTCTGCTATTGGAAAAGGACCTACAAATCTCGGTGCCAATTTCCACTTACTATCGAATAGAAAAACATTCTTCAATGAAGAAATCTTCATGAGCACCATATCATCGATAGAGAAGTCCAAATCCCTACATCTCTTATCGGCATAGCTCTTCTATCTATCCTGAGTAGGTTTCGTTCGTTGCCAAATGGTCATACTTTTCTTCGAGGGCTCTTTGATCATATCTGTTCTAAGTATCAGTTCCTCGCCTGCTTTCCACCAACATAAAGGAATTTTACACTTTCGGCCATCCAACGCTTTGTATGGTGCCATACCGATAGTAGACTGATAATTATTATTGTATGTGAACTCCACCAAATGCAAGTGATTGTCCCATGATCCTCTAAAATCGAGTATGCAAGCTCATAATAGATCCTTCAATACATGATTCACGCTCTCGGTTTGCCTATCATTTTCAGATGATATGGTGTACTGAGATGCATCTCCATCCCCAATGCCTCTTGTAAGCTCTTCCAAAACCCACGAATGAATAAAGGATCTCAGTCACTGACGATGCTCTTCGACATACCATGGAATCGCACTATCCAACTCACATAAAATCGACCAACTTGGATGCCTTTCTACTAGACTTAATAGGTATGAATCAAGAACTCTTCATCAATCTATCGACTATGATCCAAATGATATCGTACCCTTCTCTGGTCCTCGGTAAACTGTCGATGAAATCCACCAACACTTTCTTTCATTTTCACTCGGGAACTTCAAGGGGTTTCATCAACTCACTTGGCTTCTTCTGCTCTGCCTTCACCAACTAGCAGTTCATACACTTTGAGATGAACGTCCCGACATCTTTCTTTATCCCTTTCAATAATATATTTACTTCATATTACGGTGCATCTTATTACTGCAAGGATGTATAGTGAATTTGAGATAATGGCACTTTGTAGTACCATATCTCATAATCCATCTACATCAGGAACAAATGTTCTTCTATTCTTACGGAGCCAACCATCTCGGTTAAGTCCATGCTGCTTCATCCCATCAGACTCCTCTTCTTTTATTTTCATCATGGTCTTTGCAAGTCTAGCACCTAGCCTCTAACTAGTACCGGTCCACTCGATAAAAATAGGTTTGATGATCAAGCTAGCTAACATCTTTGGCTTTAACTCGTAATGAGGTCTGAAGTCAAAGCCAGCATTATACTCTAACTGCTTCCACTCTAGGAACATTGCTCCCAAATTGACGTGTCTCCTACTTAATGCCCCAATGGCTGCATTTCCCTTACCAGGCGTATAGGAAATTCTAAAGTCATAAGAGGCTAAGAACTCCAACCATGCTGCCGACATTGGTTGACCTCCTTCTGGTAGAAAAGGTATTTTAAGGATTTGTGGGCCATGAACAACTCAAACCTTTCTCCTAATAGGTAATGCCACCAAATCTTCAAAGCAAACACTATCTCCACCAACTCCAAATCATGGGTCAGGCACTTCCTCTCATGCGGTTTTAGTTGCCGACTAGCATAAATGACAAATTTACCTCCTTGAATCAGTTCGTGCCCAAATGATATCATAAGCATCGATGTATACCATCATCTCCTTATTTCCACTCAGAATGATCAATGTTGGTGCACTAGTCAATCTTTCCTTCAGACTCAAGAACGCATGTTCACATGTTGTGTCCTAAACAAAGTTTGATTCTTCTTCGTCAAATTAGTCAACGACGTTGCTACATTCGAAAAACCCTTATAAAATGTCTATAATATCATGTCAATACTAGAAAGCTTCTCACATTAGTAGCATTCTTGGGTTAGTTCCAATCCTGAACCGCTGCCATCTTTGTAGGTTCTATTATGACATCGTTCTCAAAGATGACCCAAGAATCTCACTTTCCTTCTCCAGAAGTGACACTTTGAAAACTTCACTTTCAGCATCTACTTCCTTAACACATCAATCACAATCCTCAAGTTTCTCTTGTGTTCCTCCTTCGGCCTATAATAGACTAAAATATCATCCACAAACATAAGCACAAACTTTTTTAGCTGATCTTTGAACACACGATTCATGAGATCAACAAAGTATGTTAGAGAATTGGTTAGCCTAAACAGCATAACCAACCACTCATTGAAACCAAATGGCTTACAAAACGCAGTGATCGACACGAATCTCCTTCGCTACTCTCAACTAATGAAATCCTATCACAAAATCCAATCGAGAGAACACATTTGCGCTATGGATCTAATTAAACAAATCATTAATACAAGGGAGTTGATACTTGTTCTTCCTCATCACCTTATTTAGCTCATGGTAATCTACACATAATTTCAAAGAGCCATCTACCTTAGAGGTGGTTGTCATGAGTGCGCTCCACTTAGATATACTCTTGCGAATGAACCATCGCCTCAACAGGTCATTCACTTGCACCTCTAACTCCTACTCTTTAGGCGATATACGCCACAGAGGCATAACTATCGGCCTGCATCCTTTACTAAGTCTATACAGAAATCAATCTCTTGGTGTGACAGTGATCCAACCAACTCCTCGTATATATATATATATATGGATACTCTAATGATAGGCACAGATGGAAACTCATCCTATGAGAATTTAAGCGGATATATAAATCTAACCATAACCTCATCCTTTAGGAGGCAGCACTACTTTCCGCCCCTCTTCAACCCCAATTGTCACGGACAACTTCTCGCAATCCACCACTGTCGCATACTTCCTTTCCTAAGATAATTGTGAACCTAATAAAACTCAAAACAAAGCAATCACAAACAAAAAATCATCCATGACACAATAAGACCAAACCACAATAAACAATACAAAGACTAATGGGGACTCCAACATGGTTCGTCACTGCTAAAGCTTGGTCAACTATTTCAGATCTCAATTCCAATCTATCTACAAAGTTACTAGATATAAAGGAATGTGAAGCTCCAATATCGAAAAAAAAACGTATGAAAACACCATAGATAGAAAGCTTACCTTGAATAGTGGTACTCTTTCCCTTCTCCATCGTCGATGGAGTACTCAATGAAGTTGGGACAACGACCAAAGCATATTTCTTCACTACCTGCTTCTATTGCACTAGTTCTGGGTAGTTCTTCTATACATGTCTAAACTTTCCATAGTTATTGCACTTCTTTTTTCCGTCGGCCTCGCAATCCCTAATCAAGTCGCCCTTATCTCTACAACCATAACAGGCTGATCCCGCTTTGCCTTCTTTTGAGTATTCTATCTCTGAAATTGCTCTCTTATTGTTTCATTTCTTCTTACCTTCACCATCTTGCTACGTTTTTGGCTCGTTTGCAATAGTGGAAGACTCAGGTTTAGGTAAAACTCTCAAGCCAAAGGGTTTTCTTAACTACTTTATCAAATGGTTCATTAATGTGCCCTGACATGCTTCTCATCCAAGTAATCATCCGACCCCATAATTAGCTTCTCATTCTCCTTTAAGGGAGTGTTAATGAAAGACATCTCATATTTTTGATAAGGCTTCGAACTCAATAACATACTCGGAGACAAACATGTCTTCCTACATCAAATTAGAAAATTTTCTAAATAGCATCAACTTCTTAGGAGTCGAAATAAACTTTCCTCGAATCAAGTTTTGAGTAATCCCAAGTGAAGTATCCTCAGGCGTGGAAACCATAATAGTTTTCCGTCGATTCATGGCTCTCCCCTAAAGTTGTCGGGAAGCAACCTCCTCCTTATTGTGTCATCGAGCTCCAAGTCATGAATATTCCTCTTGCGAGTATCCAACCAATCCTGCACTTCCATACCCAATTCTAATCCTCGGAACGGTTCGCCATAGAGATTGGAAAATCCTTATTCAGCTTAGCAAAATCAACTTTGGGCTTCTACACTTGAGCACCACCAACCACAGCAACATTAGGAGCATCCACTTGGACATATTGCAACATATCTTCTCCATCATCGCATTGAATATAACATGCAATCAAGATTAGAAGCCCCTAATCCTGTTACTTCCACTTCAACCCCAGAAATGGAGTTTCTTGAGGCATTTCTAGAATGCCTGCTCATTATTGGTCTGTAACTAGAATGATCAGTCTCTCATGAAGAAAACTGCATCAATGATACTCATGTGTATATGTCACACACACTACTATATAGTTTTGGAAACTAAAATATATAACAAGCATGCTCACTCTCGTATGTGTGTGTGTATGTATGTATGTATACACACACTCTCAACCTAATCTAGGGTTATAACTCTTTCCCTATCTTTATTGAATCATATCAACTCAGGTTAATTGTGTAACCTAAGCTCCGATACCAAATATGGCAACCGCTCCACACCTTCGCACCTAATATAATGGAACAGTACACTATTGCGGTGCCTGGCCAATGTAAGGTGATAGCGCCTGGAGAAAAGAAAAGAAACAACCATAGAACCTGTCATGTATCTCATAGCTCATCGAATAAAATATAATAATAGACACCACAAATATAAAACAAGCAAGATAGTGATAACTAACATAAACTACAATATTAGAGTACATAGGTTCACAAAGTTATAAAGAATAATGATAGAGTTTATACAACTGATAATAAACTCAAACTATCTCCACATATAATAACAAACATGATCTAAGGTCCATAGTGGCGCATAGCAGAATAAGCATAAGAAAGTCCACATAAAATATGAGAAAGCTTCATCCTGCCCGTCCTCTACACTCCCACCGCGTACTACTTAGACCTGTCATCTAGTCTACTCATTTAAGAGTACATAAGATAATAAAAAGAAAAGCATAAAACATCAAGTCAAAAAACTATTTGGTGTGAACGATAGGAAATCTCAAAATACTATATAAGTCAATATAATTACGAACAAGAGTATACGAACCATACATGTCCTGTGCCTACAATCAAAGAGTAAGCACATAACATTGATAATATGCTACTCTATAAACATAATAAAGCGTACTACATCCTAACTACAACGTCAGTTGTCTAAGTATCCACATCTACAATACCAAAATCGTACGACATCCCTAAGCGATATATTGCTATAAAAGCAACCGTAACAAATACAACATCCATTAAACAATCATCACTGTCACTCAATGTGCTCTGGATATATGATAACTCGTATGACCATTCCTCTTCCACGGAGTAGATAATAATCTTGGTTTTTGATGTAATCGCCCACTACCCAAATCTGACACTACATCCATTCTACCAATCCAGGGTATACAGATCCATTCCATCAATTCGGCATAGCCATTCCAAGTACCCAGTGAGTGTCCTTACAATACCACTACTTATGAGTACATCAGAAAACACTCTAAGCATGAACCATCCCTTAGCATGTGTACTCAAGCGATTTCCTTGCTCCATTTACATTCTATTCATTCTCAAGAGACCATTCCATATTCCTTTCTTCCCACAATAGAGCCGTTCAACATTCTATCTATGGATCACCCTTCCTAGAACGTTCCCTTGTGGATAATCATCATCTTGACTTCATTCACCATCGAGCCATCATCATCGGAATACAACTCCATCACCATCTAGTTATAATTACCAAAATTACAAAGTCATCGTCCTTCATTGCCCAGTCACATTGCAATTTAACATCAAGCGAGCAAACAAACACTTTCAGCATGATTTGCAAGATATACTCTCTCTCTCTCTTGGAAGTTTGACCCAAATAGGCCTCACCAATTCATGTTGGTACAACCCAAAATAGTTTAATGCCGGTATAAATTTCCTAGCCACTACTTAGCCAAGATTTGGCTAAGTACTTTTCTCCAAGAACACTTCCCCTTTTTGGACCTAAATCTGCCCATTCCTATGCCTTAAGCTTCTAGAGTCCCCAGCACTAACCCATGTGCCAAAAAAGAGGTCGGCACCAAAAGTGATTGGTATTGAGTTAAGGACTTAACCAAAATTTGGAGTTAAAAACTCCTGAAGCTTCCCCCTCTTGTCTTGACTCGAAGCTTGCACCGAAGTCTCCATGCCTTTGACCTAAAGTAGCTTCCCCTAACCTATGTTGAGACTTCAACCAACCAGATTTGTTCTCAATAATGACCTACGGTTGGGCATCCAAATCAACTCCAAACTACATGCAACTAGAAGTGTAGGGTCCTCCTCTCCTCCAGAGCTCCTTCTTCAAGTTTTATCACATTTTAAGCAATTTTGACTTCGTTTTTCATAAATCGACGACCGATCCCTAACTATCCTAAAAGCACTAACAAACCATATCGAAACAAAACATGAAGTAATAGCTATCATCCATATATATTCAGTAAACATAAGCGATCAATCCAAGCATGGTAAACATACAAGAATCTACCTAAATCTTGATTTACACTAAAGCGGCAATATAATCCAAATGGAGTTATAAAGCCATATAAAATCCCTTTATATCTTTTAAATTCGACCATAAACATGTTTAAAGGTTAAATTAAAATTTAAAAACATTTTAACATAGAAATCGTGTCAATAATATCATTTTTATAATGGATAAGTATAAAATAGTGAGAGATCAATAACCACTCACCTATTAACCAAAATACAAATTTAAATGCTCAAATATGAAGTGGATAGTATAGAACATGAATTCCGAAGTACCAAGATGATAGATCTGCAGTCCTCTTTATTAAATATCCTTCTAATGATGGGTTATGATCTAAATTTGAGATGCTTTTTGATAAGAGGCCTTTTAACGAGATTATGGTTAATGGAGGTATTGAATTGTTTTTGAAAAGTGGGAAATGATATAAATTTGTCCCGTCACCCCCAACTAGGCATGTTTCTCGAAATTAGTTAGTGGACTTTAGTAAGGGCCTATGCCCACTAATCTATCCATTAGCAAACCGAACTTAAAACAACCATATCTCCTAAATGATAACTCCATTTTCCTATTATGACCACTCTGTAGAAAGAGAAACCATCACCCTAATCTAATGGAAGTGACTTTAGACCCTAATTCAATTCTGTCAAAACTTATGGGCCTTCTAAGAATTTATAGGTTCAAATTATCCAGTAAAACTTCTAAAGGTGGAAAATGTCTCTAGTAGTTATTTCCTAAAGTTTTAGAGTCATATGACATTATACGAATTAAAAAATAATATTTTGCAATCCTCTGATACATAAAATATGGATCATTATAGCTAGGGTCTTATTTGTTGTTGAAAACTAGGGTTATCAAATTAAATTCCGAAATTTATAGTTATAGAAATGTTCATTGGCCTAGTTTTTGATAATTTTGACATATATTCTCAAATCCAACAAGTTATATATGTTTCTGACTATAAACAACATCTCAGACACAATGCAATATGTCTCGATGCCTAATTTCAACATTTTGAAAATTTCTAGTTTGTTTATTTATGTAAAATCATATTTTTATCCTTATTTGTGCTTTATTTATTATTAAAATTTATAGAGTTTTACATTCTCCCCCCTCCCCCAAAGAGATTTTGTCTCTAAAATATCTAAGGATGGAAAATGCAACTTACTTATATAACCAATATCTATAAATATCTACTCAACCATCAACCATTTGCAAATATGGTCCTTAAAATCAAAATTTCTAATGTAGCATGAACATATATCCATGGAATGCATATAGATATATGGTAATACAAATTAGGCGGTCACTTAAACTAGTCGACCTCTTGAAATGCAAGTGTCTATATTATGTATCCAGAATGCATCATCTTATATATTTGCAATTTTATATGGATAAGCAACCATTCAATACATAATTGATGTAATGAAATAGACAAGGTGATGTAAGTTATAGGCTATAAAGAATATATTCTTCTCTTTATATCATGATATATTTTGTCACCACTAGGATAAATGATCATCCTAGAACGATGAGACTTTGCTAGTACCATTTCAATAAACTCCTTAATAGAGGAGCACACAACCTACTATCTCTTCGTAGCCATCTTCTCAAATCAATGGAATAACGATCTAAATGACACAAATGCTCTCCTCTATTTAGCTTCTCAAAAATATCCAACAATTCCTTATCTTACTTCTGATTTGAACTAATACAAACGATAAGTGAAGCCTGAACATCTAAAGTTTCCAATAACCTAGATTTAATGTTCGGTGAAGGTCGAAAATCAAATGTAAAATGAACTCAAGGAGTTTCCATTTCAAAAACATAGGGCTCAATATCGCATGATTTTTACTAAAGGCATCATCTACAACATTTTCCTCACTCAGAGTGTATGAGATACTAAAATCATATGATGTTAAGAACTCCATCCACCTTTATTACCTCAAATTCAAATGTTTTTAGAGCAAAAATAGTTAAGAGACTTATGATTCGTGAATAACTCAAATCGCTCCCCTAAAACATAATGCCCCTATGTTTCGAGGACGAAGGCAATAGCCGTAAACTCAAGATTATGGGTTGGATAGTTTATCTTGTGTACCTACAACTGTCGATTAGCATAACAAACAACCTTACCCTCCTGCATCACCACTATGCCCAGTCATGTATCACTAGCATTGGTATATACCACGAACATCTTTGAACCATCAAGGAGTACTAAAATAGATGCACTAGTCAACATCTCTTTTGGCTTCTTGAAAGCATCCTTGCATTTTGAGTTCCACAAGAAAACTAAATTCTTCTTGGTAAGGCTTGTCAATGGAGTGGAGATTTTTGTGAAGTCTTTAATGAACTTCCTATAATAGCCAACCAAACAAAAAATACTTCTTACCTTCTTAGCATTCTTCTGTACATGCCAATCCATTACTATAGCTACTTTACTAGGATCGATGGCTAGTCCATGCTCGAAGATAGCATGTCAAAGAAAACGAACCTCCTTGCGCCAAAAGGGAAAGTTGGAAATTTTCGCTTTAGCTTATGCCTATGGAGAGCTATAAGCACTTCTCCTAAATGCAACCTGTGATCTTCCTTCTTTTCGAATAAACAAGTATGTCATCAATGAATACCACCTCAAACTCATTCAAAAACCCTCAAAAGAATCGACTCATGAGATCGACAAAAAATGCTATTGCATTGGTCAGGCCAAATGGCATGACTAAACACTCATAAAGTCCATCAAATGCACAAAAAGTGATTTTTCGAATACTATCCTCGGCCACATGCAATTGATGTAATTTGATAACTAAGTCAAGTTAGGAGAATATCTTTGCTCCAACTAACTGATCAAATCTATATGTGGAAGTAGATAGCAATTCTTATTTGTCGATTTATCTAGCTTAAGATAATCGATGCATAGCCTTAAAGAGTCATCTACCTTGTTAGCAACTGGTGCTCCCTACTTAGAAATTCTTATCTGAATAAACCCCTTCTCTAATAATTCATGCAACCCACTTTGAAATGCTTCTCTGAATAAATCCCTTCTCTAATAATTCATTCACTTTCTTGTTAAGCTCGTGTCTTTCTCTAGAAGCTGTATGCCTAAAGGGTAAGGAAATTGGTATAGCATTCTCATCATGCTAAATTCGAAATTCGATCTACCTATGGGGAGAAAGACCAAAAACTTTGAAATATACATTAGGATAATCATGAACTATAGGCACGGAAGCCAACCTATCGTGTGATAGGTCAAAAAATATGGGTAACTCAACATAACTAAACTTTTTGGATCATAGTAAACCTCAAGGCTGCGCCCACCACAAGTACCTTACCAAAACCACCTTTCAATCGCAATCTTGTATGCTCCATACATAGCCCTCTAGTATATCCCCAAAATCAAACCAGATTAAGAAAATCCTAGTATAAAAGCATCGCAATCGAATTCGACTCCTATAATATAAATTCAAACCCTGACAAATCATGAATAAATGTACTGATTCTCCTATAGCTTTCAACGTTATAATACGGTCGGTAACTACACTATTTATAAGTGCAATTCATCTACTAGTTTATTCAAAATAAATGAATGTGAGCTCTGGTTTCAAATAAAGTGTGAATAGATAGATTAGAAAGAGTTAACACACCTTCAATGATGACCTTCTTTTTTTCCATAGATGGGGCTGTAATCGAGCTAGGAACAACATCAAGTGCATAAGATGGAATCACTTGGGTAGATTAGGTGCGGTCAGATGCTCTCTCCTCGTAAGCCTAAGCTGATTGTAGTTGTAGCATTTGGTCTTTGTCATACTCGTCTTGCAATCCCTTTCCAGATGCCCTTTTCCCTCGCAATTCTTACACCTAAACCTTGGTTTTTTACATTACCTTAAGATCCGATTATGCCTTTACGGTATCTTGTTGATTTGGCATCACTTCTGCCATCTTAGGTTCCTCTTTCCCAACTGAATTCAACAATGCCATCTCAACCAAGCTTTCAAAAGTAGCCCTAGTAGGTACATGGCTCAAAGCATTATCTCTCAAAGATAGACTTGATCCCTTATCAAATTTTGTCGCCATTTTCATCCATGTATAGATAAGGTCTAGGCCAAACTTTGCTGGCTGATTAAATTCATTAACATGCTTCTAAACATTGAAGTCTCCTTGCTCTAAATGAATGAACTTCTTTAATTCCACTCCTCATATTCTCTTAGAAATAAACTATCTCAAAGCATCTTTTAAAATTAGTCCAAGCAATTCTAGTCTCATTTGTTTCGGCAATAAATATCTCTGCCAATTAAAGGCTTCTCCTTACAAGTAACATGAAGCTAACTGTCACTTCATCATGTCCTCCAAACCGATTATAGTAAAAAAATTATCATTATTCCTCAACCTTGCCCGTGTCTCAACAAATGATTCAGTCCTAAAATAATTCTTTCCACCTAGACTTTGGAAATCTCGACTTAACTTAGGAAAATCCAAAGTTGGGGGAGGAGCTAGGGCTGCCTCAAGTGTTGGTATTACACGTCCTCCATTGGGGTTCTTTTCAGTCTGGCCTTCTACTTGTAGATACTAGCGAAACCACATATGAACATTCATGCCCGAAACCTTAGCTACCTAACCCAAACTATTTACAGTTTGAGTGCTCATTCTCACTTATCTCTAAATAGGAATTATTAGCATTTTCACTTGGATGGTGTTAAGCATTACTAGAATATGAGGGTTTTGTGTGATACTTATAAATATTTAATTTTGAAAATATACGATGATGTTCTCTTAGTATGTGTCTAATTCCTAAGGAATCCTGAACCTAAGCTTGGTACCAACTATGAAAACCTACGCCCTGGATATACCGATTCAAAGCCAAAATAGCATTTGTACTCATGTCATGCTACGTAGTACGAATTGTCGGGTTTTTAAGGTTTCCATGATATAGAGATGGCTACAAATTTGGAACATTCTACACTTTCAAATCTCACAACCGAAGGAAATAAAATATAAATACTAAAATAGTCTATAATATGGTTTGAAAATAAATATGGTACATAGAATGTCTAACATAGATAAAATCTCCAAACTATAGTAAATAATAAGAGTCTGATTGATAATGTAATATAAGTACATAGAGGAGTAACTATAAGTAAAATAAATCTTTAACACAGCAAGTCACCACCTCCATGCACCTGTCTCGCTCGCTTCATCTACTACTTAACCACTTATACTAGATATAAAGATGAAGAAATGGAGAGAATCAGACAAAGTATGGTGAATGAATCATATCACAAGTCGTATGGTGTTTACAAGTAAATAAATTGTAGTGGTAATCTACACAACCTAGGGTGACCATTTGTATTCGTGTATCACATATAAAGGATTGATTACTTTACAAACCATAAGGCATAATTCTTATTATGCCTACATCAACAATAGCTTGTAAAGATTTCCATTCGAAGGTCGAACAACCAGTAACTAAATAACTCTAGATCTCCTAGCATATGGGCATGATAAATAACCTCCTACCTAGAAACATGCTCAAAAAGGTGGATAAATATCTTAAAGGTGAGCTCTATATCGCGAGTAATCTTTATCAAAGGTCTAGCATATTCCATCTTATCTCTATACTCAGCAGACTCATTAAAACATATAAATTTTCCATATGACTCACCAGCCAATCCAAACCTTCTAGCATCTGAAAAAGAGGCGGTATTGAAAGTCTAAGCCAAACATAAATGGATTTAACTTATTCTCTAATTATATCAATATAAGAAATCCACTTAGTTATAATTAAAACATTATCCCCAATGATGTATGTATCAAATTCTAATATTTTAGCATGATCTTCCAGACAAAAGAAGTCTAAAAACGTTTCTTTGTCGAAAATCACATTAACCTTCCCTTTAAGCTTCCAGACACTATTGAGAGTTTGGAACAGCACCAGAAGGTAAGCTTCTGTTTAAAAAATCCCATAAGGAGATTTTTCAAAACCTTACCGGCTTCAACAACTTAAATAGGAAGGAGTGTCTATAATATTTTTAACACTACTAACTTGGAAGTTTTTAGAAGTATACCTTCTAGCGTTGCTCGGGTTATGCGAGAAAAGCAATGACCAAGATGGTTTCCTAGGAAAAGGAGCATCTAGTTTTGGTGAAACCCTTATATTATAAGGCAAAACAGTTCTGGGGTAGGTTCCAACTTACTTTATAATAGAGTAGGGGGTATGCCCTATGGGAAATTATGTAATTTGTTACATATATCTAACTCGATAATAAAACTTGATAGAGATAAAAAGTGTTTTCTTTCTATTATATACTTAATATAATGTGTTATATTAATTAATTAATTTAAGTAAAAGTATTTTTAGTAAAATGCATGTTTTGTGATAATAGTTACAAAGTATTATAATCGTAAGTCATTTATCACAATGGAAATAAATATAACATTTTAAATATTCCTAGTCGAATGAAACTGGATATCAGTACATCCGTTGAGACTAAGTTACGTAACACTCTCCAATTGTTCGGCAGTATATTACTCATGCTTATTGGAGGAACCGACTCATTCGATAGTTGTCTTTTGGTTAATATAACTAATGTCAAACAGAAAATATCAATGGGACAAAATTAATTCTTTTGACTTTAGAATGTTGTTGATTTTCAATGTGAATGCCCTATTTTGATTTAGTCAAATCATGGCACAAAATCCATCAAATGGCAATAGTTTGGTCGAGTGGAAATATTGGACGTGAAACACTATTCAAGAGAGGGTTTATCTTCTCTGTTATATAGGGTTATTATTGTAATCAACTGAAGTCAACTCCAAGTAAAAATCTTTTACCATGGTAGTTCGATTAATAATTATTGTTATTATTAAACCAAGGACTTTGTGTTTGGACTATAAGTTGAATACGAACGATATTAGAATTTTGACCATTACCAAATTCCATAGTTCAAAGTGATATAGTTTTGACAAAGAGAATTAGTATAAATAGTTATCACTAATGGGTAATGCTTATAATAAGTAAAATTAGATTTTTCCAAAGGATGTGTAAGGGATAAATTTAGCTAAAATGTCACATTACTGGCTAAGGTGATATGTGAATGTTAACATTGTACTATTCAATATTAATCGCTGACTGAATTTACACTTTTAAGTCACACAACCAAAATTATGAATATTCAGAATCAACTACATGATTTAATTAATTTTTAATTGTTGAAATTAATTAAATTAACTAATATTTAATAAATATTAATTATGAATTTTAATTTAATTTATTTGATGCCATAAGCATTTGGTTAAGTGCGTATATATAAGTTATAAATGCACCTATCGATATACGATATCGGTAGAATGTTTAAATTCAATTTAAACAAGATAAATACTAGGCTTTAAATGAATTAAACTAATTAGTATATGCGAAATATTAATTGTTAAAAATATTTCTTGTTTGATTACTTTAGTTTCCATGGGTATTTAATAATGTGCGTATATGAAAGGATATAAATGCTCGAATCGGTGTACGCTATCGATAGAAATTTAAATTAGCTTTAAATAGAGATAATACGAATTAGATTTTGGAAATTGTTAACGCTAAAATTGAACGCTAACACCCCGGTGTAAGTAGAGATTAAGTGAAAGCACCACTCGTCAATACGGGAATTAGAAGTAAGTAGAAAAGTCACAGAAAAAACAGTAAAGAGACAACAGTTTTATAGTGGTTCGGCTTCAAGTTAAGCCTACGTCCACTTTAATCTTCTTTATTGCTAAATCGATCACAACTTTACAACAATCTTCGATTACAACACTACTAAGACAAATAGCTAGAACTCTGATGTAGAAGAACTCTTTGAATCCATGTCGAATGTGTTAGATTCCTTCTTGAAGTTCGTAGAAATGTCTTTCGTGTTTGAAGTGTCAGGTAAGTCGAGAAATCAGCAGAGTATAGGCGTTCCAGAAATGAGCCAAAAGGTCCCCTCCTCGGTGGTGTAGGCGTGGTATTTATAGAGAATTTCTGGACAAGGCATAGGTCGTGAGCGACCTAGGGTGAGTCGTAGGTTGTGAACGACCTAAGGGTAGGTCGTAGGTCGTGGGTCGCCGGCGACCTAAGAGATGCGAGTTACGGCTTATCTTGGTTGCACTTGGTCTTCTCTGAGCGGGTTAATAGGTCGTGGGCGACCTAGGGAACATGGGTTACGGTCTAACAGGGTTAGTCTTGATCTCTTGAACAAACTGATAGGTCGTAGCGACCTAGGAGGGAAGCGGCATAAGAAGTTACGGCTTATGGAGTTATCTCGGTCTATTTAGGTCGTGAGCGACCTAATGAAGAAGTAGCATGCATGCAGCCTCATACTGTCTTAACCCGTTAGGTCGTTAGGTCGTTGGGTTGTTAGGTTGCTGACTTGTTAAGTCGCTAACTCATTAGCTCGCTGACTCGCTTCATGCTTTAGGTCGCTAGCTCATTGACATCTTTAGGTCGCTAGCTCACTTAAGCCGTTAGGTTGCTAGGTCGCTAGGTCACACCTGATATGCACGTAATTGTGCATATATTTACATCCGTATTTTATCTCTTTTTATTTATATAATCATCATATTTGGGAATTTTAACATGTTTAAAACCAAAATTCAATTATTTCCAGCCATCATATTTTCATCTTCATTCAGGGGCAAAATGGTCATTTTTGTGCATGTGTCAATATAAGAATTTTTACTTGGACATTTTTTGATAATTTTTATAGGAATTTGGATGCACATGGAAGAGGCTTGTATGAAGATATATGCATGCACAAATGAATACAAAGGAAAGAAGAGGGAAATAATTCAAGCCATGAACATGGAGGACCCCACCCACTTACCTAAAAGTACAATTTGGAGCTAATGGACAAATAAGTGGAGGTTAAAGCTTCATGCAAAACGAATGATGGATTAATTAGTGGTTAATGGTTACTTGTTGGCCACACTTCCTAAAGGGCATTTTAGGTAGCCCCCTAAAAATAGAATTAGGGTTTTATGCATGTATATATAGCCCTCTTATGTATATGAAACTATCATCTACTCTTTCATTTTACTTAGGAAATTAAGAAATCAAAGTGTAAGCTCAATGTTCTATGAAATAATAATGGCTTCCAAGCCTCTTTCTTCTCTCTTTTCTACATGCTCTTCTTTGTTTTATTGCTAATGTTTATTTATATGCTCTCTTTCTCCTTATGTTCATAGCTTAGATTTACATTTATGCAAGTAGTTAGTAGCTAATCTCTTTTGCTTTCTTTGCTTATTTTCTATTTTCTTTTCTTTTTAATGTTGAAACTTACTTGTGTTGCTTCAATGCCACAAATGAGTAGCTAAACCCCTTCAATTTAAGGGTGATGAAGCTCTCTAACTTATGTAATTTCAACGTTTTATGATTTATGATCTCATTTGGTTTATGCTTCATGAAGTGGATTTTGATGCAAGTTTATACAAGTGAGTTTGATAGCCTATATTGCTTATGCAAATGAGCTATTCTTATTCAACATAAACACAAGTTGTATCATCATTTGCTAATCCATTTTTGATTGTGAAATTAAAGTAAAAATGAAATTTGATGATTTATATTACTAGATACAATAGTAAATAGATCATGCTTAAAATAGCTTTTGCTTTTTCTTCATTTTCATGAGAATTATACGTGGGTATTTGTTGCATTATAGTTTGATGGTTTGAGTTATGTTAATTAATAACATAAACAAACCATGCTTATGATAAATACAACAATATTTCACTTAAATCAAAGTTAGAGATCAAAAATTGTTTGTTGTTGATTTACGAAAATATGAGAGTGGATTTTCCTCTAAATTGTTCTCTAGTTCAATAGTTTACTAATCACATTTTAATTCTAGTTTAGCTTCATTTTAGTTCTAGTCAACAATTTCACTCGACTTTGGTATAATTTGATTGAATAGAAAATTTTAAAATCATTAATTCCCTGCGGATCGACCCGTATTCGCCACGTGCTACATTCGTACACCGTGTGCTTGCGGTTATTTTTAATTTAAATTCGTTCGACGATTTTCTAAACCGATAGAATTTCCGTCGACGAACAAGTTTTTGGCGCCGTTGCCGGGGAATTTGCTTTGATTTTAACTTTCTATTCTTTGGATTATTTTTGTGTGATTTTATTGTGTGTTTGTTTTGTGTGTGTTGTGTTAAAAAAAATTGTGTGTTTGTTTGATTTTGTGTGCATTTGTTTGTGTTCTTGTTTGTTTTGCATTTTCATTTGCCTTTCCTTTTTTAAAAAAAACAAACCATTTCAAAATCAATTTTTTTTATATTTGCATTTGCTTTTACATTCACATTTTACATTTGCATTTGCCTTTACATTTTACATATACAATTTCAAAACTGTGCACATCAGCATGCACACAGACCCCCTCTCTGTCTTCATATTACTGCACACTTCTTCAACTGCTGATGTTGCCATTCACCACTCCCCTCTACAAACACTACCATTTACTTCATACCTTCTGCTTACACTCCCATTTTCAACTGTCGTGTAATCCATCAACAACACTTCCCCCCACCCATTGTCCACTGTTACAAACAACATCACCATCTCCATTTAAAAAATCAACCACAATCATCCTTCCATCCCCTTTTCAAACATCACAGAGCCTTCACTATTCATCTGTTCCACTACCACCCTCCACTATCATCAAAACAAACTGCCCTTCCAAACCCCCTCTAACTCATCATCCACACTACAAACCTTCACTGACTACCTCACTGCTACCCTTCAAACATATCCACAGCCTTCATATTGCTACAACCTGACAGTTCAATCAACATTCATTCACCTCGCCCATACCCACAAAACTATCGCCTGGCCCTCGTCAAACTCCCGAACCAACACACCATCCCCAAACTACACCTTTCGCTACATCCTCGAACACCTCCGCAATTATCACTGCTCCACTGTATCGCAATTGCAGTCTCTCCTGATTGCTACCCATTCATCAAAATCAATTCTGACTTTATTACATACATACTCCTCCACCAGAACTCCACCACTGTCTACCACAACCACTTCTAAATCTCCACGGTCCTCACATATACATCACACTATCTCAACTTCACCTCCCATCCACTTCTCTTTCAACAACCAAACAAACATCACAAAACATCTCCCTCTACAATACAACATCCCCTGCTAGTTGCACAAACCACCCACAGCCACTTCAAAACACTCCTGTCTCACTACCCACAGTTCTGACATTCAACCCAGCATCTCCTTCTATATACTGCCATACTACCAATCATACAATCTGCCTGACCACAACCCACAGCCTGCAAACCTCAATAACATCATCTTCCAATTCAATAACTTTGCAACAAAACTCCTCATTTGCCGGCACTTTCAAACACCCAAGTCCACTCATCGCTTCCTCCCCCTGTCGCGTCAGCCAATTCAACAACCATCTTCACTGTTGCCAACCACTCCTCCCTCAACTGCAGTCGCCACCCACCAAGACAACTCGCAACTTCAATTGCGACTCTCCTCATACCCAAAATCGCCACCTTCAACCATCACCATCGCAACTTCCACCAATCGACAATCACCCAAATCGACGGCAGCCTCATCACGCAACTCGAGCAATCGATCGCCTCAACACGCGACACCTCTTCCAATAACCAAAATCGAACCCAACCCAAAACCTGCCTTCAACCATCACCTTCGAACACCGAAGCTCCAATCGCACAACCAACTACCAATTGATCCAACCTGTAACCCTCAACTCACGCAATTACTAACTTCGATTTCTCAGGATGACAATGAAATTATAATTTCGAGGATTTCTGAACTTCGCATAAGTGTTTAATTGTAATTTGAGGATCCTCGGTCTATTTAGAAATCATTGCTGGGTTTGCTGAAGTTAAAACGAAGGAAAGTGATTTGTTAGGTTGAAATAGTAGAGTTAAGTTAAAAGGAAAGTGCTTTGTTCAATAGTGGGCCGGGTTGAAAAGTTTGGGTGTGTTTTCTTTATTTATTTGCCTTTTGTTTTATTTTGTTTTCAAGTTGTTTCATTTTAATTTGTTTTAATTCTCTTCAAAAAAAAAAGGGTTTCAATCGTATATATTTGTTTTAACTTTAATTTGTTTGGTGTTATTTTCATTTATTTTGTTTAAGTTGTTTGGCTTTAGTACTCCATCCAAAAAAATAAAAAATAATTGTATATATCTTGTTTTAATTTTAGGTTGTGCAAAAAAAAATGCAAGGAAGCACCGCTTGCCAAAAAAACAAACCGCTTGCTTGCTTCAAAAAAATTTGCTGCTAAAAAAATTTTTGCTAATAATCTGCACGCTCTGGTATTGTGCTTCCCTCTCTATTCACATTGTTGGTTGCTTGCATTTGCATTAAAAAAAATTCAAAATCCAAAAAACCAAAAACAAACTTCATTTTAGTTGCATTGTTAATACACGTTTAATTTCTTGTTTTGCATTCATCTCATCTTATTTTCTTTTCTAAGGGCAATACCCCAATTCACATAAGGTGAGGGATTTCATCACCCTTTCCTTAGCCCACAAACGCATTTCATCGTAGAATTTGACTAATAATAAAGGTTAGACGTTGGACCTAAGGGTGTCACGAGCTCACTTAGGGCTTAATTGTATCTTCACAATTGTTTTATTTGAACGATTTTATTTCTTGGTGTCTAGGCTACGGCAGAGTAATAACCAGTTATAAAAATTACGGTGATACGTAAATATTACACTGGTTGTTCCTCCGAAGGTACTTAAACCTTCGGTTGCATTGCTACGGTGATTCGTGGTGCACCGATAACTCATGTCCGTTACCTGGCTGAGAAATATTTTTATTGATTTAAGACAAAGTGTGATTATACAATTTTGGGTTAGGAGCTACTAAGGACATAAAACTGTAATTAAGTCCTTTGCATTCATTTAGTCGCATTAGTTCATGCATATTTAAAAAAAATCAAAAATTCAAAAAAAACAAAACAAAACAAATAAAATTTAAATTTTACTTAACTAAACAAGTGATCATAGAATTGTTGTGAAATTTCTCAAAGAAAACATCTTTTCGAGGTTCGGCACACCTCGCACAATAATCAGTGATAACGGAACCCATTTTTGCAACCGTTCTTTTGAAACTTTAATATAAAAAATACTCGATAACCTACAGGCTATCCACTCCATATCATCCTCAGACTTGTGGCCAAGTTGAAGTTTCAAATCGACAAATAAAATAAATCTTGGAGAAAACTGTCAATAAAAATCGAAAAGATTAGTCTCAGAAATTGACCGACGCCGCTTTGGGCTTACCATACTGCTTTATTGGGATGTCCCCATTTCGTATAGTTTACGATAAAGCTTGCCATTTGCCCGTTGAAATTGAACACAAAGCGTTGTGGGCAATAAAAAACTTAAACTTTGATCATGAAAAAGCTGGCGAAAATCGAAAACTACAGCTCAGCGAACTAGAAGAACTTAGGAATGACGCGTATGAAAATGAGAAAATTTACAAAGAAAGAACCAAAGTTTTTCATGACAAGTCAATCCTAAGGAAAAAGTTTTCGCCTAACCAGAAAGTTCTTTTATATGACTCGAGACTTCATTTATTCCTTGGGAAACTTAAATCAAGATGGACTGGACCATTTGTTGTACGAACTGTTTTTCCACATGGTTCCATAGAAATAGAAAACCCAAAGGATGGATCGATTTTCAAAGTCAACGGTCATCGGTTAAAACCCTTCTTGGAATTTCCAATAACCAAGAGGAGGAGCTCATGATCCTTCATGAACCAAGCTACGTCTAGTAAGAATGTTAACCTCATTTTATAAATATGTACATATTATTCCCCGTTACACTCATTATATCATGCATCGACTGTGGGGACACAGTCAAAATTAAGTGTGGGGGGAGTCTCATTTTCATTTTCTTTAGTTTTTCATGGCATTTTTGAATTTTCATTTTCTTCAAAAAAAAATTCTCAAAACTCCTAAATCTCAAAAACATTTTCTTTTTACCATTTTGATTTATTTTTGAAGAAACACTATGGGATAAGTATAAGTTTAGGTTAATAAATTGAAATTTTTGAAAATTTATTTGTCTTAACAAAAATAAAAATTAAGTTTGATTACAAATAACAATGGTTTTACTAGTGTATAGGAAGGTTCATCTATGTTAGTTATGAAGTATGTTCTAACTGAAAATCTTTGTTTAAAAAGTGGTAAATTTAAAGTAAGGATATAACATTTTTGTCTTCCAAGTTAAATGGTGCTAAGATGATTTTGCAAAACTCTCTCTCTCTTAAAAAAAGTATAAAAAATAGTATAAAAAATACAAAATAATAACATCTAAAGTATTCGCTCTCATTTAAAAGTCCTCATGGTTATGCATGGGTGAATTACTTGGAATCGTTGATTATGTGCTTTCATACTCATTTAAAAGTCCTCACGGTTATGTATGTATGGAACACATACACAAAAAAACAGACTTAATAAAAACCACCTACGGTCGATAGGTGTATGCACGAAAGTGTGTGCACACGCCATGCTCTGTACTCCCCTCACATAAGCCCGAAAGGCAGTGCATGGGTGGTATATCTGGCATCAGTTTACCTGAGCTAAGTGTGTAAATTTTCTTGCAAATAATGAGAGAGCAAGCAATTGAAATCCTAGCACTATTTTAACTTGTTTGATTTAACTTGTTAGTGAAAAGAAATGAAAATACCACTTTAATAAACTTTGAGAATCAACTAAGGATTCATTTCATAATTACATTGTGTTATCAACCGAAACAACTAGCCAAACTATGGTCTATTTGTTATGACAACTTGATTTTTATTGAAAATTTTGACGAGTAAAATTTTCAAGGCAATGACCAAAACTTGTATTTAACTTATTCGTGTCAATTTAAAAATAAATCCTTCATTTGTAAATATTTTCAAAAACTCGCATTCATCTCTTTGTAAATAAATCTTGCATTTTGTAAATATTTTCATCCTGCATTTGGATTTTGTGGGTAGTATCCGCTGAAAACCCTCACGAGACAACACTCGTCCTACTGGGGACACCTAGAGGTATAACGGCTTGTTGCATACGCTCAATGCAATCGTGCTCCCTACGAAAACGGATTTATCTTAGTTTTCCTTTATTCGAGGACGAATAAAAAGATAAGTGTGGGGGTATTTGATATGCACGAAATTGTGCATATATTTACATCCATATTTTATCTCTTTTTATTTAAATAATCATCATATTTGGGCATTTTAACATGTTTAAAACCAAAATTCAATTATTTCCAACCATCATATTTTCATCTTCATTCAGGGGCAAAACGGTCATTTTTGTGCATGTGTCAATATAAGAATTTTTACTTGGACATTTTTTGATAATTTTTATAGGAATTTGGATGCATATGGAAGAGGCTTATATGAAGATATATGCATGCACAAATGAATACAAAGGAAAGAAGAGGGAAATAGTTCAAGCCATGAACATGGAGGACCCCACCCACTTACCTAAAAGTACAATTTGGAGCTAATGGACAACTAAGTGGAGGTTAAAGCTTCATGCAAAACAAATGATGGATTAATTAGTGGTTAATGGTTACTTGTTGGCCACACTTCCTAAAGGGCATATTAGGTAGCCCCTAAAAATAGAATTAGGGTTTTATGCATGTATATATAGCCCTCTTATGTATACGAGTACATATGCACGTCCAGGTGGACCTGCAAATCACAATTTGCATGCATTTATAGATGTGCTTATATTTTCTTTTATGTTCTATGTTTTTATTTAATTATTATTGAAAGTTAAACCATTACTAATTATATGTTTGGATATAGCAGTTGTTTTTGTTTGGAAGTGGGTGGTGTCGGTCTAGGTTCGTATTATCATAGTTTATTTGTTAATGTTAAAATGTGTACACACATATCATTTTCTTGTCATCAAACAGGTGCCTATATGCAGAAGCTACCTTGATCCCTGTCATTGTCGATTTGGATGTGCTTATTGTCTACATTGCAATCTATAATTTTTTCTTTTTTCTATAGCCTAGTTTGAAAGTTTGAAAGTTTGAATGTCGAATTCAAATTTTAAGCTATCATGTTGGTCATTTTCAGTAAGTAACACACACATATGTGTGTGTATAGGTAAAATGAATGCAAAACTCAAATAGCTTTGATCAATGAAGAGTGTGATAGGATTTGAAATTACATTTTACCTACAGTCATGGCGCGTAGCAAGAACCCTGTTTGTATGATGTAGAAGCTAAGTACATTATGTTATGAGATGCACAATCAAATTATAATTAACTAAGTACATTATAAGAACATTTATAATGTGTCTGCATATATAATACTCCGTCTCATGATAGAGATACACATATTCATACTTTTAAATTTAGTTACTATGAATAAGAATCTTAAACCCTGTAAAACAATAGAATTATAGCATATGATGCCAACTGCAAGAACAAAAATATAGTTTCAGTAGACAGTATAATTAACAACCTAAAGCACTGCTGGATAAAATGTTACTAAACATCTGCAAGCAGCATGATTGATCCCCTCCACTTTAAACTCAATCTTCAACCTAATTCAGTATCCGTGATTTAGTGGGCACAGCAACAGCAAGCTCCATAGCTATGCATATGAACTTCTGTCATTGAGAAAAACAACAATTTCATAAACCTTGTAAACGGATCCAAACCCGCCTTTTCCAACTATGTTACCAGCACTAAAGTCATTTGTAGCTTTCTTCAAATCTTTATATGAGAATACCCTCAAACTTTGTATGCTAGAAATATCTAAGTGAAAAACGATTTATCATTTGCTTTGACCGGGGAACAATAAATATAAATATTTTACAAATAGATAGATATAAACATGTATTATATTGATTGTTTTTCTACTTTGAAGTTTTTGGACCGTTGAATTTATAATAAAAAATAGGACATGCTTTGTCAATTACACGAAACTGGACTTTTATACTGTTTGATGGCTTGTAAAAATGAGATGGGCACCTGCTAAAGATTTGGTTGTTATGTATGAGGTAAAAATCATTTTCTTAGAAAAAGAAAAATAACAACAACATTTCACATTTATATACATGTCTGTATGCTTCGTTCATTCACGTGTTTACTAAGTTCAAGATGATAACATGATTCAACTAATGCTCTATTTTGTGTCAATCAACCGAATGATCACATCAATGGTTTCTTCTTATGTAAGAAAACAAACTATAACAATAATACCTATGGATAAAGTAGTCACTATTTGATGTAAATAAGCTTAATATATTGATTAAAAGAATAATAAGATAGAGAAATGATATGTAATATTTAAAATTAGACTGGGTGTAAATTTTCAATTACATTTCTTCCACAATTTTATACCTGTATGCTTAGTCTAATTTTTTAACTTCTATCAGTAAATGGATATGAGTGGTATAACATATCAAAATGATAGGCTACAATAATAGTTATTAAATATTGTCATCACACATAAACATAAAAATATGTGTATATTTTTGTAACACGTGAGTAGGCATTATTTGAAAATTTCAAATTGGCAAAATAGAATGCTAAAGCTTATATACATAACAAAACTGTACTTCCACAATACCATTGATTCTTTCTTCTTAATGCTTATTTATCCCCAGTTTTCTTAACTAATTTTGACCATCAACTCATCATTTAAAAGCATTGAAGGATTGAAATTTGGTTCTTTGTTCTTCTTCTTCTAGTCCTCTTTTCTGACTTTCTTTCTTTTTGCTGACATTGTATTTTGTAAGTTTCTTGGAGGCTTGAGTAGCAGGACGTGATAATGGAATCCTTAAAACATTTCATTATCTGTTAAATAAATAAATTTAATTTAATAGGACTAACTGAAGCCAAGACTTACCATCACGTGCATTGAAGAATAAGGTTCACTATTAGAACTAATCCTATCTTCTCTCTTCTGAAGAAAATGTTGCAGTGGCTTCCATCAGCTATCGGCATCACCATGTTTGATCTTACTTTTCTAAATGTAGTAATTGACGGGGCAAAAGAAAAAACTCTTCTACCTTTCCAGCATCAATGTTATCATAATTCATAACTTCTCCGTTGTATATTATTGTTAACATTCCAGGTTTTATAGTACAGGTTCTGTTCTTTTCTTTGAATTCAATTCCAAGGAATAGTTCCAGAGTTGGTTGCCTACTTGTAATTCAATGACCATTAACACATGGCTTATGTTAACAAAATAATAATGCTAAGAAACAAAGTTAAATTAATTAGGTAAATAATCAATTGACATAATACCTTGTGTTGTTTCTTGAGATATGATAGCATTCATGTTGAGTCCTCCAGTATTTTAAGAGAAGCTTTTTTCCATTTTACCAACATATAATCCTTTCAATCAATAAGTAAAGCAGCTAAATTGTAGCATAATCTTCAAAATGAGAAGGCAAGAGCTCTACTCTTTTTCATATGCTTGTCGTAGCTCTTAGCCTCATTACTTTTGGCTTTACTATTGTTGTTGAATGTAGAGGAAGCAATGGAAAGATGGTGCACGATCCAACCGATGCCAACATCAGATACTGCGTTTATGCATGTGCTTCGGACTGCCCCTAAATCCAGGAGTAAATAAAGCACGGTCCATCATTTATTTTGTTCCTAAATGGCTTACCTTCTTAATTGCATGCTCATGCTTAATAGCTAGCGCAACTAAAATTGCATAACACACAAATTACAATCGTGTGATATATGCTTTAGGCTGGACTTTTGGCGCCGTTGCCGGAGAATTTGATTTGATTTTGATTTCTATTTTTCGAATTATTTTTGTTTGATTTTTTATTTTGTGTTCATGTTGTGTGTTAATTTGCGTACTTAAAAAAAAATTGTGTTTGCATCTTGGTAATTTTTGTTTGCATTTTCATTGTGTGGTTGTTGCTTTTCTATTTTTCTACTTGCATTGCCATTTTAAAAAAACATACACATTTCAAAACAAAACAAAAATATTTTATTTCATTTTCAAGTACTTTTACATTTACAATTTCACATTTACAAACAGTGCCTTTACTGTTTCATTGCTTTCAGTCACTGTGCACTTCTATCTTTGTGCATTTATACTTGCACTGCTTATTCTGACTTAACTGTTTCATAACAGTGCCATAAACAGCTCCTATTCCCCAGTGAACTACTGCACATCCCCTCGATACATTTCCTGCATATCATTTCATCAAATTGTGGCACTGCTTTGCAACTCCAACCTGCCTCATTTCCTCTCTGAAATTCAACTGGACCTTGCCTCTGGCCATTCCACATACGGTAGCAACTTCACAACTTCCCTTCACCAAAACAAAACCAAACTGCACATATACATCCCATCTCTGTGCACTTCATCTCAGTACACATTACCTCACTGCTCCACAAACTTCCACCACTCAACAGTGTACATCATCTGCTCCTCAAACAAATACAAACTGCCACTGATCAACTACACGGCTACACTTCACCAATCCATTAAAACTGCTGCTTTTGAACCAAAACGGAGCATCAAGACATCACCAAACTAAACTTCTATCACCCACACTTCAATCTCAACTCCACCACTCTTCAACTACAAACTCCAAACATACATTCATCCATCTCTCCCTTATCCTGTGAAACACTACAAAACTATGCATTACCTTCTTGCATGACCATCCTCTGTCATTCACATTACACACCTGCCTTGTCTTCACACTGCATCAACATCACATTACAACTTCACTTCCACTTCACACGGCGCCAAAATTACCAAGTTGTGAGTGCACAATAAAACAGTTCTACTATATGACCTTATGGACTGATTTGAAGCTTCTATAAGCAAATTATTGGATTTTTTTCCTACAAATAATCCCATCAAACTTAGAACCCCACTTACCGATGAAGCATCTTCATTATTTCCAGGTAATCTCTTCACCATTTCAGGTTTAGTGAATACATTACTATACTAAAAATCCATAATGTTAGCCTCATCTACATTATTATCTACATCGTTACAGCCTATTTTAAAGAGAAGAAAAAGCAGAAGCATACAAATTACTTAATTGTGTGCATACATTGTTAGGGAGTTTAATTTTGTCCTGGATTGTTAATACTCGGTTAACTCTAAAGCATTTGACTGTCAATGGTGGCAAAACAGTGTTTTTCAACATAAATAATACGACTTAGTCATTCAAAATACTGACAAAAAAAATGGAAGTGCGAGTTTGCGCAAAAACCACATTCCATCATGCTAATTTTATGGGTGTTTGTAGGTTATGCTACTGTTTCTATTATTTCATGATACGACTAAAAAACATTTATTTTAATTATATAATGAATATATAACCAAAATTTAACATGGATGCTGTGTGAAATTAAAACCTTAACCGCTTATGCATTTCCTCATGCACTTCGAAAGTCGTGTTATCCCTTCCGTAACTCCATCAAACATGTCAATCATCAGACTATTCAACATCGTCATAGCTTTCGAGTAATAATGAGTAACACCAACCTTCTGTAACTGCCACCTACCTTTGTGTACTTCAACAGGTTACAGGAACAACAATGGATTATTCAAAGAAATTAATAGTCGAATATGAAATTGCATTAATAAAATACTACATCTAATTAAATAAACAAAAAGAATTCTCTTCGTATTTACTATTATGAAATTTATTTATTTGAATGTCTTCATTAAGCACATTATATGTATTATTGATCTATATAAACTTTCTTCAAGTTACATATTTATTTACCAAAATGCTTATAAGCATGTATGATATTGCTTTGAAGGTACTTTTGAAATCATGAGCGCAGTTTCCCATTTAAATATACAAATAAACTGAACAATATTTAAAAAGTCCCTTTTCACTTGTAGAAAACAATAGATTAGCATATATCGGTAAAACATTCCATCTTTGTTTTTGGTGGCCTATTTAACATCACTATATTAATAGAGATGTTAGAAGACGGTATAAAATAATACATAACTTTACTTACCTCAAAATGCCTATTACGATTCATAACAAAAGCTGAGAAAGAGTTTTTTAAGTTGTCTTACTAATAATGAATTACTACAGTAACATCGTTTGAACTGATGAACTATTATACAAAAAAATGAGAGCAAATTGTAAATTTTTTAAGTATCCTAACATGCTTGCACATTCATTTTTTTGTCAATACAAACAATGAGGGCAGAGTTGTTAATTTTTTCCTCTATAATTTAAATCTGCATAGATATAATAGTTATAAGTGTATTTAGTGAATATTGAAAAAAGGAGGAATATAATTTGATTGTGGTTAACAATTTGAAGAACTATAAATTATTTAATGATTTATTAACTGTTGATATGTTTGTCAATCCTTAATGAAGAATAATTTTTAGGATTTGGCTGAATCCATTCAGTGTCAACTTATTATCTGTATCAAATGCAATTCAATGTATATGGGTAGATAATACGAATTGATAAATACTTATAATATTTATCGAGACAAAACTCTTATGAAAGAGCACAAAGGAACCTTATATCAACTAAAAGTGGTTTTTCAACATATTCCATAAACTCTATCGGATCAATTCAACCATCATCAATAATTAAGAAACACTTTCAAATGTATATTAACATCTTTCCAATTGTTTGGTTTCCTTTTTGACATATAACCTTTAATAACTTATCTACAATTTTAATGAACTAAATTACAGGGTAAACTATTTGCTATGAAGTAGTTAACAGAAGAAAAAACTATGCTAAAAAGGATTAATGAAGAAGATAGCTGGGGGAGTTGACAACCTGCGGAAAAGCAATGATAGGGAGAACTTTGACCGAGTACACCAATAGTCGATTCTAGTTTCATTTCTCCTATTATGGTAGCCATGGGTATAAAGTGCTTATTCATTCTCCATTAGAATAAAAAGGTTTTTATATTCTATACCTTCCATATCTACTTGTCAAACCTAACTTCTCTGTAACTGGTAACCCTATATTAAAACAAAAACCTAAATTAGACACAAATTTACAGAATAGTATCTAATACTGAACTGTAACTGGTAACCCTATATTAAAGTAAAAACCTAAATCAGACACAAATTTACAGAATAATATCCAATACTGAACAAAATCAATAGATGACAAACTACGTAAATTTCAAATCCACTAAATCACATCTAAAATTAATTTCATACGGTTATGGAAATTAGAACCCTAAGAAAATCACATTTGCACCCATAACAGATCACAGTCTCGTAGACAGGCCAAATCTTCTTCTTTCGCGTCAAAAGGGTACTTTTGATACATGAAGGATTTTACTCGAAAGCAGAGGCGTTGATTTGCGGTATGTAATATTATTTCATCGTAAGAACATTCCATTGATGAATTTTCTATACTCACCGAACTAAAAAAAATTGGTAAATGGGGAAAAAGTGGTTCTAGATAATAATCGATGAACTTACCTCTGTTTGAATTCAGACGGCACTAACTGTCCATCCCGGATTTAATCATTTGATTAAGTGATTCCATAACTCATAAATCAGTAGCGAACATAAATTTTAATTTCTTCGAGCAACAAATTCATGTTGTGATGGTTTAGGGATGAGACATTGACGATACAGTAGAAAGATTAATTGATCGAGGGATGAAGAATAAGTTTAGAAGAGGCGGCGTCAATTAGATCTAAGGGCATTTTGGGTACTTCAAAAAGACACGGTTGAATTGTGTTCAAAGAACTTTTATTATTAGTAGTAAAGATGAAACTATCATCTACTCTTTCATTTTACTTAGGAAATTAAGAAATCAAAGTGTAAGCTCAATGTTCTATGAAATAATAATGGCTTCCAAGCCTCTTTCTTCTCTCTTTTCTACATGCTCTTCTTTGTTTTATTGTTAATGTTTATTTATATGCTCTCTTTCTCCTTATATTCATAGCTTAGATTTACATTTATGCAAGTAGTTAGTAGCTAATCTCTTTTGCTTTCTTTGCTTATTTTCTATTTTCTTTTCCTTTTAATGTTGAAACTTACTTGTGTTGCTTCAATGCCACAAATGAGTAGCTAAACCCCTTCAATTTAGGGGTGATGAAGCTCTCTAACTTTATGTAATTTCAACGTTTTATGATTTATGATCTCATTTGGTTTATGCTTCATGAAGTGGATTTTGATGCAAGTTTATACAAGTGAGTTTGATAGCCTATATTGCTTATGCAAATGAGCTATTCTTATTCAACATAAACACAAGTTGCATCATCATTTGCTAATCCATTTTTGATTTTGAAATTAAAGTAAAAATGAAATTTGATGATGTATATTACTAGATACAATAGTAAATAGATCATACTTAAAATAGCTTTTGCTTTTTCTTCATTTTCATGAGAATTATAAGTGGGTATTTGTTGCATTATAGTTTGATGGTTTGAGTTATGTTAATTAATAACATAAACAAACCATGCTTATGATAAATACAACAATATTTCACTTAAATCAAAGTTAGAGATCAAAAATTGTTTTTTGTTGATTTACAAAAATATGAGAGTGGATTTGCCTCTAAATTGTTCTCTAGTTCAATAGTTTACTAATCACATTTTAATTCTAGTTTAGCTTCATTTTAGTTCTAGTCAACAATTTCACTCGACTTTGGTATAATTTGATTGAATAGAAAATTTTAAAATCATCAATTCCCTATGGATCGACCCGTATTCGCCACGTGCTACATTCGTACACCGTGCGCTTGCGGTTATTTTTAATTTAAATTCGTTCGACGGTTTTCTAAACCGATAGAATTTTCATTGACGAACAGCACCCCTCATGGTATCACTAGAGCCTTTAGCCATTAAGTTGTAGGTCGTTGAGTCCTTTAACAAGTTAGGTCGTTAGGTCGCTTGGGGTTTTATGTCGTTAGGTCGCTTGGGGTTTTTGAGTCGCTATCCAGAATGATATTAACATTTTCCCCTCGAAGTATATGCCTATTTCATAGGTCGTGTGCTTCGATCTAATTGCTCTAGGTCGTGAGCGACTCAACTGGCTCGCTAGCTCGCGTGCCGATACGTCTTCCTCTCTCTCCCCTATATAAGCCGTTAGGTCGTTTCTTCTTTCTTATTTGATTGCTTGTATTCTACTGGCCGCCATTGTTGCATTCGAGCTCTGACGCTAAAACGAAATCCCCTCCTTTTCATCTCCAATTGTTGATTCCAACAGCAAACATAGGTAATTCCGATCATCCTTTCGCCATGTTCATCATCGATCCCTTCGGAATCTGTTCAACACAACTTTCGACCATGTTGTTAGATTATGTTCCGATTCGTCCTAGGGTTTTTATGGAGCTATTTTGGTGAGTGCAGTTGGAATCGATCATGGGTTTTTGAAGAGGTTTTGGAAGTTCGGAGGAGACAGGGGAATGATTAACGGGTTAATGGATTTTAGGTTACACCGTTGTATTGCTGGTGATGTGAGGTGGTGGACGCGTGGCAGCGCTTGAGTGGAGGACAGGCCTTAGAGTTTGTTAGTGGGAGATAATGTTACACTGCCAAGCTATAGAGTCGAATGGCCTAATAAATCGAACGATCCAAGTGCCTTGCGACCTAAGAGAAACTGAGCGTCTTAAATATTCGCGACTTAAGGAAATCAGACTGATCTATCTTAAGAGCTTTGCAACTTAACTCTTAGCGACTTAACCTTTAGGTCGCGTAAGCGACTTAATACTTAAACCATTTTTCACTGCCGAATTGCTTCTTACGACTTAAACCGTTTTTGACCCAACTTTTTAGGTCGCGAGCGACCTAGGACTTTACCAGATTCACACTGCCTTGCCTTGCCTTGCAGCATTGCTTTAAATTGTAGGAGCATGAATAATGAACTTCGACCTATGCTAAGTCGCTTGAGTTTGATTACTTGCAAAAATTTGACAGCATTTAACTTGAATCTTCAACTTAAATTTTCAAGATGGACCGCTTGAACTCGTTGTACTCCTTTACAGATTATATTATCTTTAATGCTAATAACCTGTTAAATACAACATTTGCAAAAAACTAGGGAGAATATACTGCCACTGATTGCCCACATCGAATGACAGATTAGTCGATAAAGAATAATCAACCTAAAGAAATTACATGAAATGCTGTGAATCAACAAATTCAAGTGAAGTATTAAAGCAAAGCAATATTAATCGATTAAGGCTGATTTGTTTGCATCAACACTGCACTTGTATTTGGACTTAAAATAACAAGCGTTGAAACTTTATAATTGACAAATGCCTGTTAGTTTAATCTCAGTTATATTTGCTTGTCGTTTTATTAGTTTTGCACAACACTTCACACATTTAGGAAACGTGCACCTTCATATTTGAACATCCAGTTCCTTGTGTAGAATGACTTCTCGACAAGAAGAAGTGGTAGGACAAGCTGGAGAGGCCTTCCCGATAGCCAATCCATTGGATGACCCCCTGGAAAGGACTTCAACTACCCTGAATCAACGGGTGTTCAACCAACTACACATTCAGTTTGGTATTGCTGAAGCAGATGCTTTACTTCCTGGGCCAAACGATACTGCACACAGGCCACCTCTCGGTTTTATTGCTGTCAATCGCCAGATGTGCTTGAATGGAGCTATTCCTCCTTTTAATGATTTCCTTCAACAACTCCTTCTGCGATTAACTATCTCTCCCTTCCAATTACATCCCAATGGCTACGCCATCCTGATGGGACTGTGTGTATTATTCAGGAGGACACTTGATCGTCTTCCGAGCTTTAAGGAGATTTGCTTCTTGTGCACATTTGAAAAAAACAAAGATCATCCCTCTATCGCACTCGTGAGAAGCGCCAGGAACCGTAGACTGATCGTCGATCTTCTGGAAAGCGCCCATGGGTTCTTGAATCAATTCTTCTTCGTTCGCTGTCCCCTAGGATTTTATGCCATCTGGAGAGTAGGAAGTAAGATTGCTTATCCCCGTTCTTTCCATTTGAGCTTTTCAAAGTCCGAGTTACTAAGTGCTAACTCCATTCTTTACTTTTACAGCACTTCCTCCTCCCTCTAAAGATCCCAGCCACAAGCCGACTTTTGAAAGACTAAATGTTGTAGCGGTTGAGGAAAGAAGTATTAAATTTTTGCTGAAAGACGAGTTTCTTCACCAATTCAGACTCCTACACTCTTCCCGTTCTACTCAGCCTCATGAAGTCCCTGATTCTCAAACAGAGACACCAGATGCCCCAGTATCCGCCGAAGAACTCATACCGAAAGAACCTACTACTGAGGCTTCACTGGTGAAGTAATCTGCTTCTATTGACATTGCGGGGTCATCCGGCAAATTTGCACTTGCCCCTGTCATTGAGGAAGAGGAACCTCCTCACCAATCCGGGAAGACTGCTGACGAAGGAATTGAGGGGAAGGGTCCTGTTGGGCACGATGGAGACGACATTTTTGAGGGATTGAGCGACTTGATGATCACTTCACAGGAGCTCTTTAAAGACGGTACCACTACTACTAAAGTTATTTCTCCAGTAGTTGAAGCGACATCTGTCTTGCAACAAACTCCATCAGCCCAAGAGTTGCCACTTGCTGTAAAATCCGTCATCACCCCCCAACCGAGGAGTGGTTTGTAGTTTGACGCGCGTAGTTTGCACATTACACACACTTAGGATTTTTCGGCACTTATATGCATTCAATTTCCTTGCTTTGAAGATTTCTGAACTTGTCTTTTCTTCATTTTCAGTTTCTCCAATGGGATGAAGTGGCTCTTACTATGATGATTTCCAGCATTATGGGAAACGCGGCTCTTATGACCCTAAGAGGTATCTTCCTGCCTCCTGGGAAACCGACGAAGAAAGAGCTGCGAGGAAAGCTCGTGAGAGGCATGCTTATGAAGAACGCTACGGGAGAAGGGACGAACGACATGATTCTTCCCAGAGAGAGGATGATTCTCACAAAAGAAAATCTCGTGATGACAAAGGGAAAAGTCATGTCACTGAAGATCCGAGTAAACGGGCCAAACTTGGCGTAAAGCCAGCATCTGAAATTTCTGAAAAGCCCGCTACTCCCATCTCTTTGGAAATCCCTTCCAGCTCTCCTGCCCTTCAAAGATCTGATATTCAAACAATCATCAGTAGGCCCCCGTATCAAGTTGGACAGGGTCCGGCTACTCTTCAAAGTCGGTTTCTGCACTGGTGCTTAAAAGGAGTGCGTTTCGATCTTGACTTGGTCCCAATCGACAAGCAAGTCATGTTGCGAAATCTTGATGACGTCAAACTCGATATTGAGAGAATGTATGGTTAGAAAAAACTTGTTGACGAGCTTCAAAGAGTAAACCACGCAAATCTCGAAGCCATGCTGACTATGGAAAATGATAAATCCGAGTATGATGCAGAGATGAAGAGCATCGCCGCTTACAACGAGAAGCTTGAAGAGGAAGTTGAAAAACTTAAAGAAGAGCTTGCTACTTCTTCCACTTCCTATTCTCAAAGAGAAGAAGTGCTTTGAAAACAGGTGAGAGATGCTCATGCTGGGCAAAGAGACGCTGAAGCTAAATTCGAAGCACAGCAGCAAGTTGTAGAAAGCTACCGAACTGACGTTGCTCAGTTGCGAGAAAAAACTAGCTCCCAGAACTTGGAAATTGAAATGCTAAAAGATCGACTTTATGAAGTTGAAAAAGACCGTGATGAAGCTATTGCCGGAAAAGCAGCAGCCGCAGAATCTCATATGGAAATTAAAGCCAACACCAGCTCTACTTTGTTCGAGTTTTACATACATAGTGTTCTGGGGCGCGGTAGTCTTTTGTTTTTGGGCTCGAAGTATGAAGTCACTTTGGCCGAAGTGTGGGAAGCTGCACTTGATATGCTCGGAGGTGCTGGATATGCTGAAGCAGATTTGGAGGCGCACTATCTAGATGATGATGCACGTGATGCTCTTGCCAGGGGAAAGGAGCAACTCGCTAAAGAGCGAGCCGGAATGGCGGAAGGTGAACATTTTGGGGAGGCAACCTCAACCGACCCAGTTCAACCTTCAATTTTGGCCGACATCGATATTGTTGGCTCCAGTTCCCATTCCCCACCTCCTGCTAAAGCTGTCGTTGAAAGTGCAATCGGTCGTACTGGAGACGAGACCCAAGAAAGTACTGAAGCATAGGACTTTGAAGTTGACATAGCAAAGCCTACTTCTCCAGGTAACCTCAATGCTGATCTTGCTCAAGTGGGTTGCTTGTTTACTTCACATGAGCTTGATGAACTTTTTGATTATTACTTAAATCTTGACGCGCCACTTTCTCCTCTCTTTATGAGAGATACTGACTTTAACTTCTCTTCTCCTATAGTGAAAGCGCCAAGTGTTGTTCAGACTTCCCCTCTTCCAGCTATTCCCTCTCCGCCTCTTCAGATTACTCCACCTTCCGTCTCTCAACCGGGGTCACAAGAGGAGCAGATAGAAGCTCTTCAAGGCTTGGACAACCCGATCGCTTCACAAGAACAAAAGGCCGAGGAACCTGAAGAAGGCGAGAGAACTCCGTAGCAAACTATTTCTGATGAAATAATGTTGTCTGCACTTTTCACTCCGGGCAGTGAGTCTTCTTCAAGGAAGAAGGGGAAGCGTGGAATCTCAAAGAAAAAGAGGGAAGTTTCTGCCAGCGAAGAAAAAACAGAAGAAGATCCAATTGCACCCATTTCTCCTTCTTCCCTTACTCTTACAAGCCAACCCAAAAAGTTAATCATCCGACCAAGTGAGAGCTCCAAAGGTGGTAGGAAGAAGAAGTGATGGGTTTGGTCCTATGTTTTTTGTCCTGCTTTTTGCTTTCTGCTTGTATATATAAAGGCTTGTGTTGACCGGAGATTGTGCGGGTACCGGTCCCCGCCTTCTTTTATTTTGAAACCTGCACATATACAAAATTTTCATAGTATGGAATAAAATGATTCTTTTACTTGTACAAACTTCTGTCTGTATTTGAGAATGCATTTATTCTTCTTTTTCATACAAGTTTCTTTATTTTCTTTGTGTGATGTTGCAGTAAGCATGTGGTATGTTGCTTGAACATTGTTTTTATGAATGTAACTATATTATATTGCCCCCATACCATGGTTTATTGCAATCTCTTTCACATTGGCAAAATTTTGAGAACAACTCTTCTGTTTTGAGAAGAATTATACTCTTTCTTTGCAAAACAACTTTTCCATTTTAAGGAGGCTTGTATCCGTACTTTAGAGAATAATTTTTCCATTTGAAGGGAATATTTCTCTGATTTAGTAGAATGCACCTTGTATTGGAGAAGTCTTCTCTTTCCTTTTTTTGCACTTCAACTTTTGGAGATGATCACTACTTTCTCTCTTCTTCTTTTTTATTTGAAAGAAAAGTAGTGAATTCTCTTATACGGTGAAGTGGGCTTTGAAAGAAGGCTTTGACTTGATACTTCAACTTTCGGAGAAGAATATTCTCATTATGGAGAAATTGATCTTTTCTTGAAAGTAGAAGTACACTTCCAAAGAGGGCTTTCCACATTCCAACTCTTGTGAAGTGTGTCTCCGAAGAGGGCTGTTTGCACTTCAAATCCTGGTGAAATGTGTGCCTCCGAAGAGGTCTTTTAGCATTTCAACTCTAGTGAAATGGGCCTCCGAAGAGGGCTTTTTACATTTCAACTCTTGTGAAGTTTTATTTTAGATCTCGGTAAAATGTGTGCCTCCGAAGAGGTCTTTTAGCATTTCAACTCTGGTGAAATGGACCTCTGAAGAGGGCTTTTCACATTTCAACTCTTGTGAAGTTTTATTTCAGGTCTCGGTGAAATGTGTGCCTCCGAAGAGGTCTTTTAGCATTTCAACTCTGGTGAAATGGGCCTCCAAAGAGGGCTTTTCACATTTCAACTCTTGTGAAGTTTTATTTCAGGTCTCGGTGAAATGTGTACCTCCGAGTAGGGCTTTTGCCTGGAAGTTACCTTCTCATGGTTGGATGGATTCACGGGGCGGACGCAAGTTACTTAATTGGATGTTTGTTTGCACCAACGATCGCAACTAGTTAACGAGTGTCATGTGCCTTCCTCTTGAGAAGGTGCCTCCGGTCATTCCACCAATCTTTTTTGGTTGAGAAAGTGAACTTTCTTTTTCTGGCATGCCCCATTAGAGGTCTTTATCCTCCGAAGAGTTGTGCCTCCGAAGAGGGCTTGTGCCTCCGAAGAGGTCTTGTGCCTCCGAAGAGGTCTTTGGTTGTTTCCTGCCTGCTCGCCCATGTCTTTTCGCCATTTGCTCATATCATCGATTCCCTGTTATCATCTTCAAGCACACATTCCTTTCTTTTGCAAGTAGTTTATTTTATCCAAAGAAGTGTACTTCATTATTAAGTGAACTCGCAGGGGCAGACACAGGCTACTTAATCAGATGTTCGTTTGCACGAACGATCATAATTAGTTAGCAAGGGCCCACCTCCGGCGAATTCACTAACTGTTTGATTGAAGCACTTCTTATATAGGATTTGAAGCTGGAATTTTTGTGGCTTAACATTCGTTTGTTGAGTGATGTCAGGGATTGCTTGGTCTTGTGATGGTAAGCTTTGTTTTAATGGTCTGCAATATTAAATCGACATTTTAACAATATAATTAAAGTACTTTACATATTGAAATAAAATAGGCATTTTGTAATAGTAGAGAACACAAGATTTATAGTGGTTCGGCCAAGAACGGGGCCTACATCCACTTTATAGTTCTTATTATTCACTTGCAATGGCTTTACAATAGCTTTCAATACAAGAATCATACATCCATAATTCTTTTACAGTATTTCAGTAAAGCTTTTAAGTAAAATATGGACGCAAGTGATTGCTGTTCCAAGCTCTTGGAATTGGATCTCCTTCGACAGTTGTCAGTTTGAAAGTGCTATCAAGAAGTTTTTTGCCTATGACATACGGCCCTTCCCAGTTTGGCGTAAACACTCCTGTTGTTGTCATGATCCTTTTCAAGACTAGATCCCCAATCTCAAAGCTGCGTTGGCGAACTTTGGAATTGAAGTGCCTGGCAATTCTTTGCTGATGGACTGCAATTCTGAGCTGAGCCTCTTCCCTTCTTTCATCAAGGAGGTCAAGTGCTTCAAGTTGCAGCTTTTCATTTTCAGCTTGATCGAAATGGATTCTTCTGTGTGAAGGGACCTCTGTGTCCACCGGAATCATTGCTTCTGATCCATATGCCAATGAAAATGGAGTGTGCCCTGTCGCAGTTTTGTGGGTAGTTCTGTATGCCCATAGTGCTAGTGGTAGCTTATCGACCCAACCACCTTTTGCTTTTTCCAGTTGTTTTTTGATGGTTGATTTGATAATTTTGTTTACTGCTTCCACTTGCCCGTTTGCCTGCGGATGAGCCACTGCTGAAAAGCTTTTTTGGATCTTGAATCGCTTGCAAAAATCTTGGAACTCTTCACTTTCGAATTGGGTTCCATTATCTGTGATTATCTTTTGAGGCACACCATACCTGCAAATGAAATTCTTAGTCACAAAGTTTATCATCTTTTTAGAGGTAATAGTAGCTAATGGTTCAGATTCAGCCCATTTAGTAAAATAATCAACAGCAACAATGGCATATCTGATTTCGGACTTGGCGGTTGGCAAAGGCCCGATGAGATCTATTCCCCAAATAGCAAATAGCCATGGACTGACCATCTGTGTTATCTCGGTGGAAGGTGCTCTTGGGATTTTTGCAAATCTCTGGCATCGGTCACATTTTCGGGCGTAGCTAGCAGCATCACGATTAATGTCTGGCCAAAAATATCCATAACGGAGAAATTTTTTTGCTAGAGTTTGACCACCTGAATGATCTCCACACTCTCCTCTGTGTACTTCAGCTAGAATTGTCTTAGCCTCTTCCTTGGTCACGCATCGGAGTAATGGCATTGAGAATTCCCGTCTGTACAATCGACCATCTTGAATTATATATCTAGAGGCTTCTCTTAGCAGCTTCTATCGTTCTTTTGAGTTTTCAGGTAGAGAACCGTTGAGCAGATATTCCATGATTGGAGTCATCAACGATTCTTGCTCTTGAGATATAGTCATAATCCAGACAATATCCATCTCATCGGTGCTTGCAGCTGACAAGACTTCCGCAGGAACTAATCCCAATAATTGAGCTTCACCAGCGCTGGAATACTTCGCGAGAGAATCTGCCTTCATATTCTCTTCCCGAGGTATATGGCTTATCGTGTAATGGTCAAAATCATCAAGAAGTTCCCAGGCCTTTGACAAGTAGGTAGGCAGATTTCCTCCTTTAGCTTGAAACTCTTTCCTGACTTGGCATACAATAAGCTGAGAATCACTGAAAATTTGCAATGCTCTGATGTTCAGTTCCTTAGCAATCTTCAAGTCAGCAATAAGAGCTTCATATTCTGCTTCATTGTTTTTCGAAGGGAATTCTAATCTCAATGCATAGCACAATGACCGCCCTTCAGGGGTTTCAAGCACAACCCCAGCTTCGGAACAGTAATCGTTTCTCGCACCATCAACATATAATTTCCATTGAATTGGGGTATTATCAGTCACCTCTTCCTCACTGTCACCTTTATCTGCACATTCTACGATGAAATCTGCTAAAGCGTGTCCATTGTTTGCTCCCCGGGGATGATAAGTGATGTCGTATTGGCGGAGTTCAATATTCCACTTCAGAAGACGACCCGAAGTCTTAGGGCGAAACAGGACTTGCTTTAGAGGTTGATCGGTGAGGACTTTAATAGGATGAGCATGGAAATATGGCCTCAATTTTCTTGATGCAATCAGTAGACAATAGGCGAGCTTTTCCAACTTTGAATAATTCATCTCTGCCCCAGTGAATCTTTTGCTGATACAATAAACCGGGCACTGAATTTTTGCGTCTTCCCGTACCAACGCTGCACTGAGAGCAGGAGATGAGATTGCCAAATATACAAAAAGATCTTCACCATTGTCGGGCTTAGAAAGCATTGGAGGCGTTTCCATATGACGAATCAACTCATCGAAAGATTTCTGGCATTCAGGAGTCCAGTCAAAGTTTTTCCTTCCTTTCTTCAGAGCATCAAAGAATGGAATGCATTTATCAGTGGCTTTGGAAATGAACCGACTCAAGGCAGCGACTTTTCCATTGAGACTTTGCAATTCCTTCTTCGTTCTAGGATCTTTGACTTCTCTTAAGGCAGCAATCTAAGTAGGATTAGCTTCAATGCCCCTAGCACTCACAATGAAACCCAAGAACTTTCCGGACTCCACCCCAAACGAACATTTCAAAGGATTAAGCTTCATTCCATACTTTAGGAGGACTGCAAACATTTCTGCCAAGTGATCCATATGGTCCACTGCTTTCTTTGATTTTACCAACATATCGTCAACATAAACTTCCATAGTCTTGCCAATATGCGGTTTGAACATAGCACTAACAAGTCTTTGGTAAGTTGCCCCTGCATTCTTCGGTCCCAAGGGCATGACTTTGTAGCAGTAGAGACCAACATCGATGATGAAGCTCGTGTCCTCCTGATCTGGTTCATGCGTCATGATCTGGTTATATCTGGAGTAAGCATTCATAAAAGATAACAATTCATGCCCCGCTATTCCATCCACCAACTGATCTACCCTGGGTAACGGGAAGCGGTCTTTGGGGCAGGCTTTGTTTAGATCTGAAAAGTTGATGCATACTCTCCACTTTCCATTAGCTTTCTTAACCAGTACTGGATTTGAAACCCAATTCGGATAAGTAAACTCCCTGATGAAGTCATTCTCCATGAGCCGATCTACCTCTTCTTTCAATGATGCTGACCTTTCTAGACCCTGGGTTCTTCTTTTTTGCTTTACAGGTGTAAACTTCGGATCAATATTTAGAGTATGTATTGCAACTTCTAGGGATATTCCACACATATCAGCATGAGTCCAAGCGAATACATCCAAATTTGCTTTCAGAAATGTTATCAAAATATTTTGAAACTTCACACTAAGTTGCGAACCCACATTCAGCACCTTTTTAGGGTTTTTAGGGTCAACAGGTACTGGCACCGTTACCTCCACTGGCACCACTCTATTCTCCCCTGCACTGGCTTTTCTAGGATCCATTTCTTTTCGTGCCCCGCTAAGCTCGCCAGTGCAGGGTCCATCCTGTAATTGCTACAAGGTTGGTTCTTTGATGCGAACTAGGGCTGCCGCATCTTTTCCCATCTCTCTCTTCCTCGCTTCATGCAACTCCATTAGATAACATTCTCGCCCAGCTTTAGGATCCCCTTTCATAACACCAACTCCATTATCCGTGGGGAATTTCATAGTAAGGCACCACGGGGCGAGAATTGCCTTAAATGCCGTAAGAGTTGGTCGGTCTAGGAAGGCGTTGTAGGCAGAAAATTCATCAACAATTACAAAAGTCTACTTTCGAACCACTTTTTCTACCCCTCTCCAAGCTCTACGAACAAATCAATAGTTCCAATTGGCTGCTTCGGTTCCCCAGTAAACCCAACAATTTTTTTGCGATGAAGCTTGAACATCAGCCATCGGAATTTTCATTTGATCGAACGTCTTTTTGAAGAGAATATTGCAAGAAGCACCGCAATCAACAAGAACTCTCCTTACAATAGCTGGCCCAATGCCTGCAGAGATGACCAAGGGATCCATGGTAGGAGCTTCAACGCCCATAGAGTCCCTGGCTCTGAACACCATATCATCATTAAAAGTTTTTTGCTGCTTCAAAGGTGCAGCATCTTCCAACACAAAAACACTCTCTTCTGTTGGTGCATACTTCAAGGCACGGGCACATCTTTCCATCTCACCCCAGCTTCTGCCTGCTGGGTGAGGACCTCCCGTAATCACATTAATAACAGACCTTTCTGATTCATGCGCAGTGGTCCTCTCACCCGAGCCAGATGGATGAGCAGGAAGTTGCTGGCCCTTAGTAGATGAAGTCGGATCATTCCTGTTTCTCTTAACATATTGCTGCAACTTGTTCTCTCTCAGCAGTTCTTCAATCAAATTTTTCAAATGGCGACATTCGTTAGTATCATGACCGGCTTGATTATGAAACCGACAAAATCTCCCACTCTGAACAGCTTTTTTCCCAACTCTCAACTCAGGTGGTTTAGGATATTCCACGGCATCTTTGGTAGCGAAAAAGATATTCTCCGGAGTATCAATCAAAGGAGTGAAATCTGAAGGCCTTGAGAAGCGAGATCTCTTCACATCCTTCTGTTTCTTCCTGCCATTATTCTCCCTTTTCTGACTTCCGGATTCTTTTTTGGTAGGAGCAGTAGTGTTATTCTTGACCTCTGTCAATGCCACTTTCGCTGGTGCATGAAGGCTTTCCAAGCGCATGAACTCGTCAGCTTTCTTATAGAATTTCTCAAGCGAGTTTGGTTCCTTCATCTTCAACCATTTTCCAAACTCACTCAATTTGTCGATAGCCCTCATTAAGTAGGTCAAGACCATTTGTGGCTCTGCATTGTCCACTTCAGCCAAGGCTATATTGAAACGATTCAAGAAAGATCTAATAGATTCTCCAGGATTCTGTTCCAGGCTCGACAGTGACATAATATCCTTCGCTTTTGAAGCATACGACCTGAATTGTTCTTTAAACTTCCGAGTTAAATCGGAGAACTGGTCTACAGATCGGACCGGTAGCTTTGTAAACCAGAGTAGAGCCACTCCTTCCAAGTATACCGGAAAGTACCAGCATTTGATCTCATTCGAAGCCCTAGCACCGGTCATGTGCCAGTCATACTTGTACAAGAATTGATTAGGGTCGCTTGTTCCCTTATAAGCCGGGATGGTAGGAGGAACAAACTTCCTTTGAAATTCTGCTTTCAAAATCCTTTCAGTGAACGGAGTCTTGCTCGGAGCGAATCCTCATTCTTTCTCATCTTCTTCTCTCTGCATGCTCTTTTCCATGATTTGTCGAACCATTCCAGAGAAGTATTCCTCATCATTTAGAGGCTCTGCAGGACAGACATCAACCATTTTCTCGGAAGTTTGTCTTGACAAGCGTTCGCGGTGGGTTGGCTACGGCCCTGATCCTCCAGCTTGGAGAGGTGTCTCTTCAACGGGGCCAGCTGCCCTTTGAGGAATATTTCTTGCTTCAACATTATGAACATCGTCGGCAAAGTTTTGTTCATTATTCACCTGTTGATGGTTAGCTCGGAGCAACGCGTTCAACCTTTCCAACATTAAAGTGTTTTGGGGTTCCATTTGCTGATATAGCCCAGAAACTGCAGCATCTAACTCCGCTCGTGTAATTCCAACACTTGGAGCTGTTTGACTTAACGGAGGAGAAGTGGCGGTATTCTCTTGGACATTACCGGATCTAGTAGATTTGTGCTTTCTTCCAGGAGCCATTATCTCTGATAGACTTCTGGTTTTGAGAGAGATTCTTTCAACAAACTTTTGCGAAGCAATGATGAAAACAACCTGAGTTGGGTTCTCAGTGAAAGAACCGAAAAAGTTAACGCTAAAATTGAACGCTGACACCCCGGTGTAAGCAGAGATTAAGTGAAAGCACCACCCGTCAATACGGGAATTAGAAGTAAGTAGAAAAGTCACAGAAAAAACAGTAAAGAGACAACAGTTTTATAGTGATTCGACTTCAAGTTAAGCCTACGTCCACTTTAATCTTCTTTGTTGCTGAATCGATCACAACTTTACAACAATCTTCGATTACAACACTACTAAGACAAATAGCTAGAACTCCGATGTAGAAGAACGCTTTGAATCCATGTCGAATGTGTTAGATTCCTTCTTGAAGTTCGTTGAAATGTCTTTCGTGTTTGAAATGTCAGGTGAGTCGAGAAATCAGCAGAGTATAGGCGTTCCAGAAATGAGGCAAAAGGTCCCCTCCTCGGTGGTGTAGGCGTGATATTTATAGAGAATTTCTGGACAAGGCATAGGTCGTGAGCGACCTAGGGTGAGTCGTAGGTCGTGAACGACCTAAGGGTAGGTCGTAGGTCATGGGTCGCCAGCGACCTAAGAGATGCGAGTTACAGCTTATCTTGGTTGCACTTGGTCTTCTCTGAGCGGGTTAATAGGTCATGGGCGACCTAGGGAACATGGTTTATGGTCTAACAGGGTTAGTCTTGATCTTCTGAACAAACTGATAGGTCGTAGCGACCTAGGAGGGAAGCGGCATAAGACGATACGGCTTATGGAGTTATCTCAGTCTATTTAGGTCGTGAGCGAGCTAAATAAGAAGTAGCATGCATGCGGCCTCATACTGTCTTAACCCGTTAGGTCGTTGGGTTATTAGGTTGCTGACTTGTTAAGTCGCTAACTTATTAGCTCACTGACTCGCTTCATGCTTTAGGTCGCTAGCTCGTTGACATCTTTAGGTCGCTAGGTCGCTTAAGCCGTTAGGTCGCTAGGTCGCTAGGTCGCACCCCTCATGGAATCACCAGAGCCTTTAGCCGTTAAGTTGTAGGTCGTTGAGTCTTTAAACAGGTTAGGTCGCTTGGGGTTTTATGTCGTTAGGTCACTTGGGGTTTTTGAGTCGCTGTCCAGAATGATATTAACAGAAATTATCTTTGACCCACAACCCAATATGGTGGTTGGCATGATGTAGAGAAGAGGAGGGGTTTTTGATATTGAAATGAAGGATCGATCTTAATTAAAGGAGAGAGAAAAAGACCATATATTGATTACACATTTATTTCCTACTTTAATTAGATTTGTGTCCATCATTTTTCTTCTTCCATACATAAACATCTAGGCCGAATTTTCATGGTGGAAAAACTTTAAAAATTCCAAAATTTAATCAAACAAAATTAAATATAAAAAAAGGACGGTTGTCTTTTGATTGCTGCAGATTTAAAGAGTGATCTATCAGATCTAGGAATTATTCTACTATTCAAAGTGTTTCTCCAGGCTTCATCCTAAGGTAATTGTATATATTTACATATCTTTTAATTTTGTTTACATTCCCTTAATACTCTATCTCTTCCCTCTGTTCATATGTGCGAATTTGGATTTTTATTTGAATGTCTTAAACCTTTTTCTTGAAACAACCTGTACATCCTTGTCGTGACTAAATCAAAAAAAAACTTGTTATTGTTCAATGTTATTTTGATATGAACAATAATAATTTCATTTTTCTATGTTATGTATGTCTATTTATCTTGTTTGTTTAACTTAAATCTAGATCTTCTTATCACGAATCTATATATGCATATGCCATCTATTTTTATTATTGTTCTTCAAATAAAAAATAAAATCAAATTTTGGAGTATTCTAGTTAATAAGCCAGTTTTCATATTAGAGATTTAGTTTTGAATGTTTACGTAGAAATTACTATCTGGATAAATCTTTGAAAGAATTGCATTAATCAATCCTTTTTCACAAAATTATATGATGACTTAGTTGTGTTATATTTCAATTTATTCTATAACAAATTTTGTCAATTGAAACAAAAGGAGAAAACACTAAATTAATGATTTATTTCTTGTATTACAATTGTGTCAAATTAGTAATAAATCTTTAGGAAACGTTCTATTTAACAAACTAAATGTATATTATTTTGTTTTGTTTTTTGTGTGCATACAAATGTGTGTGTGTGATATCATTTATGTGTGTGTGTCTATTTGTATTTAACTCAAAGTTTAAAACGAGATTTTAGGTAAGATGTAGTAGGAAACTTTTAAACTACTTTAATTGGACATTGTATCAAATTGATTTATTGCATGTAATGTATAAAGTATATTTCAATTTAAACCGTTGTGCAAAATATTTATTGCGTGTGTATTTATACATGCAAGTGTGTGTATCTTTATTTAAAAAAACTTTCGAAAAAGGCATATATATTGGAGAAATGTGTTTGCTACGGTGCAAATTCCAACACCTAAACAACGTTTATATTAACTATGTATACTTTTCATATGTTGTACTTATACTATACATATAAGTGCATTTGATGTGATCATCATAATATATAATTAATTTAAATTAAATAAATAATTTTTAAAAATTATAATAACATGAAGAAATTTTCAAAAGGAAAATTTAGAAAAGTTATAAATGAATTTAAACTACATAGGCCCAATAAAGATCCAATATAATTTCTTTTGTTGGAATTTACATTATTATCCAGCTTTTGACTGGGCTAGTTGCTTCACTTTAAAGGCAAGGTTTTAACACCATCAGACTCACCAGAAACACAAACGTTCAATGATATGGAAACATGAGCTACTTCAGGCAAGACTATTATAGAATGCACCTTAAGCGGAACAACACACAATGAGCTCAGGTTATTAACGACAGAAGCAGGTCGGTGCATATCCAAAATTGCTTGGAACTTGTTGGGAATAAACAAGTTGTATGGAGATACAATGTCTGAATTGGAAGGCTTCTTCTTGGTACACGATATATATAGAAACTACGAATCACCATGAAGAAGGATGTCAGACTTTAAACAAATTTTGCTAGATCTATTACAGAAGGAAGCAACGTGAGCTTTGGGGGAAATAAATCCTGTTTCATAGTACTGATGTGCCCAACAAAGCCTATAGACCGAAGATGAGGTCTGAAAATGAGGACCAAAGGAAATACTAAGACGAGAAGGCGAAGGGGAGAGATGGATGGAGGCGATAAATAGGTAAAGGAGATAGACGACAGGGAAAGTGGAAAGGTAAGGAGGCAGCAATCAAATGTATTTAAACTAAATAAATTTTACATCATTTTTTCGGCTTTAATTAAAAATAAAAATTTATATATATACATACACGAACGCGCACGCACATACAGACACACGCATATATATATATATATATATATATATATATATATATTCCTTGCTTGTTTTGAGTATGAAAATTATATATATAATATTTATTCGTGTATATATATATACACATACACACACATATATATATGATAATAATAATCCTACTTTCGGCTTACTGAAAATAAAAAAATTAATTTTTTGAATTCTGTTCACTAGGTCATAAAGGACTTAAAAATTTAATATTTGAATTTTTCAACAAACATAATTTTTATTCGAAAACTATTTGTTTAAAGTAATTTTGGCAGCTGCATCATTTAAATTAAAAAAGCTAATATTTTGAATAAGTTAAAAAAGTATTTGAATTTGTTTTTAGAATAATTTGTTGCCCGCGCATTGATCCAACAATTCCAAAGTTCGAGAAAGTTAGAGTTATAGACTCGAGATGAATTCGGGTATCAACATACTTATATGAACGAAGCACTGAAAATCATAAGTTGGAATACTTGTATAGTGGAGGATATTGCACTAACATGAAATGGTATGGAAAAATCATGTTCTATGTTCTGTTATTGTAATACTTTGGGGATCAATAGATGACATACATAAAACGAATTGTATGGGATATTTTTGTGTCAATGTACTATTAGTTTGGTACTATGCATTCAATAAGCTACTGTAGTTAATCACCTATGACAACAATTATCCCAAATTGGTTGGAGAGAGTAGTGATAACAATTTTAACGCTTTGTTCTTCCAAATACTTACGTCATGTTTGCATGAATTTAAATAAGCTATTTTTTTTCTTTTTGAAAGCTAAAATCAATTCATTTCGGCTTTTAGAAAATTCAAAATGTAGCATATTTAAGTCCATCCACACGCTAGTTACCAATTGGGCCCTTTTCCCTGCTAGTGGTTTATGTAAAGGCTTATTATAATATCTCCTTAGCTTATCTATCAAAGCTCTAAACAAGATAATGATGGTATTAGAAAGGACTCAATCAACAGAATCTCCTTAGCCTATCTATTCTCAGCTTTGTAAAGTTTATTAATTTTTACCGTTGATTTTTTTTTTATTGTATCGTTTATTTTCTAAATATAACTTAATTAGATAAGGTGAATTTGGTCGTCCTAGGTCTGACATTTGATTGGACCTTACCAGTTGTGTCCATTTTGCAGTCCCGTTGGTTCAGTTCTTTTCAACCCAAGAAAATTGGTTTTGGACTGGGCCTGTATTGGAATAACTACTTTGTTGGGCTAATCTCTATTTACGTTCCAATCAAAATACTGTAGCCCGTTATAGATATGGCATAACTGGGTTTAGCCCATTTAATTGTAGAGTAAAATTCTTAGCGGTTTATAATTCTACGACTTAACGTATCAAAATAATTTTCAAATTGGTTTTTTTTTTCTACTGATTTAATTCTCCAAGATGATATATTATTAATTTAAATGTATAATTTTTTTAATCAATCCAGCAAAATTAATTATTAAAATCCCTTCAGAAAATGTTATATTTTTTTAAACCTGTTAGAAGTGCCATCGGCCTCCTATTCTCATTTACTCTCTCGGTCTTGGTGTGGCCTTACCGTAAAACTCTTGGCATATTACACATAAATAATAATAATAATAATAATAATAATAATAATAATAATAAATAAATAGATGAAAAAAAAGGCTTTATGTCTTTTTAAACGTCATGAAAGAGGATCCCTCCTTCTGTGTGTTGATAACCAAAGAGAAAAAAATGAACATGATTTTTGTGGCTCCCCTTCTGGAACCAGGGAATAATACGAAAAGCTAGTAAGAACGTTTTGCACAGGGAAGGAAAATAAATATACTTTGCAAATGAAAACTTACAAAGTACCGTTTGGCTTGTCGTTTTTAGTTTTGATTTTTCGTCTATACAAAGGCGCGTCCGTGGTATATGTTGTTGAAAAACAAGCAATTTTAAAAAATAAAATTAACATGCAAAATAGAAACCAAAATTATTTTGTTTTTTGTGTTTTAAGATGTAACAAAAGCACGGAGAACAATGCAACTCTTGACAAGCATCTCTGTCCAAGTGGTTAATTGATTCGGCTTTGGTGCAGAATGTCACAAGTTCGAAACTTACTTTCGAACGTTTATTTGACATGGAATATGTTGTTCCAATGATTTGTTGTATATAAAGTACCAGTTCAAAAAAAAAAAACAATGCAACTCTTTCGTTGCCCTTTGGCTGTCGCAATGGCTAAGAATTATAAATCTTCTTCTCTTATTTCTTACTATTTCTTAGTGCAAGTTGAAAACACAAAACTTAAAATACAAAATAAACCCAAACGTGCAAGTTGAAAACACAAAACTTAAAATACAAAATAAACCCAAACGGTTCCTACTTGAAGAAGTAAATGATAAATAAGTTCTGAAAAAACGCAGTGCACGTAAACAAAGGAAATAAAATGCTAAAACATAAATAACATAGCTTAGCTTAACTTACCTGAAATGCTTTTTGGATTTTTGAAAACCAAAATAAATTGGTTTTGACTTCTAAAAAAGTAAAAAAGTAACCAACTTAAGTCCACTCAAATGGAACGTAGGGATTTTAGTTGGTTCAGAGAGAGAATCGTACTAAGAGGGTGAAATCTTAGATCAACTTATTTATGTTTGGATATATACGATCATTAAATAGACGTTTAATATTCATAAACTTGTTTAATAGACGTTTAAAGCACAGGCTATGAAACAAACACATGAGGAAAACACATTGAGTTTAAAGTGCCTAATTAATAGACATTCGATTGTTTGATGCCTATGAGGTAGAAGCTCTATCTTGGACATCTAACCCCAACAATTGAGTATGGTTCAGTTTAGTTATCAAAGTGAATTTCTTGCTGTTGGATTTGCTCAAGTCCATTTTTCTCTTACAGTGTCACAAAGCTATTGCTTTCATGTTCAATTGAGATAGACTGCAAATGAATTTTTTTAACGGACTTTTTTCATTTAGGTCTCGTTTTTATCGTAAATAGTCCAGTTTTAAAACTAATATCAAATATAGCCCTGTTTTGACCAGCTCAGTGCTGTGCGGTCCAAAATGCACTGGCCATTTTTAAAAAGTCGTCAGTGTAAAATAAACAAAAGTCGTCAGAAAAAAAATTACACTAGCGACTTTTCTTTGGTCGGTTAAATACTAAGCTGGTCAAAATAGTGCTATATTTGATATTAGTTTTAAAACGAGACTATTTGCGATAATAAGGGTGAAAACGATATCAAATAAAAAAAAAGTGGGCTTTTAGGCTCAAGAAAAAAGTTAGAGAAAAATTTAGTTTTAGGTACAAGAAGTTTGTTTTTTAGGCTGAAGGACACTTTTTAGTGTAAATCACAGAATGATAGTTGTAATTATCATTTTCAGTTTACGCTAAAAAGTGTTTTTCAAACTAACAAGCAAACTTGTTGTCCTGAGACTAAATTTTTTTACTAACTTTTCTTGTTCCTATTTAGCTGAAATAAAAAAACCCTTTTATGATATAAACTAACAGGTGTTATGATAACGAAGCAGGAAAAATTGAGGTGATTTACATGAGGTTGGAAGGAAGACGTGTAGCTTCCTACCGTTGTGGCAAGTTGAATGCGTGAGACATTGATGATCAAAGAAATATGCATGGTCAACTTAACTTTATGTCTAAGTTGATGCAAATTCCTATTCTCAAACGGTCAAAACCTTTTATAAATCTTCCGAACCCCTCATTTCTTATTAATAAGTTCAATTAATCAATGAAAGATGAAGGGTTTGGATTGTAGAAGGACGGGGCACATGAGATTTGAGAGAGAGATTAAATCCTATTAATTAGACGCCTTAAACTCAATACGTCTCCTTCATGTGTTTATTTAATAGCCGGTCGATGTCCAAACATCTATTAAATAAGCTTTCGAACATTAAATGTCTATTAAATAATTGTTTATATTCAAACGCCTATTAAACATGCGTCGGACTCTTGAAAAAAATTCATGCATATTAAGGGCTTAATATTCAAAAATTAAATATTAATCCCTATAGCTCTTGGAGCTGATATAAGATTTCACCTTTGAACGTAGTAGGATTCTCTCTCTAAACTAAAGGAAAACGTCGTTTGAATGGACTTAAATAAATTACTTTCAAGCTTTTTTTAAGTTAAAACCAATTTGCTTTGGTTTTCAAAAATCCAAAAAGTATCTTATTTAAATCGGTTCAAACTAACCTATGTAATTTATGTTTTAGCATTTTATTTCCTTCCTTTACTTGCACAACTTATTTATCATTTGCTTCTTTAAACAAGTTTTCCCTTACAAAGTTTATTTTTCTTATTATGTCGATTTTTTCTCTTTGATTAAATAAAAGACATTATATTTGAGGACAGAGAATTTCATCTTTGTGAATAGATGCTTAATTGTTAGATGTATATTAAATACGAATTCAACGTTGGACACATATTTAATACGAGTCTAACAATTGAACGACTGCGACTAATTCCTAAAATATTACATGTCATCCTGTAAAGTTTATCTCTATTTTTTTAATATTAAAGCTGAGTGTTTCTTGTTGTTGGAGTTGCTATAGTCCGTTTGTCTCTTGCAGTATTACAATTATGTAGTTATAATTAATGATTATATATAGGTTTTAAGGTAATAAAAAGTCAAAATGAGCGGTGCCAATACTATGGGCGTATTTTTTATAGCTGTAAGGATAACTATCACTTTAATGTGCAATTGAGATGTAAGTCATTTTGACAGAAATTAACAGCTGTGTTTGATAACGATGCATGGAAAATTGAGGTGATTTCCACGTGGTTGGAAATACATGGTATATAAATAGGGCTAAGGAATGCATGGTTTTGAATGCGTAACGGGTGTGAGGGCTTCCTACCATTGTGGCTAGTTGAATGTGTGATACATATTGATAATCAAACAAATATACACAATCAAGTTAAATTTTTGTTAGATGTGTCTCCCAACAGTAAATTTACCATTATTATATCACCATTTGTTAGTCGGTTAACATTTTTAAAATTGATATGTCAGTGTAATCGGTATGTTATCGATAGACTTACCAGTTTTTATGGTAAAACGTCGATAATATTTTTTTCAAAACAAACGATAACAATAATTTACTAGTCCATTTATACATGTAAATATTCATGTAATATCTTGTTAATAAAGTACATTTTTCCAAAAAATAAAATAAAATAAGAAAATGATTAAATTAAATTTCACGCTTCGACTCAAACGATGTTAAATATTGTTCTTTTCTTTCTTATTGATGTCTTTTATTAAATGATAGGATGAAATATGTAATGAAGCAACATTGTAATGCAACAATTTGTCAAGTTGTTATTTTCTATACAAGTGACAATCTATCATTATCAGTGTAATGATTACCAGTTTATTGATATATCAGCCTACGATATACCAATCAATCGTTAACGGTGACGGTAAACAATTTTGATGTACCAGTAAAAAGTTATGATTACAATATCTGCAAAATGATAACGGTAACGATTAGCATTTCTATATTGACGTATACCCTTTGAGTATAATTATTGTTAATATTTCTTTAGGTTTCTAACTATTTATCTTCTTTTCAAACAGTCACAACCTTTTACAAATCTTCATAGCTATTATGAAAAATATATTTGTTTGAACCGAAAGATTACAAAACTTTGAATGGGGATTTTGAAACTAATTTCACGGAGCAACACGCCTAATCCATGTTAAAAGAGGTCAAAACAGTCGAGCGTTCACGCTCCCATGCGTTGTCCCTCAAGTGATCATTTTTTTTTACTTATATCTTCTGAAATTGATTTTTAAACTCTAATGAACCTTACACTTAGTGTAATAGCCTATTCTTGGGTTTGTCAGCCATTGCACTCAACTATGTATTTTATACTATTGCTCTTGTCATTAAAATTTAAATAATCCCTCATGGCAGTGTTTTTCATTATCCAACCTTATCTTGATTCGATCTCGAATAACCTTGTATCATCATGGTCCAAAACTCAATTGGATATCAGTCATGCATGAACATTGGTTGGATCTTCAACCCACCGGTTAAACCGATAATTTTACCCAGCTGAACGGCGGTTCTTTTGTTTTTCTTAGTTTCTCATCGTGTAACTCTCATTTTCGTCTTTTGTATTAATTTGAAGAAAATAAATAAATTTATATTACAAAAATCATAATAGCTTCCAAAATCTAAATCACAAACTCCACCCCTTTGTCCTCCAGTGTTGCAAACTCCTCTGATACCACTGCAAGATCCGTCAAGTTTGTCATCATTAATCTTCTATCATTGTGCACTGCTCTACTGTGTACATAATAGTAGTTGTGCATTACAACACAACTTTAGTTGCAGAGCTTGAAAACCATCTACGGCTCGCGTACATATCATTATTATTTCAGTAATTTTGCATATATCCTGCAGCTAAATGTGTAAATTTTACGAAGAAAGAATTCACGGTTCGTCCGGTTGAACCATCAAAACTTTAAATTTTAAGTCATCACGGTTCTACTCACGGTCCGATCATGAAAAATATGTCATAGGGACATACAAACCCACGTTATCTCTAAAGGTACTATTGAGTAAGTTGAAGTAGACTCAAAGATGACATTGAGGCGTATATTACTTTCTTTTAGAAGTTATCTGCCCCCACTCGAACAAAGTATGCTATAGAGCTCAAACAAATATTTTTCAAGATACAACAAAGCCAAGAAGGAATGCAGACATCAATTTTGAATTCCTCAGAAAAAAAATTATAGTTTGTAGGAGAAATTGTATATTTTGAGAAAGAATAATTTTGAGTTATTTATAGGGAGCAGAAATCTTTTTGTGCAATCGCAACTTTTGAAAAGAAACCATATGTTTCGAATTTCAAAAAATTCGAACAGTTATGACTGGTGCAGTGCGGGTGCGTGTGAAGTGCGTGATAAGTGCATATTGGAAATCACGTGCACTGACGTGCTTCCAACCCAAGTCCATGTTAGTTCATTTGTTGCATTTTATACAATAATTGACAAATCAACGTTTGGTATATATACCCTTATTTTTAACTCATATTCGATAATGTGAAACAAAAGAAAATCATTTGTATAGTTAAATACCCAACAATCTCCAACTTTAATTGTACAAATTGATTTTATTTCCTTCTATTATCGCCAAGCCTCAAAACATGATACTACATGCATACATGAAGTTGTTTATTTCCTTAAACCTTCAGTTAGTGTAAATATGACAAGATAGTATGAAAGGAAATTGGTAGCTTTAGCATTTATACGTATTAATCTTAATAATAATATCCGACATATTATATACACATGTTGTATCTTTCTTCGAATAATTTCTTTAGTATTTAATATGAGCCCAGCAATCGAGCGCCTATTAAACAGGCAATTGAAATCAATTCAGTATTTTGAATTGGTACCTTCTAATCAAACGTTATAATCCATGTAAATGCCGCTATTTGTGAAGTTTGTTTCTATTTTCTGAATATTAGAGCTAAATTTCTTAATTTTGGAGTTGCTCTAGTCTTTTATCTCTTGCACTGTTACAATTATATAGTTATAATTAATGATTATATATAGGTTTTAAGGTAATAAAAAGTCAAAATGAATAGTGCCAATAGTATGGACATGTTTGTTATAGTTGGAAGGATAACTATCACTTTCATGTGCAATTGAGATGATTATGAATCATTATTTGACAGAAATTAACAGGCGTGTTTAGTAACAATGCAGGGAAAATTGAGGTGATTTCCACTAGGTTGGAAATCCATGGTGTACAAATAGGGCTATGGAATGCATGGTTTTGAATGCGTAACGTGTGTGGGTGCTTCCTACCTTTGTGGCAAGTTGAACACATATCAAAGAAATATAACTTAGAGTAAAATATACGCTTGGAAGTAGTTGCAAAAAAATTTAGTCCCAAGAACAATAAGTTTGCTCTTTAGTTTGAAGAACACTTTTAGTGTAAACAAAAAATGACAGTTACAACTATCATTCTGTGATTTACTTTAAAAAGTGTCATTCAATCTAAAAGCAAACTTCTTGTCCCTAAAACTCAATTTTTCTTCAGCTTTTTTCTTCAGCCTAAAAACCCTATCCACTCAATTTTTGTCTAAGTTGAGGTAGACCCTTAATTTTTTGTTACTATTACAAAGATTCTAACTATTTATCTCTTCTCAAACAGTCACAACCTTGTACAAATCTTCGTAGCTATTATGAAAAACATATTTGTTTGAACTGATGATTACATAATTTTGAATAGGGACTTTCAAATTAATTTCACTGAATTTTTCTACTCGCTTAATCTATGTTAAAAGCACTGAAAACAGTCAAGTGTTCACACTCCCGTACTTTGTCATTACCCTCACATGATCATTTCTTTTCAGTCATATCTTCTAAAATTGATCTTTAATCGCTCCTAAACACCGTAATCTTAATCAAGGCACTGACTTATTTTGGGGTTTATGAGTCATTGCACTCAACTGTGTAGTTTGTATATTGAAAATAAACTACTGCTATTTCTATTATCATTAATTCAAAGGATCCCTTACGGAGATACAGGTCATGTGAAGGTAGTTAGTGGACTGTTTCGTACGTGGATTTTTGATGGACGATTTGATGCTTTCTGACTTGGTCTCTAGTTGATATATATGTTCCACATATTCGAATATACTTAGAACAAATCTGACCCTTGATTTTGATATTCAGATTTTTGCCTTACTTGGTCAGTTTCATTTCTGCGGCTTGTTCAAATTTTTTCTGATTTGTTCACTGCTTCATTTGGAATTCTAATATATTGACCTTGTTTGAATTTTGAAATTGATGATTGTTGGTTAGTGATACTCAAGAACTTGTGTGACTTTGTTTTGCCTTTAGGTGTGATTGCTGATATGCTTGTGTTTTGATTCAGAGATCGAAATCCATGATATTGTAGGTATTCAGGTGTTTTGATGGTGTGGAGGTGATCGAATGTAACTTGAATTATCCATCTTTAGTCCTTTTGAGAAAAATCTTGTTTCAAAACCTGATAATCCTTCTCTACATACACTTAAATGATCCACTTCAATATAGTTTGATTTTGCTTTTGTTTAGTATACAATTTGCCCTGAACTTCCTGTTTGTTGTCGATTTGGATGACTGAGTGTTTGTGCTGTTTATTTATATCTAAGTAAAGCTAAAGCTTGTGCATTTTCCCCCTCTTGCTGTGTGCATGCTTAAACTATTGCATAAGTATTTGTTGTTGTAGTAGTTCATCTGACTTGTATCTGTGCTTCTCTTCAGTACTACTGTCCATATCAAGTAGTTTGGGACAATATCCTTTGATCTTTTTCTTGACTGAAACTGATACTTAATGTGTGTATGTATGTATGTGTGTGTGTATATATACATACATATATCTATATATGTGTGTGTACATATACACATATTTGTGTATATATGTACATGTTTAAACTGTTTTGAGATTTTTGTTCTTTTCTGGTTGGTTGTGTGAACTGCCTTTTGTACACGAGTCTGATCTAGTTTGCACATATGCCCGACTTCATTTGGTAGGTCATGTGTACACTTGAGTTCCACTTGCATTACCATGTCTTGTTGTATTCACGATGGTTTGGCTGGTTGCACTTGTAAATGTGCACTAAACTATTCATGTGTGCACCTAAATTGAGCCCTAGCCTGCTTGGACTTGACCTTGAAAATCCTTATGTCACTGGTTCAAATTTGGCTCCTGAATTGTTGGGATAGCTCATTTGGTAGAGCAGAGGACTGAAAACCCTCGTGTCACCAGTTCAAATCTGGTTCCTGACACATAACTAATCGATTGAAAAGATATTTATACCTCTTCAAATTAATTGAAGCGGGTCAGCATACAATACATATTAATAATCTAGAGCGCAATACATATTTTTTATATAGATGTATAGATCTATCTATGTTTGGAGATGGTAAAAAAAAATAAGTTGTCTAAAAAACTTCCAAGTTAATTTTATAGGAGTTGAAGGATAGAAAAAGTAAGGATATATTTTATACACAGAAAAAAGCACTTGTGTTGAGTCCAGCTTGCTTGGATTTGAACTTGTGCACACTTGCACTGCATTGAGCCTTTGGGCTTGACCCTTGTAGTTGTCCCTGAGATTTTGTAGGTGTTCGACCTTATGATATTCACGGTGATACACTGTGCATATCATAAGCTGTCCGTGCACACTCAATTTTTGTCCCGATCTAAAATATGGAAACAAACAATCTAAATAATTGAGGAAATATTAAATCAAAATAATAAATTTATTTTTATAGTTTCTGTTTTCTTCTTTTTCCAATTTATCGCGTTGTTTATTTGACAGGTATGGCGAACGACTAGACACAGGTCGGAGCAGAAGCGAGAAGATATCAAATTCGAGTGTATGAGTGAGAATAAAAAAATATTGTATATAAGGGTGTGAAAATAATGTTATGTATGAAAGTGTGAAATATAGTGGAAGCTCAATGTGTACCATTTGAAATGTAAATGAAATAAAATATTTGTTTGAATAAAATATAAAATTCCGAATAAAATATTATTATCATTAAACAAAAATCATAAGCAATTATACTCTATCAATATTAGTCAATATTTATATGTTGTCTAATAAGTTATTCTAAAAATGATATTATAACATTAGACAACATACAACTTTTTTCTCTATTGTGTTAGTGCATATCAGATGACGGGACATATTTATGGTCTGATGTGTAGTGAGACGGCATCAGATTTAACGATAGGTGGCTATGCTTTTAGACAACATGGCAAATCTGTCATCTGATGCGCTTTTTGGCATAGTGTATGTTGAGAAAGAGAAGCGGTTCTAATATGTCGATATAAATCTAACCGATCGAAGAAGTATTCCAGATTTGGTGATGTATCTCGACAACACATGCACAGAACAACAAATTGACTCTTACTTCTCAATATTAAACTAATCTAGCTAGAAAGCTATTTAGGATAGTAATTATCTCTATTATATAGAATGTGGTGGTATATGAATCACTTATCAAGTCTATGCAAATTGAATCTATTGGAGAGGTATTCAAGTGTTGGTGATTTGCCTATCAGAAAATTCTAATATGGTAATAAGTATACTGAGATCTCAATTATTGATCAGTGTAGATGCCTATAAAACATTGTACATGGATATTATGTAGCTAGTAAACCAATTGGAAGCACTAAGGAAAATTATGTAATGTAATCTTCATTATGTAAATGATGTTGTTCAAAATAAAATATGTTTTTGATTTTGTTTTCTATTATATGTTTTTGTTATATTATGATATAAGCAATGAATAGTTAACACTAAACATGCATAAGAAGAAATCCTTAGGAGTATTGTTTTATCGATTATAGTTATGAATAAGTTAGTAACCATGAGTATGCGATATTAACTAAACCATCTCCTTAAATGTTCTTGGTCGAGAAGTATTAAGAAAAAAGATATAGATAAATATATTGAGACTATTGTACGTAACACTCTCCGTGTGATTTACTCATGAGCGTTGGGGATACCAAGGAGCTATGAATTGGTGGTTGTTTGGAAAAATCACATAACGACTCAACCATAGTCTTCTATAGGTTATATAATTTAGTCAAATTAGAAGATCTCAGAGTAACAATGTACATTAATCTTCTAATATAAGAGTATTGTTGATCTTGAGTATGTAGACTGTACTTTTAATTACGGAAAATCACATGGCATAGCGACCATGTAATGGTTATAGTTGGGTACACATTGAAGTACTTGTAGTAAAATACTACTCAAGAGATGATTCGTCTTCTTTATTATAGAAGGTCGGTATTACCGTAATTGGTAAGTCAAATTCAAGTCAAAGTTTCTAGACAGAACAGATCGGTCAATCGATAAATGTTATCTAATTGAACCGAGGACTTTAAAATTGACCTAAGCAATTAATAAATATATTAATAGATTTTTTAACCTTTGACCAAACTTTAGATATCTAAGTGATATAGTGATGATAAAAAGAGAATGTATGCAAATTATCATTACTAGGTAAGCATACATTAGACCAGAAATACGATTTGTCCTAAATGATATGTAAGCATTGAACTTGACACTATATTGTAGTTCAACAAAGTCCGTATGGACTTCGATTAAATTGTTCATATATTGACTATGGATCAAGCTCACCTAGAATGTTAATGCAACCGCGTTTTCAGTTATTTCTAGATTTGACCAAGGATAAAATTAATTTATAAATGTTATGAGTTAATAATAAATTAATGAAAATGTTGTATTAATATATGGATTTTTTTTATTTCGAGCTTAAAATCTAATAAAACAATGTATAAAGTTATAGATGGTTCGTTCAATTAAGGAGCTAAGAAATAATTAATTAAATATTGATTAAAATTGAAGTCAACTGAGAGCTTGACCATGCTTAGTCATCCCTAGGTTGGCTATAGTTTGGGATAAAGGAAGGCAAAACCAAGTTTTCTAGGGCTTGAACAAATAGGCGAGAGAAAGGTGCTGGTTGATGGCTATAAATAGCCTAGCCTCTTCATAAATTCTTAAACTAAATTTTGAGCTCTCTCTACCATACCGTAGCCGAACCCACCCTTGTGTTTCCTAAATATTAACATTGCAAATCAAAAAGGAGGAGACCGTGGTGCTCCAAGTGGAAAGACTAATCAAATAACATATCGATTCTCGACATGGTCAATTCGAAGAAAGGTATAAACTTCTGATCTCATTTATAATCTATATTATGCTCACCTATATTATCTTGTATATATTTTAGTTCGTCCATTTAAAAAATTATAAAACTAAAAATTTATAATTTGATTGTGATATCCCGGAAATTGGGCAATATAAATTTAATAATCTGTGTTATAAATTTAATTTGATTTGATAATTTTAATAATAAATTTGGAATTGATCTAATAATCATCTTTTAATACATATTTAAATTAGAAGATTTTATCTTTTTAAAGTAAATAAATTGTTTTCTGTTTATAATATATATAATTGTATATATTGTAAATTGATAAACTTTGATTTAGAACTTAGTAAATGAATCAATTTTTAATTTTCATTTATTTTTGGTAAATTGGAATTTTAATTTAAATTTAACATTTAACTTTTCAAAGCAATTTAACAAATAATTATATGGTTTATACCTATGATAAATCTTATTTGTTTTAAAATTTTATTTGGCTTAAAAATATGAATTTAAAATTAATAAATATAAAGGCTAAGTTTTATTTTATATTACTTGAAATTTATATATATAAGAATTTACAATACAAATTACAATGATCTTAATTTGTTTATAATCTCTTTTATAAATTATTTAATATTGTTTAATTTGTTATTTTTAAATAAAAATGATAATACTTAGTTTTTCATAAAACATAAATAGATTTTTAGAAAATAGGTTTTATTAAAATTCAATAAGAGTTATATATACATATATATAACTTGATTTTTTTTTTAAAAATTGGATTTGATTTAAAATTTGAATTCAATGTTTTGAAAATTTAAAAGAATAAACACTTAAAAAATATATTTGAATAAGCTTTTGTTTAAAATTTGTTTTGTTATATTTTCTAAAAATAAAAAGGGTAGAAATTCATTTATATTTATACATAAGAAACAATAAATTTAGATTTAAAAGTTTGTTAACATTTTATATTAAAATAAAAATACTTAAATACATGTGTAAGTTTCTTAATACACCTAGTAGACATGTGTTAGGCTATAAATCAAATAAGTGACAAATGTTAAACTAAGAAAAACAAGTGTCCTATTTTCTTTTTCTTTTAATTTAATGATATCAAAAATTATCTTTATATAAACCTATTACTTCTCATCCTTTTTCTTTTTCTATTCTTTCTTTCTCAAAACTTAAGAAAATCTTCAGCCAAAGAAATCTGAAATCAATATTCAAACTAAAATTTAATTTCTTTGATCATCTTCTTCAACAAAACAGAAAATTTTGTCTAAATGAAATCTGCAAATCTCCTCAAACCATCTGAATTCAATCTTCCTCAAAAACTGTCTAAAATTATCCTCAAATCTGAAATTTTCATTTTTGCAAATCAAAGATAAACATGTAATCCTTCAAATACATTAACCTGTAGCCTCTTGAATCCATGCCTGAAATCATTTGCAAACCCTATAAAAAAAACTGTAGCTCTTCAATTTCAAAAACCTGAAATCAAATTACAATACCTGGAAATCAATTTGCAACATTCTAGAACCTGCATGCAACTGCAATGTCAACCAAGCCTGCAAATTTCTTATCTGGAAGCATTTAGTGAATCAGGCAAAGCATTGTAGGGAAAAAGCAAAAGCATGCATGCAATTGTTAGTAGGAAGCATAACATTTTAATGAAATCAGGAAGCTAGCATTTGCAAGTAAAACAAGATAAAGTTTTTTTTTTAAAAAGCAATTTGAAGATGTCAAGTTCAAAGCAACTCCAGTTTCAAGCATTTTCCAGTAACAGGGATATTCTGCATATATAAAAATCTGTGAGTAACAATTTATTTTTAAAACTAATTTAAAGTAATATGGTTGCTTGAATTGTTTCCTGTGATATTCATATTTTGTGTGGATGAGTATGATAAAAATTGTCTATATGTATGTATGGGTTTGAATGCATGTTGCTGTGAATTCATTCTTCCCTGTTCTAGACTCCAAACTTTAAGTATTAATTCAAAAATCATGAACTCATAATCTAGTTCCTATATAAGTTCAAAATTTGAACAAAACATGTTAGTATATCCTAATTAAAGTCTTAAATTTTATTTAGGATAATAAACTTGTTATTGACTCTGGAAATAGAATAAATAACATAGAAACTTTATAGAAATAAAGTTTTAAATGTCCTGGATTCTTGAATTAGGGATATAAGTAGATTACTTAAACAAAAACTTGATTTTTAAAAATAAAAATCAGAATTTTTAGTTTGAAATTAGAACAACATTCCTGGTTTATTCAAAAATGGGTTTTAGGTTGGAGCTGTCAACCAAGGAGGTCGGGGTGGCCATGGAACTCTCTGGTGATAGAGTAAAGAGTGAAAATCCAAGGAAAAATATGGGGTGATGGATTTATGAAGGGGAACTGTAGTAATTTTGGATTATTTTCTTTTAACCCTAGTTTCTGTGAGCAAAAGCAATTGGTCACCACGATCAAAATATGTGATCGAGTTCAACCAAATTTAGGGGATTGATGGAGGGTTGCTTGTCGAAGATGATGGTGGAAGGACATAATTCTGGTGGCGGGATTTTTGAGATTTAGGCGTTTTCAGTTTCGACATGGTTACTGTGTTTGCGCTTAAATGCTCGTTTTTGATTTGGGGCTTTTGCAGTTTCTCTGATGGTCGGATTTTGGTTGAGGGATGGTCATCGACATGTGTGGGTGGTCGCGAGGGGTCGGAGTTGGTTGTTGCGGCGGTGCAGGTGCACGAAACTCTTGGTGTGTATGCTGTGTTTTTTTTTGGAGAAGAAGGTACTCGATTTACTCGAGTTGTTCTGAGATTTGCTCGGGTTGTCTCATATTTTTGCTCGAAGTCAAGAGGGGTTTTGCTCGAAGTAAATTTGGATGCTTGAGCCTGTGTTGAATTACAGGTTTTTCAAAACCTGTTTGTTCTAAACTTTTAAATGAAAACTTTAAAATATAAAGCAAGGTTTAAGCAAAGTTTGAACCCAAGTTTTAAATCTGTATTCAAAGTCTAATTTGAATCTTAGTTTGTCATAATGTAAGTTTTGAAATTTAAGATATTTTAAATAACTTTAAATTATTTTAATAGTTTGAATTTAATAGAAAAATTTGAAATAAGACTAGAAGTTTGAACCTAAGTTTTAAATCTGAAATCAAAAGTCAATCTGAATAAATGTTTTGAAAATAAAGAAAGTTTTTTTCTAAAAAAAAAAATTTAAAATGTTTAAACAAATTTTGATGTTGAACATATTTTAAATATGATTTGTATCTTAAAAATGAAATTGGTTTTAAATTTCCTTTTAACTTCTTCATAAAATAAGAAATTATTTAGTAGAAGTTTTTAAACAAGGTTTTAAAATGTTTTAAAACTTTGTTAAAGGTTAAGTGTGGTTTTCATTTCAAATTTTAAATTTAAAATGTAATTTGGGAACAAATTTTAAAGTAAGTTGTTTAAATTTGCTTGGTTAATGATAATGTGATCATTAATAAGAAATGTTTCACTTATAATAAATCAAAGATTTAAATGATTTTGGTTTATTAAATTAGTAAGGTAATTTGATGATTAATTAAATAATTTATTTAATTAATTAAATAAAGATTTTGAATTAATTAAGTAAGGTTGAGTTAATTAATTTGGAAATAAGATCATTAATTGAATAAGTTAAGGTTTTAATTAATGATTAAAAATTAATTTATCAAGAGGTTAAGATATGTTAAGTTAAAAACTTAATTAATGAAATAATTAGTGATTAATTAAATAATTTTTAAAGATTAATAAATTTGTGATTAATAATGACAAATTTAAATTAATTACTTAAGTAAGATAATTAAGGAAATTTTTGATGAGTTAATGAAAGTCATTAACTAAGGATTATTTAATAATTAATTAATGTGATTAATTTTTAATTATTAATTATATTAATTAATTTAAAGATAATCATTTGTGTAAGTTGTTAAGTACAATTGCTTATGGAAGTAATTAAGGAATTAATTACTAATTGTAATTAATTGAGTTTAATTTGATTAGATTAAGTTAATTAATTCAGTTTAATTAATTTAGAATAATCATTTGAAGATTTATGAAGTATAATTACTTAATGTAATTAAATGAAGAGGACTTACTTAGGGAAGTAATTAATGGGTAATTACTGGATGTAATTAATTAAAGGTGATTTGATGATGGAAGTAATTTAAGTATAATTACTTTGTGAATTAATCAAGGGATTAAGTGGAGATAATTAATTAAGGAGTAATTAAATTATTTTGTAAAGTAATTAATGGTAGATAATTACTGAATGAGGTTAATCAAAGGTGATTAACAATTATGGTTTAAATTAAGATTAATTACTTAATGTTTTTAATTTAAATAAGGTACTTAGTTAAATTGTAATTAGAAATCATTAATTAATATAATTAATGATGTAATTAAGATTGATTAATTAAGATTAATTAATTAATAATAAGTTATTAAGGGTAATTAATTAATATAATTAATTAAGGATTAATGTAACTAATTATAGTTAATTAATTTGTAAAGTAATTAAGGCTAATTACTGTATTTGGTTAAGTATAATTAATTTGTAAAATTAATTAAAGGATGATTACTTGAATGTAATTAAATAATTAATCAAGGGTGATTAATTAAGGTGATTGATTAGAGATTAATTAAGTAATTAGTTGTAATTAATTAATAATGATGTAAGTAAGATTTATATTGATAAAGTAATTAATTTAATTCACTTTAAATTAATTTGAATGATGTAATTAATTTAATTCATTTTAAATTAATTATATTTGTATGGTAAATCATTGCTTATGTGGATGGATGATATTGTTTGCCTTGATTGGTTTGAATCTCAGATGTGAGATAAGTAATGTTGTGTGATATGGATGCATTGGTTGCATTATGATGATGATTTGGATTATCTTTTGATAATGATAATATGGATTATCTGTTGTGATGATAATGTTGATTATCTATTGTGAATCTGTGTATTATCTATCTGTGTATATAGATAATTGTATTGTTTTAAAACTTTAAAACAACTTGGCCTTAAAAGACACGTTTTGGATTTCGATGAGACCAGGATCGGGTTTCCATATTTGGATATCCGAAAACCACATCGATCCAAATTAACGTTAGGTCGTGAATCCAAGTGGAGCAAGTGAAGACTCGAGGTGTAAGAACTATACGTCAGTATAACTCTGAGGGTGATTCCGTAATGAGTTTGACGGAACTAGTTCTTATAGGTTCGAGATGGAGGTTCAGAGTGCAAGGGTTATCGTCATTGACTCTGAGGGTGATTCCAATATGAGTGCAACGAGATAATGCCTTTGGTTTCGTTCGAACCCGGAACGAACTTGTATGGATTGAATGCTTTCAGAACATAGTCAGGTGGACGATGAGCATTCTAAGTGATGTGTCCTATAAAGGTAATCGTAGCCTCAAGCCTCATCAACCGGGAATGGCTAAAATAGGGAAGGTGCAGCAAGGCTTCGTGGGTAGCCCCCACTTGAGAGCAAGATTTTTCCCTGTCTAGAAGTCCCTTTTTATTTCGGTTGTGTGGGCGGTTGGAACGTACGCCAACTGCGGGGTTGTCTTGTTCGGGACTGTTCAGTAAGGAATGGTCCCGGTCTTGTGTTGCAGGGGAGCGGGCGTACTCCTCCGTACGTTGATCTAGGCCACGTACTATGACGGGCGGTACCCCAGTAGCCCAGCCATTGATGAAATCCAAAATCCAATAAGTGCCAACGGTTTTGATTGTATTACCCACTTTTGTGTCTAGTAGCTGGAATTTAATAGATGTAACAATTTCGGCTATTTCATATTTACTTGAAAACCTTAGACCTATTATAATATCACTGGATTTCCTATCAAATGTTTTGGTTAGCGTAAGGTAAAAACTTTTCCTTGTTTATGTGTGAGAAGTCTTACGTGATACCTTTTCTTTTCAAAGGTTTTTCAAAGTTAAGCAACTTTAACATGTTACTCACACCAGACCTATGTCTGACCCAGAGTTTATCTTTTGTTTTTCATAAACTCTTGGGTACTCAAATTTTTACGAGTAGCCAAGGGATTCAGGGTAGATTTGATGAATTGTGAAGGAGCAATGGAGCAGGAGGCTTCTACGTTGTATATATATATAGTTCCGCTGTGTGTTCTCTGTGTTATATCTCTCTGTTGAGTTGTATTGAGTTGAAATAACTAGACAGGTGTTTATATCTATTTAGTATGTGATGTAAATTCTGTGTAACTCTGCTTAGTATTGTATACTATGTAATTTTTATGTTATTAATATAAATTATTCATTCCACTGTTGAGATTCTGATGTTGTTTCTTCTTTCTTCTCTTTTCTATCCCTTTCTTTCTTATTAATGATGCGTCATTCTGTGGAGACGGATGGCGGGTCGTTACAGTGGTATCAGAGCGCTAGGTTGAGTGAATACCTAGGCTTTGAAGTGATTTTCTTTCTTGAGAGAGCGTATTTGTAATTTTAATATATATATATATATATATATATATATATATATATATATATTTCTACCTATTTGTGGGTTACCTGTTCGGGTTATCCAATATAAGTTATAAAGGTAGATAAGGTAGTAGGTTGTGTAACACTACTACTACCAATGATTGAAGTTCGAATGTTGAGGTTGGAAGTGGATCTGTCGGGACCGTGGATCTAATACCGTCTCGAGTGAGTTGAGCAGAGTATAGGATTTCATTTATCTCTGAAGGTAACCTGTAAAGGTTCGGAGACCATCTCTGAGTTGGATGAGTAGAGTTTGGATCTGTCGGCTGGGCAGAAGAGAATGATGGTATCTTGATATCCCAGGAATTAGTAGCCATGTGATAAGACGCAGTGACTATGAATATCTCCAAAGATTTTTCTTTGGACAAGTTTGGGAAGTATGTCTGCTTCGATGTTATGGCTGGGTTCAGCAGGATGTTTCTGTCTGGTTTGAGGTCCGAGTTTCTCGAAGAGCTTTGGATTAGGAAGTCTTTGGTGTCGGTGTCAACAGTGCAGCTCGGAGTGTTCTGTGCTGACAAGAAGGATTTCTGGTTAGCAGTTTTTCTGAAGGATTTCAGAAGCAGCAGAGTGGATTCCATTTCTTCGATGGATTGGCTAGATAAGCGTAAGCTATTCTGGTTGGTAAAGAGAGAACAGTTTTCTTTGGAGGTTGAGATTTCTTATCGACTGGATTCCAAGAGTGATACCAGTGGTTCCGTTTAGTAGAAGGATCAGATACGACATCTGAGTTTTCTTTTATGGATCTGTTAGACCATATTTCTGAGATGTGTTGTCCAGTGTGTACTCAAGTTTTCTTCTACTTCTGATCAGAGTTATGCAGTGGAAGCAGTTTGGGAGTGCTTTTGTTTTATCTTTTCCGGATAGGAAGTAAGTTAATCTTCTGATGTTTGTGGAGTAGAGTTGGTGTTCTTGGTTTGGGATTGATCTTGAGGAGATCATTCTGTTGGATTGTTTTGGCCTAGTTTATTTCTAGAGACATCAGCAAAGATTGAGCTGATCGGGAGAGATGAAGGTAGCCCAAGATCGACAGGAGTGTTTTGTGGATAAGAGGCGAAGGGATTCGATTCGGAGTCAGAGATTTGATTTTGGGGCAAGTTTTCTTTGGTCTAAGGAGTTATATGATTGAGTAAGACTGGGTAGGTCAGCTTCGAAGTGTTTTGGATCTTTTCTGTATTCTTGTGAGGATTGGTGTTTGATTTTTCAAAGTTGAATTACCAGTTTGGATAACTGGAATTCGTTGTGATTCACGTATCTCTAAGGAAGTACGTGTATGATCTATTTCTGGTTGTGGAACCAGCAGTTCAGGAGGATGTGATTGTTAAGTCAGACTTGTCTGAAGCCTGATATCTTGTTTAGTTTTATAGATCTAGTTGGATAAGAGTTCTGTAGCTTAGTAGTATTGATTGTTTGGATTTTATAGAGTGAGAATCCCGATATTTATACCGGGGAAACTCGTGAAAATTCTATCCAGAATTTTCCTGGATAATTAGGTTTGTTTTAATTGGATGAATTGGTTGCTATTGTTGTTAGCATATGTTTGATATATGCTTGTGTTTAAAAATAAAAACTTAAGATAGATTATTAAATTACCTTTGCTTTTATATTTCGGGGACGAAATTCTTTTAAGGGGGAGGAATGTGATATCCCGGAAATTGGGCAATATAAATTTAATAATCTGTGTTATAAATTTAATTTGATTTGATAATTTTAATAATAAATTTGGAATTGATCTAATAATCATCTTTTAATAAATATTTAAATTAGAAGATTTTATCTTTTTAAAGTAAATAAATTGTTTTCCGTTTATCATATATATAATTGTATATATTGTAAATTGATAAACTTTGATTTAGAACTTAGTAAATGAATCAATTTTTAATTTTCATTTATTTTTGGTAAATTGGAAATTTAATTTAAATTTAACATTTAACTTTTCAAAGGAATTTAACAAATAATTATATGGTTTATACCTATGATGAATCTTATTTGTTTTAAAATTTTATTTGGCTTAAAAATATGAATTTAAAATTAGATAAATATAAAAGCTAAGTTTTATTTTATATTACTTGAAATTTATATATATAAGAATTTACAATACAAATTACAATGATCTTAATTTTTTATAATCTCTTTTATAAATTATTTAATATTGTTCAATTTGTTATTTTTAAATAAAAATGATAATAGTTAGTTTTTCATAAAACATAAATAGATTTTTAGAAAATAGGTTTTTTTAAAATTCAATAAGAGTTATATATACATATATATAACTTGATTTTTTTTAAAATTGGATTTGATTTAAAATTTGAATTCAATGTTTTGAAAATTTAAAAGAATAAACACTTCAAAAAATATATTTGAATAAGCTTTTGTTTAAAATTTGTTTTGTTATATTTTCTAAAAATAAAAAGGGTAGAAATTCATTTATATTTATACATAAGAAACAATAAATTTAGATTTAAAAGTTTTTTAACATTTTATATTAAAATAAAAATACTTAAATACATGTGTAAGTTTCTTAATACACCTAGTAGACATGTGTTAGGCTATAAATCAAATAAGTGACAAATGTTAAACTAAGAAAAACAAGTGTCCTATTTTCCTTTTCTTTTAATTTAATGATATCAAAAATTATTTTTATATATACCTATTACTTCTCATCCTTTTTCTTTTTCTATTCTTTCTTTCTCAAAACTTAAGAAAATCTTCAGCCAAAGAAATCTGAAATCAATATTCAAAATAAAATTTAATTTCTTTGATCATCTTCTTCAACAAAACAGAAAATTTTGTCTAAATGAAATCTGCAAATCTCCTCAAACCATCTGAATTCAATCTTCCTCAAAAACTGTCTAAAATTATCCTCAAATTTGAAATTTTCATTTTTGCAAATCAAAGCATAAACATGTAATCCTTCAAATACATTAACCTGTAGCCTCTTGAATCCATGCCTGAAATCATTTGCAAACCCTATAAAAAAAATTGTAGCTCTTTAATTTCAAAAACCTGAAATCAAATTACAATACCTGGAAATCAATTTGCAACATTCTAGAACCTGCATGCAACTGCAATGTCAACCAAGCCTGCAAATTTCTTATCTGGAAGCATTTAGTGAGTCAGGCAAAGCATTGTAGGGAAAAAGCAAAAGCATGCATGCAATTGTTAGCAGGAAGCATAACATTTTAATGAAATCAGGAAGCTAGCATTTGCAAGTAAAACAAGGTAAAGTTTTTTTTTAAAAAGCAATTTGAAGATGTCAAGTTCAAAGCAACTCCAGTTTCTAGCATTTTCCAGTAACAGGGATATTCTGCTCATATAAAAATCTGTGAGTAACAATTTATTTTTAAAAATAATTTAAAGTAATATGGTTGCTTGAATTGTTTCCTGTGATAATCATATTTTGTGTGGATGAGTATGATAAAAATTGTCTATATGTATGTATGGGTTTGAATGCATGTTGCTGTGAATTCGTTCTTCCCTGCTCTTGACTCCAAACTTTAAGTATTAATTCAAAAATCGTGAACTCATAATCTAGTTCCTATCTAAGTTCAAAATTTGAACAAAACATGTTAGTATATCCTAATTAAAGTCTTAAATTTTATTTAAGATAATAAACTTGTTATTGACTCTGGAAATAGAATAAATAACAGAGAAACTTTATAGAAATAAAGTTTTAAATGTCCTGGATTCTTGAATTAGGGATATAAGTAGATTACTTAAACAAAAACTTGATTTTTAAAAATAAAAATCAGAATTTTTAGTTTGAAATTAGAACAGCATTCCTGGTTTATTCAAAAATGGGTTTTAGGTTGGAGCTGTCAACCAAGGAGGTCGGGGTGTGTGACGACCCGGAAATTTTAACAATTTAAATTGGAATATTTAATTGATTTTAAATATTTAAAAGATAATATTAACTTGAATTCAAGATATTACTATTTACTTGATAATTAAATCATTGAATTATATGGTTTAAGAAATGAATTTAATAATTGAAATTGGGTAAATTGTTGAATCTAGGATTTCGAAGCCTGTTTAAAATAATTTGAAGGCTTATAAAATTTATAAGGATGATTCTGAAGATAATTGAATGGTTAAAATTTAATTTAAAGGTAATCTGTACAATTTTAATAATATATCGTATAAATCGATATTTAAAAATAGCCTTCCAAGGCACAGTCTCGGAATTCGACGAAACCAGTTCCATTGGATCCGAAATAGTTAGTTATTATCGGGTTTCAATTTTCGTAGCCATCGGAGTTGTCGTTTGACCCTGGTAGCTCGAAACGCGTAGAACTATTTTAATCGATTTAATTTAAAATCGATTGTTTTCTTCCGTAACTCGCGCATACGATCAAATTAGCCTCCGAAACACGTTCCATCGTGTTCGAAATACGGGCAAAGCTTTATAATCGCCTAGCGGCATTTCTTAAGAGGAGTTCAAAATTTTAATTGGCGACTAATGAGACGTTTATAATATAATTAAATTTAAAATAAATTAGCAAGATATTTTAACAACACAAGATATTTTTATAGTTAGGCGTACTCAAGAAGCTTCGTAAATCTATTTCATCTTCGTCCCCCTCCATTCTCAATAGCAGAATCGAAAAAAAAAGAAAACGAGAAGAAACAAATCTAATGGCCGAAGCCTATTAAAAATCAATTTCTCATCATCACTTCACTTCTCAAATCCAAACTCGGAAATAAATCACTTTCTTCGTTTCGTATGCCATGGCCGCCTCTTCTTAAAACACATCAGAATTGAACGAACAAATTTTCGTTCGAATCAATCCAAATCGAGAGAAACTCTCGTTCCAATTGTCTTCGATCATATCGTGTTTGGCAAACTCGTCAAGCAATCGCGTGCGTATGCGAGGGAGAAATTGACGGCCATCTGCGGCAAGTCGCGCAGGGCGCGAGCAATTCGCGGGGTCGCGATGTCATCGAGTGGGTCACGGCAAAGGCACAGAGATCGGCGAGACTAGGGTTTTTTCGTACAGGCAGTGGCTCACTGTTTTGCGGTGAGTAAATTCATTTTATCTGTTATTCCTTTCAGAGTTTGGAAGTTGAAAATTTCTTGGTTTTTTGAGTAACTTGGATTCATCAGAGTTTGGAAGTTGAAGGCATTTTGTTTTAAACTTAAACTTAAAAAAAATGTATAGACAGGGGATCGGGTTTGCTACTGTATAACGTTAATTTAAGATAAATGTTTTAGTAGTGTGTTTTTAATATTTAACCAAGAGAATGTTTTTTTCCTTAGGTATAATTAAGATTTGATAATTTATAAAATAAGTTAAAGATTAGTTAAGTAATTGGGATTATCATTAGTGATTGAGTAATTAGTAATTAGTGTTTTACAAATGGGTAATTAGGATTTATAAATTAACAATGAAGGTTGAAGTTCATTTATTAAGTTTAATTGATGTAGAATAATCAGTAGATGGTTTGATAGGTCATTACCCAATGTAAGTAGTAAAATAAAACTATTTTGTGAAATTAACCTAGAGATTAAGGTAATTAATTAAGGATAAATTTGATTTATTTAGTAAAGTAAATAAATGAATAATTGATGACAGGTTGAGATTAATCGACAGTGATTAGTAATGTGGTTGAATTAAAGAAATTAATTTAGATTGGAACAAATTAAAGTAAAATATAATTGGAAATCATTGATTTATATAACGAATGAAGTAATTAAAGATTTGATCAATTTAGATTTTACTTCATAATAAGTGACTTATGAGAAGTCAATTAATATAAGTAATTAAGAATTAACGTAATTGATTATAGTTAATTAATTCGTGAAGAAATTAAAGATTACTCATTGATTTGGTAAGAGTAATTAATATCGTGAAAGTAATTAAAGAGAATTACTTGAATGGAATTGGAAGATAATTGATCCAGGGTTGTCAATTAAGATGAATGGATATAGAGAGGTTGATTAATTAATTGATTTGGAATTAATTAATAATCTAAGTGAATGTGGTTAGAAAATTCAATTAGAATTAATTGAATTAATTTGTATGTGATTAAGCATTGCTTATGGATGATTGATTGGTATGGGATATTTTGATTGAGTTGATATCTCTGATATGAAATATTGTGTATTTCATTTGGATAATTTGGGATTAGGATGACATTGAGATCCGAGGAGACTGGGATCGGGTATTAGGAAAACACCCGAAACCACTTCGGATTAAAAATAAATTGATATGTGAATCAATAGACTGGAATGAAATGATTTAAGTGAATTGGATTATGTTATATAAGTTTGGTACTTAGGAAATGGATGTGTGGAATTTGTGATGTCTATAATAAAATTGGGGCTTGTGAATGGGAATGAGTTACCCGGGTTTTTGACAAGTTGATTGCTTTGGTATTCCATGTTAGTTGGGTTTACTCACGCTGGTTTCCAGCCTGACCCGGGTGTTACTTTGGTGTAATGCTCGGGTCAGATCGAGGATTACAGATTTTCAGGTAGGTACGTTCTGGAGCTCAGGGGCGAGCTGGATGGCAATAGCGCATAGAGTATTTCGGCTGTATTATATTATTGTTAAGTTGAGTCATGATAATTGTATATATATTCAGTGACTGTATATATGTAAAACTCTGATGTATATTAATGTAATCGACAGATATAGTATTCTTTTGTAAGTTATTATTATTTATTATTATATTTTATCCGCTACGAATGTGAGATGTTTGGTGTTTCTGTTCTTCTTCTTCTATCTCTTTCTTCTTTTCCATAACTATCTCGAATTTTTGGGTTCGAAAATTTTGGGTCGTTACATTTGGTATCAGAGCTGAAAGGTTAAGCGAGTACCTTGGCTCCGGTAGGAATTACTCATTTAAATAGAGTCTGTAGTACTCTAGAATGAGTTGAATATATATATATATATATATATATATATATATATATATATATATATATGAGCACGTACTTGTTATTTTCTTATAAAGATTTTAAATGATTTTATATAAAATATATTTTGATATATATAAAGCAATATTTCCTTTTAATAAATATTAAGGTGATTGGTTGTTAATTATTGAGATATTAAGAAGTAATATAATACAACCAATAAATAAAGATAAGTTTGAAATGGATTGAAACTGAAATTGAAGTCTAGAATTGAAATTAAAATTTAGTAGAAATTGAAATACAACCAAATTAAAATTTTAATGGATTGAAAATGAAATTCTAAAATCTGGTCCCAGAATTCGGAAATTTGATTTCAAAGTAATGAAAAATAATAAATAAGTATTATTTGGATAACGGGGACTTGTTGAAAACAATGGGTTGTTTGAAATTTGATTTGGATTTAAAAACCAAGGGTGTTTTAAAATTTTAAAACATGGCTAGGAGGGCCAAGAAATAAATATGTATATATGTATGGATATACATGATATTAAAGATAATTTGAAATAAACTCTAAGAGGTTGAGTTTTGATCTTTCCCTGAATTGAGATGTAAAAACCCAAAGTAGTATAAGTTTTGAACTTATAAGAGGGAAAGAATTTTGAAGTTTGAAGCAGAAATTCAAATTGAGTAAGGTTGATTGGATTAAGTAAATTGGAATTTAACTTTGGAAAGTTAAATAAGTGTAGAAAAAGCAACCAGAATTGGAAATTTCAAGATGAAATTGGAATTTAACTTGGAAAGTTAAATGGTTGATTTGAATTGGGAATTTGTGTGACCTCAAAACGAGTTTGAGATTTAAAAATTGAAAATGGATGGACGTTTTAAAATAAATTGGATGTTATCATCCTATTGTTAATAAAAATCTTTAAATTGAGAATGGTATTGTATAAATAAAATAAATTTGAATAATTGAGTTTGTAAATTAAAATTATATTGAACCATGAAATACATAAGTAAAGATAATTTAAAATGGAATTTTGAGAATTGAACTCAGAAATTAAATTGGATTATATTGAAATGATTTGAATTTGGAATGGGTTCAATTGATAATAATTCAGATTGATTGGAATAAAGTGAAATTATAATTAAAGTGAACAGGATTAAAATCAAATGGAATTTGATTTAGATTGGGAAGGAAATCAGGATTGATTCAACTTGAATTGGAAATAAATCAAGTCCGATGAAAGTTGGAGTTATTTAAATTGGAATTGGGTCAATTTAAATGGAAATTTAAATTGAATTGCTTGCAAAGTGAACAGTTGGCTCTTGACTATTTTTAATATAAATTGGTTTGATATAAACTTATTTTGCCTAAGCTATTAAATATATACAACCTTTCTTTCTTAAAGCCATATTATTTTATACTTGTTTTATGATTATTTTTGGAGCTATTTAACCATTTTTTTTCAAACTGTTTTCTAAACTAATTACTTTTTTTCAACTATTTCATAAACTAATTTCTATTTTACAACTATTTTGCAATTATCTAAAATTTCTGAAACTATTTAGTTATTTTTCAACTATTTTACAATTAGTTATCTATTTTATAGCCATTTTGCAAACTAATAATTATTTTTCAACTACTTTCTATTTTAAAATTTTCAAGCTATTTTCTAAAAATAAACTGGTCGGAGTTCAAAACTGTTATTGGTTAAATACTCAACTGAGATAAGAATTGAAGTGATAATCCAAATGGGGATTAAGGCAATTGTAAATAAGTGAATGGAAATTTAAGGAAGTGTGAATAGAAAGGAAATTGATATTGGAAAGAGAAGTCAAATTTGAATATTTGATTTTGAATAAATGAAGCTATATATCTTTGTTATATGAGATAAAACTCCCCTTGATAAATCTATAGCCAGAGGAAAATATTTTTGAAAGTGTTTGAAGTATAAAAAGGGTTTTATACCAGTTTGAAATGATCCAAGTTTTAAAAATTATATATATCTGTGTGTGTATGTATGTGTATATATATATATATATATATATATATATATATATATATATATATATATATATAAGGTTCTTATGAGGATTTTGGAAAAGGTTTTGAGAAACTTTGGATTTGGAAAGGTTTTTGATTTTGGGTAAAATCAATATTGAATTTGGAAAGCCTAGTTTGAGAATTATCGATTTTGGAATAATCGATTTTGTGTAAAGGAGCTTTGTATAATATCATACTAGGTGTATGATTTGAAGGTACTATATGTGTAGAGTATAAAATATTTTGATGATGGCTCTGGGGGAAAAGGCGCTCCCTTGAAATGAACTTCTCAGGAGTGCCACCGGGTGGTGCTGCCTTGAGCCCCCGGGGGGGGGGGGTTCTAAAGTTGATCCCGTGAGGAGTCCGGACAAAACTAGTTCCTGAGGATTATTGGGTAGCGAAAGTCAAGGGCGCTGATGCCTACAGAGGCATTTGGGTTATGCTGTGACGACGGTGTAACTCGATGTCGCTGCGATCTACTGTGGGGACTATAGCGAAATCGTGTGGAGGATGAGTGCCAACGGTCTACACTCGATTTTGCCGGGAAGGCAACGCAACATCGGTAGACTGCGATCTATGGTCAAGTGGAGTGGAGAAGTTTCATTTTTGGCAGCGAAATTCGATGGCGCTGATGCCTACAGTTATGTGGGTTTTTGCTGTGATAGCTACGTAACCCCAGTTGTAACTGCGATCTGTCGTGGTTTCCATGGTGTAATCGAGGGGCGTAGAGGCCTACAGTTGTTTATGTATTTTGTCGGGATGGCAACGTAACCATTGGGTTAACTGCGACCATGGATGGGGGGTGATGATTTCTAGAGCATCCTCACTAAAGATATTTCCTCTATTTTCAAAAAAACTGTTTTCTATATTTCAATAAAATTATTTTCCAAGTATTTCCACTGGGTGTTGAAACGGGTTTACCAAGTACTTATAGATTTTCAGTCCTACGCCTGATCAACGTATAACTGAATTTCTGTGAGAACGAGGATGGACTGGTTGAGACATCGAGTTATAAAAAGTATTTTTATAAAGAGTTATTTTAATAGTATGATGTAAATTTAAAAGGCATTTCTAAAAATTTTAAATAAAGATGTTGGGATTTTGGAAAATCAAAGGAAATCCAAACTGAAATTACAAAATTAAAACTCGGGAAAAATTAATGAAGTGATTCTTTATAATTAAAGGTAATCGTATATTAAATTAAAAGTGAAAGTAAACCAATCAGCTAAATAAATTATTTAATAGTGTATGTTAATAAAATTTAACTTGGGTAAACAAATGGATTGTAAATTAATAATATTTGGTAATGAATTCGAATTGTAAATAGAATTCGACTTGGATTTGATAATGAATTAAATAAGAAGAGATGTTGTAAAATAAAAATAAAATAGAGTTGGATTGAAAATGTGATGGTTTGAATTACAAATAAAATTCAAGGGTGATTTAAATAGTGTTTAATGAAATTTGCAAGAAAATTGGATATAAGAAAAGTGATTATAATAGCAATGTTTTGAGTTGCAAAACAAAACCCAAGTGAATAGAAATAAATTGAGAGTGACTTTGTATTAATAAAATAAATTCGAAATGAGTTAAGCAGGTTGATTTAAAATTTAAAATGGGGTGGATAAATTGGTTAGTTGAGTTAAATAATAAATAGATGAAGTCTGATTAAATAAAAACTAAATCAAGTTGTGATTAGAATTGGATTATCAGACTGAACTTAAGTTTGGTGGCATATTAATTTGAAGTATAAATGAGTTAAGTATGTGCTTGGATATTATTTTGATAAATTGAGAAGGTGGATTTAAAATTAAAATTTAAAACTGATGGGCTACTGAATTTAATGGAAGTTGCTTAAATGAGAATAAAATAGAAGCAAACTTAAGTTTGATGTTGGAATAAATTAAAGTAAATTCACGTAAGTTTAAATTTTTTAGAAGCTTGGCTTCGAATAAGAGTGAAAGCCTATTAAATAAAAGCTTGGATTGAATTAATTTAGGAATGGTTAGAAGTATTCAAGAACGGAATGTGTCGAGCTAAATAAATGGTTGGTTAATAAATTAGAAATGAAATGAAATTAAATTTAGAATGAGTTGAAATAGTTATAAACTAAAATAGATACTTTATTAACCGAATATCGTCGAGATTGCATAACAATAATTGTTGTTTGGCGTAAACCAAAGTAATTATATTCTATGAGTTAATAGAGATTAAATAAATTTGATTCTGAATCATTTGAAGTGAATATGAGCTTGTTTGGATTATAAATCAATGGAATGTCAGAAAATTAAGTTGTGAACCATTAAAACTTAAATGAAACGACATATGAATTGGTTGAAAAGAAATTGAATTAGCTTTAAAGCATGTAAATTGTTTATGGGAAGTGTTTGGTGCTTGATGTTTAGTAATGTATATGTTTAGCTATTGAAAGTTAGTAGAATGTTAATAAATTCTCTATATACGGAGCTTACATATTTAAATTGAGTAAGTACAGGTACCTGAAGGCGTTTGGCTGGATTTGGTTGCGCTTTTTGCTAATATAAATAAGTTGCTTGCTTAAAATGCTAAATAAGGTACGCCTACGCAATAAAAATAGGAAATATGAACTGTTTTTGCTTTTTGCGACCGTGTGGGTCGATGTATACATATTTATATCTCTTGTCAAATTGAAAAAGCTCCTCCGTACAAAGGAGACTCTGCCAAAAAATTTCAAAATTTTAGGAGTTAGAAAATTTTTGGGAAAATTTTTGTTAACGACAAAACAATTTCAAAGTGGAAATTTAAAGCAAAGTTGTAGGTGAACTAATATGAATCAATTATACTTGGAAAATAGAATGTAATATTCAAAATTGAAAATAAATTGAGTCCATATTAAAACGGAAAAAAAACAATTTTGAATAGAAGTAAATATGAAAACCTATATAAGAGAATGTATAAATGATTTGTAATGTTACGATTGAATATTGTTGCTAAACAAGATATGCAGGTATTAAAAAGGGAAAAGAAAATTGGATTTGATTCCAAAAGATAAATGTGAGTTGCCCGACAAAAAGGTATGTATTTTAATTTCTGTATGAAATTGGATTGGGTTTTTGATGTAGCCACTTGGCTTTTGTTTTCTTTTGGAATTTGGGACCTCGTAGAGGCCTTTTGTAGTAGTACCGAGCTAGCCGCGCAAAGGAGACGCTGGCAAAAAATTTCGGAAATTTAGAGAGTTAGAAAAATTTTGAGAAAATTTTGATAATTCAAAATTAGGTTTTAAATTGAAATTTAAATGATTGAGTAAAAGTGTATCGTTTGAAATTGTGGAGGAGTTTGGGAGGTTAGAAAGAATAGTAAGGGGTCTTTTATAAAAGATAGTTGGTAAGATGTTGAACTGTTGGTTTTGGGAAAAAAGTAAATGGGTATTGGTCCATTCTTCCTAACTAGTAATTTCGGGGATGAAATTCTTTTAAGGGGGGAGGAATGTGACAGCCCAGAAATTTTAACAATTTAAATTGGAATATTTAATTGATTTTAAAAATTTAAAAGATAATATTAACTTGAATTCAAGATATTAATATTCACTTGATAATTAAATCATTGAATTATATGGTTTAAGAAATGAATTTAATAGTTGAAATTGGGTAAATTGTTGAATCTGCATTTCGAAGCCTGTTTAAAATAATTTGAAGGCCTATAAAATTTATAAGGATGATTCTGAAGATAATTGAATGGTTAAAATTTAATTTAAAGGTAATTTGTACAATTTTAATAATATATCGTTTAAATCGATATTTAAAAATATCCTTCCGAGACACAGTCTCGGAATTCGACGAAATCAGTTCCATTGGATCGGAAATAGTTAGTTATTATCGGATTTCAATTTTCGTAGCCATCAGAGTTGTCGTTTGACCCTGGCAGCTCGAAACGCGGAGAACTATTTTAATCGATTTAATTTAAAATTGATTGTTTTCTTCTGTAACTCGCGCATACGATCAAATTAGCCTCCGAAACACGTTCCATCGTGTTCGGAATACAGGCAAAGCTTTATAATCGCTAGCGGCATTTCTTAAGAGGAGTTCAAAATTTTAATTGGCGATTAATGAGACGTTTATAATATAATTAAATTTAAAATAAATTAGCAAGATATTTTAACAAAACAATATATTTTTATAGTCAGACATACTCAAGAAGCTTCCTAAATCTATTTCATCTCCGTCCCCCTCCATTCTCAATAGCAGAATCGAAAAAAAAGAAAACGAGAAGAAACAAATCTAATGGCCGAAGCCTATTAAAAATCAATTTCTCATCATCACTTCACTTCTCAAATCCAAACTCGGAAATAAATCTCTTTCTTCGTTTCGTATATCATGGCCGCCTCTTCTTAAAACACATCAGAATTGAACGAACAAATTTTCGTTCGAATCAATCCAAATCGAGAGAAACTCGTTCTAATGGTCTTCGATCATATCGAGTTCGGCAAACTCGTCAAGCAATCACGTGCGTACGCGAGGGAGAAATTGACGGCGACCTGGGGCAAGTCGCGCAGGGCGCGAGCAATTCGCGAGGTCGCGATGTCATCGAGTGGGTCACGGCAAAGGCACAGAGATCGGCCAGGCTAGGGTTTTTTCGTACAGGCAGTGGCTCACTGTTTTGCGGTGAGTAAATTCATTTTATCTGTTATTCCTTTCAGAGTTTGGAAGTTGAAATTTCTTGGTTATCTGAGTAACTTGGATTCATCAGAATTTGGAAGTTGAAGGCATTTTGTTTCAAACTTAAACTTAAAAAAATTTTTACAGACAGGGGATCGGGTTTGCTACTGTATAACGTTAATTTAAGATAAATGTTTTAGTAATGTGTTTTTAATATTTAACCAAGAGAATGTTTTTTTTTCTTAGGTATAATTAAGATTTGATAATTTATAAAATAAGTTAAAGATTAGTTAAGTAATTGGGATTATCATTAGTGATTGAGTAATTAGTAATTAGTGTTTTACAAATGGGTAATTAGGATTTATAAATTAACAATGAAGGTTGAAGTTCATTTATTAAGTTTAATTGATGTAGAATAATCAATAGATGGTTTGATAGGTCATTACCCAATGTAAGTAGTAAAATAAAACTATTTTGTGAAATTAACTAAGAGATTAAAGTAATTAATTAAGGAGAAATTTGATTTATTTAGTAAAGTAAATAAATGAATAATTAATGACAGGTTGAGATTAATCGACAGTGATTAATAATGTAGTTGAATTAAAGAAATTAATTTAGATTGGAACAAATTAAAGTAAAATATAATTGGAAATCATTGATTTATATAACTAATGAAGTAATTAAAGATTTGATTAATTTAGTTTTTACTTCATAATAAGTGACTTATGAGAAGTCAATTAATATAAGTAATTAAGAATTATCGTAATTGATTATAGTTAATTAATTTGTGAAGAAATTAAAGATTACTCATTGATTTGGTAAGAGTAATTAATATCATGAAAGTAATTAAAGAGAATTACTTGAATGGAATTGGAAGATAATTAATCCAGGGTTGTCAATTAAGATGAATGGATATAGAGAGGTTGATTAATTAATTGATTTGGAATTATTTAATAATCTAAGCGAATGTGGTTAGAAAATTCAATTAGAATCAATTGAATTAATTTGTATGTGATTAAGCATTGCTTATGGATGATTGATTGGTATGAGATATTTTGATTGAGTTGATATCTCTGATATGAAATGTTGTGTATTTCATTTGGATAATTTGGGATTAGGATGACATTGAGATCCGAGGAGACCAGGATCGGGTATTAGGAAAACACCCAAAACCACTTCAGATTAAAAATAAATTGATATGTGAATCAATAGACTGGAATGAAATGATTTAAGTGAATTGGATTATGTTATATAAGTTTGATACTTAGGAAATGGATGTGCGGAATTTGTGATGTCTATAATAAAATTGTGGCTTGTGAATGGGAATGAGTTACTCGGGTTTTTGACAAGTTGATTGCTTTGGTATTCCATGTTAGTTGGGTTTACTCACGCTGGTTTCCAGCCTGACCCGGGTGTTACTTTGGTGTAATGCTCGGGTCAGATCGAGGATTACAGATTTTCAGGTAGGTACGTTCTGGAGCTCAGGGGCGAGCTGGATGGCAATAGCGCATAGAGTATTTCTGCTGTATTATATTATTGTTAAGTTGAGTCATGATAATTGTATATATATTCAGTGACTGTATATATGTAAAACTCTGATGTATATTAATGTAATCGACAGATACAGTATTCTTTTATAAGTTATTATTATTTATTATTATATTTTATCCGCTACGAATGTGAGATGTTTGGTGTTTCTGTTCTTCTTCTTCTATCTCTTTCTTCTTTTCCATAACTATCTCGAATTTTCGGGTTCGAAAATTTCGGGTCGTTACAGGGTGGCCATAGAACTCTCTGGTGATAGAGTAAAGAGTGAAAATCCAAGGAAAAATATGGGATGATAGATTTATGAAGGGGAACAGTAGTAATTTGGGATTATTTTCTTTTAACCCTAGTTTCTGTGGCAAAAGAAATTGGTCACCGCGATCAAAATATGTGATCGAGTTCAACCAAATTTAGGGGATTGATGGAGGGTTTCTTGTCGAAGATGATGGTGGAAGGACATAATCTCTGGTGGCGGGATTTTTGAGATTTAGGCGTTTTCAGTTTCGACATGGCTACTGTGTTTGAGCTCAAATGCTCGTTTTTGTTTTGGGGATTTTGCAGTTTCCCTGATGGTCGGATTTTGGTTGAGGGATGGTCGTCGACATATGTGGGTGGTCGCGAGGGGTCGGAGTTGGTTGTTGTGGTGGTGCAGGTGCACGAAACTCTTGGTGTGTATGCTGTGTTTTTTTTTGGAGAAGAAGGTACTCGATTTACTCGAGTTGTTCTGAGATTTGCTCGGGTTGTCTCATATTTTTGCTCGAAGTCAAGAGGGGTTTTGCTCGAAGTAAATTTGGATGCTTGAGCCTGTGTTGAATTACAGGTTTTTCAAAACTTGTTTGTTCTGAACTTTTAAACGAAAACTTTAAAATATAAAGCAAGGTTTAAGCAAAGTTTGAACCAAGTTTTAAATCTGTATTCAGAGTCTAATTTGAATCTTAGTTTGTCATAATGTAAGTTTTGAAATTTAAGATATTTTAAACAACTTTAAATTGTTTTAATAGTTTGAATTTAACAGCAAAATTTGAAATAAGACTAGAAGTTTGAACCTAAGTTTTAAATCTGAAATCAAAATTCAATCTGAATAAATGTTTTGAAAATAAAGAAAGTTTTTTGTTTTAAAAAAAGTTTAAAATGTTTAAACAAATTTTGATGTTGAACATATTTTAAATATGATTTGTATCTTAAAAATGAAATTGGTTTTAAGTTTCCTTTTAACTTCTTCATAAAATAAGAAATTATTTAGTAGAAGTTTTTAAACAAGGTTTTAAAATGTTTTAAAACTTTGTTAAAGGTTAAGTGTGGTTTTCATTTCAAATTTTAAATTTAAAATGTAATTTGGGAATAAATTTTAAAGTAAGTTGTTTAAATATGCTTGGTTAATGATAATGTGATCATTAATAAGAAATGTTTCACTTCTAATAAATCAAAGATTTAAATGATTTTGGTTTATTAAATTAGTAAGGTAATTAGATGATTAATCAAATAATTTATTTAATTAATTGAATAAGGATTTTGAATTAATTAAGTAAGGTTGAGTTAATTAATTTGGAAATAAGATCATTAATTGAATAAGTTAAGGTTTTAATTAATGATTAAAAGTTAATTTATCAAGAGGTTAAGATTTGTTAAGTTAAAAACTTAATTAATGAAATAATTAGTGATTAATTAAATAATTTTTAAAGATTAATAAATTTGTGATTAATAATAACTAATTTAAATTAATTACTTAAGTAAGATAATTAAGGAAATTTTTGATGAGTTAATGAAAGTCATTAACTAAGGATTATTTAATAATTAATTAATGTGATTAATTATTAATTATTAATTAGATTAATTAATTTAAAGATAACATTTGTGTAAGTTGTTAAGTATAATTACTTATGGAAGTAATTAAGGAATTAATTACTAATTGTAATTAATTGAGTTTAATTTGATTAGATTAAGTTAATTAATTCAGTTTAATTAATTTAGAATAATTATTTGAAGATTTGTGAAGTATAATTACTTAATGTAATTAAATGAAGAGGAATTACTTAGGGAAGTAATTAATGGGTAATTACTGGATGTAATTAATTAAAGGTGATTTGATGATGGAAGTAATTTAAGTGTAATTACTTTGTGAATTAATCAAGGGATTAAGTGGTGATAATTAATTAAGGAGTAATTAAATTATTTTGTAAAGTAATTAATGGTAGATAATTACTGAATGAGGTTAACCAAGGGTGATTAACAATTATGGTTTAAATTAAGATTAATTACTTAATGTTTTAATTTAAATAAGGTACTTAATTAAATTGTAATTAGAAATCATTAATTAATATAATTAATGATGTAATTAAGATTGATTAATTAAGATTAATTAATTAATAATAAGTGATTAAGGGTAATTAATTAATATAATTAATTAAGGATTAATGTAATTAATTATAGTTAATTAATTTGTAAAGTAATTACGGTTAATTACTGTATTTGGTTAAGTATAATTAATTTGTAAAATTAATTAAAGGATGATTACTTGAATGTAATTAAGAATAATTAATCAAGGGTGATTAATTAAGGTGATTGATAAGAGATTAATTAATTAATTAGTTGTAATTAATTAATAATGATGTAAGTAAGATTTATATTGATAAAGTAATTAATTTAATTCACTTTAAATTAATTTGAATGATGTAATTAATTTAATTCATTTTAAATTAATTATATTTGTATGGTAAATCATTGCTTATATGGGTGGATTATATTGTTTGCCTTGATTGGTTTGTATCTCAGATGTGAGATAAGTAATGTTGTGTGATATGGATGCATTGGTTGCATTATGATGATGATTTGGATTATCTTTTGATAATGATAATATGGATTATCTTTTGTGATGATAATGTTGATTATCTATTGTGAATCTGTGTATTATCTATCTGTGTATATAGATAATTGTATTGTTTTAAAACTTTAAAACAACTTGGCCTTAAAAGACATGCTTTGGATTTCCATGAGACCGGGATCGGGTTTCCATATTTGGATATCCGAATACCACATTGATCCAAATTAACGTTAGGTCGTGAATCCAAGTGGAGCAAGTGAAGACTCGAGGTGTAAGAACTATACGTCAGTATAACTCTGAGGGTGATTCCGTAATGAGTTTGACGGAACTAGTTCTTATAGGTTCGAGATGGAGGTTCAGAGTGCAAGGGTTATCGTCGTTGACTCTGAGGGTGATTCCAATATGAGTGCAACGAGATAATGCCTTCGGTTTCGTTCGAACCCGGAACGAACTTGTATGGATTGAATGTTTTCAGAACATAGTCAGGTGGACATGAGCATTCTAAGTGATGTGTCCTATAAAGGTAATCGTAGCCTCAAGCCTCATCAACCGGGAATGGCTAAAACGGGGGAGGCGCAGCAAGGCTTCGTGGGTAGCCCCCACTTGAGAGCAAGATTTTCCCCTGTCTAGAAGTCCCTTTTTATTTCGGCTGTGTGGGCGGTTGGAACGTACGCCAACTGCGGGGTTGTCTTGTTCGGGACTGTTCAGTAAGGAATGGTCCCGGTCTTGTGTTGCAGGGGGCGGGCGTACTGCTCGGTACGTTGATCTAGGCCACGTACTGTGACGGGCGGTACCCCAGTAGCCCAGCCATTGATGAAATCCAAAATCCAATAAGTGCCAACGGTTTTGATTGTATTACCCACTTTTGTGGCTAGTAGTTGGAATTTAATAGATGTAACAATTTCGGCTATTTCATATTCACTTGAAAACCCTAGACCTATTATAATATCACTTGATTTCCTATCAAATGTTTTGGTTAGCGTAAGGTAAATTTTTTTCCATGTTTATGTGTGGGAAGTCTTACGCGATACCTTTTCTTCTCAAAGGTTTTTCAAAGTTAAGCAACTTTAACCTGTTACTCACACCAGACCCATGTCTGACCTAGAGTTTATCTTTTGTTTTTCACAAACTCTTAGGTACTCAAATTTTTACGAGTAGCCAAGGGATTCAGGGTAGCTTTGACGAATTGTGAAGGAGCAATGGAGCAAGAGGCTTCTACGTTGTATATATATATAGTTCCGCTGTGTGTTCTCTGTGTTGTATCTCTCTGTTGAGTTGTATTGAGTTGAAATAACTAGACAGGTGTTTATAACTGTCTAGTATGTGATGTAAATTCTGTGTAACTCTGCTTAGTGTTGTATACTATGTAATTTTATGTTATTAATATAAATTATTCGTTCCGCTGTTGAGATTCTGATGTTGTTTCTTCTTTCTTCTCTTTCTTTTCTCTTTTCTATCCCTTTCTTTCTTACTAATGATGCGTCATTCTGTGGAGACGGATGGCGGGTCGTTACATTGATATTCATATGCATACAAGAGTGTGTGTGTGTTATATTTATATAAATCAAATGTATTTTCGGTTGTAAAAATAATAGTTTTTAAAGCTATATAATTCATAAATATATTTAAACAAAATTAATTTATGCAACATATTGTCAATTTAAATTACATATAAAATTATATATATATATATATATATATATAATCCTTAATGCTGAGACATATGGCTTGTTTTGTCACTTGGCGCATGGTTATGGATAAGTATTTCCCAAATCAAAACATGCTTCTGATCAATACGTAATTGACTAAGATTAACCCCAACTCTGAGCTAATAACTCGAATTTGGTCCCTGAGTGAGTTTATATATTCGGTAATCATTTTATTGCACTTTGAGACATGTACATGACTACTTATAATTTTGTAGTATTGTTGAAGGTAAGGGATAAAGTAAACGTCCAGTCTTGTGATGAGTAAATGCACCTTTAGGCATTTGATTTCTCTAGGATAATGTAATTTGAAGATTTGAATTGCAATGTTACACGATATATATACCTTTACTATCCCTTTGTAAATCTAAAGTCCTTTTGGAAAGTGCTAGAGGTGTACATCATGATGAATATGTTGAGAAGTCGTAGCTCTAGTATGTCGATACAAATCCAAACGGTTGAAGAAGTATTCCAGAGTTGGTGATGTATCTCGAAAGCACATGCATATAATAACAAGCTAACTCTTACTTTTCAATTTTAAACTAATCTAGAAGAAAGTTATTTCGGAGAATAATTATTTTTATTATATAGTGTGAAGTGTTATATCAATCACTTATCAAGTATATGTAAAATAAATCTAGTTGGAGAGGTATTCAAGTGTAGGTGAATTGTCTCCTATTAACAAAATACTATGATGGAAATGAGTATACTGAGAACTAAACTATTAATCATTGTAGGTGGCTATGAAACACTATACATGGATATTATTTAGCTAGTAAATCAATTGTAAGTAGTTTTTGATAGAATTAGGGGTTTGCCATAGGGACAATTAGGTAATTTGTTGTGTAATCTTAATTTTGTTCACAATCCTGTTCAAAGTAAAATATGTTTTCGGATTTGTCTTTTATTTTATGCATTTTTTATACTGTGATATAAGTAATGAATAATTAATATTAAACATATATAAGTAGAAAATCCTTAGGACTAGTATTTTATCGTTTATAGTTACGAATGAGTTCATGGCCATGAGTATGCGATATTAACAAAACCAACTCCTTAAATGTTCATAGTCGAGATGTATTAAGAAAAATAATATTGGTACATTTGTTGAGACTAGTGTATGTAACGTTCTCCATGTGATAGAGGTGATTTACTCATTACTGTTGGGGCACTAAGGGGTTATGAACTTGTAGTTATTTGAAAAAATCACATAATGATTCAATGAGAGTCATCCATAGGTTATATAACTTTGTCAAAATAAAGGATCTCAAAGTAACGACGTATAATAGTCTTCTAACTTAAGAGTGATAGATTAAAGGGTATGCCCTAGGAGTAATTCTATAATTTATTGTAAATTAACTAATTTTTTAATCAATTCTCTTTCATAGTAAAGATGTTTTTCTTTCTGTTATATATTTTTTATAATGTGTTATAAATAATTAAAATATAATCAATAGAAAATCAATAAATAGTATGTTTTTGATAGTAACTATAAATAGTTGTAATCATGATTATTGTATCACAATATAATAAATACATCATTTTATACATTCCTAGTCAAGATGCATCGAAACTGGATTCAATGAAACCGTTGAGACTAGATTACGTAACCCTCTCCAAATATCGGATAGTGCATTACTCATGAATGCTGGGAGCACTGAGGGGTTACGTACAAATAGTTATATGATAACTCTGAATTACTCACTCGAATTTTTTTGTTGGTTAATACAACAACCTAAAATATCGTTGTAACTAATTTACAAAGTTCTCTTGACATGAGAATACTGTTGATCTTCATTATGAAAGGAAGGCTGTCAATGAATACCCAAAATATCCGAAGCCTATCTGTATTCGTATCTGAAATATAAAAAATTATCTAATATTTAAAAAGCGTAAATGAATGCGGATATAACCACATCCATATCTATAATTATCTGTCTAGTATTTAACAAGATTTTAGTTATTTTTTATGTATCTTAGTATATAAAATGATTGTCATTCACTATTTTATCTACTAAATAAATTTAATATGTGTACAAAAATAATTATTTGCTGTTTAAAATTATTTTTCTTAGCATACTCATTATCTTTAATATTTTTACTACTAAAATGGATTCATAGTAGGTTAAATTTTCTATTTATTTTTTTAGATTTATTAGTTGTAAACTGGTCGAAGAATATCAGATAAATATCTGATATCCATCCACATCCATGGATACAGATATCTGATATCTAAAAATGATTTCAAATACAGATACAGATATGGATATGGCACTACTGGAATCTGTATCCGACCATTGACATGCATATGTGAAAGCTCTATTTTATTATAGACAAACCATGGCACAACATCTATCGAGTGACTATAATCGGATCGAGTAGAAGTATTACAGTGAAACGTTATTACAGAGAGGATTCATCTCCTCTGTTGAAGTCAACACAAAGTCAAATTCTTTGGCCAAAGTAGTTTGGTTATTAATAATTATTGTTAATGAACCAAGAATTTTGCATTCTAACTATAGAGTTGAATATGGATAATATTGGAATTTTGACCATTACCAATTCCATAAATCTAAAGTGGTATAGTTTTGACAAAGAGAATTGGTATAAATAATTTTCACTATCGGTAACACATAACAAAGTAAAACCGGATTTTACCGAAACCAAATTAGCGATAAATTTAGCCAAGATGTCACACCACTTGCTAAGTAATGTGTAAACGTTAATATTCAAGTAGTTCGATATTAATCGCTTACCGGATATACACCTAGAGGGTCACACAACCGAAATGTTGGATACTCCTTTAACCAAATAATTTAATTATTTAAAATTGCTATAAATTAATTAAATTAATTAATATTTTTGAAATATTTATAAAAAATTTATTTGATGTATTAAACAATATTAATAAATATGCTTATAATAGTTATAAATATATTAATCGATATATGATATTGATACGTGTTTAAATTGGATTTAAATGCAATAAATATTATTTAGGCTTGAAGTGGGTTTGAAGCCCATATGGTTCGTAGGAATTTCAACCATGACCTTATCGTGGAATGGGTAGCTATGACATGGCAAAATGGGTTGGGTTTTAATCGTATAAGAGGTGGAGAATAAGCAGAGAAAAAAGGGATCTTGATCCTACTTTATCTCTCTAGTATCTCCTTTATAATAGACCATAACCCTCATTTTACCATTACCTTTTGCTGCCTTTACCTACACCATTTCTAGCTAAAAATCACACCCTCCCAAGCTGTGACGCCCCACTTCTATACCCACGCTAGACAAGAACACTACGGTGTAATGCTGTCGACTAGCACGGAGAATAAGGCTGTGGAGGAACGACCATCCGTGTAATTGCTTTGTGCGAGCATAGATATATCAGATAATATAACATGTATTTCATTCCAGGAGGAAGTCCGACATACCGATACAAACTCAAAGCTACTACACAGTGGCTATAAATAATCTTCGGAAGCAAATATAGAAATAAACATAACACAAATCAGTCATAAACATCCATATCACAAAGCCGGAAAAAGATATGAATATATAACACATGAAAGTGTACATCAGAGTAGTGGTCTAAAAGATCCATTATAACCCAAAAGAATAGCAACATGTGCTATACAAAAGAATAAGTATACATCATAGAGTCTACATCTCAAATGTCTACATCCAAAAACTACTAATCTAAGTAGTTATCCAAAAGTCAGAGTAATCCCAAAAGAGAAGTCAAGCAGAAGCACCTGTAACATCTCGGTCTGACCCGAGTATTATTTCATAAGAAAATAATATACGGATCAGTCTAGCTATAAATATCAGATGATATGATATAGAATAAAAGATATGGCATGAACGTATAATAACCATAATGACATACTATAATAAGTATGTAAATGAACATCAAAAAGAGATATATCTATATCACAAGAATCTTCTCAAAGATCCAAAAATTCACCAAAAGGTAATGACACACAAATTCACCAATGCACTAAAATTGATAAAATTTATCAATGAAAATCACGAAAATTGGTGAAGCACAAATTCCAGAGATCAACACACGAAATCCAGAAATCGCAAAAAAGGGGGGAAGGCCTATCACAAGAACGGGAGCATGAAAACTCATCAACACGTGTATCACACAAACGGAACGCTATTCCATGGTAGCTAACCATTAATTTTTTGAGCCGAAGCTCCACACGAACGGCCCGAAGTCCATGGGGCGCTACCCCACATATGTGAGTAGAAACATCACACAAACGGGGTTTAGTCTCCCTCGTAGACAAAGAGACATCGCACAATTGCTATTCTAAATCACAAAAATGATCGTCAATGATCATCAAGAAGTGTCAATTACACTAAGTTAGTAAATATATGAGTTTAGCTTCATGTTCCATAACCACTTGCTTAACTTAAATATTTACGAACAAACTGTAGATCTTCACTAGAAAATTGTCACAAGAGGTTCAGTCAAACAAGTCCAAGAATTAACCGACGAAGCAAACGCAAGCGTTTCATACCACCTGTTTTACTAAGCCGTTTAATTAGGTTTCTCATCCGAGTGAGGTAAAGGCTTGTATATACTAATAGTTTGGAAAACGGTTTAGGAAAAGAGCTTTGTAATAAAATAGTGTTGAAATCGCTTTGATGAAAGGGTTTTGATATTTACTATTAGTATTGAAACTTTTATATTTTTAAAGTGACAAATCACAAAAATGATTGTAGAAACAATAAGTCATAAAAATTCACATTCGAAGACGTGAATAAAAATACAAGGAAATCATTTCCAAATTCATCGATGTAGAAATGCCCAACGAATTAACAGCCACGACAAACGACCTAAGAAATCAGCGACATAACATGCGGCCTAACTGATGCAAGCCGAGAGACCTAAGGAGCTAACGGCTTAAGGAGTAGCACACGACCAAGGAGGTGCGACCTAAGGTGCAGGTGACCTAACCTGGGTGAGCGACCTAACATGGCCGACCTAAGCACGGTACGACTTAATCAGGGCGAGCGACCTAACGCTTGGCCGAGCTAAGCAATAGAACACCCTAACTGGGGCAAGCGACCTAAGGTAGAACAGGCTGAGCGACTTTAGGGGTCATGCGACCTAAGGGATCATGCGACCTAAGGGGTCATGCGACCTAAGTTGGCCGAGAGAACAAACGTGAGCAGGCCGAGCTATATGCCGCGACCTAAGGGATTGTGCGACCTAGAGATGGCGCGACCTAAGGTTGCCGAGCGACCTAACGATGCAGATGTGAATTAAATAGGTCGAACGACCTAAATGCGAACGACTTAAGGTCTAACGACCTAATGAGGAACGACCTAAGGTGGAATGGGCTAAACATACAGGGGCGACTTTTTCCCCTGGCCGAACGACCTAAGCCCAGCATTTCACCAAAAACACTAAAAATTGGAGTTTTTCACCAATCGAATCCAAACCAAATGCAAATGTACATGCTAAAGTGATAGGAATTCAGTCCCAACAATTCAAGATAGTTATAGACAAGAATGTGAGATAAAAATCTCACCTTTTCACAATTTAAACGAAAATCAAGCTTGAAAGCAAAGGGAGAAGCAACCACAAGCTTGAACCAACGGCTTCACTTTGGATTTGGAGTTAGTTGTTGGATTTGCAAATGAACAAGAACTTTGGAGTTTTAATTTCCCATTCCCTCCTCCATTTTTGATGAAGCTTTTGTTGTTAGAAATTTATGAAGGAATGAAGAGAAGAGAGGAATGGAGCTTAAGTTAATAGTTTGGGCTAACCCAACCCCAAGTCCAAAGTGTAAAGTGGCAAAATTCCACTAACTCCAAACATATCAAAGTTTATACTTAAAAGATTGTAAACGGTGTTTCGAACTCAATGGAAGTGGTCTCGAGTCCTAATTTGACCGTTTGCAAAAAGTAGCTTTTCGGACTAAAATCCGATTAACGATAAAATATTTAAATAAAATATTTGAATATAAAATAGATAAATATGCGGGTTGTTACAGACTCCCCTCCTTAAAGAAATTGCGTCCTCGCAATATATAAGATGGAAATAAAAAGTAACAACCATAAAAGCATATTAACATAAAAGAAATTTGAAATAAGAAGTTCACCTCAAAGAGCATGAGAAAGTAAGTCTGGATGTGTTCGCTCGATGAATTCTCTAGATTCCCAAGGCAATCCTTAGGATTTGAGGACCATTGAAATTTAACAAGAGGAACATCTTTATTTCGAAGTCGTTTAACCTCTAAAGCAATAATACGAACAGGACGTTGCTCATAAGTTAAATTCGGCGAAACTTTAATTTCTTCCACAACACCAGGCTCAAGAATAGAATCGGAATCTCAGAGGCATTTTCGTAACAGAGAAACGTGAAACACGTCATGAATAGCAGAAAACTAAGCCGGTAATAAAAGGCGATAAGCCATGGCACCAATACGTTTGGTGGTAGGAAATGGCCCAATATATCGAGGTGCTAATTTTCCCGATCGACTGAAACGTATAACACCCTTCATAGGTGAAACACGAATAAATACAAGATCTCCAACATAAAATTCTAATTTCCTTCTTCAAATATCGGCATAGGATTTTTATCTATTCCGGGCTTCTTTCATCCTATGACGAATAAGTTCTATCTTTTCTGTGGAATCACGAATAAAGTCTGGACCTAAAACCAGCTTCTCACCGGCCTCAAGCCAACAAGAAGGAGATCAGCATGACCTTCCATAGAGTGCCTCGAAAGGTGCCATACCAATACTAGATTGGAAGCTATTATTATAGGAAAATTCAACAAGAGAAATATGATCTTTCCAATTTCCACCGAAATCAAGCACACAAGCACGAAGAAGATCTTCAAGAGTTTGATTCACACGCTCGGTTTGTCGATCGGACTGGGGGTGATAAGCGATGCTAAAATTAAGCTTCGTTCCTAAAGATTATTGAAGACTCTTTCAAAATCCACTAGTAAACAATGGATCACGATCACTAACAATAGAAGTAGGAACTCCATGTAATTTAACAATTTCCTTAATAAAGAGTTTGGCCAAAATAGGAATGGTTCGGTTAGACCGAACGGGAATAAAATGGACGGATTTAGTAAGTCTATCCACGATCACCCATAAGCTATCATGACCCGAACGAGAACGGGAAGGCCATCTATAAAATCCATGGAAATTTGGTCCCACTTCCAAATTGGAATTTCTAAAGGTTGCAGTAACCCACCGGGCCTTTGATGTTCGGCTTTGACAAGTTGGCACATGCAACACTTAACAAAGTTAACAACATCAGATTTCATTCCCTCCCAATAATAAAGTCGTTTCATATCCGCGTACATTTTACTACTACTGGGATGAATGGTAAATTTAGAATGATGAGAATCTTCTAAAATATCTTTACGAAGATCACTAATATTTGGTATGATAAGTCTACCAAATTTTCGAATGTCACCACGAGAATCAATATCAAAGTCTTTCAAACCTTCAATATCAATTTTATCCTTAACATTTTGGCCAAGAAGAGCCAATTCGGGATCTAGCCTTTGAGCTTCAAGAATGCGATCTAAAAGAGAAGGATGAGCCTCAAGGCTACATAAAACAAGAGATGAACATAAATCGAAAACACGATCTTGAATTTCACAAGTGGATAAAACCTCGAGACCATTCCATTCGGATCATTCCATTCGGATATCATCATGGAAACAACCGCTTGTTGCTTGTGACTAAGTGCATCATCAACACGATTTCCCTTTCCGGGAGTATAAAGAATATCAAGATCATAAGGTGCAAGAAATTCGAGCCAACGCTGTTGACGCAAATTAAGTTCCTTTTGAGAGAATAAATATTTCAAAGACTTATGATCGGTGTAGAGAATAAATTTTTCTCCCAAAAGATAATGTCGCCAAATGCGAAGGGCGAAAACAATAGCTGCGAGCTCTAAATCATGAGTGACATATCTAGTCTCGGCTGGCTTTAATTGCCTAGAAGCATAAGCAATAACACGTTCTTTTTGCATAAGAACGACACACAAACCAACGCGACTAGCATCGGTATAAACAATAAAATCTTGATTCCCTTCGGGAATCACAAGACTAGGAGAATCGGAAAGGAGTTCTTTTAATTTATGAAAAGAAGTTTCACATTTGTCTGACCAAATGTATTTAACACCTTTCTTTGTTAAGCTAGTGAGAGGCACAAAATTTTTAGAAAAGTCTTTGATAAAACGACGGTAATAACCCGCCAATCCAAGAAAGCCACGGATTTCCGTCACACTCTCCGGTCTCTTCCAATTTTGAATCGCTTCAACCTTTGAAGGATCCACTGATATTCTGGATTCGGAAATAATATGACTGAGAAACTTCACACTAGATTGCCAAAAGTGGCATTTAGAAAATTTTGCTTTTAATTGATTACTCCTAAGAGTTTCCAATACAATCCGAAGGTGCTTTCATGTTCCTCTTCGGTTTTAGAATACACAAGAATATCATCAATAAAGATGAGAACAAATCGATCGAGGAAATCTTTGAAAACTCGATTCATGAGGTCAACATAATAAGCCGGAGCATTCATTAAACCAAATGGCATAACAAGCCATTCATAAGATCCATATCGAGTACGGAACGATGTCAAAGGAATGTTATCCTCTGCAATACGAAGCTGATGAAAACCGGTAGCCAAGTCCAATTGTGAAAAGACTCTAGCACCACTAAGCTGATCGAATAGATCATCAATCCGAGGTAAAGGATATTTATTTTTAATTGTAAGATCATTAAGCTTGCGGTAGTCAACGCAAAGCCTAAGTGTACCATCGGATTTCTTTACGAAAATAGCTGAAGATCCCCAAGGCGAGGAACTAGAGCGAATGAATTGCTTCGTCTCCAATTCGGATAATTGTTTGCGCATCTCTTCATTCTCCTTATTGGACATGCGATAAGGAGGACGAGTAATAGGTTGAGCTCCAGGGATAAGATTAATTTTGAACTCAATTTCTCGCTTAGGTGGTAATCCTAAAACGGGATCAAATATGTCGGAAAATTCACGAACAACGTGAATAAGGGAAATGACATCTTCCTCATCATCATTATCATCACGAGGATTTAAAGAATATAAAGATGCAGCCAAAGTGGAATTCGAATCTTTAAGAATAATTGAAATCTGTTTTACAGATTACGGATGTCGGAGATAAATAGTCCGCTCAGGACATAGGATATGCGCTTCATAACGGTTAAGCCAATCCATACCCAAAATCATTCCAAAGCCTAAGTAACGCATGACATGCAAATCTGCTAGGAAAGAAAAATCACATAAAATAATCTCCACATCTTTACAAAGCAAGCTAAGAGTTGCGGATCCACCAACCTGATTCACAATTCTTAAAGAAGTCATTAAAGCAACAACACTTAAAGAAAAATTGTCTACAAGCTCCTTTGATATAAAAGAATGGGATGCACCCGTATCAAAAAGAACTCTAATAGGTTGATCACGAAATATAATAATACCATCAAGGATAGAATGAGATATACCTTGACCACGAGATGTGTTGCCAGGGGCTTGAGCCACATTAAGCTTTCCCTCCTTCTTGCCTTAAAGTATAGGGCACACATGTATATAATGATCCGGGCTTTTACAATAGCGACGAGAACGGGGCTTTGAACACTTGTTCGCAAAATAGTCTCTAGAACCACAGTTGAAGCATTTCCCATCACTAGAGGAAAAAGTCTTCGCGGTAGGAGTTGCTTGTTTCCCCTTCTTATTGGGATAAGAACCTTTGGACTTATTTGGCCTTTTCTTGTTGTTGAAGTTTGGTTTAGCACCAACCACTTCAACATCACTTTCCCTATCCGCCTCTTCAAGACGAAGAGCGATATCAATGAGTTGGTCAAAAGAAACTTCTAATTTTAGAAGTAATGGCTTCTTTAGATTTTTGTTTAAGCATAGACAAATCTTTGGTTCTTCTTCAATGGGGTGTTGATGTATTCAACCCCATATTTGGAAAGCGACTCGAAGGCTGCGACGTAATCTATCACGGAGGATTCACCTTGAACAAGGTTTATGAAACGACGAGCCAATGTCACCTTCTTAGCTTCTGGCACAAATTTTAATTCGAAGCATTCCCGGAATTGCTCTCAGGTGAGATCCGCTTCATTAATTTCAGAAATAAGAAGTTCGTACCAGTCTAACGCTCTTTCTTGGAGCATACTAGAGGCCACCTGAATACAGTGAAGATCAATAAGATTCATGTGAGAGAAGATTCGATCGCATGTTCTTAACCAAGCCTGGACCTCAATAATAGTTTCAGAACCTTTGAATGGCTTCCCACCCAACTTGGTATAATCGCTGCATAAGCGTGTAAATCCAGACTTTGGGTGAGTAGGTTCCGGAATAGGTCCGGCTGCTTGAGTGTTCTTTACTAGATCAAGAAGCTGTTGGGCAGTTATAAAAACTCCATCTTGGGGAGTTGTACTAGATTGACCGGCGCTGGGATGACCTGGTATAACCATTTCTCTTCCTTTAGAAAGAGAGAAGAAGAAAAGTTATTCTCCAATAAATATCAAGCAATCTTGATAGGTGAAACAAGGAATCATAAAAGAAAATAGGATGAATCGGTATGAAGACTCGATTTAAATCCTAAAGCACGACTCCTAAGAAAGACTTAGGACATGATCCTTGCTAGATCATTCCACATTGTTCCGAAGTTTGGCTTTGATACCAAGCTGTGACGCCCCACCTCTATACCCACGCTAGACAAGAACACTACGGTGTAATACTGTCAACTAGCATGGAGAATAAGCTGTGGAGGAGCGACCATCCGTGTAATTGCTTCGTGCGAGCACAGATATGTCAGATAGTATAACATGTATTTCATTTCAGGAGGAAGTCCAACATACCGATACAAACTCAAAGCTACTACACAGTGGCTATAAATAATCTTCGGAAGCAAATATAGAAATAAACATAACACAAATCAGTCACAAACATCCATATCACAAAGGCGGAAAAAGATATGAATATATAACACAAGAAAGTGTACATCAGAGTAGTGGTCTAAAAGATCCACTATAACCCAAAAGAATAGCAACATGTGCTGTACAAAAGAATAAGTATACATCATAGAGTCTATATCTCAAATGTATACATCCAAAAACTACTAATCTAAGTAGTTAGCCAAAAGTCAGAGCAATCCTAGAAGAGAAGTCAAGCAGAAGCACCTGTAACATCTCGGTCTGACCCGAGTATTATTTCATAAGAAAATAATAAACGGATCAATCTAGCTATAAATATCAGATGATATGATATAGAATAAAAGATATGGCATGAACGTATAATGACCATAATGACATACTATAATAAGTATGTAAATGAACATCAACAAGAGATAAATCAATATCACAAGAATCTTCTCAGAGATCCGAAAATTCACCAAAAGGTAATGACACACAAATTCACCAATGCACTAAAATTGATAAAATTTATCAATGAAAATCATAAAAATTGGTGAAGCACAAATTCCAGAAATCAACACACGAAATCCAGAAATCACAAAAAGGGTGGAAAGGCCTACCACAAGAACGGGAGCATGAAAACTCACCAACACGTGTATCACACAAACGGAACGCTATTCCATGGTAGCTAACCATTAATTTTTGAGCCGAAGCTCCACACGAACGGCCCGAAGACCATGGGGCGCTACCCCACATATGTGAGTAGAAACATCACACAAATGGGGTTTAGTCTCCCTCGTAGACAAAGAGACATCGCACAATTTCTAGTCTAAATCACAAAAATGATCGTCAATGATCATCAAGAAGTGTCAATTGCACTAAGTTAGTAAATATATGAGTTTAGCTTCATGTCCCATAACTACTTTCTTAACTTAATTATTTACGAACAAACTGTAGATCTTCACTAGAAAATTGTCACAAGAGGTTCATTCGAACAAGTCTAAGAATTAACCGACGAAGCAAACGCAAGCGTATCATACCACCTGTTTTACTAAGCCGTTTAATTAAATTTCTCATCCAAGTGTGGTAAAGGCTTGTATATACTAACAGTTTGGAAAATGGTTTATGAAAAGAGCTTTGTAATAAAATAGTGTTGAAATCGCTTTGATGAAAGAGTTTTGATATTTACTATTAGTATTGAAACCTTTATATTTTTAAAGTGACAAATCACAAAAATGATTGTAGAAACAATAAGTCACAAAGATTCACATTCGAAGACGTGAATAAAAATCCAAGGAAATCAGTTCCAAATCCATCAATGTAGAAATGCCCAACGACTTAACAGCCACGGCAAACGACTCAAGAAATCAGCGACATAGCATGCGGCCTAACTGATGCAAGCCGAGAGACCTAAGAGCTAACGGCCTAAAGAGTAGCACACGACCAAGGAGGTGCGACCTAACCTGGGCGAGCGACCTAACATGACCGACCGAAGCACGGCGCGACTTAATCAGGGCGAGCGACCTAACATGACCGACCGAAGCACGACGCGACTTAATCAGGGCGAGCGACCTAACGCTTGGCCGAGCTAAGCAATAGAACGCCCTAACTGGGGCAAGCGACCTAAGGTAGAACAGGCCGAGCGACCTAAGGGGTCATGCGACCTAAGGGGTCATGCGACCTACGTTGGCCGAGAGAACAAACGTGAGCAGGTCGAGCTATGCCGCGACCTAAGGGATTATGCGACCTAGAGATGGCGCAACCTATGGTTGCGGAGCGACCTAACGATGCAGATGTGAGTTAAATAGGTCGAACGACCTAAATGCGAACGACTTAAGGTCTAACGACCTAATGAGGAACGACCTAAGGTATTACGACCTAAGGTGGAACGGGCTAAACAAACAGGGGCGACTTTTCCCCCTCGCCGAACGACCTAAGCCCGGTAATTCAACCAAAACACTAAAAATTGGAGTTTTTGGCCAATCCAATCCAAACCAAATGTAAATGTTCATGCTAAAGTGATAGGAATTCATTCCCAACAATCCAAGATAGTTATAGACAAGAATGTGAGATAAAAATCTCACCTTTTCACAATTTGAACGAAAATCAAGCTTGAAAGCAAAGGGAGAAGCAACCACAAGCTTGAATCAATGGCTTCACTTTGGATTTGGAGTTAGTTGTTGGATTTGCAAATGAACAAGAACTTTGGAGTTTTAATTTCCCATTCCCTCCTCCATTTTTATGAAGCTTTTGTTAGGAATTTATGAAGGAATGAAGAGAAGAGAGGAATGAAGCTTAAGTTAATAGTTTTGGCTAATCCAACCCCAAGTCCAAAGTGTAAAAGTGGCAAAATTCCACTAACTCCAAACATATCGAAGTTTATACTTAAAAGATTGTAAACGGCATTTCGAACTCAATGGAAGTGGTCTCGAGTCCTAATTTGACCGTTTGCAAAAAGTAGCTTTTCGGACTAAAATCCGATTAACGATAAAATATTTAAATAAAATATTTGAATATAAAATCGATAAATATGCGGGTTGTTACACATATCCTCTATTTTTCAAGCTTAAATCAAAATAAAAAAAGCTATTCGATGGCTGGTATTTAACAATTCGAAGTTAGCACCTTTAAGATTGGGATAGGATTCAAAGGAGCTCGTATCTTCGTTTCAATATGTATTCAATAGGCCTTGATAAAGGTATGTCTTTAATTTATCAATATAAATTAATGTGATATTTTATATCGTATGATGTTTAGATCAATAGGTGACGAATCCAGTATATAGATATATCATTACATTTATGATAGTTGTATACATATGTGCTTATGTAATATAAAAAATTACGCAATATTCACACACCATAATACTCACGGCATGATTTAATAAATTATTATTACTAAAATAACATTATTTAAATCATATGAACTTAATAAATTTAAATATTACATATTATATCGTACAAATTATGTTAAATTATTTTATATAATTAGTTTTATGCCTGAGATGTTTTTGGTATAATTTTTTATACGTATTTATGTATATTATTTAAATATTATTTAAATTAAGTAAATTAAATAAATCTATAACTTCAACAAATATATTTTGAATTTTGTAATATTAATTCCTTACCTAAAAAGCATTCCACAAAAAATCCTTTTTTATAAATTAAGTATTTGTGTGTGTGTGTGTATTTGTAGAATTTTTTTAATTAAGTTTAAAATTTAATTGTAAATTATAATACATATACAGATATATTTAGATGTTCAAATATTATTCATAATTTTTTAAAATATAAATGTACAAAATTATATATTTGAAAACATTTTTTATCAATTTCCAAATAGAATTTATCTTAATAAATATTAAAAAAATTGATTTTTGCCATGGGCATTAATTTTTTTAGCAAAGCTAGCGGGGTTAAATGGTCCCCTACCATTTATTGCAGCACAAGAAAAAAAAGAAAACATAAAAGACTATGTCTCCTAAGAAAATCAAAAAGGAAGAAAGAAAACGAGTATAAAGAGAACAAAGTGCAAACAATGCAAAACAAATAAGGAAAACAACAAAAAAACACAAATGGACAGGATGAAATTAGCACCAGGCATTACGTACTGGATCTTCAACTGCAACAGTGCTACTAAAAACACCACATCTAATTCCATGCAGGAGGAGATTATAAATTGTCAACTAATTATTAGCTTTACCTTTGTAAAGCCTACTATTTCTTCATTCCATATTACATGCAGGAATTTCTTGAGAATGATCGGCAGTAAGAAAGTCTGAATAGTTCTCCATCTTATGGCTTTAAAAATAAGGTTTCATTCAATAAAACTAACCCTACTCTGATCTGTCGTTCTAGATTTTTCCATTAACTTATTCCAAACAACGAAAATAAACTCTTCTGAAGAACATGTGCAAATTATCCTCTCTTTTAACCAAGCAAAAAGAACATTGTTCATCAAGAACCATTCCTGTTTCAATTTGCTTAGATTTAGTATGAAGGCCATCCCTTATAACTTTCCGTAGAAGCAAATTCTCCTTCGGCCTAGACTGGGAATTCCAGACCCTATGGATCCACGCAAAATACTGATCTTTAGGCCATGAGCATTATTAGTTGTGCATATATATATTTTGTATTTTTATATAATTTATATATGTATTAACATATATATATTTATTATCAAAATATTTATAAGTATATATATATGTGTGTGTGTGTGTTTGTATTTTATACGTATTTATTTATATGAAAAAATTAATTTTATTTTTTGAATTCTATAATAATATAAATAAATAGAATTTTCATTTCTTATTAAAAATGATTTCGCATCCATACATACACACACATATATAATTACAAATAAATATTTTATACATTCCTTATATATGTTTATATGTATATATCTACATATTTCAAAATCAAATATAGATATATATGTATGTATGTATGTAATATTTTGTATATATGAATTAAAGCATATAAGCATACATTTAGATGATATATTTGTATACTGGAGGGGCTAACATGTCAATTGAGGTATAAATCCCAACATTTATACACAATCATGTCAAACCTTACATGAATTGCTATGTTACACATGCACACACACATATATGTGTATATGACGCACGTATACATATGATATAATAATAATTAAATAATATAAAAATATATCATAAATTTAAATAAAATATCGATTTTATTTAAAAGAAATTTAGAAATATTCTAAACAAATTAGACTTCATAGACCCAATAAAGATCCAAAATGGTAAAAAAAATAAAATTCACCTATTTCTTCCATTACGGGCTGGCCCAGTTCCATCAATGGTATTAGAGTCCAATAGCCTATGCGGTCTAAATTAGTTATGTTAGGATTAACAAATTAAGCTCACAACCTAAATAGTAGGGTGTAAGGCAGTGTCATTGGGTAATCAAGTACTCTAGCTACCGACCTGACCCGAACATATATATGAGCCCAAAGGTTGCCCCTAATACAAAAGGCCCAATTTGAAGTTGGCTTTGGGCTAATTTTCAAAATCGTTTGAAAATTAAAAATATAAGATTATAAATTTAAAAGTTAAATTTAAAATAAAATATATACATATTATAAAAGTTATAATATAATGAATTTTTTAAAAATGTTTGAAAATAAATATAAGATTAATTTCGAAATAAATTTTATGAACAAAGAATAAAATTAATTAATTAATTCAATAAGTCAATTAAATGAAACATATATATGTGTGTGTGTGTGTGTGTGTGTGTGTGTGTGTGTAATATATATTGGTACATGTTATGTTGTCTTGAAATGTTTAAGATAATATAAATATGCATGCATGTATATATAAAATAATTTTTCAAAATTAATAAAATTTAATTAAAACAGTTTATTTAAGTAAATTAATTAAAAGTTTAATAATATATTAAATACATACATACATATATGATATATGTATCATCATAAAGGTTATAGTATATATAAATGCTCAATATAATAATTTAAAATAAATTAAATAAGATTTAAATAATATAATGTTATACATAAGATTATTATATAAGCTATTAAAATATAAATGTTATAAAGTAATGAAACTAATATAATATAAATGATGCATAAACTAAAGGTGGAACATTAAGAAACCCTAAATTGATTTAAGGAATAAATACATACATAAATGTACGTATACCATGATTCTCGATGCGTTTGACACTTGAATCACGAGGGTATTTCAAAAAAAATACATTATTCCATAAGCCGATATCACTCAATATCATGTATTGAAGATTGTGAATCTTCAATATGATGTTGTCCTCTACCATATATATATATATATATATTACTTGCATACTCCTTAGTTATTGAGCAAACTCAAGCTAGGGATGTTATATGTAGTATTATTAATATATCGAATAGACAAGTAAGATAACTATATGTATTTGTTAAGCAAACTTAAGGTATTATTCTATACTTAGGCCATCTCAATATGGTAGGTACGAGTGTATAATTTCATCTCGATTTGTTAAGAAAACTCAAGGTCGAAGTGAAAATAGGACAAGGTTCCATGGGTTAGGAGTTCTATATGATATAACTGATAAAAAATTATCCATCATCTGTGGAGTTATGACTTTTTAAGAAAACTCAAGGTTAGAATTCCAAGACAGACAAGTCCTAACACCTAATAGTGACGTCGAAGGACTTCTATATTTCGACTTAGGATTTGGCGAAACATAAAGGACTAGTGGTAGCTTATTAGTAAAATGAAGCATAAAGTTTAACCTTACTACTATTATAAGAGCATCCACTATGATATTGTCCTAATAATCTACCAATTAAAACTTGTAGAAAAATAACGACTCCAAAATTGTTTTCTAAAAGTGACAAGCATACCTGACTAAACAATACCGACGGCTTAGAGCGATTAAGATAGCATTGACTTATGACATCTTTGGTTGGCTATTACTTGCAAACCTAAAGAACAACCTGCTAATGATGCAGACCTCGAATTTTGACTTGTTTATGAGAAATGGGTTTGAGACCTAGAGATCGCCCATGTTTTTGTGTTGTCTATGTTAGACAAGCCATTGTAGATGCAATACGAAAACATGTATGTCCATGAGATATTTAATAGTCCTAAGGCTCTGTTTGGTAAACAGTCACGTTTCGAGGTATAAGCTTATGAAGAAGCTGTTTAATACCAAAATGACTAAAGGACAGAAGGTGGACAATTACGTACTGATGATAAAGGGCTATGTTGATAGGCTTTCGTAATTGGATGCATTGAAAAGTAATGAATTACAAGTTGATTTGATCCTTGATTCTCCTACACCTTAGCACGAACCGTTCATACTGAATTATAATATGAACCATTTGAATGTGAATCTCATGGAGCTCCTCAATATGTTAAGGTCGGTTGAGTCTACTTCTAAGAATCAAGGGGTTGTGCTTGCTGTAAAAGGTGGTGCATCATCTTCGAAAGGTTAGGTAAAGCAGAAAAAAGAAGGTAAGAAGAACATGAAAAGTAAGAAGATCGATGACAAGGATGAATGTCACCACCACCACAAGAAAAGTCATTGGAAAAGGAACTGTCATTATTAATTAAAGATCGTTAAAGAAGGAAAGCAACGGTTCTACAGCTCCATCAGGTACATTTATGATTCAAAATTGTTTTGTAGTCTATAAAATTTCTTGGGTCTTAGATACTGGATTTGAACTCATATATGTAATTCGTTACAGGGGCTTAGGTATTGGCCATCGCTTGGCAAAAGAAGAGATGAAGCTCTAAGTTGCTGGTGGATCTATTGTTGATGCAACAGTAGTAGGAGATTATCATGATGTTTGCCTAGTGGAGTAATATTGATATTAAATAAAAGTTATTTTGTAAAAGACTTTAATTACGGGATTATTTCTGTTTCTAAATTGTCTGAGACTGGATATATATTTCATTATGCAAATAATGTTAGAAACATTAGTTTGAATGGAAATAAAGTCTGCAGTGGTACTCTTAAAAGTGGCATTTACGAGATCAATACTAATTATGTGTGTTTAGTGAATAATTATTCTAACAATATAAATGATAGTTATCTTTGGCATTGTAGGTTAGGTCACGTTAGTAAGAAACGACTACACAAATAGAAAACCGAAGATTTTCTCCCATCACTTGATTCTGAATCATTTGACACATGTAAGTCATGTCTCAAAGGTAAAATAATCAAGCACCCCTTTGGTGGGAGCAATGAAAGAGTTGATGAACTCTTAAGATTGGTACATAGTAATGTATGTGCACCAATGCATGTAATCACCAAAGATAATTATTCTTATTTTATTACCTTCACTGATGATTTCTCAAGACTAGGATATGTGTATCCGTTGAAAAACAAATCCAATGATATGAGAAATTTGTTGAATATAAAATTGTAGTAGAAAACGAAACGGGCCATAAGATTAAGATTCTTCGATCTGATCGAGGAGGTGAGTACATTGGATAGGAAGTCCAATAGTACTTAATAGATAATGGGATTATTTCTTAGATTACTCCACCCTATGCTCCACAATACAATGGTGTGTGTCATAGCAAAAGAATCAAACCCTATTAGACATGGTTGGTTCTATGATGAGTAAAGATGAGTTACCTTTGTTCTATTGGGGATATGCGCTAGAAACTGCAGTGCACATATTGAACTTTTTGCCAACTAAATATGTGCCTAAAACGCTATATGAGATGTAGTGTTGTAAAAGACCCTAACTTGAGTATTTTAAAGTGTTGGGTTGTTTGGCCTACGTTAAGAACGTTGGTCCAAATAAAATAAAGGCATTTATAGGATAGCCTAAAAACTTAATGGGATATATATTCTTTAATACCAAAGAACAAAAGGTTATTGTTTCTCGATACGCTATTTTTTTGGAAAAGAAATTTCTGTTAAAGGAAATCAACAGCGAATCTATAAACTTGGATGAGATGCAGGAAGTTAACACTGAGGCCGAATTAGTGGAATAACCAAATTTACCGGTATATGAAAATAAATGACCTATTAGAAGGCTTGGCAAGGAATCTCATGCACTAAAGAGATACTAAGGTTTTCTCTTGAATGGAGGGGTGGAGGACTGTGTCATAGATGATAACACTCCTCTAACTTTCCAGTAAGCACTATAGAGCAAAGGCTATACAATCTGGCTTGGAGCAATGAAATCCAGGGTGGATTCCATGTAAGTACGGACTTTATCGGACGTACCTAAAGAGATAAAACTTATCGCCTACAAATGGATTTTTAAGAAAAAACTAAATGCATATAGGGAAGTAGAGACTTATTAGGCTAGGCTAGTTGCAAAAGAATTTCATCAGATTCAAGGTGTTGATTACGATGAGACCTTTTCACCCATAACCATGCTTACGTCCATTCAGAATATGCTAGCATTGCTACATTATATGACTATGAAATATGGAAAATGGATGTAAAGATGGCATTTCTAAATGGTGATTTAGAAGACCATCTATATGTCGCAGCCCAAGGGTTTTGTAGTCAGTGGGAGTGAGGGCAAGGTTTTCAAGTTGTTAAAGTCCATTTATGGGCTTAAACAAGCTTCAAGAAGTTGGAATAAGTGTTTTGATAAGATGATCAAATAGTTTTGTTTTCATCTAAACAAGGAGGAAACATGCGTATATAGAAAAGAGTAGGGCAACGCTATCGTTTTCTTAGTCTATATATTGGTGATCTTCTATTGATTGACACTGTCATTTCATTGTTGCAATCAATGAAAGCTTGGCTTTCCAAGAACTTCTCCATGAAGGATTTGGGAGAAGCGGCCTATAGGTATAAAGATTTACAGAGATAGGTCTATGAGGCTGTTAGGATTATCACAATCTCTGTACATAGATACCATACTGAAGAGATTAGGTATGGGGAATTCCAAATGTGAAAACATTCCAACGCAGTCTGGGATTATCCTTTCTAAAAAGATTGGTCCTTATACCAATGAGGAGAAATATCGTATGAAGAGGATTCCCTATGCTTAAGCCATATGATCAATAATGTATGTTATGCTATGTACCGGACCAGGTGTGGCGTATGCATTAGAATATGTGATCTGATACCCTCTAATCCTGGAGAAAAGTCATCGAATGGACGTAAAATGTATACTGAAGTATTAAAGAAATACACGGGACTTGTTCTTCATTTGCGGGAATGGATACCAGCTTAGAAGGGGTATATGGATTCGAGCTTTTAGAATGATATAGATAATAGTAAGTTAGTATCTGGTTATGTCTTTACACTTAATGATAGAGCCATCGGTTGGAAAAGTTCTAACCAAGAAATAGTAGTTGATTTGACAATGAAGGCCGAGAACATCGCTACCAATGAAGCAGCTAAAGAGGCAGTCTAGATGTACAAGTTTTGAGTGAGCTCAGAGCAATTCCCGATATTGAGAATCCTACGACATTGTTATATGATAACAATGAGGAGACTTAGATTGCTAAGGAGCCTAGAGCGATAGAGTTAGGGATATGCTCTAGAGGCAATTATGTTATTCGTTATATATATATATATATATATATATATATATATATATATATATATAACTCGATAACCAACCTTGCTCAAATTAAAAAGGTGTTTTCTTTATATTATATATTTGATATAATGTGTATATTAATTAATTTAACTAAAAGTATATTGAATAGAAAATCCATAAATGATATGTTTTATGATAATAATTACAAAATGTTGTGACCATGAGTAATTTATCACAATGAAAATAAATAAACAATATTAAATATTCCTAGTCATGATCTATCGAGACTGGATATCGATATATCCATTGAGACTAGAGTACGTAACGCACTCCAAATGTTGGGTAGTGCATTACTCATTGTTGTTGGGGGGCACCAAGGGTTTATATACTGATAATTATTGGATAACTATGAAATGACTCACTAAATATTTTTTGTTAGTTAATATAACCAAGGTTAAATAGGAAATATCGATGTGATTAATTTCTCTCGACTTGAGAATACGGTTGATCTTCGATGTGGAAGCTCCTTTGATTATAATTAAATCGTGGTATAGCGTCCATTGAATGACTATAGTTGGGTGGAGTGGAATCATTGGAAGTGAAACACTATTCAAGAGAGGACTTGTCTTCTCGGTTATATGAGGTTAGTATCATGATCAACTAAAATCAATTCAAAGTTAAAGTCTCTGGCTAAAACATATCGGTTAATAATAATTATTATTATTGGACCAAGAACTTGGTGTTTGCACTATAAAGTTCAATATGGACAATATTGAAATTTTGACCATTGCCAAATTTCATAAGTTCAAAGTGGTATACTTTTGACGAAGAGAATTGGTGTAAATAATTATCACCATCAAGTACCGCTTATAATAAGTAAAATTGGATTTTACCAAAAGATATGTAAGCAATAAATTTGGCCAAAATGTTACACCATTAGCTAATGTGACGTGTGAACGTTAATATCTAAATTGTTTGATATTAATCGCCGATTGAATTAACACCTTTTAGTTGTACAACCGTAATGATGAATTCTCTGAAAAACCACACAATTTTTTTAATTTATAAAATATTGTAAATTGATTAAATTAATTAATATTTAAGATTTTAATTATTATTATTTAGTTTATTTGATGCGTTGGAGTTGTTTGTAATTATTTGAATGCATTTATAGAAGTTATTTTTGCACACATCGATATGCGACCAAGGTAGTTTAAATAAAAAATTAATTGCATGTAGTGATTTATGGAAATTTTATGTCATTTGATGGCATGTAATTTCGACCATATCATGCGAAGGCAGAAGAGTGGAGAGAGAACGATAATCAAGAGAATTAATTAGGGAAGTTTTAGTTAAAGAATGAGAGGTTTCATTCTTTTAATTAAAACATATCCACTAATTCATTTATATGGACAACTTATTCTTTCTCATTCATTCTTTTTTTTCTTTCTCTCCTCCTAACCTTCCATAGCAGAAAACAAAATAAAATTTCCAAAATTTTCAACTCCCAAATCAAATGCAAACAACAAAAATAACAATGAAACACAAGTGGTTCATCCATCTCTTGCAAGGATTAGATGTGGATCTCGTAGATCTGAAGAGATATCATCATTCAAGGTGCGGTCTTTTGACTACATCTTAAGTTAAAAATTTCATTTTATTTATTCATATAATCTTTTTATTCATATGATTAGATCTCTAGCATATCACATTTGAATTTAAATTTATCTATTTAACTTGAACTAATTCCCATTTTGTCGCATCTTCTTTAATAATATATGTTTATAATATTAATTTCATTAAATCCAATTTTTGCTATTCACTTTTGATTACATGTCCATCTTTTTAACATAAGAGTTGTGGCATATTACATCTCATTCAATTAGTTTTTCATGATGTTAATATAGTTTACATCTAAAATTTTACCACAAATTTATATGTGCCTAAGTTGTCCCCTTTGTTCTTATTTTAAAAATTATTTATTTATATGATTTTATTTTGTTTCAACATATATAAATTAAATATTTTGTCTATTTGAAATCATTTGAGAATTGAATTTAAGTTTTATATGATTGTTGTTTGAATATAATTTTTTGTTAATAAAATACTTTTGAAAGTTAAAAAAATATAATTGCACTTTTGTGTAAATTTGTTAACTTCAAATTCTAACACATGCTATATCACAAATTTTACATATTCATTTGTTATTTAATTTTAAAATGTAGCTTGCAATTAACTATATATATGTGTGTGTGTCAGTGTGTTGTTTTAATTCAAGGTTTATAAAATTTACTTTTTGTAAAGTATGAATTTTAACTTTAAAATTCCTCCTAAGTTGAAACTTGATTTATATTTGTTGATTCTAGATTTCAAAATATGAGGATGGTCAAAACTAATTTTATATGCATATACTTTTAATAGTTTAATTACTAATTTGAAATGAGATTGACTGAATAAGTAAAGGAAGGAGGAAAGTCCTCCACATTTCCTTTTTCATAAATGTATAACTTAATTCATTAATTATCCTTGTGTAAATATAAGTTAAATTTTATATATTAGTAAAATACCTTTTAATATATTATGTATAAGTGCAAGTTGAAATTATACATACATACGCTACTATTTCTTACATGTTTAAAAATAAAATATGGACAACAAAGGCATGTGTGAATTCTATAGTAAATGTCATTAATATGTCAATTAGTTCGATTAAAGAGAGATGTAATGTTTCTCTCTACCATTATGCCTCATCTTCCCTTATTCAATTATTTGTGTTGAGAGAAAGAAACCAAAATTTCCTTTCTCTAAACTTTTACATGTTTATTTCCATATTTATATATTATGTACTGCTTATATGTTGCTTTTATCGTTAAAACATAAGAATATATTTGATACATTCATTATATACATAAAAATTTAAATTGAATTTAAAATTCTTTTTTCCAAATTAAATAAAATATGATTTTACAAATCATTGGGACAACATATCTCATGTCAATAAAGTACCATTGTCCAAGTGGTTAATTGATTCGGCTTGGTGCAGGATGTCCCAAGTTCGAAACTTGCTTTTGAACGTTTATTTGACATGGGATATGGTGTCCTATTAATTTGTTGTATATAAAGTACCAGTTCAAAAAAAATGATTTTATTTAAATTTTTATTTGATTGGATCTAATTTACATTTAGATTACATATGTCCAACAAGATCCGAAAGGAAATTTTTTGAAATTTACCCTACAACTCCATTGCTGGTTGGACCGGTCCCTTCATCGAGCACACAAGAAGTCACGACATATTCTTTGAAAGTTTTACCTCATTAGAAAATTCGTTGAGAAGATTGAGGTTATGATATAAAGGGTAGATACCAAGGACATCATAGCGGATCCATTCACTAAGGGTTAGCTTGGTCATCTCTCGAGAAGCTGATTGAAGGGATATGATAGAGATTCCATTATTGGCCCAAGTGCAAGTGGGCGATTAATAGAGTAAGGGGTATGCCCTAGGAGAAATTCTGTAATTTATTGTAAATTAATTAACTCTTTAATTAATTCTTGTTTATAATAAAGGTGTTATTCTTTCTATTATAATGTGTTATAAATAATTAAATGTTTAATTAAAACATGCTTAATAGAAAATCCATAAATTTTGTATTTATGGTAGTAATTACAAATAGTTGTTATCAAGTGTATTGTATCACAATATAATACACACATTAGTTTAAATATTCCTAGTCAAGATACGTCGAGACTAGATATCGATGCATTTGTTGAGACTAGAGTACATAACTGTAATGGCCCAGAATTTTACCGCCTTTGTTAACTCCCTTCTGCAAACGACCTATAGATCAAAAAGCTGCGACCTAAAAGACGGCACGACCTAAAGGACAACGCAACCTAGCGACCTAAAAGTTTAACGACCTAGAGGATAGAGCAACTTAGCGGTTTAACGAAGCAAGCGACCTAAAGTAGCGGAGGTTAGCGACCTACAGGTAGTTGCGACCTAAAGGAAGACTCACCCTAACCAACCAACGACCTAAGGGGACTCAGCAACCTAAAGTCTTCAGCGACCTAGCGCCTTCATTACTCAGCGACCTAAAGTCTTCAGCGACCTAGCGCCTTCATTACTCAGCGATCAAAAAGCCAGAGCGACCTAAAGATCATATCAGCCTAAAGAGGCCGCGACCTAACAGAATGGCTCGACCTAAGATAGGTCGCCCACAACCTAAGGTAGGTCGTTCCCGACCTAGGGACAGTGTATCAGAAGGCCGCCTTTTCTATACTGCCACCAATAAGGTCGCTTACGACCTAGGACTTGTCGAAACGAGCTCGTGCATTCTTATGAAAGAAGGGGGAGGAGCCAGTGCTTCTTAGGGCGCCTACGACCTACGACCTTGCTTAGGTCGGTCGCGACCTACGACCTAACTCCGAGCAAAGCCTATAAATACGCCCCTAGCTCCAACTAGCAAAGGACCCTTTGGGGCTAATTCTCGAAGCACCGTTACTCTGCCATTTTCTCAACTCAAGCAGCACTCCAAGCACTCCAAACTCCAAGGACGCTATTACACACTTCAAAGAAGAATCACAATCATTCAAGATGAATTCGAAAGATTATTCTTCATGGGAGTTTGAACTATTTGTCTGAAGTTAATTGTAATTGAAGAAAGTGATATAAATTGTACTCATATCAGCAATAAAGAGAATCTAAGTGGACGTAGGCCTGATTTTGGGCCGAACCACTATAAAACTTGTGTTTTTACTGCTTTTCTGCAATCTCCTTACTTATAATTCTTTCCCGATCTATCGGGTGGTGCTTTCACAAATACACTTCACACACCGGGGTGTTAGCGTTCAAATTTAAGCGTTAACATTTTTGGTGCTTTCACTGAGAATTGAACTCAGGACAGCTGTCATCATTGCTTCGCAGAGATTTGAAGAAAGAATTTCCTTAAAAACCAGAAGTATATCTGAGATTATGGCTCCTGGAAGGAAAAGCAGATCTATCAGATCTGGGAACATTCAAGAGGGAACCTCCGCTTCCCTTGTGCCTAATCTACCCACTCCGTCTGTTGGAGTTACAAAAGCGGAATTGGATGCTGTGATTCTAGGGCTAAACCAGCAGATAAACGCCCAAAATGCACAACTAGAGGCTCAAAGTGCCCAGAATGCTCTGATTCTGAATAAGTTGAACGACTTACTTGGGGCAAACAATGAACCGGCTGGTAATGAAAGGAACTATGCTGGCAACATTCATGATGTTAATGAAAGGAATGCTCCTGAAAGGCCTACTAGTCCCTTTGAGCAGGCAGTACCTGACGCCGGTGGATCTAGAACTCGACATGATGAGGAATATCTTTCTGGAATGGTCCGGCAGATCATGAAAGAAAGTATGCAAAGGATTGAAGATGAGAAGGAATGGGGTTTCGCTCCAAGTAAAACTCCGTTTACTGAAAAAATCTTGAAGGCGGAATTTCCAAGGAAGTTTGTCCCTCCGACTATTCCAGCTTACAAAGGGACGAGTGATCCGAATGAGTTCCTGTATAAATATGACTGGCACATGACAGGTGCCAGGGCCTCCGACGAAATAAAGTGCCGATATTTCCCCGTATACCTGGAAGGCGTGGCTTTATTGTGGTTCACCAAGTTACCAGTCCGATCTATCGATCAGTTTTCAGACTTGACCAGAAAATTCAAGGAGCAGTTTAGACTATATGCTTCGAAGGCCAAGGATATTATGTCACTATCGAGTTTAGAGCAGAATCCTGGTGAATCTATCAGATCCTTCTTGAACCGCTTCAATATAGCACTGGCTGAGGTGGACAATGCTGAACCACGAATGATATTGACTTATCTGATGAGGGCTATCGATAAGTCAAGCGAATTTGGGAAATGGTTAAATATGAAGGAGCCAACCTCTCTCGAAAAGTTCTACAAAAAAGCAGACGAGTTCATTCGCTTGGAAAGCCGTCCTTTACCAGTAAAGACAGTGTTAGAAAAAGCAGAAGACAACACTGTCGCTCCACGCAAGAATGAATCGGTGGGGGAAAAAAGGGAGAATAGTAATGGGAAGAAACAGGGTAATCTGAAGAAGCCCCGATCCTTCAAGCCATCAGAATATACTCCATTATCACATACACCGGAGCACATCTACCTCGCCACTAAAGATTCCGTCGATTTCCCTAAACCTATCCCGTTGAGAACTGGGAGAAAAGCCATACAAAGTGGGAAATTCTGCCGCTTCCACAATCAACCAGGTCATGAAACTGATGAATGCCGCCAGCTGAAAAATCTGATTGAAGAGTTGCTAAGAGAAAACAAGTTGCAGCAATTCGTAAAAAAGAATAGCAACAATCCTGCATCGTCGAGTCAGGGGCAGCGGGCCCCTGTTCATCAGCCTGGGGCAGGAGAGAAAGCTACGGGGCACGAATCTGGAAGGCCCGTTATCAATGTCATTTCAGGAGGACCTCACCCAGCTGGTAAAAGTTGGGGTGAGATGGAGAGATATTCCAGGGCTTTGAAATATGCTCCAGCCGAAGAAAACGTCTTTGTTCTAGAAGACACTACGCCCCTTAAACAACAGAAAACTTTCAGTGACGATATTATTTTCAGAGCCAGAGATTCTACAGGTATTGAAGCTCCTACTTTAGATCCCTTGGTCATCTCGGCTGGTATTGGACCAGCCATTGTCAGAAGAGTCCTCATTGACTGCGGAGCATCATGCAATATTCTCTTCAAGAAGACATTTGACCAGATGAAAATCCCTATGATCGATGTGCAAGCCTCATCACAGAAAATCGTGGGCTTCACAGGGGAGCCAAAGCAACCAGTAGGAACCATCGATTTGTTTGTAGAACTTGGGGAAGGAGAAAGGAAAGTGGCCCGAAAGCAAACATTTGTGATTGTCGATGAGTTTTCAGCCTATAATGCTTTTCTTGGCCGTCCAACACTCGCAGCATTCAAAGCTATCCTAGCCCCGTGGTGCCTCACTATTAAATTCCCTACTGACAATGGAGTAGGAGTTATAAAAGGGGATCAAAATGCTGCGCGAGAATGTTATTGGACAGAGCTGCGAGAGTCAAGAAAAAGAGAAATGGGAAAGGATGCGGCAACTCCAGTCCGCATCAAGGAACCAGCTTTGTAGCAATTACAGAGCGGACCCTGCACTGGCGAGCACAGCGGGGCACGGAAAGAAATGGATCCCAGAAAAGCCAGTACAGGGGAGAATAGAGTAGTACCGGTGGAAACGACAATTCCGGTACCTGTTGACCCGAAGGACCCAAATAAGGTGTTGAATGTGGGTTCGCAGCTTAATGTGTCAATTCAGAATGTCTTGATATCTTTCCTGAAAGCAAATCTGGATGTCTTTGCTTGGACTCATGCCGATATGTGTGGGATATCCCCAGAAGTTGCAGTACACGCTCTGAATATTGACCCAAAGTTTACGCCAGTTAAACAGAAAAGAAGAACCCAAGGTCCAGAAAGGTCAGCAGCATTAAAAGAAGAAGTTGATCGACTCATGGAAAATAACTTCATCAAAGAATCTACGTATCCGAATTGGGTTTCAAATCCTGTGTTGGTCAAGAAAGCTAATGGAAAATGGAGAGTATGCATCGACTTTTCTGATCTAAACAAGGCTTGCCCCAAAGATTGCTTCCCATTACCCAGGATCGATCAACTGGTAGACGGAACTGCGGGACATGAATTGTTATCCTTCATGGATGCCTACTCCGGTTATAACCAAATCATGATGCATGAGCCGGATCAAGAGGATACAAGATTTATCACAGATGTTGGACTTTATTGCTACAGAGTTATGCCCTTCGGATTGAAAAACGCAGGGGCAACCTACCAAAGACTTGTTAATGCTATGTTCAAACCGCAATTGGGCAAAACTATGGAAGTCTACGTCGACGACATGTTAGTGAAGTCCAGGAAAGCAGTGGATCACATTGAACACTTAGCAGAAATGTTCGCAGTCCTCCGGAAATACAGAATGAAACTTAACCCTCTGAAATGTACATTTGGGGTCGAATCCGGAAAGTTCTTAGGTTTTATTGTCAGTGCTAGGGGCATAGAGGCTAGCCCAGCTCAAATTACCGCCTTAAAAGAAGTTAAAGCTCCTAGAACGAAGAAGGAATTGCAAAGTCTCAACGGAAAGGTCGCCGCTTTGAATCGGTTCATTTCCAAAGCTACTGATAAATGCATCCCGTTCTTCGATGCCCTGAAAAAAGGAAAGAAGAACTTTGAATGGACTCCCGAATGCCAAAAAGCTTTTGAAGAGTTGATCCGTCATATGGAAACGCCTCCGATACTTTCTAGGCCAGGCGATGGTGAGGATCTTCTTATATACTTGGCAGTATCATCTCATGCTCTAAGTGCAGCGCTGATACGGGAAGACAAAAGGATTCAACATCCAGTTTACTATATCAGCAAAAGACTCACTGGGGCAGAGCTGAATTACTCCAAGTTGGAAAAACTCGCCTATTGCCTACTAGTTGCATCGAGGAAACTGAGGCAATATTTCCAAGCTCATCCTATCAAAGTACTCACTGATCAGCCTCTAAAGCAAGTCCTATTTCGCCCTGAAACTTCGGGTCGTCTTCTAAAATGGAACATTGAACTTAGTCAATATGACATCACCTATCACCCCCGAAAAGCAATCAACGGACAAGCTTTAGCTGATTTCATTGCAGAATTCACAGAGAAAGATAATGGTGAGGAAAAAGCGGTCAATGATTCTCCAATCCAGTGGAAGATGTATGTTGATGGCGCAAGAAATGACAACTGTTCTGGAGCCGGAGTGGTACTTGAAACTCCTGAAGGTCGATCATTATGTTATGCACTAAGACTGGAATTTCCTTCAACAAACAATGAAGCAGAATATGAAGCTCTTATTGCAGGTCTGAAAATCACTAAAGAGCTGAACATTCAAGCATTACAAATTTTCAGTGATTCTCAGCTTATTGTATGCCAAGTCAAGAAAGAATTTCAAGCAAAAGGTGGAAATTTGCCTTCCTACTTGTCAAAGGCTTGGGAACTCCTATGTGAACTCGGTCACTATTCAATAAGCCACATTCCTCGGGAAGAGAATATGAAGGCAGATTCCCTCGCAAAGTATTCAAGTTCTGGTGAAGCTCAACTATTGGGATTGGTCCCTGTAGAAGTCCTTTCAGCGCCAAGTATAGACGAGATGGATATAGACTGGATTGTGAATGTATCTCAAGAACAAGAGTCATGGATGACTCCAATACTGGATTACCTACTCAGGGGTTCTCTGCCAGAAAACTCGATAGAAAGACGAAAGCTTCTAAGAAAGGCCTCTCGCTATGTAATTCAGGATGGCCGATTATACAGACGGGGATTCTCAATGCCATTGCTTCGATGTGTATCCCGGGAAGAGTCCAAAACAATCCTAGCTGAAGTGCATGGAGGAGAATGCGGTGATCATTCAGGTGGTCAAACACTAGCAAAGAAAATTCTCCGATACGGATATTTTTGGCCAGAAATTAATCGGGATGCCACAGATTACTCCCAAAAATGTGACAAGTGCCAAAGATATGCCAAAATTCCTAGAGCACCTTCTACCGAACTCACACAGATGGTCAGTCCATGGCCATTTGCAATTTGGGGAATGGATCTCATCGGGCCGCTACCAACTGCTAAATCAGGGATTAAATATGCTATTGTTGCAGTTGATTATTTTACTAAGTGGGCTGAAGCTGAACCATCGGCTACTATCACTTCTAAGAAAATGATAAGCTTTGTGACCAAGAATATCATTTGCAGATACGGTGTGCCTCAGAAAATAATCACAGACAATGGTACTCAGTTTGAAAGCGAGGAATTCCAGGATTTTTGTAAACGATTCAAAATCCAGAAAAGCTTTTCGGCAGTAGCTCATCCGCAGGCAAACGGGCAAGTGGAAGCAGTGAACAAGATCATCAAATCAACCATCAAAAAGCAACTCGAAAAAGCAAAAGGTGGTTGGGTCGATAAACTACCACTTGCACTATGGGCATACAGAACTACTCACAAAACTGCAACTGGGCATACTCCTTTTTCGTTAGCATACGGATCGGAAGCAATGATCCCGGTTGAAACAGAGGTCCCTTCACACAGAAGAATCCATTTCAATCAAGCGGAAAATGAAAAGCTGCAACTTGAAGCGCTGGATTTCCTTGATGAAAAAAGAGATGAAGCTAACCTCAGAGTTGCAGCTCATCAGCAAAGGATAGCCAGACATTTCAATTCCAAAGTTCGTCAACGCAGCTTTGAAATTGGAGATCTAGTCCTGAAAAGAATTATGACCGCGACAGGTGTGTTTGGGCCAAATTGGGAAGGACCATATGTAGTAGGTCAGAAGCTTCTTGACGGCACATTCAAGCTCACCACTGTTGATGGAGAGCAAATTCCAAGGGCATGGAACAGCAACCACTTGCGTCCATACTTTACTTGAAAATTTTGTTGAAAAATTGTAAAAAGAATTATGGATGTATGATTCTTGTAATTGAAAGCAATTGTGAAACTGATGCAAGTAAATAATGAAAAAAAATATAAAGTGGATGTAGGCCCAATTTCATGGCCGAACCACTATAAATCTTGTGTTCCTTATTATCATTATATGCTTGCTTTGTTTTCGATATAAAAATACATAAGATGTATTGCTAAAATGTCAATTTAAATTTTTGCAGACCATGGAAATAAAACTTGCGCATAATAAGACTGAGCGATTCTCACCATCATTCAACAAACAAATTTCAAGTCACAAAGACCCCGAATTCAAATCCTAGATAGGAAATGCTTCAATTGAACGGCTAATGATTTCGATAGAAACGAGCCCTTGCTGATAAATTGAGATCGTTTGAACAAACAAACATCCAATTAAGAAGCTAGTGCCCGTTCTCACGAACTTGCCTGGCAATGAAGTACACTTCCTTGGATTAAACAAGCCACTTGTGAGAGAAAGGGGAATGAAAACTTGAAAAGAAAAAAAAAAAGAGGATCGCTGAAAAGGCATAAGCAAGTGAACAGAGGAACAACCAAAGCTACCATCAGCGGCACAAGTCCTCTTCGGAGGCGCAACTCTTCGGAGGATAAAAGACCTCTAATGGGTCATACGCCACAAAAAAGAAAGTTCTCTACTCAACAAAAAAGATTGGAGGAGTCATGACCCTCCAACCATGAGAGAGTAACTTCCAGGCGATGAAAACCCTCTCTGAGGCACATTTCACCAGGAGTTGAAGTGTTATAACCGCTCTTCGGGATTTCACTTCACCAGAGTTGAAATGTAAACAAAATAAAAGCCCTCTTCGGAGGCCCATTTCACCAGGAGTTGAAGTGTTATAACCGCTCTTCGGGATTTCACTTCACCAGAGTTGAAATGTAAACAAAATAAAAGCCCTCTTCGGAGGCACATTTCGCCAGGAGTTGAAGTGTAGCAACTGCTCTTCGGAATTTCACTTCACCAAAGTTGAAATGCAAAAACAAAGACCTTCTTGAAAGCACACGTTTCACCGAGATTGAAATAAAACTTCCAAGTGTTGAAACGTGAAAAGGCTTTCTTCAAAGGCACAACTCTTTGGGGGTACACGTTTCACCAAGATTGAAATAAAACTTCCAAGTGTTGGAACGTGAGAAATCCCTCCTCAGAGGTACAACCCCCTCCCGGGAACACAATTAAGAAGAAAGACCTCTTTGGAAACCCACGTTTCACCGAGATTGAAATAAAACTTCCAAGTGTTGAAACGTGAAAAGGATTTCTAAAGCATAACTCTTTGGAGGTACACGTTTCACCGAGATTGAAATAAAACTTCCAAGTGTTGAAACGTGAAAAATCCCTCCTCAGAGGTACAACTTTCTATATATATATAAAAAAAAATCCTCATCAAAAGCGTACTTTAACTTTCAAAGGAAAAGTAATTTGCCTACTATGGAAAATGATCGTAAAAAAAAAAAAAAAAAAAAAAGAGGAAGTTAAAGTACCCTTCAGAGGTCCGCTTTACCACATAGAGGAATTCACTTGGTAAAATATGCACATAAGCAAAAGAAAAAAGTGATTTCTTCGTACGACAAAGCGTAAAAACTTATACGAAGGGAGTTGTACTCTATAAAAATTTTCTTTAAAGAATAAAATAATTATTCTTTAACAAATAAGAGTGCAAGTCCCCTCGAAGTATAAAATATTGTAGCAAGCTTAAGGTATGGGGGCAACATGGTATAGTAGCATAGCTGCATCAGTAAAGTAATACTCAAACAACATACCATAAGCCCGCTGCAATATCGTGTAAATAAACTTGTGCAAGAAATAAAATAAATAGTAAATGCATTCTCAAATTCAAACAGAAGTTTGTACAAACGAAGAATCATTTTATTCAATTATAATGCAGATACAGGTTTTCAAAATAAAAGCGGGGGCCGGTACCCGCACAACTCTCGGCCAGTTCATACAAAAGGCAAAAAGCTAAAATCTTCACTTCTTCTTCCCTCCTTTGGACCCTTTACTCGGTCGAATAACCAGCTTTTCAGGACGGCCAATGGGTATAAGGGAAGTGGGAGAGGCAGGTGTAACCGGTCCAACTTCCGGCTCCTCTTCAGTGGCGGTGATTTTCTTCCCCCTCCTCTTTGATGTCCCACGCTTCTCTCTCCTCTGTGAGGAAGACTCACTCCCCGGAGTGACAAGTTTTGATAGAACAATGTCGTCAGAAGGAGTCCGTTCCGGGGAAATGTCACCTCCCTCAGGTCTCTCATCTTTCTGCTCTTGCGAAGCGATGGGATCATCCAAGCCGTGAAGAGCCTCTATTTGTTCCTCCTGTGATCCAGGTTGCGAGGCAGAAGGAGGCACCGCCGGAAGAGACGAAGGAAGGATGACCGGAGGAGTAGAAGTTTGAGCAGTGCTTGGTACTCTCTATACAGAAGAAAAAAGGTTAAAGTCAGTAAAAAGAGGAGATGAGGGTTCACCAATGAAGTCAGTAAAGAGAGGAGATGAAGGCTCGTCAAGGTTGAGAAAATAGCCAAGGAGCTCGTGAAACTCATGTGAAATAAGCGAGTAACCAGCTTGAGCAGAATTGACAGTAGCGAAATTAACAGTGAAGTTACCTGAAGAAGCTGGTTTCCTGATATCGACTTCATAAGCTTGCGTATCAGCGCTCTCTTCACCCTCGTCTCCACCTTGTGTGCTTGTAATATCAGCGGTAACTTTGGTGGGAGAAGCGAGATGGGAACTGGAACCAATAATGTCGACTTCAGACGAAGAAGGTGGTTGGACTAGAGTAGTTGAAGTGGTTTTCCCCAGCTGATCCCCTTCCGTCACTTCGGTTCTTAGTTTGGCAAGTTGTTCCTTTCCCCTGGCGAGAGCAGCGCGAGCGTCTTCATCAAAATAATGCCTTTCCAGGGCTGACTCATCATAACCAGCACCTTCAGCACCAAGCATATCGAGGGCGGCCTCCCACACTTCAGCTAAAGTGATCTCATACTTGGGACCAAGAAAGGCGAGGCTTCCACGCCCCAAGACGCTATGCAAGTAGAAGTCGAATAATGTTGAGCCGAAGCTGTTTTTGGTCGCCTCATGAGATTCTTCGGCTGCGATTTTGCCGGCGACAGCCTCATCGCGCTCCCTTTCAGTTCTGGCAAGCTGAAGCTTGAGCATTTGTATCTCCGCCTCCTGGGAGTTGTTTTTCTTTCGAAGCTCGGCAATATCAGAGACATAGCCGTCACTGATTCTTTTTTGTACTTCAAGCCTGTCCTCAGCGTCTCTCTGACTGGCATGAGCATCTCTAACTTGTCTGAGAAGCACTTCTTCTTTTTGAGAGTATGAAGTAGAGGAAGCAGCAAGCTCATCTTTCAACTTCTCAACCTTTGCTTCGAGCTCCTCGTTGTAGGAAGTAATACTTCTCATCTCGGTATCATGCTGCTCAAGGACCTTTTGCCACTCAGCCTTATCGTTTTCCATGGTGAGCATAGCCTCTAAGTTGGCGCGGTTAACTCGTTGAAGCTCATCAACAAGCTTCTGCCAGTTTGACATCCTCTCGATATCAAGTTTAACGGCATCAAGATTTCGTAGCATAGCAGGCTTGTCAATAGGGACTAGGTCGAGATCGAACCTCACACCCTTTAAACACCACTGCGGAAAACGACTTTGTAAAGTGGCTGGGCCCGGTCCCACTTGAAATTTAGGCCTACTTATTATTGTCTGGATGTCCTCCTTCCCAAGAGCAGGAGAGTCAGAAGTAATGTCAAGAGGGGCAGGGGCAGTAGGCTTTTCGGGAATAGCGGAAGCATGTCTCTCACCATGTCGAGCTCGTTTGCCTGAATCTTCAGCTACATGACCTTTTCCTTGGTCGTCGTGAGATTTCCTTTTGTGCGAGTCATCACTCCTCTGCAGAGAATCATGGTGCTCATCCCTATCCCTTCTGTCATAACGCTCTTCTGCATCCCTCCTTTCACGAGCCTTTCGAGCAGCCCTCTCTTCGTCAGACTCTCTATAGGAGGGAAAGTAACGCCGATAATCATATTGACCACGCCCCCCGTAGCGTTGGAAATCCTGATAATATGATCCGCCGCGTGTCATTAAAGAATCTGAAATAAGAAAAGAGGAGCTTCAGAAATCTTTAAAGTATAAGAAGATAAGTGCATAAATGTGCTGGAAAATCCTAAGTGTTGTGTGATGTGCAAGCTACACGCATTAAGCTACAAACCACTCTTTGGTGCAGAGGTGATGAAAGCTTGGGTATGAGGAGTTGGTGTTTGTGTTGGTGTTTGTCGAAGAAGAGACGTCGCCTCAATTACAGGAGAGATAGTTTTAGATACGTCATCTCTAAAAAGCTCCTGCGAAGTCACTATTATGTCGCTCAACCCCTCGTAAACATCGTCACCATCACGCTTGGTGGGACTTGTTTTCTCAATTCCTACATCAGCTAACCCCCCGAGAGGCCGTGAAGGTTCTTCTTCTTCCTCGATCGGGGTAAGCACCGTCTTACTGGATGACCCCATAATGTCGGTAGAAGTGGAACACTTCACCAAAGAAGCTTCAATATTAGACTCTTTTGATGCGAGTTGTTCGACAGTAACCGGGGCGTCAGGAGTTTTCGTCGGAGAATCGGGAACTTCTGTTGGAACTTCATGAGCATGCGTAGAACGAGAAGCATGTAGAAGCCCGTATTGGTGTAAAAATTCATCCTTCAGCAGAAATTTTATGCTCCTTTCTTCCGCAGCCACGGCACTCAACCTCTCGAAAACTTGTTTATGAATCGGATCTCTAGAAGGGAGAGGAAGTGCTGAAAAGAGCAAAGAATGAAGTTAGCAACTGAAAGTTCGGATCTCGGAAAAAGTTTCAAAAACGAAAAAATGGAAACACTAGTCTTACTTCCTATTCTCCAGATGGCATAAAAACCTGGAGGGCAACGAGCATAAAAGAACTGAGTCAAAAACCCGTGTGCACTCTCGGGCAAATCTAAAATGAGTTTGCGATTTCTCGCACCTCTCACAAGAATGATAGAAGGATGGTCTTTATTTTTCGCAAATGTGCATAAATAGCAGATTTCCTCAAAGCTAGGGAGGCGATCAAGCGTCTTCCTGAATAGCACGCCCAACCCCATCAAGATGGCATAACCATTGGGGTGCAGTTGAAAGGGAGATATAGTTAACCGAAGAAGGGTTTGTCGAAGAAATTCGTTAAAAGGAGGAATCGCTCCGCTTGAGCACATTTGGCGATTAACAGCAACAAAACCGTGAGGTGGTTGGTCAGCAAAGTCATTAGGTCCGGGAAGTAGAGCATCTGCTTCGGCGATGCCAAACTGGATGCATAATTGGCGAAAAGCCTTGTGGTTCAGAATGGTTGGCATTCTCTCTGGAGGATCGATCAATTGGTTAGCAACTGGAAAAATCTCCCCAGTTTGTCCTGCTTCTTCTAGTTGAGAAGTCATTCTACACAAGGAACTGGATATTCAAATGTGAAGGTGCACGTTTCCTAAAAGTATGAAGTGTTGTGTAGCAACTAATAAAATAACAAGTAAATATAACTGAAATCAAACTAATTGATGAATGTCAATTATAGAGCTTCAGAACTTGTTATTATAAGGGCAAGTACAGTATTGAGGCAAATAAGTCAGCTTTAGTTGATTACTTTAACACTGCTTTAATACTTCACTTGAACTTGTTAATTCACAACATTTCATTCACATAAATTCATGTAAGCTAATTGTTTCTTGTTTACTAATCTGTCGTTTGATGTGGGCAGTCAACGACAGTATATTCGTCCCATTTTTCTGCAAATACTGTATTTAACAAGTTGACAGGTTCAAAGGTTAAAATAATCTGCAAAGAAGTACAACAAAATTCATATCCATGCAACTTAGTCAAATTTTTTATGGAAATTTTTACAAGTCCTAGGTCGCCCAACGACCTAGTATAGGTCGAAGCTCTTATTAGGTCGCACTATGCAAGCTAAAAGGTCCATAGCAATGCAAATCTGTTCAAAGTTCAAACTCGGCAGCGACCTATCCAAGTGCAAACCATCCAAGTGCTAGGTCGGCAACGACCTAACTTCTATGCCACAGGAATTTAAGTCCTAGGTCGGCCGCAGCCAAACCAACCCAGCAGTTCAAACTTAAAGCAATGCGCTTTCGCCTAAGTCCTAGGTCGCAAAAGCCCTAGGTAGCAAGGTTTTATAGGTCGCACAGGTTCATGGGTTAGTTCGGGCATGATTTTAAGCAAGTTCCAGATCAAACTTAAAAAACTCGCTTCCCTCTGCACTTTCTTCCCCCTTAACCCATTAACCCGTTATCACTCACGTGCTACCACACCATCCTCCCTGGTAACCCATTAACCCGCTAGCACCTCAAAGCCTTCTTCATTTCTTCCCCAGTTGTAAGTCGGCCGGTTCGAAGTACTGCAATTCCCCATTATCCTCCTACATCATCACGAATTATCCAAAAATCCAATCCAAAACACCCCAAATTCATCATAAACCTGACGCGCTAGCATATTCACAGGGATCGCGGCAAAAAACTCAATAAAAATTGATCTAATCATAGTTTGTTGAGAAAAAACAGTGCATGAAATTGCATTAGGAACAAAGAATGCAACGCCTGCGATTTGATGGTAATCGAGTTATGATAAGGTTCACTTACGTAATCTGGTGATAGGATAATTGATGATGAAGTTGTTGGAGTTGTATTTGAAGGCTCAAAGGTTTGTTAATGGCGGAATGGAGGCTAAAGCAGATAGTGAGAAGAAGGAGCGACCTAGGTTATTTATATTCCAGAGTAACAAAACACGAACCGGTGCCACGGACCTAACCTCTTCCTTAGGTCGGATGCGACCTAGCAATCCTTCAGAGCACGAGTTAAGAAAGTCGAAGCACACGACCTATGGTTTAGTCGTATACTTCGAGGGGCAAATGTTAACTCCCTTCTGCAAACGACCTATAGATCAAAAAGCTGCGACCTAAAAGACGGCACGACCTAAAGGACAACGCAACCTAGCGACCTAAAAGTTTAACGACCTAGAGGATAGAGCAACTTAGCGGTTTAACGAAGCAAGCGACCTAAAGTAGCGGAGGTTAGCGACCTACAGGTAGTTGCGACCTAAAGGAAGACTCACTCTAACCAACCAACGACCTAAGGGGACTCAGCAACCTAAAGTCTTCAGCGACCTAGCGCCTTCATTACTCAGCGACCTAAAGTCTTTAGCGACCTAGCGCCTTCATTACTCAGCGATCAAAAAGCCAGAGCGACCTAAAGATCATATCAGCCTAAAGAGGCCGCGACCTAACAGAATGGCTCGACCTAAGATAGGTCGCCCACAACCTAAGGTAGGTCGTTCCCGACCTAGGGACAGTGTATCAGAAGGCCGCCTTTTCTATACTGCCACCAATAAGGTCGCTTACGACCTAGGACTTGTCGAAACGAGCTCGTGCATTCTTATGAAAGAAGGGGGAGGAGCCAGTGCTTCTTAGGGCGCCTACAACCTACGACCTTGCTTAGGTCGGTCGCGACCTACGACCTAACTCCGAGCAAAGCCTATAAATACGCCCCTAGCTCCAACTAGCAAAGGACCCTTTGGGGCTAATTCTCGAAGCACCGTTACTCTGCCATTTTCTCAACTCAAGCAGCACTCCAAGCACTCCAAACTCCAAGGACGCTATTACACACTTCAAAGAAGAATCACAATCATTCAAGATGAATTCGAAAGATTATTCTTCATGGGAGTTTGAACTATTTGTCTGAAGTTAATTGTAATTGAAGAAAGTGATATAAATTGTACTCATATCAGCAATAAAGAGAATCTAAGTGGACGTAGGCCTGATTTTGGGCCGAACCACTATAAAACTTGTGTTTTTACTGCTTTTCTGCAATCTCCTTACTTATAATTCTTTCCCGATCTATCGGGTGGTGCTTTCACAAATACACTTCACACACCGGGGTGTTAGCGTTCAAATTTAAGCGTTAACAGCCTTGATTTGCGAATATTTAATAAATTTTGAACATTCAAATAATAGGTTTTATAACTATAATATAATTCTTTTAAATAATAACAAATTATGGTAAAATGAATTTGTAACGACCTAAGATTTTGCCACTTTGAAATAGACTGTTTAAATATATTTTGTATAATCAATATATGGATTTTTATTAGCAAATAAATCTATTTTAATTATTTAATAATGATGATAAAATAGTTTTCAAAATTTGTTTACCAATATAGATAGTTCAAATGAAAACAGAAAATGTGACCGAATAATGTTTTCCGAAATTCCAACTTTTCGGCACTCGAAAATCGTCGGGAAAGTTGTAGACACTTGGTGCAACATGCACACATTTATATATGTTTGGATTAGTATTAGTTAAGCATACTTATGTACATTAACTTATATATATATACACACACACACCCCTAAGCTTGGATGTGACAAATTATGTTATAAAAGGCACACACACACACACACACACACACACACACATAAACGCATTTATATATATATAAAAATCACCGCTATATGTTTAGACACACACATGGAAGATCTAACATGATTCAAGGGATGAAAAGGAGAGGGAGGACATGTTCTAGGGTAGGAGGGAGACAGAGGTGCATGCATGTGTGTATATTTAAATATAACCACTTTATATTTTAGAAATATTTTCCTAAGCCTATAAATACTCCTTCCATTTCATAATTTTCATTTTACAATCTCCATCTTAATTTCTAAAATTACTAAGAGCTTGAGAAAATATATCCATGGTTCTCTTCATATTTTCTAATTTGAGAAAAAACACTTCTTTCTACTTAAAATCTTCTCTTTAGTTCACTAAACAACTTCTACATATACTACAACACTTCTCTTCCCAGCTATAAGTCCACATCCTCAACAAACACCCATGGCCAATCCCAAAAACATGCATGGCCGAGCCTAATTTAGGTGTAAAATCATCCAAAGTCTTCTCATTTGCAAGTTAATACCAAGATCTAGGTTGAATCCAAGTTTTAGTGTGAGTTTGGTGAGTAAAGTTCGTGTTTCTAAAACTCAAGTTACTAACTTTTTAAAGTTGTAAAATTTATGTGTTAAAATATTGCTTAAGTATGTGGTGATGTCATATGTTGTGTATGCATGCATATATGTTGATTCGGTGTTGGTTGCTTATGCCGAAGTTTGAGTAGGAGATAAAGATTATACCTTGAATATTGGAAAAGTTAGTTAGTATTGTGAAGTAATACTTTGTTTATGATGATGTTATAAGGTTATGATGTTTATGTTATGTTTGAATGTTGTATTTGTTATATGTGGGTTCATGACATGAAGATAGCGATTAGCTAACCAAAAGCAACGTAGAAATCTGCTTTTTGTCGAAAGTTTGATTTTTGTTTCAAAGTGAAAAGTTTTCAAGTTTAAAATTTGATTTTGGTCTCAAAAGTTTGTTTTAACTTTTTAAAGAAGACAATAGTTCAAAGTTGATGTTTTAAAAGTTAGAAAATCAAAATTTCAAGTTTTAAAAACTACGGTTCCGTATAGCGAAAGTCGCTATATGCGTAGTTCAAAAAATCTAACTATTTTTCTAATCTTAACTTGTTTTAACTTAAAATATTTTTAGAAAATATTTTCTTACTTAAATTCAGTAATCAGAGAAGAATTATATTTTTTTAATGTTTTTTAATTAACTAATTATTTAATATAGGTAATTAGTACTTAATCATTCGTTAATAATGGTTTTTAAACTTAAATGTTAATCAATTAAGTTAATCATGATTTTTACTTAATCAAAGTTAATTACTATTTAATTTTTTATTTACAATTAATTAATTATTATTTAATTAATTATTTAAGATAATTTTTTTATTAACTGTTATTTTAAAAAAGAGATTTTATTTAATTAATCTTTGATTTAAGTTAATTATGTTTTAATAAGGTTTAACTAAGGTTAAATTAATTTTAATTAGAGTTTAATTACTGTTTAACAAGGGTTTTATTATAATTAAGAAGGGTTTTAATTATTTTAAAATCGCTTCGAGTTTAAGTAAACAGTTTTTTTTAAACTATTTTCTTTTCAAATTTCTTTAAATCAAGGGATTTCTATGTCGCTTACCCTTAAGTAACCTTATACGATTAGGAAAAATAAATGACATCTATTAGCAGAACAAAACTTCATTCTGCTATTACAATTAACTTGGACATTTACTTAAGTTGACTAATTGTTATGTGTTGATCCCTTATATTCCTGTTGTTATGTGATGCTATGTAAACTGGATAAGTAAAATTAAATTAAAAACACCATTGTGGTCATTAAGCCTCTATTTGATTTTGTAAGGATAAATATTTTATTTTATTTTTGAAATGGTTCCAAAGTTATTGCATTTTAAACAAGATATTTAAACGATGAGTTGGCAAGTGGTTTTATTAAAGATGTTTTAACTCATGGAAATGGTTTTCAATGTAATAAAAAGATGTTTACAAAGAGTTTTCTAAATGATTTGTATATTTATAAAAAGAAGTTTTTATATAGAGTTTTATAAAGGGATTTGAAAATTTATAAGGTGTTTTGGGTAAATGGATTTGAGTTTTAAATAAAGAAGATTTCATAAATAAAGGAGATTTATAAAATGAATTTGGTTATTAGAGGAAGCTAATTTGACTTAAGGTTATTTACGAAGTTGTTTAAATAGGAAAGGTTTATAAAAAAGTTATATACATGATTTTAGGGTATTTATTAAAGAATTTTTAGAAAATGATTTGGATATTCATAAAGCAAGTTTATAAAAAGGTTTGGATGTTAATAAGAAAGTCATATAAAAAGTTGGGATATTATAGAAGCAAATTTAAATAAATGATTTCGAATATTTATAAAAAGGTTTTATAAATGATTGGGAAAGTTGGAAAGTATTTTGATATGGATTTAGATTTCAAGTAAAAGAGATTTCATGATTGAAATAGATTTGGTTAAAATGAATTTATCATAAGAAATATAAAAAGAATTTAGGATCTAGGTTTCTCTAAATTTTGCTTTTAAAAATGGTGGTACGGAACATCCGTTCCACACTTAACACCGAGTAATAGTGTTTAGGATCATCCTTACCTCCAATTTATGCAACATTTGTTTAATCCGTTTTAACATGATTTAGAAGTAAGAAGTTATTTACAAAAGTTTTATGAATATACTTATGTCAGAGAGATAAGTATATGGATGTTTTAGACTAACGTTTTTGGATGAGATTTATTAAATAAAGATTTGTATTGAGTCTTAGTGGTTACGTGGATAAATAAATCTCAAACAGAATTGGTTGTTGTTTGTTTGTTTGATAGTTAAATAACCGACTATCAAATCTGGACCTATTATTACTTCAGAGGTATGTCGGGTATATTCAATTCCCCTGCTGAGGACTTAATTGCTTAATGCATACTTACAAAAGAACTGGAATTGAGTTACTCGAAAATTATCGCTTAGTTTTGGAGACATAGTTCCTCGAATTTTTATGAACCACTCCAAACTAATAACGAATGATGTTAAATCATATTGAACTATGTTGTGGAGTTATATTATTCTTCCCGGGGGTGATTCCAAAATGGAAGATGGTAATGGGGAATGTTTGTTCGATCTCGAAACAATTTGCATGGATGAATGATGGCATTATGATGCAGCTAAGGTCAGAGAAGAAGTTGTACAATTTTTAAGCAGGAGTCTCACGCAGTGTAGTATGATGAGTCATCCTAAGGAGTTACAGGGGGGAGTGATAACCATAAGTCGCATAGAGAAGGTATCGGATTTGAGTCGGTCGCGAGTCAATGATAGCTTGAGTCAGTTACGAGCTAAGGAAGGATGGCAGCGACCTAAGGAAAGACTGAAGGAAGAGATAACTGGATACAAAGAGGAAGGGTGCCGAGTCAACGAGTTACGACTCATGATGAGTCGACCTAATTTGAGTCGTGAACGAGTCAGTGAAGATATGAGTCGTTCCCGAGTTAACTGGCTATCAAAAGGGGACTGTGCCGAGTCAACGAGTCACGACCTAGATGAGTCGGCCAGAGTTAACTCGCTTGAAGAGACATGCCGAAGGGAGGCTATGAGTCGGTGAAGCCTTGAGTCGTATGAGTCGTTGTACCTTTAATTCGTTGTGTGATGAAGTGTTGTGTTGAGTCGTGGGTGTATAAGTCGTTACCGACTTAGTATAGGTCGTAAGATATGTTGTTGTAAGTATGTATAGTACTAAGTCGTGTACGACCTAAATGTTGAGTCGGCAATAGCCTGAGTCGGTCCTGTAAGTAGATAAGTTGAATCGTACATCTTTGAGTCGTGTAAATTGTGTTGTGTCGTTAAGTCGGCAACGACTTATGATGAGTCGGGGGGGGGGGGGGGTTTCATGAGTCGCATACGACTTAAGAAGTGGCGTGAGTTGTAAATGCTATAAATAGCCGTATGTGTCATTTGTAAAGGTGGTTGATTTTTGAATAAAATTCTCTTTTGTTAGCTTTGTGCTTTCATTCCAATTGGTAGTTGAGTGTAATCTCCTATCTCCACTTACGTCATTCGAGTGCGCTCGAATCCACGTTTGTTGAAGCCGATTCACGGAATCTAGTGCGCTAGATCAACGTGCGAAGAATCGTAGATCTTTAAACACGGTATAGTGCGCTATCAACGTGTTTGAGATAGCTAGAGTTCGGTATCTTTGGATCAACGAACTTGGGCATTTTGGTATCTTCAACTCACCGATTGTTACATTTCACCGATTGAAGTTTGTTTCGATTAATCCGCTGCGTCATTATTTGGTATCGGAGCCATACTTAGCCAATCATAGCTAAGTTGATTCTTGGAACCAAGTTTTTGAAGTTTTTGAAGTTTTTGAAGTTTGAAGGAGTTCATTGTGTTCTTGTTGAATTTGTAACAACATTAGAGTGTTTGATTCATTTCATTTTGGATCGAGGAGTTGGAAATTGTTTGGATCTATCTTGGGTTTTTGCGCGCCAAGGTTTGAAGTGCTTGAATTTGTTACCGAGACAAGTTGGACCGAGGCAAGTCATAGCCGAGTCAAGGTTGAGCCGTGTTGAACCATTGCCGAGCTAAAGCCTTGCCGAGTTAAGTGTTGAACCGTAACTTGTTGAAACTTTGGAGTTTTGTGTTTGAATTGTAGAAGTTTGTGAAGTTTTCAATCATGCCACCAAGGAGAGCTAATCGTCATCAAAACGTTGAAGCTTTGTATCGTAGAGAAGAAGCCGAGCTTATGGAACAACGTATTAATGAGAAGTTTGATGAAGGCATTGGTAAATTGGAGAAATTGATGAATGATTTGAATCAAAGGAGGAGATCACCAAACTCGAACCATGGAGGAAACCGAGTTTCGCCATCGGTTATGGAAGCGAGGAGGGTATCACCACATTCTTGTAGAGATAGAAGAGAAACATCAATTTCATCGCGAAGAGATCATCATGACTATGCACATGAAGAGAGGAGAAGTCAACGTGAATTTGACAATGAAGCAGATAGAGATGAAGAGAGACATAGTCAAAGAAGCATGCATGAACGAAGGGATGATAATGGTCGAGATCGATGTAGACGTACTTTTGATTTTGTTGAAGAAGGTGATAGAGCTAGTATTCATTATCGAGATCGAGACCAAGTTCGAAATTCTTATCGGGATGTTGAAGATGATCGTCGATGGGAATCGGGTATGAAAATGGAGATTCCGGAATTTAAAGGCGGGATGGTTGTTGAAGAATTCTTAGATTGGATTTCTAATGTTGAAGAGATCTTTGATTTCAAGGAGGTTCCTGAGCATAGAAGGGTGAAGTTGGTTGCTACTAGGTTGAGGGGGAGAGCTTTGGCGTGGTGGCAACAAACTAAACTTACTAGGGAGAGAATGGGAAAGTCAAAGATAGAATCATGGGATAAGATGAAGAAGTTGATGAGATCTACTTTCTTACCTTATAATTACCAATCACTTATGTACCAAAGGTTGCAGAATCTGAGGCAAGGGACGAAGTCTGTTAGTGATTATGCTGATGAATTTTACCAACTCATTGCCAGAAATGATATTATGGAAACGGAGGAACAACTAACTGCTAGATTCATTGGGGGATTGAGAATGCAGATCCAGGATATGGTTAATATGTTTGATCCTAGATCAGTTGCAGAGGCACATCAGAAAGCGTTGGCTTGGGAGAAGCAAGGAAGGCGTGGAGGTGGTGTGTTTACTAATTCCAATAATCAAGCAAGGGGTGTTGGTGGAAGTTCTAATGTTCCTAAACCTGTTTCAAAGCCAGTGGTGAAGGAGGCTGAGAAGGCGAAGGTTAGCAGTGGGTTCAAGTGTTATAATTGTCAGGAGTTGGGTCACAAAAGCAATGAATGTCCGAAGCCGAAGAAGAGAACCATGGTTGCAGAAGTTGAGGAGGATGATGGTGAGGAGGCAGAATGTTCAAATACACCTTATGTTGAGGAGGAAGAAGAATTGTTTGGAGATGAAGGTTGTAATCTTATGATGAGGAGAAGTTTCTTGACACCAAAGCAAGAAGAGGATTCTAGTTGGTTGAGAAGCAATATTTTTCAGTCGACATGCACTATTCTGGGGAAAGTTTGCAAGTTCGTTATTGATGCGGGAAGTTGTGATAATATTATTTCTACAGAGGCAGTGAGGAAATTGAACTTGAAGACTGAGAAGCATCCTAAACCGTACAAGCTAGCATGGTTAAGGAAGGGTGGTGAAGTGAAAGTGTGTCGAAGAGCTTGTGTTAATTTTTCTATTGGGAAGAAATACAAAGATGAAATTTGGTGTGATGTAGTGGACATGGATGTTTGTCACTTGTTGTTGGGCAGACCGTGGCAGTTTGATAGAGCAGTACAACATGATGGTCGTGCCAATAGTTACAGTTTCATGTTCGAGGGTACGAAAATCACTTTGGTTCCTAAGAAGCAACAGCAGAAGGAGAGCAAGCTAGAGGAGATTGAGGAATTGAAAACTTTATTATCTTTGAAGGAGTTTGTGAAAGAAGTAGAAGATGAACCCGAGATGTTTTTGTTGATTGGGAGAGAGAGTAGTGAAGAAGTTGAAATTCCAGAAGCAGCAAAGCCAATTTTGAAAGAATTTGAAGATGTCTTTCCAAAGGAGTTGCCTAAGGAGTTACCGCCACTTAGAGACATTCAACATCAAATTGATCTTGTTCCGGGAGCAGTGTTACCACATAGACCACATTATCGAATGAGTCCGAAGGAACATGAGGAATTACGAAGGCAGGTGGAAGAGTTGTTGGAACAGGGACGTGTTCAGGAAAGCTTGAGTCCTTGTGCCGTGCCAGCATTATTAGTGCCGAAGAAGGATGGAACATGGAGAATGTGTACAGATAGTCGAGCTTTGAACAAGATTACTGTTCGTTATAGATTTCCTATGCCAAGGTTGGATGACTTACTGGATCAGTTGAGTGGGGCAACTATATTTTCGAAGATTGATTTGAAGAGTGGTTATCATCAAATTCGAATCAGACCTGGAGACGAATGGAAGACAGCTTTCAAGACGAGAGAGGGGTTGTACGAATGGTTGGTTATGCCATTTGGTTTGTCAAATGCACCTAGTACATTCATGCGGGTGATGAATCAAATCTTTAGACCATTCATTGGGAAGTTCGTCGTGGTTTATTTCGATGATATTCTGATATACAGCAGGAGTACGGAGGAGCATGTTCAACATTTGAGGGAAGTATTGATTATTCTTCGTGAGGAACAATTTTATGCTGCTACGAAGAAATGTGTGTTTATGACGCACAGAGTTCTATTTCTGGGTTATGTTGTTTCAAGAGAAGGTATTCAAGTTGACCAGAGTAAAGTTGAAGCTATTAGAAATTGGCCACAGCCGAGAACTATCACTGAAGTTAGAAGTTTTCATGGATTGGCATCATTCTACCGAAGGTTCATTCCACACTTCAGTAGTGTGATGGCACCAGTTACCGATTGCATGAAAGTGAAACAATTTGTATGGTCAGAAGAAGCGGGAGTTGCTTTTGAGAAGATCAAGGAATTGTTGACGTCTGCACCAATTCTTGTTTTACCGAATTTTCAGTTATTGTTTGAATTGCATACTGATGCTTCGAAGGTTGGTATTGGAGGAGTTCTGAGTCAGAATGGAAAGCCAATTGCTTATTTCAGCGAAAAGTTGTCAGGGGCAAAGATGAGATACAGTACATATGACGTTGAGTTTTATGCTGTTGTGCAAGCTGCCAAGCATTGGAGGCATTATCTGTTTCAGAAGGAATTTGTTCTTTATACTGATCATGAGGCATTGAAGCATTTACAGGGGCAGGATAAGATTTCAGCGAGACATGCATCTTGGATTGCATATTTACAGCAGTTTACTTTTGTCGTTAAGCACAAATCAGGGGTGACAAATCGAGTAGCTGATGCTTTGAGTAGGAGGAGTCATTTATTAACGACAATGAAGGTTGAAGTGACGGGGTTTGAAATGTTGCCAGAGATGATTAATGAAGATCCTTACTTTGTGAAATATGTTGAGAAAGTGAAGGGTGAGAGTACCGATGAATTTACGTTGGTTGATGGTTTTCTGTTTAAAGGGAATCGTTTGTGTATTCCAGACTGTAGCTTGAGGTTGAAAATTGTCAAAGAGTTACACGAGGAAGGACATGTGGGCCGCGATCGTACTTTGCAATTGATTTCACAGTCTTACTTTTGGCCGTCGATGAGAAAAGAGGTTGAAAGATTCGTGGAGAGATGCCATATTTGTCAGGTGTCAAAGGGAACAGCAACGAATGCAGGGTTGTATATGCCATTACCTGTACCGTCTAAGCCATGGGTTGATATTAGCATGGATTTTGTTTTGGGTTTGCCTAGAACTCAAAGGGGAAATGATTCGATATTTGTTGTGGTGGACAGGTTTTCGAAGATGGCACATTTTGTTGCTTGCAAGAAGACAGCGGATGCAGTTCGAGTAGCACAGTTATTTTTCAAGGAGATCTATCGACTTCATGGATTGCCAGAGTCTATTGTGTCGGATAGAGATACTCGTTTTCTGAGTCACTTTTGGTTGAGTTTGTGGAAGATGGTGGGAACGAAACTGAAATTTAGTAGTGCTTATCATCCACAAACTGATGGACAGACAGAAGTTGTTAACAGGTCATTGGGAAATTTGTTGCGTTGTCTTGTACAGGATAACTTGAGAAGTTGGGACATGAAGTTATGCCAAGCTGAATTTGCACATAATCATGCAGTGAATCGTAGCACGGGATTCAGTCCGTTTCAGATTGTTTATTCAAATTTACCCAGGGGACCGTTGGATTTGGCAGTAGTACCGCAGTCGAAGGGGACAGTTAAACGAGCTGTTGATTTTGTTGATGAGCTGACTGAATGTCATAAAATCGTTCAGGAACGATTGGAAAAGTCGAATGAGAAGTATAAGAAGTCTGCAGATTTGAAGCGACGAAATGTTGAATTTAACGAAGGCGATTTGGTTTATGCAGTGTTGACAAAGGATCGATTTCCGGTGGGTGCTTACAACAAGTTGAAAGCGCGAAAAATTGGTCCGATTGAAATTGTGAAGAAAATTAATGAAAATGCTTATAAGTTGAAACTACCTGAAGATGTTTACACGTCTGACGTGTTCAATGTTAAACATCTTGTTCCATATTACGAAGGTAAACAAGTAGATAAAGAAGAATGTACAAATTCGAGGACGAATTTTTCTCAACCAGGGGAGGATGATGCAGCTAAGGTCAGAGAAGAAGTTGTACAATTTTTAAGCAGGAGTCTCACGCAGTGCAGTATGATGAGTCGTCCTAAGGAGTTACGGGGGGGAGTGATAACCATAAGTCGCATAGAGAAGGTATCGGATTTGAGTCGGTCGCGAGTCAATGATAGCTTGAGTCGGTTACGAGCTAAGGAAGGATGGCAGCGACCTAAGGAAAGACTGAAGGAAGAGATAACTGGATACAAAGAGGAAGGGTGCCGAGTCAACGAGTTACGACTCATGATGAGTCGACCTAATTTGAGTCGTGAACGAGTCAGTGAAGATATGAGTCGTTCCCGAGTTAACTGGCTATCAAAAGGGGACTGTGCCGAGTCAACGAGTCACGACCTAGATGAGTCGGCCAGAGTTAACTCGCTTGAAGAGACATGCCGAAGGGAGGCTATGAGTCGGTGAAGCCTTGAGTCGTATGAGTCGTTGTACCTTTAAGTCGTTGTGTGATGAAGTGTTGTGTTGAGTCGTGGGTGTATAAGTCGTTACCGACTTAGTATAGGTCGTAAGATATGTTGTTGTAAGTATGTATAGTACTAAGTCGTGTACGACCTAAATGTTGAGTCGGCAATAGCCTGAGTCGGTCCTGTAAGTAGATAAGTTGAATCGTACATCTTTGAGTCGTGTAAATTGTGTTGTGTCGTTAAGTCGGCAACGACTTATGATGAGTCGGGGGGGGGGGGGGGGTTTCATGAGTCGCATACGACTTAAGAAGTGGCGTGAGTTGTAAATGCTATAAATAGCCGTATGTGTCATTTGTAAAGGTGGTTGATTTTTGAATAAAATTCTCTTTTGTTAGCTTTGTGCTTTCATTCCAATTGGTAGTTGAGTGTAATCTCCTATCTCCACTTACGTCATTCGAGTGCGCTCGAATCCACGTTTGTTGAAGCCGATTCACGGAATCTAGTGCGCTAGATCAACGTGCGAAGAATCGTAGATCTTTAAACACGGTATAGTGCGCTATCAACGTGTTTGAGATAGCTAGAGTTCGGTATCTTTGGATCAACGAACTTGGGCATTTTGGTATCTTCAACTCACCGATTGTTACATTTCACCGATTGAAGTTTGTTTCGATTAATCCGCTGCGTCACATTATATATCAGCACGGAGGGTAGTGTTAGCATTCCAATATGGTTTGCTGTTATGAAAGAAGGTAAAGTGTAGCCTCAAGCCTCGCAATTAGGGAAAAAATGGCAAAAACAGGGCATGCAGCAGAGCTATGTGGTCAGCTACCATTAGGAGCCGCCATTCCATTTTAGATTGTCCATATTTGAGTTGTTTTACATGTAAACACCATAGTAGCATAGGTCCTCGGTGTCAAAAGGGGATGGGATAGTCCAATTCGCCATGTTAAAGGGGCAGCCGGCTCTGCATAGCAGGGGTAGATGTTCTTGTTGGACTTCAGGTGGATTTTCTAGGGGTGTACCATCGGAAGGTAGTCCTATACCTTGACATGGTATGGAATCCATTCTGCAATATGTGTCTTATTGTAATTAACTTGATTTTCGTCCCTCGAAAATCGACACCAATACGCCCATTGTATCACATGCCAAACACTCAAGTGCCGGAAATACCGATTTGTTATGGTGAAAGAAGAATGTAGAAGATAGAAGAAAACTAAACAACATAAATCTCACAACGTAGCGAATAATATATAATACAATAATGATCTTTACAAAAAGGAAACATCTTTATTCATATAACATCAGAGTGCACAAGATTTATCCTAAATTTAGACAGTTATAGAAACCTGTCCTTACATTGAAAACATACATACTCTGTAATACAGCAGAAGAGAAATATACGTGAATACATCTTGACCATCCAGCTCCTCTCCAACTCTAAATTATCCAACTAAAGCTGGGAAAAATATGCTTGGTCTGACCTGAGCATTACATGGTATAACGCCCGAGTTGGTCTGGTAAACCAGCGTGAGTAAAATTCGATAACAAGAAACAACCAAACTAATTTCTACATTTGAAAACCTTTCAAACAAAGAACATCTCATAAGACCACGCCACACATAAACCGGATGGGTTTTTACCTTATGTTAACCAAAACATTTTATATCAAAATCCAGTGATATTATCATAGTATCTAGGTTAAAAGTAAATTAATAAAATAGCTGAAATACTTGCATCTCGCATTCCAACATACTAGGCTCTACAATCCAAACTGTAAGGCACGTATTGGAGATTTAATCCCAACAATGACAAGGTAAGGGACCTTCTAATGATACACCTCTAGAAAACTCACTGATGCACAAAGTCGGCAGCCCCTTTAACATGGCAGACCTGATTACCTCACACCCTTGACACCGAGGCCTTATACTACCCCGGTGTTTGCATGCAAACCAACTCTGAAAGGGACATCTAGAATGGGGTGACCACTCCTAATGGTAGCTAACTACATATCTCTACTACATGCACTGCTTTTTTCCATTCCTCTCGGTTGTGAGGCTTGAGGCTACGTTTTACCTTTCTGAATAACAATCCCTCTTGGAATGCTAACACCGCCATCCAGGCTATAATGCAGTGCCAGCATTCATCCATACAAGTTGTCCAGGATAAGTACAAACCGAAGGCACTACTTCTACAACATCCATTTTGGAACCACCCTTAGGATTAGTAGCAAGCAACCCTTGTACTTCACTGGCTCCATCTTCGATCCTATGCTTCAAGATGTATTCACTTCGAAACGCTTGAGTAGGATCGAAGTGGTTTTCAGGTAACATATCCGATCCCAGTTACTTCGAAACAACTTTTGATATTTTCGGTAAACTCAACCCTGGTTCTTTAAGATTTAAACAGACAAATAACAAGATCAGAGTTCTCCTCCTAACCGTTTGTGAACGAATTTCCTTATCATTCGTCCTAGAAGAATGAAACGAGTTTATACGTACAGTATAGCACCTTCGACGGTAACCGTACCATATAATTCTCGTATTTCTCCCAAATATTTCCAAATTTACATTTTGTCCAGATTTGGTAGTTGGTCATTTAACTATCAAATAAACAAACATACAATCACGGTTTAATTTCCATATAGGATCCACTAAGCCTTTACCAATTATCTTTAATTAATAAAACCACTTTATTAAACTTGATCAAAAGATCTTTTCAAAACACTATTCCCAAAGTCTTTACATTTCCTTTTGTACCTAGGAAACATTTATATACTTATCTTATTATTATAAGTATATTACCAAAACATTTTACTTTTGATGCCTTGAAAACAAAATTATATACTTATCTTACCAGTATAAGTATATTTACAAACTTTTCATAGTTGTAACAACCCGGGATTTCGCATTAATTAATTTTCGTCATTAAACGATTAAATTGGCTGCTAATTGCTATTGGCATTTAAATTGGTTGAAATTCTTTTCAAAAGTTTGTTAAGGGTATGTGGGCTTTAAGAAAAAGATTGGGCCACGTTTCTTTTTGTTGTGGGTGCACTGATAATTATCGTGTTATACCCGTTCCCTCCATTCATTATAAAAAAAACCTAAACCAAAACATATGAAATAATGGCTGCTCGATCTCTTTCGTCATCAAAAATTAGGGCTTGTGGGAAAATCGAAGGCGCCGATTTGTTGATCGTATTCATTCGTGATAGCTTGGTCGATCAACTATCTCTTTATGTTGCTCACTGCTGCGTCTTCTTGGTCGAGTTCGAAACAAGGTGAGTGATTTTTATTTTCACTCACATCTAGTTCGACTTTTAGTGATTTTGAATTTGCAATTTCATGTTTTCCTCGGTTCTGACTTGATGTTGGACTTCGGTCACTATGATTTTGTGCATTTGCTAATTCCTTGATTTGGTGAAACTGGATTTTGTGAAATTGCTAATTTCTTGATTTCCAAGACTCTGACTTTGCTTGCCGTTGAATTCCTTGACGATGATGTTGATTTCGTTTTGTGCTGGACTGTAGCCATTAACTATTGACTTCGACTTTGACTCGAATTTTGATTGCACTGTGTATATCTTGACATCTGTCAGATGATCGCATTAGTCACTGGTCTTCTGTATATGTGATCTTGAAGTTAAACATTATGGTCTTAGTTCATTGCAGTCTTCATGTTGATAGTATATATGTATGCCATTGACCCTTTGTATATTGCATCACTGTAGTTCGAGCTTTGTTTGCTCTGCAACCATATGTATGTTATGTGCTTGTTGTATATATGCACTGGGTTAGCTTTGGGTTTTACTGTGTTTGATCTACATCGAGTACATGTTATTTCCATCCACTTGAATTCAGTGCATTCGTCAGGTTCATTTTCGTACCAGTTGCAGTAATTCCTATGTTCATTTGATGCTGTGTTTCACTTGGCTGTGATTCACTGTTTCATTCCTGTATATGCACTTAAGTCTGTTTCATTTTGCCTTGATGCTCTGAGTTGACCCTTAAAGTGTGTTGCCTGGCTATGCAAACATTTGTGTATGTATATGATTGCCCCTACCTAGTATTGCATTTTGACATTCACCTGACATTTTCGTTTGTGATTCACTATCGCAACCTGTTCCTGTTTCTAGTCATCATGTAGTTTCATAACTGGTTCATCACTTGTGCCTACTGCATACATATTCATCATGAAGTTCACTGTAGTGGTTTGTATTTGCAGTCTTCACTGCAACCGTATGAGTATACTTGCCTCTGATTTTTTGCGTGGGGTTCAGTAGCTTGTATCACTTTTTGAGACAGTTTGCATGCCTTGTACCACTTGTGCCCGCACCTTGCGAACCTATCTTGTGCAGCTGCATTTTGGTCTTGCTTGCATTATTCATCTCTCTTTTCATGCATGTTGACTTCAAGTTGAAATATTTAGAACTCTGTAGCTTGTATACTTCATGTGGTGGCTGCAGTTTCTTTTGTTGTAGTGTGCCCTTGTATTCATGTGGTGGTTGTAGTTTTTGTTGCAGTCTTGCCCTTGTGATCTTGTGGTGGCTGCAGTTCTTGTTGCAGTTTTGCCCTTGTATTCTTGTGGTGGCTGTAGTTTAGATTGGGTCATGCATTGCATTGACCACTGTATTCATTTGCATTCTGATTCACTGAACTTTTGTGTAATTCATCACTATAGTGGCGAGGCAGTGCACGTGTGCGTGTACTGCAGCCAAACAGAAGTGATGTTCTAATTGACATTTCAATTGCTTGAATTGTTTTGTGTGTTCAATTCAATATTTTGAAATTGCATTTTGATTTGGTTTAATTTGATCATTTTGTTGTTGTCTAATTATCTTCTAGATAATTAGATAATGAGTTTCTATTTATTCATTTAATAATCAGATTTTGTTGTTAATTGCTGTTTAGGCAATTCTGTTGTTTTCTAAATTATCTTCATTGATAATCCTTTCATTTATCTTCGTTGATAATTGGAATTTTCTGATTTGTTGTTTAACACTATTACGTGTTATATTTACCGTTCTCCGATTTCCTTATTAAAGGATTGGATAGACGAGATTTATTTTGACTGTCGTCTATTTGTTATTTAATTATTATTGCTTTTGTGCATTAATAACTGAGTTTGAATTAGACTGACCCGTGTATTGTTTTCTTTTGAAATTTAATACTCCGGTCAGACCGAGTTATTACAGGTTGTAGATATCTTGCTTTGGATTGCTGTTAGAGCTATGAAGTCTTTTCATACCTTTTGGAGTTGTCGTTGTCATAGTATAGGATGATATGCATTCATGTATATTATTGTCGATAATGTACTTGTATATGTAACTTCTAGTGTCGGCAGTTGTAGTTGTATCATATGTATTGTATCACATGTATTGCAACTGACATCAGTTATATATATATGTGACTTTTTATTATCTGTGTTCCGCATTTAGCTTATCTGTGTTATTATTATATATATTGTCCTAAACTATTATGAACCATCGTAGTTCATTTTATATTAGAATTGGATATGTCGATGAGAGTAAATAAAGATGAAAATTAAAAATATATACCACTCCCATCAAGGTAACCAATACTAGTGTACGGCCCAACTACGAATGGACGCTCGTATCTAGCCTTATTCTTCGTAATAACAGACAGTATTTCTTTTAATACTCTTTGTTATTGTGAGCGTAGAGGTGGGGAGTCACAGTTGGCATCGAAGCTAGGGGTTTATGGACATAATATAAAACATAACTTCGATGGATCATGTGTTACAACTATTTGTCGATGTTTTTAGTTGTGCTATGAGTCAAAACTAAAGTTTTGAAACTATGATGATTTTTTTTAAATATCTTTATTTAAAAATAAAAGTGAATTTGTGTTCTGTTTATCAGAGTGCGTAGCGGAAACAGTGAGACTGCCTTCGCTGAGTACAGCTGATAACCTTTTTGATTTAAAAATCAAAAATATGAAAATGAAATAAAATTCATTATATTGTTATATAGATGTGTTTATTTTTGTTTTCTTTAAAAATTTCGAATCCGATTGAGGATCCGAAGCGATTGCTGTTATGTGATTTTGTTGAGATTTTTGCTGTTTTGAATTATCTTCATTGAAGATATATTCGAGTGATTTCTTTGTTCATTTTGTAGTATACATGCAAATTTGAGTTGCACGTTGCTGCATTAATTTTACGTTGAACCGGTGTTTGGTTTTAAACGTATTTTGTCGCCGTTATTTTTATAACAAGATTTTTACACCGGTGCTAAATTTTTGAAGCACGGTGTTTTGTTGACATTTTTAACGAATGAAAATTCACTGGTATTATATTTTGATGCGAATTATTTTGATGAGATTTTGACGTAAAAAAATTATTGTCGCTTTGACTTCAGTAATCGTCAATTTTAAAGTGGATTTTCAAGCGGTTATCCCGCAATGCTGATTTTGAGATCCGTTTTTACAGTGTTTTGAGAAGTGCAATTTCCTTATCGAATTTTCTACAGATGTTGCTGTTCTGAGCACGGGTTTTCAAATCGTTTTAAAATAAAATTGTTTTCAAAAATTTACAGTTTACGATTTCAAAAGAACGAGGAATCGATTTAAATGTTTCAGCAAAATTGAGGACTATGAACCCTTACTTTTACCGATTCGCTTAATTCCGGACTTGTAAGTTTGAGAATGTAAAATGTTATTTATATAAAATGCACAATTTTGCACTTTCAAGGAAACGATGAAGAGAATTAAACGATTTAGTAAAACTCGTGGTATGGGACATGTGCGTTTGCTGTTTTGCTTAATTCCGGAGTCGTTAATTGAAACATCTGCTGTTTGATGATTTTGATGATTTTGTGTGCTTTCGGGTCATATGTTGGACCTTCGGGTCATATGATGGACCTTCGGGTCAAATACCAGTAACAGACCTTGGGTCATATGTTGGACCTTTGGGTCATTTGTTAGGCGTCAAAATTATGATGACGGTACTTGGTAGGCTTCGGCCATATGTTGTTGCACGTGCGGCGTAGCTTAGACTCGCCATATGATGGGATCGATCCACCTTTTATGTTGATTTACTAGTCATCTTAATTGATTTCTAGATATTTGTTGTTTCGAATTATCTATAGGTAATTGGATATTTGTTGATTTGAGATTTCTGATTATCGTTTTTGATAATTAGATATTTGTTGATTTGAGATTTCTGATTATCATTTTTGATAATTAGATATTTGTTGATTTGAGATTTCTGATTATCGTTTTTGATAATTAGATATTTGTTGATTTGAGATTCTGATTATCGTTTTTGATAATTAGATATTTATTGATTTGTGATTTCTGATTATCTTTGTTGATAATTAGATATTTGATGTTTCTGATTATCGTTTTTATAATTAGATATTTGTTGATATGAGTTCTGATTATCTTTGTTGATAATTAGATATTTGTTGTTTCTGATTATCGTTTTTGATAATTGGATATTTGTTGTTTCTGATTATCGTTTTTGATAATTAGATATTTGTTGATTTGAGATTTCTAATTACCGTTTTTGATAATTAGATATTTGTTGATTTGTGATTTCTGATTATCGTTTTTGATAATTAGATATAATTAGATATTTGTTGATTTGAGATTTCTGATTATCGTTTTTGATAATTAGATATTTGTTGATTTGAGATTCTGATTATCGTTTTTGATAATTAGAAATTTGTTGATTTGAGATTTCTGGTTATCGTTTTTGATAATTAGATATTTGTTGATTTGAGATTTCTGATTATCATTATATTTGTTGATTTGAGATTTCTGATTATCGTTTTTGATAATTAGATATTTGTTGATTTGATATTTCTGATTATCGTTTTTGATAATTAGATATTTGTTGATTTGTGATTTTTGATTTTCTTTGTTGATAATTAGATATTTGATGTTTCTGATTATCGTTTTTGATAATTAGATATTTGTCGATATGAGTTCTGATTATCTTTGTTGATAATTAGATATTTGTTGTTTCTAATTATCGTTTTTGATAATTGGGTATTTGTTGTTTCTGATTATCGTTTTTGATAATTAGATATTCATTGATTTGAGATTTCTGATTATCGTTTTTGAAAATTAGATATTAGTTGATTTGTGATTTGTGATTATCGGTTTTGATAATTAGATATTTGTTGATTTGAGATTTCTAATTATCGTTTTTGATAAGTAGATATTTGTTGATTTGAGATTTCTGATTATCGTTTTTGATAATTAGATATTTGTTGATTTGAGATTCTGATTATCGTTTTTGATAATTAGATATTTGTTGATTTGAGATTCTGTTATCGTTTTTGATAATTAGATATTTGTTAATTTGAGATTTCTGATTATCGTTTTTGATAATTATATATTTGTTGATTTGAGTTTTTGGTTATCGTTTTTGATAATTAGAATTTGTTGATATGAGTTCTGATTATCTTTGTTGATAACTAGATATTTGATGTTTTTGATTATCGTTTTTGATAATTAGATATTTGTTGATATGAGTTCTGATTATCATTGTTGATAATTAGATATTTGTTGTTTCTGATTATCGTTTTTGATATTGGATATTTGTTGTTTCTGATTATCGTTTTTGATAATTAGATATTTGTTGATTTGAGATTCTGATTATCGTTTTTGATAATTAGATATTTGTTGATTCGAGATTTCTGATTATCGTTTTTGATACTTAGATATTTGTTGATTTGAGATTTCTAGTTATTGTTTTTGATAATTAGATATTCGTTGATATGAGTTTTGATTATCTTTGTTGATAATTGGATATTTGATGTTTCTGATTATCGTTTTTGATAATTAGATATTTGTTGATATGAGTTCTGATTATGTTTGTTGATAATTAGATATTTGTTTTTTTGATTATCGTTTTTGATAATTAGATATTTGTTGATTTGAGATTTCTGATTATCGTTTTTGATAATTAGATATTTGTTGATTTGTGATTTCTGATTATCGTTTTTGATAATTAGATATTTGTTGATTTGAGATTTCTGGTTATCGTTTTTGATAATTAGCTTTTGTTGAGAATTTGTGAATTTCTTTTATGAAATTAAAGATTTCTTTTACGTTTTTATTCTTGACCTTTATTTTTCTTGCTTAACTAGTTTAAGTTAGAAAAATAATTGTTATCAACAACTTTAATTATGAAAATTGTGGGGGCGTAATTTTTATAAGGAGAGAAGTCTGTAACAACTCGGGATTTCGCATTAATTAATTTTCGTCATTAAACGATTAAATTGGTTGTTAATTGCTATTGGCATTTTAATTGGTTGAAATTCTTTTCAAAAGTTTGTTAAGGGTATGTGGACTTTAAGAAAAAGATTGGGCCACGTTTCTTTTTGTTGTGGGTGCAGTGATAATTATCGTGTTATACCCATTCCCTCCATTCATTATCAAAAAAAAACCCTAAACCAAAACATACGAAATAATGGCTGCTCGATCTCTTTCTCGTTCGTCTTCAAAAATTAAGGCTTGTGGGAAAATCGAAGGCGCCGATTTGTTGATCGTATTCATTCGTGATAGCTTGGTCGATCGACTATCTCTTTGTGTTGCTCACGGCTGCGTCTTCTTGGTCGAGTTCGAAACAAGGTGAGTGATTTTTATTTTCACTCACATCTAGTTCGACTTTTAGTGATTTTGCATTTGCAATTTCATGTTTTCCTCGGCTCTGATTGATGTTGGACTTCGATCACTATGATTTTGTGAATTTGCTAATTCCTTGATTTGGTGAAACTGGATTTTGTGAAATTGCTAATTTCTTGATTTCCAAGACTCTGACTTTGCTTGCCGTTGAATTCCTTAACGATGATGTTGATTTCGTTTTGTGCTTGACTGTGGCCATTAACCGTTGACTTCGACTTTGACTCGAATTTTGATTGCACTGTGTATATCCTGACATGTGTTAGATGATCGCATTAGTCACTGGTCTTCTGTATATGTGATCTTGAAGTTAAACATTAGGGTCTTAGTTCATTGCAGTCTTCACATTGATAGTATATATGTATGTCATTGACCCTTCGTATATTGCATCACTGTAGTTCGAGCTTTGTTTGCTCTGCAACCATATGTATGTTATGTGCTTGTTGTATATATGCACTGGGTTAGCTTTGGGTTTTACTGTATTTGTTCTACATCGAGTACATGTTATTGCCATCCACTTGAATTCGGTGCATTCTTCAGGTTCAGTTTCGTACCATTTGCAGTAATTCCTATGTTCATTTGCTGCTGTGTTTCACTTGGCTGTGATTCACTGTTTCATTCCTATATATGCACTTAAGTCTGTTTCATTTTGCCCTGATGCTCTATTGACCCTTACAGAGTGCTGCCTGGCTATGTAAACATGTGTGTATGTATATGAGTACCCCTACCTAGTATTGCATTTTGATGTTCACCTGACATTTTGGTTTGTGATTCACTGTCGCAACCTGTTCCTGTTTCTAGTCATCATGTGGTTGCATAACTGGTTCATCACTTGTGCCTACTTCATACATATTCATCATGAAGTTCACTGTAGTGGTTTGTATTTGCAGTCTTCACTGCAACCGTGTGAGTATACTTGCCTTTGAGTTTTTGCATGGGGTTCAGTAGCTTGTATCTCTTTTTGAGACAGTTTGCATGCCTTGTACCACTTGTGCCTGCACCTTGCTAACCTGTCTTGTGCAGTTGCATTTTGGTCTTGCTTGCATTATTCATTTCTCTGTTGCATGCATGTTGACTTCAAGTTGAAATATTTAGAGCTCTGTAGCTTGTATACTTCATGTGGTGGCTGCAGTTTCTTTTGTTGTAGTGTGCCCTTGTATTCATGTGGTGGTTGTTGTTTTTATTGCAGTCTTGCCCTTGTGATCTTGTGGTGGATGCAGTTCTTGTTGCAGTTTTGCCCTTGTATTCTTATGGCGGCTGCAGTTTAGATTGGATCGTGCATTGCACTGACCACTGTATTCATTTGCATTCTGATTCACTGAGCTTTTGTGTAATTCATCACTGTAGTGGCGAGGCAGTGCACGCGTGCGTGTACTACAGCCAAACAGAAGTGATGTTCTAATTGATATTTCAATTGCTTGAATTGTTTTGTGTGTTCAATTCAATATTTTGAAATTGCATTTTGATTTGGTTTAATTTGATCATTTTGTTATTGTCTAATTATCTTCTAGATAATTAGATTATGAGTTTCTAATTATTTATTTAATAATTAGATTTTGTTGTTAATTGCCGTTTAGGCAATTCTGTTGTTTTCTAAATTATCTTCATTGATAATCCTTTCATTTATCTTCGTTGATAATTTGAATTTGCTGATTTGTTGTTTAACACTGTTACGTGTTATATTTACCGTTATCTGATTTCCTTATTAAAGGATTGGATAGACGAGATTTATTTTGGCTGTCGTCTATTTATTATTTAATTATTATTGCTTATGTGCATTAATAACTGAGTTTGAATTAGACTGACCTGTGTATTATTTTCTTTTGAATTTAATACTCGGGTCAGACCGAGTTATTACAGGTTGTGGATATCTTGCTTCGGGTTGCTGTTAGAGCTATGAAGTCTTTTCATACCTTTTGGAGTAGTCGTTGTCATAGTATAGGATGATATGTATTCATGTATATTATTGTCGATAATGTACTTGTATATGTAACTTCCAGTGTCGACAGTTGTAGTTGTATCATATGTATTGTATCACATGTATTGTAACTGACATTAGTTATATATATGAGACTTTTTATTATCTGTGTTCCGCATTTAGCTTATCTGTGTTATTATTATATATATTGTCCTAAACTATTATGAACCATCGTATTTCGTTTTATACTAGAATTGGATATGTCGATGGGAGTAAATAAAGATGAAAATTAAAAATATATACCACTCCTGTCGAGGTAACCAATACTAGTGTAAGGCCCAACTATGGATGGTCGTTCCTATCCAGCCTTATTCTTCGTAATAACAGACAGTATTTCTTTTAATACTCTTTGTTATTGGGAGCATAGAGGTGGGGCGTCACAATAGTTTTCTTCTTTCCGAATCCTGTATTAAATAACCAAATATTTCTTCCAAATAAAACATTCTGCTTATCCTGTATAAAAAATTCCCTTTTTAAAAGCTCATAATATTTCAATTAACTTATAACTTTCAAAATAAAGTTATAACCCACTTTATTAAACCTTTAAGTTAATTTATAAATCTCTTTCCAAATCTTTGAAATGATCTATAAACCTCTTTCCTAATTTTAAAACTCTTTATATAAACCTTTCTATACTCCCTTATCTTTACAAACCATCATTTGTAAAACACTTAAAGTAACCCTCCAGTAAATAGCCCTTTTATAAACAAATTATTACTTATAAGTAACTTTACAACATAATAGAATAACTTGGAAATCATTTATCAACTTTAAACTCTAAATTGATTAAAGAATTTAAGTTAATTAAAAACACACTTTACAAATTCAAAAAGAGGCTTAGCAATCCCAGTGGTACTAGTTTAAGTTACCATTCAATTTCACTTGGATTACCAAGTGACTTAACAATTATCTACATAAGCTACCATATATGTAAATACAGTTCATATCGAATCATGGAATAACAAGTCAATATAACCAGTTGGCATATACAAGTCCAAATAACATAACAACGGGATGGTGATTTATCATGCTATATAGATGTCCAAACAATTCAACCAATTTATAGCAGAACGGGGATTTATTCTACTTAACACATATCCACACAGTTAACTCACTTACACTATAGCAGAATAGTGCTTTGTTCTGCTAATGAATGTCATTTAATTCTCCTAATCATATAGGTTACTTAAAGGTCTGGACAAGTGACCATTTGATATGGAATCGATTTACTTTGAACAAGAAAATTGATTAAAACACATTCTGTTTAATTTAAAATCACCTTTGAAAAGTTTAAAGTATATTTAATTAGAGTAAATCCTAACTAAATCTTAATTAATCCTATTTAAATCAAGATTAAATCATAATCAATCTCTATTTAGTCTTAATGATCTTGATTAAGTACTAATTAACTTCCTAATGCAACTTGGTTAGGGTTAAACCAAATTATTTAAGAGTTAAACCCTAATTAATTAAATATTAATTAAATAACCCATTAATTAAATAATTAAATAATTAACCATTAATCTTAATTAAATAATTATTAATCATTTAATTACATCTTAACCCCATTAATCACTAATTAAAACTTTATAAATCAATTAATAGTCATTAAGTTAACTTAAGTGACGATTAATCTCCAATCACCTTCTTAATTACCAATTAGGTGCTAATTACCTTTTAATTAATTAATTTTACTATAACTTAATTAATTTTTAATATCACTAATTAAGCTTGAAAAAACCTAGCTAACTAATTTCAAAATAAAACAAATTTGAAATAGAACTTCAAACCTTTGCCGAACTGCATCCATAGCGACTATCCCTAAGGGCACAATTCGCTCTAACATATTCTTAGCGAACCACTTCACAAACCCTTGCTTTTTCATGATTTGAAACATACTCCGAAAAGTTTTTTAAAAAAAACTTTAAAACTAAAGTTATGAACTTTAATCCATTTCAAAACTTTAAACTTCGAAAACAAACTTCGATTCCAACCGGATCTCATAACCGTCGCAATTACACAAAGTAGTTAACTTTGTTTACCAATCTCATTCCATAGCTCATGTTTTACAATCAACATATTACTAACACCAATGATCTTCATCATAGATTGCAAGTATACATCTATATATACATGCTTACTAACTTTATAATACAACATTGATTTTCATAACCAAGTCAAACTAAAATCAACCATCCAATCATAATCAAACCACATGACTATCATTCAACTTTTGCACTATATAATCACCATATAAAGTGACATTTTAACGACCCGGAATTTTTAGCATCCTTATGGAAATAATTAACTAATTTTAAATATTGGAATATTAAATTTTATAAGTGAATAATTTGATTTTTCTGATATTGGAGGTATCTATATATATATTAGATTATATAAATTTTCTTAAACTTTTATTTCTGAATATGACATACATACATATATATATATATATATATATATATGGATATAGTTTCACCATTTCAAATTTTGATAAAATATCTATATGTATATATACAAAGCTTCATGATGCAAAATTGAAAACTTATGATGACAAGGATGTATATAAGTACATATACGTGTATATGTTTTAAAAATAGTGTTTATGCAAATATGTAAATATGTGTATGGTAAAATATGTATAAGCAAATATATATATATATATATATATATATATATATATATTGGTATATATATACATATAAACTTCATGATGGAAATTTCAAATCAAGCATACAATAAATCAAATCAAGCCATAATAAATCAAATCAACCCATGAAAAATCAAATCATGATATTAAGTTAAACGCACAAAGATTGAAAGAAAGAAAAGTGAAGCCTGTGATTCTCAGCCACCCTATATGTATACATAGCCACCGTTGTATCCCTTTCCATCATCCTTTATGTTCCCTTGCCTACTACCATTAACATGCTCTAGCAGGTTTGCAAATATGTATGTATATGTCCACAGGCAAGTGCCTTGGTCCTTCTTCTTATTTTTCATTTTTCCTGTAATGGAAAACAAAACTCCATCCTCTTCCTTTTAAAAATCCGCATCTTCCAATTCATTCATTTCAACCCCACCTTCAAACATGAAAGCCGTTCGCTTAGGAGTCTAGTTTTTTTAATTAGTCGCTCGAGATTTCGTTGGGAATCGAGCAAGATATCCTACTTTTATGGGAAAAGAGGTGTCCATAAATTTCAAAAATTAAATTCTCTTAATCTGTCGAGAATTGATCGACGTCATAAGCATTGTTAGGATCGTATGGGGATGTAGTATTTTTGGCGAGATTTCAGTGGGATTTCATTTCGATGCTTGACGATGTTGGGAATCTAGGTTTTGGTTTTTTCTTTGATTCGAGCACCGATTGGAGAAGCGGAGGATGGCGTGATGTTGAGCTAGGAGAGGGCTCGTCGTGGTTTAATTTGGTGGCGTTCAGCAAAAATTTTTATCGTGAACTATATGTGTTTTTTTGATCGACCAGTCGCGTTTTGATGTGGGGAGCTTCGGTTGTGACTGGTGGTGCCGTTGAGATGAGCTTGGCGAATGTGACCGGATGGTAATCTCAAATTTGAGAATGAAAATGGCTTTTGAGTGTGCATGTGCACAATGGTGGACGAGTTTGGGTTTGGGAATTATTGGAGCTTGGAATTTGGGAAGGAGGAGAGAGAAGAACAAGGTGTTGCTTACGTGTTTGCGGGTAATAGAGTTTAGGCTCGGCCTATTTTATTTTGAGGTGAGAAGTTTTAATTGTTATTTTATTTATAAAAATGGTGCTATGTTTTAAATTTACATATCTCAGTCATATTTCAACCAATTGACATGCCGGTTTTTGCGATGGACTCGTATTGGCGAGCATAACATCGTAGTATAACTCGTTCATAACTTGGTAAAAGTGAAAATTTATGACATGTATAAACGGATCAAGTTTAAATTACATCATTTTAAATAAACAACATCATTTAAATTTATAAACATTAATTACTGATGTTTATTTGGCCAAATAAAATACCGTAGAGTTAAATTGAATTGAATGTGGTAAATTGGACGTCTATTTAGCAGAATAAAACACCGTTCCGCTAATTGATTTAATTAGACATTGTTTAGCGGAAATAAATTAATCATTGTTCCTCTAATTAAATTAATTGGACTCTGTTTAGCAGAATAAATCACCGTCTTGCTATTATTAATTGGATAAGTTAAATTTGGACATTTATTTAGCAGAAAATAAATCCCATTATGTTATTACATTGGTGCGAAAACTTAATTATATTCCAATGGACTAGCATTGGATAAGTGCTGTATTAACAATTACTTGTTAACTATGAATTTAATTTACATATATGATGTTATGTAAATACCTGGATTATAACTTGGATAGTTAATGGAATTAATGGTGACTCGATTAAGTCACATTGAAGTTGCTAAGCCTCTTTCCAAAGTTGATTTTTGAACCAAATTTATTTGAAGAATAATTATTATTTATTAACAAGGTTATTAAAGATAATTATTATTGGTTTTGAAAGATAATTAATAATTGTTTTAATAATGGTTTTTAAGTTAATTATTTATTAATATGATTCTTACAGGTTATTTAAGAATATTTAATTATTGTTTCAAAGTTATTAAACTATTTAAAATGTTTCAAATTATAATTTAATTATTAATTAAGGTTATTTTATAACAGATTGATTTTAAAGTTATTATTATTTTAAGAGTTAATTAGTATCATAATATTATTATTTCAGAGATAATTTGTTAAAGTATTAATGTTGTTATTATTTTTGAAGGTAATTAATTTAAATATTTAAAAGTTATTTTTATAATATTAAAAGCTTATTTTACTATAATTAAATAATGTTTTTGCTCTAAAGAATTGGTTAAACGAAAGGATTTTAAAAAGAAAAGTTTTACAAATGGTTTGAGATTTTAAAAAGAGTATTTCCCTAAAATTTAACTTGGAAATTTATATAGAAACTTTGTAAGTATTACTGGTATATTTTCATAGCGTAATTCGTGGGGCAGAGATTGCCTACAATTTGTTATGCTTTCACTAGAATAGCGATGTACCTATTGTGCAAACTACGATCTATGATTGATTGCATGGAGGAAATCGAGAGGCAGAGATTGTCTAAGTTAAGTTAGGATTTCTTTGGGATAAAGACTTAATCATCGAGCTGCGATCCATGGTTGATACTGAATGGTGCTTTCCATATCTATTTTAAAAGTTTTCAAATATTTTAAAAAGGAATGGTTTGTGAATATACTTATTTCGGTGAGATAAGTATATTACTGTTTTGATAAAGAGATCTAATCTATTGAAATTAAATATAATGAGACTTAGTGATTTCAGTGGAAAAATGAAATCTTTGTTGAATGTTTGTTTATTTGATAGTTAAATAACCGACTATCAAATCCTGACCTAAATATGTAATCTTTCTTAATTTTGGTGGCACATAATTATTCCCCACTTAACACCGAAGGATTTTAACTCTGGAAATATCTAGGAGAAATGCGAGAATTATATGGTACGGTTTACACGGGTTACTACACTGTACGCATAAACTTGTGGATCTTCTAGGACAAATGATAAGGAGATCTGTCCACTTAAATGGTTAAGGGGTGATCCTCGATCTTACGTATTATCAGATTATTTCCTAAAGAACCGGTATTGAGCATTCCGGAAAGACGACGAATGGTTTTTGGAGCACCCATAAATTGGAGAGTGTACTCGTAAGAGATGAATCGGAACCCATGAACTACTCCGAAACCATATACGGTTAAATGGAGGAGATGCATTATATTTTAGGATGTTGAAATCCATGTGTGGTTCCGTGACTCTTTGTAGTGTGGGAATCTGTGTGAGATTCCAAGATCCATCGAGATGTGAGAATCTGTATGCGATCCCGAGACCATTGTGGTGTGGGAATCCATATGCGATTCCGTGATCTATTTTTGGAGCGGTGCATAAGCTAGAATGCCGGACACATCAGTGAGGATGACCAAAACCAGAGATTAGAGGCATGGCCAGTAGGGTTGGTAAACCCATAGGGTGTACTTGGCTCCTTTTCTAGCAATACAGATATCTTCAGTTGTTTTGGGCTTGCCAGAGCGATGCACTCAGTCTTAGCGAGACCAGTTATGTTTTTCCTGTGATACCCTGGCTAGACGGGTGTGATGCTTCAGAAGGATAACTTTGATCCTTGTGCAGGAGGACCGTTCTTTACGTACTGAGGGCACCTCCATGAAAATCCTACACAATTAGCGCACAAGCTTTATCGGATTTTGATTTTATGACTAGTATTTTTGTGATGTACACAACACATGCATCATAACTACTTTTTATTATTACTTTGGCGATTAGACACTATTATAATATCAGATAACTTTCAATAAGAAGTTTTGGTTATCGTATAGTAAAAATCTGTCCGTGCTTATTTGTAGTAAGATCTTACGAAATACCTTTGGTTGAAAGGTTTATTAAACTTTAAGAATCAAGTTGATTATGTTTCTCACGCTGGTTTAACCAGTCTGACCCGGACGTGGTTTTTCCTATATGGTCGGGTCAGACCGAGCATATTTCCAGGTTTAGATGGATATTTTGGAGCTTCGAGAGAGGAGTTGGAGGCCTAGAGATGTATTCACGTAGATGATTATATTTTCCGTTGCTTACATTGTTGCATATTGTAACATCCCAAAAATTTATCAATTACAATAAACAATATATTCTAAACCCTTGGAATTTAATCTGAAAATAAATTGAAAAAAATCTTAAAAACAAATAAAATAAGTGGAAATTATATATGAATAAAATTACAATTTTATTTTGAGTTTAAAATATTAAAATAATGAATGTTTTAAAAAGTCATTTGAATTTAAAAACTTATATATATGTATATTACATATATGAGTAAGGTTGAATACATATTGAAATTTAATTTAAAATTTTCAAGATATGTGTGAACACATAAATGGACACAATTGTTTATAGTTTCAATTTTAATTTGAAATTTGAATTTAAATTTAAAGTAGGTTTTTAGAAATAAGTAGCATTTAAAATCATTAAGGAATAAAGTATATAATGGTTAAAACAATTCTTTTAACATTGCATATGTATATACATATATACAAATGAATAAAGAGATACATTTATTTATAAAGTGTATATAATATAGAAAATAAAATTTTAAAAAAAAAATTCTTTTGACTTGTAAAAATTACAAATGCTTAACATTCACATGGGTGGTGGAGTAAGGAGATTAACAAAATTTAGATCTCATGATTTTTTTTTTTAAAATGGCGTGAAGACATCATTACTTAAATAAAATAATCAAATTAAAAATTTCAAAAAACTTTTCAGCTTCCCATTTCAAATTTATTTAGCTCCAAATCTCTGAAAAGTTCAGTAATCAAAAGATTTAGCAATCTCAAACTACAATACTCAAGAAAAAGTAGAAATCAGAAAAGAAAAAAAAGAAAACTGCCTACTTTCTTCAATTCAAAAGTTAAATCTGAAGTTCTTTCTTAAAGCATCAGTTGTAGTATGTGTTTACATCTCTCAGGTTGGTTTTAAAACTTCATAGTTTAATAAAATTATGATTTTGGAATCATGTTTTAATAACAAAATCAAAACTAAAGATTAGTCTTAAAGGGGAAGCTTCAGGTTTTGCCAAAGAGCAGTGCAAAGTTTTTTTCTGGAAATCGTTTGAAGGCAAGTAACTTTCTTTTTTTAATTTTGAACTTGAAGTTATAATCTCTAATGAAGAAATAATGTAATACAATAATGTTCAATCAATTACTTGCAGGAAATATCAAGTCCAAGGCTTAAACCATTTTTGGATTTCTAGTTGCGGAAAAAAAGCTTCTCTGTTATTCAACTGTAAGTAATTAAAAACCACTGTTAATAATGAATTAAGTAAATGAACATAACAAAGAGTAAACAAAGATCCGTGTTTATAATTTGCAGATTTAACTTAAAAGAATTTAAAGTTGGAAAAGGAAAAATGTTGCCAGGCTTTATCTTCTTTTGGAAAAAAAACTGTCAGGAAACTCTCTGGGATAAGATGAGCAAACCCTTGATTTTCTTAATATTTGTTGATTGTATGGATGCCTGAATGGTGCTAAAAGCCTTGCTTGTGTTTTTCTTTTCCTGAATATGTTATTTTCTTTTCCTGTTCTTCTGTTTTCTTAGTCCCTGGTTTACAGAAATGAGACCATGCTAGATTCTACAATTTTCCCTCTATTTCTATTGAATTTGAATGATAAGCTATGGTTTTGGACATGCTTTGTGTTTCAGTAATAAAATCAAAGCAAAGTTTTGTTCTTTGCTGGAAACTGTGAAAATATGGTCACATTCAAGTATCAGGTTTATAGAGCAAATCATGTTAAATTTCAAGATCTTCCTTTCTACCTTTCTTTGAAATTAGAAGTATAACCAAATTAAAGAAATGTTGGATATGCATTTTGTTTAGTAACGGATGAAAAGCAAAGCAACATGTTTTGTTCTTTCTGGAAAATGTAAAACATTGTCACCATCCAAATAAGCAAGAAATTCGAACATCACAGATTCTTTTTTTCAGTAGTATCATTTGAATCCCCTTTAAAAATGAGGATTTTAGAAACAAAAATTTAGATTTTTCATTAACTTTCCACTGATAAATTGGGGTTTATCAGAAAAATGCATTTTTGTCAAAATCAGATGATCCAAACAATAGTGGGCCTCGAGTTCGTTGTGGCAGCAAGATTTGGTGTTCGAGATTACTAGAAAAATACGAGTATAATTTACAAATCCTTAAAATTTCGAGGTCAAATTAGGGTTTAAGAACCCATTTTTATTCATGTTCGAAACGACGGTGCTGCGCCATCAATGGGCGATTGGACTGCGGGTCAATGGTGCAAATCGAGGCGTCGCACATTGGTGGAGTTTGGGTCAAAGTTTGGTGACCGCTAACGGTCAGAGGAGGCGGCGCGTGATGTTTTTCTGATGACGTTCTGTTGCGTTATTTGGTCGTGATGTCTCGATTCTTGTTTTCGAAATAAAATCACGTTCTGGGTGTCTGTGGAGTTTTAGGGGATGGTAGTCGACTCGTTGGTGGCCGCAGCTTCGACCAACGACAATGGTTTTGGCCGTGCACGTGCACGTGGTGGTTGTGGTGTTAGTTGTGATGGGTTTGGGGAAGAAGGGAGGCAGCTCGAAGCAATACGTGGGAATTGGGGTGAAAACTCGAAGACGAGCTCGTGTTGTTTGACGTTGTATCGGGTCATTTTAAAACATAAACAAACCTTTGTAATAAGAAATTTACTCGGGTTAAATTTGGCAAAACTCGAAGCTGAGGGGTGTTTTCCTCGGGTACAACTCGAGGAAGTCTCGGGTTAGTCATGAAACAGCAGAAAATCCAGTTTTAACTAAATTTTGAAACAAAAGTTAAATAATTTTTCTAAATCCACTCTTTAGAAATTAATGATAGTTGTTAATGGAATATTAGGTAAATGATATTGAATCAATTATTTAAAATTTATAAAGTTCAAAGATATTTTAAATCTTATATTTTCTTTTAAATATAAAGTTGTTTTAAAATTTAACTTAATAAAAAAATTAAGAATTAAATCAAATGTTCAAATATTGATTTAAAAACCTAATTTATTTATAAGGATGAAATAATAATTAACAATTAATGTTTTGTAATGATTTTATAATTAACAATTAATTAATTAGAGAATAGTTAATTACTATAAGTAATTAAGATTTAACTAATTAATAATTAAGAATTAATAAATTAAGATAATCAATCAAAGAATAATTAATTAATAAAGCCTATTAAGATTTAATTAATTCATAGTTAAGTAAAATTAAACATTGATTTAAAATAATTAATAAAGATAATTATATAGTTAATTCACTTTAATCACAATCACCTTAATCAAAGATGATTAACTATCATCAACTATTCTGTACTGGATTGATATTTCTGTTGTGATACTGTGATTTCTTTGTGCTGAACTGTGATTTGTGATTTGTTCCTATAAGTACATGAAAGCCTCTTTTTGCCCGTAAAACTGCATTTAAACTTCGATGCGATAGGGAGTCGGATTCCAGTTAGTTATCCGAAACCCACATCGAACCTTGAATGTGAATCCTTGTAATTGATACACCCACATGTTTTAAAATATTGCGCTCACTATTCGGTTTAGCCGGGAGAGGACCTTGTGTCATATAACCCATTCCGAATAGTGATTCGACGAAATGGATAGCATTCGAAGACGGTGATGAAGACCGGGTGTTTTCGAAAACGATAAGATAACTTATCGATTATCTCTGCACCGAGTAGCTACGGTATAGAGATTCCCTAAGTGATGGGAAGTCCGATCGGGATTGTGGACGCCCGGATTTGCAAGGGCTTCTTCCTTTATTGGACGAAGAGCTTTCGGTTCTTTTCGAACCCGGAACAGACTTGTATGGTTGTTTGTCTGACACTACACTTTGAGATATAAAGCCGACTTCTTTCAAATACATATTTGTTGGTGGCGGAGAATTTATTCTCTTAGTTTAACACCCTTCTCTGAGACAACGAGCTCAGAGGTTATGCAGTTGAAGGTTATCAGCAATATACTCCCAATTTGGTAGTGTGGCATGCTAAGTGCTGCTGTGTATTGGTGATCATTTGTTGATCATATATGATCAAAGCATGGCTTTCGTGTAAACCATAGCTTTGTGGACAAGACATCGTCGGACCTCACACCCCGAAAATGGTCGAAACAGGAAAGATGCGGCAAGGTTATGAGGGTCGCGCCCTTTAGGGTATGTCATCTCCTTTTGGAAAAAGGTGGTGTCATGGTATGGAGCCTAGATATTTCACCTATGTGGTGGCTTCAATCTCATTTACTGTGTGGTTGTTGCTTTGTGATGGAGGGCCCTTGGATAAAGGTCGCAAACGACCGGGGGGTGGCATACTTGAGTAGTAGATACTTAGTTGCAGAGGTAACCCGACCTTGTGTTGGCAGAGAACCGGGTAGGTTCTCGAGACGTCCCGCCAGAGGCGTACCCATGTGGCATAGGAAGTTCCTTAGCCTGGCCATTTGTTGGAAATCCAAAGAAACAATACGAACCCAGTATGGTTTTAGTTGTATAACCTGCCATGCAGCGTGGCGGTAACCTGCCACAAACCATGGTAGCTATAGTAGGCATACGATGAAGTGTTGTATGCTGGTTAGGATTTATTATACTTTCGAAATGGCTTTCTACGCTATGCACTAGTAATAATATCAAAGAATTTTTCCCGTATCAAGCATATTTGGCTATCATAAGAAGAAATCTCCTCCAATTCTGCGATTGCGTTGTGTGTGTGGCGGGAGGTCTTATGCTAGTTTCATTTTCCAAAAGCATACCTTTTTTTTCATGTGTAAATCTGTTTTATTTGAAAGCAACTATTTTTGTTTACTCATACCAGTCCCATGACTGACCCAAAGTTTATTTTTTCCTTTCTAAACTCTGGATGCTCACCATTTCTACACGGGCAGCCTAGTAGCAAGTTTTCCATATTTTGGCGTTAGCTGTATTTTGGGTTGGAGATTATCGGTTTTTGGAGTCTTATACCTTGAAGACATTTTGGAATCTTTTTGGGTCTCAAGGTGCTTAGATTGGGATGTTCGCTATCACTCTATTTTCTTGAAGACTTTTGGCACATTATCACTTGTTGTTCTATTATGACATTCTATTTGGAGTTGTGATTCATGTATTATGATACTCTGATGTTGTAATGGATATTATGATGATGTTGTATCTGTGATGTAATGCATGATATTCATTTTGTTTCCGCTGTTTTATATTCATCTAATGTTGTTATAAGCTCCATCCGACTAGAGTTCGATGTTTGAATCTTTGGCAGTCGAATGCAAGTGAGGTATTTGATGTCAATTTTCAAATATTGGATTTCGGGTCGTGACATATATTTTCAAAAATTATGAGGACAGGTTGTTATAACTGTCCATGCTGAGATAGGTTAGTGTACTTTGATTTATGTCTGTATATACTTATATTACAAAAAAATTGTGTAAAGATTGTTATATATATTATAGATTATTTGTTCCGCTGTCAGATTCTGTGTTTATTTAGTCCTTCTTGTTTTCTATCTTCTTTCTTTTCCCTAACTATCCGCCTTTCCATTCGATTTGGGCTGGACATGTGTGGTTTACTGTTAGTTTACATTGTACAGAAAAGTGGGTCGTTACAGCATGGTATCAGAGCTGAAGGTTAAGCGAGAACCTTGGCTTTGGTGGGGTAGAACTCATTATAGATAGGGTTAGTGATGCCCTAGAATGAGTAACTCATTAGAAATAGGGTAAGTGATACCCTAGAATGAGTTTGAGTTAGAGAGTGTGTGTATTTTAGTGATATAAAAATGTTTTGTATTGTGTTGTTTGTTCCGTTGAATGGCTTAAGAATAATGGTCGGTGAGTTAGGCCAACGTTATCGATAGGGATTTCCTAAACACTCGAACAAGACCAATTGACACAATATTACTTTAAAATGGGTAAATGGAATAGTTTTACCTAGAGGTATAATTTATATAAAAGAAAAGTTTTCCATAGTTATTATAGGTTGTGCTTGGTTGTTAGGGGTGATAGTATCCCATCATTATCATCTAGCATTTGATCATTCATGCTCGTCCATTTTAAGCATTGACTATTACCTATAAATCTATCTTGAATCTTTCTTTTCGAATTCTGGATGGGATAGATAGGAATTTTGGAAACATTGAAACGAGTACCTTGTGAATTAATATATAAATTAAATTTGAATATAAGGCGTTCATTAATAATGTTGAGTTGAATTTGATTTCTATAGGCATTTTTTTAAAAAGGGAATTTAAATATTTTGGAAGGAATATTTTAGAAATATAAAGCTTGATTTGATTAAAGTTTATGTAAATGTTATTAAAAGAAAATTTGGGATATTTTGAAATAATATTTGGAAATTGTTGAATATAAAAGTTGGTTGTATTAAATTTATTTAATAAAAGATGTTATCAAAAGAGACTTAAATAATTCTGGAATAAATACTTGAAAATGAGTTATATAAGAAAGTGAGAATATTTTTGCGATAAAAATATTTGGGAATGATTTTCTTTAAATCGAAATGATTTATAAATTTGATTTATTGAAATGTGCCTTATAAATAAAAGGAATTTGAGAATTTAAATTCCGGTGATTTTAGCAAATTGGTTTTCAAAGTTTTAAGGGTTAATAATAATATTGAGAATATTTTCGAGTTTCTTAATAGGGGATTGTTACTATTAGGACCTTGCTATATAATTGTTTAGATAGAAATTTTTTTGATTCAATTTCAAAAGTAAGGTTAGATTTACTATCAAGTAAAAATGCTTATTATTATTTAAACTGATTTTTGAGAAAGTAAATAATAATTTTATTTGAGATAGCTTTGGGTTTTAAAGGGGTTTTTGGTGTACTAATATTTTGGAAAGAATTGCTTAGAAGTATATTTAAGGATAAATATCGTTGAAAAATAAATTAGTGGAGAAATCGTCATTTCTTTAAATCTGTTAGGGAATAAGTCCAGATTTGTTTTGTGGTGATCAGAATAAACTTCTAAGTGACGATCGGATGTTTGCTTTGGCGAACGGTATTGTGCACTTAGTAAATTATTCTCATTGTCATTGCACGATTGGGATGAGTTGAACCTGAACGAACCCAGAGAAAATTGGAATTGGATATGTTGTTGGAATATTTTGTTGGAAATATACTTATGATATTGTTTCAAAATGGTTGAAAGAAGAAGTGATTTTTAGTTAACAAGTTTTGAGTGGCTCCAAAATAACTAAAAATGGGTGAGTGATACGTTCGGATGGTAAACGTTCTCCAGAGTATTATCCTTCTTGTAAGGAATATATGATACTGTTTGGTAGCTGTAACGTTTGCGATTTTTCGTCGCCCGAAAATTCGGCATCAATACATACACTGTATCAACTGCCAAGCAATCAAATGCCGAAAACCGAACCGTTATGGTTTAAGAAAAAGAAAAAGATAGAAGAGGAAAGAGAAAGATAGAACAGAACAGAAAGAACAACAGAACAATATCAGAATCTCACAATCGCAGCGGAACAACGTATAATAAATAAATAAATAATCTTTAAAACAAAGAACTGTACATTTTATACATTACATCATTATCAGAGTTTACAACAACAATAGACAACAGAGTCAATAAATCAATGGACAGTTATATAAACTTGTCCTCACGCAGAATACACAGCGGAATAATACATAGTATAATATCATATACAAGTGGTACGTCTCGATATGCGGCTCGTCTTCTAAGCTCCATAGCACTCCTAAATCCAGAATAACCTGATAACCAAACTCTAGACTGCCCGTGTGGAAATTGGTGGGCACCCAGAGTTTAGGAAGGGAAACAATAAACTCCAGGTCAGTCATGTGACTGGCGTGAGAACTTAAAACAGTTATTTATCTTTAAAACAAAGAATGGGAGAAATTTTCAAAGTCAATTCGAAATGTGTTTTGAAAATGTAACTACCATAAGGCCTCCTGCCACATACACAATGCAAACACAGAATTGGAGGAGATTTCTCCTTATGATAGTCAAAGATGCTTGATACGCATTAAAAAGAAACATTTGATATTATTACTAGTGCATAGTGTAGAAAACATTTCGAAAGTAGAATATAAATCTTAGCCAGCATAGTTACCATTATAGTATGCTTACTATAGCTACCATATTAAATGGCAGGTTCTACAACTAAAACCGTACAAGGCACGTATTGTTTTGTTTGGATTTCCAACAAATGGTCGGACAAAGGAACTTCCCAAGTAAAATAGAACGCCTCTGGAGAAACGTTCTCAGATGTAACGTTACGGTCAGATCTCTGCTGCACAAGGCCGGGTTACCTTTCAAACTAGGTAACAACTGATACGAGTAATAAGTATGTCATCCCCCGGTCCTTTGGGACCTTAAACCGAGCGCTTGATAACCAACATCACACAGTAATAAATATAGTGTGTCCATAAATAAGTATCTGGGCTCCATACCATGATACCACTTATAATCCAAATAGGAAATGACATACCCTATGGAGGAGCGACCCCCAAATAACCTTGCTGCCACGATTCATGTTTCAACCACAACCGGTCTGTGAGGCTTGAAGAAGTCTCATTCACAAAGCAATGCTTTATATAAAAGCTGTGCTTTAATTCACTAATGATCAATAGCACTTATATGCCACATTACCAACTTGGGAATGTATCACTAGTAACCATCAACTACATAACCTCTGAGCTCGACGTCTCAGAGAAGGGTGTTAAGCTAAGAGAATAAATTCTCCGCCACCAACAGAAATATATTTGATAGAAACCAGCTTTACATCTCAATTTGTAATGTAAGACACACATCCATACAAGTACGTTCCGGGATCGAACGTAACCGAAGGCACTTCCAAAGAAGTCCTTGCAATCCGGGTATTCACAAACCCGATCGAATTTCCCATCACAAAGGAAATCTCCATACCGTAACTAACGGTGCGGAGACAATCGATAGGTCATTCTATCGTTTTCACAAATACCCGGTCTTCAACACCGGTTTTCAAATGCAATCCATAACGACGTTTCACATATTCAGAATGGGTTATACGACCCAAAGGTCCTTTCCCGGCTAACCCGAATAGTGAGCGCTTATTTGAAAATAAGTGTGGCATCCAATTCAAGCAATTCACAACAAATACCTTTTTAAAGGTAAATATTAATAGTCGGATATTTAACTATCAATAGGTATGCTCAACATCACCAGATTTCAAATAATTTCCCAAATTATTTACTTTCCAAATATCTTTACTAGATATATAATTTTCACACTTTAACCATTTGAAAACAAATTTTCAAATCACTTTTCAATCCTTTATCACTTTTGAAAACAAATTTCAATCGTTTCCTTACTCGGAAATACTTTCATTTCAAAATGGTTCATTTAAACCAATCAAATAAATCCATACCGATTTACTTTATATTTACGTTCCTAATCCGTAAATTTACTCCCATACTTCAAAATTAAATCAACGTTTATTTTTAAACAAATTCCCCTTTTCCTTTATAAATTCCATAGTGAATTTACATTCCAAAATATTTATGAATATACGATTTCAAATCGATTTCTAATATTCATTTTCAATTTATCTTTTAAAAAGATAAATTCTCAAAAACGTTTCATTTCATATTGGAAAAACATTTCCATACTTATTCTAATAATAAGTATTTCACAAATCCATTTATTTTCAACATTTGGAAAATATTTAATATACTTAAACCATAGTTAAGTATATATTCCATTCTTTAAGGAAATCATTCTCTTAACACATTTATTTGGGTCAAAAACGAATGTTGTGTAAAACATCGTTACGGCGATCCAAAATCACTAGTATAGGGATTCAAAGTTTAAATAGATATATAAATCCCAATACTATACAAAATATTTCCTTTCGGAAATCATTTACTATAACAATAGTGTTATAGTCCACCATTTCCTTTTATTTCTGGAAAACGTCTATTTCAACAATGAATGTTGAAATCTATGATTTCGATATTCAACACATTTTAAAACATCTTTAAAACGGTTAACTTCATTTTATAGTATCACTTTCCCAAAAAAATAACCATTTTAGTCAATAATATATTCACTGTCACTGTCCAAAATCGTGAATATATTTCCTTTAAATAATTTCTATATTCACTTATCAAGTTTATTTGATTACGGATTTATAAAACAACCTTTATAAATTCCGTTTCAATTTTATAACAACTTCAATTTATAAATCTCCTTTAATAACCAATTTTAATTATATTTCATTTTTATGTCGAAATCCAATCTATAAGTAAATTACTTATAATCTATTTATTTACAAATCCATTATTTTATATCGTCATTTATTTATAAATCAAAAATTCTTATTTACCTATAAATACGGGTACAACTTTATTTTAACACTTATAAAAGCTCGTTTTATAATTCCAATAATTTTAACTTATACATATCAATTTTATAAATCTTTTATATAAACCGTTTATAATAATTCAAAAATTCCAATTTAAACCAATTTATAAATTTATTAACTATTTACTTCCAAAAAATCTCATTTCAGTTATATTTCTCAAAAATCTTAATTTTTATAACATAACAGTTTATAACGTTTTAATTATTTAAAATGAATCAATTCAAAATTTAATAAAAACATATACTTTGAAAAATCACTTTAAAATCCTTTTAAAAATCAAAATCGTTACTTTAAAACTTAAAAAATGGATCCGATGGTGCAACACCGCCATATAGTCAATCCCGACATCCAAATATCATATATCGATATGATAATCAACAAATATCACAATATCTATAAATAAATAAATACAGTTGAGGAATCCAGTTGGATCCCTCCAACCTGTTTCCCTGCATCCACAAACATTAGCACAATACCAATTCCGTTCTAGTACGCAATTATCGTGGTATATGGGATTTATAAAAAATATTATCCGCTTAATAGACGGCGCAATAGGGTCTCATCCGCTATACAATGCGGGAAATCAACTCCAATATATATATATGCCAATATATATATATATATATATATATATATTGTTATATATAGATATATCCTACTATATATACTATCACAATCAAACAGCAATCAATAACTGAAATCATCATTCAAACATACATTCAAGAAATTTTAAATCTAACTGTTTAAAATTAAAATCGAAACCGATTCGATTGAGTGAGAAGTTCTCACCTTGATTTCAATTTCATTTTCAGCGATTTATTTCGAATAAAATTAAACGCGCGTTTAATTTTACCCGAAATTCTCACTAACTCCAAACGACTCCAATCCAATTCCACAGCGTAGTGCTCGTCCATACGATTCCAACGCAATTAGTTTCGCGCATTTTCGATCTCGTATGAAAAATATATGAATTTTAGAAGTTACACGAATTTATAACTATATAAATTTACAACATATTTATATTTTTAAACCTAACTAAATCTCAGCCACTAGATCCTCACCCCTGCAAATCTTGGCCGCACCTTTCCTTATATTCCTTACGTGTACAACTCCCAGTAACACACACACGCAAGAAACCCACCAAATCGAAATTAGGGTTGAACTTTGCTTCCTCTACGAACGTTTTGAAGACGATCAACTACCACTATCATGAAGAGCTTCGCGCGAGCCACCTTTGGCTGGAACAGGGAGGAGCTCGGCCCCCCTATGGCCCTCGAAATTCGTGCCAACTTGATGGTGATTGCGCCCCCCTAGCGACCACCACAACGCTCCAAATTCGATCATCACCGTATGGAATCGGAGCTCTCATCGTTATCTACAACTTTGTAGTTGGCACTTTCCTCTAATTGTTGACGGATCATGAGATAATAGAGGAGAAAGAGGATGGATTTCTGGCCGTTGGTAACCCTAGTGGCGGCTGGAACATTTTGACCTAGGGTTTTGTTTTAGTTTTGCGAGTGGAAATTATGAAGTCCTTATATAGAAAATTGACGAAAACACTATTCACCCAAAAATTTTCGAACTCCAAACGAAGCGTGCCAGTTGGTGTGACGCCCCACCTCTATACCCACGCTAGCCAAGAACACTACGGTGTAGTGTTGTCAACTAGCGCGGAGAATAAGGCTGTTGAGGAGCGACCATCCATGTAATTTCTTATCACACGGTGGCTATAAAATAATCTTCGGAAACAAATATAGAAGTAAGCATAACATGCGAATCAATCACAGATATCCATATCACAAAGGCGGAAAGAGATATGAATATATATCACATAAAAGTGTACATCAGAGTAGTGGTCTAAGAAGATCCACGATAATAAAAAAGAATAGCAACGCGTGCTATACAAAAGAATACAACTATGAGTCTATATCTCAAGTGTAAACAACAAAAGCTGCTAATCTAAACAAGTAGCCAAAAGTCTGAGTAGTGAATCACTGGGGGAGGAGTCAAACAGTAGCACCTGTAACATCTCGGTCTGACCCGAGTATTATTTATAAGAAAATAATAAACAGATCAGTCTAGCTATAAATATCAGATGACATGATATAAAATAAAAGATATGGCATAAACATAAAATATCCATACTGACATACTACTATAAGTATGCAAATAATGATCAATAGGAGATCAACCGATAAGAGATAAATCAATATCACAAGAATCTTCTCAAAGATCCAAAGAGGGCATCATACCCTAAACTTGTACTCATGACAAATCAAAGAGATAAATTCCAGAAATCAACACAAGAAATCCAGAAATCATAAAAAGGGAAAGAGGCCTATCACATGACGGTCCGAAGACCATGGGGAGCTACCCCGCATGTGTGAATGGAATCACACAGATTGAGGTCAAGACTAACCAAAAAGCAGAAAGGTATGTGTGAATGGAATCACACAAGTGGTGTCTAGTCTAACCTTGCAATGAAAGAGACATCGCGCAATTGCTAGTCTAATTCATAAAGCGATCATCAAGATCAACGAGAAGTGTCAATTACACTAAGCTAGTAAATATAGAAGTTTAGCTTCATGTCCCATAACCACTTGCTTAACTTAAATATTTACGAACAAACTGTAAATCTTCACTAATAAAATTGTCACAAGAGGTTCAATCGAACAAGTCCAAGAATTAACCGACGAAGTGAACGCAAGCGTTTCATACCACTTGTTTTACTAGGTCGTTTAATTAGATTTCTCATCCGAGTGAGGTAAAGGCTTGTATATACTAATAGATTGGAAAACGGTTTAAGAAAAGAGATTTTTTTATTAAAAATAGAGTTGAAATTGTTTGTTAAAAGAGTTTTGATATTTACTACTAGTATTGAAACCTTTATATTATAAAGTGACAAAACACAGAAGCAATTGTAGAAACAATCAGTCACAAAAATCGCATACGGAGATGTGAATAAAATCCAAGGAAATCAGCTCAATGTTTTTCAGATAAGATCCCCTACGGAGGGGGGGTCCAAGGGGGGTGGCAACCCCCCAAGGTGGGGGTGCGGGGGCAACGCCACCGCCTATGGGGTTCGACCTGCCCGGTCAGGTCGCGGGGGTCCAGGGGGCAGCGCCCCGACCAAAACGGTACGACCTAGTGAAGACAAAATGAGGTCTAACGACCTAAGGGGAATAGGGTCGAGCGACCTATAAAACTCGCGACCTAAAAGTTAGCAAGGTCGAACGACCTATAGAGGCATAGGGTGCAGCGACCTAAAACATCGCGACCTAGTGAAGACCTAAGGGAGGCGAGCGACTTATAAAAATCGCGACCTAAAAGTTAGCAAGGTCGAACGACCTATAGAGGCATAGGGTGCAGCGACCTAAAACATCGCGACCTAGTGACCTAACGGTTTAAGGGTCTTGCGACCTAACTGGAAACAAGGTCCAAACGACCTAACGACTTAAAGTGAAACCTGGCTGAGCGATATAAGGTCGGAGACGACCTACGACTTAACTCCGTGTGAGCGTCCTACGACCTATGGTTGCTACGACCTAACGAGTTCCAATAGTGAAGGCTTAAGGTCTAACGACCTAAGGGGTACGACCTAAGGTCTTACGACCTAAGGTGTTGAGGTTGGACGACCTAACCAAATTGCATAGGCCATACGAGCTAAGGCCTAACGACCTAACTCCGAACGAGCTATACGCGAGTGACCTAGGGCGCTAACTCGCAAACGACCTAACGTTAACTCGCGAACGACCTAACTCCAGACGCGCCTTTTCAACGCGTGCGAGCTGAAGACCTGCCGACCTACGACCTAACTCCAAGCGACCTAAGGCCTAACGACCTATAGTGGACGAATGGGCTAAGGCCAGAAACGACCCAAATGAAGGTGACGACTTTTCCACGCGAACGACCTATAGATGCTGGGCGACCTAAGGGGGACAGAGCGACCTAAGCCAGAAATTCACCCCAAAACACTAAAAAGTGGAGTTTTTCGCCAATCCAATCCAAACCAAATGCAAATGTGCATGTAAACATGATAGGGATGCATTTCCAATAGCCCAAGATAGATATAGACTAGAATTGTGAGATAAAAATCTCACCTTGGCACTAAAGTTTATGAAGATGAAGCTTGAAAGCAAGGAGAAGCAATCCAAAGCTTGAATCCAATATCTTCTACTTGAATTTGGAGTTGAATGTTGGATTTGCAATTGAATTTGTGCTTGGAGTTTTAATTTCCCATTCTTTTCACCATTAATGCCCAAGCTTGAGTTAGTTAGGAAATTTATGAAGAGTGAGGAGAAGGGGGTTGGAACTTGGGCTTAATAGGCTAAACTAACCCAAAGTCCAAAGCGGGAAAAGTTAGTGAAATTTCACTAACTCCAAACCTATCGATGTTTATACTTAAAAAAATTGTAAACGACATTTCGAACTCAATGGAAGTGGTCTCGAGTCCTAATTTGACCGTTTGCAAAAAGTAGCTTTTCGGACCAAAATCCGATTAACGAGTTAATATTTAAATAAAATATTTAAATACAAACTCGATAAATATGCGGGTTGTTACAGACTCCCCTCCTTAAAGAAATTACGTCCTCGCAATATATATAAGATGGAAATAAAAAGTAACAACCATAAAAGCGTATTAACACAAGAGGAATTTTGAAATAAGAAGTTCACCTCAAGGAGCAGGAGTAAGCAAGTCCGGATGTGTACGCTCGATGAATTCTCTGGATTCCCAAGAGCAATCCTTAGGATTTGTGGACCATTGAACCTTCACAAGCGATAATTCGAATAGGATGCTGCTCATAAGTTAAATTCGGCGAAACTTCAATTTCTTCCACAACAGCAGGCTCAAGAATAGAATCGGAATCCCGAAGGCATTTCCGTAATTGAGAAACGTGAAATACATCATGCATGGCAGAAAACTGAGCCGGCAATGCAAGGCGATAAGCCATGGAACCAATACGTTCAGTGATAGGAAATGGCCTAATATATCGAGGCGCTAACTTCCCCGATCGACTGAAACGTACAACACCCTTCATAGGTGAAACACAAATAAAAACAGGATCCCCAACAGAAAATTCTAATTTCCTTCTTCGATTATCGGCATAGGATTTTTGTCTACTCTGGGCTTCTTTCATCCTATGTCGAATAAGTTCAATCTTTTCCGTGGAATCACGAATAAAATCTGGACCTAAAACCAGCTTCTCACCGGCCTCAAGCCAACAAGAAGGAGATCGGCATGGCCTTCCGTAGAGTGCCTCGAAAGGTGCCATACCAATACTAGATTGGAAGCTATTATTATAGGAAAATTCAACAAGTGAAATATGATCTTCCCAACTTCCACCAAAATCAAGCACACAAGCACGAAGAAGATCTTCAAGAGTTTGATTCACACGCTCAGTTTGTCCATCGGACTGGGGGTGATAAGCGGTGCTAAAATTAAGCTTTGTTCCTAAAGCTTTTTGAAGACTCTTCCAAAATCCACTAGTAAACAATGGATCACTATCGCTATCGATAGAAGTAGGAACTCCATGTAATTTAACATCTCCTTTAACAAAGAGTTTGGGCCAAAAGAGGAACGGTTCGGTTAATCCGAACGGGGAATAAAATGGACGGATTTAGTAAGTCTATCTACTATAACCCATAAGTTATCATGACCCGAACGGGAACGGGGAAAGACATCTATAAAATCCATGGAGATTTGGTCTTACTTCCAAATTGGAATTTCTAAAGGTTGCAATAACCCACCAGGCCTTTGATGTTCGGCCTTGACAAGTTGGCAAGTCATGCAACACTTAACAAAGTTAGCAATATCAGATTTCATTCCCTCCCAATAATAAAGTCGCTTCATATCAGCGTACATTTTACTACTACCGGGATGAATGGTGAATTTAGAACGATGGGAATCTTCTAAAATATCTTTACGAAGATCTCCAATATTTGGTACGATAAGTCTACCAAATTTTGGAATGTCGCCACGAGAATCAATATCAAAGTCTTTCAAACCTTCAATATCAATTTTATCCTTAATATTTTTGCCAAGAAGAGCCAATTCAGAATCTAGCCCTTGAGCTTCAAGAATGCGGTCTAAAAGAGAAGGATAAGCCTCAAGGCTACATAAAACAAGTGATGAGCATAAATCGGATACGCGCTCTCGAATCTCACAAGTAGATATAACCTCGAGATCATTCCATTCGCATATCATCATAGAAACAACAGCTTGTTGTTTACGGCTAAGAGCATCGGCGACAAAATTATCCTTACCGGGAGTATAAAGAATATCAAGATCATAAGGTGCAAGGAACTCGAGCCAATGCTGTTGACGCAAATTAAGTTCCTTTTGAGAAAATAAATATTTCAAAGACTTATGATCCGTGTAAAGAATAAATTTCTCTCCCAATAGATATTGCCGCCAAATTCGAAGGGCGAAAACAATAGCCGCGAGCACTAGATCGTGAGTGGCATACCTAGTCTCAATCGGCCTTTAATGATTTAAAAGCACAAGTGATAGCACGTTATCTTATGCAAGAGAACGACATCCAAACCAATCCAATTAGCATTGGTACAAAAGATAAAGTCTTGGTTCCCCTGGGGAATCACAAGAATAAGAGTATCGGAAAGAAAGAATATCTTTTAAATAATCTTCTTTCCAGAAAAGTTAAAACTTTCCAAATTACATTTATCTTTATGTAATAATCTTTCTAGAAGAATTTACGTTTTTACAAGTCAATTTATTGTGTCTGACGGTCTCATCAAAGCGTTTAGGAAATTCCTATCGATAGCGTTGATCAAGCGCATCGACCAGAATTCTTAAAACACTAAATGGGCAATACAACACAAAATATAGGAATTTAAAATATCTTCTTAAAAAGATTTGCAAAATTTTAAATTTCAATTTTCATCCAAAATTAATAAATACGAGATTGAAGTTATTGAAATATTCATAGAATACTCGATTTATAAAATGGATGAAATAGACTGGATAAACTGAATGACACAATATGTCATTCATATTAATCATAACGAGTGCGGAATGCGGTATGTAGAAGGCTAACCTCCGCAACTCGTAGCGATTGAAATTCGGTGGCAAGGTCAAACTGGAAAGACCTTAATACCACTCAAAAAGGTTGCTTAGGTGATAATCTTAAGACAAACTCAAAAATACCGGAAAATTCTCAACCGATTAAGAATGAGAGAGATATCTCTTTACTCAACATGTGAGCTAAAAGAGCAAAATGATGCCATCGATTTGAAATCGAAATCACAAAGGAAAAATACGAATCTGCTTAACAGATCGAAAATATCGAAAATGAATAGTCTTTTCGGAAAAATTGGATATGGGCTTTGCAATAAGCCAATCCTTTTACGAAAATCAATTCCGAAACCAAAGCAATGCATAACATGCAAATTGGTTCGGAAAGAAAAATCACATGAAATAATTTTCGATGTCATTAAAAAGCAAGTAGAGTGTTGCAGATCCACTAATCTGGATTCGCAATCCTCAAAGAAGTCATCAAGCCCTAAGCATAAAAAGAAAGAAAATCAACAAGTTCTTTTGATATAAAAATGATGAGACGAACCTATAAAAAAAAAGAACTCGAATCGGATAATCGAAAACAAATGTAATCAAGGATTAAATAAGAAATACCTTGACCCAGAGAAGTTTCATTAGAAGCATTTAGCCTTCCTTCTCTCTTGCTAGGTCGCTTGGGACATGTAGACAAGTAATGGCCCGAGCCTTTACAATAGCGGCAATAGAGAGGTTCTGGGCAATTGTTTACATAATGGTCTGTGGAACCACAATTGCAACATCGTTTACGACTAGAGGTAGGAGGCTTGGCTACTGAAGTTTCTGGTTCCACCCTCTTCTTTCTTAAAACTATGGGGCAGACAGAAATATGATGACTGGCATCTTTGCAATAGCGACAAAAGAGTGGCTCAGGACATTCCTTTGCATAGTGGTCCTTAGAATTACAATTGTAGCATCCTCCACGATTAGGGATTGGAGTCTTTGCTAAAAAAGTAGTTTGCTTCACTCTCTTATTGGGATTAAGGCTCTTGAACTTAATATGCCTCTTCTTGGAAGTCCCAATATCACTATCAATTCCTTTATCAGCCTCTTCCTCTTGTAGAGTGATATCTACAAGCTGGTCGAAAGGAACTTCTAGTTTCAAAGGTAAGGTCTTTGTGGTATTCTTACTCAAAGCATAGATAAACTCTTGATTCTTTACAAGATCCAAAAGTTGTTGGGCAGACATGAATGCGCCATCCAGAGAAGGGCTACTGGATTGACCAGCGCTAGGACTGCTAGAACTAACCATTTCTCTTCCTTAAGAAAGAAAGAAGGAAGAAGAAGAAGGTTATTCACAAAATGAATATCAAGCAATCTTGATAGGAAAAACAAGGAATCATAAAGAAAATAGGATGAATCGGTACGAAGACTCGAATTAAATCCTAAGGCACAACTCCTAAGAAAGACTTAGGACATGATCCTTGCTAGATTATTCTACATTGTTCCGAAGTTTGGCTCTGATACTAAGCTGTGACGCCCCACCACTATACCCACGCTAGCCAAGAACACTATGGTGTAGTGCTGTCAACTAGCGCGGAGAATAAGGCTGTTGAGGAGCGACCATCCATGTAATTTCTTATCACACGGTGGCTATAAAATAATCTTCGAAAACAAATATAGAAGTAAGCATAACATGCGAATCAATCACAGATATCCATATCACAAAGGCGGAAAGAGATATGAATATATATCACATAAAAGTGTACATCAGAGTAGTGGTCTAAGAAGATCCACGATAATACAAAAGAATAGCAACGCGTGCTATACAAAAGAATACAACTATGAGTCTATATCTCAAGTATAAACAACAAAAGCTGCTAATCTAAACAAGTAGCCAAAAGTCTGAGTAGTGAATCACTGGGGGAGGAGTCAAGCAGTAGCACCTGTAACATCTCGGTCTGACCCGAGTATTATTTATAAGAAAATAATAAACGGATCAGTCTAGCTATAAATATCAGATGACATGATATAAAATAAAAGATATGGCATAAACATAAAATATCCATACTGACATACTACTATAAGTATGCAAATAATGATCAACAGGAGATCAACCGATAAGAGATAAATCAATATCACAAGAATCTTCTCAAAGATCCAAAGAGGGCATCATACCCTAAACTTGTACTCATGACAAGTCAAAGAGATAAATTCCAGAAATCAACACAAGAAATCCAGAAATCATAAAAAGGGAAAGAGGCCTATCACATGACGGTCCGAAGACCATGGGGAGCTACCCCGCATGTGTGAATGGAATCACACAGATTGAGGTCAAGACTAACCAAAAAGCAGAAAGGTATGTGTGAATGGAATCACACAAGTGGTGTCTAGTCTAACCTTGCAATGAAAGAGACATCGCGCAATTGCTAGTCTAATTCATAAAGCGATCATCAAGATCAACGAGAAGTGTCAATTACACTAAGCTAGTAAATATAGAAGTTTAGCTTCATGTCCCATAACCACTTGCTTAACTTAAATATTTACGAACAAACTGTAAATCTTCACTAATAAAATTGTCACAAGAGGTTCAATCGAACAAGTCCAAGAATTAACCGACGAAGTGAACGCAAGCGTTTCATACCACTTGTTTTACTAGGTCGTTTAATTAGATTTCTCATCCGAGTGAGGTAAAGGCTTGTATATACTAATAGATTGGAAAACGGTTTAAGAAAAGAGATTTGTTATTAAAAATAGAGTTGAAATTGTTTGTTAAAAGAGTTTTGATATTTACTACTAGTATTGAAACCTTTATATTATAAAGTGACAAAATACAGAAGCAATTGTAGAAACAATCAGTCACAAAAATCGCATACGGAGATGTGAATAAAATCCAAGGAAATCAGCTCAATGTTTTTCAGATAAGATCCCCTACGGAGGGGGGGTCCAAGGGGGGTGGCAACCCCCCAAGGTGGGGGTGCGGGGGCAACGCCACCGCCTATGGGGTTCGACCTGCCCGGTCAGGTCGCGGGGGTCCAGGGGGCAGCGCCCCCGGCGGAGTGCGGGGCAGCGCCCCGACCAAAACGGTACGACCTAGTGAAGACAAAATGAGGTCTAACGACCTAAGGGGAATAGGGTCGAGCGACCTATAAAACTCGCGACCTAAAAGTTAGCAAGGTCGAACGACCTATAGAGGCATAGGGTGCAGCGACCTAAAACATCGCGACCTAGTGAAGACCTAAGGGAGGCGAGCGACTTATAAAACTCGCGACCTAAAAGTTAGCAAGGTCGAACGACCTATAGAGGCATAGGGTGCAGTGACCTAAAACATCGCGACCTAGTGACCTAACGGTTTAAGGGTCTTGCGACCTAACTGGAAACAAGGTCCAAACGACCTAACGACTTAAAGTGAAACCTGGCTGAGCGATATAAAGTCGGAGACGACCTACGACTTAACTCCGTGTGAGCGTCCTACGACCTATGGTTGCTACGACCTAACGAGTTCCAATAGTGAAGGCTTAAGGTCTAACGACCTAAGGGGTACGACCTAAGGTCTTACGACCTAAGGTGTTGAAGTTGGACGACCTAACCAAATTGCATAGGCCATACGAGCTAAGGCCTAACGACCTAACTCCGAACGAGCTATACGCGAGTGACCTAGGGCGCTAACTCGCAAACGACCTAACGTTAACTCGCGAACGACCTAACTCCAGACGCGCCTTTTCAACGCGTGCGAGCTGAAGACCTGCCGACCTACGACCTAACTCCAAGCGACCTAAGGCCTAACGACCTATAGTGGACGAATGGGCTAAGGCCAGAAACGACCCAAATGAAGGTGACGACTTTTCCACGCGAACGACCTATAGATGCTGGGCGACCTAAGGGGGACAGAGCGACCTAAGCCAGAAATTCACCCCAAAACACTAAAAAGTGGAGTTTTTCGCCAATCCAATCCAAACCAAATGCAAATGTGCATGCAAACATGATAGGGATGCATTTCCAATAGCCCAAGATAGATATAGACTAGAATTGTGAGATAAAAATCTCACCTTGGCACTAAAGTTTATGAAGATGAAGCTTGAAAGCAAGGAGAAGCAATCCAAAGCTTGAATCCAATATCTTCTACTTGAATTTGGAGTTGAATGTTGGATTTGCAATTGAATTTGTGCTTGGAGTTTTAATTTCCCATTCTTTTCACCATTAATGCCCAAGCTTGAGTTAGTTAGGAAATTTATGAAGAGTGAGGAGAAGGGGGTTGGAACTTGGGCTTAATAGGCTAAACTAACCCAAAGTCCAAAGCGGGAAAAGTTAGTGAAATTTCACTAACTCCAAACCTATCGATGTTTATACTTAAAAAAATTGTAAACGACATTTCGAACTCAATGGAAGTGGTCTCGAGTCCTAATTTGACCGTTTGCAAAAAGTAGCTTTTCGGACCAAAATCCGATTAACGAGTTAATATTTAAATAAAATATTTAAATACAAACTCGATAAATATGCGGGTTATTACAGTTGGCGTTCCTAAGGTTTACCCCGCGTTCCGAACATAATGGAACGTGTTTCGGGAGCTAATTCGGTCATCTGTGCGAGTTATGACAATAAACGTTCAATTTAAAATTAAATCGATTAAATCGATTTCGCTTGCCCCGGACAAACGGTAAATCCGATTGACACGAAATTTGAAACCTTACAATAATATCACATTACGGATCCGATGAAACTAGTTTCGTCGAAATCCGAAACTTCTTGAAAAATGACTATTTTACTCGCCGAATTAATATTAAAACAATTTCGATGCGTTTCGAGTTGCCACGATCAAACGACAACTCCGATTGCTACGAAAATTGAAATCCGGTAATAACAAACTATTATGGATTCAATGGAACTGGTTTCGTCGAATTTTGAGACTGTTCAAAATTGGCTATTTTACAGTCGATAATTAAATATTAAAATATTCAATTTTCACAAATTAATTCTTAATTCGATTTTAAAAGTTCTATAACATCATTCTAACTTCAATATGATAAAATAAAATTTTACAAATCATTTTCAATCATATTTAAACCCAATATTCAACTGTTTCTAGAATTTTCAACTATTAAATAATCGATTTAATTATCCAATTAAATCCCATATTCGAAAATAAATTATTCGACTTATAAATTCCACTTATTAATATTTAAAATTAATTAAATATTCAAATTTTAATTAATAGAAATTCCGGGTCGTTACATACTTCCCCCCTAAAAGAATTTCGTCCTCGAAATTATCAAGTAAGAAAAAGTTACAGAATTCATTAACTTTCCAAAACAAATTTAAACTTCTTACCATACTTTACTAAGTTTTCAAATATATACTTAGTTATCTTTTCAAAACCAAACTATATCATTTAATTTCCAATTCTAAAACCAAAATTATAGTATTCACAAATTTCCCAAATTTTCTCAAAATTTTTCTAACGCCTTAAATTTTCGAAAAAATTCGCCACGGTCTCCTTTGCGGCTCGATCCGAAAAAAATGACAGTACATATATCACAAATATACATCTCATCAAGTGATGAGGCATCCCGCAGGGAAAAAAGTGTAAAAGTACGTTATGTAATCCGAGATATGTACCTTATTTATTATTAGCGAGCGTATACGGCTAATATAGCGCGAAAGCGAGCTCCAAATGCGAGGCAACGCCATCCGCACCTACTAAACACTCAACAACAACATGAGAATCATGCATATATGAAAATAATATCAATATACAATATATAGCAACATAACAACTACATGTGCCAACATAGCAAATGCAACAAAACAGCAAATGCAAACATCAAACAACCATCATCCAACAAATCCATAACCAAATCAATATTCTTTCATTTCTCATTAATATTCAATGAATTTGTTTTCCAATTTAAATCTCATTTGATTCATTAACATTGGAATTTTACTAACATTCATTTGTTCATTTTCCAATTAGTATACATCCACTAATTTATTCATTGATTCGCTTTCAATCCAAATCAAATCCAATTCTATTCAAATTTACATATTATCCATTTGAATTTAATTACATAGCTTTCAATTTCGCTAATTCAATTTCATTAACATTTAGTGAATTATATACATCAATCAACAATCAAATAACAACCAATATTTATTCAATACAACCAAATTTATTCACTTTACATTCAATTTGGTTCAACACATTTAATTCCAATTGGATCATATTAAATTGACTTTTATTCAATTTATTCAATTTCTAATAACATTAGCTTCTAATGAATTAACACTTACATTCATTATTCCATATCGATTATTTACATTTAATTGATTAACATTTAATCCATTAGTTTAATTCAATTGCTAATTCCTTTAACAATATAATGTTGAATTTCATTTATATAACTCAAGTTCAAATTCTTAATGACTTCACTTCATTAATTCACTTATTAATTTACTTCGATACCAAAATTAACTTCATTCAACTTCACTTAAGTTATATTCCTTTTCAAACACCTTTTTTTTAACTTAACTTAAGTTTTCACTTATAAATCCAATTCAAATTCCAATCCTATTTAACTCTTCTTTAATTTAACTACATCCTTTAAGTTAAATTTATTCTTTCGAAATTCAAATTGTATAAGTTATCAACTCATCTATCATTCTCATAATATTTTAAATAAGATTCCAGAGTCCTTTCAATCTTTCAAAACCATTTTTGAAATCAATTCAAATTATCTTTTGAATTCCCAAAACCAAACTTAAAATTTTCAAACAACTTCATTTAAAATAATCTGGAAGCAATACCTCTTTTGGAAACCCGAAAATGAACACCGATGATGTCATGATCATCATCGGAATTATTTTCCAGCGACCGAAAAGAGTTTAGAGCTTTAATTTATCCAAAACAATTTTCCAAAATATCAAATCCTTTCAAAACACTTCTCTGGAATTTTATTTTCAGAATATAAATCACAATTATAAGTCTTTTACTTATATAATTTCACTTCTTATATATAAGATTATTTCACAAGTGTAAATCATTTTAATTATGACTCCATACTTATAATTCAATTGCTTATACAATTCATTCCTTCAAAATTGGATGTTTTATTTAACTTATTTAACAACCAAACAATCAATTCATACACACTTTAATAATTCTAAAAAATTATTCCTCTATATATAAAATATAATCGAGGTAAAATTATTTCATTTACCCAATTCAAAATGGTACTATGTCGACTTGCCTCGTTTAAGTGCTTAGAAATCCCTATCGATAATATGGCGTCCCACACACCGCTCAACGGATAAGCAAACACAATATAAAACATTGTTATATTCACTAACAAATACGCACTCGTATCTATTATTACACTCACACTCATTCTAGAGTACTACTGACTCTATCTCTAATGAGTAATTCCCAACAGAGCCATGGTTGTCGCTTAACCATAAGCTCTGATACCAAATGTAACGTTTGCGATTTTTCGTCGTCCGAAAATTCGACATCAATACATACACTGTATCAACTGCCGAGCAATCGAATGCCGAAAACCGAACCGTTATGGTTTAAGAAGAAGAAAAGGATAGAAGAGGAAAGAGAAAGATAGAACAGAACAGAAAGAACAACAGAAAAATATCAGAATCTCACAATCGCAGCGGAAAAACATATAATAAATAAATAAATAATCTTTAAAACAAAGAACTGTACATTTTATACATTACATCATTATCAGAGTTTACAACAACATTAGACAACAGAGTCAATAAATCAATGGACAGTTATATAAACTTGTCCTCATGCAGAATACACAGCGGAATAATACATAGTATAATATCATATACAAGTGGTACGTCTCAATATGCAGCTCGTCTCCTGAGCTCCATAGCACTCCTAAATCCAGAATAACATGATAACCAAACTCTATACTGCCCGTGTGGAAATTGGTGGGCACCCAGAGTTTAGGAAGGGAAACAATAAACTCCAGGTCAGTCATGTGACTGGTGTGAGAACTTAAAATAGTTATTTATCTTTAAAACAAAGAATGGGAGAAATTTTCAAAGTCAATTCGAAATGTGTTTTGAAAATATAACTACCATAAGGCCTCCCGCCACACACACACAATGCAAACGCAGAATTGGAGGAGTTTCTCTTTATGATAGTCAAAGATGCTTGATACGCATTAAAAAGAAACATTTGATATTATTACTAGTGCATAGTGTAGAAAACATTTCGAAAGTAGAATATAAATCTTAGCCAGCATAGTTACCATTATAGTATGCTTACTATAGCTACCATATTAAATGGCAGGTTCTACAACTAAAACCATACAAGGCACATATTGTTTTGTTTGGATTTTCAACAAATGGTCGAGCAAAGGAACTTCCCAAGTAAAATAGAACGCCTCTGGAGAAACGTTCCCGGATCTAACGTTACGGTTAGATCTCTGCTACACAAGGCCGGGTTACCTTTCAAACTAGGTAACAACTGACACGAGTATGTCATCCCCTGGTCCTTTGGGACCTTAAACCGAGCGCTCGATAACCAACATCACACAGTAATAAATATAGTGCGTCCACAAAGTAAGTATCTGGGCTCCATACCATGATACCACTTATAATCTAGATAGGAAATGACATACCCTATGGAGGAGCGACCCCCAAATAACCTTGCTGCCACGATTCCTGTTTCGACCACAACCGGTCTGTGAGGCTTGACGAAGTCTCGTTCACAAAGCAATGCTTTATATAAAAGCTGTGCTTTAATTCACAAATGCTCAATAGCACTTATATGCCACATTACCAACTTGGGAATGTATCACTAGTAACCATCAACTATATAACCTATGAGCTCGTACGTCTCAGAGAAGGGTGTTAAGCTAAGAGAATAAATTCTCCGCCACCAACAGAAATATATTTGATGGAAACCAGCTTTATATCTCAATTTGTAATGTAAGACACACATCCATACAAGTACGTTCCGGGATCGAACGTAACCAAAGGCACTTCCAAAGAAGTCCTTGCAATCCGGGTATTCACAAACCCGATCGAATTTCCCATCACAAAGGAAATCTCCATACTGTAGCTAACGGTGCGGAGACAATCGATAGGTCATTCTATCGTTTTCACAAATACCCGGTCTTCAACACCGGTCTTCAAATGCAATCCATAACGACGTATCACATATTCGGAATGGGTTATACGACCCAAAGGTCCTTTCCCGGCTAACCCGAATAATAAGCGCTTATTTGATAATAAGTGTGGCATTAATTCAAGCAATTCACAATAAATACCTATTTAAAGGTAAATATTGATAGTCGGATATTTAACTATCAATAGGTATGCTCAACATCACCAGATTCCAAATAATTTCCCAAATTATTTACTTTCCAAATATCTTTACTAGATATATAATTTCCACACTTTAACCATTTGAAAACAATTTTTCAAATCACTTTTCAATCCTTTATCATTTTTGAAAACAAATTTCAATCATTTCCTTACTCGGAAATACTTTCATTTCAAAATGGTTCATTTAAACCAATCAAATAAATCCTTACCGATTTACTTTGTATTTACGTTCCTAATCCGTAAATTTACTCCCATACTTCAAAAATAAATCAACGTTTATTTTTAAACAAATTCCCCTTTTCCTTTATAAATTCCATAGTGAATTTACATTCCAAAATATTTATGAATATACGATTTCAAATCGATTTCTAATATTCATTTTCAATTTATCTTTTAAAAAGATAAATTCTCAAAAACGTTTCATTTCATATTGGAAAACATTTCCATACTTATTATAATAATAAGTATTTCACAAATCCATTTATTTTCATCATTTGGAAAATATTTAATATACTTAAACCATAGTTAAGTATATATTCCATTCTTTAAGGAAATCATTCTCTTAACACATTTATTTGGGTTAAAAACGAATTTTGCATAAAACATCATTACGATGATCCAAAATCACTAGTATAGGGATTCAAAGTTTGAATAAATATATAAATCCCAATACTATACAAAATATTTCCTTTCGGAAATCATTTACTATAACAATAGTGTTATAGTCCACCATTTCCTTTTAATTCTCGAAAACGTCTATTTCAACAATGAATGTTGAAATCTATGATTTCGATATTCAACACATTTTAAAACATCTTTAAAACGATTAACTTCATTTTATAATATCACTTTCCCAAAAAAATAACCATTTTATTCAATAATATATTCACTGTCCAAAATCGTGAATATATTTCCTTTAAATAATTTCTATATTCACTTATCAAATTTATTTGATTACGGATTTATAAAACAACGTTTATAAATTCCATTTCAATTTTATAACAACTTCAATTTATAAATCTCCTTTAATAACCAATTTTAATTATATTTCATTTTTATGTCGAAATCCAATCTATAAGTAAATTACTTATAATCTATTTATTTATTTATAAATCAAAAATTCTTATTTACCTATAAATCTAGGTACAACTTTATTTTAACACTTATAAAAGCTTGTTTTATAATTCCAATAATTTTAACTTATAAATATCAATTTTATAAATCATTTATATAAACCGTTTATAATAATTCAAAAATTCCAATTTAAACCAATTTATAAATTTATTAACTATTTATTTCCAAAAAATCTCATTTCGGTTATATTTCTCAAAAATCTTAATTTTTATAACATAACAATTTATAACGTTTTAATTATTTAAAATGAATCAATTCAAAATTTAATAAAAACATATACTTTGAAAAATCACTTTAAAATCCTTTTAAAAATCAAAATCGTTACTTTAAAACTTAAAAAATGGATCCGATGGTGCAACACCGCCAAATAGCCAATCCCGACATCCAAATATCATATATCGATATGATAATCAACAAATATCACAATATCTGTAAATAAATCAATACAATTGAGGAATCCAGTTGGATCCCTCCAACCTGTTTCCCTGCATCTACAAACATTAGCACAACACCAATTCCGTTCCAGTACGGAATTATCGCGGTATATGGGATTTATAAAAAATATTATTCGCTTAATAGACGGCGCTGTAGGGTCTCATCCGCTATACAATGCGGGAAATCAACTCCAATATATATATATATATGCCAATATATATATATATATATATATATATTGTTATATATAGATATATCCTACTATATATACTATCACAATCAAACAACAATCAATAAATGAAATCATCATTCAAACATACATTCAAGAAATTTTAAATCTAACTGTTTAAAATTAAAATCGAAACCGATTCGATTGAGTCAGAAGTTCTCACCTTGATTTCAATTTCGTTTTCAGCGATTTATTTCGAAAAAAATTAAACGCGCGTTTAAGTTTCCCAAAATTCTCACTAACTCCAAACGACTCCAATCCAATTTCATAGCGTAGTGCTCGTCTATATGATTCCAACGCAACTGGTTTCGCGCGTTTTCGACCTCGTATGAAAAAGATATGAATTTTAGAAGTTACACGAATTTATAACTATATAAATTTACAACATATTTATATTTTTAAACCTAACTAAATCTCAGCCACTAGACCCTCACCCCTGCAAATCTTGGCCGCACCTTTCCTTATCTTCCTCACGTGTACAACTCCCAGTAACACGCACACGCAAGAAACCCACCAAATCGAAATTAGGGTTGAACTTTGCTTCCTCTACGAATGTTTTGAAGACGATCAACTACCACTATCATGAAGAGCTTCACGCGAGCCAACTTTGGATGGAACAGGGAGGAGATCGGCCCCCCTATGGCCCTCGAAATTCATGCCGACCTGATGGTGAACGCGCCCCCCTAGCGACCACCACAACGCTCCAAATTCGATCATCACCGTATGGAATCAAAGCTCTCATCGTTGTCTACAACTTTGTAGTTGGCACTTTCCTCTAATTGTTGACGGATCATGAGATAATAGAGGAGAAAGAGGTTGGATTTCTGGCCATTGGTAACCCTAGTGGCGGCTGGAGCATTTGGCCCTAGGGTTTTTTTTTTAGTTTTGCAAATGGAAATTATGAAGTCCTTATATAGAAAATTGACGAAAACAGTATTCACCCAAAATTTTCCGAACTCCAAACGAGGCGTGCCGGTTGGCGTTCCTAAGGTTTACCCCGCGTTCCGAACACAATGGAACGTGTTTCAGGAGCTAATTCCATCATCTGTGCGAGTTATGGCAATAAACGTTCAATTTAAAATTAAACCGATTTCTAGGCGTTTTCGCTTGCCCTGGACAAACGGTAAATCCGATTGACACGAAATTTGAAACCTTACAATAATATCACATTACGGATCCGATGAAACTAGTTTCGTCGAAATCCGAGACTTTTTGAAAAATGACTATTTTAACTCGCCGAATTATATTAAAACAATTTCGATGCGTTTCGAGTTGCCACGATCAAACGACAACTCCGATTGCTACGAAAATTGAAATCCGATAATAACAAACTATTATGGATTCAATGGAACTGGTTTCGTCAAATTTTGAGACTGTTCAAAAATTGGCTATTTTACAGTCGATAATTAAATATTAAAATATTCAATTTTCACAAATTAATTCTTAATTCGATTTTAAAAGTTCTATAACATCATTCTAACTTCAATATGATAAAGTAAAATTTTACAAATCATTTTCAGTCATATTTAAACCCAATTTTCAATTATTTCTGGAATTTTCAACTATTAAATAATCGATTTAATTATCCAATTAAATCAAATATTCGAAAATAATTTATTCGACTTATAAATTCCACTTATTAATATTTGGAATTAATTAAATATTCAAATTTTCATTAATAGAAATTCCGGGTCGTTACAGTAGCGCTCAGTTCCTTGGTAAAATTTTGGGGTTACTCGGGTTATATATATATATATATATATATATATATATATATATATATTATGGATTAAAATATATAGTGTCGTTTCAATGAGTGTTTTGAATGAAAACCCAAGTGTTTAAAGAGTGATAAGTGAGTTAAAAATAAAAGTTTTAATTTATAAGTTTTACAACTTAAGCACTGTATATGAAAATGTTTTTCATATAAAAAAAAATTCACTAATAATATAATTGGTATTATGGATAACAAATTAAATAAGTGTGTGAGATGGACGTAGATCGTTTCTTCTTTCCATATAGTTTGATTTAATATTCGTGTACAAGGCTTTGAGGTGTTTCACACCGTTCCAAATAAGGATCCATTACTCGATTTTTGACGGTGAGCATTTGATGATGGTTCTTGATATGAAATCAAGGTTTTCTATCATAGCTACAGCTATGCAAGGAAATCAGAGGTTCCTGATCAAGGAGCCTGACCAAGGTCCGCACTAGAAAATCGGACGAACGATACAAGTTTGGAAGTGGAGTCATGTATTCGAATAGTGATCGAATCAGATTCTATACATGTATGATCTATGGACATCATGCAGGATTATGAATAATATTGTGTGTTCATATGCTGGAATTTCGAGGACGAAATTCTTTTAAAGGGAAGGAATGCAACGACTCGGCATTTTTAGCGTCTGTTATTAAAATAATTAACTAATTTTAAATATTGGAATACAAAATTTTATAAGTCGAATAATTTGATTTTACTGATATTAGAGGTATCTAAATATATATATATATATTAGATTATATAAATTTTCTTAAACGTTAATTTCTGAATATGATATATATATATATATATATATATGGATATAGTTTCACTATTTCAAAATTTTGATAATATATCTATATGCATATACGCAAAGCTTCATGATGCAAAATTCAAAACTTATGATGACAAGAATATATATATATGTGTGTGTATGTTTTTAAAAATAGTATTTATGCAAATATGTGTATGGTAAAAATATGTATATGCAAAGATACATACATGCATACATACATATATATACACACACACACACATATAAACTTCATGATGGCAATTTCAAATAAGCATGCAATATATCAAATCAACCCGTGAAAAATCAAATCATGATATCAAGTCAAACACACAAAGATTGAAAGAAAGAAAAGTGAAGCCTGACCAGCCTATATGTATACATAGCCACCATTGTATCCCTTTCCATCGTCCTTTGTGTTCTCTTGCCGACTATCGTTAACATGCTCTGGCAGGTTTGCGGATATGTATGTATATGTTCACAGGCAAGTGCCTTGGTCCTTATTTTTCATTTTTCCTGTAATGAAAAACAAAACTCCATCCTCTTCCTTTTAAAAATCCGCAACTTCCAATTCATTCATTTTCAACCCCACCTTCGAACATGATAATCGTTCTCTTTGGAGTCCAGTTTTTTTTTTTAAATTAATCGCTCTTGATTTCGTTGGCAATCGAGAAAGATATCCTACTTTTGTAGTAAAAGAGGAAAAATGTCCATAAATTTCAAAAATTAAAATCTCCTAATCTGTGAGAATCGATCGACGCCGTAAGCGTCGTTGGGATCGTATGGGGACGCAGTATTTTTGATGCGATTTCAGTGGGATTTCATGTCGATGCTTGACGATGTTGGGAAGCTAGGTTTTGATTTTATCTTTGATTCGAGCGTCGATTGGAGAAATGGAGGGTGGCGTGATGTTGAGCTAGGATAGGGCTTCGTCGTGGTGTAATTTGGTGGCGTTCGGTGAAAAAATTTGTCGTGACTTGTACATGTTTTTTTTGGGGGTCGACCGATCGTGTTTAGATGTGGGAAGCTTCGGTTGTGAGGGGTGGTGCCGTTGAGATGAGCTCGGCGAACGTGACCGGATGGTAATCTCCAATTTGAGAAAAGCGAAGGCTTTTGAGTGTGCATGTGCGCAATGGTGGACGAGTTTGGGTTTGGGAATTACTGGAGCTTGGCCTTTGGGAGGAAGGAGGGAGAACAAGAAGGTGTTGCTCACATGGGTGCGGGTAATAGAGTTTGGGCTTGGCCCATTTTATTTTGTGGTGAGTAGTTTTAATTGTTATTTAATTTATAAAAATGGTGTTATAGTTTAAATTTACATATCTCAGTCATATTTAAACCAATTGACACGTCGGTTTTTGCGACGGACTCGTATTGACGAGCATAAAATCGTAGTATAATTCGTTAATAACTTGGTAAAAGTGAAAATGGATGACATGTATAAATGGATCAAGTTTATATTACATTATTTTAAATAAACAACGTCGTTTAAATTTATGTACGTTAGGTATTGATGTTTATTTGGCCAAATAAAATATTGTCGAGCTAAATTGAATTGAATGTGATAAATTGGACGTCTATATAGTGGAATAAAACCCTGTTCCGCTAATTGATTTAATTGGACATTGTTTGGCGAAAATAAATCACTGTTCCGCTAATTATATTAATCTGACCCTGTTTAGCGGAATAAATCACCGTCTCGCTATTATAAGATAAGTTAAATTTGGATATTTATTTAGCAGAAAATAAACCCCGTTCTGCTATTACTTTAGTGGGAACACTTAATTATATTCTAATGGACTAGTATTGGATCAGTGTTGTATTAACAATTACTTGTTAACTATGGATTTAATTTACATATATGATGTTATGTAAATACCTAGATTATAACTTGGATAGTTAACGGAATAAGACTCGATTAAGTCACATTGAAGTTACTAAGCCTTATTACAAAGTTGATTTTCAAATCAAAGTTATTTGAGGAATAATTATTATTTATTAACAAGGTTATTAAAGATAATTATTATTGGTTTTGAAAGATAATTAATAATTTCTTTAGTAATGATTTTTAAGTTAATATTCATTAATATGATTCTTAAAGGTTATTTAGGAATATTTAATTATTGTTTCAAAGTTATTAAACTATTTAAAATGTTTCCAATTATAATTTAATTATTAATTAAGGTTATTTTATAACAAATTGATTTTAAAGTTATTATTATTTTAAGAGTTAATTAGTACCATAATATTATTAATTCAGAGATAATTTGTTAAAGTATTAATGTTGTTAATATTTATGAAGGTAAGTAATTTAAAATATTTAAAAGTTATTTTTGTAATATTAAAAGCTTATTTTACTATAATTAAATAACGTTTTTTCTCCAAAGAATTGGTTAAACGAAAGGATTTTAAAAAGAAAAGTTTTAAATGGTTTGAGATTTAAAAAAGAGTATTTTCCTAAAATTTAACTTGGAAATTTATATAGAAACTTTGTAAGTATTATTTTGAGATAATTATTTCATGAAGTAATGGTATATTTTCATAGTGTAATTCGAGGGGCAGAGATTGCCTACAATTTGTTATGTTTTCATTAGGATAGCGATGTAACGATTGTGCAAATTGCGATCTATGATTGATTGCATGGCGAAAGTCGGGAGGCAAAGATTGCCCAAGTTAAGTTTTGATTTCTCTAGGATAGGGACGTAATCATCGAGCTGCGATCCAAGGTTGATACCGAATGGTGCTTTCCATATCGGTTTTAAAATTTTCAAATATTTGTGACAGGAGTGGTTTGTGAATATACTTATTCCGGTGAGATAAGTATATGATTGTTTTGATAAAGAGATTTAATTTGTTGAAATTAAATTAAATGAGGCTTAGTGACTTCAGTGGAAAAATGAAATCTTTGTTGAATGTTTGTTTATTTGATAGTTAAATAATCGACTATCAAATCCTGACCTAAATATGTGATCCTTCTTAATTTTGGTGGTACGAAATTATTCCCCACTTAACATCAAAGGATTTTAACTCTGGAAACATCTAGGAGAAATGCGAGAATTATATGGTACGGTTTACATCGGGTTACTATACTCTACGTATAAACTTGTGGATCTTCTAGGAAAAATGATAAGGAGATCTGTCCGCTTAAACGGTTAAGGGGTGATCCCCGATCTTATGTATTATCATATTATTTTCTAAAGAACCCGTATTGAGCATTCCAAAACGACGACAAATGGTTTTCGGAGCACCCAGGAATTGGAGAGTGTACTCGTAAGAGATGACTCGGAACCCATGAACTAGTATGAAACCATATACGGTTAAATGGCGGAGATGCGTTATATTTTGGGATGTTGAAATCTATGTGTGGTTCCGTGACTCGTTGTAGTGTGGGAATCTGTGTGAGATTCCATGATCTATCGAGATGTGAGAATCTGTATGTGATTCCAAGGCCATTGTGGTGTGGGAATACATATGCGATTCCGTGATCTATTTTTGGAGCGGTGCGTAAGCTGGAATGCCAGACACATCAGTGGGAATTACTAAAACTAGATATTAGAGGCATGGCTAGTAGGATTGGCAAACCCATAGGGTTTACTCGTCTCCTTTTCAAGCAATACAGATATCTTCAGTTGTTTTGGGCATGCCGGAGTGGTGCACTCCGTCTTAGCGAGACCAATTATGTTTTTCCTATGATACCCCGGCTAGACGGGTATGATGCTTCGAAATGATAACTCCGATCCTTGTGTCGAAAGATCGTTTTTTATGTACTAAGGGCACCTCCATGAAAATTCTACACAATTAGCGAACAAGCTTTATTGAATTTGGTTTTATGACTAGTATTGTTGTGATGTACACAACATATGCATCACAACTACTTGTTATTATTACTTTGGCGGTTAGACACTATTATAATATCAGATTGCTTTCTATAAAGAAGTTTTGGTTATCATATAACAAAAATCCATCTGTGTTTATTTGTAGTAAGGTCTTATGAAATACCTTTGTTTGAATGGTTTATTAAACTTTAAGAATCAAGTTGATTGTGTTTCTCACGCTGGTTTAACCAGACTGACTCGGGCATGCTTTTTCCTATATGCTCGGGTCAAACCAAGCATACTTTCAGGTTCAAATGGATATTTTGGAGCTTCAAGAGAGGAGTTAGAGGCCCAGAGATGTATTCACGTAGATGATAATATTTTTCGTTGCTTACATTGTTGTATATTTTCAGAAAAAGTAAGGACAGGTTGTTATAACTGTCCATGCTGAGATAGGTTAGTGTACTCTGATTTATGTTTGTACATACTTATATTACAAAAAATATTTGTGTAAACATTGTTATACATGTTATAGACTATTCATTTCGTTGTGAGATTCTGTATTTGTTTAGTTCTTCTTGTCTTCTTTCTTATTTCTTTTCCTTAACTATCCACATTTCCATTTGATTTGGGCTAGACATGTAAGGTTTATTGCCAGTTTAAATTGTATGGAAAAGTGGGTCATTACAGCGTGCTATCAGAGCTGAAGGTTAAGTGAGAACCTTGGCTTTGGTGGGGTAGAACTCATTATAGATAGGTTTGTGATGCCCTAGAATGAGTAACTCATTAGAGATAGGGTAAGTGACACCCTAAAATGAGTTTGAGTCAGAGTGTGTGTGTGTATATATATATATATATTTGAGCATATTTGTTAGTGATATAAAAATATTTTGTATTGCGTTGTTTGTTCTGTTGAATGTCTTAAAAAATTTGGTCGGTACGTTTGGCCAACGTTATCGATAGGGATTTCCTAAACATCCGAACAAGTCCAATTGACACAATATTGTTTTAAAATGGGCAAATAGAATAGTTTTACCGGGAAGCATATTTTATATAAAAGAAAAGTTTTCCATAGTTATTCTTGGTTGTGCTTGGTTGTTAGGGGTGATAGTATCCCATCATTATCATTTGGATTTGATCAGTCATGCTCATCCATTTTAAGCATTGACCATTACCCATAAATCTATCTTGAATCTTTCTTTTTGAATTCTGGATGGGATAGATAGCAATTTTGGAAGCATTGAAACGAGTACCTTGTGAATTAATATATAAATTAAACTTGAATATAAGTCGTTCATTAATAATGCTAAGTTGAATTTGATTTCTATGGGCATTTTTTTACAAAGAAAATTTGAATATTTTGGAGTGAATATTTTAGAAATACAAAGCTTGATTTGATTAAAGTTTAAGTAGATGTTATTAAAAAATTTGGGATATTTTGAAATAATATTTGAAAATTGTTGAATATAAAAGTTGGTTGTATTAAATTAGTTTAATAAAAGATGTTATCAAAAGAAAATTAAATAATTCTGGAATAAATACTTGAAAAATGATTTATGTAAGAAAGCTAGAATATTTTTGTGATAAAAATATTTGGGAATGATTTCCTTTAAATTGAAGTGATTTATAAATTTGATTCATTAAAATATGCCATATAAATAAAAGGAATTTGAGAATTTAAATTTCGGTGATTTTGGCAAGTTGGTTTTCAAGATTTTAAGCGTTAATAATAGTATTGAGAATATTTTCGAGTTTCTTAATAGGGGATTGTTACTATTAGGACCTTGCTATATAATTATTTAGATAGAACAATTTTTGATTCAATTTCAGAAGTATGGTTAGATTTACTATAAAGTAAAAATGCATATTATTGTTTAAAATGATTTTTGAGAAAGGAAATAATAATTTTATCTGAGATAGCTTTGGGTTTTAATGGGTTTTTTGTGTACTAATATTTTGGAAAGAATTTCTTAGAAGTATATTTAAGGATAAATATCTTTGAAAAAGAAATTGGTAGAAAAATGGTCATTTCTTCAGATTTGTTTGGGAATAAGTCCAGATTTGTTCTGTGGTGATCAGAGTAAACTTCTAAGTGACGATCGGATGTTTGCTTAGGCGAATGGTATTATGCACTTAGTAAATTATTCTCATTGTCAATGTACGATTGGGACGAGTTTGAACCCGAATGAATCCAAAGCAAATTGGAATTGGATATGTTGTTGGAATATTTTGCTAGAAATATACTTATGATATTGTTTCAAAATGGTTCGAAAGAACAAGTGATTTTTAGTTAACTAGTTTGAATGGCTCGAAAATAACTAAAAATGGGTAAGAGATATGTTCGGATGGCAAACGTTCTCCAGAGTATTATCCTTCTTGTAAGAAATATATGATACTGTTTGGTAGCACTCGGTTCCTTGGTAAAATTTTAGGGTTACTCGGGTGATATATATATATATATATTATGGATTAAAATATATAGTGTCGTCTCAAAGAGTGTTTTGAATAAAAACCCAGGTGTTTAAAGAGTGATAAGTGAGTTAAAAATAAAAGTTTGAATTTGTAAGTTTTACAACTTAAGCACTGTTTATGAAAAAAATTCATATAAAAAAAATTCACTAATAATATAATTGGCATCAAGGGTAACAAGTTAAATAAGTGTGTGTGATGGACACAGACTGTTTTTTCTTTCCATATAGTTTGATCTAATATTTGAATACAAGGCTTTGAGGTGTTTCACACCGTTCCAAATAAGGAACTATTACTCGATTTTTAATGGGAGCATTTGATGATGGTTCTTGATACGAAACCAAGGTTTTCTATCATAGCTACAACTATGCAAGGAAAGCCGAGGTTCCTGATCAAGGAGCCTGATCAAGGCGGCACTAGAAAATTGGATGAAAGATACTAGTTCGGAAGTGGACTCATGGATTCAAGTAGTGATCGAATCAGATTATGTACATGTATGATCTATGGACATCATGCAGGCTTATGAATAATATTGCATGTTCATATGCTGAAATTTCAGGGACGAAATTCTTTTAGGGGGAAGAAATGTAACAACCAAGGATTTTTAGCGTCTGTTGTTGAAATAATTAACTAATTTAAAATATTGGAATATAAAATTTTATAAGTCGAATAATTTGATTTTTCTGATATTAGAGGTATCTAAATATATATTAGATTATATAAATTTTCTTAAACGTTAATTTTTGAATTTGATATATATATATATATATATATATATATATATATATATATATATTTGGACATAGTTTCACCATTTTAAATTTTTGATAAAATATCTATATGCATATATACAAAGCTACATGATGTAAAATTCAAAACTTATGATCACAAGGATATATATAGGTATATATATGTGTGTGTATGTGTTTCTAAAAATTGTATTTATGCAAATATGTAAATATGTGTATGCTAAAAATATGTATATGCAAAGATACACACACACACTTCATGATGGCAATTTCAAATCAAGCATACAATAAATCAAATCAAGTCATAATAAATCAAATCAAACCATGAAAAATCAAATCATGATATCAACTCAAACACACGAAGATTGAAAGAAAGAAAAGTGAAGCCTGTAATTCTCGGCCAGCCTATATGTATATATAGCCACCATTATATCTCTTTCCATCGTCCTTTATGTTCCCTTGCCTACTATCGTTAACATGCTCTGGCAGGTTTGCGGATATGTATGTATATGTTCATAGGAAAGTGCCTTGGTCCTTCTTCTTGTTTTACATTTTTCCTCTAAATGGAAAACAAAACTCCATCCTATTCCTTTAAAAAATCCGCAACTTCCAATTCATTCATTTTCAACCCCACCTTCGAACATGATAATCGTTCGCATAGGAGTCTAGTTTTTTTTTTAAAATTAATCGGTCGAGATTTCGTTGGCAATCGAGCAAGATATCCTACTTTTATGTTAAAAGTAGAAAAATTTCCATAAACTTAAAAAATTAAAATCTCCTAATCCGTTGAGAATTGATCGATGTCGTAAGCTTCGTTGGGATCGTATGGGGATGCAGTATTTTTGGTGCTATTTCGATGGGATTTCGTGTTGATGCTTGACGATGTTGGGAAGCTAGGTTTTGGTTTATCTTTGATTCGAACGTCGATTAGAGAAATAGAGGGTGGCATCATGTTGAGCTAGGAGAGGGCTTCGTCGTGGTGTAATTTGGTGGCGTTTGATGAAAAAATTTGCTGCGTCCTGTACGTGTTATTTTCTGGGATCGACCGGTCGCGTTTTGATGTGGGGACCTTCGGTCGTGAGGGGTAGTGCCATTGAGATGAACTCAGCGAACGTGACTAGGTGGTAATCTCCAATTTGAGAAATGCGAAGGCTATTGAGTGTGCATGTGCACAATGGTGCACGAGTTTGGGTTTGGGAATCACTGGTGCTTGGCATTTGGGAGGAAGGAGGGAGAAGAAGTAGGTGTTGTTCACGTGGATGCGGGTAATAGAGTGTGACGACCCAAACTCGATGTCCGACAAACAACATCAAATTCGTATCGTCGGAGCTTGCAACAACATTAGATGATAAATAACACAGCGGAAATAAAATATGATTTCACTGATACAACATGAATACAATATCCAATACATCAATTTGATACAATGATAATCGTCAACATCAGAGAATATACAATACAAAATACAGCGCAACACAACACAAATGAGATAAGTCTTTAACATAATCCAATACAACAACTCCAATCCAGAACTCCAAAGCTAGAGCTCCAAAAGCTTCAAGCTCGATCCACCATCAAGGTTGCACAAAGATAAGCAAGGTCAGCTCGTGCACTCCAAAGACTCCAAAATGTATCAAAAAGAAGCTGAAGGCTACCGAACGATATCTACTACCTGACTATCTGAAAAACCAAACTCTAGACTGCCCGTGTGAAAAATCGTGGGCCCCCAGAGTTTAGGAAGGGAACAATAAACTCCAGGTCAGTCGTGGGCCTGGTGTGAGCAAACAAAAACATTTTGGTCTTTAAAACAAACAAAAGGGTTTAAGTTTTGAAACCCGCAATGCTTTTTGGAAAATGAAACTACCATAAGGCCTCCCGGCACACACACTATGCAATCGCACACTTGGGGGAGATTTCCCCTTATGATAGTCAAACATGCTTACTACGCAAAAATTCTTTTTGATATTATTATTAGTGCATTGTGGAAAACACTTCGAATGTATAAAATTGATCCTAGCCAGCATAGGTACCATTATACTATGCCTACTATAGCTGCCATTTTAAATGGCAGGTTCTACAACTAAAACCGTACAAGGCGCCCAACAAATGGTCAGGCTAAGGAACTTCCTATTGCCACATGGGAACGCCTCTGGCGGGATGCCCCGAGAACCTACCCGGCTCTCTTCCAACACAAGGCCGGTTACCCCCTTCCCGGGAAGTAAAACCTAAGATATGCCACCCCCGATCCTTTGGGACCTTTATCCGAGGATCCTTTACACCGACAACATCACACAGTAATAAATCTACTATAGTGTCCACATGATTAAGTATTTGAGCTCCATACCATGATACCACCCTTTTCCAGAAGGAATGGACATACCCTAAGGGAGCTACCCCTGAAACCTTGCCGCTCTTTCCTGTTTCGACCATTACCAGTTTGTGAGGCTCGATGAGGTCTCGTCCACAAAGCTACGCTTTACACGAAAGCATGCTTTGATCACAAATGATCAACAAATGATCATCAACACATAACAGCACTTAGCATTCCACACTACCAAATTGGGAGTATATCGCTAATAACCTTCAACTACATAACCTCTGAGCTCGTACGTCTCAGAGAAGGGTGTTAAGCTATGAGAATAAATTCTCCTCCACCAACAGATATGTATTTGAAAGAAATCTGCTTTATATCTCAAAGTGTAGTGTTAGACACACATCCATACAACTCTGTTCCGGGTTCGAACAGAACCGAAGGCACTTCCTAAGAAGCCCTTGCAATCCGGGTATTCACAATCCCGATTGGACTTCCCATCACTTAAGGAATCTCTATACCGTAGCTACTCAGTGCAGAGACAATCGATAGGTCATCCTATTGTTCTCGCAAATACCCGGTCTTCACCACCGGTCTTCAAATGCTATCCATAACGTCGTATCATTATTCAGAATGGGTTATATGACACAAGGTCCTCTCCCGGCTAATCCGAATAACGAGCGCTTATTTTAAAGAAGTGTTATATTCAGATTTCAACAAATCACAATAAATTTCCACTTTGATCTTTTAGATAAAAGATCCATCACAATCACAAAGGTTCGATGTGGTTTTCGAATATCCATTTGGAATCTGACTACCCGATCGCATCGAAATTCAAATGGCATTAAGAAGCTAACGTTGATCGTCGGTTATTTAACTATCAATCGTCATTCACAACCATCACTAGATTTCAAATAATTTTTCCCCAATTATTATTTTCCAAATATCTTCGCAAGATATAATTTTAACACTTCAACACTTTGAAAACAATTTTCAAATCAATTTCCATATTTCAACCCTTTGAAAAAAAATTTCAAATTATTTCCCTTACGCGGGATATATTTCCAAATATTTATTCATTTCCACTGGAAATCTTCCGAGTTAAAATAATTCAAATCACTTATCCAAAATATTCTTCGAACATTAAAAAAAACCATCTTAAATACTTACTTAAAATATTGGTTATGAAAACATTATACTAATTATCACATATAAGATTTTAAGTCCTAACTAATTTTAAAATAAAATTAGTAGATAAGGTATAACTATTTAAATAATCGTTTCCTAAAACAAATATCAATTTTAATCTTTAAAATAATCCTTCTATAAGTACTTAAATAAAACCATACTTTAAAGATTTGAAACCAGTTAAGAAAATAATTTATTCAAAGTTTCTAAAACCATTCTTAACAATTTTCAGTTTATATTTATAGGCTACTTCGAAATCACACTCAGCTTTCCAGGGAAAATACATTTTCCATTTCAAAATGGTTCATTCAAATCAATTAATAAATCTTTCTTGATTTATTTTAAATTTACGTTCCGAATCCGTAAATTCCTTTCACACTTTTAAAAATAACCAATGTTTATTTTTAAAACAAATTTCCCTTTCCTTTACAAATTCCCATTGTGAATTTAAACTTCTAAATATCCATTGATATACGATTTTCAAATCGATTTCCAAATATTCATTTTCAGCACCAAATTAAATTCTAAATTGAATTCCAAATTTATTTTCAAATACCAAATCAATTTCTAAAATTGATTTCTAAATTTATTTGAACACCAAATTTATTATCTTTTGAAACAAATTCCTTCTTTTAAATTTACTCAATTTTCTAAAATTAATTTACTATAAATTTTCTATTAATTTTCAAAAATCAAATTTTATTTATTTCTGGTATCCTACGATACCAAAAATATATTTTGCTAAAATTATAGCCTTCAACAGTTTCAATCACAAATAGTTACACATCGATTGTAAATGATAAACACACAATATTAAAATAAATTCGATTATTTGAGGAATCCAGTTGGATCCCTCCAACCTGTTTTCCCTGCATCCACAGATGTTAGCACAACAATTAAATACCAATTCCACTTCGAGGTGGAATATCGCGGTATATGGGATTTATAAAATATCATCCGCTGTTATGCGGCACATAGGGTCTATTTCAAAACAAATGATAACAATCATCACCCAAGCACACAATCAAATTTTTTAAATTTAACTATTTGAAATCAAACTAGAAATTCCAATTTAAACTTAAGTGAGAAGATCTCACCTTTGTTTTTTATTTTGCAATCTATCCAAATTAGCTTGCTTTCTTCACGGTTTTGACCTTGTATAACATTGTATGATTTATTAATATTTGAACAATCGAAAAATTTATTACCATTTAAGTTAATCAACTCAAGATTTAATTTAACAAATATTTATTATACTTACTATTTTTTCTGTAAATTCAAGATAACAATACCTCACTGCAGATTAAAAACTTATATATATATATATGTTATATATTTTGTTTCACATCTTACTGCAGATTTAATTTCATCTATAAATATTTATTTGTACTGAATTAAATCAAAATAATGTCAATACCTACTGGAATGCAGATTTAAACTCTAGCATCCACCCTCGATCTCCTGGTCGCTTGCCCAGAGAATCACGACCCAGAGCATCATTCGCCCCATACTGCTTCGAGCACCACGAACTGCTGCCATCACGTACGCCTCGTTGACGTTCTCTACGCGAGCCTGCAAATCGACCGAGAGCTTCATCGTGGCCATCCTCAATGCGCCATCGCCCCTACGAACACACAGATATCCCAAGCCTTAGGTCATTGCCTACTTGGTCGTGCTCGAGATTGAGCCACTTCATGCCTCGTTGAACGCACGTACCAGCTCCTCTCTTGCGGTCGTTGCCACGCCTTTGGATTCGAACGTGAACCTGCCTCCGAGCCTTTCCTTTGACCGCGATGCTAATTGGGAACGAATCTGATTCGTTCGGTTCTCTTTTTATTTTTCTTTTTTCGAATTAAAAATTGAATTTTTGGTAGAAGACATTATGAAGAGGGAAAGGCTTTTGTTTGTTCGGCCATTGATTTGCTTCTGAGAAATTTTGATTTCTGTTTTTGTTTCAAAATGCTCGACTGTTAATATAAAAAAAGAAGGAGACGTGATGATGTTGGCGTGTGGAGGAAGGCTGCAGTGCTTCAGAGGTGCAGAGAAAAAGTTTTGATAAAAAGTTTTGATGTGAGGTAATTTCAACTGAAGTTGACCAGGATAAAATATAGTTTAAATTCAAATTCAATTTGTCTCGATTAACGCAGCTTAAAATCGCGAACCCCTATCGAGGCGTGCCGCTAGGCATTTATAATGTTATACCCCTATTTCAAACGCAATGGAAAAGGTTTCGAGGCCAAATTCGATTGCATGGAGAATATAGCTTTTTGAACCAAGCTATTAAATTAAATTTCGATATAATTTTCAGCGCGTTTTCTTGTCGTACGGCCAAACGACAGCTCCAAACATTACGAAAATTGAAATCCTATAAAAATGCAATATTACGGATCTAATGGAACTGGTTTCGTCAAAATCCGAGACTGTGCCTTGTAAGGCTATTTTTAAATATCGATTTAAACGATATAATTTCAAAACTGAATAAAGTATTTCCAAATTCAATTCTGAGGCTTCCATTATATTCAATATTATCAATATGAATTTTCTAAGTCTTGAAAATATTTTTTAACGAGCTTAAAACTAAAGATTCAAATTTTTATCCAACTTCAATAAACTGAATTCAATAATTAAATTGCCAAATTCATTGTTAATTTTGAAATTCAAGTTAAACTAACTTCCAAATATTTAAAATCGATTAAATATTTCATTTTTAAATGTTCAAAAATTCTGGGTCGTCACATAGAGTTTGGGTTCGGCCCATTTTATTTTGAGGTGAGTAGTTTTAATTGTTATTTAATTTATAAAAATGGCGCTATGTTTTAAATTTACATATCTCGGTCATATTTCAACCAATTGACATATCGGTTTTTGCGATGGACTCGTATTGACGAGCATAACATCATAGTGTAACTCGTTAATAGCTTGGTAAAAGTGAAAACTTATAGCATGTATAAATGGATCAAGTTTAAATTACGTCATTCTAAATAAACAATGTTTTTTAAATTTATATACATTAATTATTGATGTTTATTTGGCCATACAAAATACCGTTGAGTTAAATTGAATTGAATGTGGTAAATTGGACGTCTATTTAACAGAATAAAACACCATTCCGCTAATTGATTTAATTAGACACTGTTTAGCGAAAATAAATCACTGTTCCGCTAATTAAATTAATTGGACCCTGTTTAGCAGAATAAATCACCGTCTTGCTATTATTGATTGGATAAGTTAAATTTGGACATTTATTTAGCAGAAAATAAATCCCATTATGCTATTACATTAATGCGAACACTTAATTACATTCCAATGGACTAGCATTGGATAAGTGTTGTATTAACAATTACTTGTTAACTATTAATTTAATTTACATATATGATTTTATGTAAATACCTGGATTATAACTTAGTAGTTAATGGAATTAATGGTGACTCGATTAAGTCACATTGAAGTTGCTAAGCCTCTTTCCAAAGTTGATTTTTGAATCGAAGTTATTTGAAGAATAATTATTATTTATTAACAAGGTTCTTAAAGATAATTATTATTGGTTTTTAAAGATAATTAATGATTGTTTTTGTAATGTTTTTTAAGTTAATTATTTATTAATATGATTCTTAAAGGTTATTTAAGAATATATAATTATGTTTCAAAGTTATTAAACTATTTAAAATGTTTCAAATTATAATTTAATTATTAATTTACTTTATTTCATCACAAATTATTTTAAAGTTATTATTATTTTAAGAGTTAATTAGTGTTATAATATCATTATTTCAGAGATAATTTGTTATGGTATAAATATTGTTAATATTTTTGAAGGTAATTATTTTAAAATATTTAAAAATTATTTTAATAATATTGAAAGCTTATTTCACTGTAATTAAATAATGTTTTTTTCTAAAGAATTGGTTAAACGATTTAAAAAGAAAAGTTTTACAAATGGTTTGATATTTATAAAAGAGTATTTTCCTAAAATTTAACCTGAAAATTTATATGAAACTTTGTAAGCATTATTTTGAGATAATTATTTCGGGAAGTAATGGTATATCATTATAGCGCAATTCAAGGGGCGGAGATTGCCTATAGATTGTTATATTTTTGTTGGGATAACGATGTAACCATTGTGGGAACTACGATCTATGATTGGTTGCATGGTGGAAATCGAGAGGCAGAGATTGCCTAAGTTAATAATTTGGATTTCTTTTGGGTAGAGACGTAATCATCGAGCTGCGATCCATGGTTGATACCGAATGGTGCTTTCCATATCTATTTTAAAAAGTTTTCAAATATTTTTGAAAGGAATAGTTTATGAATATACTTATTCCGATGAGATAAGTATATGAATGTTTTGATAAAGATATTTAATTTGTTGAAATTAAATTAAATGAGGCTTGGTGATTTCTGTGGAAAAATTAAATCTTCGTTGAATGTTTTTTTATTTGATAGTTAAATAACTGACTATCAAATCCTAACCTAAATATGTAATCCTTCTTAATTTTGGTGGTATAGAATTATTCCCCACTTAACACCGAAGGATTTTAACTCTGGAAATATCTAGGAGAAATGCAAGAATTATATGTTACGGTTCACATCAAGTTACTATACTGTACGTATAAACTTGTGGATCTTCTAGGACAAATGATAAGGGTAACTGTCCACTTAAACGGTTAAGGAGTGATCCCCGATCTTATGTATTATCAAATTATATCCTAAAGAACCGGCATTGAGCATTCCGGAAAGACGACGAATGGCTTTTGGAGCACCTAGGAATTAGAGAGTGTACTCGCAAGAGATGACTTGGAACCCATGAACTACTCCGAAACCATATATGGTTAAATGGAGGAGATGCATTATATTTTGGGATGTTGAAATCCATGTGTGGTTCCGTGACTCGTTGGAGTATGGGAATCTGTGTGAGATTCCAAGATCTATTGAGATGTGAGAATCTATATGTGATTCCAAGGCCATAGTGGTATGGGAATCCATATGGGATTCCATGATCTATATTTGGAGCGGTGCGTAAGCTGGAACGCCGGATGTAGCCTCATCACCAGGAATGACTAAAGCTAGAGATGGGAGGCATAGCCAGTAGGGTTTGCAAATCCATAGGGTTTACTCGGCTCCTTTTTTAGCAATACGGATATCTTTAGTTGTTTTGGGCATGCTGGAGCGATGCATGGTCATAGCGAGACCAATTATGTTTTTCTTATGATACCCCGGTTAGATGGATATGATGCTTCAGAAGGACAACTCCGATCTTTTTGCAGGAGGACTGTTCTCGAAGTACCGAGGGCGCCTCCATGGAAATCCTACACAATCAGCGAACGAGCTTTATCGGATTTTGATTTCATGACTAGTATTGTTGTGATGTACACAGCACATGCATCATAGCTACTTTTTATTTTTACTTTGGCAATTAGACACTATTATAATATCAGATGACTTTCTATAAAGCAGTTTTGGCTATCGTAAGGTAAAAACCCGTCCGTATTTAATTGCGGTATGGCCTTACGAAATACCTTTGTTTGAAAGGTTTATTAAACTTTCAGAATCAAGTTGATTTTGTTTCTCACGCTAGTTTAACTAGACTAACCCGAGCGTGATTTTTCCTATATGCTCGGGTCAGACCGAGCATATTTCCAAGTTTAGATGGATATTTTGGAGCTTCAGGAGAGGAGCCGGAGGCCCAGTAACATATTCACGTAGATGATTATATTTTCCGTTGCTTACATTATTTTATATTATTCGGAAATTATGAGGACATATTGGTATTACTGTCAATGCTGAGATAGGTTAGTGTACTCTAATTTATGTCTGTATATACTTATATTACATTTTTGTATTGTGTACAGATTATTATACCTATTATAGATTATTTATTTCGCTATGAGATTCCGTGTTTGTTTAGTTCTTCTCATCTTCAATCTTCTTTCTTTTCCCTAAGTATCCGCCTTTCCGTTCAATTTGGGCTGGACATGTGTGGTTTATTGTCTGTTTAAATTGTACGGAAAAGTGGGTCGCTACAGCGTGGTATCGGAGCTGAAGGTTAAGCGAGAACCTTGGCTTTGGTGGGGTAGAACTCGTTATAAATAGGGTTAGTGATGCCCTAGAATGCATAACTCTTTAGAGATAGGGTAAGTGATACCCTGGATGAGTTTGAGTGAGAATATATATATATATATATAAGCACACATATTTGTTAGTGATATAAAAATGTTTTGTATTATGTCGTTTGTTCTGTTGAGTGGCTTAAGAATTTTGGTCGGTGCGTTTGGCCAACATTATCGATAGGGATTTCCTAAACACTTAAACAAGACCAATAGATACAGTATTGTTTTAAAATGGGTAAATGGAATAGTTTTACACGGAAGTATATTTTATATGAAAGAAAAGTTTTCCATAGTTGCGCTTGGTTGTGCTTGGTTATTAGGGGTGACAGTATCCCATCATTATCATCTAGGATTTGGTCAGTCATGCTCGTCCATTTCTAAGCATTGACCATTGCCCATAAATCTTTCTTTTCGAATTCTGGATGGGATAGATAGGATTTTTGGAAACACTAAAATGAGTGTCTTGTGAATTAATATATAAATTAAATTTGAATATAAGGCGTTCATGAATAATATTGAGTTAAAAATTGATTTCTAAGGGCATTTTTAAAAAAGAGAATTTAAATATTCTAGAGTGAATATTTTGGAAATATAAAGCTTGATTTGATTAAATTTTAGGTAAATGTTATTAAAAGAAAATTTGGGATATTTTGAAATAATATTTCGTAATGGTTGAATATAAAAGTTGGTTATATTAAATTAGGTCTAATAAAAGAAGTTATTAAAAGAAACTTAAATAATTCTGGAATAAATACTTGAAAAGGGATTTATATAAGCAAGCTAGAATATTTTTTCAATAAAAATATTTGGGAATGATTTCCTTTAAATAGAAATTATTTATAAGTTTGATTTATTAATATATGCCTTATAAATAAAATAAATTTGATAATTTAAATTCCAATGATTTTACCTAGGATTATATTTTCTATATATAAAAAAAGATGATTTTCAAAACCTATGTAGTTATATATGAGGAGGATGGGTTAGGAGTTAATAATGTTTAAATTATTAGCATTTAGGGTTTAACTAGCCATGCTCATCCAGTTTTGAGCATTGACCATTTCAAATTTAATAGTAGATTTTCTTTTTCCATCATGGGTTAGGTAGATAGAATTTGTAGGAACATTGAATCGAGCACCTTGTGAATTAAGTTTCACTGTTTGACTATAAGGCGTTCGACAATATGTAGGGTTAAAATTTTAATTCTAATAAAGGTGTTTATTAGAAGAAAATCTGCATATAGTTTTATATGATGAATTAAGAGAGATGATTTTACAAATCGGAACTATTAAATGTGTTTTAAAATGAAAAGGGTTTCAAGAATGTTAAATCCTGATGGCTTCGATAAATTCCAAATGATTTTGGAAAATAGCAGTAATCTTTCTTAAGGATATTTTGAGATATAGATATTTTGAAATAAATTTTAAGAGTAAGGTTTTCTTTGGACTGTTTTGGACCATGTCTTTATCTGTTTTGTGATTATTAGAATAATCTTATAAGTGACAATCGAATGTTTGCTTAGGCTGATAGGATAGTGCACTTAGTAAATTATTCTCTTTGCCATTTTACAAATCAAAACAAGTTCAAATCCGAATGAATCCGAGGCATGTGGATGATTTTGTTAAACACTAATTGTGACGATCCGAAATTTTTTAACATTTGAAATGGAATATTTAATTGCTTTTAAATATTTGAAGCTTAATTTAATTTGGATTTCAAATATAAATATGAATTTGGCAATTAAATTATTGAATTTAATTTATTAAAGTTGGGTAGAAACTTGAATCTTTAGTTTTAAGCTGTTTAAAAATATTTTCAAGGCTTAGAAAACTTATATTGATGATACTGGAGATAGTAGAACTTTTAAAATTGAATTTGAAACTGATTTGTTCATTTTTGAAATTATGTCGTTTAACTCGATATTTAAAAATAGCCTTCCAAGGTATAGTCTCGGAATTCAACGAAACGAGTTCCATTGGATCCGTAATATTGTTTTATTATCGGATTTCAATTTTCGCAGCAATCGGAGTTGTCGTTTAACCCTGGCAGCTCAAAACGCATAGAAACTATTTTAATCAATTTAATTTGAAATTGATCATTTACTTCCGTAATTTGCGCATATGATCGAATTAGCCTCCGAAACACGTTCCATTGGGTTCGGAATAGGGTTATAACATTAGAAACGCCTAGCGGCATGCCTCGATAGGAGTTTGGGATTTCGAGTTAGGTTATACGAGATATTTTGAATATAAAATTATAAAAAAAATCAATTAGAAAAGTCAGAGTCAATCTATCGTATACCAGAAGCCACCTTCTCCTTTATATTTTAACTCGTGAATCCCTTCCTTAAGTTAGAAAAGAAAAATCAAGTAAAACTAAAATGGCCGAAGCCCCCTTCCTTCTCAGAAAAGAAAAAAAAATTCGAACACGATTTCGTTCGACCAAAAATCAAATCTCTATACCCAAATCGAATACCTATTTCACTCCCACCCTTAGCTAAATTCAATGGTCGAACCCAAATCGAGAAAAAAGAAAAAAAATGTCGCGATATTGAAGGCGCGAAGCTCGACGAAGCGCGGCGATGAGTAGATCGGCAGGGTGTTCGACACGGTGGTGCAGGTCGCGCGTAGTTAAGGCGAAGTTAGTGTTTCGCGTGCGCGAGATGGCGGCGATTGTTGGCCGCACACAAAGGGTTGCGAGGAGAGGCTCGCGGTCGGCTCAACAACCTCAAGCTGGAGGCGTGCGTGTGGAGCTGCGATGGCGCGCATTCTAATGAAGGCGGGCGGTGGTCTGAACTGGGTGGCAGTGGTGTTGGTTGAGGGTTTCGACAATGGGTCGAAGGAGGTAGAGAAGGCTCAAGTTGAAGCAGAAGGTATATCTTGTTATTTTAATTAGTTATTAAACAGAAAAAAATAATTTTATTCATAGTAAGACATTTTCTGATTTTTACAGTAAGGCATAAACGAAATATTCACTTCAATTTAAATCTGAATGTATATAGGTTTGAGATTTACAGTTTGTTTAGTATTATACTGAAGTATTAATGTTTATAGATGTGTATTGAGGTATACAAATATTAAACTTACTGTTAAATTTTAAATAATATATTAAGATGTTTAATTTACTTAATCAATTTATTTAACAATTTTAGAATTTATTAAAAAGAAAATTTGTTTAAAAATTTAATTTTTGAGTTAAATCAAATCATTAGTAATTAAAATTAGTAAATGGAAAATTTATCGTTCAATTTTTTTCGAATATTAATAAGTTGTACAAATTAATTGAATAAGGTCAAAATTATGGAGATTAATTTGTTAACAAACTTAAATAATGATTTTTGGTGCTAAAAATATTTATTTAAAGGAAAACTAGTTAAAATGAATTTATTAAATGGCAAGTGAATTGCTCAATTATTCAAATATAAATAAAACCTTCTAATGTTGTTACAAGGTCTTAAATCGTGAAGGAATGACTGGAATGGAAATGGATTGCTAATAAAAGCAAAGGTGAGATCTTCTCACCCAAATTATAATAATTGAAAATTTCAGTTATTGATTGATGGTTGAATTGTGATAGTTAAATTTAATTGTTGATTGTGTGCTTGGATGATAATTTATTATCAGTTATATTGGTTTATACCCTATACGCCGCATAATAACGGATGATATTATATTTAAACCCATATACCGCGATATTCCATCTTGAAGTGGAATTGGTATTATATATGTATTCGGAGTTGATTTCCCGCATTATATAGCGGATGAGACCCTATTGCACCGCATAATAGCGGATAATATTTTATAAATCCCATATACTGCGAGATTCCACCTCAAAGTGGAATGGGTATTTAATTATTGTGCTAACATCTGTGGATGTAGGGAAACAGGTTGGAGGGATCCAACTGGATTCCTCAAAACACTTGAATTTGTTTCATATGTTGTGCGATGGATTATTTATAATTTGTATGTGATTATATTGTGATTTAAATCGTTGAACGCTATAATTTAGCCGAATATAATTTTGGTATCGTTGGATACTGGAAATAAAATTAGATTTTTGAAATTTAGTAGAAAATTTATAGTAAATTAATTTTAGCAAATTGAATAAATTTAAAAGAAGAATTTGTTTCAAAAGATAATAAATTTGGTGTTTGAAATAAATTTGAGAATCAATTTGGAATTTGATTTGGTGTTTTGAAAATAAATATTTGGGAAATTAATCTGAAATTGACTTGATGTTTAAAAAAATAAATTTTGGGAAACCAATTCTTAAAATGGATTTGGTGTTGAAAGTGAACATCTGGGAATTGATTTGAAAATCGTGTATCTGTGAATATTTGAAAATTTAAGATTCACAATGGGAATTTTAGAAAAGAAAGTGAAATTTGTTTTAAAAATAACAGCGTGGAAAGGAATTTACGGATTTGGAACGTAAATTTAAAGTAAATTCAGAAGGATTTATAAATTGATTTTAATGAACCATTTTAGAATGGAAGGTGTATTTTTCCTGGAAAGCCAAGTATGTTTTCAATATGGTCTATAAATATAAAATTGAAGTTGTGAAGATGGTTTTAAGAAAAGATTATTTTGGAAAAATTATTTACTTGGGTTGTTTTGAAAATCTTTAAAGTAAAGATTTATTTTAATTTATTATAGAAGTAGTTATTTAAAGATTAAATTGACATTTGTTTTAGAAAATGGATATTTAAATAGTTATATCCTATCTACTAATTTTATTTAAAAATTAGTTGGCCTTGAATTTTTATACAAGATTTTTTTATAGTATTTTCATAACTAATATTTAAGTAAGTTTTTTAAAATAGTTTTTATTCTAAATATTTCCAAGTATATTTTGGATAAGTGATTTAAAGTATTTTAAAGTATTTGAACTCGGCAGACTTTCAGTGGAAATCAATAATATCGGGAATCATATTCCGAGAGTGAAAAGTGATTTGAAATTTGTTTTCAAATGATTGAAGTGTTATGAATATATATCTTGTGAAGATATTTTGAAAATAATAATTGGGAAATTATTTAAATCTTGGTGATTGTCGTGAATGTTTATTGATAGTTAAATAACCGACTATCAATATTTGCCTTTTTATGGCATTTAAATCTCGATGCGACCAGGGGTCGGATTCCAAGTGGATATCCGAAAACCACATCGAACCTTTGTGATTGTGATAGATCTTTTATTTAAAAGATCAAAGTGAAAATGGTTGTAATTTTTTGAAATCTGAATATAACACTTATTTTTAAAATAAGCGCTCGTTATTCGGATTAGCCGGGAGAGGACCTTGTGTCATAAAACCCATTCCGAATAACGATACGAAAGAAATGGGATTGCAGTTGAAGACGGTGTTGAAGACCGGGTATTTTCGAAAGCGAAAGGATTACCTGTCGATTGTCTCTGCACTGGGTTGCTCCGGTATAGAGATTTTATCATCCTTTGTGATGGTGATGAAGCACTTACCTTGAGTCGCGGCCGACACATCGCGTTGCCGCCCTCCACCCACGACTCAGACTTCCCCGCGACTCACACCTCTGCTTTAAATCAACTCCGCGACTCACGAGTCATCAACACCACAACCCACGACTCATTCTCCTCCTCCGCGACTCACGATTCATCCCAATACCAACAGCCTACTCCCAAAATCCCTACCGAGACACGAGATAACCTTTTTTTTTCTTTCTTTCTTCCCCCCAATTCTATAATTTGCGAATGACCTAAAGCCTTAACACGAGCGAATTTGAGGCGCCCAATTTCCAGTATGATGATTAAAGCATAAGTCGTTGCGAGATTTATAGAGTTGCTGGTAATCAATAAGTCGTGGCCGATCCATTTTTCAGTCGCAAACGACTCATAAAACTCCGGTAAGTCGCGAAGTGCTTTACAACCTTCTGTTGAGTCGCTGCCGAGACAAAGCTTGAGTTGTAGCCGAGATGAGTCGTTGCCGAGTCAATACTTGAGTCGTGTACTGGTAGTAATGTAATTTTCTTAAGTCGTGTATAGGTCGTATTTCTTAAGTCATGTACTGATTGTGTTGTAATTTTCTTAAGTCTTTGTGTTGTATCATAAACCCTATAAATAGGGATGTAATGTCATTGTAATAGGGGTTGAAAAAAATTGAATAAAATTTCCACTTGATTGCTTTGTGCTTTCTTTAAATCGGCAGTCGAGTGAAAATCTCCTATCTCCACTTACGTCATTCGAGTGCGCTCGAATCCACGTTTGTTGAAGCCGATTCACGGAATCTAGTGCGCTAGATCAACGTACGAAGAATCGTAGATCTTTGAACACGGTATAGTGCGCTATCAACGTGTTTGAGATAGCTAGAATTCGGTATCTTCGGATCAACGAATTTGGGCATTTCGGTATCTTCATTCCATCGATCGCTACTTTCACCGATTGAAGTTTGTTTTGAAATATCCGCTGCGTCAGTTTGGTATCAGAGCGAGATTGCAAGGAGTTTGCATCATTTGGAGATTTGGGTTTCGAGAAGTTGAAGTTTAGAGATCGAAGTTGCAAATTGTCGAGAAGTTTGGAGTCTGAAGTTTGTGTTCGTCGTGTTCATATTGAAGTTGCAACAAGAGGAGAACTTTCGATCCATTTCATTTCGGATCAAAGTTGAAAAGGGGTTTGAGCCAAGAGTTGAAGCATCACTTTGCTATTATTGTTGAAGGAAGGCCGTGTATACTTAAGAAGTAGCCGAGCCTTGTGAAGTTGTTTTGAAGTTTGAAGCCAAGCTAAGGAACCGTGACTTGTTTGATTTTGTGTTGAAGTTTTGATTTGTTGAAGTTTATTCTTTAAAGATTTTGCGAAGTTCAATCATGCCACCGAGACGAGCTCAACGTCATCGCAATATTAATGCCTTGTATGGAAGAGAAGAGGCCGATGAAATGGAGCAACGAATCCACAAGAGTTTTACTGAAAAGTTGAACGAAGGAATTGGTCGATTAGAGAGAATGATGCTTGAAATGAATCAAGGTAGAAGAAGAATTTAACCTGAATCAAACCGTGGGGGTAGTAGAGTTTCATCACATTCAGAACGGGAGAGGATAGAAAGTCAAGAGCATAGAAGTGTTGATAATCGAAGTAGGAGGAATGTTGATGATCGGGATCGAAGGGATGTTGGTAGTAGGAGTGGTGGTAGAGATGTTGGAGGACGTGAACGACAACGATATACTTCAGATTTTGATGAGGAATTTGTTGGTGACAGAGGGAGTATGCATCAAGATAGAGAACAAACACGACGTCAGAATCTAGATGTAGATGATGATCGTCGATGGGAATCGAGAATGAAGATGGAGATTCCAGAATTTAAAGGCGGGATGGTCGCTGAGGAGTTCTTAGACTGGTTATCTAATGTTGAAGAAATCTTTGATTTCAAGGAAGTGCCGGAGAATCGTCGAGTAAAGTTGGTTGCTACTAGATTGAGGGGAAGAGCATTGGCATGGTGGCAGCAAACTAAACTTACACGAGAACGGATGGGGAAGTCGAAGGTTGTTGAGTGGGATAAGATGAAGAAGTTGATGAGATCTACTTTCTTACCTTACAACTATCAATCACTTATGTACCAGAGGTTGCAGAATCTGAGGCAAGGGACAAAGTCTGTTAGTGATTATGCTGATGAATTTTACCAACTCATTGCCAGGAACGATATTATGGAAACTGAAGAACAGTTAACTGCTAGGTTCATTGGGGGATTGAGAATGCAGATCCAGGATATGGTTAATATGTTTGATCCAAGATCTGTAGCAGAGGCACATCAGAAAGCGTTAGCTTGGGAGAAGCAGGGAAGGCGTGGAGGTGGTGTGTTTACTAATTCTAACAATCAAGTAAAGGGGGCCAGTGGAAGTTCTAATGTTCCTAAACCTGTCAGTAAGCCAATTGTGAAAGAGGGTGAGAAGGCGAAGGTTAATAGTGGGTTCAAATGTTATAATTGCCAGGAAATGGGTCATAAAAGCAATGAGTGTCCGAAGCCGAAGAAGAGAACTATGATAGTTGAAGCTGAGGATGAGGATGAAGAGGCTGAGTGTTCTAATTCCTTACCGGTTGAGGAGGAAGACTTGTTATCGGGAGACGAAGGATATTCACTGATGATGAGGAGGAGTTGTTTGACACCAAAACAAGAGGAGGGAGACAGTTGGTTGAGGAATAACATATTTCAGTCTACTTGCACTATTCTTGGAAGAGTTTGTAAATTCGTTATTGATGCTGGGAGTTGCGATAACATTATCTCTACAGAGGCAGTAAAGAAGTTGGAATTGAAAACCGAGAAGCATCCTAAACCGTACAAGTTAGCTTGGTTGAGGAAAGGAGGTGAGGTGAAAGTTGGAAGGAGAGCTTGTGTTAAATTTTCAATTGGGAAGAAATACAAGGATGAAATTTGGTGCGATGTTGTAGACATGGACGTATGCCATCTGTTGTTGGGCAGACCATGGCAGTTTGATAGAGCAGTACAACATGATGGTCGTGCTAATAGCTATAGTTTCATGTTCGGAGGTACTAAAATCATTTTAGTTCCTAAGAAGCAACAACAGAAGGAAAGCAAGCTGGAAGAGATTGAAGAGCTGAAAACTTTATTATCATTGAAGAAGTTTGTTAAAGAAGTTGAAGAGGAGCCTGAAGTCTATTTGTTGATTGGGCGAGAGTGCAGTGAAGGGGTTGAAATTCCTGAGGAAGCAAAGCCAGTTTTGAAAGAGTTTGAAGATGTGTTTTCAGAGGAGTTGCCTAAGGAGTTACCGCCATTGAGAGACATTCAACATCAAATTGATCTTGTTCCGGGAGCAGTTTACCACATCGACCACATTACCGAATGAGTCCGAAGGAACATGAAGAGTTACGAAGGCAGGTGGAAGAGTTGCTAGAACAGGGACGTGTTCAGGAAAGCTTGAGTCCTTGTGCAGTGCCAGCTTTGTTGGTGCCGAAAAAGGATGGAACATGGAGGATGTGCACAGATAGTAGAGCTTTGAACAAGATTATTGTTCGCTACAGATTTCCTATGCCGAGCTTGGATGACTTGCTAGATCAGTTGAGTGGAGCTACTATCTTTTCGAAGATTGATTTGAAAAGCGGTTATCATCAAATCCGGATTAGACCTGGAGACGAATGGAAGACAGCCTTCAAAACGAGAGAAGGATTATACGAATGGTTGGTTATGCCATTTGGTTTGTCAAATGCACCTAGTACATTCATGCGGGTGATGAATCAAATCTTCAGACCATTCATTGGGAAGTTCGTCGTGCTTTATTTTGATGATATTCTGATTTATAGCAGGACTACGGAGGAGCATATTCAACATTTGAGGGAAGTGTTGATTATTCTTCGTGAGGAATAATTTTATGCTGCTACGAAGAAATGTGTGTTTATGACGCACAGTGTTTTATTTCTGGGTTATGTTGTTTCAGGAGAAGGTATTCAAGTTGATCAGAGTAAAGTTGAGGCAGTCAGGAATTGGCCACAGCCAAAGACAATTACGGAAGTGAGAAGTTTTCATGGGCTAGCGTCATTCTACCGAAGATTCATTCCACACTTCAGTAGCGTAATGGCTCCAGTTACTGATTGCATGAAGGGTAAACAGTTTTCGTGGACAGAAGAAGCCGGGATTGCTTTTGAACGAATCAAAGAACTGTTGACGACAGCGCCAATTCTTGTTTTACCTAATTTTCAGTTGTTGTTTGAACTACACACTGATGCATCAAAGGTTGGGATTGGGGGAGTGTTGAGTCAGCAGGGGAGACCTATTGCATATTTCAGTGAAAAGTTATCAGGGGCAAAGATGAGATACAGTACATATGACGTTGAATTTTACGCTGTTGTGCAAGCTGTTAAGCATTGGAGACACTACCTGTTTCAGAAGGAATTTGTTCTTTACACTGATCATGAAGCTTTGAAACATTTACAGGGGCAGGATAAAATTTCAGCGAGACATGCATCATGGATTGCATATTTACAGCAGTTTACCTTTGTTGTTAAACACAAATCCGGGGTGACAAATTGTGTGGCTGATGCTTTGAGTAGGAGGAGTCATTTGTTAACAACATTGAAGGTTGAAGTGACGGGATTTGAATTGTTGCCAGAGATGATTGAAGAAGATCCTTACTTTGTGAAATATGTTGAGAAAGTCAAGGAAGGGAGTGCCGATGAATTTATGTTGGTTAATGGATTCTTGTTCAAAGGAAATCAGTTATGTATTCCAGAGGGCAGTTTGAGAATGAAAATTATCAAGGAGTTACACGAGGAAGGACATGTGGGCCGTGACCGTACTTTACATTTGATTGCTCAATCATACTTTTGGCCGTCAATGAGAAAGGAGGTTGAACGGTTTGTGGAGAGATGTCATATATGCCAGGTTTCTAAGGGAACAGCGACCAATGCGGGGTTATATATGCCATTACCGGTGCCTACCAGACCATGGGTTGATATCAGCATGGATTTCGTTTTGGGTTTGCCGAGAACTCAAAGGGGAAATGATTCTATATTTGTTGTGGTGGACAGGTTTTCGAAGATGGCACATTTTATAGCCTGTAAGAAGACAGCGGATGCAGTTCGAGTGGCTCAGTTGTTCTTTAAAGAAATCTATCGTTTACATGGGTTGCCGGAGTCTATTGTTTTCGACAGGGACACCAGATTTTTAAGTCATTTTTGGCTTAGTTTGTGGAAGATGGTGGGAACGAAGCTGAATTTTAGTAGTGCTTATCATCCGCAAACAGATGGGCAAACGGAAGTGGCGAATAGATCGTTGGGAAACTTGTTACGATGTCTTGTGAAAGATAATTTGAAGAGTTGGGATTTAAAGTTGTGTCAAGCTGAATTTGCTCACAATCATGCAAATAACCGAAGTACAGGATTCAGTCCATTTCAGATTGTATATTCAAATTTACCCAGGGGACCGTTGGATTTGGCAGTAGTACCACAACCGAAGAAGACAGTTAAACGAGCTGCTGATTTTGTTGATGGGTTGACGGAATGCCATAGAATCGTTCAGGAACGATTGGAAAAGGCAAATGAGAAGTATAAACAAATGGCGGATAAGAAACGAAGAAGTGTAGTCTTCAAAGAAGGTGATTTGGTTTACGCGGTTTTGACAAAAGATCGTTTTCCGGTTGGAACTTACAATAAGTTGAAAGCACGAAAGATTGGTCCAGTAGAAATTTTGAAGAGGATCAATGATAATGCATATCGATTAAAGTTGCCGGAAAATGTTCATACTTCTGATGTTTTCAATGTCAAACATTTAATTCCATATAGGGGGAGGATTTCATCGAAGTTGACGAGAGTGTGAATTCGAGGACGAATTCTTTCCAACAAGGGGAGGATGATGAAGCACTTACCTTGAGTCGCGGCCGACTCATCACTCCCTTGAGTCGCGGCCGACACATCGCGTTCCCGCCCTCCACCCACGACTCAGACTTCCCCGCGACTCACACCTCTGCTTTAAATCAACTCCGCGACTCACGAGTCATCAACACCACAACCCATGACTCATTCTCCTCCTCCGCGACTCACGATTCATCCCAATACCAACAGCCTACTCCCAAAATCCCTACCGAGACACGAGATAACCTTTTTTTTTCTTTCTTTCTTCCCCCCAATTCTATAATTTGCGAATGACCTAAAGCCTCAACACGAGCGAATTTGAGGCGCCCAATTTCCAGTATGATGATTAAAGCATAAGTCGTTGCGAGATTTATAGAGTTGCTGGTAATCAATAAGTCGTGGCAGATCCATTTTTCAGTCGCAAACGACTCATAAAACTCCGGTAAGTCGTGAAGTGCTTTACAGCCTTCTGTTGAGTCGCTGCCGAGACAAAGCTTGAGTTGTAGCCGAGATGAGTCGTTGCCGAGTCAATACTTGAGTCGTGTACTGGTAGTAATGTAATTTTCTTAAGTCGTGTATAGGTCGTATTTCTTAAGTCATGTACTGATTGTGTTGTAATTTTCTTAAGTCTTTGTGTTGTATCATAAACCCTATAAATAGGGATGTAATGTCATTGTAATAGGGGTTGAAAAAAATTGAATAAAATTTCCACTTGATTGCTTTGTGCTTTCTTTAAATCGGTAGTCGAGTGAAAATCTCCTATCTCCACTTACGTCATTCGAGTGCGCTCGAATCCACGTTTGTTGAAGCCGATTCACGGAATCTAATGCGCTAGATCAATGTACGAAGAATCGTAGATCTTTGAACACGGTATAGTGCGCTATCAACGTGTTTGAGATAGCTAGAATTTGGTATCTTCGGATCAACGAATTTGGGCATTTCGGTATCTTCATTCCATCGATCGCTACTTTCACCGATTGAAGTTTGTTTTGAAATATCCGCTGCGTCAGATGGGGATTCCGGACGCGAATAGTAAATATCCGGATTTGCAAGGGCTTCTTCGGAAGTGCCTTCGGTTTTGTTCGAACCCGGAACAGACTTGTATGGTTGTATGTCTGACACTACACTTTGAGTTATAAAGCAGATTTCTTTCAAATACATATCTGTTAGTGGCGGAGAATTTATTCTCTTAGCTTAACACCCTTCTCTGAGACATACGAGTTCAGAGGCTATGTAGTTGAAGGTTATCTGCAATATACTTCCAATTTGGTAGTGTGGCATGCTAAGTGTTGCTGTGTGTTGATGATCATTTGTGATCAAAGCATGACTTTGTGAAAAGTGCAGCTTTATGGACGAGACTTCGTCGGACCTCACACCCCGGAAATGGTCAAAATAGGAAAGATGCGGCAAGGTTATGAGGGTCATGCCCTTTAGGGTATGTCATTTCCTTCTAGAAAAGGGTGGTGTCAGGTATGGAGCCCTGATATTTAACCTTTGTGGTTACTGCAAATATTTTTCTTTGTGGTTTTTGGTGTAGAGGATCCTCGGATGAAGGTCCCAAAGGAACGAGGGATGGAATACTCGTGTAGTAGTTACCTAGTTAGGGAGGTAACCCGGCCTTGTGTTGGCAGAGAGTTGGTTAAGTTCTCGGGACGTCCCTACAGAGGCGTACCCATTGGAAGTAGGAAGTTCCTTAGCCTGATCATTTGTTGGAAATCCAAAGAAACAATACACGCCCTTTACGGTTTTATTTGTATAGCCTGCCATGGAATGTGGCGGTAACCTGCTATTGAACATGGTAGCTATAGTAGGCATACAATAATAGTTGTATGCTGGCTAAGATTAATATTATACTTTCGAAATGTTTTCTGCACTATGCACTAATGATAATATTAAAAAAAAGATTTTTCCTATTAAGCATCTTTGACTATCATAAGGAGAAATCTCCTCCAATTCTGCGTTTGCATTGTGTGTGTGGAGGGAGGGCTTATGGTAGTTTCATTTTCCAAAAGCATTGTGGATTTCCTCTTATTTTCTTCGTGAAAATAACCGTTTTTAAGATCTCACACAAGTCCCATGACTGACCTGGAGTTTATTGTTCCCTTTCTAAACTCTGGGTGCCTACAAATTTCCACACGGGCAGCTTAGAGTCAGCTTATCAGGTCATTCTGGAATTCAGGAGTTGCTGTGGAGCTCAAAAGGCAAGCTGGATCGCGAGACGTATTATTTATACTATGTCGTATCTGCTGCGTTGGGATTGCTTTTGCTGCAAGTTCAGTTTACATATGGATTAGTTGTCGTAAGTGTTGTATCATGTTGTTGTAAACTCTGATAATGTAATGTGATGTAATGTAATAACTGGTATAGTTCTTTGTTTTAAAGACATTCATTTATCTATTATATTTGTTCCGCTGCGATATATGAGATTCTGTTATTGTTTCTGTTTCTTCTTCTTCTACCTCTTCTTCTTTAACCCTAACGGTTCGGTTTTTAGGCATTCGACTGTGCGGCATTTGATACAATGGACATATCGATGTCGACTTTCGGGCATCGAAAAATTGGATTGTTACAATTTGGTATCAGAGCATTTGGTTAAGCGACAACATTGGCTCTGTTGGGTGTTACTCATTAGAGATAGAGTCAGCAGTACTCTAGAATGAGTGTAAGTGTAATAATAGATATGAGCGCGTATTTGTTAGTGAATATAAAATTGTTTTATATTGTGTTGATTGGTTTGTTGAGTGGTATATGGATTCTGGTCAATACGAGTAATTAACGTTATTGATAGGGATCTCTAAACACTTGTACTGCACAAATTCGACATGATATCGTTTTAAAATAGGGTAAATGAAATAATTTTACCCAAACTATTTTCTTATATAAAAGAAATAAATTTTCTGTGAATTGTTATAATATATGGTTGCTAGGAAGCGATAATATTAAATTATTATTATCGTTGTATGAGGAATTGAAATAAAAACCAAAAGCTAAGAAAATAAAAATCCAAATGGGATTTGTAAATGTAAAATTGTAAATGAGATTTATAATTTGAAATAGAATTCCAGAGAAATATTTGTAAATGTTCTTGAAAATATTTGGAATTCGGGAAGTTTGGAAATTAAATTCCTTTTGGGATTGGAAATAGTATTCAAGGATTTGGAAAAATGTTTTGAAGGGATGAAAAGCTCTAAACTCTTTTCGGTCACTGGAAAATAATTTCGGTGATGATCGCGACATCATCGGTGTTCATTTTCGGGTTTCCAAAAGAGGAATTGCTGCCAAATTGTTTTAAGTGGAAGTTGTTGGGAAAATTTGGGTTTGGTTTTGAAATTCAAAGGATAATTTGAATTGTTTTCAATAATGGTTTTGGAAAAGGTGAAAAGACTCTGGAAATCTTTAAAATGTTACGATGTCTAAATAAGTTTGATAACTTATAAAAATTATTTGAAATTTGATTAGAATAAGATTCAAATTGAAAAGGGATAAATAAAAGTAAGTGTGGAATAAATTTGTGAATGAGCAAATGAGTTAACATTTGTGAGTAAATGAATTGGAATTGAAAAATGGAATGAGATTTGACTTGGATTAAGTTGAATAAAAATCCAGACTTTGGAAAAATAAAAATAAAATGGATTGAATTCAAGTAAACTAATATGATAATTAATTAATTCATGAAATAGGAAAGTTGAATTAGTTAAATTAAAATTCAATTGTGAGTTAAATATGCAGATAAATTCAAGTAAGTAGAAATAAATTGATAATTTCCTGGTTATTGATAAAATAAATTCGAGATGAATTGAGAATGGAAAGTTGAAATTTAAAATGGATAAGTGAGTAAAACTAATTTAATTAAATTAGTCGATGGAATAGATTTGATAAATAAAAATCAAATCAAGGATTTAAGTTTGTAAGTGTTACAAGGAAAAATAAATTTGAGTTTTGAATTGAAATAACTTAAGTAAATATTGGATAAAAGCTCGACTTAAGTAAAATGGTGAAATGGTTGTTGTCAAGTTTTATGGAATGGTTGTGAACGAAACTTGTTTGATTAATGAAATGCAAATGAATGGATTAGAATTAAAAATGCAAGTATAAATATTGACAATGAACTATTGAATTAATATTATTTGAATTTGAATGTCAATAAAAAAAGGAAAACTTGGCTTTGAAAATTGATGCCAAGCATAGTTGTTTTGTAAGCTGTAATTGCATAGTAAATGCATACTTGGTTTGTTGAATATACATAAATGAGGTTTATAAAATGGATGTTAAGCAAAGATTTTTGTATATTAATGCATCAAAATGAATGTGAATATGGAATGCAAAATGAATTGAACGGAATCAATTGGAAATGAAACAGAACAAAGAGTAAATTGAGTTGGTATTAATTTAAATTAGTTATAAACTAGATTGGATATTCTATTTAGTAAATATCGTCGAATTTGCATAGAAATGGTTGTCGTTTGACGCAAACAAGATTGCATAAAATTCTATGAGTTAATGAAAGCCAATAAAATTGATTTTTGAATCAATTGAAATGGATATGAGTTTGTTTCGTTTAAAGAATGAATTGAATGAAAGAAAGCGAATTGTAAATCGCTTGAATTGAATAGAAATGATATGGAATGTAGTTGTAAGTAATTAAATTTGTATTGAAACCTTATAAATTGCTTATGGGAATTATTTTGAGTGCATTGCTTATGAAAAATATGTGTTCACTATTGAAAATAAGTAAAATGTAAATGAATTTCCTATATATGTCACTTATGTGTTTAAATTGAGTATAGGTACATGGGGGCCGTTTGGCAGGATTTGGTCGCGCTAAAATGCTAATCATAAATCGCTTTGCTTAAAAATGCTAGATAAGGTACACCTACGCAAAAAAGGAAATATGAACTGTTTTTGTTTTTCCGACCGGGTGGGTCGATGTATATATATTTATATCTCTTGTCAAATTGCAAAAGCTCCTTCGTACAAAGGGGATTCTGCCAAAATTTTCTGAAAATTTTGGGAGTTAGAAAATTTCTGAAATTTTTTTGTTAGCGACAAATGATTTCAAATTGAAAATTGAAGTAAATAAGTGAATGAAACTAATTTAAAATAATGATATGAATCAGTTATAATTGAAAGATAAAATTCAATATTCAGAGCTGAAGATAAATTGAATTCATATGGTAATGGGAAAACTAATTTGAATAGAAGCAGATATGAAAACTTTTGTAAGGGAATGTATAAAATGATTTTGGAATCTGTAGTTGGATATTGTTAAATTGGATATATAGGTCTTATAAAGCAAGTGGGGAAAATTGGTTTTGATTTATGAAGATAAATTTGAATTGTCCAACCAAAAGGTATGTGTTTAAATTCCTGTATGAAGTTTGATTGGGTTTTTGATCTAGCTACTTGGCGTTTTGTTTTCTTTTTGGAATCTGAGGGCCTGCGGTGCCATTTTGTAGTCGTACCGAGCTAGCCGCGCAAAGGAGATGCTGGCGAAATTTTTCAAAATATAGGGTGTTAGAAATTTTTTGAAAGTTTGAAATTTGAATTTAAATTTGAATTGCGAAGTCAGTTTGAAATTTGAATTTAAATTTGAATTGTGAAGTAAACAATATTTGTAACAACCCTGTATTTACATCGATTAATAATTGACATTTAAACGATAAATATTTTCGCTAATTGCCCATTTGGAGTTTTAAAATTCGAATTAAAATTCTTTAAATAATTTGTTAAGGAAATACGGGCTTTAAATTTATATTGGCTTGTTCCCTTTTTATTTTTATTGGGCTTGTTTCCTTTTCATTGACATAATGGCATACTCGCTTCCCCCCTTTCATTTTTTCTCATTCGTTCGAAAAAAAACCCTAGCATACGAAATAAAAGAAATGAAAATGGCGGCTCCAATTCTTCGTGGCTGCCAGGGTTTCGATTCATGGATTTTGGAACAACTTCGTGTTGCCACGGCCTCAATTCTCGATCAATTGAAAAGGTGAGTAATCCACTCACATCTATTTCATACCTCATGCTTATTTAAGGTACGAATTCAGTGATTTTCGTTCGTATTCAATTGTTTGAGGTTGTTGATTCAATTTGCTCGTCGTCTGATTTATGTTCTTTGCTTGAGATTTTTCTGACTTCTTCAAGTTCGTTTTCGTTTCTGGTTTGTAAATTTCTGACTTTGCCATCTTTGGCCATCAACGTTGCAGTTATATTGAACTGTAGTGGATTTCTTGCTAATTATTTCTCTGAATTTTCTGGTCATTTTGTATTCATTCTTGAGCATCTGCATCTGTTCTGGTTGGTCTGCATCCCTTAACTGGTTTGGATTGCATTTGCATTACTACATACGTGAGGTTCAGTTGAGCATATGATTTGTATTGTGGTGCACTGATGTTGTTTCTCGGCCATATGTTCATCTGAGTCATTTGAAGTTATAGCCCTTGTTCTTGTTACTGTGTTGCCGCATCTTGGGTGCACATGCTTGTTTCACCTGTAGCATGCTCTGTTCATGCATCTTGATGGTACTGTCCAATTTCATTCAATGTTCGATGGTGCATTGGTGTTATCTGGTATACATGTGCACTGCTCCACCTTTATATTATAGGGACCGATCATTTGAACTTGGTAGCATAGCTGTTGACTTTGGGTCTGTTACATATATATATTTCTGTTGCAACTATAGCAGAGGTAAACTTCGACCTTAATCATTCAGCGTAGTCGTCTCGGCCTATTGAGACAGTTTGCAAGTTTGTTTATGTTAGTTTGGTCTTTACCATGCTTCATTGAGTTGTTTGGCAGTTGAGTCGAGTCATGTTTTTAGTGGCTTGACCTCTACCTTTTCTATGCTGAGCCGGAATCCTCTGGTTCATGTATGTGCATCTTTTGCCTTGTGCATTTTGAAGTCTCGTGGCATTTCAAATCTGCATTCTCTGTTCCATGTAGCATATTTGCATATTCGTGTGAACTGACATTTGAACTTGATTTCCTTCGAGTTAAATTTGTCTGCACTGTGTCTTCGATGAGGCTTCACTTGATCAGTGGTCTTGTTTTATTTCTTTGATTGTGTACATTGATATAACTTACAGTGGCTTATCTGTATATATATGCATGCATACATTCGTATGTGGGAATGCATGTATGGTTGACCATTGTTCGAGTTATGTGTTGTCTCATCGTATTTGCATTGTACATATGTCCACTGAAGCATTGAGTCTGCAATTTGTTGTTTCACTTATCTGGTCATGGTAGCCTTGCATATGTAAACTTGAAGTCTAGTCATCACAGCATATATACATGTCTGAATGCATGCATATCCTTTGTCCTCTTCGAATGCTTGCATATGATTATTTATGTGTCTGCACTTTGTCTTGTCATGCCTCTGAACCGACATATGTGTTCATGCATTTGAATCTTCATGTTTCATGTTGAAAGGCTTAACTCGAACTTGAACTGGTTTGAATGGATGCACATGGTTGGTCTTCACTGTTGCTTTTGATCTGGGTTCACTTGAAATCCGACCATGTGTGTGCATAGCTTCGAGTCTATGCATATGAACTTGTGTTTTTGGGAATCTGGTGTAGTGTAGTGGTGCTGCATTTCACATATGCACTTGATTTTAGTTGCTTTGTACATAGTTTCATATTGACTTTCTATTGCAGTTGTATTTGGGATATATTGTCTTGAGCTCGAGTGCATGTAACATTAGCTTGACCACTGCCTTTATTTGTTTGTTAGCACTGTTTCATCATGTCATTGCCTTGTGCATTTGGATTGATTTTCGAATTACACTTGAGTTGAATCCGATGACTCGGGTTTGATCTTGTGTTTGTTTGTGAATTTTCATTGGGTACATCATCAATGTAGTGGCAAGGCAGTGCACGCAAGCGTGAACTGCAGCCACACGGCATTGAGTTTTTGGGTACATTATCACTGTAGTGGCAACGCAGTGCATGCAAGCGTGAACTGCAGCAACACGGTATGGTTTTGTGATATTCTATTTTGTTTTGATTTATTGATCTTTTGCATATTCCATATGCTATAGTGGCGAGGCAGTGCACGCGTGCGTATACTGCAACCCTACTCGAATTAATATTTTAATTGATATTTCGATGGTTTGAACTGTTTTGTTTATTCAATTCAATATTCTGATTTGGTTTAATTTGCTAATTTGCTGTTTAACACTGTTACGTGTTATATTTATCATTATCCGATTTCTTTATTTAATGATCGGATAGACGAGATTTATTGTGACTGTCGTCTATTCATTAGTTAATTATTATTGCTTCTGTGCACTAATAACTGAGTTTGAATTAGACTGACCCGAGTATTTTTTTTTGAATTTAATACTCAGGTCAGACCGAGTATTTACAGGTTGTAGATTTTTAGCTTTGGGTTGCTGCTTGAGCTATGAAGACTTTTCACATTTTTTTTGGAGTTGTCGTGTCATAGTCTAGGTTGATATGTATTCATGTATATTAGTCGATAATGTACTTGTATATGTAACTTCCTGAGTCGACTGTTGTAGTTGTATCATATGTACCGTGTCAAAATGTATTGTAACTGACATCAGTTATTATATATATATATATATATATATATATATATATATATATATATATATATATATGATTTTCTGTTTCATCTGTGTTCCGCATTTATATCATCTGTGTTATTAGTTTATATTTTGTCCTAAACTATTATGAACCATCGTAGTTCGTTTTATACTGGAATTGGGGTATGTCGATGGGAGAAAATAAATCAGAGATGAAAATGAAAGAATATATATATATATATTTATATACCACTCCTATCGAGATAACCAATACTAGTGTAAGGCCTAACTACTGATGGCCGCTCCTCAACGGCCTTATTCTCCGCGCTAGTTGACAGCACTACAACGTAGTGTTCTTGGCTAGCGTGGGTATAGAGGTGGGGCGTCACAACTTGGTATCAGAGCCTGGGGTTTAGAACAAATATAAAACATAACTTAGATAGTACATGTGTTAAAACTATTTGTCGATGTTTGATCTCTCATCTTCGCATATGATTATCTTTGATTGTTAGGTATGAATTCCTAACGCTTATTCATGTGCATTTTATTTTGATTTCGTGAAAGTATTTTGGCTTCAGCCTCCGTTTGCTTTACGAACTCAAGTTGGATTTTTGACGATGAGGATTTTGTTCTTGTGTTTTCGGCTTTGAATTGATTTAGCCGACGTCGATTTTGTTTGAACTTGGCCATTACTTGTTGACTTCGGTATTGACTTGATTTTCATTTTTTTTGAAGTCATTTATGCATTTATGCTCGTTTTGCTTCGTTATTCCATTTGTTAATCGATTCTTCCTTTCCGATTAGTTGTTGTCATCTTTGTCGACTTTGATAAGTTCTATTTCTGGAATTTTTAGGTATTTCTATTTTGATGGATTTGGAATCGAATTCTTTGGATTTATTCACGTCTTCGAATGTGAATTTTTGTGAATTGATTTGGTTTCCAAATTTAACCGATTCGTGTTATTTCCCCAATTTGTTGCTATCATTTATTAGCAACTTTAGTGACATTTTCTTCGGGATTTTTGTGAACATACCTTTCGATGAATTCGGTATCGATTTCTTTGGATTCTATTCACATCTTTGTATGTAAATTCTTGTGATTGATTGTTCCTACAATCATTTTTGTGATTTGCCACTTTAAAAATATAAAGTTTTTCTATACTAGTAATAAATATCAAATCCCTTTTCTCCAAATGATTTCAAAACTATTTTACTACAAAGCTCTTTTCCTAAACCGTTTTCCAATCTATTAGTATATACTGACCTTTAACTCACTCGTATGAGAAATCTAATTAAACGACTTAGTAAAACGAGTGGTATGAAACGCTTGCGTTCACTTCACTGGTTAATTCTTGGACTTATTCGATTGAATCTTTTGTGACAATTTTCTAGTGAAGATTTACAGTTTGTTCGTAAATATTTAAGTTAAGCAAGTGGTTATGGGACATGAAGCTAAACTTTTATATTCACTAACTTAGTGTAATTGACACTTCTCGTTGATCATGACGATTATTCTTATGATTTAGACTAGCAATTGTGCGATGTCTCCTTTTGGTTAGGCTAGACACCACTTGTGTGATTCCACTCACACATACCTTTTTGGTTAGCCTAGACACCACTTGTGTGATTCCGTTCACACATACCTTTTTGCTTTTTGGTTAGGCTAGACATCACTTGTGTGATTCCACTCACACATACCTTTTTGGTTAGCCTAGACACCACTTGTGTGATTCCGTTCACACATACCTTTTTGCTTTTTGGTTAGGCTAGACACCACTTGTGTGATTCCACTCACACATACCTTTTTGGTTAGCCTAGACACCATTTGTGTGATTCCACTCACACATACTTTCCTTTTGTTTGCGAGGTTAGGCTAGACACCACTTGTGTGATTTCATTCACACATACCTTTTTGCTTTTTGGTTAGCCTTGACCTCATTTAGGTGATTCAGACTCATCCATATGGGGTAGCTCCCCATGGTCTTCAGACCGTCATGTGATAGGCCTCTTTCCCTTTTTATGATTTCTGGATTTCTTGTGTTGATTTCTGGAATTTATGTCATTGACTTGTTATGAGTACAAGTTTCGGGTATGATGCCCCATTTGGATCTTTGAGAAGATTCTTGTGATATTGATTGATCTCTGGATGATCATGACGATCATCTTTGTGATTTAGACTAGCAATTGTGTGATGTCCCTTTCTTTGCTTTCTGGTTAGGCTAGACACCATTTGTGTGATTCCATTCACACATACCTTTATGCTTTTTGGTTAGCCTAGACACCATTTGTGTGATTCCATTCACACATATCTTTTTGCTTTCTGGTTAGGCTAGACACCATTTGTGTGATTCCATTCACACATACCTTTATGCTTTTTGGTTAGCCTAGACACCATTTGTGTGATTCCATTCACACATATCTTTTTGCTTTCTGGACAGGCTAGACACCACTTGTGTGATTCCATTCACACATACCTTTTTGCTTTTTGGTTAGCCACCAGGAGATAGCATCTCGATTAGCGTTGCACCTGTTGATAAGTTTTCATGCTCACGTGTAGGTGAGTTTCCATGCTCCCGTTCTCGCTTTGCGTTAAACGTGTTGGTGATTTTTCATGCTCACGTGTAGGTGAGTTTTCATACTCCCATTTGAGTTTCCATACTCCCATTTGAGTTTCCGTACTTCCATTTGAGTTTTCGTACTCCCATTTGAGTTTTCATACTCTCACTTTGTGATATCTGGATTTCTTTTGTAGATTTCTAGAATTTGTGTTTTCTGGATTTCTTGTGATGATTTCTAGAATTTGTGCTTCACCAATTTTCGTGATTTCTATTGATAAGTTCTATCAATTTTTGTGCATTGGTGAATTTGTGTGCTATTGACTTGTTATGAATACAAGTTTAGGGTATGATACCCCTTCCTATCTTTGAGAAGATTCTTGTGACATTTTTGATGAATGAAAATTCATTGGTATTATATTTTGATGCCAATTATTTCGATGAAATTTTGACGTATTAACTTCGGTAACCGTCAATTTTAAAATGAATTTTCAAGCGGTTATCCTGCAATGCTGATTTTGTTGTCCGATTTTACGGTATTTTGAGAAGTGAAATTTCCTTGTCGAAGTTGCTACTGACGTTGCTATTTTAATCACGTGTTTTAAAAAATTTGTTATTCTTCAAAGTTGTTTCAAAATAAAAATAAAAATTGTTTTCAATTTTTTTACAGTTTACGCTTTCAAAAGAATGAGGAAGCGATTTAAACGTTTCAGAAAAATCGAGGACTATGACCCCTTTCTTTTACTGATTCGCTTAATTCCGGACTTGTCCGTTTGAGAATGTGAAATGTTATTTTTTAAAATGCACTTTCAAGGAAACGATGAAGTGAATTAAACGATTTAGTAAAACTCGTGGTGATGGGTCATGTGCGTTTGCTATTTCGGTTAATTCCGGACTCGTTAATTGAAATATTTGTGATTTCTGATTATCGTTTTTGACAATCAGATATTTGTTGTTTCTGATTATCACTTGTGATAATCAGATATTAAAGATTTAATTATCGTTTATGACAATTAAAAATTTGATATTTAAATATCGTTTGTGATAATTAAATATTTGTGATTTTTGATTATCGTTTTTGATAATCAGATATTTGTTGTTTTTGATTATCGTTTGTGATAATTAAACATTTGAGATTTAATTATTGTTTGTGATAATTAAATATTTGTGAATTAAGATTTGATTATCGTTTCGATAATTGAATATTTGTTGATTTGAAATTTGATTACCGTTGTGGTAATTCCTGATTATCGTTTTTTTATAGTTAGATATTTGTGATTTTTGTTTTCTAATTATCTTTGTTGATAATTAGATTTTGCTGTCTCCTAATTATCGTATCGATAATTAGATATTGCTGTTTCATGATTTCTGTATTCTGATTATCTATTTGATAATCAAATTTTGTTGAGAATTTGTGAACTTCTTTTATGAGATTAAAAGATTTCTCTGGTGTTTATATTGAACCACACCGGTGTACCGGCTCAATCTTCTGCTATTCATGACGTTTTCTACGTCTTCAAATTACGGAAATGCCTTAGGGATTTCTAATCCTTATTCTTTAGCAACCTTCTATTCACATCATTGCTTCGGCGGTTCAGCACCCTCGAAATAAAGATGTTTTTCTCGTGAAAGCTCAGTGGTTCTCAAATCCTATGGATTTCACTTTGGAATCCAGAGAATTCATCGAGCAAACACGTTCAGGCTCTCTCTCACTCATGCTCTATATGGCGAACTTCCTATTTTCAAAATTTCGTCATTTTGTGATCATATGCTTTAATGGTTGTTACCTTTCGTCCATTTATTCCTTATGATTGCGAGGACGCAATTTCTACAAGAAGGGGAGTCTGTAACAACCCTGTATTTGCATCGATTAATAATCGACATTTAAACGATAAATATTTTCGCTAATTGCCCATTTGGAGTTTTAAAATTCGAATTAAAATTCTTTAAATAATTTGTTAAGGAAATACAGGCTTTAAATTTATATTGGCTTGTTCCCTTTTTATTTTTATTGGGCTTGTTTCCTTTTAATTGACATAATGGCGTACCCGCTTCCCCCCTTTCATTTTTTCTCATTCGTTCGAAAAAAAAACCCTAGCATACGAAATAAAAGAAACGAAAATGGCGGCTCTAATTCTTCGTGGCTGCTAGGGTTTCGATTCTTGGATTTTGGAACAACTTCGTGTTGCCACGGCCTCAATTCTCGATCAATTGAAAAGGTGAGTAATCCACTCACATCTAATTCATAGCTCATGCTTATTTAAGGTACGAATTCAGTGATTTTCGTTCGTATTCAATTGTTTGAGGTTGTTGATTCAATTTGCTCATCGTCTGATTTATGTTCTTTGCTTGAGATTTTTCTGACTTCTTCAAGTTCGTTTTCGTTTCTGGTTTGTAAATTTCTGACTTTGCCATCTTTGGCCATCAACGTTGCAGTTATATTGAACTGCAGTGGATTTCTTTCTAATTATTTCTCTGAATTTTCTGGTCATTTTGTATTCATTCTTGAGCATCTGCATCTGTTCTGGTTGGTCTGCATCCCTTAACTGGTTTGGATTGCATTTGCATTACTACATACGTGAGGTTCAGTTGAGCATATGATTTGTATTGTGGTGCACTGATGTTGTTTCACGGCCATATGTTCATCTGAGTCATTTGAAGTTATAGCCCTTGTGCTTGTTACTGTGTTGCCGCATCTTGGGTGCACATGCTTGTTTCACCTGTAGCATGCTCTGTTCATGCATCTTGATGGTACTGTCCAATTTCATTCAGTGTTCGATGGTGCATTGGTGTTATCTGGTATACATGTGCACTGCTCCACCTTTATATTACAGGGACTGATCATTTGAACTTGGTAGCATAGCTGTTGACTTTGGGTCTGTTACATATATATATATTGTTGTTGCAACTATTGCAGAGGTAAACTTCGACCTTAATCATTCAGCGTAGTCCTCTCGTCCTATTGAGATAGTTTGCAAGTTTGTTTATGTTAGTTTGGTCTTTACCATGCTTCATTGAGTTGTTTGGCAGTTGAGTCGAGTCATGTTTTTAGTGACTTGACCTCTACCTTTTCTATGCTGAGCCGGAATCCTCTGGTTCATGTATGTGCATCTTTTGCCTTGTGCATTTTGAAGTCTCGTTGCATTTCAAATCTGCATTCTCTGTTCCATGTAGCATATTTGCATATTCGTGTGAACTAACATTTGAACTTGATTTCCTTCGAGTTAAATTTGTCTGCACCGTGTCTTGGATGAGGCTTCACTTGATCAGTGGTCTTGTTTTATTTCTTTGATTGTGTACATTGATATAACTTACAGTGACTTATCTGTATATATATGCATGCATACATTCGTATGTGGGTATGCATGTATGGTTGACCATTGTTCGAGTTATGTGTTGTCTCATCGTATTTGCATTGTGCATATGTCCACTGAAGCATCGAGTCTGCAATTTGTTGTTTCACTTATCTGGTCATGGTAGCCTTGCATATGTAAACTTGAAGTCTAGTCATCACTGCATATATACATGTCTGAATGCATGCATATCCTTTGTCCTCTTCGAATGCTTGCATATGATTATTTGTGTGTCTGCACTTTGTCTTGTCATGCCTCTGAACCGACATATGTGTTCATGTATTTGAATCTCCATGTTTCATGTTGAAAGGCTCAACTCGAACTTGAACTGGTTTGAATGGATGCACATGGTTGGTCTTCACTGTTGCTTCTGATCTGGGTTCACTTGAAATCCGACCATGTGTGTGCATAACTTCGAGTCTATGCATATGAACTTGTGTTTTTGGGAATCTGGTGCAGTGTAGTGGTGCTGCATTTCACATATGCACTTGATTTTAGTTGCTTTGTACATAGTTGCATATTAACTTGCTATTGCAGTTGTATTTGGGATATATTGTCTTGAGCTCGAGTGCATGTAACATTAGCTTGAACACTGCCTTTATTTGTTTGTTAGCACTGTTTCATCATGTCACTGCCATGTGCATTTGGATTGATTTTCGAATTACACTTGAGTTGAATCCGATGACTCGGGTTTGATCTTGTGTTTGTTTGTGAATTTTCATTGGGTACATCATCACTGTAGTGGCAAGGCAGTGCACGCAAGCATGAACTGCAGCCACACGACATTGAGTTTTTGGGTACATTATCACTGTAGTGGCATGGCATTGCACGTAAACGTGAACTGCAGCCACACAGTATGGTTTTGTGATATTCTATTTTGTTTTGATTTATTGATCTTTTGCATATTCCATATGCTGTAGTGGCGAAGCAGTGCACGCATGCGTGTACTGCAGCCCTACTCGAATTAATATTTTAATTGATATTTCAATGGTTTGAACTGTTTTGTTTATTCAATTCAATATTCTGATTTGGTTTAATTTGCTGATTTGCTATTTAACACTGTTACGTGTTATATTTATCGTTATCCGATTTCTTTATTTAAGGATCGGATAGACGAGATTTATTGTTACTGTCGTCTATTCATTAGTTAATTATTATTGCTTCTGTGCACTAATAACTGAGTTTGAATTAGACTGACCCGAGTATTATTTTCTTTTGAATTTAATACTCGGGTCAGACCGAGTATTTACAGGTTGTAGATTTTTAGCTTTGGGTTGCTGCTTGAGCTATGAAGACTTTTCATATTTTTTTGGAGTTGTCGTGTCATAGTTGTAACGACCCGGCTTTTTCAACAGTTAATTAGTGATATTTAAAATAAATTTAAATAATTAATTTGAAATATAAATTGTTTTCAATATGAAAAGTTGGTTTGATTTAATAAAAAGAGAACTCAGAATTTTAAATATAACAATTAATTGAATAAATTAAATAGTAGTTGACAATTGGGTAAATTATTTAAATCTGGAATTGTGACCTTGTTAGAAATATTTTAACGGCTTATAAATTTATATTGATAATACTGGAAATAATAAATTGATCAAAATTTAATTTAACTGCTGTTTGTTCAATTTTAAATTTTCATTGTTTAAATTAACATGTGAAAATAGCCTTCCGAGGCAAAGTCTCGGAATTCGACGAAACCAGTTCCATTGGATTCGTAATATTGAATTATTGCCGGATTTCAAATTTCGTAATTTTTGGAGTGACCGTGTGATTGTACGATAAGCAAACGCGCTATAATTGAATTCAAGAATATTTTTAAATATAACGTTTAAAATAAAACAATTCGTATAGCTTCCTCAACACACTATTACCTCGTCTTCCTGAATACGCTTCCATCTTCTTTATTATCGATGCTGCCTGTTTCACTTTTCGATCTCAGAAACTATTTTTCATGACCGAGACACCTTATTCCTTCTCCTTCCTTTATCAACCCCTTCTCCTTGATTTTAATTACCGAACCCTTGCCCTACTTCTTTTCAAACTCTTGCCGTATTAAAAAAAAAAGAGGAGAAAAGGGGGGAAAACCCTAAATCAGTTCGAGTTCGGTCTCGCGCGTGCCAATAAGGGTCGCGGCCTGTCTTATGATGGTGGGAGTGCTCGTGTCGAGCTTCGCGAGGCGCGCAATGGTGTGCAGTTCGATCTGGAGGAGCATGGGGTGGATGAGCTTGCCGCTAATGGTTAGGGCCGCTATCGTTTGTTTGAGGGTGAGTTGGTCGCGAGCTCGAGCAAGGTTGGGAAGCGCGACCGAATTCGAGACAGTGGTGAAATCAGAGTCACGACTAGGGCTCGACATAAGGGGGAAGCTTCGACGTGAAGTCTGGGTTGCGTCTCGCTTTGGTCAGAGCTGGTCTGAATTCGAGTGCGTCGTTTAGTAAGGTATTTTCTTTGATTAAATTTATATGTATATGGTAGTATATTTGCAGTAAAAAGGAAAATTTCTGTTGAACAGTTTGAAATGTTTAAGCTAATTTTAATTTACTCTAAAACATATGCAGATAAACAGTAAAATTTAAGTTAGTGATTTCAAAACAGTAGATTTTAAAGGTCTCTTAAGTTTAAAATTCGTAAAAGGGATTTCTGATTCTTTATATTTCACTAATACGAAGTTAACAGCAGAATATTATTAGTATTTCTGTTTAATAAGGTTAATAGTCGGAAAATAAATAGCATAAATAAATTGTAAGTTAACTAAAATATTAAATAATAAATAATTATTCGATTGTTCGAATATTAATAAAATCCATGCAATTGTTATTCAAGGTCAAAAATATGGAAACGAATCTGGATTGGGAAGGATTGCAACAATTAAATCAAAGGTGAGTTAATCTCACTCAGTTAAGTTTAAAATTTGAATGGTTGAATGTAAAATTAATTGTTGAATTGCTTGAATGATGATTGAAGTAGTGAATAATTAAGTAAACTTTTTACCATATACTGCAATATTTCACATCGAAGTGAAATTGATATTTTATTGTGCTAACATCTGTGGATGCAGGGAAACAGGTTGGAGGGATCCAACAGGATTCCTCAAAACTATTTATTTTATTTCGTATATATGCTGTTCTGTGACAGGATGATATATTGATTTGGGTGGTTTTATAGATAATTGAATTATCAACTGTTGAATCACAGAGAAGTTGAAAATTTGAAATTTCTATTACCGTTGATAAATTAATTTTGAAGAAGTTAAATAAAACTCAAATAGAAAATATTTATTTGAAATTTGAATCTACTTTAAGTGCAAATAGAAAATATTTATTTGAAATTTGAATCTACTTTAAGTGAGAATGAAGAAAAGAAAATAAAAGTATATTTTCTACTTAAATTAAACTTTAATGTGATAAAGTTGAGTTTGGAAAATTTAAATTATAAATTATACTTGGAGGAATATTGTAATCGATAAGTGAATTAAAGAAAATGGAATTATATTAAGGAATGGAAATGGAGGTCTATTAAGGAAATAAAAAGAAATATTAATAAGAAAAGAAAAGAAAATTTATTAAGAAATAAAGAAGATTCTATTAAGAATTACGAATAAGAAATTCTATTAAGAGTCAAAAGGAGATTTTATTTAATAATGTATGGAATTTATTAAATGGGACACTATGGAACTTTATAGAAAGAAATAAATTATAAAGATGGGATTTTTAAATCAAACTATCTGATAATAAATGAAATTCAAGAAGATTTTATAAATTCATGAATGAAATTTATAAATGAGATATGAAATTTCTTGAATGGAAATAGTAAGATATTTCCAAAGGTGAATGTGGACAAGAGGCATTTATAAATGGATATTGGATTTTCTAAAATTATAATTTATTTTAAAAGGAATATTTTAAATTACTATTCCATATAAATCTTTTTATAAACTATTATTTGAATGTAAAATATTTTCGAATTAGTTATTTTGAAGGTTTAGCTATTATTTATTATAAACTCTAAGTTTTCTAAAAGCAGCCTTGAAACTTATAAATAACTAGATATAAATTTTAATATTTAACATTACTTCTTATTTTATAAATCTATATGTTTTCAAAATGTTTTTAAAATCCAATTAAAATCCACTTGTGATGGTAAGCAAATTAATTTAAATGGGATAAGATTTAGGAGAAATCTTATTAAGTGGAAAAAGTGAGTTTGAGAAATTATAAGGAAAGTGTAAATTGAATTTTTGAGGAAGAAATGAGAAAATAGAAATATTTTCAAAGGATAAATCAATTGTGAGTGAGTATAAGAAATCAGTTAAATGATTTCATGTAAATAAAAGGACTTTGAAAATTTATTTCAAATGGATTAAAATGAGAATTATATCTGAATGATATTTGAGATAAATAATTTATGGAAATTATTTGATGGTTGCTTGTATGTGATTAATTGATAGTTAAATAACCGACTATCAATATTGGACAACGCGCTGATCGTTTCGAAGAGACCGGGATCGGATTTATTTATCCGAACACCACTTCGATCCGGTTTGAACGATTACGAATGAAGACCGTGAAGAGTTGAAGACGGTGATTCGGTTTGTCCAGACCCAGGGCAACTTGTATGGATTGAATGCTTTCAGAACATCATCAGGTGGACGATGAGCATTCTAAGTGATGCGTTCTTGAAAGGTAACGTTTAACCTCAAGCCTCATCAACCGGGAATGGCTAAAACAGGGGAGGTGCAGCAAGACTTCGTGGGTAGCCCCCACTGGAGAGTGAGATTTCCCCTGTCTAGATGTCCCTTTTATTCAGCTTAGTGGGCGGTTGGTCGCGCCAACTGTGGGGTGATCTTGCTTGGGACTTTTCAGTAAGGAATGGTTCCCGTCTTGTGTTGCAGGGGAGTTAGGGTGGCTCCTCGGTACTCTGATCTAGACCAGGTACTGTGACGGGCGGTACCCCAGTAGCCCTGCCATTGTATGGGATCCAAACTCCAATAAGCGCCTGTACGGTTTTGATTGTGCCCAACTATTGCTGAAACGTGAGATGCAAGCATTTCAGCTAGATTCTATTTACTTTCTATAGACACTATAATAATATCAGAGAACTTTAATAAAAAGTGTTTTAGCTATCGTAAGGTAAAAACCCGACATGTTTATTTGTGGTGTGGTCTTACGAGTTGCTTTTATTTTCAAAAGATTTCTGAAACTTTAATAACCCAATTGAGTGTGATTTTCTCACGCTGGTATTCCAGACTGACTCGGGTATTGTTTTATATGATGCTCGGGTCAGACCGAGTTAAACAGGATTCAGGTTTTATACTGGAGCTCAGGAGACGAGCTGATGACAGAGCGTATCTACGTATTTGCCTATTATTTCCGCTGTGTATGATCTTATAGTAGTTGTCTCTGTATGAGTTGATTGATGTACTCTGATGATGGTATGTATGTATATGTATACAGTACAGATTTCTTGTATTGAAAATTGTATTCTATATATTATATTTTATTCCGCTACGATGTGAGATTCTGATGTAGTTTTTCTTCTTCTTCTTCTATCCCTTTCTTCTTTTCATAACTATCTGGAGTTTTCGGGTTTGAAAATTCTGGGTTGTTGCACTTGGTATCAGAGCTGAAAGGTTAAGCGAGAATCTTAGCTCTGGTGGGGAATTACTCATTAGAGATAGAGTCAATGATACTCTAGAATGAGTTTGAGCGTATTTATAGATATGAGCGCGTATTTGTTAGTGAATATAAAGTGGTTTTGTATTGTGTTGATTGATTTATTGAGTGGTATATGAACCTTCGTCGGCACAGCCTCGAAACTGCATCGAAGGGGTTTCTAAACACTTGAGTAGAGCAATTCGACACAATACTGATTTTCAAAGATGGGTGAATGAAATAATTTCATCCAAAATATATTTTGATATAAAAGGAATATTTTTCTGAAATTATTATTATAACTTGGATGTTTGGATGCTAGTATTGTAGACAAATGAGATTTTAAAATCCGAAATAGCTTATATAACCTAGGAAATCATTAGATTTGAATTATGGAATTTAAAATCAAGTGAAAGGTTAGAAATGAGAATTTAACTTGGATTTGAGATTAAATTTTTGAAATGTAATTAATGAATAAGAAATTTTTGTTGTGATTGAAGTGAGATGATGAAAATATATAAAAAATATAAATAATGTGGAGAAGTAAATAAAAATTTAGAATGTGAATGAATTGAGAAGAGAAATAAAACTTAAGTGGATTGAAATTTATTCAAGTTATATGAATGGAAGTAAATTGAATTAAACTGAAATTAAAATTCAGTTGTATTGAATAAAATTGAAAATTGGAATTAAAATGGAATTTAGTGATGAAATGTGACGCCCCACCTCTATACCCACGCTAGCCAAGAACACTACGGTGTAGTGCTGTCAACTAGCACGGAGAATAAGGCTGTTGAGGAGCGACCATCCGTGTAATTGCTTTGTGCGAACACCGATATGTCAGATAGTAAAAACGTGCAATCTATTTTAGGAGGAAATCCGACATGCCGATGCAAACTCAAAGCTACCACGCGGTGGCTATAATAGTCTAGGACAAATATAAACTAATAACACAGATAAATATAAATGCGGAACACAGATGAAACAGAAAATCTCATATACATATATAATAACTGATGTCAGTTACAATACATTTGACACGGTACATGTGATACAACTACAACAGTCGATTCAGGAAGTTACATATACAAGTACATTAACGCATATAATATACATGAATACATATCTTCCTATACAATAATACAGGCTACTACAAATGACGACTACTCCAAAAGATATGAAAGAACTTCATAGCTCTAGCAGCAACCCAAAGCAGAATATCTACAACCTGTAAATACTCGGTCTGACCCGAGTATTAGATTCAAAAGAAAATAATACTCGGGTCAGTCTAATTCAAACTCAGTTATTAGTGCACAGAAGCAATAATAATTAAATACTGAATAGACGAAAGTAATTAAACCAAATCAGAATGCAATTCAGAATATTGAATTGAAATGATCAAACAGTTCAAACCATTGAAATATCAATTAAAATATTAATTCAAGTAGGGCTGCAGTACACGCACGCGTGCACTGCCTCGCCACTACTGCATAAGGAATATGCAAAATATCAAACAATCAAAACAAAATAAAATATCATACTCGCCATACCGTGTGGCTGCAGTTCACGCTTGCGTGCACTGCCTTGCCACTACAGTGATGATGTACCTAACCGAATACCGTGTGGCTGCAGTTCACGCTTGCGTGCACTGCCTTGCCACCACGGTGATATGTACAAAATGAAATTTCACCACCGAACACAAGGTCAAACCCAAAACCAGGTTCAACTCACTGTACAGAAGCAAATACAAAGCAAAGGTCACAATGAAACTACAATTTCAACCAGGTACAAAGACAAAGATAATGCACATGACAACAGCACATAAATATGTGAAAGAGTGATACCACAGTTCAGTGATCCCACAAGCAACCGAAGATTCAAACATCAATGCCGCTGCCTCAATGGTCCTAGTAACCTCATGGACTCAATCAACTACAAATGCAGCATAAAGCAACAGTGTATATAAAAGTGTTGCAAGACCAGTACGGCTAAGTAGGAAGTGACTCTAACCAAAGAATAAAATATGAACCAGCATGGTACACTACTGGTGCAATAGTAGTATCAAAATGATCAAGACCACTGCCACTGGTTCAAGTGAAATCAAGACAAGTCAGTGACAAGAATGAAGTATTCCACTAGATAGTAAAAGTGGCACAATCACAAACACTATCAATTGCACTGCCTCAACAATCAGAGTATCATCGACAAAATGAAACTACATGTATACATGAGCCAATGCAATTTCAGCTACAAAATGTTCAAGTGTAACTGCATATTAATTATGCAAACACAGGTTGCAATGAAGACTACAAAACACTCAATGCCACTCAAAGTCAGTGATATCTGACCAAAATGTGTACAAGTATGGAAGTGATAATTACATATAGGCAATAAGTATAATTGGAAATCAACAGAGATGAACCGACCATAATGGCAAGTTCGGACAATTTCAAAGCCGAGCAAATATAAACATACATGTATGCATACACACACACACACATACATATCCACTTCAATGAAACAGTACAAAATCAAAATAGCCCAAGTGGCTAGGTCGTGAAATGGCAATGAAAATGCACAAACACGCCAAGTTACAGGTCGCAAATGACCCGAAGCAGTAAACAGAGAAGCCAAAGTTGCGAATCAAAATAAGATCGCAGGTAAAAGTGACTGAAGTCAAAAGTTCACTAAAAATAGCCAAATTCAAATGAAAACAAACAATGCCAAACACAAATTATTTTCGCAAAATCAAGTGCCCAGTAAAGAATAATGAACTCATGTAAATAGGGTTGTCAAGATCAAGTATGAAACTCAGGCATTGCGGAGTTCAATCAGACATCCCTAGTCACATAAGCTCAAACACTTTCAATATAACACAAAATGCAAGCAAAGTGGACCAGTATACCGAAAACACACACAAGCCATGTACAGCAGTAAAGAAACGAACCAAGGGACATACAGTGAAGCCCGGTCGCAACTGTTCCAAAGTGGAAACAAATGAAGATTTCAAAGCCGTAGTCAACAATCAAAAGTTCGGTATGCAGAAGACTCAAGTCAAAACTTCCAGTAAAACAAATGCGTAATGGCCGAGGCCAATACACACTACCATTGCAAAGCCAATGTCAAGTGTATGCTCAAAAAAACCAGACAAGGCACGGAGAAATTCAAGTAAAAAAAAGAAGTCACATGAATCATTAACATCAACTAAATCGAACCGCCAAAATCAAGAAATTGACGAATTCACACAGCTTTATACGAACGAAAATCATAGTGTTTAAACCCTACAAATTTGAGATAGAACTAGATGTGAGCAAGCTCACCTTGTCGACGAATTGAAGCATCACGGAGACGCGCTACGCCAGAGCAATCGAGGGAAGACGAGCGAACAACGAGATGAAGCCGCCATTAATCTTCTTTCGAGGGTATTAGGGTTACGAACGAAATAAAAAAAATAAAAATGGATAAAGGGGGATCGGGTTATATGATTGTTGCGACCCAAAAGGAACGGGCCAAAATGAATTTTTAAAGCCCGTAAAAATTCTTAAACAAATTATAATTTGAATTTTAATCCAAATTAAATAACTTCAAATAGGAATTTGCAACAATAGTAATCGTCTAAATGTCGATTATTAATCGATGCAAATACCGGGTTGTTACATGAAACCTGAATTATACGTAGAAATTCCATTGAATGGTAAGTAAATTAAATATGAATTGAAATTGTTTTGGAGTCGGACTAAAGTAAAGGTAATTAGAAGTTACAAATAAAATCCAAATTAAGCATGGATGGAATAATTTGGTCTTGGATGTTATCTAAACCAATTTAGAATGGCTAATTAAATTACATGGGATTTGATCTAGATGAGTACCAAAACCAATTGCAATGAATTTAAGTAAGCAGTTGCAATAATTAAATTAACTGAAGATGTAAAATTTATGGAAAGGTGATTTCGAAGAAAGTGGAAGTTCATTGAATAAAATAGATGGGTAAAGTAGCTTAAACTTTGGATGTGATTGGATATTGAATAGAAAATTTAATTGGATTGAGAACTTTGATTTAACTGGAATTAACTTAAGCTAAGTTAATGTGTGAATTTGAATGAAGATGAATTTAATGTAAGCTAAGTGGAATTTGAATTTGAAGTAATAAGACTTCGATAGCTTATGAAGGAATTGAGAGGTGCTGAAATAACTTGGCTAAGTAAAAATATATAAACTCGAAGTAAAATAAAATGGGAATATGGTTAACTGGTAAATAAATGGAAGTGAGAAGATAAATAAGAAGTGGACTTATAAAATTATGATGGAATAAATAAATCAAATAGAATTGTTTGAATTTGGGAAATGAATAGAAAATCCAAACCTGAATTATAAAATAAAATTGAATCAAAGAAATTTAAATGAAGAGATTTTTGAAACTAAAAAAAGAAAAAAAAATCAAAATCAAGTATTGAATTATAAATTGGAAATAAACTAATTTGGGATAATTTAGTAACTTGAATATGTGAATAAACTTTGAATTGGTTAAATAGAGTTGAATGGTGAATTAATAAGATGGGGTTGTGAATTTAAGTGAATGGTAGAAAGGGAACTTGAATTGTAAATATAAAATTCAACTTGGATTAGTTGGTAAATAAATTGAAATTGGATTAAATATGATGGTTAGAAGTGCAACCAAAATCCAATTGTGTGTAAATAAAGTGAAAGTGGTCTTGTAATAAGTTAAATAAGTTCGAGAATGAATCGAACATGGAAATTGATTTTTTTAAATGAAATAATTAATCGAGTTAAGGAGTAAATGAAAGAAATGTGATTTGAATAAAATCAAATTAGATTGGAAAAGAAATTATGGACAAATGAAATTAACTTAAGTTATGAAAATTAAATAATTTGAAGTAAATTAACCTAAGTCTAAATTCAATGAAGCACGACTTATATAAATTTGAGACATGTTTGTTAAATTTTAAGCATTGAAGTTGTCGAGCTTAATAAAAACGGTGTTGAATAAATCAATGCAAAGATATGGTTTATAAATAAATTAGAAATGGAATGAAATTTCATATAACTAGAGTTGGAATTAATTTTTAAAAAACAGTTATAAAATTAAAGTAACTGTTTGTTTGTATGTATATTGTTGTAATTTGCATAGAAATAATTGTTGTTGGCGTAAACATGATTGAATGCAGTTCTATGGAATGATAAAAGTAATTAAATTTGATTCTTGAATAAAATTGCCAAGAATACAAATTAGTTTGCTTTAAGAATGGATTGAATAAAAGAATGATATTGGAAATCATTCTGAATCACATATGATGTTATTAATTGAGTAAAAGCAATCGGATTTAATTGGAAAACCTTATTACCTGCTTATAGAACTTGATTCGCATAAAATTGCTTATAAAATATGGTTTTGAATTGATAAGAAGCAGAAATTGATTTTGGAAATCAATTAAATGGAGAATAGGTTTGTTTGGGCATAATTATGAATTGGAGTTAAGTAAATGTGTGGTAACCCATTTAAAGTTGGATGCAAACAGTCTTTGTGTCAGTTAGAAACAAATGGAACTAGTTTGGAAACCATAAAAATTTGTTATGAAGTTATTTATATTGCATTGCTTATGTTTTGGATGTGTTGTAGTTGTTTAAATGAATGCAATGCTATAAATTGTCATAAATATATTACTTATGAGTTTAAATTGAGTAAGTACAGGTACCAGAAGACTGTATAGCGGGATTTTGGGCGCGTAAATGCTAAAATAAAATAAGCCGCTTGCTTAAAATGCTAAATAAGGTACGCCTACGCAATACAAACTAGGAAATATGAACTGTTTTTAGTTTTTCCGACCGTGTGGGTCGATGTATATATATTTATATCTATTGTCAAATTGCAAAAGCTCCTCCGTACAAAGGGGACTCTGCCAAAAATTTTCAGAAATTTTGGGAGTTAGAAATTTTTTTGAAATTTTAGAAAATTTTGTCAACGACAAATGTTTTCAAATTGAAAATTTAAATAAGTTAGTGAATGAAACTAATTTAAAATTAAGACATGAATTTGATATAAATGAAAATTAGAATTTGAGTATTTAGAGTTATAGATAAATTAAATTCATATGGGAATGAAAAGAATAAATTGAATAAGGATGAATACAAACTAAAGTGGTAAGATGAAAGTAAATATAAGAAAACACATAAGATGTTTATACTAACTTAAATAAGGAATGATACATTCTCAATCGAGAATGGATAGTTCAAATGTAAGCTAAATAAATACTTGAATGAATAGATATGGACATTTGTAAGGATGTCGATAAAATGTTTTGTAAATTGTGTTTGGATATATTGCTGTGTAAGGTTATGCAGGTAATATAAAGATTAAGAGAATTGAGTTTGGTTTCAAGGATAAAATTGAAATGCCCGACAAAAAGGTATGTGTTTGAATTTCTATATGGAAATTGATTGGGATTTTGATTGAGCCGCTTGGCTTTTTGTTTTCTTTTGAGATTTGGGAGGCCGTAGAGCCATTTTGTAGTTGTACCGAGCTAGCCGCGCAAAGGAGACGCTGGCAAAAAATTTCGGGAATTTAGGGTGTTAGAAAAATTTTGAGAAAATTTTGATAAGTCAAATTTTGAGTTTAAATTGAAACTTGAATAGTTAAGCATATAGTATAGTTGGATACTAGGGAAAAAGTTTAGAAAGTTATTAAGAAGGGTAATGCATCTTTTATTAAAAAGATAGTGGTAGGATGTTGAATTGTTGATTGTAAAGTAATAATAACGGGTATATGACCATTCTTTCTAACTAGTAATTTCGGGGACGAAATTCTTTTAAGGGGGGAGGAATGTAACGACCCGGCTTTTTCAACTGTTAATTAGTGATATTTAAATAAATTTAAATAATTAATTTGAAATATAAATTGTTTTCAATATGAAAAGTTGGTTTGATTTAATAAAAAGAGAACTCAGAATTTTAAATATAACAATTAATTGAATAAATTAAATAGTAGTTGACAATTGGGTAAATTATTTAAATCTGGAATTGTGACCTTGTTAGAAATATTTTAACGGCTTATAAATTTATATTGATAATACTGGAAATAATAAATTGATCAAAATTTAATTTGACTGTTGTTTGTTCAATTTTAAATTTTCATTGTTTAAATTAACATGTGAAAATAGCCTTCCGAGGCACAGTCTCGGAATTCGACGAAACCAGTTCCATTGGATTCGTAATATTGCGAGGGGAGGCTCGAGTTCGACAACCTCAACCTGGAGGCACGCGTGTGGAGCTGCGATGGCGCGCATTCTCATGAAGGTGGGCGGTGGTCTAAACTGGGTGGTAGTAGTGTTGGTTGAGGGTTTCGGCAATGGGTCGAAGGAGGTAGGGAAGGCTCGAGTTGAATCAGAAGGTATATCTTGTTATTTTAATTAGTTATTAAATAGAAATTAATAATTTTATTCATAGTAAGACATTTTCTGATTTTTACAGTAAGGTATAAACGAAATATTCACTTCAATTTAAATCTATATGTATATAGGTTTGAGATTTACAGTTTTTTAATATTATAGTGAAGTATTAATGTTTATAGATGTGTATAGAGATATACAAATATTTAACTTACTGTTAATTTTAAATAATATATTAAGATGTTTAATTTACTTAATCAATTTGTTTAAAAATTTAATTTTTGAGTCAAATCAAATCATTAGTAATTAAATTTAGTAAATGGAAAATTTATCGTTCAATTTTTTTTGAATTTTAATAAGTTGTATAAATTAATTGAACAAGGTCAAAATTATGGAGATTAATTTGTTAACAAGCTTAAATAATGATTTTTGTTTCTAAAAATATTTATTTAAAGGAAAACTAGTTAAAATGAATTTATTAAATGGCAAGTGAATTGCTCAATTGTTCTAATATTAATAAAACCTCATAATGTTGTTACAAGGTCTTAAATCGTGAAGGAATGACTGGAATGGAAATGGATTACTAATAAAAGCAAAGGTGAGATCTTCTCACTCAAATTATAATAATTGGAAATTTCAGTTATTGATTGATGGTTGAATTGTGATATTTAAATTTAATTGTTGATTGTGTGCTTGGATGATAATTTATTATCGGTCATATTGGTTTATACCCTATATGCCGCATAATAGCGGATGATATTATATTTAAACCCATATACCGCGATATTCCATCTTGAAGTGGAATTGGTATTATATATGTATTTGGAGTTGATTTCCCGCATTATATAGCGGATGAGACCCTATTGCGCCGCATAATAGCGGATAATATTTTATAAATCCCATATACCGCGATATTCCACCTCGAAGTGGAATGGGTATTTAATTATTGTGCTAACGTCTGTGGATGCAGGGAAACAAGTTGGAGGGATCCAACTGCATTCCTCGAAACATTTGAATTTGTTTCATATGTTGTGTAATGGATTATTATAATCTGTGTGTGATTATATTGTGATTTAAATCATTGAAGGCTATAATTTAGCCGAATATATTTTTGGTATAATTGGATACCGGAAATAAAATTGGATTTTTGAAATTTAATAGAAAATTTATAGTAAATTAATTTTAGAAATTTGGATAAATTTAAAAGAAGAATTTGTTTCAAAAGATAATAAATTTGGTGTTTGAAATAAATTTGAGAATCAATTTGGAATTTGATTTGGTGTTTTGAAAATAAATATTTAGGAAATCAATCTTAAATTGACTTGATGTTTAAAAAAATAAATTTTGGGAAACCAATTCTGAAAATGGATTTGATGTTGAAAGTGAACATCTGGGAATTGATTTGAAAAACGTGTATTTGTGAATATTTGAAAATTTAAGATTCACAATGGGAATTTTAGAAAAGAAAGGGAAATTTGTTCTAAAAATAAAAGTGTGGAAAGGAATTTACGGATTTGGGACGTAAATTTAAAGTAAATCCAGAAGGATTTATAAATTGATTTGAATGAACCATTATAGAATGGAAGATGTCTTTTTCCTGGAAAGCCGAGTATGTTTTCAATATGGTCTATAAATATGAAATTGAAGTTGTGAAGATGGTTTTAAGAAAAGATTATTTTGAAAAAATTATTTACTTGGGTTATTTTGAAAATCTTTAAAGTAAAGATTTAATTTAACTTATTATAGAAGTAGTTATTTAAAGATTAAATTGACATTTTTTTAGAAAATGGATATTTAAATAGTTATATCCTATCTACTAATTTTATTTTAAAATTAGTTGGCCTTGAATTTTTATACGAGATTTTTATATAGTATTTTCATAACTAATATTTAAGTAAGTGTTTTAAAATAGTTTTTATTCTAAATATTTCCAAGGATATTTTGGATAAGTGATTTAAAGTATTTGAACTCAGTAGACTTTCAGTGGAAATAAATAATATCGAGAATCATATTCCGAGAGTGAAAATTGGTTTGAAATTTGTTTTCAAATGATTGAAGTGTTATGAATATATATCTTGTGAAGATATTTTGAAAATAATAATTGGGAAATTATTTAAATCTTGGTGATTGTCGTGAATGTTTATTGATAGTTAAATAACCGACTATCAATATTTGCCTTTTTATGGCATTTAAATCTCGATGCAAGCGGGGGTCGGATTCCAAGTGGATATCCGAAAACCACATCGAACCTTTGTGATTGTGATAGACTTTTATTTAAAAGATCAAAGTGGAAATGGTTGTAATTTGTTGAAATCTGAATATAGCACTTATTTTTAAAAATAAGCGCTCGTTATTCGGATTAGCCAGGAGAGGACCTTGTGTCATAAAACCCATTCCGAATAACGATACGACAAAATGGGATTGCAGTAGAAGACAGTGTTGAAGACCGTGTATTTTCGAAAGCGAAAGGATTACCTGTCGATTATCTCTGCACCGGGTTGCTCCGGTATAGAGATTTTATCATCCTTTGTGATGGGGATTCCGGACGTGATTAGTAATTATCCGAATTTGCAAGGGCATATTCGGAAGTGCCTTCGGTTCTGTTCGAACCCGGAACAGACTTGTATGGTTGTATGTTTGACACTACACTTTGAGATATAAGCAGATTTCTTTCAAATACATATCTGTTGGTGGCGGAGAATTTATTCTCTTAGCTTAACACCCTTGTCTGAGACATACGAGCTCAGAGGTTAAGTAGTTGAAGGTTATCTACGATATACTCCTAATTTGGTAGTGTGGCATGCTAAGTGTTACTGTGTGTTGATGGTCATTTGTTGATCATTTGTGATCAAAGCATGACTTTGTGAAAAGAGTAGCTTTGTGGACGAGACTTCGTCGGACCTCACACCCCAGAAATGGTCAAAACAAGAAAGATGCGGCAAGGTTATGAGGGTTGCGCCCTTTAGGGTATGTTATTTCCTTCTGGAAAAGGGTGGTGTCTGGTATGGAGACTTGATATTTAACCTTTGTGGTTACTGCAAATACTTTTCTTTGTGGTTGTTGGTGTAGAGGATCCTCGGATAAAGGTCCCAAAGGATCGGGGGATGGCATACTCGTGTAATAGTTACCTAGTTACGGGGGTAACCCGGCCTTGTGTTGGCAGAGAGCTGGTTAAGTTCTAGGGACGTCCCTCCAGAGGCGTACCCGTTGGTAGTAGGAAGTTCCTTAGCCTGACCATTTGTTGGAAATCCAAAGAAACAATACGCGCCCTGTACGGTTTTAGTTGTATAACCTGCCGTGGGATGTGGCGGTAACCTGCTATTGAACATGATAGCTATAATAGGCATACAATAATGGTTGTATGCTGGATAAGATTAATATTATACTTTCGAAATGTTTTCTGCACTATGCACTAATGATAATATTAAAAAAAAGATTTTGCGTAGTAAGCATGTTTAAGATTTTGCGTATTAAGCATGTTTGACTATCATAAGGAGAAATCTCCTCCAATTCTGCGTTTGCATTGTGTGTGTGGCAGGAGGCCTTATGGTAGTTTCATTTTCCAAAAGCATAACGGATTTCCTTTTATTTTCTTTGTGAAAATAACTATTTTTAAGATCTCACACCAGTCCCACGACTGACCTGGAGTTTATTGTTCCCTTTCTAAACTTTGGGTGCCCACAAATTTCCACACGGGCAGCCTAGAGTCAGGTTATCAGGTCATTCTGGAATTCAAGAGTTGCTGTGGGGCTCAAGAGGCAAGCTGGATGGCGATACGTATTATTTATACTATGTAGTATCCGCTGCGTTGGGATTGCTTTTGCTGCAAGTTCAGTTTACATATGGATTAGTTGTCGTAAGTGTTGTATCATGTTGTTGTAAACTCTGATAATGTAATGTGATGTGATGTAATAACTGATATAGTTCTTTGTTTTAAAGACATTCATTTATCTATTATATTTGTTCCGCTGCGATATGTGAGATTCTGTTATTGTTTCTGTTTCTTCTTCTTCTACCTCTTCTTCTTTAACCCTAACGGTTCAGTTTTTAGGCATTCGAATGTACGGCATTTGATACAGTGGACGTATCGATGTCCAATTTCGGGCGTTGAAAAATTGGATCGTTACACTAATTGTCTATAAATAGTATTGTCTCAATAAGAAATTTAGAAAAAGAAGAAATAATTTTTTCATTAACTAGTCCAAGAGTCTCCGAAATGACTAAAAATGGGTAAGAGATATGTTCGGATGGCAAACACTTCACTTGGGCATTACCTTTCTTAGTAAAGGAGTATTTGATACTATTTGGTAGCACCCAGTTCCTTGACATCGTTTGGGAGTTACTCGGTCTATATGTATGTTTTCAAAAGGTTTTTGAAATAAACTCAGATATTGTGTTCTTGGATCCCTTAAAGGAAGAGTTTTGAAAGTAAAAAGATATTTTGATTAAAAAGGTGGATTAATAAATGAAGTTTTGATTAGATTTAATTTATTAAGGAGATTTAATAAAATTTGTGCATTTATACCGTGTCTTTTCATTTAACGTCTAGGATGTGAAGAATTATTTTATGTTATTAGGCGGGCTAGTAAACATTTTTACGTTAGTATTGTCTAAGAAAAAGTATAATCTAAGATGGAGTTTGGATAACATATCCTACTCTTTTTAGCTACTTACTAGACCAATTAGGATAAAGAGGTTAGTTTGGTCGACTTAGTTTCAAGTCCCAAATTAGTTTTGGCCTGCATCTAATAGTTAAAATTTAAATAAAATTAAAAATCAGATGATGTACATACTCTTAGGAGGTAGAAGAGTATCATAAAATTTAATGAATGTTAAAAAAATGGATTCTTATCAAGCATAAAGTGAGGGTAAAAAGTAGTTAGATAGTAAGAATCGTTAGATCAGTACGTAGGTTGTATGAAGATCATTTCTCCTTTTTACATAATTCTCAATACTAGATTCGAGTGTATGACTGGTGATGTTTTACACCATTCCGAATAAGGATTTATCACTCGATTTTTTACGGAGAGCGTTGGTAAGGGTTCTTGTGGAACCAAAAGTTGTCTATCATAGTTTATGGCTATGCAATGAGAACGGAGGTTTCCATTTAAGAGGTCTGATCAAAGTTCGCCCTAGGAAGTCGGGTAAGCGATACTAGTCCGAAAGTAAAGTTATGCGTTTGAGTGAATGATCAAATCAGATTATACATAGGAATGACCTATGTACATCATACAAATTGATAGTTTTTCTAGGAATTAGGGTTGTGGTATAATTTCGGGCATGAAATTCTTTTAAGAGGGGAAGAATGTAACGACCCATAATTTTACCGCCTTGATCTGCGAATATTTAATAAATTTTAAATATTTAAATATTAGGTTTTATATTAAATATAACTCTTTTAAATAATAAAAACGATGGTAAAATAGATTTGTGAAGATCCAGGAATTTACCACTTTGAAATAAGCTATTTAAATATATATTATATAATCAATAAATGGATTTTTATTAGCAAATAAACCTAGTCAATTTATTTAATAATGGTGATAAAATAGGTTTCAAATTTTTTACCATTATAGATAGTTTAAATAAAAATAGAAAATGTGACCGAAGTACGTTTTCCGAAATTTCGATTTTTCTACACCTGAAAGTCGTCGAGAACTTTGTAGACATTTGGTGGAATATGCACATACTTATATAAGTTAGGATTAGTATTAATTAAGCATACTTATGTATATTAACTTATATATATACACCAAAGCTTGGATGTGACAAATTATGTTATAAAAGGCATATATATACATATAAACACACTTATGTTTATACAAATCACCTCCATATGTTTAGTACACATACATGAAAGCTCTAGCATGATTCAAGGCATGAAGGGGGGGAGGACGTGTTCTAGGGTGGCAGGGAGATGGAGCTGCATGCATGTGTATGTATTTGAATATAACCACTTTATATTTTTAAATATTTTCCTAAGCCTATAAATACTCCTTCCATTTCATAATTTTCATTTTACAATCTGCGTCTTCATTTATAAAATTCCCAAGAGCTTGAGAAAATATTTCCATGGCTTCTCTTCATATTTTCCAATTTGAGAAAAAAACTTCTTTCCACTTAAAATCTTCTCTTTAGTTCACTAAACCATTTCTACATATGATACAACACTTCTCTTCCAAGCCACAAGTCCACACCCTCCACAAACATCCATGGCTGACCCAAACGCATGCATGGCTGAGCCATATTTAACTGTATCTTCTCATTTGCAAGTTAATACCAAGATCAAGGTCAAATTCAAGCTATAGTGAAAGTTTGGTGAGTAAAGTTCATGTTTTTAAACTCAAGTTACTAAATTTTTAAATTTGTAAAATTTATGAGTTATAATTTTGCTTAAGTATGTGGCGATGTTATATGTTGTGTATGCATGCATATATGTTTATTTGGTGTTGTTTGCTTATGTTGTGTATGCATGCATATATATATACCTTGAATACTAGAAAAGTTAGTTAGTATTGTGAAGTAAAACTTTGTTTATGATGGTGCTATAAGGTTATGATGTAATATTATGTTTGAATGTTATATTTATTGTATATGGGTTCATGACATGAAAATAGCAATTCGCTAACCAAAAGCGATGCAGAAATCCGCATTCTGTCGAAAGCTTAATTTTTATTTCCAAGTGAAAAGTTTTCAAGTTTAAAACTTTGATTTTGGTTTCAAAATTTTATTTTCGTGTTTTAAAGAAGAAAAGAATTCAAAGTTGAAGTTTTAAAAAATTAGAAAATCAAATTTTCAAGTTTTGAAAATTACGGGTCTATGTAGTGATACTCGTTATACGCGCAGTTCGAAAAATCTAACTATTTTTCCAATCTTAACTTTTTTTAACTTTAAATCCTTTTAGAAAATATTTTCTAACTTTAATTTAGTAATTAGAGAACAATTATATAATTATTTATTTGTTTAATGATTTTTTATTAATTAATTAATTAATTAATAAAGGTAATTAATACTTAATTATTTGTTAATAATGGTTTTAAACTTAAATATTAATCAACTAAGTTAATCATGATTTGATACTTAATTAAAGTTAATTATTATTTAATTATTTATTTAAGAATTAATTTATTATTTATTTTAGGTAATTGTTAATTAATTATTATTTTAAAAAAGGGTTTTATTTAATTAATCTTTGATTTAAGTTAATTATGTTTTAAAAAGGTTTAACTAAGGTTAAATTACTTTTAATTAGAGTTTAATTATTGTTTAACAAGGATTTAATTCAAATTAACAAGGATTATAATTTATTAAAATTGCTTTGAGTTTAAGTAATCAGTTTTGTTTTAAACTGTTTCCTTTTCAAATTTGTTTTAAATCAAGGGATTTCTATGTTGCTTACCCTTGAATATCCCTATATGACTAAGAAAACTAAATGACATCTATTAGCAGAACAAAACACCATTCTGCTATGACAATTAACTTGGACATTTACTTACGTTGATTGATTATTATGCGTTGATCTCTTATATACCTGTTGTTCTGTGATGGTTTGTCAAACTGGATAAGTAAAATCAAATTAAAACACCATTGTGGTTATTAAGCCTCCGTTTGATTCTGTAAGGATAAATATTTCATTTTCTTTTTGAAATGGTTCTAAAGTTATTGCATTTTAAACAAGATATTTAAAGGATGAGTTGGAAAATGGTTTGATTAAAGATGTTTTAACCAATGGTAATGGTTTTCAATATTATAAAAAGAAGTTTACAAAGAGTTCTTCAAATGATTTTTATGTTTATAAAGAGAAGTTTTTATAAAGAGTTTTATAAAGGGATTTGGAAATTTATAAGGTGTTTTAGGTAAATGGATTTTAGTTTTTAAGCAAAGATTATTTCATAAATAAAGGAGATTTATAAAATGGATTTGCTTATTAAAGGTAGCTAATTTGATTTAAGGTTATTTAAGAATTTGTTTAAACTAGAAAAAGTTTATAAAGAAATTTTATAAATGATTTTGGGGTATTTAAAAAATAATTTTTAGAAAATTATTAGGATATTCATAAAAGGAGTTTATAAAAAGGTTTGGATATTTATAAGAAATTTAAATAAAAAGCTTGAATATTATAAAAGCAATTTATATAATTGATTTTGAATATTTATAAAATGATTTTATAAATGAGTTAAGAAAGTTGGAAAGTATTTTGAAATGGATTTAGATTTCAAGAAAAAGAGATTTCCTGAATGAAATAGATTTGATTAAAAAGAATTTTTCAAAAGGAATATAAAAAAATTAAGGAACTGGGTTTATCTAAACTGACCTTTTTTAAATGGTGGTATGGAACATCCGTTCCACACTTAGCACGAGGGAATAATGTATAGGATTGTCCTTACCTCCAATTTAAACAACATTTGTTTAATCATTTTTAGCATGATCTGGAAGTAAGAAGTTATTTACAAATGTATTATGAATATACTTATGTCGAAGAGATAAGTATATGAATGTTTTAGACAAACATTTTTGGAAGAGATTTATAACATAAAGTTTTGTTTTGAGGCTTAGTTGTTTTCTATGGATAAATAAATCTCAAATGGAATTAGTTGTTGTTTGTTTATTCGACAGTTAAATAACTGACTATCAAATCTGGACCTGTTTTTACTCCGGAGGTATGTCGGGTAAATTCGAGTTCCCCGGTGAGGACTCGATTTCTTAGTGCATACTTCCAAAAGTACCGGAATTGAGCTAGGTGGAAATTATCTCTTATTTTTGGTGACACCGATCCCCGGATTTATCTGAACCACTCCAAACTAATAACGGACGATGTTAAATTATATTGAAGTATGCCGTGGTGTTATACTATTCTTCCTGAAGGTGATTCCAAAATTGAATAACTTGCATGGATGAATGCTGGTATTGTATATCTGCATGGAGGGCAGTGTTAGCATTCTAAGATGGTTTGCTGGTATGAAAGAAGGTAAAGCGTAGCTTCAAGCCTAACAACTGGGATTTTTTTACAAAAACTGGGTATGCAGTAGAGCTATGTGGTCAGCTACCATTAGGAGTTGCTATCTCATTCTAAACTGTCCATATTCGAGTTGTTTTGTACGCAAAAATAGTGATAGTATAAGGCCTCGGTGTCAAAAAGTGATGGGGTAATCCAGTTCGCCGTGTTAAAGGGGCAACCGTTAAAGGGGCAACCGGCTTTGTATAGCAGGGGTACAAGAAATTCTTGTCAGACTCCAGAGGCATTTTCTAGGGTTGTACCATCGGAAGATAGTCACTTACCTTACCATAGTATGTAATCTATTCTCCAATACGTGCCTTACGTTTTAGATGTACCCAACTATGTTGAAATGTGAGATGCAAGTAGTTCAGCTATATTCATATTTTATTTGAAACCATAGACATTATTATAATATTACTGGATTTTATATACAAATGTTTTGGTAATCGTAAGGTAAAAACCCTTCATTGTTTATGTGCGATGTGATCATACGAGATGCCTTTGATTTAAAGGTTCTTATAAAGTTAAAGACTTATGCTTTACTCACACCAGACCCATGTCCGACCCGGAGTTTAAATTCCTTTTTCCTGAACTCTTGGGTGCTTAAATTTGAATGGGCGGCCAAGTAGTTTAGGTTTTACTGTAGATTTACCTTGAAGGAGCTTGGAGCAGGTGACTTCGTCGATAGCTAGTCATTTTCTTGTTTTTGCTATGTTATATGTATGTTGTGTCAGTTAGGTGGGGACAGATTGTTATAACTATTCTAGGTAGAATTTGTATTAGTACGACCCTGATGTTTGAAATTACTTTGTAATATATTATGTTGAGCAATATATATTGTTTTGTTGCATTGTAAGATTCTGTGTTGTTTAGTTTCTTATCTTCTACCTTTTTTTTCTTTCACCCACAATGACCTTTCTTTCGGATGACTAAATGATCAACACACGAATACCAAGGATGTATTAAGTTTTGTCTTTGTTAGTAAGAAAGGAGGTTGGCTATAGCCACACTCTTCAAATTTTGAGTAGGGTATTATTTATAACTGTTGGGGGGGCCAATGGGATAAATAATAATAGTTATTGGTAAACTATGAAATGATTCACTTGATAGTTTTCTGTTGGTTAATATAACTAAAGTCAGATAGAAAATATCATTGTGACTAATTCACACAGTTCACTCATCTTAGGAATACTATTGATCTTCAATATAAAGCTCTACTTTGATTATTGTCAAATCATGGCATGGATTCCATCGAGTGATTACAATTGGGTCGAGTGGAAGTATCGAAAGTGAAACACCGTTCAAGAGAGGATTCATCATCTTAGTTATATGGGGTCAGTATCGCGGTCAACTGAAGTCAACACAAAGTCAAAATCTATGGAGAAATTAGTTCGTTTTATAATAATTGTTATTACTGAAACAAGGATTTTACATTTGGACTATAAAGTTGAATATGGATAATATTGGAATTTTGACCCATAAGTCCAAAGTGATATAGTTTTGATGAAGATAATTGGTGTAAATAATCGTCACTACCGGGTAACGCTCAACAAAGTAAAATTGGATTTTACCAAAAAAATCGATAAATTTGACCGAAATGCCACACCACCTAATAAGTAACGTATGAACAGAAATACTCGAATAGTTCGATATTAATCATTAACCGAATTTACACTTAAGGAGTCACACAACCTAAACATTGAACACTCCTTTGAACAATTAATTTAATTAATTTGTATTGTTATAAATTAATTAACTTAATTTATATTTATGAAATACAAATCTTAAATTTTTTATTTGATGTATTAAACAATATTAATAAATATGTTTATAATAGTTATAAATATATTAATTGATATACAATATCGATACACGTTTAAATTGGATTTAAATACCATAAGTTTTGTTCGGGATTGAAGTAGCATTGAAGCTCGTATAGGGCATAAGAATTTCGACCATGATGTTATCATGGAGTGGGCGGCTATGACATGGCAAAATGGGTTGGGTATTTATAGGATAAGAGATAGAGAATGAGTAAGAGAAAAAAGAGATCTTGATCCTACTTATCTCTCTAGTCTCTCCTTTATAAATAGATCATAACCCTCATTCTACCTTTACCTTTTGGTGCCTTTACCCACTCCATTGCTAGCCGAAAATCTCCCCAATCCATATCCTCCATTTTTCAAGCTCAAATCAAATAAAAGTAAAAGCTATTCAATAGCCGATGGTCAATAATTCAAAGCTAGCTCCTCCAGGACCGGAATAGGATTTAGAGCAGCTCATATCTTCGTTTCAACGTGTATTTGATAGGCCTCGGTAAAGGTATCCTTTGATTTATAAATATAAATTAATGTTATATTTTAGATCATATGATGTTTAGATCGGTAAGTGACGAATTAAGTATATCGATATATTGTTACGTTTATGATGGTTTTATATTTATGTGCTTATGTAATAATAATAAAAATATGCAATACACACACCCACCATACTACTCATGGAATGATATAAAAAAAATTATTTAAAATTAAAACAAATTTATTTAAATTATATAAACTTCATAAATTTAAATATTGCATATTATATCCTACAAATTATGTTAAAATGATTAGTTTTATACCTGAGATGTTTTCGGCATAAAAAAGATAACATATCTATAAATATTATTTAGATTAAATAATTTTGAAAAAATCTGTACATCAACAAATATATCATATAAAATATATTTTAATTTTTTAAATATTAATTTCCTACCTAACAAGCATTCGACAAAACAATCATTTTTTTAAATTATACATATATATATTTATAGAAATTGATAATTAAGTTTTAAAATTAATTTTAAATTATTATACATAAATGGGTAAATATTAAAATACTATTCAGAATTTTATAAAAATATATATGTACAAAATTTTATATTCGGATTTTTTTTAATTTTTATTAATTTTAGAATGGAATTTAATTTAATAAATATTAAAAAAACTGTTTTTGCCGTGAGCGTTATTAGTTACACATACACATACACACACATACACATACTATATCTTTATTAATAATTGGCTTGGAAACACAAACTTTTGGTCCAACCGCGAACTTCCAGAATTGCCCTTTATATCTTTATATATTTTATGTCATACTTTTTTGGTATCACCATGAAATACCAAAAATGACTCTCTATAGGTATTATTAAAGATTTAGCATCGCTTAAAATTAGAATTTGACAATTAAGCTTCTTTTACAAATTCAAAATTTCCTCTACAAACATTTACAAGTCTTAATATCACTTAAAAATAAGATCTAGCAAATAAACTACTTTACAAAAAAAATTATTGATTAACAATATAAAGAAAAATTTAAACTCATAAGAAATTAGATATTGCAACTTAGAAATAAAGTTTCAACTTACCTACGTATGTTCAACACAAAAATATGACTAAATATATGTGGTAATCATTTTCTTTTGAACGTATTAAACAAATACAATTTGTAGAAAAACAATTCCGCCTTCTTCATTATGCGCGAAGCGCGTGCCGTGATGCTCGTGTATGTATACACACACACACATAAATATATATATATTGTATTTTTATGTACTTGTTTGCACCAAAAAATGGTCACAAACACCCAAGAATATAATAGTAGAGAAATAAATGAAGAGTAATCTAAATTAACAAGAGGAGTTGAGTAATTATGCAATCAAAGTAAAGCAATAACAGAAACATAAGGATTTATAGTAGTTCAGCATGTGTGCCTATGTCCACTTTGAATAATTTTCTTTATTGATCACTTGCAAATATGATTACAATAAAAGAATAATTTTAGCACTTGATTAAAATAGAGTCTAGAGTAACAAGTAGCATCCATATCCCTTAAATGAAGAGAGAAGTCTGTATTTATAGGTTGAGACAATGAAATATCTCGTTGGAAATTCGGTAGAATGCTCTCCAGATTCGTAGGGGCCCACTAGAATGATCACATATGCTAATTCATCATTTTGAACGATCAGGGACGATCGTTATTTTGGGCTCTAATTTATGTGTGATCGTTCGTGGTGGCTTGTCCATGTCTCTAGACCTTGCTCTCAAAGTTTGGTGTCATTCTAAGTTGTGGTTTGGGAGATATCAACCAATCTTTGTCGAGTATGGATCGTTCTACTGATTCCATATGATCGTTCATAAACTATTGGTATGTTTTTTCTCATTTTTGTGATTATTGACTTGCGATCATTTTTGCGGACTCCACTCTTCAATATATTGGTGCTATGAAAGTTTCAATTGTGTTGGACTTGTAGATTTTGAGATATCGATCGATCATCGTAGGTTTATGCTGTTTCATGGATCATTCCCGATCGATCCATATAGATTCTTCCTTTGTCCATAACTCAAGCATACGAACTCCGATTAACTTGAAATTTGAAATTTTACCTTATGGGGCCTTCCTTGTCACTTTATACTGATTGCACCTTGATTGGGACCCGATACGAATCCGCTCAATCATCGTCCATAGTCCTGTATATAACTGATCCCCAAGACCGGTAACCATCTGTTTTTAGCCAAGTCTTCGATTTCACGGCCTTGCCAAAAGACGGGATAACATTTATCCCTCAAAGTACATCCTATTTTAACATGATGTGCTTTGAATTGTTGCAAGATTCAATTGTCGAAAAAAGTTCCATCCAGTTTATTGAATAATCGCCATCCTTCCATTAAGTTGCTTCTTCACTGATAGTCATATCCATGTCTGTTTATCATGACTCTTAGTCGATTTCCAACAGTAAAAATACCAAATCACGGCTTGTTGAAGATTATCTTAGTTTATTTTCGATGACTATCAGGCTCTAGAAGTCTGATTTAAACATTTCTTTAGTTGACTTCAGGTGGGAATTCAACTTTTGTCGATTTCAAAAAATTGAATTTGAAACACACACTACTATGTATACATGTTTATACTTGACCCCCAATCATGATTTCAAGCCCAAGGATTGTTGTTAAGTTATAAAGTTTTTTTAACGATCTTACACGATCTTTACTGGATATTGCAAAACTTCGGATCGTTTAAGACGATCAGAATGATCGGTGCAAAAACAATCGTAACATTTGTACTTAAGGAACAATCGACTCTATTCTAGGGCCATAAAGGATTAGCTGCCTCCCCATTTAAATGCATATCCACTTAGCCATTTCCACTTCCTTCTCTTCATTTATATCGTTCCAACGTTAACTAGAAAGGAAACGATTGCTCTCCTCTTTTCCTCTATCGTTCCAAGCAATGACCCGAACTCCTGAAGCAAAAAATCAATCCTCCTCTACATTAATTACTGTTGTATTTGTCCCTTTAGATCTACATCTTTAAATTTTGATTGAGGTAGGTTGGATTTGATTCATTTTGCTTTAATGGGGAGACTTTGGATTTCATTAATTTTGTAGTGTTCGATTCGATCCATAAAGCGAGTAGCAGTTGGAGGAGATGGAAGCTTCAACCGATCGTTTTTGGGAAGATGGAGTTGATGTCTTGATGTGAGATGATCATTCTTGGATGACTTTTTAAGTTTCTGGACTTAGTGAATTTTAAAGGAGATGAACTAATTTAAGGAACGTTCAGTTGAAGTGATGCAATGACAACGATCGATTTGTGTTGTTGTTGATTCGAACGATTGGTTGAATGTAGAACATGAACGATCAGATGAAGTGATGGAGCGAATGATCGGTATACTGGGGTGAAATGGAAAGAATGATCATATAGAATGGTTGAGATGAATGAATCATTAGAGATTGGAGATGAATGACGGGTTGGATGGGATTTGGCTCGGCTATTGACGATTGTTATAGCATGATCGTTTACGAATGATCGTTCTGGAATGATCGGCTATGTCTTGGTGGATGGATTGATTATCAGCAACTAATTTTTAAGATGGGACTTGAGCATATGAACTTGGACTTCAAGATGATCTTCGACTTTAAGCACTTGAATGGACACTTGGACTTGCATATGACTCAAACTGCATATTCGGAATTTCATGACATTTTGAACTATGATGTGAACCAATGCCTTAAACAATTCTCTTGAAGCTCATCTATGACTTAAATGTAAAAACTGATCTCAAACTGACAATTGATCCCAAAGCTCAGGCTGAATCATTGCCTAACGATGTAGTGGATCGAGACGGTCAGCGATGACAGTCACTCTGGCCGAACTTTGAAGTCTCGTCATCCTTTCCATCTTTAATTTTGTATAACTATCATTGTATTGCTTGGCCTCCGCCACACAACACTAGCACTCACTTTGCACTAGGGGGGATAGGTTGCTTTATCTAATCATAATTTTTTTTACTAAGTTCTATAGCAATGGATACTAGACAATTTGAGTGTCTTGCAGCTATGTCCGCTAGACCATCTTCTTTATAAGGTAATACCGGTGCTGAATCTTGCTCTGCCACGGAGTTAGATAGTCCATCTTCTAGCTTTGATTCATAGAAACTGAAATGCTCCAGTCCACAATTTTATTTGTTTTCTGCACTCCTATTCTCCCAGCAGAAGTCATCGATCCTGCTCTTGATGCTTTGGAGGATGTAGTCATTTTGGAGGATCCTATTGATTCCGTAGCTTCGAAAATTAGTGAGCCTGCTCTTTGCTGAATCTGTGGAAGACACGACATTTCATTTGACAATGTACTGGTCCCAACATGGGACGATATATTTCACATTCCCCGAAGGGGTATACAATATGCAATAAATTTATGTGCTGGGCTGGATGCATTCTGTCTTTTAATTCGTACGAGGTTCTATGTTATTTGGGGATAGCACCGGCACAACTACATCCGAACGGCTATGCCCTACTCAACTGTATTTACATGGTGTTTATGGAGTTCATATATCGCCCTTCAACTACCGAGGAAATTCGATTCATGTTCAACTTCTAGCAATGGATAGGGAGTCTCTCATTTACATTTCTAGAGTCAATTAAGAAGTGCCAAATCTTAACAGGTACTTGGAATAAATGAAGCATTTTCAAAAGCGAATGGTTCTTTGTGCGATGTTTGCCAGGCTTCGCTCGACGGTGGTTAGAAAGACGTAAATGTCCCTCTTCATTCTAATTCATATGCTTATATTCGTGTCATATCCTAGACTAAGCAGTTTTTCTAATCTTTTACGGGCACTGTCACACGGACCAAAGGAAAATATCTTGAGGATGCAGTCTTGATGCTTAAGGATATGCCACCTGAAGAAAGAGATATCGAGTGCCTTCTTATTGATGAATGTATTATCACCTTTTTTGATGGAAGAGTGCCGAAGCACAGGGCTAGTGAATACCGCTTGAGTTGTAGTGGCAAAAAAGAGGGCCATAATTGGTCAAAGGGGCAATCAGTTGATCATGTCGTGTCCCCAGTCATGGAAGCTCAAGAGGTCATCGATATAGATGCTAAAAAAGCTGAAGGTGAAGAGCTCGGTTGTCGTAATGAAGGGTCTAGTCCTAGGATCATTGACAAATCCTCACGGACCCCACAACCCTCGGTTCTTGAAAAAAGAAAGGTAAAGAGACCCGTCTATCAATTTCCTAAGAGTCATCTCTCTAATCAGCCCAAGCCGTCTGCTACTCCTCAAGTTATTCTTGATGTGTCCACCTCCCAACCGTTTGAACATTTTGGTAAACCGCTTGACTCATTATCTAATTTGCCGATTAAAAATGATGCAGAAACTTTTCACTTTACTGATATGAACGTCGGTTGGTCAAACTCTCTACCATAACCGGTGCAGAAATCCCACCTACTACTAAAGGAGAGGTTACTCCTACGAGCAAAGCTTTAACATTTGGTCCATCATGGGGAACATAAGGACAATTTCACTTCACAACATTGCACAACTGTTTATCTTGTGCCCTTCAACATTTAAAGTCGACTTACTCCTTGTTCTCCTTTGTGGGAAGCATGGTGAAGAAGAGGAATATGTTCCAGTTTCTCTAGGACTTATCCTACAAAATTTTAGGCTGACGTTCAGGCCCATATCGTCAAGGCGGTGGTCATGAGTATGGTTCAAGCTATCGCTCCAATCAGGACCGAGACCGTTAGGATAGAGTGACAGAGACATGTTCGCTTATGACAAGCATTTATCAAAATCTAGATCCCCTCCTCCGAAGGGTTTTGATAAGAAACTGATCATCGGGACATGCCTGTTGATTCTTCTCATGGTCCTTCTTCTATTCTAGTTCCTCCATAGCTTTTAGTCCCTTCTCATTCTCAGCGACTTGGTGATCACAGTCTTCATAACGAGCATGTTGCTTCCCATAAGTCAGGCATGGAAAGTGCTGACATTGCAACAACTACTGAGGAGCATGAAATTGATCCAGCCACTCACATGGCCCAACTCAATGAAAATTTTTCGATTATGCTTTGATCGATTATTCTTCCCACCTAATCTAAAAATGGTCCCCCAAAACGTTCAAAAATGACTATGGATTATGTTACTGATATCTAGAGGCAGTATAATGAGTGGATGAAAGCTGTAGAGAAAATGTCCAAAGTATCCTTTGAATGAGCAGCAAAAATTGAAAAACTAACGCGTCAAGAGGCCCAAGATAAGAGGATAATCGAAACTTTGACAAACGAGCTGGAAGCTTTAAGGAACTCTCAGGCAGAGGCTGAGAGAAAAACTGAGACCGCCTTCAAGGCTTTAGAGGATGAGAAGACTAGACATTTGGATGGAGTTCAAGTGCTGCATCATCAAAACCATCAGCTTGCAGCTGAAAGAGACACAGTTCACAAAAGGATAGCTAAAAGCAAACTTGAATGTGAAACCAAGGATAAAAACAAGGTACAAAAGATTGTCTAGAATGCCTGCGAGGAGTTGGTGAAGGTCAGGCTCCAAAAGGGGTGTAGCTGTTGAGAAGGCTACGGATGTTGATGTCCTTGTCCAGCGTAAAGTGGATGCAGCTAAGGAGAAAACTAAAGAGTAAGTGATGAAAGAGTTTAACCCACTACTTGTTCTCTACAACGCCAATGTTCTCAAGCATAGAAACTAGGAATGGCTTCGAGATGACTATCCTTGTTAGCTTTTGCATGCTTGGGAATTTCTAGTTGCCGAGGAAAAGAAAGCGCTTAATGCAGAGGATGTTAATCTGATGAGGTTTGAGGGCAAGATCTTACTAGGCGATGAACCCAAAATTTTACATGCTGCCTAGCTTGTATTTCAGCAAGAGTCGGCTATTGCTTATCAACATGAAGTGGGTGAAGGTTTCGGGTCTATGCCACCCAATGTTGCAACTAATCTGCCCCCACTGTATCGGGGTATTCTTAGCACTACCATGAGTTACTTCACTATTCCAGAATATAACACGGATAAGCCTCAGTTTGAAATTCGTAGCGAGCCTTTTCCAATTCTAGAACGAAGTGTTGAAGACCCCAGCCCATCTCAGGAGCCAGATCGAAGAAGGTATCTGTGACGACCCGCCTTTCTCAAACCCAGAAAGACGTTTCATCAATAAGAAAGAAAGGGATAGAAATAGAAAAGAATAGAAAGAAAGAACAACAACATCAGAATCTCACAGCGGAATGGAACAAAATATAATACATCACATAACTATTACATAGTTATACATACATCAGAGTCGTACAATATCATATAACAGGACTGTCATATACATACATGACCATACATACATCCAAAATACAACATCACTAACTACATAGCGGAACTACATATATAGATACATACGTCTGGTCTTCTCCCAAAAATAGCTTCTCCAGAAATCAACACTTCCAATACCTATCACTTGGCTACTCATAAAAATTTGAGTACCAAAGAGTTTATGAAAACACAAAATATAAACTCCGGGTCAGACATGGGTCTGGTATGAGTAAACAGGTTAAAATTGCTTAACTTTAAAAATCATTTGAAAATAAAGGTATCACGTAAGACTCCCCACAAATAAATACGGGTAAGTTTTTACCTTACGCTAACCAAAACATTTTATAGGAAATTCTGTGATATTATAATAGTGTCTAGGGTTTTCAAGTAAATAGAAAATAGCCGAAATTGTTACATCTACTAAATTCCAGCTACTAGCCACGAAAGTGGGTAATACAAATCAAAACCGTAGGGTCTCGTAGGGTAAATGGATTTCCAACAATGGCAGGGCTACTGGGGTACCGCCTGTCACAGTACGGGGCCTAGATCACCGTACCGAGGATTACTCCCTTCATCCCCTGCAACACAAGGCCGGAACCATTCCTTACTGAACAGTCCCGAACAAGATAACCCCGCAGTTGTGGCCAACAACTGCCCACTAAGCCGAAATAAAAAGGGACATCTAGACAGGGGAAAATCTTGTCCTGCTTGGGCATGACCCACCTAACCTTGCTGCATCTCCCCTGTTTTAGCCATTCCCGGTTGATGAGGCTTGAGGCTACGATTACCTTTAAAGGACATATCACTTAGAATGCTCATCGTCCGCCTGACGATGTGTTGTAAGCATTCAATCCATACAAGTTTGTTCCGGGTTCGAACGAAACCGAAGGCATTATCTCGTTACACTCATTTTGGAATCACCCTCAGAGTTAACGACGATAACCCTTACATTCTGAAACTCCATCTCGATCTCCATTTGATAAGTTACGACCTATCATTTAATTTGGATCGATGTGGTTTTCGGAGAATCAAAATTGATTCTTCCGATCCCGGTCTCATCGGATCCAAACGCCATTTTAAGGGCCAAGTTGTCTATTTACCTTAACAATTTAATTAAATATCAGAAATTAACATAACAGATATATCAGATAAATCACATACAGTTATCACAGATATTCATAATATATCATAACATATCACAGGAATATCATCAACAGATATCACAGTCAACCAAACAGAGTTATCAATGCATATCAACAATTTGGTTTTTCTTAAATAAATTACTTGCTTAAGAATAAGCTATTTTATTCTGTAAATTAATTACTGATTTATTAGCTGATTAATGATCAATTAATTAATTAGTTAATCATTAATTAGTAATTTATTCATTATCTAATCTTTAATTAATTATTTAATTAATTAACTTCTATTCATTAACTATTGCTCAATTACTCAAATAATTAATTGATTCTTAATTATTAATTTATTAAAATGAATTAATTATTTAATTATTACAAATTACTTTAATTATTAATTTAATAGCATAAGTCCTCATTAAACACTTAAGTAAATTTTCATTAATTAACTCCCAGAAATAAGTTAACGTTATTAAGTTTTCAAAAATTTCTTTAACATATAATTTATTTTAATTAACAAATTTAAAGTTATCAATTAAATTTTCAAGTAAAAATTCTACTGTATGCTCACTTGATAAAGGACCCGAACATCTCCCCTGTTTCCTCGTGACAGTCTCGTGCTTTTCCCCTACCTTCCTCGTGTTTCTCTCCCTTCCCCTTTCTTCTTCTCTCCAGTTTTTCTTTTCTTCTCTTTTTTTTTATGTTAAGTTGTAAACGCTTATCTGAAGCCACTCTCACACGCGACTCGGAGAAAACACAGGAATTACTCGAAGCATCCTCACCCATGTCTCGAGCAACCCATGCGATAACCCAAAACAAAAATCTCGGCACTGATCACCACCGTGCACGTGCACGGTGATCTGCCTCCCCTACGGCGACTTGCGTCCATCCCCACAAACCACAAAGCAACCATAGATCCAACTAAACCCGGTTTCGATTTCAAGATGAAACTGAAAAAAAAGACCTGATGCTCGAAAAAAAAACATCAGCTACGCCACTGTCAAAACGATCGCGTGACCACCACACATCACCAGAGGTGATGAAAATTCACCAAGACGTCGCCTACACCTCCACCTAGCTCCTCCAAGCGTCGCGGCCAACTCAATTTCTTATTGGAGCCAAAATCAATGTGTTTACAGAACTTTGAAAAATATGGGTTTAAATCCTATTTATGATTCAAACTCAAAATCTATGAATTTGAAAAATAATCAGACATTTTTCTAGTATTAATACGACTTCAACCTTACTTCATTCCAAATTTCAGGTTAAAGTTAACTCTATTACCCACAATATACCAAAACCCATTTCTGTTTCATTTCAAAACTGCTCTTAACTCCTTTGGATAAAAATCATAATTTTTATGTTAAAAATCATAATTACTTGTATGTAATCTGAATATGTTATTGAATTTTCAAATTTAAACATTTGAATTTTAATCTTTGATTTCTTGTTTACCTGTAGTTGGATAATTGATGCAGCTCAGGTCAAAGGAATAAGTCATCCACGACTTATGGAAAGAGCTCTAAGTCGTCCACGACTTAAGGGAAAGGAGCTGCGACTTAACTCCAATGGTTTGTGACCTAACGAAGTGATTTTAAGTCGTTTGCGACTTAACGAGAAGGATGCAAAGAAGTTACGACTTAGTGGGAACCTGAGTCGTTCGAGTTTGATGAGTCGTACACGACTCAACGATTCATCTATAAGTCGCCTCCGAGCTAACAGGATACCAGAGGGAAAATGTGCCGAGTTAACGAGTTACGACTCATGATGAGTCGACCCAGCTAAGTCGTTTGAGGAAATACCGCAGGGAGGTTGTGTTAAGTCGGCAAGGAGTTGAGTCGTTGTAACTGATAAGTCGTAGGTCGTGGTCAAAGTTAGCCTGGACAAGTTTGAGTCATTTGTGTTGAACGTGTTGTACATTGGTTGTCTGAGTCGTGAGTCGTTAGGTCGTGTACGACCTAACTGTTGTAAACATATGAGTGTGGTGATGTAATATGCTGAGCCGTGTGAGTTAAGTCGCTGCCGACTTAAGTTGAGTCGTATGATGGTATGTCGCTTTGTACATATGTAAGTCGCGTAATGTGTTGGATCGTATGAGACATGTTTTGAACCGAGTTGTACTAGGTCGTTAACAACCTATACTAAGTCGTAAGTCGCAGCCGACTTAAGGGTCTGAGTTGGTTGTGAAAACTATAAATAGGGGATGTGTGTTGTCATTTGTAACTTGGTTGGTTTTTGAATAAAATTTATTGTTGATTGCTTTGTGCTTTCTTCTCCAATTGGTAGTTGAGTGTAATCTCCTATCTTCACTTACGTCATTCGAGTGCGCTCGAATCCACGTTTGTTGAAGCCGATTCACGGTATCTAGTGCGCTAGATCAACGTACGAAGAATCGTCGATCTTTGAACACGGTATAGTGCGCTATCAACGTGTTTGAGATAGCTAGAATTCAGTATCTTCGGATCAACGAATTTGGGCATTTCGGTATTCATCAATCCACCGATTGCTACTTTCACCGATTGAAGTTTATTTTGATTAATCCGCTGCGTCAGTTTTGGTATCAGAGCGAGACTTAGCCAATCATAGCTAAGCCGAGACTTGGAGCCAATTTTTTGAAGCTTGAATTTGAAGTTGCTTGGAGATCTTGAGCCGAGCCAAGTTAAGCCGTGAAGGGTGAAGGCCGAGCATAACATTGAGTTAAGTATAGGCCGTGCATCAGTTTTGGTATCATTGTTTGAAGTGTTAAGCCGAGCTAGTGATTGGAACCGTGATTTGTTTGACTTGTGTTGCTAGTTTTGAAGAGATTGTGAAGATTTGAATCATGCCGCCAAGGAGAGCTAACCGTCATCAAAATGTTGAAGCGTTGTATAGAAGAGAAGAAGCCGAGCTTATGGAACAACGTATTAATGAGAAATTTGATGAAGGCATTGGAAAATTAGAGAAGTTGATGAATGATTTGAATCAAACTCAAAGGAGGGTATCACCGCATTCTTTTAGAGATCAAAGAGAAACATCAATTTCATCACGGAGAGATCATCATGACTATGGACATGAAGAGATAAGAAATCAACGTGAATTTGACAATGAGGCATATAGAGATGAAGAGAGACATAGTCGAAGAAGCATGCATGAACGAAGGGATGATAATGGTCGAGATCGATATAGACGTACATTTGATTTTGATGAAGAGGATGATAGAGCAAGTATTCATTATCGAGATCGAGACCAAGTTCGAAATTCATATCGGGATGTTGAAGATGATCGTCGATGGGAGTCGTGGATGAAGATGGAAATTCCAGAGTTTAAAGGTGGAATGGTGGCTGAAGAATTCTTAGATTGGTTGTCAAATGTTGAAGAGATCTTTGATTTCAAGGAGGTTCCTGAGCATAGAAGAGTAAAATTGGTTGCTACTAGGTTGAGAGGGAGAGCTTTGGCATGGTGGCAGCAAACTAAACTTACAAGGGAGAGAATGGGAAAGTCAAAGATTGAATCATGGGAGAAGATGAAGAAGTTGATGAGAGCTACATTTTTACCTTATAACTATCAATCACTTATGTACCAGAGATTGCAGAATCTGAGGCAAGGGACGAAGTCAGTTAATGATTATGCAGATGAAATTTACCAACTCATTGCCAGAAATGATATTATGGAGACGGAAGAACAGCTAACTGCTAGATTTGTTGGAGGGTTGCGAATGCAGATCCAGGATATGGTGAATATGTTCGATCCAAGATCTATAGCGGAGGCACATCAGAATGCGTTGGCTTGGGAGAAGCAGGGAAGGCGTGGAAGTGGTGTGTTTACTAATTCTAACAATCAAGTGAAGGGTGTTAGTGGAAGTTCTAATGTTCCTAAAGCTGTTACAAAACCAGTTGTGAAGGAGGTTGAGAAGGCAAAGGTTAATAGCAGTTTTAAATGTTACAATTGTCAGGAGTTGGGTCACAAAAGCAATGAATGTCCGAAGCCGAAGAAGAGAGCAATGGTTGCTGAGATTGAGGATGATGGTGAGGAGGCAGAATGTTCAAATGCACCTTATATTGAGGAGGAAGACTTATTGTCTGGAGATGAAGGTTGTAATCTTATGATGAGGAGATCTTGTCTTACACCAAAGCAAGAAGAAGATTCTAGTTGGTTGAGGAGCAATATTTTTCAGTCGACATGCACTATTTTGGGAAAAGTTTGCAAGTTCGTTATTGATGCTGGAAGCTGTGATAATATTATCTCTACAGAAGCAGTAAGGAAGTTGAACTTGAAAACCGAGAAACATCCTAAACCGTACAAGTTAGCATGGTTAAGGAAGGGTGGTGAAGTGAAGGTGTGTCGAAGAGCTTGTGTTAATTTTTCTATTGGAAAGGTACAAAAACGAAATTTGGTGTGACGTTGTAGACATGGATGTGTGTCATCTGTTGTTGGGCAGACCATGGCAGTTTGATAGAGCAGTACAACATGATGGTCGTGCTAATAGCTATAGTTTCATGTTTGAAGGTACTAAAATCACTTTAGTTCCCAAGAAGCAGCAACAGAAGGAAAGCAAGCTAGAGGAGATCGAAGAACTGAAAACTTTGCTATCTTTGAAGGAGTTTGTCAAGGAGATTGAAGTGGAGCCTGAAGTGTTTTTGTTGATTGGGTGAGAGTGTAGTGAAGAGGTTGAAATTCCAGAAGAAGCAAAGCCAGTTTTGAAAGAATTTGAAGATGTATTTCCAGAAGAGTTGCCAAAAGAGTTACCGCCACTGAGGGACATTCAACATCAAATTGATCTTGTTCCGGGAGCAGTTTTACCACATCGACCACATTATCGAATGAGTCCGAGGGAACATGAAGAGTTACGAAGGCAAGTGGAAGAACTATTAGAGCAGGGACGTGTTCAGGAAAGCTTAAGTCCTTGTGCAGTACCAGCATTGTTGGTGCCGAAGAAGGATGGAACATGGAGAATGCGTACCGATAGTAGAGCTTTGAACAAGATTACTGTTCGCTACAGATTTCCTATGCCGAGGTTGGATGACTTGCTAGATCAGTTGAGTGGGGCTACTATCTTTTTGAAGATTGATTTGAAGAGTGGTTATCATCAAATTCGAATTAGACCTGGAGATGAATGGAAGACCGCATTCAAGACGAGAGAGGGGTTATACGAATGGTTGGTTATGCCATTTGGTTTGTCAAATGCACCGAGTACATTCATGCGGGTGATGAATCAAATCTTTAGACCATTCATTGGGAAGTTCGTGGTGGTTTATTTCGATGATATTCTGATATATAGAGGGAGTACGGAGGAGCATGTAGAGCATTTGAGAAAGGTGTTAATTATTCTTCGTGAGGAACAATTTTATGCAGCTATGAAGAAATGTGTGTTCATGACAAGAAGTGTATTATTTTTGGGATATGTTGTATCTGAGAAGGGAATCCAGGTGGACCAGAGTAAAGTTGAAGCTATTAGAAATTGGCCACAGCCGAGGACTATTACTGAAGTTAGAAGTTTTCATGGATTGGCATCATTCTACCGAAGGTTTATTCCACACTTCAGTAGCGTGATGGCACCGGTTACTGATTGTATGAAAGGGAAGCAGTTTTCTTGGTCGAAGGAAGCAGGGGTTGCTTTTGAACGAATCAAAGAACTTTTGACGACAGCACCAATTCTTGTTTTACCAGATTTTCAGTTGTTGTTTGAGTTACACACTGATGCATCAATGGTTGGGATTGGAGGAGTGTTGAGTCAGAGTGGAAGACCTATTGCATATTTCAGTGAGAAGTTATCAGGGGCTAAAATGAGATATAGTACCTACGATGTTGAGTTTTATGCTGTTGTGCAAGCTGTTAAACATTGGAGACACTATCTATTTCAGAAAGAGTTTGTTCTTTACACTGATCATGAAGCTTTGAAGCATTTGCAGGGGCAGGATAAAATTTCAGCGAGACATGCATCATGGATTGCTTATTTACAGCAGTTTACTTTTGTTGTCAAACATAAGTCTGGGGTAACGAATCGTGTGGCTGATGCTTTGAGTAGGAGAAGTCATTTGTTGACAACATTGAAGGTTGAAGTGACGGGATTTGAATTATTGCCAGAGTTGATTGACGAAGATCCTTACTTTGCAAAGTTCGTTGAAAAAGTTAAGGATGGAGATACTGATGAATTTATGTTGGTTGATGGATTCTTGTTTAAAGGAAATCAGTTATGTATTCCAGAGAGTAGTTTGAGATTGAAGATTATCAAAGAGTTGCACGAGGAAGGACATGTGGGCCGTGATCGTACATTACATTTGAATTCTCAATCTTACTTTTGGCCATCGATGAGGAAAGAGGTTGAAAAGTTTGTGGAGAGATGTCATATATGTCAGGTTTCGAAGGGAACTGCGACCAATGCAGGATTATATATGCCGTTACATGTACCGTCTAAACCATGGGTTGATATCAGCATGGATTTCATTTTGGGTTTGCCTAGAACTCAAAGGGGGAATGATTCTATATTTGTTGTGGTGGACAGGTTTTCGAAAATGGCGCATTTTATTGCTTGTAAGAAGACGGCGGATGCTGTTCGTGTTGCTCAGTTATTTTTCAAGGAAATCTTTCGTTTACATGGGTTGCCGGAATCTATTGTGTCGGATAGGGATACTCGTTTTCTGAGTCACTTCTGGTTAAGTTTGTGGAAGATGGTTGGAACGAAGTTGAAATTTAGCAGTGCTTATCATCCGCAAACGGATGGACAGACCGAAGTTGTTAATAGATCGTTGGGAAATTTGTTGCGATGTCTTGTGAAGGATAATCTGAAGAGTTGGGACATGAAGTTATGCTAAGCAGAGTTTGCTCATAATCATGCAATGAATCGTAGTACAGGGTTCAGTCCATTTCAGATTGTATATTCAAGTTTGCCAAGAGGACCGTTGGATTTGGTAGTAGTACCACAACCGAAGGGGACGGTTAAACGAGCTGTCGATTTTGTCGATGTATTGATTGAATGTCATAAAATCGTGCAGAAACGATTGGAGAGAGCAAATGAGAAATATAAGCAGACTGCATACTTGAAGCGACGGAATGTTGAATTTAACGAAGGAGATTTGGTTTACGCTGTGTTAACGAAGGATAGTTTTCCAGTAGGCGCTTATAACAAGTTGAAAGCCAGAAAATTTGGTCCAGTAGAAGTAGTGAAACGGATCAATGAGAATGCTTATAAGTTGAAGCTGTCGGAGGATGTATACACTTCTAACGTATTCAATGTTAAGCATCTTGTGCCATATTATGGAGATGAACAATCTAGTACAGAAGAAATTACAATTCGAGGGCGAATTTTTCTCATCCAGGGGAGGATGATGCAGCTCAGGTCAAAGGAATAAGTCATCCACGACTTATGGAAAGAGCTCTAAGTCGTCCACGACTTAAGGGAAAGGAGCTGCGACTTAACTCCAATGGTTTGCGACGTAACGAAATGATTTTAAGTCGTTTGCGACTTAACGAGAAGGATGCAAAGAAGTTACGACTTAGTGGGAACCTGAGTCGTTCGAGTTTGATGAGTCGTACACGACTCAACGATTCATCTATAAGTCGCCTCCGAGCTAACTGGATACCAGAGGGAAAATGTGCCGAGTTAACGAGTTACGACTCATGATGAGTCGACCCAGCTAAGTCGTTTGAGGAAATACCGCAGGGAGGTTGTGTTAAGTCGGCAAGGAGTTGAGTCGTTGTAACTGATAAGTCGTAGGTCGTGGTCAAAGTTGGCCTGGAGAAGTTTGAGTCATTTGTGTTGAACGTGTTGTACATTGGTTGTCTGAGTCGTGAGTCGTTAGGTCGTGTACGACCTAATTGTTGTAAACATATGAGTGTGGTGATGTAATATGCTGAGCCGTGTGAGTTAAGTCGCTGCCGACTTAAGTTGAGTCGTATGATGGTATGCCACTTTGTACATATGTAAGTCGCGTAATGTGTTGGGTCGTATGAGACATGTTTTGAACCAAGTTGTACTAGGTAGTTAACAAACTATACTAAGTCGTAAGTCACAGCCGACTTAAGGGTCTGAGTTGGTTGTGAAAACTATAAATAGGGGATGTGTGTTGTCATTTGTAACTTGGTTGGTTTTTGAATAAAATTTCTTGTTGATTGCTTTGTGCTTTCTTCTCCAATTGGTAGTTGAGTGTAATCTCCTATCTCCACTTACGTCATTCGAGTGCGCTCGAATCCACATTTGTTGAAGCCGATTCACGGAATCTAGTGCGCTAGATCAACGTACGAAGAATCGTCGATCTTTGAACACGGTATAGTGCGCTATCAACGTGTTTGAGATAGCTAGAATTCGGTATCTTCGGATCAACGAATTTGGGCATTTCGGTATTCATCAATCCACCGATTGCTACTTTCACCGATTGAAGTTTATTTTGATTAATCCGCTGCGTCAATAATACAGTATTCATATTATGTTGTTAAATCTTAAACATGTTTGCAGGCTTGTTTCATATAAACAAACTTGAATTCATTCAATACAAAATTTAAATGGTTATATGAATATGATCTGTTTAAACTTGAAGTACTGATACACAACTTGAAGTACTGATCAATAACAGTTATGCAAACTTCCAGTGCAAACAGAACATATACAGAACAGTATATTTTAAACTTCATCAACATATATCAGTGAGAAAATATGCAAGCTAAAGTTGAAAATTAGTTTTGTTTACTCACTTTAATCCAAATTAAACAGAGCTCTTCAGTTCCCAGATAAACACAAACTTGTTAATTTGCTTCCCAGACTTCCAGCTTGTTTGTGTTTTGCTCAGGTTGATAGTTTACAGTTTTTTCTTCTTCTTTTAGTTTAAGTTTGTTTGCAAAGCCAAAATAGGTTTCTCAGGTTTACTTTATAATTTTAGGTTCGTATATATAAACTGATGATATATAAGTAGATTTATATAGAAGCTTAATACAGGTTGTAGCTGGCCAGTTATTATTTGCAAGTCACTCTTTCTTTTTAATGGCCAGTAAAAGTCTGCAGAAAGTAATGATATAAGGAAATTTCGGCTGTGTACTTGATTAAACAAGAAATTATGCTATTTAATGTTCATGCTCTTAATTATGATGGCAAGTAATAAATGTTTACAGATAATTGCTATCTGTACAAAGATATTTATGTTTCTTACTTTGTTTTGTACAAGACACTTATCATTATTTCGGCCAGCAAGTGTTACAGAATTTAAATTTTATTATCTTTGAGTTGAAAAACTTGTTTTATATTGAAGTTGACTCTGATTTCTTAGGCCTGAATGTTTTTACTTGTTAAGTATAACCTGTCTTGTTTCCTTGCACTTGCATATGCAGGTTATATGTGTTTTTTTCCAAAATTTTCTGCTATGATCCTATTGTTAACATTTTTGTTTATTTATTTTGTTAGTTATATTTTATATGAAATTTCATACTTGTTCAAATGATGTTTTTAACATTTGATTTGAGGATGTTGTGTTGTACAAATGTGGATGTTGAAGATCATTGTTTGTCTAAAAATACTTGTTTTTGTATATTTCACATTATAATTTATATGTTGTATTTTTATGTTACTTTGATTACAAATATAATTTATGATTGTGTTTTATACTAACTTTGTATGTTTACGCTTATATTGTTTTGCACTTCCATGTTTTATGTTAAATAATTTCATGTTTGTTTATTTTAAAACTTATCATTTTAAAAACTAAAAGTGTATTCATATGTATTTTATCAAATATCAAATAATGAATCTTTGATTTAATTCTATTGAATAAATCCTATTTTTTTTTAAATAGTTTTGAAGTATTTAAATTTTAAATTTCAAATCAAAATTTCCTTTTATAAACATATATAACTATTAAACATTTAATATCTCATCAATTTAAATATTGACAAGCTTATATTTGATTTAATTTAGTTCAAATATTCATTAAACTATGCTGTCAAAAATTCCGGGTCGTTACATTCCTCCCTCCTTAAAAGAATTTCGTCCCCGAAATTTAAACAACAGTAAATTCAAAAGATTTTATATTAACAATCCAAATATACATATCATTCATACAATAGCAAACAAACAAACAGTCTATGCTAACAAACATCACTAATTATCCGAACATAAATCCGGATAAGCACTCCTAAAACTATCAAGAGTTTCCCAGGTACAATCTCTGGGATCCTCACTCCATTGCACCTTAACGAGTTTCACCACTTTGTTCCTGAGTTGCTTCTCGTCACGGTCCACAATCTGAACTGGATTTCTGACCACAGTTAAATTGGGTTCCACTTCCAAATCTTCTTGAATTACCGGTTCTATAACCAGTGAGGGATCATGAACAAATTTCCTCAAATGCGATACATGAAACACATTGTGAATCCCAGACATCCGTTCTGGTAATTCAATCTTGTAGGCCACAGTTACAATTCTCTCCAACGCTCGGAATGGTCCAATGTATCTTGGAGCAAGTTTTCCCGTCTTTTCGAATCTTATAGCACCTTTAATTGGGGAAACTTTAACAAAAACCAAGTCTCCGATCTCAAATTCCAATGGTCTTCGTCTTCTATCTGCATATTTCTTCTGACGATCTTGAGCATCTTTCATTCTTTTCTTGATAAGCTCAACCTTCGCAGAAGCTTCACGAATAAGATCAGGTCCTAACACAAGACGATCCTTTGATTCAATCCAACAAGATGGAGATCTACACGGTCTTCTGTATAAAGCTTCATAAGGAGCCATCTTAATACTTGCTTGATAACTGTTATTATAAGAAAATTCCACTAAATGAAGATGGTCCTCCCAAGATCCTCCAAAATCTAAAACACAAGACCGTAGCATATCCTCGAGAATACGATTCAGCCTCTCTGTCCGTCCGTCCGTTTGAGGATGATAGGCTGTACTTAATCTCAAATCTGTACCCATCGCTGATTGCAGAGCTTCTCAAAATTTGCTAGTGAAAATAGGATCACGATCACTTACTATGATGACTGGAACTCCATGCAATCGAACTATCTCCTTCAAGAATATTTCTGCCAAAGAAACTGCAGTACGGGTTGCCTTTACTGGTATAAAATGGGCACTCTTAGTTAAACGATCTACAATAACCCATATACCGTCATTTCCTTTCCTAGTTCTAGGCAAACCATCAATAAAATCCATTGAGATCATTTCCCATTTCCAATTCGGAATTTCCAGAGGTTGCAATAACCAGGCAGATTTCTGTTGATCACCTTTAACTTGCTGACAAATGGCACAATTGTTCACAAAAGCAGCTACATCCTCCTTCATGCCCTTCCACCAAAAGACTCTCCCCATGTCTTTATACATCTTCGAAATTCCAGGATGAATATTCAATTTGGAGCGATGACTTTCTGATAAAACTTCCTGCTTCAACTACAGAAAATCCCGATACAACTGGGTTCTCCCTGCCGTCGGCACATACTTCTCTTCAAACAACTCCTTGAATCTGTCCCAAGAAATGTCATCCTCAGAAATATTTGCAATAGTTGAATCCCACCATGCTGCTGCACCACCTTGCAATTGCCACGATGCCATATGCCTCTTACGCTCATCAGACAACCTCATACTCTTGAAAATACGTTCACAAGAGCGTAGCCATTCCTGAACTTCAATTATTGACTCCGAACCTTTGAATGGTTGGCCTCCAAGATGTTTGAAATCCTTGCATAAGGCTGCAAAGCTAACTTGAGATTGTACTGGATTGACAGCCTCACTAACATTCTGACTCCATCCATTATCTGTAGAAGTACTGGCCCTAACTCTGCCTCTTCTTCCTGAACTCATGTCGGTCACCTGAACAGGTAACTCAACCAATTTAGATAAGTATATATATAATATTATATGAAAATACAAATACGCACTCTCAAGAGAACTATACACAAGGGCCTAAGTACTCGCTTTACCTAGCGCTCTGATATCAACTGTGATGACCCGCCTTTCTCAAACCCAGAAAGACGTTTCATCAATAAGAAAGAAAGGGATAGAAATAGAAAAGAATAGAAAGAAAGAACAACAACATCAGAATCTCACAAACAAAATATAATACATCACATAACTATTACATAGTTATACATACATCAGAGTCGTACAATATCATATAACAGGACTGTCATATACATACATGACCATACATACATCCAAAATACAACATCACTAACTACATAGCGGAACTACATATATAGATACATACGTCTGGTCTTCTCCCAAAAATAGCTTCTCCAGAAATCAACACTTCCAATACCTATCACTTGGCTATTCGTAAAAATTTGAGTACCCAAGAGTTTATGAAAACACAAAATATAAACTCTGGGTCAGACATGGGTCTGGTATGAGTAAACAGGTTAAAATTGCTTAACTTTAAAAATCATTTGAAAATAAAGGTATCACGTAAGACTCCCCACAAATAAATACGGGTAAGTTTTTACCTTACGCTAACCAAAACATTTTATAGGAAATTCTGTGATATTATAATAGTGTCTAGGGTTTTCAAGTAAATAGAAAATAGCCGAAATTGTTACATCTATTAAATTCCAGCTACTAGCCACGAAAGTGGGTAATACAAATCAAAACCGTAGGGTCTCATAGGGTAAATGGATTTCCAACAATGGCAGGGCTACTGGGGTACCGCCCGTCACAGTACGGGGCCTAGATCACCGTACCGAGGATTACTCCCTTCATCCCCTGCAACACAAGGCCGGAACCATTCCTTACTGAACAGTCCCGAACAAGATAACCCCGCAGTTGTGGCCAACAACTGCCCACTAAGCCGAAATAAAAAGGGACATCTAGACAGGGGAAAATCTTGTCCTGCTTGGGCATGACCCACCTAACCTTGCTGCATCTCCCCTGTTTTAGCCATTCCCGGTTGATGAGGCTTGAGGCTACGATTACCTTTAAAGGACATATCACTTAGAATGCTCATCGTCCGCCTGACGATGTGTTGTAAGCATTCAATCCATACAAGTTCGTTCCGGGTTCGAACGAAACCGAAGGCATTATCTCGTTACACTCATTTTGGAATCACCCTCAAAGTTAACGACGATAACCCTTGCATTCTAAAACTCCATCTCGATCTCCATTTGATAAGTTACGACCTATCGTTTAATTTGGATCGATGTGGTTTTCGGAGAATCAAAATTGATTCTTCCGATCCCGGTCTCATCGGATCCAAACGCCATTTTAAGGGCCAAGTTGTCTATTTACCTTAACAATTTAATTAAATATCAGAAATTAACATAACAGATATATCAGATAAATCACATACAGTTATCACAGATATTCATAATATATCATAACATATCACAGGAATATCATCAACAGATATCACAGTCAACCAAACAGAGTTATCAATGCATATCAACAATTTGGTTTTTCTTAAATAAATTACTTGCTTAAGAATAAGCTATTTTATTCTGTAAATTAATTACTGATTTATTAGCTGATTAATGATCAATTAATTAATTAGTTAATCATTAATTAGTAATTTATTCATTATCTAATCTTTAATTAATTATTTAATTAATTAACTTCTATTCATTAACTATTGCTCAATTACTCAAATAATTAATTGATTCTTAATTATTAATTTATTAAAATGAATTAATTATTTAATTATTACAAATTACTTTAATTATTAATTTAATAGCATAAGTCCTCATTAAACACTTAAGTAAATTTTCATTAATTAACTCCCAGAAATAAGTTAACGTTATTAAGTTTTCAAAAATTTCTTTAACATATAATTTATTTTAATTAACAAATTTAAAGTTATCAATTAAATTTTCAAGTAAAAATTCTGCTGTATGCTCACTTGATAAAGGACCCGAACATCTCCCCTGTTTCCTCGTGACAGTCTCGTGCTTTTCCCCTACCTTCCCCGTGTTTCTCTCCCTTCCCCTTTCTTCTTTTCTCCAGTTTTTCTTTTCTTCTCTTTTTTTTTAATGTTAAGTTGTAAACGCTTATCTGAAGCCACTCTCACACGCGACTCGGAGAAAACACAGGAATTACTCGAAGCATCCTCACCCATGTCTCGAGCAACCCACAGGATAACCCAAAACAAAAATTTCGGCACTGATCACCACCGTGCACGTGCACGGTGGTCTGCCTCCCCTGCGGCGACTTGCGTCCATCCCCACAAACCACAAAGCAACCATAGATACAACATCTAAACCCAGTTTCGATTTCAAGATGAAACTGAAAAAAAAGACCTGATGCTCGAAAAAAAACATCAGCTACGCCACTGTCAAAACGATCGCGTGACCACCACACATCACCAGAGGTGATGAAAATTCACCAAGACGTCGCCTACACCTCCACCTAGCTCCTCCAAGCGTCGCGGCCAACTCGATTTCTTATTGGAGCCAAAATCAATGTGTTTACAGAACTTTGAAAAATATGGGTTTAAACCCTATTTATGATTCAAACTCAAAATCTATGAATTCGAAAAATAATCAGACATTTTTCTAGTATTAATACGACTTCAACCTTACTTCATTCCAAATTTCAGGAATTAAAGTTAACTCTATTACCCACAATATACAAAAACCCATTTCTGTTTCATTTCAAAACTGCTCTTAACTCCTTTGCATAAAAATCATAATTTTTATGTTAAAAATCATAATTACTTGTATGTAATCTAAATATGTTATTGAATTTTCAAATTTAAACATTTGAATTTTAATCTTTGATTTCTTGTTTACCTGTAGTTGGATAATACAGTATTCATATTATGCTGTTAAATCTTAGACATGTTTGCAGGCTTGTTTCATATAAACAAACTTGAATTCATTCAATACAAAATTTAAATGGTTATATGAATATGATCTGTTTAAACTTGAAGTACTGATACACAACTTGAAGTACTGATCAATAACAGTTATGCAAACTTCCAGTGCAAACGGAACATATACAGAACAGTATATTTTAAACTTCATCAACATATATCAGTGAGAAAATATGCAAGCTAAAGTTGAAAATTAGTTTTGTTTACTCACTTTAATCCAAATTAAACAGAGCTCTTCAGTTCCCAGATAAACACAAACTTGTTAATTTGCTTTTCAGACTTCCAGCTTGTTTGTATTTTGCTCAGGTTGATAGTTTACAGTTTTTTTCTTCTTTTAGTTTAAGTTTGTTTGCAAAGCCAAAAGAGGTTTCTCAGGTTTACTTTATAATTTTAGGTTCATATATATAAACTGATGATATATAAGTAGATTTATATAGAAGCTTAATACAGGTTGTAGCTGGCCAGTTATTATTTGCAAGTCGCTCTTTCTTTTTAATGGCTAGTAAAAGTCTGCAGAAAGTAATGATATAAGGAAATTTCGGCTGTGTACTTGATTAAACAAGAAATTATGCTATTTAATGTTCATGCTCTTAATTATGATGGCAAGTAATAAATGTTTACAGATAATTACTATCTGTACAAAGATATTTATGTTTCTTACTTTGTTTTGTACAAGACACTTATCATTATTTCGGCCAGCAAGTGTTACAGAATTTAAATTTTATTATCTTTGAGTTGAAAAACTTGTTTTATATTGAAGTTGACTCCGATTTCTTAGGCCTGAATGTTTTTACTTGTTAAGTATAACCTGTCTTGTTTCCTTGCACTTGCATATGCAGGTTATATGTGTTTTTTTCTAAAATTTTCTGCTATGATCCTATTGTTAACATTTTTGTTTATTTATTTTGTTAGTTATATTTTATATGAAATTTCATACTTGTTCAAATGATGTTTTTGACATTTGATTTAAGGATGTTGTGTTGTACAAATGTGGATGTTGAAGATCATTGTTTGTCTAAAAATACTTGTTTTTGTATATTTCACACTATAATTTATATGTTGTATTTTTATGTTACTTTGATTACAAATATAATATATGATTGTGTTTTATACTAACTTTGTATGTTTACGCTTATATTGTTTTGCACTTCCATGTTTTATGTTAAATAATTTCATGTTTGTTTATTTTTAAACTTATCATTTTAAAAACTAAAAGTGTATTCATATGTATTTTATCAAATATCAAATAATGAATCTTTGATTTAATTCTATTGAATAAATCCTATTTTGTTTTAAATGGTTTTGAAGTATTTAAATTTTAAATTTCAAATCAAAATTTCCTTTTATAAACATATATAACTATTAAACATTTAATATCTCATCAATTTAAATATTGACAAGCTTATATTTGATTTAATTTAGTTTAAATATTCATTAAACTATGCTGTCAAAAATTCCGGGTCGTTACAGTATCTCATTGACATCTCCCATCTTTCAGAAATTTGGGGTGTCACCAGTTGATATTCCTAACCTTTTTAGCTATGTTTCCTTGGCTTTAGATCCTCCAGCTGTAGTTCCTCTTCCTCAAGAATCCCATCCAGAGCCTCAAGTTTCCGAAACAGAGTCTGTTACAGTTATAACTTCGACTACAATGCAAGACACTCCAGAAAAGGAGTTTTTCATACTTGATGAGCACATTATGGATGCTTTATTGAGGGAAGGTAGTGATTCGCACCATGAAATCCCGATTGATGATGACGTCATGATTATGGACACCTCTGATCTCGCTAATAAGCTTAGTCTAAAGGAGCACATTAAGAAGGAAGAGTCGTTGAAGAAAAAGGCTAAGGATGAACTAGCTAATTTGTACCCCAGTGGTCCAAATCCCTTCCCGCTTTAAGTCATTCCTCAAGGCGGGTTAATTCCACAGGTTGAGATCACTCCTGCTTCTAAAGAGACGGTGCTTTGATCCTTGTATTGAGTAATGTCTCTCCAGAAAGAGGTAGAGGTGGTTCAGAATCGAAGAGAGGGTTGGGTGATAGTTCAAGTGGATCCGCCCCTAAAAAATTGAAGAAGAACAAGAAGTCCAAGAAGTAGTCATCGGGTCTGCTTGATGTGTAGATAGCTTATATTGCTACTTTTCTCTTTTGTTTGTTGTGTTTGTGCGGGTATGGCCCTCTCTTATAATTCTTATTTTTTGGATAAACTTGCACTACAACTTATAATTGTGATGTTAATAAAAATTCTCTTGCTTTCGTGGAACACTTATGTGTATTTGCTTAAGTGATCGAGCTATTAAATTTTCCATTCAATGTACTTGTAATTCGTTGCTCATTAACTCGGACGTTGAATCGATTCATCATTCTCATGGCCTTCCTGAGGTCGTAGCCTCGATTCATATTCAATTGTTAGACTCAAGCCTTAATGCTACGTTGTCAAACTCAACGGTAAAGTAATTATGTTTATGCCTCTTGTCTTGAGTTGGCAGAATTAATTAGGGGATAGTCGAGTTCCATCTCCACCAATTTCATTCTCATCCTATCGAATTCAGGTCCGAGTTAGTAAAGTAATAAGTGGTCGAATCACACTAATTTTTCCGTTTATACTCATATCCATGCTCCATGGACAAGAGTTATTCCGTGGGTGGTCGCTCGCATCCGTTAATGTTTGTACTCCATTTCACACTTCTAGGAATTTAGTTGTTTGGAAAACTATAAAATTCAATTTCCCTTAGTCAATTATCTTGCCCCCAAGTATTAGGTTCTATTCAATAAGTGATCGGTCGAGCTATGATCACTGTTAAATCATGTTGACATTATATGATGGGATTTAGTTGGTTGTATGTCACAACTAATATGCAATGAAAGATCATACATATGAATAAAAATTCAAAGCTTTATTTTCCAAATGGAAAGAAATGGCATAATTTATCTTATTACATATATCTGGAAAATCAAATACTAAAGAAAATCTTGAAATTAAATACAACTGAATGAAAAAAGAAATAAATTAAGTGAAATAGCATCTTCAATGCTCGCTATTCCACACCCTTGGGAGTGTGACACCATCAACAGTCGCTAGCTTCAAAGTTCCCTCTCCAAGCCTCTGTTCAATGACATATGGTCCTCCCAAGTAGGATTCATATACGACGGGGCAGGAAAATCCCGTTTCAAGACGAGATCACTGATTCCATAGGTTCTAGGTCGGACTTTAATGCTGTAGTATCAGGCGACTAGGTGTCGATGCACAGCTGACCTCAAATTAGCTTCCTCACGCTTTTCATCTACAAAGTCCGGAGATTCTAAGAGGAGATCTTTATTCATTCTAATATCATTGTAGGTTACTCGATGAGAAGGAACTTCGAGTTCAACAGGAGTAAACTCTTTGGAGCCATAAGCGTAGGCGAATGAAGTATGGCTAATCACGGACTTGTGGGTGGTTCTATAGGCCCATAATGCTGTTGGGAGTTCATTCACCCACTTTCCTCTAGCCTTTTTCAAATTCTTCTTTAGAATGGACTTTATGATTTTGTTCATAGCTTAAACTTATCCATTTGCTTTAGGATGAGAAACTACCGCAAAACTCTTTTCAATATGATGGCGACGGAAGAAGTCTTTGAATTCAACACTGTCAAATTGGGTTACATTATCAGTTACTACAGTTCATGGAAGGCTAATTGACAGATGATGCTCCAGACAATGAACTTGATTACTTTCTTTGTTGTGATTGTAGCTAAAAGTTTTCCTTCGGCCTATTTGGTGAAGTAATCACTTGCGACGATGATGTACTTCGCACCACCTTTAGAGATTGGTAAGGAACTGATAACAACTATGCTCTATACGGTAAATGAGCATGGACTGGCCATTTTTGTGATTTCTATCGGTAGAGCTAATAAAATTTTGCGTTTATCTGGCACTTGTTGCATTGCTAAACATAATCAGTAGTGTCTCAGTTGACAGTCGACCAATAATACCAGTAATGAAGTATTTTCTTTGCTAGGGTTTTCTCTCCAGTGTGATCGCCACATTCCCCTTGACGAACTTCCTTTAGGACTCGTTTGATTTCATCATGAGTGATACACTAGAGTAGGGGGACGAAATAAACCTTCCTATACATGACTCCCTCCTGAATGATATACCATGAAGCTTTGCGAAGGACTTGTCATTTTTCACGCCTTTGTTCAAGAAGGACTTCTTGTACCAAATAGTCTTTAATCAAAGTCATCCACGACTCCTTCTCGGGCTCCATTTCTAATACCCAGCCGATTTCCATCCGATTTATACTCGAAGCATCCAATACTTCGACTGGAACCAAGCCCATTTGTTGTGCATCCCTCATGCTAGCAAACTTTGCTAATGACCCGACCTCTTTGTTCTGATCTCGAGAGATGTGCGTAATATCATAATATTCGAAGTCGGTTATCAGCTCTTGGACTCATTTAAGGTACGGGGCGAATCGTTGCCCTTTAGCCCGATAATCTGCGCTAACTTGGTATTCCGCCAATCGTGAATAAAAAAAGATTTCAAGTTATTTTACTCCAGTTCTTTGGCAAGTTTGAGTCCAACAATCAGAGTTTCATACTCAGCTTCGTTATTTGTTGCAGGGAAGTCAAGCTTCAAGGCGTAGCAAAGTAATCGATCCATCGGAGTTACTAGTATAACTTTGGCTCTGGAGCAACGACCATTGGAGGCTCCATTAGTATACATTTTTCATCGGACGGTAGGGGCTTCACTAATCTCTGGGAGATCATCCTGTGTAGTGAACTATGTTATAAAATTTGCCAGTGCATGTCCTTGAATGGCTCTCTGAGGGAGGTAGGTAATATCAAATTGAGTCAACTTGATGTTCCACTTTATAAACTTTTAGATGTCTTAGATCAATGCAGGCTTGTCGTAATAGCCGATAGATGTAAATGTTGATAGGATGAGCCTGAAAATATGGGCGGAGCTTTTGTGAAGCAATTAAAAAGTAGTATGCCAATTTTTCTATCTTTGGGTAGTTCCTTTCAGCTTCCGTTGATCGCTTGCTAACATAACAAACTAATCTATGGATTCGATTCTCTTCGTGAAGCAGTGTGGCATTTATAGCATGTACCGACACGGCCAAATAGATCTACAAATCTTCCTGATCCACCAGCTTTTACAAGTTGGGAGGTCTCTCTAAGGGGTTAACCAAAGATTGGAATGCATCTTTACAATCCCATGTCCATTCAAAATTCCTTTTCCCTCTTCTAATCAAGTAAAAGAAAGGAATGCATTTATTGGCAACTTTGAAAATAAATCCACTTCGCGCGGCAACCTTCCCATTCAGGCTCTGAACCTGTTTGGTGGTCTTTGGCGCTTGGATGTTTCGAATAGCTTGGATCTTCTCAAGATTAGCTTCGACTCTGTAGGCATTAACGATGAAACCCAAGAACTCTCCTGATGCATTGCGAAAAGAACACTTCGGAGGATTGATCTTCATTTTGTAATATCGGAGGATTTCAAACATTTCTGCCCAATCTCTAATGTGGTTGCTAGATCGTCACGACTTCACGAGCGTATCATCCGTGTACACCTCCATCGTTTTTCCGATCTGATCTTTGAACATTCTATTGACTAGATGTTGATAGGTTGCTACTGCATTCTTCAATCCAAATGGAATCACCACATAACAATATTGTAACAACCCGCATATTTATCGATTTTTATATTTAAATATTTTATTTAAATATTTTATCGTTAATCGGATTTTGGTCCGAAGCTACTTTTTGCAAACGGTCAAATTAGAACTCGAGACCACTTCCATTGAGTTCGAAACGTCGTTTGCAATCTTCTAAGTATAAACATTGATATGTTTGGGGTTAGTGGAATTTCACCACTTTTTCACTCGAGCCTTTGGTTTAGACTTTTAGCCCATTAGGCCCAAGTTCCACCCCCCTTCTTCTTCATTGCTTCATTTCATTTCCTAACACTAAAGCTTCAACAAAAATGGTGAATGGAATGAGAAATTAAAACTCCAAAGTCTTTGTTTTATTGCAACTCCAACATTCAACTCCAAATTCAAGAAGAAGACATCGGATTCAAGCTTGTGGTTGCTTCTCCATTTGCCTTCAAGCTTTGTTCTTCATTTTCATTGAGTTTTGGAGCAAAGGTGAGATTTTTATCTCACAATTCTAGTCTATAACTATATTGGACTGTTGGGAATGATTCCCTATCACTTTAGCATGCATATTTGCTTTTGGTTTGGATTGGATTGGCGAAAAACTCCGATTTTTGGTGTTTGGGAGAAATTTCTGCATTTAGGTCGTTCTGGCCGTTTTTAGCTCGCTCGGAGTTAGGTCGTGTGGACCTTAGGTCGTAGGTCGCATACGAGTTAACCCCTAGGTCGTTCTGGCCATTTTTAGGTCGTTCGGAGTTAAGTCGTTCGTCCATGGGTCGTGAGTCGTTCACGAGTTAACTTTAGGTCATTCTGGAAGTATTGGCACTTCGGAGTTAGGTCGCTCGCGAGTTAAGCCTTAAGTCGTAGGTCGCCCACGAGTTAGGCCTTAAGCCGTAGGTCGCTCGCGAGTTAAGCTTTAAGTCTTAGGTCGTTTCCGACCTATAATCTCCAGCAAACGTTAAGTCGGCCTGCTTTATCTCGTAGGTCGTCTCCGACCTAAGCTCCTGATAAGTCGTTCGAGTTAGGTCGTTGGACCATTTACCTTAGGTCGCTCGTCCACTAAGTCGGCCTGGTTTATCTCGTAGGTCGTCTCCGACCTAAGCTCCTGATAAGTCGTTCGAGTTAGGTCGTTGGACCATTTACCTTAGGTCGCTCGTCCACTAAGTCGGCCTGGTTTATCTCGTAGGTCGTCTCCGACCTAAGCTCCAGATAAGTCGTTCGAGTTAGGTCGTTGGACCATTTACCTTAGGTCGCTTGACTCTGTTAAGTCGTAGGTCGTTAGACCTTAGGTCGCTCGACTCTGTTAAGTCGTAGGTCGTTAGACTTTAGGTCGTTCGCCTTCCTTAAGTCGCTCGACCCCTCCACACTAGGTCGCTCGGCTTGCTTGAGTCGTAGGTCGTTGGACCTTAAGTCGCTTGCCTCCCTTAACTCCAGTTAGGTCGCTCGGCCATTGTGTTAGGCCGCGTGAACCCTTAGGTCGTTAGACCTCATTTTGCTTTAGGTCGTAGGCCGCTTGTCTTCACTTAGGTCGTACCGTTTTGGACGGGGCGCTGCCCCGCACCCCGCCGGGGGCGCTGCCCCCTGGACCCCCGCGACCTGACCGGGCAGGTCGAACCCCGTAAGCGGTGGCGTTGCCCCCGCACCCCCACCTTGGGGGGTTGCCACCCCCCCTGGACCCCCCCTCCGTAGGGGATCTTATCTGAAAAATATTGAGCTGATTTCCTTGGATTTTATTCGCATCTCCGTATGCGATCTTTGTGACTGATTGTTTCTACACTTGCTTATGTGTTTTGTCACTTTATAATATAAAGGTTTCAATACTAGTAGTAAATATCAAAACTCTTTTAACAAACAATTTCAACTCTATTTTTAATAACAAAGCTCTTTTCTGAAACCGTTTTCCAATCTATTAGTATATACAAGCCTTTACCTCACTCGGATGAGAAATCTAATTAAACGACTTAGTAAAACAAGTGGTATGAAACGCTTGCGTTCACTTCATCGGTTAACTCTTGGACTTGTTCGATTGAACCTCTTGTGACAATTTTATTAGTGAAGATTTACAGTTTGTTCGTAAATATTTAAGTTAAGCAAGTGGTTATGGGACATGAAGCTAAACTTCTATATTTACTAGCTTAGTGTAATTGACACTTCTCGTTGATCTTGATGATCGCTTTATGAATTAGACTAGCAATTGCGCGATGTCTCTTTCATTGCAAGGTTAGACTAGACACCACTTGTGTGATTCCATTCACACATACCTTTCTGCTTTTTGGTTAGTCTTGACCTCAATCTGTGTGATTCCACTCACACATGTGGGGTAGCTCCCCATGGTCTTCGGACCGTCATGTGATAGGCCTCTTTCTCTTTTTATGATTTCTGGATTTCTTGTGTTGATTTCTGGAATTTATCTCTTTGACTTGTCATGAGTACAAGTTTAGGGTATGATGCCCTCTTTGGATCTTTGAGAAGATTCTTGTGATATTGATTTATCTCTTATCGGTTGATCTCCTGTTGATCATTATTTGCATACTTATAGTAGTATGTCAGTATGGATATTTTATGCTTATGCCATATCTTTTATTTTATATCATGTCATCTGATATTTATAGCTAGACTGATCCGTTTATTATTTTCTTATAAATAATACTCGGGTCAGACCGAGATGTTACAGGTGCTACTGCTTGACTCCTCCCCCAGTGATTCACTACTCAGACTTTTGGCTACTTGTTTAGATTAGCAGCTTTTGTTGTTTACACTTGAGATATAGACTCATAGTTGTATTCTTTTGTATAGCACGCGTTGCTATTCTTTTGTATTATCGTGGATCTTCTTAGACCACTACTCTGATGTACACTTTTATGTGATATATATTCATATCTCTTTCCGCCTTTGCGATATGGATATCTGTGATTGATTCGCATGTTATGCTTACTTCTATATTTGTTTCCGAAGATTATTTTATAGCCACCGTGTGATAAGAATTACATGGATGGTCGCTCCTCAACAGCCTTATTCTCCGCGCTAGTTGACAGCACTACACCGTAGTGTTCTTGGCTGGCGTGGGTAAAGAGGTGGGGCGTCACAAATATAATCCAACGTCGCTAATGAAGCTGGTGTACTCTTGATCAAGAGTGTGCATTGGGATCTGGTTTTAACCAGGGTACGCATCCATGAAAGATAGCAATTTTTGCCCTACGATTGAGTCTACCAAATGGACGATCCTTGGAAGGGGAAAAATGTCTTTCGGGCATGACTTGTTCAAGCCTGAGTAATCAATGCATGTCCGTTATTTCTCATTTACCTTTCTCACAAGTACAGGATTAGATACCCATTTATGGTAGAGGGCATTGTGAATAAACCCATTGTCTTTGAGCCTATCCACCTCCTCTTTAAGTGCAATAGATCTCTCCGGTTAAATGCCACATCTTTTTTGTTTCACGAGAGGTGCTTTGGTTAAATATTCAACCCATTGCTCGTAATGGCTGGCAAGATCCTACACATGTCAGAGTGAGTCCAAGCGAACATTTTGAGATTCGCTTGGAGAAAACTAGCAAGTTCTTTCATTATTGGGGGGCTGAGCTGTGATCTGTTCTTTAGGACTCATGATGGGTCTTCGTGGTTGACTGTGATGTCAATCGTCAGCTCAACCGGTGCAACCTTGGTTTCTTTCGGCTCCTCTTCATCATCCCTCGGATCTATGTCTCTATGAAACCAATTATAGTGCCCAAGCCAAGGCTTGGCACTAGTTGTCAATCTTCAGTGGCTTGGATGTGGAGAAACTTGTCTACGCCCTTACCTTTCTCCTTCGGTTGAGCATCCCTCAATTCAGCTACATAACAGGCACGTCCAATATCCTGATCACCATGAACAACGCCAATACCATTATATGTCAAAAACTTCAAAGTCAAACACCATGGGAAAAGAGATATCCGAAATTCAGCTAGGGCCGATCTATCCAGAAAAAAATTGTAGGGAGAGTCAATGTCCAACACAACAAACGATTGCATCCACACTCTCCTTTGGACACATTCTCACAACTCTATGGGTAATTCGACATAAACAGCAGCTTCGGTCACCGCACCGTTAAAGCCAAGAATGTTGGTTTTAGATGGTTTCAAGTCCTTGGTTTCCATCTTCATCTAATCGTAAGCCTTTCTAAAAATTATATTTATGGGGCTGCCACAATCAGCCAAAATCCTCCTTACTAATGTATTGTCGATCAAGGTCGAAATGAGTACTGGGTTACTATTTTGCCATTTCTATTTCTAAAACCAATATGTCTGCATTTTTGTTTTAAACACAATGTCATCTGTCATTGTACATTACTATTTTGCTGGAGCTCCATCTTTGGCACTCAAACAACATTCAAAATTCACATGCTTGATCATGCTAGCGTAGCGCTCCATCTCATGCCACTCCTATCAACTGGATGTGGTCCTCCAGCTATTATATTGATTACTAATCTTCCACTAGTTCGTGCAGGCTCCTTAGCTCTGTGCCGTGCTTGTCCTCGGTTCGGGTCGGATGTCCTTTTCCCGCAATCCAGTGGGCATTTAACAAACTGGTGTAACTTTCTTTCTCGAATCAGTTTCTCAAAAAGATCCTGGAGATACCTGCACTCATTTGTGTTATGGCCATATCACTCGTGAAACCAAGAATACTTTCCAATTTGTTTCTGCTTCTTCGTTGATTCTTTCAGAGGCGGTTTCCTATACTACATGGTATTGCAGGTAGACAAATAGATAGTATTTAGAGATGTATTCAGTGGTGTGTAGGTATCGTACATCGGAATTCTAGGTTTTCCTCTTTTAGAATCCCTTTTTTGTTCTTGGCTCATATCTCCGCCTTTCTTTTGCTGATTCGGTTTATTTTGGACATTCACTTGAAATTTTCTAGAATTATCACCGGACTGCTTCACTTCAATATTGCTCTGTACTCCCTCTAAACTTGGTTCTTCAACATTCTTCTTCTTAGAGCATTTGGCTTCATATTTCCTCAAATATTGAGCCACCATTGCATAGAAGCATTCCAATGTTGCGGGTGCTTGCCAGCTAACCAATACCAAAATCAGATTCCAGATCAGTCCCTCTTGTCGCGCCATTTATATTGCATGGTCGTTCGGATCACTGATTTCTATAACAGCTGCATGGAATCTCTCCGAATAATTTTCCAGCGATTCTCCCAGAGCCCGAATCATGTTGGATAGGGACATTACATCTTTAGGGCGAGTTGCGTTCATACGAAACTGTTCCACGTCACGTGAATGGCTCAGTCGTTGTCTATGGGACGTTTCACATCTTTTTGACTCGACATCCTCTCGACGTACATCACGTGCATTTACTTCATCATCATTTCGAGGAGGTATCTACTTAGCATTTTCTTGAACTCAGCATCCAAATTGATTGCAACATCGCCAGTATGTAACCCTGCTGCCACTGGTTGGTTTCGTCCATCTAGAGAACGATTGGTAACCATCGTTCTTGATGTATAGGAACCGATCGTTGTTGCTCTATCTAGAATGGTCGGTGGAAGGGTTTGATTTCAGCGTGTTATTTGTCCATTTTGCGCCATCTGTGTCCATGATAATCGTCCGATGAACTAGAAAACTCAAATGCAGATTAAGGGGTAGGGTCCCTCCTTACTTTCCACGCTGTTGCTAACTGAGTTGGTTCATTAGATCGATATTTGCTTAAATTTGCTGATTCAATTGTCGATGGCTATCTACTAGCTCTCTCGTCAGATTGTGGAATTCATCCTCTTATAAAAGAATCAGCTAGACTCTAGACATCAACTAGATTGGCAACATTCACATCCACTGGTTGATTTCTTAGGTCTCTTTGTTGGATGCTAGCGATCTCGTTTCCTTATGCGTTTTGAGAATTAGATCTGGTGTTCCTAACCATTGTTGATAGCTTTACTTAGAGTTTTGCAAATTTGAATAGAACAAGAAAGCCTCTTGAAGATAATTATGGATTTCCTTTGGGGGATTTATGCAATCCAGTAGCAACAAAGAGATTCGAATATACTAAGAATCAAGCTTTCTCAGTGAAAGCACCAAAATGCTTGCACCAAAAATGGTCACGAACACCTAAGAATAGAACTTTAGAGAAATAAATGAAGATTAATCTAAATTAAAAAGTGAAGATAAGTAATTATGCAATCAGAGTAAAGCAATAACATAAACACAAGGATTTATAGTGGTTCAGCGTTGTGTGCTTACGTCTACTTTGAAGAATTCTCTTTATTGATCACTTGTAAATTTGATAACAATAAAAGAATAATGATAGCACTTGATTACAATGGAGTTTAGAGTAACAAGAAGCATTTATATCCCTCAAATGAAGAGAGAAGTTTGTATTTGAAGGTTGAGAAGACGAAATATCTCGCTAGAAATTCGGAAAAAGGTTCTCTAGTTTCGTAGGGTCCTAACAGAATGATCGCATATGTTAATTCTTCATTTTGAACGATCGAGGCCGATCGTTATTTTTTTCTCTGATTGATGTGCGATCATTCGTGGTGGCTTGTCCATGTCTCTAGACTTTGCTCTCAAGGTTTAGGGTCATTCTGAGTTGTGGTTTGTGAGATATCAACCAATTTTTGTTGAGTATGGATCGTTCTGCTAATTTCATATGATCGTCCATGAACGATCGGTATGTTTTTTTTTTGTAAGTTTTGACCTGTGATCATTTATATGGACTCCACTCTTCAATGTATTAATGCTCTAAAAGTTTTAAGTGTGTTGGACTTGTAGATTTTGAGATATCGATCGATCATCATTGGTTTATGTTATTTTATGGATCGTTCCTGATCGATCCATATAGATTCTTCTTTTGTCCATAACTCTAGCATGCGAATTCTGATTGACTTGAAATTTGAAATGTAGTTTTTCAGAGACTTCCTTGTCACTTCATACTGATTTCACCTTGATTGGGATCCGATCCGAATCCGCTCGACTATTGTCCATAGTCTTGTATATAACTGATCCCTAAGACTGGTAACCATTTTTAACCAAGTCTTCAATTTCACGGCCTTGCCAAAAGGTGGGATAACAATACTTTATTGATGTATTAACATATATAATTTTATTAGCAATTAATTTATAAGCATGAATATATATATATATATATATATATTTGTATTTTATATGTATATTTATTTGTATAAAAAATTATTTTCGAATTATATAATTAAATAAACAAATAAAATTTTAATTTCTTATTTAAAATGATTTTGCATTCATATACATGCACACATTCATATATAATTACAAACAAATATTTTATAAATTTCTTACATATAACATATACACATATGTATAAATTATTCAGAATCAAATATATATATATATATATATATATATATATATATGTAATAATTTATATATATGAATTAAAGCATATAAGCTTACTTTAAGATAACATATTTGTATGTTAGAGGGGCTAACATATCTATTGCGGTGTCAATCCCAGTACTTATATACGAGCATGTCAAACCTTATATGGATTGCTATGTTACACATGCACACGCATATTTATGTGTATATGATACACACGTATATATAATACAATAATAATTACATAATATAATACTATATTGTAAATTCAAATAAAATAGTGATTTTATTTAAAATAAATTTAGCAATATTCTAAATGAATTAGACTTTATAGGCCCAATAAAGATCCAAAATGGTAAAAAAAAATTGAAATTCATTCATATCTTCTGTTACGGGTAGACCCGGTTCCATCAGTACTATTGATTTTGTGTATATGGACTATACTTTGATTATGGGAAACTACATAGCATAGCAATTGTGTTATGGCTATAGTTAGGTACACGCGGCACTCAAAGTGAAACACTACTCAAGAGATGATTCGTTTCCTCTGTTATAGGCCAGAATTACAGCGATTGGTAAGTCAAATTAAAGTCAAACTCTTTGGTTATAGCATATCGTTTAAACAATAAATGTTATTTGGTTGACCTAAGGAATTTAAATTTTACCTAAGCAATCAATAAGAATATTAATAGAGTATTTGATCTTAAACCAAACTCTAGATATCTAAATTATATTATGATGATGAAAAGAATTTATGTAAAGACTATCATTACTATTTAAGCTTATATTAGATCAGAAATACAATTTCTAAATTCTTTGTAAACATTGAACTTGATATATATTGTACTTCAACAAAGTGCATATGGACATCGATATTTAAAATTTTCAAAGATTGATTGTGGATCAAGTTCACCTATAGAGTCAATACGACCGCATTGTTAGTTATTTCCAAATTTGAGGACGGATAAAATTAGTCTATAAATGTTATAAATTAGAAATAAATCAATAAAAATGTTATATTTATATGTGGATATTTTCCATTATTTATTTCAAGCTTAAAATTAGATTGGAAGGTGTTATCTGGCCTTTTGGCCCGGCTATATCTGGACTGATCAAACGAGATAGACTCAATGGTCGTCTAGACCGATGCATCAGATTAACGATCATGAAGCCTAGAAATCAGGCACAGATGGTAATATGAAGCAGTGGGGAAGTGAAAGCTGAAGGCGAACTCAATAAAAAACTCAAGGTATGAAAACTCACTACACCATAAAAATAGATCAGGGATAATCCATATTCATTACTATGGATCGTATCGTATCAATTCCACAGCTCAGTTCAAAGATGATCGATCGATGTTTCAGAATCTACAAATCCATTTCACATGAAACTTTGGGAATATCAATATATTGAAAAAAGGAGCCCTAAAAATGGATCGCACGCCTACATGTGGAAATATGAATGATCGACATACATCGTTCATGATCGATCATATCATTTCAGCCAGAATGATCCCAACTCCACGGAAAACGCGATATCTCACAAAAGGTAAGTTGGAATGGCACAAAATTTGAAGAGAAAGTAGCTAATATCATGGAGAGCTTGCAGAAATGATTTCACGTGCATTTGAGCAAAAATGAACAATCGATACCAATCATTCCAACAATCGAGATGGGACCCGGCATATAGAGGATCTTTCTTTCTGTTGCCCAGGCTCTGCCATTTTTATTTATCCTTCTAATACTAATGGATCCTAGCCGATCCAAATAATCTTATAATCATAATCAAATACAAGATCAATAAAAATATGAATTGGACGCATGATAAGATTACTGAACCACTATAAAAATCTGGGTGTCCTTTAATTTTTTATGCTATGTTTAATTTCATTCATCATTTAATCTCTACTAGATCCAATGGGTTGTTGATGCCCATTTTTTGTGTCAGTGGAAGGATGTATAAAGTTCTATGATGGTTCATTCGATTAAGAAGCTAAGAATTAATTATTAATTATTGATTCAAATTAGAATCAACTATGATCTAAACCATGCTTGGTTATCCATAGGTCAACATATTTTGGGATAGAGGAATACTGAACCAAGTCGTATAGGATTTGAGAAAATAGTGGTGAAAAAGGTTCTGTATTGATAGCTATAATAGCCTAGCCCCACATAAATTCTTACACTAAAATTTTGAGCTCTCTCTACCATACCCTGGTTAAATCCCTTCATATTTACCTACATTTTGATGTTGCAAATCAAAGAGAAAGAGGTGTTAATTAAAAATAATTACCTTTTTGATCTTTATTGGGCTTATGTAGTCTAAATTTTTTTATAGAATGTTTCTATTTTTTTTTAAAATAAAATCGATATTTTATTTAATTCATAAATAATATTTTATTTTGTATAGTTCGTATTATATAGTATATATGTGTATTATATACTCATTTGTGCGTGCATTCATGTGCAACATAATAAAGTGTACATTATTTGATATGCTCGCATATAGATGTTGAGATTTACATTGTAACAAACATATTATCCCCTCTTATAAACAAATGTGTTGTCTAAATGTATACAAGCAGTATATATATATAACATAATATAAATATGTGTACGTATATATAATATAAATAAATATATATAAATATTATATTTGTATAGATTATAATCTAATACATATAAAATAAGATTTAAATAATATAATTATATATGTGTGTATGCATATAAATATAGTAAGATTAGTAATTGCTTTGAATATTAATATACAAAGTAGATTTGAATAAATATGTAAAATTAATACATACACACACACACTCACACCACACACACACACACACACACATATAAATATCGTGAAAGACGAGGCATAAAATTTGCTTTGCTGGCGCAATTGACGATGATTCACCTCGCTCGATTGGACAAAGATTCATGTATTGCGATGAAATAATACTTTCTTTGTTCCAGGATAGCTTGGCGGCATTTTAGATTTTAGGTTTTCTATATTTTAGCTTTTCTTAGTAAATTGGGCTGGAATGGTTAGATTTGGTGGATGAAGGTTTTGTGCCTGTATGGAGTAGTGTATTGTGTACTCGTAATTATGCATGTACTACATATTTGTTAGTTACTAATAATTGAACCCATTTCCAAAAATGAGTAATAATAACTTTTTAAATTTAAAACTATGTATATCTATAATATGTATATGTATAATATATGTATATGTATATAGAATTAAAAACTTGTAAATATATTATAGTTTATATATATAATAATAATTAAAATTCTTATACATACTATAATTGCTCTCCACCATAATATAATATATTCTCTGTTTGTTTTGGATTTTTAAAACAATCAAATAATTTTTGTTGTTCTTCCATATAGGAAAAACACTTGAAATTTTTTTCTTAATTATTTCCGAAACAAAACTGATCACATATTTTGTATAAAACTTTATACTTATATTTTATATAATTTATAAATAAATATATATGCATGTATATATGTACATATTAATAATTGCATAAACTAATTTTAAAATAAATAAAAGGTGTATATATATTGTGTATGAATTATATATACACACACACACACACATATATATTGAATTCGAGAGCATATATACGTTTATAGAATTTCTATAAAATATAAAACATATTATATATATATATATATTAATGTATTAATTTTTAGTTAAAGGAAAATTGATTACAAATGCATTTTGATTTCAAAAAAAATTCTTTATATAACATGGTCATGAGTAATATGATGTAATTCATATACAAATTTTCTTCTCTACACACACACATATAAACAGGCATCCAATATGTGACATGTAACATCCTGTAAAAATAAATTAGAAATCAATTAATTAGTAATAAAGCAAAAGATGGAAATTTTGTAAATGTTAGAATTTAGCCACAGAAGTTAGACTATTGTGTTTGTGATGATTTTCTGATCAACTTTCATGCATAAATTTTTGCGATCGGGACTTCAAACGAAGAAGTTACTGACGTTTGAAGTTTTTGAATTAAAAATAATTCGAAATGAATTTAAATTTAAAAATATAATTATTGTTAACATTTGAAATTAAAAAAATTAACAAATATTTTTAACCATGATGGATGCTTAGGGTTTAAGCAACGTTAAATAATAAACGATAACGTTAAAAATAAATAAAGCCATTAACGCAGAAGTAAATTCATGTTCCAAATGTGGATCGGTCGACCCCCACAACACGACTAGTCGATTGGTTGGGGGTGAGCTGTCGATCGGTGTTGTGAAGGTGGCTAGGGTTTTCTTAGGCACAAATGTCTAAGATTTTATTATTTTAAACCGACTTAAATCTTATGGGCTGGTCACTTTCTAACCGCTATAAATAGGAGGCTGGCCCCCACAGTTTTATTCATAAAAACATTTGGAATGCTAGCAAAACTCCATCGATCTCCTTTGGTGATTAGATTCAAAAATTTAAATTCAAGAGGAAAATGTAATATGTTTATATATATTCATTCTTCTATTTTCATTATTCCCTGATCCTTGAATTCTGAATCTAATTTACATATTGTCCAATTGTTGTATATTTCAAAATAGAAGAAGTCTGATGCAGAAATTAGGAGCCGGCGTGAATCAAATCCAAAGGAAGGCAGGCAAATTATATGTGAGTGGAAATCTTAGTTTTCATATTTTTAGTATTTGTATAGTAAAAGTTTGGATTTGGTTTATGTCTTGGGAAATTTTGCACATGAAAACCACAAATTTAAAACCCTAAAATTCCTCCAAAATGAAATGTCAATTCTTATGTTTATTGGAATCTCTATTGTTGTGTTAAAGGATTCTAAAAAGAAAACAAATTAGGAAATGGCGTAAAAAGTATGGATTCTCCTATTTATAGTTCGCACTGCCTATTTCCCTAATTTAAATATGGATCGCTTTTTCATTGTATATGTAAAAGTTGAATAGGATATAATGGGTTTAAATTATATGTTTTATTCCTTGAAATAAAGGCATTGATTCTACTGTATTAATATAAAATAAGTCTGGTATTAGATTCTATTAATGCAAGTCTATTGTTTGGCTAAGGCATTAGCTATCTTCTAAGTAATTACATGGAGTTAGGCTTGTACAAATTTGGAAGTTTTGACATTTTAAACGATTAGCATGGGTGGCAAAAATCTTTGCATGCTTAGAAATATCTAGTTATCCTAAATTCTGTATGTATAAATATATTAGCATATAAATATATTACTAACGTATAATTAATAACGTATTGATCATATCATATAGAATAAATAAGTTTGTAACTAGCATTAAACCCTATAAGAAGGAAGTAAGGATAATTACGGAAATTAATCCATTATTGAAGGCGGAATAAGGATTTTTCCTTATATGGCCTCAATGAAAAATGCGGTGAGATATATATGGTAGTATGTAAGGGGAGAGAAATTATGACTAGGTTATGGGGATGCAAGGTCAGTCAAAAGCGCATAGAAGTCTGTCCAGTTAATCTAGCTACCAATAACGTGACTTTAAGACTAATGTGACACGTCATCTATTATAAGTACCCACGAAGGAAGCGGGATTAGTCCCAATTCTACAGGGTAAGTCTGTCCAGCTAATCTAGTTACTAGCACCTAATAATAGTCGGATTAATGTGAGACATCACAGTTTGGGTTACGGGTCATAATATGTAGGGCCGGCTCAGGGTATTAAGTGACTGTTGTAGGGTCTGCCTTCTTCCCACTTAAGAAGTATTAAATGGTCAAGATTATCATTTAGGTAAGGTAGTTGGGAATATCGGGAGAGGTCCGATTCGGGGTCGAGTTATTAAGTGGCTATTGTAGGATCCGCCTCTTCCGATAAAGAAGTATTAAGTGACCTGATGAGATTTCGTGCGATGTTGGTTATGAAGTACCAGAGAGGTGTCTGCCTTAGGTTAGGTATTAAATGACGAGGATCTGCCTAAGTATAGGTTTTAAATGGTCAAAGTCTACTTAACACCAATTAAAGAGGTACTAAGTGTCTCAGATACTTTCTCTCATATTGATAGGACATGATTAATGGTAGTTGCATTGGACTGGAAAGAATCTTCGGCCTATAGTTGAAGGTACGTTATGGACTTGAACTGGAAAAGCCTTCGGGCTTACAGTTGGAGGTATTCATAATAGGGTATAACATAGGATGCGTAAGACATATTACTTATCTAAATAATACTATCAAAATACTATTATGGTAAGAGTTGAAATTTACATTCACCAGATATTATTGTTCTGACCCCCTTCTTATTACAATACACATGATGAAGGAAATGATATTGATGGAGAAGGTGGAGGAGGTTAAGAAGACTTGTGGTAGTTTTTTTTATCTTTTTATGTTTTTGATATATTTTGATGTATCAAGTTTTGTATATGTTGTTATTTTTGGGATATTGTATTTTGGATATTTGAGATATCATGTTGTATTTTTGAGATTTGTATTTTTATGAAATGGGTACTTGTTTCTGTTATAATATTTTTATCCTTTCTGCTGCGAGATTCTAATAATATAGATAGATAGCTCTGTATATTGTTCACTGTATCAATTTTACAACCAACAGCTAGTTTTGGAATGGGCGTAAGGTTCGATGAGCTTTTATTGGGTCGAAACTTAGGCCCATTCTGAGGTGGGTTGTTATATTTGGTATCAGAGCTTATGTTACCCGATTAACAGGAATAGTTGTATGTAAAAGTGCGTACTTGTTATTTTTGAAAGTTTTTTCCAATACTCGACTATATATTTGTACTTTTATGAACATATGCAAACATGCTAGGGCAATACTTTTATTTCAGCAAATAATACTATTAGGAAGTTGTAACTAAAATCTCTAACCTATAGATAGTTGATTATGACTAAAAACCATTCCTCTGAGGTTGGGAACCCCTCCACCTAAGAAATACCCACCATTAGGAGGATGCCAGAATGGTTTAAACAATACCAGATGCATGTAGGGAAGTTCCCATTCCTCCGCAAGCTGCATTGACGGCACCTACTACTCCACCTGCTGAAGAAGCACCTTGCTCACTAGACTTCCCCAAATTGTGTAAATGCTTCTAGAATATGGGAGGATGTATACGAGAGATGAAAGTTTTAATGAAATAAAGTCTTGGATTAAATACTTTGAATGTATATTTTGGGAGCTTGGATGAGAAGACCGAATCAAGTGGAGATGGTAACCTGGCATCTAAAAGGGGAGGCGCAAGATTGGTCGACTATAGTGGCTAAGGAGAATGTCAAGGAGGGAATCACTTAGGCTAAACTTAGAACTGGCTTTGAGTCATGATTAATGTCTAGAGTTGACGCAAGTTTGCAATTGGAGAAGTTTATACAACTTAGGCAAGGAGACTCCATGGTGGAGTATATCACTAAGTTTATGGAATAGACTAAATTTGGATTGAGTTTGATCAACATAAACTTGAAGAAGTTTATGAAGTTCATTAAAGGCATGAATTCCCCACTTAAGGAGCTGCTTTTGACCAAGGTACCCACGACACTACTTATGAGATGATAGTTGAAATGACCCTATTATAGACTGCGAGTATTGAGGAGAAGGAGAAGATGGGACTAATGCGGAATCAAGGAGGAGCTAAGAAAGGAAGATTTTGGGTTGACAAGAAGGTTAAGGGAAAAATCAAGAAGGGAAGTGTGATGTGTTGTAGGTGCCAGAAGAAGGGACATGTTGCTAAGGACTGCAATGTGAGCTTAATGAGGGAGGAGTTTAAAGGAAGATGCTACTATTGCCATGAGGTGGGACAATACAAGAATCAATGTCCAAATCTAGCTAAGGAGGGACAAAGTATGCAAGCTTATGACATTGAGGCTATATAAGTCGACCCCCTAGAGATCAACGAAAAGCTGCATTGGAAGGTACAACTGTTATTTTCGAAAATACTATTTGTACCTTATTTGATCCGGAGGCATCACTTCATTCCTAGCTAGAAATGTAGTTAACTCCTTATGTCCGAAAACCCAAGTTGTCACCAACCAAATAGTCATATCAAATCCTATTGGAGGGTCAACACACCTTTCCATGATTTGTAAAGACCTAGTTGTGGATATATGTAACGTCATTTTACATCTAATGTGCATGTTATTAGTTTTGAGGGCTATGGACTTATCCTAGGGATGGATTGGTTATATTATTATGAGGTTGTCTTGTATTGTGATAGGAGGATTATATGATTTAGGAGTTGTAAGGGACGAGATATAGATTTTCATTGTACACCCCATAACTCAATCGAGTTAAGCTGTTTATATTTGATGAGCCTATCACAAGATGAGCTCTCATTTATTCCTATAGTTCAAGAATTTCCTGATTCTTTTGAAGAACTCTCGGGTCTCCTGTTGTAAAGGGAGATAGAGTTTAGGATTGATTTGGAGAAGGATGCTAGACTTGTCGCTTTGCCATTAGAACATATGGCCTCAGAAGAAAAGCAAACGGTTCTTTACCAGTTGTCTTTACCACTAAGGCAAAAGGTTCTTTAAGCCTATGCATTGACTATAAAGAACTCAACAAGCTAACCAAGAAGAATATGTATCTCTTACCTAGAATGTAAGAATTAATCGATCAGCTTACTGCAACCAAAATCTTTTCCTCATTGGACTTAGCCACAGGATTGAAAGTGACTAAGGATCGTGCAATATGTAATATTAACTAAATTATCTACTAGTGTGGAATATACATATAAAAGTAAATAATAAATTAAATGACACAAGAGATTTTTATATTAGTTCGAACTTTTCGTTCTACGTCCAGTCACAGACTCCTTCTGAGATTCAATTATCAACCCTCACTTGACCTGGAGGAACAGGTATTACACCACTTGAGCAATGGAATAGGACATCTACCACCTAAGCAATAGAATAGGACTTCAACTGCCCGAGCAACTGAAAAGGGCTTCCAATACAAATAGTAAAATTGTGACTAAATATGCTCTCGAATAGCACTTATAAGTCAATAACATACACCTTCCTATAATCTTCTCATTTATGGTATATCGTGTAATTCATGAAGATAGGAAGTTTATTAAATCATTAATGAAGTTAGCTTGAATGAATAAATGATATTGAATGAAAATGGAAAGATAGTTTAGACAAATAAAAATGTGAATTCGAATCGGAATTGGTGATTAAAACAATGGATTTCATGGATATATATAGTGATTAAGAGTTGCAATTGTTCGTGAAAAGTAGCCATGAAAGAATATAGAAGCAATTCTTGAATCAAGAGTTGTTTCTATTCACTGAAATGAAGTGTCTTTTCAAAATATAGCTGTTATGAAGATTCAACTGTCTGAATGGAACAATTCAGCCTGCTGAATCGATGTAAAATCGAATCAGCAAGAAAACAGTGCAAAATTCATACAATTTGACCAGCTGAATTATCAACTTCAACCATTCGAATGTTCAAAGAAAATTATGCACATGCACGGATTTCAGTCGGCTGACTGTAGCCATTCAGTCGGTTGAAATAATTGTTTTTTGGCATATAAAGAATGTTTTGAAAAAAAATTAGTATATGAACTATATTTTGAAAAAACTTTATCATATAAACTATGTTTTGAAAAAAATTTAAATTATGTGTGCATACATATATCACTTCGAAGAGATTTTAACATGAGTTGCTAGACTCAAACCATAGACTAAATATATTACTGAAGCTTCTATCTAAAATTTGAATCGCAATCTGTTAGATTATTTCTTGAGTACAACAGTATCTTCTCTTACAAATATGGTTAGTTCATATAATATTTACTTATATAGTTGTCACAATCAAAACATCAAAATTCAAGGTTCTAACATTCTCCCCCTTTTGATGATGACAACTATGTAAGTTTGTAAATATATAAGAGCAATTTTACTCCACCTATTAATCATATTCTCCCCCTTTGTCATCGAAAAAAAGGAACAATTAATTGATATGAGAAATATAGACATATAAGCATATAGATAAGAGAAGCAAATAAACATAAACATAATAAACACCATAGACATCAAGCACATATAAGCATATAGATGTGATAAATAAATGACCATCTTACCTAGGAGCTTCAAAGTTCAACAAACACATAAGAATATGTCTTAAACGAAATAATAGTACTACAAGTTTTTCATGAAGTAAATAAGAACTAAATAAAAAAGAATCTATAATTCCTCACTATATTCATCTTCTTCTTCTTCCGAAGTCATCCAAGAGAATGTGCCGGATTTTCAACAATACCGGTCGAAGTGGACCCGAAACAAGAGACCTTTTCCCGAATTTTATTTAAAAAGCCCTTTTTTGGGACTAGTTGTTTCTAGTTTAGAAAGTTCTTTTCCACATTAGCTAAACGTCGACCATGTTTGCTTTGATTCCATGACAATGTCACAAGAGCTTGCTTTGGAGGCACGTTAACATGAAGTTCTTGAATTTTGTCATTCTCTTCTTCTTGTTGTTGTTGAGGAAATTGAGAGGGGGAAGAAGTAATAATCGTGTCTCTCGGTTTTGGGACTCCTTGATTACGGTTAGCGACCCATTCTAGATAGCTAATGATTTGGTGGTGTTCGGGACGCTTAGAAAGACCCATTAGACTTAAAGTCTTGGAGTTAAGCTCTCTGATGGTCATGAAATCGGAATCGTGCAATGGAACTCCTAAATTTTATAGAATTCGCATAATGTAAGCCCCATAGTGAATCGTCTTGTATCTTTTCTTATGATTGACGGTGAGAAATTCATCCAATATTATTTTTCCTTAATTTACTCGTTGGGATGAGTAAATAGCACATAAGGCTAGAAAATCCCTTTTGCAGACCTTTTTGTAACTTCCCGTCCAGGGTTGTAAAGACTGAATAAGTGCACGATGAATGATTCATGCCTTTAGACGTAAGGCACTAGATTTCAAAATAGTTAAATCGTCCGATAAGAAGAGATGTGACACTTCATCATGATTATACATATCAACATCAACATCATCTATCCAACCTTTCAGATGGACATCTTAGAATATGACCTAATCATTGAAGAGGTAAATAAATCTTTACACCACAAACCAATGTCCATATGCAATCATCATTGTTTCGGGGATCTTGGTGGTCGAGATTCATATTGGCAAAGAAAAGCTCTTAATTAAAAAAGGGTATATTTTGACATTATTGGAATCATATCCAATGAGCGAATCGAAATCGTGAGCTTCGACTATTTCTTTAATCGCGTAGCTATTGAAATTGAGGAATTTCATGAACGCTCCATTGAATAACTTTGAATTTCTCATGGTGTTGATTCTATTAACTGCTATTTCATTGTGCAACCTAGCTCAAATTTGGATCTCAAAAGGTCCAGTTGTTGATTCCCGTACTCTTTTTGATCTTGGAGCCACTTGATTTATGAAATTTGGATGAAATATTGAAATTTTTGATAAGCTAGGGTTTGATTTTAGGTTTATTTTAAATAGACAATGGTTAGGTAAGTTAAGAATGAAGGGGTAGATGGGAGTTACTTAGGGTTGAGTGGATAGGTGCATTGGATAACGTGTAGATATATTTTAAAAATTGAAAACATATTGTTCTGCCAATAGAAATGGTAAAGGCACTTGGCTGAAATGTTGAGAGTTGAACCCACCAGTTTCTAGTTAACAATTGCCATAATTTAGTTAGATGAAGGGGGATGTTCAATCGGTTGAACTCTGGGTTGTATGTTGGTAGTTTTGAATATTCGGTCGGCTGCGATGTAGATTCAGCCGACTGAAGTGCATAAAATTTTAACCCGCAAGAATATAGTTCAAATTTAATACAATTTAGCTGGCTAATTGCGGGTAGTCAGTCGACTGAATTCTTAAAGTTTTTCAGGTAGATATGAAATTTTAGTCGGCTGAACTCCTATGCTCAGTCGGTTGAAACTACTGTTTTTCTGAGGTACAACTTATTTGTAGTTCATTCTTAAATTGTTTAACCAATAAGCTATATACATACAAACATACATACATACATACATACATACATACATATATATATATATATATATATATATATATATATTTGCTTATTGATCTTTATTCTCGTGTTAAAATAAGTATAAATTTTTTATTTCAATAAACATGTTACATATCCATATTACAATATTAAAATTATGAACATGAACTTTATAAAAAACGATTAATTTCCCGAAGTCTTAGATTTGGTGACATCACATAAAGGATTTATAGGAGACCAAACATTATGTTGAGCACCTTGTTCCTAAGAATTCAAAGACACATGAGGTCATTGGGGAGACGGATGATGCACACCTTGCTTAGGAGACATTCCACGGAATTTGAGAGTAAATTGTTCAAGAAATTTTTTATCATCTTCCATGGTTTTTTTGTTCATAATACATCTCACGTTGTAAACTTAAAGTCTCACATTGATAGTGATGGATTTCGTCGATTTTCTCCCAAAGTATATTTTTTCTTAACTCGCTTCCCGTCTGGTGTGTATCCGGTATGATGATTCAAAGATGGAGTAATCTTTATTGGAATATATACAGAAGTAGATTTGTTTGATGAATCCATGGTAGGAGTGCTGAAAACGGTCAATGAGAAATCAGAACTTTCTTGAGACGACACGTTGGAAGAAGAATGTGTATTTATTCTTAAAGTTTTTATAAGAATTAAGAAAATTTTGATTACGTATATATATTGTTGTGATATTCTATTTAAGGTTTTTATTTTATGATTAATATTCTTTAGAAAACTTCAGCCAATAGAAAATGTAAGATTAAAAATATGAAAGGACTTTAGCCGTATGTAAAATAAAAGGAATGTAAGGTCTCAAATCAAGTAACACAATAGAACATTGGAAAAACATGTGAATTCCACCCATGAGTGCAGAGTTCGAGTGCCATCATCTCCAATTTTTGTTTTATTTAATTTTTATTTATTTTATAATTTTTTTATACTTTAATATCGGATTATAAATCAAGTAATGACATAATTCCAAATTCACGTCTTAATTAAAGGAAAATATTTTCATTTAAAGGTTTAGTAAGTATATCGACAACTTATTTTCTGATGGTACAAAATTGGGAGAAATATTACCTTATTCTATGTTATCACGAAGAAAATGATGTCGAATATCAATATGTTTAGTTCTGGGGTGATTTATAGTATTTTTCAATAAATTTATAGCACTTGTATTATCATAGTAAATTATTGATTTAGATTCATTTATACTAAAATATTGGAGTGTTTGTTGCATGTATAACTTGAGCACATGCCAAAGCAGCAGAAATATATTTGCTTCACACGTCGAAAGTGAAACACAATTTGTTTCTTACTAAACCAAGATACTAAAGATTGTCCAATGAAATGACAAGTACCACTTGTACTCTTTCGATCCGTTCAACATCCTCCAAAGTCAGCATCACTATATGATACTAACTCAAAAGGACATTCTTTCGGGTAAAAGAGACCGTATTCTTTAGTCTTGCTTAAGTAGCGCAAAATTTGTTTCACTTCCCACTAATGTGATTCTTTGGGATTTTCCTAAATTTTGCACACAAGCATACACCCATCATTATAGCTGGATGACTAACAGTAAAATAAAGTAAGGATTCGATCATACATCGATATAGTATTTGGTCAACACTTTTTCCATTTTCATCTCGATCGAGATGCACCGTAGTGCTTAAGGTGTTGGTTTAGCAGAAGTATTTTCCATGCCAAAATGTTTTATAAGATTATTACAACATTTTTCTTGGTTAATAAAAATTCCATTATTTAATTGTTTAATTTGTAATCCAAGAAAATATGAAAGTTCTCTCGTATGAGACATCTCAAATTCTCTTGTCATAAAATTCGAAAATTCTTGACACAATTTTTCGTTCGTGGAACCAAAAATGATGTCATCTACATAAATTTGTATTATTAAAATATCATTTTTATCTTGTTTTATAAACAAAGTTTGATCTACTTTTCCAGTTTTAAAACCAGAATTTATAAGATAAATTTTAAGACGGCCATACCAAGCACGAGGTGCTTGTTTTAAATAGTATAAAGATTTCTTTAACTTATAAACATGGTATGGAAATTTTTTATGTGCAAATAGAGGTGGTTGTTCTACATACACATTTTCGTTTATAAAACCGTTTAGAAAAGCACTTTTACATCCATTTGATATAGTCTAAAGTTATGAAAATAAGCAAAAGCTAATAAATATGTATTGCTTCTAGTCGAGCTACAGGAGCAAATGTTTCTTCGCAGTCCATTCCTTCTTCTTGATTGTAACCTTGAGTGACTAATCTAGCTTTGTGTCGAATAATATTTCCTTGCTCATCGGCTTTATTTTTGTAAACCCACTTAGTACCGATGGCTGTTTGATTACTTGGTCTAGGAAATAAGTCCCAAACTTCATTTCGTGCAAATTGATTTAACTCTTCTTGCATAACTATAATCCATTAATCATCAGCTGAGGCTTCTTTAGCATTTTTGGGTTCAATGTTCGATAGGAAGGCTACATGACCCATTTTATTTAGTTGATTTCGACTTCTTACATTAAAATTAATTTCTCCGATAACATTTTCTATTGGGTGATTTCTTAAAAGTCTTGGTGGAGTTCGAGTTTCTTCATTTGGTAAATTGTTGTTTTAAATTTCAACAATATTTTCAATATTATCTTCTGTGATATTTGATTTAGGAATTATTTCTTCATCTTCATTTTTATTATTAAATTTGAAATTTTCATCAAATGATACATGAAGTGTTTCTTCGATTATTTTAGTTCTTCTATTATAAATTCTATATGCCTTGCTTTGTTCCGAGTATCCAATGAATATTCCTTTATCGAATTATGATCCAATTTACCAAGTCGGTCTTTTGTATTTAATAGAAAATCTTTTGAACACAAAACTTTAATATATGATATATTAGGCTTTCATCCATCAAAAAGTTCAAATGGAGTATGTTGTGTTAATGGTTTAATGGACACTCGATTTAAAACATAACAAGCAGTTGCAACAGCTTCTACCAAAAAATGTTTAGGTAGAGTGCTCCATTTAATAAGATTCTAGCACATTCTTGAAGTGTTCTATTTTTCATTTCTACAACTCCGATTTGTTGTGGAGTTCTAGGAAATGAAAAATTATGAACAATTCCTTTCTTATTACAATATTTTTCAAAAATATCATTATCAAATTCGTCACCGTGATCGCTTTGAATGTTTTTAATTTTTATATTCTTAATATTTTGAATTCACTTAGCAAAGATTTTAAAATTTTCAGAAGTATCTCTTTTATTTTTCATAAGTACTGTCCAAGTGTATCTTGAGAAATCATCAACAATTACGAAAACATATCTATATGATTTATAGATTGAACTTGAGTTGGTCCAAAAAGATCTAAATGTAATAACTAAAGTGGTTGTAATGTAGAAATAATTTTTTTTGATTTAAAAGTAGTTTTGGTTAATTTCCTAACCGACAAGCATCACAAATACTATTTACTTTAAAATTCATTTTTGGTAAACCTTTCATTAAATTATTTTTAAATAATTTGCTTATTGCTTTAAAGTTTATATGACAAAATCTTTTGTGACATAACCAAGGATCATTTTCTTTGGCTACTAGACACATATTTGTGTTATGATTTACTTTCATATTTAATATGTATATATTACGTTCTCCCGTTCCTTCAATGATAAGATTCTTGTTTTGATCAAAAATATTATATTTATTTTCCAAAAATGATATATTAAAACCATTATCGCATAGTTGACCTGTACTAAGCAAATTATGTTTTAAATTTTTAATTAGTAAAATATTTGTAATAAGAGGTAAGTTAGATGTATCGTCATTGCTTATATAGCCTTTGTCGATGATATAACCTTTGGAATTATTTCCAAATGTGACAGATCCTCCATCTGAGTAGATAATGTTAGTCATCATATCTTTGTTTCCTGTCATATGTTTTGAGCAACCACTATCAAGTACCCACTTTCCTCTTTTCATAGTTGGTACCTGCAAAAAATATAAAGATGACGTTGGTACCCACTTTTATTAGGGCCCTAAGAGTTAGATTAGGAAACCAAACCCAAGAGGGTTTAGAATTCCCTTTATAAGTAAAATTTTCATTTTTATGAACTGAATTTATAAAAGACTTAATATACTTATTTCTAATCGAATTATTATTCGTTTTTGGCACCTAAATTTTTATAGTATTTGTATCGCAAATGTCCTTCTTTTGTGTAACAACCCGATATTTTCAGCCATTCGCATCCGCACATGTCGGACTTGAATTGCTCAAAATACCACGTTGTAAATAAATTTGGAGCAAATGAAATACAATCACAGAATCACAGACACAGAAATATCAGAATAACTCGCAGCGGAAAATAAAATACATAGTAGTTCATGAAGCTACTACGGCAGAGTCTCAAATCAAATACATAATACAGTCTGAAAACAACATAATAGAAATCCCAAATACATAGAAGTTCACTAATACATGAGATAAACTAGAATAACTGAAACAGAAAGTAGATATAAATGTAGATAAGCAGAAACTCCAGCAAAGACCAGCTCCAGAAAGAGAATCCAAAGCTGTGAATACTCAGGCTGACCCGAGCGTAAAGTAAAACACAAAACACTCGAGTCAGGACAATATATACTTATATAATGTAAACCAACTCAAGTGAACTGTAGTAGAAATTTACAATAACTTAAAGGATGCTTGGGATCGCCCATCCTTTAAGAATCAGTTAAAATATAAATTAAATACATCCCGTGGTTAAAATTTCAAAATGGTATTTTATACTTCAAAATAAAATATCATTTCAAAATTCAATATCATTCAAAATCCATTTCATAATATCAAAATATAATATTTTCCAAACCACATTCATATTTGTTTAATTTAAATACCACTACAAAACACATTTCAAAATAGTTTATATTTCGAAACAAATTACTTCCTTTTAAATCATTAAAATGAAGTTATTATATTTAATAATTATATTATTAAATTTCTAAAAATTTAAAATTTTCAAAGTTCATTCACTTAAGTTTGTCAAAACAGTGAAAATTCACCTTTCATAGCATTTAGAAAATGCTACGAAAGTTACATTCAAAACAATTCAATTTAACAAAAGACAGCATTTTAAAAATGCTGTTAATTAACTTCAAATATCCAATATAATTTCCCAAACCATTATATTTTTATTTAAATCATTTTTAACTTATAAAATCACATATTTTCACTTCTAAAACAATTATTGAAATACCCTTATATTCATGATTTTATAAAGTTAAATTTCATTTCAAAAATCAATATTTAATAATAATTCACTTATTAAATTCCAACATTAAATTTTAAATTCATTAAATTAAATTTGACTTAACACTTAAGTTTAAAATTTTCAACTATAACTTAACTTCATTTATATTTACTTAACTTAAAAATTCACTTTTAAGCCAAATTCACAAATTTCCAATTTTAGTTATATTTCAAAATTTCAACTTAAATATTCATTCATTTCACATTTTCACTTTATTTAAAAATCATTAATATATTATAAAATCATTTTAAATTCATTTAACTCAAAATATGATAAATTTATTATATTTTCGTATTTAATTTATATTCCATTTATCACCAAATTATAATTTCCAAAATAACTTACATTTCAGATTTTCTAATTTTACCATTTATTTATTTCACTTATAAAATTTTAGAAAATCAATAATGCTTTACAAAAATCATTTTTAATCAAATTTAAATCAAAATATTATAATATTTAGATTTCTAAAATATTTTAAAATTTTAGAAAAACATATTTTAGCAACGGGTCTGTATTTCATTTTCTAGCCTAGGTAAAGTGATACGGGTATATATCATTTCAACCCGTAATTTACAAAGAAAACCCGGGTTTGATCATTTCAAACCCGCAATCCCAAGTAAAAGAAAATAATTGAAAATCATTCAGGCCTATCATTTCAGCCCATAACAATTTTCTCCCATTCTAAAGTCTTTTCGGGTATGTATCTTTTCAACCCATAGTGATTCTAGTCTATAGGGAACTTGCAGTGTGATAAACTGATAAAAATAACATAACAACATAATATAATAGTAACAGATGTTATAACAGGTGTATAAGCATGGGTGAATATCATATAATCATAATATAGCAGGTGTAACATGATAATGCATTTTACAGATTCAAAAGGGGTCAATTTACTAGTTATATATGTACATATTGTCTGGTGAGAATAACTCACTGTTTTGAGCTGGAGACACAACGACGAACGCACGAATGAGATCCAAACAAGCACGATAACACGACACGAAGATGAGTGGAAGAGCCAAAGATTTATTCTCCTTGGATACATGAGACAAAACAAATAAATATAACATAAGTTTTCAACCCAAATTCAATTAAACAAAGCTAGAAATGAATACACAAAACATCACCGAAGTGTTTGCACTTGCTTTCTACCACCTATGCTTCAACTCTAGATCTGAAATGGCACGGCGAAAGGCATGGTTTGGATCTGGTTTGGGTTCTTAAAGGTCGGCCTAGCATGGCAAAATGATGGAGCAAAGATATATGAGCATGAACTAACACTACAAGGCAAATACTATGGATTCCTATGCAGTAGAGCGCTCGGCCAAGGCCAAGGAGAGCACGGCCAGGTCTGTAATGGGCTGGAGGATGATGTGGCAGTGGGCTCAGGTCAGGAATTTGCTGGTGGTGGTGGTGTATGGTCGTCCAAAGTGATGGAGAGAGGTGGTGGAACAAGTTAGGCTAGGTTATGAACAATTAGGTGGAGTTTTGTTCATTTTTAGGTGGGTCTTCTTCGTCAAGGGGCATGGCCATGGCTTGGGCCTGGGCTGGAGGAGGTGATGATCAGATGTGGTCGTGGTGGAAGAGGCCAAGGTGGAGGAGGAAGGAGGAGCTGAGCATAGAAGGTGAGAAAACAAGTGCAAAATCATAAGAAACAAGTAAAAGTTGCATAGAAAAGAAGAAAAAAATTACCAATCTTCATGGAAATGATGGAGGCCGAAATTTTAGAGATGAGAAATGGAAAATTCACGTGAAATGATGGAGGAGTCGGCTGAAGATAGGAAGTTATGGCAGAAAATTGAATGAAAAGTAATGGTTGGAGTTGAAAAGGTGAGAATACAAAGAGCCTTAAGAAATAAGAAGTCACAAAACCTTTCATATTTCTCATATATATTTATATACATTTAAATAACTGAAAATACTTATAATTTCAGTTAAAATTCGAAAATATAACAGATAAACAAAATAGTAATAATTAAATATTAATTAGATATGATTAAAATAAGAAAATAGCATAGAAAATGAAAACTAGTCTAGAAAATTTGAAATTAAATGGAACAAACTCTGAAAAATTTATATGTACATGAAAAATATTTATAAATAAAGATAAGAACATAAAATAAAAATTCATTCACAAAATAAATATATAAATTTTAATTAAATATAATTTAAATGAAGAAAATAGCAGAAAAATAGAAAACAACCTTTAAAAATAGGAAATAAATACAGCAAATTTTGATAAATTTTTGTTATCACTTTAAAAAATATTAAAAGACAAAATATATATAAAATAACATATTAACACATATTAAAATAAAATATAGCAAAGAAAAAATATAAATAGACAAAATTGCAAAATAAAACAAATTATACCCAAAATTGAAATGTACATAACTTTTACAATTTAAATCCGTTTTCAACGAAACGAAAAGCAGTATTCAAGTTATTAAATCTATTTTCATAATAAAAGATAAAATTTAACATTTTAAATATTTAAATTTGAAATTTAAAAGTCAAGATTTGACCAGTTTGAACAGAAATTCATCTTTTAGTAAAATATCCAATTTATACCGGTTTGAAATTATAATTCACATAATAATCAACACTCATATTTAAAAAAATAAAATGTTTGAAATAAAATAAGTTTAAAATAATTTCAAAATAAAATAAAGCCAAATATTAAAATATACATAGAAATCTAGGGTTGTTACACTCTCCCCCACTCAAATCTTTTCGTCCTCGAAAAGGAAGGAAGCGGAGAAACAACAAGAAAGAGCAATAGGTTGGAATACATCCCCGAAAGAAGGTAGGGAAAAAAAAGATAGCTAGGAGGTAAAGCAGGTTGAAAGACAAGGATGAACCATTATACATTTCAATTTAAATTTTTTTTAGTATGATGAATAGTCATTTGATTCAAATCTGATGGTTCAAAGTAAACAATATTTAAAACATTTTAAATTTTTAGAAGGGAAAATAACTGATCAAAATATTCTTTATATAGTATTTTTATCAAAATACTTTTATAACTCGATGTCTTAACAAGTTTACTTTCGTTCCTGCAGACTCTGGCTATGCGTTGTTCAGGCGCAAAGCTAGAATTCTCCAGGTACTTGGTAGACTTGTTTCAACACCTAGTGAAAATAATGAAAACACTTTTAAAAACTGATATGGAAAGTACAATCCAAACATATCAACCAAACCGAAACAGTTGTCTAACCATGGATCGCAGATACACAATGGTTACGCCTGGATCCCCCAGGAAACAATCTGTATCTGTATGCTTTCTCAGCCCTGCGAGTTACGCCATGATGACAAGTAGAATGCAGGATACACAATGGTTACGCCTGGATCCCGCAGGAAACAATCCGTACCCCCAGGCCAGCTCAGCCAGGCATTTGCGCTACTAATGCGACCTACATAGAGTGCAGGATACACAATGGTTACGCCTGGATCCCCCAGGAAACAATCCGTACCCCCAGGCCAGCTCAGCCAGGCATTTGCGCTATGCAGTCGCGATCATCAAACCATGGAGATCGCCATGGAATTCGATGGACACTCGAGTATCGTATCCGGAAAATCCAAATCAAAGAGAGAGAATAATATCGATAGAATGAATCCACAGTGTGGCCACAAAGCGGATATCAAGCAGAAGGCACTTTCCATATCTTTACTTCGAAAATATGTATCATATAGCACCTTTCAAAATCACTTTCAAATATCATACTTATAAAAAGTCCATTTTATATAATATTTCATTTCAAATCAATTACTTTTCAAAATACTAGTATATCAAATGACACATATAGATTTCGATTATATAAGATTTCACTTTTCAAAATTGGGTACCTTCTCAAATTAACAGTTTTCAAATCAATAGTTTTCAAATCTACTTCATACTTATACAAATCAATTTTATATAAGTTCGATAACTCCCAAATCAAAGTATTTTTTTTAAAAAAAAGGTTCTCAATTTTAATTCATTTCAATAGTATTTCGGTTTAAAAATCATATATGATTTCACCAAATCATTTCTTCCAAATTACATATATTCAGTTTCAAATTTCTTAAAGCCATAGATTTAGAAAATAATCAAAATCAACAAAATTTAGGTCAAACAAATTCATTTCCATTTCAAACATATATTCACTTCAAAAATCATAATACTTTCAAAGTTATAAATCTTTCGAAACCATATACTTGAAATCATTACACATTGAGAATAATAACATTTTGAAATGATACATTTGAAATCATAAAACATTCCCTCAATTCTTTACATTTCACAAATTTATTCAATTAAACCCAAATCTAAAATTTCCAATTTTAATTCAATTCAAACCATCAGTTTCAATTTAGTTTTCCAACAAAACCATTTCAAATATTATCAATTTCAAATATAGATTTGATTTACAAAATAAACTATTAAATCTTAAATATTTTTCAAGGCTTAAATATACCATATTTCAAACTAAATTTTATAATTTCATATATCTCAAATTTTCTTAATTATTACTTACATATGTCATTATTTCGCAACATTACATTCGATCGCTCGCTCGATCACACAAGTTCACTTTCGAACTAGTATTGTCCATTCGACTTCCCTAATGCGGACTTCGATATGGTTTCTCGACTAGAAGCCATCAGTCTCCTTGCATAGCTATATACTATGATAGAGAATTATAGAATCAAGCCCAAAATCCATATCAAATATTCGCCATCAAGAATCAAATGAAAAATCCTAACACGAAATGGTGTAATTCACCTCGAACTTGTGTACTCAAACTTGGATCAAATTAATTATGCGAATAAAACAACATACGTACTACTTATGTATCTATTCCAACTTGTTAAATAAATAGTTTTATAAAGATGTTACTAAGTTAAAACATTTAAAACCAAAATTTTCTCAAACATTTGAAGACTAATTTTTTTTTTCCAAAACATTTGAAACTAAATTTCGTATTAGTATAATTCAAAATAGTCTTATTTATTTACTTAACAAAACAGTTTCAACTTATACAAATCATATTATTTCATACTTGAAACATACAAACTAAACTTATATTCTTTATCAAATACCTTATACTTTTCAAAATTTCGTAGCTATGAAAAGTTAAAGTTGATTTGGAAGTGCTTGTACTTTCAAAATAGTCGAAGAAATCATATTTTCAAATCCAAGAGTGGGAAATCACTAACAAATTAGTAAATCAATTCCAATAGATAAGGTTATAACAAAACAAATCTGAATCTCGAGGACTGAACACCGACTTACTTTAAATCATTTCAAATATATATATACACATACAAATATCTTTCAAATATCAAACCATATTTCAAAATCTGAAATCAAAATTGGTTTCACAAAATCACTCGCATATCAAAGCTACTAGAGTGGCCTCTCCCTCACTCAGAAACTCGAAAATCAATGTCGATGATGCATGCATTCATCATCGAAATTATTTTCCAGCGACATAAGTGAGTTCTGGACTTCAATTAACTTTGAAAGACTTCTTTGAAATCTCTTCGAAATCTTTGGAATTCATTCGAATACATTTGAAGCATTTCTTATTTGAATATATATATATATATACCTTTAAATCATATTATTATTATATATTTTCCAAAATCTTAAAACCGATTTCAAAACACCGGAATTCGGTTCCTCGAAATTCAAATTCAAAACCCTTTAGTTATAAGTCATTTTTGTATAAATCAAGTTCTTATAAAATTTTCAAAATTTCAAATTCTTTCGAAATTTCAAATTTTCATTTTTGAAAGGTATATAGTCCTTATCGAAAACATTTCACTTTTATATATAAAAATATGGCCATCCTTAATAATTTTGATGTATGCACAATTTCAAAATACAACCAAACACAAATTTCCAAAGGATGATTCAAGGATAGATTTCAAACAAACAGAAATTCAAAGTTATAGGACTCTAATCAAATAGAATTCTAATTCGAAGATAAACTCAAACGAAGATGAGATAATTTAATTACCAAATGGAGGATAGATAAGCCTATATAAATCGCGGGAGAGCTTAACCGGTCAACTGAGACTTTAGGAATATAATCAATACCGAAATCTAAGGCAAATCGACCTTCGATCGCCAGAGATAGAATCCGGGTAGAGCAGGAGATAGATAGCATCGACATCCGAGGATACAAAAATCTTCAGTGAATCAATGCCAATTGTAAAGGAGTTTCACCCCTTTACAAATCATTCGAAGATTTACGGAATACCAATCTTATAGAGGTCATTCCAAAGTGGAGTTATGGAATGCTCCAAAATCAAAGGAATAAAATAGGGACAAGACTGGATTTCAGAACAAGTGGGAGTGTTCCAAAATTCAAGGAATCTTAATTGATAAGAATCCTAACCAAGAGATTACTAAACAAGGTGGATTCAGAAGGGATGAAGTTTAGAAAATCTTGATTTCAAAATAAGAAAAATTTTATACCAAAATAATCTTTGAAAATCCTTTAAAAATCATTTGGAAATCATTTTATACTTTGAAAATACGTTCTCTCACAAAGAAAGGATTCTGAGATTGATTTCACTCATTCTAGGGTATTTCTACCCTATCTCTAATGAGTTTTTGCTCCGCAGGCTAAGGTTTGCCTAAAACCTGGCTCTGATACCAACTGTAACAACCCGATATTTTCAGCCATTCGCATCCGCACATGTCGGACTTGAATTGCTCAAAATACCACGTTGTAAATAAATTTGGAGCAAATGAAATACAATCACAGAATCACAGACACAGAAATATCAGAATAACTCGTAGCGGAAAATAAAATACATAGTAGTTCATGAAGCTACTACGGCAGAGTCTCAAACCAAATACATAATACAGTCTGAAAACAACATAATAGAAATCCCAAATACATAGAAGTTCACTAATACATGAGATAAACTAGAATAGCTGAAACAGAAAGTAGATATAAATGTAGATAAGCAGAAACTCTAGCAAAGACCAGCTCCAGAAAGAGAATCCAAAGCTGTGAATACTCAGGCTGACCCGAGCGTAAAGTAAAACACAAAACACTCGAGTCAGGACAATATATACTTATATAATGTAAACCAACTCAAGTGAACTGTAGTAGAAATGCACAATAACTTAAAGGATGCTTGGGATCGCCCATCCTTTAAGAATCAGTTAAACTATAAATTAAATACATCCCGTAGTTAAAATTTCAAAATGGTATTTTATACTTCAAAATAAAATATCATTTCAAAATTCAATATCATTCAAAATCCATTTCATAGTATCAAAATATAATATTTTCCAAACCACATTCATATTTGTTTAATTTAAATACCACTACAAAACACATTTCAAAATAGTTTATATTTCGAAACAAATTACTTCCTTTTAAATCATTAAAATGAAGTTATTATATTTAATAATTATATTATTAAATTTCTAAAAATTTAAACTTTTCAAAGTTCATTCACTTAAGTTTGTCAAAACAGTGAAAATTCACCTTTCGTAGCATTTAGAAAATGCTACGAAAGTTACATTCAAAACAATTCAATTTAACTAAAGACAGCATTTTAAAAATGCTGTTAATTAACTTCAAATATCCAATATAATTTCCCAAACCATTATATTTTTATTTAAATCATTTTTAACTTATAAAATCATATATTTTCACTTATAAAACAATTATTGAAATACCCTTATATTCATGATTTTATAAAGTTAAATTTCATTTCAAAAATCAATATTTAATAATAATTCACTTATTAAATTCCAACATTAAATTTTAAATTCATTAAATTAAATTTAACTTAACACTTAAGTTTAAAATTTTCAAATATAACTTAAATTCATTTATATTTACTTAACTTAAAAATTCACTTTTAAGCCAAATTCACAAATTTCCAATTTTAGTTATATTTCAAAATTTCAACTTAAATATTCATTCATTTCACATTTTCACTTTATTCAAAAATCATTAATATATTATAAAATCATTTTAAATTAATTTAACTCAAAATATCATAAATTTATTATATTTTCATATTTAATTTAAATTCCATTTATCACCAAATTATAATTTCCAAAATAACTTACATTTCAGATTTTCTAATTTTACCATTTATTTATTTCACTTATAAAATTTTAGAAAATCAATAATGCTTTACAAAAATCATTTTTATTCAAATTTAAATCAAAATATTATAATATTTAGATTTCTAAAATATTTTAAAATTTTAGAAAAACATATTTTAACAACGGGTCTGTATTTCATTTTCTAGCCTAGGTAAAGTGATACGGGTATATATCATTTCAACCCGTAATTTACAAAGAAAATCCGGGTTTGATCATTTCAAACCCGCAATCCCAAGTAAAAGAAAATAATTGAAAATCATTCAGGCCTATCATTTCAGCCCATAACAATTTTCTCCTATTCTAAAGTCTGTTCGGGTATGTATCTTTTCAACCCATAGTGATTCTAGTCTACAGGGAACTTGCAGTGTGATAAACTGATAAAAATAACAGAACAACATAATATAACAGAAACAGATGTTATAACAGGTGTATAAGCATGGGTGAATATCATATAATCATAATATAGCAGGTGTAACATGATAATGCATTTTACATACTCAAAAGGGGTCAATTTACTAGTTATATATGTACATATTGTCTGGTGAGAATAACTCACTGTTTTGAGCTGGAGACACAACGACGAATGCACGAATGAGATCCAAACAAGCACGATAACACGACACGAAGATGAGTGGAAGAGCCAAAGATTAATTCTCCTTGGATACATGAGACAAAACAAATAAATATAACATAAGTTTTCAACCCAAATTCAATTAAACAAAGCTAGAAATGAATACACAAAACATCACCGAAGTGTTTGCACTTGCTTTCTACCACCTATGCTTCAACTCTAGATCTGAAATGGCACGGTGAAAGGCATGGTTTGGATCTGGTTTGGGTTCTTAAAGGTCGTCCTAGCATGGCAAAATGATGGAGCAAAGATATATGAGCATGAACTAACACTACAAGGCAAATACTATGGATTCCTATGCAGTAGAGGGCTCGGCCAAGGCCAAGGAGAGCACGGACAGGTCTGTAATGGGCTGGAGGATGATGTGGCAGTAGGCTCATGTCAGGAATTTGCTGCTGGTGGTGGTGTATGGTCGTCCAAAGTGATGGAGAGAGGTGGTGGAACAAGTTAGGCTAGGTTATGAACAATTAGGTGGAGTTTTGTTCATTTTTAGGTGGGTCTTCTTCATCAAGGGGAATGGCCATGGCTTGGTCCTGGGCCGGAGGAGGTGATGACCAGATGTGGTGGTGGTGGAAGAGGCCAAGGTGGAGGAGGAAGGAGGAGCTGAGCATAGAAGGTGAGAAAACAAGTGCAAAATCATAAGAAACAAGTAAAAGTTGCATAGAAAAGAAGAAAAAAATTAGCAATCTTCATGGAAATGATGGAGGCCGAAATTTTAGAGATGAGAAATGGAAAATTCACGTGAAATGATGGAGGAGTCGGCTGAAGATAGGAAGTTATGGCAGAAAATTAAATGAAAAGTAATGGTTGGAGTTGAAAAGGTGAGAATACAAAGAGGCTTAAGAAATAAGAAGTCACAAAACCTTTCATATTTCTCATATATATTTATATACATTTAAATAACTGAAAATACTTATAATTTCAGTTAAAATTCGAAAATATTACAGATAAACAAAATATTAATAATTAAATATTAATTAGATATGATTAAAATAAGAAAATAGCATAGAAAATTAAAACTAGTCTAGAAAATTTGAAATTAAATGGAACAAACTCTGAAAAATTTATATGTACATGAAAAATATTTATAAATAAAGATAATAACATAAAATAAAAATTCATTCACAAAATAAATATATAAATTTTAATTAAATATAATTTAAATGAAGATAATAGCAGAAAAATAGAAAACAACCTTTAAAAATAGGAAATAAATACAGTAAATTTTGAAAAAAATTTGTTATCACTTTAAAAAATATTAAAAGACAAAATATATATAAAATAAAATATTAAAATAAAATATAGCAAAGAAAAAATAAAAAAAGGCAAAATTGCAAAATAAAACAAATTATACCCAAAATTGAAATGTACATAACTTTTACAATTTAAATTCATTTTCAACGAAACGAAAAGCAGTATTCAAGTTATTAAATCTATTTTCATAATAAAAGATAAAATTTAAGAATTTAAATATTTAAATTTGAAATTTAAAAGTCAAGATTTGACCAGTTTGAATAGAAAATCATCTCATAGTAAAATATCCAATTTATACCGGTTTGAAATTATAATTCACATAATAATCAACATTCATATTTAAAAAAATAAAATGTTTGAAATAAAATAAGTTTAAAATAATTTCCAAATAAAATAAAGCCAAATATTAAAATATACATAGAAATCTAGGGTTGTTACACTCTCCCCCACTCAAATCTTTTCGTCCTCGAAAAGGAAGGAAGCGGAGAAACAACAAGAAAGAGAAATAGGTTGGAATACATCCCCGAAAGAAGGTAGGGAAAAAAAAAGATAGCTAGGAGGTAAAGCAGGTTGAAAGACAAGGATGAACCATTATTTGAACCATTATACATTTCAATTTTTCTTTTTTTTTTTAGTATGATGAATAGTCATTTGATTCAAATCTGATGGTTCAAAGTAAATAATATTTAAAACATTTTAAATTTTTAGAAGGGAAAATAACTGATCAAAATATTCTTTATATAGTATTTTTATCAAAATACTTTTATAACTAGATGTCTTAACAAGTTTACTTTCGTTCCTGCAGACTCTGGCTATGCGTTGATCAGGCGCAAAGCTAGAATTCTCCAGGTACTTGGTAGACTTGTTTCAACACCTAGTGAAAATAATGAAAACACTTTTAAAAACTGATATGGAAAGTACAATCCAAACAAATCAACCAAACCGAAACAGTTGTCTAACCATGGATCGCAGATACACAATGGTTACGCCTAGATCACCCAGGAAACAATCCGTATCTGTAAGCTTTCTCAGCCCTGCGAGTTACGCCATGATGACGAGTAGAATGCAGGATACACAATGGTTACGCCTGGATCCCGCAGGAAACAATTCGTACCCCCAGGCCAGCTCAGCCAGGCATTTGCGCTACTAATGCGACCTACATAGAGTGCAGGATACACAATGGTTACGCCTGGATCCACCAGGAAACAATCCGTACCCCCAAGCCAGCTCAGCCAGGCATTTGCGCAATGTAGTCGCGATCATAAGACCATGGAGATCGCCTTGGAATTCGATGGACACTCGAGTATCATATCCGAAAAACCCAAATCAAAGAGAGAGAATAATATCGATAGAATGAATCCACAATGTGGCCACAAAGCGGATATCAAGCAGAAGGCACTTTCCATATCTTTACTTCGAAAATATGTATCATATAGTACCTTTCAAAATCACTTTCAAATATCATACTTATATAAAGTCCATTTTATATAAGATTTCATTTCAAATCAATTACTTTTCAAAATACTAGTATATCAAATCACACTTATATAGATTTCGATTATATAAGATTTCACTTTTCAAAATTGGGTACCTTTTCAAATCAACAGTTTTCAAATCAATAGTTTTCAAATCTACTGCATACTTATACAAATCAATTTTATATAAGTTCGATAACTCCCAAATCAAAGTATTTTTTTAAAAAAAAAAGGTTCTCAATTTTAATTCATTTCAATAGTATTTCGGTTTAAAAATCATATATGATTTCACCAAATCATTTCTTCCAAACTGACTAAAGATCGTGCAATATTGAATATTGACTAAACTATCTACTAGTGTAGAATATAAACATAAAAGTAAATAACAAAGTAAATGATACCAGAGATTTTTATACTGGTTTGAACTTCCAGTTCTACATCCAGTCTCAAACTCCTTCTAGAATTCAAGTATCAACCTTCGCTTGACCCGGAGAAACAGATATTACACTACCTGAGCAACCAAATAGGACTTTTACCGCCTAAGCAACATAATAGGACTTCAAACGCCTGAGCAACCAAATAGGACTCCCAATACAAATTAGTAAAATTGTTTCTGACTGAATATGCTCTTGATAGCACTGATAAGTCAATAACATACACCCTTCCTATAATTTCTCCTTGGTGGTATATTATGTAATTCGTGAAGATAGGAAGTTTATTAAATCACTAATGAAGTTTGCTTGAATAAACAAGTAATATAGAATGCAAATGGCAAGTTAGTTTAGACAAATGAGAATGAGAATGAGAATTATAATCAAAATTGGTGATTGAAACAATGGATTTCATGGCCACATATAGCGATTAAGAGTTGCAATTATTCGTGAAAAGTAGCCATAAAAGAATATGGGAGCGACTCTTGAACCAAGAGTTATTTCTATTCGCTGAAATGAAGTGTCTTTTCAAAATATAGCAATTATGAAGATTCAGCCGTCTGAATGAAACAGTTCAACCAGCTGAACCGATGTAAAATCAAATCAGCAAGAAGACAGTGCAAAATTCGTACAATTTTAGCCGGCTGAATATCAACTTCAGTCATTTGAATGTCCAAAAAAAACTGTGCACATGCACTGATTTCAATCGGCTAATTGTAGCCATTCAACCGGTTGAAATATGTATTTTTGGCATATAAAGAATGTTTTGAAAATATTTTAGTATATGAACTATGTTTTAAAAACTTTAGCATATGAACTATGTTTTGAAAAAAAATTAAATTGCATGTGCATGCATATACCACTTTGGAGAGATTTTAACATGAACACCTAGACTCCAACCATAGAATAAATATATTACTAAACCTTCTATTTGGAATATGGTTGTAATCTATTAGATTATTTCTCGAGTACAACAGTATCTTCTCCTGCAAATATGGTTAGTTCATATAATATTTACTTATATAGTTGTCGTAATTGAAACATCAAAATTCAAGGTTCTAACATGGATTTCAGCAATTGAGGATAGCTGAGGATAGCTAGTAGAAGACCGCTTTTCGCATCCAAAAGAAATATATGAATGGGAAGCGATTCCTTTCGGGTTGACGAATTCCCATTCTTACTTTGTAAATTTGATGAGTAGAGTCTTTAGGAGGTAACTAAATAAGTTCGTTGTTACGTTTATAGACTATATTCTAGTGTTATCCAAAAATGAGGGCAAGCATGAAAATCACTTAAGGGAGGTACTAGGGACTTTGAGAAGGCACCAACTAAAAGCTGAATTTTTAAAGTGTTATTTCTGGAAGAAGAAAGTGAGATTTCTTTGTCATATTTTTCCAAGAAAGGATTGTCTGTAGATCCTGCAAAGGTAAAAGCTATTCAAGGCTGGAAGATTCTGAAGAACGCCATGGAATTTAGTAGTTTTCTTGAGTTGACAGGTTACTAAAGGAAATTCATGAAGGAATTTGCCAAGATGGCAGTCCATTAACTTACTTAACCAAGAGAAAGTTAGATTTTACATGGATAAGAAATGCATGGAAGTATTCGAGAAGCTGAAGGAGTTGTTGACTAGTACGTCGGTGTTTACTATTCCAGATGGGACGAAGCCGTTCACAATATACACCGACACATGTGGTACGGGATTAGGATATGTTCTTATTCAAAAAGTTAGAGTGATAGACTATATAAGTAGGCAATTGAAGGACCATGAGAAGAGGTATCCAACTCATAACTAGGAGCCAGCGGCTATTATCTTTGCTTTGAAGCTATGAAGGCACTATCTTTTAGGAGAAAGGTTTGAGTTATTCACCGACCACAAATTTCTTAAATACCTATTTTTCCAAAAAGATTTGAACCTTAAGCAGTAGAGGTGGATGGAGTTCATAGCATCAAATGATGTTGAGATACAGTTTAACCTAAAAAGGGGAATTTTGTTGACAACTCCCTTAGTTGGAGGCATGCTGCTCTTGGTGCTATATACGAGTGGAGGCAATTGGAGTTCCTCTCGAATTTCAATTTCCAACTGCTAACGAAACCCACTCTAGGCAATTTGGCATCAATGGAAATAAGGCCAATGTTGATGGACAGTATCGAGCTGGAATAGAAGATAATACATGACAATAGCAGGTATTTTGGACAAGCTAAGTAGAGGAGAACATTCCCCTCATGGCAGTAGGTATGCAATTGATGAAAGATGATGTTTGAGAAGAGATGAATGTCTTTGTGTTTCTATGGTGGAGGATGTTTTAGAGATAGTTTCGACTGAGTGCCACCATTCATCCCGATGAAGAGAAAAGATATATAGGGATATAAAGCGAATTTTCTATTGGTCGGGGATGAAGAAGAGGGTAGCAGAGTTTTCCTCGAGGTGTTTGACATGCTATAAGGAAAAGGCAGAACAAGGGAAGCTCGGAGGACACTTTTTACCGCTAGAAGTACCAACTAGGAAATGGGAGCATATATTGATGGACTTAATAAATGGGTTGCCTAGGAGTCAAAGAGGCAATGAAGGTATTTGGATTATAGTAGATAGACTCACTAAAAGTAATCACCTTATTCAAGCTAGGAGCAACAGGACTACGACATCCTTTGCGCACATTTATATTAAAGAAATGGTACATCAGCACGAAGTTCTAGCTAGCATTGTGAGTGATAGGGACCTTTTATTCACTAGCGAATTTTAGAGCAGTTTGCAGTAAGCTTAGGAACAACACTGAATCTTAACACCACTTACTACCTACAGACCGATAACCAGACGGAAACAGTGAATAGTATTTTGGAGGATTTGTTGAGATCTTGCAACATGGATTTTAGAGGACCTTGGAAGTAGCATTTACCCTTAGTAGAGCTTTCATACAATAATAGTTACTAAGCGATGATTGGCATGACACCCTTTGAAGCATTATACAAGAGGCCACACAAATTGCCTAATTGTTGGTGGGAGTCCATTAACAAATTTCTATTGCACCAGATTTAATCCGTGAGACCTCGAAAAAGATAAAAATGATTAGATGCCAAATGAAGGTTGCACAAGACCGTCATGAATCCTATGCTGACAGGCAAAGGAAGGAATTAGAGTTTGCGGTAGAACGCATGGGTTTCCTTAAGGTTTCCCCTCTTAGAAAGGTTATGAGCTTTGCATATCGAGGAAGTTGGCACCAAATTTATTGAGCATTTCTCGATTTTAGAAAGGGAAGCAAAAATTGCATATCGAGTATAGCTTTCGGATAAGTTAGCAGGAGTCCATGACGACTTTTATGTTTCTCACTTGATGAAATGCCTTCATGACACCTCCATTATAGTAGAGTCTGATCAATTAGTAGATATAGAGATAGATCCAACAACACCCTATGCCACCGCGTGCATAGTGGAGCATGAAATAAGGTAGCTTCGTAACAAATAAATTAGGCTGGTCTGAGTACAATGGGTAAATAATCCAGTGGAAAGCACGTAGGAGATTGAAGAGAAGATGAAGGCTTCTCATCTTGATCTTTCCTCTGACAAACTTTCTCTCTCCAATATTTAGGTTTTTGGTTGCATCGTGGTTGCTAAATTGGATGGTAGGAAATGGTTGCCACACTTTTTAATGTTATTTTTTCACTCATGTAGAATCTTATGCATATTTAAGATGCTTCCATTAGCACTCATGTTTTTTTTAACTCATGAGCTCACCTATAGTATGTTGCGTAAAGAATTACATTGCACTTTTGGTTGGGTAGATGATTGAGTAGGTAACTTGGTTGTATAATATGGATGTTGAGTGCGGGTTACACTATATGACCTTTATAGATTTCGAGGACAAAATCATTTTAAGGAGGGAAGAATACACTTTATAAAAATTAATAAGAAATTAACTAATTAATAACAAAGCTAAAAATGGTGATTTTTAAATGTCAAAATTTGACCACAAAAGTTATACTATTGCATTCGTGGTGATTTTCTGATCAATTTTCATATATAAAATTTTGCAATTGGACTTCAAATGGAAAAGTTATTAACGTTTAAAGTTTTCGAATTTAAACTAATTCTAAACGAATTTAAATTTAAAAATCTAACAAATGTTAAGGTTTAAATTAAAAACGCTAATAAATATTTTTAATGTTGATGGATTCTTAAGGTTTAAGAAATGTTAAATAATAAACATTAACATTAAATAAGGAACTAAATAAAGCAATTAAGGTAGAAATAAATCCACGTTCCAAATAGGGGCCAATCGACCCCCTCACCATGACCGGTCGACCGCTTGGGAGTGAGCGGTCAACCGATATTGTGAAGGCGGCTAGGGTTTTATTTGGCATGAATGGCCCATATTTTATTATTTTAAACCAACTTAAATCGTACGGCTTGAACATCTTCTAACCACTATAAATAGGAGGCTATTCCCTTCACTTTTATTTACAAAATTATTTGGAAAGCTAGTGAAACTCCATCGATCTTCTTCCACGATTAGATTTAAGAATTCAAATTTAAGGGAAAACAGTAATAAGCTTATATTATATATATATCCATACTTTTATTTTTATTCTTTCATAACCCTAGAATTCTGAATCTAATTTATATACAATTTAATTATTTAATATTTCAAAAAATAAGAAGTTTGAAGGAGAAATTAGGAGCGGGCGTGAATCAAATCCAAAGGAAGGCAAGCAAATTATCTGTAAGAGGAAATCTTAGTTTTTCACGTTTTTAGCATTTGTATGGTAGATATTTGGATCTTCATATGCCTTAGAGAATTTCTTAACGAAAACCTTAAAATTAAAACCCCAAAATGAAATTTTAATTCTTATGCTTATTGGAACCTCTATTGTTATGCTAAAGGTTTCTAAAAAGAAAATAAGTTAGGAAGCGTGTGTCCATGAGAAATAACCACTAAAAGGTACATAGATATTTCCAAACACACTGATGATTTTTAACAATGTACTTGTGTTAAAATCATCTTTAGGTGTTTTAATACCCGACATTGGATTTGCAAGATATTGGGAATGTTCCAAATGATATGCAATGGCACCTTATTAATGTTTAATACAAAATGTGTAAGATGGACTCTTTATGCATTGGCAATAGGAATTATCATACATACTATATTGTTTGTGATGTTGTGATTTTTTATTTATTTGATACATGAAGTAAATATCAAATCCAAATAGATACCATTAAACGGTTGTTTGAGCTGTTCTCATGTATTTATGAAATACTAGAAAATTGTCTGTAGAAACAAAAAAATCCTTATAAAGGAGTGTTCGGACTTAAACTTCATTAGTGATTTGAGTATAATATGTCAATAATAAATTCAAGTTAAGAATCATTAGTTTGAAAATGTTCCAAGTAAAAGAGATTGTGGCTGATTTAATGAAAAGGCTAAGCACATAGACTTGAACAGAGCCACAATAAAAGCAATATGTTTGTGTGTATGTATATATATATATATATATAATAAATGCTCAAATTTATAACTGAGCCAGGGTAATTCCAAATTTTGAGAATCTCATAACATTGTCATATGGCAATAATTTCGTGATATAGTTTATAACATAACTTAAAGTTCACTAGAAATCGAGAGACATACTCTGAATTGTTCCACATGATAAAATATTTTATCCGCGACAAGTAGAGTTGATTGACAGAGTAGATAATTGAAGCATAATAACATACCCGTTCATCGAAGGACTGGCCCGATTAGTTTTGAGAAAACCGATTGGTGAAGTTGGAATAAGATTCCATAATTGACCCCAGGTGCAAGTGAGATATTGTTACCATTGGGGCAATTATGTAATTTGTTATATATTTCTAACTCAATAACCAATCATGTTTGAAATAGAGGTGTTTTCTTTCTATTATATACTTGATATAATGTGTTATGTTAATTTATTAATTTAATTAAAATTATATTTAATAGAAAATCCATAAATGGTAAGTTTTGTGATAGTAATTACAAAGTGTTGTAACCGTGAGTAATTTATTACAATTAAAATAAATGTACCATTTTAAATATTCCTAGTCAAGATGTATCGAGACTGGACATCGATGAATCCGTTGAGACTAGAGTATGTAAGGTTATCCAAATGTTAGGCTGTGTATTACTCATAGTTGCTAGGTGCACAAAGGGGTTACGTACTGATAATTATTGAGTAACTATGGAATGGCTCACTCGATTGTTTTCTGTTGGTTAATATAACAAAGATCAAATAGAAAATATAGATGTGACAAAATTACATAGTTCTCTTGACTTAAGAATACTATTGATCTTTAATGTGGAAGCTCCACTTTGATTTTAATTAAATCGTGGTACGACATCCATCAAATGACTATAGTTCGGTCGAGTGGAAGCATTGGAAGTGGAACAATATTCAAAAGAGGATCTGTCTCCTCAGTTATATGAGGTTACTATCACGGTCAACTGAAGTCAACTTAAAGTCAAAGTCTTCGGCCAGAGCATTTTGGTTAATAACAATCGTTACTACTATACTAAGGACTTATTGCTTGGACTATGGAGTCAAATATGGATAAAATTAGAATTATGACCATTTCCAAATTTCATAAGTCCAAACTGATATAGTTTTGACAAAAAATTTCGTGTAAATAATTGTCACCGTCGGGTGACGCTTTATAAAGTAGAATTGGATTTTACCAAAAAAAAGTAAGAGACAAATTTGACCAAAATTTCATACCACCTGCTAAGTGACGTATAACCGTTAGTGGTTAGCACCAAAATTGGTCACTAACACCCTTAAGAAAGATTGTGTAGAGAGATGAATGAGGATAGTAAATTAAAACAGAAGACAGTATGTAAATTTAAATGCAGAGAACAAGAACACCACATTTATAGTGGTTCGGCGTAACTGCCTACGTCCACTTTGAAGTTAGTCTTTATTACTTTACTTGATAATTGTTTATAGATACAATCCATCTCCAATTACTTGAATACAGTTGCAAAGTTGAAAGATTAAGTCTTGAGCGAGTGTTGAATACGGCAGAGTTTCCCCAGTGTTCTTGAAAAAACCGTTCCTTTTTACTGTTCCCCTGCCTCTCTATTTATAGACGAGTATGGGTTGGACTTCCCTGGTGGGCTTCGTAGCTGAATACCTCGGTCCAACTGGAGTAATCTATGTGTGCCGATCCATAGGTGCCGAACAGCTGAATGCCGAATAGGGCATGAATGCCAAACGATCTTCTCGTGCTGAACTGAATGATGCCGAATGATATCCTTATGCCGATCGAAGTGAGGCCGAACACTCTGAATGCCGAATGAAGTATTTGTGCCGAACGATACCGGAAGCCGAACCAGTGTGTTGTGCCGAATGACTCTGGATGCCGAATGCTAGGCGAATGCCGAACGAGATTTATGCCGAATAGGGTGATGTGCCGAACGAGGTTTGGATGCCGAGCAATATGGGCTGCCGGACAATTCTGCCATGTCGAAGGTTCACACATGCCGAACGATATACACTACCGAACGTCTCTCAATGCCGAATGCTCTGCCATACCGACCATTCCATAGATGTCGAACGAACTTGGATGTCGAGCACTCCTGGATGCCGAGCACTTCCGAATGTCGAGCGCTTCCGAATGCCGGATGCTTCCTGGATGCCGAGCGTTACCGAATGTCGGACGTATCGAGTCGCCGAACAATCCAGTTAAGCCAAACGGTAGGGATGCCGAGTACTTAGTTTCCTGGTCAAATCTCCAGGAAACACTTACCCCCCAAAGTGTATCACGTGACCGAACGTGATGCGCTTTGAATTACCTGTCCTCTGTACTTCACTTCGAATCCTGGGATCAATTCTCTCGGAGGTGTTTTCTTGTGAATACCAGGTAAGTTGATGTGTGCCGAACGACATGTGAATGCCGAGCAGAACAGCTGAAGCCGAATGCTCCATGTATGCCGAACGGCTTTGTATGCCGAGGCCGAATGATGCATCTCTGACCGGTACCACCGATCATAGTCTCTTCGACTTCCCCTCTTCTCCTATAAAAGTCAGCATTTTCTTCCTTCTTCTCTTTTCACTTTTTTCCTACGCTATCCTGTATTCATGAATCTCGTCAAACTTCAAGAATCTTACTGCCCTTCTTTCCTCGAACTTCATACCCTACATCACCCTTTTCCCAAGTCACTCGGAACTAACCAAAGCCGTGCCTTTAATTCCAGAGTTCTCCCGAGCTATTTGCTAGGTATCGATACCTTCTTCTTAACTGCTTTCCCTGACTAAAAGTTTTAATACGAGGCTTAAACTCGTAACTTAGATCCGTGGCCAATAGGTATTTGGTGGATGAAAGGATCGAACTGTGATTAGGATGTTTTTTAGGGATGGATGATGAGGTGGAAAGGAGAAGTGGCCAGGGATGATCACACGAGGGAGTTGTTGGGAGATGTATTATGGTTCTCTTGTGCCGAACGGGAATGGAGGGAGAAAATAGAGGAGAAGTAGGAATTGGCTAGAATGCCGAACTGCACGGTCCGGTTTGACTCGCCGAACGATTCGTCCTCGTTGTTCTGTATGGTTAAGGACGGAGTGCCGAGTGTTGGGGCTCGGCATAACTCTTGTTCAGCATGATTTACCACATGCCGAACAGTGGAATGGAAGGATATGAAGGGAGTATGAATCAGTTAGGATGTCGAATGTTATTTCGGCCGAACAGAACTTAGGCCGAACGGTACTTTGGCCGACTGCTACCTAGGCCGAACAGCGCTTTGACCGAACGATACCCAGCCGAACAATGCTTTGACCGAACGATACCTAGGCCGAACAATTTTTTGACCGAACACTTCGACCGACCAATAGTTAGGCCGAATGATAGTTTGGTCGATCAGTATCTAGGCCGAACGACACTTGGGCCAAACGATAGTTTTGCCGGTCGTTATTTAGGCTGAACAACATTTTAACTTTGCCTGAATCATAAGACAAAAACAAAGACATGGACCTAATCAAACTGGCATATCAAACTAATCTAGACTGATAACTATCAAACTGGCATATCAAACTAATCTGGACTGATAACTTCCCAGTTGCAATCATCATAAGCCAGAACTGAAGTCGATAAAAACAGGAAAAAGCTTTCGGCATATGATGTCAATGTCCGAGTCCAAAATTAAAAACATTGCAAGGCTGGTTTTCGAAGACATTCAGCGATGACCGGGGGGGGGGGGATTTATGTTGTTAAGTCTAACGTCAATTATTTTTCGAGTATAGTTCAAACAGGTGCTCTGCTAAATCCAATATTTATCGGAGATGTCCATAAAATCTAGCTCTGTGACGATCTCAGATAGACCTGGGCCGTATTCAAAACAAGAAGTCATAGATATTTCAAACCCGTCAATCTCCTCTGCCCATAACTTAGCTCCCGACGCTCTGGAGGCGGCAATTTTCTTGGACAACCCTATTGATTCACAGGCTTCGAAGGTCAATGAAGCTGCGCTTCGGCAAATATGCTCCATCCATGGAACCCCTTTCGACGACGTGCTAGTTCCATCGGGGCACAATCGTCCACACTTGCCACCAGTTGGATAAACGGCTTGTAACAAATTTATGTGTTGGGTTGGCAGTGTGCCGTCGTTCAATACATAGCTACGGGACGTTCTGCAATACATCGACATTGCCCGGTCGCAACTGCACCCGAACGATCACGCCTTCATCTATGGTACCTATATCCTTTTCATGACCATCTTCTCTAGGCCTCCAACTCTGGGTGATATCAGATATGTATATATATAGTCAAGAAGCGGAGAGATAGCCCCTCCTTTGTGCTCCTCGAGCCACACCAATAATGCCAGATTTTAACCGGGGCGTGGAGCAAGTTTGCCCTGTACAAACAGGATGGTTCTATGTGCGTTGCCCTCCTGGTTTCGCGAGGAGATGAGTTAATGGAAGTAAGTCTTTTCTCTGGATCGATATTCGTTCTTAGTCGGAGCTATGCCTTTTCTAACTCTTGTTTCATCTTTTCAGGTATTAACCCACGTCCTGATGGCCGTGGGTATTCTGAGGCCGTCGAGGTTATTCGAGCCCTTCCTGCCGAAGAATGAGACATCCTGACTCTCATTTAGAATGAGCCACTTACAAGGTTTGGGCTGTTGGCAGAAGGCCACAGATAAGCCTTCCACAAAGCGTTACCGTTCCCAAGACTGCCTCTGGCAAAGGGAAAAAAATTAGCTAAGTCATCAGCACGTCGCACCCCTGACGCATCGGAAGAGGGGGAAATCAAAGAGGATGAGACACCCGAGGCACAAGATGAGAATGTGGGTCCCACTCAGGAACGATGGCCGAAGTGTACGATATTGAAACGTCATCTTCCCCTTCGAAAGGGAAGAAGAAATTGATGTATAAGATAAGAAGGAGAAAGTTGGCGGAACTTCTAAAGTTACACTCATTCCGATGGAGAAAGAGGCTTCTTCTCAACACTTAGAAAGTTCTTTAAAGGGCCTATCGAACCTCTCCATACCCGATGATCTGCTTAATTATGATTTTGACGATCCGGAGGAATTCAAGCTTCATTCGCCCATCAGAGGCGATGCAGGCGCTCTTGCCCCAAGTCAGGGAGAAAAAACTCCCATTACTAAAGCAACTGGACCGTCGGGGGGAAACATTAGGGCACACACAAACACGTGCACTTCACCTTGCACTTAGATTTTCATCATCGCTCTACCCTTTGCTAGTTCGTTGTTATTTAAATTTTGTGCAGGTAACATGGGGCGTACACACGGGATTGATCGCCTCCGTGGGTCGTCTGTCTTCCATAATTCTGGGCGTGACTCAGGTTGCGGGAGGCGTTGGGACAGAGACGATGGTGGGGATAGGGATTATCATTCCCGGGACTCATCACCTCGGATGAAAACATACTACCAGCCCAAGTACCACCAACATCCCCCTTCTCACTCGAAACAAAACAAAGATAAGCACAGCTATAAGGGGTCGTAAACCGATGTCTCCCGAGACCAACACTCCGATTCCTCTTCCACTTGACATTCCCGGGATCCTCAAAGGAGAGCTGAGCTTTCAAAGCCTTCTCTCCCTTTTCCTGCAACAGATCCAACAGTGTCGGAGAGACTGGCAGAGCTTAAAGCTAAATTTCCAAAGATTTGCTTTGATGGTCTGAAGTTCCTTCCGGCGATCCACCCTATACCTGGAGATGTTAAACAGAGCGCCATCACCTGCACCAACGACGTCTATGTTCAACATGACGCTTTTGTTCATTTGGTTGAAAAAATTTCTGAAGTCTTCATGGAGCGCCAACATGAGATCGATCGCCTGGAGCTCGAGGCTATCCACGACAAAGATATCATTAAGGCTCAGGACGAAGAGCTTGCGCCTTATAGATCTCAGCTCGAGGCCGCCCAGCAGAGCGCCCAAGACACTGCCGTAGCCGTATCTCATCTGGAATCGACCCATAAAAAAGAAATCGACGAGGCGGTGCAACTCTACGGGGCCCTACCTCTAGAGAAGGACTCAGTCCAAAAGGAGAGGGATGCGTTCAGCCTTCGAGTCAACGAACTTGAGGAGCAGCTTCGTAAAGAGAGGGAAGAGAAAATGGCCGCTCAAGAAGAGGCACAACACTATTGTGACGAGATCGTCACTACTCGACTCCTAAAGGAGAAAATTGAAGATGAGCTTTCTAAATTTGAGGCGCTGAAGAATAAAGCCCGCGAAGAGGGCAAAAAGATAGCATCTGCGGAAATCGACTCTCATCTTAAGGTGGCCAAGGAAGAAGGTAGAGAAGAAATCAAAACTGTGTTCGACCCGCTCATTGCCGAATTCAATGCCTGCGTTCTCATGCACCGAGACTTAAATTTTCTAGGTGAGGGATACCTCAAATCTTTGGTCGAGACGTGGGAGACCTTAATTGAAATCAAGAAGGCCGAACACGGTATCAAGGAGGTTGATGAGGGGGCTTTAATAAAAGAATTCCTTAAGGAAAATGAGCCTTCAGACCTGTCAACGGCTAAGGCCCTTTATTGCAAAGGCTTCCCCTCAACGAAAGGGAAAGAAGTTATCACTGGTCCATCCAGGGTTGAGTCTCTAGCTCGTGTGTCTACTCAGTCAGCCGGTCGACCAATACTCGATCCATTATAGCAGCATATCGGTTACAACCCGGAGAACCCTGGCCTTGGCTTCCACATTCTGTCTCCCATTCCAGAGGGTGAGACCCCTCCACTACAACAAAAAGACCCTTCGATAGCGTTTAAAAAATGTTATAAAAGGCTTTTACAGCGTTTTTATAAACGCTGTAAATCAATATATTGTAATAAATCAACGACCTATTATTGCAACAGAAAAAACGCTGTAAAAAATCATGTTTTTATAGCGTTTTTAAAATGCCATGAAAAGTATTATCAATGGCGTTTTTAGCATGTTATAAAAGGCTTTTATAGCGTTTTTATAAACGCTGTAAATCAACATGTTGTAATAAACCAGTAATTTATTAATGCAGTAGACGAAACCCTATAAAAAACATGTTTTTTATAGTGTTCTGAACATGCTATAAAAAGTCTTATTAATGGCGTTCTTTACAGCATTTTAAAAATCATTTTTACAGTAAGTACATATCCATTATCACATAATAATCGATAAATACATAAACACAATGTATCATTTCACACAATCATATATATCACATTAAACGAAAAATAACTAACCATTCAACATTCACATAGAATAATGCATAACATATCATAATATTTAATTAACATTACATTAGAAGTGTAAATAATACAAGTGATAAAAAGATCATACTACACATGACGATTAAATGTGCAAACCAAAGAAATTGTTATTTCAAAAGAACTTCAAATCACTAATATACAACAGCATGTTGCAATTCGTAGGCACCGTAGATGGGTAATGACCTATGAAAAAGAATTTCAACAATTAGCAATTATAACTATACATACATGCATATGTGTGTGTGTGTGTGAAACTTAATTATAAAAATTTATATGGAACTTAATTAATTTATGTTTCCAAAAGGAATGCATAGTTATCTGCTTGAAGTTTGACACTAGAATATGCATCTCTTGTATTTATAAGAAATATCATCACAGCTACAAGTAATGAACACTTAATCAAGGATTAGCACTGGTAAGTGGTGAAAAACCAGATGCGTGAATTACAACATCTGCATCAGGTTACGAAAGTGACAGAAAGCATAACTGTTGAACAGTAACTGGAAGTACCTTTTTTTTGGTTTCCTATGATTTGTGAAGAAATAAAAAACAAATCAAATTAGTAAACAACCAAGGTATCTAACATAAAGCACACACTATAGCTCAAGCTGACTTGTCCATAATTCTATTACTATACTCACAGTGGCACTAATAGGCTTCCATTGTCAGTTAAAGGAATTTCAGCAGTGCCATTGAATAGCAAGAACACAAACCTGTGGAAAAGTAGCGATATCAATGTATTACATCATTTTACTAAGCAATTCATCACTAGGTTAAAATCTTAATCTAAAAAAGGTACCTGGTCTTTCTGACCTACTTGAGTATTCATTGCTATCTTCATATTGCATATATTCCAGTGTGGCAATACAAACTATACAAAGAGTACTAACAAGGAGAATGATCAAAAATGAATCTCTTATAATTAATCTTGCACATGAAAAATTGTATAACAACATCTAAAATTTATCAAATTGTTTCTCTACATGTGCTTGTTGAGCATCAAAGTTATAAATGGCATTAAATGTATGTCGCCGAGTAAAATATTTTACACAATCTGAGAAGTAAGACTTACGATATTCACCGGGCATAAAGCAAAATGCAATGTACTAGTGCTTGAAAATGGTAGAGCATGAAGAAATATTCTATATCCAAACTAGAAATTTCGTTTTCATCTATTAACAAAATTCGATGAACTAACCATAAAGTACTAACCGTTTGAGGTGAAACATTGATCTATGCAGACCAACAAAGGTGCAAGTACTTCCAACAATTTCCTGAAAGAGAAGGAACTTTTATTTTTTGAATTATGAAGGCTAAGTTGTTAAATTGTATAAAGATATATGTCATAAGTAATGTGAGTTATATAAAAAAAATTGACCAGATTTGAAGGCTGTGGATCCAGAAAGTGCAAAAAATATTCCTATCGAATTCTGGGTAACCAGATGCACCTAAATGCTCAAGTCATCAACAGTCATGGGTGATAGTAAATTGGACACATTTTTACCTCTACGGTGTCCTGCAGCAGTTGCAAGATGTAACATCCCGCCTTTTCGCACACTTTAAACCGACGCATGTGCCAATTCAAAGCATACGCAAGGGCGGATTGTTATGGGGTAAATAAGAAAAATAGAGAAGAAATAAAACAAAATAGAATCTCATAGCGGAAGGATAAAATATAATAATCAATATACAGTTCATGATAACTGTTTACAAAATATTTATTTTACTTATACAATGAATATCAGAGTTACACATACCAATACAATCAATGCAGTGGAAATTTAGAGTGTGGTGCAATACTATAGATAATAATAATACGACTCCTTCGTCTTCGTCCTTCAAAGCTAAAGTCTTCGATCCTGAAACGCTCGGACTGACCCGAGCGAATTTGAAAAGACAAAAACACTCGAGTCAGACTAAAAGATCTTATGTGAGTTAAATTAACAGAAATAAATATGAGTACAGTAACTCAAGAGATGTTCGGGATTTACATCTCCTAAGGATCCGTTAAACTATTTACTATGTAGTATATTGCGCTATTATAATAGTGTCTATTTATAAAATAAACTTACTTTTAAATAGTGTTAAGGGGTTACCCATATAGCCCTTAACACAAATAATGCCAATAGTCTATACAGTACCGTAATACCTCCTGATCGGGAAGCTACCAGAGGATACTCCATAGGTACGACACAAATAGAAACTCGTAGTAAAGGCTCGGTATGGTAGGTGACACGGCACAACTAGGCAATGCCAGGGTAGATATACCAATTGCTATCCAGGCTGGTGGAAACGCGTAGCCGCAGTTACTGCCCACCTCGGACTAACTCCCCAAAATCAAAATATAGAAGTGGCCACTGAATCAATCCAAAATCAAAGTATAATATCGAAGAGGAGGGTCCGATCAGAGGAATGACCTCATTGGCCTGAGAATCGCTCCTGTTTTAGCCACCTTATGCCAACTCACGGGAGTCGGGTCCACGTATTTACCTTACAGGAAACGTCGTCACCACCTACTTCATTCTGGAATCTCCACCGCGTACACGGTTAGTCAAAGTGGTTTTCGGTATCGACAGAGAGTATGTCAGATATCTGATCCCGGTCACTTTGCCAACCCATCGTTATTATAACACCGCGGTCATTTAAAATAGTTTATACTTAAAAACCAGAATAAAAATCTCCATTTCAAAAACTATGAGTACGATATCATTTTAAAACCCAAAACAATATGATATCATTTTGTCCAAATATAATTCTTTCCAAAATCATACTGCTTTAAAATCTATAATATCTGGAAACCGAACATTTGAATTATACTTTCAAAGCATAATATTTCGAAATTCATATATTTTAAACCCATAACTTCTAACTTGAATGGTTTAGATATTCAACGGCATATAAAATAGATGGTTTAACTTTTAAGGTTACTCTGTAAAGAAAAATAATTTCCATGGCTTTACAAATATATTTCTTTATTTTAAGGTCTAAACCATAATTTAAATATCACTTTCAAGTTCCAAAAACCATTTCAATTTCTATATATATATATCCATTTGGAGTATTAATATTTCAAAACTAAAGTTGGAATTTATTCTTTCAGCAAATTAAACGTACTATTATTTAGTCTTGAATATTCACATCAAATCCATAAATAAAACTCCAATTCTAGTAATTAAACATTTTCTCAATTTTACTTTATACAAGAATATTCCTTTTTAAATCACAATCATCATCCAAAATAAACAATATCAATATATCTCTGATAATATAAACAGGTAATAACTGTCAGTTATATTAAAAATGAATTTAATAACTATTAAACTAACAGTTTATATTTAGTAATAATCTATATAACTGTTAACTAGCAGTTTATAGGCAAACAAATAAATTCTAACTATCAATTAATACGCAATAAATAAATTAAATTAACGGTTAAATTCAATAAATGCAATTCAGCAGATTTGAATGAAATAAGCATGCCAAATACTCATAAATAAATTCTATTCATTTCAAAAATTAATTTAACAAACATAAAAGCTTCTATTAGTTGTGAGTGGGTTAAAACACTCACCTTTGGAATTTAAATCGAATTTAAATTCAATTTAAACTCAAAATTTTGACGGTCTCCAAATCCATCCAAACCAGCGTCAAAACGTTAGAAATTCCGATACGATCCCAGCAAAACAAACCGCGCGTGAATCCGAGCTCGTATGCAAAAGTTATGGAAATTTGAAAAATGGAAAAATTCTGGTCCTGGGTCGACTTCGGGTTCGACTTCGGTGCGCCGCCTCAATTCCCCGGTGCTTGCTTGGAGTTTTCGCCAAAACGACCCGGAGCGACCTGAGTCATTTTCTTCCTGACCCGAAGTTGCTCTAGGGTTTTCTCCCCTGAAACCCGAAGCGCGACCAGAAGCTGCTGCAGATCCGAAATTTTTTTTTTTTATTTTTTTTTTTAAATTTGAATTTTTTTTTTTTTGAACTGACTAGATCTAGGGTTAGCACCCATTGAAGAAGAAGAGGAGCTTGAAGAAAGTATACGCTCAGATGAAAAGAAATTAGGTGGAGGCTAGGGCTTGTAGCTAGGTTTATATAGAGGGGTTAGAGATAGAGTAGATAGACCGTAGAATGAACGTGCGGAACAAACTATGGCCCAAAAAGCCCGCTATGCCTCCGGGACCGAATTTATTAAATCTATATATCCAAATAGGTAATTTAAAATATTCTGAACGCGATGGAAAAAGTTTCACGTCCAAATTTGATCGTATGAAGAAGTTATGCTGAAAACAAAATTTCCAAATTGATTCAAATTGATTTTAATTAAATTTGATTTCAAGGCGTTTCACGCCCGTACGATCAAACGACAAGTCCGATCGATACGAAACTTGAAACCCTATAATAATTCACCGATACGGATCCGATGAAACTGGTTTCATCGAAATCCGAGTCCGTGAAAAAAAAAGGCTATTTTTATATTCATTAAATAAATCAAAATAAATTACAAAAATCCAAATTTTATATTATATTCTAAAGTTGTCCAAATTTTATTACTTATATAATTTAATCAATTTCAAATGATTTAACAAGCTTGGATGTGAATTAAAATTATAAGTATGTCAATTTGCAGTGTTAATTTCTGCACTTTCCTATATTTAAGAATTATAAAATTAAATGCTCAAAACCCTGTATATTAGATTTTAACTTTTATATACTCATTCTTTATCCAAATAGGGATGCCACATACTTTGGTTCATGATTCACAATATTATTCTTAAAGTTCATTTTAAATTTCAGTAACGTAATATTTAACGTTAAATTCCCTTTATTTATGCAATAAGCGCAATTATTGAATTTGATACTCAAATTGATTTATAGATTCTGCTTTCAAAAAATCTATATCAACAATTTGGTCTAATTATAAATAGAATAAGTATTAACCTCATCTTATAGAATTAATTATTGCAATAAATCCAATTTACCATATCTTAAATCCAAATTAATAGATAAAGCTTGATTCCTTTATTAACTCCTTTGGTTTTCAATAAACCTTTTATGGTGAATATAAATTCCGATGTATAATTGAAACCTTATTTCCATTTGATTTCACTATTTCATTAAAAATCCTCATATTCCAGCTAAATTTCAACTAACGTATAAATTAGCTATTTCAATTTCATTTAATTGCGATTATCATACTATAGAAATTAAATTCCATTAAATAAATAAATAAATGTTGATTCCCATCTATTTACATTATATTACATTGGTACTTCTATTTACAACTTAGCTTTGTATAAATGTTTGAATGTAGAATCTTGTCTATTTCACGTATTAATTAAGCCTTAAAAATCAATTAATATTATATCCTTGGTCTAACCTCATTTTACCCATATTTATATTAATATATCCTTTGAATTAGGTAAATTACCATTGATTATCTACCTTAACTTATCAGACTCCACTAACGTAATGGTTAAATATTAATTCCATTTGAAAAAAAAACAATCCACAAGATTTGCATTTCACATTGCAAATGAATTCATAAATCTTGGCTTTCTTTTTCTTTGCTTCTTAAAGGCCAAATCAAACTACCCTATCATCACTAATTTATGGCAATTAATTGCAATTGATTCTCCATTAAACTACATAAGTTATCCAATTGAAACCTAAGTGAAACGTTTATTTATTTAAAAATCCTACTGTTTAAAAGAGTATATCATCTACGGTATAATTTACATTTGACCTGATTTCTCATATATTTCACACAACAGTGAATTCCAATTTCTACCAACATTATGTTTAATATAAATTGGAAATCCAAATCATTGGTATTTCACAACCTTATTGCGTACATTTACGTATAGTTACACTAAGTCCATACACTGATTCATGAATTCATTAATTAATACACAATTTGCCTTTGTTTTCTTATATTAAGTTTATTACCGTTTTTAAGTACATTCATTATCGAACAATATTCATAAAAAATTTATCTACACTTATTGCATTGGTTTATTCAACGGTCACCAAATGAAACAATCCTACTATTTATTTTATATTAAATGAATCCCATTCTAGTAAATATTTTATTAATATTCACTAATTCAACATTTATTGGTTTCTTAACATTAACTTTTAACAAAGTGTGACAATTACATTATCCAAAACTATCGTCATAAAAATTAAATTGTTACATTAAATTCCAATTACTATAACAAATTACTACATTTTGTCAAATAAATCTTAAAGCCTTTTTTTTTTCTAAATCAGGTTAGAAATTATATTAATTTAACTCATTTAATATTATTAATTTAACGGGTCGTTACAATCTCCCCCACTCAAAACTTTTCGTCCCCGAAAAGGAAAAAGAAGGGAGAAGGAAGAATAAAACATTACATCTTATTTCAAATATTAACTTATAAACAATAATTTACTAAATTAATTTCCTTAAATGAGATATGCCCGTTTTATAGTCATTATAACCTTTTATACTTAAATCATTAAAGTTTGGAAAATATTCAACAAAATTCTAAGTCCAAAATTTACGAAAATTTTTGGCAGAGTCTCCTTTGTACGGAGAGACTCTGGAGAAAATATAATATCAAAATATACAAATATATTACATATATTATCAAAATATTATCCCAACACGGGCAAAATTATAAAATAGCACTTTAAACGTAATCCGAAAACGTACCTATTTGTCGGGCAATACGCTTATTATTAGGGAACCAGAGCAGTAGCAGTGGCTTCCATAGCCTGCATTTCACTTATAAAATCTAAAAGGTTAAATATTTATTTTAAAGTGAACTATTCAAGTGGATTCAATCATTAATCAACCAAACAATTCAACAACCATCAACCTTACAAACAACATACATACACACACAAAGCAATCATTTAATCCATCAAACAAATAGTTGTTTGGGTTCAAACTTGAAATTTGTATGAAATGAAATTAACTATCAAGTGCATCCTTTACTCAACAGTCTTAGATGGAACAAAGATAGATTATTTATTCATCCAACAACTTCAAGTTCCTTACCCCACAATCATAAATCAAACAATACAATTCAAACCAACAACCAAATTAACTTATTATACATTTATTTCATGCTTCAGTGGTTTGATTTTCTTTCTTTCATTTATGGAGGGATTTCTTTATTTCTTACCATTTTCATTTTCCATTTATTACAAAATTCATTATATTTGCATTCCAATTTATTGACTAAAGTTTATATCATCTATTTATACTACTTACCTTTACTTATATAGTAAAATTTCCAATTTAACTTAAGTTTATACAATTAATTCTCATTAATAACAGCAAATTTATTGAATACCTTTATTACCTCAAGCTTCACTTGTAAGATTTCCCCTTACATTTTCTTACTAACATTGCAACTTTTATTATATGGTAAGTTATGTATGTTTTAAGAATGTAAGTGAAAATTTACAAGTTTCTTCTCAATTCCTTAATTTAATATATATTTGTTTTATAAATTATAATTTCAACTTACCTTTAATTTCATTTATTTATTTAATGTTGAAGTTTCTATTATATTTAATAGAAGTAACAATTTAATTACCCACTTTCTATTATATTTAATTACAGTAACCCTTTTTAATTACACTTAAATTATTAACCCTTTAACCTTCATTCTTAAAAATAAGGAATTTTATTAATTAATTACTTAGGGTTTACAGTCATTTATATATTACTTACTTTCTATTATATTAGAATAGGGGGAAATTAAGGCATACTTAAGTTAATAACCCTACAATCAAACTTTATAAATTAAGGAATTTCATTTTTACTTTCTTAAGGTTAAAATCACCTATTAATAATACAACCTTTAATTTTAGTAAAATTCCAATCATCACTTAAGTTAATACCATTAAATTCTTATTTATAATAGTAATTTATTGAATACTTCATTATTTCCAAAAATTCTACTTGCATAATATTCTATTCCACTCTTAATTCACATTTCAACTTTTTATACTTGGTAAGTTATTTATGTTAAAGAAAAAACAAAAGAACTTATACAAGTTTAATCTCAACCCTTTTAATTCGTTGATTTTCAATAAATCTTTACCATTATTTATCAGTTAAAATTTTAACTTCCTTTATACCTAGCATTAATTTTCTTACTTAAATTAGAGGTTTCAATCCATTTATTACTTACTTTATATTTCCCTAAAAATAATTTAAACCATTAATTAGTGGAAAATTTTAGAATTAAATACCGGGTCAAATTTCAATTTTATTTTAAAAATAATAGATAAATGAGTTCTTACAACTTATATCTCAATTTATTATTAAAACAATTTAAAATTTTAGATAATTTCAAAATAAATCTGCAGTAGAATTTACTACAGTGGCCTTTCCCCTACGAAACTCGAAAATGAAAGTCGATGATGCGGCCGCCATCACCGAAATTATTTTCTAGCGACAGAGAGGAAAGTACAAAATTTATTTTCTCCAAAATCCTCTTTTAAAACAATTCTTCCGAATTATACTAAACATTTATATAAGAAATTACCTATAAACCAAATCATTATATTTCACAAATCCTTTGAAAGAAGATTTTCAAAAATCCCGGACTTAAGTTCTAAAATCTCCAATTTGATTTATTATAATTTCAACTTAGCTTCAATTGTTATAAATATTTTTATTTCCTAACACCCAATCTATAGCAACCAAATATATATATATATATTTTTATAAAAATATTTTTATATATAGAAAATATAATAGGCAAAATTATTTCATTCACCTATATTAAAAACAAATATTATGTCGGTCTGTCCTATTAAGTGTTTAGAAATCCCTATTAATGTCATAGCGTCCCATGCATCAACCAGAATTTATAAATACAAAGCGGAACATATTAACACAATATCAAAATCTTTATTAACACTAACAAATACGCTCTCTCATATATATACACTCAGCGACTCCCATAGGGTATTACTACCCTATTAACAAAGAGTCAAACCCTACAAAACCAAGGTTTATCGCTAAACCAAAGCTCTGATACCAACTGTAACATCCTGCCTTTTCGCACACTTTAAACCGACACACGTGCCAATTCAAAGCATACGCAAGGGTAGATTGTTATGGGGTAAATAAGAAAAACAGAGAAGAAATAAAACAAAATAGAATCTCACAGCGGAAGGATAAAATATAATAATCAATATACAGTTCATGATAACTGTTTACAAAATATTTATTTTACTTATACAATGAATATCAGAGTTACACATACCAATACAATCAATGCAGCGGAAATTTAGAGTGTGGTATAATACTATAGATAATAAGAATACGACTCCTTCGTCTTCGTCCTTCAAAGCTAAAGTCTTCGATCCTGAAACGCTCGGACTGACCCGAGCTAATTTGAAAAGACAAAAACACTCGAGTCAGACTAAAAGATCTTATGTGAGTTAAATTAACAGAAATAAATATGAGTACAGTAACTCAAGAGATGTTCGGGATTTACATCTCCTAAGGATCCGTTAAACTATTTACTATGTAGTATATTGCGCTATTATAATAGTGTCTATTTATAAAATAAACTTACTTTTAAATAGCGTTAAGGTGTTACCCATATAGCCCTTAACACAAATAATGCCAATAGTTTATACAGTACCGTAATACCTCCTGATCGGGAAGCTACCAGAGGATACTCCATAGGTACGACACAAATAGAAACTCGTAGTAAAGGCTCGGTATGGTAGGTGACACGGCACAACTAGGCAATGCCAGGGTAGATATACCAATTGCTATCTAGGCTGGTGGAAACGCGTAGCCGCAGTTACCGCCTACCTCGGACTAACTCCCCAAAATCAAAATATAGAAGTGGCCACTGAATCAATCCAAAATCAAAGTATAATATCGAAGAGGAGGGTCCGATCAGAGGAATGACCTCATTGGCCTGAGAATCGCTCCTGTTTTAGCCACCTTATGCCAACTCACGGGAGTCGGGTCCACGTATTTACCTTACAGGAAACGTCGCAACCACCTACTTCATTCTGGAATCTCCACCGCGTACACGGTTAGTCAAAGTGGTTTTCGGTATCGACAGAGAGTATGTCAGATATCCGATCCCGGTGTCTTTTCCAACCCATCGTTATTATAACACCGCGGTCATTTAAAATGGTTTATACTTAAAAACCAAAATAAAAATCTCCATTTCAAAAACTATGAGTACGATATCATTTGAAAACCCAAAACAATATGATATCATTTTGTCCAAATATAATTCTTTCCAAAATCATACTGCTTTAAAATCTATAATATCTGGAAACCGAACATTTGAATTATACATTCAAAGCATAATATTTCGAAATTCATATATTTTAAACCCATAACTTCTAACTTGAATGGTTTGGATATTCAACGGCATATAAAATAGATGGTTTAACTTTTAAGGTTACTCTGTAAAGAAAAATAATTTCCATGGCTTTACAAATATATTTCTTTATTTTATGGTCTAAACCATAATTTAAATATCACTTTCAAGTTCCAAAAACCATTTCAATTTCTATATATATATATATCCATTTGGAGTATTAATATTTCAAAACTAAAGTTGGAATTTATTCTTTCAGCAAATTAAACGTACTATTATTTAGTCATGAATATTCACATCAAATCCATAAATAAAACTCCAAATCTAGTAATTAAACATTTTCTCAATTTTACTTTATACAAGAATATTCCTTTTTAAATGTATTTAGGAAAAATTCAGTTTATAAAGATCACATTTTTAAAACTTCCAAACTTAACATATATTATAAATTATCAAATCCATTCCTAAATTTTTTTTATTCCATTTTTATTTAACGGATTTATACAAAGCTCAAATTCAAAATTTAACTTTCATATGTATATATATATGGAAGAATAATATTTATAAAATATCAAAACTAAATTTTAATGACCGTATCTCATCCAAACCATAAAAATCACTTTAAAATAATTTATATATAGACCACGGTGCCTGTATATAATTTTCTATCCTATGGTCAAGTGATACGGATATTTATCATTTCAATCCGCAATTTAAAATAAAATTTTGCGGTTGTATATCATTTCAAACCACAATCCCGAATAAAATATGCATGATGACTTGTAATTTAAAAATAAAACATCCATTTATAAACATCATCCATCATCCAAATCACAATCATCATCCAAAATAAACAATATCAATATATCTCTGATAATATAAACAGGTAATAACTGTCAGTTATATTAAAAATGAATTTAATAACTATTAAACTAACAGTTTATATTTAGTAATAATCTATATAACTGTTAACTAGCAGTTTATAGGCAAACAAATAAATTCTAACTATCAATTAATACGCAATAAATAAATTAAATTAACGGTTAAATTCAATAAATGCAATTCAGCAGATATGAATGAAATAAGCATGCCAAATACTCATAAATAAATTCTATTCATTTCAAAAATTAATTTAACAAACATAAAAGCTTCTAGTAGTTGTGAGTGGGTTAAAACACTCACCTTTGGAATTTAAATCGAATTTAAATTCAATTTAAACTCAAAATTTTGACGGTCTCCAAATCCATCCAAACCAGCGTCAAAACGTCAGAAATTCCAATACGATCCCAGCAAAACAAACCGCGCGTGAATCCGAGCTCGTATGCAAAAGTTATGGAAATTTGAAAAATGGAAAAATTCTGGTCCTGGGTCGACTTCGGGTTCGACTTCGGTGCGCCGCCTCAATTCCCCGGTGCTTGCTTGGAGTTTTCGCCAAAACGACCCGGAGCGACCTGAGTCATTTTCTTCCTGACCCGAAGTTGCTCTAGGGTTTTCTCCCCTGAAACCCGAAGCGCGACCAGAAGCTGCTGCAGATCCGAAATTTTTTTTTTTTTTTTTTTTTTTTTAAATTTGAATTTTTTTTTTGAACTGACTAGATCTAGGGTTAGCACCCATTGAAGAAGAAGAGGAGCTTGAAGAAAGTATACGCTCAGATGAAAAGAAATTAGGTGGAGGCTAGGGCTTGTAGCTAGGTTTATATAGAGGGGTTAGAGATAGAGTAGATAGACCGTAGAATGAACGTGCGGAACAAACTATGGCCCAAAAAGCCCGCTATGCCTCCGGAACCGAATTTATTAAATCTATATATCCAAATAGGTAATTTAAAATATTCTGAACGCGATGGAAAAAGTTTCACGTCCAAATTTGATCGTATGAAGAAGTTATGCTGAAAACAAAATTTCCAAATTGATTCAAATTGATTTTAATTAAATTTGATTTCAAGGCGTTTCACGCCCGTACGATCAAACGACAAGTCCGATCGATACGAAACTTGAAACCCTATAATAATTCACCGATACGGATCCGATGAAACTGGTTTCATCGAAATCCGAGTCCGTGAAAAAAAAAGGCTATTTTTATATTCATTAAATAAATCAAAATAAATTACAAAAATCCAAATTTTATATTATATTCTAAAGTTGTCCAAATTTTATTACTTATATAATTTAATCAATTTCAAATGATTTAACAAGCTTGGATGTGAATTAAAATTATAAGTATGTCAATTTGCAGTGTTAATTTCTGCACTTTCCTATATTTAAGAATTATAAAATTAAATGCTCAAAACCCCGTATATTAGATTTTAACTTTTATATACTCATTCTTTATCCAAATAGGGATGCCACATACTTTGGTTCATGATTCACAATATTATTCTTAAAGTTCATTTTAAATTTCAGTAACGTAATATTTAACGTTAAATTCCCTTTATTTATGCAATAAGCGCAACTATTGAATTTGATACTCAAATTGATTTATAGATTCTGCTTTCAAAAAATCTATATCAACAATTTGGTCTAATTATAAATAGAATAAGTATTAACCTCATCTTATAGAATTAATTATTGCAATAAATCCAATTTACCATATCTTAAATCCAAATTAATAGATAAAGCTTGATTCCTTTATTAACTCCTTTGGTTTTCAATAAACCTTTTATGGTGAATATAAATTCCGATGTATAATTGAAACCTTATTTCCATTTGATTTCACTATTTCATTAAAAATCCTCATATTCCAGCTAAATTTCAACTAACGTATAAATTAGCTATTTCAATTTCATTTAATTGCGATTATCATACTATAGAAATTAAATTCCATTAAATAAATAAATAAATGTTGATTCCCATCTATTTACATTATATTACATTGGTACTTCTATTTACAACTTAGCTTTGTATAAATGTTTGAATGTAGAATCTTGTCTATTTCACGTATTAATTAAGCCTTAAAAATCAATTAATATTATATCCTTGGTCTAACCTCATTTTACCCATATTTATATTAATATATCCTTTGAATTAGGTAAATTACCATTGATTATCTACCTTAACTTATCAGACTCCACTAACGTAATGGTTAAATATTAATTCCATTTGAAAAAAAAACAATCCACAAGATTTGCATTTCACATTGCAAATGAATTCATAAATCTTGGCTTTCTTTTTCTTTGCTTCTTAAAGGCCAAATCAAACTACCCTATCATCACTAATTTATGGCAATTAATTGCAATTGATTCTCCATTAAACTACATAAGTTATCCAATTGAAACCTAAGTGAAACGTTTATTTATTTAAAAATCCCACTGTTTAAAAGAGTATATCATCTACGGTATAATTTACATTTGACCTGATTTCTCATATATTTCACACAACAGTGAATTCCAATTTCTACCAACATTATGTTTAATATAAATTGGAAATCCAAATCATTGGTATTTCACAACCTTATTGCGTACATTTACGTATAGTTACACTAAGTCCATACACTGATTCATGAATTCATTAATTAATACACAATTTGCCTTTGTTTTCTTATATTAAGTTTATTACCGTTTTTAAGTACATTCATTATCGAACAATATTCATAAAAAAATTTATCTACACTTATTGCATTGGTTTATTCAACGGTCACCAAATGAAACAATCCTACTATTTATTTTAATATTAAATGAATCCCATTCTAGTAAATATTTTATTAATATTCACTAATTCAACATTTATTGGTTTCTTAACATTAACTTTTAACAAAGTGTGACAATTACATTATCCAAAACTATCGTCATAAAAATTAAATTGTTACATTAAATTCCAATTACTATAACAAATTACTACATTTTCTCAAATAAATCTTAAAGCCTTTTTTTTTCTAAATCAGGTTAGAAATTATATTAATTTAACTCATTTAATATTATTAATTTAACGGGTCATTACACAAGAGCAACATCAATCATGCAAATGCCCATAATAGAGAGAGAGAGAGAAAGAGAGAGAGAGAGAGAGAGAGAGTGTGTGTGTGTGTGTGTGTGTGTTTGTTATTTATAGGATACACCAGTTTTTCGGCCATTATAGAGTTTGTGCACCACAAACTGTATGTGATGTTTCCAAAGTGCATAAGAAAAGCCAAAATAGGAAACGCACAGCAATTTGTATAGCTTACAACTGAATAATGTTCTTACATTATACAAAATTAGTACTGTGTTGGAGCTCATCATCCACAGATGCTCAATGTGTGTGCGCGCTTGCGCCCATACATATACGATGGAGTCAATGTTCTTCCATATGTAAGATCATCTTCGTTTACAAATAAGCCTTTAGGTGAACCAATCAACATTATACTATAATGATGGATGGGTTTCTAAATCAGATGGAAAGAATAATAAGATGGCTGGTTATAGACTTACTATTTCCAACTAATCTACTAGAAAGGATAGAGAATAGAGATTTTTACCTGAGCCGAAATTTATTAACACACAAAATCATTATAAAAACAAAGATAGAGAATATAAATTTTTACCTGAGCCAAAATTCATTTTATGCATGCATAAAGTGAAGCGCCGTTATAGCGCGACAGCTTCATCCTTGCAATCCTATAAACCTACAGATGAAATCGTTATGCTATTATCTTGATTTTGGAACACTTATAATTCATAACGAAGTTGTATATTTGGAATAATGCTGCTCATAAAGATTTTGTTTCAGAATCGTCGTAAAATTAATGGACAAATAATTGCTTTAGAAAAAATATATTAGAATAACGATAATTAAGTCCTTTAAATGTCATATATGAAGCAGTATGAACCAGAACTAAATTTTAATTTACATTTGCTGTGCTAATTTTAGGTATGTAACTAAAATAATCTTGATAATTTACATTTGTTGTGCTAATTTTAGGTATGTAACTAAAATAATCTTGAATTGTTACTAAGTTTAAAATAAGTAACTAAGTTACTAGGTTTAAAAAAATTAAACTCAGTTACTTAGTTACTTATTTTAAACTTAGTTAATTTATTTAATCCATGTATACTTTAATTTATTGAATATTACTTCCAGTATATTAATAACTTGGTAGATTTACTTTCTTCAACCATAACAGCATAAATAGGTGCATATAAGTGAAAGAGCAAAAGTGCAATCACATAGCATAACACACACAATCATGATGGCTTACATAAAAAAGTACAAATAAATAACAATTAGACCATGAAACTATTAATCTACATTGTGGTTAACAATCTGGAGACTTATTGGGAGGAGGAAAAGGGTTTGAATGTTTGAAGGTTAATTTTACTAGAGTTGGGACAAGAGTCTGTTGGAAGTTACACTGAACACTAAAGAGATAAAAATATTACTCTGAAAAGTTGCACCAATTGGTATAAAAGAAAATTTAAGTTGTATCAGCGCTACAGTTATTCACACACAGGCTTTGGCGTAATGGTTATATTCTCAACAATAAACCTAAGTTTCAGCCACCTTAATACCAATATCATGGTATGAATCACATCAACAAATTGAATCGTAGCTATATATCTTTATTCTTGTTCTAGTTTATAACCTTGTAAATAAGTAAATTACCAATGTGACTGACCAGAATCACACCAAAAAGAATTTTGCACCATGAGAAGCCTAATACCAGTATTTTAGTGTTTTCAATTCTCCATGATGTGTGGTAGCAATCGTCAAAAATGAACCATACTCAGCAAAAGATTCTAGAAGAGACTTACCCAGTGATGCTTCTTCAAGTGGATTTCTCCCTGCACCAATCTAAAATAATAGTCATAGGTAAGTATATATATGTTTCTATAATGAGTTTGAAACTTCTTTGAATCCTAAATAAGAGGGATACTTGGTAGTTGCTACAAATAAATCATTCTGGACCACAATCATGGTTAAAAATAGATATTGTTGATTTAATCAAAAATGAGCTGTCAATTTTAGTCTTGGTGGAACCAGTGAATATATTAGAATCTATCAAATAAGGTGTATACTTTAAATAAAGTATACATCCTAATTATATTACCTCTGTTTAGAAAATTGAATACCAATACGTATCCAATACCCCCATACTTCTTAGAGTTACACAATTCAACATGAAATCAAAAGTTGTATATCCATTTCTTTATATCAATAAATATAATCTTCATGAAAATCTGGATATACGTCGGTTTCATAGGAAACATATGCATGTAATAATTTAGGGTAAGAACATCATATTGATGAATGGTGGTATCACATTTAATGCTGCTAATCTATAGGTGCATTTCTAGATTTCGGAATAGAAAATAGATTACAAAGAATAAATTGAAATTGTTAATATAATCATGTAGAGGGAACCTGTCAATGCGAATAAGCAACTAAGAGAAATACTGAATCGTTTGATTTATTTACCACTCAGACAAAGTAATATCAGCTCCACTTATCATATTAGGGAATTTAAAGGGTGTGTATATGTGTATATCTTCAAAGAAGCACCTCAGACCAAAAATCCATCAATGTCTTCTTGCTTGGAAAGCTCAGCACAGTTACCACCATTCACTAAACCTGTAATAAGAGAAAGAAAAAAAAATCAATATTACATCAGCCATTAAGTGAATTCTTGAAACCTGCATTAGCCTTGATGCCTCGCAACAAGCATAAAAATTAATACAATTACAAATGCACTAATTCTTACTTCTTTCTCTTTTTTTTACAACAAGTGATTGCAAGAAAATTATAACTGAAAAAAAGCGGTGATCGAAATGATTAAACAAATGAATGCTAACCAAAATAGAGATTTTAAAGATGTCTTATATTGGATAAAATTAGCGGTAGACTAAAATATAGTAGATTAAGGATAGGAAATATATAAAATTTCATTGTTACAAAATATATGGGAACTAAACATATAAAACTGTAGGGAGCAAAGTGCAAGTGTTAAGTATCAAAATCCAAAAAAAGATTAATAGATGGTACAGGTTAAAAAGTGGATTTATATATACAAATACATAAAAAATTGTAAAACTTGATCAGAATGGCATATCACTTGGTCAAACTTAGCTTGTGTTCATATGATCATCAGTCCAACCAATTTGCACACTTATTTATCCGATCACTTTTATTCGTCATTTTATTTATTCATTCATCTACATGTGAGAGAAGTTAAAGGTAAAATACAGATTTTGTGCCTGTGCCTTCAAAACTACATAGGTTCGTTTGTAGAGTTATTTACACATCATTAGTGAAACATAGTTGAAGTCCTATGCACTACTACTGTCCCAATGCATACATTTATGTTGTAACTGTAATTCATAATAAAATAGCGGATAATAAATTTCAATGATTGGTTTCATAAAATTCCTCAATAGTAATATTTTATATGAAAAATCCAAGTAGCATGTAGAAAGAAGAATATATTGTCCAAAAATCCAAGATTCGTCACATTACAAATTAAATACCAATCAGCCTGTGAAAAATTACAATAAATGATGCTGCCATATAATGAGAAACAATGATCAAGACTATGTTTAAGCCCTCAAAGATGTGTTAAAATTTAAAAACATTGAAACATTAATAGTTTAGACTATATAAGTTATGAAATAAAATAAATTTTTAATAATAGCGAGTAAGCAAAACAAACGGAAAGTAAAACCATCTCAATCATACTAGTCAATCCCAATTGTAGAATGAATCAAATCCATCAACCGATGTTAAGCTGTCGCAAATAGATACCATCATGAAGCATTTGACCTAATAAAATATTCAATGTGCATTACGTTAACAAAAAATGAGGAGAAAAAACTCAAGGTATTCAATTTATGGTTATCACGTGCATAACTTGTAGATGGATTGATTCTGACATAGCATGTAGATGAATCGATACTTAAATGTGGTACAGTAGATAACGGTTGCTCCATATCAGTTAAAACTAATTAATTTGCAATGGTGTATAAAATCAACCAATATGCAAGACAATGACTCATCAAAGCTAATGCAGGTTTCACTAAACATAGTTACTTCTAGGAAAATATAGTTTTATTAAACTTATATAACTTTCAATAATATTTTTTCAAAATTAATCAGAATACTATCAGTAGAAAAAATATTTTTCTTTTGCCCAGACTCTCTTGACTTCTAGGTTTTTAGATAAATATTAGAAGAGCAACTAAAAGCTAAAAAATAAATCAATTAATAAAACATATATTGAACATTTTGGTCCATATTTTTCAAAACTACATATATCTCAATTGTATCTATTTCATAAAGATCTAAATTCTTATTCACATTGTAGTGCACTAAAGAAAACGATGGATAAATTTACAAACAAAAGGTTTAATCAAACTCATACTTACTCATCAATTTCTTTGACCACGACAATCAACATCTGCCACTGCATAATGAAGACAAAATACAAAAATGTTTCAAGCATACAACTTTATAAAATTACTCATATAAAATAAAATTCAATTAAACGAATTTGCACATGAGGTTAGAAAATTTGGCATCACAGTATATGTAACGTTTGCGATTTTTCGTTGCCGAAAAACCGAAAAGTTATGGTTAAAGAAGAAGAAAGAGGTAGAAGAAGAGAGAGAAAGAAAGAAAAAGCAGAACAGAAAAGAAAGTAACACAGAACCACACCAGAATCTCACAATCGCAGCGGAACAACATATAATAGATAAATGAATATCATTAAAACAAAGAACTATACATTTTTATACATTACATCATTATCAGAGTTTACAACAACAATAGACAACAGAGTCAATACATCAATGGACAGTTATATAAACTTGTCCTCATACAGAATACACAGCGGAATAATAAATAGTATAATATCATATACAAGTGGTACGTCTCGATATGCAGCTCGCCTCCTGAGCTCCATAGCACTCCAAAGTCCAGAATAACCTGATAAACCTGACTCTTGACTGCCCGTGTGGAAATTGGTGGGCATCCAGAGTTTAGGAAGGGAACAATAAACTCCAGGTCAGTCAGGGACTGGTGTGAGAACTTAAAATAGTTATTTATCTTTAAAACAAAGGATAGGATAATTTTTAAATAAATTCGCAATGCTTTTTAGAAAATGAGACTACCATAAGGCCTCCCGCACACACACACAATGCAAACGCAGAATCGGAGGAGATTTCTCCTTATGATAGTCAAAGATGCTTGATACGCATTAAAAAGAAGCATTTGATATTATTGCTAGTGCATAGCGTAGAAAAATCATTTCGAAAGTAGAATATAAATCTTAGCCAACATACGACCAATATCGTATGCCTACTATAGCTACTATGTTCAATAGCAGGTTACCGTCACATTCCATAGCAGGTAATACAACTAAAACCGTACAAGGCTCGTATTGTTTCTTTGGATTTCCAACAAATGGTCAGGCCAAGGAACTTCCCATTGCCACATGGAAACGCCTCTGGAATAACGTCCCGAGAACCTAACCGGATCTCTGCCAATACAAGGCCGGGTTACCCCTAACTGGGTAACTACTGGCACAAATATGCCATTCCTCGATCGTAACCGATCTATATCAGAGGATCCCCGATTTCCAACAACCACAAAGTAATAAATTTGCAGTAACCACATAGGTTAAGTATCTGGGCTCCATACCATGATACCACCTCTTTCCAGAAGGAATGACATACACTAAAGGGGTGCTACCCCCTAATAACCTTGCCGCATCTTTCCTGTTTTGACCATTTCCGGGGTGTGAGCCTCGATGAAGTCTCGTCCACAAAGCCACGCTTTATGCAAAAGCTGCTTTGGGTCAACAAATGATCAAAGTAATGATCACAAAGATAAACGATCAAACAAATGATCCTATCACAAATGATCAACACAATGATCATTTCACAGCAACACTCAGCATGCCACATTACCAATTCGGGAATGTATCACTAGTAACCATCAACTATATAACCTCTGAGCTCGTACGTCTCAGAGAAGGGTGTTAAGCTAAGAGAATAAATTCTCCGCCACCAACAGAAATATATTTGATAGAAACGAGCTTTACATCTCAAATTGTAACGTCAGACATACAATCCATACAAGTCTGTTCCGGGATCGAACAGAACCGAAGGCACTTCCAAAGAAGCCATTGCAATCCGGATATTCACTAATCACGTCCGGACAACCCGTCACTAAGGGTGATAAAACCTCTATATCGGAGATCAGCCGATGCAGAGTAACTCGACGGTAATCCATCCGTTTTCACAAATATCCGGTCTTCAACATCGGTCTTCAAATGCAATTCATAACGACGTATCACATATTCGGAGTGGGTTATACGACCCCATGGTCCTTTCCCGGTTAACCCGAATAGTGAGCGCTTATTTAAAATAAGTGTGGCATTCAATTCAAGCAATCACAACAAATACTCATTCAAGGGTAAGTATTGATAGTCGGTTATTTAACTATCAATAGAGATGAGCAACATCATCAGATTCCAAATAATTTTCCAAATTATTTATTTTCCCAAAAATATCTTTACAAGATATAAACTTTTCCACACTTCAAACATAAACAACGTTTATTTTGAAACAAATTTTCCCTTTCCATTTATAAATTCCATAGTGAATTTATATTTCAAATTATCTATTGATCTACAGTTTTCAATAGGTTTTAATTACTCAATTCCAATTTATCTTCAAGAAGATAAATTCTCAAAAACGTCTCGTTTCATATTGGAAAAGCAATTTCCACACTTATTTAATAATAAGTATTTCATAAATCTTATTTATTTTCAACAATTTGAAAATATTCAATATACTTAAACCATAGTTAAGTATATTTTTCATTCCTTAAGGAAAAACGTTCTTTTATTCACATTTACTTGGGTCAAAACGAATGTTGCGTAAAACATCGTTACGACAATCCAAAATCACTAGTATAGGGATTCGAAATTAAAATAGATATATAAATCCCAATACTATACAAAATATTTCCTTTCGGAAATCATTTACTATAACAACAGTGTTATAGTCCATTATTTCCTTATTTTCTCGAAAACGTCTATTTCAACAATGAATGTTGAAATCTACGACTTCCTTTCCTTCTATTTCTCGAAAACGTCTATTTCAACAATGAGTGTTGAAATCTACGTTTTCGATACTTGATGCATTTTAAAACATCTTTAAATCGTTTTAAATTCTATTTAAAACATCCTTTTCCCAAAAGATATCCCTTTTATTTAACGATATATTCACTGTTCAAAAACGTGAATATAACTCCTTTAACAAATTCTATATTCAATTTATCAAATTCCATTTATTTCCGAATTTATAACAATGTTTATAAATTCCATCTCTATTTATAAACTTCAATTTACTAATCTCTTTTATTAAATCCAATTCAATTCATATGACCCAATTATAAACCAAAATCTATATTATAAGTTGAATACTTATAATATTATTTATTTACCAAATCGTTCCTTAGAACTTCACAAATTTTTAAATCTTATTACTCAAAAGATTTCTTTATATATTTTCTTTCAATTTCAACTTATAAAAAAAAATTCTTTTATTAACTGTTTCTATTAGTATCCCATTTAAATGCCCAAAAGCCAGTTTATAAGTTAATTTCCTATAAAACTTTTATTTTCACATCTATTCATCGGATAACTTTCACAACTTATAAATCTATAAATTTTAATGAAATTCATTTTATACATCAACTCAACACTTTATAAACTCGTTTCAGGATTCCAATAAATTTAATTCACAAATATCCATTTATAAAATCTTTTATATAAACCGATAATAAAATTTATCCAAAATCCCAATTTAACTATTTTATAAAAATCTATGTATTTTAAAAATTACCTTTCTGTCATATTTCATAAAAATGTTAATTTTTATAACATAAAAATTTATAAGTTTATTTATTTTAAAATGAATCCATACAAAAATTTAATAAAACATATTCTTTGAAAAATCACTTTAAAAACCCTTTTAAATTCAAAATCATTATTTTTAACTTAAAAAATGAATCCGATGATGTAATAGCATCGAATAGTCAATCACGGCACAAATATCATATATCGATATGATAATCAATAATCACACAATATCTATAATCATATAAATATTTGTGAGGAATCCAGTTGGATCCCTCCAACCTGTTTCCCTGCATCCACAGACGTTAGCACAATACCAATTCCACTTCAAGGTGGAATATCGCGGTATATAGGATTTATAAAATATATATCCGCTTAATAGGCGGCGCAATAGGGTCTCATCCGCTATACAAGGCGGGAAATCAATTTCAATATATACATATGCCAATATATATATATATATATATTGCTATATATAGTATATTCTACTATATCTACTATCACAATCAAACAGCAATCAATAATTGCAATCTTCATTCAAAAATTTTAAATCTAACTATTTAAAATTCAAATCGATCTGTTCGATTGAGTGAGGAGTTCTCACCTTGGTTTCAGTAATGGTTTAGCGTTTACTTCGAATATAATTAAACACACGTTTAATTATACCCGAAATTTTCACTGACTCCGATCGCTTCCAAACCAACTTCATCGCGAAGAGCTCGACGATACGATTCCAACGCACTTTGATTCGCCCAAATCGGACCTTGTATGACTAAAATACAACATTTTGAAGTTAATACGAATTATAATATAATTTAAATTATAATTTCTTTTTATAATTTAAACCTACACTAATCAGAGCCGTTCGTTCCATGCCCTTGAAATCCTGGCCGCTTCTTCTTGCTTCTCCTCCCACACGCATGCGAAAGCCCCAGATCAAACAAAACCCACTCGCCGCCCATCCAAACCCTAATTAACGCCACCAAATCCATCACTTCCAAGTCGATCAAGCTCCCCACCTACGTGCGCCTAGCCAAGCTCTATACTCGGCTGAGATATTTTGGAGCTCGGTCGACATTCTTGCTCTAATTTCGAGCATGAACGGCCAACATACTCGAGTATTTTCTGGTCGATCCATGACTTTAAAAACGATCACCACCGTTCAGATGGTAGATCTCGCTGCGCTCTACAACCTTCGTTAAGGAAGTTTATCGAATTACTTGGTGGATTTGAAGAGATCAAGGGGGAAAGAAACGAGAATTTTCGGCCATTAATCTGTAGCCGGCGGCTCTATTAGGTTTAGGGTTTTTATTTTATTTTATTTTAATTTGTTGAGAAAATGGGCTATTTATAGAGAATAAACGAACACTATTCATTCCGGGTTTTTAAAACTCCGATTTACGCGCCGAAACTGACGTTTCTAAGGTTTATCCCGCGTTCCGGACACAATGGAATAGGTTTCGAAAGCTAATTCGATCATCTGTGTGAGATATGGAATTAAACGATCAATTTAAATTAAACCGATTTAAACCGATTTCGATGCGTTTTAATTTGTACCGGACAAACGGTAAATCCAATCGACTTGAAATTTGAAATCTTACAATAATATCACATTACGGATCCGATGAAACTAGTTTCGTCGAAATCCGAGATTTTTTGAAAAATGGCTATTTTAACTCGCTAAATTACGATTTCGATGCGTTTCAAGCTGCCGCGGTCAAACGACAACTCCGATTGCTACGAAAATTGAAATCCGATAATAACAAAGTATTACGGATCCAATGGAACTCGTTTCGTTTAATTCTGAGACTGTTCAAAAATTGGCTATTTTTCAGTCGATAATTAAATATTAAAATATTCAATTTTCACAAATCAACTTTAAATTCAGTTTTACAAGTTCTAAAACATTTCTATAACTTTAATATGATATAACAAAATTTTCCAAATCATTTTAAATCTTATTTAACCCAAAATTAAATTATTTCTGGAATTTCACTATTATATTATCGATTTAATTGACCAATTAAATCCAAATATTCGATAAGTAAATTGTTCGACTTAAAAATTCCACTTATTGATATTCAAAATTAATTAAATATCCAAATTTAAATTATCAAAAATTCTGGGTCGTTACAATCTTCCCCCCTTAAAAGAATTTCGTCCCGAAATTGCAAGTTAAGGAGAATGATCTTAAACCGTTTATTATTTTTCACAATTCAAATAGTTTTATCAACTTTCTAACACAAATCGTTTTATTAAAGATCCATTATCATTTCAATTAGCTTTCAAACTTCAATTATAAATTTCAAAGAACATTATTTACCTCACAATTCAAATTTAAATTCAAATTCAAATTTTAAACTTTCAAAATTTCTCAAAATTTTTCTAACACTCTAAATTTTCGAAAAATTTCGCCAGCGTCTCCATTGCGCGGCTAGCTCGGTACGACTACAAAACGGCACTACGGCCCCTCAGAATCAAAAAGAAAAGAGAAAGCCAAGTGGCTGGAGAAGAAAATCATCAAATCCCATACTAAAATTGAAATACGTACCTTTTTGTCGAGCAATTCAATTTTATCTTTGAAATCAAAATCCCAATTCCTTTATAACACCTGTATAACCTGCTAGTAGTAGTATACATAATATCCAACTACAATATTCAAACAATTTTGCCAATTCTATTGCAAAATTTTCAATATATACTTCTCATATCATCTTTAGCTTTACTATTGAAGTTATACATTCATTTCCATTCAATTTTGCATTTCAATTTCCATATTCATATTCATCTTGAATTTACTTAAGCTATTTCACTTCAAACTCAAGTTCATTTCCTTATAAACGATTTCCAATTTCATTTATTTACGAATGTAGCTTCATTTGTTTATTCACCGTTTTATTTTATCTCAACTTATTGAGTTCATTAGATTAAATTCTCAAATTACTTTTATCCAAGTTAAATTCAATTCTAATTTGAATTCTCCTAAGTTCCCAAACTCATTTCAATTTATAGAACTCATAACCATTTTGAATTGATTCTAACTCAATTTATATCAATTTCATTTCCATTTTCATTTAATTCAATTCATTTACAAATCATATTTACTTCCATCCCTTCAATTAGTTTAGCTTACTAATTTTATTTCAAATTCTATTTCATTTAACTTTTACTTAAGTCAAATTCATCACCTATCCAAGTTTATATCTCATTTTGCTTAACAAAAATTGTTTAACCACCTATCTTCTGGTTTCACTTTTATTTTCACATTTTATAAGTTATACAACTTACATTCAACAATTACTACTTGGATTTTTTTTATATATATTGGTTCACTTATACTTCTTTAATTTAACTCCATCCTTTAAGTTAAATTTATTCTATCAAGATTCAAATTGTATAAGATTTCGACTCATTTATTATTCCCACAAATATTTAAAAATAGGATTCTAGAGTCCTTTCAACCTTTCAAAACCATTTTTGAAATCAATTCAATTTTTTTTGAATTTCCAAAACAAATCCAAATTTTTCCAAACAACTTTCATTTAAAACAATCTGGCAGCAATTCCTCTTTCGGAAACCCGAAAATGAACACCAATGATGCCATGGTCATCATCGGAATTATTTTCCAGCGACCAAAAAGAGTTTAGATCTTTTCATTCCTTTAAAAATTCTTTTCAAAACCTTTTAAATTCATTTTCCAGATCAAAAAGGAATTTAATTTCTAAAATTTCCAAATTCTTTCAAAAACATTTCAAAAAAAACTTCTCTGCAATTCTATTTCCAATTATAAATCACATTTATAATTTACATTCACAAATTTCATTTGTATATGGATTTCATTTTCTTATCTTTGATGTTATGATTTCAATTTCTTATTCAATTTCTATGGTAATAGTTTAATATTATCATTTCCTAACATCCAAGCAACCATATATTACAATAATTTATAAAGATAATTTTCTTTATCTACAAAAATAGTTTCGGGCAAAATTATTTTATCTACCCGATTTTTTTTAAACAATACTGTGTCGAATTGTTCTATTCAAGTGTTTAGAAACCCCTTTGATCCAGTTGTACAGACTGTGCCGACGAAGGTTCATATGCCACTCAATAAATCAATCATCACAATATAAAACAAATTTTATATTCACTAACAAATACGCGCTCATATCTATTATTACACTCACACTCATTCTAGAGTACTACTGACTCTATCTCTAATGAGTAACACCCAACAGAGCAGGTTGTCACTTAACCATATGCTCTGATACCAAATGTAACGTTTGCGATTTTTCGTTGCCGAAAAACCGAAAAGTTATGGTTAAAGAAGAAGAAAGAGGTAGAAGAAGAGAGAGAAAGAAAGAAAAAGCAGAACAGAAAAGAAAGTAACACAGAACCGTATCAGAATCTCACAATCGCAGCGGAACAACATATAATAGATAAATGAATATCATTAAAACAAAGAACTATACATTTTTATACATTACATCATTATCAGAGTTTACAACAACAATAGACAACAGAGTCAATACATCAATGGACAGTTATATAAACTTGTCCTCATACAGAATACACAGCGGAATAATAAATAGTATAATATCATATACAAGTGGTACGTCTCGATATGCAGCTCGCCTCCTGAGCTCCATAGCACTCCAAAGTCCAGAATAACCTGATAAACCTGACTCTTGACTGCCCGTGTGGAAATTGGTGGGCACCCAGAGTTTAGGAAGGGAACAATAAACTCCAGGTCAGTCATGGGACTGGTGTGAGAACTTAAAACGGTTATTTATCTTTAAAACAAAGGATAGGATAATTTTTAAATAAATTCGCAATGCTTTTTAGAAAATGAAACTACCATAAGGCCTCCCGCACACACACACAATGCAAACGCAGAATCGGAGGAGATTTCTCCTTATGATAGTCAAAGATGCTTGATACGCATTAAAAAGAAGCATTTGATATTATTGCTAGTGCATAGCGTAGAAAAATCATTTCGAAAGTAGAATATAAATCTTAGCCAACATACGACCATTATCGTCTGCCTACTATAGCTACTATGTTCAATAGCAGGTTACCGCCACATTCCATAGCAGGTAATACAACTAAAACCGTACAAGGCTTGTATTGTTTCTTTGGATTTCCAACAAATGGTCAGGCCAAGGAACTTCCCATTGCCACATGGAAACGCCTCTAGAATGACGTCCCGAGAACCTAGCCGGATCTCTGCCAACACAAGGCCGGGTTACCCCTAACTGGGTAACTACTGACACGAATATGTCATTCCCCGATCGTAACCGATCTATATCCGAGGATCCCCGATTTCCAACAACCACAAAGTAATAAATTTGCAGTAACCACATAGGTTAAGTATCTGGGCTCCATACCATGATACCACCTCTATCCAGAAGGAGTGACATACACTAAAGGGGTGCTACCCCCTAATAACCTTGCCGCATCTTTCCTGTTTTGACCATTTTCGGGGTGTGAGGCTCGATGAAGTCTCGTCCACAAAGCCACGCTTTATGCAAAAGCTGCTTTGGGTCAACAAATGATCAAAGTAATGATCACAAAGATAAACGATCAAACAAATGATCCTATCACAAATGATCAACACAATGATCATTTCACAGCAACACTCAGCATGCCACATTACCAATTCGGGAATGTATCACTAGTAACCATCAACTATATAACCTCTGAGCTCGTACGTCTCAGAGAAGGGTGTTAAGTTAAGAGAATAAATTCTCCACCACCAACAGAAATATATTTGATAGAAACGAGCTTTACATCTCAAATTGTAACGTCAGACATACAATCCATACAAGTCTGTTCCGGGATCGAACAGAACCGAAGGCACTTCCAAAGAAGCCCTTGCAATCCGGATATTCACTAATCACGTCCGGACAACCCGTCACTAAGGGTGATAAAACCTCTATATCGGAGATCAGCCGATGTAGAGTAACTCGATGGTAATCCATCCGTTTTCACAAATATCCGATCTTCAACACCGGTCTTCAAATGCAATTCATAACGACGTATCACATATTCGGAGTGGGTTATACGACCCCATGGTCCTTTCCCGGTTAACCCGAATAGTGAGCGCTTATTTAAAATAAGTGTGGCATTCAATTCAAGCAATCACAACAAATACTCATTCAAGGGTAAATATTGATAGTCGGTTATTTAACTATCAATAGAGATGAGCAACATCATCAGATTCCAAATAATTTTCCAAATTATTTATTTTCCCAAAAATATCTTTACAAGATATAAACTTTTCCACACTTCAAAAATAAACAACGTTTATTTTGAAACAAAATTTCCCTTTCCATTTATAAATTCCATAGTGAATTTATATTTCAAATTATCTATTGATCTACAGTTTTCAATAGGTTTTAATTACTCAATTCCAATTTATCTTCAAGAAGATAAATTCTCAAAAACGTCTCGTTTCATATTGGAAAAGCAATTTCCACACTTATTTAATAATAAGTATTTCATAAATCTTATTTATTTTCAACAATTTGAAAATATTCAATATACTTAAACCATAGTTAAGTATATTTTTCATTCCTTAAGGAAAAACGTTCTTTTATTCACATTTACTTGGGTCAAAACGAATGTTGCGTAAAACATCGTTACGACAACCTAAAATCACTAGTATAGGGATTCGAAATTAAAATAGATATATAAATCCCAATACTATACAAAATATTTCCTTTCGGAAATCATTTACTATAACAACAGTGTTATAGTCCATTATTTCCTTATTTTCTCGAAAACGTCAATTTCAACAATGAATGTTGAAATCTACGACTTCCTTTCCTTCTATTTCTCGAAAACGTCTATTTCAACAATGAGTGTTGAAATCTACGTTTTCGATACTCGATGCATTTTAAAACATCTTTAAATCGTTTTAAATTCTATTTAAAACATCCTTTTCCCAAAAGATATCCCTTTTATTTAACGATATATTCACTGTTCAAAAACGTGAATATAACTCCTTTAACAAATTCTATATTCAATTTATCAAATTCCATTTATTTCCGAATCTATAACAATGTTTATAAATTCCATCTCTATTTATAAACTTCAATTTACTAATCTCTTTTATTAAATCCAATTCAATTTATATGACCCAATTATAAACCAAAATCTATATTATAAGTTGAATACTTATAATATTATTTATTTACCAAATCGTTCCTTTGAACTTCACAAATTTTTAAATCTTATTACTCATAAGATTTCTTTATATATTTTCTTTCAATTTCAACTTATAAAAAAAATTCTTTTATTAACTGTTTCTATCAGTATCCCATTTAAATGCCCAAAAGCCAGTTTATAAGTTAATTTCCTATAAAACTTTTATTTTCACATCTATTCATCTGATAACTTTCACAACTTATAAATCTATAAATTTTAATGAAATTCATTTTGTACATCAACTCAACACTTTATAAACCCGTTTCAGGATTCCAATAAATTTAATTCACAAATATCCATTTATAAAATCTTTTATATAAACCGATAATAAAATTTATCCAAAATCCCAATTTAACTATTTTATAAAAATCTATGTATTTTAAAAATTACCTTTCTGTCATATTTCATAAAAATGTTAATTTTTATAACATAAAAATTTATAAGCTTATTTATTTTAAAATGAATCAATACAAAAATTAAATAAAACATATTCTTTGAAAAATCACTTAAAAAACCCTTTTAAATTCAAAATCGTTATTTTTAACTTAAAAAATGAATCCGATGATGCAACAGCATCGAATAGTCAATCACGGCACAAATATCATATATCGATATGATAATCAATAATCACACAATATCTATAATCATATAAATATTTGTGAGGAATCCAGTTGGATCCCTCCAACCTGTTTCCCTTCATCCACAGACATTAGCACAATACCAATTCCACTTCAAGGTGGAATATCGCGGTATATGAGATTTATAAAATATATATCCGCTTAATAGGCGGCGCAATAGGGTCTCATCCGCTATACAAGGCGGGAAATCAATTCCAATATATACATATGCTAATATATATATATTGCTATATATAGTATATTCTACTATATCTACTATCACAATCAAACAACAATCAATAATTGCAATCATCATTCAAAAATTTTAAATCTAACTATTTAAAATTCAAATCGATCTGTTCGATTGAGTGAGGAGTTCTCACCTTGGTTTCAGTAATGGTTCAGCGTTTACTTCGAATATAATTAAACACACGTTTAATTATACCCAAAATTTTCACTGACTCCGATCGCTTCCAAACCAACTTCATCGCGAAGAGCTCGACGATACGATTCCAACGCACTTTGATTCGCCCAAATCGGACCTCGTATGACTAAAATACAACATTTTGAAGTTAATACGAATTATAATATAATTTAAATTACAATTTCTTTTTATAATTTAAACCTACACTAATCAGAGCCGTTCGTTCCAGGCCCTTGAAATCTTGGCCGCTTCTTCTTGCTTCTCCTCCCACACGCATGCGAAAGCCCCAGATCGAACAAAACCCACTCGCCGCCCATCCAAACCCTAATTAACGCCACCAAATCCATCACTTCCAAGTCGATCAAGCTCCCCACCTACGTGCGCCTAGCCTAGCTCTATACTCGGCTGAGATATCTTGGAGCTCGATCGACATTCTTGCTCTAATTTCGAGCACGAACGGCCATCATACTCGAGTATTTTCTGGTCGATCCATGACTTTAAAAACGATCACCACCGTTCAGATGGTAGATCTCGCTGCGCTCTACAACCTTCGTTAAGGAAGTTTATCGAATTACTTGGTGGATTTGAAGAGATCAAGGGGGACAGAAACGAGAATTTTTGGCCATTAATCTGTAGCCGGCGGCTCTATTAGGTTTAGGGTTTTGTTTTTATTTTTTTTAATTTGTTGAGAAAATGGGCTATTTATAGAGAATAAACGAACACTATTCATTCCGGGTTTTTAAAAGTTCGATTTACGCGCCGAAACTGACGTTTCTAAGGTTTATCCCGCGTTTCGGACACAATGGAACAGGTTTCAGAAGCTAATTCGATCATCTGTGTGAGATATGGAATTAAACGATCAATTTAAATTAAACCGATTTAAACCGATTTCGATGCGTTTTAATTTGTACCGGACAAACGGTAAATCCAATCGACTTGAAATTTGAAATCTTACAATAATATCACATTACGGATCCGATGAAACTAGTTTCGTCGAAATCCGAGACTTTTTGAAAAATGGCTATTTTAACTCGCTAAATTAATATTAAAACGATTTCGATGCGTTTCAAGCTGCCGCGGTCAAACGAAAACTCCGATTGCTACGGAAATTGAAATCCGATAATAACAAACTATTACGGATCCAATAGAACTCGTTTCGTTCAATTCTGAGACTGTTCAAAAATTGGCTATTTTTCAGTCGATAATTAAATATTAAAATATTCAATTTTCACAAATCAGCTTTAAATTCAGTTTTACAAGTTCTAAAACATTTCTATAACTTTAATATGATATAACAAAATTTTCCAAATCATTTTAAATCTTATTTAACCCAAAATTAAATTATTTCTGGAATTTCACTATTATATTATCGATTTAATTGACCAATTAAATCCAAATATTCGATAAATAAATTGTTCGACTTAAAAATTCCACTTATTGATATTCAAAATTAATTAAATATCCAAATTTAAATTATCAAAAATTCTGGGTCGTTACAGTATATAACTCACTATTAAATGAATTTGCATCCAACTAAACGAATTACTCATATAACTTTATACTTACTCATTGATTACTTGATAAGAAGCATATTCTGCTGTTCTAATTTTTCAAAAGTAATATTCACAAAAACATATGAAGATGGTTCCTCCATTAGAATTTATAGATAGAAAATTAGTAGATTATGGATCCAATTACCTCAAGATTGGCAATAAAGTCAACGTCGGAAGGGTGGAGTTCGATGACTTCGTCGTCACTGGAGACATTGAGAATTAGGGCTTTTTGGCGGATGTCACGATAATGTTCTTTCAGAGATATGATTCATTAGTCTAAGTGAGAATGTTGATTTGGGAAAGTGAAGGTGAAATCAAGAGGGTCGCTATTGCCGATAATTAGGGCGAGGAGGAGGGAAGACAACCGAAAGAGGGAGGTGAAATTAAACAGGAATTCGTGAGCGGAGATAAGATTTGTGAGTGAATAGGTTTCTAATTTTGGATTTTGGGAAAGTGAAGGTGAAAAGCGACATAAGAACAGGAAGGAGGGAACGTGAAATGTAAGAGCGCCAATCTTTTTTTGGTTTAACAACAGCAATGAAACAAGCAATCTTTTGACCTAGACAATCACTTACTACTTAACTATAGAAACCTAAGTATTCATGCAATCCCCTCTTGCTATTAATAGCACTTTTTCTTGTAGTGCTCGGACGGCTGAGAGTTTGCCAGAACCTGGTAGATAATCCTTCTCTTTAAGATTCTGAAAGTCATCATTCTTTATGAAGGACAATTGTATTCTAATGCTTGTTTTCCATGATTTTATGCAGGCCGTTCTGATCCCGAGCCCACTCCGAGGAGCGATGTCGCTAATGAGGTGGAGGAAAAACTAAGTGAGGCCACTCACGCAAGGTAGGCTCCTGGTCCAGGTGCTCAGGTGATTGGAGCGCTTGATGAAGACAAGTTCGAGACTTCCTCTCCTACCGACGGGGGTTATGAAGTCGAGATTACGGGGGTTGCTGAACACACCTCCAAACTGAGCATGAAGGAGTAGCTCAAAAAGGAGAAGAAAGACACGGTCGAGATCAAAGTCGAGCCTCGAATCATAGACTTAGACGATCCCCTGAACAAGCCGTTGAAGATTATCCTTTCTGGAGGGTCCAAGCCCACGTATGTTCCCCGTACTTCTTCAGTTGCTACCCCTCCATCGAAGAAGAGTACCAAAGGTAAACGCACAGGAGAAGAGCCGTCTGAGAAGACAACGAAGGTGAAGAAGTCGAAGAAGCACAAGAAGTGATTATTACTCTCGTTCAACAAGAGTTAGTTTAAGTTATGTAATTATTTTCATCTATTTCCTTAGTCCTTGTAAATAGACTCTCGACTCTGAACTTTGGAAGGGTTGTAGTAGAAACTTATTTCTGAATAAAGTTTAGTTCCTTTTTCTGTCTTACAAAAGACTCTTATCGTTCAGTTTTCTTCGTGATTGTGATTTAAATCCAAGTTGTTGCGAGTAACATAGACTTCTCGGTTCATCTTCATATAACTCGAAAATTCTTCGGGAGTTGTTCAATTTCCATTCTGTGCTTCAAGCACTTAGAATACTTTCTAGCCCGTATGTCGGGGATTTGACAAATTCAAGTCATTTGTGTCATAGCTTATATTCAGGGAACTTGGAGATCTGAATCGCTTATATTCGAGTCCGTGTTCTGGGGACTTAGAGATTCGAGTCGTTTATTCTCGAGTCTGCGCTCTGGGGACTTTGAGTACTCCAGTTTGCATTCTGGGGACCTGGAGATTCGAGTCGTTTATACTCGAGTCCGCACTCTGGAGACTTGGAGTACTCCAATTCACACTCTGGGGACTTGGAGATTCGAGTCGTTTATTCTCGAGTCCGCGCTCTGGGACTTAGAGTACTCCAGTCCGCACTATGAGGACTTAGGGATTCGAGTCGTTTATACTCGAGTCCGCACTCTGGGGACTTAGAGTACTCCAGTCCGCACTCTGGGTACTTAGAGGTTTGAGTCGTTTATACTCGAGTCCGTACTCTGGGGATTTAGAGTACTCCAGTCCGCACTTTGGGGACTTGGAGATTTGAATTGTTTATACTCAAGTCCGCACTATGGGGACTTAGAGTACTCCAGTCTGCACTCTGGGGACTTAAGGGCTTGAGTCATTTATACTCGAGTCCGCACTTTGGGGACTTAGAGTACTCCAGTCCGCACTTTGGGGACTTGGAGATTTAAGTCGTTTATACTCGAGTCCGCACTCTGGGGACTTAGAGTACTCCAGTCCGCACTCTGGGGACTTGGAGGTTTGAGTTGTTTAAACTCGAGTCCGCACTCTGGGGACTTAGAGTACTCCAGTCCGCACTCTGGGTACTTGGAGATTTGAGTCATTTATACTCGAGTCCGCATTCTGGGGACTTAGAGTACTCCAGTCCGCACTCTGGGGACTTGGAGGTTTGAGTCGTTTATACTCGAGTCCGCACTCTGGGGACTTAGAGTACTCCAGTCCGCACTCTGGGGACTTGGAGATTCGAGTGTCTGCGCATGTTCGTACGTCAGCCAGAATAATATAATTTTAGTTTCCTACTACAGGATTATCATATGCAAAAACATTAATAATTCATGGAAAAGATGGCTTCAAGCCTTTATTAATGAAAACAAACTAAGGTGCCTTACTACATGCCAAAACTAGAAATAAAAATGTACTGGAAACAAATGCAACTAATACATGAAAGAAATAAACTAAGTATAATAGTGTCGCAAGTGTTCGTTGTTCCATGCTCGGGGGAGTGTCGCACCATCGATGGTCGCTAGCTTGAAAGTTCCTTCTCCAAGCTTCCGTTCGATGACGTATGGACCTTCCCATGTGGGACTCATATAGATGGGATCGAAAAAACTCGTTTCAAATGGAGATCTCCCACATCAAAAATTCTCGGTTGGACCTTTGCGTTATAATATTTAGCAACTCGATGTCTGTATGCGGCTGCTCTTAAACCAGCTTCTTCGCGTTTTTCATCAATAAAGTCCAACGATTCCAATAAGAGATCTTGGTTCGACGCGGGGTCGTAATAAGTTACCCGATGTGATGGAACTTCAAGTTCCACGGGTATGATAGCTTCCGTGCCATATCCCAGTGCGAACGGAGTGTGGCTAGTCGCGGTATTATGGGTGGTCCTATAGGCCCAAAGTGTCGTTGGAAGTTCATCCACCCACTAGCCTCTAGCCTTTTCCAGATGCTTTTTTAATATGGACTTGATTATTTTGTTTACGGCTTCTACCTGTCCATTTGCCTTTGGGTGAGCGACTGCCGCAAACTTTTTCTCAATGCCATATTTCTGACAAAATTCTTTGAGTTCCTTGCTTTCGAATTGAGTCCCATTGTCTTTTATGATGGTCCATGGAAGGCCAAAACGGCATATGATATTTCATACAACGAAATTAATGCCTTCTTGGTGGTGATCGTGGCTAGAGGCTCTGCTTCTGCCCATTTTATAAAGTAATCGACCGCTACTATTGCATATTTTGCACCTCCTTTGGCTATGGGTAAAGAACCAACTAGGTCGATCCCCCACATCGTAAATGGCCAGGGACTAACGATTTGTGTGAGTTCTGTCGGTGGAGCTCTCGGGATTTTGGCATATATCTGGCATTTGTCACATCTTCTCACATAGTCTGCAGCATGCCGATTTACAGTTGGCCAATAGTATCCGCGGCGGAGGATTTTCTTTGCTAATGTTTGCCCCCCAGTATGGTCACCGCACTCTCCCTCATGGACCTCTCTTAACACTCGTTTTATCTCATCTTGGGCCACGCACCGGAGTAAGGAGGTTGACATTCCACTTTGATACATTATTCTGTCATGTAATACATAACGCGAAGCCTTACGAAGGACTTGACGTCTTTCGCTCCTCTTTTCAGGCAAATCCCCCTATAGCAAGTACTGCTTTTCTAGGGTCATCCATGATTCCCTCTCAAGTCCGGTTTCTAACACGAAATCTATCTTCATCATATCTATACTTGGAGTATGGAGGGTCTCAACAGGGAATAATCCCATTAGCTGCAAATTGCCAATGCTTGCTAATTTCGCCAATGAATCGGCTTCTCTATTTTGTTCACGTGGGACATGCGAAATGACTTAATATTCCAGATTTGCCAGCAGCTCTTGAACCCGAGCAAGGTAAGGAGCAAGTCTCTGTCCCATCGCTTGATAGTCTCCACGCACTTGATATACCACCAGTTGCGAGTCATAGAAGATTTCAATTGAATTCGCTCCCAGTTCGTTAACAAGTCTCAAGCCAGCAATCAATGCTTTATATTCGTCTTTGTTATTTGTTGCTGCAAACTCAAGCTTCAAAGCATAGCAAATTGATCGGTCTTCGGGAGTCATAAGGACTATGCCAGCCCTCGAGCAACGGTCTTTAGATGCCCCATTGGCGTACATCTTCCATCGAACGGGAGGTATGACGTTGTGACTGCTTGATTCTTCTGACACCGTGAACTCAGCGATGAAGTCAGCTGGTGCTTGTCCTTGTATGGCCCTTCATGGCAAATAGGTAATATCGAACTGACTTAACTCGATATTCCATTTTAACATCCTTCCGGAAGTTTCCATTCGTTGGAGTACCTATCGCAAGGGTTGGTCAGTGTAAACACTGATTGAGTGTACCTGAAAGTTGGGACGAAGCTTGCGTGATGCAATCACCAAGCAATAGGCTAGTTTCTCAATCTTTGGATAATTCCTTTCCGCCCCCGTCAAGCGTTTACTAACACAGTAAACTAGCCTTTGAACCCGGTCTTCCTCGTGAACCAAGGTTGTACTGATAGCATGCTGGGATACAGCCAAGTATACGTACAACATTTCGTGGTCTATTAGTTTCGACAATACTAGGGGACTTTCTAAGTGCCTCACCAGAGCTCGGAATGCTTCCTCACAGTCGGTCGTCCAATCAAAATTTCTCTTTCCTTTCTTTATAACGTCAAAGAACGGAATACACTTGTCTATAGCTCTGGATATGAATCGACTCAGCGCAGCCACCTTTCCATTCAAGCTTTGCACCTGCCTTATGGTTCCGGGCACTTGTATATCTTGGATAGCTTGAATCTTCTCCGGGTTAGCATCAATTCCACGTGCATTCACATGAAACCCAAAAACTTTCCTGAAGCTACTCCGAATGAACATTTCAAAGGATTGATCTTCATTCCATAATGCCTGAGTATGTCAAACATCTCCGCTAAGTCTCAAATATGGTCGTTCGACTGCCGTGACTTTACGAGCATGTCATCCACATAGACTTCCATCGTTCTACCAATCTGATCTTTGAACATCCGATTCACCAGACGCTGATAAGTTTCTCCCGTGTTCTTCAATCCAAAGGGCATCACTACATAGCAATATAACCCAACGTTCATGACAAAACTGCTTGGTCCGGGACGTGCATCGGAATTTGATTGTATCCAGAGTATGCATCCATAAATGATAGTAACTCATGTCCGGCTGTTGAATCGACCAGTTGGTCAATCCTTGGTAACGGGAAGCTATCCTTTGGGCATGCTTTGTTTAATCAGAGTAAGCAACACAAGTTTTCCATTTCCCATTTGCTTTCTTCACTAACACCAGGTGAGATACCTATTCAAGGTAGAGGGCGTCGCGGACGAACCCGTTGGCTTTGAGTTTGTCCACCTCCTCTTTGAGATCCGCAGACCTCTCCGGGTCCATGCCTCTCCTTTTCTGTTTCACTGGAACATGTTTCGGGTCTATATTCAACATATGACTCGCAATTGCAGGAGAAATCCCACACATATCAGAATGTGTCCAAGCGAAAACATCAAGATTCGCTTGGAGGAAATCAGTAAGGTTCTCGGCTGCCAAAGGGTCGAGTTGCTATCCAATTTTAAGAACTCGTGATGGGTCGCTCCGGCTAACTGGGATGTCAATGGTTAGTTCAGCCGGTGCTGCATTTGTTTCCTTGGGTTCCCCATCATCATCTCTCGGATCTATATCTCTAAGGATCCGAGAATGTTGCCCGAGCTAGGGCTCGGGCGCTACTTGTCAATCATTAGAATTTTGGATGCGGACGGAGCTGTCTGCAACCTTTCCTTTCTCTCTACACCGAGCCTCTCTCAGCTCAGCCACATAGCAAGCACGACGGGTGGCCTGATCGCCGTGTACCACTCTAACCCCTTTGTCTATTGGAAATTTTAAGGTCAAACACCAGGGGGTCAAAGCTGCCCTAAACTCTGCCAGGGCCGGACGACCCAGAAATATGTTATATGGAGAATCAACATCCAACACTATGAATGGTAGGATTCGCACCCTCCTACATTCGCCTTGCCCCAGTTCAACTGGTAACTCCACATATCCCACTACATCGGTTGCGGCACCATGAAAGCCATGGATTCTAGCTTTAGATGGTTTCAAATCCTTGGTTTCCAGCTTCATTTGGTCGTATGCCTTCTTGAAGATGATGTTAACGGAATTTCCGCAATCAATTAGAATTCTATTCACGAATGCCGGTCTGATTGTCGGGGATATGACCATTGGGTCGATGGTAGGAGCCTCCACCTTATCCGCATATCTACTCCTAAATACAATATCATCATTCATCATGCGTTGCTGGTTTGTGGGAGTCCCATCCTCCACATTCGAACAACACTCATACTCCGCATGTCTCAAAGAGTTAGCATATCGTCCCATCTCCTGCCAATTCTTGTCTGCAGGATGAGGTCCGCCTGCAATCGTGTTAATAACCAATATACCCACTGTTCGAGCAGGTTGTTCTGGTTGGTGTGGAGCTGGCCCACGTCCGGGGTCCGATGTTCCTTGCCTTCCGTCTTGTGGGTCTTTGACAAATTCCTACAGCTTCTTCTATCTAATCAACTTTTCTATGGCGTCATGGAGGTGTCTACACTCCTCTATGTTGTGCCCATAAGACTCATGAAAGCGGCAATACTTCCCAGTACGCTTTTGTTCCTCTGTTGATTCCTTTGGACGTGGTTTTCTTTATTGAAAAGTGTTGCAAGTTGACAAATAGATGTTCTCAAGAGATGCATGCAGCAGGGTGTATTCATTGTAGGTCGCGATCCTTGACTTCCATTTCCCTGCTTCTCTTTTCTTTTTGAGATTTCCACTTCTGGATCCTTTAGACTGCCCAGGCTTGTTCTGGGCGTTGACTTGAACTTTTCCAGAATTATCACCGGTTTGCTTCATGGCGATGTTACTTTTCACAGACTCCTGAGCGGGCCCTGGTGCCTTGTCTTGCCTTGTCCATCGAGCTTCCTCCCTCCTTATGAACTGATGAGCCTTCGAATAAAAACGTTCCAGCGTAGCTGGGGGCTTTTCCGCCAACCAATCTCCAAATTCAGAATCTGGATCCACTCCACGCATTACCGCCATCAAAACCGCGTGGTCGTTAGGATTGCTCACTTCAATAGCAACAACATGAAATCTCTGCAAGTATGCTTTCAATGATTCTCCTGGAGCTTGGATTACGCTTGATAGGGACATCACGTCCTTTGGACGAGTGGTATGAATCCTGAACTGTTCTATGAATTTCATTGCCAATTCTTCAAAGCTGGATATAGATCGTGGTGGGAGTCGAGTGAACCACATGGTGGCAATTCCGGACAAAGTGATTGGGAAGCACCTACACTTGGTCGCATCATTGGCTCTTGCAGAATCCATCGTCCATCCATACCTCATCACATGTTGCCTGGGGTTAGTCTTCCCTTCATAGGCTGGAATGGTGGGCATGCTAAACTTTCTCGGGTATTCAGCCTTTAGAATGGTATCCGTGAAGGGAATATGACTCTTAGACACTCCCTAATCTTCAATAGTCAAACCATGGTTCTCCCTCATTAACTGTCTGACCATTGCTAACAAGTCTGGGGCAGGTATGGAAGGTGGGATGTTAGGTTCCATTCTACGGGACTGATCGGATTGATGTCGCCTCTGTTGGCGATCAGCCAAACATGCATCATGAAGGTCAGCTTCCTTGGGATCTTGATGAGCCGGGCGTCCGGTCTCTTCATAGGCTTGATTCCTAGTCGATCGATCAGTGGCACCTGCTTGTGCACCTTCATCCTTACGGCGTCTACGCCTAGGCGGTTTGTCAGCTGAAGTCGAACTATCAAATTCAGAATAAGGGGCAGGGCTACCTCCAGCATTCTGACGATGCTGCTGAGTAAGCTGAGTCATGAGGTTAGTATTGGCTTAAATCTGCTTAGCAAGTTGCCTTCTACTTTACTTGAGTTCTCTTATCAAGTCGTTGAACTCCGCTCGGGAAACAACTTCGCTTGGTTTTGGTTGGAGGGCCTCGCGCCTCGAATCGTTTGCTGGTTGCTAGGCCCAACTCGTTGCGCGCTAGCAGTCTCGTGGACATCTGCATTTTGAGAGGCCGATCTGGTTCGTGGTCTCCCCATGGTAGAGTTGTTGGTTGTAACTCTGAGTAGAATCAACAGATGCTTTGTCAATGATTTTGGATCTCCTTCGGGGGATTTATGCAATCCAATAGCTACAAAGCAGATCCTAACAGGCTGAGAATTCGATTCTCGGTGAAAGCACCAAAATGTTAGCACCAAAATTGGTCACTAACACTCTTAAGAAAGATTGTGTAGAGAGATTAATGAAGATAGTAAATTAAAACAGAAGATAGTATGTAAATTTAAATGTAGAGAACAAGAACACCAAATTTATAGTGGTTCGGCGTAACTGCCTACGTCCACTTTGAAGTTAGTCTTTATTACTTTACTTGATAATTGTTAACAGATACAATCTATCTCCAATTACTTGAATACAATTGCAAAGTTGAAAGATTAAGTCTTGAGTGAGTGTTGAATGCGGTAGCAGAGTTTTCCCAATGCTCTTGAAAAAACCTATCCTCTTTACTGTGCTTCTGCCTCTCTATTTATAGACGAATATGAGTTGGACTTCCCTGGTGGGCTTGGTAGCTGAATACCTCGGCCCAAATGGAGTGATCTCTGTATGCCGATCCATAGGTTCCGAACAGCTGAAAGCCGAATAGGGCATGAATGTCGAACGATCTTCTCATGCCGAACAGAATGATGCCGAACGATATCCTTATGCCGATCGAAGTGAGGCCGAACACTTTGAATGCCGAATGAAGTATTTGTGTCGAACGATACCGGAAGCCAAACCAGTGTGTTGTGCCGAATGATTCTGGATGCCGAACGGTAGGCGAATGCCAAACGAGATTTATGCCGAACAGGGTGATGTGCCGAACGAGGTTTGGATGCCGAGCAATATGGGCTGCCGGACAATTCTGCCATGCCAAACGTTAACACATGCCGAACAATATACACTATTGAACGTCTCTCAATGCCGAATGCTCTGCCATGCCGACCGTTCCATAGATGCCGAACGAACTTGGATGCCGAGCGCTTCCTGGATACCGAGCGCTTCCGAACGCCGAGCGCTTCCTGGATACCGAGCGCTTCCGAATGCCGGACGCTTCCTGGATGCTAAGCGTTACTAAATGCCGGACGTATCGAGTCGTCGATCAATCCAGTTGAGCCGAACGGTAGGGATGCCGAGTACTTATTTGCCTAGTCAAATCTCCAGGAAACATTAGTGTTCGAATATTTCGATATTAATCGCCGATCAAATTTACACCTAATGGGTCACGCAACCAAAACATTGAATACACATTTGACCGAACAATTTAATTAATTTGTAATGTTATAAACTAATTAATATTTATGAAATATTAGTTATCAAATTAAATGTATTTACAATGGTTATAAATATATTGATCGATATATGATATCAATACGCATTTAAATTGGATTTAAATGTGAAATAATTTATTTGGGCTTTAAATGGGTTTGAAACCCATATGGTGGTTGGTTGGTTCAGCCAAGATAAAGAAACATAGGGGCGGCCATATGATGGTTGGATGGGCTAATGTTCGAATGGATAAGATATAGAGAATTTGTAAGAGATAAAAATGGATCTAGATCCTAACTTGTCTCAAATCTCTCCTCTATATAAGCATCTCAACACACACCTGTTAGAAATTTTATTGAAGCCTCTTAATCCCTTCCCTCTAGTCAAATTCTAGTCCTCCCTATTTCTCCATTTCCTAAGTCAAATCAAAGTAAAATATATATTATTTGATAGCCAGTAGTCAACGGTTTAAGGATTAACACTCTACTGGATTAGAAACAAGTCCCAGGAATAGATCTCATCGTTTCAAGGGATACTTATATGCATTGGTGATAAGGTAAATTTTTTGATCTATTAATGATTATTAATGTGTAGATAATATATATATATCACATATAATGTTTTGTAAGTTAGGCGACGATTCTATTGTATCAATATATTCTCACAATCAGGTTGGTTTTATGTTTATATATTTGAAAATAACTTTTTTCCATCATCATGCATTCATATTACTTGCGGTAGAGAAAAATAACAAAAAATTAATTTAATATTCATTGTTTTATTTACATAAACTTTATAATTCAAATATTAAATAATATACTGCATAAAATATGGTTTTAAAATTTTATATAAGTAATATTATACAGAAAAAAAATTTGGTAGAATTAAATTAATATATATATATATGTATATGTATATGTATATTTATTATTTAAATATTATTTAAATCATTTAATTCAATAAAAAAAATATTAATACATTTTATGTTATAAAATATGTCTTTAATTTCATAAAATTAAACTTACGTCCAATATTATTTTTAGTAGTAAAAATTTAAATTTTTTATGTAATTAAAATTTAACTAAAGCCTACTCTAATCCGTTTGAGATTGATGGGAATTGTGCAATTCCAAAATACTACTAGTCGGTACATTATGGGGGATGAATTTCTGAACTATAGTTGATAAATGTATGTGATTGGAGATTTTGGCTATAGATTTACATGATGCAGGATTTGGTAGAGAGAAAGGATCTTTTGATTCTGAAGTTTAGGTTATTTTGTTTCCTTCTACTTTTATGCCATCATATATTTGTCTTGCTTTTGTATATATTATTGCTATATACTGATTGTAATTACTTTTGATTAGCAGTAAGGAAACCGCACTCTTTTTCCCTATATAATACTTGAACAACCCGCATATTTATCGATTTCATATTTAAATATTTTATTTAAATATAGCATCGTTCGTCGGATTTTAGTCCAAAAAGATACTTTTTGCAAACAGTCGAATTAGGACTCGAGACCACTTTCATTGAGTTCAAAATGCCATTTGCGACCATTTTGAGTATAAACTTCGATATGTTTGAAGTTAGTAGAATTTTGCTACTTTTCACTTAGGGCTTTGGGTTGTGTTTCAGCCCATTAACCCCACTTATACTCTAGCTCCGTCCACCTCTTCTCTTCATTACTTCACTTTCATTTCCTAACACTCAAGCTTCATCAAAAATGGAGAGAGGAATGGGAAATTAAAACTCCAAGCCCTAATCATCTTTGCAAATCCAAGTTCTAGCTCCAAATTCTAGAAGAAGTTATTGGTAAGCATCTCCTTCTTCTTCTCCAACTCATTCTCCTTTCAATTTCAGAAATTCCTAAACCTAACTTAGGAAATATTTTACTTGTAAGCTTAGATTGAAGCTTCTTGAGTTGTTATTGAAGAGGAATTGATCTTAGCTTGTTTTAAATGCTTCTCCTTCATTAATTCGGGTTTAAAGGTGAGATTTTTATCTCACATCCATGTCTATATCTATCTTTGTGGTTAGTTATGAATTCCTAACACTTATTTATGTTCATTTGCTTTTGATTTGGATTGAATTGGTGAATATTCCAATTTTTGGTGTTTTGTAGTCAAATCTTTAAAAATCCAATGTTTGATATTTGAACATGTTTTTGGTGATGCATCGAAGAGCCTATAGGGCTGGGTTGCCGATTGGCATAAATCCCTAGTATCCATCATTCGTTCGATCCAATTTCGGTTTGGATTTTCCATTTTTGTTTTAGGCTGTTTTTTTGCCTAGCAGAAAATTTTAGACGTCTGAAATTAACATCAAACGTCTGAAACCAAATCCAAACGTTTGGTTGAAAAATCCAGACGTTTGGAAAGGGGTCTGGAAAAGGCAGAGACTAAATCCAGACGTCTGAAATCAAATTCAGACGTCTGGATAAAAATTTCAAACGTCTGAAATGGCCCAGGAATTGAAAATAGAAGGGAGAAAAACACATATACTTCCAGAACCTAGGGCCAGACGTCTGGGAACACCTACCAGACGTCTAGAACTGTTTAATTTGCCTATTTTGGCTATTTTTGAGTAAATTTCCAAGGTTTATCGATTTTTGTTGATCTGGTTAGTGGTTACCACTTATTATTGAATTTGATAACTTCAATTTTCGGAATTTTTTGGGAATATCCATTTTAATGGATTTGGTATCGATTTCTTTGGATTTTATTCACGTCTTCGAATGTGAATTTCGGTGATTGATTGTTCCTACAATCATTTTTGTGATTTGTCACTTTAAAAATACAAAGGTTTTAATACTAGTAGTAAATATCAAAACTCTTTCATCAAAACGATTTTAACACTATTTTATTACAAAGCTCGTTTTTCTAAACCGTTTTCTAATCTAGTAGTATATACAAACCTTTACCTCACTCGTATGAGAAATCTAATTAAACGACTTAGTAAAAAAAGTGGTATGAAACGCTTGCGTTTACTTCGTCGGTTAATTCTTGGACTTGTTCGATTGAATCTCTTGTGACAATTTTCGAGTGGAGATCTACAATTTATTCGTAAATATTTAAGTTAAGCCAGTGGTTATGGGACATGAAGCTAAACTCGTATATTTACTAGCTTAGTGTAATTGACACTTCTTGATGATCGATGATGATCATTTTTGTGATTTAGACTAGCGATGTGCGATGTATCTTTGTCCATGTGGGGGACAGTACCCCGTTATGTTGAGCTTCGGCTCGTTTGGAGGAGCTTCGGCTCGTTTGGAGGAGCTTCGGCTCGTTTTGCGATACACGTGTTGGGAGTTTTCATGTTCCCATTTGTGATAGGCCACTTTCCCCCATTTTGTGATTTCTGGATTTCTATTTATCGATTTCTAGAATTTGTGTTTCACCAATTTTCGTGATTTATATTGATAAGCTTTTTCAATTTTTGTGTGTCGGTGAATTTGTGTTTCAACAACTTTTACGATTGACATTGATATGTTTGTCAATATTTGTGGTTTAGTGAATAAAACAAAGAATATGACATTCTTTTTAGTGCTTCGAGATTCTTGAGATATTGTATGACTTTTGTGGATTTTCTAATGTATACTTGTCGTAGTATGACATTTTTGGCTATCATACGTTTTATTATTATATCTCATTTTATTTGATAATTATAGCTAGACTGATCCGTTTATTATTTTCTTATTAAATAATACTCGGGTTAGACCGAGATGTTACATGTGCTTCTGCTTGACTCTTTATTTGGAGCCATCATCTGACTTTTGTACTATAGATTAGTAGTTTTTGTTTTGTATACATTCAAGATAGAGGCTCCTTGATGTGTACTTATTCTTTTGTCTAGCACTTGTATCTATTCTTTTTGTTGCATTGTGGATCTTGCTTGACCATATCTCTGATATACACTTACATGTGTTGTATTCATATCTTTTTCCGTCTTGTGATATGGACATCTGTGACTAATTTGTGTTATGTTTATTTCTATATTTGTTTCCAAAGATTACATAGCCACCGTGTAGTTGTTTTGAGTTTGTATCGGTATGTCGGATTTCCTCTAGAAATGAAATTCATGTTATACTATATGACATATCGTTGCTCGCACAAAGCAATTACATGGATGGTCGCTCCTCAACAGCCTTATTCTTTGCGCTAGTTGACGGCATTACTCCGTTGTGTCCTTGGCTAGCGTGAGTATAGAGGTGGGGCGTCACAGCTTGGTATCAGAGCCAAACTTCGGAACGATGTAGAATAATCTAACAAGGATCATTGTCCTAAGTCTTTCTTAGGAGTCGTACTTTAGGATTTGATTTGAGTCTTCGTACCGATTCATCCTATTTTCTTTATGATTCCTTGTTTTATCTATCAAGATTGCTTTATATTTATTTTGAGAATAACTTTTATTCTTCTTTCTTTCTTAAAGAAGAGAAATGGTTAGATCAAATCGTCCCAGTGCCAGACGATCTAGTGCTACTCCCAAGGATGGAGTATTTACGTCTGCCCAGCAGCTTCTTGATCTAGTAAAGAACGCTCAAGCAGCGGACCCATTCCAGAGCCTACCCATCCTAGATCCGGTTTTGCACGCTTGTGTAGAGATTATACCGATTTGGATGGAAGGTCATTCAAGGGATCCGAGAGTGTTATAGAAATCCAAGCTTGGCTCAAATCATGCGATCGCATCATTTCTTGCATGAACCTTATTGATCTACATCGAGTCCAAGTGGCTTCTAGCATGCTCCAAGAAAGAGCGTTAGATTGGTGTAAGCTCTTAACTTCGGAGATTATCGAAGCGGATCTTACTTGGGAGCAATTCCGGGAATGATTCAAACTAAAGTTTGTGCCGGAGGCTGAAAAAGTAACTTTAGCCCGGCGTTTCATAGACCTTGTTCAAGGTGAATCTTCTGTTATAGACTATGTCGCATCTTTCGAGTCTCTTTCTAAATACGGGGTTGGATATATAAATACCCCATTGAAGAAAAATCAGATATTTGTCTATGGCTTGAATAAGAATCTTAAAAAGCCATTACTTCTGAAATTAGAAGTTTCATTTGATCAGCTCATTGATATCGCTCTTCGACTTGAAGAGGCAGATAAGGAGAGTGATGTTGAAGTTGGGAGTGCCAAACCGAAATTCAACAATAACAAGAAGAGGCATATTATGTTCCAAGGCCCCAATTCTAATAAGAAGGGACGCAAGAAACCACGGTAGCAAAGACTCCAATCCCTAATCGTGGAGAATGCTACAATTGTGGTTCTAAGCACCAATATATAAATAAGTGTCCTAGACCTATCTCTTGCCGCTATTGTAAAGGTGCGGACCATTATATGTCTTCATGTCTAAACTTCAAAATAAGAGAGAAGGAGTTGAACAACCCTTCTCTTGTTCAAGGTACTTTTTCTTCAAACCTTGATGGCATTGTTTTATTTCGTGAACTTACTATTTGAGTTCTTTTCGATATGGGTTCCTTCTATTTTATATAAAAAGAACTTGTTGATTTTTTTCAAATATTTTGGGCTTGATGACTTCTTTGAGAATTGCGAATCCAGTTGAAGGATCTGCAATACTCGGTTTGCTTTGTTTTGACGTTGAGATTGTTTTATGTGATTTTTTTCTTTCCGAGCTGACTTTTACTTAGGCTTCGGAATTGATTTTTTGAAGGGACTGGCTTAAATTGTGAAGCCCATATCCTATTTTCCGAGCAAACTATTCATCTTCAGCATTTTCTATCTGTTAAGCAGATTTCTATTTTTCCTTCGTGATTTCGATTTCAAATTTTGGTGGCATCATTTTTATTCTTTAAGCCCACATGATGAGGAAAGTGTTATTTCTCTCATTTAAATAGTTTGTGAAATATTACGGTATTTTTGGGCTTGTCTTAGGATTATCTCCTAAGCAATCTTTTGAGTAGTGTTAAGGTCTTTTCAACTCGACCTTGCCACCAGTTTTCATTTTCTACGAGTCGCGGAAGTTAGCATTCCACTTACCGCATTCCGCACTCGTTATGATTCTTATGAATGAACTATTATGTCATTCTGTTTGTCCAACTTATTTCATCCATTTTATGAATCGAGTAATTCTACGAATATCTCGATGACTCCATTCTTGTATTTATTGATTTTGGATGAAAATAGCAATTTAAAATTTTGCAAATCTTTTTCATAAGATTTATTTATAAGTATAATTGGATTTTTGTTCTTAAAACGAACAAAGAATATTCTTAAAAGTTTTTAAGAAATATGTTTATCATATAGAAGATGATTTTGTGATTGTATTGCCCATTGAGTGCTTTAAGAATTCTGGTCGATGCGCTTGATCAACGTTATCGATAGGAATCTCCTAAACACTTTAATGAGACAATCAAACACAGTAAATTTCACTTTGAATAAGTAAAATTTTCTAGAAAAATGATTACATAAAGATAATTGTGATTTTGAAAGTTTTAGCTTTTTGGGAAAGAAGATTATTTAAAAGAACTCTTTTCCGATACTCTTATTCTTGTGATTCCTGGAGGGAACCAAGATTTCACTGTTTCTACCGATGCTAGTTGTATTGGTTTGGGTGTCGTTCTCTTGCGAAAGAGAATATTCTATCATTTATGCTTCTAAACAATTAAAGCCTACCGAGACTAGATATCCCACACATGATCTAGTGCTCGCGGCTATTATTTTCGCTTGTAGAAATTTAGCATCATTATTTTTGGGAGAGAAAAATTTGTTGTCTATACCGATCAAAAATCTTTGAAGTATTTATTTTTTCAAAAGGAACTTAAATTGAGTCAACAACGTTGGCTCGAGTTCCTTGCATCTTAGGATCTTGATAATCTTTATACTTCCGGAAAGGGATATCGTGTTGCCGATGCCCTTTGCCTTAAATAGCAAGGTTGTTTCTTTGATGATATCCGAATGAAATGATCCTTTTACCAAGTTCATCAGACATTTCAATGTACCTCGATTTATTGAGCTTCGTCTCATTTCTTTTTTGGACTAGCGACCGATGTTCTTTCATGGTGTTCGGTTCATTGGACCTACCATTTTTGTACTACGTCAGTGTTCCGAAATTATTCGAGCTTTGGTTCTTCTGGCATACCGTTATTGTACTACGTCATTGCACCGGCTCATTTTTCTGCTATTCATGATGTTTTCTCACATCTTTCAACTACGGAAATGCTTTTGGGATTCCCTTTTTTATTCTTGAGCCCGGTGTTATTGAAGAAATTGAAGTTTCACCTATTTTGACTTTTGAGCAACATTCTATTCGTATCATTTCTTCGGAGGTAGAGCGCCTTCGAAATAAAGATGTACTTCTTGTGAAAGTTCGATGGTTCTCAAATCTCAAGGATAGCTCTTGGGAATCCAGAGAATTCATTGAGCGAACACGTTCGGACATACTCTTACGTGCTCCTTTTGGTGAACTTCTTATTTCGAATTTTCTTTTGTGCTGATATACTTTTATTGTTGGTACTATTTATTTTCTTCTTAAGTATTGTGAGGATGCAATTTCTTTAAGGAGGGGAGTCTGTAATAACCCGCATATTTATCGATTTCATATTTAAATATTTTATTAAATATAGCATCGTTCGTCGGATTTTAGTCCAAGAAGCTACTTTTTGCAAACAGTCGAATTAGGACTTGAGACCACTTCCATTGAGTTCAAAATGCCATTTGCGACCTTTCTAAGTACAAACTTCGATATGTTTGAAGTTAGTAGAATTTTTCTACTGTTCACTTAAGGCTTTGGGTTGGGTTTCAGCCCATTAACCCCACTTATACTCTAGCTCGGTCCACCTCTTCTCTTCATTACTTCACTTTCATTTCCTAACACTCAAGCTTCATCAAAAATGGAGAGAGGAATGGGAAATTAAAACTCCAAGCCCTAATCATCTTTGCAAATCCAAGTTCTAGCTCCAAATTCTAGAAGAAGCTATTGGTAAGCATCTCCTTCTTCTTCTCCAACTCATTCTCCTTAAAATTTCAAAAATTCCTAAACCTAACTTAGGAAATATTTTACTTGTAAGCTTAGATTGAAGCTTCTTGGGTTGTTATTGAAGAGGAATTGATCTTAGCTTGTTTTAAAAGCTTCTCCTTCATTAATTCGGGTTTAAAGGTGAGATTTTTATCTCACATCTATGTCTATATCTATCTTTGTTGTTAGGTAAAAATTCCTACCTCTTATTTATGTTCATTTACTTTTGATTTGGATTGAATTGGTGAATATTCCAATTTTTGGTCTTATGTAGTTAAATCTTTAAAAATTCAATCCTTGATGTTTGAACATGTTTTTGATGATGCTCGAAGAGCCTATAGGGCTAGGTTGCCGATTGGCATAAATCCCTAGTATCCATCGCTCCTTCGATCGTGTTTCGGTTTGAATTTGCCATTTTTGTTTTAGGCTGCCTTTTTTGCCTAGCAGAAAATTTCAAACGTCTGAAATTAAATTTAGATGTCTGAAACCAAATCCAGACGTCTGTTTGAAAAATCCAGACGTTTGGAAAGGGGTCTGGAAAAGGCAGAGAATAAATCCAGACGTCTGAAACAAAAGCCGGACGTCTGAAATCAAATTCAGACGCCTGGTTGAAAATTTCAGACATCTGAAATGGCCCAGGAATTGAAAATAGAAAGGAGAAAAACACATAAACTTCCCGAACCTAGGGCCAGACGTCTCGGAACACCTACTAGACGTCTGGAACTGTTCAATTTTCCTATTTTGGCTATTTTTGAGTAAATTTCCAAGGTTTATCGATTTTTGTTGATCTAGTTAGTTGTTATCACTTATTATCGACTTTGATAACTTCTATTTTCGGAATTTTTAGGAATATCCATTTTAATGGATTTGGCATCGATTTCTTTGGATTTTATTCACGTCTTCGAATGTGAATTTTGGTGATTGATTGTTCCTACAATCATTTTTGTGATTTGTCACTTTAAAAATATGAAGGTTTTAATACTAGTAGTAAATATTCATCAAAACGATTTCAAAACTATTTTATTACAAAGCTCGTTTTTCTAAATCGTTGTCCAATCTACTAGTATATATAAACCTTTACCTCACTCGTATGGGAAAACTAATTAAACGACTTAGTAAAACAAGTGCTATGAAACGCTTGCGTTTACTTCGTCGGTTAATTCTTGGACTTGTTTGATTGAATCTCTTGTGACAGTTTTCGAGTGGAGATCTACAATTTGTTCGTAAATATTTAAGTTGAGCCAGTGGTTATGGGACATGAAGCTAAACTCATATATTTACTAGCTCGGTGTAATTGACACTTCTTGATGATCGATGATGATCATTTTTGTGATTTAGACTAGCGATGTGCGATGTCTCTTTGTCCATATGGGGGATAGTACCATGTTATGTTGAGCTTCGGCTCGTTTGGAGGAGCTTCGGCTCGTTTGGAGGTGCTTCGGCTCGTTTGGAGGAGCTTCGGCTCGTTTTGCGATACACGTGTTGGGAGTTTTCATGTTCCCGTTTGTGATAGGCCTCTTTCCCCCTTTTTGTGATTTCTGGATTTCTATTTATCGATTTCTAGAATTTGTGTTTCACCAATTTTCGTGATTTTTATTGATAAGCTTTTTCAATTTTTATGTGTCGGTGAATTTGTGTTTCAACAACTTTTACGATTGACATTGATATGTTTGTCAATATTTGTGGTTTAGTGAATAAAACAAAGAATATGACATTCTTTTTAGTGCTTCGAGATTCTTGAGATATTGTATGACTTTTGTGGATTTTCTAATGTATACTTGTCGTAGTATGACATTTTTAGCTATCATACGTTTTATTATTATATCTCTTCTTATATCTCATTTTATCTGATAATTATAGCTAGACTGATCCGTTTATTATTTTCTTATTAAATAGTACTCGGGTCAGACCGAGATGTTACAAATGCTTCTGCTTGACTCTTTATTTGGAGCCATCATCTGACTTTTGTACTATAGATTAGTAGTTTTTGTTTTGTATACATTCGAGATAGAGACTCCTAGATGTGTACTTATTCTTTTGTCTAGCACTTGTATCTATTCTTTTTGTTACATTGTGGATCTTGTTTGACCATATCTCTGATATACACTTATATGTATTGTATTCATATGTTTTTCCGCCTTGTGATATGGATATCTGTGGCTGATTTGTGTTATGTTTATTTCTATATTTATTTCTGAAGATTACATAGCCACCGTGTAGTTGTTTTGAGTTTGTATCGGTATGTCGGATTTCCTCTAGAAATGTTATACTATCTGACATATCGTTGCTCGCACAAAGCAATTACATGGATGGTCGCTCCTCAACAGCCTTATTCTTCATGCTAGTTGACGGCATTACTCCGTTTTGTCCTTGGCTAGCGTGAGTATAGAGGTGGGGCGTCACAATACTACTCTGGTATTGTACGAGTTTTTAGTGAGGCTATAGTACCAACTTCCAAAAAAAAAATTAACTAGTGGATAAAATTAATAAAAAAATTTAAATTAATTTAAATAATAATATATATAGATATATGTGTGTGTGTATTTAAATTTCATAATATCTTTGGGATTTTACTAGAATGTTTAAATTTCAAAATATCTTGTGAAAACAATTTTTTATTATTTTATTTTAGTTTTTTCACACAAAAATATATATTTATTTATTTAAAAATTAATAAACCACCATCATTGTCGTGAGTTATATAATAGGCATGTATATGCATAATATTTTGTGCATATATTTTATTTAAGTGCTTAGTTATTTATTTATTATTAATTTTAGAAGATATTAATACGTATATTTTTTTAAATATAAAAAAATGTTATTATTTAAAATTTTGATTTCGAATTTCCAACAAAATAAATAAATAAATTTTAATATAATTTACATGATTTTTAATATACATACATACATACATATATATATACATATACTTATATTATATGTTTCATATATATAAATATTTGTTTTTTAAGAATATATATATATATATTGTAATATTTTGTATACATGGTATAAAATATATGAACATACATTTAGACAATATACATGTATATTAGATGCGTTAACATGTCTGTTGTAGTGTAAATCCCAACACTTATATACGTGCATGTTATACCTCGCATGGATTGTTATATTACACATGCACACACAGTATATGTGTATATGAAACACACACGCGCGCGCGCGCGCACACACACACACACACACACACACATATATACTATTAATTACATAATATAAACTTGTATTGTAAATTTAAATAAAATAATGATTTTATTTAAAATAAATTTAGAAATGTTCCAAATTAATTAGACTTCATAGGCCCAATAAAGATCCAAAATAGTAAAAACAAATGGAAATTTGCCCATTACTTCCATTGTTGGTTGGCCCAGTTCAACAGAAACGTTGAACTTAACTCCTTGAATCGAATTCCAAGTCCAAAAGTTGCTCGATCCTAATAGCACTGCCACCGACGATCGAATCAACTTTAATTTGATGTGTTAGTGTATGAATTTTGGAACCTTCAAAGGGGTATAGCTAGCATAAATAAGAAATAAGGAGAATGATAAAAAAAAATTCAAGTGAAGGTTAAGTGGCTTTAATAAATAAAAGACAATAGAGTAAAATGAGAATCGCGATCATTGTTTCCCTCTTACTCTTTCCGTCCTTTTAAACATTCAAACCACTTCACCATGTCAATACACGGCTGATTTACCTTGGCACAACATAATTGGCCTTATCCGTCTCTTTTTGGGCCTCAAACCATTTCAAATATTCATTGCATTTAAATCTAATTTAAACGTGTATCAATATCTTATATCAATTAGTGTATTTATAACTATTATATATTGTAACGACCCGGAATTTCATTGATTTGATTTGCGATTATTTAATTAATTTTACATATTTAATATATAAGTTTATAATGAAAATAAAACTCTTTTATATGATAAGTAATGATGGTAAAATAGTTTTCAAAATTTGTTTAAAATAATATACAGTGCGAAGAAAAATCGAAAATGGGACCGGAAATTGTTTTCTGAATTTTCGACTTCTTGATGTCTAAAAGTTATCATAAAACGTTGTGCACATTTGAGTCAATGTATATACATATTTACAAATAAATTTGGGTACATTTTGATATATAAATACATATTTAAGTTTATTAAGATTTCGATATGACATATAACGAAAATTTAATTAATCTTTAAAAGGTAAAATGGAATTTTCATAACATGTCATGTCATTAGCAAACAAAAAGTACAAGCCATAAATACATGTTGCCTTTGATGTAACAGGGAGGGGGACATAAGGGTGGAATGAGGTACATGGTGAGGTGTAGGGTGGTAACGTGTCACATAGTTTGTGGAGGGTGGGTATTTTAGTAATTTAGCCTATCCATTTGTATATATACATTTTCCTAAAAAAATTATATTTTTCTCATTTCATACTTTCACTTTTAAACTCTTCCAAGCTTCCATCTTCTTCATAATCCACTTCCATAGCTTACCTTTAATAAAGAATTTAAATTTGAATTTTACTTTTACTTTTTTTTTTTAAGTTTTAAAAACTTAGTTTTAAACTTGTTCTTTCTCCATTTTCTCATAATTAATTCGGTCATAACTTCCTCCGTACTTCTCCAAAATCGTATTTTCTTCTCTTCAAACTATGTGTATTTCCAGTGGCTACAACTTTGTTGTTTACCACAGTTTCTTATATTGAGCTCAGATGCTCCAAAAATTCATTTTTTTGCAAGAGTGTTTTTGAACCTAAATTTTTGTGTTCGAAAATACTTCTCATTGTTTTAGCCATAACTTCCTCAAAGCTTAACCTTTTTGCGTACTTATTTTTTTGAAATGATATAGGAAAGAATTATCTAAAACTTTTCTTTTGACCACTTTACTAAAATCTGAGAGAAAAAGGTCCAAAAGAAGACTAGATTTTGACCTATTTTTGAGTAGAGTTTGTGGTTTTCCAAGCTTCTCGAATTTCAAAGTGTGCCAAGTTTTCAAAGAATTTTCGGTGAGTAAACTATGAATTTATGAGAAAATTTTACTTTTATCTTAGTTAATATATTATGTGGTGTGATGGTTAGTATTATTTAATTTATCATGTGATGGTTATATATATATATATATATATATATATATATATATATATATATATATAAACACACATACACACTTGTTGCTTGGATATGTAAGAACATTAGACTTGAATGTGAAGTCTAGATGGTTAAAGATTAGATCTTGCTTATGTTTGTAGCATGCTATTATCCTCCATGTTATGGATGTGTATGGACTTGGGTATATAAGATATAAGCGAAGAAGAAGTTGGTACGTTTGTAGGGTGTTGGAGAATTTGAAATCTTGTGTAAGAAAGTTATGGTTTTAGTTTTTAAAAGTCGAATATTTGGTTATATTTAAACTTGTTTTAGTTTTAAATACCTATTTTTGTTTTTAGAAAGTTAGTGAGCTTTAAGGTAAAGTTTCCAAAAGAAGGATAGAAACAAGTTAAAGCTTATAGGTATCCATAGTGATAGTCGCTACGGATGTAGTTCGTTTAAAATTTCAATTTTTGCAAAGTTTAGTTTTTACACTTCAAATTGCTTTATGATTATTTGAATATCTTATAAACTAAATAATAATGTTTTTAAAATTTATTAAGGATTTAATAATTAATTGTTAATTAATTAGGTTTTAGTAATTGATCATTAATTAAATATTAACAAGGTTTATTAACTTTAATTAAATAAAGATTAGTTCCTAATTAATTATCTTTTAAAGTTAAGATTTATTTTAATTAATTATTAATTTAGTTAGTTAAGTATGGGTTAAGTAAATTATTTATATTTAATTTATCATTAATTAAATATAGGATTAATTATTAATCAAGATTTTAGTTATTTGACTAAAGATTTAATTTATAATAAATTATTTATTAATGGTTTACTTTATTGTTTAAGTTTAATTATATATTATTTAATTTATTAATTGAGATTAATTAAAATTTAATGAAGGTTTAACTAATTATTAAATAATTAATAAGGATTAATTTGGGTTTAATTTATACTTAATTATTGTTTAACTATTTAATTAAATTAAGTTAAGATTCGATTAAAATTAATTATGATTTAAATAAGATTTGACTTTTAATTAATTATTTTTAAAAGGGTTTAAAAGTTTTAAATTCGTTGGTCTTCAAAAGAAAAATGGTTCAAAGGCACTTCTTTTTCAAAGAGGGTTTTGAATACGAGTGATTCAAGTGTTGATACCATTAAGAAAATATATAATTATTGATGAGTTATAATGTAAATTGTTGGGTTGTTTGGACATGTGTTAGTAGAATAAATCCCCAATTTTCTACAAATTGTTTGTTTGCCTGTTTGTGTGGACATGTGTTAGCAGAATAAATCACTATTCTGCTATGAATTGGTTGAATTGATTGGACATCTATTTAGCAGGATAAATCACCATCCTGCTTTTATGTTATTTGAACAAGTATATGCTAGTTAGTTCATATTGACATGTTATTCCCTGATTTGGATACGACTTTTATTTACATATATGTTGACCTATGTAAATAACTGTTAAGTGAATTGAAATTCAAATTGAATGGTAACTTAATTAGTACCATTAGGATTGTTATGCCTCTTTTCGAATTACTAAAGTATGTTTTTGAATTAACTTTAATTCTTAAATCGATTTGAGTTTAAAGGTTATAAATGACTTCAAATTTTATTATTATTTTATGAAGTTATTTTAAAATAATATCTTATTTTCAAAAAGGTGTTTATTAAATAAAAGGTTTTACCAAAAGTGATTACAAATGATACCTTGAAAATGATATTTATTAAAGGAGATTCTATAAAGGAATAATGAAGGAAGATTTTTAAATAGTTTTAAAAATAGAAAGAGAATTTATAAATCATTTTAGATATATTTGAAACATGTTTTAAATCAAGTTTGAAAATTTGTAAAGAGGTTTGAAATGTGAAGCGAACTTATAAAAGAACTTTTATATGGAATAAGTTAATGTGTTTTATAAAGTGAACGATTTTAATAGTAAGTGGTGTTTTGAAAGAGAATGGTTTGGCCATTAAATATGGAATGTGAGAAGAGATTGTTTTCCAAATGTTTTTGGTAAATGTTTATATTGTTTTCCAAGTCAAAGGTGTAACGTTTAGGATTTTCGTTCTTTCGAAAATTCAACATCGATACTCACTTTATCGACTGCCGAGAATTCGAAGGCCAAAAACCGGAATGTTATGGGTTTTAAAAAGAAGAAAGAAGTAGAAAAAGAGAGAAGAGATAGGAAATAGAGAGGAAAGAAGATAGACAATTTTTTAGAAGACAGAAAATAGAGAATTTTAAAAATAGAAGACAGACAAGAAAATAGAACGGGACAGAAAGGAAACAACAGAACAACATCAGAATCTCACAATTCGCAGTGGAACAACATATAATAATAAATGAATAATCTTTAAACAAAGAACTATATCAGTTATTACATTACATTTCATTTCATTACATCATATCATATCATCAGAGTGTACAACATCATACAACAACAAACAATGCAGCGGAAAAAGAAATACTATATAAACTAGTAATACGCCATGCCATCCAGCTTGCCTCCAGCAACTCCAGAATATCCAGAATATCCTGATAAACCTTACTCTTGACTGCCCGTGTGAAAATTGGTGGGCACCCAGAGTTTAGGAAGGAAAACAATAAACTCCAAGTCAGTCATGTGACTGGTGTGAGAACTCAAAACAGTTTATTTATCTTTAAAATCAAAATAGAGGAATATTTTTAAATTCAATTCGCAATGTTTTTAAAAATGAGACTACCATAAGGCCTCCCGCACACACACACAATGCAAACGCAGAATCGGAGGAGATTTCTCCTTATGATAGTCAAAGATGCTTGATACGCATTTAAAATAATATTTGATATTATTACTAGTGCATAGTATAGAGAAAATTTCATTTCAAAAGTAGAATATAAATCTTAGCCAACATACGACCATTATCGTATGCCTACTATAGCTAACTATGTTCAATAGCAGGTTACCGCCACATTCCATAGCAGGTTCTACAACTAAAACCGTACAAGTCTCGTATTGTTTCTTTGGATTTCCAACGAATGATCAGGCCAAGGAACTTCCCATTGCCACATGAGAATGCCTCTGGATGGACATCCCCGAGAACCAAACCGGATCTCTACCAACACAAGGCCGGGTTACTCCTAACTGAGTAACAACTGACCGAATATGCCATCCCCCGGTCCTTTGGGACCTTTATCCGAGAGCGCTCTCTAATCAATTCACACAATCATAAAAACAAAGTGTTTCAACATGAGTAAGTATCTGGGCTCCATACCATGATACCACCCTTTTCCAGAAGGAAATGCACATATCCTAAAGGGTGCTACCCCTCATAACCTTGCTGCTTCTTTCCTGTTTTGACCATTCACGGGGTGTGAGGCTCGACGAAGTCACGTCCACAAAAACATACTTTATACAAAAGCCATGCTTTGGGTCAACAAATGATCAACACAATGATCACAAGGATAGACGATCAAATAAACGATCCTATCACAAATAATCAACACAATGATCATTTCAGCATCACTCAGCATATCACATTACCAAATTGGGAATATATCGCTGATAACTTCAACTATATAACCTTTGAGCACATACGTCTCAAAGAAGGGTGTTAAGCAAAGAATAAATTCTCCGCCACCAACAGAAATATATTTGAAAGAAATCGGCTTTATATCTCAAATTGTAATGTCAGACATACAATCCATACAAGTCTGTTCCGGGCTCGAACAGAACCGAAGGCACTTACAAAGAAGTCCTTGCAATCCGGATATTCACAATCCTGATCGGATTCACCATCACATATGGAGAACTCAATACCGTAGCTACTCGGTGCAGAGTCAATCGATAGTTCATCCTATCACTCTCGCAAATACCGGTCTTCAACACCGATCTTCAAATGCAATTCACGACGTATCACATATTCGGAATGGGTTATACGACCCCATGGTCCTTTCCCGGTTAACCCGAATAGTGAGCGCTTATTCAAAAATAAGTGTGCATTCAAATTCAATCAATTCACACCAAATACCCATTCAAAGGGAAATATTGATAGTCGGTTATTGAACTATCAATGGACATGCACACATCACCAGATTCCAAATAATTTTCCAAATTATTTATTTTCCAAAATATCTTTACAAGATATATTATAATTTCAACACTTCAAAAATAAATCAATATTTATTTTTAACAAGTTCCACTTTCACATATAAATTCCATAATGAATTTATATTTCAAAATATCATGCATATACAATTTCAACTATCCATTTCAATTTATCTTCAAAAGATAAATTCTAAATATTCACTTCATATTGGAAAACATTTCCATACTTATTAAAAATAAGTAATCGACAAATCTTTTTATTTTCAACCTTTGAAAATATTCAATATACTTAAATCGAATTAAGTATATATTTCATTCTTTAAGGGAAATCATTCTCTTAAACATTTTTATTTGGGCCAAAACGAATGTTGCGTAAAACATCGTTACAACGTCCCAAAATCACTAGTATAGGGATTCGAAATTAAATAGATATATAAATCCCAATACTATACAACCCATTTCCTTTCGGAAATCATTTTCTATAACAACAGTGTTATAGTCCACCATTTCCTTTTATTTCTCGAAAACGTCTATTTCAACAATAAATGTTGAAATCTATGATTTCGAATCTCAACACAATTAAAACATCGTTAAATCATTTTAATTCTATTTAAAACATTCACATTCAATACATTTTCTTTAACGTATTATTCACTATTCAAAAACGTGAATATACTTCATTAACAAATTTCATCCTTTCTATTCATTTTATTTTAAAGGATTATTCACTGTCTAAAAACGTGAATATAACTCCATTTATAAGTTATAACAATTAACTTATCAAAATAAGTCGTTTGCGAATTTATAAAACAACGTTTATAAATTCCATTTCCATTTATTTCATAACAACTTCCTTTATAAATCTTCTTTATTTACCTATTCGATTTATAATCTTAATTATAAACCAAAAGTCCAAATTATAAGTCAAACACTTATAATTTATTTATTTGCAAAAATCGTTCCTTTGAACTTTACAAATTTTATAAACCTATTGTTTATAAAATTCCATTTATAACTTCACCGTTATATAATTCTATAAATTTCATTCATTAATGAATTTCATTTTCACTTCATTCAAACACTTATAAAAACTCGTTTTATAATGTCAATATTTCGATTTATAAATATCCATTTATAAATCTCTTAATATAAATCAATTTATATTATTCTTTTAAAACGTCTTTAAATTCCTTTATAATTTCATCATTTCGATTTATAAAATAATCAAATTTTATAAATCCTATTTTTAAACTTTTTATAACAAGTTCAGAATTCCATTTAAACTCTTTTATAAAGTCATTAATTCCTTATTTTCAAAAATCAGCTTTTAACTATATTTCACAAAAATCATAATTTTATAACTTCTAAAATTATATAACGTTTATTTATTTAAATGGATCAATTCCAAAAATATTTTTATATTTCAAAAATCACTTTGAAAATCATTTTAAAATCCCAAAATCTGGGTCCAATGATGCTATACACCAAATAGTCAATCACGACTACAACGACATCATATATCGATATGATAATCCATCAAATATCAAAATATCTGAAATCAAATAAAAACTGTTGAGGAATCCAGTTGGATCCCTCCAACCTGTTTTCCTGCATCCAAAAACATTAGCACAATACCAATTTCGCTCCAGTGCGAAATTATCGCGGTACATGTTTTTATTAAATATTATCCGCTTAATAACGGCGTAATAGGGTCTCATCCGCTAAACAAAAAATGCGGGAAATCAACAACTGCAATATATACATATGCCAATATATATATATATTGATATTATATATAATACCAATTTCACTGTTTATGAAATATTCGCGGTATATGTTTTTAATAAATAACATCCGCTTACTAACGGCGCATAATGTCTATTTTAACAATCAATAATTTACAGTCATCATTCAAACATGCATTCAAATATTTTAAATCTAACTATTTAAAATAAAATCGAAACCTATTCGATTGAGTGAGAAGTTCTCACCTTGGTTTTAATTTCCGTTTTAGCGATTTATTTCGAATAAAATTAAACGCGCGTTTAATTTTACCCGAAATTCTCACTAACTCCAAACGACTCCAAACCAGCTCCATCGCGTAGTGCTCGTCCATACGATTCCAACGCAACTGGTTTCGCGCAGTTTCGACCTCGTATGAAAAAGTTATGAATTTATGAAGTTTACACGATTTAATTTATAACTATTACAACATTTTTTAAAAAATTTATAAACCTAATCAATTTTTTGGCCGTGTGATCTGCATCCCTCTCCATCATAGCCGTTCCCCCCTTCTTCCATCTCTCACGCAACATCTCCAGGAAATTCAAACGAGGCCGAACCCATACACAATCAATTAGGGTTAGCTTTTGCCATCACAACGCTCGATGAAACTCGATCACAACACCGCTACGTCGAAGAGCACGACTTGCTCTATGTTCGGCCCCCCTATGGTGGAGCTCGGCCACCTGAGGCACCTAGAAAAACGTGCGCAGCTCCCCCCCTGTCGGCCCCCGTATCTCCCACTACAATGCTCCATTTTAGATCATAGCCGTTCAACTTGTAGCTCTCACTCCCCTCTCCAACTTTCATGTTGATGATTTCGCGAATCGATTGTTGGATGAAGAGAAAAACGAGGTGGAAGTTGAGAAAATTCTGGCCGTGGGTTTATTAGGTGGCGGCTAGGGTTTGTTAGTTAGGTTTTTATTTTATTTTTTTATTATGAAGGGTAGGGTGCTCCTTTTATAGAAAATCAAGCGTAAACACTATTCATCCCGGGAATTCCGAACTCCGATTTAGGCGCCGTAACCAGCGTACCTAGGGTTTATCCCGCGTTCCGGACATAATGGAACAGGTTTCGGAAGCTAATTCGGAAGTATGTGCGAGTTATGGCTGTAAACGCTCATTTTGAATTAAACCGATTTAAACCGATTTCTAGGCGTTTTAATTTGTACCGGACAAACGGTAAATCCAAACGACTTGAAATTTGAAACCTTACAATAATATCACATTACAGATCCGATGAAACTGGTTTCGTCGAAATCCGAGACTTTTTGAAAAATGGCTATTTTGACTCGTCAAATTTAAATTAAAAATAAATCGATGCGTTTCGAGCTGCCACGATCAAACGATAACTCCGATTGACACGAAAATTGAAATCCGGTAATAACTAACTATTACGGATCCAATGGAACTGGTTTCGTTCAATTCTGAGACTGTTCAAAAATTGACTATTTTACAGTCGATTATTAAATATTAAAATATTCAATTTTCACAAATTAACTTTTAATTCGATTTTAAAAGTTCTAAAATATTTCTATAACTTCAATATGATAAAATAAAATTTTACAAATTATTTTCAATCATATTTAACTCAATTTTCAATTATTTCCATAATTTAACATATTAAATTATCGATTTAATTATCCAATTAAATCCAATAATTCAAATAAAAATTTATTCGACTTATAAATTCACTTATAAATATTTAAAATTAATTAAATATTCAAATTTTAATTTATAAAAATTCTGGGTCGTTACAATCTTTCCCCCTTAAAAGAATTTCGTCCTCGAAATTACAAGTAAGAAAAGTTACAGAATCTATTAATTTTCCCAAAATTCATAATTAAATTCCTTACAATACTTTACTAAGTTTTCCAAATCATACTTAGTTATGTTTTCAAAAGCAACTACTATTGTTTAACTTTCAATTCCAAAATCAAAGTTAAAGTTTTCAAAATTTTCTCAAAATTTTTCTAACGCCTTAAATTTCCGGAAAAATTCGCCATAGTCTCCTTTGCGCGGCTCGATCCGGAAAAAAAATGACAGTATATATATCACAAATATACATCTCATCAAGTAATGAGGCATCCCGAAGGGAAAAAAGTGTAAAAGTACGATATTTAATCCGAGATATGTACCTTATATTTTATTAGCGAGCATATACGGCTAATATAGCGCTAAAGCGAACTCCCAATGCGAAGCAAACGCGATCCGCACCTACTAAACACTTAACAAACAACATGAGAACATGCATATATGCAAATAATCTCAATATACAACATATAGCAACATAACAACTATATATATCACATAGAAAATGCAACAATAGCAATATATATTCAACCATCAACCAATTATCATTCATAATCAATAATATTCATTCATATTCTCATTAATATTCAATGAAATGGTTTTCAATTTAAATCACATTTGATTTATTTACATTGGATTTTTTTATCAACATTCATTCTCAATTCAATTAGTTTACATTTACTAATTAAATCCAATTCACACTCAATTCTATTCAAATTTATTTACTTCTAATTTGAATTCAATTTCATAGCTTCCAATTTCATTAACACTTAATGAATTACATACAATCAATCAACAATCATATAACAATCAATGTATATTAATTTCAATCAAATTCCTTTGCTTATATTCATTCTCATTCAATTTATTCAACTTCCAATAACATTTGATTTCAATGAATTAACACCTATATTCATTATTCCATATCAACTTCATTTAACATCTTCTTAAGTTATATTTCCATTTAACTTTAAATTCATTTTTATTCACAACTCATATTCATAGATATATCCATATAGTTTCACTTCTTAGATATATAAGTTTATTTCACAATTGTAAACACTTTAATTAAAATTTCAATTCTTATAATTCTTTTGCTTATACAATTATTCTTTTATTTGGATTATTCAAACAACTTATTCAACAACCAAACAATCAACTTATATACACTTTAATAATTCTGAAAAAATTATTCCTTTATATATAAAAATATAATCAAGTAAAATTATTTCATTTACCCAATTTAAAACAATATTATGTCGAATTGTTCTATTCAAGTGTTTAGAAACCCCTTCGGCATAGTCTTGCGGACCACGCTGACGAAAGTTCATACGCCACTCAATAAACCAATCATCACAATATAAAACAAATTTTTTTTTTTTATATTCACTAACAAATACGCACTCGTATCTATTATTACACTCAAACTCATTCTAGAGTACTGCTGACTCTATCTCTAACGAGTAATACCCAACAGAACCATGGTTGTCGCTTAACTATAAGCTCCGATACCAAATGTAACGTTTAGGATTTTCGTTCTTTCGAAAATTCAACATCGATACTCACTTTATCGACTGCCGAGAATTCGAAGGCCAAAAACCGGAATGTTATGGGTTTTAAAAAGAAGAAAGAAGTAGAAAAAGAGAGAAGAGATAGGAAATAGAGAGGAAAGAAGATAGACAATTTTTTAGAAGACAGAAAATAGAGAATTTTAAAAATAGAAGACAGACAAGAAAATAGAACGGGACAGAAAGGAAACAACAGAACAACATCAGAATCTCACAATTCGCAGTGGAACAACATATAATAATAAATGAATAATCTTTAAACAAAGAACTATATCAGTTATTACATTACATTTCATTTCATTACATCATATCATATCATCAGAGTGTACAACATCATACAACAACAAACAATGCAGCGGAAAAAGAAATACTATATAAACTAGTAATACGCCATGCCATCCAGCTTGCCTCCAGCAACTCCAGAATATCCAGAATATCCTGATAAACCTTACTCTTGACTGCCCGTGTGAAAATTGGTGGGCACCCAGAGTTTAGGAAGGAAAACAATAAACTCCAAGTCAGTCATGTGACTGGTGTGAGAACTCAAAACAGTTTATTTATCTTTAAAATCAAAATAGAGGAATATTTTTAAATTCAATTCGCAATGTTTTTAAAAATGAGACTACCATAAGGCCTCCCGCACACACACACAATGCAAACGCAGAATCGGAGGAGATTTCTCCTTATGATAGTCAAAGATGCTTGATACGCATTTAAAATAATATTTGATATTATTACTAGTGCATAGTATAGAGAAAATTTCATTTCAAAAGTAGAATATAAATCTTAGCCAACATACGACCATTATCGTATGCCTACTATAGCTAACTATGTTCAATAGCAGGTTACCGCCACATTCCATAGCAGGTTCTACAACTAAAACCGTACAAGTCTCGTATTGTTTCTTTGGATTTCCAACGAATGATCAGGCCAAGGAACTTCCCATTGCCACATGAGAATGCCTCTGGATGGACATCCCCGAGAACCAAACCGGATCTCTACCAACACAAGGCCGGGTTACTCCTAACTGAGTAACAACTGACCGAATATGCCATCCCCCGGTCCTTTGGGACCTTTATCCGAGAGCGCTCTCTAATCAATTCACACAATCATAAAAACAAAGTGTTTCAACATGAGTAAGTATCTGGGCTCCATACCATGATACCACCCTTTTCCAGAAGGAAATGCACATATCCTAAAGGGTGCTACCCCTCATAACCTTGCTGCTTCTTTCCTGTTTTGACCATTCACGGGGTGTGAGGCTCGACGAAGTCACGTCCACAAAAACATACTTTATACAAAAGCCATGCTTTGGGTCAACAAATGATCAACACAATGATCACAAGGATAGACGATCAAATAAACGATCCTATCACAAATAATCAACACAATGATCATTTCAGCATCACTCAGCATATCACATTACCAAATTGGGAATATATCGCTGATAACTTCAACTATATAACCTTTGAGCACATACGTCTCAAAGAAGGGTGTTAAGCAAAGAATAAATTCTCCGCCACCAACAGAAATATATTTGAAAGAAATCGGCTTTATATCTCAAATTGTAATGTCAGACATACAATCCATACAAGTCTGTTCCGGGCTCGAACAGAACCGAAGGCACTTACAAAGAAGTCCTTGCAATCCGGATATTCACAATCCTGATCGGATTCACCATCACATATGGAGAACTCAATACCGTAGCTACTCGGTGCAGAGTCAATCGATAGTTCATCCTATCACTCTCGCAAATACCGGTCTTCAACACCGATCTTCAAATGCAATTCACGACGTATCACATATTCGGAATGGGTTATACGACCCCATGGTCCTTTCCCGGTTAACCCGAATAGTGAGCGCTTATTCAAAAATAAGTGTGCATTCAAATTCAATCAATTCACACCAAATACCCATTCAAAGGGAAATACTAATAGTCGGTTATTGAACTATCAATGGACATGCACACATCACCAGATTCCAAATAATTTTCCAAATTATTTATTTTCCAAAATATCTTTACAAGATATATTATAATTTCAACACTTCAAAAATAAATCAATATTTATTTTTAACAAGTTCCACTTTCACATATAAATTCCATAATGAATTTATATTTCAAAATATCATGCATATACAATTTCAACTATCCATTTCAATTTATCTTCAAAAGATAAATTCTAAATATTCACTTCATATTGGAAAACATTTCCATACTTATTAAAAATAAGTAATCGACAAATCTTTTTATTTTCAACCTTTGAAAATATTCAATATACTTAAATCGAATTAAGTATATATTTCATTCTTTAAGGGAAATCATTCTCTTAAACATTTTTATTTGGGCCAAAACGAATGTTGCGTAAAACATCGTTACAACGTCCCAAAATCACTAGTATAGGGATTCGAAATTAAATAGATATATAAATCCCAATACTATACAACCCATTTCCTTTCGGAAATCATTTTCTATAACAACAGTGTTATAGTCCACCATTTCCTTTTATTTCTCGAAAACGTCTATTTCAACAATAAATGTTGAAATCTATGATTTCGAATCTCAACACAATTAAAACATCGTTAAATCGTTTTAATTCTATTTAAAACATTCACATTCAATACATTTTCTTTAACGTATTATTCACTATTCAAAAACGTGAATATACTTCATTAACAAATTTCATCCTTTCTATTCATTTTATTTTAAAGGATTATTCACTGTCTAAAAACGTGAATATAACTCCATTTATAAGTTATAACAATTAACTTATCAAAATAAGTCGTTTGCGAATTTATAAAACAACGTTTATAAATTCCATTTCCATTTATTTCATAACAACTTCCTTTATAAATCTTCTTTATTTACCTATTCGATTTATAATCTTAATTATAAACCAAAAGTCCAAATTATAAGTCAAACACTTATAATTTATTTATTTGCAAAAATCGTTCCTTTGAACTTTACAAATTTTATAAACCTATTGTTTATAAAATTCCATTTATAACTTCACCGTTATATAATTCTATAAATTTCATTCATTAATGAATTTCATTTTCACTTCATTCAAACACTTATAAAAACTCGTTTTATAATGTCAATATTTCGATTTATAAATATCCATTTATAAATCTCTTAATATAAATCAATTTATATTATTCTTTTAAAACGTCTTTAAATTCCTTTATAATTTCATCATTTCGATTTATAAAATAATCAAATTTTATAAATCCTATTTTTAAACTTTTTATAACAAGTTCAGAATTCCATTTAAACTCTTTTATAAAGTCATTAATTCCTTATTTTCAAAAATCAGCTTTTAACTATATTTCACAAAAATCATAATTTTATAACTTCTAAAATTATATAACGTTTATTTATTTAAATGGATCAATTCCAAAAATATTTTTATATTTCAAAAATCACTTTGAAAATCATTTTAAAATCCCAAAATCTGGGTCCAATGATGCTACACACCAAATAGTCAATCACGACTACAACGACATCATATATCGATATGATAATCCATCAAATATCAAAATATCTGAAATCAAATAAAAACTGTTGAGGAATCCAGTTGGATCCCTCCAACCTGTTTTCCTGCATCCAAAAACATTAGCACAATACCAATTTCGCTCCAGTACGAAATTATCGCGGTACATGTTTTTATTAAATATTATCCGCTTAATAACGGCGTAATAGGGTCTCATCCGCTAAACAAAAAATGCGGGAAATCAACAACTGCAATATATACATATGCCAATATATATATTGATATTATATATAATACCAATTTCACTGTTTATGAAATATTCGCGGTATATGTTTTTAATTAATAACATCCGCTTACTAACGGCGCATAATGTCTATTTTAACAATCAATAATTTACAGTCATCATTCAAACATGCATTCAAATATTTTAAATCTAACTATTTAAAATAAAATCGAAACCTATTCGATTGAGTGAGAAGTTCTCACCTTGGTTTTAATTTCCGTTTTAGCGATTTATTTCGAATAAAATTAAACGCGCGTTTAATTTTACCCGAAATTCTCACTAACTCCAAACGACTCCAAACCAACTCCATCGCGTAGTGCTCGTCCATACGATTCCAACGCAACTGGTTTCGCGCAGTTTCGACCTCGTATGAAAAAGTTATGAATTTATGAAGTTTACACGATTTAATTTATAACTATTACAACATTTTTTAAAAAATTTATAAACCTAATCAATTTTTTGGCCGTGTGATCTGCATCCCTCTCCATCATAGCCGTTCCCCCCTTCTTCCATCTCTCACGCAACATCTCCAGGAAATTCAAACGAGGCCGAACCCATACACAATCAATTAGGGTTAGCTTTTGCCATCACAACGCTCGATGAAACTCGATCACAACACCGCTACGTCGAAGAGCACGACTTGCTCTATGTTCGGCCCCCCTATGGTGGAGCTCGGCCACCTGAGGCACCTAAAAAAACATGCGCAGCTCCCCCCCTGTCGGCCCCCGTATCTCCCACTACAATGCTCCATTTTAGATCATAGCCGTTCAACTTGTAGCTCTCACTCCCCTCTCCAACTTTCATGTTGATGATTTCGCGAATCGATTGTTGGATAAAGAGAAAAACGAGGTGGAAGTTGAGAAAATTCTGGCCGTGGGTTTATTAGGTGGCGGCTAGGGTTTGTTAGTTAGGTTTTTATTTTATTTTTTTATTATGAAGGGTAGGGTGCTCCTTTTATAGAAAATCAAGCGTAAACACTATTCATCCCGGGAATTCCGAACTCCGATTTAGGTGCCGTAACCAGCGTACCTAGGGTTTATCCTGCGTTCCGGACACAATGGAACAGGTTTCGGAAGCTAATTCGGAAGTATGTGCGAGTTATGGCTGTAAACGCTCATTTTGAATTAAACCGATTTAAACCGATTTCTAGGCGTTTTAATTTGTACCGGACAAACGGTAAATCCAAACGACTTGAAATTTGAAACCTTACAATAATATCACATTACGGATCCGATGAAACTGGTTTCGTCGAAATCCGAGACTTTTTGAAAAATGGCTATTTTGACTCGTCAAATTTAAATTAAAAATAAATCGATGCGTTTTGAGCTGCCACGATCAAACGATAACTCCGATTGACACGAAAATTGAAATCCGGTAATAACTAACTATTACGGATCCAATGGAACTGGTTTCGTTCAATTCTGAGACTGTTCAAAAATTGACTATTTTACAGTCGATTATTAAATATTAAAATATTCAATTTTCACAAATTAACTTTTAATTCGATTTTAAAAGTTCTAAAATATTTCTATAACTTCAATATGATAAAATAAAATTTTACAAATTATTTTCAATCATATTTAACTCAATTTTCAATTATTTCCATAATTTAACATATTAAATTATCGATTTAATTATCCAATTAAATCCAATAATTCAAATAAAAATTTATTCGACTTATAAATTCACTTATAAATATTTAAAATTAATTAAATATTCAAATTTTAATTTATAAAAATTCTGGGTCGTAACAAAAGGGATGTAAGTGGTTTGGGAAAAGTGTTTTAAAAAAGACCGTTTGATAAAGTTTTATAAAGTGATTGTATTAATCAAAGATTAATTAATAAAGGCTTAGAGGATCCCATATGGAATTTAATCAATGTTTAATTGTTTGTTTATTTGATAGTTAAATAACCAACTATCAAATCTAGACTAAAACGTAACTTTGAAAATATCTAGGAGAAACACGGAAATTATATGGTGCAGTTACCGTCGGTGGTGTTATACTATACATATAAATTCATTTTGTTCTTTTAGGATAAATGATAAGGAAATCTGTCCACTAACGGTTAGGAGGTGAACTCCGCTCTTATCTTTTATCTGCTTCTTTCCTAAAGAACCGGGGTTGAGATTACCGAAAATTATATAAAAAAATTTGGAAGAGACCCTGATCGAATCTGTTATCTAAAAACCACTTTGATCCAACTCAAGCGTTTCGAACTTAAGACATCCTGAAGAATATGGAATCAAAGATGGAGCATTGAACTGCGAGGGCTGCTTGTTACTAATCCTGAGGGTGTTCCAGAATGGATTTAGTAGAAGTAGTGCCTTCATTTTGTCCTTATCCTGGACAACTTGTATTAATGAATGCTGGCATTGCGTTGATTCGTGGAGGTCAGTGTTAGCATTACAAGTTGGTTTGCTATATAAAAGGTAAACGTAGCCTCAAGTCTCAATCGAAAGACGACTAACAGGGTATGCAGTAGGGCTAAGTGGGTCGCTTCCATTAGGGTATGTCATCATCTTTCTAGATTATCCTAGTTTGATGCATTTGGCTGTGCATGAGAGATCTTGATTAAGGTTGAAGAACCGGGATGATGGCATATTCGGTACTACTAGTCAAATGGTAAGTCGGTTCTGTGTGGCAGGGTACAAGATGTTCCTGTCAGACCAGGGTGCATTATTCTAGGGATGTACCCATTGGAGGTGGTTCCTTACCTGGTCATAGTATGGAATCCATTCTCCAATAAGTGCCTTTACGGTTTTAATTGTAAAGTCTAGTATGCGTGAATTTAATTAATGTAACAATTTCGGCTTAGATTAATAAGAATTTGTACTTTAGACATTATTATAATATCACTGGATTTTGTATAAAAGTGTCTTGGTTATCGTAAGGTAAAAACCCGTCTGTGTTTATGCGCGTCATGGTCTTACGAGATACCTTTGATTTTTAAAAGATTTTTAAATGTATTAATCAAGTTGCTTGAGTTTACTCACACCAGACCCATGTCTGACCTGGAGTTTTATTTTCTTTTCCTAAAACTCTTGGGTGCTCACAATTTTTTGAGCAGCAAAGTAATTCAGGTTTTTCCATGTATTCATTTTGGAGGAGCTCGGAGTAGGAGGCTTCATCGATGGCTAGTTATTATCTTATTTTCACTGTATACTATATACTTTATATCTGATGTATAAGGACAGGTTGTTATAACTGTCCCAGGTTAAAACTGTATTGGTGTAACTCTGATATATATTTTTTAGATGACTTTGTAAAATATTACGTGACTAATATATGTTATTCCATTGCGTTGTGAGTTTCTGTGATCGTTTAGTTTCTTCTGTCTTCTATCTTCTTTCTTTCCCCTAACAATCCACTTTTTTGTTCAATTTGAGTTAACATGTTTGGTTTCTTTCCAACTTAAACTATACATAAAAGTGGGTCGTTACAACGTGGTATCAGAGCTGAAGGTTAAGCAAGAATCTTGGCTTTGGTGGGGTTAACTCATTAGAGATAGGGTTAGTACCCTAGGATAAGTTTGAGTGTATATTATATGAGAGCGCGTATTTGTTAGTGACATAAAATGTTTTATATTGTGTTGTTTGATCGGTTGAGTGGTATATAAATTTTGGTCAATGCGTTTGGCCAACGCTATTGATAGGGATTCCTAAACACTTAAGCCAGGCCAACTGACATAGTATTGTTTTGAAATTAGGGTAAATGAAATAATTTTACCCAAGATATATTTTACACATAAAGAATGATTTTCAAAAATAGTATAGTATAACATTTTTAAGATGTGTTGTTAGGAGATAATAATATTTTATAATCATCATATAAGTTTTGGTTATTCATGAGCATTGACTGCTATGTAAATATTTAGGTACTTTCCTTTGAATAAGATGTGACTTTTCAATTAAAAATAATTTAGGTTCAAAACTTGAGAACCTAAATCTCGATGCTTTGGAAAATGATTTTTCAATATTTTGAGAATAATAATGGTATTTGAAAGCAATTTTTCTTAAAGTATGAAATTTTGAGAATGAAATTTAAGTAAGAAGTGTTTTCTTTAGATTAATTAGGGGTAATGAGTTGCGATTGTTTTGTAATGATCGGAATAATCTTCTAAGTGATGATTGGATGTTTGCCTAGGCGAACTTTGTCGTGTGCTTAGTAAATTATTCTTTTTATCATTTACAATCGAAACGAATTCAACCCGAACGAATCCAAAGTAAGTTCGTGATAAATGTTTTGTTGGAAAATGTAAAGTATTGTCTCAAAAAAGAGATTTTGAAATAAAATAAATATTTTTTTTAAAGTTAACTAATTCAAGTGGCTCAAAAATAACTTAAAATTGGGGATGAGATGTGTTCGGTTGTTAAACACTTCTCTTGAGTTTAGCTTCTTGGTAATGGAATGCACGATACTGTTTTGTAGTACCCAGTTCCATAGTATTCTTTTAGAGTTACTCGGGGTATATTTATATATTTGCATAATTTAAAATATAAAGTATGATTTCAAAAAGTTTAGGAAATAAAAGCCGGGTATTTGGATCTTGAGTTTTCTTAGGGACATAAATTCAAAATGGAATAGAGGGAACAAATAGAGGTATATACTCTTAGGCTATAATGGAGTATTATCCAAGTTGAAACTAAGAGTTGTTTATGAAATGTTGTCATAATTGATTTAGTGAAATAGAATTGGTATTAGAGAGAACCAATTTGTAAGTGTGTAGGGTGGATGTAGATCAATTCTCCTTTTCATAGAATTTGGATCTAAGATTTGAGTATACGACTTTAAGGTATTTGCACATTTTGAATAAGGATTTTATAACGTCCCGCCTTTTTGTACGGTTTAAATCGAAGATAAACCACACACGTCAGACTTAAACCATACAGAAGGACGGATTGTTATGGATAAATAAGAGAAAGCAGAGAAGAAAAAGAACAACTATAGAATCTTGCAGCGGAACGATAAAATATAATATTCAAATATACAGTTTATAAAGCTGTTTTACAAAATATTTGATTATACTTATATGACATATATCAGAGTTATACATACCGCAGAATAATAATTTATGCAACGGAAACAGTATGAATGTGGTGGAATAATATACTAGGTAATAGTAATAAAATCTTCGTCTTCGTCTTCCAGAATAAAATCTTCGAATCCTGAAATGCTCAGACTGACCCGAGCGAATTGAAAAGACAAAACACTCGAGTCAGGACTAAAAAATCTTATGTAAGTTATTAAATTAACAGAAATAAATATGAGTGCAGTAACTCAAGAGATGCTCGGGATTTACATCTTTTAAGGATCCGTTAAACTATTTACTATGCAGTATATTTCGCTATTATAATAGTGTCTACTTGTAAAATAAACTTACTTTCAAATAGCGTTAAGGCTTTACATTTTCCACCTTAACACATTTATATATTCCCATAGTCTATACAGTACCGTAATCTCCCCCGTACTGGGCGTCGTCAAAGGGCACTCCATAGGTATGGTACAAAACAAAATCATATAAGGCGCGCTAGGGTAGGTGGCACAACACCACTAGGCAATGCCAGGGTGGATATACCAATTACGCTTCCGGGTCGGTGGAAACGCATAGCCGCAGCTAACGCCCACCTCGAGCCACACCCCCAAATCAAAGAAATCAAAAGTGGCCACCAAGTAATCCAAAAGTCAGATAATATCGAAGGGATGTGTCCGATCAAAGGTGCTACCTCATCAACCCGTCAATCGCCCCTGTTTTAGCCACCTGTGCCAATTCACGGGAGTTGGGTGCGCGTGTTTACCTCAAAGGAAACGCCGCCGCCATCCTACTTCATTCTGGAATCTCCACCGCGTACACGGTTGTTAAAGTGATTTTCGGAGTTGGCAGAGAGTATGACAACTTCCGATCCCGGTCTCTTCAACAACCAAACGTTATAATAACACCGCGATCATTTCAAAATAGTTTATACTTTAAAAACCAGAATAAAATATCCATTTCAAAACTATATAATTACGATATCACTTCCTCTTTTAAAAACCAAATCAATATGATATCATTTCAAATATATCCTTTTCTAAAACCATAATCTTTTCAAAGTTATAATATTTCGAAACCAAACTTGAAATATAGCCTTTCAAAACATAAGACTTTGAATTTCATAACTTTGAAACATACTACACCACTTAAATGGTTTAAATATTAAATTACTTTATATAATAAAATAACTTCTTCACCTTCACAAATCAATTCCAAATATAGATCTAAATCCCCAATAAACCAATATAGTTTCCATATATTTCAAAGCTTTAAATTATTCCACCATTTAAATCTTATTCTTTGATAATTTCATATATGTCAAATTTCAACTGCTATTATTTAGATTTGAAATGTTTGCTTAATAAATCAAATGTCATTTCAGTAAAACATTTAGACCTCAAATAAACTGGGTATTTTTTCAATTTAATTAACTTGATAATATTCATTTAAATCAATATGATCTTCATTTAAATCTTCTAAATAAAATCAAGTTATAAAATCATTCCTCTTAAATCTAAATTTATTTACATTCCAAATCAAAAAAAATTCGAGGATAATTCTTAAATACTTTAATTCAAATCAAATTCCTATTTAACTTCCAAACTTAAAATTTTTATTTAAGTCATTATAAACTCTATAAATAAGTTTAAATAAATACTTAACTATATTATATCTTAATAACTTTTATTATTAAACTTCTTTTATACTTTAAACCAAATTTATACATAGCTTAAAACCGAGAATTCAATTATATATAAAATAACATTTATACAATATCCAAATCAATATCTCATCAAACCGTATTTTTCTTCACAAAACCATAGAAAATCATTTCAAAATACTTTTATATATAGACGCGGTGCCTGTATATATAATTTTCTATCCTATGGTCAAGTGATACGGATATTTATCATTTTAATCCGTAATTAAAAATAAAATTAGGTTATATATCATTTCAAACCGCAAATCCCAAATTTATAAAAATGCATAATAACTTGTAGTTTATAATAATAAATACAGCATCCATTCATCCATCATATCAATCATCAACCGTTAACCATAATCAATACAGCCAATCGCATCAATATATAATGGATAATACACAACAGGTATCAACTATCAGTTTATATTCGAAAATAAATTAAATGAAAATTTAACCGTCAAGTTTATATGCAATAAATAAATAAAATAAACATTTAATTCAAATAAATTAATTTAACAACCAGTTTATATGCAATGAGTAATTAAATAACAATTTTATTAAATAAATGCAATTTAACTGAGATGATGATTCGAAATATGCCAAACAGTCATAAATAAAATTCTAATCACTACATAAATTAATTTAACAAACATAAGAAATTTTAGAAGTTGTGAGTGGGTTAAAACACTCACCTTTTGAATTTAAATTGAATTTAAATTCAATTTAAACCCAAAATTTGCCCAGTCTCAGAATTTTTCCAAACCAGTTCCGTAATGTCTGAAATTTCAATACGATCCTAACAAAAGAAACCGCGCGTAAAACGGATATCGTATGCAAAAGTTATGACGATTAATGTGATTGAAATGTAAAATAAAAATAAAAGAAAAGTGAACACATATTACCCGCCACGTCATCCTATCCACCTTCTTCCCAGAGACACACGCAAGTGAAGCCCAATCCCTCACGCAACTGGAAAAACCGCCGTGCCAGGAAGCTCGTCGCGCCCTCCAAATGGTCAGCCGCGTCATCATCGAACTCGCCGCCACTCCCACACAGCCTCCACTCACCTCATCACACCACGTCGACTCGCTCTCGGCCGAAAAAATGAACAGCCGCCATACAAATTTAAACCCTAATTCGCAATTTGCCGACAATCCAACCGTTAACTCCACGAACGAATGTCATAGATCGACTCCCCTCGGTCCCCTCTACAAAACCCAGAAATGATTTCTCGATCAGACGAAGTTCATCGTCGAGCGATGAACGGCTGAGAATACTTTCTCGATTTCTGGCCACATCGAAACTCAAATTGATAAACGAATTGCAGTTTTGAGATGCATATATCGAGAGCTTGGATATATATATGTTTTCTGAATTTTTCTGAGGAGTTTGAAAATTTTGCTTTGGATTTGATTTGCAATTGGATCTGGAAATATAGAATTTTGTCTGCCATTGAGAAAGAGGAGGAATGAAACGTATAGAAATGAGGAACAGAAGCTGCTAGGGTTTATAGCAGGATATATATAGGCAGGGTTGACATTTGAATGGATGGATAAGATAGATTTACGTGCTAACGCCAGAGTGGCCCAAAAAGCCCGTTCTGCCTCCGGAACGAAATTGGGTCAATCCGCATAATAGATGTTTTAAAATATTCTAAACGCAATGGAAAAGGTTTCAAGTCCAACTTCCATCGTATGAAGAAGTTATTCTAAAATAAATATTTTACTTATTTCAAGGCGTTTCGAGTCCGTACGATCAAAAGACAAGCTTGATCGTTATGAAACTTGAAATCCTACAATAATTCACCGTTATGGATCCGATGAAACTGGTTTCGTCGAAATTTGAGTCAGTTGCCAAAATGGCTATTTTTACACTAATTAAATAAATTTATAATTAATTAAATCCAATTTTTAAATTTCCATTCTATAATTGAAATTTTATCACTTTTATATTTCTTAATCATCTTCAATAATTTTAAATAAGTTTAGATGTCAATTTAAAGTTGATAAATCTATCAATTTCAGTGTCAAATTTTTAATTTCATTATATTAAAAATTATAAATTAAGTTTCAAAAATTCTATTAAATATTTTTTCATTCTACTATTCATTCATTATTATCCAACGGATGAAATTAACATTGGATTCAAATCTAAAGCCTTAATATCCTCCCATTTCAACTTAATTCCAATTAACATACTATTCAATTACCTTAAATTGCAATTAATCCAATTGTCATACATTAAATTCCCATATTGACAAAACTTTTATTTTTGCATTCCTTTTTTATTCAGCCAACTGTCATTTTACAAATAAACTTAACATTGGATTCATACTTTATTACATAAATATCTTCAATTTCATCTAACTTAATATTTACATAATATTTATATATTTAATTTCAATTGATTGCAATTACTCCAATTATTGAATGTTTATCCAATTACAGTGTTTAACTTCCATTTTCAAAAATTCAGAGATTATAAATTTACTTGATTTAACTTCAATCCTTTTTATCAAATCAATTATTATTCAATAAACAAAGATAACATTTGTTTTACCCTTTTATACATTAGTAAATTCAAATTTTCATCTTTCCTTCGTACTAACTACCAAATTTTCATTTTATTACATTTCAACCAATATACATGCTAAATTTCATTTTACATTCTAATTGAATTCATTCACTTGGGTTCATACTTCCCATTATATCGATTGTTATACTATGCATAAATATGCAATTCCAATTACTCCATTATTACATTTACACCTTCCGTTATTATATTAATCACTAAAGTAACGTTTATTATCAACTATAAATATTATAATTACTTAACGGACATTGATTTTATAAATTTACAATTTATTACGTACTCTTCATCAGTTGACAAAATTTCGAATTCATTTCCCAACTTACTAATTTCAATCAATCCTAACTTTACAATCTGCTTCAATTAATAGGGTGTGCACTAATTTAGTTAGCATTAATTCTTATTAATATAACATTAAGGTTCCTTTCTTCTAATTGATTTCAAATTTTATTATAAAACGAAATAAACAGGTAACTTTACAATACGCTAAGGTTTATTATTTCCAACAAATTATCATAGTTGCCTACATAATATTTACTCCACTATTTACACACAAACGTTACTATTTTCATATGTCAAAACTTCATACAATGGTCATTTTATTTTTTATTTATTATAACATTTCTAACTTAAATGTTTTCCTTCGTTTTCTTACATTAATAGGTTTTTATTTCTTACAATATCAATGTTACCATTCATTCTCATAATACTAATTCCATTCATTTTCCATTAACTTGTCTATTATTTCTTTGGTAAATCCAACATTTCATCTATTTTCTTGTATTCAATTCTTAGCTTAGTATAACAATTTAAATTACTTCAATTATTCGTAATTTCATTCCAACTGTTAATACTTAGCTTAAATTTCCATGGTTGCATTCCATTTGTACCATTTGCTTCATTATAAACTATAAAATTTTATTTCTTTCTAAATTAACTTTCAAAATCTGAATTAAATTAACTAATTTATTTACCATAATTTACGGGTCGTTACATTTTCCCCCACTCAAAACTTTTCGTCCTTAAAAAGGAAAAGAAGGAAAAAGAAGAATTAGAAATCAATATCTTACTAAAAAATTTAAATTTATGAACAAATAACTTTTACAAAATTAATTAATTTAAATAAAATAGCCAATTTATAACCATTAAATCTTTTTATACTTAAATTAATAAGGTTTGGAAAACATTTTCAAAAAATTTCTAAGTCTAAAATTTTCTGAAAATTTCGGCAGAGTCTCCTTTGTACGGAGAGGCTCGTAAGAAAATATAATGTCAAATATAACAATATATAACATATTTTCCAAAATAATATATATCCCAATCTGGGAAAACAATATAATAGCGCAATAAACCGTAATGCGAAAACGTACCTATTTGTCGGGCAATTAATGCTTAATTATGAAACCAAAAGCAGTAGCAATTGCTTCCATAACCTGTATTTCACTTATATAATCCAAAAAAGTTAATAATTATATAAATGAAATGTTTAACTTGTTTCAATAAATAACAAACAAATCAATACAAACAACAACAATCACTTGCAACCACAGCATACACATCATATAGAAATCAATCATTCATTTATATCAAACAAACAAATAGTTGTTCGGGTTCAAAACTATAAATTGTACGGAATGAAAAATAAACTACTAAGTGTACCCTTCACTCAATAGTCTTAGGTGAAACTAAATAGATTATTCATGCATTCCCAACAAATTTAAAGTATCCTTCCCCAATAACCATAAACCAAACAACAACCATTTCAAATAATAAATCAAGCTTATTATTATAATTTCATTTATTACTTACAATTATTCATTTTCATTTATTTAGGTCTTGTAAGTTTCTTTTTATTGCATTACATTTATTCATTTCACAATTTCATTCATATAATGGTTTATCTTTTTAATTTTTACATTTTTCTTACAATTTTATTTTAGAAATAACTTCAACTTATTTACTTAAGTTTTAAAATTTCTTACTTACAATACCTGCCTTTCATTATACTTAATTATGGTAAAATTTCAATTACAACTTTAAGTTTATAACTCTATAACATCAATTCTTATAAAAGCAATTTATTAAACCTTTCATTATATAAGTTTACTTGTAAAATTCTCCATTACAACTCTTTAACATTTTAACTTTTAAATATTTGGTAAGTTATATATCTATGCTTTTAAGGATGTAATTGAAAGTTATACAAGTTTATTCTATTTCCTTAAAATAAGTTAATGCTCAATCATCATATCTTAGGTTACATATTTTAGCTTTTCTTTTAACTTTATTTATAACTTAGCATTAAATCCTTATTTTAATTAGAGGTTCCAATTATTAATTAGTTACATTCAATTTCACTATAATAATTAAAACTATTAATTACGGAAAATTAAGAACTAAATACCGGGTTTTTTCTTCTTCTTTTTTCAAATCATTTTATAATAATAGATAGATGTATACTTACAACTTATATATCCAATTATATTTAAACAAATTAAAATTATTTTTGTTTATCAAACTAATTCTGCAGTAAAACTACTGCAGTGGCCTTCCCACTTCGAAACTCGAAAATGAATGTCGACGATGCGTCCGCCATCACCAAAATTATTTTCCAGCTACAGAGAGAGAAGTACAGAACTTAATATTTTCAAAATCTTCTTTTAAAACAATTCTTCTAAATTTATTAAAATATTTATATCATAAAATACTTCTAAATTATATTATTATTATATTCCAAAATCATTGAAAGAATTTTCAAAACCACGGGATTTAAGTTCTAAATTTCCAATTTTCATTTATTTTATTCTCACTCTTATTTCAACTATTATTTATAAATTTCATTACCTAACACCTAATATATTGCAACCAAAAATATATCATTTATAAAATTTTATTTTACATATATAGACAATAAAATAGGCAAAATTATTTCATCCACCTATATTAAAACAAATATTATGTCGATCTGTCCTATTAAATGTTTAAAAATCCCTATTGATGTCATAGCGTCCCATGCACCAACCAGAATTTATAAATACAAAACGGAACAGATTAACACAATATAAAACCCTTTTATAACACTAACAAATACGCTCTCTCATATATATACACTCATCGACTCACCATAGGGTATTACTACCCTATTAGTGAAGAGTCAAACCCTACAAAGCTAAGGTTTATCGCTAAACCAAAGCTCTAATACCAGATGCAACGCCCCGCCTTTTTGTACGCTTTAAATCGACAATAAACCACACACGTCAGACTTAAACCATACAGAAGGACGGGTTGGGTAAATAAGAAAAAGCAGAGAAGAAAAACAACAACTATAAAATCTTATAGCGGAACGATAAAATATAATAATCAAATATGCAGTTTATAAAGCTGTTTTACAAAATATTCGATTATACTTATACAACATATATCAGAGTTATACATACCGTAGAATAATAATTTATGCAGCGGAAACAGTATGAATGTGGTGGAATAAATAGTAATAAAATCTTCGTCTTCGTCTTCTAGAATAAAATCTTCGAATCCTGAAATGCTCGGACTGACCCGAGCGAATTGAAAAGACAAAACACTCGAGTCAGAACTAAAAGATCTTATGTAAGTTAAATTAACAGAAATAAATATGAGTGCAGTAACTCAAGAGATGCTCGGGATTTCCATCTCTTAAGGATCTGTTAAACTATTTACTATGTAGTATATTTCGCCATTATAATAGTGTCTACTTGTAAAATAAACTTGCTTTTAAATAGCGTTAAGGCTTTACATTTTCCACCTTAACACATTTATATATTCCCATAGTCTATACAGTACCGTAATCTCCCCCGTACTGGGCGTCGTCAGAGGGCACTCCATAGGTATAGTACAAAACAAAATCATATGCGCTAGGGTAGGTGACACAACACAACTAGGCAATGTCAGGGTAGATATACCAATTACGCTTCCGGGTCGGTGGAAACGTATAGCCGCAGCTACCGCCCACCTCGAGCCACACCCGCAAATCAAAGAAATCAAAAGTGGCCACCGAATAATCCAAAAGTCAGAGTATAATATCGAAGGGATGTATCCGATCAAAAGTGCTACCTCATTAACCCTACAATTGCTCCTGTTTTAGCTATCTTATGCCAACTCACGGGAGTTGGATCCGTGTATTTACCTCCAAGGAAACGCCACCACCATCTTACTTCATTCTGAAATCTTCACTACGTACACGGTTGTTAAAGTGGTTTTCGGAGTTGGCAGAGAGTATGACAACTTCCGATCCCTGTCTCTTCAACCACCAAACGTTATTATAACACTGCGGTCTTTTCAAAATAGTTTGTACTTTAAAAACCAGAATAAAATATCCATTTCAAAACTATATAGTTACGATATCACTTCCTCTTTTAAACCAAATCAATATGATATCATTTCAAATATATCCTTTTCTAAAGCCATAATCTTTTCAAAGTTATAATATTTCGAAACCAAACTTGAAATATATCCTTTCAAAACATAAAACTTTGAATTTCATAACTTTGAAACATACTATACCGCTTTAATGGTTTAAATATTAAATTACTTTATATAATAAAATAGCTTCTTTACCTTCACAAATCAATTCCAAATATAGATTTAAATCCCTATTAAACCAATATAGTTTCCATATATTTCAAAGCTTTAAATTTTTCCACCATTTAAAACTTATTCTTTGATAATTTCATATATATCAAATTTCAACTGCTATTATTTAGATTTGAAATGTTTGCTTAATAAATCAAATGTCATTTCAGTAAAACATTTAGACCTCAAATAAACTGGTATTCTTTCAATTTAATTAACTTGATAATATTCATTTAAATCAATTTGATCTTCATTTAAATCTTCTAAATGAAATCAAGTTATAAAATCATTCCTCTTAAATCTCAATTTATTTACATTCCAAATATAAAGAAAATTCTTCGAGGATAATTCTTAAATACTTTAATTCAAATCAAATTCCCATTTAACTTCCAAACTTAAAATTTTTATTTAAGTCATTATAAACTCTATAAATAAGTTTAAATAAATACTTAACCGTATTGTATCTTTATAAAGTTAACTTTTATTATTAAACTTCTTTTATAATTTAAACCAAATTTATACATAGCCTAAAATTGGGAATTCAATTATATATAAAATAACATTTATACAATATCCAAATCAATATCTCATCAAACCGTATTTTTCTACACAAAAACATAAAAAATCATTTCAAAATACTTTTATATATAGACCGCGATGACTGTATATAATTTTCTATCCTATGGTCAAGTGATACGGATATTTATCATTTCAATCTGTAATTAAAAATAAAATTACGATTATATATAATTTCAAACCGCAAATCCTGAATCAATAAAAATGCATAATAACTTGCAGTTTATAATAATAAATACAGCATCCATTCATCCATCATATCAATCATCAATCGTTAATCATAATCAATACAGCCAATAGCATCAATATATAATGGATAATACACAACAGGTATCAACAATCAGTTTATATTCGAAAATAAATTAAATGAAAATTTAACTGTCAAGTTTATATGCAATAAATTAATTAAATAACCATTTAATTCAAATAAATTAATTTAACTGGCAGTTTATATGCAATGAGTAGTTAAACAACGATTTTATTAAATAAATGCAATTTAACTGAGATGATGATTAAAAATATGTCAAACAGTCATAAATAAAATTCTACCCACTACATAAATTAATTTAACAAACATAAGAAATTTTAGAAGTTGTGAGTGGGTTAAAACACTCACCTTTTGAATTTAAATTGAATTTAAATTGAATTTAAACCCAAAATTTGCCCATTCTCAGAATTTGTCCAAACCTAAGCCATAATGTCCGGAATTTCAATACGATCCTAATAAAAGAAACCGCGTGTAAAACGGAAATCGTATGCAAAAGTTATGACGATTACTGTGATTGAAATCTAAAATAAAAATAAAAGAAAAGTGAACACATATTACACGCCACGTCATCCTATCCACCTTCTTCCCAGAGACGCATGCAACTGAAGCACAATCCCTTACGCAACTGGAAAAATTACCGCGCCAGGAAGCTCATCGCGCCCTCAAAATGGCCAGCCGCGTCATCACCGAACTCGCCGCCGCCCCCACACAGCCTCCACTCGCTCCACGACACCACGTCGACATTGCTCCCGGCCGAAAAAATGAACAGCCGCCATACAAATTTAAACCCTAATTCTCAATTTTCCGACAATCTAACCGTTAACTCCATGAACGAACGCCACAGATCGACTCCCCTCGGTCCCCTCTACAAAACCCAGAAAGGATTTCTCGATCAGACGAAGTTCATCGCCGAGCGATGAACGGCTGAGAATACTTCCTCGATTTCTGGCCACACCGAAACTCAAATCGAAAAATGAATTGCAGTTTTGAGATTCGTATATCGAGAGCTTCGATATATATTTTTTCTGAATTTTTCTGAGGAGTTTGAAATTTTTGCTTTGGATTTGATTTGCAATTGGTTCTGAAAATATAGAATTTTGTCTGCCATTGAGGAAGAGGAGGAATAGAACGTATAGAAATGAGGAACAGAGGCTGCTAGGGTTTATAGCAGGATATATAGGCAGGGTTGACATTTGAATGAATGGATAAGATAGATTTACGCGCTAACGCCAGAGTGCCCCAAAAAGCCCGTTCTGCCTCAGGAACGAAATTGGGTCAACCCACATATCCAAATAGATGTTTTAAAATATTTTCAACGCAATGGAAAAGGTTTCTAGTCCAATTTCCATCATATGAATAAGTTATGCTAAAATAAATATTTTTCGAATTGATTTTAATTGATTTCGATTTCACTTATTTCAAGGCGTTTCGAGTCCGTACGATCAAACGACAAGCCCGATCGCTACGAAACTTGAAATCCTACAGTAACTCACCGTTACGGATCTGATGAAACTGGTTTTGTCAAAATTCGAGTCAGTAGCCAAAATGGCTATTTCGAAACTAATTAAATAAATTTATAACTAATTAAATCCAATTTTTAAATTTCCACTCTATAATTGACAATTTTATCACTTTTATATTTCTTATTCATCTTCAATCATTTTAAACAAGTTTGGATGTCAGTTGATAAATCTATCAATTTCAGTGTCAAATTTTTAATTTCATTATATTAAAAATTATAAATTAAGTTTCAAAAATTCTATTAAATATTTTTTCATTCTACTATTCATTCATTATTATCCAACAGACAAATTAACATTGGATTCAAATCTAAAGCGTTAATATCCTCCTATTTTAACTTAATTCCAATTAACATACTATTTAATTACCTTAAACTGAAATTAAATCCAATTGTCATACATTAAATTCCCATATTGGAAAAACTTTTATTTACGCATTCCTTTTTTATTCAGCCAACTGTCATTTTACAAATAAACTTAACATTGGATTCATACTTTATTACATAAATATCTTCAATTTCATCTAACTTAATATTTACGTAATATTTATATATTTAATTTCAATTGATTGCAATTACCCCAATCATTGAATGGTTATCCAATTACGGCGTTTAATTTCCATTTCGAAAAATTCAGAGATTATAAATTTACTTGATTTAACTTCAATCCTTTTTATCAAATCAACTATTATTCAATAAACAAAAATAACATTTGTTTTACCCTTTTATATATTAGTAAGTTCAAATTTTCATCTTTCCTTCGAACTAACTACCATGTTTTCATTTTATTACATTTCTACCAATATACATGCTAAATTTCATTTTACATTCTAAATGAATTCATTCACTTGGGTTCATACTTCCCATTATATCGATTGTTATACTATGCATAAATATGCAATTCCAATTACTCCATTATTACATTTACACCTTCTGTTATTATACTAATCACTAAAGTAACGTTTATTATCAACTATAAATATTATAATTACTTAACGGACATTGATTTTATAAATTTACAATTTATTACGTACTCTTCATCAGTTAACAAAATTTTGAATTCATTTCCCAATTTACTAATTTCAATCAATCCTAACTTTACAATCTATTTCAATTAATAGGGTGTACACTAATTTAGTTAGCATTAATTCTTATTAATATAACATTAAGGTTCCTTTCTTCTAATTGATTTCCAATTTTATTATAAAACGAAATAAACAGGTAACCTCACAATACACTAAGGTTTATTATTTCCAACAAATTATCATAGTTGCCTGCATAATATTTACTCCACTATTTACACATAAACGTTACTATTTTCATATGTCAACACTTTATACAATGGTCATTTTATTTTTTTATTTATTATAACATTTGTAACTTAAATGTTTGCCTTGGTTTTCTTACATTAATAGGTTTTTATTTCTTACAATATCAATGTTACCATTTATTTTCATAATACTAATTCCATTCAATTTCCATTAACTTATCTATTATTTCCTTGGTAAATCCAACATTTCATCTATTTTCTTATATTCATTTCTTAGCCTAGTATAACAATTTAAATTACTTCAATTATTCGTAATTTCATTCCAACTATTAATACTTAGCTTAGATTTCCATGGTTGCATTCCATTTGTACCATTTGCTTCATTATAAACTATAAAATTTTATTTCTTTCTAAATTAACTTTCAAAATCTTAATTTAATTAACTAATTTATTTATCATAATTTACGGGTCATTACAGATTTATTACTCTATTTTTGACAACGAGCATTTGATGAGGATTTTTGGTTTGGGATCAAAGTTTCTATCGTAATTACAACTATGTAAGGAGAACAGAGGTTCCAAAGCCTGATCGGAGTCCGCACTAGAAAATCGTGTAAGTGATGCTAGTTTGGAAGTGAAGTTATGTATTCGAGTTATGATAGAGTCGTATTTTTCAAAAGAATTATCTATATACATCATAATAAATGATGTAGAGTGTTAAGTGTTTCTGAATAGGTTATGAGGTGTAATTTCGAGGAGAAATTCTTTTAAGGGGGAAAGAATGTAACGACCCAGAATTTCACATCTTTGATTTGCGAATATTAAATTAATTTTAAATATTCAATATATAAGTTTTATAATGAAAATAAACCTCTTTTATATGATAAATGATGATGGTAAAATAGTTTTCAAAATTTGTTTACAAAAAAATACGGTTCGAAGAAAAATCGAAAATGTGACCGGAAAGCGTTTTTTGAATTTTTGACTTTTGGATGTCTGAAAGTTATCAGAAAACATTATGCACATTTGAGTCAATGTTTATACAAATTTAAAAATAAATTTAGGTATATTTTGATATATAAATACATACCTAAGTTTATTAAGACTTTGATATGACATTTAATGAAAATTTAATTAAGTTTAAAAGGGTAAAATGGAAATTTCATGACATCTCATGCCATTAGCAAACAAAAAGTACAAGTCATAAATACATATTGCCTTTAATGTAATGGAGAGGGGGCATAAAGGTTTCATGAGGTATGTGGTAAGGTGGAGGGTGGTGATGTGGTACATAGTTTGTGGAGGGTGGGTATTGTAGTAATTTAGCTTATCCATTTGTATATATACATTTTCCTAAATTTCTTTTCATATTTTTATCATTTTATACTTTCATTTTCTAACTCTTCCAAGCTTCCATCTTCTTGATAATTCACTTCCATCGCTTCCCTTCAGAATTCTAAAAATTTAAATTTGAGTTTTTACTTTTTTTTTAGAAAAGTTTCAAAAACTTAGTTTTAAACTTGTTCTTTCTCCATTTCCTCAAACTTAATTCGATCATAACTTTCTACATACTTCTCCCAAACCAGATTTTCTTCTCTTCAAACCATGTATATTTCCAGTGGGTATAACTTTGTAGTTCACCACTTTTTCTTATTTTGAGCTTAGATGCACCAAAAATTTATTTTTTGCAGGAGTGTTTTTGAACCTAAATTTTTATGTATGAAAATCCTTCTCACTGTTTTGGCCATAACTTCCTCAAAACGTAACCTTTTTGAGTAATTATTTTCTGAAATGATAGAGGAAAGAATTATCTAAAATTTTCCTTTGGACACTTTGCCAAAATCCAAGAGAAAAAGGTCCAAAAGTAGACTTGAAGTTGACCTATTTTTGAGTAGACTTTGTGGTTTTCCAAGCTTCCCGAATTTCAAAGTGTGTCAAGTTTTAAAAGAATTTCCATTGAGTAAACTATGAATTTTTGGGAAAGTTTTTACTTTTATGTTAGTTAATATATTGTGTGATGTGATGTTTAGTATTGGTTAATTTATCATGTGATGGTTATATATATATATATATATATATATATATATATATATATATATGGACACGCACTTGTTGCTTGGATATGTAAGAACATTAGACTTGAATGTGAAGTCTAAATGGTTAAAGATTAGATCTTGCTTATGTATGTGGCATGAAGTTATCCTGCATGTTATGATTGTGTATGGACTTGGATATGTAATGTATAAGCGAAGAAGAAGTTGGTACGTTTGTAGGGTATTGGAGAATTTAGAATCTTGTGTAAGAAAGTTATGGTTTTAGTTTTTAAAAATCGAACATTTGGTTAGATTTAAACTTTTTTAGTTTTAAATACTTAATTTTTTTTTTAGAAAGTTAGTGAGCTTCAAGGTAAAGTTTTCAAAAGAAGGATAGAAACAAGTTACAGTTTACGGGTATCCATAGCGATAGTCGCTATGGATGCAGTTCGCTTAAAATTTCGATTTTTGCAAAGTTTTGTTTTTATACTTCAAATTGCTTTGTGAATATTTGAATATTTTATAAACTAAATAATAATATTTTTTAAAACTTAATTAAGGATTTAATAATTAATTGTTGATTTAACAAGGGTTATTAACTTTAACTAAATAAAGATTAGTTCTTAATTAATTATCTTTTAAAGTTAAGATTTATTTTAACTAATTATTAATTAAGTTAGTTAAGTATGGGTTAAGTAAATTATTTATACTTAATTTATCATTGATTAAATATAGGATAAGTTATTAATCAAGAGTTTGATTATTTGATTAAAGATTTAATTTACAATAAATTATTCATTAAAGGGTTACTTTATTGTTTAAGTTTAATTATATATTGTTTAATTAATTAATTGAGATTAATTAACATTTAATGAAGTTTTAACTAATTATTAAATAATTAATAAGGATTAATTTGGGTTTAATTTATACTTAATTATTGTTTAACTATTTAATTAAATTAAGCTAAGATTCGATTAAAATTAATTATGATTTAAATAAGGATTTGACTTTTAATTAATTATTTTTAAAAGGGTTTAAAAGTTTTAAATCCTTTCATTTTACATAAAGTGATTTATAAATGATATCTTGAAAATGATATTTATTAAAGGAGATTCTATAAAGGAACTATGAAGGATATTTTTAAATAGTTTTAAAAATAGAAAGAGATTTTATAAATAATTTTAGATATTTTTGAAAGATATTTTAAATCAAGTTTGAAAATTTGTAAAGAGGTTTGAAATGTGAAGTGAAATTATAAAATAATTTTTATATGGAATACGTGAATGGGTTTTATAAAGTGAACGAGTTTAATAGTAAGTGATATTTTGAAAGAGAATAGTTTGGCCATTTAATATGGAATGTGAGAAGAGATTATTTTTCAAATGTTTTTGGTAAATGTTTGTATTGTTTTCTAAGTAAAAGGGATGTAAGTGGTTTGGGAAAAGTGTTTTAGAAAAGATCCTATGATAAAGTTTTAAAAAGTGATTTTATAAAAGATTAATTAATAAAGGCTTAGAGGACAGCATATGGAATTTAATCGATGTTTGATTGTTTGTTTATTTGATAGTTAAATAATCAACTATCAAATCTGGACAAAAATGTAACTTTCGAAATATCTATAAGAAACATGGAAATTATATGATACAGTTACCGTCGGTGGTGATATATTGTACGTATAAATTCATTTCGTTTTTGTAGGATAAATGATAAAGAAATCCATCCACTAATGGTTAGGAGGTGAACGTCGCCCTTATCTTTTACTTGCTTATTTTCTAAAGAACCGGGGTTGAGATTACCGAAAATTATCGAAAGTTGTTTTGAAGAGACCGGGATTGGATCTGTTATCCGAAAACCACTTTGATCCAACTCAAGCATTTCAAACTTAAGACATTTTGAAGAATATGGAATTGAAGATGGAGCATTGAAATGCAAGGGCTGCTTGCTACTAATCTAGAGGGTGATTCCAAAATGGATGTTGTGGAAGTAGTGCCTTCAGTTTGTCCTTATCCTGGACAACTTGCATGGATGAATGCTGGCATTGCACTGATGCCTGGAGGGGCAGTGTTAGCATTCCAAGTTGGTTTTGCTATATAAAAGGTAAACGTAGCCTCAAGCCTCATCAACCGGGAAATGACTAAAACATGACATGCAGCAGTGCTTAGTGGGTCGCTTCCTTTAGGTTATGTCATCTTCTTTATAGATTACCCTATTTTGATGGATTTGGTTGTGCATGAGAGATCTCGATTAAGGTTGGAAGACCGAGATGATGACATATTCGGTACTATTAGTCAAGTGGTAGGCTGGTTCTTTATGGCAGGGTATATATGTTCTTGTCAAACCTGGGTGCATTGTTCTAGAGATGTACCCATCGAAGGCGGTTCCTTACCTGGTCATAGTATGGAACCCATTCTCCAACACATGCCTTCATGGTTTTGATTGTAAAGTCTAGTATGCTGGAATTTAATTAATGTAACAATTTCGGTTAAGATTAATAAGTAATTTTACTTTAGGCATTATTATAATATCACAGGATTTTGTATAAAAGTGTTTTGGTTATCGTAAGGTAGAAACACGTCCGTGTTTATGTGCGACATGGTCTTACGAGATACCTTTGATTTTTAAAAGGTTTTGAAATGTAATAATAAAGTTTTTGAGTTTGCTCACACTAAACACATGTCTGACCCGGAGTTTTATTTTCTTTCCCTAAAACTCTTGGGTGCTCAAATTTTTATGAGCAGCCATGTAGTTCAAATTTTTCCATGGATTCATTTTGGAGGAGCTCGAAGCAGGAGGCTTCATCAATAGCTAGTTATCATCTTTTTTTCGTTGTATACTATATACTTTATATCTTATGTATAAGGACAAGCTTTTATAACTGTCCTCGGTTAGAATTGTATTAGTGTAACATTGATGTATTTTTTTGTGATGACTTTGTAAAATATTATGTGATTAATATATGTCATTCCATTGCGTTGTGAGATTCTATGATTGTTTAGTTTCTTCTATCTTCTACCTTCTTTCTTTCCCCTAACAATCCGCTTTTTTGTTCAATTTGAGTTGACATGTGTGGTTTATTGCCAAATTAAACTGTATAGAAAATGGGTCGTTACATATATACATTGTTTAATATTGTTTAAAACACATCAAATAAAAGTTTATAATTAATATTTCATAAATATCAATTAATTAAATTAATTTATAAAAATTACAAATTAATTAAATTGGGTGGTAACGGGAGTAATCAACGTTTCGGTTGTGTGATTCTTTGGTGTAAATTTGAAGAGCGATTAATATCGAACAATTCAAATATTAATGTTCACACTTTGCTTAGCGGGTGCTATGACATAACTGCCATATTTATCACTTACTTGATATTGGTAAAATCTAATTTTACGTTTTAAGCGTTATTAGGTTTACACCAATTCTTTTCATCAAAACTATATCACTTAAGACTTCAGTAATTTGGTAAGATCAAAATTTCAATATCGTCAATATTCAACATTATAGTCCAAACACTAAGTCCTTGGTTCAATAGTAAAAATTATCATTAACGATCTACTCTGGCTAGAGATTTTGACTTTAAATTAATATTAGATGACCATGATACTAACCTCATACATTCGATGAGATGAATCTTCACTAGAATACTATTTCACTTCCAACACTTCCCACTCGACCAACTATAGTCATTTGATGGACATTATGCCATAATTTTGATAGAGTAAGGGGTATGCTTTAGGGGTAATGATGCAATTTGTTATAATATCTAACCCGATAACCAATCTTGTTCGAAATAAAAGGTGTTTTCTTTATATTATATACTTGATATAATGTGTTATATTAATTAATTTAATTAAAAGTATATTTAAGAGAAAATCTATAAATGGTTTGTTTTATGATAATAATTACAAAGTGTTGCAACCATGATTAATTTATCCCAATAAAATTAAACTTACCATTTTAAATATTCCTAGTCAAGATGTATCAAGACTTGATATTGATACATCCATTGAGGCTAGAGTTTGTAACGCTCTCTAAATATTTGACAGTGTATTGCTCATGGTGATAAGGGCACCAAGGGTTTACGTACTGATAGTTGTTACATAACTATACATGAATTCACTCGATAGGTTTCATTTGGTTAATATGACTAAGGTCAAAGAAAAAATATCAATGTGATAAAATTACATAGTTATCTTGACTTATGAATACTGTTGATCTTCAATGTAAAAGCTTCGCTTTGATTATAGTTATATCGTCGCATGGCGTCCATCGAATGACTATAGTTGGGTCGAGCGAAAGCATTGAAAGTGAAATACTATTTAAGAGAGGATTCATCTCCTTAGTTAGGTGAAGTTATTATCACGGTCAGCTAAAGCCAACCCAAAGTCAAAGTCTCTAGCTAGAGCAATATGGTTGATAATAATTGTTATTATTGAATCAAGGACTTTGTGTTTGGACTATATAGATGAATACATATGATATTGGAATTTTGACCATTACCAAATTCCATAAGTCTAAAGTGATATAGTTTTAACAAGAGATTTGGTGTAAATAATTGTCACTAGTGGGTAACGTTTAATAAAGTAAAATCGAATTTTACTGAAACCAAGTAAGCAATAAGTTTGGCCATAATGTCACACCACCTGCTAAGTGATGTGTGAAAATGATATTCGAATTGTTTGATATTAATCGTTGATCAATTTACACCTAAGAGTCACACAACCAAAACTTTAAATGCTCCTTTTACCATCCGATTTAATTAATTTATGATTATTATAAATTAATTGAATTAATTAGTATTTATGAAATATTAATTATATAATCTTATTTGATGTGTACTGAAAATAGTATATATATAATAGTGATATAAACACTAATCGATATTCGATATCGATACGCGCCTAAATTGGATTTAAATGCAGCTGATATTGTTCGAGCTTGAAGTGATTTGAGGCCCATATGGGGCTTGCTATTTTTGGCCATGATAGGGCATGATGAGGCTGGCCATAAGTTGGTAAGGAGGGAGGTATTTTGGATGTTTAAAAGAAGGGAATGGGTAAAATAAATTTAAGGATCTTGATCCTACTTTCTCTCTCTAACCACTTCCTTGTATAAACATCTTATCCCTCACTTTAGAATTAATTTTTGTTGCTCCCATTCTCTCCTTTTTCTGGCCGAATACACCCCATATCCTCAAATATTCAAGCAATTAAATGCAAATTAAAATCAATTAATCGTCGATGGTAAGGCAATTCGGGAGCTAGCAACTTCGAGATTGGAATTCAATTCATGGAGTTAACTTCTTCGTTTCAATGTGAAAGCTTTAGGCTTCGGTGAAAGGTACTCTTCTGATTTAATTTTATATATATAAATAATTATGTGGTCATTGCTCCATATGCTGTTTTGTTAGAAATATCACTAATCGTTATATCAATGGATTGTCACATATTGATGGTTGTATATGTACATATACTTAAAAAATTATGCATATTTAATTGCGTATGCTTTCGGATTAAAAATAAAAAAAAATTAAATTTAAATAATAATATGTTATGTGATTTTAAATATTAAATCTAATTTAATGTTTAACACAATAATATATGTTTTAAAAATTTACAAAATTTAATTTTATTAGAAAAGCTTTCAACAATAATAAATTAAAAATTATTATTTTTTGATATTATATATATATATTATCATTTAACTCAAATTTGTTTATATAAATAAAATGTATGTATATATGTTTATTAGTAATATAAAATACTGTAAAATTTTATATAATATAATATACACATTATAGTTTTGAAAATGACTTCTAAATTTTTTTATTCCATACGATTGTAATTAATTATAAGTTTCTTAATTAATAAATGATTTAAAATCGAAAATTAAACTAATAAAAAAATTATTTTTATTCTCTGGTCGTAGCAGCAACATGTATTTAATTATAAATTTATATATATATATATATAATTATAATGAGTTTTATGTTTATATGTAATGTTCATTGAATTGATTTAATATATGTTTAAAAAAAATTAGTTCGGATTTCACATTATAACAATTCTAAATTATTATAAAGTGATATTTAAAATAATTCTATAGTTTAAATATATTTATTCATATATTTTTGCATATGTACTTTAATAAATACTTTTTGCAAATAACATATAACTAATGATGTATTATATAGTTATATTTTTATAATTTTACATGCATACAAACACAGATGTATGTATGTATGTATGTATATGCACAATATTTTGATGTGTGTGTGTGCATACACATGCACAGTTAGGCAATCTGTTTGTATACACGAGAGGCTAACATGTCCATTGTGGTGTTAATCACAACATATACACATAGGCATGTCAACGTATACATTATCCTATTACATATGCACGCTAACACATATTTGTACCTGATACACATATATAAAATATAATCCAAATGATACATTAATAAAATCTTTTTTATAATTTTAAATAAGATATTGATTTTATTTAACTGAAAATATAGAAAAGTTCTAAATGAATTTAGACTACATATGCCCAATAAAAATCCAAATAAGTAAAAAAATTGAAATTTACCTAATTATCTACTATGGGCTGACCCAGTTACAACAATGTTATCAGAGCAAAAAAGCCTAGGCGGTTAACAGTATTATGGAAAACTTATTAAAGCATGCCCACATAGTATGGTGTCTAGAAATGTGACGACCCACCTTTTTGAACGAATCAAGTCGAAATAAACCACGCATGTCCAACTCAAACCATTCAAAAGGGAAGATTGTCAACGGGGTTTAATGAGAAAATAAGAGAAAAGAAAGAAAACAGAAACACAGAATCTCGCAGTGGAATGAAAAAATATAATAATCAAATAAACAGTTCATGAAGTTGCTTTATAATATACATTTAATTACACAATTTTTACAACATAATCAGAGTACAATCAACAAACATACCAAAATAATGTAGTGGGATAATAACAGCAAATACGGTCTAGCAAACTCCATCTTCATCTTCAAGGAATAATGTCTTTAACACTGAAATACCCAGGCTAACTCGATCGTGATGAAAAGACAAAACACTCGAGTTAGAATTAAAAAAATTTATGTATGTAAAATCAATAATAAGTAAATATATGTGTAATAGGTTCAGAGATGTTTATGGGATTTTCTATCTCCTATCAAATGCACAATGTGAGTGCAATAACTTAAGAGATGTTACTGGATTTTTCAGCTCCTAAGGATCTGTCAAACTATCTATATGTAGTAAGATATGCTACATATGTAATGGCTATCAATAAAGTAAAGTATTAAAATAGCGTTAAGGCTTTACATTATCCTATTTAACACATTCTTAAGCATTGTCCTACAGTTTGCCTTAGTAGCATCACCAATAACGTCAATAGCCAAGGAGACGACGTGATAAGACAACTCTAAAACAAAGTCTTAGTGGTCGCGTATAAGGATAAAAGTATGAAAAGGCACGTGAGGCAATGCCCAAGGTAGGATACTACCAATTCGAGTCGCCTGACTGGTGGTAACCCCTAACGGCCCAACGCAAACATCCATCCCATAATCAAATCAAGGTGCACCAATCGAGTCAAATTCAATATAGTAATAAAAGAACATATGTCGTTAGAGGTACCTAGCCTCATTGGTTAGGACAAGTTATCTTGTTTTAGTCATTTCCAATTGACACTTGTGTCGGGGTTATCCATCATCGTTCTCTTTCTTCGAATCTAGCAAACATTCGCCAATCCAACCACTTCGTTTTCGATCTTCCACCACGTACACAGTTATTAAAAGTGGCTCCAGTATTAACAGAGTGTACGCCAATATTAGGCCCCGGTCTCTTTAACAATCAAATGTCATTTTTTACACTGGTTGGTTCTTTTAAATTTCAAGAGCAAGTCATACTTCGTATCAAAATATTAGATTTGCTTCAAAATTATTTCAAATTCAAAATAGGCCATACCTTCAAACCATCCATATTAAATCAATGGTTTAAATCTAAATATTTCCCCTTTACAAAGCAGTTTGAATATTGAAAATGGTTTGAATAATTAAAATAGTTTTAATACTGGAAAATAGTTTGGAATAATTAAAATACTTTTAAAGATTGAAAATAGTTTTGAATATAAAATAGTTTTAATATTGAAATTTGTTGGATAATTAAAATAGTTCATATATAAAAATAATTTGGTTCTTAAAATACAATTTCAAGTCAACTTCATATTCAAATTTCGATATAAATCAACCTCAATTCAAATGATTTCAAACTTTACTTCAAATTCCATTTAAACGATGTTACAAAGGCTGAAAGTTTCAACTTAAATTCACATTTTTTTAAACAATTTAGTTTAAATTCATTTCACATCCAAAACTTTGAAATACCAATTTAAACCCCTTTAATTACAGTAAATTGAAAGTTTAAATTAAAATTTAACCTTTAAAATAATTCACTTTCAATAAATTTAGATCATATCTCAATCTCCATCTCAACTTTAAGGTTTCAAATTTAATCTTTAAAAAATTTCATTTAACAGTTTCAATTTCAACAATTCAAAGCTCGAATTTAGAAAATAATTTAATTCATATAAGTCCAATTTTTATTTTCTTTAAAACGATATCATTTAAACCAATTTAAATTCAAGATTTTGAAACCATTTAATTTAACCAAATCCGGTGTTCGTATATAGTTTTTTACCCTATGGCCAAGTGATCATTTATTTCAATTTAAATACATGGACGGATATATATTATTTCAACCCAAAATTAAATGATATAGGTATATATTCAAACTATTTCTTAGGTTATTTGAAATAATTTAAATGACAATTTATAGGATGTTAAATAATAAATGGGGTGGTAACAGGGATATATAAAAATAAATAGCAACCATACATACAACGTATCAATCAATAGGCATCCAATTACAATCAACATCCAAATCAACCAATGTATTGCAACAGTTACTAATTATCAATTGTCGATGTTTAACTAGTAATTAAATTCAATATTAATTTAAATGTCAATTTAATTCAATATAAATTACAAATTAATTTAAGTATAAATTTAAAACTACTAAACAGCAACCAATAAAAATTTATCACTCCACGAGCTCAATTTAACTAACATCAGAAAATTTAGGATTGTGTGAGCGGGTTAAATCACTCACGTTTGATTTACGGCGCATTATAAATCTAATAAAAGGCCAAAATTTCAACAGTCTCCAACTTCAACCAAATCGTTTTTCGTTGTCATAAATTTCAATACGAGCCCAAGGGAAGAAACTGCGTGCGAATACGAGTTCGTATGCAAAAGTTATTCACGTTAGAAGTCTTAAATTATAAAATTAAATTTAATAATCAAAGGGTAAAATTGTAATTTTCTTAACCTCTCTCAAACCCACTCGTTCGTGCTGAAACCCATTGCCGCCATACACCCTTCGTCGCTGTTGCCGCTTAGAGGCCACCACCCCATGATCGGAGACCACCATCGTGACCCCTGTCCCCTGAAACCCCAACGTTGACTGTCCCGCCACCTCCGATGCTCTGCCTCGTTCACGATCGAACCATGAACACGCCGACTATGATCATAATTTCTGGTAAATCCAAGCGCAATTAGCCCGATCCAACTGTGTAGATTGTAGACCTTGTCGAGCACTACAACTTTCATTTAGGAGTCATTGCGATTCGGAGATGAGAGAGATTAAGGAGGAAGGTGAAGAAATTTCGGTCGTAGAAGGTGGCGGCCACGAAAATTAGGGTTTTACATGTATTTTAATAATATTTATTCTCAATTTGCATGCATATTTATAGCGTAAGGGCCAAAATAGCATGAACTCCAATCGAGGTGTGATGATAGGTAAATTATATGTAAAAAGGTCATCTGAACATAATGGATCTAGTTTCGAAGCCTAATTCCATCGTATACGAAAGTTAACGTTTTATCGTTCATTAAAATTATATTATTTTCAAATAATTTATCAATTCACAATTATGGATGGATACAATATTTCTAGTTTACAAATACGTTATTACAAACCACGATTTTCATTAATAAGTTGATTTTATTATTATTACACATTTGAGTCAATTTGAATAATTCAAATATAACATTTTACATTTGAATAAAAATCGATTTAATCACTTTTAAGTTCTAAATTAAAAGTTCCCTTTTATCATTCTTGATTAAACAGGAATTAATAATTTTTTAAAATTAAATTTTCCATGTTAAATCCAAGTTTTAAAATTAAATTAATTTCAACATTCAATTACAACTGTAATAAAATCCGTTCATTATTTTTATTTTCGAAACAAATTCTCATATTTTAATTTAAATTCTTACTATTATTTTTTTGGAAAAGCTAGCGGGGTTTATTGACCCCTACCATGTATTTATAATGAAAAGAAATGTTCTTACATCATAAATTGGAATTACAGTAGTTAACTAAGAAGAGGAAAAAGGAAAAGGAAAAAAATACAGCAACAAATAACTACACATAACAAAGGTTATTCCCAGAGTCGACCCACTGCCTCTTCAAAGGGATAGGAAGAAAAAGACATCGCAGTGTGGATTTGTTTGCAGATTCAATAAAATACATCAATTCTCTTTTGAATCTTGTTGGTAAACATGTTGTCATTTCTCTCACGCCATAGTTCAGCAGCAGTAACCTTTAAGTAAAGTAGCAAAGCATAAGCGGCAGTAGTTTTCCATTTTGTTGCAGCATATATATTAAACCATTCAATCTTGCTGTCCCATACTGGTCTTGAAAATCCTCCCCTCAATCTAATTTTCGACCAAATGAAGTATGTGTATGGGCAAGAGAAAAAAAGGTGATGAACATCTTCCTCATTATTATGATAGAAAAGACACAGAGTGTTCAAAGTAAGGCTTTTTCTACTTAGGTCGGCCTTTGTATGTATTGCATTTTTGAATATTTTTCATAGCATAAAATTCAATCTCTCACTTGTATGCCGATTCCAAATTCTCTTATTCTAGAAAAATCTGTCATGAGGTATTTTTTTCTTCCAAATCAGTATATATTATGGCAGTTCAGTGTTCCCTATGCTTATCAGTCCATCAGTATTCATCCTTAGTTGCATAAAAGTACGGTTGATGGTTATACTTGTTCCATTTACTATCAAGGTCGGGGCAGCTCAAGATAGGTAGTTCTATTTTGCCTTGTCTGATATAGTCAGCAGCTTTAGCATGTTTAGGGATACCTGTCAACTGAGCTTCAGCTTAAGATATTGAACAGCATAATATCTAGCCTTTATCTAACCAAGGCTCAGTCCAGAATCAAGCATTGCTCTATTGGCTTAATGAAACATAAGAGTAAGGCAGAAGGGCATCCCTAATATTCAGCATCAACTTCCACACCTAGCTACTAGCTTGTTTTGGTTTGACAGTCCAGATGTCCCCATTTTTAAGCTTATGATTGCGACTCATACAACCCATAAAGTGTCAGTTGTGTTAAGGAGATTGTCAAAATGTTTTAAGAGAGCAGTAGTGTTCCATCTTTTAAGGTTCTTTATTCCCAGTCCCCATGCTTCTTTAGTAATTCTAGTTTGTTGTAGGCTATTGGAGATAGTTTTTTGTTGTGTGTAGATCATGTCCATAAGAATCTGATCATCACCGATCTAATCATGGCTACCAGTTTAGTTGGTAGTAGAAAAGTCCTACACCAGTAGACTGTCATAGAGAAAATAACAGAATTTGTTATGACTAATCTGCCTTCTTGACTCAGAAATTTATTGTGCTATTCCTTAAAAACACCAGTTATTCTTTTGTAGAGTGGTATACATTGCGATATAGTGATTCTTTTTTTAGCTAATAGGATGCCTAAATAGGACATGTCAGAATCAAGAGGTATCATATTGGTTACAGTGGGGAACATAGATATTTTAGTGGTACTTAATCCAGCTATAAGAATATGGGATTTTTCATGATTAAGCCTTAGACCAAAGAATTTATAAAAAGATTCAAGAGTGGTCACAATGGCATTCAAGGATGACTAGTTGGCTTGGTGAAAATGATAAGATCATCAGCAAATGTTAGAGCTGTGATCATAGGATATTTACACTTGGGATGAAGAGTAATTTTTTTAATAAAAGTTGATGCTGAAAGGAAATGGTTAGAGTTTCAATTATAATTATGAAGAGATATGCAGAGATAAGGTCCCTTTGCTATAGGCCATTCATGCCTTAAAAATAGCCTATAGTATGGGTATTGTATACAAGAGTATATCTAACTTTAGAGATGCGTTGATAAATCCAGTTGCAAAATTTTGGAGGAAAATTCATCATGGACATAATATGCATGAGGGTAGACCAGATTACAGAGTCAAAAGCTTTTCTAGTATCAAGTATCATAATTGCTCGAGGGGATTTTTTTGTAGAAGAGTATCCATTGAGTAGCTCCTGAGTGAGAAGGACATTGTCTGGGATGCTTCGATTGGGGAGGAATGCTACTTGGTTGGGAAAGATTATAGTAGGAAGAACTATTTAAGTCTAAAGGCCAGGATTTTTGCAATGCTTTTATATATGATGTTGCAACAGGTTATCGGTCTATATTGTGTTACACTTGAGGGGGTGTCCACCTTTGGAATAAATGTTAGGTTAGTAGAGTTTATCGAGCTTAGCATCTTAGACTTGTCAAAGAAATTATGCACTGCTTTTATAACATCAGCTGTAATTATGTTCCAGTATGTGGTGAAGAAAATAGCATTGAAACCATCAGGCCTACCTGCAGCAGTTTTCCTCATTGAGAAAAAAGATAACTTTATCTCTTCATCAGTTATAGAGGAAATGAATATGTCTTGCAAATCGATAGAAAGAGTTGGCAGACTTAGAGCATTGAGGAAAGAGTAATTAGGAGATGGTTGTGAGTCACCAAGCAAATTAGTGAAATAACTCAGGAAAGCTACATCAACTCCAGTAGCGGTGTTAATTATATCCCCGTGATTGTCTTTAATTTGATGGATGTAAGAATTGGTTTACTTTATCTTCAAGGAAGCTTGATATAGTTTTGTATTTCTGTCCCCATTCATTATGCAATTTTCTCTATATTTTTGCCTTTCCATTTCAGCTTCAGTTGTATAAGCATCTTAAAGTTGCTTTGTCAATTCACTTTCAAATAGGTAGTGTGTAGGATCATTGCTTGAGTTCATTATCAAGGCATGTACCTATTCAAGTTTACATCAGATGTCAGTAGATAATTTCTTACAATCACCATAGATTTCTTTTGACCATTTTTTCTTCTTCTTTGATTGATCAGAGATTTTTGTTTGAGTTTGGATGCTGAAATGATAACTTTGTTCTTGCATTTATTAAGCTTGTCTTGTTTTACAAGCTCATGCTTATCACTCTTTTTTTTATTCTTGCATTAGGATTTTTTTCCACTATCGAGCACATGTATGGTTGTGTTCACACCTATTTCACATAACATACATGCATACATTAATTTGTGTATTGTTATCGTATCGAAAGATTTTATAAAACAATATCTAATATTGTTTTTAAATCACTTTATGTATACATCCAGATATTCTAATTGTTAGAATTGTATTCGTTTGACTAACAAAATCAATATTTCCCAAAACCCGGGTCGTCACAATAACCTCTAAGGGTGTTAAGCTAAGAGAATAAATTCTCTGCCACCAACGGAAACATATTTGATAGAAACCAGCTTTACATCTCAAATTGTAATGTCAGACACACATCCATACAAGTCCGTTCCGGGATCGAACGGAACCGAAGGCACTTACAAAGAAGTCCTTGCAATCCGGATATTCACTAATCACGACCGGACTTCCCATCACAAAGGGTAATAAATTTCTATATCGGAGATCAGCCAATGCAGAAACATTCGACGGTAATCCTTCCGTTTTCATAAATATCTGGTCTTCAACACCGGTCATCAAATGCAATCCATAACGACGTATCACATATTCGGAATGGGTTATACGACCCAAAGGTCCTTTCCCGTCTAACCCGAATAGTGAGCGCTTATTTCAAAAATAAGTGTAGCATTCAAATTCAAGCAATCACAACAAATACCTATTTAAAGGTAAATATTGATAGTCAGATTATTTAACTATCAATAGGTATGCTCAACATCACCTGATTCCAAATAATATCCCAAATTATTTGCTTTCCAATATATCTTTACTAGATATATAATTTCCACACTTCAACCATTTGAAAAAAAGATTCAAATCATTTTTCACCTTTCAATCTTTGAAAACAAATTTCAAATCAATTTCCTTAAACTGAAACACTTCCTAATATTTATCCATTTTAAATTTAAAATGGTTCATTTAAATCAATCAAATAAATCCTTACCGATTTTCTTTATATTTACGATTCAAATCCGTAAATTTATTCCCACACTTCAAAAATAAATCAACGTTTATTTTTAAACAAATTTCCCTTTCTTTTATAAATTCCATAGTGAATTTACAATTCCAAAATATCTATGAATATACGATTTCCAAATCGATTTCTATTATTTATTTTCAATTTACCTTTAAAAGATAAAATCTTAAACATTTCACTTCATATTGGAAAACATTTCCATACTTATTTAATGATAAGTAATTCACAAATCCATTTATTTTCAACACTTGGAAAATGTTTAATATACTTAAATCGAAATTAAGTATATATTTCATTCTTTTAAGGAAAACGTTCGCTCAAAACACATTTATTTGGGCCAAAACGAATGTTGCGTAAAACATCAACCCAAAATCACTAGTATAGGGATTCGAACTTAAAATAGATATATAAATTCCAATACTATATAAAACATTTCTTTCGGAAATCATTTACTATAACAGCAGTGTTATAGTCCAATATTTCCTTCTATTTCTCGAAAATGTCTATTTCAACAATAAATGTTGAAATCTATGGTTTTGATAGTTAATCCATTTTAAAACATCTTTAAAACAATTAACTTCATTTTATAATACCACTTCCCCAAAAACATGTTCATTTTCTTTAATAATATATTCGCTGTCCAAAATCGTGAATATACTTCACTAACCAAATTCAATATTTTCTACACATTTTATTTCAAGGATAATTCGCTATCCGAAATCGCGAATATATCTCCATTAATAACCTTCTATATTAAATTTATCAAATTCAATTGATTTTGGATTTATAAACAATGTTTATAAATTCCATTTCTATTTATAAAAACTTTGATTTATAAAAATCCCTTTTTATAAACCAATTCAATTTATAACTCAACTTTATACCCAAAATCCGATTTATAAGTTAATTATTTATAAATCTTTTATTTTACAAAATCTATTCATTTCATTACTTCACAATTTATAAATCTATAAATTTTATTCGCTTGTGAAATCCATTTATACTTCATTTTAACATTAATAAAACTCGTTTCACAATTCCTATATTTTTAATTTATAAATATTAATCTTAGAAATCTTTTATATAAACCGTTTATAATAATTCAAAATTTTCAATTTAAATAAACCAATCCTTTTAATAATTTACAAAACGTTATTTAAAACTTATATAATTCCAAAATTATACTTAAGTACTATTTTCCAAAAATATAACTTTTATAACAATAAAATTATAATGTTCATTTATTTTAACAATTCAAAATTTAATAAAACATATACTTTCAAACATCACTTTAAAATTCTTTTTAAAATCAAAATCATTATTTTAAAACTTCAAAATTGGATCCGATGATGCAACAACACCAAATAGTCAAACACGACATCCAAACATCATATATCGATATGATAATCAACAAATATCACAATATCTGTAATCAAATAAATACTGGTGAGGAATCCAGTTGGATCCCTCCAACCTGCTTCCCTGCATCCACAAACATTAGCACAATACCAATTCCGTTGCAATACGGAATATCGCGGTATATGGGATTTACAAAATATTATCCGCTATTATGCGGAGCAATAGGGTCTCATTCGCTATATAATGCGGGAAAATCAACTCCAAGTACATATACAATACCGATTTCACTTTGCAGTGAAATATTCGCGGTATATGTTTTTAATAAATAACCTCCGCTTACTAACGGCACATAATGTCTATTTTAACAATCAATAAATAACAATCATCATTCAAACATACAATCAAGTAATTTTAAATTTAACTATTTAAATTATAAATCGAAACGATTCGATTGAGCGGGAAGTTCTCACCTTGCTTTCAATTCAGTTTCCACGTTTATTTCAAATAAAATTAAACGTACGTTTAATTTTACCCAAAATTCACACTAGCTCCAAACGACTCCGATCTAGTTCCATAGCGTAGTGCTCGTCAAAACGAAGCCAACGCAAGTTGTTTCGTTAAATTCCGACCTCGTATGACAAAGTTATCGCGTTTTAGAAGTTTGAACGAATTTAAATAATTAACCTACAATTTCATTTTTATATTTTTAACCCACACTTCCTCTGGGCCGTTGATCACGTTTGAATGCATCAGGGCCGTGACCCCCTTCCCTCTCCCTCATGCGTGTATACTCCCAGTAACATCGAACCCAATCGCCGCCTTCATGCCCTAAATCACGCGACCACCACAACGACTTTGAAGATGATCGGCTAGCGCCAAATGGAAGCCCACGCTCCACTCCATGCTCCGCCAAAACATAGGCAAACTCGGTCGCCCAAATCACTGTGAAAACGTGAATGAACTGCAGCACTTCAAACTCAATTTGCCGTTGATCGGCTACGCTTTAAACGATCTCCATCATTGATTGTGGAGATCTCACCATGCTCGACGTTTTTGCTGTTGGACACTTTGCTTGATTGTGAATGGATGAAAGTTATTGAAGAGAAAAGGCTGTAAGATGTTCGGCCATTGATTTCTTAGGGCCGGCTGAGGCTTTAAAACCCTAGGCTTGTTTTTATTTTGCAAAAATGAATGATTGAGGGGCTTTTATAGAAAAATGGCGAAACACTATTCATCCCGAATTTTCCAAACTCCAAATCTCACGCGATGACCGGCGTTTCTAGGGTTTACCCCGCGTTCCGGGAACAATGGAATAGGTTTTGGAGGCTAATTCGATCATCTGTGCGAGTTACGGCAATAAACGATCGATTTTAAATTAAATCGATTAAACGAATTTTCTATGCGTTTTGGCTTGCCCGGGACAAACCGTAAATCCGATTGACTTGAAATTTGAAATCTTATAATAATATCACATTACGGATCCGATAAAACTGGTTTCGTCGAAATCCGAGACTATTTGAAAAGTGGCTATTTTTAACTCATCGATTAAATATTAAAATATTCAATTTTCACAAATTAAGTTAAAATTCGATTTTAAAAGTTCTATAACATCATTCTAACTTCAATATGATAAAATAAAGTTTTACAAATCAATTTCAATCATATTTAACCCAATTTCCAATTATTTCTGTAATTTCAGATATTAAATTATCGATTTAATTATCCAATTAAATCTAGATATTTGAAAAATAAATTATTCGACCTTTAAGTTTTACTTATTAATATTTAAAATAAATTAAATATTCAAATTTTAATTAACAAAAATTTTGGGTCGTTACAAACTTCCCCCCTTAAAAGAATTTCGTCCTCGAAATTACCAAGTAAGAAAAAGTTACAGAATCCATTAACTTTCCAAAACAAACCATTCAAATTGGATTTTACAAATCTCTTAAGTGTTTAACTTTCCAAAAATCCAATAGTTAAACCTCTTACAATAATTTACTAAGTTTTCAAATCATACTTAGTTATAGTTTTCAAAATTTTCCAAAATTCCCAAAAAAAATCTAACGCCTTAAATTTTCGAAAAAATTCTCCAGAGTCTCCTTTGCACGGCTCGATCCGAAAAAATAATGACAGTATATATATCACAAATATACATCTCATCAAGTGATGAGGCATCCCGTAGGGAAAAAGTGTAAAAGTACGATATTTAATCCGAGATATGTACCTTATTTATTATTAGCGAGCATATACGGCTAATATAGCGCGAAAGTGAGCTCTAAATGCGAAGCAAGCGCAATCCGCACCTACTAAACACTCAATAAACAATGAGAAACATGGATATATGAAAATAATATCAATATACAACATATAGTAACATATCAACTACATGTGCCAACATAACTATGCATTCAATCAACAAATGCAACCATCAAACAACTATCCAACCAATAAACATCTAACAAATCAATGTCTATCCAAATCAATTCATAACCAAATCAATATTCTTTCATTTCTCATTAATATTCAATGAATTGGTTTTTCAATTTAAATCACATTTGATTCATTAACATGGAATGTTTTTACTAACATTCGTTTATTCATATTCAATTTCAATTAGTTTGCATCCACTAATTCATATTCAAGTTGGTTCACTTACAAATCAAATTCAATTCTATTTAAGATTCACTTAACTTCCAATTTGATTTCAATTACTTTAGCTTTTAATTTGTCAATTTAATTTCATTAACACTTAATGAATTATATACAATCAACTAACATCCATATGACAACCAATGTATATTCAACATAACCAAATTATTTAATTTACATTCAATTGATTAGCATTCAATCCATTAATTAATTCAATTTTTAATTCCTTTAACAATCTAAGGTTGAATTTCATTTATATAACTCAAGTTCATATTCATCACTTCACTTATTTATAACAATTTCAACTTCATCACTTAAGTTATATTCCAATTAAACATCTTTTGTTTAATCTTAACTTTAATTTCCACTTATAAATTCAATTCAGATTTCGTTTCTATTTAACTTTTACCAAAGTCAAATTTTCATATCACTATCAAATCCATATTTGGTTTTGCTTAACAAAATTGTTTAACCACTTTGATAATTGGTTTCAATTACATTTTCTCATTTTATAAGTTATACAACTTATATTCAACAATTACCACTTGGATTTTATTGATTCACTTATACTTCCTTTAATTTGACTCCATCCTTTAAGTTAAATTTAATCTATCAAAATTCAAATTGTATAAGTTATCAACTCATTTATCATTCGCATAAATATTTTAAATAGGATTCCAAAGTCTTTTCAACCTTTCAAAACCTTTTTTTTTTTGAAATCAATTCAATTATCCTTTGAATTTCAAAACCCAAACTCAAATTTTCCCAACAACTTTCATTTAAAACAATTTGGCAGCAATCCCTCTTTTGGAAACCCGAAATGAACACCAATGATGTCGCGATCATCATCGGGATTATTTTCCAGCGACCGAAAAGAGTTTAGAGCTTTAACTTCTCCAAAACAATTTTTCAAAATATCAAATCCTTTCAAAACACTTCTATGGAATTTTGTTTTTAGATTATAAATCACATTTACAAACCTTTTACTTATATAATTTCACTTCTTATATATAAGATTATTTCACAATTGTAAATCATTTTAATTATAATTTCATACTTATAATTCATTTGCTTATATAATTATTCTTTAAAAATTGTTGTTTTTATTCAACAATTAAACAATCAATTCATATACACTTTAATAATTCTGAAAAATTATTTCATTTATATACAAAATATAATCGAGGTAAAATTATTTCATTTACCCTATTTCAAAACAATACTGTGTCAGCTCATCTTGTTTAAGAGTTTAGAAACTCCTATCGATCACGGTTGTACTTCCCGCACCGACCAGAATTCATAAACAATCAACCGACAAGTCAACACAATACAAAACAATTTATATTCACTAACAAATACGCGCTCATAGCTATTATTACACTCAAACTCATTCTAGAGTACTACCGACTCTATCTCTAATGAGTAATTCCCAACAGAGCCATGGTTGTCGCTTAACCATATGCTCTGATACCAAATGTGACGTTTTTGACTTTGCGACGCTCGAAAACCGACATCAATACGTCCACCGCATCAACTGCCGAACAAACGAATGCCGAAAAATCGTACCGTTATGGTTAAAGAAGAGGAAAACGATAGAAGAAGAGAGAAAAAGATAGAACAGAATAGAAAGAAACAACATAACAATATCAGAATCTCATAATCGCAGCGGAACAACATATAATAGATAAATGAATAATCTTTAAACAAAGAACTATATCAGTTATTACATTACATCATATTACATTACATTACATCATCAGAGTGTACAACAACAAACAACAACAAACAGCGGAAAAGAAATACTATACACTAGTGAATACGCCATGCCATCCAGCTTGCCTCCAGTAACTCCTGAATTCCAGAATATCCGGATAACCTAACTCTAGACTGCCCGTATGGAAATTGGTGGGCACCCAGAATTTAGGAAGGAAAACAATAAACTCTGAGTCAGTCATGTGACTGGTGTGAGAACTAAAACAGTTTATTTTAAAAAAAAACAAAGTACAGGATAATTTTAAAATAGATTCGCAATGCTTTTTAGAAAATGAGACTACCATAAGGCTTCCCCCGCACACACACAATGCAAACGCAGAATCGGAGGAGATTTCTCCTTATGATAGTCAAAGATGCTTAATACGCATTAAAAAGAAACATTTGATATTATTACTAGTGCGTATGTAGGAAAAATCATTTCGAAAGTAAAGATATAAATCTTAGCCAACATACGACCATTATCGTATGCCTACTATGGCTACCATGTTCAATAGCAGGTTACTGTCACATTCCAAGGCAGGTTATACAACTAAAACCGTACAGGGTTCGTATTGTTTCTTTGGATTTCCAACAAATGGTCAGGCCAAGGAACTTCCTATTTCCACATGGGTACGCCTCTGGAAAGACGACCCGAGAACCTAACCGGATCTCTGCCAACACAAGGCCGGGTTACCCCTAACTGGATAACTACTGACACGAATTTGTCATTCCTCGATCGTAACCGATCTATATCCGAGGATCCTCGATTTCCAACAACAACAAAGCAATAAATTTGCAGCAACAACATAGGTTAAGTATCTGGGCTCCGTACCATGATATCACCTCTATCCAGAAGGAATGACATACACTAAAGGGGCGCTACCCCCTAATAACCTTGCCGCATCCTTCCTGTTTTGACCATTTCAGGGGTGTGAGGTCCAACGAAGTCTCGTCCACAAAGCCACGCTTCATATAAAAGCTGTGCTTTGATCATCAAATGCTCAACAGCACTTCGTATGCCACATTACCAATTTGGAAATGTATCACTAGTAACCATCCACTACATAACTGTAACGACCCGAAATTTACGAAGCCGAAAATTCCAGATAGTTATGAAAAAGAAGAAAGAGATAGAAGAAGAAGAAGAAGAAGAACAGAACACCAAACATCTCACATTCGCAGTGGATAAAATATAATAATAACTAATAACAGTTTACAAAAGAATATTATTTCTGTCGATTACATTTATAATACATCAGAGTTTCGCATATATACAGTCACTGAACATATACAAATCAACATGTCTCAAATACAATAATATAAATACAGCGGAAATATTCTATACGCTCCTGCCATCCAGCTCGCCTCCGGAGCTTCAGAACGTACCTACCTGAAAATATGTAATACTCGGTCTGACCCGAGCATTACACCAAAGTAACACCCGGGTCAGGCTGGAAACCAGCATGAGTAAACCCAACTAACAAGGAGTACAAAGCATACAACTCATATAAAACCCCGGGTAACTCGTATCCATGTACAAATTCTAATTTGTTATAAGCATTGCTTATTTCACACATCAATTTTGTAAGTACCCTAAAACTTTAGATCAAATGGTCCAATTTACTTAAATCATTTCGTTTCAGCCTATTGATTTCACTTATCAATCTATACAGAATCATAGTAGGTTACAAATCGAAGTGGTTTCGGGTATTTACTGATATCCGACCCCGGTCTCTTCAAATTCAAAGTCATATCTAAACCAAGTTGTTAAGTTTAATCAATACAATTAATATCCACGATATCATATCTCATAACAATTCAACTCAGATAGGCAATCTACATTATCACAGTTCAACCCATTCATATCACAGCACATCTCCATCAGAGATATAATCAATTCAAGTTATCCCATATCATCCAACCACCCAACACTAGATTTATTAGATATATAATTCCCAATTAATTTAATTAATCTTTAATTAAATTAATTTCCAACTTTTATCACTTAGATTACCTTAATCCTGCATACTCAGCATTTATTAATTACAACCCAATTAATAAATCATTCTTTAATCATACATCTTAATTAATTTTCCATCTTAATTAATCATCCTTGATTAATTATTCTTTAAATTATATTAAGTAATTAACTTTTAAATACTCCATAGATTAATTATCCTTAACCATCTAAATTATCCTTTAATTGATCTTCTTAATTAATTAATCACATAAAATAATGGTTCTCTAATCACTGAATTAAAGTAATTACTTAAGAATTAATCACTTAATCCTACTTAATCAATCATTAATTAATTACAAACCATTTTATTAATTAGTCATTCCTTAATTACCTTATAAATCAATTTATTAATTTTAGTAATTTATCCTAAATCACTTTCATTAAGTAATTTTCTTCAATTTACTTCTATTAAGAAATTTCGTTTTGTTAATTACTTCCAGACGTTACTTTCAATTACTTACCCTGTGCAATTATCCTTTATAAATTACGTCAAGTAATTATTCTTTGTTAATTTCTTTAATGATTATCTTAAATTAATTAATTAACTAAGTAATCATCTTGAATTAATTACATTAATTATTAGTTAAATGATTATACTTTTATCATTCTATTTATAAGACTTAATTAATTAAGATCAAACCATTTAATTTATTTAAACACTTCCTAACATTAAATTATATGGTTGAAAATAATTTATATAAACGTTTGGAAATTAAAGTATAATTATACTTACCTTTATCACAACTTAATTCAACATCTCTTTTACTTATGAAAAACACTTAAACAACAACTTTAAAACATTTTTAACTTACTCCTTTTTGATAACCTTTTGAACTTGATTATTTATTCACTAAGCACATATACTTGTCACAGACTCGGGGCCAGACCATTATTTACCAGAACCAACCCCTAGTTTCTACCCAAGCTACCCAACCTACAACCTTACCTGATAAAAATTCGAAATCAATTCCGAGAACAAACCCATTCTTCCCGAAGCAACAACACAACGCAAACATCAGGCACGAGATAAACTATGTGCATATGCACATTACCTTGCCGCTGCACCGATCGCTGCTGCGATCTCAGATAAGGCGTTGACGATGATCTCAACACAACTGACCACCCAGAAATCCAAACCTTTCGAGAAATCAAAAATCGAATAATTAAACCCATCGGCAAAAAGAAACCGATCAACTACATGTCACCCACACCACCACCACAGATCACCAGATATCCCGATGCCCAGTCCAAAACTTTTCCATCAACCAACGCTCCCTTCCAACCATCTGGACCAAGTCCGATGCACCGATGACCTCTACAAAGCCTCGCAAATTTTCTCTCTCTAACCCAGGTCTAAAACCCTAAATCCTCCCTGATCAGCCTCCACGACACTCGAGAATTAAGGCGAGTATTTTTTCCAAGTCCACCCATTCCCAGGCTTGCTTCAGCAAAAATCCCTACCATCCTAATCTCGTCGTTCATCAGCAAATGACCGAAACTCAAATCACATTCAATTCATTATTCCTCTCGATTTACCATCTTAAAAATCATGATTTCAATTTTAAAATTCCTAGTTTTTGATGACAGATCAAATTATAATCTTGAAACAACAATTTATTAGGGTCGAGATTTTGATATGTATGAAGATCCTACTGTAAATTTCAAATTTTATAGGTAACTGTTTGTTATTAACAAACAAAAATATTTTTAAAAATATTCTTAAGTTATTACAAACATCATTCCTTTAAAGATCATAACTTGAAACTACATATACAAAGAGAATTTGATTTTCATGGGTTTCAAGCTTGAATCTGTAGCTAACAGAGGCTTATTTGTGTATTTATATGAATAAGTATGCACATATCATTATCAACGTAAGAAATTATCCAAACAAGCCTTATTTACACAATACTTCACGAGATTATGCATCAGATCTAGCATTAAAAGATGGGAATTTACTCACATTTGATTTTTAACATGTTTAAAGAATTTCGCACTACTCTTCCATTTTCCCAGATAAATACCAATTAAACTTCTTAAATTTCTTTTTAAACCTTAATCTATAATTTAACAACACCTCTTATTAACAAAATCCTAATAGATCAGAGAAGAAACAAATGAATTTTACGAGTTTGAAAACCCTGTACTCTAGAAACAGAGAAGGATAAGCATATCCATCTACTCAGAACAAAGCAAGTCGTTTCTACTTCAAATATACAGAGATCACTCATGAATATATGCACCAGCAAAGTAACATACAACTCAAACTTCACAGGCAACTAGATATACAAATACTTAACTTGTAATTTAAATTTGTTTACTCACCTGCAAGATTTTGTTGAACAGAGAACACTCTGATGTTCTTGAATCTGCAGTGTGAATATGCCTCTTGAATCTTTCTGTTTTTAGTTTGAATTTGATATTGAGTTTGCTTCCTTTTTCTTTTCTTCTTTAGTTTTCTCTGGTTTACAAGGTTTTTCTGAACGAACTAAATAGTTTAGATGTAGTTATAAAAGAGAACAGTATGTATAAGGGAGGTATTAACTAGTTTAGCTATTTTCTTCTTTGATTGATCAGAGATTTTTGTTTGAGTTTGGATGCTGAAATGATAACTTTGTTCTTGCATTTATTAAGCTTGTCTTGTTTTACAAGCTCATGCTTATCACTCTTTTTTTTATTCTTGCATTAGGATTTTTTTCCACTATCGAGCACATGTATGGTTGTGTTCACACCTATTTCACATAACATACATGCATACATTAATTTGTGTATTGTTATCGTATCGAAAGATTTTATAAAACAATATCTAATATTGTTTTTAAATCACTTTATGTATACATCCAGATATTCTAATTGTTAGAATTGTATTCGTTCGACTAACAAAATCAATATTTCCCAAAACCCGGGTCGTCACAATAACCTCTAAGGGTGTTAAGCTAAGAGAATAAATTCTCTGCCACCAACGGAAACATATTTGATAGAAACCAGCTTTACATCTCAAATTGTAATGTCAGACACACATCCATACAAGTCCGTTCCGGGATCGAACGGAACCGAAGGCACTTACAAAGAAGTCCTTGCAATCCGGATATTCACTAATCACGACCGGACTTCCCATCACAAAGGGTAATAAATTTCTATATCGGAGATCAGCCAATGCAGAAACATTCGACGGTAATCCTTCCGTTTTCATAAATATCTGGTCTTCAACACCGGTCATCAAATGCAATCCATAACGACGTATCACATATTCGGAATGGGTTATACGACCCAAAGGTCCTTTCCCGTCTAACCCGAATAGTGAGCGCTTATTTCAAAAATAAGTGTAGCATTCAAATTCAAGCAATCACAACAAATACCTATTTAAAGGTAAATATTGATAGTCAGATTATTTAACTATCAATAGGTATGCTCAACATCACCTGATTCCAAATAATATCCCAAATTATTTGCTTTCCAATATATCTTTACTAGATATATAATTTCCACACTTCAACCATTTGAAAAAAAAATTCAAATCATTTTTCACCTTTCAATCTTTGAAAACAAATTTCAAATCAATTTCCTTAAACTGAAACACTTCCTAATATTTATCCATTTTAAATTTAAAATGGTTCATTTAAATCAATCAAATAAATCCTTACCGATTTTCTTTATATTTACGATTCAAATCCGTAAATTTATTCCCACACTTCAAAAATAAATCAACGTTTATTTTTAAACAAATTTCCCTTTCTTTTATAAATTCCATAGTGAATTTACAATTCCAAAATATCTATGAATATACGATTTCCAAATCGATTTCTAATATTCATTTTCAATTTATCTTTAAAAGATAAAATCTCAAACATTTCACTTCATATTGGAAAACATTTCCATACTTATTTAATGATAAGTAATTCACAAATCCATTTATTTTCAACACTTGAAAAATGTTCAATATGCTTAAATCGAAATTAAATATATATTTCATTCTTTTAAGGAAAACGTTCGCTCAAAACACATTTACTTGGGCCAAAACGAATGTTGCATAAAACATCGTTACGACAACCCAAAATCACTAGTATAGGGATTCGAACTTAAAATAGATATATAAATTCCAATACTATATAAAACATTTCCTTTCGGAAATCATTTACTATAACATCAGTGTTATAGTCCGCTATTTCCTTCTATTTCTCGAAAACGTCTATTTCAACAATAAATGTTGAAATCTATGTTTTCGATAGTTAATCCATTTTAAAACATCTTTAAAACAATTAACTTCATTTTATAATACCACTTCCCCAAAAACATGCCCATTTTCTTTAATAATATATTCGCTGTCCAAAATTGTGAATATACTTCACTAACCAAATTCAATATTTTCTACATATTTTATCTCAAGGATAACTCGCTATCCGAAATCGCGAATATATCTCCTTTAATAACCTTCTATATTAAATTTATCAAATTCAATTGATTTCGGATTTATAAACAATGTTTATAAATTCCATTTCTATTCATAAAAACTTCGATTTATAAAAATCCCTTTTTATAAACCAATTCAATTTATAACTCAACTTTATACCCAAAATCCGATTTATAAGTTAATTATTTATAAATCTTTTATTTTACAAAATCAATTCATTTCATTACTTCACAATTTATAAATCTATAAATTTTATTCGCTTGTGAAATCCATTTATACTTCATTTTAACACTTAATAAAACTCGTTTCACAATTCCTGTAATTTTAATTTATAAATATTAATCTTAGAAATCTTTTATATAAACCGTTTATAATAATTCAAAAATCTTAATTTAAATAAACCAATCCTTTTAATAATTTACAAAACGTTATTTAAAACTTATATAATTCCAAAATTATACTTAAGTACTATTTTCCAAAAATATAACTTTTATAACAATAAAATTATAATGTTCATTTATTTTAACAATTCAAAATTTAATAAAACATATACTTTCAAACATCACTTTAAAATTCTTTTTAAAATCAAAATCATTATTTTAAAACTTCAAAATTGGATCCGATGATGCAACAACACCAAATAGTCAAACACGACATCCAAACATCATATATCGATATGATAATCAACAAATATCACAATATCTGTAATCAAATAAATACTGGTGAGGAATCCAGTTGGATCCCTCCAACCTGCTTCCCTGCATCCACAAACATTAGCACAATACCAATTCCGTTGCAATACGGAATATCGCGGTATATGGGATTTACAAAATATTATCCGCTATTATGCGGAGCAATAGGGTCTCATTCGCTATATAATGCGGGAAAATCAACTCCAAGTACATATACAATACCGATTTCACTTTGCAGTGAAATATTCGCGGTATATGTTTTTAATAAATAACCTCCGCTTACTAACGGCACATAAATCACGCGACCACCACAACGACTTTGAAGATGATCGGCTAGCGCCAAATGGAAACCCATGCTCCACTCCATGCTCGGCCAAAACATCGGCAAACTCGGTCGCCCAAATCACAGTGAAAATGTGAACGAACTGCAGCACTTCAAACTCAATTTGTCGTTGATCGGCTACGCTTTAAACGATCTCCACCGTTGATCGTGGAGATCTCACCATGCTCGACGTTTTTGTTGTTGGACACTTTGCTTGATTGTGAATGGATCGAAAGTTATTGAAGAGAAAAGACTATAAGATTTTTATCCATTGATTTCTTAGGGCCGGCTGAGGCTTTAAAACCCTAGGCTTGTTTTTATTTTGCAAAAATGAATGATTGAGGGGCTTTTATAGAAAAATGGCGAAACACTATTCATCCCGAATTTTTCGAACTCCAAATCTTACGCGGTGACCGGCATTTCTAGGGTTTACCCCGCGTTTCGGACACAATGGAATAGGTTTCGGAGGCTAATTCGATCATCTGTGTGAGTTACGGCAATAAACGATCGATTTTAAATTAAATCGATTAAACGAATTTTCTATGCGTTTTGACTTGCCCCGGACAAACCGTTAATCCGATTGACTTGAAATTTGAAATCTTACAATAATATCACATTACGGATCCGATGAAACTGGTTTCATTAAAATCCGAGACTGTTTGAAAAATGGCTATTTTTAACTCGTCAATTAAATATTAAAATATTCAATTTTCACAAAATAACTAAAATTCGATTTTAAAAGTTCTATAACATTATTCTAACTTCAATATGATAAAATAAAATTTTACAAATCATTTTCAATCATATTTAACCCAATTTCCATTTATTTCTGTAATTGTAGATATTAAATTATCGATTTAATTATCCAATTAAATATAGATATTCGAAAAATAAATTATTCGACTTTTAAATTTTACTTATTAATATTTAAAATAAATTAAATATTCAAATTTTAATTAACAAAAATTCTGGATCGTTACAATTTGTACACAATATCAATTCTGATCGCTTGCTTGAATATACACATTTCATTTTCGAGCTAGCATTGTTAACTTGACTACTCTAGTGCGGACTTTGATCCGATTTCTTGATTAGAAATCTTCATTTTCCTTGCATAGCCATAAACTATGATAGAAAACTTCAAATTCATATCAAAAACTCCTATTGAATGTTCGGCGTCAAGAATCGACCGAAAAATCCTAATTCGGACTGGTGTGAATTACTACAAATCTTGTATTCAATCTAGATCAGAACTGTTATGCAGATAAAATGGTCTATGCACTACTCACATATTTTATTCTAGTGGTTTCTTTTTTTACTCATTATTTACTTTTCACTTATTTTAATTCTCATTCGTTCATACCAGAACATCTTCTATTAATTTACATTCATTTACTTATATAATATTTTTCATTCAAAATTTAGAAACATCAATGAATCAATTCTAAAAGTATCACATTTGTTTCTTTGCAGTTTAATTCACATTTATTCACTTAAATAGCTTGATTTCCATTTAATATTAATATCATTAATGAAACATTTCATACTTATGTTTCTTTACTCTTTGATTAACATTTATTTCTTTATATATAGTGTCATTTAATATTAAGTCTATTTACGAACCCTTACAACATTTTCTTAAGTTTCTCTACTTTTTAGTTTACATTTATTTTCATAATAATATTTCTTTTTTCATACTAAACATATTTATGAATTATTCCAAAATATTTTCTTACATTTATAAACATTTTATGAATATTCATCTCCTTTCACAACATTATTCAAGTTTTTAATTATCTCATAAAGCTACCACTTAATTTATAAACATTCTTTGCAAATTAATTTTATTTTACAACAATTTAAAAGACATGAGTTTATAATTTGTTTACTTTTTTTAAGTTCACATTCATTTCCTTAAATAGTATTCACTTTTTTCCATTCAATTAGTTATTACGCATTTCTAAACATTGACTTAAGTTAATAACATTTCTTGTACATCTTAATTCTTTATTTGTATATGGACATAATTTCGTTTTGAACATTTTTAATACTTAAGTTTTTACTGTATAATATTCCACTACATCCTAGAAGCATATACCAAAAATGTTATTTATTTTACTAATAAAAATTTAAATAGTTTAAGCTTATTTTACTTTTCATTATCTCTTAATTTAAGAGTTACACAACTTCCTCTTTTATATTTTCATTAAACACTTGGCTTTTAATTTCATATTTCAGTTTGAAAGTTTCCGACTATTAAAATAGTCGAAGATTCCATTCTATTAGAATAATTGAAAATCACTAATTACCAGAAAACTTAAGAACTAGATAACGAGTTTCAATTCAAATCTCCTTGAGATAATATGTACTTATATCATTTTATATATCAACTCATACTTAATGTATTTAAATAAAATTTGTTTGTCAAAACAAATGTGTAACAAAGCTACCATAGTGGTCTTCCCACTTTGAAACTTGAAAATGAACGTTGATGATGCCGCGGTCATCATCGAAATTATTTTCCAACGACATAAGAGGGGAGTACAGAATTTATTTCCTTTTAGAAAAATTCTTTTGAAAATATTTCTCTCAAATCTCATTGAACATATTTCTATCCGAAAATACTTCCAAATTATTTTTCCAAAATCTTTGAAAACCAAATTCAAACGTTGGAGCTTAAGTTCTCAAATTTCCAATTTATGTTCGTTTTATTTGTATATCATAATTTATAAACCATATTTATAAAACTACATTTTCTTATAACATACAATAGTCAATGGTTTTAAGAACCTTGACTAACCAACAATAAATGACAATAATAAAATATTATCATTTCCTAACAAACAACACACCAAAAATATGAAAAAATTAATTCCTTTAAATACAAAATATAATACTAAGTAAAATTATTTCATTTACCTATTTTCAAAGCAGTATTGTGTAGGTTTACCCAGTTCAAGTATTTAGAAATCCCTATCGACGCCATAGCGTCATATGTACCTATTGAAATTTATAAATACTCAACAGAACAAACTAACACAATACAAAATATTTTTGTAGCACAAAAAAATACGCTCTCTCGTATATATACACATTCAAACTTATTTTAGGGTAACTAACCTTTCTCAACCAAAGCTCTGATACCAACTGTGACGACCCACCTTTTTGAAAGATTCAATTCGACAATAAACCACACATGTCTAACTCAGACCATTCAAAAGAGAAGATTGTCAATGGGGTTTAATAAGAAAAAAAGAGAAAAGAAGGAAAACAGAAACACAAAATCTCACAGCGGAATGATAAAATATGATAATCAAATAAATAGCTCATGAAGCTGTTTTACAGTATATATTTGATTACACAATTTTTATAATATAATTAGAGTGTAATCAACAAACATACCAAAATAATGCAGCGGAATAATAATAGTAAATACAGTCTAACAAACTTCATCTTCATCTTTAAGGAATAATGTATTCAACACTGAAATACTCAAGCCGACCGGAGCGTAATGAAAAGATAAAACACTCGAGTCAGAACTAAAAGTTCTTATGTAAGTAAAATCAATAACAAGTAAATATAAGTGAAATAGCTTTAGTGATGTTTACGGAATTTTCCATCTCCTATTAAGTGTACAACGTGAGTGCAATAAATTAAGAGATATTACGAGATTTTTCATCTCCTAAGGATCCGTCAAACTATCTATATGTAGTAAGATACGCTATATATGTAATGTCTATTAGTAAATTAAAGTATTAAAAATCACTAAGGCTTTACATTGATCCCCCTTAACAAATTTTTAAGCATTGTCCTACAGTTTGCCTTAGTAGCATCACCAGTAATGTAGGTAGCCAGGGAGGCGCTATGATGAAACAATACTAAAACAAAGTCATAGTGGTCGTGTATAAGGATAAAAGTATGTCAAGGCACGTAAGGCAATGCCCAAGGGAGAATACTACCAATTTGAGTCGCCCGACTGGTGGTAACCCCTAATGACCCACCGCGAACATCCATCCCATAATCAAATCAAGGTGCACTAATCGAGTAAAAATCAATATAGTAATATGAAGAGCAGATGTCGCTAGAGGTAGCTAGCCTCATTGGTCAGGATAGGTCGTCATGTTTTAGTCATTTCCAATTGACACTTGTGTCGGGGCCAATCCATCATCGTTCTCTTTCTTCAAATCCAACAAACGTTCACGAATCCGACCACTTCATTATGGATCATTCATCGCGTACACAGTTGTTAAAGTGGTTCCGGTATTGACAGAGAGTATGCCAATATTCGGCCTTAGTCTCTTTAACAACCAAACATTATTTTTCACACCGGCTGGTTATTTTAAATTTCAACAGCAAGTCATACTTCATATCAAAATATCATATTTGCTTCAAAATCATTTCAAATTCAAAATAGGTCATACCTTCAAAACAGCCATATTTAAATCAATGGTTTAAATCTAAATATTTCACCCTTTTAAAACAGCTTGAATACTGAAAACGGTTTGAATAATTAAAATAGTTTTAAATATTGGAAATAGATTTGACTATAAAGTAGTTTTAATATTGAAATTTGTTGGATAATTAAAATAGTTCATATATAAAGATAATTTGGTTATCAAAATAGTTTATATTAAACAGTTTCTTTTTTTACACAATTTGAAGTAATGTTCCAATTCCAAATCACAATGAATCAATTTTCGAATTCCAATTTCAAGTCAACTTCATATTTAAATTTTGATTTAAATCAACCTTAATTCAAAAAAATTCCAACGTTACTTCAAATTCAATTTAAATGATGTATTCAACTGAAAGTTTCAATTCAAATTCTCATTTTTTAAACAATTTAGTTTCAATTCATTTCACATCTAAAAATTTAAACTACCAATTTAAACCCCTTTAATTACAATAAAATGAAAGTTTAAATTAAAATTTAACCTTTAAAATAATCCACTTTCAATAAATTTAAATCATATCTCAATCTCAACTTTAAATTTTCAAATTTAATCTTTAAACAATTTTGTTTAACAGCTTCAATTTCAACATTTCAAAGCTAGAATTTAGAAAATAATTTAATTCATATAAATCCAATTTTTATTTTCTTTAAAAAAAATATCATTTAAACCAATTTAAATTCAAGATTTTAAAACCATTTAATTTAACCAAATCCGGTGTTCATATATAGTTTTCTACAATATAACCAAGTGATTATTTATTTCAATTTAAATACAAGGATGGATATATATCATTTCAAGCCAAAATTAAATGACAAAGGTACATATCATTTCAGCCTAATTCTTAAGTTATTTGAAATAATTCAAATGACTATTTATTGGATGTTAAATAATAAATGGGGTGATAATAGGGATATATCAAAATAAATAACAACCATATATACAGCATATCAATCAATGTGCATCGAATTATAATCAACATCCAAATCAACCAATGTCTTACAATAATTACTAATTATATATTGTCGGTGTTTAACTAGCAATTAAATTCAATATTAATTTAATTGTCAATTTAATTCAATATAAAATACAAATTAATTTAAATGTCAATTTAAAACTAACAAATAGCAACCAATAAAAATTTATCACTTCATGTTTTCAATTTAACTAACGTAAAAAAAATTAGTATTGCGTGAGCAGATTAAATCACTCATCTTTGATTTACAGCCCATTAAAAATCCAATAAAAGTCCAAAATTTCAACCGTCTCCTAATTCAACCAAACCAGTTTCCTGTTCTCCAAAATTTCAATACGAGCCCAAGGGAAGAAATTGCATGTGAATCCAAGTTTTTATGCAAAAGTTATTAAGGTTAAAAGTCTCAAATTATAAAATTAAATAATCAAAGGGTAAAATTGTAATTTGGTTAACCTCTTTCAAACCCTCTCGTTCGTGCTGAAACCCATATATGTCGTACACCCTTCGCCGTCGTCGCCGCCTAGAGGCCACCACTCCATGATCAGAGACCACCATCCTGACTGTCGTCCCCTGAAACCCCAACATCGAGCATCCCTCAAACTCCGGTGCACTGCTTCATCCACGATTGAACCATGAACGCTCCGACTATGATCTTAGATTCTGGCCAATCCAAATGCAATTAGCCCGATCCAACCTTACAAATTGTAGATCTCGTCGAGCACTACAACTTTCATTTAGGAGTGGTTGCGATTCGTTCAGAGATAAGATAGACCAAAGAGGAATAAGGTGGAGCAATTTCGACCGTAGAAGGTGGCGGACATGAAAATTAGGGTTTTACATATATTTAATAATATTTATTTTCGATTTGCATGCCTATTTATAGCTAAGGTCCAATACTGCCTGAACTCCAATCAATGCATGTTGATAGGCAAACTATATGTAAAAAGACGTTCTGAACACAATGGAACTAGTTTCGAGGCCTAATTCCATCGTACACAAAAGTTAACATTTTATCATTCGTAAAAATTAAATTAAATTAAATTATATTCAAATAATTTATCAATTCATAGTTATGGACAAATACAATATTTCTACTTTACAAATACGTTATTACAAACCAGGATGTTCAATAATAACTCGATTTTATTATTATTACAAATTTGAATCAATTAGAATCATTACATTTCAAAGATAACATTTTACATTTAAATATATACCAATTTAATCACTTTTAAATTATAAACTAAATGTTTCCTTTTATCATTCTTAATTAAACATGAATTAATAATCTTTTAAAATTAATTTTTCCATGTTAAATCCAAGTTTTAAATATTAAATTAATTTCAACGTTTAATTAGAACTGTAATAAAATCCATTCATCATTTTTATTTTCCTAACAAATCCTTTTATTTTAATTTAAACTCTTATTATTAAATCAATAAATACCTCATTGTTAATTAAACATAATTTTCCATTTATTACACTCATTACTCTACAGTTAACGTCTTTGCTCATATAATTACATTAAATTTCATTTTTCCAAATTGTTTCAAACGGATTAAACAATGAGATAAAAGTAAAATAATCGTCACATTTTAATAATTCAAATATCAATAAATTTATTGTTTATAATAAGGATTATGAATCTACGTACTAAATAATTGATTTCTTATTGCATTCTAAAACCAATTAAATTAAATAACTTATGATTTCTCTTTTTAATACATCATTTAATTTTATTCCTCGTTAACTTTTATTATCACAATTGATTTAAATTACATAAAAATAGTTGCCAATCACATTCAAAATATTATTAAATTATATTCTAATAAAATAAATTCATTAATAAATCCTAAATTTTATTTTCTTACAATATTAAATTCCAAAGTCTTATTAAAATTAATATTTTTAATTTTAAAAAATACAGGTCGTTACAAGAAATGTAGTGTCTAAGGTTGGGTTTGAGTAATTAAGTACCCTACCATTCCTAATGACCGACCAAGCTTGAAAATTGTTTTGAAATTAAAATAGAAGTTTTAAACTTAAAAGTTTAATTTAAAAGAAGAAAAATATTATTAACGTTGTGATATAGATTTTCAAATTTTTTTGAATATTAAAATAAAATTAAAATTTAAAATAAAACACATATTTTAAAAGCTATTATAATATAAATTTTTTTAAATGTTTGCATTTGTCATAGAATTAGTTTCGAAAATAATATTTATTAATAAGATTAGAAAAATAAATGAATTAATTAAATAAGTTAACTAGTTAAACATATATTCATGTGTAATATATATACAATGATAAGTGTATGTTACCTTGAAATGTTTAAAACAATACAAGTATACATGTAACAACCCGCATATTTTACGATTGAGTATTTAAATATTTATTTAAATATTTTATCGTTAGTCGGATTATAGTCCAAAAAGCTACTTTTTGCAAACGGTCGAATTAGAACTCGAGACCACCCCCATTGAGTTCAAAATGACGTTTGCGATCTTTTTGAGTATAAACTTTGATATATTTAGAGTTAGTGGAATTTTGCTACTTTTTCACTTAGGGCTTTGGTTTTGTTTCAGCCCATTAGACCAAGCTTCACCCCTCTTTTCTTCATTACTTCATTTCTATTTCCTAATACTCAAGCTTTAGCAACCATGGAGAGAGGAATGGAAAATTAAAACTCCAAGCCCTAGTTTCCATTTGCAAATTAAGTTCTAGCTCCAAATTAATAGAAAAAGCTTTGGTAAGCCTCCTCTTCTTCTTCTCCAACTCATTCTCTTACCAATTTCAGAAATTCCTAAACCTAGCATAGGAAATTTCTCTTTTAAGCTTAGATTCAAGCTTGTTGAGTTGGAATTGAAGAGTGATTGCCCTTGCCATTTCTCTATAACTTCTTCTTCATTTGTTTTGTGTAAAAAGGTGAGATTTTTATCTCACATCTTAGTCCATAATTATCTTTGATTGTTAGGTATGAATTCCTAACTCTTATTCATGTGCATTTGCTTTGATTTGGATTGGTTTTGTGAATATTCCAATTTTTGATGTTTCGAAGTTAAATCTTTAAAAATCATAGCTTTGGTGTTTGATCATGCTTTTGGTGATGCATCGAAGAGCCTATAGGGCTAGGAAACTGATTTGTGTAAACTCCTAGTGCCGTTCCTCCACCGATTGCAATTTGGAAGGGATTGGCCTACATTTAGATAGGCTTGGAAGTGCAGGAAACAGGTTCCAATCGACTGGAATTCTGGTCCAGTCGACAAACCTGCTACCAGAACACTTCTCTGGCTCTGGTCCAGTCGACTGGCATACTGAACCCAGTCGACTAACCAATATTCCGTGGAATTTCCGGGTCTGAGTCCAGTCGACTGAACTAAGTGAGTCAGTCAACTGACCTGCTCTTATTTGCCTATCATGCCTATTTTTGCCTATTTTTGCTTGATTTCCAAATTTAATCGATTCGTGTTGATTCCCCGAGGTGCTATTATCATTTTTTAGTGACTTTGATGACATCTTTTTAGGATATTTGTGAACATACATTTTGATGGATTCGATATCGGTTTCTTTAGATTTGATTCACATCTTCGTATGTGAATTTTGATGATTGATTGTTTCTACAATCATTTTTGTGATTTGTCACTTTAAAAATATAAAGTTTTACAATACTAGTAGTAAATATCAAAACTCTTTCACCAAAATGATTTCAACACTATTTTATTACAAAGCTCGTTTCTTAAAGCGTTTTCCAATCTATTAGTATATACAAACCTTTACCTCAATCGTACGAGAAATCTAATTAAATGGCTTAGTAAAACAAGTGGTATGAAACGCTTGCTTTTACTTCGTCGGTTAATTCTTGGACTTGTTCGATTGAATCTCTTGTGACAATTTTCTAGTGGAGATCTACAGTTTGTTCATAAATATTTAAGTTAAGCTAGTGGTTATGGGACATGAATCTAAACTCGTATATTTGCTAGCTTAGTGTAATTGACACTTCTTGATGATCGATGGTGATCATTTTGTGATTTAGACTAGCAATGTGCGATGTCTCTTTGTCTGTGTGGGAGACTAAACACTGTTTCTGTGGAGCTTCGGCTCAATTTGGTGGGGTAGCGACCCACGGTCTTCGGACCGTTTTGTGGAGCTTCGGCTCAAAATAAATGGTTAGCAACCATGGAATAGCGTTTCATTCTGTGATACACGTGTTGGTGAGTTTTCATGCTACCGCTTTGTGATAGGCCTCCCCCTTTTTGTGATTTCTGGATTTCTATTGGTGATTTCTAGAATTTGTGTTTCACCCATTTTTGTGATTACATTGATAAGCTTTATCAATATTTATGCATTGGTGAATTAGTGTGTCAATAACTTTTATGATTGGCATTGTGGTGTTTGCCAATATTTGTGACTTAGTGAATAAAAATAAAGAGTATGACATTTTTTTTTATCTTTGAGAAGATTCTTGTGATATTGATTAATCTCTGTTTGATTTTCAATTACGTACTTATCACAGTATGGCTTTATGGTTATCGTACGTATTTGTCATATCTCTTATTCTTTTACCATTTTACCTGATATTTGTAGCTAGACTGATCCGTTTATTAATTTCTTATTCAATAATACTTGGGTCAGACCGAGATGTTACATGTGCTTCTGCTTGACTCCTCATCAGGGATTATTATTCCGACTTTTGACTAACTACTTAGATTAGTAGTTCATTTTGTTGTATACATTTGAGATATAGACTCCATGATGTATACTTATTCTTTTATGTAGCACTTGTAGCTATTCTTTTGTGACACTGTGGATCTTGTAGACCACTACTCTGATAAACACTTTTAAGTGTTGTATATTCATATCTATTTCCGCCTTTGTGATATGGATATCTGTGACTAATTTGTGTTATGTTTATTTCTATATTTGTTTTCGAAGATTATACATAGCCACTGTGTAGTAGCTTTGAGTTTGTATCGGTATGTCGGGTTTCCTCTTGAAATGAAATGCATCTTAAACTATCTGACATATCGGTGCTCGCACAAAGCAATTACATGGATGGTCGCTCCTCAACAGGCTTATTCTTCGTGTTAGTTGACGACATTACCCCATAGTGTCCTTGGCTAGCGTGAGTATAGAGGTGGGGCGTCACAATACATGTGTGTATAAAAGAATTTTCAAAATTAATAAAATATAATTAAAATACATATATATATATATATATAAGATGTATGTGTACTGCTATAAAGGTTATAGTATATATATTCAATATAATTTGTTATAATTGAATAATATAATAATTAATTAAAGTGTTAATTAATTAAATAAGATTCAATTAATATAATGTTATACATAAAATATTGTATAAGTCAAATAAAGTATAATGGTTATATAATAATAAAAATTATACAGTATAACTTAAATACATAAGTTCAGTACTTATACCGTGATGTCAGATATGTCTAACACTCGAATCACGAGGGTGTTTCATAAGAAATACATTATTTAATAAGTCGACATCACTCAATTAAATATATCAAAGATTACGAATTTTTAATATAAATGTTGTCTTCTACCATTTATATATTGATAGATTACTTCAATACTCTTTAGCTGTTGAGCTTTCCTCAAGCTAGGGATGTTATATGTAGTACTATTAATATATAGAATAGACAAGGTAAGCTAAGGTTGTTGTCATCAAAACCATCATCTCAGGAACTAACATAAATATGATTTCTATTACAAAACATATTTTCATATAGAAAACTGTATTCTATGAGATTTACTTCTTTGAACATAAGATCTTTGATCTGAAATTTCTCAACTCTAAACCAGTTATAGTATATGAAATAAATAGCATATATTAAGTGGTTGAATGGAGCTTCGTTTTTCATATGTTATAATAATAATGGCGGAAATTGTAGGAGCATGTCATATAACACTTATTAGCCGCATCAAGCTGTGAAATTTGTTTTCATAAAACTATTTATGAAATAATAACTGACCCCTCAGCATTGAATGAAAAACAGACATAGTTTTATGTCAGTATGAATATTATGAATATTCATTATAAAGTAAAGTTATAAAAGTGGTATTTCTAATGCACTGAAAAATAAAGAAGTGTCTAAATTTATTTGCAATTCTTTTGAAATTATGGACTAAGCTACAGCTTGGAGAAAGAATTCTTTATTATATAATTATGAATCATATGGTACTAGTGAATTATATCTCAAACAATAAAGGGCAAAACACCCATTCAGTGGGAGCGACATAAGAGTTGATGAACTCTGCATATTGATACATATAAATGTATGTAATCGAAAGTCAATTAATTCCAAAAAGCGTCCACATACTTCGTAATATTCACTGACGAATTATTACAAATAGAAACATGTCTATATGATACACATATGGTATGTTAATGATGATTTTATAGATTATAAAACAGAAGTAAATTAGATAACATGCAATAGAAAGTAAAAATGATTCAATTTTATCTATCATGTTAGTATATTAGAAAGAGTTTCAGACATACCTAAGAATGAATAAAGATTCAATCTCAAAAGTCCCTCCTCCTTACAATACATAATGATGTATCGATAAGGAGTAATCGAACTTTGTCGAACGAGATTAATTATGAGTGAAATTGAGTTAACTTCTTTCTATAAGGTCGTGTATTTAAGAGTGGTACACAAGCTTAAAATTAATTTCATCTAACAAATGGTTTACAAAAGCATACATGTTAAGGGTTTATAAGAAACCCCAACATATCCTAGACCGAGGAGTTGGTAGGTTGTGTGAGTCGAAAGACTGCACGTAATAACTTTTCATGAGCGATCTTGTATGAATAACCACAAAAGTAGTCTTGGAATGACTATCGTTGGATGACCAATTTATGTTTTGAACATAAATATTGTAAGTTAAAACTAAACGGTTGTATATATAAGGCAATTCGTAAAGTGTTTATGAATACATGTTCCATTACACTAAGAAACAACTATCATAGTAAAGTAATTTCTTTTAGAAAATATTGGTAGTAGAATCGATTTGGATTATGATCCAAAGAAGAAACGGATTACATGGGATGACATTAAATTAACGTAACCGAAACAAACACAATGCATTAGAGAGTCTAATATGTATTCTTGCACATTGAAGAGTGGATATGAGTTTCCTATCAATGTCGAGAATAGTAATTTTGACAGTCAATTAACCATTAAGAGTTTTGATTCTAAGATATGTATAATGCGTAAATCCAAAATAGATTCCAAGTTCAATATCAAAATATGATTTTGATATTTACACCCGAAGAGAGATGATCCATCGGGGGCAAATGAGTCTCAAGAGCAATACTAATGTAGTTGGAACATAATGAGTAACGTTGATAAGAATAACATTGTAAATTTCAATCATTGAAATAAACGTAATAGATTTATTATTCAGCGTACTCAAGTTAATTCGGATTTACTCATAAAATTATTACTTAAGCATGACTTTGTGTTTGTCACGTATATGTTGAAATGGAATATTCTAAATAATAATTTAGAATAGACTATTTGTAAATAACAACCAAAGTGTCTTGAAGTCAGTGGGAGTGATATTGATTTTGTGAGTTTTCAGATAAGATTTAAGAAATGATTTGAAGGTATCATTCTATAAGCATCAGAATTGAGTACAGTTATGATAGAAATATCAATAGTTTGATTTTCAGTCAAAATGCAGAGGAAGCACATATCCGTAAGAAAGAACTATTAAATTTACATAGATATTTCTAGACTATAAGTAAATAACATATTGTTGATTATTAACGATGTACTTATGTTAAAATCGGTAGTAGTTGGGTTGTTTAATACTCAATATTGGATTTGTAAATTATATCTTTTATAACAAGTATAAAGGATGTTGTGAATCTTTCAAACGATATATAAAGACAGCTTATTAAAATGTTTAATATGTAACATATAAGTTGGATTCCTTATGTATTGACAATATGAATCATCATACATATTGTTTTGTGTACAATGTCATATTTTGCTTAAGTATTTGATGCATGATGCAAATATCAAATCCAAATTAAGATCACTAAATGGTAGTTTAGAATGTTCTTGAGCATTTACGAAATAAAAGAGAATTTTTTACTAAATAACAAACTCCTTAAGAAGTAGTGTTTGGACTCGAACTTCATAAGTGTTATCGAGTATAATATGTCAATATTAAATTCATGCTCAAGCCTTAACTAAGAACCATTAAGTTGGATATGTTCCAAACAAAAGGTTGTCTCTGATTCAATGGAAAGGTTGAGTACATCACTCTGAATAGCGCCAAAAAAAGAGCAAAATATACAAATATAAATGCACAAATTCAAAAATAAATTATGGGTGATTCTACGTATTAAGAATACTATATTATCATTGTACGATAACAATGTAATGATAAGAGCTCACTAGAAGTCGAGAAACATACTCGAATGGTTCCACACAATAAAAGTAGTTTATCAGCGTCAAAGGGAGCTGATTGACAAAGTGGATAATTAAACCACCATAGCATATTTATTCATGATAGGTCTAACTCGATCCATTCTCATTAAAATGATTGACGGAATGGGATAGAGATTCCATAATTGGCCTCGGCTCAAATGGGAGATTGATAGAGTTATGAGTATGCCCTAAGGGAAATTATATAATTTGTTACATATATCTAACTTGATAACCAATCTTGTTTGAAATAAAAGATGTTTTCTTTCTATTATATACTTGGTATAATGTGTTGTATTAATTAATTGATTTAATTAAAAGTATATTTAATGGAAAATCCATAAATGGTATGTTTTATGATAATAGTTACAAAGTGTTGCTACCATGATTAATTTATTATAATGAAATTAAACGTACCATTTTAAATATTCCTAGTCCAGATGTATAGAGACCAGATATCAATACATCCTTTGGGACAAGAGTACTTAATGATATCCAAATGTTGGAAAGTGTATTGTTCATGGCTGTTTGGGGCACCCAGTGGTTACGTACTGATAGGTATTGGATAACTATGGAATGACTCACTCGATAGTTTATGTTGGTTAATATTACGAAGGCCAAACTGAAAATATCGATGTGATAAAATTACATAGTTCTCTTGACTTGAGAATGATGTTGGTCTTCAATGTAGAAGCTCTACTTTGATTATAGTTAAATCATGGCATGACGTTCATCGAATGATTATAGTTGGGTCGAGTAGAAGCCTTGGAAGTGAAACACTATTCAAGAGAGGATTCGTCTCCTCGGTTATATGAGGTTAGTGTCATGGTCAATTAAAGCTAACTCAAAGTCAAATTCTCTAGCTAGAATAGTTCGGTTAATAATAATTGTTATTATTGAACCAAGGACTTTGCATTTAGACTAAAAGCTGAATGTGAACGATACTGGATTTTGACCATTACCAAATTCTATAAGTCATAAGAAATATAGTTATGATGATAAGAATTGGTGTAAATAGTTATTACTAGGGTCATGCTTAATAAAGTAGAATTGAATTTGGATGGTATAATTAAAGTCGAATCGATGGTCGGTGGTGGTGTTATTCAGGAGCTAGCAACTTCTAGACTTGGGATTCGATTCAAGAAGCTAAGTAAACGTTTGAAGCTGCAAATTCTAGGCATTGGTGAAAGGTACAATTCTGAATTGTTAATGCTTAATTTAATTATTTACACTAATTCCAAATACTGGTGAAATGTACTTAGCTTACAATTCTTTCTTAGGTTAGCTGGCCTTAGTTAATTTCAAAGTCGCTCATGCCCCATGGTGTTTAATAATGAAATTCCACATTGAGAATAAGGTGGGAGCCATTTAGGAAGATTAGAGTACTAGTCGTGAGTGGACATCGCAGAGCTCAAAGAATGAAGCGATGTGAGAAGGAAAATGGTGCAAAGAAGACTCTATGCATCAACAAAATTGACACATAGCAATCACCACCTAAGACCTAGCTCGGGTGCTACAGAAAATTTCTCAAATCTATGGATCGGCGGAAAGAGCTAGAGGATGCAAGCGCGGCACTAGTGGAGCTGACGACCAACATCACAATCGATGAGGATGACTCCACTCGGGTCCTAAAGATCGGGTCTCGAATTGGTGTAAAGATTAAAATGGATTTAGTAAGGTTTATCTAGGAAAATCTAGATGTGTTTGTCTTGACACATTTTGATATGTGTGGAGTATCACCGAAGATAGCATGCCAGTCATTTAATGTGGACCAACGGTACCCTCTTGTGAAGCAGAAGAGGTGCAACCTTAGTCTGGAGCGATCCGCTGCATTGAAGGAAGAAGTGGATAAGCTGATGGCGAATGGCTTTATTCGCAATGCAATATGCCCTGAATGAGTATCAAATCTTGTGTTAGTTAGGAAGCCTAATGGAAATCGGCGAACATGCACCAATTATTCAGGTTTGAATAAGACATGCCTAAAGGATAGCTTCCCCCTGTTTAGAATTAACCAGCTCGTTGATGGGACCGCCGACTATGAATTATTATCTTTCATGGATTTGTACTCCAACTACATTCAAAGAGCAATGTACGTTCTATATCAAGAGTGCACCAATTTCATCATAAATTTGGGACTCTATTGTTATCAGGTAATGTCGTTGAGTTTGTAGAACGTTGAAGCTACCTACCAACAATTGGTAAACTTGATGTTTAATGATTAGATCAGATGGACGATGGAGGTCTATGTGGATGATATGCTGGTGAAGTAATATCGATCGATAAACCACATGTGAGACCCCTCAGAGATGTTTGATGTGCTTCAAAAGTATGAGTTGAAGCTTAACCTACTGAAATGTTATTTCAAAGTCACATCTGGCAAGTTTTTAGGTTTCATAGTAAATTCAAGGAGAATTGAAGTTAATTCAGAGCAGATAAAAGCATTGAAAGATGTTACACTATAAAGACAAGGAAGGAAATGCAGAGCTTGAACGGAAAGGTTGTCGTATCGAGTCGATCTATTTTGAAGGTGACAGATAAATGTGTGTCATTCTTTGATGCCCTTAAGCAAGAAAAATGGAAGTTTGGCTTGGTGGAGGAATGATAAAAAGGCTTACTTGATCACATGGAGAGACCATTAGTCTTGTTAAAGCCTTTGAAAGGAGATTACTTGTTTGTTTACTTGGAAGTGTCTGTTCAAGTACTTAGTGCAACCTTGGTATGTGAGGAGTCCAGAATTCAAAGGACCATATATCATATCAGTAAGCGGTTCACTGAAGCAAAGAAGAATTTTCCAAAGTTAGAGAAGCTAGCGTACTACTTCTTGATTGCTTCGAGGAAGTTGCGACGTACTTCCAAGCTCACCCGGTTAAAGTGTTGACCGAGCAAGTGCTGCATCGACCCGAGACTTTGAGAAGATTATTGAAGTGGAATATCGAGCTGAGCTAATATGATATAACCTACCCACCTAGGAAGGCGATACGAGGACATGAATTGGTTGATTTTGTTACCGAATTCACCATCTAAGATGGAGAAGTGGAGGAAGATGTGGTATGGCTTGCTGAATGGTAATTATATACAGATGGAGCATATAACGAACGTAGTTCAAGGGCAAGAGTAATCTTAATAACCCCGGAGGAATGAACGATATGCTACGCTTTAAAGCTAGAGTCCCAATAACAAATAATGAAGTTGAATACGTAGTGCTGATCGTAGGACTCAAGATAGCAAAGGAATTTGGAGTCAAGACGTTGCATATATTGAGCAATTCTCAATTGGTGGTCTATCAATTGAAGAAGGAATTTCAGGCTAAGGGAGCAAGACTTGCCCCTTATTAGAGAAGGTTCTAAAGCTACTGAATGACATCGAATACTACAATATAACGTACAATCATAAGGAAGAGAATATGTAACATGATTTAGTGGCCAAATTGGTTGACCCTGGGGATGCGTAACTTACAGGACTTATTCCAATGGAGGTTTTGTTAGCATCGAGCATCGATGGATTTCGATTGGATCTTGGAGGCTAATGTGGGGAAGGAGTCGTGGATGACTCCAATTGAAGAATATTTACTTAATGGAACTTTTTCGAATGGAAGAAACAAATTATGAAAACTCTTACGCAAATAATTATAGTTTATCATACAGAAAGGAGTGCTATGCAGGATAGGATTTTCTACTTCCCTACTATGATGTGTCACCAAAGAAAAAGCTAAGAAGATTCTTGCCGACGTGCATGAAGGAAGCTGTTATGATCACACTGGGTGCAAAGTTTAATGAGAAAGGTTCTTCACTATGGATACTTTTGGCCAATGATCAATCGGGACATGTTTGGTTACAATAGAAAGTACCATATGTGCTAAATGTTTGTAAAGATCCCAAGAGCCCTATCCATAGAACTTATGCAAATGGTCGGTCTATGGCTATTTAAAGGCTGAGGACTTGACATCATCAGTGTGCTACTGATGTCGAGAGGTGGAGTAAAATACGCCATTATAGCCATGGATTTTTTCATAACATGGGCCGAAGAGGAACCACTAACCACTAGTTCAATGAACTATCACTAGCATTGTGGAGTTATAGAACGACCCACAAGTCTACGATCATCCATTCTCCATTCGGTTTGGCCTATGGATCAGAATTGAAGTCGTTTCTCATTAGATAATTCACCATGATCCCAAGATGAATGGGGAACTCTTGCTTGAGTCCCTTGACTTGGTCGACGAGAAACAAGAAAGGGATTATTTGAGGGTAGATGCCTAAATATGGAAGGTCCTTAGGTGATTGAACATAAGCTTGGAGAAGGAATTTTCAAGCCGGTAACTGTTGATGAAATCCTAATTCCAAGAGCATGGAATAGCGAGCACCTAAGACGCTATTTCACATAGACTTATTTCTATAAATAGTCAGCTAGACTATAATGTAATAAGGAAGAGTCCTTTATTTTATATTTATAAAAGGAATTGGATTTTAGGATCGATGGAACTGTATTCTTAAAAGCCATACTTTGTGCTGTGTGAATAATGGTAATATTGAACATTCTGTGATTTGAAAACCCAACTATCTAGGTACCCAGATATAGGCACCGAGACTCCTTTGATCCATTATCGGGTCAATGGAGTATAATCACACTGGGGTCGATCAGATTTACCACCAGGCATCTAATCTTCGACCAATGCTTGAAAATAAGAAAGGTTTGAAATTGGCGCTCAAAGATAAGAAGTAATGAACTCTTATGATCCACGATCGAGCCATTGAAATATAATCATATTGGGGTCGATTGAACGATTCTCGCTTCACACTTGACCTTTGAACGATGCCTGGAGTTAGGAAACCTATGGGATCGATGCCCAGAGATAGATATCTAAAACATTGGATCCTGTAGAGAGAAACTGTTATGCAATTGAATCTTTTGCAAGTACGACAATGCATATAGCATATTAAGCTATGCTTGATTGGCAATAAGTGATGATGATCAATGAATACTTTTAATCAATGCCTAGAGATAGGCAGTATCGAGGATGGACGTCCAAAGACAGATTTCTAAAGCATCTTCTCCTGGAGATAGGAAATGATGTGAGGCTTGAAGCCTTTTGGCTACAACCTTGTTCTTGGTCTAATAGAACTTGACCGAAGATAAACAAGATAGGCCACGGAGTTGGTCGAGCAATTATAGTTTTGTTAGCCAACAAATAATTTTTTTAGTAGCAATAAATTGAATTAAATGATGAAATACCATTAAGCAATTGCGATAACTTATTTATACATACTGAGTTATGGCGAATAACGACATTGCACAGATTTAAGTACGATCATCATAAGCTCAATTAATCCAAGCATGTAGGCACACAAATAGAAATGTCAAACAAGACAAATATCTGAAAGAAAAACAACTTTATTCACATCTAACTTTTAAAAGCAAAAGTCGGGGCCATTTTTGTACAATGACGGCATGCGTACAAATTCCAAAACAAAATGACTGAAAAAAATGCTACATACGAAAATAACACCTAATACTTCTTCTTCCTCCTCCTTTTCTTCTTGCCTTTTGGGGAGGTTGAAACTGTCCTTTTTTTTGGATTCCACTTCCTTTCCCATAGACAAACAACCTTCGGGATCCTTGTCTTACTTATAATTGCTTTTTGAAGATTTAGAGGTCTCAGCGTGAATGTCAACCGCTAAAGGTACAGAAGTTAAGACGACTAACGAGCGGGTCGGTAAAGATATCAAAAGTGGGGGTGGAATGTCATCAACACCCTTCTCCTTTTTGATATCTTTAAGCTTTACAATATAGGAAGTAAGCCTCTCTGACATTGATGGCCTAGAGTGGTGATCCTTGGCCCTTGTGATGGTCAAGTCCTTGTCTCCCTTTGGCATGTCAGCTTCTTCCACAGCCTGTTCATTTAATGTACCGACCTTTTCAGTATCGAGACCTGGAGTGGTCATGTTTAAGAAGTCGAAATAAGGGTTGGGGCAAAGATGATGATGGATTCAATTGCAGGAGGCTGGTGGCCTGAAGCAAGGACCACGTTCGGTAGAGAAGCGAAGACAGGTAGACCTAAAACTTTACAAAGAGAAAATAAAAGATTAGAAACATCTATAGGTGTCATCCGAGCCTTCCCAAACACAGGATAAACTATAGATATACCTCTGGGAGATGTAGATAGAGTGTGACAAGGTGTCCCATCTTGGCTCTCCTTTATGATAGAGGAAAGAGCAACGAGCTTCTGGACAAATTTTAGCGTGTGGAGCTAGGGTCCTCAAGGTTGCATTAAACATGAGTTGAAGATGGGAATGTAGTCGCTACTACTGATGTCACTGTAGTAGTAAAAAGCCTTAGGAGATGGAATAACAAGTTCGGAGGTAAGAGTCCCAGATGAGGAAGAAGTAACAGCACCCAAAGCGGCCGTTGTTAAGTTTTTAGTCTCTGTTAGGGTCCATAAGAAGCAAGAGTAAGCATTCCCCTAAATCATTGTATGTGGATTCGGAAAGGTCCAACCAGACACTCATGCATAAGTAGAAACTTTAGAAGCTAACATCACTTGACCATAATAAGAGCGTCTAAATCTTCGTTATCCAAGAGGTCGTCCTTTAGCTCTTCCTCGTTGATCTTCGATCTCACATGAATGTTCTCTCTTGTTTAAGGATTTCTTCCCAGGTAATAGCAAGCGCTTGGGGTATTTATCATCAAGTCATTTTAGGTCGCTATATTTGATAATGTTGGCATAGAAGCGAACTAGAGTTGATTCAATTTTGGACTTGTCTTTTCCTCTATATTAGCCACACAGGCTTCTGCGTCCCTTTGTACCTATTCGACATTAAGCACTTTATTCATAAAGTCTTCAGCCATGGTAAAAGGGTCATCCTTTTCTTTTTCCTTAGCCTTCAACGTGGCCTCTAGACTTAGAATCCTTAAAGTTTGTTCATCAACAGTGGTCTAGAGAGTCTCCTTTTCTGTAATAAGAGTATGGCTCTATATCAGCCTCGAGCTGCTCTTGCTGAATCTTAAATTTGTCCTTGAATGCTTTTCTTCCGTCTGATAGCTTTTTTCAGCCACCATGATGGATTTCTTGGTGTCCTCTAACTCTTTGTCATAATGGGCGATAATTTGATTGTTATCCTTTTTCTTTATCCCTTTCTCCTGAAGGAGTAATTGATTATCCCTATTAATGTCAAACAAAGCTTAAGCAAACTAGCTCCGTATATAATATTGATCGTAAGCATCATTCACATAGGTTTTGATGTTATTAGCCACATCAGCAGGATTATCCATCAAGGATAGACAAACTTAAGCCACTTAGAGAATAATATGGAGAAGGCTCTTTGTAGGGCAGCAAGTTGTGGATTTAAGGTAGACTCTGTAACAGCCATAGAAACGTAAGAAGAAGTGTACTATTTACCAGGCCTTTGTTTAGTAGGCTCGAAGGTCACAGTGCTAGTTGGTAAAATAACTTGTTTGGATTTGTAAGAAGATACCATGGGTTGTGTAGAAGGCACCATTGAAGTGGGAATAGTTGGAGCCTGGGAAGAAGGGATAGGATCGGTCCTTAAAGCATATGGATCTTGCTCTTTTGGCAAAAGAGAACGAGCATGATGTTGATAAGGAGATATCCTAACTGATTCAGAGTGATTAGGAGACTCTCGCTCATGATCATCATGACACCTATGTTCCTCCTCATTTTGCCTTTCTTGCTCTTTCTCTAACACCTCATCAATCCAGATTCATAAGATGATTCACAATATCAATGTAAAGGTTGGTGCCTGCGATAACTGGTGGATTGGCCATGCAAATCATTATAAATACTGAGGCATCCAATCGTACCTGAAAAGGAAACATGACTTAATTAAGATTTGGAAGTCAAGGAATAACACATGCAGTATAAATTTGTTGTGGCTTCAAGTGTCATGGAAGTGTCGGTGTACCCTATTGACCACATAGACTATGCTCATGAAGTTGGGTTAGTGGAGTGATCTCTACTGTAACTATTGAAGGTATGGCCCCCTCCATATGGATAGGAGAACCATGGTCCAGAAGACTAAAATTAGCAATGTTGTATGAAGAGACGCGATTAAGGATACTCCCAAGAGAATTGAAAATATCATCATTTTGAGGAACCAGAGTTTTCACCCAATAAGAGTTTGCTATGGTTATGGAACAGGATGGGGCGATATTATTTTTATCCTTGGACGAATAGTGGGAGGCGATGCTCGTTTAGTTTCACATGTTTTTCCCGTAGACTCATATCCAAATTTTAAATCGTCGTCGTCACCCTCGTTCTCACCATTATCATCTTCATCATTGTCTCCTTTATCGTTAACACGCTCATCCTCCCGTTGATCAACGGAAGATCCCGTACTATAGGAGGAACTTCTCGATCCTCAGCAACTATGGTTCAGCCTCATCCTTTTGAGTTAGTTAGGTATCTCAATAGCTAGAGGAATGACACTAAGGCTACGATTGTTATGTAAAAGCTGAATTGATCGTATCTTAGGATTTGACAAAAGAAATTTCATTTTCCATTCTTTCATGGGGTTATTATTAAATTTGGAGTCTGTGCGCTAGAGCTGCGCTACCAAATCTTGTGGGAATATCTACAGATTTGAGAAACAATAGAGTTAACGATCTAAATGGAATGAACCCTACTAAGTTAACAAATAACGATAGAACTTACATCCTGATAGCTATTTCTGAGTGAAGCCAACCAGATAGAGCACAAAGAAATACTCATCTTTGAAATGTTAAGCTTGTTCCAAAGACCAACAATAGCATGACATCCTTTGGATGATTCTAAATAATTTAAAGATAGGTTGTATTGTCGCTTCTTGTAACTAAATAAATATCTAATCTCCTCCAATGTAGGCACCCTGTCCAAATGGTGAAGACAAACTAGATAGAAGCAATTTATTGAAGCATAGCCATTCAGATGAAGTTTAGTAGGGATAAGCTTCATTAACTGAAGGACGAGCCAAAGGAAATGATTACATGGAGAGACTCCCCCAAAGAGGCACATATAATGCTTACAGGTTAAATAGCCTTTAGGTGGATTATGGGCCCACTGAAAAGCGTTGGAGTTAAAACATCTTCAAAAGAAATGTCATGGTAATCACAAATTCTCCTAATATTTTCCTCGGTGAAAGAAGATACCAAGTAATTAAGAGGATGTCAATGATTATAGTACCATCGAAATTGATATCTAGGCAATCCCCACATAAGATTTATCTTCCATTGCAAAGGGAACTACTTGTAGAGACTCTCTAGCCTGACGATGGGATGGTTGAGGCTGAGGAGACAATGAAGTAGATGTCAAGGTAGAAGTCGAAGATGTTATGGGTGGCAAGAACTATGAAGTAGATGGACCTGCACCCATTGTAGAGAGACGCAAGGACTGTCTACGATTCATAACATACTGAAAAACTCAACGGACGAGCAAGGTTAGGCAAGATTTAGCTCTAATATTTATGTTGTAATTAAGCCTATGTAGTCGATGTATAGAACCCAATGGATATCGATGTGTATCCATTAATCGGATCTCATACATCGACGGGGCCAGTAATATGCAATGTGTATGTCTTGTGTCTAGAGTGTGGTAAACACGAACACTCCACATAGATAGCTTGCTTGTGCTAGCAAATGAGCTCCATCACACTTTGGAACTATGTGTTGGATTTTACAGGTTATTGTATGATTTACGATAATAGAACTATCGTCGAAAGAGACATGGAACTTTCTTTTGCTAGAACACAATAGTAAAATGTTTGGCCTAAAGTAATAATAAATGACTCCATTGGACGTCGAAGCATGTTCAATATGACCGTTCTCTAAAAACCGTCCCAACAAAACAATCATCAATCTACACTCGAGCAAGAATTGTTAAAGACGGCTATCTTCCTCCTTGCAGTTGTAAAATACTTGTCCAAAATATTAAAACTCCATGACCATGTGAAAAAATTTGGTCCAAGCCTTGGCAAACCCAATGAAATCCCCCAGGCACTTGAAAGTACAAGAAAACTCGGTTTCAACCCGCATTTCATTAAAGCCAGCTTCGAGTAATCCCTGTAACACCCAAATTCAAGCTTGACATGGTTACGACCAACACTAAGGAGTAAGATGGAATTCACTACTAAAATCGAGTATAATTGACGGCCATTGTTAAGAACATGCAACATCAAAACAGTGGCCATCTACTTTAGATTGAGGTTAGGGTAAAAGATGATGTTCAAATCATGAAGATGAACCCAAAATCAATCGAATCGATGGGAAGTTATGATGAGTCAAAAATGCCGAGTTACCCAATTCAATGGTGGAGTGATAGGCTGGAAACGACACTAGACTGAAGCTTAAGCTAAAAATTACAAAGGCTGAAGGCTGAGCTTTGCAAGTGAAGGAGGCAAGTAAAAAACATAAGTGGAGATAAAATAAACCAAGTATTACTTAGTAAGTACTTGCTAAAAATTTGGTACCGAGTTATAGCCCATAAGTCGGTACGAGTTGCAAAAAAAAGGAAAGAAAAACTGAAAAGAAACGAGAGGGGATAGTAAGGATAATGAAAAATGAACGAAGTGGAAAGATGAAATCCTACCTAATCGAATAAAAGAAAAACCTTCCAAAATTTCCAAGACTAAGTAATGAATTCGAGTGGGATACTCCAAGTTTTATATCACCCAAAACATATAAATCAAGAATTGTTTAAAGTGGCATATCAATTCAGAAAGGATGCATCGCTTTATTAGAATAGTTCAAAGGATTAAGACATTTTTATATTAGAGTTTGAAGTCAATAACTTGTAATAATCCAAAGAATGCCTTGTTAACCCAATGCATACTTTGGGGGGCAAGTGTTATCCCACTTTTGAACTAAGCAACATGTCGATGAATCAAGCCATTGAATGGTCGTGAAATAAAACGAAAGTCTAGAATGCAAGTATGATGTCAGAATTCATAAGAATTCCCAACAATCATGTCGGTCCTTGCTTACCACTAAGAAGTACTAAATCTTTTTCCAAATAAGTCAAGCATAGAGAAGAAAAGGATGAAAACACACCTCAACATCATAACTCGGCACCGAGTTGTGTAACCAGCAATGAGTCAATGAGCACTGAGTCAAGAATGGAAGTTAGAGTAAGTTCAGGGCAGATGATGACAAGAATTTCATAACTTGGTACCAAGTTACGAACAGAACTCGGTACCAAGTCACGAACACAACTTGATACCGGGTAATCGTCTTTGCTGATTTGGCCACGATCTTTACCTGGAGCTTCCTACCAGACCTGAAGAATGTGAGGAGCATATTCTAGAGCTTATTTCGATGGTCTTTGTCTACAAATAGGAGGAGAGGTGCAAATCAAAGGGGACTTCTTGAATCTTTTGTTACTTTCTTGATTATCTGATTTTTCCTTGAAACTTAGTTGGATCCTTACCCGAGTTGTAGTTAACTAAGGTGTAAGATCATACTTGTAACAGAAAGAGAGAATCATTAACAAAGTTGACAGTGGACGTAAGCTATTGATTATGGTACAAACATTATAAATCTTGTGTGTTCTTCCCTCATTTCAATTTCTTTATTTCCATAATTATCACTTACTAATAGATTGAGTGTTTGTGCAGGTTTTGGTGCAAACTTTTGTTATCATCAATATGATAAAATCGTGTTTTCAACATGCTCCCCCTTTTATGATAATAGCTATATGACTTTCTAAAATAATATTATAATACTCTCCCTTAATATTTGCTTCCCTTAAATTTATACACTTACTCTGTTAATATACCTAAACTTCTCCTCCTTTGGCACCAACCGAAATGTTGAAAATCATCATAGGTTATAGATGTATATTAATTTAGTTAAAACTAATTTTCTTGAAATACGCATAATTTACTTCAATTATCTTAGTATTTCCCTGTTAGTTTTTAAATGTTTGTTACAAGGAATGGATAATTTTATATGTATGCTACTATATATTTTGGCACTGCCTTGTATATGACTTTTAACATAAATTCTATCGTTTAAGCTTTTTCAAAAATCTGTAATTATTAACCAATTTAGAAAATATTTTAATAAAATGGACATGATATGGGTAGTTCAGAAATAAAATGATTTATACAATATAAAGCATACTTGTACCTTTCAAGGTATTTGTTGCTTCCAAAAATATTCTTATTTTTCTCGAAATAATTTTTCACATTAATTTGGCATAAAGTAAAATGTTTTGTACATTTCTAGCTCTTTTGAAAGTAATGTCATATATAAAAAGAGTATTTAAATTATTATTCAAAAATATTATTCCATGGTACACTAAAGTCAAAACAAAAATGCTTACCCAAAATATTTATAAAAAGGGTGAATTAGATATACTTTAACGACCTATAATTTAATCACTTTAAATATAAATATTTAAAATATTTTTAAATAATTAATTATTGGATTTTAAAACTCAAATAAACCTCATTTAATTAATATCTAATGATGGTAAAGTTGTTTTAAAATTTGGTTTAACAAAATAGTTAGTTCGGAGAAAAATAGAAAATGTGACCGAAAATCGTTTTTCGAATTTTCGAATTTTCATCGTCAAAAGGTTGTCGGAACATGTTGTATACACTAGGGTATACACAGACATATATATAAAAAGCATATGCTTTGGCTAAGGAAGTAATTAGAGTTATATAAGTTAAATTTGTACTTAATTTATTAAAAAAGAATTTGACTTTTCTTTTTAAAAATTTAAAAAGAAATTGGTACCAAGGACAACACATCAAGTACTTTTCAAAAGAGATCAAGTGATAGAAGTGTGCAAGGGAGATTATAACGTGTGTAGTAAGGAAGGAGGAGGCAATGTGTCATCATTTTGGCGAAGGGTGTGTATTATTTTATTATAAGGGGTATTTTAGTAAATTCCTATCTCCATTTTATATAAAAGCAACCTAACTCTTTCCTTTATTCCTTTATCTTATTTTACTTCTTTCTCATTTCTTTTCTACCTTCTTAAAACCTTCTTCTCCACTCCATTAATAGCTTTCGAAAAGATTTTTACTTAAAAATTTCTCCTTTTCCTCTTAAAACACTTAAACTAACTTTTAGAACCACTTCCACCCTTCTCTACTTCACTTATTCACCAAAACAAGTCCCAAAACAAGCCCAAGATTGTGCCTAACCAACCCAATGCCAAGCCTAATCCACCTCCTCTTGGTATTGAAAGCAAGTTTTTGTAGAAAGAAGCTCCGTCCGAGTGTCATTTGCAAGTTTGGCTGAAGTTTATGCTTGTTTAAGTGAGTAAATCTCACATTTAAAACCCAAGTTTTTAACTTTAATATTATGATAATAATGTTAGTCAATTTATTCCTTATGTGTATAAGTTTGGAATGTATGTGAATGGTTTGGTTCCCACTTATAGCGGAGGGTATATGTGATGATTGGTTGATGACATTGAAAATAATCGAAGTGCTTATGTATGATGTATAAGTAGTAATATTTCCTTGTTTATGGATAACATTTACATGTGTATATGTATGTGCTTATGATTGTGGTTGGTTTTATGTTAGTCGGAAAGTTAACACTTGAATTTGTTTATGTTCGACATCGAGATCTCGTGTGGTTTAAAACTTGTTTATTTTCTTGTTTTCTAGATTTCTAAAATGTTTTCCAAACTTTCCTTTTTGTTTTCAACTCTTATAAAAAAATTAAAGTATTTTAAATATGAAAGGAAAGGATTTAAAGGCTATTTTGATGTATAAAACAAGTTTGAAAGTTATGGTCCATATAGCGATAGTTGTTATGCATGTAGTTCGTAACTCGACAACTTTTTTGCAAACTAAAAGGGTTTTTACTTTAAATATTTTTTAAAAGTATTTTAAAATATATTGTAAGTATTAAAAGGGAATTTAAAGATATTCAAAATATTTTCAATAATTAATTAAGTAAAAGGGTTAATTATTAATTAATTAATTAAGAAAGGTTTAATAAATTAATTAATTAAGTAAGTAAGTAAGGTTAATTATTATTTAATTGATCAATTAATTAAGTTTTAATTAGTTAATTAATTAAAGGTTTAATTATTATTTAATTATTGATTAAGTAAAGGTTTAAGTGTTACTTAAATATGAAATAAAAAAGTTTAATTATTATTTAAAATAAAAGTTCAAATTATTATTAATTAATTAAATAAAGATCTTTAATTTTAAATCACTTTATGTCCAAAGGTCGGTTTGTTTAAAAGTAACAATCCTTTACAAAGAATAGTTTTAAATACAAGGGATTTCTTTGTCTATGCCATTAAGTAGCAAGATAAATAAGATAAGTTGTGTTAAAATGTTGATGCATTTTATGGAAAGTAAGTCATCTAGTATTTAGCACTCAAGCCGATGAGCGGACTTTCCTCTAGTTGTGAGATCTAGAACTAGATTTTCTACGCAAGAGATAGTGAAGTTGTAACAACCCGCATATTTTACGATTGAATATTTAAATATATTATTTAAATATTTCATCATTAGTCGGATTATAGTCCAAAAAGCTACTTTTTGCATACGGTCGAATTAGGACTCGGGACCACTTCCATTGAGTCCAAAATGACGTTTGCGATCTTTTTGAGTATAAACTTTGATATGTTTGGAGTTAGTAGAAATTTTGCTACTTTTTCACTTAGGGCTTTAGTTTGGATTTAGCCTATTGGACCCAAGCTCCACACCCTTTTCTCTTCATTCCTTCATAATTTCCTAACAACTCAAGCTTCATCAAAAATGGAGGAAGAGAATGGGAAATAGTAATTCAAAACCCTAGTTCATTGGAAAATACAAATTCTAACTCCAAATTCAAAGAAAACTTTGGTAAGCCCTCTCTTCTTCTTCTCCAACTCATTCTCTTATCAATTTCAGAAATTCCTAAACCTAACTTTGGGAATGTCCTTCTTTTTTAGCATAGATTCAAGCTCGTTTGGGTTATGTTGAAGAGTGGTTGATTCTCCCTTTTGCTTTCAAGCTTCTTCTTCATTGATTTTGTGAAAAGGTGAGATTTTTATCTCACATCTTAGTCTATAATTATCTTCGATTGTTAGGTATGAATTCCTAACACTCAATCATGTGCATTTGATTTAGATTTGGATTGGTTTTGTGAATATTCCAATTTTTGGTGTTTTGAAGTCAAATGTTTAAAAATCATAGCTTTGTTGTTTGATCATTCTTTTGGTGATGCATCGAGGAGCATATAGGGCCGGGTAGTCGATTGGCATAAACCCTTAGCGCCGTTGCTCGAACGATTGCAATTTGGTCGAGATTGGCCCTCGTTTAGATAGGCTGGGAAGTGCTGGAAATAGGTTTCGGTCAACCGAACTCAGTGAGCCAGTCGACCGACCTGCTACCAGAACACTTCTCTGTCTCTGGTTCGGTCGACTGGCATACTGAGTCCGGTCAACCGCCCACCATCCCGAGGATTTTCCAGGACTGGGTTCAGTCGACCGAACTCAGTGAGCCGGTCGACCAACCTGCTAGTATTTGCCTATTTTGCCTATTTTGCATGAAATTCCAATATTTATCGATGTGTGATTATCTGATTTGTTGCTATCATTTATTATTGACTTTGATGGCTTCCTTTCGGGATTTTTAAGAATATCCATTTGATGGATTCGGTATCGGTTCCTTTGGAATTAATTCACGTCTTCGTATGTGAATTTTAGTGATTGATTGTTTCTGCAATCATTTTTGTGATTTGTCACTTTAGAAATATAAAGGTTTTAAAACTAGTAGTAAATATTCAGACTCTTTCACAAAGATTATTTCAACTCTATTTTCAATATCAAACTCGTTTATAAAACCAATTTTTCAACCTATTAGTATATACAAACCTTTACCTCACTCGTATGAGAAATCTAATTAAATGACTTAGTAAAACGAGTGGTATGAAACGCTTGCGTTTACTTCGTCGGTTAATTCTTGGACTCGTTCGATTGAATCTCTTGTGACAATTTTCTAGTGGAGATCTACAATTTGTTCGTAAATATTTAAGTTAAGCTAGTGGTTATGGGACATGAAGCTAAACTCATATATTTACTAGCTTAGTGTAATTGACACTTCTTGATGATCAATGACGATCATTTTTGTGATTTAGACTAGCAATGTGCGATGCCTCTTTGTCTGCGAGGGAGACTAAACCCCTTTTTTGTGTAGTTTCGACTCATATTTGTGGGTTAGCGACTCATGGTCTTCGGGCCGTTCTTGTGGAGCCTCGACTCAAAATTAATGGTTAGCTACCATGGAATAGCGTTCCGTTTTGTGATACACGTGTTGGTGATTTTTCATACTCCCATTTTGTGATAGGCCTCCCCCTTTTGTGATTTCTGGATTTCTATTGATGATTTCTAGAACTTGTGTTTCACCAATTTTCGTGATTTTCATTGATAAGTTTTATCAACTTTTATGCATTGGTGAATTTGTGTGTCATTAACTTTTTGTGAATAAAATATAAGGAGTATGACACTCCTTTTGATCTTTGAGAAGATTCTTATGATATTGACTAATCTCTTGTTGATTTTCATTTTCATACATATCATGGTATGCCATTATGGTTATTATACGTTTATACCATATCTCTTACTCTATATCATTTCATCCGATATTTATAGCTAGACTGATCCGTTTATTATTTTCTTATTAAATAACACTCGGGTCAGACCGAGATGTTACAGGTGCTTCTGCTTGACTCCTCACCAGGGATTATTACTCTGACTTTTGGTTAACTATTTAGATTAGCAGTTCATTTTGTTGTATACATTTGAGATATAGACTCTATGATGTATACTTATTCTTTTGTGTAGCTCTTGTAGCTATTCTTTTGTGATATTGTGGATCCTGTTAGACCACTACTCTGATGAACACTTTTAAGTGTTATATATCCATATTTATTTCCGCCTTTGTGATATGGATGTCTGTGACTAATTTGTGTTATGTTTATTTCTATATTTGTTTTCGAAGATTATATATAGCCACTGTGCAGTAGCTTTGCTATTGTATCGGTATGTCGGATTTCCTCCCGAAATAAAATGCATGTTATACTATCCGACATATCGGTGCTCGCACAAAGCAATTACATGGATGGTCGCTCCTTAACAGCCTTATTCTCCGTGCTAGTTTACAGCATTACATCGTAGTGTTCTTGGTTAGCGTAGGTATAGAGATGGGGAGTCATAGAAGTCGAAATGTCGAAATATAAGAGAGTTAATTTCGATAAATGGGTCATGATAAATTAAGTGTATGGAAGATACTTCATTGTATACTTAACCTTCCAAGGTATGGAAACTCATCTCTATCCCAGAAGTAAGAGTGTATATAGAGTCAAGGTTAGTTTTTTAACTTGTATGACATCATTGTTAGTCCAGATATTATACTATTTGAAATCGGAAAGTGGGGATAAGTATAGGATGTCATACTTTCCATATGCAAATCTGTACTTACAAAAATAGTAGATTTGTCCACTATCGATAACTTGACCTATTTTAAAATTATCAAATGCTAGTTCGAAGAGACCAGGATCGATAAGTATGAATTATCAAAAAACCACTTCGAACCAACGTAAGTGTTTGAATTGGAAACATTTTGAAGATGATGGAATAGAAGAGGGAGATCTTTGAAGTGAGAGGGCTACTTGCTACTAATCCTGAGGGTGAATCTAGAAAGGATGTAGTAGAAATAGTGTCTTCAGATTGTTCATATCCTAAACAACTTGTATGGACGAATGCTGGCACTGCATTGTCACTGGAGCGCAGTAATAGAATTTTTAGTAGGATTGCTATATAAAAGGTAAAATGTAGCCTTAGACCTCATAACTGGTAATGACTAAGGCAAGGACGTGCAGCAGGGCTATGTGGGTCGCTCCCATAGGCTATGATCATTGCATGATCCAGATCGGTATTTGTAAATTTATATATGCTTCGAACCCAGTGTGGTTTTTGATTGCAACCAAAGGGTGATCATACTTGGTACTATCCAGTAAAGGGTAGGTCGATCCTGAGTAGTAGAGGTGCAATTAAAGCAGCCTCGGTACATTTTCTCTAGAGTTGTACTATACAGAAAGTAGATCCTTACCATTTCATTATATGGAATCCATTTCCTATTACGTGCTTACGGACTTGAATGTATATTATATATGTTGGAATGTAATTATGTAACCATTTCAGCAAGGATTCAATATTTATTTTAAACCCTAGACATTATTATAATATCACTGAATTTTCTATTAAAAGATTTTGGTTATCGTAAGGTTAAACCCGTCCGTGTTTATGTGCGGCGCGGTCTTACGAGATACCTTTATTTTTAAAAGGTTTATAAGCATAACAATTTCTTGTTTGGAGTTTACTCACACCAGACCCTTGTCTGGCCTGGAGTTTTTCTTTCTTTTTCTAGAACTTTTGGTTACACAAATTTGTATGAGTAGCCAAGTAGTCTAAGTCCTTACAGAAGCATTTTGGAGGAGATGGAACAGGAGGATTCGACGTTATCTAATTATATATTTTATTTCCGCTCTATATGTATATTATGTATCAACATTGTGGGGGGTAGGCAGTTACAACTATCCCCGGCTGAAGTTAGTACCTGTTGCAACTCCGAGGTTTCATTTTGGAAGTGACAATATGTACTATCTTATGATTTATTATATGCGATTTCCTTGCGTTGTGAGATTCTTTCTTTCTTCTTATCTTTTTACCCTAATGATTGTCTTTTGGACACCTGGATAATCAACCCGTGCATACCATGGATTTATTAAGAGTCGTCTTTAGGAGTAAGAAAGCGGAGCATTACATGTACCTAATTGATTGCATTTCCATTTTTAAACATCCTCATTCTCCACTATTCGAAATCTATCTTGTTTTTTTTGTCTTTCTTGGGTACCTGCAAGAAAAATAAATTTTGTGTTTGGTACACATTTCCTACTTTAGGGTCCAAAAGATTAGGTAGAAGATAATCAAACCCAAGAGGGTTCGGTATAATCTTGAAAATAAAATTTTCACTAATAATTACTATATGAATATAATCATTAATGTATTTTTTGTTGTTTCTCCAATTAATAGAATCCCCAAAAACAATTTATATTCATGTTTAATAGTTTTGCACTTCTAGAGATATTAGAAACGTTATACCTTACAAAATTACTTGAATTTCTATAAAAATTGGATTTAGATTTTAGTGTATCTAGTACTAGCATAAACTTTTTTACTATGCACGAAACAATATCTAGTACTATTTCTATGATTAGCTTTGCTATAATCAAAACCACTTTTATCATTTGAGGTATAGAACTTGATAAATTAAAGTTGAACCATTTTGACCTTTGTTAAAATTTATGACTTTTTCATTAAGCTCGTCAAATTTAAGTTCATAATCAGAATTTTCCTTTTTAAAAGATTCGTTCCTATTTTTTAAAGTATCGATTTCTTTAACTAGTTCATATTTCCTACCTTTTAAAACACAATGCTCCTTTTTAAGAGACAAATTTTAGTATCCGAATTATTTAAAAAAAATAGCAACTTATCATTTTGATTTTTCAAATCAACTTCTAAGTCCTTTTCATTTAAAAAATCATTAATAATGAAAATAATATTTTTCAATTTAGAATTTTAATTTTCTAATATTGCAATCTAGTTTTCATGAGCTTTTAATTTACTTTATCAAATTTATTGGATAATACATCATATTAACTAGATAATTTATTATGTGTATTACTAATTACCTTACTATAGTTTACAGTCACTCTGGCAATAGGTGTGCTCTTGATTTTGTTGATAATATCTTGACCAGATCTTGTTTTGGCCATTGTTATAGGATGTTGTTACAATCAGTAGAACACAAAGTTTTGGTACCACTTGTTAGTCGCTATGCTCGGGATCAAATATGGCTAAATGTAAATAACCGGAGAGTATATTAATAATTGCAGCAGAAATAATAGAGTAGATTACACAATCGATTTATACTAGTTCGAAGCACCTCTCCTATATTCAATCCCTAAGCACCTCTTAGGAATTTTACTAGCAATACCCTCACTTCACCTAGATGAATATATTTATAGATTCCTCATGAATAGCCGAATATGACTTTAGTACACTACTTAAGGACACCACATGTGAGAAATGCGGATTACTGATCTTAAGGCTAGGATTAACACTAGAGGGGGGTAAATAGTGTTTATAAAGAATTACTAAATCTTTTTAAGTTTATGTTAATTTAGACACAGATGTATGCAATATACAGATACAGGGATGATCACAGAAACAAACACAGATGTAGAAACGAAATAAAAGCAGTGAAGGAAAGAACACACTGGATTTTATACTGGTTCGGAGTTACCCTATATCCAGTCCTGCAACACAAGTACGGATTTTCTTTCAAAAGCAATCATACAATTACACCCTCGGTTTCAAGGCTACGAGGTACACCCGAATTTCTATCCTCTGGGTAGAGATACTTGATTTCCGGGCCACAAGTTTACCCAATTGATTTACCAAGGCTACAATCACACCTTTTCTCGCTTGATTGATTTCCAAGGCCACAATCACATCTTTTCTCGCTTAATAGATTACAAAGAAGTCTATAACTCTGAATTGCACTGAGAACCTTGTAGAGATAGTGATAGAGAATCAAACTAGAAGTAATCGATTTCGATTCAATGTTGATTTCGGCAGAGTAATGGTAAGAATGCGTATTAAGAAATGTGGAAGAAGAAGAGCAGTGAAAAACCAGAAAATCTGATGTAAAATTCGTTGAAACTAATCCCTATTTATAGAAGAACAACAGCCATGTCCATAATAGTTATGGCGAATAGACACTTCTTTTGAAATTTAAATTTTGAACTCAACTGACACCATGTCGACATGGTCACTATAGGCATGTCGACATCCCAAAGCCATTTTTGATGATTTGATTTTCTTTGAAAATAACCTTTATCTTATATTAAAACTATTTTAAACTTTATAAATATACTTGACTATAGTTAAAATTCATAAGTAAATATAGAGAATAATATATATAGAATTTAACTATAATATTATATTTAAATCTAAGTATAAATATTTACAAGTTAAATATATTATTTTAAAAGATAGTTTAAAATTAGAAATAATTTGACTTTGAAATTGGAGATAATTTTGTGCTTAAATTATTTAAAATCAGGATAAAGGTTTTTGAATCTTTTAAAAGGAAAATTTTGAAATCATTTTGAAAATAAGATAGTTTTGTAAAATCATTTGAATAAAAATTAGCGGATACAATACAATTTTCCACTAGATTTTTCGTAGGTTCCATCCTACTTAGGGTTCCATCCCTTTAACGGGCTCGAAGTGGATTCCATTCCACGAACAAATTGGATTTTAAGATGCCAGTGCTTTTCTAGGAGTTTTAACAAAATTCCTATAAAAATAATTATTCTTGAAATCTTGAACTCTTGATAATCTTGATACTCATGAGTCTTCAATCTTCGATATCTTGAATCTCTATACTGTACAGTCTTCATTCTTAGTACCTGCATGGTTAAATCCTGTATATACATATATATCTAAACTTATAATGTTAGTATTTATATTAATCTATTCTAAGGTTGTTGTCATCGAAACATCATCTCACAGACTAACAATCTCCCCCTTTTTGATGATGACAACCTTTGTTTATAAAATATTACTTCTATCCTAATAACTCCCCCTAAAACTAATAACTCCCCCTTAATTTATGCCTAACTACCCTATTTTATATTTCTCCCCCTTTGTCATCAACAAAAACTCACTCCCCCTCATTCTTGGATTTCAGTACCTGCATTGATAAACTATACAACGAAATATATAATATATAGATTAAGAAATAATTATACTTATGAACATGATAACTAATCAAAGACTATATACATTTCAATGTCTATATATATATATATATATGTTTTATACAACAAACTTCAAACCAATATCAAGAAATCAATCCACACAGAGTACCAATCCAAACCAAATCAATTCAAACAAATGAAACAACGTAATGAAATCAAATGTTACGAGGAACTTCCACCCATCCTTCTTCTCCAAATATAGGGTCTGCTTTAATTGCATCCCAATTTTCATTGTCGTTGGTGAGAGAGACAGGAGGATGTGCTTCGTTATCATCCTTGTGCAGAGAGGAGATCACCCATCGTATCGCATCAAAGTGTCTTTTTTGTTCCTTAATCATCTGCATTTGACTCAATTCTAAGTGACGCTGGTTATGTAGAATAAACGAGTGAATATTCTTGAACGAATTAAGGGTTTCTTCAAGATTTTCGGATAAATTGTGAATAGGATTAGCCATAGTTGAATTTGTGAAAGAAATAAAGGATATAGATGATAAGAAATAAATTTCAGTGAAGAATTCTGGAAGAAACAGGTATTTATAGGTGTAAAAATTCGTTTGAAATGAATAGACATTTGGTAGTTATTCAAATTTCAAATCCAAAATCAATTGTCATTTCTGACCAGTACATGTCGACATGATCATATAGGGGATGTCGACATGGGTTAGTGAAAACTCATGACTAATTTGATTTTGTGAATAATTGTGTGTGTATATATATATTTATATAATATACTAACATTTATTCTGGAGATAAGATAAGGTAGATAACAGAAAGGAAATTTCATTTCATTGCATATTACGATAATACAACGATTAAGCACACAACAAACTACACGAACATTCGAAATAAAGAAAACTAAAACAAATACAACAAGATACGAAAAGATAAAACTAGTTAGAGGATGAAGATGATGAAGATATTCCAAGTTTCTCGCTGATTTTTGAAATGAACTTGTTCATCTTCGAAGAAATATTATCCAACCTTTTACTAACGGATCGTTTAAGAACCCGTTGATTCTCAACAATAATCTTTTGGTTTTTGAGAAGTGTTTTGTTGGATGGATTGGAAGCATAGTCAATGCTTTCCAAAGAGGTTTCACCTTCTTCTTCTTCAATTTCCATTTCATCCCCTTCTTCTTCTTCTTCCTCTTCCTCTTCTTCCATTTCCTCATGAGCCAATCGCACTTGTTTTTCGGTAATGGTTTCATAAGGTTGAAAAAAAATGGAATTTTCATAAGCAAAATGTTGGAATGATTGAAAACTTTTCTAGAAACAAATTCTTCGCCATTGAAATCCACTCCAAAATAGTTAAAAATCCGAGTGAGATAAATTCCATGATATAAAATGTTCTCACCTATTTCAAGGTTTTTGGGGCGAAGTTCATCCAAAATAACTTGTTCCCAATTAACATCATAGTTTCCAAAAATAGCAAAAAGTGCTTTGCAAACTTTTGAAGTAGGATTGTTAAAATTTCCCGATCTTGGGGTCAAAGTATGTTGCAAAAGAAGATTGACAATTCTTGCCTTTGGTCGAAAATTTCTATTTTTAAATTCAAAATCATCATCTCCTTCGAAAATGTGATGAAATGTCTCACGATCATGTTCATCGATTTTAAAGTTAGAAAGATCCATTCCCGAATTCTTGCAATTGAGAATAGTACCCAAAAGATCACAATTCAAAACAATTCTAGTGCCTTTGACACTACTCCAAATTTCATTCTCATTTCCATCATAAAATCCGCGATTTAACTTCACATAGAAAATTTTGACAAAAAAATCATTTTGAGAAGCATCAATAAGACTATGAACTCCATTGTTTGTAAAAAGAGAATCAATTTCATAAGAAGAAAAATCTTAAAAATAGCAAATTTTCCGGGATGGACTTTGGCATAGTTAGCATAATTGATGTATGCTTTTATTGCCTCCGGATCATTGAATAATTGCTCTTTGATTTTTTTGAAAATTCTCATGGTGGAGGGGTTGCTTGAAGAAGCCATTAAAGTAGAGAGTAGAGAGCTTGAAGTTATGAAGAGAGAGTTTGAATTTGAAAATAAGAGTGAAAAGATATGATAAAAGATAGTGAATAAATAGATTCTCAAAGGACATATTCTCTTGTCAAAAGGTAGCTTTTCAGAGAATTGAATGAAGTGAAAAGGTGGAGGGAAATTCAAATAAGTGAATTTAAATTTTGAAATTCAAATTCAGGTACCCATGTCGACATCATGGTAGGGGCCATGTCGACATGTGCCATTGAATTTTCATGAATTGATTTTTCCTAAGTTCTCTAATATATATATATATATATATATATAAATATTATTATTATTTTTAATGTCTATATATATATTTCTGAAATATTATTATACTTATAATATATTTCAGAAAGTATTAAAAATAATAATAAAATAATAAAAAATAAAAAATAAATTTTAAAATTCAAACAACACACCAATTCAAAATCAATCAATCAAGCAATCAAGAAACTAATTCTAAGCAAGCAATTTCAACCAATTATATTGTAAACGTGTACCTTTTTCTGAGCCCATTTCTTTGAATTCGTCGGAGCTGTAAAGGCTGTGAAATACAGATTCGAATTATCTGTCTTTTTATCATCATCACTTGAGAACGAGTCTGAGTCGTCTAGAGTAGTAATAAATACATGCTTCCGTCTCTTTGCTGGATCATTGTTCATAGAAGGATTTTGCCTATCTGGATACGGACAGTCTCTTTTGAAATAGCCTGGTTTACCACAGTTGTAACATTTATCATTATTTGGCACTACATTCTGATTTCCAGAATTCTTATAGTTGTTTCTCTTGAGATTATTCATCTTTCTGTATTTCAGGAATTTCCTAAAATTTCTGGTCATAAAGGCTATCTCTTCATCATTATCGTTGTTTGAGTCTGATCCATCGGTTAATGCATTGAATGCCATTGATTTATTTTCAGATGCTTTACTTTCTCTTCTCCCGATCATTTGAACTTCATACGACATTAGGTTTCCAATTAATTCTTCTATCTTTAAAGTACTGATGTCATTTGCCTCTTCGATTGCAAGTGTCTTTTGATCCCATTCTGGAGTTAGAGAATTTAAAATCTTTCTGACTTGATTTTCTTCAGAAAATTCCTTTCCCAAAGATATTAGAGAATGCACAATATCCTAAAATCTACTATACATATCTGAAATAGACTCATTAGGATTCATTTCAAATAATTGAAACTGATTTGTGAGCATGGAAGTTTTGGTCAGTTTAACTTTGCTTGTTCCTTCGTGAGTAACTTGCAAAGTTTTCCAGATTTCATATGCAGACTTACAAACTGACACTTTATTGAATTCATTTCTATCTAGTGAACAAAATAGAATATTCATTGCCTTAGAATTATTTTGTGCAATAGTCTTTTGCTCGGCAGTCCACTGTGCAAAATTAGTTGTGGGTTCAAAACATTCAGTTTGTGTGATATTTCAAGTATCTAATCCTATAGATTGTAAATATATTTTCATCCTACATTCCCAATACGCATAGTTACTGCCATTAAAAAGTGGTGGTCTGACGGTAGACTGACCCTCTACAAATAAACTATTGACAGGGATACTAGTGTTAGTAACAGTACCAGTGTTGGTAGCCATTTTGAAAACTTTTCAAAAATCAGATTATGAAACTTTGAAAACCTTGCTCTGATACTAATTGTGAGAAATGCGGATTACAGATCTTAAGGCTAGGATTAAAACTAGAGGGGGTGAATAGTGTTTATAAAGAATTATTAAATCTTTTTAAGTTTATGTTAATTTAGACACAGATGTAATCAATATACAGATACAGGGATGATCACGGAAACAAACACAAATGCAGAAATAAAATAAAATCGGTAAAGGAAAGAACACACCGAATTTTATACTGGTTCGGAGTTACCCTACATCCAGTCCTACAACACAAGTACGGATTTCCTTTCAACGGCAATCATATAATTACACCCTCGGTTTCAAGGCTACGAGGTACACCCTCCAAAATTTCTATCCTCTGGGTAGAGATACTTGATTTTCGGGCCACAAGTTTACCCAATTGATTTACCAAGGCTACAATCACACCTTTTCTCGCTTGATTAATTTCCAAGGCCACAATCACACCTTTTCTCGCTTAATAGATTACAAAGAAGTCTATAACTCTGAATAGCACTGAGAACCTTGTAGAGATAGTGATAGAGAGTCAAAAAAGAAGTAATCGAGTTCGATTCAATGTTGATTTTGGCAGAGTAATGGTAAGAATATGTATTAAGAAATGTGGAAGAAGAAGAAGAAGAGTGAAAAACCAGAAAATTTGATGTAAAATTCATGAAACTAACCCCTATTTATAGAAGAACAACAACCATATCCATTCATGAAGAGTTATGGAGAATAGACACTTCTTTTGAAATTTAAATTTTGAACTCAACTGACGCCATGTCGTCATGGTCACTATAGGCATGTCGACATCCCAAAGCCATTTTTGATGATTTGATTTTCTTTGAAATAACCTTTATCTTATATTAAAACTATTTTAAACTTTATAAATATACTTGACTATAGTTAAAATTCATAAGTAAATATAGAGAATAATATATATAGAATTTAACTATAATTTTATATTTAAATCTAAGTATAAATATTTACAAGTTAAATATATTATTTTAAAAGATAGTTTAAAATCAGAAATAATTTGACTTTGAAATTGGAGATAATTTTAAGGCTAAAATTATTTAAAATCAGGATAGAGGTTTTTGAATCTTTTAAAAGGAAAGTTTTGAAATCATTTTGAAAACAAGATAATTTTGTAAAATCATTTGAATAAAAATTAGTGGATACAAAACAATGTTCCACTAGATTTTTCGTAGGTTCCATCCTACTTAGGGTTTCATCCCTTTAACGGGCTCGAAGTGGATTCCATTCTATGAATAAATTGGATTTTAAGATGCCAGTGCTTTTCTAGCAGTTTTAACAAAATTCCTAATAAAAATAATTATTCTTGAACTCTTGATAATCTTGATACTCATGAGTCTTCAATCTTCGATATCTTGAATCTTTATATTGTACAGTCTTCATTCTTGGTACCTACATGGTTAAATCCTACATATACATATATATCTAAACTTATAATGTTAGTATTTATATTTTATAATTTATTCTAAGGTTTTTGTCATCAAAACCATCATCTCACGGACTAACACCACAATATGACATCATTTTGCCAGACTGGCACATAACTTCAATAGTGAACAAAAAATTGAGAGCTTCTACTTCTTACTCTTTCTATCTTAATTACACGAATATGACGTTTGACGCTTTATAGTATTCCTAAAACCACTCAAATAATCTAGAGTTGAATGAGCAGGGTTTGGGTATAAATCTGGTTGCAATAGATATTGATTTAACGCTCAAATACTTTTTGGAGTTTGAAGAATTAAATGCATAGACTGCAAATAAGAGATTAAAGAGTAGCGAAGTTTTAATCAGATATGGTTTGCTAAAAGGAGAGGCAACATTTATATAAGGATGAAGGGATTAGTGTTTAAGACATTTTTGTTGATTTCAACCATTAAAAAAGGCGTCTTTGAGTGAAGAGACATGACCGGAGAAGAAGAGAAATGTTGTAGATTCTATGCATTTTATACAACAACTAGTCGAACGGTTAAAGGACAATCGACCGATCGATTTTCCTTTAAACCGGACAGTGAGTCAGTGCTAAAACTACAAGTTTTTCATCTTCTTTTTGTCCGCCTCTCTAACACCCCATAAAATAAATAAAAAATAAATATGTAAATTAAATTAAGTAATGATTAAAATAATTTTTTTTTATAAAAGTTGAAATTTGGCGACGAAAGTTAAACCATTACGTTAGTGGCGAAATTCCAATTCGTTTACATATATCTGTAAATAGAGGTCAAATGAAGAAGTTACTAGCATTTAAAGTTTTCAGGTTTAAAATAATTTGAATTCAAATTCAAATAAATAATTAAATTTCTATTGTTAATGTAACTCCATTGCGAATTTATATTTTTGTATACAAGTCTATTTATTGCAATTTTGGATATAAGTATTGAATCGTTGTTATGGATATTAGAATCCTTTGTTTTGAATATTAGAAATTTAGCATTATTGATAATATGGAGAAAAGACTTGTATTATTGCTGTTAAAAAGAAATTGACATTTAACATTTGTTAGGGCATAATCTTCGCATGCATAAAAATAATAAGTGTGTATTTATTTATATATAAATTACAGTAATAAAGGTATAATTATAATGTATAATTGCATGGTTAATTAGGTAATAATTTTCATTTAATCCCCCTTGGAAAAGTAATTAATTGTTAAGCAAAATAAAAAGGAATTCTTATACATCCTAATTAACGGGCACAGTGAGGTATGTGATAATATATTAAGAGTGTTATAAATATAACTAAGTCATAGTGATTCGAGATCGGTCAAGAAACACACGAAAGTCTGTCCAGCTAATTCGGTTACCAGTAGTGCGACTTCGGAGCTGATATGAGACATCACATATGATAAGTAACTACGATGACTTAAGGTTAGTCCCAATCTTATAAGGAAAATATGATCAGCTAATCTGGCTACTAGTACCTACGAATAGTCGGACTAATATGAGATGTCACCGTGGGGTACGGGTCATAAGACGTAGGACCTACTTGGGGGTTTGTAGGTATTAAGTGATTGTTTGAGGGCCTGTCACTTTTCGCCAAATGAAGTATTAAATGGTCAGGATTGGGTTTAGGAAAGGTTAATGATATCTAGGAAAGGTCCGCTCTTCAATAGTAAGTATTAAGCGTTTGAAGATATTTCCGTGCACTGTCAGCTAAATAGATACCTAGTCCGCCTAGGCATTAAATAATAGAGTCACTTAGAGGGAGAGACCATTTTATTTCCATTTAGACAACAGGACCATAGCATCTCTAGCATAGATTCATGTCAAGGAGGAGGTTTGAATTCTTGGAATTTCGTTTAGCATCAATAGTAGTGAGGATCCCTTATTTGCTAGCAAATTTTAGAGGTGTTTGTTGGCAGCCTTGGGAACTTCATGAGCTTTAGGAACTTCTTTAAATCTTAGCACCGCTTACCAACCAAAGATCGATAGACAAACTAAAGGAGAGAATTGGAGCTTGGAGGATTTTTTGAGAGCTTGCATCATGGACTTTGGGGGACATCATGAGCATTACTTACCTTTAGTCGAATTCACGTATAATAATATTCACCGATAGGCAATTGGTATGGCACCCTTGAAGCACTTTATAGGAGGCCATGAAAACCGCCAAATTGTTGGTGGGACACCACCGACAAAATTCTACTCGAACTATATTTAAATTTCGAGACTTTGGAAAGTTGGTGTTGGGTAGGCTGTGTGTGAAGGTTGTAGGATTTAAAAAGTTGGAAAAGTTGGCACCAAGATCTATTGGGCCTCTCCTAATAATAGGAAAATTAAGAAAATGTGTAAGTTGGCTGGAGTCCATGACGTTTTGGCACGTTTTTCATTTGAGGAAATGCCTTCATAGCATAGCAATTGTGGTAGAGCCTGATCAACTGGGGGATATCGAGACGGAACCAATAGCGTCTCGTGCCATTGCATGCATTACGGAGCACGAAACAAGGAAGCTCTATAATAAAGAAATTTGATTGGTTCGAGTATAATAAGAAAAAGTTCGGTAGAAAGCATGAGGACTTCTCATCCTAAGCTTTTCCCTGATAAACTTTTCTCTCCAAAATTAGGATTTTGGTTGCATTGTGGTTGCTACATTGGATGGTAGGAGAGGTTACTACACTTTTTCACAATCACTTTACACTCATCTGGAAGTTTTATGCATGTTTAGGGTATTTGCATACATACTTGCATGACACAATCAAATACTCACATTATGATTAAGCTCATTTTAGTTTGTCTATAGTACATAATCACATTGCACTTTGGTTGAGTAGATGGATGTGTAGATAACTTGGTTGTATATCATGGATGTTATTGCGCGTTACGTTGTTTTCCACCGGGAGAGATTACGATGACGAAATCCTTTTTTAAGAGGGGAGAATATAACAGCCCGTAAAATCAGTAAGAATTAAATAAGTAAATTAAATTAAGTAGAGGCAAAAGTGGAAATTATGTAAAACTAGAATTCAGCCACGAAAGTTGTACGTTGCGTTCATGGCAAAATTCTGAACTGTTTCCAAATATAAAATGCTAAAAATGGAGCTCAAACGAAGTAGTTATGGGCATTTGAAGTTTTTGATTTAAAATAATTCGAATTCAAATAAATATATAAATTTGAAATTCGAAAATTATCAAATATTAGACTTGGTGATTAAGAAATCTCTAACTTTAAAAATTAACACTAAAAATATAATAAAGGAACTAAATAAAACCAATGGTTTAAAAATAATTACGTTCCTAAAATAGGCAGATGGGTCGACCACCGACCCCAACCGGTCTATCACTGGCGATCGATCGATGCATATATGGCGGTCGACCACTCTTGTTGGTGGCTGCTAGGGTTTTCCTATCAACGAACGTTCTAGAATTATCTATTTTTAACCTATTTTCATCCTACGGTTCTGGTACATTTCAACCCCTATAAATAAGTCCTTAGACACCTTACTTTTGTTCACAAATATTTTGGGAGCATTAGTGAAGCTCTGTCAGTTCATCTCTTCTTAGGTTCAGAAAAATCCATTGGGGTTTCAGGTAAGAAATCCTATATACCTATCTTTGTTTATTATTTAAATACTCATATCCTCAAACCTTTTTTAATCTAATATACATACAAATCCCTTGTACATATCAATAAGAAGACATTTATAGGAGATCATATTGGGTTTCAAATCCAAAAGAGAAGCAAAGCTAAGGACCAAATTTGAGTGGAAATCTTAGCATTTTTATTTCAGTGATTGATTTGTATATTATCAATTTGAATATGCCTTAGGGATTTTGGATTTACGAAAATAAAACGGAATAAAACCCCTCAAAACTCCTTTAATTCGAAATGTCAATTCTTGCTGGAATTCTTGATTGTTTATATTGAATTGTAGGAATTATATAGTTTTTGCAGCTTTTCATGATTTCAAAGTCTATTCCACTCATCCTTATTCCTAGATTTGGTTAAGAAATTATGATAATGAAATAAGGATGTAAATTAAATAGAAATTGCCTCGTTTATTTCTTTGTAGAAGAGGAGTTGAATAGAAGATGAAATTAGAATTGCAATAATATTGTTAAGGTTATTCCATTGGTTTGATGTATAGATTGAGTTTATATTTTTGTATACAAGTTTATTTATTACAATTTTTGGTATAAGTATTAAATCCTTGTTATGGATATTGGAAATTTTTCATCACTGATAATATGGAAAATGGACTTTTATTATTGGTGTTAAAAAGGAATTGAAATTTAACGTTAGTTAGGGCGTAATCTCTACACGTATAGAAATAATAAGTACGCACTTATTACCACAATAAATGTATAATTATAATGTATAATTGCGTATTTAATTAGGTAATAATTTTCATTAAATACCTTTTAGGAAAGTAATTTATTATTAAGGCAAAATAAGAAAGAATTCTTATATAGCCTAATTAACGGACATAGTAAGGAATGTGATAATATATTATGAGTGTTATAAATATGACTAAGTCACAGTGATGCAATGTAACGACCCGTATTTTATACTATTTTAAATTATTAAATTTAATGTTATTATTGAATAAAAATGGGTTAGGAAAAAAATTCATGATTTATTAATGTAGTTATTGAATATGAACTTGAATAAAAATTTAAAATAATCAATTTCGAAGATTTAGGTAATAACAAGCATTGAAATGAAATTTCATATATAGAATGTGTTTATAAGCAATAGCAAGAATCAAAAAATAAATGTTGAATTATTTAGATGAAAATAAAATAATTGTTGATAACTAAAATTCATTTGAAATTTAATGATTTAGTAATATCGATTCATTGGACAATCAAATTGTTTAAATTTAATATTGGAATTATTTAAATAATTTAACCCTGAATTAAATATGAATGAAAATGATTTCAAAAGTTGATCTAAATTTATTTAGACAAGAATGAAAATTGTTAACTGCTAAAATTGAATTTAAAAGTGAATAAATAGAAATGGGGAATTTTATATTTTAATTAATGAATAAAAATAGCCATTTTGGCACTTTTTGGGATTTCGTCGAAACTGGTTTTGTTGGATCCGTAATAGTGAATTATTGTAGGATTTCATGTTTGGTAGCGATTGGACTTATTGTTTGGCTGTGCAAACTTAAAATGCGTAGAATTTAATTTCAGAATTTAATTTAAAATAATTTGATTTGAAAAGCTATCTTCTGGATACGATCAAACCAGGCCTCAAGGCTAGTTCCATTGCGTTCGAAATAGGGGTATAACATATAAAATGCCAGACGGCATGCTTCGTTTGGAGTTTAAGAATTTCGGGCGTTAAAAGTTAGATATTCTCTAATTTTAATAATATATATAATTTCCCTCATCCAACATTTCATACTCACAGCCACTTTCCTGTCTCCCCCATACCCGTTCCCCCCTTCATTCCAAAATTTGAGCGGACTGAAGAAAAAGAAAGAAAAAAAAAGCAAACGAAGGACGCTGCGGATTTTAGGGTCGCAGCATTTTCTCTCGCACGAGACGCGTGCTTGTGAGATGGAGGCCGCAGGCAGTGATGGCCGACTAGGGCGAAGGGTTGTAGGCGTTTAAGCAGTGGGGTTTAGGGTTTCACTGCTTTGTTCATGGCATGCGAGGTGGTGCTGGCAACGCGGCAGCCGTGGTGGCGGAGCGAGAGCGACGACGGCAGTGTTGGCTGAGGAGGCGATCGATCGTTTATAAAAAACGGGGGATGAAGCAGGTCGCGAGTGATTGGGATGATGAAGGATGAATGCGGTTGGGTTACTATATGAAGGTGATTAGTTTGTTGATTATATTTATTAAATTTATTTATTATGTTTAATTACATGGTTATATTAATAAAATTGTAATTTCCTCATACGAGGTCCGTTTTGGGTGAAACAAGTCACTTTTCGATCGTATCGTCGTTGTTTACAGCATGGAGTCGAAATGGAATTTATTTGAAGTTGAAATATGTAACGTCCCGCCTTTTTGTACATTTTAAATCGACGATGAAGCACACACGTCAGACTTAAACCATACAGAAGGGCGGATTGTTATGGGGTAATTAAGAAAAGGCGGAGAAAGAAAAAACAAAATAGAATCTTACAGCGGAACGATAAAATATAATAATCAAATAAACAGTTCATGAAGCTGTCTTACAAAATATTCGATTATACTTATACAATGCATATTAGAGTTACGCATACCAATAAATAACAATGCAGCGGAGTACATGATGCAATGAATAATATAATAGATAATAGTCATAATATCTTCGTCTTCGTCCTCCAAAATAAAGTCTTCAAATCCTGTAATGTTCGGACTGACCTGAGCGAATTGGAAAACAAAACACTCGAGTCAGAACTAAAAAATCTTATGTGAGTCAAATCAACAGAAATAAATATGAGTGCAGTAACTCAAGAGATGCTCGGGATTTACATCTCCTATGGATCCGTTAAACTATTTACTATGTAGTAATATTTCGCTATTATAATAGTGTCTAATTGTAAAATAAACTTACTTTTCATAGCACTGAGGGGTTACCCATATAGCCCTTAACACGTAATAGTCCCAGTAGTCCATCCAATATCATGGTCCCTCTTGATCGGGAAGCCACTAGAGGATACCACACGGGCTACGGGAGAAAACCAAACTCGTACAAGGCGCGATAGGGTAGGTGACACGGCACAACTAGGAAATGCCAGGGTAGATATACCAATTACGCTTCCGGACCAGTGGTAGCGCGTAGCAGCTACTATCGCCGACCTCGAAAAACAACCCCAAAATCAAAAAGTAAAGGTGGCCACCGAATCAATCCAAAGTCAGAGTATAGTATCGAAGGGATGTGTCCGATAAAAGGTGCTACCTTCTTAGCCCGTCAATCGCTCCTGTTTTAGCCACCTTATGCCAACTCACGGGAGCCGGGTCCACGTATTTACCTCAAAGGAGACGCCGCCACCATCCTACTTCATTCTGGAATCTCCACCGCGTACACGGTTGTCAAAGTGGTTTTTGGAGTTGGCAGAGAGTATGACAACTTCCGATCCCGGTCTCTTTAACAACCAAACGTTATTATAACACCACGGTCTTTTCAAAATAGTTTATACTTTCAAAACCAGAATATAATATCCATTTCAAAACTATATAAATACGATATCATTTCTATTTCAAAAACCAAATCAATATGATATCATTTTTATAAAACCCAAATCAATATAATATCATTTTTCAAAAATATCCCTTTTTCCAAAATCATAGCACTTTTAAATTTATAATATTTCAAAACCAAACGCTTGAAATATAGCCTTACAAAACATAAAACTTTGAATTTCATAACTTCGAAATATAACTACACCACTTAAATGGTTTAAATATTAAATTACTTTATAAAATAAAATAGCTTCTTCACTTTCACAAATCAATTCCAAATACAGATTTAAATCCCCAAATAAACCATTTCAATTTCCATATATTTCAAAGCTTTAAATATTCCATCATTTCAAAACGAATTCTTTGATAATTTCATATATATCAAATTCAATTACTATTATATAGATTTGAAATGTTTACTTAATAAATCAAATATCATTTAAGTAAAACTTTAAACTTCAAATAACCGATTATTCTTTCAATTTAATTAACTTGATAATATTCATTTAAATCGTCTTGATATTCATTAAGTCCTCTAAACCAAAATCAAGTTATGTGACGATCCAGAATTTTTAACAATTTTAAATGAAATAATTAATTGGTTTTGAATATTTAAAGGGTAATTTTAACTTAAATTTCAAATATAGATATTTACTTGATAATTAAATATTGAATTTAATAATTGAAATCGGGTAAATTGTTGAATCTGAAATTTCTGAGCCTGTTAAAATAATTTGAAGGCTTATAAAATTTATATTGATAGCACTGAAGAATAGAATTGTTGAAATGTAAATTAAAGGTGATTTGTTCAATTTTAATAATATATCGTTTAAATCGATATTTAAAAATAGCCTTCCGAGGCACAGTCTCGGAATTTGACGAAACCAGTTCCATTGGATCCGTAATAGTTAGTTATTATCGAATTTCGATTTTCGTAGCAATCGGAGTTGTCGTTTGACCTTGGCAGCTCAAAACGCTTAGAAATATTTAATCAATTTAATTTAAAATTGATCGTTTTCCTTCGGTAACTCACACATATGATTAAATTAGCTTTCGAAACATGTTCCATTGTGTTCGGAATGCGGGTAAAACCTTATGAACATCGGTCGGTATATCTAATTCGGGGTTCGGGATTTCGCGTTTTACAACTCGGGATATTTTCGATATTTAATTATATTAGTCAGGCTTACTCAGGAAGCCACTTCCATTTTTTTATTTTGAGTTTCCTTAGCTTTCCCCATACGCCTCTTCGTTGATAAAATAAGGTCAGGTTGATATTTGTTTTCTCCTCGTTGAACCCGTACCCTTCTTCATTGCCGAAACCAAATTACTCAGGCTTCAAAAAAAAAGGGAGAGCTTCGTTGGGTCTATCCCCTCTTCAATCAATACAGGAAGAAAACAGAAGGAAAAAAAAGAGGCCGAAGCCATGTCGAATTGTGTCGCGATCGATGAAAGGGGAGGTTTCTAGCCGCGATTGAATCTCGTGTCACGCGCGCGATGGAGGCGACGAGGTGATTAAGGGGTGGCTGGCGCGGTTGCGAGAGCACAACAAAGAGACGGCGAAATAGGGTTTTGGTGGTTCTGGATTTCGCGACTTGGTCGCGTTCGACTCGATGTAGGGGGGACGACGGCGTTGATGTGTGTCGTAGTGGATGGAGCGATAGAGATGTCTGGTTCGGCTCGCGTGAAGCTAGGCCACGATCAGAGCCTGGGTTACCGTGCGTCTGAGGTATAAGTTTTATTTACCTTTATTTTATTATCATTTAATATATGTGTATATAAATATAATAAAGTCGGATTTCTATAGTTTTATATAGGCTGGAAAGGAAAGTTGCTGTAAAGATTTTTTTTTTCATACATACCTTTGTTAGATAATATGATAGATAGAAAAGATTTTGGTATATATGTATATAAGGATTTTAAAGTTTTGAGGAATTTATAAAAAGAAGATTTTTAATCTATAATTTATTTCTAAATGTAGTTTTAAGAGAGAAATTTATAATTTAATTAAAATATTAGTTGAATAAATTGTTAAAAAGGGGATAGCTGATTGTTTAATAGTGTAAAATATTAATAATCGTATAATGTTTATATAAGGGTAAAATCTGAAGAAAACAAGTCGAGATTGGATTTAGGTTTGCAAATCAAAGGTGAGTAAATCTCACTCTGTTCGATTTCTTTTTAAATTTAAATGGTTAAATTTAAATATTTGGTTGAATGATTTCATTGATTTGATATGCACTGTGAATTGTTGATCTGGTGATTTTGGTTTTGCATGATTCTCGAGTTAATTGTTGCTTAACTCGAAGTATTGTGAATCTTAAGTTGTTTAAACTTAAAACATAAATAAGAAAATGTTTCCGTTTGAAAGTTCTAAAGCTTTAATGATTTGTGATACATTAAATTAGTAGGGTAATTAAAATGGATAATTAATTAATTCCACTAATTAATGATTTGAGATATTTAATTCGGTAATTAAAGGTTTGGATAAATAATAAATAATGTTGTAAGTTAATTAACTAAGTATAAGTAATTTTGAATAATCATTGGATGGTTTGGTAAGTAATTACTTAATGAATTAATGAAATATAATTATTTTGTGTAAATAATCAATAGATTAATTAAGATTTTTAATTAAGGAGAAATTTGATTTATTTAATAAAGTAAATAAATGGATAGTTAATTATAGGTTGAGATTAATCGAGAGTGATTAATATTGTGGATGAATTAAAGAAATTAATTCAGATTGGAACAAATTAAAATATAATTGGAAATAATTAATTAATATAATTAACGATGCATTTTAAGATTGATTAATTAAGATGAATTAATCAAAATAAGTGACTTATGGGAAGTTAATTAGTATAAGTAATTAAGAATTAATTTAATTAAATAATTAATTAATCCATGAAGTAATTAAGATTCCTTAATGGTCTTAGTTGAGACTAATTAATAATGTGAAGTTAATTTAAGATAATTTCTTGAATGTAATTGAAAGATAATTAATCCAGTGTGATTAATTAAGATGAATAATGAAGGATTGATTAATTAATTGATTTGAAATTAATTAATATTGGATGAAAGAATCTAAGTGATTGATGTTTGAAATTCAATTAGAATCAATTGAATTGATTGTATGTGATTAAGCTTTGCTTATGGATGCTTGAATGGTGTTGGATGTTTTGAATGAATTGATAACTCTGATATGAAATGTTGTGTATTTCATTTGGATAACTTGGGATGGGATGATATGAGATTCGAAGAGACCGGGGTTGGGTATTGGGAAATACCCAAAACCACTTCGAATGTTTATAGATTGATATGTAAAGTCTATATGCTAGAGTGAAGTGTTTATAGGAATTGGACTATTTTAAATCTAAATCTTGGTAATTAGAAAAATTATATGTGAAATAAGTGATGTGTAATAAAGTGTGGCTTGTGAATTTATTCGAGTTACCCCGGGTTTATATAAGTTGTTTGCTTTGGTATTCCATGTTAGTTGGGTTTACTCACGCTGGTTTCCAGCCTGACCTGGGTGTTACTTTGGTGTAATGCTCGGGTCAGACCGAGTATTACAGATTTTCAGGTAGGTACGTTCTGGAGTTCAGGAGACGAGCTGGATGGCGAGTACGTATAGAGTATTTCAGCTGCAGTATATTATTATATATCGGATACATGATTTGTATATGATCAGTGAGTGAATGTATGTGAAACTCTGATGTATATTAAATGTAATCGACAGATATAATATTTCTTTGTAAACTGCTATTATTTATTATTTTTATCCGCTGCGAATGTGAGATGTTTGGTGTTTCTGTTCTTCTTCTTCTATCTCTTTCTTCTTTTTCATAACTATCTGGAATTTTCGGCTTCGAAAATTTCAAGTTGTTACAATTGGTATCAGAGCGAGGTTAAGCGAGAACCTTGGCTCTGGTGGGGATTTCTCATTAACTAGAGTCTAAAGTACTCTAGAATGTGTTGAATATATCTATATGAGCGCGTACTTGTTATTTTCTTATAAAAAGATTTTAAATGATTTTTGATATATAAAGCGATATTTCCTTCTAATAAATATTAAGGTGATTGGTTGTAAAATTATTAGAATTAAATTAAGAAGTAATATAATACAACCAAACTAAAATTAAATAAAGATAAGTTTGAAATGGATTCAAGCTGAAATTGAAGTCTTGAATTGGAATTAAACTGAGTAGAAATAAAAATACAACCAAATTAAAATTTAATGGATTGAAATTAAAATTCTAAATCTGGTTCCAGAATTTGAAAATTTGTTCCAAGGTAATGAAAAATAATAAATAAAAATTATTTAGATAACTGGGACTTGTTGAAAACAACGGGTTGTTTGAAGTTTGATTTGAATTTAAAACCAAGGATGGTTTAAAGTTTTAAATCATGGCTGGGAGGGCCAAGAAATAAATATGTATACATGAATGGATATACATGATATCAAGGATAATTTAAAATAATGAAGTAAACTCTAAGAGGTTGAGTTTTGATTTTTCCCTGAAATGTGATATAAAATCTCAAAGTGATATAAGTTTTGAACTTATAAGAGGGAAAGAATTTTGAAGTTTGAAGCGGGAATGTGTGTGATCTCAAACGGGTTTTAGATTTAAAAATTGAAAATGGATGGACGTCTTAAAATAAATTGGACGATATCATCCTATTGTTAATAAAATCATTAAATTGAGAATGAAATTGATTAAATACAATAAATTTGAATAATTGAATTGTAAAATAAACTGATTTAAGAACTGGCTTCAAACTGGAAGGTAAAATTGGACAATAAATTTAATTTTGAAAATAAATAAAATTGTATTGAATTCTTATTTGAACATTGAAATACATAAGTTAAGATAATTTAAAATGGAATTTTGAAAATTGAACTCGGAAAATTAAATTGATTAAAAACTTTGAATAAAAGTTAATCTGGTTTAAAAAGTTAAACCAACCTTTGAGCATTTAACTCGAATTTAAATAATTCGAGATGGTTTAAAATTGAGAATGAAATTGAATTAGTTCAAAATTGAATTTGGTTTGAATTAATTGGATTGGTGATTGAAGATGTATAAGTTTAAAATTTAAATAATAATAAATTGGATTATATTGAAATGATTTGAATTTAAAATGGGTTTAATTAATAATAATTCAAATTGACTGGAATAATATGAAATTATAATTAAAATTGAACAGGATTAAAATCAACTAGAATTTGATTTAAATTGGGGAAGGAATCAAGATTGATTCAACTTGAATTGGGAATTAATCAAGTCCAATGGAATTTGGAGTTATTTGAATTGGAATTGGGTCAATTTAAATGGAGCTTTAAATTGAATTGTTGGGGAAGTGAACAGTTGACTCTTGACTATTTTCAATATAAATTGTTTTGATATAAACTTATTTTTTTAAGCTATTAAATATATACAACCTTTCTTTCTTAAAGCCAAACTATTTTATATACTTGTTTTACGATTATTTTTGGAGCTATTTAACCATTTTTCAACTGTTTTCTAAACTAAATACTATGTTACAAACTAATTTCTATTTTACAACTATTTAGCAGTTATTTAAAATTTTTGAAACTTTTTAGCTATTTTCCAACTATTTTACAATTAGTTAACTATTTTACAGTTATTTTGCAAACTAATAATTATTTTTCAACTACTTATCTATTTTAAAAATTTCAAGCTATTTTCTAAAATATAACTGGTCAGAGTCCAAACTGTTATTAGAAAAATACCCATCTAAGATGAGAAATGAAGTGATAATCCAAATGGGGGCTAAGGTAAATGTGGATAAGTGAATGAAAATTTAAGTGAATATGAATAGCAAGGAAATTGATTTGGCTAATAATCAATGAAGTTAAATACGTAGGATGTACGTATATTATTCTGTTCACATTATGATTTGATCCAGATTCGAGCACAGAATTTCGAGATAGTTATCAATCCGAGTTGGGATTTTTCACTCGATTTTCGACGGCGAACCTGGATATGGATTGTTGATTGGTTCTGGATATTCTCTATCATAGTTATGGCTATGCAAGGAGAATGACGGTTTCTGATCAAGAAACCAGATCTGTGTCCACACTAGGAAGTCGGGTGGACGATACTAGTTCGGAAGTGAAATTGTGTGATCGAGCGAGCGATCAGATTAGTATAGCGTACGGATGATAAGTGTACATCGTACGGATTTGAATGGAATTGATATTGGGATGAGTAATCAAAATTGAATATTTGTTTTGAATAAACAAAGTTGTATAACTTTGTTATATAAGATAAATCTTCCCTTGTTGAATTTATTGCTGGAAGAAAAATGTTTTTGAAAATGTTTGAAGTACGAAGGAATTTTATACGAGGTTGAAATGATCCAAGTTTTTAAATTTTATATATCTGAATATATATAAAGGATCTTATGAGGATTTTAAAAAGGTTGTGGGAACCTTTGGATTTGGAAAGGCTTTTGATTTTTGAGTAAAATCAATATTGAATTTGGAAAGCCTAGTTTGAGAATTATCGATTTGGGATAATCGATTTTGTGTAAATGAGCTTTGTATGAGATCATACTAGGTGTATGATTTGAAGATACTATATGTGTATAGTATAAAATGTTTTGACGATGGATCTGGGAAAAATGGCGCTCCCTTGAAATGAACTTCTCAGGAGTACCACCTGGTGGTGCTGCCTTGAGCCCCAGGGGGTTCTAAAGTTGATCCTGTGAGGAGTCCGGACAAAACTAGTTCCTGAGGATTATGAGTTGAGTATACCATAGTGGAAGTCATGTGTGCCGCTGAGAGCCATCAGTCTGCGTTTGATTTTATATCGGTAGACTGCGACCTATGGTATAACATAGTGGAAGTCGTGTGTGCCGCTGAGAGCCAACAGTCTGCGTTTGATTTTATATCGGTAGACTGCGACCTATGTAGGAGTGGAGAGGTTTCATTTTGATAGCGAAATCAGAGGCCGCTGAGAGCCTGTAGTTACATGGACTTTGCTGCGACTGCAACGTAACCCTGGATGTAACTGCGATCTGTTGTGTGGGACCCATGGCGTAATCGAGAGGCCGCTGAGAGCCTGCAGTTACATGGACTTTTGCTACGACTGCAACGTAACCCTGGTATGTAACTGTGACCATGGATGGGGGTGATGATTCCTAGAGCATTCTCACCAAAGATATTTCCTCTATTTCAAAATGCTTTCAATATTTTCAATAAATTATTATTTTCAAATATTTTCACTGGGTGTTGAAAACGGGTTTACCAAGTACTTATAGATTTTCAGTCCTACGCCTGATCAACGTATGACTAAATCTCTATGAGAATAAGGATGGACTGGTTGAGACATCGAGTTACAAAAGGTATTTTTATAAAAGAGCTATTTTATTTGTCTGATGTGAATTTAAAAACATTTCTAAAATTTTTAAATAAAGATGTTGGAATTTTGGGGAAATAAAAGGAAATCCAAACTAGAATTTTAATGAAGTGATTTTGTAATTAAAATCGAATATTGATTTAGAAGTTGGAAATAAGCTTATTGATTAAATAATTATTTGATTGAGGAAGTTAATAAAATCTAACTTTGGTAAATAAATGGATTGTAAATTAATAATGGAGTTTGATAATGAATACGAATTGTAAATGGAATTCGACTTGGACTTGATAATGAATTAGATAAGAAGAGATGTTGTAAAATAAAATAAAATAGAGTTGGATTTAAAAATGTGATGGATTGAATTACAAATAAAATTCAAGTGTGATTTAAATGATATGTGGTGAAATTTGCAAATAAATTGGATATAAAGGAAGTGGTGTCATATGAATATTATCTAATGGAAGTGAATTATAATAGTCATGGTTTGGATTGCAAACAAAACCCAGGTGGAGATATATAAATTGAGAATGGCTTTGTATAAGTAAAATAAATTCGCAAACGAGTTAAGTATGTGTAGGATATTATTTTGATAAATTGAGAAGGTGAATTAAAATTAAAAATTTAAATGGATGGGCTAACTAAATTTAATGGAAGTTGATTAAATGAGAATCAAATAGAAGTAAACTTAAGTTTGATGTTGGAATAAATTAAAGTAAATTAACTTAAGTTTAAAATTTATGAAAGTTTGGCTTCGAATAAGAATGAAAGCCCATAAAATAAAAACTTGGATTGAATTAATTTGGGAATAGTTAGAAGTATACAAGAATGGAATGTGTCGAGCTAAATGAATGATTGGTAAATAAATTTGAAATAAGTGGAATTAAACATAAGCTGAGTTGAAATTAATTTAAAGTAGTTATAAGTTGAAATAGATACTCTATTAAACGAATAGCGTCAAAATTGCATAAAAATGGTTGTCGTTCGGCGTAAATGAAAGTAATTAAAATGCTATGAGTCAATAGAGATTAAATAAAATTGGTCCTGAATCATTTGAAGTGAATATGAGCTTGTTTGGGTGAAAAATCAATGGAATGTAAGAAATTGAGTTCCAAACCATTGAAATTGAATGAAATGGTATATAAATTGGTTGAAAGCAATTGAATTAGTTTTAAAACATATAAATTGCTTGTGGAAGTTATTTTGAATGCATTTCTTTTAGAATTGAAGTGTTACAGTTGTTTAAGGAAGAGTAATGTTATAAACTTCATATATATAATACTTATATGTTTAAGTTGAGTAAGTACAGGTACCTGAAGGCCGTTTGGCTAGATTTGGATTGCACTAATTGCTAAAATAAATAAGCTGCTTGCTTAAAATGCTAAATAAGGTACGCCTACGCAATAAAAATAGGAAATATGAACTGTTTTTTCTTTTTCCGACCGTGTGGGTCGATGTATATATATATATATATTTATATCTCTTGTCAAATTGCAAAAGCTCCTCCGTACAAAGGAGACTCTGCCAAAATTTTCCGAAAATTTTAGGAGTTAGAAAATTTTTAAATTTTTTTGTTAAGCAATTAAACGATTTTAATGAAACTGAAATAGACTGGTAGATGGAACTGAGGAGATTCAGTTGTAAATGGAAAATAAAAATTTAATATTCAAAATTGAAATAAGCTGAACTCATATTAAAATGGGAAAAACGAATTTGAATAGAAGTAAATATGAAAACCTATATAAGAGAATGTATAAAATGATTTGTAAAGTTACAATTGAATATTGTTGCTAAACAAGATATGCAGGTATTAAGGAAAAAGGAAATTGGATTTGACTCCAAAAGATAAATTTGTATTGCCCGACAAAAAGGTACGTATTTAAATTTCTAGACGAAATTGGATTGGGTTTTTGATGTAGCCACTTGGCTTTTGTTTTCTTTTGGATTTGGGAGCCCGTAGAGGCCTTTTGTAGTTGAACCGAGCTAGCCGCGCAAAGGAGACGCTGGCAAAAAATTTCGAAAATTTAGAGAGTTAGAAATTTTTTGAGAATGTTTTGATAATTCAAAATTTGGTTTTAAATTGAAATTTAAATGATTGAGCGGAAGAGTATTGATTGGAACTACAGAAGGTTTGGAAAATTGGTTAAGGTGATAGTGGGTCTTTAATAAAGGATAGTTGGTAGGAAATTGATAAAACTAATGGTTTTGGAAAAAGGGTAACGGGTATTGGTCCGTTCTTCCTAACTAGCAATTTCGGGGACGAAATTCTTTTAAGGGGGGAGGAATGTGACGATCCAGAATTTTTAACAAATTTAAATGAAATAATTAATTGGTTTTGAATATTTAAAGGGTAATTTTAACTTAAATTTCAAATATAAATATTTACTTGACAATTAAATATTGAATTTAATAATTGAAATCGGGTAAATTGTTGAATCTGAAATTTCTGAGCCTGTTAAAATAATTTGAAGGCTTATAAAATTTATATTGATAGCACTGAAGATAATAGAATTGTTGAAATATAAATTAAAGGTGATTTGTTCAATTTTAATAGTATATCGTTTGAATCGATATTTAAAAATAGCCTTCCGAGGCACAGTCTCGGAACTCGACGAAACCAGTTCCATTGGATCCGTAATAGTTAGTTATTATCGAATTTTGATTTTCGTAGCAATCGGAGTTGTCGTTTGACCTTGGCAGCTCAAAACGCTTAGAAATATTTAATCAATTTAATTTAAAATTGATCGTTTTCCTTCGGTAACTCACACATATGATTAAATTAGCTTCTGAAACATGTTCCATTGTGTTCGGAATGCGGGTAAAACCTTATGAACGTCGATCGGTATATCTAATTCGGGGTTTGGGATTTCGCGTTTTACAACGTGGGATATTTTTGATATTTAATTATATTAGCCAGGCGTACTCAGGAAGCCACTTCCATTTTTTTATTTTGCGTTTCCTTAGCTTTCCCCATACGCCTCTTCGTTGATAAAATAAGGTCAGGTTGATATTTGTTTTCTCCTCGTTGAACCCGTACCCTTCTTCATTGCCGAAACCAAATCACTCAGGCTTTAAAAAAAAAGGGAGAGCTTCGTTGGGTCGATCCCCTCTTCAATCAAAAGAGGAAGAAAACAGAAATAAAAAAAAATAAAAAAAGAGAGGCCGAAGCCATGTTGAATTGTGTCGCGATCGGCCGAAGCCATGTCGAATTGTGTCGCGATCGATGAAAGGGGAGGTTTCTAGCCGCGATTGAATCTCGCGTCACGCACGCGCGATGGAGACGACGAGGTGATTAAGGGGTGGCCGGCGCGGTTGCGAGAGCACAGCAGGAGACGACGAACTAGGGTTTTGGTGGTTCTGGATTTCGCGACTTGGTCGCGTTCGACTCGATGTAGGGGGACGACGGCGTTGATGTGTGTCGTAGTGGATGGAGCGATAGGGATGTCTGGTTCGGCTCGCGTGAAGCTAGGCCACGATCAGGGCCTGGGTTACCGTGCATCTGAGGTATAAGTTTTATTTGTCTTTATTTTATTATCATTTAATATATATGTATATAAATATAGTAAAGTCGGATTTCTATAGTTTTATATAGGCTGGAAAGGAAAGTTGCCGTAAAGATTTTTTTTCATACATACCTATGTTAGATAATTTGATAGATAGAGAAGATTTTGGTATATATGTATATAAGGATTTTAAAGTTTTGAGAAATTTATAAAAAGAAGATTTTTAATTTATAGTTTATTTCTAAATGTAGTTTTTAGAGAGGAATTTATAATTTAATTAAATTATTAGTTGAATAAATTGTTAAAAGAGGATAGTTGATTGTTTGATAGTGTAAAATATTAATAATCGTATAATGTTTATACAAGGGTAAAATCTAAAGAAAACAAGTCGAGATTGGATTTGGGTTTGCAAATCAAAGGTGAGTAAATCTCACTCTGTTGGATTTCTTTTTAAATTTAAATGGTTAAATTTAAATATTTGGTTGAATGATTTCATTGATTTGATATGCACTGTGAATTGATGATCTGGTGATTTTGGTTTTGGATGATTCTCGAGTTAATTGTTGCTTAACTCGAAGTATTGTGAATCTTAAGTTGTTTAAACTTAAAACATAAATAAGAAAATGTTTCTGTTTGAAAGTTCTAAAGCTTTAATGATTTGTGATACATTAAATTAGTAGGGTAATTAAAATGGATAATTAATTAATTCCACTAATTAATGATTTGAGATATTTAATTCGGTAATTAAAGGTTTGGATAAATAATAAATAATGTTGTAAGTTAATTAACTAAGTATAAGTAATTTTGAATAATCATTGGATGGTTTGGTAAATAATTACTTAATGAATTAATGAAATATAATTATTTTGTGTAAACAATCAAGAGATTAATTAAGATTTTTAATTAAGGAGAAATTTGATTTATTTAATAAAGTAAATAAATGGATAGTTAATTACAGGTTGAGATTAATCGAGAGTGATTAATATTGTGGATGAATTAAAGAAATTAATTCATATTGGAACAAATTAAAATATAACTGGAAATAATTAATTAATATAATTAACGATGCATTTTAAGATTGATTAATTAAGATGAATTAATCAAAATAAGTGACTTATGGGAAGTTAATTAGTATAAGTAATTAAGAATTAATTAAATTAAATAATTAATTAATCCATGAAGTGATTAAGATTCCTTAATGATCTTAGTTGAGACTAATTAATATTATGAAGTTAATTTAAGATAATTTCTTGAATGTAATTGAAAGATAATTAATCCAGTGTGATTGATTAAGATGAATAATGAAGGATGATTAATTAATTAATTTGAAACTAATTAATATTGGATGAAAGAATCTAAGTCATTGAGGTTTGAATATGTGATTAAGCTTTGCTTATGGATGCTTGAATGGTGTTGGATGTTTTGAATGAATTGATAACTCTGATTTGAAATGTTGTGTATTTCATTTGGATAACTTGGGATAGGATGATATGAGATTCGAAGAGACCGGGGTTGGGTATTGGGAAATACCCGAAACCACTTCGAATGTTTATAGATTGGTATGTAAAGTCTATATGCTAGAGTGAAGTGTTTATAGGAATTGGACTATTTTAAATCTAAATCTTGGTAATTAGAAAAATTATATGTGAAATAAGTGATGTGTAATAAAGTGTGGCTTGTGAATTTATTCGAGTTACCCCGGGTTTATATAAGTTGTTTGCTTTGGTATTACATGTTAGTTGGGTTTACTCACACTGGTTTCCAGCCTGACCCGGGTGTTACTTTGGTGTAATGCTTGGGTCAGACCGAGTATTACAGGTTTTCAGGTAGGTACGTTCTGAAGTTCAGGAGAAGAGCTGGATGGCGAGTACGTATAGAGTATTTCCGCTGCAGTATATTATTATATATCAAATACATGATTTGTATATGATCAGTGACTGAATGTATGTGAAACTCTGATGTATATTAAATGTAATCGACAGATATAATATTTCTTTGTAAACTGTTATTATTTATTATTTTTATCCGCTGCGAATGCGAGATGTTTGGTGTTTCTGTTCTTCTTCTTCTATCTCTTTCTTCTTTTTCATAACTATCTGGAATTTTCGGCTTCGAAAATTTCAGGTTGTTACAAGTTATAAAAAACATACCTTCTAAAATCTCAAATTTATTTAAATTTCAAATCAATTTTATTTGAGGATAATTCTTAAATACTTTAATTCAAATCAAATTCATATTTATCTTCCAACCTTAATTTTATTTAGGTCATTTTAAACTCTACAGATATAATTTGAATAAATACTTAACCGCATTATATCTAAAAAAATCAAACTTTTATTATTAAACTTCCTTTATACTTTAAACCAATTTTATACAGAGCTTAAAACCAAGAAATTAATTATATATAATATAACATTTATAAATATCCAATCAATGTCTCTTAAACCATATATTTCTTTACAAAACCGTAGAAAATCATTTCAAAATATTTGTATATATAGACCGCGGTGCCTATATATAATTTTCTATCCTATGGTCAAGTGATGCGGATATTTATCATTTCAATCTGTAATTTAAAATAAAATTATGGTTATATATCATTTCAAACCGCAATCCCGAATGAAATAAAAATGCATAACAACTTGCAGTTTATAATAATATATAATACAACATCCAGTCATCCAATATCAACCATCAACCATTTTCACAATCATCATCCAATTCAAACGATAACATTAATATAGAACAGATAATAAATACAAGTAATTACTGGCAATTTATATTCAATAATAAATAAATTTAACTGGCAGTTTATATGCAATAATAAATTGAATAATAATTTAACTCAATAAATTGAATTTAACTGGAATGATGATAAAATATACCAAACAGCAATAAATAAATTTCAAATCATGCCAAAAATTAATTTAACAAACATAAGAAATTTTAGAAGTTGTGAGTGGGTTAAAACACTCACCTTTCGAATTTAAATTGAATTTAAATCTAATTTAAACCCAAAAATTGAAAAGTCTCAGAATCCATCCAAACCAGCATAAAATGTCCGGAATTCCAATACGAACCTAGCGAAGAAAACCGCGCGTGAAACGGACCTGGTATGTGAAAGTTATTGATATTAGAACAAATTTGAATTGAAAATTTAAATAAATAAATAAAACAAGACAATCAAAAATAAACAACTCACACGCCAGCATCATCACGCGCCCATTACCACGTCATCCTCACGAAACAGCTAACCCTAACCCATCCCAACGCAACTCCAACTCGGGGCCGCCACATCGCATCGGCATCTGGCAACTCCCCCGGCCACACGCGGCCTCGCCTCACCTTGAAAAGACCCGCCGACCTCGCCTCTAAGTTCATCGTGGTTCTAATGCCATCGAGCATGCTCGAGATGAGCTGCAGCCATCGTTTCTATAATCCCTAATCGAATTTATGGCGTCAATCTGACTGTCATCTCGCCCCACAAATCATGCCGATGAGCTCCTCTTAGTCTTCTCCACACGACGGTACCATTGATTTGGCGATCCATGAAAGTTCATCGTCGCGTGATGAACGGTCGACAATTGTTCTACAATTTCTTGACAAACAGTGCGTTGAATCGAAAAACGAGTTGTAGATCCGAGTTACGCTCTTCGAGAGCTTCGAATTGATATAAAATTTGGCATATATTGTGGATTTTGAAATTTTTGCTTTGGGTTTGATTTGGAATTGTATTTGGGAATTAGGATTTGTAGCCATTGGAAAGTGGAGCTAATAGAATGTACAGAAATGAGGAATAAGAAATGAATTAGGGTTTATAACAGGGTATTTATAAACAAAGTTGAAGGTAGAATAGTTGAACCGGATTGATAAACGCGTTCAACGATAAAATAGCCCAAAAAACCCCTTCTGACTCCGGAACGAAATTGGGTCAACCCATATATCAAAATAGATGTTTAAAAATATTTAAAACGCGATGGAACAGGTTTTAGGTCCAAATTCCATCGTATGAAGAAGTTATGCTAAAATCAAATTGATTTTAATGGATTTCAATTTAATTGATTTCATGGCGTTTCACGTTCGTACGATCAAACGACAAGTCCGGTCGCTACAAAACTTGAAATCCTACAATAATTCACCGTTACGGATCCGATGAAACTGGTTTCGTCAAAATCCGAGTCAGTGGCCAAATGGTTATTTTTACATTAATTAATTAAATTAGTAAATTAACTGATTAAATCAAATTTTCAAATTTCAATTCTTTAATTGACAAATTTCATCATTTTTAATTTCTCAATCATTTATAATGATTTAAACAAATTTAAATGTCAATTTAGAGTTAATTTATTTATCAATTTCAGTATTAACCTCAATTTCATTTAATTCAAAATTATAGATTTAATTTCCAATAATTTTATTTAATTTACCTTTCATTTTATTATTCAATTTATTATTATCAAACGGATGAAATTTACATTGGAATCAAAATCCAATACATTAACATTCTCACATTTCATCTAAATTCCCATTTATGTAATATTTAAATAGTTAATTTCATTTAATTGCAATTAATCATATTATCATACACTAAGTTCCAATATATTGACAAAACTTTATTTTGCATTCCTTTTATTCGACCAACTGTCATTTTATAAATAAAATTAACATTATTTTTGATTATTACTTAAATTTACATTAACAAAACGTTAAATTTAGACTTATTACAATTGATTGCAAAAGTTTATTTAACACATTAAATAAACAAGCAGCCTATATTAATTGCCACTTATTTGCTTTAATTGCATTTATAAGTTCGTTACTTATCAACCCAGATTATAATTCCCTATATATAACGCTAATTTTATTCCATTACTATTTATGATACCCTTGCATTGCGTACTTCAATATTTCCATTTTCATCTTTATTTCAATTGCATAACATCTAATTTCAATTGCTACAATAATCGCACTTATTATAAATTAGATTTCAATGGAATGATTTTTTTGTCTTTTATTACCTTACCATATTCAAATATCCATCTTTCCTTTGTATTAACTACTATTTCCACTTATTTTATCTTTTCCAAATATATACATAAATTACGATTAAATATTCTCAATAAATTTAGTTACTTGGTTTCATGCTTTTTTATTACATTAATTACTGCCCTATACATAAATTTACGTTCACACTTCCGTTACTACATTTATTTAAAGTAATATTTGATTACCTTTATTTGTAATAACCATTTATCACCAATATATTCTTTATAATACTTATATGGTTATTCTCTACAACAATTACCCTCTATTCTATTATTTCACACATTAATACAATAATTGCATTTGTTTTTATTATATTCCATTTAAAACTACGTCATAACATTTAAATTATTTTATTTACTTGGAATATTCATTCAAGTTCATAAATTATTAACTTGCATTAACATATTTCTTAAATTTACATCCAATTACTGCTAACAATGTGTTATTACATTAATTAATCCAATACTTACCCTTTTTTCTCATATTCAATTTATATCCAGGAATAATCCTTTCACTACTTCATTTGTTAGAATTTTATTAAAATTACTAATAAATAGGTTTTAATTACCATTGCAATATTTCATTCTTAACATTTACTTCAATATGAATTGTAAAATTTTTTATTCTTTCTAAATTTAGTTACAAAAATCTAATTAAATTAACCAATTTAATTATCAAAATTTACGGGTCGTTACAAAATATTTTCAGTTTTAAATAAAAGGTGAGTGTTTTAAATGCTCGCGAAGTACTAAAATTGTAACAACCCGAAAATTTCGATCCCGAAATTTCCAGATAGTTAGTGGAAAGAAGAAAGAGAAAGAAGAAAGAGATATCAACTAGTCGAAAACACTCATCATCATTCAATCATTAATAAGCAAGATTGATTCTCTTCATTATTTAATTAATGATCCTCAATTTACTTTCATTAATCGCAAACAGTAATTAACAACTTGTAATTACTTATCATAATTAATTAACTTCTTAATTAATTATATTAACCTTTTGATTAATTAATCTAATTAATTAATCTTTAATTATTTCATTAAGTAATTATTATTCAATTACATTAACAAATAATCCTTAATTAATTACTTCACAAAGAAATTACCTTCCTATTAATAACACAAGTAATTAATCTCAAAGCTCTTCCATACTTCAATTAATTACCTCCAGTGATTTACTTATCTTAATTACTTCTCTAGTAACTATTCCTCATTGATTATTTATCAACCCATCGAATGATTAATCAATTAATTACAATGAGTAATTAATACCTTTAATTACCTTTAAAAAAAATCATACTTAACCAAATACGATACTTGATTATCTAAATCAATTAATCTAATTAATTACCTTATAGTTCTTTTTGTAAAACCACTATTTATGTGATATTATATTTTATCCGCTGCGAATGTGAGATTGTGTGTTTCTTTTTTGTTTTTCTTCTATCTCTTTTTCTTTTCTCTAATTATCTGGAATTTTCGGGTTTGGAAATTCCGGGTCATTACTAAAATATTTTGTGTTCGTTAAATTGAAGTCATAAAGTGATTTAAATTTATTGACTGTTATTTCGTAATTTAATTGACATACGAATTTAACCGTTAGGAATTTGTAATTGATAGTCATAATGAAATTAGAATTAAATTTCTAGTTAGACACTCGATATTGATAAGCACTTAATGGTTGTGATATTTAGACTGATTTGGATGGTGCTGTGATGGATGATTATTTGTTGATGTATTGGATGATTTGGGTGTTTATTTATTTTATCTATCACTGTTATCACCCTGTAAATTATTTGATAGTGTATAAACTGCTATCTGGATTATTTTTAGTAAATAAAGAAACATGTTGAAATGATATATACCTATGGCACTTTATTTTGGATTGAAATGATATACATCTATCCCTGAAATTAAATCGAAATAACTGATCACTTGGCCATAGGATAGAAAATTATATACGGACACCAGACTAGTTAAATTTGACAATTTTAAATTCTTGGATTTGAATTTATTCAAATGATTTCGTTCTATAAAAATAAAATTGAATTGAAATATATAATTGAATTAATTTCGAATTTGAGTTTTGAAATGTGAAATTAAAATTTGTTAAACGGAATTGTTTAAAAATGAAATTTGAGATTTTGAAGTTATAACTAAAATACGATTTAAATTATGGAAACTGATTTGTTTAAAAGATTTAAACTTTTATTCCAACTTTGAAATAAATCCAAGCAAAAGTGATCTAAGTGGATATTTCAAATTTAAATTCGGAATTGAATTATTTTAAAAGATTTGAACCATAAATGAATATTGAAGTTTAATTTGATTTCAGCGATTTAAATCGATATTCTAAAATCAAACTCGAATTTATATAAATTGAAATGGTTTAAAATTGAGAATTGAATTGAAATTAATTGAAATTGGAATTGAAATTGAAATTAATTGGAACTAAAAGCGAAAATGAATTAATTTGAAAATCGAAATTGATGTGAGTTGAAATTGGAATCGAAGTTAATTCGAATTGAGATCGAGTCTATTTGAATTGAATTGAGATTGAAAATGATTTAAATTGGAATAATTAAATTTGAATAAGTCTGATTAGAATTTGGACCTGGGTCCAGATTTATTGGTAATGGAAAGAGACAGTTTGATTTGAAACTATTTTCAAATAAATTATTTTATTATAAACTATTTAAAAATCTATCTTTTCAAATATTATAATTATTTTGATTTTCCAAGCTATTATACTATATAAACCATTTTCAATACTCAAACTATTTTAACCTTTTAAACTATTTTAAAAAATTCAAACTATTTTCTAAAATTCAAACTGATCAGAGTAGGAATCGTATATATTTAAATCGTGGATTTAAATGCGAATTGGGTTAAAATGAAGTTATAACCCAAGATGAAATTCGAAATGGAAATTTTGAATGAAATTATATTTTCAAGTTAAAATAACATATTTTAAACAAATATGATATTTTAAAATGAAGGATATTTTTGAAGCGAATATGACATTTTGAGATCAAGTATGAATCGTTTTCGAAATGTAAAAATACCAACCGGTATGTAAAACGATGTTTGGTTGTTAAAGTGACTGAGGCCTCTAATTAGAACTCTCTGTCCATGTTGGGACCACTTTAACGATTGTGTACGCGAAGGAGACCCAAAAATGAAATGGTTGGATTTGGCGTTGTTTGTTGGATTTAAAGAAAGAGAACAATGATGGATAGACCCCGGCACTTGTGTTAATTTGAAATGACTAAAACAGGACGGCTTAAAAGAGCTAATGAGGCTAATTACCTCTAGGGAACATCTGTTCTTCAATTTCTTTTTGGACTTGGTCCATACTATTCCTCTTGTTGGTTTCGATTGGTGCATCTTGATTTGGGATGATCTCCCTTTGACTCGATAAGGGATGGATGGACGCGGTGGGCAATCGTAGCTACGATGCGTTACCACTAGCCCTGCGATCCGAACTGGTAGTATCTTACCTTGGGCATTGCCTCACGTGCCTTGTCATACTTTTATCCTTATACGAGACCCTTACGATTTTGGTATAGTGTTGTCGTATCACGGTGCATCCTTATCCCCCGACGTGCTATTGGGGCGTTATATGCAAACAGTATGACAATGCTTAAAAACGTGTTAAGGGGGATTAATGTAAATCCTTGACACTAAGAAAAATATTTGTTTTACTTATTAGGCGTTATATATATAACATACTCTACTATATTTTGACGTATCCTTAAGAGATGGAAAATCCCGTAACATCTCTTGATTTATGGCACTCACATTATACATTGGATAGGAGATGTGAGACCTCATAAACATCTCTGATGCTATTACACTCATGTAATATGTGATATCGATTGCTTGGGCCAGCCTTGAGTTTTCAGTGCATTGTAGATTATTTTCTAGAGGACGAAGACGAAGATTTGTATATTATTACTACTAGTATTGTTACACCACATTGTTGTTCTGGTGCACTGTTGTATTCTATTATTCTGTTGTATGTATAGCTCTGATAAACGTTGTATAAACTATAATCAAATGTATAGTATAAACAGCTTTATGAACTATTTATTTAATTATTATATATTGTCATTCCGCTACGAGATTTTGTATTTGTTTCCTTCTTTTCTTATTTTTCTTAATTAACCCCATTGATTATCTAAGTTCTGGATTGTTTGAGTTGGATATGTGTGAATTATTGTCGATTTAAACCTTCCGAAATGTGGGTCATCACAGTTGGTATCAGAGCTTTGGTTTAGCGATAACCCTAGCTTTGTGGGGTTTGACTCATTAGGGATAGGGTAGTAATACCTAGAAAGAGTTTGTTTGTTTGAGCGTATATATATATGAGAGCGCATACTTGTTAGTGTTATAAACTGTTTTATATTGTGTTTACTTATCCGTTGAGTTGTTTATGAATTCTGGTCGGTGCGTGAGATGCTATGTTCTCGATAGGGTTTCTAAACACCTAAACGAGGAAAGTCGACATAATATTGTTTTGAAATTGGATAGATGAAATAATGTTACCTAAATTATATTATATATATAGTGATAATTTTCAATGGATGTTTGTTGTTAGGAGATGATAATGATTAGTTATCATTGATTATTGGTTGAATTGAACTAAAAACGAATACTTTGTGAACTCTATTTCACGAAGCGTTCGACCATTAAATTGAATTGAAATCAAATTACAATAATAAGTGCTTAAGATAACAAAGTTGTAAATTAATGAAATGTTTTGGTAATATAGTAATCAAATTTGTATAAGTATATTTATAATATAGCTTATAAATAGAAGGATTTGAAAGACGAGAATTTTAGAATTTAAATCCCATTGCTTTCAAAATTGTTTTCAAAGCCTTTAATAATATTATTATTTAAAAGCGTTTGACTAGAAATATATTTCGAAAAGATTTTTGAAAGACATAAAAGCATTGAACTCTCTTTAGTCGTTGGGAAATAATTCTAGGGATGATTGCAGCAACGCCGGTATTCATTTTTGAGTTTCTGAGTGAGAATTGCTACCAAAATAAATTTATTTCCAATTAAAACAAGTTTTGAATGTGAAAAAAATTTCAAGTATGATTTGATAATATATGAAAATAGTTTTGAACTTAAAAATTGAAAATAGTATAGTAAGGAAAAAAATAAGTTTATAACTTATAAATTTGAACAGGAAAGTAAAACTAAATTTTAAAGTTGTTAAACATTTTGGTTAAGCAAACAAAAGAAAATTTGAAATTGAGATATGAAATAAAAGAATTAACCTAAGAAATGCTAAATAAATTGAGTTGGTAAAATAAAGTCAATAAGATGAAGTTTAACTCAAGAAAGCTTAAATGAAAGTGAATTGTATTTGAAATGAATTAAATAAAATAATGAAATGAAATTTAAATGAATTAATTTGTATAACTTATAGATTTGAGAAATATTAAGCTAAAAACAAATTCCAAATTCGTTGAATGTGAATGATAAGAAAAGATTTTTTTAACTTAAATAAAGATTTAAATGAATTGAATTGGATTTGAGTGGAAGTAGATGAATTGGTAAAGTGAATTAATTTCACTTAAGCTATAAAATGAGTTAATAGAATGAATACGAACTTATAATTTATATGATTAACTGAATTTGATTTAAATTGATTGTAAGTAAATTAAATGCTAGTGGAGTGAGTTTTAATAAATTGAATGGTAACTAATTGAATATGAAATAAGTTAATGAAATGAATTATAAGATGAAAGTTAACTTAAGAAAAGTTGAAGGAAATTGATTGTGATAAAAGAAAATTTTATTATTATGAATTTGAGTATGAAATAAAATTTAGTTAAGTAAAGTTAATAATAAACTAATGAAGTGAATCAATGAATTAATATAAACTTAAGATATGAAGTAATAATAATAAACATGAGTTGCTTTTTATAAAATGTTTATAATAAACTTAATTGGTTTTATGCAATAGTTTATAAATGAGATTAGTATTAAAGAGAATATACTAAGTGGTAATGAAATAAAATTTAACTTAAATAAGATTAATGAGATGATTTTATAAAATGGTTCATAAATAAATTGATATGAGATGTTAAAAATAAAATGAAACAACTGAAATTTAACGAATTGATATGAATAAATTGAAACGTAAATAAAATAGATGTGAATAAATTGGAAGTAAACCAATTAACTGTTAATAAAAAATTAGATGTTAAGAAGAAATGAAGTGTATAAATTTAACATTAACATTGGAAATGTAAATTGTGATGGTTTGGATTAATTAGATGAATATTAATAATTGTTAAATCATTCCTTTTGTTGCAAATCATTGTTATAAGTGTTTTGATTGCATATAATTGTTATGGTTGTGTATTAGTGCTTGTACTTATGATTTAGATTCAAAATTCATGTTATATGGTTCTATTAAACTCATATATGTTAACTATATCTTTATAAGTAATTAATATTGTAAATTTGAGTTGAGATAGGGACACACATGACCGTTTGGGCATATACACGGATTTAATTTGCTTTTGCTTGCTTAATATGAGCGAACTAGCTCGTATTAATAATAATACGGTTCATATATCGGATTACATACTGTAGTTTTATATTTTTCCCTACTAGATGCCTCATCATTGAGATGAGATGTATATTTAGTATATATTTATGTTATATATTGTATTGTAAATTTTTTACGATCGGGCCGCGCAAATAAGACGCTGCCGAAATTTTCCATAAATCTGGGTGTTAGAAAATTTTTGAGAATTTAAAATTTTATAACTTATTATTATATTTAAGTTGTAATTTCCGTAAAACCAGTATCGGAGTAGCATAGTAGAAGTATGGTAACGGTTTTCAAATAAAATTTTAATTATTATAAGTTGATTATTTTGAGAAAATATATCAAATGTTTCTCTTCTTAACCCCTTTTCGAGGACAAAAAGTTTTGAGTGGGGGAGAGTGTAACGACCCTTATTTTTAACTATTTTAAATTATTAAATTTAATGTGATTATTGAATAAAAATTGGTTAGGACGTAGTTATTGAATATAAACTTGAATAAAATTTAAAATAATCAATTTCGAAGACTTAGGTAATAAAAATTATTGAAAAGAAATTTCATATACAAAATGTTTATAAGCAATATCTAGAATTGAATAATAAATGTTGAATTATTCAGATAAAAATAAAATAATTGTTGATAACAAAAAATCATTTTAAATTTAATGATTTACTTATATTTATATATCGGATAATTAAATTGTTTAAATTTAATATTGAAATTATTTAAATAATTGATTGCTGAATTAAATATGAATGAAAATGATATCAAAAGTTGATCTAAATTTATTTAGATAAGAATGATAATTGTTAACTGCTAAAATTGAACTTAAAAGTGAATAAATAGAAATGAGAAATTTTATATTTTAATTAATGAGTAAAAATAGCTATTTTGGCCACTGTTTGGGATTTCGACGAAACTAGTTTCATCGGATCTGTAATGGTGAATTATTGTAGGATTTTAAGTTTCGTAGTGATTAGACTTATTGTTTGACCATGCGAGCTTGAAACGCGTAGAATTTGATTTCAGAATTTAATTAAAATAATTTAATTTGAAGCCATCTTCTGCATACTTTCGAACTAGGCCATGAGGCTAGTTCCATTGCGTTCGAAATAGGGGTATAACATATAGAATGTCAGATGGCACGCTTCATTTGGAGTTTGAGAATTTCGGGCGTTAAAAGTTAGATATTCTCTAAACTATAATAATATATACACTTGCCCTCATCCAACATTTCGTACTCAAAGCCCCTTTCATGTCTCCCCCTTGCTTTTCGCTCCTTCATTTCAAGTAGATCGAAGAAAAGGAAAAAAAAGCAAGCGAACGGCACTGCGGATTTTAGGGTCACGACGTTTTCTCTCGTGCAAGACGTGCACGCGTGCGCAGGAGGCCGCAGGCAGCGATGGCGGGCTAGGGCAGAGGGTTGTAGGCGTTTGAGCAGTGGGGTTTAGGGTTTCACTGCTTTGTCCATGGCGCTAGCGATGCCACGCCCGTGGAGGCGGAGTGGGAGCGTCGGCGGCGGTACTGGCTGAGGAAGCGATCAATAAGAGGCGGATTAAAGGGAATGAAGCAGGTCGCGAGCGACTAGGAAGATGGAGGAGGAATGCTGCTGGGTTATTGTACTAAGGTGATTAGTTTGTTGATTATATTTATTAAGTTTATTTATTATGTTTAATTACATCGTTATACAAATAAAATCGAAATTTTCTCATACGAGGTCCGTTTCGGGTGAAACAAGTTACATTTGATCATATCGTCATTTTCTATAGCATGGAGTGGAAGTGGAATTTATTTGAAGCTAAAATATTTTTAGTTTCAAATAAAAGGTGAGTTTTTTAAACGCTCACAATGTATTAAAATATTTTGTGTTCATTAAATTGATGTCATAAAGTAATTTAAATTTGTTGACTATTGTTTGGTATTGAAAATTTAATTGACATACGAATATATCTGTTCGAAATTTGTAATTGACGATTAAAATAAAACTGGAACTAAATTTCTAGTAAGACACCCGATATTGATAACCACTTAATGGTTGTGATATTATGATTGATTTGGATGTTGTTGCGATGATGATTATTGGTTGATGTATTGGATGATTTGGGTGTTTATTTATTTTATCTATCCTTGTTATCACCCTATAAATTATTTGACAGTATATAAACTGTTAGCACCAAAATTGGTCACTAACACCCTTGAGTAGATTTATGTAGAGAGATTAATGAAGAGAGTAAATTAGGACTGAAAAATAGTGTAATTCAATGAAAAAGAATAACAAAAACGAGAACACCATATTTATAGTGGTTCGGCGTGACTGCCTACATCCACTTTGAGTTTAATCTTTATTACTTTCTCAATTACTTGAATACAGATACAATCCATAAATCAATCACTTGGATCCAAGTTTGAATTAAAAAGAGGAGAGTATAAGAAATAGCAGAGTCTCCCCAGTGTTCCCGGAAAAAAGGGTCCATTTCACTGTGCCCCTGTCCCTCTATTTATAGACGAAGGTGGGTTGGGCTTTCCTGGTGGGCCTGGTAGCTGAATAGCTCGGTCCAAATAGAGTAAACGGCCCAAAGGGAGTAAGCTCTGTGTACCGAACCAGGGAGGCCGAACGGTAAGATGCCGAGCTAAGGCAATGGCGCCGAACGATGCTCTCATGCCGAACGAACCTGGAGTGCCGAGCGATCCAAGGTTGCCGAACCAAGCTAGATGCCGAACAATCGAGGTTCGCCGAACGTACCCTTTAGCCGAACGATACCCTTTAGCCGAAGGATGTTCCTAGGTCGAACGAAGCTGGAATTCCGAACGTTCTTCTGAGGCCGAGCATTCTTCTGATGCCGAGCGAAGCTTGCCGAGCGACGTGCGCGTAACCCTTCTCGCTGAACCATGCCTAAATGCCAAACATGTTGTCCTCATCAAACCCGTATGCCTCCAGGCTCTCTGTGGTCATAATCTTGTCTAGTGCTGATAATAGTGTCTTCAACTGTCGTTTTGTAACCGGGCCAAGATGTCGGTTAACATTTGCCCCCCAAAGCGTGCCGTGTGAAGCAACACAACACGCTTTGAATCAGCGAGTATTCCTTGTCTTCAGAAAGAAATCCATCATGTTTCTTTAATAGTCATTATCCTTCGACTTTATCCTCCCAAGCTGTCATATCCTTCTTTGGCCGTCTTGACGCTTGGTTGATTCCCAATATTATAAATCCAGGGTTGTAGTTCATTAGTGACCACTCGTGTCTGATTCTACAGAGCTAGCAAGCTTCGGCTATCTGATCTAGTATTTTCTCAATAACCCTTAGTGAGAATTTAATTTCTGTTGATTTCAAGAAGTCGGACTTTTTCGGATAGACACATGCACGTTTAGGTACATGTTCTTTCCATTGGCTCTCGAATGTGTTTTATATGCTCATAAGTCGTCGCCAACTCCGTCCAGTTTAATTGCAATTCAATTGCGATTCCTTGTTTGTATTTTCTGTGAAATAAGGGTTGCAATCAGCTACTTGAGGAGTTTTCCAAACCCCACTTCAGTAAAAACTCTATGATTTTGTTCACAGCTTCAACCTTTAGGATTGGTAAGAAGAGGACGTCAATGCCCCCAAGTGGGAAACGGCCGTGGACTAGCCATTTGAGTAATTTCCATCGGTGGGGTTCCTGGATTTTTGCAAACATCTTGCACTTTTCGCATTGTCTAGCATGATCGGCCGTATCTAGATTGATAGTTGGCCAGTAATACCTGTAGCAAAGTATCTTCTTTATCATGGTTTTCCCCCTGATGCTATTACCGCATTCTTCTTCATAGAATTTGCTCAAGATATCATCATGGGCGATGCGCCGAAGCATGGGGATGGATAAACTCCTTTTGACAAACGACTTATTCTTAGATGATTTGGTATGAAGATTTGAGGAGGATCTGTCGTTTTCCATTCCTCCGTTCAGTAAGAATTCCTCATTGTAGATAGTCTTTGATGGGAGTCAACCATGACACCTTTTCATTTTGTTTGCTGAGGTGTGTAATGATGTAATACATGAAGTCGGTTAGTGGCCCTTGGACTTGGTCGAGATAAGGAGCAAGACAATGCCCCCTAGCAAGATCAACTTCCTTAAATTTGTATACTACCAATCAAGAATCACAAAAGATATGTAAAGTTTTCACTTCAAATCCTCTAGCAAGTTTGAGGCTGGCAGCCAAGGCTTCATACTAAGCATCGTTGTTTGTTATAGGTAAATCAAGTTTCAGGACGTAGCAGATTGATCGTTCCTCAGGAGTTATTATCATGACTCCTATGCCATAACACTGATTATTGGATGCTCCATCCGCGTACATTTTCCATCTTATGGTTGGTTCTCTGCTACTCTTCGAGTAGTGTTCTGAGGTAGTGCATTTGGGTGTGAGGTCTGCTGATTTCCGTCCTTAGATAGCCCTTCGAGGGAAATAAGTGATATCGAATTAGCTTAGTTTGATATTTTATTTAAGTAGTCTTTCAGACGTCTCAGGTTATTGTATGCCCTGTCGCAACGGCTGGTAGGCATAGACGTTGATGGATTGAGCCTAAAAGTAAGAGTGGAGCTTTCATGGTGAAATCAATAGATATTATGCTAGCTTTTGTAGCTTCGGGTTGATATCCAATGCATGGCTCGCGATAGTTAATGAAATCACATATGCTTGTCAGAATGGGTTCAAGGGAACATATCATCATTTATTCAGAAAATCCAACTAATTCTTTTATCATCACTACACTGAGTTGTGATCTGATATTCAGCACCCGGAAAGGGTCGCCATGGCTGAGTGTAATGTCGACCGTCACCTTAGCAGGTGCCATCCCAGATTCTTTGAGTATAGATGTAATTATTTTGCATAACATTCAATGTGAAATATGGTTGGGACGACCAATAATGATGGTTGCTCTAGTCTAACCCTAGAGTCTTGTCATGAGTTTTTAAGTCTAATAGCGAAGGACTCTGAATGCTCTAATAGATTATCAACAAATGGCCAAAGATCAGGCTTAAAAGCGCATTGAAGGAAATGTCGAGTGGGGGTCAGCCTCGAGTGGCGTGCAACTATATAGCTGGATCTTGCTATGAGTTTGAATTTGCTTGTGTATTCGAGTAACACACTTTCTATTCAATGCATTCATGATCCTTTACCCGTCCTTCGGGTTGGAGTGAAAGTCAATTGCTCATGAGCTAAGGTGTCAATTCAATGATTCAATCTCTAGGCATCCTTTCGGTCGTCTCCTTGAGCAACTGTAAGCACTATATATAAGTTTTAATAGTGAGCTATCGTAGCCAGTTTTAGGATGACCATGCGTCTTCTCCCAGTCTCGGGTTGATAAATGTACTGCATGGACGGTTAAGTCTCGTCCTAGCTATGTTTATGTTTTCACCTAAGTTCCAAAGACATAGAGGTGATCGGTGAATAGTCGGTTCACATTCATCTTGCTCCTCGCTCGAGCCCCCAGGTCTGGGGCATATACTGATAAGTAGGAAGGCCAGCCACGCCCACTTTAGCTTTACTCTCTTTCCCGTTGAATCGTGGGATCATGTCAATCGATGGGAGACTAGGTCTCACCTATCTCGGATTTTATCATGGTTTCTCATTCCAAGAGGAATACTTCGATGCCACATCAGTTTCAGGGCGTAATTTGGACAGTGGATGGTCATCTACGTCCACTTTGGTTCATGCTCTGTAATCAGTTCTCGGGGTAAAGTTGGCTACAAATGCAGTCGGGTTATGCTCATCCAGTTTCATACTCCTCCTGACGAATCGAATGAGGGTGCTGGAGAATTTTTGACCAAGTATTCATGGTTTACCCTCCTTTCCACACTCTGGAGGTCATAGTTTTTCAAGAAACATCCGAGTCACATTCGTATGTGCTTGGTGCAGATCGGTATTGACCCTCGATCTGAGGTATGATATAGTCGATTGCTCGTAGCTTTGGATGCCATTTCGATTGGTTTTTTATTGAGGCTTCCCTGCAGTCGTTGCTTCAAGTTATAAAGAACGCCACGCTAGAGCTATAGTAAGCTTTCGTATTCAGCTTTTTAGTGATTTGTACCCATGCTCCCAGCATTGATTTGGCCAGGCCACTAGTTGGATGGTCGAACTCCATCCTTAGCGGGTTAATAATCCTTCGGTCGATTCCATGCCGAAGTTTGCGTAATAGAGAATGGTCGGAATCCACTCGTCTATTTATCGATGTTTATACACCACTCTGCATTCTGGTGACTTAGTGTTATTCTCCCCCCGGTTGATTCGCTCCCAATTTGTACTCATGCTTCGGTCCATGCTCCGGGGACTTAGAGATTTGTCGAACGGTTTATGCTTTAGTCCACAGTTCGAGACGCAGGGATTTTTGTCAACTCGTTTATACTCCAGTCCGCATTCTGGGATTTTAGAGTAATCTAGTCTGCTTCTGGGATTTGGAGATTCTTCTCAAGTCTTCTATAGTCTAGTCCGTGCTCTGGGGACTGAGAGTACCGTAGTCCGCACTCTGGGGATGTAGAGGTTTTTTAAGTCGTTTATACTCTAGTCCGCACTCAGGAGACTTAGAGCACTCTAGTCCGCGCTCCGGGGATGTAGAGGTTCTTAGGTCGTTTATACTCTAGTCCGCACTCAGGGGACTAGGAGCACTTTAGTCCGCACTCTGGGGACATAGAGGTTTCTGAGTCGTTTATACTCGAGTCCGCACTCCGGGGACTTAGAGTACTCCAGTCCGCACTCTGGGGACTTGGAGGTTTAAGTCGTTCATATTCTAGTCCGCACTCTGGGGACTTAGCGTACTACAGTCCGCACTCTGGGGACTTGGAGGTTTAAGTCGTTTATACTCTAGTCCGCACTCTGGGGACTTAGAGTACTCCCGTCCGTGCTCCGGGGATTGGAGCGCTTGATGAAGACAAGTCCGGAACCTCCTCCTATACCGACGGGGGTTATGAAGTAGAAATTACAGGCGCCTCTAATCACACATCCGAATTGAGCATGAAGGAGTGGCTCGAGAAAGAGAAGGTCAGGGTCAAGGTCGAGCCCCAAGTTGTGGACTTGGACGATCCTTTGAACAAGCCGTTGAAGGTCATCCTTCTTGGCGGGTCCAAGCCTATGGAAGTTCTCCGTACTTCTTCAGTTGCTACCCCTCTATCAAAGAAGAGTACCAAGGGTAAATGCTATGGAGAGGAGCCGTCCGGAAAGGAGTTGAAGAAGTACAAGAAGTGATTACTATCCTCGTTCAACGAGAGTTAGTTTAAGTCATGTAATTATTTTCATCTATTTCCTTAGTCCTTGTAAATAGAATGTCGACTCCGAACTTTGAAGGGGTTGTAATAGGAACTCATTTCTCATTAAAGTTTAGTTCCTTTTTCCATCTTACAAAAGACTCTTATTGTTCAGTTTTCTTTGTGATTGTGATGTTGATCCAAGCAGTTGTGAGTAACATAGACTTCTCGGTCCATCTTCATATAACTCGGAAACACTTCGGGAGTTGTTGAACTTCCATTCTGTGCTTCGAGCACTTAGAATACATTCTAGCTCGTATGTCAGGGATTTGACAAATTCAAGTCATCTGTGTCGTAGTTCATATTCAGGGAACTAGGAGATCCGAATTGCTTATATTCGAGTCCGCACTCTGGGGACTTGGAGATTCAAGTCATTCATACTCTAGTCCGCACTCTGGGGACTTAGAGTACTCCAGTCCGTGCTCTGGGGACTTGGAGGTTTAAGTCATTTATACTCTAGTCCGCGCTCTAGGGACTTAGAGTACTCCAGTCTGCGCTCTGGGGAGTTGGAGGTTTAAGTCATTTATACTCCAGTCCGCGCTCTGGGGACTTAGAGTACTCCAGTCCACACTCTGGGGACTTGGAGGTTTAAGTCATTTATACTCTAGTCCGCACTCTGGGGACTTGGAGATTTGAGTTGTTTATACTCCAGTCCGCACTCTGGGGACTTAGAGTATTCCAGTCCGCACTCTGGGGACTTGGAGGTTTAAGTCATTTATACTCTAGTCCGCGCTCTGGGGACTTAGAGTACTCCAGTCCGCACTCTGGGGACTTGGAGGTTTAAGTCGTTTATACTCTAGTCCGCGCTCTGGGGACTTAGAGTACTCCAGTCCACGCTCTGGGGACTTGGAGGTTTAAGTCGTTTATACTCTAGTCCGCGCTCTGGGGACTTGGAGGTTTAAGTCGTTTATACTCTAGTCCGCGCTCTGGGGACTTAGAGTATTCCAGTCCACGCTCTGGGGACTTGGAGGTTTAAGTCGTTTATACTCTAGTCCGCGCTCTGGGGACTTAGAGTACTCCAGTCCACACTCTGGGGACTTGGAGGTTTAAGTCATGTATACTCTTGTCCGCGCTCTGGGGACTTAGAGTACTCCAGTCCGCGCTCTGGGGACTTGGAGGTTTAAGTTGATAGTAGTCGTATTTCCACTCTTTGATTTGTATTCATCTACCGTATCGAGGCTAATGTTGTCGAATGAACAGTCGAACCACGTTTGCTCATGGAATGGGATCTTGCCCCCAGCCCAAGGGACGAAATTTGAAAAATGGACGATCGATTCTCGTCCGCTTGGTAATTATAGCTCTTCCAATCGAGTCAAGGAAGGAGGTATATGACAGATGGTTGGATCACATCCGTGTTGGGTTAGATAGCAGAATCTCTTACAATTTGCTCCGTATCTCCTTCTTTGTGTTGAAGGCAGGATTTGGTGTGTAGATGATCAAATCACGTCCACTCTAGATAGATCTTGGCGTCACTGAGCTTCAGAAGAGGCCTCTGTATTTTGTCAAACTTTGTTCTATGACTTGATTTGAGTGGGCGATCAGGCCATACTAGTTCCAAGCCTTGTTCAGGTCTCCGAGTCAAACGTGGAGGTCAATGAATAGATGGTCAGTCATGTCGACTTTATATTTGGGCTCTAATCGTAATGAGCTTTTCAATCTCTAGTTCTTGGCCCTAAATTAAAGGCACATGATTGATGATGAGCGATTGAATTATTCTCATCTAGATGTACTCCACACGTCCGATCATGGTCTGCGTGAATTGGTTGGTGACCAAATCTGAGTATCCAATCTCCTGCATCGTTTTGAAAGTAGTTTAGTTAAAGTTAGTCGTAGTTCATAGAACAATTGAAATAGAAATGGAAATGATTCAAAGAAGATTATGATAAATCTCATTGATAGATGAAGTAGCATCGTGTGCTTGCTATTCGACTTTTGCCCTTGGCTCCTTTCAAAGGGATGTCGGCCGTCAGCAGTCCAATTGATAATCATAGCCCTTTATTAATAGGCATCGGATATTCGCTGCCCGCCATTCTGCAGGACATGTACATACTATTGAAGCTTTACTTTCTAGATCAGCTTTTTGATCACACCTCGGAGGTGTTTGTAATCGCCCGTGTTGGGATCAGTGAGCATTTGGGAATATACAACATTCCCCTGATTTTCTTTAGACTTTGGTGTACTCTCTCGAGGTTGGTTTCCAATATCACTCCGAGTCGTGAGTCTTCAAGTAGAGGTTGTCAATTGAATCTTTCAAAGAGCATATGAGCCAAATTTTGAGGTCTTGTTTCGGCTACTAGGATCTACATCCTTAGTCAACGGGCCTTCATTGTTATTTTCCTTAGTCTGTTCTGCTCCTCCACACTTTGATTTAGATTCATTATTGTCATAGAGACAATCCATGGTCGTTGGAGGCTCTCCAGCTAACCGGCTGCTAAAATATATATGGAGGTCGATTATCCTCAAGTGATCAATATAATATCCCTTTGAGAGTATCGTTCGAGTAGTAGTTGTTTGTCCGCTCCCTTGTTGTCGTTCAGAAGCTGTCGCTAGATCCTCTATGCCCCGGTCGATCAGGGGATGTAAGGGAAGTAGATAGAATGTTCCTTTATTAAGTTGAGTTTTGAATTCACTATAGGGGTCGTATAAGAGACCGGTGTAACTTAAGTTTGGAACGGTCTGGATGCCGCTCGACATATACAATACCGTTCGGCATTATAGAGGTGGTCGGCATAGAGGTATGTTCGGCCTGGAAGAGCGTTCGGCCTAGAGGTATGCTAGGCCTGGAGGAGCTTTCGGCCTAGAGGATCGGCCAGGAGTGTTTGGCCAAGATGGATCGGCCAGGAGTGTTCGGCCAAGATGGATCGACCACGAGTGTTCGGCCAAGACGGCTCGGCCACGAGTGTTCTGCCAAGATGGTTCGGCCAGGAGTGTTCGGTCAAGATGGATCGGCCAGGAGTGTTCGGCCAAGATGGATCGACCACGAGTGTTCGGCCAAGACGGCTCGGCCACGAGTGTTCTGCCAAGATGGTTCGGCCAGGAGTGTTCGGCCAAGATGGATCGGCCAGGAGTGTTCGGTCAAGATGGATCGGCCACGAGTGTTCGGCCAAGATGGATCGGCCACGAGTGTTCGGCCAAGTGTAACTTGGCATACACCTTTTCTGCAACGATCGGCATAGACTTTTTCTGGGGCGATCGGTTGAATTGCCTTTAGAGGAGGGTCGGCCTTCATTCAACATGAGTGCAAACTTTAACATCCAATCGCCAAATCTTGCGTACATCAGTGAATCCAATCTACGGCTATCAGCTTCTTTTAGATTTCTTTCAAATCTGAGTAGAATAGGAAGTTTTCTATTAGACAACTGGATCTATCTCGCGAATATGGAAATCCAATAGTAGATGATGAGATCCAATCAAGCTGAGAATTCAATTCTCAGTGAAAGCACCAAAATGTTAGCACCAAAATTGGTTACTAACACCCTTGAGTAGAGTTATGTAGAGAGATTAATGAAGAGAGTAAATTAGGACTGAAAAATAGTGTAATTCAATGAAAAAGAATAACAAAAACGAGAACACCAGATTTATAGTGGTTCGGCGTAACTGCCTACATCCACTTTGAGTTTAATCTTTATTGCTTTCTCAATTACTTGAATACAGATACAATCCGTAAATCAATCACTTGGATCCAAGTTTGAATTAAAAAGAGGAGAGTATAAGAAATGGCAGATCTCCCCAGTGTTCCTAGAAAAAAGGGTCCATTTCACTGTGCCCCTGTCCCTCTATTTATAGACGAAGGTGGGTTGGACTTTCCTGGTGGGCCTGGTAGCTGAATAGCTCGGTCCAAATAGAGTAAACGGCCCAAAGGGAGTAAGCTCTGTGTACCGAACCAGGGAGGCCGAACGGTAAGATGCCGAGCCAAGGCAATGGCGCCGAACGATGCTCTCATGCCGAACGAAGCTGGAGTGCCGAGCGATCCAAGGTTGCCGAACCAAGCTGGATGCCGAACAATCGAGGTTTGCCGAACATACCCTTTAGCCGAACGATACCCTTTAGCCGAAGGATATTCCTAGGTCGAACGAAGCTGAAATGCCGAACATTCTTCTAAGGCCGAGCATTCTTCTGATGCCGAGCGAAGCTTGCCGAGCGACGTGCGCGTAACCGTTCTCGCTGAACCATGCCTAAATGCCAAACATGTTATCCTCATCAAACCCATATGCCTCCAGGCTCTCCGTGGTCATAATCTTGTCTAGTGCTAATAATAGTGTCTTCAACTGTCGTTTTGTAACCGGGCCAAGATGCCGGTTAACATAAACCATTATCTGAATTATTTCGAATAAATTAAGAAATATGTTGAAATGATATATACCTATGACACTTTATTTTGGATAGAAATGATACATATCCATACCTGAAATTAAATCGAAATAACTGATCACCTAGCCATAGGATAGAAAATTATATACGAACACCGGATTGGTTAAATTTAACAATTTAAATTCTTGGATTTGAATTTATTCAGATGATTCTGTTGTATAAAATAAAATTGAATTGAAATATAGAAATTGAATTAATTTCAAATTTGAGTTTTAAAATGTGAAACTAAATTTTGTTAAACGAAATTTTTTAAAAATGAAATTTGAGATTTTGAAGTTACAGCTGAAATATGATTTAAATTATGGAAATTGATTTGTTTAAAAGATTTGAGCTTTTATTCGAACTTTGAAATAAATCCAAGCAAAAGCGATTTCAGTGGATATTTCAAATTTGAACTCGGGTTGAATTATCTTAAAAGATTTGAACATTAAATTGAATATTGAAGTTTAATTTGATTTAAGTGATTTAAATCAATATTCTAAAATCAAACTTGAATTTATATAAATTGATTTTGTCTAAAATTGAGAATCGAATTGAAATTAATTCAAATTGGAATTGAAATTAATCGAAATTGAAAGCGAAATTGAATTAATTTGAAAACCGAAACTAATGTGAATTGAAATTAGAATCGAAGTTAATTTGAATTGAAATTGAAATCGAGTCTATTTGAATTGAATTGAGATTGAAAATGATTTGAATTGGAATAACTGAATTTGAATCAGTTTGATTGGAATTTGGACCTAGGTCCAGATTTATTGGTAATGGAAAGAGACATTTTGATTTGAAACTATTTTCAAATGAATTGTTTTAATATAAACTGTTTAAAATCAATCTTTTCAAATATTATAATTATTTTAATTTTCCAAGCTATTATACTATATAAAACATTTTCAATACTCAAATTATTTTATATTAAACTATTTTAACCTTTTAAACTACTTAAAAAAAATTAAACTATTTTCTAAAAATTCAAACTGGTCGGAGTGGGAATCGTTTATATTTAAATCGTGGATTTAAATGCGAATTGGGTTAAAATGAAGTTATAACCCGAGTTGAAATTCGAAATTGAAATTTTGAATGAAATGATATTTTCAAGTGAAAATAGCATATTTTAAATAAATATGATATTTTGAAACGAAGGATATTTTTGAAGCGAATATGATATTTTGAGATCCAGTATGAATCGTTTTCGAAATATAAAAATACCAACAGGTGTGTGAAACAATGTTTGGTTGTTAAAGTGACCGGGGCCTTTTATTAGCACGCTCTCTATCAATGTTGGAACCACTTTAACAACTGCGTGAGCGGAGAGACTCCACAATGAAGTTTTGGATTTGGCAACGTTTGATGGATTTGAAGAAAGAGAACGATGATGGATAAACCCCGGCACTTGTGCCAATTTGAAACGACTAAAGCAGGATGGCTTGATAGGGCCAGTGAGGCTAATTACCTCTAGCGTACATCCATTCTTCGATTTCTTTTTGGACTTAGTCCATACTGTTACTCTTGTTGTTGGTTTCGATTGGTGCACCTTGATTTGGGACGACCTCCCTTTGACTCGATATGTTACGGATGGACACGGTGGGTGGTTGGGGCTACAATATGTTACCACCAGCCCTACGACCCGAATTGGTAGCATCCTATATTGGCATTGCTTCACGTGCCTTGTCATATTTTATCCCTATCGAGACCCCTAAGATTTTGGTTTAGTATTGTCGTATCACGAACATCCATATCCCCTGATGTGCTACTGGGGCATTATATGCAAACTGTACGACAATGCTTAAAGACGCGTTATGGGGGATTAATGTAAAACCTTAACGCTAAGAAAAATATTTATTTTACTGATTAGACATTATATATATATAGCGTACTCTACTATATATAAATATTTTGATGGATCCTTAAGAGATGGAAAATCACACAACATCTCTTGAGTTATTGCACGCACATTATACATTAGATATGAGATGTGAAACCATGTAAACATCTCTGACGCTATTGCACTCATGTAATATGTGATATCGATTTGACTCATAGAGGATATTTTAGTTTTGACTCGAGTGTTTTGTCTTTTCATTAAGCTCTGGTCAGCCCTGAGTTTTCAGCGCGTTGAAGATTATTTTCTAGAAGACGAAGATTTGGTTTATTATTATTAATAGTATTATTTCGTCACATTGTTGTTTTGATGTATTGTTGTATTTTATTATTCTGTTGTATGTATGACTATGATAAATTTTGTATAAATTATAATCAAATGTATAGTATAAACAGCTTCATGAATTGTTTATTTAATTATTAGTCATTGCACTGCGAGATTTTGTATTTGTTTCCTTCTTTTCTTATTTTTCTTAGTTAATCCCATTGATTATCTATAATCCAGGTTGTTCGCGTTGGACATGTGTGGATTATTGTCGATTTAAACCTTCCGAAATGTGGGTCGTCACATGCAAGGTCAATCAAGAGACACACAGAAGTCTGCCTAGCTAATTTAGCTACCAGCAGTGTGACTTTAGGGTTGATGTGAGACATCAGCTATGATAAGTAACTATGATGGCGTGAGGTTAGTCCTAATTATGTAGGGTAAATTTTCCTAGCTAATTTGGCTAACAGTACCTATGAATAGTCAGACTAATGTGAGACGTCATCGTGGGTACGAGTCATAAGGCGTAGGACCTGCTTCGAGGTTTTTGAGGTATTAAGTGGTTGTTTAAGGGCCTACCTCTTTACCCCAAGTGAAGAATTAAATGGTCGGGATTGGGTTTAGGCAAGGTTAAGAATATCTCGTAAAGGTGCGCTTGGATAGGAAGTATTAAGTGTCTGAAGAGATTTCTGTGCAATGTCAGTTAAATAAATACCAATGTGGTGTGCGTCTTAGGAATAGGTATTAAATGATGGAGGCCTACCTCAATTGAGGTCTTAAATGGTCAAAGTCTGCCTATTTTCTATTAAAAGGTATTAAGTGACTTAGATTCTATCTCTCACATTGTTAGACATTTATGACGTTGGTTATGGGTTATGGGATTGGGAAACCTTCTTTGGGAATGGAAGGTATTAAGTGGTTGATTGAGAACTCGCCTCCTTTCCTTATATGAAGTATTAAATGGTTTTAAATACGTCAGACATATTACTTTGAAATATACTGCCCAAGTACTGAAATAGCAAGGCTCAAGGTTTTTATTCACTAGACACTTGTTATTCTAATCCCATCCTCATTACAACATAAGTTAGGGAAGGAGTTGATGATGATGATGCTTGAAGATGGCGAGAGTGGAATTTGTAGCAGTTATTATTATTTATCTATTCCTATTATTTTTTATTGTACCCATAAAAATGTATTTTGAACAAAATGATGTAATGTTTGTTAATTGACATTATGTAATGTGTTATGACAATTGATTTGAAAATAAAATGGGCACCTTATTGCTATTATATTTTGTTCGTTCCACTATGAGTTCTAAAAGAATAGCTAGATAACTCTATATTATTTTTCTTTTTACCAACCAATAGTCAGCTTTAGAATGAGTCTAAGTTTAGATGGATCTTTTTTAGGTCGGAATTTAGGCATGTTTCAGGATGGGTTGTTGCATTTGGTACAGAGCTTAGTTTACCCGATCAACGGTGAAAACATACATATGAGTGATGTACTTTTTTTTGAAATTTTTTTCAAAAGGTTTTGCTATAAATATATGTACTTATTTTGAATGTATACCTAACTCTATGAATTTTGATTATAGAAGCAGTTGCAACCATATTCCGAATAGATGATATGGGTTGGAAAAAGTAAATAGAGTTAAATTTATACTCTAACTCTGATTTCTTAAGAGCAGAGATCGTATCATTAGGAGTGGACAAAAAAGAGCATGACCACAATATTGGGAAGCATTCCAAAAGTTGAATAGTACTTGACTTCTTTGCTAGACCTAGATTTCCTCATAATTGTGGACCCTATAAGCATATTGAATAATAGGGATAAAAAAACATAGAAGGAAAGGTTGTAACTCTGAAATTTGATAGGCAATGAATGTGCAATAAGTGAGGAGTTAAAAGAAATTGAATACATTAATGAGGACAATATGGTAATTATGGGAAGGTAAAGAAGAAGTCAATGTGTTATGTTTGAATTAGAAAATATTGTCTTTAGGAAACATCTGTCAGAATAATAACCATTTAATATGGGCAAAGTGACATTTATGGAGGTAATAAATAAAAATGTTGGGTACTGATTAAATATTATAAGGCAGAATATTTGTAAACATCTGGAAGTAAGATGCAAAGGAGGAATGAAACAAGTTTCCATAAGAATGTGTACATTAATCACCACAATAAGACAACTAGATTTTTAAGAGGATTGAGTAGGAAAGTTCAATGGAAAGAACTATTAAAGCCAATATTTAAATCCTACAATATGAGAAAGAATTTGATAAAAAAGTTTTCGAAAACTCCTTGAATGTTATGAAAGAGTTTTTCAAAAGATTATTAAATGAAGATGTTACGTATTATAAGTTGAATTTTTTTAAGAAAACGATTTTAGACGGCTTTGGAATTATACTACCATTTCTAAAAAGTTCGGAAAGGGGATGGTGGTGAAACGTTTAAAAAAAAAGCCGTGGATGATTTTTAATTGTAAACTTAATGACTTGAAAAGTTGAAAAAAAAGAACGTTTGCATTTGTTAACTTCTCAATTAAAAAAAAAATTGAATTAAAAGTTTTCGACTTTTGCATTCTTCATTTTTGGATTCTTATATTTTTATATGATTTCTTCTAATTTATAAATTTGGATGTTCTTTTCCTTGAAATTCTTTTCAAAAGGGCATATAAATGGAAATGACACCTGATTAGAATAGGGGAGTAGAAAACAATAGGATAAGAATGTCTAATAAGATAGCTAGGCGAGACATTCCTGCATAAGGAAATACGGTGAATAATTGCTAAAATTTAGGTAGTATTAGATGTGGAAATTTTAATCTAATGATAAATAACATAGGAGAGGAGTAATAGGAATAATATAGAAGTTATCTTTGTCTACTCATTTTTTTCCATTATGTAAAGTTTTGAAAGGGTATCTTTGAAAATTGAATGGACTTGGATGGTAATTAATATATGAGTTGGATATTTTATGTATAAGGAAAAATATTTATGTAAAGATGAGAATTTTATATACACGTTTTTCCTATTCAAATTTGGGGTTTATTTGAATAAGAATATTATTGGAATTGACAAGAAAAAGATTACGAAAGATTTTAAGAGTTTTGAACAAAGTTATAAAAATATTTGGTTAAACAATAGTATATTTTAGGTAATAAAGAAATAGATGTTGATGTATGTTTTAAAATAATATAACTGTCTTATAACCAAAAAAAAATCTTTGGAATGATAAATGTATAGTATATTATTTTGGAATGATAATTAAGTTTTCAATGTTTTGTGTTAAAATCCAATTTTCAAAAGGAGTAAGTCTTTATTATAGTAAGTTGTTGAAAATGGAAGCTTTTAATGGTTCCTTTTGAAAACCAAGCAATTTTTGAATACTATGTTAACTTTTAAAGAAATAAGTCTTTGATGAAGAAAGTTTTAAAAAGAGAAATTGTTTTTCTCTTTCTTGGAACTAATAATTTTGAATTCTTGATGAAGGTTTCTAAGCTGGTGTTTTCAAAGAGGGAGATCTTGAATTTGGTACTCCATGTTTGTGAAATTTTAAGTTTTACTAGAAATGGGGTAATAAATGCTGATTTTAAATTTAAAGAATTAATTTTATTTGTATAAAAATAGTTTATTTCATATGTTGCTAAAATTCTAGTTTCATAAAGAATAATGAAAACCAAATTTTTATGGAGTAGATAGGAATCACCACCTAGGTAGGACAAACAATGGTTTTTAGGATATCGATTAAATGGGAATAGAGTGTACAACCTGATCTGGGAATTTAATATCGATACCAAACCTCTATTTGAAAAAGTTGCTAAAGTGTAAAGATATTTTAGATCTATAATTGTGTTGTAAATTAGGTTACCCAAGATAGCTTAGAATGTAACATTCCATCTATAATTCTACTCGGACTATATTTGAATTTCAAGACATCAGAAAGTTGGTGTTGGTTAGGTAGCGTGTGATGGTCGTAGGATTTGGAAAGTTGAAAAGGTTGGCACCAAGATCTATTGGGCCTCTCCCAATATTGGGAAAAATAAGAAAACGTGTAAGTTGGTCGGAGTCCATGACATTTTTCATGTTTTGCATTTGAGGAAATGCCTTCATAGTATAGCAATTGTGGTAGAGCCTAATTGATTGGGGAATATTGAGACGGAGCCGATAACGTTCTGTGCCATTGCATGCATTGTGGAGCACGAAATAGGAAACTCCACAATAAAGAATATGGATTGGTCCAAATACAATGGGGAGAAATTCTGGTAGAAGCATGAGGACTTCTCGTCCTAATCTTTTCTCTAGTAAACTTACCTCTCTAAAATTAGGATTTTGGTTGCATTGTGGTTGCTATATTGGATGGTACATGATGGTTACTACACTTTTTCACAATCACTTTACACTCATATAGAGGTTTTATGCATGTTTAAGGTATTTGCAAACATACTTGCATGACACGGTCACACACTCACACTAGGATTGAGCTTATTTTAGTACATCTACGGTACATAATCACATTGCACTTTGGTTGAGTAGATGGACGTAAAGATAACTTGGTTATATAACATGGATGTTATTACCATTACGCTGTTTGCCACTTGGAATTTGGTAAAAGCCGAAATTTGTCCATGAAAGTTGTAACATTGCGTTCGTGGCGAAATTTTGATCTTTTTCCATATATTAATGCCGAAAACGAAGCTCAAACAAAGAAGTTATGGTCATTTGAAGTTTTCAAGTTTAGATTAATTCAAATTCAAATAAATTATCAAATTTGAAATTTTAAAATTAACCGAGATTAGACTTCGGGGTTAAGAAATTGTTAACGTTAAAAATTAAAGTTAAAAGTATAATAAATGAATTAAATAAAACCAACGGTACAAAAATAATTATGTTTTCAAAATAGGCGTTGGGGTCGACCGCGACCTCAACCGGTCGATTGCTAGTGGTAGGCCGGTGCATATATGGTGATCGACCACTCTTGTTCATGGTAGCTAGGGTTTTCCTATCAATGGGCATTCCAGATTTATTCGTTTTTAACATATTTCCATCCAACAGTTCTGGTATGTTTCAATCCCTTTAAATAAGCCCCTGGACTCCTCACTTTTATTCACAAATATTTTAGAAGAATTAGCAGAACTCTGTTAGTTCATCTCTTTTTAGATTCAGAAAACTCCATTAAGGTTTCAGGTAAGAAATCCTATATACATATCTTTGTTTATTATTTAAATTCTCTTATCCTTCAACCTTTCTGAATCTGATATATGCACAAATCCCCTGTTGTGTATATCAATAAGAAGAGATCTGAAGAAGATCGTAGTGGGCATTTCAAATGCAAAAGAGAAGAAAAGCCAAGGACCAACTATGAGTGGAAATCTTAGCATTTATATTTCATTGATCGGTTCAGTATATCAGGGATTTGAATATGCCTCGGAGGTTTTGGGTTTACAAAAACAAAACAGAATAAAACCCCTCAAAACTCCTTCAATTCGAAATGTCAATTCTTGTTAGAATTCTCAACTATTTACATTGAATTGTCGGAATTATATAGTTTTTGCAGCTTTTGATGATTTCAAAGTCTATTCCACTCCTCCTTATTCGTTGATTTGATTATGAAAATTTTCTAATAAAATAAGGGTGTAAAGTATGAATCTTACTGGTAGTTTGCACCACTTATTCCACAAAACTTAAATAGAAATTCCCCTGTTTTTTTGGTGTAAAAGAGGAATTAAATAGAAGTTGCAATTAGAATTGCAGTTTCTATAGTTAATGTTATTTCATTGGTTTGATGTAATAAATTGAGTTTATATTTTTGTATACAAGTCTATTTATTATAGTTTTGGATATAAGTATTGAATTCTTGTTAAGGGTATTAGAATCCTTTGTTATGGATATTAGAAATTTGACATCATTGATAATACGAAAAAAGACTTGTATTATTGTTGTTAAAAAGGAATTGACATTTAATGCTAGTTAGGGCGTAATCTTCGCATGCATAGAAAATAATAAGTGTGTATTTATTTATATTTTAATTACCATAATAAACCTATGACTATAACGTAAAACTGCATAGTTGATTAGGTAATAATTTTCATTAAATCCCCCTTAGAAAAGTAATTGATTGTTAAGGCGAAATAAGAAGGAATTCTTATACAACCTAATTAACGGACACACTGAGGTATGTGATAATATATTAAGGGTGTTAGAAATATGACAAAGTCATAGTGATGCAAGGTTAGTAAAGAGACACATGGAAGTTTGTCTAGCTAATATGGCTAATAGCAGTGTGACTTTGGGAAGAATGTGAAACATCACCTATAATAAGTAACCACGATGACGCGAGGTTACTCCCAATTCTATAGGGTAAATCTGCCCCACTAATCTAGCTACCGGTACCTACGAATAGTCGGACTAATGTGAGTCGTCACCGTAGCGTACGGGTCGTGAGGCATAGGACCCGTTTCAAGGTTTTGGAGGTATCAAGTGGTTGTTTAGAGGTCTGCCTCTTTTCCCCAAATGAAGTATTAAATGGTCGGGATTTAGTTTAGGCACAGTTAAGGATATCCCAGAAAGTTCTGCTTCAATAGGAAGTATTAAGTGTCCGAAGAGATTTTCATGCAATATTAGCTAGATAGATACCTATGTGAAGTCCGCCTTGAGAATATGTATTAAATGATGGGGGCCTGCCTCAATTGATGTCTTAAATGGTGATAGTCTGCCTATTTTCCATTAAAAGGTATTAAATGGCTTGGGTTCTATCTCTCATATTGTTAGACATTTGTGACGTTGGTGTTGGGTTATGGGATTGGGAAATCTGCTTTAGTAATGGAAGGTATTAAGTGGTTGATTGAGGGCCTACCTCCTTTCCTTATATGAATTATTAAATGGTTTTAAATACGTCAAACATATTCTTATTTTGAAATATACTGCCCAAGTACTGAAATAGCAAGGCTGGGTTTTTATTCACCAAACACTTATTTTTTTTTTGACTCCCTCCACATTACAACACAGGTTAGGGAAAGAGTTAATGATGATGATGCTTGAAGATGGCAAGAGTGGAGCTTGTAGCAGTTATTATTATTTATCTATTCCTGTTATTTTTGATTGTACCCATAAAAATGTATTTTGAACAAAATGATGCAACGTTTGTTGATTGACATTATGTAATGTGCTACGACAATTGATTTGAAAATAAAATGGGTACCTTATTGCTATTATATTTTGTTCATTCCGCGATGAGTTCTGAAAGAATAGATAGGTTGCTCTATATTGTTTTTATTTTTACCAACCAACAACCAGCTTTGGAACGGGTCTAAGTTTCGATGGGCCTTTTATGGATCCGAATTTAGACTTGTTTTAGGACGGGTTGTTAAAACCTTCGAGCCTCCAAATATTCTAATTTTTTACATAGAAATACTTGGATATATGAAGGAGATTACGACTAAATTTGGAGTGGTTTGTAGATTATTTGACGGTCTTAATAAAATTCAAGTAAAAGGACTCGGTAAATCGACAAGACAACACATACTCATTTTTTGTCTTTAAAGCTCACCTTTAAGAGTTGTTGTAGCTCAACAATGATTCTTTACCACCGTCATAAATTGTCTAAGCTCTTTACTTCAATCCATAAGCGTGTAGCGTAATAGCATTCGATATTTCTTTAATAGAGCCTGCATTGACATTAAATAAGCCATATCCTTTATCGTATAACTACTTAATATGAATCATATAACTACTTGACCTAAACTTACTCAATAAACACATTTGTAGCATTATTATATGGTTGTTATCATAAAAACATTAGAATCGTGTTTTCAATGGAAGTGATAGTGATAAGACTATACCTTTTTTAGTGACTAATCATCCTAATTTCCATTACAAACACAATGATATATATGTATGTATGTATGCATGTATGTATGTATGTATGTATGTATATCACAAATCATTTTGACCTAAATACCACAGTAAAATTTTGACTGTACTTTCCCTTATCCCTATATCATATGCACAAGAGCATACACAGGGAACGTAAAGAAATTACCATTAAAATTTTATGAATCATTCAAGCAGAAATGATTAACAAAATGTAGATATTATTGTGTTTACTACTTGTCCACTTATGGGAAAAATCAATTAAATATTATATTAAACAAATATCAATGTCTATTTCAATAAAAAAAGATATCGACATGACGATCATATGCAATATTTGTCGGACGAGGCCAAAACATCTAAGGGATTTCACAATATATGAATGTCATATAAATAAAATGTTTAAAAGTAAATTGTTATCTCAAGATTTAATCAATTTCACTTAATTGTAAAATGACAACATTGAGATTTTATTGTACTGCCAAAACTAAAAATGAACCCAACAAAGGAAGATTAGACTAACAAATCCTAAAATCGACTCACTGTTGAAATCAGAAAAATTAGATAACTGAAAGGAGATCCACGAATGTTATATAATGTAGGAATATATGAAACTAAATAAAAAGCAAAATCAAAGTAAACAGAAAGCATAAAAAGACAAGTTTGACTTAAATAACCTCAGGTAAAGTGGTTTCTACCTAAATCAAAAGATCCGGTTGAGATGTTTGGAACAAGAGTAGATCAACAAAGATTGATAATGGAAAGCCTTTGGCTAACCTTTAGTTTATCTAGTGAAAAGAGTGAAATTAAGAGAAGAGAAAAATGAATAATATAATTAAAAGGTAGAAAATGTAACTTGTAAAAAAAAGATCGACAACGTAAGTTCAACTTCGTTGATGAAGCTTGAGTGAGTGGTTGATAACTTTGGTTTTAAGCTAGGATAGTTGTGGTGGAGAGTAGTGACTTTGAGGCTAGAGCGATGACGTGGTGATGACGCTGGTACAACGTCGCATGGCGATTGGGGGAAGGAGGGGTGGGTTAGGATTTTCGTTATTTTTTGTTTGGTAAGTAAAATTAATTATCATAACGAAAGTCAAAGAGGATATAAAACATTGGTCTGTTAAGGTGTATGAATTTCTTACGCTTTTCTGATGCCGAATTACCTTTTAGAAAAGAAGAAGAAGAAGGCATTGAAAATTCCTAGTCTCGCTTCCTGTAATATGGCTTAGGAAAGACATTGGACTTTCATACGTCCTGCTTATGATAGGTGTATGGAGTAAGAAATTTCGATAGCTTCCCTGCCAAATTTACACCTTTGACATTTCATATGCCCCTTTTATGTAGTATAGGAAAGCCATACATAAATTGACGTTTGTATTTTGTTATTTCTCTAGCGGTGTTTGATTTTCTTTGATATTGTAAAGTCATCACTATTGAGAGCATGTTCATATTATCACCTTTTAATTTTTTGAATCAAGGTTTCTTAGTTATCAAAAGATGATAGTTTTTCTCCATTTTTGAATCAAGGTTTCTATGTAGTATATGTGTAACTAGCTACATGCTATAATACGGCCATATAAAGGTAAAGGCTTTCCACTTCCACGGGACTAGATAAAATGAGTGACTTTTCCAAATTACTCTTCAGTTCTTTAAAATATTTTCGGCAATCCTCATTTAAATAAATGGTAATATTGTGATTAATTATTAAAATGAGATTTTTCAATTAGTAGTCTATTTTATTAAAACTATTGTGAATTACTTTTATTTTTAAAAGTTGTATTTAATTTTATAAGATGTTTGAATATCAATAGAAATGAGAATTTTGGGCATGTTATTTGTGTTGGGAAAATTAAAGGAATCAATGTTGTTTAAATAAAACATTGTTCATGCTTAAATTGGTATTTAATAAGTGATAAAAACACAATAAGATTAGTATCACTTCTCCTAAAATTTGTAACACCTTGTTGTTGGGTTCGCACCCAAACCCTCTTGACCAATGGAGGAAATAAGAAACAAGTATGTATACTTGTTTCTCATTTCTCATTTCGGCTCTAAAACTTGAAAAAAAGTCCTCTCTATTTTTAGACCCCATAAACTAAAATCCTACTCAAATTCAAGTTAAATCAAAGGGTAGTTGGCTAATTATCGAAGATAACCAACTCAGGTAATTTCTTCTATCCTATATCGCATCTATTGGAGTTTTAATTTCAATTTTATCTTGAATTAGTAAACTTTTTTTGCAATTTATAAGAATCAAACCTAGGTATTGTGGCTGAGAGGTGATAGCCTAGGTGAATCTGGATTCTAAGCATTAATTCAAGTTAAAATTTTGTGAGTAATCCTCACACTTCTAGACTACATTGGATGATTATGGTTGTTGTTGTGTTGCTTGAATATACGCTGAATTTGGATCCAATTTTTGTATGATATCTCTAGCTATATGAAAATTCCTTTCTAGCTTGCTAGAAATCCTTGTCAAATGATCTTATAAATCATCAACTTGAAGTTGTTTGATTGCTTGCATGATAGCTAATTTAGTGTAGTAGAAGTTTAGACTCAATTGAGCGAACAAATCACCACCAACGGGCAATCGGAGCATCATCGGCGATGCCAGGGGCTTAGTCTAGGCATGCTAACTGGTGCATCGGTCATGATGACCGGTGGACCGGTCATGACCTTGGTAGAGACGCAGACCATGCTGTTTCGGGCTCTGTTTTCTCCCGTTTACTCCTTCATTCGCCCATTTGATCGCTTGAACCCAATCATTGATATTGGTGTTGTTTTCTATGTTATTTATGGATTTTGATTTATGAAACTAAGAATTCATTTGAAGTTATTATACCATAGAAATGTTCTGTTGATCTTGGGAGTAAGACACACTTTTGATGCATGTTTTCAAATCGAATTCATAAAAGGTTGATTTCTAAATCAAACCATTTTATAAAAACCTTTTTTTTTCAGTTCAAATCTAATTTCTATGTAAATAGTTTTAGATATACATATACTGCTATTCTCTTTGAAAATGGTTTTAAAAATGATTTGGAGCAATGATTTGAAAAGTGTACTTATATATTTCCGTTATAAACCAATATTTTACTAAAAATTATTTTTAAGTGAATAATTCTATAAAAATTGCATGGAATCAATCAAATGAGAATTAATTTAAACGTTTAAATAAAACGAGTGGTATGGAACACTAGCATTTGTTTTATCGGTTAATTCTTAGACTTGCTCGACCGAACCATTGCTACACACAAGTGGAGTTTACTATTGTATAGTAAACATTTAGGTAAACCCGTGTGGTATGGGACACTTGGTCGTTATCTATTCGATTGTTATATGAAAGTATTTAACACTTTTATCGATGAGTTTATGACTCGCCTTCGGAGTTTATAGGACTTGTTCCTATCTTGGAATTTATAGGTCCCGTACCTATCTTAATGTTTATAGGACTTGTTGCTGTCTTAGTGTTTATAGATCTCGTACCTATCTTGATGTTTATAGGTCGCGTACCTATTTTGGAGATTATAAGACTTATTTTTATCTTGATTTTTATAGGTCTCGTACCTATCTTGATGTTTATAGACTTATATGTCTATCTTGGAGTTACATGCATGTAGGTGAATTTATTTCACCAATCTTGGAGTTTTGCACCTCCCCCTTTTATGAGATTTCTGGATTTCTATTTGTGATTTCTGGAATTGATGTCATGTGTGTTATCACTAGAAGTTTAAGGGATCTTCTTGTAGTAGCTATCTTGAGTTTGATATTTGGTGATTTCATTCTTGAAGTTTTGAAGAATATTTGATATTTGTCAATATATGACTTGATGACTATACTTGAGTTCTAGTTCACTTTATATATAATTCATTTTGCTAACTCATTCCTTATAGTCTAGACTGACCAATTTATTATTTTATAATACTCGAGTTAGACCGAGATATTTTAAGTGCTTCGGTTTGATAGTTCTAGAGAGGATTTACTCCAGTTATCTAGTTATCATTCATCTTATCCTCATCTCGTATATATGTACATATTCATATAGTGCTGTATATAGTATAGAGCCTATATTCTTTTGTGTACATATTTGTTTCAGGAGATGTAGTACAGAGGTATTATATGGATCGTTTTGACCACAATCTTGTATTTTATATATGCATGTATTTGATTTTGATCAGCTTGTACTATTTGTATTCCGTTGTGCATATTCTGTGATCTGTGATTCTGTGATTTTTATTTATCATATATTGTTCTGGATTATAGCCACCATAGTTTTGATTTAAGCCTGGATTGCATACATTGATTTCACTTGATTTAAGTTTCTCTTCCACTTTTTCCTAGTAGCTCACTTTAGCTTGTTGATCACTTCTCCTCTTTTGCGGATTTTAGGTAAGTTTATCTTACTTCCAGTGTCTTCGACGTGCTTCGGTGTCAACTTTAGTTATGGCATTGGAAATGACTTTGACAACTTCGAAGTTTCTATGTGCTAGCTCTCCGCTTTGCTTATTTAATGGATGCATGCGACAACCATAATCTATGGCATTAGCAGCTTCTACTATGAGGTTCGAGGTCCTTTAAGGTGGATGATGATACAAATGTGAGTATGAAGCAATGATAATCACAAGGCTGTATCGATGACTCTATGGATATTGACGGTATTCACCATCAACATTGCTTAGCATAGACGCACAACATCCTCCAAATGCTAATAAAACGTGTTGACGAAGTGAGGTGTTGATCATTGATGAAAAGCGGTGTAATTGATGAAGGGCGAAGCCATTCTATATTTCTTTGGCGTTAATGACCCTTGGTGTCATCGTAAAGTGATACTTTCGAAGTGTCGTGAAGTGTGGTACGATGTATATAGTCTTTGACACTAATCCGAGATGATGTTTTACTTTGATTTCAACATGGATGAGATATAGATTGACCTGACCACGTCGCATATCTTCAATATGGATGCCGACATCCATTGTGAGAGACTTGAAACAAGTTTCCTCTTGTCAATGTTATTCACGAAGTGCTCTTAGTTTCGACATTGTCAACAACATTATTACTCTTTAGATTTTGATATAATCTCTTGTGCTTATCCTCTCTTGGAAATTATATGGATAACACATAACAATAGTGATAGAAACACACAGGTTAGTTAAAGGCAACAATAGTGATACTACTTATGATGTCCGCATTAGTGATGCTAAGCCTTGGATAATTCATGTGCTAATTTTCACATATGCAGGGACATGAAGTGTTTTTCTTCCTATGAACATGATTAGGACCGCCAGTGGAATAGAGCTATCAGTTTATGATATTGGATCTGTCTACTTTCGTATGCATGATGGTGTTTTTAGAGAGGTCTCGAACATGAGATACATACCTACTAGTTTACATAATCTCATTACTCTTGGTCCATTGGATCATCATGGTGGGACACATGAGACTCGAGATGGAGTTTTAAGAGTGATGAACAGTGGTCATATTATGATGAGAGAAGTATTAAATGATGGGAACCTTTATAGACTGGTTGGTCATGTAACGACCCACTTTTTTGAACAGTTTAGGCGGTCAATTAACCACATATGATCCACTCAAATTGAATGGAAATGCTGATAGTTAAGGGAAAGAAAGAAGAGAAAGAAGAATAAAGAAGAATAAAGAAGAGAAAGAAAACTAACAACACAGAATCTCACGGCGGAACAAATAATCTATAATATATAACAAATCTTTACACAAAACTAAACTGTAATGTATGTATATACAGACATCAATCAGAGTATACTAACCTATTTCAGCCTAACAGTTATAACAGCCCGTTCTTACAGTTGCTGAATACAACAATGAATGCAGCAAAAAATAACCATACACGTGATTACGTCTCTAGGCCTCTAGCTCGTCTCCCAAAGCTCCAAAGCTCCAACTAAATCTATAATATGCTCGGCCTGACTTGAGCATTATAATAAAATAACATCTGAGTCAGTCTAGAAAACCAGCATGAAGACACACACCCAAATAGATTTTAACATTATAAAAAAAAATTTGAAAATAAAAAGTATCTCGTAAGACCACGCCGCACATAAACATGGACGTGTTTTTACCTTACGATAACCAAAAAATTTCATAGGAAATTCTCCGATATTATAATAGTGCCTAAGATACAAATACTTATTAATCTTAGCTGAAATTGTCACATTAATTAAATTCCAGCATACTAGGTTTTACAATCAAAACCGTAAAGGCATGTATTGGAGATTGGATTCCATACTATGAAAATGTAAGGCTTTCGAAGGTATATCTCTAGATAAAATGCACCGGGGTCTGACAAGAACATCTTGTACCCCTGCCACACAGGACTGGCCAACCACTTGACTAGTAGTAACGAATATGATCACCCCATTCATTAATGGGTCACAAAGCATACATGAGTAAATAGTAATCGATCAAGATTCGACTGACCATACCTAGATAGGAACGACCCACTTGGCCCTGCTGCATGCTCAATTTTTTTCATTTCCCGATTGATGAAGCTCGAGGCTACGTTTTACCTTTATATAGCACTTCCCACTTAGAATGCTAACATTGCCCTTCAGGTCATGATGCAATACCAACATTGATCCATACAAGTTCGTTCTAGGACTGAACAAAATGCTCGAGAGCTTTGTCTTCAATTCCATTACCTTCAAGATATCTTCACTTCGAAACACTTAAGTTGGATCGAAGTCGTTTTCAGATAACATATCCGACCTGGGTCTCTTTGAAAACTAATTTTCGATAATTCTCGATAAACTCAACCCTGGTTCTTTAGGAAATACATAGTCAAAGATAAGATCAGAGATCACCTCCTAATCGTTAGTGGATGGATTTCCTTATCACTTATCCTAGAAGAACGAAATGAGATTTATACGCACGGTACAACATCATCAGAGATCATTATGCCATATAACTCACGTGTTTCTCCTAGATATTTCCAAATTTACGTTTTGGGTCCAAATTCCATAGTCGGTTATTTAACCATCAAATAACAAACATTCAATCAAGGATTTAATTCTATAGGGAAAACCAAAAATGGTTAAGCACACAAGCAACCACTAACCTCCTTTTAATTAAATTTTCATAAATTTAATTCACTTTGTAAATATTTGGATCAAAATCTTTTTTTGTACACACACACACACAAACATATATATATATATATATATATCCACAAACCCCAATTTCTCAGTAGTTGGGAAAATATCCATATACTTATCTTAACGGTCTAAGTACATTCACCAACATTGGAAAAGTTTTCCTTTTTTATACAACTATATGATCATTTATAAACTCCATTATACATCCACAAACCATTTATAAAACTCCTTTTATAAATCTATAACTCATTTCTAAAATTCCTTTATAAATATCTAAACCATTTATAAAACTCTTTTACCTTTTTAATCGATCTTCCTTTACGTTTTCAAAACATGAAATAAGATTCCTCTTATAAAAACCACATTTGTTTATAAAACTCCATTTATAAATCTCGAAAATAATTTAAATAATTCTAATCATTTACTTTTAAACACTCCTATATAATAATAAACATTTTAAATAAATAGTAATTAACTTCAAAACATATAATAATAACAACAATATAATAAACAGTAATTAATTTCAAAACGTCTTATAGATAATAACTAATAATTTCAAAACACACTTAAATAAATGATAATAATTTATCTTCAACATTATTATAAATAGTAATAATTAATTTCCAATTATTAATAAATCATTATAAATTAATTTCAAACCATATTAATTATTTGAATAATTAACTTTCTCAAAGTAGTAAAATATTAATAAATATTTTTAAAATAACATTAAATATAAATAACTAACTTTAAACAATATTAGTTACAAATAAATAACTGTTAACCATAAAATTCACATAAGAATAAAGGTATAAAAGAAGGCTTATAAAGTGATGGGCTCTATAGGAATTGAAAATGTTTCACCAAAGTTCAAAAGCAGTTTTTCGAAGGAATTGAGATGGCTTTCGAAGGAGTCGCAAACGCTAGGTGTCATTACAAAAGACAAGTAGAACATAATCTTTCGAATGGGTAGAAAAGAAGGCTGGGTTACCCTTCCGCCTCATCTAGACCTTTCAACGCAGATGGATTCACATATATAAGAAAGACTAATATAGATTCGAAACACTTTTCGAAGGTACTAAACGATAGGCTCGCATAGAAGAACCAATTCCTAAAAAATAGTGGGTTTCGTCATTGTCAACCTACTACTTGAAGAAATGATTCCAATACACACCTTTTGAAAGTAAGAACAAGCCTTTCGAAATGGTTGGAATCCTTTGAAGGCATGATGAAAGCTCTATATGAAGACCCAGTGTCCTTTCGCTAAGATCCAATCATCATTCACCATTCCCTTCGAAACTATGTGAAAGCTCAACTTGTCTCTCACTTGCAACAGTATAACAACACAAAGTAAAGAGCGCTCCTACCTGCTTTTTCGATGAAGTCGGAAGCAACAAAGTAAAAGAGACAATCAAACTTTAACGGCAGCGGAAGGTTGCCAAGGCGATCCTTTCAACTGGGTCGAAAGGTGTAAAATGAAAAGGTAGAGGCGTAAGAATGGATGAAAAAGGCTAAAAGAAAAGCCTTTCGACCGCATCGAAAGGGGGCACAAAGAAGGACGAAGTAAAGCCTTTCGATCACGTCGAAAGGATGCATGCGGAAGGTTGAAGGAAGGCCTTTCGACTGAAGCGGAAGGATGGGCGTGAAAGGGGGCCAACATGCATTTGTAAATACGACCCTAGGGGTTTGAGTTTGGGGATCGAAAATTGGAAATTCTAAACTATTTCTTAGTAAATCAAATCTTTGTAACTCTAAATTAATTTAGGGAAAGCTCTCTTACTTGTAACTCAATTTGGATTAATGCTAAAAGAGGAAGCACATGGATTCAATAAAGATTTTGACCATAAGAAGGATCATTTCATCCATTAGCTTCACTAATGATCAATTGCACATGATGCTTGCTTATCTTCTCAATTCCTATTTGACTTATGTGATACAATGAGATCAATTGAGATAATATGTATACGAATCACATTATTATCGTGTTTAATGATATCAAATGTTAAACAAAGATGATGATAGTGTTTCAAAACTAATAAGTTCATGGAACTTATATTGTACGAGATGTTATTCCATTGCATATGGGACGTAGAGCTCGTGTAGTGTACATTAAGTCCACTTCAAAAGAGCAAATACCCTTTCGACCTGATCGCAAGGGACGCTTCGAAGGGGATTTGACGTGTGAATACTAAATTATGCTAACTAGACTAATATCTTCGAAATACACATAAATTACAGTACATATAACCTTTCCGAAGAATTTCATTCCAAAAGAGCAAAATCAATATCATCGAAAGCGCATTCTCTTTTTTAAGGGCAGAATGGTCCTTTCGACAAAATAAAAAGAGACAAATATTCGACATGAATAACCCCTTTTACTCACTCAAAAAGGGGATTCGAATGTGGTGTTCTCTTCTTAACCATCATTTCAATAGGGTTGATTGGACTTACTAATTACAATTAATATTTTCATGAGACCGGCTTATGCAAGCAATCTGTCCTAGTCAACTAATTTGAAATGGGTTTCGAGGAGTTGTCACTTCTAAAAACTTTCATTTGAAGTGTTAATAATATTTCATGTTAACCACTTAGCTTCGGAGATGTTGACAAGTTTTCTTGTTAACGTAACTTTAAAACAATATTAATTATATATAAATAACTTTAAAAAAATATTACAATATTAATTATAAAAACTTTAAACCAATATTAATTATAAACAAATAACCTAGAATAAGATAGATAAATAGGTTGGAATAAATGAGAAATTAAATCCTTTAAAACAAAATATTTTCAAAACCAAATTTCGGATTTAAAATCATTTCCTGTGTCAAAACCCATTTCCAACTCAAATGGAAATTTATAGTATTTTCAGAATACTAATTTAAGGCCAATAGCTAACAAACGCTTAACCAATATCAATATTGATTTCCTATCACTACAGGGTTTTTAGTTGCTCATATAACAATGTCATAACCATTAAGGTTAACAATCAGGTTTGATATTCCAAAATTATTCAACAAAATATTATTAAAATAAATGGAGAGGAATCCCACTGGATTTCTTCAACCTATTTCCACCTATATCACAACTTTTGTGTGTGTGTGTGTATAATCAACAGTGGTGAGGAATCCAGTTGGATCCCTCCAACCTGTCTCCCTACATCACAATCATTACATCACAATCATTACATGATTATATAACCAATATCAGACCCCACATCAACACTTCCGCCTTCCCAAATCAAATCGCAACATGACCAAGCTCCTACATCGACCATACAGGTTGCGACGACCAAACAAGCACCGCCTCCTCCAGATTTCAGCCATAGGTGTCATTCGACATCTCGAATTTGAATATCACCTCGATTTCGACAATTGTCGACTAAATTGAGTGAAAACCACAATCCTAGCCTGTTTCGTTTTACTGTAAAACTGTTGAATGCCTATAAGGATAATCGCAACCTTCTGTTCTCATACCAAAGTGAAAACTTGCCAAAGGATCAAAGTTCATGATTTTCAGTTTTGAATTGGGTTTGATTTTAATTTTTGAAAATGAAGATTTTAATTTTTTAACTCATTGGAATGAATATAAGAAGGGGAATGGAGGGAAAACTAAAATAATGGGGTAAGGTTTTAAACGTGCGGGTATGGGCAAGTATAGTTGTGGTATGGCCTTGGCATGGTGATAATAGAGTATATATGTATTATTTTATTTACTAAAATATCTAGTTTTACATACCAAAATTCTCGAAACTCCAAACGAGACATGCCGCTTGACGTTCGATGTGTAATACTCCTATTCGAACATAATGGAACTAGTCTCGAGGTCTAATTCGATCATATACAAAAGATAGCTTTTCAAACCTAACTATATTCTATAAATTCTGTAATTAATTTATAAGCGTTTAGAGCTCGCATGACCAAATAATACGTCCGATCGTCATGAAATTTTTCGGCATACAATAACTTACTATTACGGATCCAACGATATTGGTTTTGTCAAAATCCGAGATAAGGCCCCAAAATGCTATTTTTACACGTTAATTTAAACGAATTATTATTAAAACAACTCAAGTCACTTAATACTATAAATTTAAGTTTATCATCTTTATCTTGATTTAAATAGAATATAAATCAACTTTCGAAATTATTTTTATTCACATAAAATTCAGGAATAAATTATTTGGACAATTCCCAATATTGATTTCAACACTTTAATCATCAAATTAATAATTATATTTGAAATTCAAGTTATTTAACTTATAAAATTAGCTTTTCAAATCAATTAAATATCCTAAATTTAAATGACTGAAATTCTGGACCGTTACAGGTCGTGTGGTCGATAATAGAAAGCAAGTGACAGTTGGAGAGCCTAATCCATACATAGGTGTAGAGGTGAATGTGTGCATTGTTTTTTATGGCCATGTTTGACGATCATATTTTTGACAAGGGTTTTCATGTTGATGATGCTCGAGGTAACAATGGTGATTGTGTGGAGAGCTCAGGTCAAATGGTAGAAGGGTGGCGAGTTGAAAAATCCAAGACTTTATGGAAGTCTTTGTGGTATTACAAACGCTTTTAAGGTTGAGTGGTGTGTTGTATCTCATTGTGGAAGATGCATCACTTATAGACGGTGGTAGTATTTTGTGATTTGGTGTAATTGAGAAAAAGAAGTTATGATTCGTTTGAAGATGGTAGGCTTGTATGTTTTATTTGATGAGGTTACTTTCTTATTTTTCGCCTTGGAAAGACGATTTGGTTGAACGTGGAGATCGAGTGTATGTTGGAAATATATGTGATTTTCTAGGGCACAATGTTAATTTTAGATGGTATAAATTCACATTTAAAAGAGGAAATTAATATTCAAAAGAAGAAAATTGACTTCTCTAAATTAATAGGTATATAGAGATATGCATATTTCTCTTCCTTGTTGGATTAATCAATTTATATGTTGCCTTATACATGTTGACTTGGGCATCAAACAATTAATTGTTATAGATATAGTCTAAAGAGAGTGAAAAAGTATAGAAAAGTATTTGGTACTTTCTTTTTCTTCCATCTTAATATTCTTCTTCAAATATTAAAAAGTCATTACCATATAGATCAAGACCTTGTTCTCAATTAGGTTATTGATTCTATTTTTTCTTTTCTTTTTTTACTTTTTTGGTAAATTAATTGTAAACTTTTGGGGATCAATTTAATGAGTGGTTCGGTTCTTTTCTTATTTCTTTATGTTTTGGAACTATCATCACCAACGTTTGTGTTTAAATGTCATTATTTTTGTCCGATGTTATCTTTCTATGACTTGGGTGATATAAGATCATGAGATATGTTTCCGTAACATATATTCTTTTGTTAGGTGTTGCGCAACAATAATTCTAATAGATGCCATACCACTCTTTGTAGATTATCAAAACATCAATTACTTTCCGTAATTCTTATGTGTCGATTCTTTTCTTATTTCTTTGTGTTTTGGAACTATCATCACCATCGTTTGTGTTAAATGTCATTTTTTTGTCCAATATTATTTTTTGTGACTTGGGTGATATAAGATCATAAGATATGTTTCTGTAACATATATTCTTTTGTTAGGTGTTGCGCAACAATAATTTAATAGATACCATACCACTCTTTGTAGGTTACCAAAACATCAATTACTTTCCCTTTTTCTTCGGTTCTAAAATATTGGATCAAAAAAGCAACGTCCGCTGTCGCTACAAGATACATATTGCATTTGTAGAGTATTTATTTTCTTTTCTTTAATTTCATAATTTTTATCTCGGTCTTTCAATTTTTATGTTGTTAGGCGGAGGCTGTGCAGCTAAAGCCCGCTAAAGCTCTGTAAAATCCCCGCAATAGCTCATAGTTTTCTTCGACCGCAACGCTTTTTCAATTTAGCACTATTAAATAGTGGATATGCTTTAAGCCCCGCTATTTTCCGTTACACCTACTAAATTAAGTTTTTTGACACCCGCTGTAGCAACATTAATATAAAAATATTGATTTGACTAGTTCTCTTTTTAACCCAAACCAAAAAAAAAAGATAAAGACCTAATTCTAAGGCATAAGTGTGTTAGAAATCTATTACAGTCACCAAATCTAGATCGCATAAATCAGGATATGCTTTAGTTTTGTTATGTAAGATTAGACAATATTTCATTTTTCTACACAAATGATATGAAAATGAGAATAAATTACTTTGAATATTTGATTTTATATTTTAGAAAGTTTTTTACCCCTCCGCCGCTATATTCCCACTAACCTTTTGCATTGCGCTATGCGCTTTAACTGTACATGACAGATGATGATGACTTTGGCTAGTCTGAATGGTCGTTATTTTATAGACCGGTAGAGTTTAGTCGTTCAATGTAGCTTTGACTTGGTGGAACTCATCGAGCGGATTCGAGGTGTTTTGGCATAGATGTAAGAACTTTGGCAATATACCGTTGAGTGAAAAATTATGCGAGCGAATTCTTATCAAAATTTATTTAAATAAGAAGTTTTTAAAGAGCTTGTAACACTAGGATAATCTTATTACGACAAACGAAGCTTGTACCACATGCTATTTTATTATAAAGTATAAACACTCAATAAAGGGTAGATACGTTTGCTTACCTAATGCCCGACTTTCCGGTTGGAATGTATTGAAAATGAACCATCAACGGCAGTTTTGTAAATAAATGAAAATCGAGGCCCAGTTGCATAGATAGCTTCTAAATATCAAAACTAGAAAAATCCAGTCTGTCTTCAAGCTTAAGATTCCACCTCTCTTTGTCTCCAAGTCTCCTCAAAATCAGACTTTAGGGCTCGCTTAATTTTATTTACAAACTGTCCAGTTCAATTCAGGTTAGTGCCTCTAATTCGGTCTCATGCCTTCTGGTGTCTATTTTAGCTTTAAAATGCTCGAATAATCATGATTTGAGTTAAAATTCATGCTCTGGCTATCTCGAAATCAATGCTTCAGTGGTATCTTTTTCGCTGAGATTTGTTTAATTGAATATATTTGTCATGAAGTCATAATTTTTTTGTTGGAACAAGGAGTTTGGCTGTTCCTTTTACTTGGATTCAGATTATGGTTTGTTTTATTAGTCAGTTAATTCCTGTAAGTTACGCAATCAGGGCTTACACCTATGACTTTACGGGAAAAAGCAGGCCTTTCTACTTTATACTGAATATCATATTATAGTTTATGTCAGAAACTGTTATGTTTTGCAAAAGGATCACATTTCATTATTTTGTTGGAACAGTTTGACGTTAATTGAAGAAAAAGAAATTCAAGTTCATTGAAAGCAGCACTTTGATAGTTTTCTCATCTATACGTCCATCATTTTTTATGATAACAGCATCTGCCTAGTTTTAATTCAGTTAGTTGATGTTTGTGTTTTGTAGGGATATGAAACTTGTTAGTTTCATGCTACTTGATGAAAATAAGGTTGTTTTCCACATTTTACGTTTTACATCCACTACAATTTGGCTCCTATACTTAATTTTTGTGTTTTAGTAGGTGTGGGATAGTTTAATATTAGTTGATGAAAAGATTGTTTTTAACATTTCATGCATACAGTCATAACTAAAGCATAATGTTCTATATTCGAAACCAAGAAGTAAGAATAAGTTCATTTTTAACTTTTGAAATTTTGAATTAGAACGGAGAAAGTGAACCGATCCTATGCACTACTAATTATATTGCAGTATAGAATGTAAAATTTCCTTGTTTCTTTCTTCATTTTGAGTCTGTAAAGGAACAACATTTTCTTAACTATGTAAAAAGTAGTTAAGGTGCAACTCTTGTGTAGTTCTTGTGAATAGTAAACAAAAGTGAGTGTTTGGATTGTTTGGTTGAAACATTTGTTAAATCCAGAGGCAAGAGATGCAAAATGAAATAAGTTAAAGTTTAGTCCACTTATTAATTTATTTTGCAACTTATAGGTCATGAAGTTGTTAATGAACATACTCAGTTACATTAGTAACTTTTAAGTTATTTCTCATACTTTCTGAAAGTTACGAACCTATAAGTTAGTTCTCAGACACATAAAACTTAATAGTTATTTCTCATATTTATAAGATAATACCAAACACTGTCTTTATCAATCATCATTTACCCAAGATCACATGTAAGGGTCATACAACTTCATAACACAATGAATTCACATCAACATGATATTTACTTGTTTTTATGCTTGTAGTTCGTTCTTGCTTGAAATGGATAACCTTTGGCAACTAGGAGACAAGTTTCGTGGTCAATCCAAGGTCACCGAAGATCGGAAATGGTTGACAATGACATCAAAATTAGCCGAACTTACAAGAACAAAAAGGGACGTTATGAACAAAATTGACTACTCTAGAAATATGGCGGAAGAAAAATCATGGGAGAAGTTAGGGTTTCAAGAAGACAACAAAATTGAAAACCTTAATCTCAGCCTTATGAATCTTGATTTTAAGAGAAATGATGTTTCAGTGAAGGGTACTCGTGAAAATGACCTGTACAATATGAATGCCATGTATCAGAAAAGAAACGTTGGCAGTTTTAACACCAACATGAATAGTTCAATGAGCAAATACGGAAATATGAACAATGTCAAAGACGCCAACAATTATAGCAATGGGATTAGCAAAGTGAACAAAAACAGCAACAACAGTAGCAATAACAGTAATAACAACAACAATAGCAGCAATAATAACAACAGTAATAGCGCTGCTGATAAGAGGTTCAAAACTCTGCCTGCGACAGAAATGCTACCAAGGAATGAAGTTTTGGGCGGTTATATATTTGTATGCAACAATGACACCATGCAAGAGGATCTCAAAAGGCAGTTGTTTGGTATGTTAATATTTTACTTTATGTAATTGTACTTGATGTATGCTTGCGGTCTTGGTTAATATCTGTTATGAATGCTGAATACGTTAAGTATTCAATGGCAAAAATCACAATATTATATGTAGGGTGGTTCTTTGTGAATTAGTTGAACATCATATGGAGACACTTGGGTCCTTCTTTTATGTTGGGGACCAAAATAAGTTTTTCATTTACTTCCACTCTTGTATTTGTATTGAGCATTATCAAGAGTTTGATATTTACTGATTTCAACGACGTATCTACATAAAGTTAGATCATACAGTAGTTTGCACTTTGAAAGTTATTTTGTATCACGAGTCATATTCAGCTTTTACAAGGATAATACTGTTAATTTGGAATACTTTTATGAGTTTCTGATGAGCTTAATTTTTGACTTATTTCTTTGCCAATTTATTTTGTGAATTTAATAGTTAATTTCATGGATGATGCTTCTTCATTTACTTGGCTTGTTTCTAGTTTTCTTTTTTTTACATGTTTTTCTATGAGACTATATGGGGACTAACTTACTAGTTGCTTGTGGTGGGTTTCAACTAATAAGTAAATTTTCAATCAGCCATCAATCAACACATTTGGAGATGTACGAGAGCATTTTTCATGTAAGCTAGAAGTAAAATATTATTGTCAGCTTGGTTGATAGTTAAGTATCATGGTTAATTAGGAAATACCATATTCACTTTTCTTTAATATTATAACGATCTCCCTATTTATAAAATAAGCTAGATGAATATGTTTCAACGTGTCTATTTAGAATTTCACAAATACCTTTCAACTTATGAGACTATCACCATATATGCTGTCGCTGAACCTTCTGCTTACGCCATTGAACATGTTGGTGCAATCAAAGAGTTTTGCCACGCTACCTTTGTCTCTGCTGCTAATAGACTGAATTGATTGCATAGAAACTCAGCTGTTTTAATCTCAACCGTATGCGAGGTTATGATGTTACCCTTTTAATTCGTTTGATAAATTGAAAAGAAGAACAGAACGAAATAGAAGAGGTAAAGAAAGGAAACAGGGGTCGACGAATATTGGTTTTAAATATCATAAACAAAAACTTATTTTAAATTCAAATTATTTAATGTGTGTGCGCGCACCATGTATGTCAATATACTAGTGTTGTGTAATGCACATTGTATTAATAGTTTCTATTTGCAGGACTACCTCCTCGATACCGTGATTCGGTCCGGGCAATCACTCCAGGCTTGCCTCTATTTCTTTATAATTACACCACACATCAGCTTTATGGGATATTCGAGGTTCGTATATTCATACAATCTATCTCTCAATTTCTAATCAATATCATATGTGACCCTGGAAGAGGTTAATCACTTGATTGTATTTAATTCGACGATTATTGTTCCCATTTTATACTTTATAATTAATGTTATCTGTTTGAGATTAGATCTAGTTAATGCATTAGGTTGGACACCTATTTATACTTTGCAATACACTATATATAACTGACTACTTTGTAACTGTGAAAGTGAGAGCAAAGGAAAAATGGCGATCTCTTGTAATTTATTGGCAATATTTTTATGTAACTACTCCAAGATTAGTGTATTTATAATTCCCATTGAAACATTTTAGATCCAAGCATCTTCATTAATTCTTATATCTTAATCAAGAAGGGACTTTCTAGTTCATTTTCGTTGTTTTTCCTTTCAAAGTACACTAGATTATTCCTGAAACAGAATCCAAAATGGCATAACTTAGAAAACGGAGAACAGAATTATAATTGTTTTATTCAATCTTTTTGACTGATCGTTGATTATTTGAAGAGACCTATGTGGACATTGCATTGTGGGAGACGATAGTTGCTTGAATATTACATTCAAATACCTAATTTCATCATATATTTTTTTAGATGATTTTGTGATACTTGGAACAATGAATAAAAAGAAAGAGAATATCCCTTTTTGATTGAGATATGAGAATTAATGGAGATACTTAGAGCATGTTTGGTAACTCCTCATAAGTAGTGAAACCTGCTTATAAGTTACTTGAATTGTTGTGTTTGGGAACTTCTTACAAGGAGCTTGCAAAAGTAACTTAGAAGTAGAAATTGGAGAAGCAATTCTTTGTTGCTTATGACTTGGGAAGGAATTTCATAGGTGATTTTGACCAAGCAAATGGCTAAAATAGCCTATGTTTTCTACCAATTTACATTTTCTTTGTCATTATTTTATGTTCACCATGGTTCAATTATGTAATCTATTATACATTCATTTCTTATAAGTCGTAGTAGCCAAACACTATATTTAACTTATTTCGACTTGAAAGTAAGATTACATCCACACATTCACTTAGAAGTTTCAAAACTACTTAGAAGTTACTATTCAAAACCGCTTTTTAGGAGATTCAAAATAAGGTGTTGCCAAACGAGCTCTTTGATATATAATGATGTTTTAAAGAAAAATTAAAAATAGTTTAATTTTGGAGGCGATGTGAGGAAATATTACTTCTTTTTTTTCCCTCTGTGTAGGGATATTTGATTTAAGTAATGAAACAGACGTCACTTTTTTGATCAATCTGATGTGTGCGACATTTTTCTAGGTACATGATTTCTGTTTACTATGGAACCTATATAGGCTTAAGCTGAATTCATAATACCGCCCTGCCACTTGGTGTTTTGCCATATAAAATTCCCGAAAATTCATTAATCTTATCCAACATTCGATCTTCTTTTTGATTAAAATTTTCAACGTTGACTTAAAATTTGCAGGCTACTAGTTTTGGAGGTTCAAACATAGACCCAACAGCTTGGGAAGATAAAAAATGCAAGGGAGAATCAAGATTTCCAGCTCAAGTAACTAATCTGATTCACAGGCATATGTTTGGTAATGATTTTGAATTATTATTTTTGTTTATGTTTTTTGAACTTGGGTTGGCGTCTGTCTCAGGTGAGGATTCGTGTCAGAAAGCTATGCAAAGCTCTCGAAGAAGATTCTTTCAGGCCTGTTCTGCATCATTATGATGGTCCCAAATTCCGACTTGAGCTCTCCATTTCCGAGGTTAGTTGTCTTTGTATTTGCTGTCTTCTCATATTTTTCTGAACAACTTTTTTACCATTGATTATGGGAACTAATTTCATATGTTTCAATTGTGTCTTTTTGAAATGACAAAATTAACCTGTTAACTTTCATCTTCTATGTAAACTGATTAATCAACTGCTTGTATTTCACTGTTCTAACGAACAATATGTATTATAATGTTTTATTTTTGCATTCTTTTTGAAAATTTTATATGTGAATTGATATTCATTCATTTATTATATATTATTATATAATTTGAATCATGTAAACCATGACAAATTTTCATTTAGGCCACTTTCGGTGAAATATTACAAAAATTGGTTATATTTGAAACTTTTTACAAACATAGGTCTGGATGTGATTGTGTGATTTTAAATTGTGCCATCATGGTTTCTTTAAAATTATTTTTGCGCGATTTAGAACAGCAACAGATAGGAATTAACCAGCGCTATCTTGAATTGTGCATTTTTGAAAATAAATTGCATATATATGATGATGGGATTTGATATTGCACCATTACATTATCTTAATTGTTTGCCTCTGTGTTAGAAATCGACTTATGTTCAAGTTTCAAATGTATGTTTGTAATGAGTTTCAAATTCGACATGTTTCTGTAATACTTTGCCAAAAGTAATCTAAATGAATAATGCTACCTATAAATCAATTTACTTATTTCGTTAGGGACTTCTTATTTCGTTTGGGAATTTTTGAGTGTATATATTGATATGAATCAAGTAAATTTAATTTGGATGGCATACAATAAATGGAGTGTGTGCATATACCACTGTTGGTAATAAATTATAATATTAGAGGATAATGGCTTAGAATTCAGCACGTTCCACGTAGTGGCTAAAAACTTGGCAACCATGTAGTATACAGAGAGGCGTCACATAGTACGCTCAACTTTGCTGAATATTACTTGGCTCTACTGAAAATACCACCACAATACAAGCTCTTATAATATCATCATCAGAAGTAACGTTTTTGTGTCAATGCTTTATTATTTTATCTTTGAATCAAACCTAGTATGTGGAACTATAATCTCATGCATTCCGATCCTCAACATGAAAAATATTAGGGGTAAAATGTATTCTTTGGTTGATGTCAACAATTTTTGATAACTTCATTGGTAATTTGATATACATCAATTTCACATTTTTCGAAGTTGTAACGTAATCAAGATTTTAAATCTCGTCATGTCTTGGCTCGGTATCAGACAGGATCTCGGGGGAGATGAGTGCATCTTAGATGGGTGCACATTTCGGATAAATATCTCGGATTTTCAAGTCCATCTTGGGACTACCTCAAAGTAACTTAAGCTTTTAAAATTGACATTTTGAAGACTTCTATAATAATTCTGGTTGAAATGTAAATTTTTTAACATGCATAATTTACATTAAACAATAATATTGCATATTCTTTTCAGAGACCGGTAACATGTGATTGATTTGGGATTTGATTGAATGGATTCTATTTATTTTAATATTACAAATATTATTCTTTTATTTTTGCTCACTTGCCAAGAAATAAAATTAGAGGTTTTAGTATAAATTCATTAAGTCCAAATTTTTTTGGACCCAGAAAAAGTAAACGAAATATGTAATGTAAAAATATATAATTATATATGAGATTTCACCTTAAATTTCACTTGAATTCTTAATATCATGGATGAGATAAATGTCAAATAAGATATATAAAAAATTTAATGTCTCGTTTCGCTAAATCTCGTCTCGCTCGAGTTCGAATATGAGATCTCGAGCGAGATCTTGGGTCAGATAAATGGGATTTGAAACGGTGAATGTAATTGCCGGTAAGAAAATAAATAAAAGCTGAAACGTAAGGAGAATTATGCATCCGGAATCTGAAAGAATTTTTGTCACAGTTTTGCTAATTTGACACGTATAATATCATGTGATTGAAATAAAATGTCGGTGGTTCCTTTCATTTCTACTTATTTTTTTAAAATAAACTGCACATGCCCTTTATAATATAAAACATAATAAATAGGGATGAACTCCAAATTTCTACAAAAATAAAAGGTCAGCTGATTACTTCTTTGCATAATATAGTTTGATTCCATTTATTTAAATTTTCAAGCTTTTGTGGAGTAATACATTTGAAATATACATTTTTAGATAGGCAGAAAGAAACATAAGAATACATGACTTAATTTTTCTGTTTTATGTTCAGACTCTTGCACTGCTGGACCTCTGTGAAAAAGAAGACATGTGAGTTGGTTCCAGATCACTGCAGTAGTATATACATGCATGTATACTTGGTAGCAAAGATTTGCTTCAATTGCAATCTTTTGATATTACGGTTTTTTTTCTGCTGAAGCAGAAGCTTCTCATCTGTAGGCACAAGCCTGCAGTAGCAAGTCTTATGTTTGTTTTGCTATATTGTTGTAAAAGAAACTGTTGTAAACATGTCGTATTTTGCTGTTACCATTTTTTTCTGACCTTTGTATTCTACTTTCTGTTTGTTGTTTGCTAAAATTAAAGATTGGGCAATTTGTGGAATAATATGTGTCTTTGTTCTATTATGTTAGAATTCAATTTTACAGTGGTGCAGGTTGAATTCATGGCATATTTATGGTTCAGTATTATCTGTGATAAGTTCTCTTATTAGGTAGAATTCTAAATGTTTGTATTTTATGTTCTGTTGTTCAAATGTCATGAATGTATTTCTTAACAATAACCGTTCCATGATCTGGACTACTGCAACTATATAAATAACTAATTTACTAAGTATTATTGTGTTAATAATGAAGCATGCATTTTTCATGAAATTATCAAACTGTTTAATTTTATGTTTGTTAATATATTGATGAAAATAAAAAAATGTTAAAAACATTGTTTTAAATTAATTAGATGAAAGTTTTCATCTGAATTGTTTAATCGATTTATTTTTGTTACATATTTTAGTCTAGTCAACCAAACATTATGAATGTATTTCTTAAACATGATTATTTCATGAATTTGGCTGAATGCATGCGTAGTATATGACTTTCAACTTTTATTTATAAAATTATTGTTGTATTAAAAGTGAAGAACGCAATGCATATAAAATTATTTAATTTATATTTATTACAATATTGGTGAAAACAAAATATATAAGAAAAGAATGTAATGAAGTTTTGTATTTATCATTTTTACTGATGATTAAAGATAGGGCTTCTCATAATATGAATCGTCTTACAACCATTGATTATAGATTGAAACACATATTTTTGATGACTGACGATCGTGCTAATGTCAGAGAAGGGTTTGATAATTGTTTTACTTCAATTCACATCCGGTTTTGCTTGGGTCAATGTTGGTGTTGAGTTTACAAAAATTAATAATGCTTTTAAGCTCAAGAATGTAGAGTGATACTTTAACGATTTAATTTAGCAGAATTCTTGGATGATTGGATTTAGAATAATTCATAGTCACTTTCGCTGCTAATGTGACACTAAGATGGTCGGATTTAGCATCATTCATGATCACTTTCGTTGTCATTATATCTTCTTTGTGATGTGTAAGCTTATTACAAGATTCATCAAACTCATGCGAATGACAAAATATAGTAAAACTTATTTTTAAGTGTTTCGCTCAATTAACAACAATAGATCCATTTTATGTTTAAAGATACTTTCAACCTCTATAATCTATTGAAGAACCCTTACCATAAATTCTTTATTTACACAAAAGCTCTTCGGTTAGCATACTATAGCAAAGTTTTCTAAGGATATTATCCCTGTTTTTTTTGAAGATTAATAACAAGTGGATTAAGGGTTTACATTGTTTTCTTTGTAGTTTTCTGAATTTTTTAATAATGGAAGAGTGCAGTTTTTCCTTTTTTTTTTTTTTTTTACTACAGAGAGTGATGCTGTTGCTCAATTTTCTCACAAGTAAAATAGCAGGCCGATTTAAGGTAGTCTGACGCAATCAAATTTAGTCTAACTATTCTACAATCGGCCAGCAAGTTGGCCCAAAGCTCATATTGGTCTCAAACCAATCATTGTCCTCTGCAGGGTACCAAGATGAGGTCCGGTTGGCTCACCCTTAGACACCTGTCAAATTTAGGCAAGATTAGACCCGACCCTGTCCAATTGGGCTTGGCTCAGCAATGACCAGCCTTCCTATGTCAACCTTCTTGCAACACAACTTCACGTCAACACGATCACCTGACATTACTCTAGTTGACGGCATGCACCACTCCAAGCTCGCCTTAACAGGTAACACATTAAGCAAGATAGGTTTAAGCATGACCCGTCCTTGGCTCAATTTCAGTATGATCACCTCTGATCTGTAGAAAGTGGGCCAATACACAGCATGGTAAATTAGAAAATTTCAAAAATGTTTCATTTTTGATCTTATAGGTCTACGAAGCCTAAATTTATCTAGATCTTATTTAAATTTATTTTTAAATAAAATCAATATTTTGTTTAATTTATAATAAAGTATTAGTAAATTAATATTACGATTAACATACACATATGCGTGTACGTGCAATATGGAAGGCGTATATGGTTTAACTTGTTTGTGTAAGGATGCTGGGATTTATACCGCAACAGATATATTTGACCCTCTATATACATACTTGTCGTCTAATCTGTAATTGTATATATGCGTAAATGTTTATATATAAATATTTATTATAAAAGACGATCGTAAAACATATACACATAATATATATACTTATATATATATATATACATGTATATATAATATTTTAATACATTGTATTTAAATCTAATAAAATCAAATTTATATTATTATAATAAATTTAAGTGCGTGTGTATTGAATTTATTTTAAGTGGAAATTAGCCACAAGAGACTCTTTAGCAAGTGCAATTAGTTTTTAGGACACACAACTGAAATAATTACTTTTAAGGAAAAAATGCAAAATAATTAGTTTCTAAGGCCTAAAAACTTATGAAATTATGTTCTTGAAAGTAATTGGACTGCTGACTTTATCCTTAAAAGTAATTATTCTGCTGATTTTGACTTTAAAACCAATTTCCGTGGATGTGTGTCCTAGAAACTAATTGGACTGTAAAGTTTGTCCTTCCAGTAAAATGCCCCTTATATATACATTAAAATATGTTTATAGATATATATATAATTCATAAATTCACTTTGATATAAATTAATAATCATATACATATATATATCATAAACATTCGACTATCAAATGAATTGTTTTTCGATTTTAATGTAAATGTTGTTTTTTATTTATGATTTCCGCACCGAAATCATTTTAAAATAATTATTTTTTGAAAGCATCATAAATATGTATAAAATTTTACTATATAAATTTTGCATATTTTAAATTTACTTTGTAGGTATTTACAGATATTGTAAAATATTAGTTTTGTATTTAAACATATTTATATACTAAATGTGTATAAGCGATTAATTGTTTTGAAATCCGAAAACACGTTATGAAAATTATTGATAGAATCTATATGTATTATATATATATATATATATATATATATATATATATATACACACACACACACACACACACACACATTATGTATATGTTATGACACACGTTATGAAAAATATTGTAATACATTAGTTTTTTACTTTACTTTTTGTTTGTTATTTGCTAAAATTAAAGATTGAGCTATTTCTGGAATAATATGAGTGTCTTTGTTCTACTGTGTTGGAATTCGATTTTACAATGGTGCATCTTGGATTCATGGCATATTTATGGTTCAATATTATCTGCGATATGATAACTTATTTATTAGGTAAAAGTGTAAATCTTTGTTAGATATTTCATTCTGTTTTTCAAACATTGTGAATGTATTTCTTAACAATAATGGCTCCATGAATCTTTGTGTGATTTGGCTTAATGTATACCTAATACATGACTTTCATAGACATGAGTTTTATGATCTGGACTACTGCAACTATATAAATAACTATTTAACGAACTATTATTGTGTTTATGATGAAGCATGCATTTTTCATGAAATTATCAAACTGTTTAATTTTATGTTTGTTAAGATATTGGTGAAATTAAAAAATGTGAAAAACATTGTTTTAAATCAATTAGATGGAAAATTTTCATCCGAACTATTTAACCGATTTATTTTTGTTACATATTTTAGTCTAGTCGTCCAAACATTATGAATGTATTTCTTAATAATGATTGTTTTATGAATTTAGCCGAATGTATGCATAATATATGACTTTCAACTTTTATTAACATGATGAGTTTTTGTAATCTTCTACACTACTATAACTATTTAATGAACTATTATCGTATTAATAGTGAAGAACGCAATGTTTATAAAATTATTTAACTAATTTATATTTATTACAATATTGGTGAAAAAAATATATGTAAGAAAAGAATGTTATAAATATTTATCATTTTTACTGCCAATCAAAGCTAAGGTTTCTCACAGTATAAATCGTCTCAAAAGCATTGGCTATATATAAAAATATGTTTTTGATGATGACGATAGTGCCACTATCAAAAGGAGAATCTGATGATTGTTTTACTTTAATTCACATTCGAATTTGCTTGGGTTGATGTCGGTGTTGAGTTTGCAAAAGCGGAAGTGAATATAAAATGCTTTGAAGCTCAAGAATGCATCGTGACACTTTGATAATGTAATTTAGAATAATTCTTAAATGACTAGATTTAGAATAATTCACGGTCACTTTCATCGTCACTACATCTTCTTTGTGATTTGTAAGCTTGTTACCAGGTCCATCAAACTCATGCGAATAACAAAATATTGCAAAATTTATTTCTAGTATTTCGCTAAATAGACAAACGATAGATCCATTTTGTGTTTAAAGATATTTTCAACCTCTATAGTCTATTGAAGAATGCCCTTGCCACAAATTCTTTGTTTACAGAAAAGCTCTTAGGAAACTTTTCTAAGAATATTATCCCTTTTTTTGAAAGATTGATAACAAGTGGATCAGAGGTTTACATTATTTTCTTTTTGATTTTCTCGAGATTTCTTAATTATGGAATAGTGCAGTTTTTTCTCCATTTATTTTACAAAGAGTGTTGCCGTTGCTCAATTTTCTCATAGGTGATTAGCAGGCCGATTTAAGGCGGTCTAGCACAATCAAAGTTAGTCAAACTATTCTACAATTGGCGAGCAAAAGGATGCCCAAGCTCATACTGGTATCAAACCAATCCTTCTACTCAGCAAGGTACCGAGATGAGGCTCGGTCGCCTCATCCTTAGGCACATGTCATATTTAGGCAAGATCTAGACCCAGCCCGGTCCAGTCAGGCTTGACTTAGTAATGACCAACACTTCCTATATCAACCCTCTTCCAACACACCTCCTTGTCAATACGGTCATATGGCATTACTCTAGTTGACAGCCAGCACCACTCCAAGCTCGCCTCAACATGCGGCACATCAAGTAAGATAAGCTTAAGCATGGGCCGTCCTTAGCCCTATTTCAGTACAGCCGCCTTTGACCCGTTGGAAGTGTTTAAGGACCCGGAATTTTGGTCGTTTGGTTTTGAACGTTTAATTTATTTTTAAATGTTTGAAATTGAAATATTAATTGATTTTGAATATGGAGATTCTGATTGAAGTAGTGAAATGGTTTAAAATTTAAAATATAGCGATTAAATGTATTTGGTGAATAGTAAATTTAAAATTTGAAAATGAGAAAATATGCGAATTTTTGATTTGATATGAATTGGAATGGGTTCTAATATGGATATGAATTCTATTTGAATTATAATTGAGTTGGTAAATTTTTAAAATTTGAATTTCAAGTAATTTTGTCGATTTTGAAAATCGTTCTATTTAATCGACACGTTAAAATAGCCTTTCGAGGCACAGTCTTGGAATTCGACGAAACCACTTCCGTTGGATTCATAATAGTGCATTGTTATTAGATATAAAATTTCGTAGCGACTGAAGTTACCATTTGGTCACTTGAAGCTGAAATGCATAGAAATTTATTTAAGTAAATTTAATTAAAATAATTCAATTCGAAAACCTTTCTTCCGAATACGATGGAATTAGCCTCCAATATACATTTCATTGTGTTCAGGATAGGGGTAAAATATTATAAACGCCAGACGACATGCTTCGTTTGGAGTTCGTCCGGAAAATGGTAGTAAACAGTAATAATAATAATATAATATGTGTTCACGTATACACACGCGCACACACACACGCACGCGCGCACATAGCCTAACCCTAATATCTACAGCCACCACCTCCTTTATTTCAATGGCCGAAAGTTAATGATCCTTCTCCTCGATTTCCACTCAATCCATCTACTTTTACAAAAATCTTCCAACTAAGAAATCGTAGAGCAAGATTTATGTGATCAACGGTGAAGATCGCCTATCATCGACGATCGGGGGTAGGAGGAGGCTGCATTCTTCATGCATTTCGGATGCAATTTCTCTTTTCTAGCGACGAGGTGGACGGTCGGAGCTGGGCTGGTAGTGCATGGCGTTTGTGATGTTGTCGTGAAGTTATTGGATCATGTTCTAGTTGAGAAATGGTGGGGCGGCGATAGATGGTCGCGTTTGTGTGATGGGTTCGTGAAGAAGCTTGAAAATGAACGTAAGGGGGAAGGAAGGAAGGTGCGGCCGAGATCTCTCTATCCAGGAATGGATGGCCCAGATTTTCTGATGGTATATGAAAAAAAATTGTAAATTTATATCGTTTAAATTCATGAATTCTTATAGAACGCATATCCTTCATATACGAGGTCCGATTGAGACGAAAAAAAACGGTAATGGGATCGTGGCGACGAGCATTATATTATGGAATTGATTTGGAGACGATTGAAAATAGCTAAAGTTTTAGGTCAAATCGAACATCGTTCGATTTAATTTAAAATTTGAAACGATTGGCAAATTGAAAAATCAAGGTGAGTTAAACTCACTCGTTTGGTTATTAGTAATGTTTTATAGTAAATAAAATTTGTTTATGCTGTTTGGGTTGTTGAAATTAGTGGTTGTTGAAACTGATTAGGATGACGATATAACATCTTGAATGCTATTAGATTGGTTGAACTGGATCTAGGGTCACGATATAACATCTTGAATTGCTATTAAACTGTTTATGTTTATTTTTAAGCTTATTTTCAGTATTTGATCATGAGTGTGTGAAATTGATAAATGTTTTGTTTAATAATTACATTGTTAAATTATAACGTAAATTGAATGGAAATATATTGGTGTGATATATTTGGCCAAATAAACACCGTTGGATAATAAATGAAAGAGTTTGATTGTGAATGATAATTGGTTAGCAGAATAAATTTTTACTCTGCTGTTTAAGTAATTTGGACACTGTTCAATGCAAGTGGATTTATATTGAAAAATTGATGTGTTAACAAATCGTTGTTAAGTATGGATTTGATTTACAAATGCGACTGTTGTGTAAATGTTTGTTATTTATCTTTGATAGTTAAATTGGATTGAATGGTAGTTGATAAGTACCATTGGGATTTTCGAGCCTTAGTATAACATTGGAGAGTTACAAGTTTCTGGTTAACTTTAGATTGTATAATTTGAAGTGAATGTTTTATATAGTAAATGTATATAAAATCTTTGTTTAAGATTATCATTTACTAATGTTTGGTTAGTGATTCCTATAGCAATGTTAGATATTTCACCTAAATGTTTAAAGGCTATTTCAAGATTTAGAGGTCGAACTATTTATTTATGGTAATAAAATTATTTAATAAATGTTTTTTAAATATCAATTACTTTATTTGAAATATATTGTTTGAAATTAATTACTTAAGTGCATGTTAAAAGTATTTTTGGAAGTTATTATAATATATTATTAAATAATTCTGTAAAAGGTTTCCAACTGATATTATTATTGAGATCTAGATTGTTTAAATTCTTCCTTAATCATTTTCAAAGCCTGCATTAATAATCTGTTTTAAAAGTAAATTCTTGTTTAAAACTTATTTATTTTTTAAACCCATTTGTAATTTAATGATGTTATTCAAAGTCAGTTAGTCCAGAAGTTGATATCATGCAAAGATTTGAAGTTACAAATGAATTTTGGAAATTTATTTTCAAATAAAGATTTGGGAAATAATGGTATATTTTCATAGCATAATTCGAGGGGCAACTATTGCCTATACTTGGGTTGTTTTTGCTGGGATAGCGACATAACCATTGTACAAACTGCGATCCATGATTGATTGCATGGCGGAAATCGGGAGGTAGAGATTGCCTGAGTTAAGTTTGGTTTTTCTGGGATAGAGACGCAAACATCGAGCCACGATCCATGGTCGATACCGAATGGCACTTTCATATCTATTTTTATAACATAGTTTTCAAGTATTTGAAAGGGGTGTTTGTAAATATACTTATTCAGATGAAATATGTATATGAATGTTTTAATAAGGAGATTCGATTTATCGAAATCAAATTAAATTAGGCTTAATGATTTCAGTATGAAATGTAATCCTGGTTGAATGTTTGTTTATTTGATAGTTAAATAACCGACTATCAAATCTTAACTCAAATATGTAATCCTTCTTAATTTTTGTGGTAGAAAGCGATTTCCTACTTAACATCGAGGGATTTTTACTTTGGAAATATCTAGGGAAAACATAAGAATTATATGGTACAGTTACCGTTCGAGGTGCTATATTGTACATATAAACTCGTTGTTCTTCTAGGATAAATGATAAGGAGATCCTTCCACTTGAACGGTTAGGGGATAATCCTTGCTCTTATGTATTGCTAGATTATTTCCTAAAGAACCGGTCTTGAGCATTCTAAAAAATCAACGATTGGTTTATGGAGCGCCCGGGAAGGGAATGTGTGTTCTCATAAGAGATCGCTTGAAACCATTACCACTTCAAACCATATACGGTGCTATGGAGGAGTTTCGTGTTATATTGAGATGTTGAAATTCATGTGTAGTTCCAAGACCGTTGGGTATGGGAATCCGTGTGTGATTCCAAGATCTATTTGAGATGTGGGAATCTGTATGCAATTCTAAGGCCATTGTGGTAGGGAATCCATATGAGATCCGTGATCTATTTTGGAGCAGTGCATAAGTAGGAATGCCGGACATAGCCTCATCAGCAAAAATGACTAAAACTGGAGATAGGAGGCATAGCCAGTAGGGTTGGCAAACCTATAGGGTGTAATTGGCTCCTTTTCTAGCGATACTGATACCTTTAATTGTTTTTGAAAGTCTACAGGGTGGATCGTGTAGTGTATATGCAAGTATATATGATAAAATATATGATGCAACTAAAACAATACTAATCTGGGTAAATATAGAATAAGCACACCATGATTTTATACTGGTTCGAACCTTCCGTCCTACGTCCAGTCGCGAAGTTCCCTTCGGAATTCGACTATCAAACACCCTCACTTCGCCCGGAGGAATAAGCTTGGTTACAATAGCTTATTCTTGCCAAGTATGTGTTCTATAACATGGGTATTGACTAACAAGTACAAATGCTTTCAATATATATCTAGAGAGTATTGATTGTGAAGAGCTGAATATATGGAAGAGTGAAATACAAGTATAGATTGCTAGAGATCAAGAATATAACAGAGTATGAAAGTAAAGAGCACAAGTAAGTAAGGTGATTGTTTTCTTTGATTCTCGATGATATATATAGTTGTAGAGAGGTTCCTTGAGTAGTTGCATCTACTAACAAGTGGTTCTATAGTTGCTTCTATTGATGATGGAGAGTTGCAGTGAAGGGAAGCGAACATGTCTTTTCAATTGTGGCAGTTGAATATTGAATTTAAATTCCGAGTTGAAAATCAGACGTCTGGTATTTGTATCAGACGTCTGGTATTTGTATCAGGCATCTGGTATTTGTATCAGACGTCTGATACTATATTTTTTTTGTACCTTGTAGATTTTCAGACGTCTGAGTGCATCTACCAGACGTTTATCCTGTCTGCTTTGTTGTTACAGAGGATTTTTCCAGACGTCTGGCTAGTGCACCCAGATGTCTGAAAATTATGCATGTCTGCTTTATGCATCTTTGTTGTTGCTTCTTTGATCCTATCAACTTGTAGTCTCTTGTAATGTTCTTTGAGCCTTGTTCTTGTCTTTCTAGTGATGTTACTCTAGCAAGTACCTGTATATAGAAATATATATGCATATTCGATTTCCAATGTATAGTTGTTGTCATCAAAACCGTAGATTTGATTTCCTAACAATCTCCCCCCTTTTGATGATGACAACTATACAACGTACTTATATATAATTTTGTAAATCTATATATAATTTTATAAATCTATATATAATTTTATAAATCTTCCCCTGAATATATGCTTTCCATAATTAATTGTGATCTTTATTATTTCTCCCCCTTTGGCATTATCAAAAGGAATATCTAATTTTTTTGTAAATGTAGAAATTATTAAATATGGACCAATCGTTGTAAGACAAAGATATATACAAAAATAATATACCAAAAGAGAAGTTTCATTAATTTACAATAATCGAGTACATTCATAGATTTTTAACAATTTTACATAAGATGGAGTCCTAAAAATCTATGAGTCTTTTAGGAAGTTTTTTGTTGATCATCTCCTTTATCTTCTTTTTTTGGAAGAGCTAGGTTGCTTCGTAGGAGATGTCGAAGCTTGTTCTAGAGGTTCGTTCTCCTTAAAAAGTTTGGAATGTTTCAAAAGAGGAGAAGGCACTTGGGTTGGCCAATCTTTGGAAGGCGGTGTAGGGCCATGAACCCTTTGAAGAATCTCTTTGAGAACCGATAATACAGTTGAAAGTGATGTTTCATTTGTGGCTAGGCATGTGGCAAAAGATGTTTCAAAGCTGCCAATACGCTTAGCCAAAACTTTTTGATTTCGAGATAAGATATGTTGATTTTGAAGAGTGAGATCTCAAATACTTACATTTGGATTCGTCTCTGTTCGAGTCTCTAAAATATCATCGTGGCTTGTATAATCAAATGGTGCCGAAGGAGGAGGAGTAGTCTCACGTTGTTGTTCCACCTCTTGTGATGGTTCATGGTGTGGTTGAGGTGGAGGCCCAGCTTATCTGGCTTGACGACGTTGCGTCGAATCTTCAAAAGATATAAACTCCGGAAGATTTTTACGGTAGGTGCATTAGTGAAAAAAACTTTGTAGAAGCATATTTTGGAGAAATTTCTTCAAAAGTGGATAAATAGGAGGGGATGTTGTGAGCACGTAGAAATCGCATGATGTATGTGGGGTAGATAATTAATGGCCGTGATCGAGTCCAAAAATGTTTGAGCTCGTCAAATATAAATTTGGCCAGATTTACCCTTGTTCCGCTGAATAGGGCATATAGGGCCTGTGTTCTAACTCCGTTATTTGCTCATGACTACCCAATGAGGAATGATAGTGTTGATGATCATCCAAGTAAGAAGCCTTAGGTCGTTGATATTTGGATGCAAATTTAGGCATTTCATCCTCCCATATTTGATGTGTTATATTGTCCCTTAGTTTGAAATGCATATCAAGAATATGATATAAATCTTCGTTCGTGTCATAACATCTGAGAGTTCTGCCTATGATTCCTGAAGTGAGCCTAATCGTGTTGCCATAAACGCTAGAGCATAGCCAATTATTTTCATTTTCAATGTTTCAAACGCTATGCTATTCAAATTAGCGTAGAAGAGAAATATAGCCAACTGATCAATTTGGATGTTATTGGGATTGAAAGATATCAAAGTTTATAAACCAGCATTCTTAAATATTTCATCTAAATCATACATTGGGAACTTGAGTAAGTTATAAAATGGACCTGTGTGGAGTTTCTTCTTCTGAACATCCACATATCTCTTGAGTGAATGTGGTGCTCGATTCATCCATCATTCGATTTGATCATCTGAGCAAACTTGAGGGTTTGAAGAAGTTGGTTGGTCTTGTTTTCTCTTGGAGATTTTAGGATTTTTTGTTTAGGAGCCATCAAATTCGTTTGAGCTTGAAAGAGAAAAGATTTTTGGAAAATAATCGATATTAAAGGAAGAATAAAATGAAACGAAGTAAGAAAGGGTAAAAAATAGACGTTATCTGGGGGTATAAGAGTTTCGATTGAATTTCAGACGTCTGGAAGGTAATTCAGATGTTTGATTTAACCTAATTTTAACACAATAAATAGATTTAGACGTCTAGTTTGCTTTGGTAGATGTCTGGATTTGGTCAAGTTGTAAAATTTGATAGTCAGAAAGATTTTTCAGACGTCTGTTTGTATTATCAAACGTTTGGAATAGATCGAATTTTCATTTCTAAATGACAGATAGTTTTCTCAGATGTCTGGTTTAAATATCAAACGTCTGAAATAGATCGAATTTCTATAATATGGTGGCAGAGACTTTATTCGAACGTCTGGTTCATAGTTCAAACGTTTGAAATATTCTGTAATCTATTTTTAGGTAAGCAGAGACAATTTTCAGACGTCTGAAAGGTTATACCAGATGTCTGACATATGCACGATGATGGAAAGTTTGTGTAATATCAGAGTGTCAGACGTCCGAGGTCAATATCCAAACATCTGAAATGACCAATCTTTCTAAAAATAGCCTAAATTTAAAGGGTGTTGCTTATTTTTGGACCTTCTATTGTTTGAAAAAAATGTAGTATTATTTTTGTGAAATAGAATTACAAATATATGTATATACAAATACAATAAAAATAATTTAATCTATTTAGATGGCGATGGAGTTTTGTGATCTTTTGACTTGTCATCCCTTCATGGCTTGAGTGGAGGCCATATATTTCCACGTTCGTGGGTTTTTGGAGAACCATAGAATCGTCTTGGTGACAGGTCCAAAGGTGTACGATATGAGGATGAGGGATCCAAGGAACTGCAAGGAATCAGAAGTGGTTCAAGTACATCCTTTTTCCGTGAATTACAAAATTTTATCGCTACTTGCTGCAGAAAACTTAGTTGTCGCGCCGTGACTTTTTGTTCAAAATATAATTCTCGTTATAGATCTATTTGTTGCTTTTGGTAGTGATGTATCTCATCAATTTTCTCCTTAGTGTTAGGAGAAACAAATAGAGCTCGTTTGGACTTCTTGTTATCGGGAGTGAATCCCATGTGATAGGAGGACCACTTACACGTCGGTTCCTGATTTGGTGTAGGGGCAGGAAGCCGTTGAGGTGTATCCGTTGCGCTATCCGTTGTAGGTGTCGAGAAGAATAGATGAGAATTTTCAAAAGACCTGCTTATATTTTCTTGTTGTTAAAAAATATGAAATGTATATATTTTTTCTTCTTGTTGTGTAAAGATTTATATATAATTTCAAAAATTATTTATATGTAATTTTCAGAAGCTAACCACCTAAAAAATTTAAGGTGAAGAAGCTACCAATTCTAATTTGTGGATAATTTTTTTTAGCTAAACATAGAATAAATGAAGATGCGGTTATTAGTTTAGAAGATCATTAAGAGAGCATATTGCTAAATCGTGTCGCAGTTTAACAAAGGTTTGTTCGTTTAGTGGTTTTGTGAAAATATCTGCTATTTGATTTTCAGTATTTATGTATTCTAATGTAATGATTCCTTGTTTTACATTGTCACGTAAAAAATGATGTCGTATATCTATATGTTTAGTACCCAAGTGATTTACATGGTTTATTGATAGATTTATTGCACTCGTGTTATTGCAAGAAATCCGTAAGTGTTTATTGCATGTATATAACTTGTGCACATGCTAGAGCTGCTGAAATATATTCGGCTTTGCAAGTAGATAAGGAGACACAATTTTGCTTTTTGCTAAACCATGAAACTAATTATTGTCTGATAAAGTGACATGTTCCACTAGTACTCTTACGATCTGTTTTACATCCATTGAAATCCGCATCACAATATGAAACTAGTTCAAACGATTATCCCTTAGGGTAAAACAAACCGTAATCTTTAGTACTAGATAGATATCATAAGATATGTTTAACGACTCTTTCGTGAGATTCTTTTGGTTTTGCTTGAAATCGAGCACAAAGACATACACTCATCATAATTTTGGGTCTACTAGCCGTCAAATAGTAAGGAACAATCATGCTACGATAAAAATTTTCATCGAAATCTTTTCCGTTATTATCTTTTTCCAAATGAACGCTAGTACTCATCGGTGTTGGTTTGCTTGAAGTTTTATTCATTTCAAAACGATGTAATAGATCGTTACAATATTTTTTTTGATGAATAAAATACCATTTTCAAGTTGTTTTATTTGTAAACCTAAGAAGAAATTTAATTCTCCCATGTGAGACATTTCAAATTCATTTTTCATAATATTTGAGAATTGATTGCAAAGATTTTCGTTAGTTGAACTAAAAATAATATCATCGTTGTAAATTTGTACAACTAAAATATCGTTATTTTCTCGTTTAATAAATAAAGTTGTATCGATTTTACCTATTTGAAAACAAGATGTAATTAAATGATTTTTAAGATGTTCGTACCATGCACGGGGGGGCTTGTTTTAAACCATATAAGGCTTTTTGTAATTTAAAAACAAGGTTTAGATATTTTTCATGAACTAACAATGGAGATTGTTCAACATATACGTTTTCTTTAATAAAACAATTTAAAAAAGCACTTTTGACATCCATTTGAAATAGTTTAAAATTGTGATGATTTGTGAAAGCGAGTAATGTACGTATGACCTCTAGTCTCACTACTGGAGCAAATGTTTCGTCATAGTCAATACCTTCTTCTTGATTATAGCCTTGAGCAACTAACGTGCTTTATTTCTAACTATATTTCCATTTTCATATGCTTTGATTTTAAATACCCATTTTATTCCTATAAAAGATTGATTTTTTAGTCTTGGTAGTAATTTCCAAACATTATTACGTTCAAATTGATATAATTCTTCTTGCATAACTATTATCCAAATGTTATCATTTGAAGCTTCTTTATAATTTTTTGGTTCAAAATTTGACACAAATGCTACATGGCTTATTTGATTAAGTTGATTTCTAGTTACTCTAGAATTAAGATCCCTAATGATATTATCTTTTGGATGATCCTTAAGAATTCTAGGAGATGATATTAAAGTATTATTTTGCGCATTTGTCTCATTATTAAAAGAATTCATTGTATTTGTTACTGGAATTATTTCTTCATTGTCATTAGTATGATGGTTAAGAAGATTTTCATCGAACGAAACATGTAATTTTTATTCAATAGTGTTATTTCGTTTATTAAAAATTCTATATGATTTGCTGTGATCCGAATATCCATCAAAGATTCCTTCATCGGCCATCGGGTCAAATTTTCCTAAATTATCTTTTGTATTTGATATAAAATATTTTGATTCTAAAGTTTTAAAGTATGATACTTTAGGTTTTCTTCCAAAAAATATTTCAAAACAAGTTTGTTTAGTTATAGGACGTATGGTTACTCGATTCAAAACATAACAAGCTGTGGAAATATCTTCAGCCCAAAAATGTTTTGGTAGACCATTACTAATTAATAGTGTTCATGCACATTTTTGTAACGTACGATATTTTCTTTTTACTACACCACTCTGCTGAGGTGTGTGGGGAAAAGAAAAATTATGACTTATTCCTTTTTTATTACAAAAATTAGTAAAAGGATCATTTTCGAATTTCCACCGTGATTACTTCGAATATTTTTAATTTTCAAATCCATTTGTATTTTAATTCTTTTAGCAAAAAATTCAAAACATACCAAAGGTGTCACTTTTATGTTTTAAAAATAAAGTCCATGTATATCTTGAAAAATCATCAACTATCACGAAAACATATTTGTTGTGATCTATAGATCGTACTTGCGTTGGACCAAATATATCTAAATGTAATAATTCTAGTGGTTGTTTTTTAGAAATATTATTTTTAGTTTTAAAAGAGCTTTTCTTTAGTTTTCCCATTTGGCAATTGTTACATAAATTTTTTACTTTGTAATTTATTTTAGGTAAGCCTCTAATTGGCTCATATTTTGCTAATTAATTAATATATTTAAAGTTAATATGACAAAATCATTTATGCCACAACCATGGATCGTCATGTTTGGCGGTTAAGCACAAATTTGAATTTTTATTTATATTCATGTTTAAGACATAAATATTTTTGTTTCTAAACCCTCAAATATAAGTTGTTCGTTATTATCGAAAATATTACATCTATCTTTTTTAAAATTGATTTGAAAACCGTTATCGCGTAATTGACTAATACTTAGTAGGTTGTGTTTTAGATTTTCTACTAATAAAACATTTGTAGTAGTAGGAGAGTTAGAAATACCAGAGTTGATGACTTCTCCAGTGCCCACGACCGATCCTTTTGAGTTATCTCCAAAAGTTACCGTTCCACCATCGATGTATGTTATATTTGATAATATTTTTGAATTTCCATTCATATGCTTGGAGCATCCGCTATCTAGTATCCATTTCTCCTTATTTTTTATTTTGAGTACCTGAAAAATAAAAGATAATTTAGTTGGTACCCATATACTTTATTAGGGTCCTAGATGTTAGGAGAAGTAGGCAGCCGTACCCAAGAAGGTTTGGTACCTTTATGAATATAATTCTTATTATAGACTACATTTTCTAAAAAATTATTAACATGTTTTTGTCTAATCAAATTATTATTTGTCTTAGGAAATCTAAATTTTTATATTTCTGGTATTCGTATTAGACATAAGTGAACTTTTAGTCTTTTTATAAATATAACTATATTTCTTAATATCATTCCCTCTTTGTTTAGGAGTATTTTTAAATCCTATTCCATTTCTATTACCTGATAGATTTGAAGTTTTGATAAGATTTTCCAAATCTCGTTTTCCTTTTTTAATTTTGAAACTTTATTTGTAATTTTATCTAATTTTTCTTTTAATTCTAAATTTTCAACTTTCAATATTTCAATATTACTCTTCAAGTTGACATTTTCTTTTAACAAGTTATCCTTCTCTAATTTAGTTTTATCAAAATCAATAGCAATAGCCTCATTTTCGACCAAATTATTTTTAATTTTTTCTTAAGATAATTCTAGTTCCTCTTCTAAAATAATTTTTTCATCTTTTAACATTCATAATTCAAGTTCTAATCTTTTTATTTTGGCTATATGTTCTTTGTTCAACTTTTTAGTTTGTCTAAATTTGTCATCTAATTCCATGCTAAGTTCTAATAATTCATCACAACTAAGTTCGGGACATACCTCATCAGTTTGTGCCATAAAGCACACATTAGCTTGTTCTCCGTCACTATCGCTATCACTATCTGATGATGATGAAGAATCCGAATCATCCCATGTTACTTTGAAAGCTTTCTTCTTTTTGAATTTTTCAAATTTGTTCTTCTTTTTATCATTATTGAGCTTGGGACAGTCTTTCTTCATATGTCTAAATTGATCACATTCATAGCATTTGATTGATGTTTGATTTGTTGAGCTTGATTTTCCTCCTTTCTGAAATTTAGTCATTTTCCTAATCTTCTTGAATTTATTGTAGTTTTTGGCAATAAACACAATTTCTTCTTCATCTAAGTCGGGGTCTTCATTCGTTGCTGGGAATGCTATGTTCTTTTTTCCCAAATTTAGTTCCTTTCGTGCCACATGGATAGTTCATTGTGCTCATCAGCGCCTGACCCGGAGATGTGAATCATCCAAGGCACATTAGCATGGCGTACTCCTCCTGTTTGAATCAGAGTTCGAAACCAAACTTCTCCTCAGGAGGATAAATGGGGCGATTCAGGTGAGACCCAATGTAGATCTATCATTCTATTCACTCATGGGATCCGGACGGTCCGGGGAGAGGGACCCTGTGGCTTCTCTCTTTTTGAGAATGATTGAGTTTGATTAAACTGGGAGACTAGCATCTATCCAGTCCAATTAGCAGACAAACACAAATAGCAAGTAGATCGTCATCAAAGCAAAGCAACGCACGACGAGATTTCACGAACAACGTCGATACAAGGTAATGAAGGCATTCCAGACATCAAAGTCTAGAAAAACTCTAAATGCGTGGGTTACTAGCGATCCATACTGTATGAATCACCAGTGATTCGAACAACTCCAATGGGTCATCATGGTACATAGGAGCAAAGAAAGCCAAGAAGCCAAATGCAAAAACACGCTAAGTGTATGGATCACTAGCGCTCCATAAACCATGGATCACCAGCTATCCATACACCATGGATCGCCCGCGATCCATACCGAACCATGGTGTAAGTATGATCCAACACCGTGAAGCATAAGGAAGAAGGAGCCAAGTGGTTGACTCTCATCCGGGCTAAGTTTATGGATCACTAGCGATCCATAGACCATGGATCGCTAGAGATCCACCTTTCTGGCTCGAGTCACGTTGTAAGCTTCATGGAATCTTCCTAGGACCATATGTAAGTAGGTAGTGAACAACCCCGGCTCAAAAGCTCTTCGATCTCTATAAATACCATCTTATCTGCAATATAAACGGGATTTTCTCTGAACTGGTTGTTGAAGCTCTGTTGGAAACTTTCTTCACTCTTCATCTCCCTCACAACAATCTCCAAAAGGATTCACTGTGATTCTCCACTGGATTCCTACTCTAGGGATTCAATCTAGCTAAGGATAATCAAAAAATTTGTAATCAAACACTACTTGTAACAGCAATCAGCCGTAAAAAAACTATAAAGTGGATGTAGGCTTTGTTTAGCCGAACCACTATAAAAATCTTCTTGTCTCCTTTCTTTTACTGTTCTTTTCTATACATATTATCTGTATTATTGCTCTATAAGAACATGGCTGGTGCTTTCACACTCAAACCAGGGTGTTGATCCATTTTTTAGGTTAACGTTTTGGTGTTTTCACTGAGAACTCCAACTCAGGATTCAGATCTACCTATCTACTTTGGATCCACTAAGTGTAGAAGTTAGATCCTCAATCTATGCCTGAAGAATCTACCACTTAGAATCCATGGCTCTTGGAAGAAGAAGAACTTCCTTTGGAAGATCCATAGGGGTAGTGATAGCGGAAGAAGATGTTAATCCTCAATTGAATTAAATGTTGCTAACATAGAAAATCAGGCGCTAGCGTCCTCCAGTCAACATAAAGTTTTTACTAGGGATGAGTTGATTAAGATGGTTGACGAAATCAACCAAAGAATAAAAAATATCCGAAAGGCTATGATGGAGAAGTTTAACACTCTTCTAACCCTACGTTCAAATCTGGCTCCAAGAACTATGCCTGAACCCACCACCGTTATAGAATAAAAGAATTATTTCGTTTCTTGTCTAATTAGAAGAAATGGAAAACAACTACAAAACAGGGTAACAATGGGAATCATGGGACATAATGTGGAAGGAAATATGAATACTCTCCTTGTCGTAAGGAAACTAAGTCTAAAGTTAAATCAAGGGACCAAGACCCCGCAAGAAGATATAGATATGGATCTCTTCGATTCAGAAGATGGAGAACAAGACAACTAATTAGAAGAGAATGTCAACGCATTCGATGATGCCGGGAATGCCCAAATCACCCCAATCAGACCAACTGCAAGCCAAAGGGGTCCTGTAGAAGTAGTTGTCCTAAATATAGGAAAGCTTAGGCTTCAACCCACATGCCAAGACCGTTTGCAAATCCAAACACTTGGTGTAGTGACTTACTGTCGTCTCCAGGGTTACCGGACATCAAAGGCATACATCGCAGACTTGGTCAAACGATTGATGTGCGAAAGTAAAAATCGAAGTGAAGATGAATAGGGATCTGCTCCATGTCGGACCCCCTTTACTGATGAAATATTGAATGAGAAATATCATAATAAATTCATAATGCCAACTATCCCGTCCTACAATAGGTCGAAGGACCAAAAACCCCACTTATACAAGTATAGTTGGTATATGGATGGAGCCAATGCTTCAGAAGCTGTTCGCTGTAGATGCTTCCCCATCTTTCTAGAAGGAGTTGCGTTAATGTAGTTCACCAAGCTTCCACCAAGATCCACCTCTACTTTCGACCAATTAGCAACAAGATTTCTTGACCAATTCAGGCTCCATACTGCACAACCAAAAGATGTCATATCCTTATCCGGATTGTTCCAAAGACGTAATGAATTGCTGAAATCTTTCATGAATTGTTTCAACACCACTGTGATGGAAGTAAGCAACCCCAACGAGGATATGGTTTTTATGGCGTTAGTGCGTGCATTCACCAAAAGACTGAATTCAGAAAGTGGATGAAGGTGAACCATCCTACCACAAAGAAAGACTTTAATCGTAAGCGAGTTAGTATTTAGGATTGAAGGAACCATAAGAGCTGGAAAGAAAGTTTACTGGTATGCAACCGATAAACATCAGACAAAGCGATGTAGCAATGAATCAAAACACACACGATTCTGAAACTGCTCAAGGAGTCACAGAGAAAGATAGGAATCAAAAGAGGAAAAATTAGAACTCCAATCAAAGAAATGGTAATGGTAGCAATAAAAGGTTTAATGGGTTCAGGCAGGAAGATTATACTCCTCTAAATGACACTCCGAAAAATAATTATCTTGCAACACGGGGGACTAAAGAATACAAGAAACCCCCCAAGAAGGTAGTAATCGAGCAGCAAAAACGCTCGAGAAAGTTCTGCCGCTTCCATGAGACTCATGGACATAACAAAAAAGAATGCTTCCATCTTAAGAATCTCAATGACGAGTTGATTCGGGAAAACAAGATCCAACAGTATGTGAGAAGACCACAGAACCCTGATCAGCCCACGGCTGTTGAGCCCCCCAAGGAATAGAGGAATCAACCTAGAAATAGTGAGGAAGGGTCCAAAATAAGCTAACCAAAGACTCATTATTGGAACAATATCTAGGTGACCACACCCCACGCAAAGAAGTTGGGGTGAGATGGAGTGATATGCAAGTTCGTTGAAGCATGCTCCAAAGGAATCGTGTCTCACACTAGAAGAGAAACCTCTGCCAAGCTGCAGAAAGTATTGAGTGATGACATAGTGTTTCAAAATCGGGACACCGAGGAGATCGAAGCCCCAACTCTCGATCCAATAGTGGTAATAGTGGGAACTGGTCTTGCTATTGTTCGACGAGTGTCTGTTGATAGCAGTAGCTCTGTTCATATTCTTTTCAAACGAAGATCCAAGGGTTCACTGGCATGAAAAATGTGTATGCGTGCCAAACGAAGATCCAAGGGTTCACTGGCAAGCCCAAGCTACCTGTGGGAACAATCGACGTGCCAGAGGAGGTTTGAGAGGGCGATCGAATAGTCACCCTCATTTAGATCTTTGTAATTTTGGATGAAATGTCAGCATATAACGCCTTCTTGGGGTGGCTCACTCTAGAAGATTTCAAAATAGCTCTGGCCCAATGGCGTCTACACATGAAGTTCCCTATTAAAAAAAAGAATCGGAGTGGTAAAAGGAGACTAGTGTGCTGCTAGAGAATGTTACATTGTAGAGTTACGCGAATCCAGAAGAAAGGAAAAAGGGAAAGACGAGGGAGAACTGTCCACATTCGTGAACCCTCCGAATAGCAACTACAAAGCCACCTCTAGCTTAGCGACCATAACCGATTCGACAAGGCTTTGGACCATAGAAAGAAGAGATCAAGGGAGGAATGGGCGGCGCTGGCAGAATTGACGGTGTTCATTCTGGTTGATATGGACGACCCAACTAAAGCCGTGAAAATCACATCGCGCCTTGGAAACAAGTTGCGCTTAGAGCTTATTAAATTTATTCATTCCAAGTTGGTTGTGTTCGCATGGACGCATTCCGATATGTATGGAGTGTCTCTAAAAATCGCATGTCACGCGCTCACATTGACCCCAAATTCACACCGTAAAGAAAAGGAGGCATAACCTGGGTCCAGAACGCTCCAAGACGCTAAGAGAAGAGGTGGACAAGTTAATGGCCAAAGGTTTCGCCCATGATGCAACTTATCTAAAGTGAATATCTAACCCGGTCTTAGTCAAAAAATCCAATGGGAAGTGGCGAACCTATATCGATTATTCAAACTTGAACAAAGCTTGCCCAAAAGACAGCTTCCCTTTCCCCAGAATAGACCAGCTTGTGGACGGAACAACATGACATGATCTACTATCATTTATGGAAGCATACCCCGGGTACAACCAAATCCTGATGGATAAGCCTAACCAAGAAACCACCAGCTTTATCACCGACCTGGGCCAATACTGCTACAGGGTAATGTCATTTGGTTTGAAGAAAGCAGAGCTAACTTATCAAAGGTTGGTAAATACCATGTTCAATTGTCAAATCGAAAAAACGATGGAATTTTACATGGACGACATGTTGGTCAAATCACGAGTAGATGTTAACCACTTGGATAACCTCGTTGAAATGTTAGAAATACTCCGGAAGTATGGAATGAAACATAATCCACTCAAATGTCACTTCGAAGTAGCCTCCGGTAAATTCCTAGGATTCATTGTATGTGCCTGGGGCATCGAAGGAATCTTGAACAAATAATGGCACTACGAGAAGTCCAAGCTCCAAAGAATAAGAAGGAACTACAAAGCCTGAACAAAAAGGTCGTGGCACTAAGTCGATTTATCTCGAAAGCTACCAACAAGTGTATACCATTCCTTGATGCGCTGAAGAAAGGAAACAAGAACTTTGAGTGGAGTGAAGCTTGTCAAACGGCATTCGAAGAATTGCTGCAACACATGGAGTCCTCGCCAATCCTATCAAAGCCCATGGATGGAGAAGACCTGTTCATTTACTTAGCGTTCTCACCCCATGCGTTGAGCGTCCCTCTTGTGCATGAAGAAGCAAAAATCTATGACCTGTGTATTACATTAGCAAGCGATTCACTACAGCAGAGAAAAACTATCCAAAACTGGAAAAACTAGCATATTTCCTCTTGATCGCTTCTAGAAAGTTATGACCATACTTTCAGGCTCATCTAATTAAAGTGTTGACTGACTAAACCCTGAAGAAAGTGTTATATCGAGCTGAAACTTCCGGATGACTTCTCAAGTGGAATATAGAACTAAGTCAGTATGATATCACATACCACCTAAGGAAAGCCATCAATAGCTAGCGTTAGCAGACTTCATCATCGAATTCACTATACGAGATAACGAGGTAGAAGTACAACTGTAAGTAGACACACAATGGAAACTCTTTTTCGATGGCACATCTAAAATCCTCTGTTTGGGGGTAGGAGTGGTGCTTGAAACCCTCGAAGGATCATCCATTAGCTATGCTTTGCGCTTGGAATGCCCTGCAACAAATAACGAAGCAAAATATGAAGCATTGATTACGGGACAAAAAGTTGTGAAAAAGCTCAAGATAAAATCACATATACAGCAACTCCCAGCTGGTCGTCGGTCAAGTAAAAGGGGAATACCAGGCTCGAGGGAAGAATCTTGCCTTCTACCTGTCCAAAGTACAAGAACTATTAAGCGATGTCCAACACTACTCCATAACTCACGTTCCATGGAAGCAAAACACTAAGGCTGATTATTTGGCTAAACTGGTGAGTTCTGGGGAAGCTCAATCATTGGGGCTAGTCCTAGTTGAGACCCTAACCAATCGAAGCTTAGAGGAAATTTATGTCGACTTGATCCTCAAAATCACTATCGAACCAGATACGTGGATGACGTCGACAAAGGAATATTTACTTGCAGGGACTCTTTCGACAGACCAGAATCAACCAAAAAAGCTTCTTCTAAAGGCACCACGGTTCATGATACAAGATGGAGTCTCCATCGAAGGGGATTCTCATCCCCCTTCTTAGATGTATGTCCGATAACGAAGCCTGATGAATCCAAAAGGAAGTGCATGAAGGCGAATGCGGAGATCACATTAGGGGCAAACCCTAGCAAAGAAAGTCCTCCGGTATGGATACTTTTAGCTAACAATAAACCGTGACGCTGCAGACTACGTTAGGAATTGTGATCACTACTAAAGATTCAGCAAAATCAAAAGAATTCCTTTGACAAAGCCAATGCAGATGGTCAGTCCATGGCTGTTTTCCATACGGGGGATCGATTTGATCGGCATCCTGCCAATAACAAAAGAAGGGGCCAAATATGCAATAGTTGTTGTTGATTATTTCATGAAATGGGCTGAAGCGGAATCGCTGGCCACCATAACTACAAAGAAAATCATTAATTTTGTCAATAAGAACATTATTTGTAGGTTTGGCGTGCCACGTAAAGTCATTACTGACAATGGGACTCAATTCGAAAGTGCCGAGTTCAAAGACTTCTACAAACGCTTCCGGATTAAGAAAAGCTTCTCTGAAGTAGCTCATCCGTAAGCAAACGGGTAAGTGAAAGCAATTAACAAGATAATCAAGTCTACTATCAAAAAGCGATTGACTAAAGCAAAAGGAAACTGGGTTGACGAACATCCACTGTAACAACCCTGTTGTTAATCATCCAATTAATTTCAATTAATTAGTGTGATAAATTTAATTTTTTAATTTTTGTAGTTTGATTAAGAAATTCAATCCAGTTTGAATAAATGATTTAAGTTGTGTACTTCGATTTGGTAGAAATATTATTTAAATCAATTATTGGAATTTATAAATTAATAACTAAATTAGTTTGTGAAAATTCAAACTGATTTGGTTGATTTAATTAGTTAAGTTAATTTAATATATTCATTAGGCCAAGAATATTAATTTGTATTTTTTTTTGGAGCTTAAGTTAAAGTCTAGTCCATTAATCCATCCCTGAAGAAAATCTTATTACCGAGTCTTCATACATTTATTTCCTCTGGTCTTCATTCCATTCTCTGAAAATAAGTTTCTACTCCATCTCTTCTTTATTTCTAAATTGCGAGCAAATCCCTGATTCCCAATTATCAAAACCTCAAAATTGCAAAAATTTGTTCAAGCCTAATGCTTAAGTGAGCTCAGGATAACTTCCCATGGAAGCTAGGAGGTGGCAACGGGAAGGGACACTCGGGTTTGATGAGGGCAGCGAAGGGTCAAAGCTTGCATGGCTGGAGGTGGGGTGATGCAGGTGAAGGTAGGGATGCCTGGGAGTGCACACACTAGTGTTTTAGGTTTTAGAGGTGGCTGTAGCTTCGATAGCAACGATTTAGGTGAGTTGAACCTCACAATATCTATCTCTAATTTATGATTATTTATGTTTGATTTTGAAACGATGATTTTTGTGTCTGTAGTTGCAAACTTAGGATTCATTCTCTGTTAAAACTGCTCACCATGAGATGAATTTGCTGCATTGATTTTTTCCGTTTTCAATTAATTGGTTTCGTTCTACTGTGTTTTGTTACGAATATCCCTATTCACTGATGTCTTGAACTATAGTCACGTCCCTGTATGGAATTGTACACATTTAGTGGGATATGATTGCAAATCGTCCATATGTAAACAGTGTCATTTCATTTGCTGCATTGGTTTGTACATGCTTTGAAACCATGGCTTATGCATGTACCTTGTACCCTCCCGCCTTAGTTTCGTCCTTTGTATTCCCTTTTGTTTTGAAATTTGTAAACATATAGCCTATTGCCTTGAAAGCAAATTCCTTACGCATGTGCTTTGGAATTAAGAGTTGGCTGCTCTATACATATTACTTGCTGTCTCCATGTTTTGTTACCTTGCTTCCACGCGTTCCCTGTGGTTGGAATTTTTTATTTATGAAACTATCTGTAGCCTTCATTTTGTACATTTTTTATGTTCCTGGATTTTTCATCCAACAATTAATATAAAAGTAGATGATAAACTTTTGTAAATTTTGCTCAAAGAAATAAGCACGGATTTAATAGGATCAAATATAATATATGAGGAATAATTGATTAAGATATAGTTTTTAACTTAGCTTAAAAAAAATAAGCAGACATCAAACTTATATCCTTATGTGCATATGATTGGTATATAAATGAATATATAAGAGTTGTGTGACCTGGTACACATATTCAGGAATTTAACATTCATTAGATGGATAAAAAAATATGTATGTTCATGTTTTGTGGTATAAGTTAGCATGTCCCGTATGTTCAAGTTGCATAGCTTTTATCTCATTTTTTTAGTTAATGTCTGTAGCCATAGTTGTATCTCCATATGTGCAATTGTACACATTTAGTTAGACTTAATTGCAAAACTTTTGTTATGAATAGTACTAATTTTTATTGCTTAACATTGTTAAATCTTTTGCCTGTAGCTTAATGTGGCCACATAGTTTTTCTTGCAGTTGTATTTGCATGTACTTCCTGCCTCCTAAAAGGCGTAGTGTTTTGATATTTTTTTTAATATTTTGCTCTGTCCTTTGCTGTGGTATAAAGTCACTATGCCAAGGGAATGGGATAGGGATGTGTGCCGTCATGTTTGGTAAGCTATATAGCTTAGTATCCAGTACTTGTACATGCTTCTTTTAAGGGCCTCACACGTTTTCTTTTGCTTTTAAAACATCGGCCATGTCTTTCCACTTTTATTTTATACATATTTTAGAATTTGGGCTAGTATGTACATGTATATATTATCATGGTTTGATTTGACAACTACACTAGCCTAACTTTTGTTAAAACTTGCATGTACATATTTTACCAAATGTACGCACACACATACATATATCAAAATTTATATGTATTGTCTCTCATTTTAGCTTGACTTGCCAGTTATAAAGAAACAAATCTTTAGTATTAGAATTTTTTTTTGGTATTTTAATGTATATATGTTTGGAAAAATATAAACTTAGTTTATTACTAAGGAGATGATTATATTTCAATAAGAGTTTGGAAGAGGAATAATTGCTATTTTATAAAATAAGTGGACATTTCGAATTATTATTATATAGTATTTTAAAATTTATTTTTCTAACATAAAAAAACAAAACATATTTATTCCCAATCATAAAGGAACTTCAAATATTGGTTTTATTAATCTTTTCGGGAAAAGTTTTAAAAGCTTGTTTTCTCTAGTAAACTATTTTATGTATAAAACATACACTTTTACACTGTTCGAATGTATGAGAAAGAGAATTAAACGATTTAGTAAAACACATGGTATGAGACATGTGCATTTATTATTTCGGTTAATTCCGGACTTGCACGATCGAAGCTATTTGAGACTATTGATTCTAAATGTTTTGCCATTTTATGGCGTATTTTGAGTTTTATAATTCCTATTTACTGGAATTATTTAACATGGCCAATATTTGGCAAGTATCATGGCTTGAGATCTCCTATGTAGGAGTGTGGTCGATGAGAACCATCACGATATTTTATTTACTTGCCAATGGTATAAGGCAAGTCTTGAGTATATGATTTCATATTTTGAGATTTATGGTTTATGAGGAACCATCATGATGTTTTGACTGGTTGATGAGACGAGACAAGTTAGATGCCATTTAATACTTGTCAATGAGATGAGACAAGTATGGTATCTCTTTATTACTCGCCAATGAGATGAGGCAAGATATGATTTTTTTTTAAGTTTTATGATGTTCCTAGTGTGTCATCGACTAGTAAACCGCTAAGTGCGAACGTGTTGTATGGGACACACGCTAACACTTTTCGGGTTCATATCCGTGAGTTTATGGCACATTCACGATGTGTACCTAGCAGATCTGCTTTGAGAGGTGTTAGCGACCTTGTCATGATGACGAACTGCTTTGGGAGGTGTTAGCGACCTTGTTAGGGCTGATAAAACGGCTTGGAAAGGTGTCAGCGACCTTGTCATGATGACGAACTGCTTTGGGAGGTGTTAGCAACCTTGTTAGGGCTGACAAAACGGCTTGGAAAGATGTCAGCGACCTTGTCGTGAGGACGAACTGCTTTAGAAGGTGTTAGCGACCTTGTCTACGGCTTCGGCTATTTGCGTTTAGTACATGCGAAATTGCTTCGGCATTGTAATCGGGGATCTGGCCAATTCGAGTCTTCTGAGTTTTGAGTTCGCCGTTTTGGGCGCATTAGCATTAAGATTTTCTAAGGTTTGAACTTGCATTGAATTTGTTGATTTTGAGATTTTATGAGTTTGAGTTCGTATCGAATTCCATGAGCTTTTAAGATTGAGATGTGTGTGTGAGATTTAGCCGTCTTGGCTTACTTATGAGTTTGAGATCTCATATTCTTATGGAGTTATCTTGTTTTGCATTTATGACTTCTATTTGTGATTGAGATGAGTTTTCTCCTTTTTGGAGTAATGGTTCATCGAACCATTTGAGTTTTTCTTGATTTTTATATGAGTTGATTTGAGTACATTATTGGTTATCGTCGATGATATGAGGCACTTGTGTTTTATTTGAGTATTGAGTTTGAGTTACCTCTTTTGAGGTATTTAGTCACTTAGGTAGAGTTTGTTACTTAAGTGTTGAGCTATGAGGTATCTAATCCTTCTCCTCATTCGAGAAGAAGCATCACTATATCCATTCTACTTCATATTATCTGTACTGACTGATTTATTTGGCTAGACTGGCCTGTGTATTTATACTCGGGTCAGACCGAGTTGTTTCAGGTATTCTCTTTTGGGCTTAGCTTGAAGTTGATGTTGCGTATCGGTTTATCTATCGCTTCAGTAGTCGATTTCTTTTGCTTACTCTGATGTTTTTACATTTGATTCGATGTATAGTGTGGTTAAGCACCACCTTGATTGTATTCATAATGTATTGTACTGAACATGTATCAGTGTATAGGTATATATATGATGTTGGTTACTGTTCTGAGATGTGATTTACATTCATATATTGTATATTATTCTGATAGATCTGTTAGCCACCTATAGTTTTGGATTAAGCATTTACTGGGTATATCGATCCACATGAGTTGAAAAGAAATTATATTGCATTTATCGACGTATTCGATAGATGTTTAAGACAGAATTATAGATGGTTGCCCTTAACCAGCCCTGTTCTCCGCTTTGGTAGACAGAATTACTTGTTAATTCTCTTTGCTAAGGTGGGTGTCGGGGTGGGGTGTTACAATTTGGTATCAGAGCAGTGTCAGAACATTATAGCATATTATGGATCCGAGACCTAGATGACTTAGAGTCCTGTCCCTTAGGGTGTGTGGTAGACGGTTATATTAATTGCTACTTAGGGATAGAAATATAAAATGATTATCGAGATAATCATTTGGGGGCATAAACTGATTTAAAATTATTTTAATTTGATAAATTGGAATTTGTGACATTAAAACTTTTGAGAACTAGTGAGTATTACATTTTAGAGTTTAGAAGAAAAAATATTTGAATTAAACAGGAATGAATTAAATTAAAGTGAACTATTTTCTTTTAATAGAAAATTTTGGAAATTTGAGTAAATAAGTTTCATATTTAAATGATCTGCAAATAATCAGAGTTGCGCAGCGGAATTTCAGACATTGAATTGTTCCATTGTAATTGATTATGAATGTTTTAGTTGATTGGCTGATTGGTTGCTAGGAATTGATTGCTTGGTTGCATTTAGTTAAAGTTGAATGCATGGATGTTTGTGATAATAAAATAAATATATCTAAATTTGTGTTTATTTGTTGTTTTGACTTATTCGGACGTTGTTTAAGGATTCTGGTCGATATGTGAGATGCCATATTATCGATAGGGGTTCCTAAACATCGAACGTGATATTTTGACATAAATAAGAAATGAAACTTGGAAATTTAAATATGAATTTTCTTCACTTATGGAAATTGCGAGGATGCAATTTCTTTAATGGGGAAAGTCTGTAAAAATCCTGTTGTTAATGATCCAATTAATTTCAATTAATTAGTGTGATAAATTTAAATTTGTAATTTTTGTAGTTTGATTAAGAAATTCAATTCAGTTTGAATAAATGATTTAAGTTGTGTACTTCGATTTGGCAGAAATATTATTTAAATCAATTATTGGAAATTATAAATTAATAACTAAATTAGTTTGTGAAAATTCAAACTGACTTGGTTGATTTAATAAGTTAAGTTAATTTAATATATTCATTAGGCCAAGAATATTAATTTGTATTTAATTATTTTTTTTTGGACCTTAAGTTAAAGTCTAGCCCATTAGTCCATCCCTGAAGAAAATCTTATTACTGAGTCTTCATACATTTATTTCCTCTTGTCTTCATTCCATTATCTGAAAATAAGTTTATACTCCATCTCTTCTACATTTCTAAATTAAGAGCAAATCCCTAATTCCCAATTATCAAAACCTCAAAATTGCGAAAATTCGTTCAAGCCTAATGCTTAAGTGAGCTCAGCATAACTTCCATAGAAGCTAGGAGGTGGCGACGCGAAGGGACGCTCGGGTTTGATGAGGGCAGCGAAGGGTCAAAGCTTGCATGGCTGGAGGTGGGGTGATGCAGGTGAAGGCAGGGATGCCTGAGAGTGCAGACGCTAGTGTTTTAGGTTTTAGAGGTGGCTGCAGCTTTGATAGCAATGATTTAGGTGAGTTGAACCTCACAATATCTATCTTTAATTTCCGATTATTTATGTTTGATTTTGAAAAGATGATTTTTGTGTCCGTAGTTGCAAAATTAGGATTCATTCTCTGTTAAAACTGCTCACCATGAGATGAATTTGCTGCATTGATTTTGTTCGTTTTCAATTAATTGGTTTCGTTCCACTATGTTTTGTTTCAAATATCCCTATTCACTGATGCCTTGAAGTGTAGTCACGTCCCTATGTGGAATTGTACACATTTAGTGGGATATGATTGCAAATCATCCATATGTAAACAGTGTCATTTTATTTGCTGCATTGGTTTGTACATTCTTTGAAACCATGGCTTAGGCATGTACCTTGTACCCTCCTGCCTTAGTTTCGTCCTTTGTATTCCCTTTTGTTTTGAAATTTGTAAACATATAGCCTATTGCCTTGAAAGCAAATTCCTTACGCATGTGCTTTGGAATTAATAGTTGGCTGCTCTATATATATTACTTGCTGTCACCATGTTTTGTTACCTTGCTTTCACGCGTTCCCTATAGTTGGATTTTTTTTTTTTGAAACTATCTGTAGCCTTCATTTTGTACATTTTTTATGTTCCTGGATTTTTCATCCAACTGTTAATATAAAACTAGATGATAAAGTTTTATAAATTTTGTTCAAAGAAATAAGCATGGATTTAATAGGATCAAATATAATATATGAGGAATAATTGATTAAGATATAGTTTTTAACTTAGTTTAGAAAAAATAAGCAGACATCAAACTTATATCCTTGTGTGCATATGATTGGTATATAAATGAATATATAAGAGTTGCGTGACCTGGTACACTTATTCAGGAATTTAACATTCATTAGATGGCAAAAAAATATATGTATGTTCATGTTTTGTGGTATAAGTTAGCATGTCCCGTATGTTCAAGTTGCATAGCTTGTCTCATTTTTTTAGTTAATGTCTGTAGTCATAGTTGTATCTCCATCTTTGCAATTGCACACATTTAGTTCAACTTAATTGCAAAACTTTTGTTATGAATAGTAGTAATTTTTATTGCTTAACATTATTACATCTTTTGCCTGTAGCTTAATGTGGCCACATATTTTCTCTTACAGTTGTATTTGCATGTACTGCCTGCGTCCTAAAAGGGGTAGTGTTTTGATATTTTTTTTTTAATATTTTGCTATGTCCTTTGCTGTGGTATAAAGTCACTATGCCAAGGGAATGGGATAGGGATGTGTGCTGTCATGTTTTGTAAGCTATATAGCTTAGTAACTAGTACTTGTACATGCTTCTTTTAAGGGTCTGACACCTTTTCTTTTACTTTTAAAACATCAGCCATGTCTTTGCACTTGTATTTTATACATATGTTAGAATTTGGGCTTGTATGTACATGTATATATTATCATGGTTTGATTTGACAACTACACTAGCCTAACTTTTGTTAAAACTTGCATGTACGTATTTTACCAAATGTACGCACATACATATATATATATCGAAATTTATAAGTACTATCTCTCATTTTAACTTGACTTGCCAGTTATAATTAAAAACAAATCTTTAGTACTAGAAAATATTTTTTTTTGGGATTTTAATGTATATATGTTTGAAAAAAAATAAACTTAGTTTATTACTAAGGAAATGATTATATTTCAATAAGAGTTTGAAAGAGGAATAATTGCTGTTTTATAAAATAAGTGGACATTTCGAATTATTATTATATAGTATTTTAAAATTTATTTTTCTAATATGAAAAAACAAAACATATTTATTCCCTATAATAAAGGAATTTCAAATATTGGTTTTATTAATCTTTTCGGGAAAAGTTTTAGAAACTGGTTTTCTCTAGTAAACTATTTTTTATATTAAACATACACTTTTACACTATTCGAATGTATGAGAAAGAGAATTAAACGATTTAGTAAAATACGTGGTATGTGACATGTGCGTTTATTATTTCGGTTAATTCCGGACTTGTACAATCGAAGCTATTTGAGATTATTGATTCTAAACGTTTTGCCATTTTATGGCGTATTTCGAGTTATGTAATTCCTATTTATCGGAATTATTTAACATGGCCAATATTTGGCAAGTATCATGGCTTGAGATCTCCTATGCAGGAGTGTGGTCGATGAGAACCATCATGATATTTTATTTACTTGCCAATGGTATAAGGCAAGTCTTGAGTATATGGTTTCATATTTTGAGATTTATGGTTTATATGAGGAACCATCATGATGTTTTCACTGGTTGATGAGATGAGAAAAGTTACAATGCCATTTAATACTTGTCGATGGGATGAGACAAGTATGGTGTCTCTTTATCACTCGCCAATGAGATGAGGCGAGATATGATTTTTTTTAAGTTTATGATGTTCCTAGTGTGGCATCGACTAGCGACTAGTGAACCGCTAAGTGTGAACATGTGGTATGAGACACACGTTAACACTTTTCGGGTTCCTATCCGTGAGTTTGTGGCACATTCACGATGTGTACCTAGCAGAACTGCTTTGAGAGGTGTTAACGACCTTGTCATGGTGGCGAACTGCTTTTGGAGGTGTTAGCGACCTTGTTAGGGCTGACAAAACGGCTTGGAAAGGTGTCAGCGACCTTGTCATGATGACGAACTTCTTTGGGAGGTGTTAGCGACCTTGTTAGGGCTGACAAAACAGCTTGGAAAGGTGTCAACGACCTTGTCATGAGGACGAACTTCTTTGGAAGGTGTTAGCGACCTTGTCTAAGGCTTCAGCTATTTGAGTTTAGCACGTGCACAATTGCTTCAGCATTTTAATTGGGGATCTGGCCAATCCGAGTTCTCTGAGTTTTGAGTTTGCCATTTTGGGCGCATTAGTGTTAAGATTTTTATTTTTGAACTTGCATCGAAATCTTTATTGAGTTTGAGATTTTATGAGTTTGAATTCATATCGAATTCCACGAGCTTTTAAGATTGAGATGTGTGTGTGAGATTTAGCCGTCTTGGCTTACTTATGAGTTTGAGATCTCATATTCTTATGGAGTTATCTTGTTTTTCTTTTATGACTTCTATTTGTGATTGAGATACCATTACTCCTTTGTCGAGTAATGGTTCATCGAACCTTTTGAGTTTTGCTTGAGTTTTATATGAGTTGATTTGAGTTCATTATTGGTTATCGCCGATGATATGAGGCACTTGTGTTTTATTTGAGTATTGAGTTTGAGTTACCTCTTTCGAGGTATTTAGTCATTTAGGTAGAGTTTGTTACTTATGTATTAAGCTTTGAGCTATCTAATCCTTCTCCTCAATCGAGAAGAAGTATCACTATATCCATTCTACTTCATATTGTCTGTACTAACCAATTTATTTGGCTAGACTGACCCGTGTACTTATACTCGGGTCACACCGAGTTGTTTCAGGTATTCTCTTTTGGGCTTAGCTTGAAGTTGATGTTGCGTATCGGTTTATCTATCGCTTCAGTAGTCGATTTCTTCTGCTTACTCTGATGTTTTTACATTTCATTCGATGTATAGTGTGGTTAAGCACCACCTTTATTGTATTCATAATGTATTGTACTGAACATGTATCAGTGTATAGGTATATATGATGTTGGTTACTGTTCTGAGATGTGATTTACATTCAGATATTGTATATTATTCTGATAGATCTATTAGCCACCTATAGTTTTGGATTAAGCATTTACTGGGTATATCGATCCACATGAGTCGAAAAGAAATTACATTGCATTTATCCACGCATTCAATAGATGTTTAAGACAAAATTATAGATGGTCGCCCTTAACCAGCCCTATTCTCCGCTTTAGTTGACAGAATTACTTGTTAATTCTCTTTGCTAAGGTGGGTCTCGGGGTGGAGCGTTACACCCACTCACACTATTGGCTTGCAGAACTACCCACAAACGGCAACCGACCACACTCCATTCGCTTTGGTGTGTGGCTCAGAAGCGATGATTCCTGCTGAATTAGAAGTCCCTTTGCTCCGAAAGAATTTTTTTACTCAAAAGCAAAACGAGCAGGTCCTTCTAGAAATTATAGATATAATATATGAAAGAAGAGAAGAAGCCGAGCTGAGAACCGCCACCCACCAAAAAGGGTCGCTCAGTATTTCAACTCCAAAGTTTACAACCAAACCTTCGAAGTGGGTGACCTTGTGCTCAAGCGAGTGTGATATCCTAGAATTCTAGATATCTGTAAATGATAAATAATTGGGTTAATTAATGTGATGTTGATTTATAGATTGAACAGATAAATATGATGATAAATATTTATATCTGGATAAATATTTATTTGATAATTCCCTAATATAATTGTTTAGAATGGGCAAAATTTATTATTTTCAAATAAAATTAAATATGTGTTTGTTTAAAAATATATTTATATATGAGTTGATTTTAAAATTTAATTTAAATTTTGGTTTGAAATTCAAATAAGTATATTGGAAATATTACTTTGTAATAAATAGATGTATATTTAAAAAATATCATGAAATGAAAATATATGCATATACATTTAAAAAACCTAATACATAATTTATAAATTATAAACCATATTGTTAATTTAAGAAGTATGGTTTATGACATTGAAAAGAGTATAAATACATGAAAAATAAAATTAGTATAAAAATAAAAACAAAACATATATAAATAAATATAAAACATTTTTACTTATGTTAATATAAGAGGGAAATGCATTAATTAATATATATATCTATACCTAATTAATTGAAATTATAATATAAGGATTTTATAAACATATTAGAAACATTAAAGTATATGCGGCATCATTTTAAAAATGGAATTTAACAAGTGTAAAATTATTAGATCACACATAACATTTGTAAACAAATTAACTTCCATACAAAACAAGTGTCACCCATTTGTTTTTATTTTCATTTTATTTTAATAAAATCCTAATAAAATTTATATTAAACATATCTATCTCCTCTCTAAATTCTTTCCCATTTTTCATTTTCTAAACAAAGAAACAAAGCTTGTGATCTATCCCTCAAAGAAAAATTATTAAAACAAAATTTCATTAACATCTCCATTCTCTATCTTATTTCTTTTCTACTATTCCAAATTCAAAAACCAAAATTTGAGAAAATCAAAAGTAAATAATCTCTGTTCAGATCTAAAACTTGTGAAGCAAATAACCAGAGGAAGAAGCAAATAAATTAAGCAAAGTTCTTTCAAGTTTCTGAAACTAAAAGCAACTCAAGATCAAGAATTAGTTCAAGATCTAGATCAGAATAAATCAATTCCTGATCTAAGGCAAAATCCTATAACAAGGGGAAAAGCTAGCAACTTTTAAAATCTGGATATTGCTCTCTGTTCAACAATTTAAGGTGAGTAAACTGCTACCATTTTTAAGGCTTAAACCTGTTGATAATTAGATTTTGTTGAGAGTTTGTGAATTTCTTTTATGAAATTAAAAGATTTCTTTGGTATTTGTGTTCTTGACCTGTATTTTCCTAGCTTAACTAGTTTATGTTAGAAAAATAATAGTTACTGTGACTTTATTTATGAAAATTGCGGGGACGCAATTTCTATAAGGAGGGGAGACCCTGGGATTTTGTAACAATAAAATTATCGTCTAATGACGATTTAATTTGGTTGCTAATTGATATTGGAAGTTTTAATCGGTTGTACTCTTTTAAAAATTTTTTTGTGTTGTTTGGGCTTTAACAAATATTGGCCCACGTTTTCACTTGCTTGATGTCGGGTTAAAGAAAATGCCGTCCCCCTTTGTTTTATTTTCAATTCGAAAACCCTAAAATAGGACGAACGAAAAATGGCGGCTCCTATGGCTTTCGTTCCTCGACTCTCTTTGCTCCGAAATTAGGGTTGCGAATATTTAAGCTACGTCGATCTAAAAGGGGGGAAACGCGGCTAAGGGTTTCAAGTTCATTGTATCAAAGGTGCGTGATTTTATTTCACTCACATCAAATTCAATACTATGTTTAGCTGTTCAATTTTGTTTGATGTTGATGATTTCTGGCTCGTCTAAATTTCGTGATTTTGTTGTTGATTATTTGAAGTCATCAAATCTTTACCTTGGCCATTCGATTGTTTTAGTATGGATGAGTGTATCTCGGCCACTTTGATTTGCGAAGTTGTTTTGTTGTGAAAACGATTCCTTAGTTTACTTGTTTCAACTTCTGGCAATTGGGTTTTTGTTGACTTCGACCTTGTTTTGACTTCGGTCTTGATTTTATGGCCTCCACGGCTTCAGTTGCGATTGAACTGTGCACTTGTTATTGCACCAGTTTTTGTGTTTACCTTATTTACATCAATTTAGCCTTGTGTAGTGTCTGATATTTTTCTTGTCTATGCCTGGATTTGTTTTGTGCATCAGATGCTGTACACTTTGATCTTTCTCCCTTAAGCACCGTGTTAGGCCTTATAACTTGACCTCGTTTTCCATGCGTCTAATCGGGTTGTACTTACTTGTTAATATATATGTCTTCAAATTTTGGTACGATGTGCTTTGTTTTATGCAAGTGTACCGTGTTCACATTCAGGTTGCTTGCATTATTTCTAGCTTCAAGTGATGTTGCCTGGTCCTTGAATCACTTGAGTCATCCAATTGGCCTTTATGTTTCATAAATGATTACTGCCTGGACCTATTGCACGGTACCTATTTAGACAGTGGCATTGATATTTGAATCTTCGCTATCTCTTCATTGTTGAGGCTATACTTTTGTTTGCTTGTATCACAGCATACTGCATGTTGTATTTTGGTGCTTGGTTTTAAGATATGAAATGCTGATGCATATTCTTCATCTGTTGCAGACACTTGAGCATTTTGGTTGATTCGCTGCAACTTTGGTTTTGCATAATTAATATGCAGACATTTGAGAATTTTTGTCGATCCACTGCTACTTTGGTTTTGCATAATTTAATATGTAGAGACACTTGAGCAATTTTGTCGATTCACTGCTACTTTGGTTTTGCATAATATAGTATGTAGAGACACTTGAGCATTTTTGTCGATTCACTACTACTTTGGTTTTGCATAATTTAATATGCAGATATACTTGAGCATTTTTGTTTGTGCATATTTTCTACCTAAAGTTTAGAAAATGAAGTTGTATTTAGTTTGGCATTCTATGTCTGCATAATTGGTCCATTACTTGTGCCTGCGCCTGTCTTGTGCAGTAATATTTTGGTGCTTGACTTTCTGAAATGTTTAAAACTACCACTGAGCCTTGGTCTTAGAACCTCGCTAAGTGTGATTCTTTTCACTGATGTTTTTCACTGTTGCATGGTTTTGGGTGTTTATTGTACATATGAAATTGATTCATATGTATGCTAGACATTGTTTACATTGGATTGCTGAGTTGTCCACGTGTTATCACTTTTGCACTTTGTGCTAACATGTACATATATGCTTCTTTGTCTCGACTTCACTTCACTTCACTGTGCATTGTTGCAGTTGTTGGGCATTGCTTTACACTTGTGGCTACCTGGTCGATACTTGTAGTTTACTGAACTGTTGTATCACTTATACTTTCCATTATTCATGTAGGGGCTGCACTTGAACTGTCCATTGGTTCATTGTAGTTTGGTTTGGGTTTGAGCATCACTGATCTGATATGCAATTGGATTTGTTTTTCTAATTTCACTTGAGTTGAATCCGGTATTCGGGTTTGACCTTGTGCCCGTTTGTGTACATCATCACTGTAGTGGCGAGGAAGTGCACGCGAGCTTGTACTGCAGCCACACCGTATCGATCTTATTGGTATTTCTTTTGATTTTGATGCGTTGATCTTTTGTGTATTTCATGCTGTAGTGGCGAGGCAGTGCACGCGTGCGTATACTGCAGCCCTACCCGAGTTGACATTTTAATTGATATTTCATTATGTTTTGGAGTCGTATTTTGATTGGTTAATTTGATGATTTTGTTGTTAATTGCCGTTTAGGCAATTCTGATATTTTTAAATTATCTTTATCGATATTCTTTTAACTTATCTTTGTTGATGATTTGAATTTGTTGATTTGTTGTTTAACACTATTACGTGTTATATTTATCGTTATCCGATTTCTTTATTTAAGGATCGGATAGACGAGATTTATTGTGACTGTCGTCTATTCATTATTTAATTATTATTGCTTATGTGCACTAATAACTGAGTTTGAATTAGACTGACCCGTGTATTATTTTCTTTTGAATTTAATACTCGGGTCAGACCGAGTAATTACGGGTTGTTGATATCTTACTTTGGGTTGCTGCTAGAGCTATGAAGTCTTTTCATATTTTTGGAGTAGTCGTTGTCTTAGTATAGGATGTTGTATATTCATGTATATTATTTACGATAATGTACTTGTATGTGTAACTCCTAGAGTCGACAGTTGTAGTTGTATCATATGTATTGTATCACATGTATTGTAACTGACATCAGTTATTATATATGAGACTTTCTGTTTTATCCGTGTTTCGCTTTTATATTATCTGTGTTATTATTATATTTATTGTCCTAAACTATTATGAACCATCGTAGTTCGTTTTATACTGGAATTGGGTATGTCGATGGGAGTAAATAAATAAGAGATGAAAAATAAAAATATATACCACTCCTATCGAGATAACCAATACTAATGTAAGGCCCAACCACGGATGACCGCTCCTATCCAGCCTTATTTTTCGTAATAACAGACAGTATTTCTTTTAATACCCTTTGTTATTGTGAGCATAGAGGTGGGGCGTCACAGTTGGTATCAAAGCTTGGGGTTTATGGACATAATATAAAACATAACTTAGATGTAACATGTGTTACAACTATTATTCGATGTTTTATTGTGCTCTGAGTCAAAACTAAAGTTTTGAAATTTTGATGAATTTTTTTTAATATCTGTATTTAAAAATAAAAGTGAATTGTGTTTTGTTTATCAGAGTGCGCAGTGAAAACAGTGAGATTGCTTCGCTGAGTACAGCTAATAATTATTTTGATTTAAAAATCGAAATACGAAAATGAATTTAATTTCATTATGCTGTTTAACCAGTGGTTTGATTTGTTGAAATTCTTGCTGGTTTTCTTTGGTGCTAATCATATCCGATTAGATTTTTGCTGTTTTAAAAATATCTTAATTGAAGATATAGTAGAATGCTTTCTTTGTTTATTTGGTAGTGTGCGTGCAAACATGAGTTGTACGTTACTGCATTATTTTTACGTTGAACCGATGTTTGGTTCTAAACGTATTTTGTTGCCGTTATTTTTATAACGGGATTTTTACACCAATGCTAAATCTTTGTAGCATGGTGTTTTGTTGACATTTTAATGAATGAAAATTCACTGGTGTTATATTTTGATGCGAATTATTTTGATGAGATTTTGATGTTTAAAAATCACTGTCGCTTTGACTTCAATGACCGTCAAATTTTAAAGTGGATTTTCAAGCGGTTATCCTGCAATGATGATTTTGAGATCCGTTTCTACGGTATTTTGAGAAGTGCAATTTTATTATCGAAATTGTCACTAATGTTGCTGTTTTATCACAGATTTGCAAATCATTTTAAAAAATAAAATTGTTTTCCAAAATTTTTATAGTTTACGTTTTCAAAAGAATGAGAAAGCGATTTAAACGATTCAGCAAAATCGAGGACTATGAACCCTTTCTTTTACTAATTCGCTTAATTCCGGACTTATCCGTTCGAGAATGTAAATTATTACTTTTATAAAATAAATGAAATTGTTTTCAGAAATTTTGCATTTTGCGCTTTCAAAAGAATAAGGAAGCGATTTAAACGTTTTAGCAAAATCTAGGACTATGACCCCTTTCTTTTACTGATTCGCTTAATTCCAGACTTGTTCGTTTGAGAATGTGAAATGTTATTTATGAAAATACACAATTTTGCACTTTCAAGGAAACGATGAAGAGAATTAAATGATTTAGTAAAACTCGTGGTTATGGGACATGTGCGTTTGCTATTTTGGTTAATTACAGACTCGTTAATTGAAATATTTGATGATTTTCGTGTGCTTTCGAGCCACTATGATAGACCTTCGGGTCATATGATGGACCTTCGGGTCAAATACCAGTACCAGACCTTCGGGTCATATGTTGGACCTTCGGGTCATATGATGGGCGCCAAAATTATGATGACGGTACTTGGTAGGCTTCGGGCATATGAGATGCACGTGCGGCGTAGCTAAAACTCGCCATATGATGGGATCGACCCAACCTTTTATGTTGATTTTCTAGAATATCTTAATTGATTTCTAGATATTTGTTGAATCTAATTATCTGCAGGTAATTAGATATTTGATGTTATGAGTTCTGATTATCATTTTTTATAATCGGATATTTGTTATTTCTGATTATCGCTTGTGATAATTAGATATTTGATGTTATGAGTTCTGATTATCGTTTTTGATAATCGGATATCTGTTGTATCTGATTATCGCTTGTGATAATTAGATATTTGATGTTATGAGTTCTGATTATCGTTTTTGATAATCGGATATTTGTTGTTTCTGATTATCGCTTGTGATAATTAGATATTTGATGTTATGAGTTCCGATTATCGTTTTTGATAATCGGATATCTGTTGTATCTGATTATCGCTTGTGATAATTAGATATTTGATGTTATGAGTTCTGATTATCGTTTTTGATAATCGGATATTTGTTGTTTCTGATTATCACTTGTGATAATTAGATATTTGATGTTATGAGTTCTGATTATCGTTTTTGATAATCGGATATTTGATGTTTCTGATTATCGTTTGTGATAATTAGATATTTGACGTTATGAGTTCTGATTATCGTTTTTGATAATCGGATATTTGTTGTTTCTGATTATCGCTTGTGATAATTAGATATTTGAGATTTTTGATTATCGTTTTTGGTAATCGAATATTTGTTGATTTGATTATCGTTTTGATAATCGAATATTTGTTGATTTGATTATCGTTTTTGATAATCGAATATTTATTGATTTGATTATCGTTTTGATAATCGAATATTTGTTGTTTCTAATTATCGTTTTTGGTAATTAGATATTTGAGATTTTTGATTATCGTTTTTGATAATCGAATATTTGTTGTTTCTAATTATCGTTTTTGATAATTAGATATTTGAGATTTTTGATTATCGTTTTTGATAATCGAATATTTGTTGTTTCTAATTATCGTTTTTGATAATTAGATATTTGAGATTTTTGATTATCGTTTATGATAATCGAATATATGTTGTTTCTAATTATCGTTATTGATAATTAGATATTTGAGATTTGATTATCGTTTTTGATAATAGAATATTTGTTGATTTGATTATCGTTTTTGATAATCGAATATTTGTTGACTTGATTATCGTTTTTGATAATCGAATATTTGTTGATTTGATTATCGTTTTTGATAATCGAATATTTGTTGATTTGAGATTTGATTATCGTTTTTGATAATCGAATATTTGTTGATTTGATTATCGTTTTTGACAATCGAATATTTTTTGATTTGATTATCGTTTTTGACAATCGAATATTTGTTGATTTGATTATCGTTTTTGATAATCGAATATTTGTTGATTTGAGATTTGATTATCGTTTTTGATAATCGAATATTTGTTGATTTGATTATCGTTTTTGATAATCGAATATTTGTTGATTTGAGATTTGATTATTGTTTTTGATAATCGAATATTTGTTGATATGAGATTTGATTATCGTTTTTGATAATCGAATATTTTTTGATTTGATTATCGTTTTTGATAATCGAATATTTGTTGATTTGATTATCGTTTTTGATAATCGAATATTTGTTGATTTGATTATCGTTTTTGATAATCGGATATTTGTGATTGAGATTTCTGATTATCGTTTTTGATAATTAGATAATTGCTAATTTTGCTGATTATAAGATTTTCTAGTCTCTAATTGATTCTAGATTATGTTGGTTATATTGAATGATTGTTTTCTATCTATCTCTGATGATAGTTAGAGTTTGCTGATTATGGAGTTCGTGTTTTTTTGTTTTATAATTGTCGTATCGATAATTAGATATTACTGTTTTATGGTTTCCGTATTCTTGTTATCTAATCGATAATTAAATATTACCGATAATCGTATTTATTCAGTTTTGCTGTTTTCTGAATTATCTATTGATAATTAGATTTTGTTGAGAGTTTGTGAATTTCTTTTATGAAATTAAAAGATTTCTTTGGTATTTGTGTTCTTGCCCTGTATTTTCCTAGCTTAACTAGTTTATGTTAGAAAAATAATTGTTACTGACGACTTTATTTATGAAAATTGCGGGGACGCAATTTCTATAAGAAGGGGAGTCTGTAACAACCCTGGGACTTTGTAACAATAAAATTATCGTCTAATGACGATTTAATTTGGTTGCTAATTGATATTGGAAGTTTTAATCGGTTGTACTCTTTTAAATTTTTTTTTTGTGTTGTTTGGGCTTTAACAAAAATATTGGCCCATGTTTTCACTTGCTTGATGCCGGGTTAAAGAAAATGCCGTCCCCCTTTGTTTTATTTTCAATTCGAAAACCCTAAAATAGGACGAACAAAAAATGGCGGCTCCTATGGCTTTCGTTCCTCGACTCTCTTTGCTCCGAAATTAGGGTTGCGAAGATTTAAGCTACGTCGATCTGAAAAGGGGGAAATGCGGCTAAGGGTTTCTAGTTCATTGTATCAAAGGTGAGTGATTTTATTTCACTCACATCAAATTCAATACTATGTTTGGCTGTTCAATTTTGTTTGATGTTGATGATTTCTGGCTCGTTTAAATTTCGTGATTTTGTTGTTGATTATTTGAAGTCATCAAATCTTTACCTTGGCCATTCGATTTGTTTTAGTATCGATGAGTGTATCTCGGCCACTTTGATTTGCGAAGTTGTTTTGTTGTGAAAACGATTCCCTGGTTTACTTGTTTCAACTTCTGGCAATTGGGTTTATGTTGACTTCGACCTTGTTTTGACTTCGGTCTTGATTTTATGGCCTCCACGGCTTCAGTTGCGATTGAACTGTGCACTTGTTATTGCACCAGTTTTTGTGTTTACCTTATTTACATCAATTTAGCCTTGTGTAGTGTCTGATATTTTTCTTGTCTATGCCTGGATTTGTTTTGTGTATCAGATGTTGTACACTTTGATCTTTCTCCCTTAAGCACCGTATTAGGCCTTATAACTTGACCTTGTTTTCCATGCGTCTAATCGGGTTGTACTTACTTGTTAATATATATGTCTTCAAGTTTTGGTACGATGTGCTTTGTTTTGTGCAAGTGTACCGTGTTCACATTCAGGTTGCTTGCATTGTTTCTAGCTTCAAGTGATGTTGCCTGGTCCTTGAATCACTTGAGTCATCCAATTGGCCTTTATGTTTCATAAATGATTACTGCCTGGACATGTTGCACGGTACCTATTTAGACAGTGGCATTGATATTTGAATCTTCACTATCTCTTCATTATTGAGGCTATACTTTTGTTTGCTTGTATCACAGCATACTGCATGTTGTATTTTGGTGCTTGGTTTTAAGATATGAAATGCTGATGCATATGCTTCATCTGTTGCACACACTTGGGCATTTTTATTGATTCGCTGCAACTTTGGTTTTGCATAATTAATATGCAGACACTTGAGCATTTTTGTCGATTCACTACTACTTTGGTTTTGCATAATTTAATATGTAGGACCCTTGAGCATTTTTGTCGATTCACTACTACTTTGGTTTTGCATAATTTAATATGCAGATATACTTGAGCATTTTTGTTTGTGCATATTTTCTACCTAAAGTTTATAAAACGAAGTTGTATTTAGTTTGGCATTCTATGTCTGCATAATTGGTCCATTATTTGTGCCTGCGCCTGTCTTATGCAGTAATATTTTGGTGCTTGACTTTCTGAAATGTTTAAAACTACTGCTGAGCCTTGATCTTAGAACCTCGCTAAGTGTGATCCTTTCCACTGATGTTTTTCACTGTTGCATGGTTTTGGGTGTTTGTTGTACATATGAAATTGATTCATATGTATGCTAGACATTGTTTACATTGGATTGCTGAGTTGTCCACGTGTGATCACTTTTGCACTTTGTGCTAACATGTACATATATGCTTCTTTGTCTCGACTTCACTTCACTTCACTGTGCATTGTTGCAGTTGTTGGGCATTGCTTTACACTTGTGGCTACCGGTCGATACTTGCAGTTTACTGAACTGTATCACTTATACTTTCCATTATTCATGTAGGGGCTGCACTTGAACTGTCCATTGGTTCATTGTAGTTTGGTTTGGGTTTGAGCATCACTGATCTGAATGCAATTGGATTTGTTTTTCTAATTTCACTTGAGTTGAATCCGGTATTCGGGTTTGACCTTGTGCCCGTTTGTGTACATCATCACTGTAGTGGCGAGGCAGTGCACGCGAGCTTGTACTGCAGCCACACCATATCGATCTTATTGGTATTTCTTTTGATTTTGATGCGTTGATCTTTTGTGTATTTCATGGTGTAGTGGCGAGGCATTGCACGCGTGCGTGTATTACAGCCCTACCCGAGTTGACATTTTAATTGATATTTCATTATGTTTTGGAGTCATATTTTGATTGGTTAATTTGATGATTTTGTTGTTAATTGCCGTTTAGGCAATTCTGATGTTTTCAAATTATCTTCATCGATATTCTTTTAACTTATCTTTGTTGATGATTTGAATTTTTTGATTTGTTGTTTAACACTATTACGTGTTATATTTATCGTTATCCGATTTCTTTATTTAAGGATCGGATAGACGAGATTTATTGTGACTGTCGTCTATTCATTATTTAATTATTATTGCTTCTGTGCACTAATAACTGAGTTTGAATTAGACTGACCCGTGTATTATTTTCCTTTGAATTTAATACTCGGGTCAGACCGAGTAATTACGGGTTGTTGATATCTTACTTTGGGTTGCTGCTAGAGCTATGAAGTCTTTTCATATTTTTGGAGTAGTCGTTGTCTTAGTATAGGATGTTGTATATTCATGTATATTATTTATGATAATGTACTTGTATATGTAACTCTTAGAGTCGACAGTTGTAGTTGTATCATATGTATTGTATCACATGTATTGTAACTGACCTCAGTTATTATATATATGAGACTTTCTGTTTTATCCGTGTTCCGCTTTTATATTATCTGTGTTATTATTATATTTATTGTCCTAAACTATTATGAACCATCATAGTTCATTTTATACTGGAATTGGGTATGTCGATGGGAGTAAATAAATAAGAGTTGAAAAATAAAAATATATACCACTCCTATCGAGATAACCAATACTAATGTAAGGCCTAACTACGCATGACCGCTCCTATCCAGCCTTATTCTTCATAATAACAGACAGTATTTCTTTTAATACCCTTTGTTATTGTGAGCATAGAGGTGGGGCATCACATGGATTCAAACTAAAATTGAAATCTTGAATTGGAGAAGTATTTTAGAATAAGATGATAATGGATGGTATTAGATATGATAATTATCATAGATGATTGTTGTGTGTTTAATAATAAGATGTGTATTAATGAGTAAGCAAAATGAAATGTTTTAAAGAAGTAAAATATTTAGGTAAAGTATGACTTATAAATTGAAATTGAAAATACCTAAATTGTGAAATTTTGCATCTAGGTCCATAAATTTAAAAATTGTTTCAAAGTAATGATAAATAAGTATTATTTGAATAAAAGAGACTTGTTGCAAACAATGGATTGTTTGAAAGTTTGATTTGAATTTAAAACCAAAGGTGGTTTAAAATTTAAAAGTAGCCTGATGTGTGAGGAAATAAATATGAAATAAAAACTAAGGTTGAGTTTTAAATTTGGAATGAGAGGAGATGCCCATAAGTGATAAGTTTTAAACTTATAAGTGGAAATGAATTTTGAAAATGTGAAGATTAGAATCTGGAATGGGAATTCAAATTTTGTAAGGTTGACTGGATTAGTGAATTGAATTTAACTTTGCGAAAGTTAAATAAGCTAAAAAGCTACCTGAATTGGAAAATTTCAAGATGAAATTGGAATTTAACTTGGAAAGTTAAATGGTTAATATGAATTGGGAATTTGTGTGATCTCAAAATGGGTTTGAGATCAGGAAATTGAAAATGAATGGATGTTTTAAAATAAATTGGATGATATCATCCTATTGTTATTAATAATCTTTAAACTGTTAATTGGATAATTAACTAATCATAAACTATTGGGATACGGATTTTTATTTGGATTAAACAGATAAATTAGATAATTAAAGATGTCTGGATGTCTATAAGTGAATTTGAAACTATAGTAATAGTTGAATTAAAATAATGAATCTAAAAGTAAATCATTAAATATTTAAATAGATATGTGTAAACTCTATTATTTTTGAAAATTTAAATGTGTCCATATACATGTATACAAGTATGTATTGTAATTAGAGAGCAATTGTTTGAGTTCAAAATGATAATTTGAAAAATCTATTTAAAGAAAGCTCTATATTTTCAAAACATGAGATGAACATTTAAGTATATGATAAGTTTGAAATAGGTAAGTAAAGATAATTTACAATGAAATTTTGAAAATTGGACTCAGAATTAATTGTATAAAGATTCGGATGGTTGATTTAAAATAAAGATAAAAATAAATAAAGATTAATTTGATTTCAGGGGGTTAAACAAACATCTAGAGAATTTAGCACGAATTTATATAATTCGAGAAGGTTCAAAATTGAGATTGAAATTGAATTAGTTCAAATTGAATCTGATTTGAATTAACTGGATTTGAGATTAAAGGTGTATAAGTTTAAAAATTTAAATGGAAAATTTGGAATTGGATTAAATTGTAATGATTTGAAATTGAAGTAGGTTCGATTTGAAATTAGTCCAAATTTATTTGAATAATTTGGAATTGTAATTAAAGTTGAATAGTTTTAAATTCAAATGGAATTTTATTTGTATTTGGAAAGAATCAAGGATAATTCAACTTGAATTGGGATTAAATTCAAACTGGGGTTGAAAAGAATTGAAAATTTAAAATTGGTTCGGTTTGAAATTAATTTGAATTGACTGGAATTAAGATTGAACATGGATAAGTTTAAAAATTCAAATGGAAATTTGAATTGGATAATCTGATAAGGAATTGATGTGGAATGAGTTCAAATTCAAATAGGAAGTTGATTTGAATTTGGGATGAGAATGGAAGTTAACTTAATTTAAATTGAAATTGAAGTTAAAATTTATTAGAATTGGGATCAACTCAAATTGGAACTAAGTCAATTTAAAAGGACGTGGAAATTTAAATTGAATTGGTGGGAATGGAGATTGGAAATTAAACAGTTTGGCTTTGGTATATTTTCGAATAAATTATTTTAATATAAACTATTTTAAATCTATTTTCCTAACTATTTACTATACAACTTTTCTTTTTAAAACCCAAGACTATTTTATACTTATTTTACAATTATTTTTGAAGTTATTTAACTACTTTTCAACTGTTTTATAAACTAATTATTATTTCTCAACTACTTTATAACTGATTACTATTTTATAAACTATTTTACTATTATTTAAAATTTCTATAACTATTTGACTATTTTCCAACTATTTTACAATTACTTAACTATTTTACAATATTACAAACTAATCATCATTTTTCAACTACTTATCTATTTTTAACCTTTCAAGCTATTTTCTATAAATTAAGCTGGGCAGAGTTTAAACTGTTTATGATTGAATATCCATTTGAGATAAGAATTGAGGTGATAATCCATATGGGATTGAGGAAATTGTGGTTAAGTGAATGAAAATTAAAGGAAATGTGAATAGAAAGAGAAATTGATTTAGTTGATAATCGATAAAGATAAATACGTAGGATGTACGTATATTATTCTATTCGCATAGTGATTGATCTAGATTCGAGCACATAATTTCGAGAAAGTTATATCAACCCGAGTTGGGATTTTTCACTCGATTTTCGACGGCGAACCTGCATATGGATTGTTGATTGGTTCTGGATATTCTCTATCATAGTTATGGCTTTGTAAGGAGAATGACGGTTTCTGATCAAGAAACCAGATCTGAGTCCGCACTAGGAAGTCGGGTGGACGATACTAGTTTGGAAAAGAAATTGTGTGATCAAATGAGCGATCAGCTTGGTATAGCGTACGGATGATATGTGTACATCGTACGGGTTTGAATGAAATTGATACTGGGAATTTATGGATAAGAAATGTGAAGTGGTTTTTGAAGTAAAAATATATTTTGTGAAATATATGATGAAGTAAAGTGGAAATTGGAGATTTCTATTGTAAAAATTTACTTTATGGAAGTAAGTAATTTGGTAAGTGACTTTATAGAGTAATCAAATTTGAATATTTGATTTGGAATAAACAAAGTTATATATCTTTGTTTTATAAGATAAATCTTCCCTTGTTGAATCTAAGCCAGAAGAAAGGGTTTTGGAAGATATTTGAAGTGTAAAAAGGGTTTTATACAAGTTTCAAACGATCCTAAGATTTTTCAAGATTATATATATATATATATATAAAGGATCTTGTGAGAATGATTTTGAAAGGGTTTTGGGAACCATTGGATTTGGAAAGGCTTTTGATTTTTGGAGAAAAGTCAATTTTGGAATTTGGAAAGCCTTGTTTGAGAATTATCGATTTTGGGATAATCGATTAAGAGAAAGGAGATTTATTTGAGATTCATACTAGGTGTATGATTTGGAAGATACTATATGTGTATAGTATAAAGTGTTTTGATGATGGCTTTGGGAAAAAAGGCGCTCCCTTGAAATGAACTTCTCAGGAGTGCCACCGGGTGGTGCTGCCTTGAGCCCAAAGGAGGGTTCTAAAGTTGATCCTGTGAGGAGTTCGGACAAAACTAGTTCCTGAGGATTATGTATACCATAGCGAAAGTCGTGTGTGCCGCTGAGAGCTAACAGTTTGCGTTTGATTTTATATTGGTAGACTGCGCCCTATGGTAACATAGCGAAAGTCGTGTGTGCCGCTGAGAGCCAACAGTCTGCGTTTGATTTTATATCAGTAGACTGCGACCTATGTAGGAGTGGAGAAGTTTCATTTTGACAGCGAAAATCGTGTGTGCCGCTGAGAGCCAACAGTTATGTGGACTTTTTCTGCGATGGCAACATAACCTTGGAATGTAACTGCGATCTGTTGTGGGTTCCATGGCGTAATCGATGGGCGCAGAGTGCCTATAGTTGCATGGACTTTTGTTGCATTGGCAACGTAACCTTGGAATGTAACTGCGACCATGGATGAGGGTGTTGATTTCCAGAGCATTCTCACCAGAGATATTTCCTCGATTTCAAAAATGATTTCTATATTTTCTGTAAAATTATTTTCCATGTATTTTTACTGGGTGTTGAAAACGGGTTTACCAAGTACTTATAGATTTTCAGTCCTACGCCTGATCAACATATGACCGAATTTCTATGAGAACGAGGACGAACTTATTGAAATATCGAGTTATAAAAAGTATTTTTATAAAACTATTTTAGCAGTATTACAGATTTTAAAAGTGTTTTAAAATGATCAAAGAATATTTTAATTGGTTTTAAAATATTTAACAAATTCTGGCTTCGTTCCTTTTCGAGGACGAAAAGATTCGAAAGGGGGAGGAATGTGATATCCCGGAATTCCAGACATCTGTAAGTGATAAATAATTGGGTTAATTAATGGGATATTGATTTATAGATTTAACAAATAAATATGATGATAAATATTTATATCTGGATAAATATTTATTTGATAATTCCCCAATATAATTGTTTAGAATGGGCAAAATTTATTATTTTCAAATAAAATTAAATATGTGTTTGTTTAAAAATATATTTATATATGAGTTGATTTTAAAATTTAATTTAAATTTGGGTTTGAAATTCAAATAAATATATTGAAAATATTATTTTGTAATAAATAGATGTATATTTAAAGAATATCAAGAAATGAATATATATATATACATACATTTTAAAAACCTAATACATAATTTATAAATTATAAAACATATTGTTAATTTAAGAAGTATGGTTTATGACATTGAAAAGATTATAAATACATGAAAAATAAAATTAGTACAAAAATAAAAACAAAACATATATAAATAAATATAAAACATTTTTACTTATGTTAATATAAAAGGTTAATGCATTAATTAATATAGGAAAGTATAATATATATATCTATACCTAATTAATCGAAATTATAATATAAGGATTTTATAAATATATTAGAAACATTTAAGTATATGTAGCATCATTTTAAAAATGGAATTTAACAAGTGTAAAATGATTAGATCACACATAACATTTGTAAACAAATTAACTTCCAAACAAAACAATTGTCACCCATTTGTTTTTATTTTCATTTTATTTTAATAAAATCCTAATTAAATCTATATTAAACATATCTATATCCTCTCTAAATTCTTTCCCATTTTTCATTTTCTAAACAAAGAAACAAAGCTTGTGATCTATCCCTTAAAAAAAAAGATTATTAAAACAAAATTTCATTAACATCTCCATTCTCTATCTTATTTCTTTTCTACCTTTCCAAATTCAAAAACCAAAATTTGAGAAAATCAAAAGTAAATAATCTCTGTTCAGATCTAAAACTTGTGAAGCAAATAACCAGAGGAAGAAGCAAATAAATTAAGCAAAGTTCTTTCAAGTTTCTGAAACTAAAAGCAACTCAAGGTCAACAATTAGTTCAAGATCCAGATCAGAATAAATCAATTCCTGATCTAAGGCAAAATCCTGTAACAAGGGGAAAAGCTAGAAACTTTTAAAATCTGGATATTGCTCTCTGTTCAACGATTTAAGGTGAGTAAACTGCTACCATTTTTAATGCGTAAACCTGTTGAAAATGATGCTTGTGATAAATTATTGCAATAACTTATGCGTGCAATAATTAATCATATAAATAACTCAAACATGTTTGGTATGGTTGTATTAAGGTGTTGCCTGATTTAAAGTTTTGATTTGCTGAGTGCATGACTGTGTAAAGTACTCTTGGTCTCTGTTCTTGAATTTCAGACCATCAAATCTTTTCAAAAACTCTAAACTCATCACTCAAATTCTTCTAGGCATTAATGATTGAATAAACTCTGATTGTAATCATGATATCTTAAATTTAAAATTGTTTCCCAGTAAATTTATTTAGCAATTATTTCAAAAAAGAGGGATTATAGTGAAAATAAATTCAAGTCTGAAATTCGATTGTTTAAATTTTGTGTTTTGATTTTATAGTTTAATTTGATTTCGAAAATGAGGAATTTTGATAATAATCTCAAATTTTTTAAATTCTTATATATTGTGATATTTCATGTTAAAAGTAAATTGATGTTTGATCAATTTCTGGCGATCATGTGGGTTGTGGATGGCGGGGCTATGTCTGGAGGAAGGTCGTGGATCGGTTATCGTGGGAAAAATAGGGGTTTGGTTTCAAGACACTCGAGGTGGTGCGGCAATACCAGAATAGGGTTTTAGGTCATGTTTTGGGCGAGGGGAGTTCGTGGCATATTCTGGTGGCTGGATGGCGTCGAGTGAGACCGAAGAAGGGGGGAATGGTAGAGGGGTGCTGGTGAACCTTCTGACGAGAGGACGTGGGTCCAAGTGGCTGGTAGCGGCGGAGCGGGAAGAATTGGAATGATAATATTGGTTCCAGTGTTGGTCGAATTGTTTGATTTTGAATTAATTGTAGTTCCAGGTTTCTGGGTTGGGGAAAACGACTGTGGGGTTATCACCGATTTGCCGACGGTCGGAGCAAGGGCTGAAGGTGGCCGGATCTGGTGTGCACGTGCACCATGTGTCGTCGTTTATCTGAGGAGGGTTGTGAAGGATGGGAGACTTGATTTTAGCCCAATGATGATCTCGAAGTTATAGAGAAGGAATATCGAGAGAGGAGACTCGAATTTGCGTGAGAAAACGTCGGGTCAACTCGAGTAGGACTTTAGCATTAGCAGTTTTAAAGAAGGAGGAGGGAGTTTGGGCTTTGGGCCGGTTAATTTTCCTTTGGGCCGAGTTTCCTTTGGTATAAATGGAATTAATATAAGCAAAGTTCAAGAGTTTTATCAAATTTAAAGTTAATGTTTTATTTGGGATATAATATAAATAAAGAAATTTCCAGGTTTAACATAACCCATAACTTAGGTCACTAGTGATGCAATTTAATTATGTGAGATAACAGTATTTATGATAATTAATTAAAAGTGTATTTAATAAGATTTTAAATAACTTAATTAAGACAAAGGACTTATCATTTAAATAAATTAAAATTTTGTTGATTAAGTATAATTAATTAATGTAATTAATTAAAGATCAATGTAATTGATCATGGTTAATTAATTACTGTGAAAGGTTAAGAATAATTACTTAAAGACTAATTACGTAATGTAATTAAAGATGATAATCAGAGGATGATTAATTAATTGATTGTAATTAATTAATGATTTAGTAAGCAGGATTTAAAGATGATTGAAGTAATTAATTTAATCTATTTAAATTAATTAGAAAGGTATGACTAATTAACCTTGCGTATAGATGATAGAATGATATTGAAAGCCTTGGATTAACTGTTATCCCTAATATGTGATTCGTGATGCTATGTGATATGATATGTTTGATTTAAACTGTGATAATGTGGTTATCTATTGAGGATGAATTACAGTGACACCCTGTATTTAAAGTTTGAATTGTATTTCACTTGAATAACTTGGGTTAAGATGACTTGGAATTCGAAGCAACCGGGGTCGGGTATCCGTAAATACCTGAACCCACTTCGATTTGTAATCTATATTGATTTGACATGTGAAATCAATAGGCGGGAATGGATTAGTATAGACCTTTAAAACTAAGTATGGGTACTTAGGGATCAAATTTTTGAAATAAATGTTGGGCATAACAAGTAATGAACTAGTAGTAAGTACGAGTTACCGGGGATTTCCTTTTAAGATTTTGAACTTATTATTTCAAATTATATGGGCTTACTCACGCTGGTTTCCAGCTTGACCCGGGTGTTACTATGACGTAATGCTCGGGTCAGACCGAGTATTACAGATTTTCAGGTAAGGGCATTCTGGAGCTCAGAAGGCGAGCTAGATGGCAAGAACGTATGGAGTGTATTCCGTTGTGACATGCTGTAGTTTATCTGGAAGTAGATAATTTTAACTGTCTAGTGTTGTGTAAATATTGTAACTCTGATGTATTGTATGAAACTTAACTGATACAACTTATTTGTATAAATGTTATTTTATGAGATATTATATTTTATTTGCTGCGAATGTGGGATTCTGAGTTGGGTTTTTCTGTTTCTTCTTCTTTCTCCTTTCTTCTTTCTTCTTTCTAACTATCTGGAAATTTCGGGATCGAAATTTCCGGGTCGTTATAGCGAGTCTACCCTGTTTTGGAGGCCTTCGGACTGAATTGGGAAGGATGGTATGTCATCAATAAAAAGCTAAGGGGGGAACTTTCAAGCCAACAACCGTCGGTGGAATCCAAATTCTTAGGACATGGAATAGCGAATCACATCCCCGTCACTTCATTTGAAAACTACTTATGTATTCTGTATTTTCTAGCATATAAACCATCCCGAAATGCCGTGGGCATTGTAAATAGGCAAAAATCTTCCTTACTTTTCTTAATAAAATTTGATTTGTTTTTTAAACCAACAAAACTATGTTCATAATAACTACCGGTCGGGTCGACGAAAGAAAATTGACTCAAACCATTGGATCGGTGGAACTTGATCTTTGCCTTCTGAAAACCGATGTAGCTCCGACAACATCGAGAAGGAGAAAATACCAACTCCTCGTGTTTCCCAAAGAAAGGCAATATCAAGGAGTACGAAAAGCCATGCATTCCGTAAGCCATGCACTAACTCTTAAAAATTGCACTCCTCACATTGCTCGAAGATAGGCAACATCGAGGAGTACGAAAAGCCGTGCACTTCATAAGCCGCGTGCTAAATTTCAAAATTACACTCCTCACGTTGCCCAAAGACAGGCAACACCGAGAAGTACGAAAAGCTACACACTTCATAAGCCGTGCACTAAATTTCAAAATACCAACTCCTCACGTTACCCGAAGATAGGCAACCCCGAGGAATATAAAAGCCGCATACTCCATAAGTCACGCACTGACCCTTAAAACTTACACTCCTCACGTTGACCGAAGATAGGCAACATCGAGGAGCACTAAAACCATTCCGGACTGAAGGGTCATATCAGCCCCAAAAGCCGTGCATTTCGCAAGTGGTGCGTTAACTCTTGAACAACAACCAGTCGTAATAAAACTATAAAGTAGACCTAGGCTTCGTTAACAACCGAACCACTATAAAATATTTTTGTCTCCTTTCTTTTACTGTCCTTTTCTATACTTTCTATCTATATTATTGATCTATAAGAACATGCCTGGTGCTTTCACACTCAAGCCATGGTGTTGATCCATTTTTTAGGTTAAACCATGTAAGGATGTTGGGATTTATATAACAACAGCCATATTTGCCCCTCTGTATACATACTTGCCGTTTAATGTATAATTGTATATATATGTAAATGTTATATATAAATACTTATTATAAAAGATGATTGTAAAACATATATTAAAATTATTTTAATACATTGTATTTAAATATCATAAAGTCAAATTTATATTAAGATAATAAATTTAAGTTAGTAAATAAATATATATTTTGAATATTTTTAAAGTGCACACAAATACACATCCATATTAAAATATTAGAATTATATATGTAAATGATAAAATATATATACATTAAAATATGTTTATACATATATAATACATACATACATACATAGATATATATATATATATATATATATATATATATATATATTCATAAATTCATTTGCTATAAATTAATAACTAATGTGTATATATACATGTATATGTATATGTATATATAATATCATAAACATTCGACCAACAAACGATTTTTTTTTCATTTCAATGAATTTTTTGTAATTATGATTTCTATGCCGAAATCATTTTAAATATTTTTTTTGAAGGTAACATAAAGATGTATAAAATTTTACTATATAGATTTTGCAATCTTAAATTTACTTTAGAAGTATATATAAATGTTGTAAAACATTAATTTTGTATTTAAATATATTTATATACTAAATGTGTATATTCGGTTAATTTTTTTGAATTGGGAAACATGTTCTGAAAAATATAGGTAGAATTTATATGTATTTTAAATATCCATATATACACACACATTATGTATATGTTTTTAACTAAACTATTATTTTAAATAATATTTATCTTTTATTTTCAAAATCAAAATAAATGAATAATAATAATTATTGTTATTATTTTTATTGAATGCAATATGTACATATCTACTTACAAAATATTAAATAAATATATATATATATATATATATATATATATATATATATTTAACAAAACATATTTATCCAAATGTTGACAACAATGATATATAGGGATTCTTATGTATTCAATCACATATATGATAAAATAAACATTATATATAGATTAATATTTGATATTAAATAGATTATTACCTTTGACCAAAGCCAAATTGATGCATGTAGAAAATTTTGAACCAAATTACCCCATGATCGAATCCTAAATCCATAAAATGCTACTTTTGAATGGAGCTACCATTGACAAACGAATTGAATTTTGTTTGATGTTCTAGAGATTTAATTGTGATATAGGGAGAGAAAGAGGTCGGCCAAATCTAGTCTAGAGGTGCATAAAGGTAAAAAACAATAAAGTGAGGGTTAGAGAGCCTTAGAGGAGATACCAAGGAGAAAAATATGGATCTGGTCCCTATTTTCCCTTACCTTTTCTCATTTTTTAATTCAAAATCTAATCCACCCTTAGCCATCATATGGTCGGTGTCCTATAGGTTAATCATGGCCACACTCTACCAAGCTCCACATGGACCTCAAAATCACTTTAAGCCTGATCAATAATTATCACATTTGAATCCAATTTAAAAACTTATCGATATCATATATCAATTAGTGTATTTATAACTATCATATACACACACATTTAATATTGATCAATGAACATCAACTAAAATTTTCTAATTAACATTTCATTAATATAAATTAATTTATAAAAAATATAATTAAATTAAATAAGGTGGTAAGAGGTTTTGGTTGTGTGACACTTAGGTGTAAATTCGACCAATGATTAATATTGAACAATTCGAATATTAACGTTCACACATCATTTAGTAGGTGGTGTGGAATTATGACCAAATTTATTGCTTACTTGGTTTCGGTGAAATCCAATTTTACTTCATTAGGTGTTACCCGATAGTGATAATTATTTACACCAATTATTTTCGTCCAAACTAAAACATATCAGGACTAATGGAATATGATAATGGTCAAAATTCCAATATTGAACATATTCAACTCTATCGTCTAAACACGAAGTCCTTGGTTCAATAATAAAATTTATTATCGATCAAAATTGCTCTAACCAAAGGCTTTGACTTTGAGTTGACTTCAATTGACCGTAATACTAACCTATATAACTAAGGACAATAACTATCTCTTAAACAGTGTGTCACTTCCAATGCTTCCACTCGACCCAACTATAGTCGATCGATGGACATCGTACTGCGATTAAACATAATCAAAGTGGAGTTTCCACATTGAAGCTTGATAGTATTTTCAACTCGAGGGAATTGTGTAATATTATCACATCGATATTTTTTGTTTGACCTTATTTATATTAACCAACAGAAAACTATCGCTACGTAACCCCTTAATGCCCTTAGCAGCCATGAGTAATACACTACCCAACATTTGGAAAGCGTTGTGTACTCTAGTCTTAAATGATGTATCGATTTCCACTCTCGATACATCTTGATTAGGAATATTTAAAACGGAACGTTTGTTTTATTATGATAAATCACTCATAATTACAACACATTGTAACCACTATCACAAAATATATCATTTATGGATTTTCTATTGTATATACTTTTAATTAAATTATTTAATTAATATAACACATTATATCAAGTATATAATAAAAAAACAACTTTTATTTCAGATAAGATTGGTTATCGAGTTAGATATATGTAACAAATTACATAACATCCCCTAGGGTATATCCTTAACTCTATCATGACTGGTCTAAGGCAGCCTTCCTGGTCGCCTCGTACCAGGCCATGCACTATCTTCGCAACATGGCCATTAGCAAGATTCCCAATTTCTTTCATATCGTCGACAACTGGTCAACTTGCTCAGTAAGATTTTTCACGTAAGCATTCAAGTAAATGACAAGTTATCCATCCACCTATCCGTAGCACTGTAGCTAGACGACTGAATTGATGTGGCGTACAGTTAGCATTAAACGTGCATTTAATGCAAAGTCGATGCATTTAATGTGAGGCTCACACCTCAGGAAGAGGAGCAATGAGTATATTTTCATCCGACACACACCTTCTTGCACCTTCGAAGATGTCGTCCATCTATCCTAACAACTGTATCAACAGTTAGGTGCTTTTCCCACCCGTTCTACAATTCAATCTTAACTATCAATCATCCACTTCAGCTACTATAGATATCTCACACATTTCAACTTCAAAGTGGTTGGAACATACAAGAATTATGAATACTACACACAGTTCGGGACCCTTGATATCTTAAGTCCTTCAGATTACACAACTATATTAGTCTTAGTGCTTCGAGCTTTCATATTATTCTCTTGTAGTTCCTTGTAGTTATAAGAGAAATATATAGTAAGAGAACTTCATATTGGACATAGGAAACTTTGTTGAACCACTCTATTGATAAATTTAGGGGTTATGCCATAGTGGAAATCATGTGATTGTTACATATATATAACTCGATAACCAATCTTGTTCGACATAAAAGGTGTTTTATTTCTATATATACTTGATACAATATTTTATATTAGTTAACTAATGTAATTAAAAGTATATTTAATAGAAAATCCATAAACTGTATATTTTGTGATAATTGTTACAAAGTGTTGTGACCATGAATAATTTATTACAATGAAATTAAACATACCATTTTAAATATTCCTAATCAAGATGTATCATGATTGAATATCGATACGTCCATCAGACTAGAGTACGTAATTCTCTCCAAATGTTGGAAAGCATATTACTCATGATTGCAGGAGGCACCAAGAGGTTACATACTGATAGTTATTGGACAATTATGGATTTACTCACTCGATGGTTTTTTGTTGGTTAATATAACTAAGGTTAAATAGAAAATATTGATATGACATAATTACACAGTTCCCTTGACTTGAGAATAATGTTGATCTTCACTATAGAAGCTCCACTTTGATTATAAATCATTGAAAAGCTATAGCTGGGTCGAGTGGAAGCATTGGAATTGAAACACTATTCAAGAGAGGAATTGTCTCATTAGTTATATGAGGTAAAAACTACGATCAATTGAAGTCAAAGAAAAGTCAAAGTCTTTGGCCAGAGTAATACGATTAATAATAATCATTATTATTGAACCAAAGACTTTATGTTTGAACTACAAAGTTGAATATAGATGATATTGGAATTTTGTCCATTACCAAAGTTCTAATTTGATATAGTTTTGATGAAGAGAATTGATGTAAATAATTGTTGCTACCGAGAACGCTTAATAAAGTAAAATTGGATTTTACCGATGTCAAGTAAGCGATAAATTTGGTCATAATGTCAGTCCAATTACTAAGTGACATGTGAACATTAATATTTGAATTGTTTGATATTAATTGCGGACAAAATTTACACCTGAGTCACACAGCTGCAGCGTTGAATACTCCTGATACCACATGATTTAATTAAATTATAATTATTATAAACTAATTAATATTTATGAAATATTAAATATAAAATTTTATTTGAGGTTTATTGAATATTAAATGTGTGCATATATGATGGTTATAAATACACTAATCAATATACGATGCCGATATGCTTTTAAATTGGATTTAGATGTGTCAAATATTGTTTGGATTTGAAATGATTTTGAGGCCCATATTAGGTTTGTTATTTTCAACAATTGATAGGGCTAGGGGAGGCCAACCATATTGCGTCCTAGAAGGTTGTTGAAATTTGAATTAATGAGAGGAGAATTTGTGTGAGAAAATAAGGATCTAGATCCTTGTTTTATTCTTAGTGTTTCGTTATTTAATTATCTCTAACCCATACATTTGGATGACTTTTTGAGCCTCTATCTCTTCCTTTTTCTTGCTAAAATCAGACTCCCTTTTATCTTTAAATTTTCAAACTTAAACACGTCAAATTAAGTACAATTTGATTGTCAATGGTAGTTGTATTCGAGAGCTTGCACTTTTGGATTAGGAATTAGATCCAAGGAGCTTAGTTCTTTGTTCTAATGTGCGAATTCTAGGCATAAAGCAAAGGTAGTTTTACTTTATTACGATTATATAAATTAGTGTAAATCGCATATACGTGCATATAATAGCTAAAAATATTAATTTTTATCTAATAAAATTTTAAAGGACGAATGTGTGTTATAAATGCCATAATTTTGACTGTTGTAACACTTGCATTTCAAGCAAACTGATAGTGAAATTTCATTTATGGGTGGTTGGAAAGGAAATTGTGATGAAAGATGCAAATTTCTATTGATGGATGTAGGGCATTTTTGGAATTTCAAAATAATACTACGGAAATCATATTCATTGAATTCTCTTTATTAATGGTAAAGATGCTTAATAAATTTATCATATTGTGCGTTACTTTAGATGGAATCTTTTATCACAAATGCATATTTTGTGTTGTCACATATTACATGCTTATATATTTATAAATTCATATATACATATATTCGTATATATGTATATAAAAAAAATTAATCATGCATAGACGCCTACGACCTTGATTAATAAAGAAAATTCACAAATAAATTATATACATTTTTGAGATTTTTAAATAAAACCTAATTCCTAAGAAATAATATTGTATTAAGCATAATCTATATTTCATAGGATTTCAAAAGTTAAACAAAACATTCTTTTATATTCAATTTACATTTATAGAATCTATATATTTATGTATATGTATCTTAATTATTTTAAAATTGATTTTAACGTATAATTAATACATATATTTATTTATAAATAATGTAGCATGTATGCACGTAATTTTAGAACAAAATATATGTAATCATTTTGTTTTCAAAAATTAAAAAATTATCATCTTTTACCTATTTCATACGAAATTAATTAAGAAAATATTTTTAATCATTAGAAGTTTAAACCGAGATTGGAAAATAATTTTTTTAGGCCAAAAGCATTCATTGCATGTATAAATATATTTTATTATTACTATTTACATTATAATATATTAACAAGTATAAATTTAAATATATATATATTATATATAATATTTTAAATTTATTATAAAAAAAGATTTTGAATTATATATATAGTATTACATATACACTAGTGTAAACCCATGCTTCGCATGCGAGTATTGTGAACATATTATACTTATACATTCCAAAGGAAAATGGTTAAAATGGGCATGCAACCAAATTTGTACGATGTTTAAAATATGAATATCAAACACATAGATCTCCTTATTAGTACCATATCTTGTCTAATAGTTCCCTTGTTTTTTGTGTGTTGCATAATTAATACATAAAAGTCAACATTTTTCTAAAGGATATACATAATTTATTGATAATAAAAAGGAGCACAGTGAAATATATAGGGAAGCAGTAACGTATCGTACAGAAAGTACGCCAACCTACAACTCCAATTATAAATACCTGATATATTAAACATGCAGGTTTCAGCGTAGAAAAAATTTAAAAACAAAGATTTACAGACTGACAGCAACATTGTTGCCTAATCTGCATATGTTCAACTATAAATAATAGCATAAGGACATATAGAAAAAACAGATGTTGGTACACCAAATGCAATGAAATAAACCTTTGATATCAATGTACATGAGGATTAGTTGTAATTAGAAGCATCACATAATTTCATGAACAGAATCATCCATAAAATAGTGACCATCACAAATGTATATTATAGATAAAAAGTACAAAACTTACCCCAATAAAGTAGGGTTGAACTGAATTTTAAATTAAGACCTCATATACTTGTATTTATCTTTTATTATCAGATGATGAAGATAATATTTTAGTAATTGGTTATAACTAATTTCTACTTAGATTATATAAATTTATGGGAAATTGCATGCATGATACACAATACAACAAAAGGACAACAACATCATAGTATAAGAAAACTTTGTATTACAATTTTTTTGAATGATGGCAGATGGAAAAATGTTAAATATAATAATAATCATTGTGCCCCAGGTTGATATATTTCAAGTAAAGGCTAATAGCAGACTTTATTTTGTTCATATTTGTAAAGCTTGTCCAAAACATTAGGAGCAATCTAGATAATTAACAAATGTGTGAAAGCATAAGATTGAATAAATTCAGTATAGTGCCTAAAATGAAGTGAATAAATCCTGGAAGTAGAACGCTGCGAAGTTATAATTAGAAATCGGATATGGCCTAAAATGTTGAAGTAGAAAATGAAGTCTCTTAAATAGAGATCTAACCCCAACAAAAAATGCTTCGGTGCCATAGATTTTCGTGTGACCTCCTATGGTCTAAAATGGGATTTTATAAGAATTGATTGAATATCAAGAATTAAGCGAAATAATGTATTAGGAATTCAATTACAGAAGTAATAATTTAATTGGGGGCATGATCTGGATTTGGATATGAGGGATGAAACTGTGGCAATCAATAAGGAATTTAGAAGGTTAGAAATTATGACCTCTCTTTCCAACAACTAGCCTTCTTTTGGTCCCATTTTACCTCTGCTGAGCTCCAACTATGTTGTAAAGTTTTCAAACTGCAAATTTGGAAACTATCCGTCCATACATAATCTGTAAGGGTTTTTTTATTTCTTTAAACAAATCAAATTATATCCGATTCGTTTTCATATACCTCAACATCAATTCAATATTGATGATAAACCATCTTCATATATAGTTAGTAATCATTACCTTAGTTTTAACATAACATCTGAAACATAAAATATGTTGGAGGACCCTTATATAGTGAATGAGGTATTGTCCCACATCGCCAAAAATAAATTAATTTTCATGCTTATATACTACTTTCCTCAAACCTATATTGGCCCTTAGGGTCAGGTAATTTTGTGCGAGGGAAGGACATATATGGTCATGAACTAACATACGCGCGCGCACCGCCCGCCCGTCCCGTACCGAACCGGGTTGGATGCGGGTCCAATAAGAGTGAACTGTGTTATATTTTTGCTGCACAAAAGTAAATAGTTTTCTATAATTTAAATTCAAATAGAATCGACCAGTGGATTGGACGCTGCTTTTCAGAATAGGCATTGCAAAGCAGTTTTTAGCCATTGCGAATGAAGATACGCGACTGTTGCAAACCACGACAGTTCATGGCCGTTGCAAATGAAGAGACGTGACTGTTCTTGGCCATTGCAAATGAAGAGAGGCAACTGTTGCAAATCGCGATAGGTTTTGACCATTGCAGATGAAGAGATGTGGCTGGTCCCAACAAACATAACCGTTGGGAATTAGCCTATAGAAGGAGAAGGAAACCTGATCAGTAGATAACTCTAAATTTTCCCTTCTTCCTCCTCATTTCTTAATCTCCACATCCGTGCGCTTCTACATATCACACAGAAGATCATACTCATCACAATCTTGAGCAGATCATGTCTGTTGTATCTTGGGAGACTTTGAATAAAGTCTTAAGGAAATTATTACGACAAGCCTCAGATATAATTTCCTTCTTCATCCAGTTAGATTTCTGTTTACTTATATATTTATATACATCATTCTATAATCTTTCTGTTTCAATGTTGTGCTGTTTCGATGAAGTAGTACAATGCTTGTTTATCGATATAGTTTAATATAGCAAATTGTTGTTGTGATTGCTATAGTTTGTTCTTGTAAATTAATTACAACATAGTTATTGTTCAAAATAACTAAGACAGAATTCCAAAGTAGTGGAAATCTGATTTGTAAACTCGTGTTACGAGTTTATAACATATTGGTCTCTATTTTGGTATACTGATCGTATAACATCTTAAGACTTTCATGTTTTCACTAAAACAGAGACGACGACAGTTGAACTATCAGCAAAAAGTGCTACCCATAACCGGCCTGATCCGTTTAGAGGAGATGGTGATAACTTCATAACACGGTAGAATCAAATGCTGTATTATCTCACCACGTTAGGGCTGCAGAAGTGCATTGAGGAAGATGAACCAAAGTCTAAAGATGGACAAACTAGAGAAAAGGACGCAGCTGTTTTTCTCGAAACTGACTCATGCAAGCATTCAGACTTCTTGTGTCGAAATTACATTCTGAACTGTCCGGATAAAGTACTATATAAAGTATATCAGCCACACCAGACAGAAAAATCCCTATGGACTGCACTTGCAAATAAATACAGGACGCAGAATGTCAGTTGAAGAAGTTCATAGTAGATAAATTTATGGAATACAAAATGGTGGATTCCAAATACGTAACCAGTCAAGTGCAGGAACTCCAACTTATAATTCATGAACTTGAAGCAGAAGGACATAAAGTTGGAGAATCGTTCCTTGTAGAAGCAATAACAAGAAAATTACCACCATCTTGGAGAGACTATCGCTACTATCTGAAACATAAGAAAAATGAGATTTCCTTAGAAGATCTCATTGTCAGATTAAAAATTGAGATAGATAATCACAGAATAACACAACCCAAAGATGAAAAGGCACTTGTTACAGAAAGGTCAACGAGGAAAGGAAACTTCAACAACAAATAGAAAAAGAGAAAGGCACCAGATAATCAATCCAACGATAAGAAAACCAAGAAGTTCAAAGGCGAATGTTGGGTTTGCGAAAAGACTGGGCACGCAGCTAAAGATTGCAGGCACAAGAAGAAGAATGACAGATCGGTGGAAAATATAGTGGAAAATTTGAGTTCAACCATTGAGGAGATGAAATTTTCAAGATTTCTTTAGAATGCAACTTAGTACAGGACCCTGCACAATGATGGGTAGAAACATGCGCTACTCATCATATCTGTTCTGATATATCCATGTTCTCCACTTATAAGAAATACAATCAGGAAGAAAAACTCTACATGGGTAATTCTGAAGTTTCCAAGATCGAAGGTAATGACACCGTCGTCCTCAAATTTACATCCCAAAAAACTGTAACACTAAGTGAAGTTCTTCATGTTTTGGATATCCACAAGATCCTTATCTCTAGACCTTTTCTCTTAAGGAAAGGCTTTTGTTTAGTCTTCAAGTCAGATAAAGTACTTCCATCTAAGGCTAGAATTTATATAGGAAGGGGTTATTTATGTGATGGCCTATTTAAGGAAAACGTAGCCGTAGTCGGCAATAAAACTATGTATTATGATTGTGCTATTAATAAAACAGAAGTTTCTTATTTAGTTGAGCATGAAATTTGACTATGGCATGATAGATTAAGACACATAAATTTTTGAAAAATGAAATAAATTAGCAAACTTGGGATTAATTCCTAAATTCCTAGTAGATAAAGACTACAAATGTGAGACATGCGTTGAAGGATTTTTTTTAAAAAAAACCACTTCACACTATTAATAGAAGTATAGAACCACTAGGTTTGGTTCACACTGATTTATGTGATTTTGATTCATTACCTACAAAAGGTGGGAAAAAGTACTTTGTCACTTTTATTGACAACTATACACGATATTGCTATGTATATCTTTTGAATAGTAAAGATGAAGCAATTACATCGTTTACAAAATATAAGGCTGAAGTAGAAAATCAGTTAAATAAATAGATCAAGAAACTGAGATCTGATCAAGGTGGAGAATATGAATCACTATTTGAACAATTCTGTGCAGATACTAGTATAATTCATCAAACAACAGCTCCATATTAAGCACAACAAAATGGTATTGCCGAGAAAAAGAACAGAACATTAAAAGATATGATAAATGCAGTGCTACTGACCTCTGGTCTACCGACAAACTTGTGGGGGAAGCCTTAAATATGTCTAATCACATATTAAATAAGGTCCCTCACAATAAAACAGGAACAATTTCATATGAGTTATGGAAAGTACACATACCAAGTTTCAAATACCTCAAAGTGTGGGGTGCTTGGCAAAAGTTCCAGTTCCTCCTCCCAAGAAAGCCAAACTTGGACCAAAAACTGTAGACTGTTACTACTTAGGACCAACCGAAAATAGTAGTTCCTATACATTTTTGGTATTCAAGTCTGATATAGCTGATATTAATGTCAATACAATCATGAAGTCTTGAAATGCCCCTTTCTTTGAAGATGTGTTTCCGCACAAAAGGAATGAAGGAAATAATGTCCCTAAAAGGACAAGAGAAGAATCAAGCAAGCCACATGACGATGAAACTCATCGTGAAATTGAGGAAGTTGAACCAAGAAGAAGCGTAAGAGCAAGAACGTCCAAGACGTTTGGTTCAAATTTTCTAACATACATGTTAGAACACGAGCTTCAAACATACAAAGAAGCAATGTCATCTTCTGAATCTTCATGTTGGAAAGAAGCAATCAAAAGTGAAATTGATTCAATTCTAAGTAATAAAACTTGGAAAATAGTTGATCTTCTGCTTGTAATGAAACCGATTGGTTGCAAATGGATCTTCAAAAAGAAGATGAAACTAGATGGCTCTATTGACAAATATAAAGCAAGATTGGTAGCCAAAGGACATTGTCAAAAGGAAGGTTTAGACTCCTTTGATACTTATTCATCGGTTACACGAATAACCTCTATAAGAAGGTTAATAGCAATTGCATCCATATATAATCTAGATGTTAACTCCGCCTTGACCATGACTCACCGATCTAGTGCATCAAGAGGTTCCGACCTAACAGTTAGAAGCTTGCCGACCTAAGGCTCAACAGGGGGTGCCGACCTAAGGCCTAAGGGTTATGCCGACTTAACACTTCAACAAGGCTACCGACTCAACATAAATACCGACCCAACAGCCTTAGCTCATTGCCGACCTAAGATGAATGGTGACTCAATGGTTACCGACTTAATGACTCAGAAGGGACAGCGACTCAAGGGAGGCCGACTTAAGATTCAAAGGGTTACCGACCTAGTAGGATTGAGAGGCATACCGACTTGAGAAATACCGAGTCAAAGCTAAAACAGTTACCGACCTAACGTGGGTACTGGCTTAAGACTCAGAAGATACCGACTCAGTGACTTGACCGAGTTACCGATCTAAGGCCCTACCAAGCTGGCGACCTAGAACAGTTGCCGACCCAAGTCACAACCGATCCAGCTCCCCAGTTATCTCGTTCAGACCGTGACTTGCGACTTACCAAGTTAACTCGTCCACGACCTAATATAAGCCCGATGCCATGTTACTGAGAAGAGGTGGTGTTGACTCGGAGGCGACCTTAGACCGGTCACGACTCACCTTAAGTCGGCTGCGTCTTAACTTGAGTCGGCCGCGGTTTAGGACTTGGCAAATTTCAGAATCAGAACTCTCTATAAATAGGCACCCATCTCCAACATTCAAAGGACTTTTGGCACATTCTCTTCATACACCGTTACCTTGCTGCATTGAGAACTTCATCAACACTTAGAGCTTTCAAGATTAAAGGAATACATCAAAGAAATTCACGAAGAAACCACACATCTTCAACATGAATCTAAGGACTTTAATCGACATTGAAGCTTAAGACTTGTTCCAAATCACTTGTAACTTGAAGTATATTGTACTTGAGAAGAATTGTATCAGCTTGTAACGGGATTATTAATAAAAGTACTTAGAGTGGACGTAGGCTATACTTTTAAGCCGAACCACTATAAAATCGTTGTTGTTTACTGCTTTTCTGCTATTACTTGCTTGTAATTCTTTCCCGATCTATCGGGTGGTGCTTTCACAACTACACTTCACACACCGAGGTGTTAGCGTTCACATTTTAGCGTTAACATTTTTGGTGCTTTCATTGAGAGCTGAACTCAGGGGCAAACTTCAACCATTGTTCAACAAAATTCTAACAGAAACCATGGCTTCAGAAAGAAAACGGAAGTTGTTAAGGTTTGAAGGTACTTGCAGCAATGCCATTGCTCTTCCCACGCTAAGTGAAACAGCTTCAAGTATTGGAGTCACAAGGGCTGAATTAAATGCCGTGATATATGGAATATATCAACACATGGAAGTTCAAAGCAATAGGATACTGGATAAGATGAACGCATTGCAGGAAGAAGTCCATCGACTAGAAAGTGATATAAAAACCATTGCCAAAGAGGCCCAGGTTTCAGAAGAATGGAATGCTCCTCAACGAGCAACTGGCATTACTATTGGAACATTCCCCCAAACAGAGAATTCATGGCCACGACCAACTATCCACGAACATTTGTCAAGGCGAACTTTTGAAAGAATAGTTGATGATTACCCATTGAGTCCTGGTAACGATGAAGAATACATACCGGAAATGATTGAACAGAAAGAGAAGAATGGGGGAAGAAGAAAATAGAAACTCTTGAAAAAAGCTCGACGCTTCATACCCTCCAACTTCACTCCCTTGACCGACACTCCGGAAAGTATCTTCTTGGCAACAAAGGATGTTGTTGTTTACCCCAAACCATCTCTGATGAGGAGAAGCGCGACAGACAATGGGAAATTCTGTCAATTTCACAATCAACCTGGCCATGAAACTAACCAATGTCGCCATCTAAGGAAGGAGATTGAAGAATTGATCAAGCAGAATGAACTGCAACAGTATGTGAAAAAAGATGAAATTAACTACTCCTTATCCTCTAAGGTGCAGCTGGTTCCCGCTCAACAATGTAGCTCAAGTAAGAGAACCGTGGCACAGGGAGATGAAGGTCCTATCATCAGTGTCATCACAGCAAGCCCTCACCAGGCAGGGAAAAATTGGATGAGGCGGGAAGACGTGCTCACGCTCCAAGGAGACCTTCAAAGTGAAAGGAAGTTTCGATTCTGAAAGATGTTGCCATCCAGTCCTCTTATGCCAAAAAATTCAATTCCTAAAGCCTGGGGCAGCAATTGCTTCCATACCTTACTTGAACACTTTGTTTCAAATTTGTAAAAGAGTGCTGATCCAATGATTCTTGTGTCAAAATCTGTAGTAAAAACAATGCCAATAAATAATAAAACTATAAGTCTTGCTTTCCCTATTATTACGAGTCGCTTATTTTATTTCGATATGTGAAATATTCTGAGAATATCACTAAGATTATCGATCTAAATTTGCAGGCAATCAATACCAAGCTGATTCATTGCAATATCAAGCAACCCTTGGTAGCATTCAAAAGCAAGCCTTAAACAACAGAATTCCAGGGTCAAATCCTGAATAAGAAGTACTCTAAGCAAACAAACGAGATTTGGCTAGAGTATGTTTCTTCAGTTAAAACCACCCGCCAACAGAAGAAGATGATGCACACTTAAAGACGGCACTAAGGAATTGCTAATATAATCAATCAAATTCGCAACTGTCAAAAGAAAACCAATTCCAAGAACTTGGAACAGCAACCATTTACATCCATATTTTACATGAAAACTTTGCTAAGATATTGCAAAGAATTTACAAATATATGATTCTCTTGTTAAGGGCAATTGCAAGGCAGGCGAATAACAAAAGCTATAAAGTGGATATAGGCCCAGTTTCGGTTAAACCACTATAATTCTTATGTTCCCTACTATTATAAACTGCTTTGTTTTATTTCGGCATATGAAATACGTTAATCGTGTTACTAAAAAAAAAAACGACTTAATAATGCAGGCCATAAAGACAAAGCTTACCAGTCACGAGACCAAGCGATCCGCAACATCATCCGACAATCAAGCACTGGGCCATTCAAAATTCCCATATTCAAATCCTACAAAAGGAGAACTTCAAACGAAAGTAAGCAAGGTGGATAGAAGCAGATCATATATAGCTAACTACAAATGTTTGAACAAACAAACAGCAAGTTAAAGAACCTAAATCTACCACCACCAATTCGCTTAACTATAAAATATACTCCTTTGGGTAAGGGAGAGGCCTGGTAGCTGAAAGTGGTGACACTTGCGAAGCAATGGGGATTGTCAACATGAATCAACGGCAAAGAGACATGCGAGAGCAAGCGTCAGCCAGCAAAAAGAATATTTCAGAAGCACAAGCCCTCTTTGAAGGAATAACTCCTCAGAGGATAAAGACCTCAAGCGGGCTTCACCGAAAAAAGGCGTCTTTCTCGTTGCAAAGTCGTGGAGTTATCGGTCGACACACTCCCGAGAATCCATCCAACCGAGAAAAGGAAACTCCAAACTTCCTGACAATAACCCTACTTAGGGGCGCGCATTTCACCACAACAGGTCAACATACTCCTGTGAGATGAAATGCTTCTCTACGGAGACCGAATGCTTCTCCTCAGAGACCAAAGCCCTCTTCGGAGGCGAAATGCTTCTCTACGGGGACCGAATGCTTCTCCTCAGAGACCAAAGCCCTCTTCGGAGGCGAAAAGCTTCTCTACGGAGACCGAATGCTTCTCCTCAGAGACCAAAGCCCTCTTCGGAGGCAAAATGCTTCTCTACGGAGACCGAATGCTTCTCCTCAGAGACCAAAGCCCTCTTCGGAGGCAAAATGCTTCTCTACGGAGACCGAATGCTTCTCCTCAGAGACCAAAGCCCTCTTCGGAGGCGAAATGCTTCTCTACGGAGACCGAATGCTTCTCCTCAGAGACCAAAGCCCTCTTCGGGGGCAAAATGCTTCTATACGGAGACCGAATGCTTCTCCTCAGAGATCAAAGCCCTCTACGGAGGCAAAATGCTTCTCTACGGAGACCGAATGCTTCTCCTCAGAGATCAAAGCCCTCTACGGAGGCAAAATGCTTCTCTACGGAGACCGAATGCTTCTCCTCAGAGACCAAAGCCCTCTTCGGAGGCAAAAAAGTTTCTCTACGGGGACCGAATGCTTCTCCTCAGAGACCAAAGCCCTCTTCGGAGGCAAAATGCTCCTCTTCGGAGGCACAACTCTTTGGAGGACAAAGACCTCAAATGGGACATATGCCGCAAAAAAGAAAGTTCTCTACTCAACAAAAAAGATTGGAGGAGTCATGACCCACCAACCATGAGAGAGTAACTTCCAGGCAATGTAAACCATCTCTGGGGCACATTTCACCAGGAGTTGAAGTGTAACAGCCGCTCTTCGGAATTACACTTCACCAGAGTTGAAATGCAAACAAAATAAAGACCTCTTCGGGGGCACATTTCACCAGGAGTTGAAGTGTAACAGCCGCTCTTCGGAATTACACTTCACCAGAGTTGAAATGCAAACAAAATAAAGACCTCTTCGGGGGCACATTTCACCAGGAATTGAAGTGTAACAGCCGCTCTTCGGAATTACACTTCACCAGAGTTGAAATGCAAACAAAATAAAGACCTCTTCGGGGGCACATTTCGCCAGGAGTTGAAGTGTAACAACCGCTCTTCGGAATTTCACTTCACCAAAGTTGAAATACAAAACAAGATAAAGACCTTCCTGGAAGCCCATGTTTCACCGAGATTGAAATAAAACTTCCAAGTGTCGAAACGTGAAAAGGCTTTCCTCGAAGGCACAACTCTTTGGAGGTACACGTTTCACCAAGATTGAAATAAAACTTCCAAGTGTTGAAACATGAGAAATCCCTCCTCAGAGGTACAACCCCCTCCCGGGGACACAATTAAGAAGAAAGACCTCTTCGGAAACCTACGTTTCACCGAGATTGAAATAAAACTTCCAAGTGTTGAAACGTGAAAAGGATTTCTATGGCATAACTCTTTGGAGGTACACGTTTCACCGAGATTGAAATAAAACTTCCAAGTGTTGAAACGTGAAAAATCCCTCCTCAGAGGTACAACTTTCTATATATATATATAAAAAAAATCCTTATCAAGAGCATACTTTAACTTCCAAAGGAAGAGTAATTTACCTATTATGGAGAATGATCTTCCTCAAAAAAAAGGGGGGTTAAAGTACATTCAGAGGTCCGCTTTGCCACATAGAAGAATTCACTTGGCAAAATATATACAAACACAAAAGGAGAAAGTGATTTCTTCGAAGGACAAAGCGTAGAAACTTATATGAAGGAAGTTGCACTCTACGAAAATTCTTCTCGAGAATGAAGTAATTATTCTTTAGAAAACGAGAGTGCAAGTCCCCTTAAAGTATACGATATTGCAGTAAGCTCATGGTATAGGGGCAACATGGTATAGTTACATACAAAGCGGTATAACTATGTCGGTAAAGTACGCTCAAACAACATACCACAAGCTCACCGCAACATCGTATAAATAAAAATTGTGCAAAAAAAAAGAACTTGTGCAAAAATGAATAATAAATGCATTCTCAAATTCAAACAAAAGTCTGTACAAATAAAGAATCATTTTATTCATTTGCAGATATTGCAGATACAGGTTTCAAAAAAAGAAGCAGGGGCCGGTGCCTGCACAACATCCGACCATTACACAAAAAAAGGAATCAAAAAGCTCAACTCTTCATTTCTTCTTGCCGCCTTTAGACCCTTTACCCGGCCGAGTGGTTAGCTTTTCGGGTCTTCCAGGTTGGTCTGAAGGCATAAGGGAAGAAGGGGAGGGAGGTACAACTGGCGCAATTTCCGGTTCCTCTTCAGTGGTGATAATTTTCTTCCCCCTCCTCTTCGATGTCCCATGCTTCTTTCTTCTCTGCGAAGAAGACTCACTCCCCGGAGTAACAAGAGCGGACAAAACTACGTCGTCAGAAGGAGTCCGCTCCGGAGAGATCTCGCCTCCTTCGAGTCCCTCATCTTTTTGCTCCTGCGAGGCAACAGGGTCATCCAAACCATGAAGAGCCTCAATTTTCTCCTCTTGTGACCCAGGTTGTGAAGCAGAAGGAGGAGTCACCTGAAGAGATGGAGGAGGAATAACCAGAGAAGGCGAAGTCTGCACGGCACTTGTTGTTTCAACTGCAGAAGAAGAAAGATTGAAAATGTTAGTATCTTCCCGAAAGAAGGGAGATATGGGTTCATCGAGATTCAAGAGGTAATCGAGAAGCTCATCAAATTTTTGAGGAATAAGCAGGCAATCCACCTGAATCGGACCGATGTCGAAATTACCTGAAGATATTGGCTTTGTCAGTTCAATCTCATAATTCTGAGCCCCAATGTCCTCCAAAGCCTCTTCATCAGTAGGGGTGATTACCCCAGTTCTTGTAGGAGGCGGCAAATGAGCACTAGGGCCTGTAATGTCCACCTCGGGAGAAACTAGAGGACGTTCGGAGATGGTAGGCGGTACTTCTTTTTCAGAACGCTCCTCTTCCGCCATCCCGGCCCGCGCTCTGGCAAGCTGCTCCTTACCCTTGGCAAGAGCGGCACGGGCTTCGTCATCAAGATAATGCTCTTCAAGGGCTGACTCAGCATATCCAGCACCTTTACCACCGAGCATATCAAGTGCTGTCTCCCAAACTTCAGCCAGTGTGATTTCATACTTGGGGCCTAGAAAGGCAAGGCTTCCACGCCCCAAGTCGCTGTGCAAGTAGAAGTCGAATAATGTTGAGCTGATGCTGTTTTTGGTCGCCTCATGAGATTCTTCAGCTGCGATTCTGCCGGCGACAGCCTCATCACGCTCCCTTTCAGTTTTGGCAAGCTGAAGCTTAAGCATTTGTATCTCCGCCTCCTGGGAGTTGTTTTTCTTTCTGAGTTCAGCAATATCAGTAGCATAGCCTTCACTGATTCTTTTTTGTACTTCGAGCCTGTCTTCGGCATCCCTTTGGCTAGCGTGAGCGTCTCTCACTTGTTTCAGGAGCACTTCTTCTTTTTGAGAATAGGAAGTAGAGGAAGCAGCAAGCTCATGTTTCAATTCCTCGACTTTTGCTTCAAGCTCCTCATTGTAAGAAGCAATGTTCCTCATTTCGGTGTCGTGTTGCTCAACGACCTTTTGCCATTCGGCCTTATCGTTTTCCATAGTAAGCATGGCCTCTATGTTGGCACGGTTAACTCTTTGAAGCTCATCGACAAGCTTCTGCCAGTTTGACATCCTCTCGATATCAAGTTTGACGGCGTCAAGATTGTGCAACATGGCAGATTTGTCGATGGGGACCAAGTCTAGGTCGAACCTCACTCCCTTAAGGCACCATTGAGGAAACCGGCTCTGCAGAGTAGCAGGACCCGGTCCAACTTGAAATTTGGGCCTGCTAATTATCGTTTGAATATCTGATTTCCCAAGAGCGGGAGAGTCAGAAGGAATGTCGAGCGAGGCAGAAGTAGTAACTTTCTCAGGAGTAGTAGGGGCCTGCTTTTCACTGTGGCGGGCTCGTTTGCTTAAGTCTTCACCCATGTGACCTTTTCCTCGATCGTCATGAGATTTTCTCTTGTGGGAGTCATCGCCTTTTTGCCAAGAATCATGGCGCTCTTCTCTCTCCCTTCTTTCAAGATGTTCTTCTTCAGTCCTCCTTTCATGAGCCTTTCGGGCAGCCCTCTCTTCATCCGACTCTCTGTAAGAAGGAAGGTAACGCCTGTAATCATACTGGCTACGCCTCCCGTAGCGCTGGAAATCGTCATAGTACGAGCCGCCGCGCCCCATAGGAGAATCTGGAATTAAAATAATAAGCTTTAGAAATCTTTAAAGTACAAGAAGATAAGTGCATAGAAGTGATGAGAAATCCAAAGTGTCGTGTAACGTGTAAACTACGCGCATCAAGTTACAAACCACTCTGTGGAATAGAGGTAGTGATAACTTGAGTAGGAGGAGTTGACATCTGTTGAAAAGAAGATGTCGCCTCGATTACAGAAGAGACAGTTTTAGAAACATCATCTTTGAAAAGTTCTTGAGATGTCACAATTAAATCGCTCAACCCCTCAAAAACATCATCGCCATCTTGTTTTTTGGAACTTGCTTTCTTAACTCCTTCACTAGTAGATCGAGGGGGTTCTTCCTCTTCGATAACCGGGGCAAGTTTATCAGATGGCCCCGCAATATCAACAGAAGTGGAGCACTTCACTAGCGAAGACTCAGGAGTCTTTATCGGAGAATCAGGGACTTCCGTTGGAACTTCATGAGCATGCATAGAGCGAGAAGCGTGTAGGAGCCCATGTTGATGTAAAAATTCATCCCTCAACAGAAATTTTATGCTCCTCTCTTCTGTGGCCACGACACTCAACCTCTCAAAAACTTGCTTATGAATTGGGTCTCTAGAAGGGAGAGGAAGTGCTGAAAGGAACAAAGAACGAAATTAGCAACTGAAAGTTCGGATCTCGAAAAAGTTTCAAAACGGAAAAAATAGAAACACTAATCTTACTTCCTACTCTCCAGATGGCATAAAACCCTGGGGGACAGCGGGCAAAGAAAAACTGGTTCAAAAATCCATGAACGCTTTCAGTAAGATCGGAAATGAGCTTGTGGTTTCTGGCACTTCTCACAATAATGAGGGAAGGATGATCTTTACTCTTTGCAAACGAGCACAGATAACGAATTTCTTCAAAACTCGGTAGGCGATCAAGGGTTCTTCTAAACAAAACACATAACCCCGTCAAGATGGCATAGCCATTGGGATGAAGTTGAAACGGAGAGATTGTCAACCGAAGGAGAAGAGTTCGAAGGAAGTCGTTAAAAGGAGGAATCGCCCCACTTAAGCACATTTGGCGATTTACTGCAACAAAACCATAGGGAGGATTGTCAGCAGTATCACTTGGCCCAGGGAGAAGAACATCACTTTCAGCAAAGCCAAATTGAGTGCGCAGCTGGACAAACGCTCTCGAAGTTAGAATAGTCGAGGTTCTCTCCGGAGGATTCTCTATGGAAACAGCTATCGGAAAAGTTTCTTCCTCTTGAGTTACCACTTCTTCTTCTCGGTGGGAAGTCATTCTACATAAACAACTGGGTATTCAAACATGAAGGTGCACGTTTCCTAAAGTGTGTGAAGTGTTGTGTAAAATCAATCAAGCAGTGAACAAATATAACTGGAATGAAAACTAGCAAGCATTTGTTAGTTATGAAATTCAGGGACTATTGTTTTAAGCCTAAATATGCAAGTAAGATGTTGATGCAGATAAATCAGTTCAGATTATTGATACTTTGCATTAATGTTTAACTTTAATTGATTGATTCACAAACATTTCATGCAGTGTAATTAAGTTGCTTGTCCTGTCTTGACTAATCTGTCATCTGACATGGGCAGTCAATGGCAGTATTTTCGCCTTGGTTTTCTTTGTTTGTTATTTTCAGCAGGTTAGCAGCTTATAAGTTAATGTGATCTGTGAAATAATACACTGAGATTCAAGCAAATTTAAAGTTGGGGCAGTTCAAAATTTAGGCAACTTAGTTTGGCAGTTCAAGTTAGAAACTCAAAGTGGATCTATGCTCTCAAAAAGTCAGCATGCCCAAAGCTTAAGTGTTAACTCGGCAGCGGTTTAAGAGCCAACTCGGTCACGGTTTAAGGGCTTAGCTCGGTCACGACTTAGGGATTAACTTGGCTGCGGTTCAAGGTTAAATCAGTAGAAGGTTAAATCGGCAGATTTCCCCAAGGATTAACTCGGCCACGGTATAAGGCTTAGATCGGCAGAAGAATAGGTTGGCAGATTTCCCCCAAGTGCTAACACGGCCACGATTTAAGGATTGGGTCGGCCAAAAGCTAAGTCACTTCAAATCACCGGGTCGCATCCAAATCAATACCTCGCCCCACTCAACCCGTTAACCCGTTCCCTCAACCAAAAAACCTTCATCTCGTTCATACTACCGGATCATCCCATAAACTGGTTCAAAACCACCACGAATCCAACGCTTTACAATCCTAACGCGAATCAAAATTGGCCACGCCTAAAGCAGTAACCCATCGGCATCATTTCATCGATAGCCTAAAGCCAGATCAAACTAACAAAGGATCATCAACTATAGATATAACGGGATTCGTGATAAAGCATTGTACAAAGAGGCGGTTTAAATTTGATTGGTAAAATTCATGAATCAACGGTAATCTTGGATTGAGGAGGAAGCAAGTTTACTTACGATGGATGGCAAAGGTTATCAGTGATTGACTAGAGTGAAATCGCCTTTAGGAGCTCTGGGAAATTTTAATGGCAGAATTGAGCAAGGGAGTAAGTAATGAAAAGGAAGAAGAAGATGGATGTCTTATACCCTGCAGTGGAAAATTTGGAGCGACACATACGGTCTAACTGTTAGGTCGCATACGACCTACCGACCTAAGAGGGGACGGGTCTAGGGCTATCGAAGCACACGACCTAATATTTAGGCGTATACTTCGAGGGGCAAATGTTAACTCCGCCTTGACCATGACTCACCGATCTAGTGCATCAAGAGGTTCCGACCTAACAGTTAGAAGCTTGCCGACCTAAGGCTCAACAGGGGGTGCCGACCTAAGGCCTAAGGGTTATGCCGACTTAACACTTCAACAAGGCTACCGACTCAACATAAATACCGACCCAACAGCCTTAGCTCATTGCCGACCTAAGATGAATGGTGACTCAATGGTTACCGACTTAATGACTCAGAAGGGACAGCGACTCAAGGGAGGCCGACTTAAGATTCAAAGGGTTACCGACCTAGTAGGATTGAGAGGCATACCGACTTGAGAAATACCGATTCAAAGCTAAAACAGTTACCGACCTAACGTGGGTACTGGCTTAAGACTCAGAAGATACCGACTCAGTGACTTGACCGAGTTACCGATCTAAGGCCCTACCAAGCTGGCGACCTAGAACAGTTGCCGACCCAAGTCACAACCGATCCAGCTCCCCAGTTATCTCGTTCAGACCGTGACTTGCGACTTACCAAGTTAACTCGCCCACGACCTAATATAAGCCCGATGCCATGTTACTGAGAAGAGGTGGTGTTGACTCGGAGGCGACCTTAGACCGGTCACGACTCACCTTAAGTCGGCTGCGTCTTAACTTGAGTCGGCCGCGGTTTAGGACTTGGCAAATTTCAGAATCAGAACTCTCTATAAATAGGCACCCATCTCCAACATTCAAAGGACTTTTGGCACATTCTCTTCATACACCGTTACCTTGCTGCATTGAGAACTTCATCAACACTTAGAGCTTTCAAGATTAGAGGAATACATCAAAGAAATTCACGAAGAAACCACACATCTTCAACATGAATCTAAGGACTTTAATCGACATTGAAGCTTAAGACTTGTTCCAAATCACTTGTAACTTGAAGTATATTGTACTTGAGAAGAATTGTATCAGCTTGTAACGGGATTATTAATAAAAGTACTTAGAGTGGACGTAGGCTATACTTTTAAGCCGAACCACTATAAAATCGTTGTTGTTTACTGCTTTTCTGCTATTACTTGCTTGTAATTCTTTCCCGATCTATCGGGTGGTGCTTTCACAACTACACTTCACACACCGGGGTGTTAGCGTTCACATTTTAGCGTTAACACTAGAGATTCATCAAATGGATGTAAAGACAACATTCTTAAACGAAAATCTTGATGAGCAGATCTACATGGAGCAACCCGAGGGTTTTATTTTCCAAGGAAATGAAAACAAAGTATATAGATTGGTAAAATCATTATAAGGACTAAAACAAGCTCCAAAACAATGGCATGCAAAATTTGATAGTGTCATGATGAAAAATAATTTCTGTATAAATGAATGTGATAAATGTGTTTATTATAAACAAGTTGGACAATCATACGTGATGATTTGTTTATATGTAGACGATATGCTAATCTTTGATCCAAATAGTAAAGTTATAGAGACCATAAAGAAAATGTTAATCAACAATTTTGACATAAAAGATTTAGGAGTTACAGACGTTATTTTGGGAATCAAAATAATAAAAAACCTAATGGAATTGATCTATCTCAGTCACACTATGTGGAAAAAGTGATTGAAAAATTCCAAAATTAAGGAATTAAAGGAGTAAGAACACCTTTTAATCCATCAGAAGTACCGTAAAAAAAACACTAATGAGAGTGTAATGCAACTGGAATACTATCGTGTAATAGGATGTCTAATGTACCTCATGGATTGCACAAGGCCGGATATAGCTTATGCGGTAAGTCGACTGAGCTGATATACAAGAAACTCAAGAAAGGAACACTGGAAAGCACTAATGAGAGTGTTGGGATATTTAAAGAGTAGCACGAACTTTTCCCTACATTACGGAAAATATCCTACCGTCTTAGAAGGATATAGTGATGCAAACTGGATTTGTGATTCAGAGGAATCCAAATCAACTGGTGTGTATGTCTTCACCCTAGTAGGAGCAGCAGTGTCATGGAAGTCTACTAAACAAACATGCATAGATCGATCCACTATGAAATCAGAGTTCATCGCTTTAGATAAAGCAGGCGAAGAAGCAGAATGGCTTCCTCAATTTTTAGAAGACATTCCATTTTGGCCTAAACCTATACCGGCCATATGCATACACTGTGATAATCAAGCAGCGTTAAGCAGAGCGAAAAACTGTTTATAATGGAAAGTCACAACATATTCGTCGATGCCATAACATAGTTAGGCAATTACTCTTAAATGGAACTATTTCCATTGACTATGTGAGAACTACTGATAATCTTGCAGATCCATTTACTAAAGGATTATCAAGAGAGAAAATTGATTGCGCATCGAGGGGAATGGGTTTGAAAGCCTAAAACAACAAGAGTTATCTTATACGGATACCTATCCTAGCGACTGGAGATCTCACGGACTAGGATCAATAGGAAAACTAGTTTTGAGTAACTCAAGAAGTAATGAATTTTGGACTTAGTCCTACTCCATTCCTTTGGTGCACAATTGAATGTATGCCTACAGAAGTATTAAAAGGATAAAGCTATGCTTTTTATTGACGATCATATCTTGAAATTAACAAGTGGTGTCTATGTTGGATACTCCTAATGGTTGCGATCACCTATGTTTGTGTGAGCTGGGTCAGCTCTATGAGAATACCAAAGGCTTAAATTCTCTAAAACACTCGCAGAACCAAATTTTTTCAAGACCAAAATGAACACAACCAAGATATTAGATGTGAGGGGAAACAATGCTTTGTAAAACTTATTGTCTGGTTATGCACAAACGACTGACGGTTCAAGATAAAATAACTCACCGACTAGCCAAGTATATCCGATAAGTTTAACTAGGGAAAGTTCAAAGTGAAATATCTACTTATCCTCGATATAACATTATTTTCATATGAACTGTGTGATATTACCCTTTGTGTGGGGGAGACATATATCATCATTCATGTGGGTGATTGTTAGAGGACCCTTATATAGTGAATGTGATATTGTCCCACATCGTCAAAAATAAGTTAATGTTCATACTTATATAATACTTTGCTCAAATCTACATTGGCCCTTAGGGTCAGATAATTTTGTGTGAGGAAAAGGACCTATATGACCATGAACTGACATACACGCGCGCCGTCTGCCCGTCCCGTAACGGGACGGATGCGGGTCCAATAAGAGTGGACTGTGTTATATTTTTGCTGCACAGAAGTAAACAACTTTCTACCGTTTGAATTCAAATACAAGCGACTAATGGATTGGACGCGACTTTTAAAATAGGTGTTGCAAAGCTGTTTTTAGCCATGGCGAATGAAGAGATGCGACCGTTGCAAACCGTGATAGTTCTTGGCTATTGCAAATGAAGACACGCGACTGTTGCAAACAACGACAGTTCTTGGCCGTTGCAAATGAAGAGAGGCGACTGTTACAAACAGCGACAGTTTTGACCGTTGCAGACAAAGAGATGCGACTGTTCCCAACAAACATAACCGCTGGAAATATACTATAAAAGGAGAAGGACACCTGATCAGTAGATAACTCTAATTTTCTCTTCTTTCTCTTCATTTCTTAATCTCCCAATCAGTGCGCTTCTACATATCAAGTAGAAAATCATACTCATCACAATCTCGAGCAGATCACGTCTGTTGTATCTTGGAAGACTTTGAATAAAGTCTTAAGGAAATTGTTAGGAAAAGCCTTGGACGTAATTTCCTTCTTCATCCGGTTAGATTTCTGTTTACTTATATATTTATACACATCATTATGTAATCTTTCCGTTTCAATGTTTTGCTAATTCTACAAAGTACCACAATGCTTGTTTATCGCTATAGTTTGATGCAGCAATATGTTGTTGTGATTGCTATAGTTTGTTCTTGTAATAGTTACAAATAGTTATTGTTCAAAATAACTAATATAGAATTCCAAAGTAGTGGAAATCTGATTTGCAAACTTATGTGATGAGTTTATAACATACTGGTCTCTGTTTTGGTATACTGCTCGTATAATAAAATATACCTCTTACAAAGTAACAATCATTTTCCTACTCGATTTAGCAAGCATTTCCCTTTGAATTTAGGGTAGCATCATGCTTCCTTGTGCGTAAGACTCACATTAATACACTACCATCTTCATTTTTTATTCAGCCATAACTATAGACCGGTTCTTGTTTACTTTTGCTACATGAGTGCTTAATTTCATAAAATGTGTAGTACCTATCACATGATGCATATGGCCTGAACTTCTATTTAGAATATCCAAAAACAAGACATATAAACCTTAGGTAAATTTTTTATATTCTACTTTTTAAGGCAACAGTTGCATGTGGTTTACATTAAAGCTTGATTTCTTTTTTCCGTAAGCTGCAATACAATATATTGTTGAACTATATATGCATGTCATGTTTTTATAGATTCAAATGAATATCTCTAAACTTTAATTATATAGCGTCCTATTATTTCGTATAGATTTGTTTTCATACAATGCACATCATCTATTTGGAATGAAGCGTATATATTATCAGTCATTATGGAACAAAAAGAAGAAAAAAAATTACTGTAATATGCATGAAGGTAACTTCAACTATCATTATATTTGCTTGATGTATAACATTAGATGTTGGATCCAATGCATGTCTATCCTGCTAGAGCTAAGCTTAGTAGCCTGGTATCATCTTAATTGCATACCAATGTTATCTCTAGCCTAGTAACATTAAAACCAAAAATACATACTAAGTGTAAGAAAATATCCCGTCAATATCCATGCACTCAAATTCCAGTTCTCAACCCATGATAATTAATTCGAAGCACAGTAGTTTAAAGGTTCTCAAAAGAAAGGTAGGGCCAAGCATCTTCATTAACAGGTGGAGTTTGTGAATTTGTTCAAGGATTTTTTTTTTGGAAAAAGAGCTTACTTGATTTGCTGATGAAATTAATGACCTACCATGAAAATTCATTTAAGGAACAAAAAGCTTATTTAAATTAAACGTGTCAGTGTATAGATTATGATATCATATTCAAAACAACCAGATGTCATATACATTCATTTATTTAAAAAGTCATGGCCTTTGAAAATATTATATTATTAACTGTACAAAATATTTGTAAAAGGCTAAAACATAAATTCAAATGCAAGGTTAGATTTCATAATCATTAATTTGGCAATTTATTATTTGATTTTAAAGTTTGATTGAATAAGGAACCTTTTTCTGATAGATTATATCGATTAGTTTGTTTTTAACATAGAAGTAATTTAGTTTTATGATTAAGCTGGTGCATTGCAATAGGATTTAGATTAACAGTGGGTAAAATAATTTGGACTCTTTAATGTTTGCTACACTACTATCATTGAACACGTAAGAAGACATCAAAAACTAAAGCTTTGATCGTATGAATAATACATACCAGAATCATTCTTCTCAATGATTACCTAAATTTTACATTAGCTTCCACCTGAGATCGAAATACTTTCAATGCATAATACGTGATTCGGTATCTTACGCTCATATTTCTTTTTGTTGTATGTCCCTATTGTATGTCTAGAAAATTAAACTTAATTGTCATCACATGCAAGAAAAATCATCCACGAACTCTTGGATGAAAATATACAATATGAAAATGACAAAAGAATATGTTGCATTGTGCTCACTGAGAAACCCTCCTAACAATAATTGAAAGGATTTTTCTACTTTTTGTATATTGTATAGCTTATGCATTCTTCCTTTTTAGTTGCACCGCTTGTTTAGGCATTTCTGGTGCGCTAACATATTAAATTGTCATTTCTCTTTTTTTGTTGAAAGTTTCACACAAAAACTAAAGTTTCTAATTATGAAAAACATATTGGATGAGAAACACATATGCCTCTTCTAAACAAATTAAAAAGATTAATATTTTGGATTTATCTAGTATAAATATCTATGATGATTAATTTTTGCAGAAACTCTAACTAAAATATAATTTATTCAAATCACAACAATAATAATAGTAAGGAGTAATCAGCATTTCATTTTGCGAAGGATAGAACCACTCATTTAATGGAACCTACCGTTAAATCTGAATACAAATTATTTCTATATTTTATGCATGTAATTCATACAAAGTAAATTAGGTGTAATACACAACTAGTAAGTATCCAATTCTGTGACTATTAAGGTAATTAAGATCTAGGAACATTAAAAATATCCTGACACAGATCTGAGTATTTAATACAAATACATAGTCATACTAATCCAGGACATAGTTTGTCATCATATCCTCTTAGAATCAGTACTACAACACCATTCTTCTAAGTATCGACATTTCCACATTTGATGCATAAATTAATGAAGCAAAAAAATCAATTTTTTTGCCAATGTTTGCATAATATCATCAAAAGCTACTGCTTGTTTCGATTCATTCAAGGAAATAACTCCAAAATTTCATGCTAGTCTTATGTTCGTTCATAAGCTATCATATGCATGTTGGTCCTTCGATTTTAAAAAGAAAAAGCATTTTTTCCCAACTACACACATAGAGATTACAATGACCATGAGTTATGCAGAATTGAGTTTCACGGGTTTAGATATGATTATTAAAAAAAAAAATTATTATTAAATTAATAGAGGGTTGACTGTTTTTTAGAATGAAACTTCTTTAAGCGATGTTAGTGAAATAAGTTTTTTATTTAATATAGACAAACAAATGCTACATTTAAATAATGGAATCACTATTTGAGCATTTAGTAGTTAGTACAGTTTTATTAAACAGTTTGGATTTGATATTCATCATACACCATTATAACAAATCATAAATTTCTTGAAATATTTCACTCATTATAGGTTGTAGCTTACATGCAGATATAATTGCACTAATTAATTTCTTACGACTTCTCCAATTACACTAAATAAATATCATGTATACAACACAAATTTTATAAATAAGTGAAAACTTAGATTAAACTTTTAATGCTATCTATGCTTTAAAACATTAAGATTCATAGTCTTTATTTTTAAATAAAAATATATAAAATATGAATTTTTTCAACTATAAATTCTTTAATTATACCGTGATTGTTTGATGATCACGAATATCTAATAAAATTTGAATATTGAATAATAAGTTTGGGCATAGTGCCCTAAGTATGGTGTGGGAGGAAGAGATGGTGGAAACTATTCCCAGTGAAGGTTAGTCGGGAACCTAAAGTGGTGGTAATGGAGGTGGGATATAACCAAAGGGTGTTTTTCTCAACAATGCTAAGGCAACATAAACTGCATGTGCAAGTTAGTTCAACAGCTTTCAATAAATAATTTTCTTCTAAAAGGGGAAATAAGTCATTAAATGCATAACTGATCCAATGCATGCTAACATAAGCACGAACATAACATCCACTTTTTTAACATTATAGCTATTATTCTCAAAATAATAGCCAAAACAATAAAAATATAAATAAGTTTCGTACCATATTGTGTTCAAATACTAAACATGTTGTGTATACATAAGGACTGAAATAAAACAAATCATAAAATAAACTAATACAAAAAAACTACATAACAATACAACAGATATAAACACAAACAAATGAGAACTAATAAAGAAACTAAATCCCATGGTTGCATCTTTCTAAATACATTCTTCATAAAGTTCCTAACTGCAATAATCATATTAGCAAATTATGCATTTGTAACGACCCGCTATTTCGAACCATTCGCATCCACACATGTCAGACTTCAATTACTCAAAATATCTGATTGTTAATTTATATTTGGCAAAACTCGACATGTAGAGCAAATAAATCAATCACAGTATCATAGACACGGAGTAATATAACAAAAATAATAGAATTGATAGATAATAGTTCATGAAGCTACTATATAAACATCAGAGTCTGAAATGAATACAACAGAAATCTCAAATACTGAGTAGTCTCGAATACAAAAGTAACTATCAAGACTGAACAGAAATCACTGGATTAAACCGAAATAGTTAAAAGCTGGGTAGTTAGATCTTCAAACAAAGCTCCAATCTCCAAAGGTGAGTCTTAAATGATGTAGCACTCAGTTTGACCTAAGCGTAAAGAAAAACGCAAAACACTCGATCCAGGATTAAAATTCTTGTATTAATAAATTAAACTCAAGTGAAATGTCAACTGAGATATAAGTAACTTAAAGGATGTTTGAGATTTTCATCTTCTAAGTATCCATGGAACTATCTACTATGTAGTAATATATGCTATTATAATATGTCTATAGTAAAGTAAACTATTAAAATAGTGCTACCCATATCCCCATTAACACATTTTTATATATTCCTATAGTCTATACGGTACCGTAATTCCTCCGTAAAATGGAGGGCTATCAAAGAGCACTCAATAGGTAACTGTAACGACCCACTATTCCGAACCATTCGCATCCACACATCTCGGACTTGAATTGCTTAAAATATCAGATTGTTAATTTATATTTGGCATAACTCGACATATATAGTAAATAAATCAATCACAGAATCACAGACACAGAGTAGTATAACAATAAGCAGCGGAACATAAATAGTAGTTCATGAAGCTACTATATAAAAATCAGAGCCTGAAATAAATACAACAGAAATCTCTAACACAAAGTAGTCTCGAACACAAAAGTAATTGACAAGACTGAACAAAAATCACTGGAATAAACCGAAATAGATGAAAGCTGCGTAGATAGATCTACAAACAAAGCTCCAATCTCCATAGGTGAGTCTCAAAGGGTGTAACACTCAGTCTGACCCGAGCGTAAAGAAAAACACAAAACACTCGAGTCAGGATTAACGTTCTTTTGTTAATAAATTCAACTCAAGTATAATGTCAAGTGAAATACAAGTAACTTAAAGGATGTTTGGGATTTCCATCCTCTAAGATCTATGGAACTATCTGCTATGTTGTAATATACGCTATTATAATATGTCTATAGTAAAGTAAACTATTAAAATAGCGTTAAGACATTACCCATATCCCCCTTAACACATTTTTATATATTCCTATAGTCTATACAGTACCGTAATTCCTCCGTAAATAGGAGGGCTATCAGAGGGCACTCTATAGGTATGGTACAAACCAAACCCATAGAAGGCATGATAGGGGATGCGACAAGGCACTCGAGGCCATGCCAAGGTAAATATACCATTTGCACTCTCGGACTAGTGGTAACGTATAGCAGCTACTACCGCCTACCTCATGACACACTCCTAAATCAAAGGTGCACCCAATAAAATCAAAAAAGCAATAGAAAAGTATCGATGAAATGTGCCCGATAGGGGGAATGACCTCACTTGGCCCGGTATAGCTTTTGTTTTAGCCACATCAAGTTGACTCATGGGAGTCAGGGCTACGTAAATACCATGTAGAATCATCGTCAAACCATTCTACTTCATTCTAGAATCTCCACCACGTACACAGTTGTCAAAGTGGTTTTTGGTATTGGTAGAGGGTATTACAATATCCGGTCTCGATCTCTTTAACAACCGAACGCTTGTTTCACACCGTGGTCATTTTATTTCAAATAGTCTGTACCTCATATCAAAATACCATATTCATTTTAAAACCATATCAATTAAATATCAATATTCACTTTAAATAATATTCGACTTCCAAAATCGTAGGACTTTCAAAATCATAACACTTTGGAAATCTTATCACTTTTGAAATCATTACACTTTGGAAATTATAACACTTTTGAAATCAAAACACTTTCGACTTAAATAGTCTAGATATTGCAAACAGTGTATATATATATATATTAAAATAGTTATAAATTAAAATAGTTTATATACTAAAATAATTTATATAAATTAGTTTCCTCCAATTTCGCAAGTCGATTCAAATCATCTTAAATTCCAAAATTCAATTTAATCAGTCTCAGTTTAACCATTTCAATTCCAATTCAAATTCTCAATAAACCATTTCAATTTATATCTATTTCAAATCCAAATTTAGACTATCATTTCAATTCTAATAAGATTCAAGTTTAAATATTCAAACATTCAAAATATAAATTTCATTTATATTTCAACATTTAACTTTAATTTATTCAAACTAGAAAGTATTCACTTAATCATTTCAAGAACAATTTATTAAAATCCTAATAAATTTAACTCAATATTAAATATTCTATCTCAGTTTATTTAAAAATTGAGAATATTCATTTAATCACTTTTTTGCAAATCAAGTTATAAATCATATTTTTCAAAATCTCAAAAATCTATAAGTTCAAACAAATCCTTATTTAAATTCAATTATTAGCCGATTTAAATTCCAAGTTAGCAGTAATTTATCTTTGCAACCTTATTATTAAAGCTGTTAAAAATCTATTTTTAAAATATTAATATAAATTTAAATAAATACTAAAACACAATATGAACCAATTAAATTAAATTTTATTGAATTATACCTTATTATTAAATGTAACTTGAATTAAATCTTATGTTATATTTTTTTTTAAATAATAAAATTATAAGTAAAATCTTAAAAATTATATTTTTTAAAACTAACTTATAAATTTAAAATTTCCAAAACATCTTATTTTAAAAATCTATATTTTTTATACATAAAATAGCATATATATTATATTTTAAGAATCAGTATTTATTAAAACCCATATATTTCCTTTCAAAACTTTGGAAATCATTTTCAAAATATAGACCACGGTGTCCTTACATAATATTTTATCCTATGGTCAAATGATATGGATATTTATCATTTCAATTCGCAATTTAATTATCTACTGGTATATATCATTTCAGCCCGCAATCTCAATGAAAATCGCTTTGGTTTATCATTCAACCCATAATGATTTTCCCCTACTCAACAAGATCATTTGGCTATGTATCATTCAACCCATAAGGAATTTCTAAACTTACAGGGAACTTGTAGAGTGAGAAAAATTATAATATAATATATCAACACGGGCATATATCATCAGTAACAAATTAAATATAATATATACAATAGGATATAGTGTCATATCGTAGGTGAACAATTTGAGATAATGGCATAACATATTTAACAATTAAATAAATAGCAATTCAAATTTAACAACATATTTCAAGTCGTTTCAACTGAAATTAAATTGACTAACTATAAGAATGTTAATCGTGAGTGATCGCTCACCTTTCGAGGTTAGAGAAATTTGATAACGAACTAAGCTGTGATCCAAGAAATAAATTCCAAAGTAAAGTACGATGAACCCGAATTTGACGATCAAAGCAAAGCTGAACGTTCGGAACCAATCAAAATATATGTTATATACAAAATTTTCTAAAATCAATTTTTTTCTTGAGCCATATATATAAGATAAAATCTTTATATTTTCAAATCTCAAAAAGAAAAATCTATATACATATTTGAAAACCAAACACACACGAACATATGTATTAGCTAATGTATAAACATATGTATAACCTACATACTAATTATAATTTAAGATTTATATATTTACACACATATATATTAAATCAACATACATATGTATATTATATAAAAAGTTTATACTGACCATATATGTGTGTGTGTGTCTATATATATATATACATACATACATATATACACTCCCGTAAACATAGAAAAGTTAGCACAACATATCCAAATATAGGGACAGACATATACATTGTATAAACTCATATTTTATAACTAACGATTCACACATGTAAAATTCAGTAAATACCCTATGCAAAATAAAACTTTCTTTGTAAAGTAAAGAGTGGCAGAACAAACATGCAAAATATATATACTATATATATAATATATAGTGACACATCAACTTCACAATATAATATAATAATACTTCCTTTATAATAAAATGTACTATAACATATATATAAACTTAAACATATATAATACTATAACGATATATAATACTGCCTTTATAATATAATATAATATAATATATAATTTTATTCAAAAAGAGAAGTGAAGGAGGCTAACAGGGAGCAGGGCTTACGTGGTGGCTAAATATGGCGAAAGGGGTTCGGTTGCCAGGTTGAGGAGGTGTTGGCTGTCACGTTGCTCGGGTTATGTGGTGCAGTGGACAGTGAAGGTAGGGTGGTGGAAGCACGGTGGTGGGTGGTTGAGATTGGTTGAGCGTAGAGGGAGTTGGTGGTGATGGAGGAGGATCCTGGGGTTGCGGGCTTGGTGGGTTCAGCGAACTGGCTATCAAGGGGGAGGTGGTGACGAGTTTGCATGGCCGGAGGAAGGAGAAGCGATGGGCAAAGCAGTGTGTTTGAGAGAAGGTGGCGGGGTCTGGAGGGATGCTCCGTGGTGGTCGGGAGGTGGGGAGAGACTTGATGGAAGGCGTCGGATGAAGGTAGGTAGCGGCCATGGCTTCGGGTTGCTGAGGCACGGGTCATGGCATGCAAACTAGATAGGCGATGGATATGGAAAGTGAGGGGCTGCTGCACGTTTTATCATTTTTTTTCCTTTCGTGTAATAGCATACTTTGAAATGAAACAAAATAAAGGGGATGAGCAGCTTTCCAAGATGCAAAATAGCAACCTTATTATAATAATTTTTTTAATTGGCCGACCAAAAGAAGGGAAGGGCAGTAGTATACATTATATATATTTTTCGAATAGAATGAAAAGGAGAAGAACCAATGAAAATGAACCAAATGGGGATTGAAAGGAACGATGAATATAAATGGAGTGCAGGGAATAGAGCAAGTCAATAGTCATATTGCATAAATCATAGATGCTAATGGCTGTTTGAATTATACGGTTGGCAGTTGAAAAGATGAAGGATACAAAAAGCTTAAATACGGGACCGATGCGACAAATCATTTCGTCGATTTTGTGGTACATCGGACACTGAAACAAACCAGTGAGTATACCGTGGAGATCAGCACGACTAGACGAACAGAATGGTACATAGATATCAGCGATACGACCCTTCTACGAAAAGTCGATATTTCGCTGCTAAAATGTTGTAAATTCGTCGTAAATAAGATAAACGGGGATAAAGAAGTTCAAATTTGATAAAATGAATTATGATATCTTGTTCATAAAATGATTTATATGTTTATTATATAAAAATTTACAGATTTCGAAGATATTTTATTTACATCAAATTTCAACTGATTTAAGTTGAAATTGAAAATTAGACAACAGAACTAACCTTTATATGTTCTAATGAAAATTTACCATTTGCTATGCTTAAATAGATGCATATCAAATATCAAATTTTCATTACCCATTTCAATTGTTTAAAATTTCACAAAAAATTAATTAATTACGTTATTTAAAACGATAAATTTTTTAGTCGTTACACTCTCCACCACTCAAAATTTTCGTTTCCAAAAAGAAACGAGGTAGGAGAATATGAATAATCAGAAAGAAAAATAGATTGAAATATAAAATATCATATAACATAATTAATTCCAAACCATATAAGCTTCATTTGTTTTTAAATTGGTCTATATTCAATTAATTGATTCTGATTCATCTTATTTAATCAATCAATTTATTGTGTTCACATTCAATTCCATGTTTTTCATTCAATTGATTTGTTTTCAATTTTCAACATTTATTATAAGATTTCTTTCAAAACAATATTTATTTGATTTAGCTAATTTATTACATCCATTTGACCCTAGTTAATTTGATTTCACATAAAATTTCAATTTCACTATTCTAAAGTACATATTTAATTTTCTTTTATAGAACTCCTTTTTCTCATTCAATTTATTCCACTTGACATATTTTACAATATATATTAAGTTTATAAACATTTATTATAACCATTTATTATTCAACCAATTAATTCTCTTTTTTGTTGTTTAATTCATTATTTAATTTATTATTTATAAATTCCCTTAACAAAATATCATTTTGCATATCTTATTGCTCCCATTTATATTGTATATTATCCAGTTACCTATTCCCATTAACATTTAACTATTTTTAGGTAAGTTATGTTAAGGTTCTGAGTGTAATTAAATACTATACAATTTTAAATTTTATTTACAACATTTATATACCGCAAAATCCCAGTTTGAACATTTTTATTACTTAAATTTCTCTTGTTTAACTTTCAAATTTCGTTCACATAAACATTTTAACTTTTGAATATTTCAGGTAAGCTATATATGTTTTAGAATTGAAATTGAGTATTATACCAATAAATTTTTCCTAGTTCAACTATTTCCAATTGTTTCAACTCTAATTCTTACTTCATACACTTTAATTATTTAAAATTTTCCTTTGTTTCAAAATTTTGAAACCATCACTTAACATAAATTCAAGAGTTAAATTCCGGTTTCACTACAAACTATTTGAAATAAATATATACTTAACATATATTTTGTGAATCAAATCACATTCAAAAAATTCAAATCAAATTCCTTTTCCAAAACAAAATTGTAGCAAAGATGCTACGTGGTCTCTCCACTTTGAGACTCGAAAATGAATATCGATGATTCTGCAGTTATCAATGAAATTATTTTCCAGTGACTAAAAGAAGTGAGTATTGACTTACTTCTTTTAAGATTCTGAAAACAATTTTCATTCGAAAATACTTTCAAATAAATATTTTATTTTATTTTTCTAAAACTTCGAAGCCTAAATTTTGAGAAGCATCGAAAATCTAATTCTCAAATTCTTTAATTTTAAAGTCAATTTATTTGCAAATTTGATTTATAAACTATATTTATAAAATTTTCCTTTACTTATAATTTACCACAAGAGTTAATAGTTTAAGGATTGTTGAATAAAACAATATATGATAATTTAGTATTATCATTTCTAACAACCAATATAATTAACTATTCAATTTCAGGAAATTATACTTATATATATAAAATATAACTATAAATAAAATTACATCATTACAAATTCTGAAAACAATATTGTGTCAGTTTGCTCTGTTCAAGTGTTTTTGAATTTTCTTCGATAGCGTTGGCCAGATGAATCGATCGAAACCCCAAATCAACATAACAATTCAAACAACACAATATAAAGATTTTATATTAATAACAATTATGCTCCCTTACAGGATGATTCTGGAATGGATTTTAGAACAAGGATAGAGATTCAAATTTAGAGGGATCCTAGTCAAAGTGACTTCTAATCAAGATAGATAGGCTCGAAAGAATGATAAGATTACAAAGAGAAAAGATGGATAGACTTATATAAATCGCGGGCGACCTTAACCATGTCAACCGAGATTTCAGGAACAAGATCGATGCGGAAATTCAATTTCCCACTTGAAGGGAAGAGAAGGGACTTTACCAAACATCAGGACAATCCCTGACCATAGGGGGAGTTAGGATGATTTGGCTGAGTATCAAATGAAAGGTAGAACTTCCTGCAAAACCGAAGGCATTCGACATTAGATCACAAAGGAATTACTCTGGTCGTCTGCTAAGAAATGGTTTAGGCTTTGCAAGAAATAACAGCATCGTAAACCAAGGACATAAAAATCTTCGGTGAATCGACGCTTCTTATATAGAAGTTTCACCCCTTTACAAGTCGTGCTCAGGTTGGCGGGACCGCCGATTCCAATAGAAGTGGCAAGATGAGCTCAAGTTGATTATAGAGATCAATAGAAATAGAGCTATGGGATGCTCCAATATCACGAGAATATGAACAGGAGAAGACAAGAATGGATTTCAGAATGAAGGGAACATTCCAAAAATCCGTATCAGAGAGGAAGAAATTCAAGCTTGAACGAAGGGGATTCTGTAATTAAATTTTCACTTCATATGCTAAGTTTTGCCTAAATCAGAGCTCAGATACCAACTGTAACAACCTGCTATTTCGAACCACTCGCATCCACACATGTCGGACTTGAATTACTCAAGATATCAAATTGTTAATTTATATTTTGCAAAACTCAGCATATATAGTAAATAAATCAATCATAGAATCACAGATACGGAGTAATATAACAATAAGCAGCAGAATAGATAAATAGTAGTTCATGAAGCTACTATATAAACATCAGAGTCTGAAATAAACAAATAAAGAAATCTAAAATACAGAGTAGTCTCAAATACAAAAGTAACTGACAAGACTGAACATAAATCACCGGAATAAACTAAAATAGATGAAAGCTGGGTAGATAGATCTTCAAATAAAGTTCTAATCTCTAAAGGTGAGTCTCAAATGCTGTGACACTCAGTGTGACCCGAGCGTAAAGAAAAATACAAAACACTCGAATCAGGATTAACATTCTTATGTTAATAAATTCAACTTAAGTGAAATGTCAACTGAAATACAAGTAACTTAAAGGATGTTTGAGATTTCCATCCTCTAAGGATCCCTGGAGGAACTATCTACTATGTAGTAATATATGCTATTATAATATGTCTATAGTAAAGTAAATTATTAAAATAGTGTTAAGGCGTTACCCATATCCCCCTTAACATATTTTTATATATTCTCATTGTCCATACAGTACCGTAATTCCTTCATAAATTGGAGGGCTACCAGAGGGCACTCCATAGGTATGGTACAAACCAAACTCGTAGAAGGCACGATAGGGCATGCGACAAGGCACTTTAGGCAATGTCAGGGTAGATATACCATTTGCACTCCGGACTGGTGGTAATGCATAGCTGCTACTACCGTCCATCTCATGACACACTCCCAAATCAAAGGTGCACCCAATCAAATCACAAAAGCAATAGAATGGTATCGATGAAATGTGCGCGATAAGGGGAATGACCCCACTTGGCCCGGTATAGCTCCTGTTTTTGCCACATCAAGCTAACTAACAGGAGTCAGGGCTACGTAAATACCATAGAGTCCCGTCGCTAAACCATACTACTTCGTTCTGGAATATCCACCATGTACACAGTTGTTAAAGTGGTTTTCGGTATTAGTAGAGAGTATGACAATATCCGATCCTGGTCATTTTAACAACAAAACACTTATTTCACACTGTGGTCATTTCATTTCAAATAGTTCGTACCTCGTATCAAAATATCATATTCATTTCAATACCATATAAATTCGATATCATTATTCACTTTCAATAATATTCGTTTCCCAAAATTGTAACACTTTCAACATTATAACACTTTCGAAATCATAACACTTTGAAAATCATAACACTTTGGAAACCATAACACTTTTGAAATCATAACTCTTTGGAAATAATAACATTTTCGAATTAAACAGTTTAGATATTGCGGTGTATATATTAAAATAATTATAAATTAAAATAGTTTGTATATTAAAATAGTTTAAATATAAAAATTAGTTTCCTCCGATTTCGCAAGTCAATTCAAATCATCTTAAATTCCAAATTTCAATTTAATCAATCTCAGTTTAACCATTTCAATCTCAATTCAAATTCTCAATAAACCATTTCAATTTATATCGATTTCAAATCCATGTTTGGACTATCGCTTCAATTCCAATAAGATTTAAGTTTAAATATTCAAACATTCACAATATCAATTTCATTTATATTTCAAGATTTAACTTTAATTTTATTCAATTTGGAAAGTATTCACTTAATCATTTCAATAACAATTTATTAAAATCCCAATTTATAAATTTACTCAATATTAAATATTCAATGTCGATTTATTTAAAAATTGAGAATATTCATTTAATAAATTTTTTATAATCAAGTTATAAATCATATTTTTCAAAATCTCAAAATTCAATAAGTTCAAATAAATCCTTATTTAAATTCAATTATTAATCGATTTAAATTCCAAGTCAGCATTAATTTATCTTCCCAACCTTATTATTAAAGTTGTTTAAAATCTATTTTTAAAATGTTAATGTAAATTTAAATAAATACTTAAACACATTATGAACCAATTAAATTGAATTTTATTGAATTAAAACTCGTTATTAAATGTAATTTGAATTAATCTTATGTTATATTTTTTAAAATAATAAAATTATAAGTAAAATCTTAAAAATTATATTTTTCAAAACTAACTTATAAATTTAAAATTTCCAAAACATCTTATTTCAAAAATCTATATTTTTCATATATAAAATAGCATTTATATATTACACTTTAAAAATCAACATTTATTAAAACCCATATATTTCCTTTCCGAACTTTGGAAATTATTTTCAAAATATAAACCAACGGTGTCTGTATATAATTTTCGATCCTATGGTCAAATGATACGGATATTTATCATTTCAATCCACAATTTAAATATCTGCAGGTATATATCATTTCAACCCATAATCCCAAAATTTCAAAAGAATGAAAATCGCTTGGGTTTATCATTTCAACCCATAACGATCTCCTATTCTACAAGATCATTCGGGTATGTATCATTTCAACCCATAGGAAATTTCTAAACTAACAGAGAACTTACAGAGTGAGAACAAATGTAATATAACATATCAACACAGGCATATATCATTAGTAACAAATTAAATATAATATATACAACATGATATGGTGTCATATCACAGATGAACAACTCAGATAATGGCATAACATATTTAACAGTTAAATAAGTAGCAATTCAAATTTAACAGCATATTTCAATTATATTTCAAGTGAAATCATATTTACGAACTATAAGAATGTTAATCGTATGTGATTGCTCAACTTTTGATGTTAGAGAAATTTGATAATGAACTGAGCGGGAAACCAAGCAACAAATTCCAATGTAAAGTACGATGAACCCGAATTTGATGATCAAAGTAAAGTTGGATATTGGAATTGACGGAACTAATCAAAATACATGTTACATACAAAATTTTCTAAAATCAATTTTTTTAAACCATATATTTAAGGTAAAATCTTTATATATTTTCAAACCTAATATATACATACATACATACATACATACATATATATATATTTGAAAACCAAATGCATATGAACTGATGTATAAGCTAATGTATAAAAATATATATAACTTACATACAAATTATAATTTAAAATTTATACTTATACATGTATGTATATTAAAATCAACATACATATGTATATTATATACAAAGTTTATACTGACCATATATATATACACACGTATATACACTACCGTAGGCATAGTGTATGATCGATTTCACCCTAGAGGGGGGTGAATAGGGTGATACTATCAATTATAAAAATTTATTGCGAAAGCTTATACAATATTCAACTCAGATTTCAACACAGTTCACAGCAGAATAATAGCAGCACAGATATTGCAGAATATAAATAACAGAAACAGAACAACACAGAATTTAACCAGCTTCGGCAAAACCCTACCTACGTGCTGCCCCCAAGCTTTCTACTAGAAATTAGTTAGTCAGACGCTTACACACGTAAACTCGCGACACCCGCTATCGACTAAACCTAACTCAACGCTCAAAACCCTGCCACAACTCAGCCACTGAGTTGCGAATTCTCAAACTACGCCACGTAGTTTGTCCCCTAGTCACACGACTAGAAATTTAAATGGTTTAAAAACAAAGATACAAATTGAAAATAATTTAAATTAAAAACAACCCTACTTTAAAATAAAAAGCCCTTTTATAAAAAGAAAAATAAGGCCGGCCCCTTTTACAATTTATTTCGACTGTCTCTTTTTATCTCTTCGGCCCAATTCTTTTTGAGACAATGGCGGCTTCGTTTATTCTCCGTTCGTTCCGATGTGAAAATTAGGGCTTTTCAATTGAAGTTGTCGCTTTTGATTGCTTGATCGAAATAGATGATTTATTACGTAGTTTGCTTTGCCGATCGCTTGTATCTCTGATTTGCTCATGGCTCTTCAATTTGGATCGAGTTCGTCTATGATTTCGGTAAGTACTTTACTCCTTCTGCTTTGCTGCTTTTGGCTTGCTTTAACTCGATGCTTTGAAATGGCCGATGGTGATTTAATTATATAGGGTTTGTAACCCTTGATTTTCGTTCGTACAAATATATTTGATTTTGTCAATTTTAGTTGATCGGCCGATTGATGTTACTAGGATGATTGAGATTTAATTGACTTATTCAAATTCGTATTTTTTGATACTCCTTCCCACGGCTTTGATGTTTAACTTGGTCAATTATCTTGGCCATCACGATTTCAAATTTGACTTGTTCATACTTTGATTTCGGTCATTTTTGGTTTCGTGAATTTCTCGTTGACTTCGGTATGCTTCCACGACTTCGACATTTACATTGTTCATCTTGACTTGGCTTGACTTTTCCTGACTTTGCAAAGGGCTTGCTGTACTTGGATATTTGTAGTTTTGTTTTTCTGGTCTTGGATTTGTGGTATTTGCATTTGTATCACTTGATAGCATCAAGCCTGATTTGTTGTTGTCATTTCTTGTCTACATCTTGTATCATTTGGTAGTGCTATATGGTCAGTGGTGCACTGTGCATATCACCTCACTGCTTCAAGTCAGATTTGTATTGCATATCTCTTGCCAGAACTGTAGCTTGCATGATGCATTTCTTTGTTTCATATGTTTTGGTTATTGCATTTGTTTGGATATACATCCTTGACTTGTTGCAGTCCTGTATATACTATGCTTGCATGTGATTTGTATTCATGTTTGATCACTGAGCACTGCTTATTGTCATGTTGCATACTCTCTGTATACATACTTGAGTCTTGTTCATCCAATTCATTGAGATTGTTGCATTTGGACTTTATAACACGTTGGATTGTGCTCGGGTTGCTTTACCTGATTTAGTGCCTGTAGTGTTGCTTTGTTGTTAGCTTTGAGCATGTTGTAGTTGCATGTTAAGGCTGCTGCTCGTATGCTCTAACCTGATGCATATTGCCTGACCATTCATAAACATGTTAAGTCTTGTTTCTTTGGCTGTTTTGGTTCACCTGTTTGTTATTTGAATTTGAGACGGTGTTGTTGTTTGCCGAGGTTGTTGTGCACTGACTTGAGCTTCTGGCCTTGATGTTATAGTGTACATGTAAGTTGCATTGCATATATCTTTACCTTGTACTTGTCCTGTCCACTGCCCTTTTTCATATTGCCGGTTCATTGTAGTAGTTGTTGGAATTGGCTTGTGGTCTTGGTTTGGTGCAGTTGCTATGCCTTTGTGCATTTCACTGTGTTCATGCACTTGAACTACTTCTCTGGCCTAGCTCGTGCACATATGATTCTTTGAGCTGGCTTTATTGTTATTTGTTTCTATGACTTGAATGCGACACTGTTGTATTATGATTTGTACATTGAGTTGAATCCAGCTTAAACGCTCGGGTTTGACCTTGTGCTCGTGTCGAGATTTTATTTATATTGCACCTGAGTTGAACCCGTACTTTTATTTTGGGTTTGACCTTGTGCTCACCTGTCCCTGTAACATTATCAAATGTATATCGGTGTGCACGGCCTTGTGGCATGTACAGTGATACACTGTGCATGTCACATTGTTCGTATGTGATGAATTCAAATGTAAATGATGACGAACAACCCAAATAACTGAGGCAAATAATATTTTCAAAATCCATATTTTATTTTATGTTGCAAAAATATTTCTTTTTGAATTTTACTGCGTTAGTGAATATTTTTGCAGATTGCACAGATGCTGGATTTTAACTGGAATGAAGTTGAAAATAAACTACGAGTGTGAGTGATATGTAGCGAGGAATTTATGTAAATTGAATTGTGATGTAATCAGAAATTTGTATTGTAATTGAAATTGTATATGTATAGTGAGAGCTTGAATTTGCACTATTCAGAAAATGTGATAAATATTTGTTTGAATAAAATTTCTGTTTGAATTCAAATTCTGTGTTATTTAATTTTATTCAGTAAATATTTATTTAATCTATGAAAAATAGTACATTAACAAATACATTTAAACGAATATATATATGTTTATTATCATCAAACAAAAATCATATAATCGCATATTCAACAATCTCCCCCTTTTGATGATAACTAACATATATTTAAGATTTTGAATATGTTAAATGTATTTGATCATAGATATATCCTAATTGCTCCCCTTATTTAAATGCTTCCTTTCTACACAAAGCTCCCCCTACATATATGCATACAAATAAAAATATGCAAATGAGCCTAGATGCAAATGGAAAATTATTTGACCTTTGCTTGATTTTATTTGACAAAATCTTAACTTTTCTCTCCCCCTTTTGTTGTCAGCAAAAGAATAATAGTGTATGTGAAAATAGAGATAAAGTGAACGATATCAATTCAACATTTAAAACTCAATTGAATATAAATAGTAAATTTCAATAAAAAAATCAAACAAAAATCATAAATACTTTGTTAGGCTCATATTCCATTTTTCGAATGACGGGAATTATGTCATCATATAAAATCATACAGTTGTGTCTATTTGTGGTATATTTATATCAGGAATTTGAATACCTACTAACCATGCATAACCGTTAGGACTTTTAAATGAGATTAGTAGTATTCCAATTTTATTTTAAAAAAAATGAATTCATGTATCTTCTAACCACGCATAACCGTGAGGACTTTTAAATGGGATTAGAATTAACTTGTTGTGACGACCTGAAAATTTTGAGCAATTGAAATTGGAATATTCAATTGATTTTGAATATTTAAATGTTAATTTTTAACTTAAATTCAAATATCACCAATGATTTGATAATTTAATTTATGGAATTAAATAATTTGTAGTTGAGTAAAATGTTGAATCTGGAGTTTTAAGCCTATTAAAAATAATTGAAGGGTTATAAAATTTATATTGATAATACTGAGAATAATAGAAATTTTAAAAATTGAATTTAACACTGATTTATTCAGTTTTAAGAATATATCGTTTGAATTGAATTGAAAAGAAATAGCCTTCCGAGGCACAGTCTCGGAATTTGACGATACCGGTTCCATTGGGTCCGTAATATTGAATTATTATCGAATTTCAATTTTCGTAGTAATTGGAGTTGTTGTGTGAGCGTACGATATATAAACGCGTTGAAAATTTATATCGAAATTTAATATTATAACTGGGTTTAAAAATGTTATCTTCTCCATACGATTGAATTTGGACTCAAAACCTTTTCCATTTCGTTCGTAATATGAGTATAACTTTTTAAACGCCTAGCGGCACGCTCGATAGGAATTCGAAATTGTAAATTGCGTTTATCGGAGCAGTTTGAATTTGAATTTAATTTGAATATTTTTATTAGTCAAACTTTCAGCCGCAATTATTTCACATCGTCGTTTTCTTTCTCTTCAGAACCCCCCTGTAATTTCTCTTCTGCAACACGCTTCTTTCAACTTTATATCAAATCTTTGTTCTTTCCGTTGTCGCAAGCCTCTGAGAATAATGAAATAGATCCCAACCCTATTCCTTTCTTTAATGGCTGCTATAAGTTCCCAAATTAATTCGTCCACCCTCTAGTTCGATACGAAATCAAATTCGTTTGCAGCTCCTTCTGAGCCGAGCGATTCAAAAAAAAATAAATAGGAGAAGGAGCTCGTTTCGATCAAAGACACCAGGGAAGCTTCAGCGATAAGGGGTTGTGAGTCGCGCGCGCGGCTGTCGGGGATTGAAGCGAAGTCGTCGAACTAAGGTTCGACGTAGCGGAGGTCGTGTGAGATTTTTGGAGAGGCTCGCGATTTTGGGGGTTCGGTGAGGAAGAGGCGCTGTCGCTCGAAGCGAGGTTGACTTATGGCGACCATGGGACTGACGAGCGAAGCAGTGGGAGGGGAGTCGTGCTGTTCGTCATGTCAAGCTCGTGTTCATGTTCTGTGGATTAGGTAATTTTGGTAATACAATCTATTTGTTTACTTTATTTTGATAGTGTAAACATTTTGAAAAAAACAAAAAGGGAAATTCTATTTTACAGATTTATGTGCATAAAAAATATTTATATATATATATATTTTACAAGGTTTGAAAAAAAAGAATTTTTTTTATACACATTTATAATTTAATTTGTAAATTGACTGTGAGTTTATATATCACTTATCGAGAATTAACAGTAGGATATAATGCAGTTTCGTTTTAAAAGCATTCATATAGATATGTTAAGCAGAAGGTATTATTTCACTTATCGGATACTAACTGAGATTAGTATACATATATTGATATCTTTACTATATAAATTTAATAACATTTTAATTTCATGATAAGTTAATTTAAACTTTTAAACTAAACTGTTTATCAAAATTAAATGGTAAGGTACCAAAGTTATTTATTCCAAATGTAAATTAGGTTAGTTGGCTATTATTTAGAACTAGTTAATTACAATTTATTAAATGGTAAAATAAAGAAATAAATTACTGGATTATTTAAAAATATTAACAAACTGTAAATGTTTATTCAAGGTCCAAAATTGGGAGATAGTGGTTGGGATGGAATTGAATTGCCAAATGAAAATCAAAGGTGAGCTAATCTCACTCAGTTATATGTAAATTTAAATGATTAAATTTAAATAATTGTTTGAATGGTTCTATTGATTGATGTGTTATGGTATGGCATATTATACTGTGCTAACATCTGTGGATGCAGGAAAAACAGGTTGGAGGGGTCCAACTGGATCCCTCAACATTTATTTAAATTATTTAATACCTTCTGTTGTTGTGATTATTTGATATTCCATGATGGATTATATTGAAATATTGAATGTTATGGTTCGATTGAATATAATTGGATATGATGAATTACCAAAAATATATAAATTGGATTTGGAAAGATAATAAGAGAAGTGAATTTGTAAATAAAATAATTGTAGAAAATTGAATAAATTTGAGAATGAATTGGAGAAGAAATACAATGACTTTAAATTTCTAATAAGAAATTGTGAGTATAGAAAGGAAAATTTGAATAAACAGGAAGTTAATGAATTTTGAAATTCAGTGTATTATTTAAAAAGAACAAAACATTTATTTAAAATCCAGGATTTAAATTATTGGAAGAAATAAAGAAGAAATTGAGAATAACCTGAAATTTGTATATTTCAGTTAAAAGGGTTTGAAATCAAACAGAAAATAATAATAATGAAGACCATAACTAATGGATTTTTGAAATGAACTGATAAGTAAAGAAATTTATTTTAAATGGAATAAATTGGAAATCAATTTGGGAAATTGAATTGAATGATTGAGATTTGAGATTCTCCCTGGATAACCAAGTACGTTTTCAAAGTAAATTCTTAAATATAAGTTAAAAGATTTTAGAGTTGTTTTTAAAAGTATGTTTTGTAAAATTATTATTCTAATATTTAAAGCCTTAAGAAAGTATTTCCTTTTAATCTATTATAAACAGTAATTATTTAAAGGATGACTTAGTATTATGTTTTCAAAAGTGAAAACCTAGTTTTATATTTTATAAAGTAACCTTATTTTCTCATAGTCATATAGTATGTATTTTTAACAAATTATTAAAGTAATTTTAACTTGAATGTTTTAAAGTATATTTTTAAAAGTAAAGTGTTTTAAAATAATTTTTAAAATCTAGTTTTGTTCTTGGTAATTTCAGTGGAGATAGAAAATATTTGGATAAGTTTATTTTGAAAAGAAAGATGGTTTTGAAACTGTTTTCAAAGGATTGAAAATAGAAATATATCTTGTAAAGATATTTTGAAGGTAATAAATAATTTGGGAAATTATTTATTGGTTGATGGTTGTTTTGTGAATATAATTGATAGTTAAATAACCGACTATCAATATTGGACAAATACGTTGATCGTTTCGAAGAGACCGGGATTGAGATTTCTTTCTCGAAAACCACTTCGATCCGGTTTGTACGTTTCGTGTAAACGATTTTGGATACGAAGCTGGAGCAGTGAAGTGCAAGGGCTATTCGCTACTAATCCTAAGGATATTTCCAAAATGGATGTAGTAGGAATAGTGCCTTCGGTTCCGTTCGAACCCGTGACGGACTTGTATGGATGAATGCTTGCGAAACATCGTCAGGTGGACGATGGGCATTCTAAGGAATATGTTCTATAAAGGTAACGCTTAGCCTCAAGCCTCATCAACCGAGAATGACTGAAAATCAGGGGATATGCAGCAAGGTTAGGTGGGTCATGCCCAAGCAGGACAAGATATTTCCCCTGTCTAGATGTCCCTTATATATTTCGGCTTAGTGGTGGTTAGTCGCGCCAACCACGGGGTTTATCTTGTTCGGGACTGTTCAGTAACGAATGGTTCCGGCCTTGTGTTGCAGGGGATGAAGGGAGTAATCCTCGGTACGGTGATCTAGGCCCCGTACTGTGACAGGTGGTACCTCAGTGCCTAGTCATTGTCGGAAATCCATTCTCCCTACGAGCCTTGTACGAGTTTTGTTTGTATTACCCACTTTTGTGGCTAGTAGCTGGAATTTAATGAATGTAACAATTTCGGCTATTTTATAAGTATTTGTAAATAGAACCTATTATAATATCAGAGAATTTCTATAAAAAAATGTTTTAGCTATCGTAAGGTAAAAACCCGACATGTTTATTTGTGGCGTGGTCTTACGAGATGCTTTTGTTTTCATAGGATTTTTGAAACTTTAACAATCAATTGGGTGTGATTTTCTCACGCTAGTATTCCAGATTGACTCGGGTATTATTTAACTGCAATGCTCGGGTCAGACCGAGTATTATAGAATACAGAATATGATGCTGTGGAGCTCAGGAGACGAGCAGGATGGCGATACGTACTTACGTACTTGTTTACGATATATTCCGCTGTGTTGAGTTGTTGTGTATCCATTGTATGTTATTTGATGTGAGCTGTGATTGATGTACTCTGATGATGTAATATATGTAAACAGATATATTTGCTTTTGAGTAAAGATTATTTATTATCTATTTTATTTTACTCCGCTGCGATGGTTAGGTTCTGTTGTTGTTTTCTAATTTCTTCTTCTACCTCTTCTTCTTAAACCCAAATGGTTCGTATTTCTGTACAACTTGAGATGATTGTTGTAGAATAGCGTTGACTCAAGGGGTACGGATTTGTGGGTCGTTACACTTGGTATCAGTGCAGAAAGGTTAAGCGAGAACCTTGGCTCTGGTGGGAATTACTCATTTAAATTAGAGTCCATAGCACTCTATAATGAGTTTGAGCGTATAAATAAATATGAGCGCGTATTTGTTAGTGAATATAAATTGTTTTAATATTGTGTTGATTGGTTTATTGAGTGGCATATGAACCTTCGTCGGCGCAGTCTGTAAAACTGTATCGAAGGGGTTTCTAAACACTTGAATAGAACAATTGACACGATATTGTTTTAAATGTGGGTGAATGAAATAATTTTACCCAAAAACATATTTTGATATGAAGAATAGTTTTTGAAAACTATTTAGTTAATATATGGTTGCTTGGATGTTAATTGGTTGTTAGGAATGATGATATTTAAAGTATTATCATTGCTAAGTGAAAAATTTAACTAGAAATTGAAATATAACTAAAATTTAGGGGAATAAATTCATTATAAAATGAAATTTATACATATGAATTATAAATGAAATTTATAAATTGAAATATAATCAAATAAGAATTTGTATGAGCATAAGCTATGCAAATGAATTGTAGTAAAATTGAATTAAGCAGGATTTGGAAATTTAAATTCCGGAAATTTGGAAGTGTTTTAAAGATAAATGATAGTATTATTGTTTTGGAGATATTTCTGAATGGAAATCTGTTTTAAATGGATTTTGAAAGTGATATAGCATTGAAATCACTTGGATTATTGAAAAATAATTCTGATGATGACGGCCGCATCATTAGTATTTATTTTCGAATTTCTAAGTGACGGATTGCTGCCAAAAAACTGATTTGTTCAGAAAAGCTAGTTATTTTTGAAAATCTCAAAAGCAATTTGTTGGGATAAAATCAGGATTGGATTAAGTTTTGATAAATGTGATTTGAGATGTTCAAGATTTCAAAATGTTTTGAAAACCAATAACCAGGAGTTTAGAAATCCTAATGAGATAGATGTAAGCTTATAAATTAAGATGATTTTTTTTAAATCATGAAAGAAATATAAGCTTTGAATAATGGAAATTAAATTTAAAATGAAAATGAAATAAACATGGATTGGGAAATAAAAATTTAACTGGATTAACATTAACTGGATAGGCTGGAAATAATATTCAGTTATATTCGAATTAAGTTAAGATTGAATTGAGTCAAATAAATATGAGTTTAAAATAGAATTGAACTGGAATAAAAATTCAATTGAATAAATTAAAATTGGAATTGATTCTTACCTGAATAAATGGAAATAAGTTGGATAAGAATTGGAATCATAATAACTTATAAAAGAATTAAAAGTCCATAAAATAAAATATGCTTGGGTTATCAATAAGCATAAGGCTTGAGATAAAATAAAAGAAGAATATATCCAAGCCTATGATGAAGGGAATTGTGTAAATAAATAAGTGTAAAACTCAAATTAAAAATACAAGATGAATATATTCAAGTCTAGAATGCATGGAATTGTGTAAATAATATGTTGTGACTTATAAAATCAAATAGTGAGATATAAAATCCCAAAATAAATATAGTTTGATGCATTCCAAAATAAAATAAAAATCAAAACTTGGATTATAAAATAAATTTGAACCTAAGAAAAATTAAATGAAGAGATTTTGGGGGTTAAAATCAAGTTCTGGATTATATGTTGGGGAAAAACTATTTAGATAAAAAATTAGATAATGAAATATGTAATGAGAACCCAATGCAGTTAAATAAAAGCTGAACTGTGAGATAATAAGGAAGATTGGAAATAAAACTCAAGATATAAAATTTAATTCGATTCAAAATGGTTGATGAATTGAGAATGAGATTGAATTGTGAGTTCATAAAAGTGAATGGTAAATTGAAAATGAGATTGGATTAAAATAATAATGGTTTGTATTGTGAATAAAATCCAAATATGTAGAAATAAATTGAAATGACCTTGTAAATTTATTTAAGTAAATTGAGAATGGATCGAACTTGGAAATTTGAAATTTATAATAATAAATCAAATAAATTTGTAGTTAAAAGGAGATTGGATTGAAATATAATCAAGTTAAATTGAAAAGAGAACTTGGTTTGCAAAATGAGAATGAGCTTAAGTATAAATTAGAGTGAATAAACTTAAGCTAAAAGATGGAAAGGAGTTGAATTGAATTCAACTTAAAATTAAGTTTAATAATATTGGATTGGTTTTAAATCAAGTGAAAACAAATTTTTAATCGAAATAAAATTCGATGAGTTTTAAATAATAATAATGGAATGGAATTCCAGAACAAAATAATTGTAAACCATTTAAAATTATTAAGGGATTGAAATAACTTGAGACAATAGGGAAAATAGAATGTTTCGAGTTTATTAGAATGGTTTAAGTGAATGTGGATAAACTAATTATATTGAATAAATAAATGATGGAATAAATAAGTGTCAAATGAAGTGTTGGTTTAAATGAGTTGAGAAATGGTATTGAATGGAATAGCTTGGATTGTCTTCGAGCTAAATAAAGTAGTTTGGAATAAACAAATATGAAATGAAATTTAAATGGAAATAAGTCAAGCTAAATAAATGATTGTGAATGGGTTAAAATAAAAGGGAAATTTAATTGGCAATTAAGACGAACCTAGGTTGTAAATGGTTTTGAATAAACTAATTTGATTAATAAAATGAAATGCTAGTGAATGTATTCAAATTTGATTTGAAATGAAATGAGAATATATAGATTGTGAATAAATCCGAAATGGAATAGAATTAAGTGTAAGTTGAGTTGGAGTCAATTTAAATTGATTATAAAATTCAGGTGCTTATTTATTCACATAAATCTCGTCGAATTGCATAAATTAAATTGTCATTGGATGTAAATGGAAGTAATTAAAATTCTATGTGTTGATAAGGGTAAAATAAATTGAGTTTGAGAGCAATTGAATTAAATATGAGTTCAGTTTGCTTAAAAATAAATTAAATGTAAATTTGTAAGTTGTTAACCATTCGGATTAAGTGAAGGGATATGTGGTTGGTTGTAAGCAATTAAAATTAACGTTGGAATATTTAAATTGCTTATAAAAACTGTTAATGGGCAGTCTTTTAGAATTCATATGTTTTAACTATTGCAAATAAGTGAAATATAGTTAAACTGCATATATTTGGCACTTACATGTTTAAATTGAGTAAGTACAGGTACCTGCAAGCCGTGTGGCTGGATTTGGTTGTGCTATTTGCTAAAATTAATAAGCCGCTTGCTTAAAAATGCTAAATAAGGTACGCCTACGCAATTAAAATAGGAAATATGAACTGTTTTTGATTTTTCCGACCGTGTGGGTCGATGTATATATATTTATCTCTTTTGTCAAATTGCAAAAGCTCCTCCGTACAAAGGGGACTCTGCCAAAAATTTTCAGAAATTTTGGGAGTTAGAAAATTTTTGAAAATTTTTGGAAAACTTTATTAACGACAAAACAATTTCAAACTAGAAATTTAAATAAGTTAGTGAATGAAACTAATTAAAATAATGGCATGAATTAGTTATAAATGAAAAATAAAATGTAAAGTTTAGAGTTGAAATTAAATTGAATTCGTATGGAAATGAAAGAATCAACTTGAATGGTAATGGATATAAATTAAAGGAGTAAAGTGAAAATAAATATAAGAAACATATAAAATGCTTATGTTAACTTAAGTAAGGAATGGTCAATTCTTAATTGGAAATTGAATATTGCAAATATATTCTAAGTTGATATTTGGACGAATATTTGCATTTGGTAAGGAAGTCGATAAAATGTTTTGGAATGTTGTGATTGGATATTAGTGTTAAGCAGGATATGCAGGTAATATAAAGTGAAAAGAGAATTGATTTTGATTTCAGAAGATAAATTTGAATTGCCCGACAAAAAAGGTATGTATTTGAATTTGGTATGAAATTTGATTGGGATTTGGATTGAGCCACTTGGCCTTTTGTTTTCTTTTTGGATTTGGGGGGCCGTAGAGCCATTTTGTAGTTGTACCGAGCTAGCCGCGCAAAGGAGACGCTGGCGAAATTTTTTGGAAATTTAGAGAGTTAGAAAAATTTTGAGAAAATTTTGATAATTCAAAATTTGGATTTAAATTAATTTTGAATAGTTGAATAAGTAAAGTTATTTGGAAACTAAGGAAAAGTTGGGAAGTTAGTAAGAATGATAATGGGTCTTTTATATAAAAGATCGTTGGTAAGATGTTGAACTATTAGTTTTGAGAAAAGATAAACGAGTATTGGACTATTCTTCCTAATTAGTAATTTCGGGGACGAAATTCTTTTAAGGGGGGAGGAATGCGACGACCTGAAAATTTTGAGCAATTGAAATTGGAATATTCAATTGATTTTGAATATTTAAATGTTAATTTTTAACTTGAATTCAAATATCACCAATGATTTGATAATTTAATTTATGGAATTAAATAATTTGTAGTTGAGTAAAATGTTGAATCTGGAGTTTTAAGCCTATTAAAAATAATTTAAAGGCTTATAAAATTTATATTGATAATACTGAGAATAATAGAAATTTTAAAAATTGAATTTAACACTGATTTATTCAGTTTTAAGAATATATCGTTTGAATTGAATTGAAAAGAAATAGCCTTCCGAGGCACAGTCTCGGAATTTGACGATACCGGTTCCATTGGGTCCGTAATATTGAATTATTATCGAATTTCAATTTTCGTAGCAATTGGAGTTGTTGTGTGAGCGTACGATATATAAACGCGCTAAAAATTTATATCGAAATTTAATATTATAACTGGGTTTAAAAATGTTATCTTCTCCATACGATCGAATTTGGACTCGAAACCTTTTCCATTTCGTTCGTAATATGAGTATAACTTTTTAAACGCCTAGCGGCACGCCTCGATAGGAATTCGAAATTGTAAATTGCGTTTATCGGAGCAGTTTGAATTTGAATTTAATTTGAATATTTTTATTAGTCAAACTTTCAGCCGCAATTATTTCACATCGTCGTTTTCTTTCTCTTCAGAACCCCCCTGTAATTTCTCTTCTGCAACACGCTTCTTTCAACTTTATATCAAATCTTTGTTCTTTCCGTTGTCGCAAGCCTCTGAGAATAATGAAATAGATCCCAACCCTATTCCTTTCTTTAATGGCTGCTATAAGTTCCCAAATTAATTCGTCCACCCTCTAGTTCGATACGAAATCAAATACGTTTGTAGCTCCTTCTGAGCCGAGCGATTCAAAAAAAAAAAATATAGGAGAAGGAGCTCGTTTCGATCAAAGACACCAGGGAAGCTTCAACGATAAGGGGCAGTGAGTCGCGCGCGCGGCTGTTGGGGATTGAAGCGAAGTCGTCGAACTAGGGTTCGACGTAGCGGAGGTCGTGTGAGATTTTTGGAGAGGCTCGCGATTTTGGGGGTTCGGTGAGGAAGAGGCGCTGTCGCTCGAAGCGAGGGTGACTTATCGCGACCATGGGACTGACGAGCGCAGCAGTGGGAGGGGCGTCGTGCTGTTCGTCATGTCAAGCTCGTGTTCATGTTCTGTGGATTAGGTAATTTTGGTAATACAATCTATTTATTTACTTTATTTTGATAGTGTAAACATTTTGAAAAAAACAAAAAGGGAAATTCTGTTTTACAGATTTATGTGCATAAAATATATATATATATATATATATATATATATATATATATATATATATATATTTTACAGGGTTTGAAAAAAAAGAAATTATTTTTATACACATTTATAATTTAATTTGTAAATTGACTGTGATTTTATATATCACTTATCAAGAATTAACAGTAGGATATAACGCAGTTTCGTTTTAAAAGCATTCATATAGATATGTTAAGCAGAAGGTATTATTTCACTTATCGGATACTAACTGAGATTAGTATACATATATTGATATCTTTACTATATAAATTTAATAACATTTTAATTTCATGATAAGTTAATTTAAACTTTTAAACTAAACTGTTTATCAAAATTAAATGGTAAGGTACCAAAGTTATTTATTCCAAATGTAAATTAGGTTAGTTGGCTATTATTAGAACTAGTTAATTACAATTTATTAAATGGTAAAATAAAGAAATAAATTATTGGATTATTTAAAAATATTAACAAACTGTAAATGTTTATTCAAGGTCCAAAATTGGGAGATAGTGGTTGGGATGGAATTGAATTGCCAAATGAAAATCAAAGGTGAGCTAATCTCACTCAGTTATATTTAAATTTAAATGATTAAATTTAAATAATTGTTTGAATGGTTGTATTGATTGATGTGTTATGGTATGGCATATTATACTGTGCTAACATCTGTGGATGCAGGAAAAACAGGTTGGAGGGGTCCAACTGGATCCCTCAACATTTATTTAAATTATTTAATACCTTCTGTTGTTGTGATTATTTGATATTCCATGATGGATTATATTGAAATATTGAATGTTATGGTTCGATTGAATATAATTGGATATGATGAATTACCAAAAATATATAAATTGGATTTGGAAAGATAATAAGAGAAGTGAATTTGTAAATAAAATAATTATAGAAAATTGAATAAATTTTAGAATGAATTGGAGAAGAAATACGATGACTTTAAATTTCTAATAAGAAATTATGAGTATAGAAAGGAAAATTTGAATAAACAGGAAGTTAATGAATTTTGAAATTCAATGTATTATTTAAAAAGAACAAAACATTTATTTAAAATCCAGGATTTAAATTATTGGAAGAAATAAAGAAGAAATTGAGAATAACCTGAAATTTGTATATTTCAGTTAAAAGGGTTTGAAATCAAACAGAAAATAATAATAATGAAGACCATAACTAATGGATTTTTGAAATGAACTGATAAGTAAAGAAATTTATTTTAAATGGAATAAATTGGAAATCAATTTGGGAAATTGAATTGAATGATTGAGATTTGAGATTCTCCCTGGATAACCAAGTACGTTTTCAAAGTAAATTCTTAAATATAAGTTAAAAGATTTTAGAGTTGTTTTTAAAAGTATGTTTTGTAAAATTATTATTCTAATATTTAAAGCCTTAAGAAAGTATTTCCTTTTAATCTATTATAAATAGTAATTATTTAAAGGATGACTTAGTATTATGTTTTTAAAAGTGAAAACCTAGTTTTATATTTTATAAAGTAACGTTATTTTCTCATAGTCATATAGTATGTATTTTTAACAAATTATTAAAGTAATTTTAACTTGAATGTTTTAAAGCATATTTTTAAAAGTAAAGTGTTTTAAATTAATTTTTAAAATCTAGTTTTGTACTTGGTAATTTCAGTGGAGATAGAAAATATTTGGATAAGTTTATTTCGAAAAGAAAGATGGTTTTGAAACTGTTTTCAAAGGATTGAAAATAGAAATATATCTTGTAAAGATATTTTGAAGGTAATAAATAATTTAGGAAATTATTTATTGGTTGATGGTTGTTTTGTGAATATAATTGATAGTTAAATAACCAACTATCAATATTGGACAAATACGTTGATCGTTTCGAAGAGACCGGGATCGAGATTTCTTTCTCGAAAACCACTTCGATCCGGTTTGTACGTTTCGTGTAACCGATTTTGGATTCGAAGTTGGAGCAGTGAAGTGCAAGGGCTAGTCTCTACTAATCCTGAGGATATTTCCAAAATGGATGTAGTTGGAATAGTGCCTTCGATGCCGTTCGAACCCGGGATGGACTTGTATGGATGAATGCTTGCGAAACATCGTCAGGTGGACGATGGGCATTCTAAGGAATATGTTCTATAAAGGTAACGCTTAGCCTCAAGCCTCATCAACCGGGAATGACGGAAAATCAGGGGATATGCAGCAAGGTTAGGTGGGTCATGCCCAAGCAGGACAAGATATTTCCCCTATATAGATGTCCCTTATATATTTCGGCTTAGTGGTGGTTGGTCGTGCCAACCACGGGGTTTATCTTGTTCGGGACTGTTCAGTAAGGAATGGTTCCGGCCTTGTGTTGCAGGGGATGAAGGGAGTAATCCTCGGTACGATGATCCAGGCCCCGTACTGTGACAGGTGGTACCCCAGTGCCTAGTCATTGTTGGAAATCCATTCTCCCTACGAGCCTTGTACGAGTTTTGTTTGTATTACCCACTTTTGTGGCTAGTAGATGGAATTTAATGAATGTAACAATTTCGGCTATTTTATAAGTATTTGTAAATAGACCCTATTATAATATCAGAGGATTTCTATAAAAAAATGTTTTAGCTATCGTAAGGTAAAAACCCGACATGTTTATTTGTGGCGTGGTCTTACGAGATGCTTTTGTTTTCAAAGGATTTTTGAAACTTTAACAATCAATTGGGTGTGATTTTTTCACGCTGGTATTCCAGACTGACTCGGGTATTATTTAACAGTAATGCTCGGGTCAGATCGAGTATTATAGAATACAGAATATGATGCTGTGGAGCTCAGGAGACGAGCAGGATGGCGATACGTACTTACGTACTTGTTTACGATATATTCCGCTGTGTTGAGTTGTTGTGTATCCATTTTATGTTATTTGATGTGAGCTGTGATTGATGTACTCTGATGATGTAATATATGTAAACAGATATATTTGATTTTGAGTAAAGATTATTTATTATCTATTATATTTTACTCCGCTGCGATGGTTAGGTTCTGTTGTTGTTTTCTAATTTCATCTTCTACCTCTTCTTCTTTAACCCAAATGGTTCATATTTCTGTACAACTTGAGCTGATTGTTGTAGAATAGCGTTGACTCAAGGGGTACGGATTTGCGGGTCGTTACACTTGTTTATTTTAAAAATCAACTTTTGATATGCGTTCCATACATGCGTAAACGTGAGGACTTTTAAATGAGCATGGAAGCACATAACAAATTCCAAGTAATTCACCCATGCATAACTGTGAGGACTTTTAAATGAGAGTGAATACTTTGGTATTTATTTATTGTTATTTTTTACTATATAAATTTTTTTCTATTATTCTTAAAAAATGTAAAAATGAAAAACGAATGATTCCTGTTTAAAGTACCACATATCGACAAACTATATAGAATTTTGATGAGTGATGGTCGTTAGAAATATGATAGAGAAAGAGATGGTCATGGAATTTTTACCGACAAAAAGTTTCATAACTCTTGTTTAAATTTCTAAAGACATTTTCTAGTTATACTTTCTCGAGTTATAATATATGATCAATATCAACACTCATCACTTTTTCAATCACTATTTATCTTTTCAATAATCAATAGGGAGTCAGATTAGTCAAAATAGTCATTTAAAATCAAATTCAAAAATAATTATGAAATCAATTTTTCAAAATGACTAATTTGGAAATATGGTCAAAAATGATTTTCTCGAGGGGGTTTTATAAGAAAATTTTCTGCTATTTGAAAATTATTTGAAATGAAAATATGCAAATATTTTCTTTGATAAAAAACAATGCAGTTACTAAATGCCTCAAAAATCACGTTCAACTAGTAATTTTTCTATCAACTAGATTACCAGTGTGATCTGCATCTGAATTTCTCTTTCACTCAAAATCATCATTAATTGAATTTGATTCACCAAACCATGAAGTGTGCACCAAAATTTCAAACTCAATTTTAACAGCAATTTAAATGACATTCTCTTGAATTTGAATTGAAGCCGTGTTAATAATAAAAAACCGTGAATATAGAGTTAGCCATATTATAACCAAATGTATTATCCAACAAAACACTATTTTTAATCCAAACTAATATATATGAAGTAATTCAAAGAATCTAGAGAATTTTATAGTGTTTTTGGCATAAGAATATAATTTGGTCAACTATGTTGAATAAGTCAGAGTCAAAAATATCATTTTTTTCATCATCACATTATTGGCCGATTTAATTTAGAATATGTTGTAGATTATCATATTTAACATATCGTCCAAATAAATATACCATTACCTGTTTTACCTTTACGATATTTTTTGTTGTTGTCCGTTGTGATTCTGTTACCTTTATACTAGGCTAAGGAACCTTGCTTTATTGCTCGTTGTGTCCTTGGAACAACCAAAATCCAGAGAACGCTGTTGTTGTTCCTTAGCCTGCCACCACACCTACACGGGAAATGATTTATGTGACCTATTTGTTTTTATAGGTCCATGGTTGTTAGTGGCAGAAAATTTTGAAAAATAGTTTTGTAAAGACCCAAAACTATTTATAATTGTTCCCTTCGGCACCCAAATTTGTTTAACTTTGGGAGATTTTACATTTGTGCCTTTTGGAACCCAAATCGGTATAGTTTTCACATGTTTGGGTCTATACCAACAATTATTGTGATTATGTCCATATTTTCTACAAATTGTGCACATAGAATTAACTTGATTAATATTGCTTTCAACAATTTTCGAACTACTTTATCCAAGTCCTTGTCTAACCGTATTAACAGTTTGCTTTCCTAATAGCATATTCAACGATTTTTCACTTTTTGACAATTTATCTAAAGTCGTTGACAATTGCTGGACTTGTGTTTTGAGAGATTCATTTTCGTTTAACAATTTTGTGCACTTTTTAATAGAATTCTCTCTCCTAGTATTTTCATTCATTTTTAAAATCAGAATTTCATTTTCAAGCGATTTCATTTTAATTTCTGATTTTTTAATTTCTTCCTCAAATGTTGGACACTTATCACACTTAGGGATCCTACTTTTATAGATTTTAACTAATTGGTCAAGTTATTCATTTAATTCTATCAAAGTGTGTTTTTGTGATTCAAGTTTAGCGTATTTTTCCGTTAGTCGTTCAAAACAGCCATTTACTTCGTGGAAATAAATAAGTAATTCAGAGTGAGTAAGTTTTGATACCTCACTTGGCTCGTCATTGTCGCTATCGGTTATATTTCCATGAAGGCACATATCTGCTTTCTCACTCTCACTACTAGAACTTTGATTATCTTCATCACTTGTATTCCACGTTGCTGCAAAACTTTTCCTTTTTGATTTCTTTTTAAAGTCGCGTTGATTTTGAGGACAATTGGGCTTGATGTGTCCGGGTTGGTTGCGCTTGTGACAGATGATCTTCTGTTCTTCAGAGTAGTCTAGTGCTTTGGCTACTCTGCTTTTCGCTTTTTGAATTCGAGCTGAATTTCCATATTTGTAATTCCACTTTTTGAATTTCTTTATTAATAGCTCCAATTCTGCTGCTGCATCATCATCGTCATCGTCATCACTTTTAGTTGTTCCTTTGAGAGCTATTGATTTCTTTCGAGTATCTCCTCCTTCACGCTCTTCCTTGAATTTCATTTCTAGCTCATAATTGGTGAGATTTCCGATGAGTTCTTCGACTTTCATTTGTTTCAAATCTTTTGAATCTTGAATCACAGTCACTTTGGCTTCAATACTTCGTGGAAGGACTCTAAGGATTTTTCGGACAATCTCCAACTCTGTTTATGATTTTCCAAGAGCTTTTGATTTGTATACGATATTGGAAAGTCGTCCATGCATCTCTTTGACATTTTCTTCCTTCGCCATTGTGAAGTTCTCGTATTCGCTGCTTAGCATGACAAGGCGAGATTCTTTGACTTGAGATGTTCCTTCGTGAGTCACTTCTACTGTGTGCCATATTTCCTGCGCAGTTTCATAATGTGAGACACGTTTAAATTCAAATTGATCCAATGAACAGATAATAGAATTCATAAATTTAGCATTAGTATTTTGTAATTTATTTTCTAGTTCTGTCCATTGATCCTTTGGTTTCTCTATTTCTTGATTATTTACAGTTATAGTTGGTGCTCTATAACCTGTCTTAACAATATTCCAAGCATCAACGGTTTTCAGAAAAATTTCCATCCTATTTTTCCAATAATCATATTCACCATTGAACATTGGTGGTCTAACTATGGACTGACCCTCAGCAAAAGCAGTATTAAAAGAAGCCATTTTAAAAATGCAACTTTTTTAAACAAAAATTGGTTTTTGTAAAAACAATTTTTTAAAACAAAAAGGGATTTTGTTCCTAGCTCTGACACCACTTGTAGGATCGATTTCACCCTAGAGGGGGGTGAACAGGGTGATAGTATCAATTGTAAAAATTTATTGCGGAAGCTTATAAAATATTCAATTTAGATTTCAACACAGTTCACAGCAGAATAATAGTAGCACAGATATTGAAGAATATAAATAACAGAAACAGAACAACACAGAATTTACCCAGCTTCGGCAAAACCCTGCCTACGTGCTGCCCCAAAGGTTTCTACTAGAAATTAGTTAGTCAAATGCTTATACACGTAAACTCACGACACCCGCTATCGACTAAACCAAACTCTATGCTCAAAACCCTTCCACAACTCAGCCACTGAGTTGCGAATTCTCAAACTACGCCACGTAGTTTGTCCCCTAGTCACACGACTAGAAATTTCAACGGTTTAAAAATAAAGATACGAATTGAAAACAATTTAAATTAAAAACAACCCTAATTTAAAATAAAAAGCCCTTTTATAAAAACAAAAATAAGGCCGGCCCCTTTTACAATTTATTTTGACCGTCTCCTTTTATTTCTTCGGCCCAATTCTTTTTGAGACAATGGCGGCTTCGTTTATTCTCCGTTCGTTCCGATGTGAAAATTAGGGCTTTTCAATTGAAATTTTCGCTTTTGATTGCTTGATCGAAATAGATGATTTATTACGTAGTTTGCCTTGTCGATCGCTTGTATCTCTGATTTGCTCACGGCTCTTCAATTTGGATCGAGTTCGTCTATGATTTCGGTAAGTACTTTACTCCTTCTGCTTTGCTGCTTTTGGCTTGCTTTAACTCGATGCTTTGAAATGGCCGATGATGATTTAATTATATAGGGTATGTAACCCTTGATTTTCGTTCGTACAAATATATTTGAATTTGTCAATTTTAGTTGATCGGCCGATTGATGTTACTAGGATGATTGAGATTTAATTGACTTATTCAAATTCGTATTTTTTGATACTCCTTCCCACGGCTTTGATGTTTAACTTGGTCAATTATCTTGGCCACCACGATTTCAAATTTGACTTGTTCATACTTTGATTTCGGTCATTTTTGGTTTCATGAATTTCTCGTTGACTTCGGTATGATTCCACGACTTCGACATTTACATTGTTCATCTCGACTTGGCTTGACTTTTGCTGACTTTGCAAAGGGCTTATTGTACTTGGATATTTGCAGTTTTGTTTTTCTAGTCTTGGATTTGTGGTATTTGCATTTGTATCACTTGATAGCATCAAGCCTGATTTACTGCTGTCATTTCTTGTCTAGTTCATCTTGTATCATTTGGTAGTGCTGTATGGTCAATGGTGCACTGTGCATATCACCTCAATGCTTCGAGTCAGATTTATATTGCATATCTCTTGCCAGACCTATAGCTTGCATGATGCATTTATTTGTTTCATATGTTTTGGTTATTGCATTTGTTTGGGTATACATCCTTGACTTGTTGCAGTCCTGTATATACTGTGCTTGCTTGTGAGTTGTATTCATGTTTGATCACTGAGCATTGCTTACTGTCATGTAGCATACTCTCTGTATACATACTTGAGTCTTGTTCATCCAATTCATTGAGATTGTTGCATTTGGACTTTATAACAAATTGGATTGTGCCCGGGTTGCTTCACTTGATTTAGTACCTGTAGTGTTGCTTTGTTGTTAGCTTTGAGCATGTTGTAGTTGCATGTTAAGGCTGCTGCTCGTATGCTCTAACCTGATGCATATTGTCTGACCATTCATAAACATGTTGAGTCTTGTTTCTTTGGCTGGTTTGGTTCACCTGTTTGTTATTTGAATTTGAGACTGTGTTGTTGTTTGCCGAGGTTGTTGTGCACTGACTTGAGCTTCTGGCCTTGATGTTATGGTGTACATGTAAGTTGCATTGCATATATTTGTTATCCCATTTTTGGTCAAAACTGGAATATCAACAAATTGGCAAGGAATTATGGATATCAGGATTGGAGATCGGTTGGAATCAAGGCAACGATCGATATCGTCAAAATTTGGTTGAACTCCGATCGGGACGAAATTGATTGGAAATGATGATAAGGACTAGGAAAGGCTATGATTCAAATTTCAGGTTAATCGGAGTTAGTATGGAGGAGTTATGATCGATTCAAGGTAGGAGAGGCATGTTGTTCGAATCCATCAAGGGTCAAGGTGGTGCTCGGTTCGAATCCATAGGATTCGAACCCATCAGGTTCGCATCGATCAAAGGCAAGGCATAGGGATGGTTCGAATCGATACACTTCGTATCGATTAGTATGGATTCGGCTCTGAGAAGTTCGCATTAGATGTTGGTTCGACTCGATGGGCTTCGAATCGATCGAGTTATTGTTTTTGACACGGTTGCTTTGTATCGATCAGATGAGAAGAATAGGTGGGCTTCGACTCGATCGCAGCATGGATCTCCTTCGTATCCATATGGTGTACATAGGTTAGTTCGTATCAATGGCAGCTCGAATCGATATAATTCGTATCGATCAAAGGGAGGTTTCTGGGTTCGTACCTATCGATGCGAAGAGAGCGTTCAAGAAGGATACGCAGGGAGTCGACTACATGGATTCGAAGGACTTAGGGACAGTGTTCGTATCGATTCGAAGTGATGGAAACGAACAGAGGAAGAAACGTTCAACGCGGTGCAAAAGGTGGATCGACCCGGAGAATTCGTGGCACGTCATCGAGCGCATGCACTTCGAGGGATTCGAAGCAATGGATTCGAAGAAGAGGGATTCGAACGAGATGGATTCGAACGAGGTGGTTTCGAAGCATGGGTTCAAACCAGGCAGAACACACGGAACTTTAAACTTGAATCGATCATATCTTCCAAACCGTTGATCCAAATGCTATGAAATTTTCACAGAAACTTGCATACATGTTGAAGAATGTCCTCACCAAATTTTACCTCGATTGGACATTTCCTTGATCGATTCGAACCAAGGGTCGAATCGATCCTGGTGTGGGCCCGGACCTCCAGATTTCGGGCGAGTGGGCCCCCTCACGTGCCTGAAGCGGTCTTCCCGGATTTTAGGAGAAATATCAGCCTCCTACACTTATAAATAGAGCCCCTGGTCATTCAGAAAAGGGGTCGGAGATTTAGGAGAGAGAAAGCACGCTCGGACGCTGCCAGCATCATTCCATACCATCATTGCTTCTATTTATTTCAAGTTTTGGACTTTGTAACTGCTGTAATCATCTGTAATCATCAAGGATAATCAATACAAGGATAAAAACTTTGGAGTGGACGTAGGCCGGAGATAGCCGAACCACTATAAAACTTGTGTCTCTGTTCTTTACTTTGGGATTGCTGTTTAATATTTGCTAAGATCTGAGATTTGTGTTTGAATATTATTGATTTGTATTCATACACTGGTGCTTTCACGGTATTCGGTGTTTGTGACCAATTTTGGCACAAACACCTTGGTGCTTTCACTGAGAACGACTAGCACCCGCTACATCGGATTTGAAGTTTGGATTTGAAGAAGTTTGAGGAGTTTCGGTCTGAAGACAATGACTAGACAAAATAGTAGAAGGCAAAGGGCTGAGAGAAGCCAACAGGAAGGAAGTCAACAAGCATCCTCCGGAGCTGGGGAAGGACAGGCTTCAGTCTACATAACTCGAGATGAAATGGAGGCTATGGCAAATTCTTTGCAAGGGAGATTATTGAAGAGCCAACATGAAATGATGCAGACTTTCTTTGAGCAAATGAGAGCTGTAGGGATGCAGAACTTAGGAACAGCTACAGCCACGGTGGATGCAGGACAAGGAACTAGGGTTGTGGAACCCAACGGAGGACGGGATGCGGAGCCAGAGGGCAATCAACAAGGACTTGGGGGGCAGGCCCACAGGATCCAACACAGGAGGACCTTTGGAAGGAGTTCAACAGGCTAGAGCTAACGTGGCTGCTAGTGAACCACACGAGGAATATGTGCCAGAGTTCCCTCGGGAGCATGGAGGGCAACCCCCAACAGACAATACCGGATTAGTAGAAATCATCAGAAGAACTGTGCGAGGTGGTTTGACCAACGGAGACTTGGAAGGAGTGAATAGGAGTCCATTTTCTCCGGAAATAAGGATGGCTCAGAATCCACCTAAGTTTAAGCTACCTAGCATGGAGGTTTATGATGGCAAGGCAGATCCAACAGATCACTTGATGAGGTACACCAAACACATGGAGGTGCTGGGGGCATCGGAGGAAGTGATGGCTCGATGCTTCCCTTTATATTAAACGGACTTAGCTGCAATGTGGTTTAGGCAGCTGGGAGAAGGATCTATCAGGACTTGGAGGGAATTGGTGGAAAAGTTTTTGGGACAGTTTCGGGTTCACGTCAAGAGGTCGAAGAATGTGATGACATTGACATCGGTGAAGCAAAGGATGGATGAATCGCTTAGAGCATTTCTAACTCGATTCAGTGCGGCAGTCGCTTCGGTGGATCGGCCTAATCCATCGATGGTTTTAATGGCAGCGGTATCAGGAGTCAGGGAGGACTCGGATTTCAAGGTATCTCTGATACGAGATCCCCCACAGGATCTCGACGAATTCTTTCACGAGGCAGAAAGGTTCCTTTGGCAGGAAGATGCGAATGCGGATTTAAAGGTGCAAAGGGTTAATGCCACTCAGGATGTAGGACCATCCAGGAAAGGTTTGGACAAAGACAAAGGAAAAAGGAAGTTGGACGATGATTCTGGAAACGCTAAGAAGCGATGGAAGGATCCAAAGTTTTCCACATACACAGGATTGAACGAGATGCTAGAGCGGATATACCTGGAAACTCGGAATCGCCTTCCTTACCGGAGGCCGGCTAGGAGAGAACCATCAGAACGGGAAAGGACATCAGGAAGGCACTGCCTCTTCCATGATTTAGATGGACACGATACCAACAGCTGTAGGCACTTAAAGGATATAATCGAGGAGCATGTAAGGAATGGACAGTTACAGCAATATGTCGGAACTCGGAATGCAACGGTGGAGCAGGAGCAACCACCGACAACCTCACGCCGTGATAATGTGAGGCCCAGGGATGATGGTCGATTGATCATCCACTGATCAGGATAATGTGAAATAAGTAGCAAACTGCTGGCAAGCAACTAAGTCATTTTTACACATGTATGGGGACGGAGATAGCCCCTAGGCATGCTCTGAATGATGATAAACTACGATATTGTGGTTTGTGGAATTTATCTTTTGCTTTTTGATTAGACACTGCTTTTCTCTTTGGATTTGGTTTTGGAGTTCGGATCGAACTCCTGGTTTTTGCTAATTTTTTGATTTGGATTTTCCTTTGAATGATTGGTTTTGGTTTTGGATGCCGGTTTGAATTTCTGATTCTTTGATTTCGATTTGGATTTTTGGGATTTGGATTCTGGATTGGATTTTGATTGGATTTTCATCTGGTTTTTGATAAATGGTCGTCGGGTATGGACTATGCCTGGCAAGGGGTGAGTCACTTTGCCTGAACGTGGTAAATTGACTCATTCAGGTCGTCGAGTATGGATTATGCTCGGCAAGGGTCCGGAGTGACCAGGATTCGGCCTAGGACTTAGGCCCCATATTATCGATTATTGTTTCAGGTCGTTGAGTATGGACTATACTCAACAAGGGTCCAAAGAGACCAGGATTCGGCTTAGGACTTAAGCCATGGTATTTCTCAACGTCCAGAGACACTGGACCACGGTCGTCAGGTGTGGATTGCGCTTGGCAAGAACCCGGAGAGGTTAGCACAACGTCCAGGGATACTGGACCACGGTCGTCAGGTGTGGATTACACTTGGCAAGAACCTGGAGAGGTTATGGATTCGGATAACGACCCGGAGAGGTCCTGGATCTGGTTACTAACTATTGGATAAGGACGGATTAAGACTCGGCTGTCGAGTTCGGATGGATATGGAACTGGCTAAGGGTTTGGTTATGGGACTTGGAATTGGGCATCGGCTCGAAGTGGTCGAGGATGGCATACTCTAGCAATATGGCCATGGACTTTGGATATTGGATTCGGAACTATTCAAAACACGCCTTCTTATCAGAAGGCATGTTTTGGGGGGCAAAGTGTTATCCCATTTTTGGTCAAAACTGGAATATCAACAAATTGGCAAGGAATTATGGATATCAGGATTGAAGATCGGTTGGAATCAAGGCAACGATCGATATCGTCAAAATTTGGTTGAACTCCGATCGGGACGAAATTGATTGGAAATGATGATAAGGACTAGGAAAGGCTATGATTCAAATTTCAGGTTAATCGGAGTTAGTATGGAGGAGTTATGATCGATTCAAGGTAGGAGAGGCATGTTGTTCGAATCCATCAAGGGTCAAGGTGGTGCTCGGTTCGAATCCATAGGATTCGAACCCATCAGGTTCGCATCGATCAAAGGCAAGGCATAGGGATGGTATTTATTTCATACCATAATTGCTGCTATTTATTTCAAGTTTTGGACTTTGTAACTGCTGTAATCATCTGTAATCATCAAGGATAATCAATAAAAGGATAAAAACTTTGGAGTGGACGTAGGTCGGAGATAGTCGAACCACTATAAAACTTGTGTCTCTGTTCTTTACTTTGGGATTGCTGTTTAATATTTGCCGAGATCTGAGATTTGAGTTTGAATATTATTGATTTGTATTCATACACTGGTGCTTTCACGGTATTCGGGGTTTGTGACCAATTTTGGCACAAACAATATCTTTACCTTGTACTTGTCCTGTCCATTGCCGTTTTTCATATTGCCGGTTCATTGTAGTAGTTGTTGGAATTGGCTTGAGGTCTTGGTTTGGTGCAGTTGCTATGCCTTTGTGCATTTCACTGTGTTCATGCACTTGAACTACTTCTCTGGCCTAGCTCGTGCACATATGATTCTTTGAGCTGGCTTTAGTGTTATTTGTTTCTATGACTTGAATGCGACACTGTTGTATTATGATTTGTACATTGAGTTGAATCCAGCTTAAACGCTCGGGTTTGACCTTGTGCTCGTATCGAGATTTCATTTATATTGCATCTGAGTTGAACCCGTCCTTTTATTTTGGGTTTGACCTTGTGCTCACCCGTCCCTGTAACATTATCAAGTGTGTATCGGTGTGCACGGCCTTGTGGCATGTACAGTGATACACTGTGCATATCACATTGTTCGTGTGTGATCAATTCAAATGTAAATGATGACGAACAACCCAAATAACTGTGGCAAATAATATTTGCAAAATCCATATTTTATTTTATATTGCAAGAATATTTCTTTTTCAATTTTACTGCGTTCGTGAATATTTTTGCAGATTGCTCAGATGCTGGATTTTAACTAGAATGAAGTTGAAGATAAACTATGAGTGTGAGTGATATGTAGTGAGGAATTTATGTAAATTGAATTGTGATGTAATCAGAAATTTGTATTGTAATTGAAATCGTATATGTATAGTGAGAGCTTGAATTTGTACTATTCAAAAATTGTAATAAATATTCGTTTGAATAAAATTTCTGTTTGAATTCAAATTCTGTGTTATTTAATTTTATTCAGCAAATATTTATTTAATCTATGAAAAATAGTACATTAACAAATACATTTAAACGAATATATATATGTTTATTATTATCAAACAAAAATCATATAATCGCATATTCAACACATAGAAAGGTTGGCACACCATATTCAAATATAGGGACAGACATAAACATTGTATAAACTCATATTTTATAATTAACGGTTCATACATACACGTAAATTCAGTAAATGTCTTATGCAAAGAGAAACTTTTACAAAGTAAAGAGTGGAAGAACAAACATGCAAAATATATATACTATATATATATATAATATAGTGACACGTCAACTTCATAATATAATATAAAAATACTTCCTTTATAATAAAATGTACGGTAACATATATATAAACTTAAACATACATAATACTATAACAATATATAATACCACCTTTAAAATATAATATATTTTATTCAAAAGGAGAAGTGAAGGAGGCTAACAAGGAGTAGGGTTCACGCTGTGGCTAAATATGGCGGAGGGGGTTCGGTTGCCAGGTTGAGGGGCTGTGCGCTGTCACGTCGCTCGGGTTTATGTGGTGCAGTGGACGGTGAAGGTGGGGTGGTGGAAGCCTGGTGATGGGTGGTTGTGATTGGTTGAGTGTGGAGGTTGTTGGTGGTAATGGAGGCCGACTTAGGGGTTGCGGGCTTGGTGGGCTCGACGAACTGGGCTATTAAGGGGGAGGTGGTGGCGAGTTTGCACGGTTGGAGGGAGGAGAAGCGATGGGCGAAGTGGTGTGTTTGAGAGAAGGAGGCGGGGTCTGGAGGGATGCTGCCATAGTGGTCGGGAGGTGGGGCGAGATTCGATGGAAGGGGTCGGATGAAGGTAGGTAGCGATCATGGCTTTGGGTTGCTGAGGCACGGGTCGTGGCATGCAAACTAGGTAGGCAGCGGATATGGAAAGTGAGGAGCTGCTGTACGTTTTATCATTTTTTTTCCTTTTTTTTTCTTTTGTGTAGCCGCATACATAGAAATGAAATAAAATAAACGGGATGAGCAGCTTTCAAACATGCAAAATAGCAGCTTTATAATAATAATATTTTTATTGGCCGTCCAAAAGTAGGGATGGGCAGCTGTATACATTATATATATATATATATATATTTCAAACAGAATGAAAAGGAGCTGAACCAATGAAAATGAAACGAATAGGGATTGAAAGGACCAATGAATATAAATAGAGTACAGGGAATAGAGAAAGTCAATAGTCATATTGTAGAAATCATAAATGTTACTGGCTGTTTGAATGATACGGTTGTCAGTTGAAAAGACAAAGGACACAAAAAGCTTGAATGCGGAATCGATATGGTAAATCATTTTGTCGTACACCGGAAACCGAAACACACCAATGAATATACTACGGAGATCAGTATGATGAGACGAACACAATGGTGTACAGATATCAACGATACGACCCTTCTACCAAAAGTTGATATTTCGCTGCTAAAATGCTGTAAATTCGTCGAAAATAAGATAAACGGGGTTAGAGAAATCCAAATTTGATAAAACGAATCATGACATCTCATTCAAAAAATGATTTACATTTTTATTATATAAAATATACAGATTTGGAAGATATTTTATTTACATCAAATTTCCACTGATTTAAGTTGAAATTTAAAATTAGACAACAGAACCAACCTTCATATTTTTCAATGAATATTTTTCATTTGCTATGTTTAAATAGACGCATGCCAATTATCAAATTTTCATTACCAATTCAATTGTTTAAAATTTCATAAAAATTCAGTTTATTACGTTATTTAAACCGTTAAAATTTTCGGGTCGTTACAGCATTCCTGAATAATTTTGTTGGCATGCATGCATGGATTCTGAATGCATTATGCATCACTAACAATTTCTAGCACTAATGAATAAGAATAAACTTCTAACTGTAGTGAATTGTAGAAAATGAACAACATTTACAGTAGGCTAACACACATTTATCCTTTTTATATTTCTTATTTTAAACATTTACAAATTGGCTAACGGTACATGTTTCACATTGCCAGCGGCTTATAAAATATAATGTATATTTGTATGAAAAGAGTGTGTGCGTCAAGGATCATTATATGTAGTGTCTATGATCTTGAAATGAACTAATATATTTTGTTTGCCTCGACCGAAGTTCAAGATGAAAAATTTAGGGTGGCCAATCCCCATTTTGTAGAAGAACTCTCAAGTTCAGCCTATATAAAATCATTTTAAAGCACTTCTTCAAGAAATTTTAGAGCAAATTGTACATTTGAGATGCCAATCTTCTTTTCCCATGCTGCAAACTCAAAATCAGCCACAAATTCTTAGGAAAGTAATAGAAAAAGGAAACCAATTTGAATATAAAAAAGAACCCTATTGTAATAATGAAGGATTCTTGAAAATACTGTTGAAATACTATAAGATACGCTTCTCTTTCATGAGGTATAACCAAAAACATTGTGTTTTCCCCCTTTTTTGGGTACAAATTCAAGTGCTTTAAAAGTAATGCATCTCGAAAAAATCACATAAAATAATCTAGTTTCCTATAAAAAAATTATGCACAATCAGAAAATGTATAATTTCATGCAAGTTACATTCATATTCCATCAAGTTTTTAACTGTTAAATTCTGGCACTTACGCAAGCCGAGCTAGCAAGTAGCTTGAGCAGAATGAAAATGTTAATATATTAACACAAAATTTATATCTTTTTGTAACGACCCAGAATTTCTATTAATTAAAATTTGTATATTTAATTAATTTTAAATATTAACAAGTGAAATTTATAAGTCGAATAAATTTTATTTCGAATAATTGGATTAAATTGGATAATTTAATCGATAATTTAATAGTTGAAATTACAGAAATAATTGAATAACGGGTTAAATATGATTGAAATTGATTTGTAAAATTTTACTTTATCATATTGGAGTTAGAACGATGTTTTAGAACTTTTAAAATTGAATTTAAAGTTAATTTGTGAAAATTGAATATTTTAATATTTAATTGACGAGTTAAAATAGCCATTTTTCAAACAGTCTCGGATTTCGACGAAACTAGTTCCATCGGATCCGTAATGTGATATTATTGTATGGTTTAAATTTTGTGTCAATCGGATTTACCGTTTGTCCGGGGCAAACTAAAACGCCTAGAAATTTGATTAACCAATTTAATTTTAAATCGATCGTCTATTGCCGTAACTCGCATAGATGATCGAATTGACCTTCAAAACATGTTCCATTGTGTTCGAAACGTGGGGTAAACCTTAGAAACGCCAACCGGCACGCTTCGTTTGGAGTTCGCAAATTCCGGGATGAATAGTGTTCGTCGTTTTTTCTATAAAAGGACCTAGATTTTCTAATTTGCAACACAACTAAAACCCTAGCCTTCTTCTTTCAAGCCGCCGCTTCTAGGCTATCAATGGCCGAAAAATACTTTCCATCTCCCTCTGATTTCTCCAAATCTATTCAGTTTCATCAAAAATGTTTAACTACAAAGTCGTTGATGACGACGAGCTCGTCAAATCCAACGGCGGAGACCGTTTAACTCGAAGTGGATCGATGGAAATTTGCTCGTGAACGCATACGTTCGAGCGCGGTTTTCGAGGCCATAGGGGGGCCGAGCTCTATATGGTTCTGGCCGAAGGTAGCTTGTGTGACGAACTTTGGAATGGCATCAGCTGATCAACTTCTCGAAGCTCGTGTGGGTCGCGGCATCAAACCCTAGGTACGGCAATTTTGGGTTTCGGTCGCATGCAGTAACGTGAGGGAGGAGAAGAAAGGGAGCGGCTGTGATCTGCAGGTGATGGGATCAATGGCTATGATGCAAATTAGGTTTAGAAATATAAAAGAAATTTGTAAATTTAAATGTTTTAAATTCGTGTAACTTTAAAAATTCATATCTTTTTCATACGAGGTCGAAAACGCACGAAACAAGTTGCGTTGGGTTCATATGGACGAATACTACGCTATGGAACTAGATTGGAGTCGTTTGGAGTTAGTGAGAATTTCGGGTAAAATTAAACGCTCGTTTAATTTTATTCGAAATAAAAGCTGAAAACGAAATTGAAAGCGAGGTGAGAACTTCTCACTCAATCGAATCGGTTTCGATTTTAATTTTAAATAGTAAGATTTAAAATTCTTGATTGTATGTTTAAATGATGATTGTTATCTATTGATTGTTAAAATAGACATTATACGCCGTTAGTAAGCGGAGGTTATTTATTAAAAACATATACCGCGAATATTTCACAGTACAGTGAAATTGGTATTATATATGTACTTGGAATTGATTTCCCGCATTATATAGTGGATGAGACCCTATTGCGCCGCCTATTAAGCGGATAATATTTTTATAAATCCCATATACCGTGATAATTCCGTACTGGAACGGAATTGGTATTGTGCTAACGTCTTTGGATGCAGGGAGACAGGTTGGAGGGATCCAACTGGATTCCTCACCAGTATTTATTTGATTATAGATATTTTGATATTTGTTGATTATCATATACAGATATATGATGTCGTTTGTTGTCGTGATTGACTATTTGGTGTGTAGCATCATTGGGCCAATTTTGGAATTTTAAAAGGATTTTTAAAGTGATTTTTGAAAGTATACGTTTATAAAATGTTTTTGGAATTGATTCATTTTAAATAAATAAACGTTATAATTTTAATGTTATAAAATTATGATTTTTGAGAAAGATAGTTAAAAGTTGATTTTTGAAAATATGGGGTTAATGATTTTATAAAATAGTTTAAATCGGGATTTTTGAATTTATTGTAAAATAAGTTCAAATATAGGATTTATAAAATTTGATTATTTTATAAATCAAAATAATGAAATTATAAAGGAGTTTAAAGACGTTTTAAAATAATAATATAAATTGATTTATACAAAAGATTTATAAATTGATATTTATAAATTAAATTATTTGAATTATAAAACGAGTTTTTATAAGTGTTAGAATGAAGTGTAAATGAATTTCATAAATGAATGAAATTTATAGAATTATAAACGGTGAAGTTATAAATGGAATTTTATAAGCAGTAGATTTATAAAATTTGTAAAGTTATTAAAAGAATAGTTTTGGGTAAATAAATGAATCTTATAAGTTATAAGATTTATAATTTGGGAAATTTAAAAGAATGATTTTATAAACAAATAAATTATAAGTATTTAACTTATAATGTGAACCTTTGGTATATAATCGAGTTATAAGTTGAAATAGGTTAATAAAGGAGGTTTATAAAAGGAAGTTGTTATAAAATAAATAGAAATGGAATTTATAAACATTGTTTTATAAATCCGCAAACGACTTATTTTGATAAGTAAATTGTTATAACTTATTAATGGAGTTATATTCACGTTTTAGCAGTGAATAATCCTTTAAAATAAAATGTACAGAAATGATGAAATTGGTTAACGAAGTATATTCATGTTTTTGGATAGTGAATAATATGTTAAAGAAAATGTTTTGGATGTGATGTTTTAAATAGAATTAAAATGATCTAATGATGTTTTTAAAATGTGTTAAGATTTGAAACCATTGATTTCAACATTCATTGTTGAAATCGACGTTTTCGAGAAATAGAAGGAAATGGTGGACTACAACACTGTTGTTATAATAAATGATTTTCGAAAGGAAATGTTTTGTGTAGTATTGGGATTCATATATCTATTTTAATTTCGAATCCCTATACTAGTAATTTTGGGTTGTCGTAACGATGTTTTAGGCAACATTTGTTTTGGACCAAATAAATATGTTTAAGAGAATGATTTCCTTTAAGAATGAAATATATACTTAATTTCGATTTAAGTATATTGTATATTTTCCAAGTGTAGAAAATAAAAAGATTTGTGAATTACTTATTAATTAAGTATGGAAATGTTTTCCAATATGAAGTGAATATTTTGAGATTTTATCTTTTAAAGATAAATTGAAAATGAATATTAGAAATCGATTTGGACATCGTATATTCATAGATATTTTGCAATTGTAAATTCACTATGGAATTTATAAAAGGAAGGGAAATTTGTTTAAAAATAAACGTTGATTTATTTTTGAAGTGTGGGAATTAATTTACGGATTTGGAACGTAAATATAAAGTAAATCGTTAAGGATTTATTTAATTGGTTTAAATGAACCATGTTGAAATGAAAATATTTCTGCGTAAGGAAAATGTTTGAAATTTGTTTTCAAAAGTGGTAAAGATGAAAAGTGATTTGAAAATTGCTTTCAAATGGTTGAAGTGTGGAAAATATATATCTTGTGAAGATATTTTTGGAAAATAAATAATTTGGAAAAATTATTTGGAATGTGGTTATGTTGTGCATATCCATTGATAGTTCAATAACCGACTATCAATATTTAACCTTGAATGGGTATTTGTTGTGATTTGCTTGAATTTGAATGCCACACTTATTTTTGAATTAGCGCTCACTATACGGGTTAGCCGGGAAAGGACCTTGGGGTCGTATAACCCATTCCGAATATGTGATACGTTGTTATGGATTGTATTTGAAGACTGGTGTTGAAGACCGGATATTTTTGAAAACGAAAGGATTGCCGTCGAATGTCTCTGCACCGAATGGCCCCGGTATAGAGATTCCATATGTGAAGGGAAGTCCGGCTGTGATTAGTGAATATCCGGATTGCAAGGACTTCTTTGTAAGTGCCTTCGGTTCTGTTCGATCCCGGAACAGACTTGTATGGATTTTTGTCTGACATTGCAAATTGAGATATAAAGCTGATTTCTTTCAAATGCATATCTGTTGGTAGCGGAGAATTTACTCTCTTAGCATTAACACCGTTCTCTGAGACGTACGATCTCAGAGGTTATGTAGTTGTAGGTTATTAGTAATATACTCCCAATTTGGTAGTGTGATATGCTAAGTGCTGTTGAGCATTTGTTGAATCAAAGCACAGCTTTTGTATAAAGCGTAGCTTTGTGGACGAGACTTCATCGGACCTCACACTCTGGAAATGGTCAATACAGGAAGGATGCGGCAAGGTTATTAGGGGGTAGCGCCCCTTTAGTGCATGTCATTCCTTCTGGATAGAGGTGGTATCATGGTATAGAGCCCAGATACTTAACCTATGTTGTTGCTGCAAATTTATTGCTTTGTGGTTGTTGAAAATCGAGGATCCTCGGATATAGATCGGTTACGATCGGGGGATGGCATATTCGTGTCAGTAGTTACCCAGTTAGGGGTAACCCGGCCTTGTGTTGGCAGAGATCCGGTTAGGTTCTCAGGACGTCATTCCAGAGGCGTACCCATGTGGCAATGGGAAGTTCCTTGGCCTGACCATTTGTTGGAAATCCAAAGAAACAATACGAACCCTGTACGGTTTTAGTTGTATAACCTGCCATGGAATGTGGAGGTAACCTGCTATTGAACATGGTAGCTATAGTAGGCATAAGTGCGGAATGCCTATGCTGGCTAAGATTTATATATTTACTTTCGAAATATTTTTTTCTACACTATGCACTAGTAATAATATCAAATGTTTTTTTAATGCGTATCAAGCATCTTTGACTGTCATAAGGAGAAATCTCCTCCGATTCTGCATTTGCATTGTGTGTATGTGCGGGAGGCCTTATGGTAGTTTCATTTTTTAAAAGCATTGCGAATCTATTTTAAAATTATCCTGTACTTTGTTTTAAAAATAAACTGTTTTAGTTCTCACACCAATCACATGACTGACTCGGAGTTTATTGTTTTCCTTCCTAAACTCTGGGTGCCCACAAATTTCCACACGGGCAGTCAAGAGTCAGGTTTATCAGGATATTCTAGAATTCAGGAGTTGCTGGAGGCAAGCTAGATGGCATGGCGTATTTACTAGTATATAGAATTTCTTTTCCGCTGTTTGTTGTTGTTTGTTGTTGTTGTTGTTGTAAACTCTGATAGTATAATGTAATGTGATGTAATGTAATAACTGATATAGTTCTTTGTTTAAAGATTATTCATTTATCTATTATATGTTGTTCCGCTGCGATTGTGAGATTCTGATAATGTTCTGCTGTTTTCTTTCTGTTCCGTTCTATCTTCTCTCTCTTCTTCTATCTTTTTCTTTTTTTTAAACCCTAAGAATTCGTATTTCCGTTCATCTTGAGTTAATCAATGGAGATTAGTGTCTATTCAAGGAGTATGATTTGCGGGTCCTTACATCTGATATCAGAGCATATTGTTAAGTGATAACCAGGGCTCTGTTGGGTATTACTCATTAGAGATAGAGTCAGTAGTACTCTAGAATGAGTTTGAGTGTAATAATAGCTATGAGTGCGTATTTGTTAGTGAATATAAAATTGTTTTATATTGTGATGATTGGTTTGTTGAGTGGTATATGGATTCTGGTTAATACGAGTAATTAACGTTGTTGATAGGGATCTCTAAACACTCGTACAGAACAATTCGACACGATATTGTTTTAAATTGGGTAAATGAATAATTTTTACCTTGATTATGTTATATATATAAAGGGATAATTTTTTTTTTAGAATTATTAAAGTGTATATAAGTTAATTGTTTGGTTGATTAAAAATGTAAGAATATATATAAGTTAATTAAAAGTTGTTTGAATAATTTAAATAAAAGAATAATTGTATAAGCAAATGAATTATAAGTATGAAATTATAATTAAAGTGATTTACAATTGTGAAATAAATAAATAAATAAATATATATATAAGAAGTGAAACTATATGAATATATTTATGAATATGAGTTGTAAATAAATAAAAAAATGAGTTTGAATAAGTGATGAAATTTGACTTTGGTAAAGGTTAAATAAAATTTACTTTAGAATTGGAATCTGAATTGGATTTATAAGTAGGAATTTAAGTTAAGTAAAGCCAAATAATGATTAAATGGAATATAACTTAAGTGATGTTGAATGAAGTTGATTTTGGTATCGAAGTAAAATAATAAAGTTAAGTGATAAATGTGAACTTGAGTTATGTGATGAAATTCAACTTTTATGGTTAAATGAATTAGTAATGGAATTGAATGAATGAATTGAATGTTAATCAATTAAATGTGAATAATTGATATGAAATAATGAATGTAAGTGTAATTCATTAAAGCTAATTAAAAGCGATGAACCAAAATGAATGTAATGAATATAAGCAAAGGAATTTGGTTGTAATTAATATACATTGGTTGATATATGATTGTTAGTTGATTGTATATAATTCATTAAGTATTAATGAAATGGAATTAATGAAATTGAAAGCTAAAGTAATTGAAATCCAATTGGAAGTTAAGTGAATCTTAAATAGAATTGAATTTGATTTGGAAGTGAACCAACTTGAATATGAATTAGTGAATATAAACTAATTGAAAATGAATGTTTGTAAAAACATCCACTGTTAATAAATCAAATGTGATTAAGTTGAAAACCCATTTCATTGAATATTAATGAGAATATGATTATTGGTTATGGATGTTAGTTGAATGCTAGTTGGATGATAGTTGGTTGATGGTTGAATATATTGCTTTTACTGCATTTGCTATGTTGGCATATATAGTTATTATGTTGCTATATGTTGTATATCGATACTATTATCTATATACATGTTTCTCATCTGTTTGTTGAGTGTTTAGTAGGTGCTGATCGCGTTTGCTTCGCATTGGAGCTCGCTTTTGCGCTATATTAGCCGTATAAGCTCGCTAATAAAATATAAGGTACATATCTCGGATTAAATATCGTACTTTTACACTTTTTTCCCTGTGGGATGCCTCATCGCTAATAAAATCCATTAATTTTGTGATATATATACTGTCATTTTTTTCGGATCGAGCCGCATAAAGGAGACTCTGGCGAATTTCTCCAAAAATTTAAGGCGTTAGAATATTTTTGAGAAAATTGGGAAATTTTTGAAAACTAAGTTGGATTTGAAAACTTAGTAAAGATTTTGTAAGAAGTTTAACTATAGATTTTGGGAAAGTTAAACACTTAAGAGATTTGTAAAAACCTAAATTGAACGGTTTGTTTGGAAAAATTAATGGATTCTGTAACTTTTTCTTACTTGGTAATTTCGAGGACGAAATTCTTTTAAGGGGGAAGTTTGTAACGACCCATAATTTCTATTAATTAAAATTTATATATTTAATTAATTTTAAATATTAATAAGTGAAATTTATACATCATCATCGTCATCGTCATCACTTTTAGTTGTTCCTTTGAGAGCTATTGATTTCTTTCGAGTATCTCCTCCTTCACGCTCTTCCTTGAATTTCATTTCTAGCTCATAAGTGGTGAGATTTCCGATGAGTTCTTCGACTTTCATTTGTTTCAAATCTTTTGATTCTTGAATGGCAGTAACTTTGGCTTCAAAACTTCGTGGAAGGACTCTGAGGATTTTTCGGACTATCTCCAACTCTGTGTATGATTTTCCAAGAGCTTTTGATTTGTATACGATATTGGAAAGTCGTCCATGCATCTCTTTGACATTTTCTTCCTTCGCCATTATGAAGTTCTCGTATTCGCTGCTTAGCATGGCAAGGTGAGATTCTTTGACTTGAGATGTTCCTTCGTGAGTCACTTCTAGTGTGTGCCATATTTCCTGCGCAGTTAGACAATGTGAGACACGATTAAATTCAAATTGATCCAATGAACAGATAATAGAATTCGTAGCTTTAGCATTAGTATTTTATAATTTATTTTCTAGTTCTGTCCATTGATCCTTTGGTTTCTCTATTTCTTGACTATTTACAGTTATAGTTGGTGCTCTATAACCTGTCTTATCAATATTCCAAGCGTCAACGGTTTTTAGAAAAATTTCCATCCTGTTTTTCCAATAAGCATATTCACCATTGGACATTGGTGGTCTAACTATGAACTGACCCTCAGCAAAAGCAGTATTAAAAGAAGCCATTTTAAAAATTCAACTTTTTTAAACAAAAATTTGTTTTTGTAAAAACAAATTTTTAAAACAAAAAGGGCTTTTGTACCTAGCTCTGATACCACTTGTAGGATCGATTTCACCCTAGAGGGGGTGAATAGGGTGATACTATCAATTATAAAAATTTATTGCGAAAGCTTATAAAATATTCAATTCAGATTTCAACACGGTTCACAGCAGAATAATAGCAGCACAGATGTTGCAGAATATAAATAACAGACACAGAACAACACAGAATTTACCCAGCTTCGGCAAAACCCTGCCTACGTGCTGCCCCCAAGGTTTCTACTAGAAATTAGTTAGTTAGACGCTTACACACGTAAACTCGCGACACCCGCTATCGACTAAACCTAACTCAACGCTCAAAACCCTGCCACAACTCAGCCACTGAGTTGCGAATTCTCAAACTACGCCACGTAGTTTGTCCCCTAGTCACACGACTAGAAATTTAAATGGTTTAAAAACAAAGATACAAATTGAAAATAATTTAAATTAAAAACAACCCTACTTTAAAATAAAAAGCCCTTTTATAAAAAGAAAAATAAGGCCGGCCCCTTTTACAATTTATTTCGACTGTCTCTTTTTATCTCTTCGGCCCAATTCTTTTTGAGACAATGGCGGCTTCGTTTATTCTCCGTTCGTTCCGATGTGAAAATTAGGGCTTTTCAATTGAAGTTGTCGCTTTTGATTGCTTGATCGAAATAGATGATTTATTACGTAGTTTGCTTTGCCGATCGCTTGTATCTCTGATTTGCTCATGGCTCTTCAATTTGGATCGAGTTCGTCTATGATTTCGGTAAGTACTTTACTCCTTCTGCTTTGCTGCTTTTGGCTTGCTTTAACTCGATGCTTTGAAATGGCCGATGGTGATTTAATTATATAGGGTTTGTAACCCTTGATTTTCGTTCGTACAAATATATTTGATTTTGTCAATTTTAGTTGATCGGCCGATTGATGTTACTAGGATGATTGAGATTTAATTGACTTATTCAAATTCGTATTTTTTGATACTCCTTCCCACGGCTTTGATGTTTAACTTGGTCAATTATCTTGGCCATCACGATTTCAAATTTGACTTGTTCATACTTTGATTTCGGTCATTTTTGGTTTCGTGAATTTCTCGTTGACTTCGGTATGCTTCCACGACTTCGACATTTACATTGTTCATCTTGACTTGGCTTGACTTTTCCTGACTTTGCAAAGGGCTTGCTGTACTTGGATATTTGTAGTTTTGTTTTTCTGGTCTTGGATTTGTGGTATTTGCATTTGTATCACTTGATAGCATCAAGTCTAATTTACTATTGTCATTTCTTATCTGGTTCATCTTGTATTATTTGGTAGTGTTGTATGGTCAGTGGTGCACTGTGCATATCACCTCACTGCTTCGAGTCAGATTTATATTGCATTTCTCTTGCCAGACCTGTAGCTTGCATGATGCATTTCTTTGTTTCATATGTTTTTGTTATCGCATTTATTTGGGTATACATCCTTGACTTGTTGCAGTCCTGTATATACTATGCTTGCATGTGAGTTGTATTCATGTTTGATCATTGAGCACTGCTTACTGTCATGTTGCATACTCTCTGTATACATACTTGAGTCTTGTTCATCCAATTCATTGAGATTGTTGCATTTGGACTTTATAACACATTGGATTATGCTCGGGTTGCTTCACCTGATTTAGTTCCTGTAGTATTGCTTTGTTGTTAGCTTTGAGCATGTTGTAGTTGCATGTTAAGGCTGCTGCTCGTATGCTCTAACCTGATGCATATTGCCTGACCATTCATAAACATGTTGAGTCTTGTTTCTTTGGCTGGTTTGGTTCACCTGTTTTTTATTTGAATTTGAGACTGTGTTGTTGTTTGCCGAGGTTTTTGTGCACTGACTTGAGCTTCTGGCCTTGATGTTATGGTGTACATGTAAGTTGCATTGCATATATCTTTACCTTGTACTTTTCCTGGCCACTGCCCTTTTTCATATTGCCGGTTCATTGTAGTAGTTGTTGGAATTGGCTTGTGGTCTTGGTTTGGTGCAGTTGCTATGCCTTTGTGCATTTCACCGTGTTCATGCACTTGAACTACTTCTATGGCCTAGCTCGTGCACATATGATTCTTTGAGCTGGCTTTATTGTTATTTGTTTCTATGGCTTGAATGCGACACTGTTGTATTATGATTTGTACATTGAGTTGAATCCAGCTTAAACGCTTGGGTTTGACCTTGTGCTCGTGTCGAGATTTTATTTATATTGCACCTGAGTTGAACCCGTCCTTTTATTTTGGGTTTGACCTTGTGCTCACCTGTCCCTGTAACATTATCAAGTGTATATCGGTGTGCACGGCCTTGTGGCATGTACAATGATACACTGTGCATGTCACATTGTTCGTGTGTGATGAATTCAAATGTAAATGATGACGAACAACTCAAATAACCGAGGCAAATAATATTTTCAAAATACATATTTTATTTTATATTGCAAAAATAAATCTTTTTCAATTTTACTGCGTTAGTGAATATTTTTGCAGATTGCTCAGATGCTGGATTTTAACTGGAATGAAGTTGAAGATAAACTACGAGTGTGAGTGATATGTAGCGAGGAATTTATGTAAATTGAATTGTGATGTAACCAGAAATTTGTATTGTAATTGAAATTGTATATGTATAGTGAGAGCTTGAATTTGCACTATTCAAAAATTGTGATAAATATTTATTTGAATAAAATTTCTGTTTGAATTCAAATTCTGTGTTATTTAATTTTATTCAGCAAATATTTGTTTAATCTATGAAAAATAGTACATTAACAAATACATTTAAACGAATATATATATATATGTTTATTATCATCAAACAAAAATCATATAATCGCATATTCAACAATCTCCCCCTTTTGATGATAACAAACATATATTTAAGATTTTGAATATGTTAAATGTATTTGAACATAGATATATCCTAATTGCTCCCCCTATTTAAATGCTTCCTTTCTACACAAAGCTCCCCCTACATATATGCATACAAATAAAAATATGCAAATGAGCCTAGATGCAAATAGAAAATTATTTGACCTTTGCTTGATTTTATTTGACAAAATCATAACTTTTCTCTCCCCCTTTTGTTGTCAGCAAAAGAATAATAGTGTTAGAGAAAATAGAGATAAAGTGAACGATATCAATTCAACATTTAAAACTCAATTGAATATAAATATTAAATTTCAATAAAAAAATCAAACAAAAATCATAAATACTTTGTTAGGCGCATATTCCATTTTTAGAATGACGGGAATTATGTCATCATATAAAACCATACAGTTGTGTCTATTTGTGGTATATTTATATCAGGAATTTGAATACCTACTAACCATGCATAACCGTTAGGACTTTTAAATGAGATTAGTAGTATTCCAATTTTATTTTAAAAAAAATGAATTCAAGTATCTTCTAACCACGCATAACCGTGAGGACTTTTAAATGGGATTAGAATTAACTTGTTTATTTTAAAAATCAACTTTTGATATGCGTTCCATGCATGCATAAACGTGAGGACTTTTAAATGAGCATGGAAGCCCATAACAAATTCCAAGTAATTCACCCATGCATAACCGTGAGGACTTTTAAATGAGAGTGAATACTTTGGTATTTATTTATTGTTATTTTTTACTATATAAACTTTTTTCTATTATTTTTAAAAAATGTAAAAATGTAAAACGAATGATTCCTGTTTAAAGTACCACATATCGACAAACTATATAGAATTTTGATGAGTGATGGTCGTTAGAAATATGATAGAGATAAAGATGGTCATGGAATTTTTACCGACAAAAAGTTTCATAACTCCTGTTTAAATTTCTAAAGACATTTTCTAGTTATACTTTCTCGAGTTATAATATATGACAATATCAACACTCATCACTTTTTCAATCACTATTTATCTTTTCAATAATCATTAGGGAGTAAGATTAGTCAAAATAGTCATTTAAAATCAAATTCAAAAATAATTATGAAATCAAATTTTCAAAATGACTAATCTGGAAATATGGTCAAAAATTATTTTCTCGAGGGGGTTTTATAAGAAAATTTTCTGCTATTTGAAAATTATTCGAAATGACAAATATGCAGATATTTTCTTTAATAAAAAACGATGCAGTTACTAAATGCCTCAAAAATCACGTTCAACTAGTAATTTTTCTATCAACTAGATTATCAGTATAATCTGCATCTGAATTTCTCTTTCATTCAAAATCATCATTAATTGAATTTAATTCACCAAACCATGAAGTGTTTCACCAAAAATTTCAAACTCAATTTTAACAGCAATTTAAATGACATTCTCTTGAATTTGAATTGAAGCTGTGTTAATAATCAAAAACCGTGAATATAGAGTTAGCCGTATTATAACCAAATGTATTATCCAACAAAACACTATTTTTAATCCAAACTAATATATATGAAGTAATTCAAAGAATCTAGAGAATTTTATAGTGTTTTTGGCATAAGAATATAATTTGGCCAACTATGTTGAATAAGTCAGAGTCAAAATCATCATTTTTTTCATCATCTCATTATTGGCTGATTTAATTCAGAATATGGTGCAGATTATCATATTTAACATATCGTCCAAATAAATATACCATTACCTGTTTTACCTTTACGATATTTTTTTTGTTGTCCGTTGTGATTCTGTTACCTTTATACTAGGCTAAGTAACTTTTCTTTATTGCTCGTTGTGTCCTTGGAACAACCAAAATCCAGAGAACGCTGTTGTTGTTCCTTAGCCTGCCACCACACCTACACGGGAAAAGATTTATGTGACCTATTTGTTTTTATAGGTCCATGGTTGTTAGTGGCAGAAAATTTTGAAAAATAGTTTTGTAAAGACCCAAAACTATTTATAATTGTTCCCTTCGGCACCCAAATTTGTTTAACTTTAGGAGATTTTATATTTGTGCCTTTTGGAACCCAAATCGGTATAGTTTTCACATGTTTGGGTCTATACCAACAATTATTGCGATTGTGTCCATATTTTCTACAAATTGTGCACATAGAATTAACTTGATTAATATTGCTTTCAACAATTTTCGAACTACTATATCCAAGTCCTTGTCTAACCGTATTAACAGTTTGCTTTCCTAATAGCATATTCAACGATTTTTCACTTTTGAAAATTTATCTAAAGTCGTTGACAATTGCTGGACTTATGTTTTGAGAGATTCATTTTCGTTTAACAATTTTGTGCACTTTTTAATAGAATTATCTCTCCTAGTATTTTCATTTATTTTTAAAATTAGAATTTCATTTTCAAGCGATTTCATTTTAATTTCTGATTTTTTAATTTCTTCCTCAAATGTTGGACACTTATCACACTTAGGGATCCTACTTTTATAGGTTTAAACTAATTGGTCAAGTTGTTCATTTAATTCTATCAAATTGTGTTTTTATGATTCAAGTTTAGCGTATTTTTCCGTTAGTCGTTCAAAACAGCCATTTACTTCGTGGAAATAAATAAGTAATTCAGAGTGAGTAAGTTTTGATACCTCACTTGGCTCATAATTGTCGCTATCGGTTATATTTCCATGAAGGCACATATCTGCTTTCTCACTCTCACTACTAGAACTTTGATTATCTTCATCACTTGTATTCCACGTTGCTGCAAAACTTTTCCTTTTTGATTTCTTTTTAAAGTCGCGTTGATTTTGAGGACAATTGGGCTTGATGTGTCCGGGTTGGTTGCACTTGTGACAGATGATCTTCTGTTCTTCAGAGTAGTCTAGTGCTTTGGCTATTCTGCTTTTCTCTTTTCGAATTCGAGCTGAATTTCCATATTTGTAATTCCACTTTTTGAATTTCTTTATTAATAGCTCCAATTCTGCTGCTGCATCATCATCGTCATCGTCATCACTTTTAGTTGTTCCTTTGAGAGCTATTGATTTCTTTCGAGTATCTCCTCCTTCACCCTCTTCCTTGAATTTCATTTCTAGCTCATAAGTGGTGAGATTTCCGATGAGTTCTTCGACTTTCATTTGTTTCAAATCTTTTGATTCTTGAATGATAGTCACTTTGGCTTCAAAACTTCGTGGAAGGACTCTGAGGATTTTTCGGACTATCTCCAACTCTGTTTACGATTTTCCAAGAGCTTTTGATTTATATACGATATTGGAAAGTCGTCCATGCATCTCTTTGATATTTTCTTCCTTCGCCATTGTGAAGTTCTCGTATTCGCTGCTTAGCATGGCAAGGCCAGATTCTTTGACTTGAGATGTTCCTTCGTGAGTCACTTCTACTGTGTGCCATATTTCCTCGCAGTTTGATAATGTGAGACACGTTTAGATTCAAATTGATCCAATGAACAGATAATAGAATTCATAGATTTAGCATTAGTATTTTGTAATTTATTTTCTAATTCTGTCCATTGATCCTTTGGTTTCTCTATTTCTTGATTATTTACTGTTATAGTTGGTGCTCTATAACCTGTCTTAACAATATTCCAAGCGTCAACGGTTTTCAGAAAAATTTCCATCCTATTTTTCCAATAAGCATATTCACCATTGGACATTGGTGGTCTAACTATGGACTGACCCTCAGCAAAAGCAGTATTAAAAGAAGCCATTTTAAAAATTCAACTTTTTTAAACAAAAATTGGTTTTTGTAAAAACAAAATTTTAAAACAAAAAGGGATTTTGTTCCTAGCTCTGATACCACTTGTAGGATCGATTTCACCCGAGAGGGGGGTGAACAGGGTGATACTATCAATTATAAAAATTTATTGCGGAAGCTTATAAAATACTCAATTTAGATTTCAACACAGTTCACAGCAGAATAATAGCAGCACAGATATTGAAGAATATAAATAACAGAAACAGAACAACACAGAATTTACCCAGCTTCGGCAAAACCCTGCCTACGTGCTGCCCCAAAGGTTTCTACTAGAAATTAGTTAGTCAGACGCTTATACACGTAAACTCAGGACACCCGCTATCGACTAAACCTAACTCTATGCTCAAAACCCTGCCACAACTCAACCACTGAGTTGCGAATTCTCAAACTACGCCACGTAGTTTGTCCCCTAGTCACACGACTAGAAATTTCAACGGTTTAAAAATAAAGATACGAATTGAAAACAATTTAAATTAAAAACAACCCTAATTTAAAATAAAAAGCCCTTTTATAATAAGAAAAATAAGGCCGGCCCCTTTTACAATTTATTTTGACCGTCTCCTTTTATTTCTTCGGCCCAATTCTTTTTGAGACAATGGCGGCTTCGTTTATTCTCCCTTCGTTCCGATGTGAAAATTAGGGCTTTTCAATTGAAATTGTCGCTTTTGATTGCTTGATCGAAATAGATGATTTATTACGTAGTTTGCCTTGTCAATCGCTTGTATCTCTGATTTGCTTACGGCTCTTCAATTTGGATCGAGTTCGTCTATGATTTCGGTAAGTACTTTACTCCTTCTGCTTTGCTGCTTTTGGCTTGCTTTAACTCGATGCTTTGAAATAGCCGATGATGATTTAATTATATAGGGTATTAACCCATGATTTTCGTTTGTACAAATATATTTGAATTTGTCAATTTTAGTTGATCGGTCGATTGATGTTACTAGAATGATTGAGATTTAATTGACTTATTCAAATTCGTATTTTTTGATACTCCTTCCCACGGCTTTGATGTTTAACTTGGTCAATTATCTTGGCCACCACGATTTCAAATTTGACTTGTTCATACTTTGATTTCGGTCATTTTTGGTTTCATGAATTTCTCGTTGACTTCGGTATGATTCCACGAATTCGATATTTACATTGTTCATCTCGACTTGGCTTGACTTTTGCTGACTTTGCAAAGGGCTTACTGTACTTGGATATTTGCAGTTTTGTTTTTCTAGTCTTGGATTTGTGGTATTTGCATTTGTATCACTTCATAGTATTAAGCCTGATTTACTGTTGTCATTTCATATCTAGTTCATCTTGTATCATTTGGTAGTGCTGTATGGTCAATGGTGCACTGTGCATATCACCTCACTGCTTCGAGTCAGATTTATATTGCATATCTCTTGCCAGACCTCTGGCTTGCATGATGCATTTCTTTGTTTCATATGTTTTGGTTATTGCATTTGTTTGGGTATACATCCTTGACTTGTTGCAGTCCTGTATATACTGTGCTTGCTTGTGAGTTGTATTCATGTTTGATCACTGAGCACTGCTTACTGTCATGTTGCATACTCTGTGTATACATACTTGAGTCTTGTTCATCCAATTCATTGAGATTGTAGCATTTGGATTTTATAACACATTGGATTGTGCCCGGGTTGCTTCACTTGATTTAGTACCTGTAGTGTTGCTTTGTTGTTAGCTTTGAGCATGTTGTAGTTGCATGTTAAGGCTGCTGCTCGTATGCTCTAACCTGATGCATATTGTCTGACCATTCATAAACATGTTGAGTCTTGTTTCTTTGGCTGGTTTGGTTCACCTGTTTGTTATTTGAATTTGAGACTGTGTTGTTGTTTGCCGAGGTTGTTGTGCATTGACTTGAGCTTCTGGCCTTGATGTTATGATGTACATGTAAGTTGCATTGCATATATCTTTACCTTGTACTTGTTCTGGTCATTGCCGTTTTTCATATTGCCGGTTCATTGTAGTAGTTGTTGGAATTGGCTTGAGGTCTTGGTTTGGTGCAGTTGCTATGCCTTTGTGCATTTCACTGTGTTCATGCACTTGAACTACTTCTCTGGCCTAGCTCGTGCACATATGATTCTTTGAGCTGGCTTTATTGTTATTTGTTTCTATGACTTGAATGCGACACTGTTGTATTATGATTTGTACATTGAGTTGAATCCAGCTTAAACGCTCGGGTTTGACCTTGTGTTCGTGTCGAGATTTTATTTATATTGCACCTGAGTTGAACCCGTCCTTTTATTTTGGGTTTGACCTTGTGCTCACCCGTCCCTGTAACATTATCAAGTGTATATCGGTGTGCACGGCCTTGTGGCATGTACAATGATACACTGCGCATATCACATTGTTTGTGTGTGATGAATTCAAATGTAAATGATGACGAACAACCCAAATAACCGAGGCAAATAATATTTTCAAAATCCATATTTTATTTTATATTGCAAAAATATTTCTTTTTCAATTTTACTGCGTTAGCGAATATTTTTGCAGATTGCTCAGATGCTGGATTTTAACTAGAATGAAGTTGAAGATAAACTACGAGTGTGAGTGATATGTAGCGAGGAATTTATGTAAATTGAATTGTGATGTAATCAGAAATTTGTATTGTAATTGAAATTGTATATGTATAGTGAGAGCTTGAATTTGTACTATTTAAAAATTGTAATAAATATTTGTTTGAATAAAATTTCTGTTTGAATTCAAATTCTGTGTTATTTAATTTTATTCAGCAAATATTTATTTAATCTATGAAAAATAGTACATTAACAAATACATTTAAACGAATATATATATGTTTATTATTATCAAACAAAAATCATATAATCGCATATTCAACACATAGAAAAGTTGGCACACCATATTCAAATATAGGGACAGACATAAACATTGTATAAACTCATATTTCATAATTAACGGTTCATACATACACGTAAATTCAGTAAATGTCTTATGCAAAGAGAAACTTTTACAAAGTAAAGAGTGAAAGAACAAACATGCAAAATATATATACTATATATATATATATAATATATAGTGACACGTCAACTTCATAATATAATATAAAAATACTTCCTTTATAATAAAATATACGGTAACATATATATAAACTTAAACATACATAATACTATAACAATATATAATACCACCTTTAAAATATAATATATTTTATTCAAAAGGAGAAGTGAAGGAGGCTAACAGGGAGTAGGGTTCACGCGGTGGCTAAATATGGCGGAGGGGGTTCGGTTGCCAGGTTGAGGGGCTGTGCGTTGTCACGTCGCTTGGGTTTATGTGGTGCAGTGGACGGAGAAGGTGGGGTGGTGGAAGCATGGTGGTGGGTGGTTGTGATTGGTTGAGCGTGGAGGTTGGTGGTGGTAATGGAGGCCGACTTAGGGGTTGCGGGCTTGGTGGGCTCGACGAACTGGGATGTTAAGGGGGAGGTGGTGGCGAGTTTGCATGGTTGGAGGGAGGAGAAGCGATGGGCGAAGTGGTGTGCTTGAGAGAAGGAGGCGGGGTCTGGAGGGATGCTGCCATAGTGGTCGGGAGGTGGGACGAGATTCGATGGAAGGGGTCGGATGAAGGTAGGTAGCGATCATGGCTTTGGGTTGCTGAGGCACAGGTCGTGGCATGCAAACTAGGTAGGCGGCGGATATGGAAAGTGAGGAGCTGCTGTACGTATTATCATTTTTTTTCCTTTTTTTTCTTTTGTGCAGCCGCATACTTAGAAATGAAATAAAATAAACGGGATGAGCAGCTTTCAAACATGCAAAATAGCAGCTTTATAATAATAATATTTTTATTGGCCGACCAAAAGTAGGGATGGGCAGCTGTATACATTATATATATCTATATATATACATATATATGTATGTATGTATTTCAAACAGAATGAAAAGGAGCTGAACCAATGAAAATGAAACGAATAGGGATTGAAAGGACCAATGAATATAAATAGAGTACAGGAATAGAGAAAGTCAATAGTCATATTGCAGAAATCATAAATGTTACTGGCTGTTTGAATGATATGGTTGTCAGTTGAAAAGACAAAGGACACAAAAAGCTTGAATGCGGAATCGATATGGTAAATCATTTTGTCGTACACCAGACACTGAAACACACCAATGAATATACCGCGGAGATCAGTATGATGAGACGAACAAAGTGGTACACAGGTATCAACGATACGACCCTTCTACCAAAAGTTGATATTTCGTTGCTAAAATGCTGTAAATTCGTCGAAAATAAGATAAACGGGGTTAGAGAAGTCCAAATTTGATAAAACGAATCATGATGTCTCATTCAAAAAATGATTTACATTTTTATTATATAAAATATACAGATTTGGAAGATATTTTATTTACATCAAATTTCCACTGATTTAAGTTGAAATTTAAAATTAGACAACAGAACCAACCTTCATATTTTTCAATGAATATTTTCCATTTTCTATGTTTAAATAGACGCATGCCAATTATCAAATTTTCATTACCAATTCAATTGTTTAAAATTTCATAAAATTTCAGTTTATTACGTTATTTAAATCGTTAAAATTTTCGAGTCGTTACAACATTCCTGAATAATTTTGTTGGCATGCATGCATAGATTCTGAATGCATTATGCATCACTAACAATTTCTAGCACTAATGAATAAGAATACACTTTTAACTGTAGTGAATTGTAGAAAATGAACAACATTTACAGTAGGCTGACACACATTTACCCTTTTTATATTTCTTATTTTAAACATTTACAAATTGGCTAACGGTACATGTTTCACATGTTTCACATTGCTAGCGGCTTATAAAATATAATGTATATTTGTATGAAAAGAGTGTGTGCGTCAAGGATCATTATATGTAGTGTCTATGATCTTGAAATGAACTAATATATTTTGTTTGCCTCGATCAAAGTTCAAGATGAAAAATTTAGGGTGGCCAATCCCCATTTTGTAGAAGAACTCTCAAGTTCAGCATATATAAAATCATTTTAAAGCACTTCTTCAAGAAATTTTAGAGCAAATTGTACATTTGAGATGCCAATCTTCTTTTCCCATGCTGCAAACTCAAAATCAGCCACAAATTCTTAGGAAAGTAATAGAAAAAGGAAACCAATTTGAATATAAAAAAGAACCCTATTGTAATAATGAAGGATTCTTGAAAATATTGTTGAAAATACTATAAGATACGCTTCTCTTTCATGAGGTATAACCAAAAACATTGTGTTTTCCCCCATTTTTGGGTACAAATTCAAGTGCTTTAAAAGTAATGCATTTCGAAAAAATCACATAAAATAATCTAGTTTCCTATAAAAAATTATGCACAATCAGAAAATGTATAATTTCATGCAAGTTACATTCATATTCTATCAAGTTTTTAACTGTTAAATTCTGGCACTTACGCAAGCCGAGCTAGCAGGTAGCTTGAGCAGAATGAAAATGTTAATATATTAACACAAAATTTATATCTTTTTGTAACGACCCAGAATTTCTATTAATTAAAATTTGTATATTTAATTAATTTTAAATATTAATAAGTGAAATTTATAAGTCGAATAAATTTTATTTCGAATAATTGGATTAAATTGGATAATTTAATCGATAATTTAATAGTTGAAATTACAGAAATAATTGAATAACGGGTTAAATATGATTGAAATTGATTTGTAAAATTTTATTTTATCATATTGGTGTTAGAACGATGTTTTAGAACTTTTAAAATTGAATTTAAAGTTAATTTGTGAAAATTGAATATTTTAATATTTAATTGACGAGTTAAAATAGCCATTTTTCAAACAGTCTCGGATTTCGATGAAACTATTTCCATCGGATCTGTAATGTGATATTATTGTATGGTTTCAAATTTCGTGTTAATCGGATTTACCGTTTGTCCGGGGCAAACTAAAACGCCTAGAAATTTGATTAACCGATTTAATTTTAAATCGATCGTCTATTGCCGTAACTCGCACAGATGATTGAATTGACCTCCGAAACATGTTCCATTATGTTCGGAACGTGGGGTAAACCATAGAAACGCCAACCGGCACGCTTCGTTTGGAGTTCGGAAATTCCGAGATGAATAGTGTTCGTCGTTTTTTCTATAAAAGGACCTAGATTTTCTAATTTGCAACACAACTAAAACCCTAGCCTTCTTCTTTCAAGCCGCCGCTTGTAGGCTATCAATGGCCGAAAAATACTTTCCATCTCCCTCTGATTTCTCCAAATCTATTCAGTTTCATCAAAAATGTTTAACTACAAAGTCGTTGATGACGACGAGCTCGTCAAATCCAACGGCGGAGATCGTTTAACTCGAAGTGGATCGATGGCAATTTGCTCGTGAATGCCATACGTTCGAGCGCGGTTTTCTAGGCCGTAGGGGGGCCGAGCTCTACACGGTTTTGGCCGAAGGTAGCTTGTGTGACGAACTTTGGAATGGCATCAGCTGATCAACTTCTCGAAGCTCGTGTGGGTCGCGACATCAAACCATAGATACGGCAATTTTGGGTTTCGGTCGCGTTCAGTAACGTGGGGGAGGAGAAGAAAGGGAGCGGCTGTGATCTGCAGGTGATGGGATCAACGGCTATGATGCAAATTAGGTTTAGAAATATAAAAGAAATTTGTAAATTTAAATGTTTTAAATTCGTGTAACTTTAAAAATTCATATCGTTTTCATACGAGGTCGAAAATGCACGAAACAAGTTGCGTTGGGTTCATATGAACGAATACTACGCTATGGAACTAGATTGGAGTCGTTTGGAGTTAGTGAGAATTTCGGGTAAAATTAAACGCTTGTTTAATTTTATTCGAAATAAAAGCTGAAAACGAAATTGAAAGCGAGGTGAGAACTTCTCACTCAATCGAATCGGTTTCGATTTTAATTTTAAATAGTTAGATTTATAATTCTTGATTGTATGTTTGAATGATGATTGTTATCTATTGATTGTTAAAATAGACATCATACGCCGTTAGTAAGCGGAGGTTATTTATTAAAAACATATACCGCGAATAGTTCACAGTACAGTGAAATTGGTATTATATATGTACTTGGAATTGATTTCCCGCATTATATAGCAGATGAGACCCTATTGCGCCGCCTATTAAGCGGATAATATTTTTATGAATCCCATATACCGCGATAATTCCGTATTGGAACGGAATTGGTATTGTGCTAACATCTTTGGATGCAGGGAGACAGGTTGGAGGGATCCAACTGGATTCCTCACCAGTATTTATTTGATTATAGATATTTTGATATTTGTTGATTATCATATACAGATATATGATGTCGTTTGTTGTCGTGATTGACTATTTGGTGTGTAGCATCATTGGGCCAATTTTGTAATTTTAAAAGGATTTTTAAAGTGATTTTTGAAAGTATACGTTTATAAAATATTTTTGGAATTGATTCATTTTAAATAAATAAACGTTATAATTTTAATGTTATAAAAATTATGATTTTTGAGAAAGATAGTTAAATGTTGATTTTTGAAAATATGGGGTTAATGATTTTATAAAATAGTTTAAATCGGGATTTTTGAATTTATTGTAAAATAAGATCAAATATAGGATTTATAAAATTTGATTATTTTATAAATCAAAATAATGAAATTATAAAGGAGTTTAAAGACGTTTTAAAATAATAATATAAATTGATTTATATAAAAGATTTATAAATTGATATTTATAAATTAAAATATTTGAATTATAAAACGAGTTTTTATAAGTGTTAGAATGAAGTGTAAATGAATTTCATAAATGAATGAAATTTATAGAATTATAAACGGTGAAGTTATAAATGGAATTTTATAAGCAGTAGATTTATAAAATTTGTAAAGTTATTAAAAGAATGGTTTTGGGTAAATAAATGAATCTTATAAGTTATAAGATTTATAATTTGGGAAGTTTAAAAGAACGATTTTATAAACAAATAAATTATAAGTATTTAACTTATAATGTGAACTTTTGGTATATAATTGAGTTATAAGTTGAAATAGGTTAATAAAGGAGGTTTATAAAAGGAAGTTGTTATAAAATAAATAGAAATGGAATTTATAAACATTGTTTTATAAATCCGCAAATGACTTATTTTGATAAGTAAATTGTTATAACTTATTAATGGAGTTATATTCACGTTTTAGACAGTGAATAATCCTTTAAAATAAAATGTACAGAAATGATGAAATTGGTTAACGAAGTATATTCACATTTTTGGATAGTGAATAATATGTTAAAGAAAATGTTTTGGATGTGATGTTTTAAATAGAATTAAAACGATCTAACGATGTTTTTAAAATGTGTTAAGATTTGAAACCATAGATTTCAACATTCATTGTTGAAATCGACGTTTTCGAGAAATAGAAGGAAATGGTGGACTACAACACTGTTGTTATAATAAATGATTTTCGAAAGGAAATGTTTTGTGTAGTATTGGGATTCATATATCTATTTTAATTTCGAATCCCTATACTAGTAATTTTGGGTTGTCGTAACGATGTTTTAGGCAACATTTGTTTTGGCCCAAACAAATATGTTTAAGAGAATGATTTCGTTTAAGAATGAAATATATACTTAATTTCGATTTAAGTATATTGTATATTTTCCAAGTGTAGAAAATAAAAAGATTTGTGAATTACTTATTAATTGAGCATGGAAATGTTTTCCAATATGAAGTGAATATTTTGAGATTTTATCTTTTGTTAACTCCAATGTTCAGCGACTCAAAAAGGCTACCGACTCAACATAGATACCGACCTAACGGTCTAAGGAGATTGCCGACTTAACTGGTTGCCGACCTAACTGCCTTAAAAGAGATGCCGACTCAATACCCTGACAAGATTGCCGACCTAACATGAATGCCGATCTAACTATCTAAGACTTAACAGGAATGCCGACCTAAGGCCAAAAAGGGATATCGACTTAAGAGAGGTGCCGACTCAATGCTTTGATAAAGTTACCGATCTAAGTTTTGACAGGGTTGCCGATCTAAGATGGATGCCGGTCTAGCTGCCTAAGCCTTAAGAAGGATTCCGACCTAGGTTACTTGAGGGGGATGCCGACCTAATGCTTTAACGTGTGTACCAACCTAAGACTTAAGGAACGCCGACCCAAGATAGCTACCGACCTAAGTCACAGCCGACCTATGACCAATATTAAGTCGGTCACGACCTAAGCAAAGGAAGGTAAGTTCAATGCAGCTACTTGGCACAGTGGCCTCTTAACTCGTACACGATCTAGGACTTACCAGTTGGGCCGTGACTTGCGACTTACCAAGTTAACTCGTCCACGACCTAAAGCACTGAATATAAGCCCGATGCCATATTACTGAGAAGAGGTTATGTTGACTCGGAGGCGACCTAGGACTTGTGCAAACGAACCCGTGTGAAACCGTGAAGGGGCCAGATGAATCGGCCACGACCTACCTTAGACCGGCCACAACTTACCTTAGACCGGTCACGACTTACGACCTAAGGGGGGGATTTCCCCTATAAATACCAACCTACCTCAAGCATGAAGGGGACTTTTGGCCAATCTCTTCAAGCGCCAATACTCTACTGAATTCTTGACTCACTCAACACTTCAAGTTCGAAAGGCATCTGAACTAACTTCGAGGGAAAATCTAACGCAATCTACATGGATTCGAAGAATTCTTCTCCGTCAAAGTTCTAGTTGTTTGTCTCATCAGAATTGTAATTGAAGATTGTTGTAAAGTTGTAATTGATTCAGCAATAAAGAGAATTAAAGTGGACGTAGGCTTACCTTAAGACGAACCACTATAAAAACTGTAGTCTTTTCTGCTTTCTCTGTGATTTTTCTACTTGTTTTTAGTTCCTGTGTTCATGGGTGGTGCTTTCGGTCAACTTTAATCTACGCCGGGGTGTTAGCGTCTGATTTTTACGTTAACATTTTTGGTGCTTTCACTGAGAACTGAACTCAGGACACTTCCACTGTTGCTCTGCGAAGGATTGTTGAAAGGATTTCTATTAAAACCAGAAGTATATCGGAAATAATGGCTCCTGGGAGGAAACGAAGTTCTGTAAGGTCCGACAATGTTCAAGAGAATACTGCTACCTCTCCTCCTTCAAGTCAAGCAGCTCCAACTGTTGGAGTTACACGAGCAGAATTGGACGCCGTAGTTTTGGGATTGAATCAGCAATTGAATGCTCAAAATGCGCAGTTGGAAGCCCAGAATGCCCAGAATGCCCTGATCCTGAGTAAGTTGAATGATCTACTAGGGGCAAACCGTCAACCGGGTAATAATGATGGGAACCCTACTGTGGGAGTTCAGGATGTTGAAGGGAACATTTCTCAAAGAGCCGCAGACCCTGTAGAAAGGACTCCTCTTCAAGCTGGAGGATTCGGGCTGCAACCGACCCTCCGTGAACGATTGTCAAGGCAAAATTCAGAAAGAGTGGCTGATGTGTGCCCTCCATAGCCTCTAAATGATGAAAAGTATTTTTCGGGTATGGTTCGTCAAATCATGAAAGAAAGTATGCGAAGAGATGAAGACGAGAAAAAGTGGGGTTTTGCTCCAAGCAAGACTCCATTTACTGAAAAGATCTTGAAGGCAGAGTTCCCAAGGAAATTCGTTCCCCCTACTATTCCGGCTTACAAGGGGACGAGTGATCCAAACGAGTTTCTGTATAAGTACGACTGGCATATGACTGGAGCCAGGGCGTCAGATGAAATTAAATGCCGATACTTCCCGGTTTATCTAGAAGGTGTAGCTCTATTGTGGTTTACAAAGCTGCCGGTCAGGTCCATCGATCAATTTTCCGATTTGACCAGGAAGTTCAAGGAGCAATTTCGATTGTATGCTTCTAAAGCAAAGGATATAATGTCCCTATCAAGTCTAGAGCAAAATCCGGGAGAATCCATCAGGTCATTTTTGAATCGTTTTAACATAGCATTGGCTGAGGTAGATAATGCTGAGCCACGCATGGTCCTAACATACTTGATGAGGGCGATTGACAAATCGAGTGAATTTGGAAAATGGTTGAAAATGAAAGAACCAAACTCACTCGAAAAATTCTACAAGAAAGCGGATGAATTCATGCGCTTAGAGAGCCTCCAAACACCGGCTAAGGTGGTATCAGCGGAAGCCGGGAACAATGGTGCTGCTTCGAATGAAAGAACCTAACACTCAGAAAAGGGGAAACGATGGTGGGAAGAAACAGGGAGACGCTAAGAAAGGTCGTTCTTTCAATTTCACACCCTTGACCGATACCCCTGAAAACATCTTCTTTGCGACCAAAGATGATATCAATTATCCAGCACCACCTAAAATGAGAGTTGCGATTAAGATGGAAAAAAGTGGAAGGTTCTGTCGGTTCCACAATCAGCCCGGCCATGACACCAACGAATGCCGTCAGTTGAAAGAGGTAATTGAACAACTCTTGAAGGAAAACAAACTCCAGCAGTATGTGAAAAGGAACAGAAATGCCCCAGCTTCGTCAACTCAAGGACAGCAAGTTCCCGCTCACCGTCCTGCCTCAAGTGAGAAGGCCGTAGAGCATGAATCGGAAAGACCTGTTACCAATATAATAACTGGAGGACCTCACCCAGCAGGAAGAAGCTGGGGAGAGATGGAAAGGTATGCCCGGGCCTTGAGGCATGTACCAGTTGAAGAGAATGTTTTTGTTTTAGAGAATGATGCGCCTTTAAAGCAACAAAAGACTTCCACAGATGATATTGTGTTTAGGGCCAGGGATTCTTTGGGTATCGAGGCTCCGACCATAGATCCTTTGGTCATATCCGCTGGTATTGGGCCGACAACTGTGAGAAGAGTTCTAGTTGATTGTGGAGCTTCATGCAACAACCTCTTCAAGAATACCTTCGATCAAATGAAAATTCCAATGGCTGACGTTCAAGCTTCATCACTTAAGATCGATGGGTTTGCTGGAGAACCCAAACAGCCGATTGGGACTATAGATTTGTTTGTAGAACTTGGAAAGGGACCAAGGAAAGTGGCCCGAAAGCAAACCTTTATAATTGTTGAAGAATTCTCTGCCTACAATGCCTTTTTAGGCCGACCGACTCTTGCTGCGTTCAAAGCTATTCTTGCCCCATGGTGTCTAACTCTAAAATTCCCCACAGATAATGGAGTTGGTGTGATTAAGGGAGACCAAGATGCGGGGCGAGAATGTTACTTTGCAGAGTTGCGAGAATCAAGGAAAAGAGAAATGGGAAAAGGTGCGGTGGCTCCAGTCCGCATCAAAGAACCAACCTTGTAGCAATTATACGGTGGACCCTGCACTGGCAAATGTAGTAGTGCACGAAGGGAGATGGATCAAAGGAAAGCCAGTGCAGGGGAGAATAGGGTAGTACCGGTAGAGGTAACAGTGCCGGTGCCCGTTGACCCAAAGGACCCAAACAAAGTGCTTAATGTGGGTTCACAACTCAACACAACAGTTCAGAATGTTCTGATTTCATTTTTGAAGGCTAATTTGGATGTATTCGCTTGGACTCATGCTGACATGTGCGGAATATCCCCAGAGATTGCAGTACATACTCTAAACATTGATCCAAAGTTTACACCTGTGAAACAGAAGAGAAGGACTCAGGGTCCTGAGAGAACGGCAGAGTTAAAAGAAGAAGTGGATCGGCTCATGGAGAACGGTTTCATCAGAGAATCTACTTATCCAAATTGGGTATCAAATCCAGTGCTGGTGAAAAAGGCTAACGGAAAGTGGAGAGTATGCATTGATTTTTCAGATCTGAACAAAGCCTGCCCCAAAGACTGTTCCCGCTGCCCAGGATTGATCAGTTGGTGGATGGGACGGCAGAACATGAATTGTTATCTTTTATGGATGCATACTCCGGATATAACCAGATTATGATGCATGAGCCAGATCAAGAGGATACGAGCTTCATCACAGATGTTGGACTCTACTGCTACAAGGTCATGCCTTTTGGACTCAAGAATGCTGGGGCAACTTACCAAAGGCTTGTTAATGCCATGTTTAAACCACAGATTGGCAAGACAATGGAAGTTTATGTTGATGACATGCTAGTGAAGTCTAAGAAAGCAGTGGACCACATGGATCACTTAGCAGAAATGTTTGTAGTACTCCGCAAGTACAGAATGAAGCTTAATCCCCTGAAATGTTCATTTGGAGTGGAGTCCGGAAAGTTTTTGGGTTTCATTGTGAGCGCTAGGGGCATTGAAGCCAATCCAGCTCAGACCACTGCCCTGAGAGAGGTCAAGGCTCCTAGAACGAAGAAGGAATTGCAAAGTCTCAATGGAAAGGTTGCTGCTTTGAGTCGGTTTATTTCCAAAGCTACTGATAAATGCATTCCATTCTTTGATGCTCTGAAGAAAGGAAGGAAAAACTTTGAGTGGACTCCTGAATGTCAAAAAGCATTTGATGAGTTGGTTCGACATATGGAAGTGCCTCCGATACTTTCAAAGCCTGACAGTGGTGAAGTTCTCTTCGTATATTTGGCAATTTCGTCTCATGCTCTCAGTTCAGTGTTGGTACGGGAAGACGCAAGGATTCAACGCCCAGTCTATTATATCGGCAAAAGATTCACTGGGGCAGAAATGAACTATTCAAGGTTGGAAAAGCTCGCCTATTGTTTGTTGATCGCATCATGGAAATTGAGGCCGTATTTCCAAGCTCATCCCATCAAAGTCCTCACTGATCAACCTCTTAAGCAAGTCCTATTCCGTCCTGAGACTTCGGGCCGTCTTTTGAAATGGAATATTGAACTCAGCCAATATGACATCACTTACCATCCCCGAAAAGCAATCAATGGACAAGCTTTGGCAGATTTCATCGCAGAATGTACGGATAAGGGTGATAGTGAGGAAGAAGTCACTGATAGCATCCCAATCCAATGGAAATTGTATGTCAATGGCGCAAGGAATGATTACTGTTCCGGAGCAGGGGTTGTCCTTGAAACCCCAGAAGGGCGATCGCTATGTTATGCGCTGAGACTAGAATTCCCTTCGACAAACAATGAAGCTGAATATGAAGCTCTCATCGCTGGTTTAAGGATCGTTAAAGAACTGAACATCAAGGCATTACAGATCTTCAGTGATTCTCAACTTATTGTTTGCCAAGTCAGGAAGGAATTTCAAGCTAAAGGAAGGAATCTACCCGCCTATTTATCAAAAGCCTGGGAGCTCCTACGAGATTTTGACCGTTATTCAATAAACCATATACCCCGAGAAGAAAACATGAAGGCGGATTCTCTCGCAAAGTATTCGAGTACTGGTGAAGCTCAACTATTGGGATTAGTTCCCGTTGAAGTCTTGTCAGCTCCAAGCACAAATGAAATGGATGTTGATTGGATTATGAATGTATCCCAAGAGCAAGAATCATGGATGACTCCGATACTTGAATATCCACTCAATGGTTCTTTGCCAGAAAGTTCAAAAGAACGACAGAAGCTGATGAGGAAAGCCTCCAGATATATAGTTCAAGATGGTCGTTTGTACAGACGAGGATTTTCAATGCCATTACTCCGATGTGTGACAAAGGAAGAAGCTAAGACAATTCTGACTGAAGTACACGGAGGGGAATGTGGGGATCATACAGGTGGTCAAACTTTAGCAAAGAAAATCCTTCGTTATGGATACTTTTGGCCAGAAATTAGTCAGGATGTTGCTGACTATTCCCGAAAGTGTGATAAATGCCAAAGATTCGCTAAAATTCCTAGAGCACCTTCCACTGAGCTAACACAAATGGTCAGTCCATGGCCGTTTGCTATCTGGGGAATAGATCTCATTGGGCCTTTGCCGACTGCCAAATCGGGGGTTAAATATGCTATCGTTGCTGTTGATTACTTCACTAAATGGGCTGAAGCCGAACCATTGGCTACTATTACCTCTAAGAAAATGATAAGTTTTGTGACTAAAAATATCATTTGCAGGTATGGTGTGCCTCAGAAGATAATCACAGACAATGGTACTCAGTTTGAAAGTGAGGAATTCCAAGATTTCTGCAAACGATTCAAGATCCGAAAAAGCTTCTCAGCAGTGGCTCATCCGCAGGCAAACGGGAAAGTGGAAGCAGTAAACAAAATCATCAAATCGACCATCAAAAAGCAGCTAGAAAAAGCAAAAGGTGGTTGGGTCGATAAGTTACCGCTTGCACTGTGGGCATACATGACCACTCACAAAACTGCGACTGGGCATACTCCATTTTCATTGGCATACAGATCAGAAGCGATGATTCCAGTGGAAACTGAAGTCCCCTCACACAGAAGGATCCATTTTGATCAAAATGAGAATGAAAAATTGCAATTAGAAGCACTTGACCTCCTCGATGAAAGAAGAGAAGAGGCTAGACTTAGAATTGCAGCTCACTAGCAAAGAATAGCCAGGCACTTCAATTCCAAAGTTCGTCAGCGCAGCTTTGAAGTTGGGGACTTAGTCCTAAAGAGAATTATGACAGCCATAGGTGTGTTTGGGCCAAACTGGGAAGGGCCATATGTTATAGGCGCGAAACTCCTTGATGGCACATTCAAACTCACAACTGTCGAAGGAGAACCAATCCCAAGGCTTGGAACAGCAATCATTTGCGTCCCTATTTTAATTGAAAGCATTGCTGAAATGTTGTAAAAAGAATTACGAATATATGATTCTTGTATTGAAAGCAATTGTAAAGCAAGTGAATAATGAAAAGCTATAAAGTGAATGTAGGCCCAGCTTTTGGCCGAACCACTATAAATCTTGTGTTCTCTACTATTATAAACTGCTTTGTTTTATTTCGACATATAAAATACGTTAACTGTGTTACTAAAATGTCGATTTAATAATGCAGGCCACAAAGACAAAGCTTACCCATCGCAAGACCAAGCGATCGCCGACATCACTTAGCAAGCAAACATCAAACCATTCAAAATTTCCATACTCAAATCCTACAAAAGAAGTGCTTCGAACAAAAGTTAGCAATGTGGATGGAAGTGGACCATTTCTAACTAACTGCAAATGTTTGAACAAATAAACAATCAGTTAAATAGCGACACCACCAACTCGCTTAACTATGAAGTATATTTCTTTGGATAAGAGAAATTATTGGCAACTAAAAGGTTATGACACTTGCAAAAGACAACGGGGATCGCCAACATGAATAGATGACAAAGAGACATGGGCGAGCAAGCATCAATCAGCAAAAGACCTCTTCGGAGGCACAACTCTTCGGAGGATAAAGACCTCGAGCGGGCCTAGCCAGAAAAAGAGAGATCTTTCTCGATACAAATTTGCGGAATGATCGGTCAATACACTCCCGTGAATCCGTCCAACCGAGAGAAAGAAACTCCAAACTTCCAAGCAAAAGCCCTACTCAGAGGCACACGTTTCACCGAGATTGAAATAAAACTTCCAGGTGTTGAAACGTGAAAAGCCCTCTTCGGAGGCCCATTTCACCACAGTTGAAATGCCAAAAGACCTCGAGCGGGCCAAACCAGAAAAAGATAGATCTTTCTCGATACAAAGTTGCGGACTGATCGGTCGATACACTCCCGTGAATCCGTCCAACCGAGAGAAAGAAACTCCAAACTTCCAGGCAGTAACCTTACTCAGAGGCACACATTTCACCATGATCGGTGATACACTCCCGTGAGACGAAATGTGAAAAGCCCTCTTCGGAGGCCCGCTTCCCAGCGAATAGGGAAAAATAAAAGCCTCTCCCAAGGGGCAGAAACAAAAAGACCTCTTCCCAGAGGCACAATCAAACAAAAAAGACCTCTTCCTAGAGGCAGAAACAAAAAGACCTCCTCCTAGAGGCACAATCGAACATAAAGACCTCTTCGGAGGCACACGTTTTACCGAGATTGAAATAAAACTTCCAGGTGTTGAAACGTGGAAAGCCCTCCTCGGAGGCACAACTCTTCGGAGGCACACGTTTCACCGAGATTGAAATAAAACTTCCAAGTGTTGAAACGTGAAAAAGCCCTCCTCAGAGGTACAACTTTTCAAAGAAGCATTTCGTCAGAAACGCAAAGCAAAGATCAGAAAGCCCTTTACTGAGGCATAATAAAAAAAAAAGCCCTCTTCAAAGGCACACTTTAACTTTCAAAGGAAGGATGATTCACCTATTCTGGAAAATACTCTTCTTCAAAAAAGAAGTTAAATTGCCCTTCAGAGGCCCGCTTTACCACATAGAAGAATTCACTTGGTAAATGTGTGTATGGACAAAAGAAAAAGTGATATCTTCAAAGGATAAAGCGTAAAAAAAAAATTCATATGGAGGGAGCTGTATTCTATTTTTAACAAGATAATATTCCTCCAAGTATGGAATAATTATTCTCCAGAAAATAAGAGTACAAATCCCCTCAAAGTATAAAATATTGCAACGAGCTTATGGTATAGGGGCAACAAGGTATAGCTACATTGGTAAAAATTACGCTCGAACGACATACCACAAGCTCACTGCAATATCATATAAAGTAACTTGTACGAAAATGAATAGTAAATGCATTCTCAGATACAGACAGGAGTTTGTACAAACAAAAAGAATCATTTTATTCAATACTGTCAAAACATTGTACAGGTACGGGTTTCAAAATAAAAAGAAAAAGAAAAGAGGAGGCCGGTACCCGCACAATCTCCGGCCAGTACATGCAAAAAGAAAAAATTAAAGATAAATCGAAGCATGACCCCTTACTTCTTCTTGCCACCACCCTTAGAGCCTTCATCTGACCTAATAGGCAGCTTTTCAGGACGGCTTGGGAGAGTCGGGGATGAAGGAGAAAGGGTTACTGCCGGATCAACTTTCGTTTCCTCTTCAGAAACAAGAATGCCTTTCCTTCTCTTCTTCGAAGTGGCATGCTTCCTCATTCTCCTTGAAGAAGACTCACTTCCCTGAGTTACGAGAGCAGATAATTTTATGTTATCAGAAGTGGTTCGCTCCGGAGACTCATTGCCTTCTCCAAGCCCTTCTCCCCCATGTTCTTGAGAAGCAATAGGATCATCTAAGACATGAAGAGCTTCTATTTGCTCCTCTTGTGACCCGGGTTGAGAGGCGGACGGAGGAGTGACCTGGAGAACCGAAGAAGGAATAATTGGAGGAGGGGAATTTTGGATAATGCTCGATGCTTTCTCTACAGAAGAAAAGAAGTTAAAGTCAGTAAAGAGAGGAGATAAAGGCTCATCGAGGTTCAGGAAATAGTCGAGAAGCTCATCGAACTCATAAGAAGCAAATGAGCAGTCTACTTGGGCAAGATTAACAATAGAGTTACCTGGAGAAGTCGGCTTCCTGATATCAACCTCATAAGCCTGTGCTTCGGCGCTCTCTTCGCCTTCATCTCTACCCTGTATACTTGTGATCTCTGTTGTAACTTTAGCCAGGGATGGAGAATGAGAACTAGAGCCAACAATGTCGATTTCGGCCGAAGGAGAAGGCTGGACTGGAATAGTTGAAGTGGTTTTTCCTAACCGTTCCCCTTCTTCCATTTCAGCTCTTAACTTTGCAAGTTGTTCTTTTCCCTTGGCGAGAGCAGCGCGAGCATCTTCATCCAAGTAATGCTCCTCAAGAGCTGATTCGGCATAGCCAGCACCTTTACCGCCAAGCATGTCAAGTGCAGCCTCCCACACTTCAGCCAGTGTAACTTCATATTTGTGGCCTAGAAAGGCGAGATTACCGTGCCCCAAGATACTGTGCAGGTAAAAGTAAAACAGTGTCGAGCTGATGCTGGTCTTCGTTGCCTCATGAGATTCTTCAGCTGCAATTTTACCGGCAATGGCCTCATCACGCTCTCTTTCAGTCTTGGAAAGTTGAAGCTTTAGCATTTGAATTTCCGCCTCCTGAGAGTTGACTTTCTCCCGTAACTCTGTAACCTCAGCATGATACCTTCCCGCTGTTTTCTGCTCAGCTTCAAGTTGTGCCTCGGCATGTCGCTGAGCGGCGTGAGCATCGCGAACTTGCTTTTGAAGTACTTCTTCTTTTTGAGTATATGTGGTAGAAGAAGTAGCAAGCTCTTGTTTAAGTTCCTCAACTTTCGCTTCAAGATCTTCATTGTAAGTAGTGATGCTCCTCATTTCGGTATCATGCTGCTCAAGAACCTTCTGCCATTCGGCCTTATCATTCTCCATAGTAAGCATGGCCTCTATATTCGCACGGTTGACCCTTTGAAGCTCGTCAACAAGCTTTTGCCAGTTCGACATCCTTTCAATATCAAGCCTGACGGCATCGAGATTTCGCAGCATGGCAGGCTTGTCAATAGGGACCAAGTCAAGATCGAACCGCACTCCCTTTAGGCACCAGTGCGGGAACCGGCTTTGCAGAATAGCCGGGCCTGAGCCAACTTGGAATTTAGGCCTGCTGATTATTGTCTGAATGTCTGTCTTCCCGAGAGCAGGAGAGCCAGAAGGAATGTCAAGTGAGACGGGGGCAGTGACCTTTTCAGGAGTTGTAGAAGCATGCTTTTCACCGTGCCGGGCACGCTTGCTTGGGTCCTCAACTATGTGGCTTTTTCCCCGATCATCGTGCGACTTTCTCTTGTGAGAATCGTCACCTCTCTGGGAAGAATCATGGTGCTCCTCCCTTTCTTTTCTCTCATAACGCTCTTCTTGAGCCCTCCTCTCCTGAGATTTTCGGACGGCTCTCTCTTCATCGGTTTCTCTGTGAACGGGAAGGTAGCGCCTATAATCATATTGACTACGCCTCCCATAGCGCTGAAAGTCGTCATAGTAAGAGCCGCTGCGTCCCATCGGAGAATCTGAAATAAAAAAAGAGACAATTCTTAAAAGCCTTCAGAGAAAAGAAGTGTAACTTTAGAATCTTCAAAGTATAAAGAATCAGGTGTATGAAAATGCCGAAAGATTCTAAGTGTGTGTGATTTGCAAGCTACGCGCATAAAACCACGAACCACTCTTTGATTGCGGAGTAATCGTGGGGGTGGTAGTTAACGTCAACTCTTGGGTCGACGGAGCTTGTTGCAAAGAAGAAGTCGCTTCCACTACTGAAGAAGAAACCCAAGTAGTGACAGGGTCGTCATTAAAGATCTCCTGTGAGGTGGCAAAGAGGTCGCTCAACCCTTCGAAAGTGTCGTCCCCGCTCTGCCTAACAGGGCTTGTTTTCCTGGCTTCTTCGCCAGACTTCTGCGAACGTTGGGGAGATCCCTGAGGCTCTTTTTCCTCAATAACTGGGGCAAGTGTGAATTTGCCAGATGACCCCGCAACATCGACAGTAGTAGAGCATTTCACTAGAGAAGCTTCGGAAGCGGGATCTTTTGGTACGGGTGCGTCAGAAGAAACCAGGGCATATGACGCTCTAGCCGAGGAGTCTGGGATCTCATGAGGATGTGTAGATCGAGAGATGTGTAAAAGTCTGTACTGATGCAAAAGTTCATCCCTCAACAAAAATTTTATACTTCTCTCTTCCGCGGCCACGGCACTCAGTCTTTCAAAAACTTGCTTATGGATTGGGTCTCTAGAAGGGAGAGGAAGTGCTGAAAAGAGCAAAGAATGAAATTAGCAATTGATAATTCAGATCTCGAAAAAAGTTTGGAAATGGAGAAAATAGAAACAGGTAATCTTACTTCCTACTCTCCAGATGGCATAAAACCCTGGGGGGCAGCGAGCAAAGAAAAACTGATTCAGAAATCCATGAACACTTTCAGTAAGATCAGAAATAAGCTTGCGGTTTCTAGCACTTCTCATAATAATAAGGGAAGGATGGTCTTTACTCTTTGCAAACGAGAATAGGTAACGAATTTCTTCAAAACTCGGCAAGCGATCAAGAGTTCTCCTAAACAAAACACACAACCCCATCAAGATGGCATAGCCGTTAGGATGAAGTTGGAATGGAGAAATTGTCAACCGGAGGAGAAGGGTTCGAAGGAAGTCGTTAAAAGGAGAAATCGCCCCGCTTAAGCACATTTGATGGTTGACTGCAACAAAACCGTGGGGAGGACTGTCGGCAGTATCATTCGGTCCGGGAAGTAGAGCATCATTTTCAGCAAAACCAAATTGTGTACGTAGCTGAATAAACGCTCTTGGAGTTAGGATAGTCGGAGTTCTGTCTGGAGGATTCTCTATGGGAAAAGCTATCGGGAAGGTCTCTTCAGCTTGAGCTACCCCTTCTTCTTCTTGGTGGGAAGTCATTCTACACAAACCACTGGATATTCAAACATGAAGGTGCACGTTTCCTAAAGTGTGTGGAGTGTTGTGTGAAATCAATCAAGCAATAAGCAAATGTAATTGGAATAAAAACTAGCAAGTATTTGTCAGTTATAAAGTCCAGAGTTCATTGTTTTAATATGAAAGTGTAATGTTGATGCCAACAAATCAGTTCAAGTTAGCGATGCTTTGCATTAATACTTCACTTTAGTTGATTGGTTCACAGCATTTCATACAGTGTATTTAAGTTGATTACTTTATGTCGACTAATCTGTCATTTGATGTGGACAGTCAATGGCAGTATATTCGCCTTGGTTTTTGCGATTGTTGTTTTCAGCAGGTTGTTAGCCTATGAGTTAATGTGGTCTGTGGAATAAGGCGGCAAAATTAAAATAATCCAGGATTTAAGCAGTTCAGTCCAGTAGACTAAGTTAAGAATTCAAATTGGAACTATGCTTTCAAGTGAGAACTCGAGTTGGGCATCCGAGTATTAACTCGGCGGCGACCCAAGGAGTCTCTCGCAAATGAAGATTAAGTTTCTAATTCATCAGACCAGTGGCTATTTAAGTTGTAAGAAGTAGGAAGGGTAAAGGCTCCGGTTCAAAAAGTAGTGTGAAATTCCCCAAGGGTTAACTCGGCCACAGTTTAAGGGTTAACTCGGCCATGGTTTAAGGGTTAAGTCGGCCAACGGTTTAAGGGTTGGATCGGCAGAAGATTAGGTCAGCAGTTTTCTCCCCCAGTGGTTAACTCGGCCACGATCCAAGGATTAGGTCGGCCAACGGTTAGGTCACCCAAAATCACTGGGTCATGTCCAAGTCAGTATCTCATTCCCTTCAACCCATTAACCCGCTAGCCGCTCCATCCACAAAAAAAACCCTCACTCCATTCACGCTGTCTCATTCATGATATCGGATCATCCACTAAGTCAGTTAAAAATCACCCAAATTCAATGCTTAACCATCTTAACGCAAATCAAAAGTCAGTTGGCCCGGAATGTTGCAACCCATCGACGTCATCTCGTTAATCATTTAAAGCCGAATCAGACTAATTCAGGTTCAACAACTATCAGTGTAACAAGATTCATGACGAAGCACTGCGCGAGGAGGTGATTTAAGATTCAAAGGTGGAATCCGAGAGTCAGTGGCAGTAAAAGATCGGGAAAGGAGCAAGACCACTTACGCAATGTAATGGAAAGGATGGATTGTTGATCAACTAGCTTGGAATCGCCTTCAGAAAAAGTGAGAAGTCGTCAATGGCAGAAAGGGATGATAAAGAAGTAAAGTGAGAAGGAAGAGGCGACTGGGCAACTTATATAGAAGGTAGGGGAGAAGCTTGAAGGACGAGCGAGTTAACAAGCCTCTTTGACTCGTTCACGACTCAGGGACTAGATCGAAGCACACGACTCATGACTTAAGCATGTACTTCGAGGGGCAATTGTTAACTCTAATGTTCAGCGACTCAAAAAGGCTACCGACTCAACATAGATACCGACCTAACGGTCTAAGGAGATTGCCGACTTAACTGGTTGCCGACCTAACTGCCTTAAAAGAGATGCCGACTCAATACCCTGACAAGGTTGCCGACCTAACATGAGTGCCGATCTAACTATCTAAGACTTAACAGGAATGCCGACCTAAGGCCAAAAAGGGATATCGACTTAAGAGAGGTGCCGACTCAATGCTTTGATAAAGTTACCGATCTAAGTTTTGACAGGGTTGCCGATCTAAGATGGATGCCGGTCTAGCTGCCTAAGCCTTAAGAAGGATTCCGACCTAGGTTACTTGAGGGGGATGCCGACCTAATGCTTTAACGTGTGTACCAACCTAAGACTTAAGGAACGCCGACCTAAAATAGCTACCGACCTAAGTCGCAGCCGACCTATGACCAATATTAAGTCGGTCACGACCTAAGCAAAGGAAGGTAAGTTCAATGCAGCTACTTGGCACAGTGGCCTCTTAACTCGTACACGATCCAGGACTTACCAGTTGGGCCGTGACTTGCGACTTACCAAGTTAACTCGTCCACGACCTAAAGCCACTGAATATAAGCCCGATGCCATAAAACTGAGAAGAGGTTGTGTTGACTCGGAGGCGACCTAGGACTTGTGCAGACGAACCCATGTGAAACCGTGAAGGGGCCAGATGAATCGGCCGCGACCTACCTTAGACCGGCCACAACTTACCTTAGACCGGTCACGACTTATGACCTAAGGGGGGGATTTCCCCTATAAATACCAACCTACCTCAAGCATGAATGGGACTTTTGGCCAATCTCTTCAAGCGCTAATACTCTGCTGAATTCTTGACTCACTCAACACTTCCAGTTCGAAAGGCATCTCAACTAACTTCGTGGGAAAATCTAACGCAATCTACATGGATTCGAAGAATTCTTCTCCGTCAAAGTTCTAGTTGTTTGTCTCATCAGAATTGTAATTGAAGATTGTTGTAAAGTTGTAATTGATTCAACAATAAAGAGAATTAAAGTGGACGTAGGCTTACCTTAAGCCGATCCACTATAAAAACTGTAGTCTTTTCTGCTTTCTCTGTGATTTTTCTACTTGTTTTTAGTTCCCGTGTTCACGGGTGGTGCTTTCGCTCAACTTTAATCTACGCCGGGGTGTTAGCGTCTGATTTTTACGTTAACATCTTTTAAAGACAGATTGAAAATGAATATTAGAAATCGATTTGGACATCGTATATTCATAGATATTTTGCAATTGTAAATTCACTATGGAATTTATAAAAGGAAGGGAAATTTGTTTAAAAATAAACGTTGATTTATTTTTGAAGTGTGGGAATTAATTTACGGATTTGGAACGTAAATATAAAGTAAATCGTTAAGGAGTTTTTTAATTGGTTTAAATGAACCATGTTGAAATGAAAGTATTTCTGCGTAAGGAAATTGTTTGAAATTTGTTCTGAAAAGTGGTAAAGATGAAAAGTGATTTAAAAATTGTTTTCAAATGGTTGAAGTATGGAAAATATATATCTTGTGAAGATATTTTTGGAAAATAAATAATTTGGAAAAATTATTTGGAATCTGGTGATGTTGTGCATATCCATTTATAGTTCAATAACCGACTATCAATATTTAACCTTGAATGGGTATTTGTTGTGATTTGCTTGAATTTGAGTGCCACACTTATTTTTGAATAAGGCTCACTTTTCGGGTTAGCCGGGAAAGGACCTTGGGGTCGTATAACCCATTCCGAATATGTCATACGTCGTTGTGGATTGTATTTGAAGACCGGTGTTGAAGACTGGATATTTTTGAAAACGAAAGGATTGCCGTCGAATGTCTCTGCACCGAATGGCCCCGGTATAGAGATTCCATATGCGAAGGGAAGTCCGGATGTGATTAGTGAATATCCGGATTACAAGGACTTCTTTGTAAGTGCCTTCGGTTCTGTTCGATCCCGGAACAGACTTGTGTGGATTTTATGTCTGACATTGCAAATTGAGATATAAAGCTGATTTCTTTCAAATACATATTTGTTGGTGGCGGAGAATTTATTCTCTTAGCATTAACACCCTTCTCTGAGACGTACGAGCTCAGAGGTTATGTAGTTGTAGGTTATTAGTAATATACTCCCAATTTGGTTGTGTGATATGCTAAGTGCTGTTGAGCATTTGTTGAATCAAAGCACAACTTTTGTATAAAGCGTAGCTTTGTGGACGAGCCTTCGTCTGACCTCACACTCCGGAAATGGTCAAAACAGGAAGGATGCGGCAAGGTTATTAGGGGGTAGCACCCCTTTAGTGTATGTGATTCCTTCTGGATAGAGGTGGTATCATGGTATAGAGCCCAGACACTTAACCTATGTTGTTGCTGCAAATTTATTGCTTTGTGCTTGTTGGAAATCGAGGTTCCTCGGATATAGATCGGTTACGATCGGGGGATGGCATATTCGTGTCAGTAGTTACCCAGTTAGGGGTAACCCGGCCTTGTGTTGGCAGAGATCCGGTTAGGTTCTCGGGACGTCATTCCAGAGGCGTACCCATGTGGCAATGGGAAGTTCCTTAGCCTGACCATTTGTTGGAAATCCAAAGAAACAATACGAACCCTGTACGGTTTTAGTTGTATAACCTACCATGGAATGTGGCGGTAACCTGCTATTGAACATGGTAGCTATAGTAGGCATAAGTTCGGAATGCCTATGCTGGCTAAGATTTATATCTTTACTTTCGAAATGATTTTTTTCTACACTATGCACTAGTAATAATATCAAATGTTTTTTAATGCGTATCAAGCATCTTTGACTATCATAAGGAGAAATCTCCTCCGATTCCGCGTTTGCATTATATGTGTGTGCGGAAGGCCGTATGGTAGTTTCATTTTTTAAAAGCGTTGCGAATCTATTTTAAAATTATCCAGTACTTTGTTTTAAAAATAAATTGTTTTAGTTCTCACACCAGTCACATGACTGTCTCGGAGTTTATTGTTTTCCTTCCTAAACTCTGGGTGCCCACAAATTTCCACACGGGCAGTCAAGGGTCAGGTTTATCTGGATATTCTGGAATTCAGGAGTTGCTGGAGGCAAGCTAGATGGCATGGCGTATTCACTAGTATATATAATTTCTTTTCCGCTGTTTCTTGTTGTTTGTTGTTGTTGTTGTTGTAAACTCTGATAGTATAATGTAATTTGATGTAATGTAATAACTGGTATAGTTCTTTGTTTAAAGATTATTCATTTATCTATTATATGTTGTTCCGCTGCGATTGTGAGATTCTGATAATGTTCTGCTGTTTTCTTTCTGTTCCGTTCTATCTTTGCTCTCTTATTTTATCTTTTTCTTTTTTTTAAACCCTAAGAATTCGTATTTCCGTTCATCTTGAGTTAATCAATGGAGATTAGTGTCTATTCAAGGATTATGATTTGCGGGTCCTTACATTTGATATCAGAGCATATGGTTAAGCGACAACCAGGGCTCTGTTGGGTATTACTCATTAGAGATAGAGTCAGTAGTACTCTAGAATGAGTTTGAGTGTAATAATAGCTATGAGTGCGTATTTGTTAGTGAATATAAAATTGTTTTATATTGTGATGATTGGTTTGTTGAGTGGTATATGGATTCTGGTTAATATGAGTAATTAACGTTGTTGATAGGGATCTCTAAACACTTGTATAGAACAATTCGAAACGATATTGTTTTAAATTGGGTAAATGAAATAATTTTTACCTTGATTATGTTATATATATAAAGGGATAATTTTTTTTCTTCAGAATTATTAAAGTGTATATAAGTTAATTGTTTGGTTGATTAAAAATGTAAGAAAATATATAAGTTAATTAAAAGTTGTTTGAATAATTTAAATAAAAGAATAATTGTATAAGCAAATGAATTATAAGTATGAAATTATAATTAAAGTGATTTACAATTGTGAAATAAATAAATAAATAAATATATATATATATATATAAGAAGTGAAACTATATGAATATATTTATGAATATGAGTTGTAAATAAATAAAAAAATGAGTTTGAATAAGTGATGAAATTTGACTTTGGTAAAGGTTAAATAAAATTTATTTTAGAATTGGAATCTGAATTGGATTTATAAGTAGAAATTTAAGTTAAGTAAAGCCATATAATGTTTAAATGAAATATAACTTAAGTGATGTTGAATGAAGTTGATTTTTGTATCGAAGTAAAATAATAAAGTTAAGTGATAAATATGAACTTGAGTTATGTAATGAAATTGAACTTTTGTGGTTAAATGAATTAGTAATTGAATTGAATGAATGAATTGAATGTTAATCAATTAAATGTATATAATTGATATGAAATAATGAATGTAAGTGTAATTCATTAAAGCTAATTAAAAGCGATGAGCCAAAATGAATGTAATGAATATAAGCAAAGGAATTTGGTTGTAATTAATATACATTGGTTGAAATATGATTGTTAGTTGATTGTATATAATTCATTAAGTATTAATGAAATGGAATTAATGAAATTGAAAGCTAAAGTAATTGAAATCCAATTGGAAGTTAAGTGAATCTTAAATTGAATTGAATTTGATTTGGAAGTGAACCAACTTGAATATGAATTAGTGAATATAAACTAATTGAAAATGAATGTTAGTAAAAACATCCACTGTTAATAAATCAAATTTGATTAAATTGAAAACCCATTTCATTGAATATTAATGAGAATATGAATGAATATTTATTGGTTATGGATGTTAGTTGAATGCTATTTGGATGATAGTTGGTTGATGGTTGAATATATTGCTTTTACTGCATTTGCTATGTTGGCATATATAGTTATTATGTTGCTATATGTTGTATATCGATACTATTATCTATTTACATGTTTCTCATCTGTTTGTTGAGTGTTTAGTAGGTGCGGATCGCGTTTGCTTCGCATTGGAGCTCGCTTTTGCGCTATATTAGCCGTATAAGCTCGCTAATAAAATATAAGGTACATATCTCGGATTAAATATCGTACTTTTACACTTTTTTCCCTGCGGGATGCCTCATCACTTGATGAGATGTATAATTGTGATATATATACTGTCATTTTTTTTTCGGATCGAGCCGCGTAATGGAGACTCTGGCGAATTTTTCCGAAAATTTAAGGAGTTAGAATATTTTTGAGAAAATTGGGAAATTTTTGAAAACTAAGTTGGATTTGAAAACTTAGTAAAATTTTGTAAGAAGTTTAACTATGGATTTTGGGAAAGTTAAACACTTAAGAGATTTGTAAAAATCTAAATTGAACTGTTTGTTTTGAAAAATTAATGGATTATGTAACTTTTTCTTGCTTGGTAATTTCGAGGACGAAATTCTTTTAAGGGGGGAAGTTTGTAACGACCCAGAATTTCTATTAATTAAAATTTATATATTTAATTAATTTTAAATATTAATAAGTGAAATTTATAAGTCGAATAAATTTTATTTCGAATAATTGGATTAGATTGGATAATTTAATCGATAATTTAATAGTTGAAATTACAGAAATAATTGAATAACGGGTTAAATATGATTGAAATTGATTTGTAAAATTTTATTTTATCATATTGGAGTTAGAACGATGTTTTAGAACTTTTAAAATTGAATTTAAAGTTAATTTGTGAAAATTGAATATTTTAATATTTAATTGACGAGTTAAAATAGCCATTTTTCAAACAGTCTCGGATTTTGACGAAACCGGTTTCACCGGATCCGTAATGTGATATTATTATGGTTTCAAATTTCGTGTCAATCGGATTTACCGTTTGTCCGTGGCAAACTAGAACGCCTAGAAATTTGATTAACCGATTTAATTTTAAATCGATCATTTATTGCCGTAACTCGCACAGATGATCGAATTGGCCTTCGAAACATATTCCATTGTGTTTGGAATGCAGGGTAAACCTTAGGAACGCCAACCGGCACGCTTCGTTTGGAGTTCGGAAATTCCGGGATGAATAGTGTTCGTCGTTTTTTCTATAAAAGGACCTAGATTTTCTAATTTGCAACACAACTAAAACCCTAGCCTTCTTCTTTCAAGCCGCCGCTTCTAGGCTATCAATGGCCGAAAAATACTCTCCTTCTCTCTCTGATTTCTCCAAATCTATTCAGTTTCATCAAAAATGTTTAACTACAAAGTCGTAGATGACGATGAGCTCGTCAAATCCAACGGCGGAGATCGTTTAACTCGAAGTGGATTGATGGCTATTTGCTCGTGAACGCCATACGTTCGAGCGTGGTTTTCTAGGCCATAGGGGGGCCGAGCTCTACACGGTTCTGACCAAAGGTAGCTTGTGTGACGAACTTTGGAATGGCATCAGCTGATCAACTTCTCGAAGCTCGTGTGGGTCGCGGCATCAAACCCTAGATACGACAATTTTGGGTTTCGGTCGCGTGCAGTAACGTGGGGGAGGAGAAGAAAGGGAGCGGCTGTGATCTGCAGGTGATGGGATCAACGGCTATGATGCAAATTAGGTTTAGAAATATGAAAGAATTTTTTAAATTTAAATGTTTTAAATTCATGTAACTTTAAAAATTCATATCTTTTTCATACAAGGTCGAAAACGCACGAAACAAGTTGCGTTGGGTTCGTATGGACGAATACTACGCTATGGAACTTGATTGGAGTCATTTGGAGTTAGTGAAAATTTCGGGTAAAATTAAACGCTCGTTTAATTTTATTCGAAATAAAAGCTGAAACGAAATTGAAAGCGAGGTGAGAACTTCTCACTCAATCGAATCGGTTTCGATTTTAATTTTAAATAGTTAGATTTAAAATTCTTGATTGTATGTTTGAATGATGATTGTTATATATTGATTGTTAAAATAGACATTATACGCCGTTAGTAAGCTGAGGTTATTTATTAAAAACATATACCGCGAATATTTCACAGTACAGTGAAATTTGTATTATATATGTACTTGGAATTGATTTCCCGCATTATATAGCGGATGAGACCCTATTGCGCCGCCTATTAAGAGGATAATATTTTTATAAATCCCATATACTGCGATAATTCCATACTGGAACGGAATTGGTATTGTGCTAACATCTTTGGATGCAGGGAGACAGGTTGGAGGGATCCAACTGGATTCCTCACCAGTACTTATTTGATTATAGATATTTTGATATTTGTTGATTATCATATATAGATATATGATGTCGTTGTTGTCGTGATTGACTATTTGGTGTGTAGCATCATTGGGCCAATTTTGGAATTTTAAAAGGATTTTTAAAGTGATTTTTGAAAGTATACGTTTATAAAATATTTTTGGAATTGATTCATTTTAAATAAATAAACGTTATAATTTTAATGTTATAAAAATTATGATTTTTGAGAAAGATAGTTAAATGTTGATTTTTGAAATATGGGGTTAATGATTTTATAAAATAGTCTAAATCGGGATTTTTGAATTTATTGTAAAAAAAGTTCAAACATAGGATTTATAAAATTTGATTATTTTATGAATCAAAATGATGAAATTATAAAGGAGTTTAAAGACGTTTTAAAATAATAATGTAAATTGATTTATATAAAAGATTTATAAATTGATATTTATAAATTAAAATATTTGAATTATAAAACGAGTTTTTATAAGTGTTAGAATGAAGTGTAAATAAATTTCATAAATGAATGAAATTTATAGAATTATAAACGGTGAAGTTATAAATGGAATTTTATAAGCAGTAGATTTATAAAATTTGTAAAGTTATTAAAAGAATAGTTTTGGATAAATAAATGAATCTTATAAGTTATAAGATTTATAATTTGGGAAGTTTAAAAGAATGATTTTATAAACAAATAAATTATAAGTATTTAACTTATAATATGAACTTTTGGTGTATAATTGAGTTATAAGTTGAAATAGGTTAATAAAGGAGGTTTATAAAAGGAAGTTGTTATAAAATAAATAGAAATGGAATTTATAAACATTGTTTTATAAATCTGCAAACGACTTATTTTGATAAGTAAATTGTTATAACTTATTAATGGAGTTATATTCACGTTTTAGACAGTGAATAATCCTTTAAAATAAAACGTATAAAAATGATGAAATTGGTTAACGAAGTATATTCACGTTTATGGATAGTGAATAATATGTTAAAGAAAACGTTTTGGATGTGATGTTTTAAATAGAATTAAAACAATCTAACGATGTTTTTAAAATGTGTTAAGATTCGAAACCATAGATTTCAACATCCATTGTTGAAATAGACGTTTTCAAGAAATAGAAGAAAATGGTGGACTATAACACTGTTGTTATAATAAATGATTTCCGAAAGGAAATGTTTTGTATAGTATTGGGATTCATACATCTATTTTAATTTCGAATCCCTATACTAGTGATTTTGGGTTGTCGTAACGATGTTTTACGCAACATTCGTTTTGGCCCAAATAAATATGTTTAAGATAATGATTTCCTTAAAGAATGAAATATATACTTAATTTCGATTTAAGTATATTGAATATTTTCCAAGTGTAGAAAATAAAAAGATTTGTGAATTACTTATTAATTAAGTATGGAAATGTTTTCCAATATGAAGTGAATATTTTGAGATTTTATATTTTAAAGATAAATTGAAAATGAATATTAGAAATCGATTTGGACATCGTATATTCGTAGATACTTTGGAATTGTAAATTAACTATGGAATTTATAAAAGGAAGGGAAATTTGTTTAAAAATAAACGTTGATTTATTTTTGAAGTGTGGGAATTAATTTACGGATTTGGAACGTAAATATAAAGTAAATCGTTAAGGATTTATTTAATTGGTTTAAATGAACCATGTTGAAATGAAAGTATTTCCACGTAAGGAAAATGTTTGAAATTTGTTTTCAAAAGTGGTAAAGATGAAAAGTGATTTGAAAATTGTTTTCAAATGGTTGAAGTGTGGAAAACATATATCTTGTGAAGATATTTTTGGAAAATAAATAATTTGGAAAACTTATTTGGAATCTGATGATGTTGTGCATATCCATTGATAGTTCAATAACCGACTATTAATATTTAACTTTGAATGGATATTTGTTGTGATTTGCTTGAATTTGAGTGCCACACTTATTTTTGAATAAGCGCTCACTATTCGGGTTAGCTGGGAAAGGACCTTGGGGTCGTATAACCCATTCCGAATATGTGATACATCGTTATGGATTGCATTTGAAGACCAGTGTTGAAGACCGGATATTTTTGAAAACGAAAGGATTGCCGTCGAATGTCTCTGCACCGAATGGCCTCGGTATAGAGATTCCATATGTGATGGGAAGTCCGAATGTGATTAGTGAATATCCGGATTGCAAGGACTTCTTTGTAAGTGCCTTCGGTTCTGTTCGATCCCGGAACAGACTTGTATGGATTTTATGTCTGACATTGCAAATTGAGATATAAAGCTGATTTCTTTCAAATACATATCTGTTGGTGGCGGAGAATTTATTCTCTTAGCATTAACACCCTTCTCTGAGACGTACGAGCTCAGAGGTTATGTAGTTGTAGGTTATTAGTAATATACTCCCAATTTGGAAGTGTGATATGGTAAGTGCTGTTGAGCATTTGTTGAATCAAAGCATAGCTATTGTATAAAGCGTAGCTTTGTGGACGAGACTTCGTCGGACCTCACACCCTGTAAATGGTCAAAACAGGAAGGATGCGGCAAGGTTATTAGGGGGTAGCGCCCCTTTAGTGTATGTCATTCCTTCTGGATAGAGGTGGTATCATGGTATAGAGCCCAGATACTTAACCTATGTTGCTGCTGCAAATTTATTGCTTTGTAGTTGTTGGAAATCGAGGATCCTCAGATATAGATCGGTTATGATCGGGGGATAGCATATTCGTGTCAGTAGTTACCCAATTAGGGGTAACCCGGCCTAGTGTTGGCAGAGATCCGGTTTGGTTCTCGGGACGTCATTCCAGAGGCGTACCCATGTGGCAATGGGAAGTTCCTTGGCCTGACCATTTGTTGGAAACCCAAAGAAACAATACGAACCTTGTACGGTTTTAGTTGTATAACCTGCCATGGAATGTGGCGGTAACCTGCTATTGAACATGGTAGCTATAGTAGGCATAAGTGCGGAATGCCTATGCTGGCTAAGATTTATATCTTTACTTCCGAAATGATTTTTTTCTACACTATGCACTAGTAATAATATCAAATGTTTTTTCTAATGCGTATCAAGCATCTTTGACTATCATAAGAAGAAATCTCCTCCGATTCTGCGTTTGCATTGTGTGTGTGTGCGAGAGGCCTTGTGGTAGTTTCATTTTTTAAAAGCATTGCGAATCTATTTTAAAATTATCCTGTACTTTGTTTTAAAAATAAACTGTTTTAGTTCTCACACCAGTCACATGACTGACTCGGAGTTTATTGTTTTCCTTCCTAAACTCTGGGTGCCCACAAATTTCCACACGGGCAGTCAAGAGTAAGGTTTATCAGGATATTCTAGAATTCAGGAGTTGCTGGAGGCAAGCTAGATGGCATGGCGTATTCACTAATATATAGTATTTCTTTTCCGATGTTCATTATTGTTTGTTGTTGTTGTTGTTGTAAACTCTGATAGTATAATGTAACGTGATGTAATGTAATAACTGATATAGTTCTTTGTTTAAAGATTATTCATTTATCTATTATATGTTGTTCCGCTGCGATTGTGAGATTCTGATATTGTTTTGCTGTTTTCTTTCTGTTTTGTTCTATCTTTTCTCTCTTCTTCTATCTTTTTCTTTTTTTTAAACCTTAAGAATTCGTATTTCCGTTCATCTTGAGTTAATCAATGGAGATTAGTGTCTAGTCAAGGAGTACAGATTTGTGGGTCCTTACACTTTTGTTGAACATATATTTGTGGAAATTCTTAACAACGTTAGCGTGGGATTCACTTGAAGTAGCAACATCATAGCCACAATCACAATGATGATCTCTTAGCTAAGAAAATTTTGCTACATTAAATTAAGTCTTATAGAACAAAATATTTTGTTTTCCGCATTCGTAATATACTTATTAAAGTTTTCTAGTCTTTTAATTGGAACGACCATCCATGTCTTACGAATATGATTAATGAGTATTGATGACCCTTCCACGTAAAGAACCGATGGCCTAATAATCATATGTTCATCACATTTCATATAGATTGCATGAATGATTTGTGATTTGCATTAACTGCCAATTTTATAGCTTAAACATCCTTGAAAATGCCTATAATTATGCTAGGACAATAAGGCTCTAACAGAACCAATTACACACTATATCCAGAAAACGCTTAACTATTAAACTAAAATGTGCAGGAAAGTAGTATAAATCTAACCGATGGAAACTTTTTTTAAGCTACAATTTGAGGTCGACACTCTTAAGTGTGAAATGTTGGTAATACGCACAATTTATCAAAAGGTTTTAACTATGAGTGCATAAACTAGTGGGCTAACAATATATTTTTCTTGGGTAGTTTGCTGAAGTTTACAAATCCTGCATGTATAGTAACTCATGCTCTAAATCCTAAGATCTATACATGTCAAAAGTGATCAGTCCATACAAAAAATATAAATGAAAAAGTTTTAATACCTATCAATATTTTAAAAAACACACTTCAGTCAAACAATTGTCATATCATACTTGAAATAGCCAGATGTTAAGTTTAACATAAGAACGGTCATGGTCTTTTGAATATAATATATAATAAACTATATTGCTGGTATTGTAGTATGATCATTAAACCTTAGCTCAAACTAAATTTACTTATTTTAAGTTAGATTTATCAGTTGTTTGATTGATCGATGAGCACTTACTACATCTACTACTATGTAACTAGTTGTATTGTAATGTCTCCTTTTATTTTTTCTACTCTAGTAAAAATGAAATAGTACAAAAATATGTAATCTTTGGTTCTGCTAAATAGAAGAGAAAGATGATGACGAATTACACTACCTGTCACGACCGGGTTTTTTGACCCTCAAAAATCGACACCAACAAGTACACTGTATAACATGCTGAATATTCAAGTGACGAAAATCGTTAGGGTGAAGAAGAAGAAGGGATAGAAGAAGCAGAACAATAACACAGGATCTCAAAATAGCGGCAGAATAATATATAATAGATAAATACAGATCTTTATACAAAAAGAAACTGTAACTGTTAATATACATACAATCATCAAAGTACAACAGTCAACATAGCAATCTGGACAGTTATAATAATTTGTTCTCACAAGTGCCAAATATACAGTTTAAACACATAGTGGAAATAATAAAGTATGTGTAATACTGACGCAGCGGATTAATCAAAATAAACTTCAATCGGTGAAAGTAGCGATCGATGGAATGAAGATACCGAAATGCCCAAATTCGTTGATCCGAAGATATCGAATTCTAGCTATCTCAAACACGTTGATAGCGCACTATACCGTGTTCAAAGATCTACGATTCTTCGTACGTTGATCTAGCGCACTAGATTCCATGAATCGGCTTCAACAAACGTGGATTCGAGCGCACTCGAATGACGTAAGTGGAGATAGGAGATTACACTAAACTACCAATTGAAAGAAAGCACAAAGCAATCAAAGAGAATTTTATTCAAAAGTCAACCTTTTAAAAATGTACAACACACGCGTATTTATAGAAGTTTACAACCCTGGTCCTTGAGTCGTTTGCGACTTACGACTCATTGAGTCGGCATCGACTCATTCCCAAGCACGACCCAACTCCTAAAGGCACAACCTGGACAGCTGCGACTCACCAACACACGACCTAAACGACTCAACTTCAACGCTTTAAGACTCAAGGAAATGCAACAGACAGCGACTCATGACTTATATTACAACACACACATACACGACCCCAAAATGATACGACTTAAGAAAGTATGCGAAATACGACTCAACACAAATTTACATACATGACCGACTCAAGACTTCACCGACTCAACATAGGTCGTGCTCCGCCTCCCACTCAAAGGCTTTATTTGCTGGTACTCTTCCCTGCTCCAGGAAAAGTCGTGTACGACTTATATATAAGTCGTTGAGTCGTGTACGATTCATAGCTATGCAGTTAGGACGTGTACGACTCATCACATCAGAACGATTTAGGCTCCCATCGAGTCGTATTTCCTTCGCATTCTTCTTGTTAAGTCGCAAACGACTTAAAATCATTTCATTAACCCGTAGCTCTTTCTCTCGAGACTCCATGGCCTCCAGTTGAGTCGTGTATGGTTCAACTCCTCCATGTTGAGTCGTGGACGACTCAATCCTTCCATTCGACTTAAAGCTCTGTTCCCTATCTCGTGACAACTTGAGTCGTGTATGACTCATGACTTCTTCTTCTGATCTGTTAAGTCGTGAACGACTTAAACTCCCACTAAGTCGTGAACGACTCATGTCGATAACTTGTAATTTTTCAACCCTGGTCTGAGCTACATCATCCTCCCCTGGTTGAGAAAAATTCGACCTCGAATTTGTAACTTCCTCCACCTCAGATTGTTCATCCCCATAATATGGTACAAGATGCTTAACATTGAATACGTCAGAAGTGTATACGTCCTCCTGTAGCTTCAATTTATAAGCATTTTCATTGATCCGTTTCACAACTTCTACAGGACCAATCTTTCTGGCTTTCAACTTATTATAAGTGCCCACTGGAAAACGATCCTTTGTTAACGCAGCATATACCAAATCACCTTCGTTAAATTCAATATTTCGTCGCTTTAAATCTGCCACTCGCTTATACTTCTCATTTGCTTTCTCCAATCGTTCCTGAACGATTTTATGACATTCAGTCAACTCATCAACAAAATCAGCAGCTCGTTTAACTGTCCCCTTCGACTGTGGTACTACTGCCAAATCCAACGGTCCCCTGGGTAAATTTGAATAAACAATCTGAAATGGACTGTAACCCGTACTACGATTTACGGCATGATTATGAGCAAATTCTGCTTGGCATAACTTCATGTCCCAACTTTTCAAATTATCCTGTACAAGACATCGCAACAAATTTTCCAATGACCTGTTTACAACTTCTGTCTGTCCATCAGTTTGCGGATGATAAGCACTACTAAATTTCAGCTTCGTTCCCACCATCTTCCACAAACTTAACCAAAAGTGACTCAGAAAACGAGTATCCCGATCAGAAACAATAGATTCTGGAAAACCATGCAATCGATACACCTCCTTAATGAATAATTGTGCCACTCGAACTACATCCGCTGTCTTCTTGCAGGCAATAAAATGTGCCATCTTCGAAAACCTGTCCACTACAACAAATATCGAATCATTTCCCCTTTGAGTTCTAGGCAAACCCAAAACGAAATCCATGCTGATATCAACCCATGGCTTAGACGGTACAGGTAATGGCATATATAACCCTGCATTCGTCGTTGTTCCCTTTGAAACCTGGCAAATATGGCATCTCTCCACAAATCTTTCAACTTCTTTTCTCATCGACGGTCAAAAGTAAGATTGAGAAATCAACTGCAATGTACGATCTCTACCCACATGGCCTTCTTCATGCAACTCCTTGATAATTTTCATTCTCAAGCTGCCCTTTGGAATACATAACTGATTTCCTTTAAACAAGAATCCATCAACCAACATAAATTCATCGGTACTCCCATCCTTCACTTTTTCCACATATTTCACAAAGTAAGGATCTTTTTCAATCATCTCTGGCAGTAATTCAAACCCCGTCACTTCAACTTTCAATGTTGTCAGCAAATGACTCCGCCTACTCAAAGCATCAGCCACACGGTTCGTCACCCCCGATTTGTGCTTAACAACAAAGGTAAACTGCTGTAAATATGCAATCCACGATGCATGTCTTGCTGAAATCTTATCCTGCCCCTGTAAATGCTTCAAAGCTTCATGATCAGTATAAAGAACAAATTCCTTCTGAAACAGGTAGTGTCTCCAATGCTTAACAGCTTGCACAACAGCGTAAAATTCAACGTCATATGTATTGTATCTCATCTTTGCCCCTGATAACTTTTCACTGAAATATGCAATAGGTCTCCCCTGCTGACTCAACACTCCTCCAATTCCAACCTTTGATGCATCAGTGTGTAGCTCAAACAACAACTGAAAATTAGGTAAAACAAAAATTGGCGCTGTCGTCAACAGTTCTTTGATTCGTTCAAAAGCAACTCCCGCTTCCTCTGACCATACAAACTGCTTCCCCTTCATGCAATCAGTAACTGGAGCCATCACGCTACTGAAGTGTGGAATGAATCTCCGGTAGAATGACGCTAGCCCATGAAAACTTCTCACTTCCGTAATTGTCTTTGGCTGTGGCCAATTCCTGACTGCTTCAACTTTATTCTGATCAACTTGAATACCTTCTCCTGAAACAACATAACCCAGAAATAAAACACTTCTTGTCATAAACACACATTTCTTCGTAGCAGCATAAAATTGTTCTTCACGAAGAATAATCAACACTTCCCTCAAATGTGGAACATGCTCCTCCATACTCCTCCTATATATCAGAATATCATCGAAATAAACCACCACGAACTTCTCAATGAATGGTCTAAAGATTTGATTCATCACCTGCATGAATGTACTAGGTGCATTTGATAAACCAAATGGCATAACCAACCATTCGTATAACCCCTCTCTCGTCTTGAAAGCTGTCTTCCATTCGTCTCCCGGTCTAATTCGAATCTGGTGATAACCACTCTTCAAATCAATCTTCGAAAATATAATTGCCCCACTCAACTGGTCTAACAAATCATCCAACCTCGGCATAGGAAATCTATAGCGGACAGTAATCTTGTTCAAAGCTCTACTATCTGTACACATTCTCCATGTTCCATCCTTCTTCGGTACCAACAAAGATGGTACAGCACAAGGACTCAAGCTTTCCTGAACACGTCCCTGTTCTAACAACTCTTCCACCTGCCTTCGTAACTCTTCATGTTCCTTCGGACTCATTCGGTAATGTGGTCGATGTGGTAAAACTGCTCCCGGAACAAGATCAATTTGATGTTGAATGTCTCTAAGTGGCGGTAACTCCTTAGGCAACTCTTCTGGAAATACATCCTCAAATTCTTTCAAAACTGGCTTTGCTTCTTTAGGAATTTCAACCTCTTCACTGCTCTCTCGCCCAATCAACAAGTATACTTCAGGCTCCTCTTCAACCTCCTTAACAAACTCCTTCAAAGTCAACAGAGTTTTCAATTCCTCAATCTCATCCAGCTTGCTCTCCTTCTGTTGTTGCTTCTTGGGAACCAAAGTGATTTTAGTACCCTCGAACATGAAACTATAGCTATTGGCTCGACCATCGTGTTGTACTGCTCGATCAAACTGCCATTGCCTGCCCAACAACAGATGACACACATCCATGTCCACTACATCGCACCAGATTTCATCTTTGTATTTCTTTCCAATAGAAAATTTCACGCAAGCTCTTCTCCCAACTTTCACTTCACCACCCTTCCTTAACCAAGCTAACTTGTATGGTTTAGGATGCTTCTCGGTTTTCAACTCCAATTTCCTCACTGCCTCTGTAGAGATAATATTATCGCAACTCCCAGCATCAATGACAAATTTACAAACTTTCCCAAGAATAGTGCAAGTAGATTGAAATATGTTGTTCCTCAACCAACTACAGTCCTCTTCCTGCTTTGGTGTGAGACAAGATCTCCTCATCATCAGATTACAACCTTCGTCTCCTGACACTTCTTCTTCCTCCTCAACATAAGGTGAATTAGAACATTCAGCTTCTTCCTCCTCATCCTCGGCTTCAACTATCATAGTTCTCTTCTTCGGCTTCGGACACTCGTTGCTTTTATGACCTATCTCCTGGCAATTGTAGCATTTGAACCCACTGCTAGCCTTCGTCTTCTCACCTTCCTTCACAACTGGTTTGGCAACAATCTTAGGAACATTAGAACTTCCACCGACTCCCTTCACTTGATTGTTAGAATTGGTAAACACACCACCTCCACGCCTTCCTTGCTTTTCCCAAGCTAACGCCTTTTGATGTGCCTCCGCTACAGATCTGGGATCGAACATATTAACCATATCCTGGATCTGCATTCTCAACCCTCCAACAAACCTAGCAGTCAGCTGTTCTTCTGTCTCCATTATATCGTTCCTGGCAATGAGTTGGTAAAATTCATCTGCATAGTCATTTACTGATTTCGTCCCCTGCCTTAGATTCTGCAATCTCTGGTACATAAGCGATTGATAGTTGTATGGCAAAAATGTAGCTCTCATCAATTTCTTCATCTTCTCCCAAGATTCTATCTTTGACTTCCCCATTCGTTCACGAGTAAGTTTAGTTTGCTGCCACCATGCCAAAGCTCTTCCCCTCAGCCTTGTAGCAACTAACTTCACCCTTCGATTCTCCGGAACTTCCTTGAAATCAAAGATTTCCTCCACATTAGATAACCAATCTAAGAATTCTTCAGCTACCATCCCTCCTTTAAACTCTGGAATCTCCATCTTCATTCCAGATTCCCAACGTCGATCATCATCAATAACCCGATACTGACGTTGTCCCTGATCTCGGTCTCTGAAATGAATACTTCCCCTCTCACCATCAAACTCCTCATCAAAGTCTGATGCATATCGTTGTCTTTCACGCCCTCCAGCATCTCTACCACCACTCCTACTACCAACATCCCGTCTATCATGATCATCAACATTCCTCCTACTTCGTTTATCAACACTCCTAGGCTCTTGACTTTCTCTCCTCTCCCGTTCTGAATGCGATGACACTCTACTACCCCCACAGATGGATTCAGGTGAATTTCTTCTTCTACTTTGATTCATATCAATCATAAGCTTCTCCAACCTACCAATGCCTTCATCAATCTTCTCATGCATACGTTGTTCCATTTGATCGGCCTCTTCTCTCCGATATAAAGCTTCAACATTTTGATGGCGGTTAGCTCTCCTTGGCGGCATGATTGAAATTCACGAAATTTCAACAAATCGATACCAAAGTGATGCTTCAACTTCACATACAACTTCACAAGGCTCGGCCTAACTCCTTAGCACGAAACAAGCTTCCACTGATCCTTCCTAGGCTCGGCTACTTCACTAGTATACACGGCCTACTTCAAATTCAAACACTTTCAACACTTTGATCCAAAATGGAATGGATCGAAAGTTCTCCCTCTTGTTGCAACTTCAATATAAACACGATGAACAACTTCAAACTTCAACACTTGGCTCCAAGAATCAACTTAGCTATGATTGGCTAAGTATGGCTCTGATACCAAAACTGACGTAGTGGATTAATCAAAATAAACTTCAATAGGTGAAAGTAGCGATCGATGGAATGAAGATACCGAAATGCCCAAATTCGTTGATCCGAAGATACCGAATTCTAGCTATCTCAAACACGTTGTAGCGCACTATACCGTGTTCAAAGATCTACGATTCTTCGTACGTTGATCTAGCGCACTAGATTCCGTGAATCGGCTTCAACAAACGTGGATTCGAGCGCACTCGAATGATGTAAGTGGAGATAGGAGGTTACACTCAACTACCAATTGAAAGAAAGCACAAAGCAATCAAAGAGAATTTTATTCAAAAGTCAACCTTTTAAATATGTACAACACACGCGTATTTATAGAAGTTTACAACCCTGGTCCTTGAGTCGTTTGCGACTTACGACTCATTGAGTCGGCATCGACTCATTCCCAAGCACGACCCAACTCCTAAAGGCACAACCTGGACAGCTGCGACTCACCAACACATGGCTTAAACGACTCAAGTTCAACGCTTTAAGACTCAAGGAAATGCAACAGACAGCGACTCACGACTTATATTACAACACACACATACACGACCCCAAAATGATACGACTTAAGAAAGTACGCGACATACGACTCAACACAAATTTACATACATGACCGACTCAAGACTTCACCGACTCAACATAGGTCGTGCTCCGCCTCCCACTCAAAGGCTTTATTTGCTGGTACTCTTCCCTGCTCCAGGATAATTCGTGTACGACTTGTATATAAGTCGTTGAGTCGTGTACGACTCATAGCTATGCAGTTAGGACGTGTACGACTCATCACATCAGAACGATTTAGGCTCCCATCGAGTCGTATTTCCTTCGCATTCTTCTTGTTAAGTCGCAAACGACTTAAAATCATTTCATTAACCCGTAGCTCTTTCTCTCGAGACTCCATGGCCTCCAGTTGAGTCGTGTATGGTTCAACTCCTCCATGTTGAGTCGTGGACGACTCAATCCTTCCATTCGACTTAAAGCTCTGTTCCCTATCTCGTGACAACTTGAGTCGTGTATGACTCATGACATCTTCTTCTGATCTGTTAAGTCGTGAACGACTTAAACTCCCACTAAATCGTGAATGACTCATGTCGATAACTTGTAATTTTTCAACCCTGGTCTGAGCTGCATCAAATACACTTAAAATCCTCTAGCTCGTCTCCTAAGCTCCATAGCATCCTAACTGAATCTGTAATACTCGATCTGACTCGAGCATTATAATAAAATAACACCCGAGTCAGTCTGAAAAACCAGCTTGGGAAAACACACTCAATTTGAATTTAATTATTTTCAAAAATCCTTTTTGAAAAAAACAAAGGTATCTCGTAAGACCATGCCGCACATAAACAGACATGCTTTTACCTTACTATGACCAAAACCACTTTTATATAAAATCTTTTGATATTATAATAGTGTCTATGTATAAATATTTATTAAAATAGCTGAAATTGTTATATTAATTAAATTCCAGCATACGAGACTCTACAATTAAAACCATAAGACACGTATTGGAGATTGGATTCCATGCAATGACAAGGTAAGGAACTACCTTCCGAAGGTACATCTTTAGATAAATGCACCGAGGTCTCATAAGAACATCTTGTACCCCTGCCATACAGGACTAGCCTACTACTTGACTAGTAGTACCGAATATGATCATCCCTCAATTAATGGGCCCTGTAGCATTCTAATGAGAGATAATAACCAATTTAGGTTTAGAGTGACCATACGCTACTTGGGAGCGATCCACTTGGCCCTGCTGCATACCCAATTTTTGTCATTTCCCGGTTAATGAGGTTCGAGGCTGCATTTTATCTTTTCAATAGCAATTCCACTTGGAATGCTAATAATGATACCAGGAAATAATGCAATGATAGCATTCATTCATACAAGTTGTATTGGGTTTGGACAAACCAATCTCTTCAAAGATCAGTGTTTTCATTATCCTCAAGATTTCACAATTCATAACGCTCAAATCGGATCGAAGTGGGTTTCAGACAATTAAATCTGATACCAGTCTCTTCGAAACGATCAAGAATTTGGCCAGATTTGACAGTTGGTCGCTTAACTATAAAATTACAAAAATAAGCAGTCACTAGGCCCATATTTAAATCTTTCAAAATTCATTTCAAAATATCTTTACAAAGATATATATTCAAATCTCTTCCAGTATTTCAACATTTAAAAATAATTTCAAATACTTATATCCATAACAAGATATTTGTAAACCATATCAGTACTTAGAAATATTTTCAAATTCAATTTATAGTTCATTACTTAGAAAAATATTTCTATATAAATCCTTTCGCAGTTAAAGTATATCTAAAACCTTCCACTCCATTACTCAGGAAAATATTACAAGTTTATTTTCCAAAACCATTTCTAATATCAACATTTAGAAAATTGTCATAGCTTATCTCAATTTTATGAGTACAATTACAAACAAAAGAGGGTTTTCCCTTTTACCCACTTAATAAAACATTTACAAATTCATTTGCAAATTCTCAACCCATTATAGCTTATTTTATATATTCCCGTAACCCATTTCCAACTCTTTTCACAATTTCCAAAAAAAAAACCGATTATACTTATTCATAATCCCATCTAACATTTTAAAACTTCTTTTATGAATTCAAAGTCATTTTTCGAAGTTTCTGTATCTAAGTATTATCTAAATTTCTTAAGTTTCCAGAAATCCAATTATAAGATTTCTCTTATAAAACCACATCTGTTCAATAAAATTCCATTTACAAATCTCGAGAGTATTTATAAATAATTTCCAATTACTTACTTTGAAATTCTATGTAAAATAATAAGTACTTTTAAAGAATAATAATAATTTATTTTCAAAACATGTTTATGAAATGACCCGTCTTTTACTTCATAGAAAGACGCATCATTATTAAGAAAGAAAGGGGTAGAAAAGAGAAATGATAGAAAAGAGAAATGATAGAAAAGAAAGAACTAAACTATATCAGAATCCCATAGCGGAAGGAATAAAATATATTAATCAGATAAGATATTACATAGTATCATATACATCATAGTTATACAGCTTATACATCACAAACTAGACAATCATAAAGATCTGTCTACCATACAACTCCAGTACAATACATACTTCATCACAGAGACTCAACACAATGGAAACTCTATATATCAACATACGCTGAAGCCTTTTGCACCATATCTCCTCCATAAACTTGTCAAAGCTAACCTGAATCCCTTGGCTACTCGTAAAAATTTGAGTACCCAAGAGTTTAAGAAAACAGAAAATAAACTCCGGGTCAAACAAGGGTCTGGTGTGAGTAAACGGGTTAAAGTTGCTTAACTTTGAAAACCTTTGAAAACAAAAGGTATCTCGTAAGACTTCCTGCACATAAACACGGAAAAGTTTTTACCTTATGATAACCAAAACATTTGATAGGAAATCCAGTGATATTTTAATAGTGTCTAGGTTTTCAAGTAAAATACAGAAATAGCTGGAATGCTTACATCTCACGTTCCAACATAGTTAGGCACAATCAAAACGTATGGCACTTATTGGAGATTGGATTCCATACAATGGTAGGGCTACTGGGGTACCGCCCATCATGGCATGTTGCCAAGATCACCTACCGAGGATCCACCCTAAATCCCCAGCAACACAAGGCCGGAACCATCCCTTACTGGATAATTCCAAACAAGACAACCTCGCAGTTGTTTGCAACCAACTGCCTACACAGCCGAATAAAAAAGGGACTGTAGACAGGGGAAATCCCATCCTACTTGGGTGCTACCCCCTTAGCCTTGCTGCACCACCCCTGTTTTATCCATTCCTGATTGATAAGGCTTGAGGCTACGATTACCTTTTCAGAACACATAACTTAGAATGCTCATCGTCCTCCAATGACGATGTTCTGAAAGCATTCAATCCATACAAGTTCGTTCCGGGTTCGAACGAAACCGAAGGCACTATTCATTACACTCATTTTTGGAATCACCCTTAGAGTTAACAACAATAGCCCTTGCACTCTGAATGTTCATCTCGAACTTCCTTGAGATTCACCACCTATCGTTTAATTTGGATCGATGTGGTTTTCGGATATCCAAATTTGGAAATCCGATCCCGCTCATCGAAATCCAAAACGCCGTCTTTTAAGGTCAAGTTTTTTTAAGTTTAAACAATTCAATTTATTATCTATATTCACACATATAGATAATTCACATTATCAAAGATAGATAATCCATATCATTACAATTCAACCAAAGCATCTCATATCACAAAGCAACACATATCACATATCAGAGATATCAAAAATTCAAGGCATTCAATATCATTCAATAATCCCTAAGCAAGATTAATTAGTTACACCATCTCTAATTAATTTAAAATAAATTAAACTAATTACATCAATTACTAAAAATCCTGCTTACTTAACTCTAATTAATTACAAACCAATTAATTAATTATCATCTTAATTAATCATCCTAGATTAATTATCCTTTAATTACATTAAGTAATTATCCCTTAATTAATTACACAATTTAATTATCCTTAAACCAATCATGTTAATTAACCTTTGATTACTCCCATTAATTAATTGACCATAATTAATTACATTGACTCTTAATTAGTTACATTAATTAATTATTCTATAATCACTTATGTTGATTAATTATTCTTTAATTAATCACATTAATCAACCTTTAATTACTTTCATTAATTACATTAATTAATGGCCCTCTAATTACTTTAACTAATTAATTTCCCTTTTAATTAATTATATTCAACAAGAAATCTTTAACTTAATCACATTCATTAATTAATCTTAGTTAATCACTTCCACTAATTAACTATTCTTAATTACTTACATTACTTAATTAACTCCTTAATTAATTATACAATTTAATTCTTTAATTAATTACACTAAGTAATTAATCCTTCAATTACTTTCCATTAAGTAATTATTCTCTTTAATTACATCCAGAAAACTAGTTAATTAACTTTAATCACATTAATTTAATTAATTATATTGAGTAATTAATCCCTTTAATTACTTCCATTAATTAATTACTCGTTAATTAATTACCTTTAATTACTTAGTTCAATTAACCCTTAATTAATCAAGAAATTGACCATCCTTAATTAATTAAACCAATTATCACAATTTAATTACATGAATTTATTATCTCTTAATCACTAGTTAATGACCCTTACATTAATTATTAATAATTCTTTAATTACTTTACTTAAGTAATTATACTTTAATTAATCATTATTAATTACAAAATTAAATTAATCCCTAATTACTAGTTAATTAATCTCTAATTACCAATTAATTAATCTTTAATTACTTAATTAATTAATTCTTAATTATAACTTAATTACTTAATTAATTAATCTCTAATCATATATAATAATCTTTAATTAGCTAACTAATGATCCTTAATTACAAATTAGTTAATCCTTAATCATGAATTAATTAAACTAATTAATTATACTTAAATTACTTATTAACTTAATTAATCATTAAAATCTTAATTAACTTTAAGATAAATCATTACCTTTATTAATCACTTAATTATCATTAACATATGCATTTAAAACATTATACTTTTAAATTATCTTTTAAATTTTATTTCTAATTTAAGATTTAAAATATCTTACAAATTTAACATAACAAAATTTAAGTTAAACAAATTACAAAACCTCTCAATCAAATGTTAAAGAAACACTTATTATATATATATATATGTATATATACACATATAAAATAAATTTATATAAGGAAAGTTTTAAACTAAATTTATTTTAAATTTCAAAAACCTTGCCTTAAAAAAACTTTTTAAAAACTGTTTAAACATGCTTCAGGTTCAACCCTATGATTACTTGAGCCTTGACCCGAGAAAATCCACTTTTCTTTTTCTTCCAATTTTTTTTAAGCTAAGTTAAATATGAAAACATATTTGCACTCACGTTCTGCTCGAGTCCATACTCGAGTCTCCTATCCATCCACCCGAGTGCTCCTTCGAGAGACTCCTCTATCCAAACTTTTGACATCATTTGACACCTGTGCACCTGCATAGTCGATCGTGACGACATCGACCACCGTCGATGCCTCCATCTCAATGATGATCACCCAAACTTATGACCCCAATCACCAAATCCCCAATACAAACTCAAAATCAGGATCGAGCAATCTCGAACTACCTGGAACCAAAACACATCACCAAAGAAACCCCTCGAACCCATGACGCCGACCACCGGAACACCTGAAACTCTGGCCACACCTCCGCTAGCCTTCGATGCAGCCATCCCCCAAGTTCGATGCAACTCGAAGCCCTAGAGACGACGTAGCAGCCATTATCCCAAGCTCGACCAATACTAGGATTAAAACCCTATTTCGACCCAACGTCGCCACCACGGTGGTTTATCCACCCATCTGACATTTTTCCCGAACTCGCCGGACTTCATCTTGCCTCTAGACCAAACCCTGACCACTGTGAGACCTTCGGTCGCCATAAAATTCCCCAATCCCATTTTCTGGTCAACTCTGATTTTCATACACTATCCCAAGCTAAAATATCTGAATAACTCTTAAAATTCATGATTTTAGGTGGTGGTTCAGATTATATAAGTAAAACAAAGGATTTTGATGATTTAAATTTACATATTTTTGGATTTCCACGGTTCTTTCTAAATTTCCATAAAATATCAAACTTAATTTACTTAAATATATTTTTAAACCTTAATCTATGCTTAAACAAATATATTTTGTTCGGAAACTAAATCCTTACAGAGAATAGAGAAAGAGATTAAGAATTTAGATTTAAAATTTAAATTCTGTACTAAAAACAGAGATTACACAGATACACAGACATGCACACCTTTATACATTCATATACACAGAAATCATACTTATCTATATTCATGCATAGCACAATTCATTCCAGGAATCACATGCAATCTTCACTTAAGCTTTATAAAAATGTTTACTCACCTGCAGATGTACAGAGAGCTTTAGACTGAGATGCTTGAAAACTGGAATTTGAAAAAGAAATGCTTGAATGCTGTGATCTTTTTAAAAACTGAAATGCTTTGTTGACATTTGAAAGCTTGTTACTGGGAAAACTTGATCTTTGAAAACTGATATGATTAAGGCTTGAAATAGAGATGAGCAAACCTTTTGAGTACAGGTTGAAGCTTGCTTTGTTTTTAGTGATTTCAGGTTTTGAAAAATGTTATAGGCTTTGTTTCTAGTTTACAAATTTGATTGCAGGCTTTTGAGTTTTGATATAGTTTGAGAAATGTTTACAGGTTTTAGTTCTCTTTTTTTTGAAGTGAAGATAGTGAAAAGAGAAATGGAGGAGATGAGATGTATGTTTATATAGAGTTAATTGTGATTTATTAAAAACTAAAGAAAATTAAAATTAAAATCGTGACGCTTGTTAATTCAAATAACATTTGTCATTTGGCTTGTTAATTACCTTACACTCGTTACCAATATGATTTATTTTATTAACACTTGTCATTATGCATTTTCAATTTTTTTTAAAATGGTTTATAAGCTTTATATTAAATTTCCTAATTAAATAAATACTTTTCTAAATTTATATAAATAAAATACTTTAAAGAAAATAATATAAAGCAAATCATATACTAATAAAAATCTTATACATATATTTTTAAATCCAAAATAATTCGATTTAAATTTCAAATTTAAATCCAAATTCAAATTCAATTTCAATTTAAAATCCAATTTAAAATCAACTCAAATATATATATATATATATATATATATATATATATTCAAACAAACACGAATTAAATTTGTGAATGATAATTCTATTCTAAAATCTATTTACATCTATATATAAAAATAACACATTATTCTTATTATTTTAAAAATAATAATTTTTTCACTTTTAAATAGCTTTGAAATATGTTAAATAGAATTTGAACATAACTTTCCAAATTACAAAATATGTACTAAAATTTGAAAACATGTTTTTTTTATTAGTTAAATTCAAACCAAGGCTTTCCATTTATAATATATAAATATATACATACACACACATTATAAATCGAAAACATTTTAATATTAGCGTCGAAAATTATTATACTGAATTTTAAAACATAACTTCAAATCATACTATATACATTCATATATATATATATATATATATATATATATATATATTACAATTTGACAACATTTCTTTATTAAATTAAAACTAAAGACTTCCTATTTAAAATATATATATCAATATATATATATATATATTATAATAGAAAACAATTTTATTAGTTTTAAAAGTAAAATTTACCAAGAAGATTAATAAATCAATTTAAATACTTATTAACAAATATTATTAAATAAACATTTCCCAAAATCTCGGGACATCGCATTCCTCCCCCTTAAAAGAATTTCGTCCCCGAAATTTAAAAACAAAGATAATTTAATAACTCAGCAAAGATTTTATTCTCAAACAGCAAAGCAAAACATATACCAACCATAAACTAACAACCATAGCAACCAATTTATTTAACAAACAAATCTAACTGACTAACTATCCTGACATAAATCAGGATAGACCTTCCTAACACTATCTAGAGTTTCCCCAGGTACAAACACTGGTATACTCGTGTAACAACCAGCATATTTATCGAATTTATATTTAAATATTTTATTTAAATATTTTATCGATACTCGGAATTTAGTCCGAAAAGCTACTTTTTGCATACGGTCGAATTAAGACTCGGGACCCCTCCCATTGAGTTCAAAACGCCGTTTGCGATCTTTTTAAGTGTAAACTTTGATATGTTTGGAGTTAGTGGAATTTTGCTACTTTTTCACTTAGGGCTTTGGTTTGGGGTGAGCCCATTAACCCCACTTAACTCAGTTCCAACCTTCTCCTCTTCATTACTTCATTTCATATTCCTAACACTTTAAGCTTTAAGCAACAATGGTGGAAGAGAGTGGAAATTAGAAAATCCTAAGCCCTAGTTCATTTGCAAAATCCAAGCTTTAGCTCCAAATTCAAGAGAACCCATTGGTAAGCATCTCCTTCTTCTTCTCCACCTCTTTCTCCTTCCAATTTCAGAAATTTCCTAAACCTAATTTGGGAAATATTTCTCTTTTAAGCTTAGAATCAAGCTTCTTGAGTTAGGATTGAAGTGTGGTTGATCTTCCTTTGCTTTCAAGCTTCTTCTTCATTGATTTGGGTTCAAAGGTGAGATTTTTATCTCACATCTTAGTCTATGTTTATCTCCGATTGTACGGTATGAATTCCTAACACTTATTCTTGTGCAATTGCTTTTGGTTTGGATTGATTTGGTGAATATTCCAATTTTAGTGTTTTGGGTTCAAATCTTTAAAAATCATAACTTTGATGTTTTGATCATGTTTTTGGTGATGAACCAAAGAGCTTCTATGGCCGGGTAGTCGATTGGCGTAAACCCTTAGTGCCGTTACTCGACGGTTTGCAAATTGAGGAAGTTTGCACCTCTTTTGAAATAGGGTAGGAAGTGCAAGTATACAGGTTCGGCCGACCGAGCTCAGGGTCCGGTCGACCGACCTGCTACCCAGGCACTTCCTGCCTCTGTTTTGGAAGTGCTGATTATAGGCTTCGGCCGACCGAGCCCCTGGGCCGGTCGACCGACCTGGTGCCCGAGCACTTCCAACCTCTGGTTCGGTCAACCGACTCAGGGAGTCCGGTTGACCGACCTGCTCCTATCTGCCTACTATGCTTTTTATTGCCTAGTTGCTTGAATTTCCAACTTTAATCGATTCTTGTTGTTTCCTATTTGTTGTTATCATTTATTATCGACTTGATGACTTCTTTTCTTTGGGATTTTGGATATATCCACTTTGATGGATTCGGTATCGATTTCTTTGGACTTTATTCACGTCTTCGAATGTGAATTTTTATGATTGATTGTTCCTACAATCTTCTTTGTGATTTGTCACCTTAAAAATATAAAGGTTTTCTATACTAGTAGTAAATATCAAAACTCTTTCTTCAAATGATTTCAACACTATTTTATTACAAAGCTTGTTTTCTCAAACCGATTTCCAATCTATTAGTATATACAAACCTTTACCTCACTCGTATGAGAAATCTAATCAAACGGATTAGTAAAACAAGTGGTATGAAACGTTTGCGTTTATTTCGTCGGTTAATTCTTGGACTTGTTCGATTGAATCTCTTGTGACAATTTTCTAGTGGAGATTTACAATTTGTTCGTAAATATTTAAGTTAAGCTAGTGGTTATGGGACATAAAGCTAAGCTCATATATTTACTAGCTTACTGTAATTGACACTTCTCTTTGATCATGACGATCATTGTATGGTTTAGACTAGCATTGTGCGATGTCTCTTTGTCCAAGTGGAGGACTGTACGTTGTTTTTATTGAGCTTTGGCTCACCAGGAGGAGCTTCGGCTCAATGTCCGCAATGGGGGACTATACCCTGTCATGAGGAACTTCAGTTCACCAGGAGGAGCTTCGGCTCAAAGTCCGCAATGGGGGACTATACCCTATCATGAGGAACGTCGGTTCACCAGGAGGAGCTTCGACTCAATGTCCGCAATGGGGGACTATACCCTGTCAGGAGGAGTTTTGATTCACCAGGAGGAGCTTCGGCTCAATGTCCGCGATGGGGGACTATACCCTGTCAGGAGGAGTTTCGGCTCACCAGGAGGAGCTTCGGCTCAATGTCCGCAATGGGGGACTATACCCTGTCAGGAGGAGCTCTGGCTCATTTTTATGGATTGGCCATCCTTTTCTTGTGATTTCTGGATTTCGTGTGTTGAATTCTGGAATTTATGCTTCACCTATTTTCGTGATTTCTATTGATTTGATTTATCAATTATTGTGGCTTGGTGAATGAAATTAGGAGTATGACATTCCTTTTTATCTTTGAGAAGATCCTTGCGATATTGATTAATCTCTTATTGGTTTTTCAATTATTTATTTATCACAGCTTGGCATTGTGATTATTATACGTTTAGTCACATTTCTTATTCTATATCATTTCATCTGATATTTCTAGCTAGACCGATCCGTTTATTATTTTCTTATTAAATAATACTCGGGTCAGACCGAGATGTTACATGTTCTTTTGCTTGACTTTTCATCCAGGATCATTACTCTGACTTTTGGCTAACTACTTAGATTAGTAGTTTACTTTGTTGTATACACTTGAGATATGGACTCATAGTTGTATTCTTTTGTATAGCACGTGTTGCTATTCTTTTGTATTATTGTGGATCTTTTTGACCACTACTCTGATATACACTTTCATGTGTTAGTAATATATTCATATCTTCTTCCGCCTTTGTGATATGAATTATCTGTAACAGATTTGTGTTATGCTTATTTCTATATTTGTTTCCGAAGATTATTACAGCCACTGTGTAGTAGCTTTGTGTTTGTATCGGTATGTCAGATTTCCTGAAATAAAATGCATGTTATACTATCTGACATATCGGTGCTCGCGCAAAGCAATTACACGGATGATCGCTCCTCAACAGCCTTATTCTCCGTGCTAGTTGACAGCATTACACCGTAGTGTTCTGGTCTAGCATGGGTATAGAGGTGGGGCGTCACAACTCGCTCCACAGAATCCTAACTAGCTACACCACTACGAGCCAAAGCTCCTTCTTATCTAGATCTACCACCTGAACAGGATACCTGGCCACAATCAAGTTCTGCTCAACTTCCAAATCCTTCCTGAACTGCTGATTCCACAATCCAGTGATGAATCATATACGTACTCCCTAAGAGATACGTGAAATACCTTATGAATTCCAGCCTCCCGAACTGGCAATTCAATCCTTGTAGGTAAAAGAAGTTATCCTTTCGAGAACACGGAAAGATCCAATATACCTCGGAGCTAGCTTTCCTAGTCTTACCAAACCTTACTGCTTCCTTTACCGGAGAAACCTTAACAGTAACGAAGTCTCCAACTTCAAATTCCAAATTCCTTTGTCTCTTATTTGCATAACTCTTTTGATGATCCTGGGCTGCCTACATCCTTTCCTAATCAGCTTGACTTTCGCGGATGTCTCTCGAAACAAATTTGGACCAAGAGCAAGATAATCTCCGGATCTAACCCATAAAATGGTCCTTACAAAATCTATCGAAATCCTGAATACAAACTCTACTCTACAAACATCTGTAGACTTTGGACTAACTTCTCCCATTTGGAATAACCAAAACAGGTGCACCAGACATCCCATCCTTCAGATCCCAAACGAACTTCCTGTAGGAGTCTGTAGTAGCTTCCACTCTTTCACGGCTGCTAGCTTGCTTCCGCTGCACAACTCTGATTCGGAGATGATGAGAATGCCGTCGATGAACACAAGCACAGACTTGTCCAACACATTCAGAAAAACATGGTTTCTCAGATCCATAAAGAGAAGACACAGAAACTCCAAGAAATCTTGAGCTGCTTCACCAAATCCTTTTTCTAGGAGACATCCTCCTACCAGCCGAACCATCGATATTGCTCTTGTATCCAAGTCGATATGAAAACTCAATCTCCTAATGCTAAGGTAAACCTTGTCTTCTTCAAAGACATTCGAAAAATCTCTAATAACCCAAGAGAACACTCAAACTATCGCAAGTCACTTTTGCGATCTATCCTGATCAGTTTCAAAGAAATTGTTCTCTCTTCACATATCAGAATGGCTTATGCTTGTCTAACCAATCAATCGAAGTTCCAAAACAAGGTCAAATCCCTTAAGAACACCTCATTAATCAGAAGAAGCTAATGGTCCACTCTCCTGCTTCTGAACTCCATCTCTAGGACATTGCTTAGCCAGATGACCTTCCTGCAGGCACTCAAAACACTCCGAGCTGCAACGCTGCCACTGATGCTAAGACTTCTTATCCATAAGCTCCTTGATCCTCAAAGCCATATCAACCAATTCTTCAAAAGAGCCTTCAAGATGGCAGACATCTCCTCAAGAAACTCGGGCCTCAAACCAAACACAAACACCCTGCTGATCTTAGTCTCATCTCCGATGTAGACAAAAACCCCCTTGCCTGAGATACAAAAAATCCTTGTGCAGCTGAGTCTTCCCTACAGTAGGTACAAACTGATCCTCAAAAACTTCCTTAACTGGTTCCAAAAGAAAACAACTTCGGGAACATCCAAGGTTACTGCGTCTCACCATGCAGCCGCTCCTTCCAAAAGTTGCCAAGATACCGTTACTTGCTTCTGCTTAACAGCAGATCCAAATTCTTGAAAATCTGCTCATACAAGCGCAACCAAACTCACACTTCAATGATGGACTCCGAACCTTTTTGAAAGGTTTCCTTTAGAGATTTGGTGAAATCCTTACACCACGCTGCAAAGCTCACTTGAGGCGCTATTGGGTCTACAGCCTCGGCATATACTCTTCCAACCCAACACTCGGACCTCTTCTATTGTTAGTTGTGCTACATACACCACTACCCTTCCTACCTCTAGAACTCATATTGGGAAAACCCGAACAGGTAACCCAACAAATTAGATAGTTATATATATATATATATATATATATATATATATATATATATATATATAATACAAATACGCCCTCTCAGGAAAGAAATCACTCCAAAGCCTAGGCATTCTCTCAACCTAGCGCTCTGATACCACTGTAGTGACCTGTCTTTTACTCCATAGAAAGACGCATCATTATTAAGAAAGAAAGTGATAGAAAAGAGAAAAGATAGAAAAGAAAGAACTAAACAATATCAGAATCTCACAGCGGAATGAATATAATATAGTGTTCACATAAGATATTACATAGTATCATATACATTAGAGTTATACAGCTTATACATCACAAACTAGACAGTTATAAAGACCTGTCTATCATTCAACTCCAGTACAATACATACTTCATCACAGAGATTCAACACAGCGAAAACTCTATATATCAACATACGCTGAAGCCTCCTGCTCCATATCTCCCCCAGAGACTCGTCAAAGCTAACCTGAATTCCTAGACAACTCGTAAAAATTTGAGCACCCAAGAGTTTAAGAAAGCAAAAAACAAACTCTGGGTCAGACATGGGTCTGGTGTGAGTAAACGGTTAAAGTTGCTTAACTTTGAAAACCTTTGAAAACAAAAGGTATCTCGTAAGACTTTCCATACATAAACACGAAAAGTTTTTACCTTACGATAATCAAAACATTTGATAGGAAATCCAATGATATTATAATAGTGTATAGGGTTTTCAAGTAAAATTGGAATGCTTACATCTCACATTCCAACATAGTTGGGCACAATCAAAACGTACGGCACTTATTAGAGATTGGATTCCATATAATGGTAGGGCTAATAGGGTACCGCCCGTCACAGTACGTGGACTAGATCACCATACCGAGGATCCACCCTAAATCCCCTACAACACAAGGCCGGAACCATCCCTTATTGGATAATTCCGAACAAGACAACCCCACAATTGTTTGCAACCAACTGCCCACACAGCTGAATAAAAAAGGACCTCTAGACTAGGGAAATCTCGTCCTACTTGGGTGCTACCCACTTAGCCTTGCTGCACCTCCCCTGTTTTAGCCATTCCCGGTTGATGAGGCTTGAGGCTATGATTACCTTTTTAAAACACATAACTTAGAATGCTCATCGTTCTCCAATGGCGATATTCTGAAAGCATTCAATCCATACAAGTTCATTCCGGATTCGAACGAACCAAAGGCACTATCTCGTTACACTCATTTTTCGAATCACCCTTAGGGTTAATGACAATAGCCCTTGCACTCTGAATCTTCATTTCAAACTTCCTTGAGATTCACGACCTATCGTTTAATTTGGATCGATGTGGTTTACGGATATCCAAATTTGGAAATCCGATCCCGGTCTCATCGAAATCCAAAACACCGTCTTTTGAGGTCAAGTTGTTTTAGGCTTAAACAATTCAATTTATTACCTATATTCACACAGATAGATAATTCACATTATCAAAGATAGATAATCCATACCATCACAATTCAACCAAAGAATCGCATATCACAAAGCAACACATATCACATATCAGAGATATAAAAATCCAAGGCATTCAATATCATTCAATCATCCCTAAGCAAGATTAATTAGTTACACCAACTCTAATTAATTCAAAATTAATTAAATTAATTAGACCCATTACTAAAATCTTGCTTACTTAACATTAATTAATTACAAACCAATTAATTAATTATCATTTAATTAATCATCCTAGATTAATTATCCTTTAATTACATTAAGTATATATCCCTTAATTAATTACACAATTTAATTATCCTTAAACCAATCATATTAATTAACCTTTGATTACACCCATTAATTAATTGACTATAATTAATTGCATTGACCCTCAGTTAGTTACATTAATTAATTATTCTATAATCACTTATATTGATTAATTATTCTTTATAAATCACATTAATCAACCTTTAATTACTTTCATTAATTACATTAATTAATGGCCTTCTAATTACTTTTATTAGTCAATTTCCCTTTTAATTAATTATATTTAACAGGAAATTTTTAACTTAATCACATTCATTAATTAAACTTAATTAATCGCTTCTAGTAATTAACTATTCTTAATTACTTACATTACTTAATTAACTCCTTACTTAATTATACTAATTAATTCTTTAATTAATTACACTAAGTAATTAATCCTTCAATTATTTTCCATTAAGTAATTATTCTCTTTAATTACATCTAGTAATTACCCACTAATTACTTACACTAAGTAATTACACTTTATTAATTACATTAAGTAATTATACCTAATCAACCATCAAGTGATTATATTTAATTAAACTAGTTAATTAACTTAAATTAATCACATTAATTTAATTAATTATATTGAGTAATTAATCCCTTTAATTACTTCCATTAATTAATTACTCTTTAATTAATTACCTTTAATTATTTAGATCAATTAACCCTTTATTAATCAAGAAATTTTCTATCCTTAATTAATTAAACCAATTATCTCAATTTAATTACATAAATTTATTTTCTCTAAATCACTAGTTAATGACCCTTACATTAATTTTTAACAATCTTTAATTACTTTTAAGTAATTATACTTTAATTAATCATTATTAATTACAAATTTTAATCCCTAATTACCAGTTAATTAACCTCTAATTACCAATTAATTAATCTCTAATTACCTAATTAATTAATTCTTAATTATAACTTAATTACTTAATTAATTAATCCCTAATCATTAATTAATAATCTTTAACTATCTAATTAATGATGCTTAATTTTAAATTAATTAATCCTTAATCATAAATTAATTAAATTAATTAATTATACTTAAATTACTTATTAACTTAATTAATCATTAAACATAAAATCTTAATTAACTTTAAGATAAATCATTACCTTTATTAATGACTTAACTATCATTAACATATGCATTTAAAACATTATACCATTAAATTAACTTTTGAATTTCATTTCTAATTTAAGAGTTAAAATATATTACAAATTTAACATAACAAAATTTAAGTTAAACAAATTACAAAATCTCTTAATCAAATGTTAAAGAAACACTTGTTATATATATATAAGAAATTTATATAAGGATAGTTTTAAACTAAATTTATTTTAAATTTCAAAAGCCTTGTTTTAAAAAAACTTTTTAAAATCTATTTAAGCATGCTTCGGGTTCAACCCGGTGATTACTCGAGCCTTGACCCGAGAAAATCACTTTCCTTTTTCTTCCAAAATTTTGCTTTAGTTAAGTTAAATCTGAAGAAAATATATTTGCACTCACGTTCTACCGGAGTCCATACTTGAGTATCCTATCCATCCACCCGAGTGCTCCTTCGAGACGACTCCTCTATCCAAACTTCTGACATCATCTTAAACCTGTGCACCTGTACACCCAATCGCGATGACATCAACTACCGCCGACGCCTCCATCTCAACGACGATCACCCAAACTTATAACCCCGACTACCAAATCCCCAATACAAACTCAAAATCAGGATTGAGCAATCTCGAACTACCTGGAACCAAAACACATCACCAAAGAATCCCCTCGAACCCACGACGCTGACCATCGGAACACCTAAAACTCCGGCCACACCTCTGCTAGCCTTCCACGCAACCATCCCCCAAGTCTGATGCAACTCGAAGCCTAGAGACGACGCAGCACCCACTATCCTAAGCTCGACCAATACTAGGGCTAAATCCCTATTTCGACCCAATGCTACCGCCATGGTGGTTTATCCACCCATCTGACATTTTTGCCGAACTTGCCGGACTTCATCCTGCCTCCAGACCAAACCCCGACCACCCTGAGACCTCCGGCTGCCAGAAAATTCCCAAATCCCATTTTCTGGTTAACTCTGATTTACATGCTCAATCCAATCTAACTTTTTTGAACAAATTCTTAAAATTCATGATTTTAGATGGTGGTTCAGATTGTATAAGTAAAACAAAGGATTTTGATGATTTAAATTTACATATTTTTGGATTTCCATAGTTCTTTCTAAATTTCTAGAAAATTTCAAACTTAATTTACTTAAATATATTTTTAAACCTTAATCTATGCTTAAAAAAACATATTATGTTTGGAAACTAAATCCTAACAGAGAATAGACAAAGAGATTAAGAATTTAGATTTAAAATTTAATCTTCGTACTAAAAACAGAGATTACAAAGATACACAGACATGCACACCTTTATACATTCATATACACAGAAATCATACTTATATATATTCGTGCATAACACAATTCATTCCAAGAATCACATGCAATCAGATTTTCGTTCATTTAAGCGTTATAAAAATGTTTACTCACCTGTAGATGTACGGAGAGCTTTAAACCGAGATGCTTGAAAACTGAAATTTGAAAAAGAAATGGTTGAATGCTTTGATCCTTTTAAAAACTGAAATGCTTTGTTGATATTTAAAAGTTGTTATAGGGAAACTTGATCATTGAAAACTGAGATGATTAAGGCTTGAAACAGAGATGATCAAAGCTTTTGATAACAAGTAAAAGCTTGTTTTGTTTTTGGTGATTTCAGGTTTTGAAAAATGTTATGGCTTTGTTCTTGTTTGCAAATTTGGTTATAGGCTTTTTAGTTTTGATTTGGTTTGAGAAATGTTTACAGGTTTTAGTTCTCTTGTTTTTGAAATGAAGATAGTAAAAAGAGAAATGGAGGAGATGAGATCTATGTTTATATAGAGTTAATTGTGATTTACTAAAAATTAAAGAAAATTAAAATTAAAATTAAAATTGTGACACTTGTTAATTCAACTAACTTTGTCATTTGGCTTGTTAATTACCTTACACTTTTTATTTATTAGCACTTGTCAATATGCATTTTTAATTATTTTTAAAATGGTTTATAAGCTTTATATTCAATTTCCTAATTAAATAAATACTTTTCTAAATTTATATAAATAAATTACTTTAAATAAAATAATATAAAGCAAATCATATACCAATAAAAATCTTATACATATATTTTTAAATCCAAAATAATTATATTTAAATTTCAAATTTAAATCCAAATTCAAACTCAAATTCAAATTCAATTAAAACCCAATTTAAAATCAACTCAAATTTATATATGTATATGTATATATATATATATATATATATATATATATATATATATATATTTAAACAAACACAAATTAAATTGGTAAATGATAATTCTATTTTAAAATCTATTTATATCTATATATAAAATAACACATTATTATTATTGTTTTAAAAATAATAAATTTTCCACCTTTAAATAGCTTTGAAAAATATTAAATTGAATTTGAATATAACTTTTCAAATTACAAAATATGTATTAAAATTTGAGAACATATTTTTTTATTAGTTAAATTGTCACGACCTGAATTTCAATGTTCGAAAATCATCACCCGCACTTTACTTATACCCGAATGCCATAGATTCAACGTCGAAATTCGATTCGTGTCGGAGCTTATAACACATTAAGTACAACAACATAGCGGAAGAAAATTAATAAGTATATTGATATACAACATTTGTTACAAAATAATGATACGAATGATATCAATACAAATATAAGAGATAGACAAAAGCAGAAAGACAAAGTCTTCAATGCCAAACTCCAAAACTCCAAGCCACAAGCTCGAACCACCATCATTATGTTGTATTAAGCAAGGTCTGTCCAAGTGAACAAATGCTATCGCCGAATCCAAAGGGTAGATGCTATCGAATCTACACCTATTATTTGATTATCTGAAAAAATCCAACTCTAGACTGCCCATGTGGAAAATTGTGGGCACCTAGAGTTTAGAAAGGGAACAATAAACTCCAAATCAGTTATGGGACTGGCGTGAGCAAACATTCCTGTTTCGACCATTTCCGGGTTATGAGGCTCGACGAAGTCTCGTCCACAAAGCTACACTTTTCACAAAAGCCATGCTTCGATCAACACATGGTCAACAGCACTTCGTATGCCACATTACCAAATTGGGAATGTATCACTAGTAACCATCAACTACATAACCTCTGAGCTCGTACGTCTCAGAGAAGGGTGTAAAACTAAGAGAATAAATTTTCCGCCACGAAATAGAAATGTATTTGATAGAAACCAGCATTACATCTCAAAGTGTAACGTCAGACACATCCATACAAGTCTGTTTCGGGTTCGAACAGAACCGAAGGCACTTCCAAAGAAGCCATTGCAATCCAGGTATGCCTAATCCCGGTCGGACTCCCCATCACATATGAAGATCTCTATACTGTAGCTACTCAATGCATCATTCGATGGGTAATCTTTTCGTTCTCGAAAATACCCGGTCTTCACCACCGGTCTTCAAATGCAACCCATAACGTCGTATCATTATTCGGAATGGGTTATATGACACAAGGTCCTCTCCCGGCTAAACTGAATAATGACCGCAATATTTAAAAACCATATGGATAATGGGATCTCGGTTAAATCACAACTTATTATTCAAAATCTTTCTTTCAAATGGTTTAAACCAATTACCATTTTCAAATCTTAGAAAAAAACAGATTTATTTCACAAAGTTCACCAATCTTTCACAAAGATTCTTTTATATAAAAGATACACTTTTAAGATCCCTTTACAATTCAAAAACAAAGTAGACCAATCTTTAACAAAGATTCATTCATAGCCTTTCAAAACAATTTCCTTTTCAAATTGGATTAACTCATCCAATCATTAAATTAAAGACTCAATTCATAGCTTTCAAAACTATTTCAATTCCATTTCAAACTTGAAATCTTTCAAAACAAATTGGAAATCCTTTCTTTATATAAAAGCTATTATTATTTGAAAATACATAGTTTTCGTTTCGGAAAAATCCGATTACATTTGTATGAGTTAAAGCCCCTCAAGTATAAAACTTGGGTTAAATTCAAATTCCCAAAACAATATTTTAAAATGGTTTAAAACCCATATAAGCACATTTATAACTTGTATAACCTTTTAAACCATAATTTCCAAACATAGAATTCAATTTCAAATCTTGAATTCAAATAAAATTATTTAAATTTCAAAATTTATGAAGTTATTCAAAATAATTTTTATCTTCAAAACTCCTTTTCAAAAGCTTTTCATATTTATCCCAATTCCATTTCTAAAACCATTTGAATTCAAAATTCAACTTTAAAACCATTTCAAAAATCTGTGACTTAACCAATTTCCTCGTGCAATCCATATTTGTGTGTGTATGGTGTAGTTCAGGGGTTTTACACAATAGTGCAATATCATTAATCATCACAATCCAAACACAACAATTATAGATCAGCGATATAAAACTATAACGCTTATCTTCATTCACAGATTCACGGATAAATAAATATAATTTCATCACAGATAAATAAATTACATTCATCACAGATAAATAAATTACATTCATCACAACTTAAATCAAAACAGTGCATCACACATCAGGAATGTCAAACAATTCAATATTCAATAGAATCCAAACATTCATAAGTAAGATCAATTAATATCTGATTATAATTAATTTAAATCAGATTAATTAATTATGAATAACTACTAATCCTGGTTAATTAATATTAATTAATTACAAATCATTCCGATGAATTGTCCTTTAATCATTTATTAATTAACCTTTGATAATAAATCAATTAACCTTTAATTTTTAAATTAATCAATCTTAATTAATAAATTATTCTACTTTTAACCACTAAATAATTAACCCCTAATTATTTAATCATTCTTTAATTAATTATCTTTAATAAATTAATTAATAATTTAATTAACCCTTAATTAATTTCCATTAAATTAATTATCCTTAATTAATTACATTTATTAACCAATTCTTCATTAACAATCATCCCGTAATCACTTCATTAATTAATTAATCTTTAATAAATTAATCATCCTTAAATAATTGTTCACATAAATTAATTATCCTCAAATTAATTACCTTAATAAATTAATCACATTAATTATCCTTTAAATAATCACAATAATTAATTAATCACATTAAATAAATTTTCCTTTAAATAATTAGGTAAGTAAACCTTTAATTAATTACATTAAGTAATTAATCTTTTAATTACTTTCATTAGTAAAAAATCTTTAATCACTTACAAATTTAATTAAACAAAAGATAATCCATTTACCTTAATTAATTACCTTAATTATCATTAGAAATCTTTATTTGATAAACCTTGTAATTAATTTCCTTTAGCAAATAAACTTAACTTAGATTTTAATGTTAAACAAAATAAAACATTTCTTATTTTTTTTAGAAGAATTAAACAAGAAAATGTTTAACTTAATTCAGTAAAAACTTGTTTAAATTTAAAATTCAAAGCTGATATATCTTAAAACCTGAGACCACCCCTAGAAAACTCGAACCTAACTTCGAGTAAAATTCCAAGTTCCCCGAGTGAAACCCGAGCTAGATCTGGAAATTCCCATGCAAAACCCCAAGTCACCTTTCTTCTTTTCCTTTTGTTTTTTTTCTTCTTTTACTTGGTTTTGTTTTAAAGTTTAAACCTGTTACATTACTAAAACTCACACGAATCCCCAAAGTCAAACTCGAACCCGTCCTCCATTTTCCCGAGTACAATTTTCTTTCTATCATTCCCAAAACTCTCCAGCAATCATCAGATATAGACGTGCACCGTGCACCTTGCACGTCGACCTGACCACCACTGATCATTGTCGCAACCACCCACAAGTCGCCATCGACCCCGCCGACAACCCAGACTCCCAAAAACTTCAAACGACTTCTTCTATCGAAAACGAGGTAGTTAAGCACCTGAATGGAACAATATTCGATCGATAATCCATTTCTGGCCGTCGCCTCCCACCACCGGTGAACTCGCCACCTCGTCCAAAAGTTTGCAACACCCTGAAGCATCGATTCAACCCATGCCGACCTCTTTCGATCCAACATCGGCGTTACACGAGCACGATGAACAAAATCAGTCGAATTGGGTCTTTAGACCCTATAACCACTTCGATTAACCGCCCCGTCGACTTATAATTACTTCAAAAAAATTTCCTATGATCCTTAGATACCCAGCCACCTTCACCATTAATCACGACGCTAAATTTGTCGTGGGTCATTGACGAAAACCCTTTTTCTGTTCAAATCCAAAATCCCACTCTAAATTGAAACTAAAAATCACAATTTTAATATTAAAGTTCAACATTTACAAGCACTAATTAGATTGCATGATCAATGTTAGTCCGTGAGATGATGGTTTTGATGACAACAACCTTAGAATAGTCTATAAAATATAAATATTGCCTATAAGTTTAGATATATATATATATATATATATATATATATATATATATATATATGTATATGTATATGTATAAGTATATGTATATGCGGGATTTAACCATGCAGGTACCAAGAATGAAGACTGTACAATATAGAGATTCAAGATATCAAGATAGAAGACTCATGAGTATCAAGATTATCAAGAGTTCAAGATTTCAAGGTTAAGTATTTTTTATTAGGAATTTTGTTAAAACTCATAGAAAAGCACTGGCATCTTAAAGTCCAATTTATTCGTGGAATGGAATCAACTTCGAGCCTGTTAAAGGGATGGAACCCAAAGTAGGATGGAACCTACGAAAAATCTAGTTGAACATTGTTTTGTATCCGCTAACTTTTTATTCAAAATGATTTTTCAAAATTATATCCCGTTTTCAAAATGCTTTCAAAACTTTCTTTTTAAAAGATTCAAAACCCTCTATCCTGATTTTAAATAATTTTAGCCTCAAAATTATCTTTAATTTCAAAGTCAAAGTACTTCTGATTTTAAACTATCTTTTAATATAATATATTTAACTTTTAAATATTTATACTTAGATTTAAAATATAAAATTAGAGTTAAATTCTATATATATTATTCTTTATATTTACTTATGAATTTTAAATATATTCAAGTATATTTATAAAGTTTAAATTAGTTTAATATAAGATAAAAGTTATTTTCAAAGAAAATCAAAACATCAAAAAATGCTTTGGGATGTCGGCATGCCTATGTACCCCATGTCGACATGGTGTCAGTTGAGTTCAAAATTTAAATTTCAAAAGAAGTGTCTATTCGCCATAACTCTTCAAGAATGGACATAGCTGTTGTTCTTCTATAAATAGGGGTTAGTTCAACGAATTTTATATCAGATTTTCTGGTTTTTCACTCCTCCTCTTCTTCCACTTTTCTTAATACGTATTCTTATCATTACTCCGCCGAAATCAACATTAAATCGAAGTCGATTACTTCTAGTTTGATTCTCTATCACTCTCTGTACAAGATTATCAGTGCTATTCAGAGTTATAGGCTTTTTGTAATCTATCAAAAGAGAAAAGGTGTGATTGTAGCCGTGAAAATCAATCAAAAGAGAAAAGGTGTGATTGTAGCCTTAGTAAATCAATTGGGTGAACTTGTGGCCCGAAAATCAAGTATCTCTACCCAGAGGATCGAAACTCTGGAGGGTGTACCTCATAGCCTTGAAATCGAGTGTGTAATTGTACAATTGCTTTTGAAAGGAAATCCGTACTTGTGTTGCGGGACTGGATGTAGGGTAACTCCGAACCAGTATAAAATCTGGTGTGTTCTTTCCTTTATTGCTTTTATTTTATTTCTGCATCTGTATTTGTTTCTGTGATTATATCTGTGTCTGTATATTACATACATTTGTGTCTAAATTAACATAAATCGAAAAGATTTAGTAATTCTTTATTAACACTATTCACCCTCCCTCCAGGGTTAATACTAGCCTTAAGATCCGTAATCCGCATTTCTCACAATTGGTATCAGAGCAAGGTTTTCAAAGTTTCATAATCTGATTTTTGAAAAGTTTTCAAAATGCCTGCTAACACAGGTACTGTTACTGTTACTGACACTGGTATCCCTATCACTAGTTCATTTGTCGAGGGTCAGTCTATTGTCAGACCACCACTTTTTAATGGCAGTAACTATGCATATTGGGCATGTAGGATGAAAGTATATTTACAATCTATAGGATTAGACACTTGGAATATCACATAAATTGAATATTCTGAACCCATAACTAATTTTGCACAGTGGCCTACTGAGCAAAAGACTATTGCACAAAATAATTCTAAGGCAATGAATATTCTTTTTTGTTCACTAGATAGAAATGAATTCAATAGAGTGTCAGTTTGTAAGTCTGCATATGAAATCTGGAAAACTTTGCAAGTTACTCACAAAGGAACAAGCAAAGTTAAACAGATCAAAATTTCCATGCTCACAAATCAGTTTCAATTATTTAAAATGAATCCTAATGAGTCTATTTCCGATATGTATAGTAGATTTCAGGATATCATGCATTCTCTAATATCTTTCGGAAAGGACTTTTCTGAAGAAGATCAAGTTAGAAAATTTTAAATTCCCTAACTCCAGAATGGGATCAAAAGACACTTGCAATCGAAGAGGCAAATGACATCAGTACTATAAAGATAGAAGAATTAATTGGAAATCTAATGTCATAGAAGTACAAATGATCGGGAGAAGAGAAAGTAAAGCATCTAAAAAGAAATCAATGGCATTCAATGCATTAACCGATGGATCAGACTCAAACAGCGATAATGATGAAGAGATAGCCTTTATGACCAGAAATTTTAGGAAATTCCTGAAATACAAAAATGAAGAGAAACAACTATAAGAATTCTGGAAATCAGAATGTAGTGCCAAATAATGAAAAACGTTACAACTATGATAAACCATGCCATTTCAAAAGAGACTGTCCGTATCCAAATAGTCAAAATTCTCCTATGAACAATGATCCAGCAAAGAAACAGAAACATGCATTTACTGCTACTCTAGATGACTCAGAATCGTCCTCAAGTGATGATGATCAGAAGATAGATAATTCGAATTTGTGTTTCACAGCTGTTCATGACTCCGACGAATTCAAAGAGACGGACTCAGAAAAAATTACGCGTTTACAACACAATTGGTTGAAATTGCTTGCTTAGAATTAGTTGCTTGATTGTTTGATTGATTGATTTTGAATTGGTGTGTTGTTTGAATTTTAAAATTGGTTTTCTATTTTTTATTATTATTTCGTTAATTTATTATTATTTTTTAATAGTATTATAATATTTTCTGAAATATACTTGAAGTTTAATAATATTTTAGATATATAGGCATTAATAATAATAGTAATATTTATATATATTAGAGATCTTAGGAAAAATCAATTCATGAAAATTCAAAGGCACATGTCGACATGGTCCCTACCATGATGTTGACATGGGTATCTGAATTTGAATTTCAAAATTTGAAATCAAATGTTTGAATTTCCCTCCATCTTTTCACTTCATTCAATTATCTTAAAAGCTACTTTTTGACCAGAGAATATGTCCTTTGAGAATCTATTTATTCACTATCTTTTATCATATCTTTTCACTCTCATTTTCAAATTCAAACTCTCTCTTCATAACTTCAAACTCTCTACTCTCAACTTTAACGGCTTCTTCAAGCAACCCCTCCACCATGAGAATTTCCAAAAAAATCAAAGAGCAATTATTCAATGATCCGGAGGCAATAAAAGCATACATTAATTATGCTAACTATGCCAAAGTCCATCACGAAATATTTGCTATTTTTCAAGATTTTCTTCTTATGAACCTGATTCTCTTTTTGTAAACAATAGAGTACTTAGTCTTATTGATGCTTCTCAAAATGATTTTGTTTGCTATCCAAATCTTGTCAAAATTTTCTATGCTAATTTAAACCGTGGATTTTATCATGGAAATGAGGATGAATTTTGGAGTAGTGTCAAAGGCACTAGAATTGTTTTGAATTGTGATCTTTTGGGTACCATTCTCAATTGCAAGTGTACGGGAATGGATCTTTCTAATTTTGAAATCGATGAAAATGATCGTGAGACATTTCATCACATTTTCGAAGGGATTGATAATTTTGAATTCAAAAATCGAAATTTTCGACCAAAGACAAGAATTGTCAATCTTCTTTTGCAACATACTTTGACCCCAAGATCGGGGAATTTTAACAATCCTACTTCAAAAGTTTGCAAAGATCTTTTTGCTATTTTCGAAAATTATGACATAAATTGGGCTCAAGTTATTTTGGATGAACTTTGTCCTAAAAATCTTGAAATGGATGAGAATACCTTATACCATGGAATTTATCTCACTCGGATTTTTAACTATTTTGGAGTGGATTTCAAAGGCGAAGAATTTTGTTCTAGAAAAGTTTTCAACCATTCCAACATTTTGCTTATGAAAATTCTTTTTGTTTTTCAACGTTTTGAGACCCTTGCCGAAAAGGAAGAGCGTTTGGCTCATGAGAAAATGAAAGAAGAGGAAGAGGAAGAAGAAGAAGAAGAAGGGGATGAAATGGAAATTGAAGAAGAAGAAGGTGAAACCTCTTTGGAAAGTATTGACCATCCTCCTAATCCATCCAACAAAACCATTCTCAAAAACCAAATGACGATTGTTGAGAATCAACGGATTCTTAAAAGATCCGTTAGTAAGAAGTTGGACAAAATTTCATCCAAGATGAACAAGTTCATTTCCAAAGTCAGCAAGAAACTTGGACTGTCTTCATCCTCATCATCCTCTAACTAGTCTTATCTTTTCATATCTTGTTGTATTTGTTCTAGTTTGCTTTATTTCGAATGTTCATGTAGTTTGTTGTGTGCTTAATCGTTGTATTATTGTAGTATGCAATGAAATGAAATTTCTTTTCTGTTATCTATCTTATCCTATCTCCAGAATAAATGTTAGTATAGTATATAAATATATATATACACAATTATTCACAAAATCAAATTAGTCATAATTTTTTACTGACCCATATCGACATCCCATATATGACCATGTCGACATGTACTGGTCAGAAATGACAATTGATTTTGAATTTGAAATTTGAAATTTGAATAACTACCGAATGTCTATTCATTTCAAACGAATTTCTACACCTATAAATACCTGTTTCTTCCTGAATTCTTCGCTAAAATTCATTTCTTATCATATTTATCCTTTATTTCTTTCATAAATTCAACTATGGCTAATCCTATTCACAATCTATCCGAAAATCTTGAAGAAACTCTAAATTCGTTCAAGAATATTCTCTCGTTTATTCTACGAAACCAGCGTCACTTAGAATTGAGTAAAATGCAGATGATCAAGGAACAAGAAAGGCACTTCGATGCGATACGATGGATGATCTCCTCTCTGCACAAGGACAATAACGAAGCACATCCTCCTATCTCTCTCACCAATGACAATGATAATTGGAATGCTATTAAGGCAGACCCAATCTTTGGAGAAGAAGGATGGGTGGAAGTTCCACGTAACGTTTGATTTTTATTTGTTTTCTTTATTTGATTTGTTTGAATTGATTTGGTTTGGATTGATACTCTGTGTGGATTGACTTCTTGATATTGGTTTGAAATTTGTTGTATAAAACATATATATACATTGAAATGTATATAGTCTTTGATTAGTTATCATGTTCATAAGTATAATTATTTCTTAATCTATATATTATATATTCCGTTGTATAGTTTATCAATGCAGGTACTGATGCCCAAGAACGAAGGGGAGTAAATTTTTTTTTGTTGATGACAAAGGGGGAGAAATATAAAATAGTGTAGTTAGGCATAAATTAAGGGGAAGTTATTAGTTTTAGGGGGAGTTATTAGGATAGAAGTAATATTTTCATCAAAAAGGGGGAGACTGTTAGTCCGTGAGATGATGGTTTTGATGAAACAACCTTAGAATAGATTATAAAATATAAGTACAGACATTATAAGTTTAGATATATATGTATATGCAGGATTTAACTATGTAGGTACCAAGAATGAAGACTGTACAGTACAGAGATTCAAGATATCATGATAGAAGACTCATGAGTATCAAGATTATCAAGAGTTCAAGATTTCAATGTTAAGAATTTTTTTATTAGGAATTTTGTAAAAACACATAGAAAAGCACTGGCATCTTAAAATTCAATTTATTCGTGGAATGAATCCACTTCGAGCCTGTTAAAGGGATGGAACCCTAAGTAGGATGGAACCTACGAAAAATCTAGTGGAACATTGTTTTGTATCCGCTAACTTTTTATTCAAAATGATTTTTAAAAATTATATCCTGTTTTCAAAATGCTTTCAAAACTTTCCTTTTAAAAGATTCAAAATCCTTTATCCTGATTTTAAATAATTTTAGCCTCAAAATTATCTTTAATTTCAAAGTCAATTTACTTTTGATTTTAAACTATCTTTTAATATAATATATTTAACTTTTAAATATTTATACATAGATTTAAAATATAAAATTAGAGTTAAATTCTATATATATTATTCTCTATATTTACTTATGAATTTTAACTATATTCAAGTATATTTATAAAGTTTAACTTAGTTTTAATATAAGATAAAGGTTATTTTTAAGAAAATCAAAACATCAAAAAATGCTTTGGGATGTCGACATGCCTATGTACCCCATCTCAACATGGTGTCGGTTGAGTTCAAAATTTAAATTTCAAAAGAAGTGTCTATTCGCCGTAACTCTTCACGAATGGACATGACTGTTGTTCCTCTATAAATAGGGGTTAGTTTCAACGAATTTTATATCAGATTTTCTGGTTTTTCACTCCTCCTCTTCTTCTTCTTTTTCCAGTTTTCTTAATACATATTCTTATCATTACTTTGCCGATTTCCACATTGAATCGAAGTCGATTACTTCTAGTTTGATTCTCTATCACTCTCTCTACAATATTCTGAGTGCTATTCAGAGTTATAGGCTTTTTTAATCTATCAAAAGAGAAAAGGTGTGATTGTAGCCTTGAAAATCAATCAAAAGAGAAAAGATGTGATTGTAGCCTTGGTAAATCAATTGGGTGAACTTGTGGCCCGGAAATCAAGTATCTCTACCCAGTGGATCGAAATTCTGGAGGGTGTACCTCGTAGCCTTGAAACCGAGGGTGTAATTGTACAATTGCTTTTGAAAGGAAATCCGTACTTATGTTGCGGGACTGGATGTAGGGTAACTCCGAACCAGTATAAAATCCGGTGTGTTCTTTCCTTTATTGCTTTTATTTTATTTCTGCATCTGTGCTTGTTTCTGTGATCATATCTATGTCTGTATATTGCATACATCAGTGTTTAAATTAACATAAATAAAAAAGATTTAGTAATTCTTTATTAACACTATTCACCCCCCCTCTAGTATTAGTACTAGCCTTAAGATCCGTAATCCGCATTTCTTACAACCAAAACAAGGAATTAATTCATTTGATTTTTTAATCTTTAAAAGATCATTACTATAAGTTTTTAGTTTCCAGTAACCTATTTGTTAATTATACTTAATTATATTTTTATAAATAAGCTTTTGTTATTAAAAACAGTTATCTTTTAGATTTCACTGAGTTTTTATTGTACTTGATTAGATGCTTGAATAAAGAACAGAGGCTTATTTTCTACTTCTCAAACATGCACACAACTTTGCAAACACACACACACACACACACATATGCAGGCAATATTTTCATTCATACAACCATTTTATTTCAATCGCAATATATAAACAAATTCAACGTTTAAAAAGTTTGCTCACCTGGCGATTGATGAACAGAGAACCAAAGCTTGGAAAAGATGTTGAAAAATCTAGAAATGAATTTTAAATTTGATCTGAAAGTTTAGTCTGTTGCTTGATGAATATTGATTTGGTTTGAGTTGAATCTGATCTGGTCTACACTGAGTTGAATCTTGTTTGATCCTTGCTTTGAGTTCCAGGTTGTTTTGATTTTTTTGATTTTGATTTCTTTCTAGGTTTTAGATTTTTACAGGCTTTTTGATCTTGTTTTTCTTGCTGTTTAAACAAAGTTGAATTGCATGCTACTTTGAACTGCTTATCTGAAGCTTAAATTTGATCAGGTTGTTGCTTGAAAACAGGTTTTGAATTGAAGAGGTTGTGGTTGTTTGAATTTGAAAAACTTTGATTTGCTTCTGGTTGGGCTCGTAGTTTGTTTTTTGGATTTTACTTTGAGTCTTTTTTTATTTCTCTTTCACTTCAGTTTTAATATTTTTTTTATCAACCTTTAATTTAATCAATTGCCACTTGTTTAATAAACTAACACTTGTAATATGCATTGCTTGCTTCACACTTGCAAATACATGTTTTTCGTTTTCTTACAAATGTCCAATGTGATTTAAATTGTGTTTAAACCCTCACTTTAATCAATTTTTTAAATTATGTTTTAAACCCTTGTGTTAATAAATTTACACTTTTGTATTTATACTTTTATTTTATTATAATTATGTGATATGTTTTATATTTTAAACACTTTAAATTTTCATGTTTATAATATTTAAATATAACTTTACATTATATTCCCTATTTAAATAAATATCTTTTTTTCTTTATTACCATTTATATAACCTTAAGAATGATTTGAAAACTAATTATTCATAATAAATAAACACACTTATTATATGTAAGTTTCTATTAAAATATAGATCCTTAATTTTAAACAACTTTTGAAAATTTAGATATTATTTACTAAGTATATTTGTTTTCAAATATATAAGAAGTGCATTTTAAATTTTTAATTAAATCTTACTTATATATTTACAAACCAATTTTATTCATATACATGTTTTCTTATTTATTTCCAAAAGATATGTATATTTTAAAACTTTTGCTAAACCATGTTTTAATATCATATTATATTTACAATTCTAGTTATATACATATATATTATTTTTCAAATCGTAACTTAAATCCAATTCATTTTATAATATATTTTATTCTCAAATTCCCAATCCAAATTTATTTTCACAATTTACTTATACCTTTAATCCAAATATTTAAATTATTCTCAATTAATTCACAAATAAATCCAAATCCAATATATTATTCAAAATATTTGCTTCTGAATTTCAAATTAGAAATTCTATTTAAAATCATATTTATATACATTTATATGAATAAACAAACAAATATCTATTTAAATTTGGAAAATACCAAATTAATTCACAATTTAATTTCAAAAATTAAATAAATTACCAATTTAAATTTGATTTAAAAACGGGATGTTACATAAATTCAAACCAAGGCTTTCCATTTATAATATATATACACACACACACACATTATAAATAGAAAACATTTTATTATTGGCCTTAAAAATTATTATATTGAATTTTAAAATATAACTTCAAATCACACTATATACATTCATGTATATTACCATTTGAAAACATTTCTTTATTAAATTAAAACCAAAGACTTCCTATTTAAAATATATATACCAATATATATATATATATATATATATTATAAATTGAAAATAATTTTATTAGTTTTAAAAGATAAAATTTACTAATTAAATATTTATAAAAGAAGATTAATAAGTCAATTTAAATACTTATTAACAAAGATTATTAAATAAATATTGCCTAAAATCTCGGGACATCACATTTTAAGTAATTATTTAAAATATCAAATTCTTTTAAATAATTAACTCTAGCTCATTTCCAATTAATAGTAGATTTATATTACTAAAATCCATTTATAAATCATTTTCTAATTAAAATTCCATTTATAAATCTATTTCTTAAATAATCCAAACTATATTCCAAAACCATTCAAATCTCAATTTCGACATCCATTTCATATTTTAAGAATCTTATTTAAAAATCCATTGTTTAAAAATTCTAAATTTAAAATTCCCTATTAGAAACCATTTTATGAATAGCTAAATAAATATTCAAAATCCAGTCATTTATTTTATCCAAATCAATTCCTATTTAAATAATCCCAAAATACAATATAAATATTTTCATTTCTAAAATCGCCTTTGAATTTCCTTTTTAAATTAAAAAATATTATTTATAGTATTTATAATACCAAAATTAAGGCTAGTGCTACTAGAGAATTCAATATATCAAATCACATCATAATCTATAACAGATTATTCAAAACACATCATGTATTACTATATATGAAATTAAAATCAATAATTTTGAGGAATCCAGTTGAATCCCTCCAACCTGTTTCCCTACAACCACAGATGTTATATAATCCTAAAAATATATTCACCGCTTCGAGGTAGGGTATCGCAATAAAAAGGGTCATCCGCTATTATGCGGGGCTCATAGTGCCTCATCCGCTCCAATCGGTGGGAAATATACCTAAATACTAATATATATACAAATATATATAATATAACATCCAACTGATATCAGTTCATCCAATGAACCAATATATAATTTTAACATTTTAAATTAAAACCATTTATCCAAAATGAGTGAGATTTACTCACCTTGATTTTTCAATCTACCAAACGATCCAATTTAAAATTAAATCGAATGATGTTCGATTTAACTTAAAATTCCTACTATTCCAAATCAATTCCAAATTAATTCTAGATCGTAGATTTCGCAGATACGAATCAAACGTGACTTGTCATGTTTGATTTGGACCTAAAACGAATGGGTTATGATTTTTATAAGGATTTGATTTATATAATAAAAACTAACTTGCTTAATTTCAGCATTTAAAACCTAATTACCATGCTAGTTGCCTCCTCCTCCTTCCCTGTATGCATGCACCACCCAAAACTAACGTATCTTCCTCTTCATCTCACGACAATCCATCCAACTGCGCCTGAAACCCTGGGCTCACCGCACCCCACAACAGTACCCCATCGAAGCATTCCTCAACTACAGCGCCCTCCCTGTTGAATGAAACTACACCGCCGTGCCTTCTCCTCTAGCCTCGGCTATGAGCATCGCGCTCCTCCTGGAACCAATCACGACTTGCGATGCCTCTTAGGATCGACTGCGACTCATGTTGCTTCCTCGGATCAATTGCGATCCGTATGTGATCGCCTTTTTTTAATCTTGATTTTGCTGGAAAAATGAAGAAGAGTAGGAGGAGACCCGCGATTTTTAAACTTGTGATGGCGATTTGTTTTGGATAAGGTGCGGCGGGATCAGATGTATAGGGCGGCGATGGATATAGGCTAGGTCGGCTTACAGTGATCCTTTTTTTTCTTATTCAAAATATCTCATTCCTATAACTCGAAATCCTATCGAGGCGTGCTACCTGACGTTCTATATGTTATATCCCTATTCCAAACCCAATGGAACTAGTCTCGAGACCTAATTTGGTCGTATATGGAATATAGCCTTTTGGATCGACTATTTTAATTAAACTACCCCTGTGCGTTTTTAGCTCGCACGACCAAACGGTTAGTCTAAATGCTACGAAATTAGGTAATTATATGCTATTACGGATCTAATGGAACTAGTTTCGTTGAAATCTGAGACTATGCTCCAGATAGTTATTTAACGCGTCGATTAAAATGGCGATTTCAAAAATTGATGAAATCACTTGATACTCCAGGTTTAAAAGCTTACAAACTCAATTCTAGTCTAAATATAATTTACATTCACCTTAGAAATCATTTTGAATCATATTCAACTCAAATTTCAATTATTTGCAGTATTTCCATATTACGATAATCGCTATATTTTGAAATTTAAATTCATTCTACAATTTTAATCAAAATCTTCATATTCAAAATCAATTTATATTCCTAATCCAACATTTAAAACCATTTAAAAGTTCAAAATATAACAACAGAAAATCCGGATCGTTACATTCCTACCACCTTAATAGAATTTCGTCCTCGAAATTGTGAAGGTAGAAAAATTTGCTCCAAATCCATTAACTTCCAAAACCCACATAGTTAAAACTTTACATTTCACTTTTCTAAATCTTTAGATTCACCTATAACTACTAGTTCTCATTTCTAAATAAAAACTCTTTATTTTAATTACAATCTAAAATCAAATTTTGGGTAACAAAAAATAAAAAAAAATTCAAAATTTCAAAATTTTTCTAACACCCTAAATTTCCAATTTTTTTTTGCAGAATCTCCCTTGTACGGAGAGCCTTTTACAACATCACAAGTATGATAAAAATATATACATCAGCTCTCATGGCCGAAAAACACAATATATATCAATTTTTTGCGCATTAAATTCATAACCGTACCCTATTCTAGCGTTGTTAAGTGAGTTTGCTTAATTTATAAGCAATTGCATAACCAAAGTCAAGCCAAATGATCTTCTTGTACTTGTACTAACTCAATTAAAACACATACTTTCCAAAAACATGATATTTAATAACATTTCATTTATTTAACTAGTTAAACATGCCATATGCATAAACCAAACATGTTGTACATGAATGTATTAACCATTCTATAAACAAAACATGTTATGACATGTATAGAAGGTACATGCAAATACAAGGTTTTGACAGCAAATTATTTACTTCCAATTTGATCCATACAACATTTGTTCAAATTTTAATTGGCTCGCATACAACTCACTTGAATTCAAGTCATAGTCTTCCATTCGATTATTTACTTTCAATCGATTAATATACCATTTCATTCAATTCGAATGATTCACAAACTAATTTACTGGAATTCCATTCATATCTACACATAATATCCATATACATTTCAAATGGATTCAAAACCAATTTATTCACTTTTATTTGTTCACAAAATTATGTTTACTTCCATTTATGTCGAACGACGATTCCTTCCATGCAAATTTGGTTATATTCGTTTAACAAAATAACCACTCAAGTTAACACACCACTTAAATTGATTCTAAATCGATTTGTCATGCTCTATTGATTCACATTCCATTTATTCAAAAATCTTATTCACTTCATTTTATATTCAACAATAAACCAATTAATGCCAATTTATTTATGAATCACTTAATAAATTAGTTACTTCAGTTGAATTTCATCTTTATCAACAATATTCCCAACCATACTCAATTTATTTACACTTAAATTGAATTCATTTATAACCTGAGTTATCACTATTTCAATCCATTTCTATTTTATTCAATAACATTTCAAAATATATTTAATTCACTTACATTTAAGTCAAATTTCATTTATAACTCAATTCTCATTTTCAACATTCAATTCACTAATTATTTTCACTAATTATTTCCCTAATTAGTTTCCTTTCAATTTACGAATTAAGTTTCATTTCCAAAAATTCACTTTATTTATCTTGGCTTGAATTCAATTCCATTTAACGGCCCATCCCACGAATTTACTTGAGTCAAGTTTCCATTCAAATATTTATATTAACTTAAGTTAATTTGTTGTTATATAAACACTTAGACTATATACTTAAGTTCATTTTTATTGCAATCAAATTTCATTCCATTAAATTTTACTTGGGTCTAATTCTTTTTTTATACTCGAGTTCACATTCTCTTTATCACAAATCAAATCCAATTCCATTATATGATTCGAATTCGGATTTCCATTCCAGAAATCGCTTAATTTACTCAACTTGAGTTAATTCCATTTAAAATTTAAAACTTATAGTTATAAAATCAATTTACAACTCAAATTTTATATTCACTTTAATTTTATATCATTTCAAATCCAAATCGATTTTTATTTAACCTATCTTAAGTTAAATCTCCATTCATGCTATTCATTTTAACATACTTAAGTTAAAACACAATTTCAAATTCAAATTTCACATCCTTCTTTCTTATCTTCATCAATTTTAAATTATAAGTTCAAAACTTATTTCCTGACGCTTCTTTCCACATTTAGATTAGAATTCCAAAATTCAAATACTCGGTTTCATTTCAAGTAATATAATATACAACTCTTCTGTTTTAACAAACCATTCCTTTAGAATTTTCAAAATCAACTTGGTTTTATCCAAAACAAATTCCCTTCGGAATTTTTAAAACCACACTAGTTTCCAAACAAAAATCTCCATATCAAATTACTACAGTAGCAATCCATCACGTAGAAACTCGAAAATGAACATCGATGATGTTGCAATCATCATCAGAATTATTCTCCAAGGATTAAAGGGAGTTCAGTGCCTTATCACTTCCAAAATCCGTTTAAAACAATTTTCATTCCAAAAATATTTTCAAAATAATACCATTTTTATTTATTTCAAAACACTTTGTGTTAACGTGAAAATCTGACACTAACACCTCGGTGTGTGTAGAAACGATGTGAAAGCACCACCCGTGAATACGGGAATTAAGAAATAACAGTAAGTAACAGAAAATGCAGTAAATGATCACAGAGTTTATAGTGGTTCGACTTATGATCAAGCCTACGTCCACTTCAATCCTTTTTATTGCTGATCGGATTACAACTTGTTACAATCTCCTTCAATTACATTCCAATTGAATTCAAAAAGAAACAAGTAGCTAGGGAAAACTTCGATGTGACAGAGTTCTTCGAATTCATGATTGAATGTGTTGAATTCCTGAGCGAAGTTGATCTAAGCGTCTTGCGTGTGCTTGAAGTGATGGAGTGTAGATTGCTTTGAAGATAGTGAAGTTTCAATGCCTTCCGGAAAATGATCCAAAGTCCTCCGAATGTTGGAGGTGGCCCTCTATTTATAGAGAATTCTAGGTAGCGGTTTTCGCCCAAGTCATGAGTCGTGACCGACTCAGGGAAAGTCGTAGGTCGCGCTCGACTCAAGGTTCAAGAGTCAGCAGGCAGTGGAGAAGGTGAAGTGGTATTGAGCTTTTCTTCGTTCATCTGGATACAAGTCCTAACTCGTTCGCGAGTTAAGTAGCACGGTTTAAGGTGAGGCAGCACTAAAATTTTGGCTTTGTGGTTTTAGGTCGTGTACGACTTAAGTCGTACACAACTTAAATGCAGTTGCTTTCACTTTTTTTGTCTTGAGTCACTAGGTCGTTCTGTTTTTAGGTCTTTTTTAGATCGTAGCCCCTTAAGTCGTAAGTCGTGAGCTGTGAGTCGTGCACGAGTTAACTGGACGTAGCTTTTTGTTTGCTTGCTTGAGTCTCTGACGACTCAAGGTAGGTCGTAAGTTGCACAATTCTTTAACTCGTGCAACTCCTCAATTGTTGAGTCGGTAACTTGTTGAGTCGTGAAGTACCTTGAGTCGGCCAACACCTTTAAGGCATTTAAGGTTATAACCCGGTGAGTCACTATCCCTCCTGAGTCGTTAAGTCGGCAATCAGCTGAGTCGTCATTCATTTTAGGTCGGCAACAAGCTAAGGCCGTTGAGTCGGTAATCATTGTGAGTCATGAGCCTGGTTTGAGTCGCTTGAGCAGAGGAGTTAACAATTGCCCCTCGAAGTACATGCTTAAATCGTGAGTCGTGTGCTTCGACCCAGTGCATGAGTCGTAAACGACTCAAAGAGGCTCATGACTCGTTAGTCCTTTCATCTTCCCCCCTGTTTCGTATATAAGCTGTTGAGTCGGTCCTTCCTCCTCACTTTACTGCTTATCTGTTTTATTTGATCCTACCATTAACGATCCTTCAAGTTCCCAGAGACGAGTCCAAGCTAATCAGTCATCAACTCATCTTCACCTTTATATTGTGTAAGTGAATTCACCTTCTGTTCAATCCATGATCACCATTGACTCACGAATCTGGACTCCCCATTTTCTGACTCCAATTCGTTTTTGTGCCGTGTTCCATCACGAACCACGTTTCCGATTGATTTGCGACTGCCATCGATCATATTGTTGTTATCATTCGCGATAACATAGTAGTGCACCAGATTTGTTGCAAACTTGAAGCGATTCGAATTGGTTTTTTGGGTGATTTCTGACCATGTGAGGAGAAGATAATGGATTACAGTGTCTCGAATTAACTGGTCTATGAGTTTGGAGGAGATGAGAAGGTCCTTAGCGGGTTAATGGGTTAGAAAGAAGTTAACTGGTTGAGGAGATGACCTAGAATTCTCACGACTTAGTTGGTTTTTTGGATCTACCGACTTAGGAATGTCTTGCAATCTCATCCGTCCACGACCTAATTTTTGGGTCGTGTTGATTTCCTGACGATTTAGGACTTAGGTCGTACGAGTGACTCAGCCCTTTAGATCCTTACCACAACTTATCCTTTAGGCCGTGAACGTCTCAAGCCATAAGTCGTGAACGACTCAGCACTTAGGCTATTTTCCATACCGAGTTGCTTCTTGTGGCTTAACCCTTGACCGACTCAAGTAGATGGGATCTAGGCTTTGAGTCGCGGCCGAGATAGGACTTTGAGAAATTTGCTTTGTTCTGATTTGAAGCTTTTTCCTCCATGCACATTACGACTTATAGAACTTAACTTTACTCGCCGCATACCCCTTAGGTCGTGAACGAGTTGTCACTTAAAAGCATAATCCCAACTTGATTATTTAACTTGTATTACCGGACTGAATTGCCTAAACTCTGAATTGCCCAAACTTTAAATTGTTTGAACTTTGTTGCATTATTCCACAGATCCTGTTAACTTATAAGCTAACTACCTGCTGAAAATAACAACTACAGAAAACCAAGGCGAATATACTGTCATTGACTGCCCACATCAAATGACAGATTAGTTGACAGAAGGTAATTAACTTAAACAGTTTGTGTGAACGAAGTGCTTCAATTTAGCGAATTCAAGTAAAGTATTAAAGCAACATTGAGATAGTCAATTGAAATCGACTGGTTTGCACCAATACTGCACTTGAACCTTTTTTAAATTAACAAGTCCTGAAATTTAGTAATCGATCAATTGTCGATTAGTTTAACTTCAGTTATATTTACTTGTCATTATTAGTTTTGCACAACACTTCACACTTTTTAGGAAACATGCACCTTCACATTTGAATATCCAGTTGCTTGTGTAGAATGACTTCCCAGCAAGAAGAGATAACAGCACAGGCTGGAGTTGTCGCTCCTATTCCAGCTCCATTAATCAATCCTCCTGAAAGAGCCTCTTCTACTTTATCATACAAAGTTTTTCGCCAATTGTGCGCTTAGTTTGGTATTGCTGAATCAGATGCCATTCATCCTGATAAAACCAACACTCCTGATGTGGCGCCTTCTGGCTTTGTAACGGTCAATCGAAAAATGTGCCTGAGTGGGGGCATTCCTCCTTTCAATGACTTTTTCCAACAACTTCTTCGTCAATTGGCCATCGCCCCATCCCAATTACACCCCAATGGCTATGCCATTTTAATGGGGTTGTGTGTACTGTTTAGGAGGACGCTTGATCGATTCCCAAGCTTTGACGAGATTTGCTTCCTATGCTCTTTCACCAAGACTAAAGATCACCCCTCTATTACTGTCGTGAGAAGTGCTCGAAATCGTAAATTGATCGTCGGTCTTCCTGACAGCGCTCATGCGTTTTTGACTCAATTTTTCTATATTCGATGTCCCCTGGGGTTTTACGCTGTACGGAGGGAAGGAAGTAAGATTAACCATTCTTACTTCGTTTGTTATCCGACTTTTGCAAGACCGAATTGCTAAATGTTAACTCCGCCTTTTTTTCTATTTTCAGCGCTCCCTCCTCCTTCTAGAGATCCCAGTCACAAGCCAACTTTCGAGAGGCTTAAGGCCGTGCCAGTTGAGGAGAGAGGCATTCAATTTTTGTTGAAAGACGAATTTTTACATCAGTATGGGCTTTTACACGCTTCTCGCTCTACACACCCTCATGAAATCCCAGACTCCCCAGCTAAAACTCCGGATGCCTCATCTCCTGCTAAAGAGCCTGTGCAGGGAGGAACTACCATTGAGGCCTCGCTAGTGAAATGTTCGACTCCAAAAGACGCTGCGGGGCCCTCCGATAAGCCTGCACTGGCCCCAATCATTGAAGCAGAGGAACCTCTTCTTCAAACCGGGGAGAACATTGAGAAAGGAGTTGATGGAGGGAGCTCTCTAAGCATGGCGGTGATGACATCTTCGAAGATTTGAGCGACATAATGGTCACCTCTCAAGAGCTCTTCAAAGATGACCCCGCTGTTACCAAAGTTATATCGCCGACAGTTGAAGCAACTTCTGCCCTTAAACAAACCCCCTCATCCGGAGAATTGTCGTTAGCTATAAAACCTGTTGTTACCCCTCGACTGACGAGCGGTTCGTGGTTCCGCGCGTGTAGTTTACACATCACACATGACTAGGATTCTTTGACATTTTACACACTTAGCTTTTCACACTTCCAAAAAATTATAAAGTTGTGCTTTTTCCAATTTCAGGTTCTCCAATGAAGCGAGGCGGCTCGTATTATGATGATTTTCAGCGATACGGGAGACGCGGCCAGTATGACTATAAGCGCTATCTCCCTGTTCACAGAGAGACTGATGAAGAGAGGGCCGCTCGGAAGGCTCGGGAGAGACGTGTCCATGAAGAACGCTACGGAAGACCGGATGATCGATACGATTCTTCCCACAAAGAGGGTGACTCCCACAAACGCAAATCTCACGATGATAGAGGGAAGAGTCACATAACTGATGACCCGAGTAAACGGGCTAAAGTCAGTGAGGAACCAATGCCTGCAACTTCGGAAAAGATTACTGCTCCTACTTCTTCTCAGTCTCCTGCCCCCTCCCGTACTGATATCCAGGCGATCATTAGCAGGCCTTCTTACCACGTGGGACCAGGTCCGGCCACTCTCCAAAGTCGATTTCCAAATTGGTGCTTAAAAGGAGTTCGCTTTGACCTTGATCTGGTTCCCATAGATAAAAATGCCATGTTACGGAACCTTGATGCCATTAAAGCCGACATTGAGAGGATGTCAAATTGGCAAAAACTTGTTGATGAGCTTCAGAGGGTGAATCAGACCAATCTCGAAGCTATGTTAACCATGGAGAATGACAAAAAAAGACCCTTGAGCAGCATGATGCGGAAATGAATAGCATTGCCGCCTACAACGAAAAACTTGAAGCGGAAGTGGAAGAACTTAAAGAAGAACTTGTTACTTCTTCCGCTTCCTACTCTCAAAAAGAAAATGTGCTTCAACAACAAGTGCGGGATGCCCATGCTGCGCAAAGGGATGCTGAGGCCAAGGCTGATGGACTGGAGAGAATTGTAGCGAGTTGCCGTACTGACATTACTCAGTTGCAAGAGCAAACTAGCTTCCAGGTTGCGGAAATTGAAAAATTGAAAGCTCAACTATCTAAAGTCAAAAGGGAGCGAGATGAAGCGGTTGCTGGAAGAATTGCAGCTGAAGAAGCTCATGAAGCTACCAAAGCTAACATTGGCTCGACATTATTTGAATTCTATTTGCAAAGTGTGTTAGGGCGTGGCAGTCTTGCATTCCTGGGTCCCAAATATGAGGTTACTCTAGCTGAAGTATGGGAAGCCGCGCTTGATATGTTTAAAGGCACCGGGTATACTGAAGAGGAGCTAGAGGCGCACTATTTAGACTTCAAAGCTCGCGCAGCTCTTGCTAAAGGGAAGGAGAAACTTGCTAGACCGCAAGTTGAAATAATGGGGGAAGAGCATCAAGAAAAAGAAACAACTTTGACTGCCCCTGTCCCTCCTTCAACTTCAGTCGATGTTGACATTGCTGGTTCTAGCTCTCATACACCGATTCCTACTAAAGCTGATACCGGAGCCACAATTACACAAGCTGTAGGTGAGCCGCAAGAGAGTGCTGAAGCTCCAGACTACGAAATTGATGTGATACCACCAACCTCTCCAGGTAACCCTAATAATGCTCAGGGGGACAACTTGCTAGTTTCTCACGGATTTGACGAGCTTCTTGATTATTTCTTGAATCTCGACGAGCCATTGTCTCCTCTTTTTGCGGGAATTACTGACACTTTTAACTTTTCCTTTGTAGAGAAAGTGCCGAGCGTCATTCAAACTTCTTCACCTCCATTTACTGTTCCTCTGCCTCCCCCAATCACTTCTACTCCTCATCTGGGATCACAGGAAGAAATAATAGGTGCCCTTCGGGGCTTGGATGACCCAGCTGCTTCGCAAGAGCAAAAGGACGAAGGACTTGAGGGAGGTGAGATTTCTCCGTAGCGGACTCCTTCTGATGACATAACTTTGTCTAAACTTGTTACTCCAGGAAGCGAATCTTCTTCAAAGAGGAAAAAGAAGCGCGGAATATCAAAGAAGAGGAGGAAGAGCATCATTACTACTGAAGAGGAACCGGAAGTTGAACCAGTTGTACCTCCCTCTCCTTCTTCCCTCATGCCTAAAGATCGACCCAAAAAGCTAACCATCCGGCCGGGTGAAGGGTCCAAAGGTGGCAAGATGAAATGAAGATTCCAGTTTTTAGCTTTTTTTTTTTTGCACGTACTGGTCGGGGATTGTGCGGGTACCGGCCCCCGCTTTCTTTATTTCAAAACTTGTATCTGTAAGAAAGTGTAATAGAACTGAATAAAATGATCCTTTATTTGTACAAACTTCTTGTTTGTGTTTGAGAATGCGTTTATTATTCATTTTTGTACAAGTTTCTTTGCACGATATTGCAGTGAGCTTGTGGTATATTGTTCGAGCGCAATTTTACCAATGTAGTTATACCATGTTGCCCCTATACCATAAGCTTGTTGCAATATTTTATATTTTGAGGGGACTTGTACTTTCATTTTCTAGAGAATAATTATTCCATACTTGGAGGAATATTATTTTGTTAAAAAACAGAGTACAACTCTCTCCATATAAGCTTTTACGCTTCATCCTTTGAAGATATCACTTTTTCTTTTGTGCATATACACATTTTGCCAAGTGAATTCTTCTATGTGGTAAAGCGGGCATCTAAAGGGTACTTTAACTTCTTTTTGAGGAAGAGTGTTTTCCAGAATAGGTGGATCATTCTTCCTTTAAGAGTCAAAGTGTGCCTTTGAAGATGGTTTTTTAGCATTTCAATTGTGGTGAAATGGGCCTCCGGAGAGGGCTTTTCACGTTTCAACACCTGGAAGTTTTGTTTCAATCTCGGTGAAACGTGTGCCTCTGAGTAGGGCTTTTGCCTGGAAGTTTGGAGTTTCTTTCTCTCGGTTGGACGGATTCATGGGAGTGTATCGACCGATCATTCCACAACTTTGTGACGAGAAAGATCTCTCTTTTTCTGGCTAGGCCCGCTCGAGGTCTTTGATTTGGACTCTAAAGAGTAGCTTTGGACTCTGAAGAGTAGCGTTGGACTCCAAAGAGTAGCATTGGACTCTGAAGAGTAGTGTCAGGTCTCCGAAGAGAAGCTTTTGGACTCTAAAGAGTAGCATTGGGTCTCCGAAGAGAAGCATTTGGACTCTAAAGAGTATTTTGGACTCTAAAGAGTAGCGTTGGGTCTCCGAAGAGAAGCATTTGGACTCTAAAGAGTATTTTGGACTCTAAAGAGTAGCGTGGACTCTAAAGAGTATTTTGGAATCTAAAGAGTAGCGTTGGGTCTCCGAAGAGAAGCATTTGGACTCTAAAGAGTATTTTGGACTCTAAAGAGTAGCGTTGGGCCTCCGAAGAGAAGCATTTGGACTCTGAAGAGTATTTTGGACTCTAAAGAGTAGCGTTGGCGCTTGTGTCTTTATACCCTGCGCTTCTTAGCAATCCCTCACAATAACTTCAAGTACATCTTTCATTTGTTCTTTGCTAAAGAAATATGCCTTATTGCTGAGTGGATCCATGGGGCAGATGCAAGTTGCTCCGCCAGATGTTCGTTTATGCAAACGATTGTGGTCGGTTAGCAAAGGCTCATAATCTTCCTATTAGGAAGGTGCCCTTTTTGGTGGAGTCCTCAATCGTTTGCAAATTGCACTTCTTTCGAAATACTTGAATTCGGAGCATTTGTGACTTGTCATTTGTTTACTCCGTGATTTGTAGGGATCACTTCGCTTTGTGATGTGTTGGATGAGCAAGCTTTATTTTGATAGCCTGCAATACTAAATCGATATTTTTAGTAATATTTGCATATCGAAATGATACAGGCATTTTAACGGCATTAAAGAATACAAGATTTATAATCGCTCATTACTGATTCACATCAAATTTACAGTGGTTAACAGCACAAGAATTATACATCCATGATCATTTTACAAAGTTAAGCAAAACTATTAAGTAAAATATGGGTGTAAATGAATGCTATTCCATGGTTTTGTGATTCATATGTTAATCAATGACCAGCTTCTTGGATTCCTGCTTTGTAGTTCTGTTGCCCGAGCTGGACCGATAAGCAAGACGTGGTTGCCCCTAAGTGGACGAGATTGGGTCAGTTCCGTCTTTCTTCACATATTGTTGAAGTTTATTCTGTTTCAACAATTCTTCAATCACACTCTTTAACTGGCGACATTGATCAGTATCATGACCGGGTTGGTTGTGAAATCGACAGAATTTCCTATTTTGCACTGCCCCTCTTCCCATCTCAGGTGGTTTAGGGTACTCGATAACATCCTTTGTTGCCAAGAAGATTTTTTCCGATGTATCAGTTAAGGGGGTGAAATCTGAAGGGTTAAAACGTCGAGGTTTCTTCTTATTTCCCTGCCTCTTTCCTTCATCACTTTCCCTATTCTGGTTTCCAGATCCTCTCTTGTTAGAAATGACATCGTTATCCTTGATTTCGGCCACCGCTGCTTCTACTGGTATCGAGAGGTTTTCTAGGCGTATGAACTCGTCGGCCTTTTTATAAAACTTCTCGAGTGAGTTTGGTTCCTTCATTTTGAGCCACACCCCGAATTTACTTGACTTGTCGATGGCCCGCACTAAGTATGTTAGGATCATTCGGGGTTCCACGTTGTCTACCTCAGCTAAAGCTATATTAAAACGGTTCAAAAAAGACTTGATAGGTTCTCCGGATGCTTGTTCTAGACTGGACAATGACATTATATCTTTTGCCTTTGACGCATACAATCTGAATTGTTCTTTAAACTTTCGGGTTAAATCAGAGAATTGATCTATAGATCGAACTGGTAGCTTGGTGAACAAAAGCAAAGCCACCCCTTCTAAATATACTGGAAAATGTCAGCATTTAATCTCATCCGATGCTCGTGCCCCAGTCATATGCCAATCGTATCTGTATGGAAATTGGTTAGGGTCACTTGTCCCTCGATAGGCTGGGATGGTAGGAGGTGCAAACTTCCTGGGAAACTCCGCCTTTAAAATCCTTTCAGTGAACGGAGTTTTGCTCGGAGTGAATTCCCAATCATTTTCATCCTCATGCCTCCGCATACTTTCTTTCATGATTGAGCAGACCATCCCTGATAGATACTTCTCGTCGTTTTGAGACTTTGCCTGTAAGAAGTTAGCTGCCCTTTCGGAAGTTTGAAAGTTTGGCTGTGGCCTTGACCCTTCAGCTTGAGAAGGTGCTCTTGCAGCGGTGTTATCTGGTCTTTGAGGAATATCCTTCTCTTGGGGGTCACGGGCATCCTCAGCATAGATTGCTTCATTATCCTGACGTTGGTGATTTGACTCAAGCAGGGCATTTAACCTATCCATAATCAAGGCATTCTGAGCATTCTGTGCTTCTAATTGTGCATTCTGAGCATTCAACTGCTGATTCAGTCCCAGAATCACAGCGTCCAGCTCTGCTCGTGTAACTCCAACAGTCGGAGCTGCTTGACTTGAAGGAAGAGAGGTGGCTGTATTTCCATGAACATTATCGGACCTTGCAGAACTTCGTCTTCTTCCAGGAGCCATTATTTCCAATAAACTCCTAGTTTTAAAAGAAATCCTTTCCGTAGACCTTTGCGAAGCAATGATGGAAGTATCTTGAGTTGGGTTCTCAGTGAAAGCACCAAAAATGTTAACGTGAAAATCGGACGCTAACACCTCGGTGTGTGTAGAAACGATGTGAAAGCACCACCCGTGAATACGAGAATCGAGAAATAACAGTAAGTAACAGAAAATGCAGTAAATGATCACAAAGTTTATAGTGGTTCGGCTTATGATCAAGCCTACGTCCACTTCAATCCTTTTTATTGCTGATCGGATTACAACTTGTTACAATCTCCTTCAATTACATTCCAATTGAATTCAAAAAGAAACAAGTAGCTAGGGAAAACTTCGATGTGACAGAGTTCTTCGAATTCATGATTGAATGTGTTGAATTCCTGAGCGAAGTTGATCTAAGCGTCTTGCGTGTGCTTGAAGTGATGGAGTGTAGATTGCTTTGAAGATAGTGAAGTTTCAATGCCTTCCGGAAAATGATCCAAAGTCCTCCGAATGTTGGAGGTGGCCCTCTATTTATAGAGAATTCTAGGTAGCGGTTTTCGCCCAAGTCATGAATCGTGACCGACTCAGGGAAAGTCGTAGGTCGCGCTCGACTCAAGGTTCAAGAGTCAGCAGGCAGTGGAGTAGGTGAAGTGGTACTGAGCTTTTCTTCGTTCATCTGGATACAAGTCCTAACTCGTTCGCGAGTTAAGAAGTCACGGTTTAAGGTGAGGCAGCACTAAAATTTTGGCTTTGTGGTTTTAGGTCGTGTACGACTTATACTAGGTCGTAAGTCGGTCACAACTCAAATGCAGTTGCTTTCACTTTTTTTGTCTTGAGTCACTAGGTCGTTCTGTTTTTAGGTCTTTTTTAGATCGTAGCCCCTTAAGTCGTAAGTCGTGAGCTGTGAGTCGCGCACGAGTTATCTGGACGTAGCCTTTTGTTTGCTTTCTTGAGTCGCTGACGACTCAAGGTAGGTCGTAAGTCGCACAATTCTTTAACTCGTGCAACTCCTCAATTGTTGAGTCGGTAACATGTTGAGTCGTGAAGTACCTTGAGTCGGCCAACACCTTTAAGGCATTTAAGGTTATAACCCGGTGAGTCACTGTCCCTCCTGAGTCGTTAAGTCAGCAATCAGCTGAGTCGTCATTCATTTTAGGTCGGAAACAAGCTAAGGCTGTTGAGTCGGTAATCATTGTGAGTCGTGAGCCTGGTTTGAGTCGCTTGAGCAGAGGAGTTAGCACTTTGGAAAGCATTTTCAAAAATCTCCAGGATTTAAATTTCTAAATCCTGGTTTGAATCCGTTTTTAGTTCAACGTACTTGTATAGATCCTATTTATACAGTTTAATCTGGTTATATATAACCATTCTATTTTATAACATTGTTTAGATTATAGTAATAATAACCAACATTCCAAATATACTGTAAAATTTTGGAAAATTATTATTTTTATATCAAAATAAAGTTTGGGTAAAATTACTTCATTTACCCGTTCAAATAATACCGTGTCAGTTCATCGTGTTCAAGTGTTTAGAAACTCCTATCAATATTGTGGCGTCCCATTACTCGATCAGAATTTATAAGCCACTCAACGAATAAATCTACACAATATAAAATATTTTATATTCACTAACAAATGCGCGTTTATACCTATAATACACTCAAACTCATTTAGGGTACTACTGGCCATATCTCTAATGGGTGATCCCCACCAAAGCCTAGGTATTCGCTCAACCTAAGCTCTGATACCACAATGTCACGACCTGGTTTTTCAACCCTTGAAAATAGACACCAATACGTACACTATATAACATGCTGAATATTCAAGTGCCGAAAATACCAATCGTTGGGGTGAAGAAGAAGAAGGGATGAAGAAGTAGAACAATTACACAGAATCTCAAAATCACAGTGGAAAAATATAATAGATAAATAATGATCTGTATACAAAAAGAAAATGTAAATATTAATATACATATAATCATCAGAGTATAACAGTTAACATAGCAATCTGGACAGTTATAATAACTTGTTCTCACGAGTACTGTAACCGTCCGTTCTTCTGTACCCTTTGAATCGACAATAAACCACACATGTCCAACTCAAATTGCAGGAATAATATGATCATTAAGGATAGAAAGAAAATACAGACAGAACAAAATATCACACGAATGGAATAACATATATTATTTCAGTAATAATCTATACAACAGAAAATTTTAAAATACAATATCAGAGTCTAACCTAGATTCAGCCTGAACAGTTATAACCTTTGTCCTTACAAATGCTGACACTACAAGAAAATTAGGCTTTGGTTGCTGATATTCATGATGTTTGATTGTAAATGCAACCGTTGATCATTTTAAAATATAAAAAACAACAAAGAAACACTATTGATTGATTCCCGCCGACATTTCACTAAAATTCTGCTAAAATTCTACGTGGCCGCTGATGTATTTTTTTTTAACATTTAACCTTTTCTTTATCCTCATGAAAGAACAATGAAAAACTCAAAAAAAAAACTTGTAATTTGTTTGGAACTGATTCAACACTAAATCTCTCTCATCCTCTTTTACCGATTGATATATAAACTAGTCACAAAATTCCTCCTCTTCCGGCTTGCACAATTAATCCTCAAATCGTTTCCTCCCTAATCCCTAACACCTAAAATATGGCTGAAAAATTCGTCCTCTACCTTGCACAATTCAGCTCTTATGAGGTAATTTAAAGATCAATTTTCTTTTCAATTTCCATTTTGAACTAGATTAGATTGATTTTGTTTGAGGTTGTTGTTTGAATTGAGTTCAAAATTTGTTAAGTTGTTTCAATTTGTTGCTTGAATTGATTTCTGTTTATCCAAAATATAAATTGGTTAATTAGATTATGTTATTAGAGCTGGTTTCTTGAATTGGTTAACTGATTTAAGATGTGGACATTGGCATATCCTTAACCGATTTAAGGTGTGGATATTGGCATGTCCTTATCTGCTTTTAATACAATTCAGACATGATGTGGATGAAACTGTTCAATTCGGGCATGATGTGGATGAAACTGTTCATGAACCTAATTCTTGTTTGCATAGATGAAACTGTTGATGGAGGGTATGCATATTTACTCATTCTTTTGTTTGGGATTTCTACATATTATTTGGATAGTTTTCGTAATATATTTTAGGTTATCTTGTATTTTGTTTCAAAAGATGGGTTGTTTATTGTTAATGTCGGTAATCATTTTAGTTATCACCGTATACCATAGCACCTTTAATATCCATCGTCAGGATCGGAACTGCTTGTTTACTTTATCTTCAATGTTAGATTTTATCTTACATTTACATTCTTACTATAATAGATTTGATGAGGACAAGCTAATGAAACTATGACATATAATTGTCATATGTTTAAAATTTGTATTCTATTCTCGCTCGATAATTTTTTAATTAATAACATTTAGAGATTAAGCACTACATAATATAAGTAGGCGCATTAAATTATGAATTTGGTTATATGTCTCATTGCACCATAACTCATACTACCATGATAAAATTAGACAGTCAACAACTTATTTAGTTTACTTCAAGCATACAGATCTATCTAATTTGGATTCAGTTGTAATATTTTCAATTCAGGAGGATTGGACGTTAACTCAAACATTCTCTCTATAAATATGATTTTGGGGGATTTGGTACATAATTGCAGCAATAAGTCAGTCAACATATTTCTATCTCGGAATAGAGGAATTCAACAAATGTCTTACTGCTTGAACTTCAAAGCAGGTGAAGAAGCATGCAAGAATTCAATCTATTTCATTGCAAAGTGTTTGCAGTTATCATCTTCTTCCTATACCAAGTAAAGGAGGAGAGGTAATATTTCAACCTTCGTATCATTTAAAGTCGACCAAATACTACATACTTGAATGGCTGTCAGTTGGAATGTATTCTTAGCATACCTCAATTTTCTTGGAAAATTAGATTTTTTTTGAATTTTTGGTGTATATTTATATATAAATTTATATGGTGTTCCTTATAGTGAAAAATCTACCCCACCTCAAATTTTGGGTTGGCTTTGCCACTGGAATTTTTTTAAAGAAATAATGGTCGTCTTATGAGGAGAGCACTCGTTATTTTGTTGCCTATTAGAGTAAATACGTATACAATTGTTTGTAGGATGGTAGCACGTACAAAAATGGGGGATCATCATACGATGGTCAGAAAAAAGAGAACTAACATAAAAACAAATATTTACAAGCATATGTCTAATTATAAATTCTAGGAAAAAGGAAAACTGATAGACGATGTGCGATAATAGGCTAAGGGATCTCCAATGTATTGAACACTATAGTAGAGAAACGCAATGCAAGGTGAACATTGCTTGCATGGGGATTGAAAGACCTGAATCAGGAGCAGCTACCGGGTGGGTTCAAAACATCTTGATAGCGAAAGCTTACAAGCATTGAGCGATCAAATGCAATGTGTAGGAAATGGTTCAAGTGACTAAGCTGATATGCAGGTGCAAGAGTGAAAACTGAAGTAGTGGGAAGCGGTGCTTGAGTGGAAAACCAAAGCCCTGCACTGTATATGCTATGAAGGTGTGGGCAACACTCCAGAGAAATGCTAAAGTCACACGAGGCTAAAATGGAAGGACAAGCACTACATTGTGAATTGGTCTGAAGAGGGTGCATAAGCACTACACTGTGAGGAGTCCTGAACTACACGCTAGGTTGATATTGAGTGGATCTTAGTCTGTACATAGGTATTACAATGGGTTGAAGCCTGTACTGGACCTAAAAAAACTCTACTGCAACAATCGAATGAATAGATCACAACTCCAATGTTGTAGATATGCTGGTATGAGCCTTAATAGGAAAAGAGATCGTGAATAGAGAAGGTAAATGCAAGTGTATTTGAGTAAGTATCGTATCTCTAGAGAATAATATACTATTTGCATTTAAATGCAAACATGCATGTTCATTACAGTACACACATCTAGAGAGGATGGACTGTGTATGTATATTTGAGCTTATAGTTATATGACTTCTGTTTTTAGTGAAGGCAGTTCTAAGTATGTGGCTATTTTGATTTAGTGATTTCTGAAATGACTCTTATATATCTGCAGCTAATTAACGTGTGTGATCACGTGAGCCTATGAACTCCTTTCTGTTAGCACGAAGTTATGCATGAAAATATGTAATTAAGGCTCTGCCGCTGGAGTTGGATCGCTAGCACTAGGAATCAACAAAGGTTTTATTGCTTTCAACGGATATATATATATATATATATATATATATATATATATATATATATATATATATATATATATCCCTATTCGGACGTTACTAAATGAAACCAAACATGAAGAGATGAGGAGAAAAAATGCAAAATTATATAATACCAAAGGAATCATTGTTGGCGTAACAGAGACCAAAACAAAAAAGTGTACAAATATCTTGCTTAATGCACCTTCGTTTCTGGCATTAACCATGAGATTTCAGGTTTTCAGATTACTAATGTTGTCGAGGAAGGCTGTGCTTCCTATGATGCTCATCTATGAAATTTATCCAGTCTTTCTTGTTGTCTATACTGTAGCATACATATTGTTGATATATTTACTTCATCCGTACTGTTGATGGTTTTCTTCCTTTGGACGAATATGAAGGAGATTTGAAAATATAAAAAGCCTTTCTTTTGACATGTTAGCACAGAAGTAGTTTGGGATAATGTGGACATTACTGCCTATTATTGTAGTTTTATTTTCATTTGTGTTAACCTTTTTGTTTAATTTTTATACCACAATAATAAAACTAATTTAACATAGTTTTAAAGACGATGACGATGAATTAACTAAGTTTTTATAAAAATTAACTAAGTTTATAATAATAATATAACCAAGTTTACGTTAACTAAATTTTATAAATAATAATACTATATTAATTTAACAAACTTTTATAAATAATAATGTTGACAACGACGATGAATTAACTAAGTTTATAAGATTAACCAAGTTTATATTAACAATAATAATACAATTAAATTAACCTTATTTTTTTTAATAATAATAACAAATTAACTAAGTTAATAAAAATTAACTAAGTTTTGTTAAAATTAAACAAGTTTTATAAAATTAGTTAAGTTTAAGCTAACTTAGTTTTATAAATAATAATATAACTAATTTAACAAAGTTTTATAAATAATAGCAATGATTATGATGATGATGATGAATTAACTATGTTTATAAAAATAAACTAAGTATATAATAATAATAATATAATTTAATTAACCGAGTTTTAGTAATAAGAATAGTAATAAATTAACTATGTTAACCAAGTTAATAAAATTAACTAAGTTTTATTAAAATAAACTAAGTTTAAGTTAACTAAATTTTATAAATTATAATATAACCAATTTAACAAAGATTTATAAAAACGATGATGATGATGATAAATTAACTTAGTTTATAAAATTTAACTGAGCTTATAACAACAACAATAATAACATAATTAGGTTATCTGAGTCTGAATAATAATAATAAATTAAGTTAACCAAGTTAATAAAAACTAACTAGGTTTTGTTAAAAATAAACAAGTTTTATAAAATTAACTAAGTTTAAGTTAACTAAATTTTATAAATAATAATAATATAACTAATTTAAAAAAATTTATTTAAACGTAAGATTGGACATTATTTATTTCATTTCATCTATAACTTTGATGGTTTATATGACATTATTTATAATATGATACGCTTGTACAATGTTGTACATGTTTGATATTAGATTTAAAGTCTTACGAATTAACATAATTGTTTGACTACATGTTGTGCTTTCACTTGTGCAGGCATTGGATTTTCGAAAAGAGCAAGATTGGACTTTTACGGTGCTAGCTTTCACTTGTGCACGCAGCAAAGGATTATGGGTAATCAAGCGTTTTTTAGAACTAGTTTGGTATAACATTTTATTAGTATAGGTGTGTAAATTTGTATACGAATGGTTATTGTATGTAAATTTGGTCATTTTATCAAAAAACTATTGTATTAGAATGGTTATGGATATCTTATTTGATTATATGATTAATATGTTTTTTTAATTATTTGAATATGATTATTATGTGAGTGATTGTTGATTGATATAGTGCAAACAAAATAGACCATCAATAGGAAACAATAGTATGAAAAAACGGTGCAAAATGATCAACAACTTTTAGTAGCCTTTCAAAAACGCAACAGAAATACATATGCTGGCATTGAATAAATGCAACTGTAAAATAGGATAAAGTTGGAAACTCTAATGGTAGCACCAAAAAAACCTTTTGGTGGCATTTTTAAAACGCTACAAAAAGATTTATGATGGCGTTTGAGAAACGCTCGGGTCAGACCGAGTTGCAGGTTAAGTAGTTAGACTCTTGCTTGCTTTACCTTTTGGACTCCGCCATCGACTTTGGATACGAAATAGTTTTGTGTAATAGCCTTTTGTTTGGGAATCTTATGATGTATATATTCTTTTGTGAGGGATGTATGTATATATATACGATGGTCGAATAACCACTTGTGATATATTGTATGATATTTGATGTATGTGTATGTATATATTATCCGTGTTGTTGTTCTGTGACTTACGATTGTTGTAGTTGTTATATTTTGTTTCTGAATCGATCCCATAGCCACCATAGTAATGTATTAGATAGTAATTAAGTATGTCGAATATTTGAGATGGAATGAAAAAATGAGTACAAATACCAACATACTTAGCTCTTATCTAATGCAAGACTATGATGGTCGCCCTTAACCAGCCCTATTCCCCGCATTAGCAGACATAATTACTATATAATTCCCTTTGTTAATGCCATGGAAAGAGTCTCAAGAACTTTCCATTCTGAAAATGCATCAATGAGTTCACGAAAGAATGCGATGCACCTGTATCGAAGAGCACTCTAAAAGAACGATTATGGAACAATATAGAAACCTCAAGAACTATAGGAGATATACCTTGGGACTGAGATGCACTACCAGAGGCCTTTGCCACATTCAGATTGCCAGAACGAGCATCCTTCTTCTTCTTAAGACAAGTAGAAATCACGTGTCCTTCTTGCTTGCAATAAAGACACTTGCGAGGATGAAGACACTCTCGAGCTAGATGATGTCGAGAATCACAGTTGAAGAAATTTAGTGAAATTTCTCCTTGTTATAGGGAATAAATATTTGTAAAATACTTTAAAATAATTTAATAATAATTTGAATTTTTTTCGTAATAATGATTTCAAAAATCAAGTTATTAGAACTTTTCTCAAAATTTATTTAGAAGGATTAGTGCTCAAAATCAAAGAAAAATGAAGAAATAACTCCAATTGATATTCGAATTTAATTCAGATTTAAATCAAAATTTAAAATTCCAAATTCCTCCAAAACTTGGCTAATCCATTAATGGATATCATAACCAATAAGCATCATCAAAATCATCGTAAAATTTACATCAAAACAAGTGATAAAACCATAGCAATTCAAAGGAAATGCTACGAAATAAGCTGCATAAGATATAGGAACAGAAGACCACAACATTAACAAAAGGAATTACATAGTAATTCTGTCAGCTAATACGGATAATAGGACTGGTTAAGGGCGACCATCATAGTCTTGCATCAGATAAGAGCTAAGAATGTCGGTTTTGGCACTTATTTTTTTCATTTCTTCTTGAGTATTCGACATACTTAATTTTACCTAATACATTACTATATGGCTATAGGATCTATTCAGAAACAAATATAATAAATATAACAATCACAAGTCATAGACAATAACATAGAAATGATATACATACACATACATCAAACATCATACAACACGTCACAAGTGGCAAAACCACCATATATATATATATATGTATATACATACATCCCCCACAAAAAAATATGCATCACAAGTTCCCAACAAAAAGACTCCAACATAAAAAACTAGCCATATCCAAGGCGATGATGAAATCTAAAAGAAAAGGCAAGCTAAGAATCCAACTACCTAACTTGCAACTCGGTCTGACCCGAGTAATAAATACACGGGTTAGGCTAACTTCATATAGTTATTAGTACAAGATAAGAGGAATATAAGTGCATAAGGGGGCTCTTCCTTCAGTTGTAATGGAATGATATACAAGTATAGCTCAAATGCAAAGTCATGGAATAGATTCATGGAGGTTGTCGCATGAATAGGTTTAGTTCAACATAAGTATTCCAAATACGAAGGCATTTAATATAAATGCAAGTAACCATTCAAATGATATAAGGGAAACTCATCAAGATTTCTAATATGAATCACACAGAAGTCAAAATAGAGTTCAAATCTCACGAAAACGAAATCACCCTATATGATATCTCATGTAGCCCTAGGCTATCGATGCAACAAAATCTCAAAATGGTGAAATCGTATAAAACTCAGAAAATTCGAAAAATCTCAGAAATCCAGATTGGCCAGATCCCCCATTGCAAAGCCAAAGCAATGCTGCACATACTTGTGGATACCGAAGTCACATAACTCGTGGTGACCGAAGTCATATAACGTGATGCCCACCCTGAGACCCACATTAACAAAGAGAATTACATAGTAATTCTGTTTGCTAATGTGGAGAATATGGAAGGTTAAGGGCGACTCTCATAGTCTTGCATTAGATAAGATCTAAGTATGTCGGTTTTGGCACTTATTTTTTTATTTCTTCTCGAGTGTTCGATATACTTAATTCCTACCTAATACACTACTATGGTGGCTATAGTATCTATTCAGAACAATATATAATTACTACAACAATCACAACTCATAGAACAACAACAGAAATGTTATACATGTACATACATACATCAAATATCATAACACATCACAAGTGGCGAAACCACCATATATATATATACACATACATACATCCCCCACAAAAGAATATACGTTACAAGTTCCCAACAAAAAGACTACAACACAAAAAACTAGTCATATCCGAAGCGATGGTGAAATCCAAAAGATAAGGCAAGCTAAGAGTCCAACTACCTAACCTGCAACTCGTTCTCATCACTACTATCCCTTTCCTTTTTGACGGCTTCAAGGTGATGCGCCGAATCTACAAGCTCCTCGAATGAGAGCTTAAGCTAAAGCATGAGCGACTTCTTCAAATACTTCTTAAGTCCAGATATGAACTTAAGATTCTTCTTGCATGGGGTGCTAATGAACTCAAGCCTATACTTAGATAGAGACTTAAAAGATGAAACATAATCTGATACTGATGACTTGCTCTGCTTCAACTCAAGAAAGTGACGGGCAAGGAAATGCCTTCTCGGACTCTGGTATGAACTTAAGCTCAATTCTGTCTCGAAAATGTTGCCATGTAAGGGTGGACTCATCCATCTCTGCTATTAGAAGCTCATACTAGTCTAAAGCCCGTTCTTGTAGCATTTTCGATGCCATAAGAACTCGATGATGATCATATATCTCCATGCAAGTGAGATGCGCTCGAAAGTACGGAGCCAAACCTGAACCTCTAAAACTGACTTGGAGCCTTTGAATGGCTTGCCTCCAAGGTGGGTGAAGTCATTGCACATGCACACAAATGCGGTTTTGCACGGAGGGGAAGAGTGAGCTGGTGTAGGAGGTTGAATGCTCCTAAGAAGCTCAAGAATCTGATCGGTCGACATATAAACCCCTTTGGGACAAGAACCACAGAACGGTCCCGTCTTCGAAGTGTGACCTATTCCTCCTCCAGCCACTGCTGAAAGTTAACATAAGATAGGTTTATTCACAGGGGTAGATATTACCAATTCGAATTCATTAAATAAGGAATACTACGGAATTTAAAATTAATATTGCTAGACATATTCCATTCTATCTACCCCCAAGGATTAGGGACAAGGTTGGGTTCATTACGATTTAGGGATGATGTTTACACTTGTATTATAATCGATGTATAGTAATTGTGTGTACTGTTCTGTATTTATTACATTTCGGTTCTATATGATTCATATTGGAAATATTGATAAGTTTCCCTTATAGCTTTTGAATGGTTACTTGCATTTATATTGAATGCCTTTGTGTTTGGAATACTTATGTTAAACTAAACCTATTCATGCGACAATCATTAATGAATCTATTCCATGGCATTGCATTTAAGCTATACTTGTATATCGTTCCTTTACAACTAAAGGAAAAGCCCCCTTATGCACTTGTATTCCTAGTATTGGTGATTACCTATGATGGCTAATCTCCAATGCCAGGTAATCACCAATACCCAGAATATAAGTGCTTAAGGGGGCACTTCCTTTAGTTATAAAGGAATGATATACAAGTATAACTCAAATGCAATTCCATGGAATAGATTCATTAAGGGTTGTCGCGTGAATAGGTTTAGTTCAACATAAGTATTCCAAACACAAAGGCATTCAATATAAATGCAAGTAACCATTCAAAAGCTATAAGGGAAACTCATCAAGATTTCCAATATGCATCATATAGAAATCAAAATAGAGTTCAAATCTCACGAAATCTCAGAATACTTATATACCTTTCCTCATCTCATCGGCAAGTGAAAATAAATCTCATAGTGGTTTCTCATAAACCATAATTCCCGAAAAGAGAAATATCATCTCAAGACTCGTCTTGTAACAACCCGCATATTTATCGATTTTATATTTAAATATTTTATTTAAATATTTTATCGTTCATCGGATTTTGGTCCGAAAAGCTACTTTTTGCAAACAGTCGAATTGGGACTCGAGACCACCCCCATTGAGTTCAAAATGACGTTTGTGACCTTTTTGAGTATAAGCTTCGATATATTTGGAGAAAGTTGATTTTTTCCACTTTTTCACTTAGGGATTTGGTTTGGCCTGAACCCATTAGCCACTTACTAACTCAGTCCCAACAACCCCTTTCCTCTTCATTACTTCATAATTTCCTAATACATTCAAGCTTCATCAAAAATGGGGGAAGAGAAAAGGAATTAGGAAATCCTAAGCCCTAGTTTCCATTAGCAAATCCATCTTCTTGCTCCAAACTCAAGAGAACCCATTGGTAAGCTTTCTCTTCATCTTCTCCAACTCATTCTCTCTTTGATTTCAGAAATTTCCTAAACCTAATTTAGGAAATGTTTCTCTTTTAAGCTTAGACTGAAGCTTCTTGAGTTGTTATTGAAGAGGAATTGATCCTAGCTTGTTTCTAAAGCTTCTTCTTCATTTGTTTGGGTTCAAAGGTGAGATTTTTATCTCACATCTATGCTTATATTTATCTTCGATTGTTAGGTATGAATTCCTAACACTTATTCGTGTGCAATTGCTTTTGGTTTGGATTGATTTGGTGAATATTCCAATTTTTAGTGTTTTGGGTTCAAATCTTTAAAAATCCTAACTTTGATGTTTGAATGTGTTTTTGATTGTGCATCGAAGAGCTTATAGGGCCGGGTAGTCGATAGGCATAAACCCTTAGCGTCGTTGCTCGAGCGAATGCAATTTGATCGAGTTTGCACCTCTTTTGAAATAGGGCTGGGGAGTGCTGGCAACAGGTTCGGCCGACCGAGCCCCTGGGCCGGTCGACCGACCTGCTATCCAGGCACTTCCTGCCTCTGTTATGGAAGTGCTGGTTACAGGCTTCGGCCGACCGAGCCCCTGGGCCGGTCGACCGACCTGGTGCCCGAGCACTTCCAACCCCTGGTTCGGTCAACCGACTCAGGGAGTCCGGTCGACCGACCTGCTGCTATTTGCCAACTATGCCTATTTTGCCTAGTTGTTTGAAATTCCAACTTTAATCGATTTGTGTTATTTCCCTATCTATTGTTATCATTTGTTATGACTTTGATGACTTATTTTCTTCGGGAATTCTTGGAATATCCATTTCGATGGATTCGGTATCGATTTCTTTGGATTTTATTCACGTTTTCGAATGTGAATCTTAGTGATTGATTGTTCCTATGATCTTCTTTGTGGTTTGTCACTTTAAAAATATAAAGGTTTTCTATACTAGTAGTGAATATCAAAACTCTTTCTTCAAATGATTTCAACACTATTTATTACAAAGCTCGTTTTCTTAAACCGTTTTCCAATCTATTAGTATATACAAGCCTTTACCTCACTCGTATGAGAAATCTAATTAAACGACTTAGTAAAACAAGTGGTATGAAACACTTGCGTTTACTTCGTCAGTTAATTCTTGGACTTTTTCGATTGAATCTCCTGTGACAATTTTCTAGTGGAGATCTACAATTTGTTCGTAAATATTTAAGTTAAGCTAGTGGTTATGGGACATAAAGCTAAGCTCATATATTTACTAGCTTACTGTATTGACACTTCTCTTTGATCATGACGATCATTTTATGTTTTAGACTAACATTGTGCAATGTCTTTGTGTTTCGGTTCATCGGATGTCACACTGTACGAAGTCGTTGTTCCCTTTGATTGTGTTTCAGTTCATCGGATGTCACGCTGTACGACGTCGTTGTTCCCTTTGATTGTGTTTCGGTTCATCGGATGTCACGCTGCACGACGTCGTTGTTCCCTTTGATTGTGTTTCGGTTCATCGGATGTCACGCTGTACGACGTCGTTGTTCCCTTTGATTGTGTTTCGGTTCATCGGATGTCACGCTGTACGACGTTGTTGTTCCCTTTGATTGTGTTTCGGTTCATCGGATGTCACACTGTACGACGTCGTTGTTCCCTTTGATTGTGTTTTTGGTTCATCGGATGTCACGCTGTATGACGTCGTTGTTCCCTTTGATTGTGATTTGGTTCATCGGATGTCACGCTGTACGACGTCGTTGTTCCCTTTGATTGTGATTTCTGGATTTCGTGTATTGAATTTTGGAATTTATGTTTCACCAACTTTTACGATTGGCATGGATATATATGTCATTTATTGTGGCTTGGTGAATGAAATTAGGAGTATGACATTCCTTTTTATCTTTGAGAAGATCTTTGCGATATTGATTGATCTCTTGTTGATTTTTCAATTACTTATTTATCACAGCTTGGCATTGTGATTATTATACGTTTAGTCATATCTTTTATTCTATATCATTTCATCTGATATTTATAGCTAGACTGATCCATTTATTATTTTCTTATTAAATAATACTCGGGTCAGACCGAGATGTTACAGGTGCTTCTGCTTGACTTCTCTTCTGGGGTTATCATATGATCTTTTGGCTAACTACTTAGATTAGTAGTTTATTTTGTTGTATACACTTGAGATATGGACTCATAGATGTATTCTTTTGTATAGCACGTGTTGCTATCCTTTTGTATTATGGAGGATCTTTTTGACCACTACTCTGATATACACTTCCATGTGTTAATTATATATTCATATCTTCTTCCGCCTTTGTGATATGAATTATCTGTGACTGATTTGTGTTATGTTTATTTCTATATTTGTTTCCGAAGACCTTTATAGCCACTGTGTAGTAGCTTTGAGTTTGTGTCGGTATGTCGGATTTCCTCTTGAGATGAAAAGCATGTTATATTTTTATCCGGCATATCGGTACTCGCACAAAGCAATTATACAGATGGTCGCTCCTCAACAGCCTTATTCTCCATGCTAGTCGACAGCATTACTCCGTAGTGTTCTTGTCTAGCGTGGGTATAGAGGTGGGATGTCACAGCTTGGTATCAGAGCCAAACTTCGGAACAATATGGAATATTAAAGCAAGGATCATCGTCCTAAGTCATTCTTAGGAGTCGTGCTTTAGGATTTAATTCGAGTCTTCGTACCGATTCATCCTATTTTCTTTATGATTCCTTGTTTTATCTATCAAGATTGTTTGATATTCATTTGTGAATAACCTTCTTCTTCTTCCTTCTTTCTTTCTTAAGGAAGAGAAATGGTTAGACCAGGCCGTCCCAGTGCCGGTCAATCTAGTGCTACTCCCCAGGATGGAGTTTTTATGTCTGCCCAGCAGCTTCTTGATCTAGTAAAGAATGCTCAAGCTGCCGTTCCCAATTCAGAGCCTACTCATCCTAGATCCGGTTTTGCACGCTTTTGCAGAGACTAAACTGATTTGGGAGGAAGGTCATTCACGGGATCCGAGAGTGTTATAGAAATTCAAGCTTGGCTCAAATCATGCGATCGCATCTTTTCTCGCATGAACCTTATTGACCTACATCGAGTCCAAGTGGCTTCTAGCATGCTCCAAGAAAGAGCATTAGATTGGTATGAGCTTTTAATTTATGAAATAGTTGAAGCGGATCTCACTTGGGAGCAATTCCGGGAAAGATTCGAATTGAAATTTGTGCCGGAGGCTGAAAAAGTAACTTTGGCCCGGCGTTTTATTGACCTTGTTCAAGGTGAATCTTCTGTGACAGACTATGTCACATCTTTCGAATCTCTTTCCAAATACGGGGTTGAGTATATTAATACCCCGATGAAGAAAAATCAGAGATTTGTCTATGGCTTGAATAAGAATCTTAAGAAGCCATTGCTTTTGAAACTTGTGGTTTCATTTGATCAGCTTATTGATATCGCTCTTCGTCTTGAAGAGGCCGATAGAGAAAGCGATATTGAAGTTGTGCGTGCCAAACAGAACTTCAACAACAACCTGAAGAGGCCTATTAAATTCAAAGGCCCCAATCCCATCAAGAAAGGGAAGCAACAAACTCCGGTAGCAAAGTCTCCTATCTCTAGTCGTGGACGATGCTACAATTGTGGTTCCACGGACCACTATGCAAAGGAGTGCCCGAAACCTCTCTTTTGCCGTTATTGCAAAAGTTCGGGTCATCTTATATCTTCATGTCCCATTCTTCAAAGCAGGAGAGAGGGAGAGCTGAATATTGTGCATGCTCCTGGTAACACTTCTCGTGGTCAAGGTATTTTTCACTCAATCCTTGATGGCATTGTTTTATTTCGTGATCTTCTTATTCGAGTTCTTTTTGATATGGGTTCCATCTCACTATTTTATATCAAAAGAACTTGTTGATTATTTTTCTTTGAAAATATTTTGGACTTGATGACTTCTTTGAAAGTTACGAATCCGGATGGTAGATCCGCAACACTCAATTTGCTTTCTATTGATGTCGAAATTATTTTATGTGATTTTTCTTTCCGAGCCGATTTTTACTTAGGCTTCGGAATTGATTTTTGTAAGGATTGGCTTAATTGTTGTGAAGCCCATATCCTATTTTCTGTATGGACTATTCATCTTCGACATTTTCTATCTGTTAAGCAGATTTCTATTTTTTCTTGAGATTCCGATTTCAAATTTTTGAAGGCATTATTTTATTCTTTAAGCCCTCAAGATGAGAAAAGTGTTATTTCTATTATCTAAATAATTTGTGAAACTTTTCTGGTATTTATGAGTTTGTCTTAGGATTATCACCTAAGAAATCTTTTGTGTGGTGTTAAGGTCTTTCTAGTTCGACCTTGCCACCGATTTTCATTTGGCGACAAGTTGCAGGAGCTAGCATTCCACTTACCACATTCCGCAATCGTTATGATTCTTATGAATGACTTATTATGTCATTCGATTCGTCTAGCTTATTTCATCCATTTTATTAATCGAGTATTCTATGAATATTTCGATGAGACCATTCTTTTATTTATTGATTTTGGATGAAAATAGTAATTTAAAAATTTTGCAAATCTTTTCCATAAGATTTATTTATAAGTAAAATTGGATTTTGTTCTTGAAACGAACGAATAATATTCTTAAAAGTTTTTAAGAAACTTGTTTATTATAAAGAAGATGATTTTGTGATTATATTTCCCATTGAGTGCTTTAAGAATTTTGGTCGATGCGCTTGATCAACGTTATCGATAGGAATTTCCTAAACGCTTTGATGAGACAATCAAACACGATGTATTGACTTGTAAAACATAAATTTATCTAGAAGGATAATTACTTAAAGATGATTGTAATTTTGAAAGTTTTAGTTTTTGGGAAAGAAGATTATTTGAAAGAATTCTTTTCCGATACTCTTATTCTTGTGTTTTCCGAAGGGAACCAAGACTTTGCTATTTGTACCGATACTAGTCGTATTGGTTTGGATGCCATTCTCTTGCAAAGGAGAACGTGCTATCACTTGTGCTTCTAAATCATTATAGCTTGTCGAGACTAGATATGCCACTCATGATCTAGTGCTCGCGGCAATTGTTTTTACTTTTGGAATTTGGCATCATCATATTTGGGAAAGAAATTTGTTCTCCACCTCGATCATAAATCTTGGGAATATTTATTTCTCATAAGGAACTTCATGTTGACTCGAGTTCCTGGCATCTTATGATCTTGATATTCTGGAAATCGTGTTGCCAACGCGCTTTGTCGTAGGCAACAAGGTGTTGATTCTTTGATGATGTCTGAATGGAATTATCTTTTTATCAGGTTCATCAGACGTTTTGATGTACTTCGTTTTATTGAGTTTCATCTCGTTCCTTTTATGGACTAGTGTCCGATGTTCTTTTATGGTGTTCGGTTCATCGGAGGTATTGTTATTATAATACATCGATGTTCCGTCTTATCTGGATCAATGGATGTACCATTATTATACTACATCGTTGTTCCGGTTTACCGGTTCATTGGACGTACCGTTTTTGTACTACGTCGGTGTTCCAAAATTATTCGGGCTTTGGTTCATTGAGCGTACCGTTTTTGTACTACGCTGATGTCCCAAATTATTTGAGTTTCTGGTTCCTCGGGCGTACTGTTATTATACTACGTCGTTGCACCAGCTCAATTTTCTGCTATTCTTGACGTTCTCCACGTCTTTTATCTACGGAAATGCCTTAAGGATTTCGATTTTTATTCTTGTTCCCGGTGATACTGTGGAAATTGAAGTTTCACCAGATTTGATTTATGAGCAACATTCCATTCGCGTCATTGCTTCGGAGGTTGAGCGCCTTCGATATAAAGATATTCTTTTTGATAAAAGTTCAATGGTTCTCAAATCCTAAGGATTGCTCTTGAGAAATCTTGAGAATTCATCGAACGAAAACTTTCGGATTTACTCCTTCGTGCTCTTTATGGTGGACTTCTTATTTCAATTTTCTTTTGTGTTGATATGCTTTTATGGTTGTTACTTCTTATTTTCTTCTTAAGTATTGCGAGGACGTAATTTCTTTAAGGAGGGGAGTCTGTAACAACCCGCATATTTATCGATTTTATATTTAAATATTTTATTTAAATATTTTATCGTTCGTTGGATTTTGGTCCGAAAAGCTACTTTTTGCAAACAGTCGAATTGGGACTCGAGACCACCCCCATTGAGTTCAAAATGACGTTTGCGACCTTTTTGAGTATAAGCTTCGATATGTTTGGAGAAAGTTGATTTTTGCCACTTTTTCACTTAGGGCTTTGGTTTGGGCTGAACCCATTAGCCACTTACTAACTCAGTCCCAACAACCCCTCTCCTCTTCATTACTTCATAATTTCCTAATACTTTCAAGCTTCATCATAAATGGGGGAAGAGAAAAAGAATTAGGAAATCCTAAGCCCTAGTTTCCATTAGCAAATCCATCTTCTTGCTCCAAACTCAAGAGAACCCATTGGTAAGCTTTCTCTTCATCTTCTCCAACTCATTCTCTCTTTGATTTCAGAAATTTCCTAAACCTAATTTAGGAAATGTTTCTCTTTTAAGCTTAGATTGAAGCTTCTTGAGTTGTTATTGAAGAGGAATTGATCCTAGCTTGTTTCTAAAGCTTCTTCTTCATTTGTTTGGGTTCAAAGGTGAGATTTTTATCTCACATCTATGCTTATATTTATCTTCGATTATTAGGTATGAATTCCTAACACTTATTCGTGTGCAATTGCTTTTGGTTTGGATTGATTTGGTGAATATTCCAATTTTTAGTGTTTTGGGTTCAAATCTTTAAAAATCCTAACTTTGATGTTTGAATGTGTTTTTGATTGTGCATCGAAGAGCTTATAGGTCCGGGTAGTCGATAGGCATAAACCCTTAGCGCCGTTGCTCGAGCGAATGCAATTTGATCGAGTTTGCACCTCTTTTGAAATAGGGCTGGGGAGTGCTGGCAACAGGTTCAGCCGACCGAGCCCCTGGGCCGGTCGACCGACCTGCTATCCAGGCACTTCCTGCCTCTGTTATGGAAGTGCTGGTTACAGGCTTCGGCCGACCGAGCCCCTGGGCCGGTCGACCGACCTGGTGCCCGAGCACTTCCAACCCCTGGTTCGGTCAACCGACTCAGGGAGTCCGGTCGACCGACCTGCTGCTATTTGCCAACTATGCCTATTTTGCCTAGTTTTCTGAAATTCCAACTTTAATCGATTTGTGTTATTTCCCTATCTGTTGTTATCATTTGTTATGACTTTGATGACTTATTTTCTTCGGGAATTCTTGGAATATCCATTTCGATGGATTCGGTATCGATTTCTTTGGATTTTGTTCACGTTTTCGAATGTGAATCTTAGTGATTGATTGTTCCTACAATCTTCTTTGTGGTTTGTCACTTTAAAAATGTAAAGGTTTTCTATACTAGTAGTAAATATCAAAACTCTTTCTTCAAATGATTTCAACACTATTTATTACAAAGCTCGTTTTCTTAAACCGTTTTCCAATCTATTAGTATATACAAGCCTTTACCTCACTCGTATGAGAAATCTAATTAAACGACTCAGTAAAACAAGTGGTATGAAACGCTTGCGTTTACTTCGTCGGTTAATTCTTGGACTTGTTCGATTGAATCTCCTGTGACAATTTTCTAGTGGAGATCTACAATTTGTTCGTAAATATTTAAGTTAAGCTAGTGGTTATGGGACATGAAGCTAAGCTCATATATTTACTAGCTTACTGTAGTTGACACTTCTCTTTGATCATGACGATCATTTTATGTTTTAGACTAACATTGTGCAATGTCTTTGTGTTTTGGTTCATCGGATGTCACGCTGTACGACGTCGTTGTTCCCTTTGATTGTGTTTCGGTTCATCGGATGTCACGCTGTACGACGTCGTTGTTCCCTTTGATTGTGTTTCGGTTCATCGGATGTCACGCTGTACGACGTCGTTGTTCCCTTTGATTGTGTTTCGGTTCATCGGATGTCACGCTGTACGACGTCGTTGTTCCCTTTGATTGTGTTTTGGTTCATCGGATGTCACGCTGTACGACGTCGTTGTTCTCTTTGATTGTGTTTTGGTTCATCGGATGTCACGCTGTACGACGTCGTTGTTCCCTTTGATTGTGTTTTGGTTCATCCGATGTCACGCTGTACGACGTTGTTGTTCCCTTTGATTGTGTTTCGGTTCATCGGATGTCACGCTGTACGACGTCGTTGTTCCCTTTGATTGTGTTTTTGGTTCATCGGATGTCACGATGTACGACGTCGTTGTTCCCTTTGTTTGTGATTCGGCTCATCGGATGTCACGCTGTACGACGTCGTTGTTCCCTTTGATTGTGATTTCTGGATTTCATGTGTTGAATTTTGGAATTTATGTTTCACCAACTTTTACGATTGGCATGGATATATATGTCATTTATTGTGGCTTGGTGAATGAAATTAGGAGTATGACATTCCTTTTTATCTTTGAGAAGATCTTTGCGATATTGATTAATCTCTTGTTGATTTTTCAATTACTTATTTATCACAGCTTGGCATTGTGATTATTATACGTTTAGTCATATCTCTTATTCTATATCGTTTCATCTGATATTTATAGCTAGACTGATCCGTTTATTATTTTCTTATTAAATAATACTCGGGTCAAACCGAGATGTTACAGGTGCTTCTGCTTGACTTCTCTTCTGGGGTTATCATATGATCTTTTGGCTAACTACTTAGATTAGTAGTTTATTTTGTTGTATACACTTGAGATATGGACTCATAGATGTATTCTTTTGTATAGCACGTGTTGCTATCCTTTTGTATTATGGAGGATCTTTTCGACCACTACTCTGATATACACTTCCATGTGTTAATTATATATTCATATCTTTTTCCGCCTTTGTGATATGAATTATCTGTGACTGATTTGTGTTATGTTTATTTCTATATTTATTTCCGAAGACCTTTATAGCCACTGTGTAGTAGCTTTGAGTTTGTGTCGGTATGTCGGATTTCCTCTTGAGATGAAAAGCATGTTATATTTTTATCCGGCATATCGGTACTCGCACAAAGCAATTATACAGATGGTCGCTCCTCAAAAGCCTTATTCTCCGTGCTAGTCGACAGCATTACTCCGTAGTGTTCTTGTCTAGCGTGGGTATAGAGGTGGGGCGTCACACGTCTCGTCTCTTCAGAGAGTAAAACAACATATATAAATGATTCTTATTGATACTTCTATAATAGGAGATCTCAAACCTCTCAACTCGCCAAATATTGGCTAACTCAGATCATTCCTATAATAGGAATTAAAAATCTCAATAATCGCTTAAAATAACATACTCAAGAGATTTCAATCGTACAAGTTTGAAATTAAAAAATTATGTATTTTATTAAAATATAATGATGTTGGCCTTATATATGTTGTTTTACTCGCTGATGAGACGAGGTGTGTTTTGAGATGAGATTTGTAACGACCCGTAATTTTCGATAATTAAATTTTGTTAATTTAATAAGTTTTGTTAATTTAATTCGGAAAGAAAATAGAAATCTGTAATTTAATAATGAAATCACTAAAATAAAGGTAATAATATTAATGCAAGTTAATAAATAACTAATTTAGTGCAAACCCAGTTAATTCAAACAATTTCAAGGTCATAATTTATTGTAAACAGTAAATTGGGAAATAAAATTCAAAGTCATATTAATTGACGAAATAATACATAATAAGCTGTAATTTGGAAAACCAATATAAGATAATTAATTGTAGTAATTGTTGGTTGATAATAAAGTATGAATAGGACAATGATTGATTGAATAAAAAGAATGGGAATCAAGATTTATGAATTTAAATATAATAATTGGATTAGCTAGAATTAAAGGAAAATTAGTATTTAAATATTACGTAAATAGGGATTAAGATAAAATTGGGAAATATTAATGTACCATGTTATAAACCAATGTTAGTTATATACTTATTGTAATAAAAGACTTGAATAACAAGATTTAAAGGTTCATAAATGGATTTTGAATTTTAAATTTATAAATTTCTGAATTTAATGAAATTGAAATTTAACACTGCAATTGATAGATTAATCAAATTTAAATTGACATCTAATTTTTTTTAAATTATTATAATTGTTTAAGAAATCAAAAAAATGATAAATTTTTTTAACTATGGGACTGAAATTGAAAACGTGATTTAATTAATTAATTATTAATTTATTTAATTAACTGGAAAATAGCCATTTTGGCCACTGACTCGGATTTCGATGAAACCAGTTTCATCGGATCCGTAACGGCGAATTATTGTAGGATTTCAAGTTTCGTAGCTATTGGACTTGTTATTTGATCGTACGGGCTCGAAACGTCAAGAAATCAATCTTATTGAAATCAATTGAAATCAATTTGAAATAATTTGATTTTAGCATAACTTCTTCATACGATGGAATTTGGACTTGAAGCCTATCCATTTCATTTAAAATTTCTAAAAACATCTATTTCGATATATGGGTTGACCCATTTACATTCCGGAGTTGAAACGGGCTTTTCGGGCCATGTATCGTTCAACATTCCAAACCCAATTGAGCCAATTCAATTCTATTTTTTTAGCCTATATATATCTAGTTATAAACTCTAGCAGCCTTTTTATTTCTCATTTCTGTACGTACAAATATTTCTGTTCCTCCTCTTTCCAATGGCTGAAAACCCTAAAACTCCTCAGTTCAATTCCAATTCAAATTTCAACTTCAAAATTCGAACTCCGCAAACTATATCAAATTATATATGGATTTGAAGCTCTCGACGAGCGCAAGTCAAACATATGATTCCTTTTTCAATCTGGGTTTCGATGTGGCCGAAAATTGATGATCAAGTTACGGTCGTTCATCGTGCATCGATCAAACTCGTCCGATCGTCAAGCAGAGTTCATCGGTGGAGTTCCTTCTGCGAATCAACGGTTCGATTTCACGTGATAATTCGATTAGGGTTATGGATTTTTGTGACGAATGACCTGGTGCCATGATTTTCAACGGCGAGTTTCGCGAGGATGATCGAGAGGCGCGGCTAGCCCAGGGAGGTTGGCCAGTCAAGCAGCGGCACGTGCGAGCATCGGCGTTGGCATGATAGCCGTGGCGGCTGGAGGCACAGTAGGCCGCGTGTTTGCTTGAACTTATTAGGGTTCTGCTGCATTTTTTTGGGTGACGTGGATCTTCGCCTGGTTCATTTTCTTTTTATTTTATTTTATTTTAATTTATATTTCAACCGTTCTAATATGCGTAACTTTCACATACGATGTTGAAATTACGCATGATTTTCTCTGCTAGAATTGTATTGAAATTCTGGACATTTTGGCGCAGCTTTGGGAAAATTTTGTGTTAAATTCAATTTAAATTTGAAAGGTGGGTGATTTAGCATACTCACAACTTCTAAAATTTCTTATGTTTGTTAAATTGATTTATGATGTAACTAGAAATTTATTTATGACTGTTTGGCATAATTTTAATCATCATCTCAATTAAATTGAATTTATTTGAATTAAATTGTTATTTAAATTTATTATTGCATACAAACTGCCAGTTAAATAGTTATTTAATTTATTATTGAATATAAACTGCCAGTAAATGCCTGTTATTTATTATCTGTTCTATATTGATGTTATTGATTGGATTGAATGATGATTTTGATAAATGTTTGATGATTGATATTGGATGAATGGATGCTGTATTTTATATTGTTATAAACTTTAACTTGTTATGGATTTTCATTTCATTCAGGATTACGGTTTGAAATGATATATAACCGTATTTATATTTTGAATTACGGATTGAAATGATAAATATCCGTATCACCTGACTATAAGATAGAAAATTATATACAGGCACCGTGGTCTATATATATATATAAATGATTTGAAATGATTTCTGTGGTTTTGTAAGGAAATATATGGTTTTATATAAATACTGATTTAAATATTATATAAATATTATTTTATTATTGATTTTTAGATGTGTATAAATTTGTTTTGAAATATAAAATAGCCCAAATAATAAAGTTTGATTGTTTTTATATAGTATGGTTAAGTATCTGTTTAAATTATATTGTATGTAGAGTTTATAACGACTTAAATAAAATTAAGGTTGGAAGTTAAATATGAATTTGAGTTGAATTAAATTATTTAAGAATTATACTCGAATAAATTTGATTTGAAATTTAAATAAAATTGAGATTTTAAAGGGTATGATATTTATAACTTGATTTTGGTTTAGAGTGATTTAAATGAATATCAAGTTGATTTAAATGAATGTATCTAGTTAAATAAATTGAAAGAATATCAAGTTATTTGAAGTTTAAAGGTTTTACTTAAATGATATTGAATTTATTAAGTAAACATTTCAAATCTAAATAATAGTAATTAAATTTGATATGTATGGAATTATCAAAGAATTAGTTTTGAAATGGTGAAATATTTAAAGCTTTGAAATATATGGAAATTGAAATGGTTTATTTGTGAGTTCAAATCTGTATTTGGAATTGATTTGTGAAATTGAAGTAGCTATTTTATTATATAAAGTATTTTAATATTTAACCCATTTAAGTGGCGAAGTTATGTTCAAAGTATTATGATTTGAAGGTGTTATATTCAAGTGTTTTGATTTCGCAATGTTATCACTTTGAAAGCGTTATGATTTAGAAGGGATATAATTGAAATGAAAATGATATCGTATTGATTTGGTTTTAAAGGTAAATAATATTTGGTTTTAAAGTATAAAATATTTTGAAAAGACCGTGGTGTTACAATAACGTTTGGTTGTTAAAGAGACCGGGATCGGAAGTTGTCATACTCTCTGCCAACTTCAAAAACCACTTTAACAACCGTGTATGCGGTGGAGATTCCAGAATGAAGTAGGATGGTGGCGGCGTTTCCTTGAGGTATATACGTGGACCCGACTAACGTGAGTTGGCATAAGGTGGCTAAAACTGGAGCGATCGACGTGATAAGAAGGTAGCACCTTTTATCGGACACACTCCTTCGATACCATTCTATTACTTTGTGATTGATTTGGGCTCTTTTTATTTTGGAGGTGTGGCTCGAGGTGGGCATTAGTAGTTGCTACGTGTTACCACCGGCCTGGAAGCGTAATTGGTATATCTACTCTGGCATTGCCTGGTTGTGCCGTGTCACCTACCCTAACGTGCCTTGTATGAGTTTGGATTTCTCCCGTTGCCCGTGGAGTATTTAGGGTAGTCTCCCGATCTGGAGATGTGCTGATACTAGATGGACTACTGGGACTATTACGTGTTAAGGTGGAAAATGTAAAGCATTAACTCTATTTAAAAGTATGTTTATTTTACTAACAGACATTATTATAATAGCGTGTATTACTACATAGTAGATAGTTTAACGGATCCTTAGGAGATGTAAATCCCAAACATCTCTTAAGTTACTACACTCACGTTGACACTGTATAGGAGATGTTAAATCCCGTAAACATCTCTGATGCCGTTCCACTCGTATTATTTACATTGATTAACTTACATAAGGTCTTTTAGTTTTGACTTGAGTGATTTGTCTTTTCAATTTGCTTGGGTCAGTCTGAGCATTTCATGATTTGAAGACTTTATTTCTAGAGGACGAAGACGAAGATTGTATTATTACTATTATTTACTATATTGTTCCGCTACATCGCATTGTTCCGCTACATTGTTATTTATTATTCTCTGGTATGTGTAACTCTAATTTGTATTGTATAAGTATAATCAAATGTTTTGTAAAACAGCTTCATGAACTGTTTATTTGATTATTATATTTTGTCATTCCGCTGCAAGATCCTATTTTTTCTTTCTCTGCCTTTTCTTATTCACCCCAATAACAATACGCCCTTCCATATGGTTTGAGTCTAACGTGTGTGGTTTATCGTCGATTTTAAGTGTACAAAAAGGCAGGATGTTACATATGGTTCAGAGCTTTGGTCTATCGATAAATCTTAGCTTTGTGGGGTCTGACTCTTTATTAATAGGGTAGTAACGCCCTATGATGAGTCGCTAAGCGTATATATATGGGAGAGCGTATTTGTTAGTGTTATAAAAAGGTGTTGATATTGTGTTAATTTTGTTCCGTTTTGTATTTATAAATTCTGGTTGGTGCATAAGACGCTATGACATCAATAGGGATTTCTAAACACTTAATAGGATAAACCGACACAATATTTGTTTTGAATATAGGTGAATAAAATAATTTTGCCGATTATATTTTCTATATATAAATTATTTTTTAAAAGATATATTGGCTGTTACATATTTGTTTGTTATGTACTGGAATTTAAAAATATTGGTTAAATATAGATGTGTAAATAAAATAAATGAAAATTGTATATTTAGGGCTTAAGTTCCAGGGTTTTGAAATTTTTTGGAATGATTTTTGGAATATGAAAATAATACTATTTAGAAGTATTTTCTGATAAATATTTCAATGTAATTTGAAAGAAATGTTTTAAAAGAAATTTTGGAAAGAAATAAGTTCTCTACTCCCCTCTCTGTCGCTGGAAAATAATTTCGGTGATGAGTGCATGCATCATCGACAATCATTTTCGAGTTTCTAAGTGGGAAGGCCACTGTAGTAGTTTTACTGCAGATTTAGTTTGATAAATAAATATGAATTTCAAATTGTTTTAAATATAGTCGGATATATAAATTGTAAGTGTATACATTCATCTATTATTTTAAAATGATTTGGAAGTAAACCCAGTATTTAGTTCTTATATTTCCACTAATTAATAGTTTCAATTATTATAGTGAAATGAGTCGTAACTAATTAATAATTGGAACCTCTATTTAAAATAAGAGATTAAATGCTAGGTTATAAATGAAATTTCAAGAAAGTGGAATTTGTAACCTATAAACCAAAGGATATGATTATTGAACATTTAATTAAAGAAATGAGAAAACTTGTATAACTTCCAATTGCATTCTTAAAGCATATATATATATATATATATATATGTATATATATAACTTACCGAATATTAAAAGTTAAATGTTTAATAAGAAAATGTAATGGAAATTGCACAAGTAAACTTATGTAATGAAAGTTTCAATAGATTTCTTATATTAATAAGAATTGAGGTTATAATTGTTATATACTTAAGTAGTAATTTGGAGGGTTATTGTAATTAAATGTGATAGAAAAGGGATTGCTATAAGTAAAAGATTATAAACTTAAGTTAATGAAATTGTTATGCCAAGTAACTTATAACAACCTATTTTCAGACATTCGTATCCACACATATCGGACTTGAATTTGCTCAAAATACCGCATTGTAAATAAATTTGGAGCAAATGAAAAACAATCACAGACACAGAAATATCATAATAACTCGTAGCGGAAATTAAAATATACCATAGTAGTTCATGAAGCTACTATAACAAAATCTCAAAACAAAATACATAATATCGGTCTGAAAAAACATATAGAAAAGAAATCCCAAATACATAGAATTTCATAAATATCAGAGCTGAAATAGAACAACTAAACTGAAACGGAGAGATAACTAGATAAGCAAAAATCTCCGGTGATTCCTAGCTCTAGAAAAAGAAATCCAAAACTAAGCTGTAAATACTCAGGCTGACCCGAGCGTAAAGTAAAACAAAAACACTCGAGTCAGGACATACATACTTATATAATGTAAACCAACTCAAATGAACTGTAGTAGTAATGCACAATAACTTAAAGGATGCTTGGGATCGCCCATCCTTTAATGATCTGTTAAACCATCGATTAAACGGTAATAATCTCTATCATAGAAATGCCTATATTAAAGTGTACTATGCAAATAACAACGTAAATATGGCTAGGGTAGCGCAGAGCTGCAGCAATCACTCACCTCTAGTCACGCTCTTAAATTAAAGGTGTACATCCAAAGTTCACAAGACATACAGAGAAATGTACCCGTGGTTGAAATTCCAAAATGGTATTTTATACTTCGAAAATCAAATATCATTTCAAAATTTAATATCATTTCAAGAACATTTTAAAATATCAAAATATTTTATCCTTCCAGAACCTCATTCATTTTTATTTAAATACCATTCCAAATCACATTTCAAAATGGTTTATATTTCAAATCAAATATTCCATTTAAACCAATTAAAATGAAGTTATTATACTTTAAAAAATCAAATATTCAATTTTCCAAAATTTAGTCTTTTAGACTTCATTTATTCACTTAAATTTATTAAAACGGTGAAATTTTAGCTTTCGTAGCATTTAGAAAATGCTACGGAAAGTTACATTTGAAAACTATTAAATTAAGCAAAGACAACATTTAAACCAACTGTAATAGTGTTCAAGTTTAGTTTCTACAACTACAATACTTACAAAGTGCTGTAATAGCCCTTAGTTCATTTTAGCCCTTTTAGTTCATTTGTATCAACTACAACACTTAGAAATGCTGTAATATCCTTTACTTCAGAAATGATAGCATTTCTGAAATGCTGTTAATTAAATTCCAAACTTTCAATACAATTTCATAAACAATAAAAATTTAATTTAAATCATTTTAACTTATAAAAGTTAATATTTTTCCACTATAAAAACAATCATTTCAAATACCCTTTAATTTATGATTTATAAAGTGAAATTTTCACAATAATTACCAAATCTCTATTTTGTTAATAATTCACTTATAAAATTAAGGTACAATTTTATAACATTTCATACATTTTAATTAAATTTACCATTTCATAAATTAAATTTAAATTCCATTTTATTTTTCTTAACTTATCTTTTATTTTAAACACATTTCATATTTTCCAAGTTAGGTTATATTTCAAATTTCAATTTTAAACATTTAATTATTTAACTATTTTTAATTTATAGAAAAATCAATAACACTTTATAAAATCATCTTAAATTCTAATTTAAATCAAATTATCATTTAATTTAAACTACATTTATAAAAAAATCATAAATTCCAAAATTTACTTATATTTCAAATTCTACTTTGCCATTTGTTTATTTCACTTATTTAATTTAACTTGTAAAAAATCACTAATATTTTATAAAAATCATTTTTAAATTAAATTTAAATCAAAATATCATAATATTTGCATTTTAAATACTTTATAAATTCTAGAAAAATATATATATTAACCACGGGTCTGTATATAATTTCTAACCTAGGTCAAATGATACAGATAATATATCATTTCAATCCGTAATTTATAAAGGAAAAATCCGGGTTCTATCATTTCAAACCCGCAATCCCAAGTAAAATAAAATAAATAAAAATTTCCCAGGCCTATCATGTCAGCCCATAACAATTTTTTCCTATTCTAAAGCCCGTTCGGGTATGTATCATTTCAACCCATAGTGATTCTATTCCACAGGGAACTTGCAGTGTGATAAACGGATATAAATAACAACATAGCAACATATGGCAATAACAGATGATATGACAGGTTTATTAATAGGGTGAACATCATATAAATCATATAACAGGCAGGTATAACATAATAATATAAATCTACAGATTCAAACGGTGTCAATTTACTAATTATATAAGTACAAATGTCTAGTGAGAAATACTCACCTCCACAAGCTGGAGATAACAAATTCAGACACGCAAATAAAGGTCTGAATAGCACGAAAGCACGACTACGATTCAATTAAGGGGAGAGCGAAAGTGATTATCTTATACATATCAAACAAAACAAAATATTGAAACATGAATTACAACCCAAAATATGACATTAAACATCCTTGAAATAATGCACAACATAGAATCAAACAACTTGCCTAGCTTTCACAAATCATATGCCTAGCCTAGAGTTTGAAATGCACGGCCTTGTGGTGTGAATTAGTTAAGTATGGGCCGGGTATGGTCCATAGGGTCGGCCTTGCTTGGATATGAAGGTACTTATGTGATTAATGGCATGAACAAACACAAGTCAAGGCAAAAGTGAAGTTTTGTCATAATCACAAGGTTCGACCATGGCCTTATGTGGCACGGCCATGCCTGGTGGAGGTCAGGGGATGGTGTAGCAGTGGCCTAGGGTCAGGTAGGGGCTGGAGAAGGTGGTGCAAGTGGCGGCCGAGAGGGGTGTGGAGTGGTGAAGGCCAATAGGTGGTCGGCTTGTGTTGTTTTCAAGTGGTGCTTGAATTTTTGTGGAGTTTGCGTCCATTGGAAGGCCACAGCCTATCATGTCAGTGGAGTTGGTAGGGTTTTTGCAGCCGAGTATGGTGGTGGTGGAGGTAATGGTGAAGGAGGAGCTATAGGCCGAACAATCATAGGTGAAAGCAAGGCAAAATAATATATAAACAAAGAAGAAAAAGAGTAAGAAAAAGAGTGAAAACCATAACCAATTTTCTTCCAAAATGAAGGCCGAAAGTTTTGAGATGAGAAGTTTAGTTTTTGCGTGAGAAATGAGAAAGAAATGTGGATGAGAAAAGAAGTAGTCGGCCTCATCAATACAAGTGGCAATTTGAAATGAAAAGACAAAGGCATGTGAAAAGTCTAAGGTATATGAAAAGGTTATGGCTCTTAATATTTCCATTTTCTTAATTCATTTTAAACACATGAAAAATGTAAATAAAAAATTAAGTATGGAAGAAAATAAATAAATTTTAGATAAAATATAGAAAAATATAAGAAAATAGTTATTTATATGAAAACTAATGTTGAAAATTGAAAACAAAATATAACTAGTTTTAGAAAAATAACTACAATACTTTAAAATGTTTTAAAAATAAAGTTAATACCTACTATGTCATATAACACATATTAGAACATGATATGACAACTAAAATATTATTTATATAAATTTAAATAAACTATGCTGTTAAATATATCGATTTACACACAATATTGTAAAAAGCATAACTTTCACAATATTAATCAGATTTCAACGAATCAGAAAGCGATATACTTATAATTTAATCTATTTTCATAATAAAATATAAAATTCAAGAATTCAAATATTTAAATTTAAAAGTCAAAGTTTGACAAAATTGGCCAAAATCCACATTTTCTGGAAATATTCTATTTATTCATGTTTGAAATTATAATTCACATAAAAATCAAAATTTATTAAAAAAAATTTATCCATTAAATAAAATAAATTTATTAAATCATAAATCAATTTAAAATAAATCAAAATATACAATTAAAATGATCACAAAATACAGGGTTGTTACATAACTGAATTGAACATGAATATTATTAATAAATGATTGTAAATAAATGAAATCAAGTAATGTGAATAAATATAATACAATAAGTTAGATTTGACGTGTGTGAATAAATTAAATAAAGATAAGTATTAATTGAATGAAGAGGAAATCAAACAACAAATGTATGAAATAAAATTTATAAGAATGAACTTGACCTATTGGTTAAAATAGTTGTTTGTTTGGTTTATGGTTGTTTGGGGCAAGGATACTATAAATTTTTTTGGATGGTATGAATAATCTATTTAGTTTCATCTAAGACTGTTGAGTAAACGGTGCACTTAAAAGTTTATTTTTCCATTATGTACAATTTGAAGTTTTTCAGCCCGAAAAACTATTTGTTTTGTTTCATATGAATGGATGATTGATTTGGGTTGACTTTATGTGATGGTTGTATGCTTTGTTGCAAGTGATTATTGTTTATATTGATTTGTTTGTTAGTGGTTGAAACAACTTTAAATATTTCATTTGTATATAATTTTTAACCTTTTAGATTATATAAGCGAAATACAGGTTATGGAACTAATTGCTACTGCTTTTGGTTTCATAAAATAAGCGTAAATTGCCCGACAAATAGGCGTTTTTGAATTATGGTTTTATAACATTATTATGTTATTTTTCCCGTTGTTGGAATATATTATTTTGAGATATTGTGATATATATTGTTATATTTGATATTATAGTTTCTCCTGATCCTCTCCTTACAAAGGAGACTCTGTCGAAATTTTCCGTGAATTTTGGACTTAGAATTTTTTTGAAATTTTTTTCCAAACTTTATTAATTTAAATATAAAAAGATTTAATGGTTATAAATTGGTATATTTTATTTAAATTAATTAATTTTGTAAATTTATTTGTTTATAAATTTAGTATTTTAAGTAAGATATGTTGATTTCGTAATTCTTCTTTTTCCTTCTTTTTCGTTTTCGGGGACGAAAAGTTTTGAGTGGGGGAGAGTGTAACGACCCGTAATTTTCGATAATTAAATTTTGTTAATTTAATAAGTTTTAGTAATTTAATTCGGAAAGAAAATAAAAATCTGTAATTTAATAATGAAATCACTAAAATAAAGGTAATAATGTTAATGCAAGTTAATAAATAACTAATTTAGTGCAAACCCAATTAATTTAAATAATTGCAAGGTCATAATTGATTGTAAATAGTAAATTGAGAAATAAAATTCAAAGTCATATTAATTGACGAAATAATACGTAACAAGCTGTAATTTGGAAAAATCAATATTAGATAGTTAATTGTAATAATTGTTGGGTGATAAAAAATATGAGTATGATAATGATTGATTGAATAAAAAGAATGGGAATCTAGATTTATTAATTTAAATATAATAATTGGATTAGTCGGAATTAAATGAAAATTTGTATTTAAATATTACGTAAATAGGGATTAATATGAAATTGGGAAATATTAATGTACCGTGTTATAAACCAATGTTAATTATATACTTATTGCAATAAAAGACTTGAATAACAAGATTTAAAGATTAATAAATGGATTTTTGAATTTTAAATTTATTAATTTTTGAATTTAATGAAATTGAAATTTAACACTGCAGTTGATGGGTTAATCAACTTTAAATTGACATCTAAATTTGTTTAAATTATTGTAATTGTTTAAGAAATCAAAAAATGATAAAATTTGTTAACTATGTGATTGAAATTGTAAAAGTGATTTTATTAATTAATAATTTATTTATTTAATTAACTGGAAAATAACCATTTTGGCCACTGACTTAGATTTCGACGAAACCAGTTTCATCGGATCCATAATGGCGAATCGTTGTAGTATTTCAAGTTTCGTAGCGATCAGACTTGTCGTTTGATCGTACGGGCTCGAAACGCTAAGAAATCAATCTAATTGAAATCAATTTGAAATAACTTGATTTTAGCATAACTCCTGCATACGTTGAATTTGGACTTGAACCTATTCCATTGCATTCAAAATATTTAAAAACAACTATTTCAATATATGGGTTGACCCATTTGCGTTCCAGAGTTGAAACTGGCTTTTCAGGCCATATATCGTTCAACTTTCCAAACCCAATTGAGCCGATTCAATTCTATTTTGTTCAGCCTATATGTATCCATTTATAAACCCTAGCAGCCTTTCTATTTCTCATTTCTATACGTATAGAAATTTCTGTTCCTCCTCTTTCTAATGGCTGAAAACCCTAAAACTCCATAGTTCAATTCCAAATCAAATTTCAACTTCAAAATTCAAACTCCACAAACTATACCGAATTATATATGGATTTGAAGCCCTCAACGAGCACAAGTCAAATATATGATTCGTTTTTCAATCTGGGTTTTGATGCTGCCAGAAATTGGTGATCAAGTTACGGCTGTTCATCGTGCATCGATCAAACTCGTCCGATCGTCAAATAAATTTATGGGTTTTGCAGAGATCGTCAAGCGGAGTTCATCGATGGTGTTCGTTCTGCGAATCAACTATTGGATTACGTGTGATAATTCGATTAGGGTTATGGATTTTTGGCGACGGCTGACCTAGTGCCATGATTTGCAATGGCGAGTTTCGCAAGGATTATCGGGAGGCGCGGCTGGCCCATGGAAGTCGGCCAGGCAAGCGGCGACACGTGCGAGCATCGGCGTTGGCACGATTGCCGTGGCGGCTGGAGGCGCAACTAGTCGCGTGTTTGCTCCAACGCTGCTGCGTTTTTTGGGTGACGTGGATCTTCGTCTGGTTCATTTTCTTTTTTATGTTATTTTAATTTAGATTTCAACCGTTCTAATATGCGTAAATTTCACCTATGAGGTCGATATTATGCGCGGTTTTCTCCGCTAGGATCATATTGAAATTCTGGATATTTTGGCGCTGGTTTTGGCGAATTCTGTGATTGTCAAATTTTGGGTTTAAATTGGATTTAAATTCAATTTAAATTCGAAAGGTGAGTGTTTTAACCCACTCACAACGTCTAAAATTTCTTATGTTTGTTAAATTGATTTATGATGTGATTAGAAATTTATTTATGACTGTTTGACATATTTTTAATCATCGTCTCAGTTAAATTGAATTTATTTGAATTAAATTGTTATTTAAATTTATTATTGCATATAAACGGCCAGTTAAATAGTTATATAATTTAGGGGCATTTCACTAGAAGGACAAACTTTGCAGTCCAATTAGTTTCTAGGACACACATCCACATGAATTAATTTTAAGGCCAAAGTCAGCAGAATAATTAGTTTTAAGGACAAAGTCAACAGTCCAATTACTTACAAGGATATAATTTCATAGGTTTTTAGGCCTTAGAAACTAATTATTTTGCATTTTGTCCTTAAAAGTAATTATTTGAGTTGTGTGTCCTAAAAACTAATTGCACATGCTAAAGAGGCCCTTATGGCTAATTTCCACTTTAATTTATTATTGAATATAAACTGCCAGTAAATGCTTGTTATTTATTATATATTCTATATTGATGTTATTGATTGGATTGGATGATGATTGTGATAAATGTTTGATGATTAACACTGGATGAATGGATGTTGTATTTTATATTATTATAAACTGCAAGTTGTTATGGATTTTCATTTCATTCAGGATTGAGCTTTGAAATGATATATAATCGTATTTATATTTTAAATTACGGATTGAAATGATAAATATCCGTATCACTTGACCATAGGATAGAAAAATTTATGCAAACACCGTGGTCAATATATATAAAGATGATTTGAAATGATTTCTATGGTTTTGTAAGGAAATATATGGTTTTATATAAATATTGATTTTAAATATTATATAAATGTTATTTTATTATTGATTTTTAACTATGTGTAAATTTGTTTTGAAATATAAAATAAGCCAAATAATAAAGTTTGATTGTTTTTATATAATATGGTTAAGTATATGTTTAAATTATATTGTATATAGAGTTTATAATGACTTAAATAAAATTAAGGATGGAAGATAAATATGAATTTGAGTTGAATTAAATTATTAAAGAATTATACTCGAATGAATTTGATTTGAAATTTAAATAAAATTGAGATTTTACATGGTATGATTTTTATAACTTGATTTTGGTTTAGAGTGGTTTAAATGAATGTATCTAGTTAAATAAATTGAAAGAATATCCAGTTATTTGAAGTTTAAAGGTTTTACTTAAATGATATTGAATTTATTAAGTAAACATTTCAAATCTAAATAATAGTAATTGAAATTGATATATATGGAATTATCAAAGAATTAGTTTTGAGATGGTGAAATATTTAGAGCTTTGAAATATATGGAAATTGAAATGGTTTATCTGTGGGTTCAAATCTGTATTTGGAATTGATTTGTGAAATTGAAGAAGCTATTTTATTATATAAAGTATTTTAATATTTAAACCATGTAAGTGGTGGAAGTTATGTTCAAGTTATGAATTTCAAAGTAGTATGATTTGAAGGTGTTATATTCAAGTGTTTTGATTTCGCAATGTTATAACTTTGAAAGTGTTATGATTTAGAAGGGATATATTTGAAATGAAAATGATATTGTGTTGATTTTGTTTTAAAGGGCAAAAATATTTGGTTTTAAAGTATAAACTATTTTGAAAAGACCGCGGTGTTATAATAACATTTGGTTGTTAAAGAGACCGGGATCGAAAGTTGTCATACTCTTTGCCAACTCCTAAAACCACTTTAACAACCATGTACGCGGTGGAGATTCCCGAATGAAGTAGGATGGCGGCAGCGTTTCCTTTGAGGTATATACGTGGATCCAACTCCCGTGAGTTGGCATAAGGTGGCTAAAACAGGAGCGATCGACGGGCCAAGAAGGTAGCACCTTTCATCGGACACATTCCTTCGGTACCATTCTATTACTTTTTGATTGATTTGGGCCCATTTGGTTTTGGGGGTGTGGCTCGGGGTAGGCGGTAGTAGATGCTACGCGTTACCACCGGTCTGGAAGCGTAATTTTTATATCTACCCTGGCATTGCCTAGTTGTGCCGTGTCACCTACCCTAGTGCGTTTTGTACGAGTTTGGATTTCTCCCGTTGCCCATGGAGTATTTAAGGTAATCTTCCGATCTAGACGCGCTGATACTGGATGGACTACTGGGACGATTACGTGTTAAGGTGGAAAATGTAAAGCCTTAACGATATTTAAAAGTAAGTTTATTTTACTAATAGACATTATTATAATAGCGTATATTACTACATAGATAGATCAACGGACCCTTAGGAGATGTAAATCCCGAACATCTCTTAAGTTACCGCACTCACGTTGACACTGGATAGGAGATGTCAAATCTCGTAAACATTTCTGATGCGGTTCCACTCATATTATTTACATTTATCTAACTTACATAAGGTCTTTTAGTTCTGACTCGAGTGTTTTGTTTTTTCAATTCGCTCGGGTTAGTCTGAGCATTTTAAGATTCGAAGACTTTATTTCTGAAGGACGAAGACGAAGATTGTATTATTACCATTATTTAATATATTGTTCTGCTGCATTATTATTTGTTATTCTCTGGTATGTGTAACTCTGATTTGTATTGTATAAGTACAATCAAATGTTTTGTATAACAGCTTCATGACCTGTTTATTTGATTATTATATTTTTTCGTTCCGTTGCAAGATTCTGTTTTGTTTTTTTTCTTTCTCTGCTTTTTCATATTCATCCCAATAACAATCTTCCCTTCTGTATGGTTTGAGTCTGACGTGTGTGGTTTGTCGTCGATTTTAAGCGTACAAAAGGCAGGATGTTACAAGATTCCCCTTTTTGGGAATTATGGTTTACGAGAAACCACTATGAGAATTATTTTTCACTTGTCAATGAGACGAGGCAAGATATATGAGTTTTCTGAGTTTTATACGATTTCACCATTTTGAGATTTTGTTGCATCGGTAGCCTAGGGCTACAAGAGATGTCATATAGGGTAATTTCATTTTCATGAGATTTGAACTCTATTTTGGGTTCTTTGTGATTCATACTGGAAAACTTGATGAGTTTCCCTTATAGCTTTTGTATGGTTACTTATATTTAAATTGAAGCCCTTGAGTTTAGATTTCTTATGTTGAACCAAACCTATTCATGTGATAGCCCTTTGTGAATATATACCTTGGCATTGTAATAGAGCTTTACTTGTATATCATTCTTTCATGACTAAAGGAAGAGTCCCCTTATGCATTTATATAGCTCTATCTAATGCAAGACTATGATGGTCGCCCTTAACCTGTCCTTTTCTCCGCATTAACAGACTCAATTACAATGTAATTCTCTTTGTTGATGTGGGTCTTAGGGTGGGGCGTCACAACTAGGTATCACAATAAAAGGATTTATATTGGCGTTGAAATAAATGCAACTAAAAATCATGGATTTTTAGTTGCGGGCTTTATCACGGCGTTTATCGAAACACTACCATAAGTTTTGGCAGCGCTTTTTTTGCACCACCAAAAATAAAATTTCTTGTAGCGTGAAAAAAACAACACAAATGCAATAGATGCAGCAGATAATGGAATACATCCATACGATGATGAAGATCTCTAGCTCTCTTCTGGAAACTCCAAGCTTCTTTAGCTAAACTTGAAACAACTCGAATCAGACCCGAGTATTAAAAATACCTAGATTAGGCTTCATAAACCAGCGTGAGATACTCAAAATTTTAGATATATAGATCATGTAAATTAAAACCTTTGAAAATAAGGGTATCTCATTGGACGACGCCCACAACTAAGTACGGATGGGTTTTAACCTTATGATAACTAAAGCACTTTTATTACCAAAATAATTTGATATTACCTTCAATGGTATTTTTCAAAAACGCCTTTCAATTAAACTTATTCGAATAAGGTATCAATACCCAGACTAAGTCTAAGGTAATATATCCAAACCGGGTCAATGGAATATAAGATACCAAATGGTGTAGGTGAAATGTTTGCAAGTCATTACAGCTATTTTGGGACTACAATCAAAACTATAAAGCTTGTATTGGAATTGAATTTTCTACTATGATAGGGAACCTCAATAACACGCATAGCAACTAGAATCCAGTGGTTTTTCATGCAAGGACTCACATACCACTATTCCTCATATTACCGCACTTCTTGATATTCGAAGGCTTCTCATGCAAGGACTCACATGCCACTATATCATACAATAAGGGTCCCGTTTGGACACCTTGGTGACCTAGATCATACGTCGCCAGTCACCTTGAGGGATCATACAACACCCTCATTATACTAAGCTTGAAATATGTTACATAGTTTCCATATCATTTTTAAGATATAAGGCTTAGGAGTGAGGTTACGCTCAACTTATACAAAGCCGCGCTTTTCATACAAAACCATGCTTTGATCATAACAGTTCCACTTTGAATGCCACAATGTCATTCCACGTCACATGACTGATTTCTAGAAAAGTATAACTTCCTGAGTTCATATGCCTTGAGAAAGGGTGTTAAGCTAAGAGAAGTAGCCTTCTCCGCTACCAGCTGATATACATTTATAGAAATCCATCAATTGTGATTTAGAATACAATGTCAGACAAACATCCATACAAGTTCCTTCTTAGGCTGAACAAAACCGAAAGCACTTCTCCTACTACATCCTTTCTGGGAATCAACCCTACGATCAGTAGCGGTTAGTCTTTGTAATCCGTAGATGTCAAAATATGACAGAACCATTACTATAATAAATGTCTCTATATTGGGAGCTACCCAGAGAATGTCAACAAGCAGTCCCTTTGCTATGAATATCTCTGGTTTTTAATAATCATCATATTCAACATATCTTCACTTTCGAACGTTTACATTGGTTCGAAGGTGTTTTCGGATAGGAATCACCCAAATAGGACCCTGGTTCCTTCGAAGCCAATTATTGATTTAAAAATGTTAAGTTCATATGATTATCAATCATCAATCAATTACTTTATTTTCCATTTAATCAAATATCTTTCTTAAATATATTCTTTTCTATTTATTTCATTTTCTTTTCATGAGTATATGGGATCATTAAGCCTCATTTATTAAATTATTTTATTAAACCTTTTTAGATCTTGGAATAATTCCAAATCCTTTTTTTCTTTTACTTCGGAAAACCTTTCCAAATATTCATTAAATCTTAATCGAAAGATTTCTTATATTTAAGTTATAACTTTTAACTTAGGGAAAATATTCCCAAATCATTCATTAAATCTTAACCAATGATTTTTTTCTTAACTTCAAATCATATTGTTGAAAATCAAAGATTTTCATAATAGAGCTCTACTACCACGTTAGATATGGTAAATTTCACGCCTAGGAAGTCCTACATCATGAAGATCTCTGTCTTCAATATGTTTTATTTTGAAAATTAGTTTGAAGGGGTTTTCCGATAGGAATCTCCAAAATCCGATCCTGGTTCTTCGGATAGGAATCACCCAGTTTTGACCTTGGTTCCTTCGTACTAGTCATCGATAAAATATGTTAATTAATTAATTAATACTCTAAAATTTGTTTCTTTTTATCTAGGAAAAACATAAATATGATCTTTTTAGAGTATTCGGGCTTTCCTTTCAATCTGTTCAACCCCTCGCTTAGGAAGAGAAAATATAGGCCAGGTAAGTTCAGGGCACTAGTTGCTCCATTCCTAACCTTAGTCAAACACCCTGTTTTACCTTCTCAGATCTCACAAGCGGGACAAATATACTAGTCGTTTCGCATATTCAGCTTGTTATTATATTCAATATTCTTCAATTATTGTTTAAGTGTTCTAAACAATTCCTCTTAACCATTTATTCAAACTTATTAAAACTTCCAAATCATCTTTAAATTACTTAATTATTCTTTACAATTCATTCACAAAAGTACGAAAGAATTCAGAAGTTGTTTAAAAATGCATTTCAAACATTATTTAAAACTACTTCGAAAAGTGTTGCAGAGAGTGTTTTAAAAGATATATTCTTCAAAACAACTTTTACATCATTTAGAAATCCATCTTTTCAGCTTAAATCTCTATTAAAAGATTTTTAGAATTTATTTCATATTTTTAAAACATTTAGAAATATCATTTATAAAGAAATCCTTTTTTGGATTCCGAACTGCAAAACCGCGATGTTTTTAGAAAATTCTTTTGGACATATTTAAAAATCTATTTAATAAAATCTTGATATTCTTTATTCTTGGAAAACTATGAGTATAATAAACCGAAAAATTCTTATCTCGAAGAATTCCTAGCTATATACCACTTTGTACACTCATTTAACTTTATGCTATGAAATCGCGAACTACTGTTACGCGACTCGCCTAGTTTTAACTTGTTTTCAATTTCATTTCAAACTTCTTGGAAACACTTTTAAATGTTTATAAAATAATTCTAAATAATTTTAAACTCATTTTAATCAATATTTTATAATATCATTTTAAACCTTTTTACACTTTTTAAAATCATTAAGAGGCTAAATAATTTCCATACACATATATGTATAGATTTAATTCTCATTTAATTAACCATGGTTAATTGCTAATCATTTCTCTTATCATTATCAAACCAAGTTATTAACCATATAAACAATTACATAGTCAACCAATTTGCAACCAAGTTATCAAATATTTAATCATCCAACATATTTAAACTTTCAAATTAGTATACTTGAAATAATTTATGTATTGATTAGTACATACAAGTACTCACGATTAGTTCACTCCACCAATCTTTTTCGTAGACTTTCCTTTTGATTTCGGCAGCACTTCCTTCTATTTTTCTTACTCCGAAGCTTCTCGAACTTGCTCCTTTCTTCCTTTTAGGCTTGGCTTGGACTTGGAAGGGCTCAACCATGCTTTTTGGGGGTTGGTGTGCTCGGCTAGGGTGGTTGGAGGTGTGGGCCGTGATTTGTGAAGGTGAAAAGGAGGAGTTTTCACTTGGTTTTGAGATGGAATACTTTATTTTCCCTTTACTTTTAATTTTATAAATTTTTTTCCATTATTTTCCTAAGGCATGGAAGCCATTAAGTGGAGAGAAGTAGCTTGAAAATGGAGAAGAAGAAATTATGAAGAAAGTGAGAAAGTGGGTGCTTATTTATAGGAAATGTTTTGATTAAAATAATATTATGTAAAAAGACCAAAATACCCTTAATTGTAAATAAGGTAATCTCATTTTTTTCAGTACTTACCATCACCATTTCAAATCATGATTTTTGTCAGTTCACTTAAAGAGTAAGAAAAGTAAAGTAATAATCGTGTTTGGTTTGATTTGACATGTTTTGGAATTTCGTTCTTGCTTTTTATTAATGAAATTCTTGAATTTTCTAAGTACATTTAGTAAAAGTAAACCTGACAAGTGAATTAATTAATACTTATACTATTTGAATATAGGTCCCTATATAAGAAAATAAAGGTGCGACAACTTTTAATTGATAAAACGTTGATTTTCGATAAGATGTTTTTCGTTCACATTTTGACGTTTTAGTTAAACTATTTATTTATGTAAACCAAATTTAAAAATAAATTTTTATAATGTTATTTAAAAATATAAAAACTTATATATAGATTAAAATAATTTTTTAACCATTGAAACTTACTTTCTGAAATCAGCATTTTGTCACTTTTGTCGATATAGGCAAATGTTACTATTTTTGTGTATACCACTCTTTCCAAATTCTAGCTAATATGGCTTAAGTCATATAACCTTACCTCTTTTATATTTAGTAACTTTAAATAGTATATTTAAATGTGGTTAAATTCTAGGTCGTGACATTCTCCCATACTTAAAAGAATTTCATCCTCGAAATTACTCAAAACAAAAGCCTGTCCAAAACATTTATCATTTATCTTAGTTCCATATAATATATACAGATCATCCGTATGAAGCATCTTATTCAATCTCCTATTTGAATACACAACTTTATTTCCAAACTAGTATCGATCCCTCGATCCTCTAGTGCGGACTCTGATCACGCTTCCAGATAAGAACCTTTGCTTTCCTAGCATAATTCTCAACTATGATAGAAAACTCAAGTATCTAACCACAAATCCTCATCAATATTCTCCATTAAGAATCGACCGATAAATCCTTTTCGGATAGGTATGAACACCTCAATGTCCCGAACTCGAATCTTAGATTAAAATTTATGCGACAAAATGAGCTACCTTTAAATTATGTATTTATTAACTTTCAAAAACTTGTCATAAAACTATTATCTCAAGTTCAAACATTTTATTAAGGTGCTTCTTTATATAATCACTTTAATTATTTGTTTCCAAATATTTTTACTAAAGGGAAATATTCCAATGGAACCATTTTTCACTCAAACGATAATTTAACTTTATAAAAAATTTCCCCACAATCTTTTAACTCAATATATTTCCTTTAACACTAATATTATATAGAAATCATTTTCTAAAACTATTACTTAAGTTTATTACATCTCATAATTTATGTAAATCAATCACTTTTATAGACTTAAGTCCAAATCCTTAATTAATGCTGATATTCATTAATGAAACATTTTCTAGGTTACAATTACCTTTCTGAAGAGTCATTATTTTACTTAAGTGTATTAATAATTCATGACTTAAATCTATTATTCATATGATATATCTTTACGTCCTAATAATATATACAAATCTCAAATTTCAAATTGGTTTTACTTAAATCCGTCTATTTAACAAATTTGAACTCTGTTGTAATTTACTATTATCTCAAATTCAAAAGTTATATAACTTATTTCTTATTATTATTTTTCGAGGTTTGAAAAACAAATTCAAAATTACCGATATTAAATTCTTTATTCTTAGATCCTTTTATTTATAAATCACATTTATAAATTATGCTTATCGAACTTCATTTACTCATAACATTTCTCAATTGTTTATCTTTACCAACTTCTTATCTCTTAGTTAGGTGTGATTCAAAAAAATTTGATTGTCCAAAGTCGTCAAGAATTTTGTTTTGCCTTATCAATTAGTGATCCAAATTTATCTTTGGTTTAAAAACTTTTGTAAAGATTACTAATCAATTTATGAGTCAATGATTTACATTGTTTCTTTAACATAAGAAAATTATATAAATCAAGTTACTCCAAAATAATACCAAGAAACCGGGTACTACCAATAGTATTATATATCCTCTTAACAAGAGGAGTAATACTTAAGCAAAGTGTTTACTATTCGAACACATCTCTGCACATTTTTAGTTTATTTTCGAGCCAATCGAACTAGTTATCATAAAATACCTCTTTTTGTTTGAAATAATACCATTTTCAAAGTCCTTCAGTGATTACTTTTGTTTATAAAACCTATTTTATAAATTCTTTTTATCTTATATTAATTAATTTCATTTAAGTTACTATAGTCCTTTTAAATTAATCGAATTTAAATGTTCATTCTTTTTTCCTTTTACATGATCATTTTCTATTATTTATCTTATATCATTTTTATCCTATATGTCTATTCCTTAAATACTCTTGTTATCAACACCTATAGTCAAATCATGAAATTTAATTCACAAGGTATTTGTACTTAAACTTTTAAATCAAACAATCGATCAATTTATGATAGTAACTTTAACATTATCATTTCTTAATTTATTATTTTAGAATAAGTATTAAAGAACTTATTTACCTTATCAGATTTCTTACTTATCGATTTTCTTTATGAAACATCTTATAGTCAAACCGTGAAATTCTAATAACAAGATGTTTACATTTAAATTTCACTATCCTTTATCATTCATTTCTAACTATATATATTTTCAAAATATATACTTTATATTTAGAATATAATTCTTTTAAAATAGTGTGTCAATTGCCTTGTTAAAAGTTTAGAAATACCTATCGATACAGTTGTACTTCTTATATCGGCCAGAATTTATAGATCGCTCAACCGATAAATCAATAACATTTTTATATCCAATAATAAATACGCACTCATATATATAATACTCTAAAACTCATTCTAGGGTGCTACTAAACCTATCTCTAATGAGTTACTCATCCTAGGATATTACTAACCCTATCTCTGATGAGTCTTTACCTCACCAAAGCCAAGGTTCTCACTTAATTTTCAGCTCTGATACCAAATGTAATGGCCCACTTTTCCATACCCTTTGAATCATCAATAAACCACACATGACCAACTCAAATTGCAGGAATAAGAGGATCATTAAGGGTAGAAATAAAATAAGGACAGAACAGAATCTCAGACGAATTGAATTACATATATTATTTCAATAATAATCTTTACATCGAAAAAATCTAAAATATAATGTCAAAGTCTAACCTAGATTCATCTTGGACAGTTATAAACCTATATCCTCACAAATGCTGAAAATGACAAAACAAATGCAATAGGTGCCGTAGATAATAGAATAGGTCCATACGATGATGATCTCTACCTCTCCTCTGGAAACTCCAAGTGTATTTAGCTAAACCAAAAACTACTCGGATCTGACCCAAAATACCTGGATCAGGCTTGATAAACTAGTGTCAGATACTCGAAATTTTAAATGTATAGATCATGCTGATGTAAATCAAAACCTTTGAAAAGAAAGGTATCTCATAAGACCATGCCCATACATAAATAAGGACGGGTTTTTACCTTGTGATAACCAATCTTTTTTATTGCCAAAATAATTTGATGTTATCGTTAATGACATTCTTTGAAAAACACCTTTCAAATAAACTTATTCCAATAACGTATCAATACCCAGACTAAGTCTTAGGTAATATATCCGGATAGGGTTAACGGAATATACCGAACAGAATATAAGATACCAAAATGGGTAGCTGAAATGTTCGCAAGTCAGTACAGCTATTTTGGGATTACAATCAGAACTGTAAAGCTCGTATTGGAATTGGATTTTCCAACATGATAGGGAACCTCGATAACCACGCCTAGCAACTGGAACCTGGTGGTTTTTCATGCAAGGACTCACATACCCCTATTCCTTATTATCACGCTTCATGATATCCGATGGCTTCTCATGCAAGGAACCACACGCCATTATATCATACAATAAGGGTCCCATTTGGACACGTTGGTTACCTAGAGCATGTGCCTTCAATCTCCTAGAGAGATCATACACCACCCTCGTCATACTAAGCCTGAAATATGTAACATAGTTCACATATCATTTCCAAGATGTGAGGCTTAGGAGTGAGGTTACGCTCAACTTAGATAAAGCCACACTTTGCATATAAAACTACGCTTTGATCATAACAGGTTCCACTTTGAATGCCACATTGTCATTTCACGTCACATGACTGATTTCTAGAAAAGTATAACTTCCTGAGTTCGTATGTCTTGGGAAAGGGTGTTGGACTAAGAGAAGTTGCCTTTTCCGCCACCAGCTGATATACATGTATAGAAATCACTCAATTTTGATTTAGAATACAATGTCAGACAAACATCCATACAAGTACGCTCTAGGGTTGAAAGAAACCGAAGGCACTTCTCCTACCACATCCTTTTTGGGAATCACCCATAGGATCAACAACGATTAGTCCATGTAATCCAAAGATTTAAAAATACGACAGAATTACTGCCATAATAAATGTCTTTATATTAGGTACTACCCAGAGAATGTCAACAAGCAGTCCCTTCGCTATGAAGATCTCTGGTCTTCAAAAATCACCATCATTAATATGTCTTCACTTTCGAACGTATACATTGGTTCAAAGGTATTTCCGGATAGGAAATACCCAAATCTGACCCCGATTCCTTCGAAGCCAATTATCGGTTTTGAAAAATGTTAAGCTCATATGATTACCAATCATCAATCAATTACTTTATTTTTCCATTTAATCAAATATCTTTCTTAGATACATTCTTTTCATTTTATTTTATTTTCTTTCCAAGAGTATATAGAATCATTAAGCCTCATTTATTAAATTATTTTTTTGTTAAACCTCTTTAGATCTTGGAATAATTCCAAATCCTTTTCTCTTTTACTTAGGAAAACCTTTCCAAATCATTCATTAAATCTTAATCATAAGATTTCTTATATTAAAGTTATAACTTTTAACTTAGGGAAAATATTCTCAAATCATTCATTAAATCTTAGTCAAAGATTTCTTTCTTAACTTCAAATCATATTCTTGCAAATCAAAGAATTTCATAACATAGCACTATTGCCACCTTAGGTATGGTAAATTTCAACTCTAGGAACTAGTGGCAAACAGTCCTGCATCATAAAGATCTATGTCTTCAATACGTTTTATTTCGAAAATTAGTTTGAAGGAGTTTTTGGATAGGAGTCACCTAAATTCGATCCCAGTTCTTCGGATAGGAATCATCCAAATCCGACCCCATTTCCTTTGTACTAATCGTCGATAAAAAGATGTTAACCAGTTAATTAATATTCTAAAATTTGTTTCTTTTTATCATGGAGAAACTTAAATATGATCTTTATAGAGCATTCGGCTTTCCTTTCGATCTGTTCCACCCTTCGCCTGAGAAGAAAAAATATAAGCCAGATAAGTTCAGCACACTGGTTGCTCCATTCCTAACCTTAGTTAAACATCTTGTTTACCATCCTAAATCTCACAGGCGGGACAAATGTACTAGTCGTTTCCGCACACTCAGTTTGTTATTATATTCAATATTCTTCAATTATTGTTTAAGTGTAATAAATAATTCCTCTTAACTATTTATTCAAACTCTTTTTAAAACTTCCAAATCCTCTTTAAATTACTTAATTATTGTTTAAAAGTCATTCACAAAAGATTTAGGAAAGAATTATTAAGTTTAATACTGCATTTCAAAAGTTATTTAAAACTGTTGCGAAAAGCGTTGTGAAAATTGTTGCAAATAGTGTTTTAAAAGCTATATTCTTCAAAACGACTTTTATATCATTTAGAAACCCATCTTTTCAACTTAAATCTCTTTTAAAACATTTTAAAAGATTTTTAGTATTTATTTCACATTTGTAAAATATTTAAAAATATCATTTGCAAAGAAATCCATTTTTGGATTCCGAACTGTAAAACCGCGATGTTTTTAATCTTTTTTTAGACATTTCAAAATCTATTTAACGAAATCTTGATTTTCTTTGTACGTTAGGAAACTAGCATATAATAGACTAAAAAATTCTTATCTCTAAGAATTCCGAACTATATTCCACTTTGTACGCTCATTTAACCTTTATGGTGCGAAATCGCGGACTACCGTTACGCTACGTGTCTAGTTTTGACTTGTTTTTCATTTTCTTTTCAAATTTCTTGGAAACACTTTTAAATGTTTATAAAACTATTCTAAATCGTTTTAAACTCATTTTAAACAATATTTTTATATTTCAAACTCATATTCCATTTCATTCATTTTGTAATATTATATTATTATAATATCATTTTTAACATTTTCAGATTGTTTAAAAACATTCAGAGGCTAAATAATTTCCATACACATATTTTTATGGATTTAATTCTCATTTAATTAACTATGGTTAATTACTAATCATTTCTCTTATCATTATCAAATCAAGTTATCAACCATATTAACAATCACATAATCAACCAATTTGTAACCAAGTTATCAAACATTTAATCATCCAACATATTTAAACTTTCAAATCACTTTACTTGAAATAATTTATGGATTAATTAGTAAATACGAGTACTCACGATAAGTTCCACTCCATAATCCTTTTTTGTAGACTTTTCTTTTGATTTCGGCAGCACTTCTTTCTCTTTTTCTCGCTTCGAAGCATCCCGAACTTGCTCCTTTCTTCCTTTTAGTTTTGGCTTGGACTTAGATGGGCTAGGTTATGCTTGTAAATAAAGTAATCTCATTTTTTCAAAACTTACCATCACCATTTGAAATCATGCTTTATGTCACTTTCACTTAACGAGTAAGAAAATTGAAGTACTAATTATGTTTGGTTTGATTTGACATGTTTTATAATTTTGTGCTTACTTTTTCTTAATGAAATTTTAAAATTTTCTATGTATGTTTGATAAAAGTAAACTTGATTAGTGAATTAATTAAAACTTACACTATTTGAATAAATGTTCCTATATAATAAAATAATGGTGCAACAACGTTGCGATAACTTTTAATCGACAAAACGTTGGCTTTCGACAAAATGTTTTAGTTTACATTTTGATATTTTAGTTAAATAATTTATTTATGTAAACCAAATTTAAAAATAATTTTATATAATGTTATTTGAAAATAAACACTTATAAATAAATTAAAATAATTTATTTAACCATTGAAACTTACTTTTTTGAAGTCAGCATTTTGTCTCTTTTGTCGATATAGGTAAATGTTACTATTTTTTTTGTATAAATCTCTTCCCAAATCCTACCTATTATTGTTTGAATCATATAATCTTACCTATTTTATATTTAAAATCATTTTAAATTTTATATTTTAAAGTGGTTAAATTCTGGATCGTTATAAGTACTGAATATACAGTTTAACACATACATCGGAAATAACAAAGTATATGTAATACGCCCGAACTCCTCTAGCTCGTCTCCTGAGCTCCATAGCATCCAAAACTAAATCTATAATACTCGGTCTGACCCGAGCATTATAATAAAATAACATTCGAGTCAGTTTGGAAAATCATCATGAGAAAACACACTCAATTTGAATTTAATTATTTTCAAAAATCCTTTTTGGAAAAAACAAAGGTATCTTGTAAGACCATGCCGCATACAAACACGGAAAGGTTTTAACCTTACAATTACCAAAACCACTTTTATGTAAAAATCCTATGATGTTATAATAGTGTCTAAGTACAAATACTTATTAAAACAGCTGAAATTGTTACAATAAATAAATTCCAGCATACTAGGCTCTACAATCAAAATCGTAAGGCATACATTGGAGATTGGATTCCAAACTATGGTAAGGTAAGGAACTACCTTCCAAAGGTACATATCTTGATAAATGCACCGGGGACTGATAAGAACATCTTGTACCCTTGCCACACAGGACTGGCATACCACTTGACTAGTAGTACCAAATATGATCATCCCTCCATTAATGGGCCCTAAAGCATACCAATGAGAGATAATAACCGATCTAGATTTGGAATGACCATACCCTACTTGGGAAAGAACCACTTGGCCCTACTGCATGCTCGCTTTTTGTCATTTCCGGGTTGATGAGGTTTGAGGCTACGTTTTACCTTTTGAATAGTATTCCCACTTGAAATGCTAATCACTGCCTTCCAGGTACCAATGCAATGATAGCATTCATCCATAAAAATTGTTCCGGGTTTGAACAAACCAATCTCTTCAAAGATCACCGTCTTCATTATCCTCAAGATTTCACAATTTGTAACGCTCAAATCGGATCGAAGTGGTTTTGGATAATTAAATCTGATCCTAGTCTCTTTGAAACGATCAACGTATTTGGCTGGATTTGATAGTCGGTTATTTAACTATAAAATTACACACAAAAGCAGTTACTATGCCCATATCAAATACTTCAAAATTCATTTCAAAATATCTTTACAAAGATATATATTCAAATCTCTTCCAGTATTTCAACATTTGAAAGCAATTTCAAATACTGATGTCCATAATAGAATATTTTCAAACCGTATCTGTACTTAGAAATATTTACAAATTCAATTTATAGTCCATTATTTATAAAAATATTTATTTTAATAAATTCTTTCCTAGTTAAAGTATTTCCAAAACCTTCCACTCCATTACTTTGGAAATTATTACAAGTTTATTTTCCTAAACCTTTTCTAATATCAGCACTTAGAAAATTTTCGTAGCTTATTTCGATTGTATGAGTATAATTACAAACAAAAGAGGATTTTTCCTTTTGCCCACTTAATAAAACATTTATAAATTCATTTGCAAATACTCAACCCATTATAGTTTATTTTATAAATTCCCATAATCCATTTCTAATTCTTTTTAAAATTTCTAAAAAAACCGATTATAGCTGTTTAGAATCCCATCTAACATTTTATAATTTCTTTTATGAATTTGAAGTCACTTCCGAAGTTTCTGTATCTAACTATTATGGAAATTTCTTAAGTTTCCAAAAATCCCATTATAAGATTTCTCTTATAAAATCACATCCGTTCAACAAAATCGAGTTTACAAATCTCGAGTGTATTTATAAATAAATTTCAATTACTTACTATTAAATTCTATGTAAAATAATAAATATTTTGGAATAATAATAATAATTTATTTTCAAAACATTTTTGATAATTATTTAAAATATCAAACCCTTTTAAACAAACAACGCTAGCTCATTTCCAATTTCTAATAGGTTTATATTACTAAAAGCCATTTATAAATCGATTTTTATTTAAAATTCCATTTATAAATCTAGTTCTTAAATAATCTAAACTAAATTCCAAAACCATTCAAATCTCGATTTCGGCTTCCATTTCGTATTTTAAGAATCTCATTTAAAAATTCTTTGTTTAAAAATCCTAAAATTAAAATTCTCTATTTGAAACCATTTTACGAATAGCTAAATAAATATCCAAAATCCAATCATTTATTTTATCCAAATGAATTCCTTTTAAATAATACCAAAATTCAATATAAATATTTTTATTTCCAAAATCACCTTCGAATTTCCTTTTTAAATTCAAAAATATTATTTATGGTATTTATAACATCAAAATTAAGGCTGGTGCTACCTTAGCATTCTATAAATCAAATCACATCACATCATTATCTATAACAGATTATTCAAAACACATCACATATGTGACGACCCGGAATTTTCAAGCAATAAATCTCGGAATATTTAAGTGATTTTAAGTATTCAATAGAGCAATTTTAACTTTAATTACGAATATCACAATTTATTTGATAATTTAATTATTGAATTAAATAATTCGAAGCTGGGAAAATTATTGAATCTAGAGTTTTAAGCCGATTAAAAATAATTTGAATGCTTGTAGAATTTATATTGATAACACTGAAGATAATAGAAGTTGTAAAATTGAAATTAACAATGCTTTGTTCAGCTTTAAAATTTTATAGTTTAAATTGAATTTAAAAATAGCCTTCCGAGGCGCAGTCTCGGAATTCGACAAAACCAGTCCCTTTGGATCCGTAATATTGAATTATTATCGGATTTCAATTTTCGGAGTGTTTGGAGTTGTTGTGCGAGCATACGGTAAGTAAACGCGTTGAAAATTTAATTGATGATAGCCGATTCAGAATTTAAATACAATATTTCGGTTAGTCAAATTCATCCCATCAGCCGCTTTCCTATCATTCCGAATTACTGTAGCTCGATATTTACTTCACGCAAGCTTTCCCCAAACGCCATTTTCAGAAGTATATTATGAAGGGCTTCTCGTTCTTTCTCCTCTATTTACAGCTCGAACGAAATTCCCCTTCCTACTTCCAATTTAAAACGCAAATCCCTTCTCCTCTCCTCCTTAAAATTTCTTTCGGTTAAAAAAATAATAATAATAAAATAAAAATGGAAGGGCTGTTCGAAGAGAAAATGGCCGCCATCGGTAACGTTTGAATTTGGAATGTAAGTTGAGATCGAGGTGAGTGTTCGACCTAGGCGACTCAGCAACTGAAGGGATCCGCGTCCCAAATCAAGGCGGCGATGTTGCAGGATGGAAGTCGCGACATTAGGGGGCGATAACTTTGCGAGCAGCTAGGGTTTCACGGTGTAGAGGGTCACGATTCAATCGAGTAGGAATCTCGCAAGGCAATGACGGCAACTCGCATGGCAGCAGCAGATTGGTGGGGTAGGTTGTCGCGTGTTTTTGGTTCGATTCCTGTGACGGCGGACTCGATGGAGGTTAGTGGAGACCCTTGTGGTTATCGATGAACGCTTTGGATTTGGAGGCATCAGCTTTGCAGCCTCGCAAGGGGGTAGAGTTCAGTCCTCAATTGTATTCGAGCTGTGAGGTATAATTCTATTTACAATTTTAGGATACATATATGTGTATATATATACATATAGACTAGAGAAGTAAATATATTCAGTAAGGTAAAGTTTATTTAAGCAGTTTTTAAATTTTAAGATAATCTTAATTTAAATTTGGAAATATATATATGAAGATATACAGAAACAGAGAAAAATATGTACAGTGAGATATATATGCAGTTTTGCAATATATATATATATATATATATATAGGAAAAATAAAATGATAAATTACAGTAAGGTATAGTGTACTTTTTGAAAATGTATATGTATATAAATTCACAGTAAAACAAATTACTGTGGTATTTACGGAAACATAAAAGGATATTTTACAATCAAACAATTCTATTTTAATTTAATAAGAGTATACATACACATTTTTATTTTACTGTTTACTTTTAAATAAGTATTAAGTTGGTTAACTTATTTAATTATCTTATTCAATTATTTTAGGCATTAAAATATATTTATTAAAGGAGAATTAGTTCAAGTAAAATTCTTAATTAGTTAAATTAATAAATGGTAATAAATTGTTCGATTAGTTCAAATGATAATAAATCATATAATGTTTATTCAAGGTCTGAAATCATAGAGAAAACAAGCCGGTTTGGATAGGATAGCAAACTAAGAGGCAAAGGCGAGTTAATCTCACTCAGTTTAAATTTAAATTTGAATGATAAAATTTAAATAATTGTTTGGATGGTTGAATTGGTCGATGTGATATAGTATGATATTTTGTAATTGGTGTACTATATTGTGCTAACGTTTGTGGATGCAGGGAAATAGGTTGGAGGGATCCAACTGGATCCCTCAACATTTATTTAAATTATTTAATATTCTCTGCTGTGAATATTGATATTCTATAATGAGTTATATTGGAATATTGAATGTTATGGTTGATTGGATAAATTTGGGTATAATGAATTACCAAATTTATATAGATTGGATTTTGGAAAGAAAATAAAAGAAATGAATTTGTAAGTTAAGTAATTATAGGAAATTTGAATAAATTAAGAACGAGTTGAAAGGAAATAGAAGTAATATGAAAATAATAATAAATAACTTCGAGTTTGAAAGAAAAGAGTTTAAATAAACAGTAATTAATGAATTGTAAATTATGTGGTATTAATTTAAAGGAATAAAGAATTATTTTAAACTTAAGTTTTAAATTTATATAAAAGGATAAGGAAGTAATTGAGAATCTAAAAATTGGAATTTTTAGTTAAAGTATTTTAAATCATAATTAAGAAATGAAATCTGAAATTAATAGATTTTGAATTAAAAGGGAGTAAATGGGAAATCAATCTGGAATTTGATTCAAGTGTTTGAAATTGAAAATTTTAAGGAAGAATGTGAAGAGGGGTATATTTCTCTGGATAGCCAAGAACGTTCAAAGTAAACTATAGATATAAGTTAAAGGTTTTAATGTTGTTTTAAAAAGCATGTTGTAGAAAATTTATTATCTTAAATTCTTAAGTAAATATTTTTTTCAGATCTATTACCGTAATAAATATTTATAAATAGTGACTTAGTATTTATTTGAAAAGTGAAAGCTTAGTTTTATATTATACAAAGTAACCTTATTTTCAATGATTATATAGTATGTATTTTTAGTAAATTATCGAAGTAGTCTTAATTTAAATATTTTAAAGTAAATCCCAAAGCAAGTGTTTTGGTTAATCTATTATCGTAATAAGTATTTAAAGAATGATTGGTAATTTGTGTAAAGAAGAAAATCTAGTTATATTTATAAAGTAAACATATTGTAATTATTTCTAAAGTATTATTATAAATTGAGTATTAAAGTAAATCTTGCTAAATTAAAAGTTAAATATATTTTATAATAAAATGTTTTAAATTATTTTAAAAATCTAGAGTATTGTGCTTGGTGATCCCAGTGGAAATAGAAATACTTGGAATTTATTTTGAGAAAGGCGGATAGTTTTGAAACTGTTTTCAAAGGAATTTGAAAAGTGAAAATATATCTTGTGAAGATATTTTCGAAATAAATAAATAATTTGGGAAATTATTTATTGTGTGATGGATGTTGTGAACATTAATTGATAGTAAAATCACCGACTATCAATATTAGCCAAATGCGTTGATCGTTTCGAAGAGACCGGGATCGAGATATATTTCTTGAAAACCACTTCGATCCGGTTTGTATGTTTCGTGAAAACGATTTTAGATTCGAAGATGGAGCAGTGAAGTGCAAGGGCTAGTCGCTACTAATCCTGAGGATATTTCCAAAATGGATGTAGTATGAATAGTGCTTTCGGTTCCGTTCGATCCCGGGACGGACTTGTATGGATGAATGCTTGCGAAACATCATCAGGCGGATGATGGGCATTCTAAGGGATATGTTCTTAAAAAGGTAACGCTTAGCCTCAAGCCTCATCAAATGGGAATGGCTGAAAATCAGGGGTTATGCAGCAAGGCTTCGTGGGTAGCCCCCACTGGAGGGTGAGGTCATCCCTGTCTAGATGTCCCTTTTATTTCGGCTTAGTGGGAGGTTGCTGATCCCAACCGCGGGGTGATCTTGCTCGGGACTGTCCAGTAAGGTATGGTTCCGGTCTTGTGTTGCAGGGGAGTTAGGGTGGCTCCTAGGTACGCTGATCTAGACCAGGTACTGTGACAGGTGGTACCCCAGTGCCTAGCCATTAGTTGGAATCCATTTTCCTACGCGCTCGTACGGTTTTGATTGTGCCCAACTATTGCTGAAAGGTGAGATGCAAACATTTCAGCTAGATTCTACTTTACTTTCCATAGACACTATTATAATATCAGAGGACTTTAATAAAAATGTTTTAGCTATCGTAAGGTAAAAACCCGGCATGTTTATTTGTGGCGTGGTCTTACGAGATGCTTTTCTTTTCAAAGGATTTTGAAACTTTAATAATAAATTGAGTGTGATTTTCTCACGCTGGTATTCCAGACTGACTCGGGGGTTATTTAACTGTAATGCTCGGGTCAGACCGAGTATTATAGAATACAGGATATGATGCGGTGGAGCTCAGGAGACGAGCAAGATGACGATACGTACACCCGTACTTGTTTATATATATATATATATATATATATATATATATATATATATATATTCCGCTGTGTTGAGTTGTTGTGTATCCGGTTGTATGTTATTGATGTTGAACTGTGATTGATGTACTCTAATGATGTAATATATGTAAACAGATATATTTGATTCTTGAGTAAAGATTATTTATTATCTATTATATTTATTCCGCTACGATGGTTAGATTCTGATGTTGTTTTCAATTTTCTTCTTCTACCTCATCTTCTTTAACCCAAATGGTTCGTATTTCTGTACAACTTGAGTTGATTGTTGTAGAATAGTGTTGACTCAATGGGTACGGATTTGCAGACTGTTACAGTTGGTATCAGAGCCAGGTTGGAGATAACCTTGGCTCTGGTGGGAATTACTCATTTAAATTAGAGTCCTTAGTACTCTAGAATGAGTTTGAGCGTATTAATAGATATGAACGCGTATTTGTTAGTGAATATAAATTGTTTTAATATTGTGTTGATTGGTTTATTGAGTGGCATATGAACCTTCGTCGGCACAGTCTGGACAACTGTATCGAAGGGGTTTCTAAACACTTGAATAGAACAATTGACACGGTATTGTTTTAAATATGGGTAAGTTAAATAATTTTACCCAAAACATGTTTTCATATAAAGAATAGTTTTTGAAAACTATTTAGCTAATATATGGATGCTTGGATGTTAGAAATGATAATATTAAAGTATTATCATTGTTAAGTGAAAATTTTACTAGAAATTGAAATATAACTAAAATTTAGGGGAATAAATTCATTATAAAATGAAATTTATAAATATGAATTATAAACGTAAATTATAAATGGAAATATAATCAAATGAGAATTTGTATAAGCATAAATTATACAAATGCATTATAGTTAAAATTTGAATTAAAATAGAATTTGAAACTTTAAAACCCTGGAGATTTTGGAAGTATTTTGAAGATAAATAGTAGAATTGTTGTTTTTGGGGTATTTTTGAAAGGAAAATTGTTTCAAATAAATTTTGGGAAGAGATTTAGCATTGAATTCACTTTAGTCGCTGGAAAATAATTTCGGTGATGACTACAGCATTATCGATGTTCATTTTCGAGTTTCTAAATGACAGACTGCCAAATTGATTTGTTCAGGAAAACCTGTTTGTTTTTGAAATTTCAAAGGAAGTTTGTTGGGAATAAAAACCAGGATAGGTTTAAAATTTTTGAGAAGTGTGATTTTGAGATGTTGAGATTTCAAGATGATTTGAAACCAAAAGCCGGGTGTTTAAAAAAATCCTGATGAGATAAGTTGTAAGCTTATAAATTGAGATGATTTTTAATCAGGGAAATATAAGCTTTGGATGTTGGGAATTTAAATTTAAAAGGAAAAGTTAAAAATGAAATTAACTTGGATTGGAGAATAAAATTTAACTAGATTGAAATTGATTAAATAGGTTGAAATGATATCCAGTTGTTTTCGGATTAAGCTGAAATTGAATTGAGTTAAATAAATCTGAGTTAAAATAAAATTGGAGTGGAATAAAAATTCAATTGAATTAATGAATGGAATTAAATTCTTACCTGAACAAATGGAAAATAAATTGGATAAGGATTGGAATTGGAATAAATAAATCAAAATAACTTATAAAAGAATGAATAATGCATGGAATAAAAATATGCTTGAGTTATAAATAAGTGTACACTTCGAGTTAAAAATAAAAGATGAATATATTCAAGCGTAGAATGAATGAGATAGTATAAAATAATAAGTTATGACTTATAAAATTGAAATTGGAATACAAAGCCCAAAATAAATATTTTTGATGAATTGAAAAATAAAATAAAAATCCAAACTTGAATTATAAAATAAATTTGAACTTAAGAGAATTAAATGAAGAGATTTTGAGATTTAAAATCAAGTGTTGGATTATAAATAAGTGAAGAACTAATTGATAATAAATTAGTTAATGAAATGTGTAAATGGAGTTCAATGTAGTTAAATAGAAGCTGAATTGTAAGCTAATAATGGAGATTGGGAATAGAACTCAAGTTATAAATCAAATTCAACTTAAATCGTTGATGAAGAAAATATAATTGAAAGTGGCCTTGCAATTAATTAATGAATTGAGAATGAAATTGCATTGTGAGTTAATAAAATTGGATGGTAATTTTAAAAGTGAATGGTAGAATCAGAATTTGAATTATTAATTAAAATTTGACTTGAAGTGTTAACAAATTAAATATAATTAAAAATGCATCGAATAAAAATGAAATTGGATTAAAATAGAAATGGTATGAATTGCAAATAAAATCCAACTAAGTGGAAATAAATTGGAAATGGCAATGTAATCAATTGAATGAGTTGAATCTGGAAAGTTAAATTTTATAATAGCTAATCAAATGAAATTGTAGATTTTATATGAGATTTGGTTGAGATAGAATTAAGTTGAATAGAAAGAAAAAAAACAATTTTACTCGTAAGATGAAATGAGCTTAAATATAAAATTTGTAGTAAATCAACTTAAGCTAAAAGATGGAAGGGAGTTGAATTGAATTCAACTTAAACTAAATTTAATAATATTGGGTTGGATTTAAATCAAGTAAAAATAAATTTTTAGCGAAATAAAATTCGGTGAGATACAGACAATATTAAATGGAATGTAAATAAATGGTTGTGAATGAATTAAAATAAAAAGGAAATTTAATTAGTAATGAAGATGAACCTAAGTTGTTAATGGTTTTGAATAAACTAGTTTGGTTAATAAAATGAAATGCAAGTGAATGGATTCAAATCTGAAATGCAATGAAAATGAGAATATACGGATTGTGAATAAATTGAAAATGGAATAGATTTAATTATAAATTGAGTTGAAATCAATTTAAATTGGTTATAAACATAAATACTTATTTATTCACATAAATCTCGTCGAATTGCATGGAATAAATTGTCGTTGGATGTAAATGGAAGTAATTAAAATTCTATGTGTTAATAAGGGTAAAATAAATTGATTTTGAGAGCAATTGAATCAAATGTGAGTTCAGTTTGCTTAAAAATAAATTAATTGTAAATTTATGAGTTGTTAACCATTCGGATTAAGTGAAACGATATGTGGTTGGTTGTAAGCAATTAAAATTAATGTTGGAATATTTAAATTGCTTATAAAAGGTGTTTAATGGGCATTTCTTTTAGAATTCATATGTTTTAACTATTGCAAATAAGTGAAATATAGTTAAACTGTATTTAGTTGGCACTTACATGTTTAAATTGAGTAAGTACATGTACCTGAGAGCCGTGTGGCTGGATTTGGTTTTGCTAGTTGCTAAAAATAATAAGTTGTTTGCTTAAAATGCTAAATAAGGTATGCCTACGCGATATAAATAGGAAATATGAACTGTTTTTGATTTTTCAGTCCGTGTGGGTCGATGTATATATATTTATATCTTTTGTCAAATTGCAAAAGCTCCTCCGTACAAAGGAGACTCTGCCAAAAATTTTCAGAAATTTTGGGAGTTAGAAAATTTTTGGAAAATTTTGTTAACGACAAAACAGTTTAAAACTGGAAAATTGAAATAAGTTAGTAAATGAAATTAATAAAAGTAATGACATGAATTAGTAATAAATGGAAACTAAAATTCAAATATTTAATGTTGAAGATAAATTAAATTCATATGGAAATGAAAGAATCAATCTGAATAGAAATAGATATAAACTAAAGTGGTGAAGTGAAAATAAATAAGAAACATATAAAATGCTTATATTAAACTTAAATATAAGGAATGGTGAATTCTTAATTGGGAATTGATACTACAAATATAATCTAAGTTAATATTTCAATGAATAAATACCGACAGTTTGTCAGGAAGTTGATATGATGTTTTGGGAATATTGTGATTGGATATTAGTGCTAAGCAGGATATGCAGGTATTATAAAGAGAAAGAAAAAATTGGTTTTGATTTCAGATGATAAAAATTGAATTTCCCGAGCAAAAAGGTATGTGTTTAAATTTCTGTGAAATTTGATTGGGTTTTTGGATTGAGCCGCTTGGCTTTTTGTTTTCCTTTTGGATTTAGGAGGCCGTAGAGCCATTTTGTAGTTGTACCGAGCTAGCCGCGCAAAGGAGACGCTGGCAAAAATTTTCGGGAATTTAGGGAGTTAGAAAATTTTTGATAATTCAAGATTTGGTTTTAAATTGAAATTTGAATAGTTAAACAAATAGTATAGTTTGAAACTATGGGAGAGTGGAGAGTTAATAAGAATGATAATGGGTCTTTTATTAAAAAATAGTTGGTTAGATGTTGGATTGTTTGGTTTTAGGGAAAAATGTAAACGGATTTTGGGCCATTCTTTTTGGTTAGTAATTTCGGGGACGAAATTCTTTTAAGGGGGAGGAATGTGACGACCCGGAATTTTCAAGCAATAAAAATCGGAAAAATTTAAGTGATTTTAAGTATTCAATAGAGCAATTTTAACTTGAATTACGAATATCACAATTTATTCGATAATTTAATTATTGAATTAAATAATTCGAAGCTGGGAAAATTATTGAATCTGGAGTTTTAAGTTGATTAAAAATAATTTGAAGGCTTGTAGAATTTATATTGATAACACTGAAGATAATAGAAGTTGTAAAATTTAAATTAACAATGGTTTGTTCAGCTTTAAAATTTTATAGTTTAAATTGAATTTAAAAATAGCCTTCCAAGGCGCAGTCTCAGAATTCGACGAAACCAGTCCCATTGGATCCATAATATTGAATTATTATCGGATTTCAATTTTCGGAGTGTTTGGAGTTGTTGTGTGAGCATAAGGTAAGTAAACGCGTTGAAAATTTAATTGATGATAGCCGATTCGGAATTTAAATATAATATTTCGGTTAGTCAAATTCATCCCATCAGCCGCTTTCCTATCATTCCGAATTACCGTAGCTCGATATTTACTTCACGCAAGCTTTCCCCACATGCTATTTTCAGAAGTAAATTATGAAGGGCTTCTCGTTCTTTCTCCTCTATTTACAGCTCGAACGAAATTCCCCTTCCTACTTCCAATTGAAAACGCAAATCCCTTCTCCTCTCCTCCTTAAAAATTCTTTCGGTTAAAAATTATAAAATAAAATAAAAATGGAAGGGCTGTTCGAAGAGAAAATGGCCACTATCGGCAACGTTTGAATTTGGAATGTAAGTTGAGATCGAGGTAAGTGTTCGACCTAGGCGACTCAGCAACTGAAGGGATCCGAGTCCCAAATCAAGGCGGTGATGTTGCAGGATGGAATTCACGAAATTGGAGGGCGATAACTTTGTGAGCAGCTAGGGTTTCGCGGTGGAGAGGGTCACGATTCAATCGAGTAGGAATCTCGCAAGGAAAAGATGGCAACTCACGTGGCAGCAGCAGATTTGTGGGGTAGGTTGTCGCGTGTTTCAGGTTCGATTCCTGTGACGGTGGACTCGATGGAGGTTAGTGGAGACCCTTGTGGTTATCGATGAACGCTTTGTATTTGGAGGCATCAGCTTTGCATCCTCGCGAGGGGGTAGAGTTCAGTCCTCAATTGTATTCGAGCTGTGAGGTATAATTCTATTTACAATTTTAGGATACATATATGTGTATATATACATATAGATTAGAGAAGTAAATATATTCAGTAAGGTAAAGTTTAATTAAGCAGTTTTTAAATTTTATGATAATCTTAATTTAAATCTGGAAATATATATATATGAAGATATACAGAAACAGAGAAAAATATGTACAGTGAGATATATATGCAGTTTCCAATATATATATATATATATATATATATACAGGAAAAATAAAATAATAAATTGTAGTAAGGTATAGTGTACTTTTTGAAAATGTATATGTATATAAATTCACAGTAAAACAAATTACTGTGGTATTTACGGAAACATAAAAGGATATTTTACAATAAAACAATTCTGTTTTAATTTAATAAGAGTATACATACACATTTTTATTTTACTGTTTAATTTTAAATAAGTATTAAGTTGGTTAACTTATTTAATTAGCTTATTCAATTATTTTAGGCATTAAAATATATTTATTAAAGGAGAATTAGTTCAAGTAAAATTCTTAATTAGTTAAATTAATAAATGGTAATAAATTGTTCGATTAGTTCAAACGATAATAAATCATATAATGTTTATTCAAGGTCTGAAATCATGGAGAAAACAAGCCGGTTTGGATAGGATAGCAAACTAAGAGGCAAAGGCGAGTTAATCTCACTCAGTTTAAATTTAAATTTAAATGACAAAATTTAAATAATTGTTTGGATGGTTGAATTGGTCGATGTGATATAGTATGATATTTTGTAATTGGTGTACTATATTGTACTAACGTCTGTGGATGCAGGGAAATAGGTTGGAGGGATCCAATTGGATCCCTCAACATTTATTTAAATTATTTAATATTCTCTGCTGTGAATATTGATATTCTATAATGAGTTATATTGGAATATTGAATGTTATGGTTGATTGGATAAATTTGGGTATAATGAATTACCAAAATTATATAGATTGGATTTTGGAAAGAAAATAAAAGAAATGAATTTGTAAGTTAAGTAATTATAGGAAATTTGAATAAATTAAGAATGAGTTGAAAGGAAATCGAAGTAATATGAAAATAACAATAAATAACTTCGAGTTTGAAAGAAAAGAGTTTAAATAAACAGTAATTAATGAATTGTAAATTATGTGGTATTAATTTAAAGGAATAAAGAATTATTTTAAACTTAAGTTTTAAATTTATATAAAAGGATAAGGAAGTAATTGAGAAATCTAAAAATTGGAATTTTTAGTTAAAGTATTTTAAATCATAATTAAGAAATGAAATCTGAAATTAATAGATTTTGAATTAAAAGGGAGTAAATGGGAAATCAATCTGGAAATTGATTCAAGTGTTTGAAATTGAAAATTTTAAGGAAGAATGTGAAGAGGGGTATATTTCTTTGGATAGCCAAGAACGTTCAAAGTAAACTTTAGATATAAGTTAAAGGTTTTAATGTTGTTTTAAAAAGCATGTTGTAGAAAATTTATTATCTTAAATTCTTAAGTAAATTTTTTTTTCAAATCTATTACCGTAATAAATATTTATAAATAGTGACTTTGTATTTATTTGAACAGTGAAAGCCTAGTTTTATATTATATAAAGTAACCTTATTTTCAATGATTATATAGTATGTATTTTTATTAAATTATCGAATTAGTCTTAATTTAGATATTTTAAAGTAAATCCCAAAGCAAGTGTTTTGGTTAATCTATTATCGTAATAAGTATTTAAAGAATGATTGGTAATTTGCGTAAAGAAGAAAATCTAGTTATATTTATAAAGTAAACGTATTGTAATTATTTCTAAAGTATTATTATAAATTGAGTACTAAAGTAAATCTTGCTAAATTAAAAGTTAAATATATTTTATAATAAAATGTTTTAAATTATTTTAAAAATCTAGAGTTTTGTGCTTGGTGATCCCAGTGGAAATAGAAATACTTGGAATTTATTTTGAGAAAGGCGGATAGTTTTGAAACTGTTTTCAAAGGAATTTGAAAAGTGAAAATATATTTTGTGAACATATTTTCGAAATAAATAAATAATTTGGGTGTGTGATGGATGTTGTGAACATTAATTGATAGTTAAATCACCGACTATCAATATTAGCCAAATGCGTTGATCGTTCGAAGAGACCGGGATCGAGATTTATTTCTCGAAAACCACTTCGATCCGGTTTGTACGTTTCATGAAAACGATTTTAGATTCGAAGATGGAGCAGTGAAGTGCAAGGTCTAGTCGCTACTAATCCTGAGGATATTTCCAAAATGGATGTAGTAGGAATAGTGCCTTCGGTTCCGTTCGATCCCGGGACGGACTTGTATGGATGAATGCTTGCGAAACATCATCAGGCGGACGATGGGCATTCTAAGGGATATGTTCTTAAAAAGGTAACGCTTAGCCTCAAGCCTCATCAAATGGGAATGGCTGAAAATCAGGGGTTATGCAGCAAGGCTTCGTGGGTAGCCCCCGCTGGAGGGTGAGGTCATCCCTGTCTATATGTCCCTTTTATTTCGGCTTAGTGGGCAATTGCTGATCCCAACCGCGGGGTGATCTTGCTCGGGACTGTCCAGTAAGGGATGGTTCCGGTCTTGTGTTGTAGGGGAGTTAGGGTGGCTCCTAGGTACGCTGATCTAGACCAGGTACTGTGACAGGTGGTACCCCAGTGCTTAGCCATTAGTTGGAATCCATTTTCCCTACGCGCCCGTACGGTTTTGATTGTGCCCAACTATTGCTGAAAGGTGAGATGCAAGCATTTCAGCTAGATTCTATTTTACTTTCCATAGACACTATTATAATATCAGAGGACTTTAATAAAAATGTTTTAGCTATCGTAAGGTAAAAACCCGGCATGTTTATTTGTGGCGTGGTCTTACGAGATGCTTTTCTTTTCAAAGGATTTTGAAACTTTAATAATAAATTGAGTGTGATTTTCTCACGCTGGTATTCCAGACTGACTCGGGTGTTATTTAACTGTAATGCTCGGGTCAGACCGAGTATTATAGAATACAGGATATGATGTGGTGGAGCTCAGGAGACGAGCAAGATGATGATACGTACACCCGTACTTGTTTATATATATATATATATATATATATATATATATATATATATATATATTCCGTTGTGTTGTGTATCCGGTTGTATGTTATTGATGTTGAACTGTGATTGATGTACTTTAATGATGTAATATATGTAAACAGATATATTTGATTCTTGAGTAAAGATTATTTATTATTTATTATATTTATTCCGCTGCGATGGTTAGATTCTGATGTTGTTTTCTATTTTCTTCTTCTACCTCATCTTCTTTAACCCAAATGGTTCGTATTTCTGTACAACTTGAGTTGATTGTTGTAGAATAGTGTTGACTCAAGGGGTACGGATTTGCGGACTGTTACAACATATAACTATATATGAAATTGAAATAAACAATTTTAAGGAACCCAGTTGGATCCCTCCAACCATTTCCTTACAACCACGGATGTCATATAATCTCAAAAATATAATCACCACTTCGAGGTGAGGTATCGAAATAAAAAGGGTCATCCACAATTATACGGGGAGCATAGTGTCTCATCCGCTCCATTAGGCAGGAAATATACCCAAATACTAATATATTAATATAACATCCAATTGATAATAATTTATCAATTCATCCAATCAACCAATAAATAAATTTAACATTTTAAACTAAACCAATTATCCAAAATGAGTGATATTTACTCACCTTGATTTTTAAATTTGCCAAATGATCCAATTTTAAATTAAATCGAATGACATTCGATTAAACTTAAAATTCTTGCTATTCCAAATCAATTCCAAATTAATTTCAGATTGTAGATTTAGCAGCTACGAATAAATGCAACTTGTCACGTTTGATTTGGATCTAAAATGAACGAGTTACGATTTTTATAAGGATTTGATTTATATAATAAAAATTAACTTGCTTAATTTCAGCATTTAAAACCTAATTACCAAGCTAATTACCTCCTCCTCCTTCCCTGTTGTAACAACCCTGTATTTTGTAATTTTTTAATTGTATATTTTAATTATTTTAAATTGAATTCCTGATTTAAAAACTTTATTTTATTTATTAAAATGAATAATTTTGTTATTTTAAATATACATTTTTATTTTTATGTGAATTAGAATTTCAAAAATGAATAAATTGAATATTTTCCAAAAATGTGAATTTTGGTTAATTTAGTCAAACTTTGACTTTTAAATTTAAATTTTAACTATTTGAAATTTTGAATTTTATCTTTCATTATGAAAATAAATAAAATTTCAAGAGTATTGCTTTTCATTTCGTTGAAATCCGATTAATTTTGTGAAAGTTATGCTTTTTACAATATTGTGTGTAAATAGATTTATTTAACAAATTTTTTTATTTTAATTTATATAAATAATAATATTTTGTTTGTCATATTTTGTTTTAATTTGTGTATATATGTATATATGACATGTTATGTATTTATTTTTATTTTTAAAACATTTTCAAAATGTTGTTATAATTTTCCAATGGTCATTGTATTTTGTTTACAATTTTTAAATGTTAGTTTCAATATATTAGCTATTTTCTTAATTATTTTTTTATTTTTCCTTAAATTATATTTTTATTTATTGAAATTTATTTAGTTTATTTTGTTTAAAATAAAATAGAAATTCAAATGCACAAAAGACGTTTCATTTTCCTTGACTTTTCATTTACTTGTCCTTTCAATTTCTTTTGGCTTTTCATTTTATCTTTTGACCATTCACTTCTTATCTCCTAGCCATGTATTCCTCAGTAGATTACACGTGAGAAAATATATCTCACATCAAAAAATCACGGCCATGCTATCTCTTGAGAAATTTTGGTAAGTTCTTGGCCTTTTTTTCTCATTTCTTTTCATACTTTCTATAGATTTTTGCCTCTGTTTCTTCTAGTTTGCTCGGGCTAGCTCTCCACTCCATCAGCTCCTCCATCAGCTCCTCCATCTACAGCAGCCATCAGCCCCTTTACTCTTACCAAAGTCAAGCCATGACCACTTGATGATTTTAGCACCATAAAAATCAATCCAGATCTCCACAAAAAATGCCTTAGCCGAACTATATCATCACCTACCCTCCATATCTTGCTTTGGCCACCTCCTTAGCCGCCACCACTACTTGCTACATAACCTTTGGCCACTGCTCCAGACATGTCCAGACCTATACAAGCTTGAGCCGAGCCCAATTAACCTTAGGCCGAGCCAAACATGGTGCACCAGACCTACCTAGTTTTCCTTTTAGCCTTGTTTCTTCTGTATTCTTCATGTTGCATCATCTACCCACCTTCATCTCCACTTGTTGCCGTGCCATGTTGATGCCCAACCTGAGCTATATCATTATCATGGCTGAGCAAATGAACCCCCTTGGTCAAGCTTTGAATGGTTGTAGCAAGGTCAAGTTATCTTGTCTTTATTGCTTTTTAATTTCAATTTATTTCAATGTATTTTGGTTGAATATTCATAAGTTATATTGTCTTGTTTTGGGTTGTTTACAAGATGATACCTTGGCTATCTCTCTCATTTGAATCATGTCGTGCTGTGTCGTGTTGTGTCGTGCCGTATCGTTCTTTCTGGATTTGTTCTGTGTGTTTTGATTGGCTATCTCCAGTTTGAAAAGGTGAGTTCTTCTCACTCTGACATATTTACTTATGAATTAGTGAATTAATGCCAAGTGTTTAGTAAATAAAAATGTTTATGAGGGTTAATGATGATTATATGATATGTTATGCCATGTTATTATGATGTTTACACTGTTAATTATCACCTAACATCTGATATATGATATTATATTGTGACATTGACATTGTTTATATCGTTTCTGTATATGATCACACTGCAAGTTCCCTGTAGAATAGAAATCACTATGGGTTGAAATGATACATACCCGGACTTTAGAATAGGGAAAAATTTTAGGGCTGAAATGATAGGCCTGAGCGATTTTTATTGCCTTTTATTTAACTTGGGATTACGGGTTTGAAACGATAGGACCCAGTTTTCTTTTTAAATTGCGGATTGAAATGAAATATATCCGCATCATTTGACCTAGGTTAGAAAATTATATACAGACCCCGTGGTATATTTTCAAATGATTTTTTTAAGATATATATTTTAATGTATCAATTTTGATTTAAAAATATATATATTATGGTTTCGTGAAAGCTAAATATTAAGTTTTGAATTGTGAATTTAAGTATGCAAATTTGAAGTAATTGTGATTTTGACTTTAAATTATATTTTTAAAATGTAAATAAATAATGGAAATTTAATTTACGGTTTTTAAATGATATTTGAAGTAAAATGTTAAATTTTATTTAATTTATAAGTTAAGAAAATAGTAAATTTTTGACTTAACAAATGAATTGAGATTTGAATTGGATATTTAATTATAAAATTTTGTTATGATAAATCATATGCTAAATTGATTTAAATATGAAACTTTAGAAGCCTTAAATATGATTTATAATTTTAAATTTTTCTAAAATAGAAGTTTTATTATTTTTGAAAAGTTATAATAAAATCTGGAATTTTATTAATAGCATTTCAAAAATGCTATAGTTTTATGACAGCACTTTAAAATGCTGTTGTTTTGAACTTAACTATGTTTGAAATAACTAAATATCTTTTATGGCATTTTATAAATGTCGTTATTCTTGAACTAAACTATTTTGGAAACTATAAGCTACGTAGCACGTTATTTTGAAATGTTATAGGTTTTAACACTATCTGAGTTATTTTAAAGTGTTAAACGATTTATCTTTTCGAATTGATTATTTGTGAAATTTAAGGAGTTTTAAATAAAATTTAATATTTGAATTTGATTTTTTAAGGAATTTAAATTGAATTTGAATTTAAATAATGATTACTTTGTTATGTGTTAAATGGAATGAAATATGATAAATGAATTTTTAAATGGAGTTTTGAAATGTGTTTTGATAATGATATTTGAAACAATAAATGAATGGCTTATTTGACTTAAAAATGATATTAAAATTTTAATATTTGAATCCGAATTCAAATAATGATTTGATAATGAGGTTTTGAAAAGATACGATATTTTGATGCTTCAAATGGTTTGGAAATAATTTAATCTTTATTTTGATAAAGAATGTGAATTTGGAATGATATTTGATTTTGATAAATGAATATTTAAAGTTTATATTAGTATGAAAGGATATTTAGTTTAGTGGTAATTTGAGTTTATTTAAATAATATTGGATTTATGAAATGAATATTTCAAAACTAAGTAATAATGAAGTTAAATCAGAGATATATATAAAATTATCAAATTAGTTTTGAAATGTGGGATATTAAAGCTTTGAATTATATTGAAAAATTGAATAGTTTATTTTGGGGATAAAATCTATATTTGAAATTATAAGATTTGAAATGATTTTTGTTGGGAAACTGAATTGAATTAAAACTTATAGTTTGAATTGAATTTAATTGGAAATTTGTAAAATGTAAAGAATTAAGTGAGTGTTTCATGATTTCAAATGTTATGATTTTTCAAAATGTAATGATTTTAAGTATTTTTGGATTCGAAAGAGTTATAACTTTGAAAGTATTATGATTTTTGAGAGGTGAATATATGTTTGAAATGGAAATGATTAACTATTTTAATTGAATAAATAGTTTTGAAAAAAAAAATGGTTTTGGTTTTTGAAGATGAACTATTTTGAAAGAAATATAGTTTTGAAATGAATGATTTTTGAAGTATAAACTATTTTGAAATGACCACGACATTATAATAACGTTTGGTTGTTAAAGAGACCGGGATCGGAAGTTTTCATACTCTCTGCCAACTCCGAAAACCACTTTAACAACCGTGTACGCAGTGGTGATTCTAGAATGAAGTAGGATGGTAGCGACGATCTTACTGAGGTATGAACGTGGAGCCGACTCCCGTGAGTTGGCATAAGGTGGCTAAATAGGAGCGATCGACGGACCAAGTGAGGTCATTCCTCTAATCAGACACATTCATTTGATACTATACTCTTACTTATGGTTGATTTGATGGCCATCCTCCGATTATGATTTGTGAGTGTGTTCCGAGGTGGGCGGTAGTGGCTGCTACGTGTTACCACCAGCTCGGAAGCGTAATTGGTATATCTACCCTAGCATTGCCTAGTTGTGCAGTGTCACCTACCATACAGAGCCTTTACTACTAGTTTGTTTTTCTCCCATAGCCCATGGAGTATTTAGGGTAGTCTCCCGATCTGGAGATATGCTGATACTGGATGGACTACTGGGACTATTACGTGTTGGGGGGCTATATGGGTAACCCTTCAACGCTATTGAAAAGTAAGTTTATTTTACTATAGACACTATTATAATAGCGCAATATTACTACATAGTAAATATTTTAATAGATCCTTATAGGATGGTCGATCCCAAGCATCCTTTAAGTTACTGATGCATTTTGTTACTGTTCACTTGAGTTTGTTTACAGTTCATAAGTATTTATGTCCTGACTCGAGTGTTTTGCGTTTTTCTTTACACTCGGGTCAGACCGAGTGATCCGGCATTCAAGACTCACTTTCGGAGTTGGATCTTTGCTTGAAGATCCAGCCATCTATCTTGCTTTTAGTATACAGTGATTCCAGTGGTGTATTCTGATTTGTACCTGATGTATCTTGTTTCTCTTTTGTTGTATCTTGTTTAACTCTGATGTATCTTATTTTTATATAGTAGCTTCATGAACTACTATCTCTTTTAATTCCGCTGCATTATTATTTACTTTGTATCTGTGATCTGTGATTCTTATTTACTGTATATTTTGAGATTTACCAAATTTTATTTACAACGTGGTATTTTGGGCAATTCAAGTCCGACATGTACGGATGCGAATTATTGAAAATATCGGGTTGTTACATTTGGTAACAAAGCTTTGGTAGCTTTAAGCAAAACTCAGCATATGAGGTATATGTATTTACAGAATTACTTACATTCGAGTTTGAATCTCTTCCTCTTTAACTCGAACCCTTTGAATTTGGAACGTTACCTGCGGTTCCAAAATTTATTCGTGTCCCTCACTATTCATCTTCTTTTGATTCTACAGTATCCCATAGCTCCACTTCGAATGATCTTTATAGTGAGTTGGCGGTCTCTCCAATCTCAAATTGATTTGTAAAGGGAGAAAAATCCTTTACAATAGCATCGATTCACCAAAGATTTTATATCCTCGGTTTAGATGCTAGAATCTCTTATTATCCAAAACTCTATCTCTTGAGATCGAATGTTGATTTACCCTAGAAAATCCACATCGATCTTATTCTTTAAGTCACGGTTGACCCGGGTAAGGTTGCCCGCGATTTATATAAGCTTATCCATCTTCCTATTCTGTTATTTAATCATCTTATCCCTTTTTCCAACTTATCTTCATATCATTCTTGAAGTGTGTTTGTAAACTAGTATTTAAAATGTTTTATATATTGTGTTGTTTGAGTTGTTGATGTCGATTTGGGTTTCTGATTAATTCGTCTGATCAACGCCTTCGATAAGATTTCCAAAACACTTGAACAGAGCAAACTGACACAATATGTTGTTTTTAAAATTTAGGAATGAAATAAATTTTGTAACTATATTATAAATAATTTTCTGAATTTCATTGAATTGGTTGTTAAGAAATAATATTTATTTTATATATCATTTCTCTTGTTTCATATATAAATATAATTGAACTATAAAACATGGTTATAAATTTATTTGTAAATTTAAAATGAATTTAAAATAAGAATTTGAGAATTTAATTTTTGATGGATTTCAAACCTTGTATTTAAAGTTTTAAAAGTGTATATTATTTAAAGTATTTTTGAATAGAAATTTGTTTCCAAAGAATTTTGAAGTTTAAAATTAGTGTTCTTCTCTTTGTCGCTGGAAAATAGCTCCGGTGATGACTGCAGCATCATCGACATTCATTTTCGAGTTTCAAGTGAAGAGACCGTCCTGTAGTCTTGCTACAATTTTGTTTTAGGGAATTTAATTGATTTGAATTTCTGAAATAAGACTGGATTTATAACATAAGTTGTTATATGATTTAAATTTAAATGGATATATATATACTATCTGTGCATTTATTTATCTCTAAATAGTTTGGAATTTTATCGGAAATTTAATTCCTAAATTTTATCTTGAAGGATAATTTTTAAGTATGATTTCTGGTTTTGGATAAATATTCAAGCTTGAAATGATTAAATTAGAAAGTTTTATTTGTATAATACAAAATTTCACACAAAATTTCGTTCCAATATAACTTACCTAAATTATACAGAAAGTTCAATATGTAATTGGTTAATATACAATATAAAAGGATTTTTATAAATAAAATTTGAGTGGTTATAATAAATGTTATACACTTAAATTTTAGTTACAAAAAGATTAACAGCGGCAAATAGAATAAAGGGGTAATGGAATAATTTACAATATAAAATGACGTTAAAGGAACTAAGAATAAATTAAAGTAGTTATAATAAGCATAAATATATTTAACATAGGTGATAAAATATATTGAGAGGAGTAAATTTAATTTTAATTAAAAATAAAAAAATTAAAATTATTGTGTACATTTTGAGTATAATAAATAATTTTTTCAAATCCATGATTTTAGAGATTGTTTATTTAAGATAATTGGATGATAAGATAATGAAATTAGAGATGGTTAAGATTTATTTAACTTATGTAAAATTAATTTCCAATTTAAGTTGAAATTTTCATGGTTTCAAATTTATTATCTTATTTTGTTTTTCAAACTATCTTTTGGTTGTCCTTATTTCCCTTATCTTGCAACAGAATGGGAAAGACTATTGCTTATACCAGTCTCTTTGGAAATCTTTCCATAATCTTTAATAATCTTTGGTACTTATTTTGAATCTGAGCACTACTTGCCATCCACAGACCGTCGGTCAAGCGGAAAGGGTGAATCAGATTCTAGAGAATCTTTTTCGTGCTTGTGTTCTTGATTCTGGAGGATCTTGGGAAGACCGTCACCACTTGTTAAACTTACCTATAACAACAGTTATTAAGTATAATTTCAATCTTGTTGCCATCTTGTCTCAACCCTATTTCATTCTATCTTTTTCTGTGCTTTTCCGTACCTCATTCCTTTTCGGGGACGAAAAGTTTTGAGTGGGGGAGACTGTAACAACCCTGTATTTTGTAATTTTTTTAATTGTGTATTTTAATTATTTTAAATTGAATTCCTAATTTAAAAACTTTATTTCATTTATTAAATGAATAATTTCGTTATTTTAAATATACATTTTGATTTTTATGTGAATTAGAATTTCAAACATGAATAAATTGAATATTTTCCAAAAATGTGAATTTTGGTCAATTTAGTCAAACTTCAACTTTTAAATTTAAATTTTAACTATTTGAAATTTTTAATTTTATCTTTTATTATGAAAATAAATAAAATTTCAAGAATACTAATTTTCGTTTCGTTGAAATCCGATTAATATTGTGAAAGTTATGATTTTTACAATATTGTGTGTAAATTGATTTATTTAACAAAATTGTTTATTTCAATTTACATAAATAATATTTTTGTTTGTCATATTTTGTTTTAATTTGTGTATATATGTATATATGACATGTTATATATTTATTTTTATTTTTAAAACATTTTTAAAGTGTTGCTATAATTTTCCAATGTTCATTGTATTTTGTTTACAATTTTTGAATGCTAGTTTCAATATATTAGCTGTTTTCTTAATTATTTTCTATTTTTCCTTAAATTATATTTTTATTTTCTTTTTCATTTTATTTTGTTCATATTTTATTTTTATTTACAGAAATTTATTTAGTTTATTTTGTTTAAGAAAAATAGAAATTCAAATGGACAAAAGACTTTTCATTTTCCTTGACTTTTCATTTACTTGTCCTTTCAATTTCTTTTTGGCTTTTCATTTTATCTTTTGACCATTCACTTATTATCTCCTAGTTATTATTCCTTTGTGGATTACATGTGAAAAAATATTTCTCACATCAGAAATCATGGCCATTCTTGGCATTTTTTTCTCATTTCTTTTCATACTTTCTATTGATTTTTGCCTTTGTTTCTTCTAGTTTTCTCGGGCTAGCTCTCCACTCCATTAGCTCCTCCATCACCTCCTCCATCTATAGCAGCCATCAGCCCCTCTACTCTGACCAAAGTCAAGCCATGACCATTTGATGATGTTAGCACCACAAAATCAATGCAGATCTCCACAAAAATTGCCTTAACCAAACTATATCATCACCTACCCTCCATATCTTGCTTTGGCCACCCCCTTAGCCGCCACCACTACTTGCTACATCACCTTTGGCCACTGCTCCATACACATCCAGACCTGTACAAGCTTGAGCCGAGCCCAATTCACCCTAGGCCGAGCCAAACATGGTGTACCAGACCTACCTAGTTTGCCTTTTAGCCTTGTTTCTTCCGTATTCTTCATGTTGCATCATCCACCCACCTTCGTCTCCACTTGTTGCCGTGCCATGTTGATTCCCAAACTGAGCTATGTCATTATCATGGCTGAGCAAATGAACCCCCTTGGTTGAGCTTTGAATGGTTGTAGCAAGGTCAAGTTATCTTGTCTTTGTTGCTTTTTAATTTCAATTTATTTCAATGTATTTTGGTTGAATTATTCGGGTTGTTTACAAGATGATATCTTGGCTATCTCTCTCATTTGAATCATGTCATGCCATGTCGTGCTATGTCGTGCCGTATTGTGCTTTTTGGATTTGTTCTGTGTGTTTTGATTGGCTATCTCCAGTTTGAAAAGGTGAGTCCTTCTCACTCTGACATATTTATTTACGAATTAGTGAATTGATGCCAAGTGTTTAGTAAACAAAAATGTTTATGCAATTTAATGATGATTATATGATATGCTATGCCATGTTATTACCATGTTTACTCTGTTAATTATCACCTGGCATCTGATACATGACATTATGTGGTGACATTGACATTGTTTATATTGTTTCTTTATATGATCACACTGCAAGTTCCCTGTTAGAATAGAAATCACTATGGGTTGAAATACAACATACCCCAACAGACTTTAGAATAGAGAAAAATCGTTGTGGGCTGAAATGATAGGCCTGAGCGATTTTTATTGCCTTTTATTTAACTTGGGATTGTGGGTTTGAAATGATGGAACCCGGTTTTCTTTTTAAATTACAGATTGAAATGATATATATCTGTATCACTTGACCTAGGTTAGAAAATTATATGTAGACCCCTTGGTATATTTTTAAATGATATTTTTTAAGATATGTATTTTAAAGTATAAAACTTTGATTTAAAAATATATATTTTATGGTTTTGTGAAAGCTAAATATTAAGTTTTGTATAAGTATTTAAATTTGAAGTAATTGTGATTTTGACTTTAAATTATATTTTTAAAATTTAAATAAATAATGGAAATTTAATTAAGGTTTTGAAATGATATTCGAAGTAAAATATTATATTTTATTTCATTTATAAGTTAAGAAAATAGTGAATTTTTGACTTAACAAATGAATTAAGATTTAAATTGGATATTTAATTATAAAATTTTATTTTGATAAATCATATGTTAAATTCATTTAAATATGAAAATTTCGGAGCCTTAAAATATGATTTCTAAGTTTAATATTTGCTAAAATTGAAGTTTTATTGTTTTTGGAAAGTTATAATAAAATCTGGAATTTTATTAATAGCATTTCAAAAATGCTGTAGTTTTATGACAACACTTTAAAATGCTGTTGTTTTGAACTTAACTATGTTTGAAATAACTAAATATCTATTACGGCATTTTATAAATGCCGTTATTCTTGAACTAAACTATTTTGAAAACTATACGCTACGATAGCACTTTATAAATGCCTTTGTTGCTAAAATTTGACAATGTTTTGAAATGTTATGTATTTTAACACTGTTTTGTTATATTTTAAAGTGTTAAACAATTTATCTTTTGGATTTGATTATTTGTGAAATTTAAGGAGTTTTAAATAAAATTTAATATTTAAATTTGAATTTTTAAGGAATTAAAATTGAACTTGAATTTAAATAATAATTACTTTGTTATCTGTTAAATAGAATGAAATGTGATAAATGAATTTTTGAATGGAATTTTGTAATGTGTTTTGGTAATGATATTTAAAATAATAAATGAATGTCTTATTTGACTTAAAAATGATATTAAAATTTTAATATTTGAATTTGAATTCAAATAATGATTTGATAATGAGGTTTTGAAAGGATATGATATTTTGATGCTTGAAATGGTTTGGAAATAATTTAATCTTTATTTTGATATAATGTGAATTTGAAATGATATTTGATTTTGATAAATGAATATTTAAAGTTTATATTAGTATGAAAGGATATTTAGTTTACTGGTAATTTGAGTTTATTTAAATAATATTGGATTTATGAAATGAATATTTCAAAACTAAGTAATAATGAAGTTAAATCAGAGGTATATATGAAATTATCAAATTCGTTTCGAAATGTGGGATGTTAAAGCTTTGAATTATATTTAAAAACTGAATATTTTATTTTGTGGATAAAATCTATATTTGAAATTATAAGATTTGAAATGATTTTTGTTGGGAAACTGAATTGAATTGAAACTGATGGTTTGAATTGAATTTAATTGGAAATTTGTAAAATGTAAAGAATTAAATGAATCTTTCATGATTTCAAATGTATGATTTCAAATGTTATGATTTTTCAAAGTGTAATGATTTCAAGTATTTTTGGATTCGAAAGAGTTATAACTTTGAAAGTATTATGATTTTTGAGAGGTGAATATATGTTTGAAATGGAAATGATAAACTATTTTAATTGAATAAATAGTTTTGAAATAAAAATGGTTTTGGTTTTCGAAGACAAACTATTGTGAAAGAAATATAGTTTTGAAATTAAATGATTTGATTTTTGAAGTATAAACTATTTTGAAATGACCACGGCTTTATAATAAAGTTTAGTTGTTAAAGAGACCAGGATCGGAAGTTGTCATACTCTCTACCAATTCCGAAAACCATTTTAACAACCATATATGCGGTGGAGATTCCATAATGAAGTAGGATGGTGGCGACGATCCTATTGAGGTATGAACGTGGACCCGACTCCCGTGAGTTGGCATAAGGTGGCTAAAACAGGAGCGATCGACGGGCCAAGTGAGGTTATTCCTCCGATCGGACACATTCCTTCGACACTATACTCTTACTTGTGGTTGATTTGATGGCCATCCTTCGATTTTGATTTGGGAGTGTGTTTCGAGGTGGGCAGTATGGCCGCTACGCGATACAACTAGCCCGGAAGCGTTACAACTAGCTCGGAAGCGTTATTGGTATATCTACCCTGGCATTGCCTAGTTGTGCCGTGTCACCTGCCATACCGAGCCTTTACTACGAGTTTGTGTTTCTCCCGTGGCTCATGGATTATTTAGTGTATTCTCCCGATATGGAGATATGCTGATACTGGATGGACTACTGGGACTATTACGTGTTGGGGGCTATATGGGTAACCCTTCAATGCTATTTAGAAGTAAGTTTATTTTACTGTAGACACTATTATAATAGCGCATATTACTACATAGTAAATAGTTTAACGGACCCTTAAACGATGGGCGATCCCAAGCATCCTTTATGTTACCGATGCATTTTATTACTGTTCACTTGGATTGATTTACAGTTCATAAGTATTTATGTCTTGACTCGAGTGTTTTGTGTTTTACATTACGTTCGAGTCAGACTGAGTGATTCGGCATTCAAGACTCACTTTCGGAGTTGGAGCTTTACTTGAAGATCCAACCATCCGTCTTGCTTTTAGTATTCAGTGATTCCAGTGATGTATTCTGATTTGTACCTGATGTACCTTGTTTCTCTTTTGTTGTATCTTGTTTAACTCTGATGTATCTTATTTTTATATAGTAGCTTCATGAACTACTATCTCTTTTAATTCTGCTGCATTATTATTTACTCGGTGTCTGTGATTGTGATTACTTATTTACTCTATATTGTGAGATTTGTCAAATTTCATTTACAATGTGGTATTTTGGGCAATTCAAGTCCGACATGTGCGGATGCAATGGTTGAAAATATCAAGTTGTTGCACCTGTACTTATGTCCAGTGTATCTTCCTCTTCATCTCATGACAATCCACCCAGCTATACCTAAAACCCTAGGCTCGCCACACCCCACAACAATACCCCTTCGAAGCATCCCTCACTATCGTGCCATCCCTGTTGAATGAGACAATGCTGCCGCGCCTTCTCCTCCAACCTCGGCTATGAGCATCGCGCTCCTTCTGGAACCAATCATGACTTGCGATGCCTCTTGGGATCGACTGCGACTTATGTCGCTTCCTAGGATCAACTGCGATCCATATGCGATCGCCCTTTTTTTAATCTTGATTTTGCTAGAAAAATGAAGAAGAGTAGGAGGAGACTTGCGATTTTTAAACTGGTGATAGCGGCTTGTTTTAGATAAGGTGCGGTGGGATTAGATGTATAGGGTGGTGATGGATTTAGGCTAGGTCGGTTTGCGTTGATCCTTTTTTTCTTATTCAAAATATCTCGTTCCCTAACTCAAAATCCTGAATTCCTATCGAGGCATCCCGCCCGGCATTCTATATGCTATACCCCTATTTCGAACCCAATGGAACTAGTCTCGACGCCTAATTCGGTCGTATGTGGAATATAGCTTTTTAAATCGGCTATATTAATTAAATTAACCCTGTGCATTTTCAGCTCGTGCGACCAAACAGTAAATCCAAACGATACGAAATTTGAAATCTGATACTAATACACTATTACGCATCCAATTGAACTGGTTTCATCGAAATCAAAGATAGTGCACTGAATCGCTATTTTAACGCATCGATTAAAACGAAAATCTCAAAAATTGACGGAATCACTTGGAACTCTAGTTTTAAAAACTTACTAACTCAATTCTAGATCAAATAGAATTTACATTCACATTAGAAATCATTTCGATTCATATTCAACTCAAATATAAATTATTTTCTCTATTTACGTATTACGATAATCGCTATATTTGAAACTTAAATTCTTTCTACAATTTCAATCAAAATCTTCATATCCAAAATCAATTCATATTCTAAATCCAAACTTTAAACCATTTAAATGTTCAAAATCAAACGATGGAAAATTCGGGTCATTACATTACCTCATAAAAAACAACAATAGTAAAGCTAGAGAGTACTTGTTGAGAGGACAATAAGAACAAACATGTAGGACATAAGTATAGAGATTGAGAATAGTAGTAAATATACCAACACATGCCATTGAATGTAGTAACTATTGCATCAACTTGAGTACTAAACATCTGTTGCAAATAGAAAATTGAGGATTTGATTAACTATTTAGGTTTTATTTTATATTTAATCTTTGAACATAAATAAAAAAGTGGACCAAGATTGTCACTTTCTTGGTGTGAGGTTGTAACGACCCAACTTCCTATCTCCAGGAAATTTGTATCGCTAATACGAAAAGAAAGGGATAGAAAAGAGAAAGAAAGAGAAGAAGAAGAAACAGCACATCAGAATCTAAACAGCGGAACGAATAAATTATATTAATAACATAAAATATTTACATAGTTTACAACCACCATCAGAGTACACAGATATACAACTCATACTAGACAGTTATAAACACCTGTCTAGTATTTACAACATAATACAATCTCAGAGACAAACACAGAATACACAGCGGAATACTATTATCTAACGCAGAAGCCTCCTGTTCCATTGCTCCTCCAATATTCGTCAAAGCAAATCCGAATCCTAACCTGAATCCCTTGGCTACTCGTAAAAATTTGAGTACCCAAGAGTTTATGAAAAACAAAAATAAACTCCGGGTCAGACATGGGTCTGGTGTGAGTAATAGGTTAAAGTTGCTTAACTTTTAAAAGACCTTTAAAAAGAAAGGTATCACGTAAGACTTCCCACACATAAACATGGAAAAGTTTTTACCTTACGCTAACCAAAACATTTGATAGGAAATCCGATGATATTATAATAGTGTCTAGGGTTTTCAAATAAATAAGAAATAGCCGAAATTGTTACATTTATTAAATTCCAGCTACTAGCCACAAAAGTGGGTAATACAATCAAAACCGTTGGCACTTATTGGATTTTGGATACCATACAATGGCAGGGCTACTGGGGTACCGCCCGTCACAGTACGTGGCCTAGATCACCGTACCGAGGATTACTCCCTTCATCCCCTGCAACACAAATCCGGACCCGTTCCTTACTGAACAGTTCCGAACAAGACAACCCCGACAGTTGTCGCGAACCACTGCCCCACACAGCCGAAATAAAAAGGGACCTCTAGACAGGGATCAATCTTGCTCTCCAGTGGGAGCTACCCACGAAGCCTTGCTGCACCTCCCCTGTTTTAGGCATTCCCGGTTGATGAGGCTTGAGGTTACGATTACCTTTATAGGACATATCACTTAGAATGCTCATCGTCCACCTGACGATGTGCTGAAAGCATTCAATCCATACAAGTTTGTTCCGGGTTCGAACGAAACCGAAGGCATTATCTCGTTACACTCATTTTGGAATCACCCTCAGAGTTAACGACAATAACCCTTGCACTCTAAATCACCATCTCGAATCTATAAGGTCTATTCCATCAAACTCATTACGGAATCACCCACAGAGTTATACTGACGTATAGCCCTTACACCTCGAGTCTTCACAAAGCTCCACTTTGACTCACGACCTAACGTTATTTGGAATCGATGTGGTTTTCGGATATCCAAATATGGAAACCCGATCCCGGTCTCATCGAAATCCAAAGCGTGTCTTTTAGGTTCAAGTTGTTTTAAAGGTTAAAACAATTCAATTTAAACTATCTATAACACACAGATAGATAATTCACATCATCATAATAGATAATCAACATATTATCATAAACAAGTAATCATCACAAATTGATAATCTATATTATCCACATCAATAGATAACTCATATCACCATAACAATGCAACCAATGCATCCATAACACACAACACTATTTATCTCATGTCTGAGATTCAAACCATTCAGGGCAAACCATATCATCCATTTATAAGCAAAGATCTATAATCACACCATCTATAATTAATTTAAAATGAATTAAATTAATTACTTCTATCTCTAATTAATTTAAAATGAATTAAATTAATTATCTATCTTTAATTAATTTAAAATGAATTAAATTAATTACTTCACCATTTAGAACTTGCTTACTTAACCATTAATTGATTATCGATCAATTAAATCATTATCCACAAATTAGTCACCTTAATTAATCACCCTTGATTAATTATCTCTTAATTACATTCAAGTAATTATCTTAAATTAATTTTACAAATTAATTATCCTTAACCAAAATTAGTAATTAACGTTTAATTACTTCATTAATTAATTAATTACATTAATTAATTACTTCCTTAATCACTTATTATTGATTAATTAATCCAAATTAATTAATCCTTATCTACATCATTAATTATATTAATTAATGATCCTTAATTACATTTTAAATTAATTACTTTATTTAAATTAATTACATTAAGTAATTAACCTTAATTAAAACAAATTATTAATCACTTTTAATAATTAACTAACCTCAATTACTTTCTTAATTACTTCTAAATTAATTACATTTAATAATTAATTATATTTATTAATCACATTTGATTTACCTCATTAGTAATTAATTCCCTTAATTAATTACATTACTTAATTACTTTCCAAAAGACTTAATCAATCATTACTTAAATTAATTACACTAAATAATTATTCATTAATTACTTCACAAAGAAATTTCCTTTAGATTAATTACACAAGTAATTAATCTCAAAACTCTTCTCAACTTTAATTAATTACTTCTCATAATTTACTTATCTTAATTACTTCTCTAAGTAATTATTCATCTTTGATTTCTTACCAAACCATTCAATGATTATTCCAAATTAATTAAGCTTAATTAATTAATTTAAACTAATCAATTTAATAAATTAATTACAATAAGTAATTAATAACTTTAATTTTTTCATAAAGTAATCATACTTAATCAAGTTCCATAATTGATTAAATTAATTAATCCATTTAATTATCAAAATTAATTACAATAATTAATAAATAATTCCAGTTAATGACCTCATTAACTTATCAATAAATTCTTAATTACCTTCTTAAGTAATTAACTTAAATTAACAAATATTAATTACAAATTAAATTAATCTTAATTACTTAACTAATCCTTAATTAATTTATTCCAATTCTTAATGAATTAAATAAATAAATTAATTATTCTTTTTTTAAATTACCTTATTAATTTAAGGAATCAAAGTCATTAAATCTTTGATTTACTTTAAAATAAAAACATTTCTTTTTAATGATTACTTTATCATTAACAAAGTAATTTAAAACAACTTACTTTTACAATTTGTTTCCAAATTTCATTTTAAATTTTAAATTTAAAAAGAAATCAAACTTAACCTCATCAAAGTTTTAAAATCATTTTAAAACCTTTTTAAACTTATGCTACACAATTTCTCATTTTATACAAGGAATCAAAATCCATATTTATTTAAGATACTAATCATATTTAAATTATGATTCAATATCAAAAGTTGTTTAACCATTTCAAAATTTAAAAAAAATTCTTTTATTTTCAAAACATGATTCAAGTTTAAATCTTGTTTCCAAATTTAAACTTATGTTTAAATCTTCTATTTCAATTTAAAGCTTCAACTTTAAATTCAATTATTTAAACCCTTTTAAAAGTTGCTTAAATATTTTAATTTAAAAAGTTTAAATTAAAATTTCAAACCTGGATTCAAATCTCACTTGAAATTCAAATTTTAAATTTGACTTAAATTCTGTTTTCAGAACCCTGCATTAAGATTTTAAAACAAATATTAAAATTAAAATTACAAGTTTTCATAAACCTGTAATTTCAGAAAACAACCCGAGTTTCCCTTCTATTTACTTCGAGTAAAATCAAAGATTACTTCGAGTCAAGACTCAAATTACTCGAGAAATATCCGAGAAGAATTTACTGCAAACCCCAAAACTCCCCTGATATTTCTCTCTGCTCCGTGCATGTGCACGGAGTCCATGGCCACCTCCGGCCACCACCCAAACATCAAGCAAGTCGACGCTCACCCACATATCTATCCACGACCATCAGATTCGCACAATCATCACTAAATCAAATTTGAGTATCCCAAACCCAAAACTGAAGCATACTGATAGTTTTACATTCAAACCCCAAACCTGGAAAATCGTTTGTTCCTCCTTCTCCGGCCATCAGTGACTCTGAGACTCCGGCCATCTCCTCTTCACTACCCCATCATCCATCTCTCCAAAAACAAAGGCACTGGGTCACCTGTAGTCTTCCCACTGATCAAATTACTGCCTTGCCTAAAACTAGGTTTACAATTTCCCCTTTTCCAGATAGAGCAGCAATACACATAAATCCATCTTCAAAGAATTCGCAATTTTGTTTTTAAATAATCACAATTTAGTTTTAACTTTTGATTCAAACACCTGAACTATCAATCAAATTGGATTTGTCTGATTTTAATTTACTTTGTTATAACCTGTTTCCAGAAACTACAGGTATATTTTTTTTTCTTTCCTTTTGTTCATGAACAAATCTTAACCATAATTTATACATACAGTATAAGCATACATTGTTTAGATCTCATGTATTATTACAGATAGATTCAAGTGTATTTAGGTTTTACTAAATATGCCTCTAGTACAAAAAAAAAACTGCAATACATAGATCTGTATTTATGTTCAAACCAATCCACACAGAAAACACACATACAAGAATTCAATTTTCATCACAGACAAACAAGTATGCAATCATCTTCATTCTTAAATTTTAAATCTGTGAGGTTATTCACAAACATACTAGTTTCATAAATGATTTGTCAACTTAAATTTTTACTAAGTTTTAATACTGTAATGTTACTTACAAACATACTTATTTTAGTCATAAGTCAAGCAACAATTTATACTTAAATTTTAAACAATATGTTACTCATAAACACACTATTTAACATACTATCAGGTATATAAACAAGGCATGTTCATTTTAGTCCTAAAACAAGCAACAGATTATATTTAAATTTATTTTGAGAAAGAGAAATTACTCACATTGATACTGTGATGAAGCAGAGCACAGATTTTCCAGAGAAAACTTCTACTTCTTTGAATCTTTAATAAAACTTGAGTTGCTTGCTGTTAAAGACTTGTATGCAGGCATACTTGATTCCCAGATTCAAAAAAATGCAGAGCCCATTTTATTTTCTAAATGCAGGCTTTTCATTTTGAATGGAATTTCAGATTTTGTTTTGAGGAGTAATTTCCAGATTTCATTTTTCATTCCCAGGTTTAAAGATGCATGTAGAGACATATGCTTGGTTTAGAAACTTGCATGATCTAAAATTTTATACAGTGGATTACATATTTATAATTGAGGAGGATGTTGAAAAAAATGAATTTTAGATTTGTGTATGGAAATTTGTAAAATGATTTGAAGAGGGATTTGAAATAGATTCAAGATATTGATTTGGTTTGAGTAATATAGCGTGATTTGTTTCAGCTGAGAATGTTTTTCTTCTTAACTTTGAAAAAATGAAGATTTAGAAAAGAATGAGAGTGAAGAAAACATATTTTATATGAATGTAATTGATTTATTAAGAATTAAAAGAAAAATCAAAATAAGAAGGACACTTGTTACATTACTTATTTAATTCAACTACACTTGTCACCATACCTTTTAATATATTTACATGTGTCTTATAAATGAATTTTATTTGTTTTATTTATTTATTTTAAAAGGTAAATAAAACTCTTTTCTTTATTTATTAAATACTTATGTATAAATTACCTTCATATGTAAATGTTTATGCATTTCTTTTTAAAGAAAATAAAGTGAAACAATTTATATAAAAGTGGAAACTTACTTACAAGGTTTATATATGTTTATTTATTTGAATTAAAAATTAATTCAAGTTCCCAATTCTATTCATACATTTTAAAAAACCCAATTTAAAAACTAAATTATATTAACATATTAAATTTAAAAATGATATTGGCTTTTAAAACATATCTATATTTATACATTTATTATTATTTGAAAATAACATATTTATTAATTTAATCATTTATAAAAGAAATCATAAATTACTTATCTTATCACTTGTCTAACTTATTTAAATGAATTAATGTTTAAATGTTTAAATGGTATTTTAAATTTTCTTATATAATTCGAATTATAATTATTAAGCTATATTTTCAAAAAGAAATAAAATAAACTTTTGTTTATCTTATTAAAATTTAAACTATGTTCAAAATACAATTATAAAGTTTAAAACTATTACTTTAAGTATTTTAAACCAATTAGTCATTTATTATATAAAATAATAATCTTCAAATTATCAAATGAATATTGAAATTTTAAAAACCATATTTTATTTGTTCATTTATCTAAAATCAAAACTTATCTATTCACAATATATATATATATATATATATATAAATATATATACATACATTATAAATAGGAAAACAATTATTAGCTTTTAAAGGATAAAATTTATAAATTACACATTTATTTAATTGGATTATTAAATCAAGTTAATTTTTATTAAAATTTTATCAAATCAATTTAATTTTAAATTCAGATTATTAAATTGATATTGCTAAAATTTCCGGGATATCACAGAGGTCATGTGTATATCTGGCATCGTAAAAAATAATTTTAGTTAGTAGTAATTGTAGTATTTTGAGATTTATCTGCATATTTAATTTGATGAGTTCTACACTACTTATAAAATTCTTGGAGAAGCATTAGCTTTTAGTCCTACATATTTGGAATTGGATACATTTAACCTTCTAATAGATGTATCTGGAACGGTAATAGAACACATTACTTTAACTTGGTTACTTTAATCATGGGTAACTATCAACTTGGTCACTACATTCAATCAATGTATTCGAAGAATATGTATTTTAATTTTCCAAAATTCAGAAAATTTGTAATCGTCCTAGCATTAATGGAGTTATGGATAGATATATATATATATATATTATAAGATTTTATTAGAGCAAATAAGTGTATGAAACAGATAACGGAAAAGTGAAATAAAAGCAAAATGATGGTGCAACCATCTAAATTATCAAGCATGATTAAAATAATAACAAAGAGAAGAAGATGAATAAAAACATGTACCTTACATCGAACAATACTGGTTGGATTCTAAAGCGTAGATCTACTGAAGATATCGCATCACTTGCTAAAAGAATAGAGGCAACATTTGGACCCTGTTCTGATAATGAGAATATCGATGCATATTGATATGTAATTTATATGCTTCTTGAGTTATAAACATAGCTAATTAGTTTATATAGAACATACAATAATTGTGTGCTAAATTGATTCTAATGTGGGCATTACTTTGAAGGTAACTCCATCTTATATGGCATTGAAGTATATAACTTAAAATTTACATACCAGTTTGGCTAATTAAAAAACATTAAAAAATAAATGAATAATTAATCAACTTCACGGTTTTATGTAATTTAAAAGGAAGATCTACATATATATGCCTTTGCCCATACATCGACGATAACCCCTCATCTGATAGTCATCGCCAACCCTTCCAACTCAAATTAAATTTCTCAGTTATTAGTCTGAATCTTTCACCAATTAAATTTCCATTAATTTTCCAAAATTAGATATGGGTAAGGATAATAAACCTTGAATATGGCTTTACAGTGGGTCTTCAACACCCATATATGTAACTAATAGAAAGCCCATGAATTATTTTCTGTAATGGTATTCTGTAATCATAATACTCCAATTCCAATCCAATCCATATAGGAAGTTGCATTTTAAACATAATGAGTGGAAGAAGAACAAAAAGAGCATGACTACATAAGCACAACAAAAATCTAGTTTACATATTATTACTGGTTAGTGTCAATCTAAGATCGAACAAAAGTGAAGTTATCCAATGAATCCTTAATTTTATTTATGGTTTTCACTACTTGAATTCTCCTATAATTATACAAATATATTATGTATGTCCTTTTTACTAAATTTACTTGAAGATATAAATTGCTATAAATAGAAAAAAGTGTATATTTAGGAATTTTATCGTATCTCATATATTACAATGATGGCTGGGCTTATTAGAAAATACAAATCTTTTGAAAACACTTGTGAAAGATCTGTTGTCTATGTACACTACATACTTTGAATTATTGATCCCTACACATACCTATAATTTCATGGTTGCAACGAGTAATCATAAATTAATATAATTAAGCTTTGGAATATGGTATTGGAAACTGCAAAAATTTACATTCTCAATGTACCAAGCTTTTAGGGGTTAAGTTATGCTCATCATGCTCGCTTTCACTTGCATATTCAATTTTCTATTGAATTTCTAATTTTGCTACAGACAACATATCTGTAATATATTTTGCGAGAAAGTAGTTGTGTTTGTTATATTTGATAAGTCTGTTAAAAATAACTGGTTAAAATTATAAATAATTAAGTATACCATGCTACACTATCAAATTAAGGTATTTTACATTTCACCGCCACTTATTCTATTCACATCAAGGACCGGCGTATCCAATCGAAATCTTGCTAAGCGAAACGACTAGGATTATTTATTTATTTATTTCAAGTTAGAAAGGGTATCATGATGCTTGTATGTATATAATTTGGAAAAAACGAAAAAAGAGCAATTTTTTGAGAGGAAAAAAGTAAAGGTTCTAATATCACGATGTTCAACAAAAGTACTTTTGTTAATATTAGAATTCATCTAGCAAATTTTATGTTTACTGTAAATTTAACCTTTAAGTTAAAATAATTACGTAGAGTAAGCCAAGGTATCTTTCCCATTTAAAGTCGATACCTCTTAGATATAGAAATGGTGATTATTGTTATAATACACAGAATAATACCACATCATGAAGAATTTAGGAAAGAAAAGGAACAACTGCTGAAGAGATACAATGTAAGGATAAACGTCTTTTGTAAATGTTGGGGAGTGATGCTATAATTTCATATCATGTACTTACCAAAACAACCGTAAAATATTCAAAGCAGGTTGACAAAGGGACAGTTTAATAAAAGCTGCATGGTGTAAAATTGGCCAAGTGAAGAACAACCTTGGGTACATTATATTTCAATTGTTGAAAGTAGGCACCATGTTATTTGGCAACATAAAATTGGACCTATAACCGTATAGTCAGGAGATGTTAATGTTTTTCAAAAAGAAAGAAAACTAACATCCCAACATTGACTCCTATCGAAAAAAGATATCTATTTACTTATAATAAAACTTTCAACTTTTACTACTTTATTAGCAAGACTTGGGTTATTGAACTCTTTAAAAGCAATAGTCAAATTCCTAAAATAAATTAACAAAAACCCCAAGTTCCTCTAGAATTTCTAAGTTGGGAGAAAATAGTAGTGTTTGCATAAGTACTTGAGAAATTTTTTATTTATGCTAATCATGAATAACGTAAGAAAATATACGATAATAGAATTAGGCAGAAACTAATGGTACCAAAAAGATAAGAATCAAGTAAATAAAAGAACTGCAAAGTCTACACACCTACTCAAATTAAATTGCTCTAACCATGAGTAAATAATTCTAATATCCAAACAAATGGATGATGATATACAAAAAATGAACATTTACTTGCGTCATGCAATATATGATATATTGCTGGCTTAATTTAAATGAAAGATAATACATTTCAAATAATGTAATACATGGAATACACGATATATAATGTATTTTAAAGTATTATTTCGGACTAAATAGTTTACAAATCGAAAAGCTCGATAAAAAATATGGTAGTTTTTAGCTATGGAAGTGTAAACGAATAATTATTAGAGAGTAAAATACTTGGAAAAACGTCGGCATTGATCTAAAAGGCAAATGTGAAGAACATATGCAAAAATAAAAACCCAATCAGAAAGTTAAAGGAAGAAAAATTATTGAGGAAAAATGTTTCTTAGGGAAAATTACCATCGGTGATGGTTCAGATTTGCTTGCAAGAGAAAGTTTGAGTAACGGATCGAGGACGACCTCGAAGCAACGATGATGTTTGAGCTTTAGGGCAAATGAGATTAGATCTGGAATGAAACAGAAAAGCAAGTTGAAATGGCTGAGATCGTACTTTTGGTGCATAGAAAAGCCTAGAACTTATCGTTTAATTTTATTTTATTTGATCGAAAGTCTAAAAGAGATCGAATATGGGAATTATATATTATTTAAAATAAATATATATGAATTTTTATTTATTTAGACAACGCATATATATATATATATATACAGAGGGGCTAATACGTTTGTTAGGTGTAAATCACAACATTAATATATGGGGATATCAAACCACGTACACTTTATTATGTCCCAAATGCATGCACACATATGTATATGACATATATACATTATGTCTAACACAAATTATACAATAATATAAAACTTTATTATAGATAAAATAAAGTGAATATTAGGCACACATCCTTAAAATGGAACTTAATTCAAAGCCGATCCTTGTTATAAAAAATATACTTTCTACATCCCTATTTTTGTTTTCCGCCAATTTTCTCCCCAAATTACCCCTACGCTTTACTATATTCTTCTTATTTTTCGATTTAAATGGAAAACTGCAATTAAATTGAAGACGAATCAAGCTTTTTAATGAAATATGATATTTTTGATATTTGCAGTTATGAATAATCGCAACAAATTTCTTTTAATATTTTTAATATTTTACATGAATAATTACTGATAAGAATGCAATTATTGAGAATAATCGCTGATAACTATGCAATTATTTTGAATAAGTAAAGAGAATGATGAATTTAATCTTCAATAGTTGCAGAAATTTCTGCAACTATATGCAATAGTTGCAGACATTTCTGCAACTATTTGCAATAGTTGCATTTCTATAACTATATGCATTTGTTGCAGAAATGTCTGCAACTATATGCAATAGTTGCAGACATTCTGCAACTATACAATATAGTTGCAGAAAAATCTACAACTATATGCAATAGTTGCAGACATTTCTGCAACTATTTGCAATAGTTGCATTTCTACAACTATATGCAATTGTTGCAGAAATGTCTGCAACTATATGAAATAGTTGCAGACATTTCTGCAACTATACCATATAGTTGTAGAAAAATCTGCAACTATATGCAATAGTTGCAGACATTTCTGCAACTATTTGCAATAGTTGCATTTCTGCAACTATATGCAATTTTTGCAGAAATGTCTGCAACTATATGCAATAGTTGTAGACATTTCTGCAACTATTTGCAATTGTTGCAGAAATGTCTGCTACTATATGCAATAGTTGCAGATATTTCTGCAACTATACCATATAGTTGCAGAAAAATCTGCAATTATTGGCAAATTTTGTAAATTTGAAAAAAACATCGAAAATGTTCAAAATTTGCTTAATTCTCTACAAATATTTGAAATAATTGCAACTTTACTACAAATATGAATTTTTGTTATCAACAATGGATCTCATTTCAAAGATCGTAAAATTTGTGATTTTTTGGTGAAAACGGTATGTTGATCCGGTTTGTGTACATAAAATTATACGCGTTTGAGATGTTAAAAACATAAAGGGTATTTAGGTATTTTTGCGTGCACAAATTTGAAAATAGGGGGCAGAAATGCAAGTTTGGTTTGTGAAGGTTGTTTTCTCTATTTTGAAACTTATTAGGGATGTGAGCCAAACTTACCCTAAAATAAAATTATGATTTTATTAAAAATTAATTTAGATCACATCCAAATAAATCTAAACTTCATAGGCTCAATAAGATCCATAATGAAGTATTTTTTTCTAAATTTACCTATTTATCCTGCTGTGTGCTTGCCTAGTTTCAACAATAGTATTGGAGCCAAATCCTCTATGTTGTCTAATTAGCAGCCAAATTGCCTATGTTGTCTAATTAGCAGTATATGGTTAACTTGTTAAAGCTAACCCATATAATAGGTGTTTAGAAAAGTAGTGTTTAGAGTTAGGTTTTAGTAATCAAGTACTCTGCCATATCGGCTGCTTACCAGGCTTGAAAGGATGAGGTAAGCCTAGTGGCTATCTGTAATATAAAGGTCCAAATTGATTTGTCCTTAGGCTAATTTTCAAAATCCCTTTTGAAATTGAAATAAAATTTTAAATTTAAATGATTAAATTTAAAATGGAAAAAAATAATATATTAAATTTAAAGGTTAAATTTAAAATAAGTAACGATTTTATAAATATGATAAAATTATTATTTATTAATTAGATTAATTAAATTGAATAATGAATTAAAGGTTAATTCAGTAAATTAAATAATATATATATTGATGTATGTTAAGACATTAAGGTAATATATATATAATATATAATTTTCAAAATAAATTATAATTAAATTTTTTTAATTTGATATATTAATTAAATGTTAACTAATAAATAATATAATGCATATATATAAGATATATGTGTATTATTAGAAAATGTTATAATGCGCATATTCAATTTAAAATGTATAAATTGAATAAAATAATATTAATTAAATATTAACTAAATAAATTAATTAAGAAAGATTTAATTAACATAATATTATACATATGACTATTATATAAGTTAATTTAGTTATAAAAGTTATAACATAATTAAACTTATATAATATTAATGTATAATAAAAGATGAACAGTAAGAACCCAATTAGATTTAAAGAATAAATGCATAGGTATACCGTAACAACCCACACCTTAATAGACCCGAATTTTGACTAACTCGAAACCCAAATGCATTAGGGTATAAATCATTGGTTTTCGTAACTTGTAATAAATACAAGTATATCAGAGTGCGATCAATATAACCTTACAGCAGATTTGAAAAATACAATATAACATATGTACTGACTAAGGCTACTACCTTGAATATCATCCCTTAGATATTTAGTTGCCTTGTCAGCGCCGAGCATGAATAAAATGTCTTCACCCTCTACCATTCCCATTTTACAGTATCATGTCCTTCTAAATCTAACCTGCGGGTTGTTATGAGGAGGGAGTCAGAACAATGTTTTGGCGATTGCAAATTACATACTTTACCCATACCATTAATTTATGCCGATTAATTTCCATTTAAGTGTTAAGTCTATTATTTATGGTTAATCTGTTGAAGCTTATGTGTGTTTGAAGCTTATGTGTGCATATGATATGTCTAACCTAACCTTCACCAAGATATAAGTAAATAAATATATCCTATTCGCATATATGTCTAACTATACACTATCCAAAATTCTAGCCATTTAATACTTCTGAAATAGGGAGGAAGCAGACCCTATAATGGCTACTTAATACCTCAACCCCCGAAGCGAGCCCTCCATAACATAACCGCTAGTCAAGGAGTCCTGACTAGAGAACACCTAAATGATGTTTTATAATAATTTCCATATTACTAACGCATCTTGTCTCTACAACTTACCCTCAATTGTAGGCCAAAGGCCTTTCCCAGTCACACGCAACTACCGTCAATCATGCCTGAACAATGTAAGAGATAGTACCCAAGCCACCCAATACCTTATCAGTAGGACCAAGGCAGACTCTGACCATTTAGTACCTATATTTTAGGTAGGTCCACGTCATTTAATACCTATCCCTAGACGGACCCCTCTCCAATACTATCTAGATGACATCACATGGAATCTCATCAAGCCACTTAATACTTATTTGTAGAAGAGGCAAATCCTATAATTGCTACTTAATACCTTAAACTCAAAGCGGACCCTTCCCAAGATATCCACTACCTTCCCTAGCCTCTAACCCCAACCATTTAATACTTCCTAAAGAGGGAGGAGGTGGATCACATAATAGCTACTTAATACCTCCGTTCTAAAAGCAGGCCCCACATCCTAGGCATATACTTTTCCGATGGGTCCTATGGTTGGAGATGTCCCACAACAGTAGTAAGTATAAAAAACTACTTGTAGCCTCTAGTGATGAGCGGACTTCTGTTGTGTAACTATATCGACCTCGCATCCTAACCCACTAAACCGAGCCAATAACGTAATGCCTAAGTGTTGGGCTAGCCCATTAATTCATGCTTGTCCTGACATATAATTGAAGCTTTATAATTTTCTAATATGATAATTATATTACCTTCTACATATATTATTTAATAGTATTAATATTTACTTGTTCGCCACGTAATTATTCCTAATTTATATGCTTAGGCTCTAGATTCCCTGTAATGTCTAATAAATGTCTATTGCACGTAATAATTGGTCATTTATGTCAAAATTGGACAATCTCTAATCAATTCTGATTTAATTCATTTAATCTATTTACCACTTTCAAAATCCATCTATTATGCCTATTCAATTTCTCCATAATTTCCATATTAAATTCCCTAAATAAACGAATATCGTCACAAATTATGCTATTTATATTTTTTTATTTTTGAAAGTTAAGCGCCGTTATACGTGTTTATTTATCTAATTATTCATAACTCTAACTATTAATTTCCAAACTCGAAAATTTCTTCACATGTTTTAATTTATCGGAGCTCCCTTTTCAAAAAAGATTACCATTATAACGTGCCATAAATTGACCAAAAGTGAGACCTTTGCTTTATTTGAAATTACAAGGAATTATTCCTTTTCTTTTTTTTGAAATAGACAGTGTAAATTATGAAGAAGAATATTCATATCTTATGCATCTCATTCCCTTTTTGGTATAACCCTTGTTAATTCAAAGGATGTGCTTTTATACATATTTTGGAATTAGATAATTTATGGAAATTACATTCCAAGTCAACTAGGGCACCCTAACTTAGATCCAATTATATATCTGGAATAAACGAACATTCTATAATAATAAATATTTAAGACTGAATTCAAATTTCTAGATTATGTTGTAAATCTATTTCTGTTCCAATTACCTATTTTATTAAATGTGTAGACAATGATCCTATATATTTATTTGAAGCATACAATTCATCAGATCTTATTTAGCTATAATAATTAAATAAAATCCAATGATATAAATTTCAATGTTATAAATAAATTATATAATTTCTCACTCAACTTTTTATGCTTTCCAAATATCCAAATCCAAACTCATTTCCTTACTTAACTTATGTTCCTTTTAATCCAAAAGAATATGTATCACAAGGCATACACTTATTATTAGAATTATAGATCTGAGAAGAGATTTGTAATTAAGGGGAATATAGATTTATAATTATAAAAGTTACTTTTTTGTAGCATTTATTTGCTCCTCTTCTTCTCTTCTATTTTCTACCCTTCTCCGATTATATAATTATACATAATATTTTATAATTTTTAGAATAGTGAAGAAGACAAAATGGTAGTGCTTCACTGCATGGTTAAGAAAATATGTGAAGAGAAGTGAGGGGTTATGCCTTTATTTATAGATACACGAATCCATCATAACTGTTAGATTAAATAATTAAATTGAGGTCATTGACCAAGGTTCAATCCTTAACCGCCACATTCGAACTGGTCGACCGTTAGGATTGACAGGTGGGATCCTATATTTATTGGTATTTATTTCCTTTCTAATTATTTTTGTTTTGAAAATTTCAAACGCTAATAACTTTTTCGTTTGAGCTCCGATCGCAAAACTCTAAATATGAAAGTTGCTCAGAAAATCGCTACGAACACAATGGTGCAAGTTCATGCCAAACTCCATTGTTTGCTACAATTCCATTTTTGGAGCTTATTAATTATTTATTAACCATTGTTAATTTTATGGGTGTTACATTCTCCCCTCTTAAAAGAATTTCATCCTTTAAATTCTCTAAGGGTTGAATCATTTAACATATCGTGCAACCAATCTAAGCTATTCAACCGATTAACGTACAACCAATTCAGCAGCTAAATATGTACAAGTGCATGGTGTATCACAACATATAAAACATGTATACAGAATAATTCTAAATCGGCGCCTACTATATGAATGCATTCTTTTTAAAAACATTTTCAAAATATGATGCAAACAAACTAGATGTACTGGCAGTTCTATACGTTTGTAAATTTTCAACATTTCTTTATCATACAATAATTTCTACACTCCCGTAAGTAGGAGTATGGTTCAACAAATTTTGCAACCAATCCCTACCATCCTAAACCTAGCACATAATTTTTAACATCCAAATTTTTTGAAGGTCCAATTATTCTGAATCCGCAATTCCATGCTGGAAATGGAATTTGAATGGGAAATTTTACGATTCCATCCTTCTTTTGGATACCTATTCCATTGTACCTTGAAACCATCTCTTCTGTCCTTAAAACCTTTTACACTTTTCCAAGTACAATTTGCATAAGGAGGTATATTTTTGGATGTTAAAGCATAATTATCCTAAATATGAGTTTTTGTTAACTATTAACAAGGTATGAAAATAGAAATTCCAAAGCTAAAACAACATTTTCCGTTATTATTGTACATGTTTAGTATACTGTCACCATTGTCGGACACTAAAATTCATATTCACTAACACATCGACTTACCCTACCTTATGCTTGTCTCCCTTGAAAATTGAAATATTTTCATTTTCCATTAAAAATCCTTTTCCTTTTCCAACCAAACTTGACAAATAGTTTGAAAAATCAAATTCCACAAAGCATTTAAACACCATATTATTATTATTATTATTATTATATATATATATATATATATATATTCAAAAGCACTTATCCAAAATTTTCCAAAAATATTTGAACATAACTTCTCAAAAGTGTTTAATTTTTTTTCAAAAGCATTCGAATACAATTTTTTTAAACATTTAATGCTCCATAACAATCAAGTCACATGTTGATATAATTGGGACTTGGTCTATGAGCTAACATATATGATTATCCCTAGTATTATGTAGTTAATCCTAGTTTGGGGATTTTTTTCCTTTTCTTTACACTAAACAATAAACTACCTACAAGCGTATTTATAAATTCTAGCTTTTAAGGCAAAGGGATAGTGACTCGTGACTTCACAAAAACCTTTCCTTATCCTCCGTTTGCTGAATTTTTTTTTTCAAAATTCTAAAGTTTTTGGGATCTAAACATTTTTAATTTCTAATTGCTAACTTAATTTACTAATTTATTTTACAAACTTTCAGCCTTGCCTACATTTTATCGCTATTTAAATATCTTTATGAAAGCTCCTTATTTGCACTGTTTCTCAATATATATATATATATATATATATATATATATAAATGTGATGACCCAGAATTTTCAACTTTTGAAATTGAAATATTTAATTGATTTCAAATATCTGAATAGTTAATTTAAGCTTGAGTTTCAAAATATAACTCTGAATTTGGCAAATAAGTTATTGAATTTAATTATAGAAATTTGGATAAAATTTGAAACTTGATTTTTAAGCCGATTAAAAATATTTTGATGGCTTTGAAAATTTATATTGATGATACTGAAGATAATAGAAGCTTCAGAGTTGAATTTGAAATTGTTTTGTTCAGTATTGAAATTTATATCGTTTCAATCGATATTTTAAAATAGCCCATCGATGCAAAGTTTCGGATTTCAACGAAACCAGTTCCATTGGATCCGTAATAGTTAGTATTTATCGGATTTCAATTTTCGTAATGTTTGGAGTTGTCTGTAACCGTACGGTCAATAAACATGTTGAAAATTATATCGAAATTTAATTTAATAGCCGAGTCCAAAAAACTATCTTCTCCATACGATCGAATTTGGACCTGGAACCTTTTCCATTGTGTTCGGAATAGGCATATAACATTATAAACGCCTAGCGGCACGCCTCGATATAAGTTCGGGAATTTAAGTTGCGTAATTCAGGACGATTTGAATTTGAATTTAAAATACAAATAATAATTATGCAAGTTCTTTTTTTTCTCTCTTCTTCTCAACACGTATATGCCTTTTCGTTACATGTGTTTGGTTTACTCTATTCAATGTTTACACGCGTATTCATTTTAAAGAAAAATAATAATAATATACGAACAAAAAAAACAAAAACTAATGAAACGAGAAATCACAGATAGCCTTCATCTTCTCGTCTCTCTTCCAAATTATATCGAACTCTTCTGCCATTTCAAGAAGAAAAAAAGAGGAAAAAAAACTAACAATCAAATCGAGCGATCGATCAAGAACGACCGAGGGGAAATCGCGAGCGGTCTTGAATCGCGACTGAGCCCCCAGCATCTCGCGATCGAATTTGGGGAAATTGGCTCGTAAGCATGGGCGTGGGGCTTATGGGATCATGCAAGCTAGAGATAGATTTCTGGTGGAGTGCGAGCACATTTGGGGGGGGGATACGACTCTTTTTCTTGTCAATGGTGGAGCAGCAGGCCGCGAGCACGATCTGGGCGAGACGTCAGGATGTGTAGAGATTAATATGTTGTCGTCCTCGTGAGGAGTATTTGGTTGAAGGAGGATTTGTTCCTTATCGTGGCACTGCTCGTTCTGAGGGGAGACGTTTGCAGTGGAGGCCGATGTCAAAGTCGGTGTCAACGATAGTGGTTGCGATGCTGGCTTTCGGGAGACGCCGTTAGGCACTGTTAAAGACAGTAGTGAGGTAAATCAAATTTTTTAGTTAATCGAGTTTTTACAGTAAATCAAATTCTGTTTTCTTTATTTAAAAAAAAGAAAGAGAAATTTTTACAGTAAGGAATACTGTCTTTTTATAGTATATTAAAAGAAAATATTATATGCATGTATTTTGATTTGTTATATTATATGCATGTATTTTGATTTGTTAAGTTATGTTAAGAAATAATAATTTATTAAGATAATAAATTTATTAAATTAACCTATTTAATTATTTTTAGTTACTAAAGGATATTTTTGAAAGGGAAAAAATTGTCTAAACTAGATTTTTTTAGCTGATTAATTTATATTAAAAGGGAATTTAGTTTAATTGTAATTTTTATGAAAATAAATTATTAAAAGGAATTGATTTAAAATAAAGGTATTAGTTTAAAATAAAATCTTAGTTGAATAAATTTATTTCAACGAAATTAGTTCAAATTTTAAATTATTAGTTTAAAATAAAGTCATTGATGATTAGATTTATAAATGGGAATTTAATAGTTCAATTTATTCGAATATTAATAAAAATTATGTAATTGTTTTATACAAGGTTAAAATCGTGAAAACAAGCTGGAATGGAATCGGAATGGAAATGAGTTGGAATAGACTACAAATTAAAATCAAAGGTGAGATCTTCTAACTCAACCAATTGTTTTTCTGATTAAATTTTAATAGTTAAATTTAAAATTGATTGATTGTGTGTTTGGATAATTAATTTATTATTAGTTATATTAGTTTAGACCCTATGTGCCGCATAATAGCGGAGGTTATTATATTAAACCCATATACCGCGATATTCCACCTTGAAGTGGAATTGGTATTATATATGTATTTAGAGTTGTTGATTTCCCGCATTATATAGCGGATGAGACTTTATTGCTCCGCATAATAGCGGATAATATTTTATAAATTCCATATACCGCGATATTCCACCTTGAAGTGGAATGGGTATTTGATTGTTGTGCTACCGTCTGTGGATACAGGGAAGCAGGTTAGAGGGATCCAACTGGATTCCTCAAATATTTATTTGTTTCGTATGTTGTGTGTTGATTATTTTTAATTCGTGTGACTATTTGTGATTGAAACCGTTGAAGGCTGTAATTTAGCCGAATATATTTTTGGTATCGTAGGATACCAGAAATAAATAAAAATTTGATTTTAAAATTTGGGTAGAAAATTTATAATAAATTCACTCAAAGGAATCAGGTGAATTTTAAAAGAAGGAAATTTAAATAGATAAAGTTTTATCTTTGAAAACTTATTGAATAAATTCCAAAAATATGGGAAAATATTTAATAAAGGAATTTCGAGTAATGCTGTTTAATAGTTGAAGGATTTATTTTAGATACGTATTTTAAATAATTGAAAGAGATAAAGAAATTTATTTCAAAAGGAAATAAATTAGAAATTAAATTTTGAATTTAATTTAGAGTTGAAATTAATTTTAGAAATCGATTCGGGAATTAATTTGGAGTTAGAATAAATCTTAGGAATCAATTTGGAAATTTGGTTAGGTGTTTTGGAAATAACTTGAAAATTCAGTTTGAAATTGATTTGATATTGGAAAATTAATTTGGGAAATCAAATTGGAATTTGATTTTGTGTTTGAAATAAACTGTTAATCAATTTGGGATTTGATTGGGTTTGAAGATGATATTTGGGAATCGATTCAAAATTCGTATATCATTTGATATTTGGAAATGTAAATTCACAACGGGAATTTGTAAGAAAAGGGAAAGTGTTTAAAAATAAATATTGGTTTATTTTTAAAGTGTGGAAAGAAATTTACAAATTGGAATATAAATTAAAATAAATCAAGAATATTTATTAATTTATTGGAATGGACAATTTTGCAATGGAAAAAGAATTCTTCCCTGGAAAGCCGAGTATATTTTTAAAATAGCTTTTGAATAAAATTTAAAAGTTTTAGATTTGGTTTTAAAATAATATTGTAGGAGAAATTAATTTGGAAATTGTTTAAAGTAAAAATTTATTTAATTAATTATATAAGGAATTATTTTAAATATTTAAATTGATATTTGATTAAGGAAATAGTTATTTAAATATTTATATCTTATCTACAATTTTTAAAAAAAAATTAGTTTTGGACTTGAATTTTTATATGAGATATTAGTATAATATTTTTCATAACTAATATTTAAGCAAATATTCTAAAATAGTTTATTTTAAACGTTTCCCAGTATATTTTGAATAAATATTTTATATTATTTTAAAATATTTGAAATCGGCAGATTTTCAGTGGAAATGAATAAATATTGGAAATGTTTTCCGCGTAAGGAAAAATTGATTTGAAATTTTTTTTCAAATGATTGAAGTGTGAAAAATTGATTTGAATTTATTTTCAAAGTGTTGAAAAGTGAAATTTTATCTTGCGAAGATGTTTTGAAAATAATAATAATTGGGGGAAAATTATTTGAAATCCATTGACTGTTGTAAATGATGATTGATAGTTAAATAACCGACTATCAATATTGGCCTTTAAATGGCATTTGAATTTCGATGCGATCGGGAGTCAAATTCTAGATGGATATTCGAAACCCACATCGAACTTTTGTGATTGTGATGGATCTTTATTTAAAAGATCGAAGTGGAATTTGTTGTGATTTGTTTGAATCTGAATTTAACACTTATTTTTAAAATAAGCGCTCGTTATTCGGATTAGCCAGGAGAGGACCTTGTGTCATAAAACCATTCCGAATAACGATACGATGAAATGGGATTGCATTTGAAGATGACGTTGAAGACCGGGTAATTTCGGAAGCGAAAGGATTACCTGTCAAATATCTCTGCACCGGGTTGCTCCGGTATAGAGATTTTACCACCTTTTGTGATGGGGATTTCAGATGTGATTGGTGAATATCCGAATTGCAAGGGCTTCTTTGGAAGTGCCTTCGGTTCCGTTCGATCCCGCAACGGACTTGTATGGATGTGTGTCTGACGTTACACTTTGAGATGTAAAGCTGGTTTCTATCAAATACATTTCTGTTGGTGGCAGAGAATTTATTCTCTTAGCTTAACACCCTTCTCTGAGACGTACGAGCTCAGAGGTTATGCAATTGATGGTTTCTAGTGATACATTCCCAATTTGGTAATCCGACATACGAAGTGCTGCTGATCATTTGTTGATCGAAGCATGGATTTTGTGAAAAGCGTAGCTTTGTGGACGAGACTTCGTCGGACCTCACACACCGGAATGGTCGAAACAGAAAGAATGCAACAAGGTTATAGGGGGTAGCACCCCTTAGGGTATGTGCATTTCCTTCTGGATAGAAGTGGTATCATGGTATAGAGCCCAAATACTTAACTTATGTGGATATCGCAAATATATATTACTTTATGATTGTTGTTGTTGAGGATCCTCGGATAAAGGTTGTTTACAACCGGGGGATGACATACTCGTGTCAATAGTTACCTCTTTTTGCAGAGGTAACCCGGCCTTGTGTTGCCAGAGATCCGGTTAGGTTCTCGAGGCGTCCTTCCAGATGCGTACCCATGTGGCCCAGAAAGTTCCTTAGCCCGACCATTTGTTGGAAATCCAATTACCAATACGCGCCTTGTATGCTTTTAGTTATAGAACCTGCCATCTAATATGGTAGCTATAGTAGGCGTACTATAATGGTACGTATGCTGGCTAAGATTAATATTATACTTGCAAATGTTTTCTGCACTATGCACTAATTATTATATTAAAAAGATTTTGCATATTAAGCATTGACTATCATAAGGAGAAATCTCCCCCAAGTGTGTGATTGCATTGTGTGTGTACCGGGAGGCCTTATGGTAGTTTCATTTTCCAAAAAGCATTGCGGGTTTCTTTTCAATTTCTTTGTTTTTCTTTTGTAAAAGAATAACTATTTTAAGATCTCACACCAGTCTCATGACTGACCTGGAGTTTATTGTCTCCTTTCTAAACTCTGGGCTCCCATAATTTTCCACACGGGCAGCCTAGAGTCAGGTTATCGGTTATTCGGGAGCGAAGTCAGAAAAGAGTTGCTGTGGAGATCAGGAGTTGAAGCTGGATGGCGAGACTTATCTTTACTATGTTGTGTCCGTAGCGTATGGTTAGTGCAAACCAGTTTTCATATAGTCAAGTTATAATAACTGTCAGTGATGTATGATTTCATTGTAAACTCTGATAATGTGATGTATAAACTGCTATAGTGTTTTTGTTTTGAAGACTATTCTTTATCTATACATATTTGTTCCGCTGCGAAATGTGAGATTCTGTTTATTGTTTGTGTTCTTCCTCTATCTTTTTCTTCTTAAACCCTAATAATTCGATTTTCCGGCATTCGGTTGTGCGACATTTGATACAGTGAACGTACCAATGTCGACTTTCGAAAGTCGTAAAATCGGGTCGTTACAAATTTGGTATCAGAGCATTTGGTTAAGCGACAACCTTGGCTCTGTTGGGTGTTACTCATTAGAGATAGAGTCAGTAGTACTCTAGCATGAGTTTGAGTGCAATAATAGATATGAGCGCGTATTTGTTAGTGAATATAAAAATTATTTTATATTATGACGATTGGTTTGTTGAGTGGTATATGGATTCTGGTCGGTATAGTCCGTACAACTCTATCGATGGGGATCTCTAAACGCTCGTACAGAAAAATTCGACACCATATTGTTTTAAAATAGGGTAAATGAAATTATTTTACCCAAATTATTTTTGTATATAAAAGGAATGATTTTCCATAAATTATTATAGTATATGGTCGATTGTTTGATTAGGAAGTGATTAAGAAATTGAAAAAATAACTTAAAAGCTGAGAAATAAAATTTATATACAAATGGGAATTGTAAATGTAAATGTGATTTATAATAAAATTCCAAAGGAATGTTTAAAAGAATTTGAAAGGATTTAAACTTTGAAGATTTGGGAAAGATTAAATTCCTTTTTAGTTTGGAAATGATTTTCAATGATTTGGAAAATGTTTTGTAGGGATGAAAGCACTAAACTCTTTTCGGTCGTTGGAAAATAACTTCGGTGATGACTGCAGCATCAACGATGTTCATTTTTGGGTTTCCAAAAGAGAAATTGCTGCCATATTGTTTAAAATTTGAGGTTGTTTGAAAAACTGGGTTTGGTTTTGGAAATTCAAAAGATAATTTGAACTGATTTCTAAAAATGATTTTTGAAAGGTTGAAAAAATTCAAGAAAACTATATAAAATATTTATGGAATTTCATTAAGTTGATAACTTGTAAAGTTTGAAGTTGTTAAAATAAAAATCTAACTTAAAGTGAAGCTAGATAAAGGTATATGTGGAAACTAAATAAGTTGGAAGGAAAAATTTAAATCAAGTGGAATTAAAAATGAAAATTTAATTAAAGAATTGAGAGTGAAAAATTAAGTCAAATAAAATGATGATATGGATTCAAAGTGAAATTGAAATTGAAGATTTGAGTTAATTTGTATGAATGTGAATTTGAGAAGTCTTATAGACTAAATGATTGGAATAAAATTTATTGAGATGGAAAATAAAATTGTCAATGAATGGATAAATTTACAATTACAATTAAATGAAAGCGAAATTGAATGTTTAAAATCATTTCGAATTTGTAAGCAAGTAGAATAGAATTAGAATTGAATTTGATTTGTTATAAGCAAAGCGAAGAATTGAAATGAAATTAGTAAGTGAAATTAATGGAAGAAATGACAAATTAGTATGGGTTGAAATGAAATGAATTCAACATTTATAAATGAAAGATAAACTAAATTCATATGGGATTTGAAGTCCAGTTTAAATACAAGTGGTTATAAACCAAAATAGTGAATTGAAAATAAATTTTTGGAAACGAACAAAAGAATAAAACTGGAATTGAAACTCAATATTGAAAACCAATTTGAATTATGTGAAATCAAGTAAAGTTGCAAAATTAGTTCGAAGTTAACTAAAGATAATAAAGGTGAAAAAATGGGTTGAGATAAAATGAATTGCAATTTGTAATGAATTAGTAAATGAGACTAATTTAGAATAGTGATACGAATTAGTTGTGAATGAAAGATAGTTGATAAAATTCAATATTCAGAAGGTAAATTGAATCCAAATAGAATTGAAAGCGCAAATTGAATTCAAATAAAATTGAAAATGTAAGATTGAATGAAAATGGATATATAAATTCAATAGTAAAGTAAAGATGGTATAAGAAGTATATATTGAAGATTTTGTAAAGGAATGTGCAAAATGATATTTGAATGTTGTAATTGGATATTATGGCTAGCAGGATATACAGGTGTATTAAAGGAAATGGAATTGGGATTTGATTTTCGAAGATAAAAATTGAATTGCCCGACAAAAAAGTACGTATTTGAATTTCAGTATGAAATTTGATGATTTTCTTGTCTAGTCGCTTGGCCTTTTGTTTTCTTTTTGAATCTGAGGGCATATGGTGCCATTTTATAGTCGTACCGAGCTAGTCGCACAAAGGAGACGCTGGCGAAATTTTCGAAAATTTAGGGAGTTGGAAAAATTTTGGTAAAATTTTGAAAAATTGAAATTGAAATTTAAACTTGAATGGTTAAAAAGACAATTTTGTTTGGAATCTATGATTAATTTTGGAAAGTTAGTTGGAGCGATAATGGGTTGTTAATAAAAAGAATTTGTTTGGTAAGTTGATAAAACTGTTTAGTTTTGGAAAGATAGTAAACGGGTTAAGGTCCAATCTTCTTAAATAGCAATTTCGGGACAAAATTCTTTTAAGGGGGAAGGATGTGACGACCCAGAATTTTCAAAGTTTGAAATTGAAATATTTAATTGATTTCAAATTTCTGAATTGTTAATTTAAGCTTGAGTTTCAAAATATAACTCTGAATTTGGCAAATAAATTATTGAATTTAATTATAGAAATTTGGGTAAAAATTTAAAACTTTATTTTCAAGCTGATTAAAAATATTTTGATGGCTTGGAAAATTTATATTGATGATACTGAAGATAATAGAAGCTTCAGAGTTGAATTTGAAACTGTTTTGTTCAATATTGAAATTTATATCGTTTGAATCGATATTTTAGAATAGCCTTTCGATGCAAAATTTCAGATTTCGACGAAACCGGTTCCATTGGATCCGTAATAGTTAGTTATTATCGGATTTCAATTTTCGTATTGTTTGGAGTTGTCGTGTAGCCGTACAGTCAATAAACGTGCTGAAATTTATATCGAAATTTAATTTAATAGTCGAGTCCAAAAAGCTATCTTCTTTATACGATCGAATTTGGACCCGGAACCTCTTCCATTGTGTTCGGAATAGGCATATAACATTATAAACGCCTAGCGGCACGCCTCGATATAAGTTCGGGAATTTAAGTTGCGTCATTCGGGACGATTTGAATTTGAATTTGAATTTAAAATATAATAAATAATTGTGAAATTTCTTTTTTTTCTCTCTTCTTCTCAACACGTATACGCCTTTTTGTTACACGAGTTTGGTTTACTCTATTCAATGTTTACACGTGTATTCATTTTAAAGAAAAAACAATAATACACGAACAAAAAAAAACAAAAACAAATGAAACGAGAAATCACAGATAGTCTTCATCTTCTCGTCTCTCTTCCAAATTAGATCGAACACTTCTCCCATTTCGAGAAGAAAAAAAAGAGAAAAAAAGTAACAATCAATCGAGCGATCGATCAAGAACGACCGAGGGGAAATCGAGAGCGGTCTTGAATCGCGACTGAGCCCCAAGCATCTCGCGATCGAATTGGGGGAAATTGGCTCGTAAGCATGGGCGTGGGGCTTCTGGGATCAAGTGAGCTAGAGATAGATTTCTGGTGGAGTGCGAGCACATTTGGGGGGGGGGGGGGGAAGATGACTCTATTTCTTGTCAATGGTGGAGCAGCAGGCCGTGAGCACGATCTAGGCGAGACGTCGGGGTGTGCAGAGACTGAGATGTTTTCGTCTTCATAAGGTGTATTTGGGTGAAGGAGGATGTGTTCCTTGTCGTGGCACTGCTCCTTCTGAGGGGAGACGTTCGCAGTGGAGGCCGATGTCAAAGTTGGTGTCAACGATAGTGGTTGCGATGCTGGCTTTTTGGGAGTCGCCGTTAGGCACTGTTCAAGTAGTGAGGAAAATCAAATTTTTTAGTTAATTGAGTTTTTACAGTAAATCAAATTCTGTTTGGTTTATTTAAAAGAAAAGAAAGAGAAATTTTTACAGTAAGGAATACTGTCTTTTTACAGTATATTAAAAGAAAATTTTATATGCATCTATTTTGATTCGTTATATTATATGCATGTATTTTGATTTGTTAAGTGATGTTAAAAAATAATAATTTATTAAGATAATAAATTTATTAAATTAACCTATTTAATTATTTTTAGTTACTAAAGGATATTTTTAAAAGGGAAAAAATTGTCTTAACTAGATTTTTTTAGTTGATTAATTTATATTAAAACGGAATTTAGTATAATTGTACTTTTTGTTAAATAAATTATTAAAAGGAATTGATTTAAAATAAAGGTATTAGTTTATAATAAAATCTTGGTTGAATAAATTTATTTCAAGGAAATCAGTTCAAATTTTAAATTATTAGTTTAAAATAAAGTCATTGATGATTAGATTTATAAATGGGAATTTAATAGTTCAATTTATTCGAATATTAATAAAAAATTATGTAATTGTTTTATACAAGGTTAAAATCATGAAAACAAGCTGGAATGGAATCGGAATTGAAATGAGTTGGAATAGACTTCAAATTAAAATCAAAGGCGAGATCTTCTCACTCAATCAATTGTTTTTCTAATTAAATTTTAATAGTTAAATTTAAAATTGATTGGTTGTGTGTTTGGATAATTAATTTATTATTAGTTATATTAGTTTAGACCCTATGCGCCGCATAATAGTGGAGGTTATTATATTAAACCCATATACTGCGATATTCCACCTTGAAGTGGAATTGGTATTATATATGTATTTGGAGTTGTTGATTTCCCACATTATGTAGCGGATGAGACCCTATTGTGTCGCATAATAGCGGATAATATTTTATAAATCCCATATACCGCGATATTCCACTTTGAAGTGGAATGGGTATTAAATTATTGTGCTAACGTCTGTGGATGCAGGGAAACAAGTTGGAGGGATCCAACTGGATTCCTCAAATATTTGTTTTTTTTCATATGTTGTGTGTTGATTATTTTTAATTCGTGTGACTATTTGTGATTGAAACCGTTGAAGGCTGTAATTTAGCCGAATATATTTTTGGTATCGTAGGATACCAGAAATAAATAAAAATTTGATGTTGAAATTTGGGTAGAAAATTTATAATAAATTCACTCAAAGGAATCGGTAAATTTTAAAAGAAGAAAATTCAAATAGATAAAGTTTTATCTTTGAAAACTTATTGAATAAATTCCAAAAATATGGGAAAATATTTAATAAAGGAATTTCGAGTAATGCTGTTTAATAGTTGAAGGATTTATTTAAGATACGTATTTTAAATAATTGAAAGAGATAAAGAAATTTATTTCAAAAGGAAATAAATTAGAAATTAAATTTGGAATTTAATTTAGAGTTGAAATTAATTTTAGAAATCGATTCGGGAATTAATTTGGAGTTAGAATAAATCTTAGGAATCGATTTGGAATTTTGGTTAGGTGTTTTGGAAATAACTTGAAAATTCAGTTTGAAATTGATTTGATATTGGAAAATTAATTTGGGAAATCAAATTGGAATTTGATTTTGTGTTTGAAATAAACTGTTAATCAATTTGGGATTTGATTGGGTTTGAAGATGATATTTGGGAATCGATTCAAAATTCGTATATCAGTTGATATTTGGAAATGTAAATTCACAACGGGAATTTGTAAGAAAAGGGAAAGTGTTTAAAAATAAATATTTGTTTATTTTTAAAGTGTGGAAAGAAATTTACAAATTGGAATATAAATTAAAATAAATCAAGAATATTTATTAATTTATTGGAATGGACAATTTTGCAATGGAAAAAGAATTCTTCCCTAGAAAGCCGAGTATATTTTTAAAATAGCTTTTGAATAAAATTTAAAAGTTTTAGATTTGGTTTTAAAATAATATCGTTGGAGAAATTAATTTGGAAATTATTTAAAGTAAAAATTTATTTAATTAATTATATAAGGAATTATTTTAAAGATTTAAATTGATATTAGATTTAGAAAATAGTGATTTAAATATTTATACTCTATCTACAATTTTTTTAAAAATTAGTTTTGGACTTGAATTTTTATATGAGATATTAGTATAATATTTTTGACAACTAATATTTAAGAAAATATTCTAAAATAGTTTATTTTATATGTTTCCAAATATATTTTGAATAAATATTTTATATTATTTTAAAATATTTGAAATCGGCAGATTTTCAATGGAAATGAATAAATATTGAAAATGTTTTCCGCGTAAGGAAACATTGATTTGAAATTTATTTTCAAAGGATTGAAGTGTGAAAAATTGATTTGAATTTATTTTCAAAGTGTTGAAAAGAGAAATTTTATCTTGCGAAGATATTTTGAAAATAATAATAATTGGGGGAAAATTAAATCCAATGACTGTTGTAAATGATGATTGATAGTTAAATAACTGACTATCAATATTGGCCTTTAAATGGCATTTGAATTTCGATGTGATCGGAAGTCGAATTCCAAATGGATATTCGAAACCCACATCGAACCTTTGTGATTGTGATGGATCTTTATCTAAAAGATCGAAGTGCAATTTGTTGTGATTTGTTTGAATCTGAATTTAACACTTATTTTTAAAATAAGCGCTCGTTATTCGGATTAGCCAGGAGAGGACCTTGTGTCATAAAACCCATTCCGAATAACGATATGATGAAATGGGATTGCATTTGAAGATGACATTGAAGACCGGGTATTTTCGGAAGCGAAAGGATAAGCTATCGAATATCTCTGCACCGGGTTGCTCCGGTATAGAGGTTTTATCACCCTTTGTGATGGGGATTCCCGACATGATTGGTGAATATCCAAATTGCAAGGGCTTCTTTGGAAGTGCCTTCGGTGCCGTTCGATCCCGGAACGGACTTGTATGGATGTGTGTCTGACGTTACACTTTGAGATGTAAAGCTGGTTTCTATCAAATGCATTTCTGTTGGTGGCAGAAAATTTATTCTCTTAGCTTAACACCCTTCTCTGAGACGTATGAGCTCAGAGGTTATGCAGTTGATGGTTACTAGTGATACATTCCCAATTTGGTAATGCGGCATACGAAGTGCTGCTGATCATTTGTTGATCGAAGCATGGCTTTTGTGAAAAGCGTAGCTTTGTGGACGAGACTTCGTCGGACCTCACACCCTGGAATGGTCGAAACAGGAAGAATGCAGCAAGGTTATAGGGGGTAGAGCCCCTTAAGGTATGTGCATTTCCTTCTGGATAGAAGTAGTATCATGATATGTAGCCCAGATACTTAACTTATGTGGATATCGCAAATATATATTACTTTGTGATTGTTGTTGTTGAGGATTCTCGGATAAAGGTTGTTTACAACCGGGGGATGACATACTCGTGTCAGTAGTTACCAATTTTTGTCGAGGTAACCCGGCCTTGTGTTGGCAGAGATCCGGTTAGGTTCTCGGGGCGTCCTTCCAGAGGCTTACCCATGTGGCCCAGAAAGTTCCTTAGCCTGACCATTTGTTTGAAATCCAATTACCAATACGCGCCTTGTACGGTTTTAGTTGTAGAAGCTGCCATCTAATATGGTAGCTATAGTAGGCATATTATAATGGTACGTATGCTGGCTAGATTAATATTATACTTGCAAATGTTTTCTGCACTATGCACTAATGATAATATTAAAAAGATTTTGTGTATTAAGCATGTTTGACTATCACAAGGAGTAATCTCCCTTAAGTGTGCGATTGCATTGTGTGTGTGCTGGGAGGCCTTATGGTAGTTTCATTTTCCAAAAAGCATTGCGGATTTCTTTGTTTTTCTTTTGTAAAAGAATAAATGTTTTAAGATCTCACACCAGTCCCATGACTGACCCGGAGTTTATTGTCCCTTTTCCAAACTCTAGGTGCCCATAATTTTCTACACGGACAGCCTAGAATCAGGTTATCAGTTATTCTGGGGCGAAGTCAGAAAAGAGTTGCTGTGGAGATCAGGAGTTGAAGCTGGATGGCGAGACGTATCTTTACTATGTAGTGTCCGTTGCGTATGGTTAGTGCAAATCAGTTTTCATGTAGTCAAGTTATAATAAATTCAGTGGTGTATGATGTCGTTGTAAACTCTGATAATGTGATGTATAAACTGATATAGTGTTTTTGTTTTGAAGATTTTTCTTTATCTATATATATTTGTTCCACTGCGAAATGTGAGATTCTGTTTATTATTTGTGTTCTTCCCCTATCTTTTTCTTCTTAAACCCTAATGGTTCGATTTTCCGGCATTCGGTTGTGCGGCATTTGATACAGCGAACGTATCAATGTCGACTTTCGGAAGTCGTAAAATCCGGTCGTTACAATATATGTATGTATGTATATAGTGGTCTAATCCCATCCATAAAATTAACCCAATGTAAAACAAGAACATATCTCATACCATATCATACACTTTTCAATTAACCTAAGGGAGACAACAAGCGATTACAACCCAAAAACCTTAAAAGAAAATTTTGTTGGAAGCTGTCATTCATCAACTGGTATTAATGCTGTTGCAGCCCTAACACTTCTTAATAAATTAAGATGGACATTCCTACTATGTCATTCAACTATCATCCACCTTCCTTAACTCTCCTTCTTGGCTTTTAATAAATGTGGTACATCTGTTACTTCAATTATTATACCCAATTATGGAATAAATTATGCATCCCTACGCTGCAGTGGGTGAGAAATATGAACTATGCACATTCAGAATAACTCATCCAAAATTTTTATTTGGGGGAATAACTTCCCTAACTTGTCTTGCCTTCTCTAGCTTTGAGTCAACCAACATTTTTCATGTAGGTTTACCATCTTATTACCCTCTTCTCCAACCATACTACTAACATCTCTTGATCACAATCTCTTGACAATATTCTCATACTTTGGTATTTACTTCCTATATATCCTTGATCCTTCATGCGAGTATATTTGGGACTCGCAAAATTGTTCTTTGATACCTTTCCTCATTCCATAGATGGTTCTTCTCATGGCTTCCATAGAGGGTTCTTCTCAAACAATTATTATTTTATAACTTTAAACAATGAAAACTAGAGTAGATGATGATAACTTTCACCCTATTATTTTCCTATTCTCATGCTATCTTTGCTTCCACAATTGACAGAGATTTTCATAGCATAAGAGGGGGACTTCTAAAAGACACTGTTACTACCAATGTTAATTCCGAAGGTATGTGACATGGCAAGATTATCATACTCTGCATCAACAAGTGGTGTTGAAAGAATGTGGGTAGTGTGTTATCAAAGCCAAAGCCGAAAGCCAACAAAACCATCCTACGTAAAAAAAAGTTAATTGGCAACGTCGCATGTCATCAATACAGTAGGAAATGGTTAACGTCAAAGATATACAATGTCGCATACCATCTGTAAAATTGAATGATTAGTGTAGGGACTCTTGTATCGAAAAATAATGATAGATGGAAAGTATACCTTATAAAGTCAATACCTTAAGCCATCAATGTTACGACAACGTGGTTTGTGTCCCATTTCTCTAGTGTTGTGTTCTATTAATGCCACCATTCAACTATGAAGAAAGAATGGATATAGTAACTCATCAATATCACTCTTTGTTGACGTCACACATCATTGATACCACCTATGACGAATGCCGTAGGGTTGGATGATGCTGCAATAGAAGTAATGTCGACTGGATCGATGTCACAGATAATCGGTGCTAACTATATCCTTATGCCGAAAGTGTTTGACATCGTAAGCTAACAGTGTCATAGGGAGATTGAGGTCGCAAATGAGCAATGCCACCAATGTATGATGTTGTGGCTATCTAATGCTATGGGTTAATTATGGTGCAGGCTATTCAATGCCGCAAGTTTATCAATGCTATGAATTATCAACACCCATGGAGGCTATTAAGGCCGATGACACCACGTCATGACAATGCCCTTCATATTGATGCCGCTCTATGTCAGTTTCATTTCATACTAGTATAGTTTCAAATTGATGAATGCCTTTTCATTATTAGAATGAGGCCGAAGCTCCATTGTGCACCCAAGAATGTCGAAGGTCACCATTTGTCAAAGCCAAGCATCATGTGCCATTGATTTTGCTGACAATCATGCATGCCAAATTCAAGCTATATTGCCACACTTCTACCCCTTTAAGTATGGACATGGGGGTATGGGAGAAGCGGGAATGAATTTTTTCTCACTTCTTACCTTTTAAACTTTGTAACCCTAAATCGATTTAGGGATTATAGAATTGATTGTAACATTCAAATGTTTGCACATGAGACCTTGTACATTTAACAATTGCATATTTATGAATAAAGAAGACTTGAATTATAGCTTGCTGTAACAACCCTGGTTCGGTGATTACCCGTAAAGTTTAATTATAACAGTGGTTATAATTTAATAATGGAGAAAATAAAATAAAATGGAGAGATAAAATTTTGTTAAATTGTGTGTTTCAAATAAATAAGGATTTGGAATAAATAAAATAGAGTTAAGATAGTTTTGTTGGTAACAAAAAGTGAAAATAAAGTTTTACAAACTTTATTCTGGTTATTTGTGAGAATTATGATTTTATTTAGTGAAAGTGTAATAATTCTTATAATAATTCCCAAATGCTTCTTTTAATAATTTTTAAAGGAAGTATTTGTTTAAATATATGTTTGTTATAAATAAAAAGATGAAATTTTGTTTAAAAATTAGTTTTGGTTATTGAAATGATGTTAGAGTGATTTATTGCATTTTATTACGCAAGAAGATAGCTTTTGTGAAATTTTTAGTGTTAAAAATGTGTCTTGTGTAAATATTTGTGTAAATTGGCCACTTATTTAAAAATAAGATTTTTTTTGATAATAAAAATATTTTTATAATAAAATTATGTTTTTATTAGCCGTAAAATATTTTATTTAACATAGAAATGTGTTTATATAAAATTTATTATGTTGAAATTAGGTGAAAATATGTTGTTTTATTTATCAGCATAGTGTATATGTGTATTTTAGTGATAAAATTGATTTTTCTTTCTTTTCTTAGGCTAATTTATTTAGTTTTGGGTCCAAAGCCCATTAATTAACATAAACCAAAGAAGAGAAAAGTCTTTTCCTCATTTTATTTCACCCGTACGTTTACTTCTCCTTCTCCAGTAAACTAAAAATAGAAAATAAGAAACCCTCTCTATTTCCAAATCTAAAGCTCAATTCTCATTTTCTCTTCAATTAAATTGTTTTTTTAATAAATATAAAGAGATTTCAATAGGTAATCCGTTCCAAAACAACAGTCTTTTCAACAAAATCTAGTTGTGAGAATGGGTTTGTATGTAATCTCTTCTTTTGGGTTTGCATACCTCTATTTTGATATTTTACAGAATGTTAAAGCTTCTTCTTGCCTAAGGCCATGTACTTTCTTGAGTTAGCACAATCTTATCTTCAATAATTTCAATACGAGCTTCTAAATCAGAAATTCTAGTTGAAACAATGGTCTGAAAGTTGAAATGGCTAAGAAATTGCTTACTATAAACAAATTTCTGTTGTTTGGAAGTTTACAGCGAAAACAGGTTGTGAGTTCAATTTTGAGAGCTTATTTCTCTCACACTTCTTATCCGATTTGTGTTAGGTTTTTTTGAATAGTATGGTTGTTGAACTTTATGCATGCCAAATTGCAGGTCATTTCGACCTATGTAGCTTATAGAAATATGTTGCCGAACTTTGATTCGGAGCATGTTTTTGCCCAGATTTTTACAGTTTAAACACTGCCTGGGTTCAACTTTAGGATATCATAATGTTCTCATACCTTGTCCAAATTGCATGGTTCTTTTTTTAGTTTAGAGCATAGTTATTGAGATTTATGCATACCAAATTTCAGATCATTTCGACCTATGTAGCTTATAGAAATATGCTACCGAACGTCGATTTGGAGTATGTTTTTGCCTAGACTTTTACAGTGAAATCATTGCCTGGGTTCAACTTTGAGACATCATACTTTTATCATACCTTATTAAAATTGTGTGATTCTTTTTCAAAATTAAAGTATGAGTGTTGTGTTTTATCCATGCCTAATTTCAGGTTATTTCGTCCCATGTAGCTCATAGAAATATGTTGCCGAACTTTAATACGAAGCATGTCTTTGCCCAAATTTTTACAGTGAAAACACTGCCTGGGTTCAACTTTAAACATAATAACTTTATCATAGCTTGTTCAAATTTCATGATTCTTTTTTTAGTTTCAAGTATGAGTATTAAACTATATTCCTACCAATTTTTAGTTCAATAGAGGTCCTTTGATCCTCGTTTTTAGGCCTGTAATTTAAATCCAAGATGGTGTTCAGGCCTGGGCATATTTTTGTTTTTGAAATGTTGCAAACATGGTATGAGTACATGTTTGAGACAGTGTCACTTTTCCACTTCCAATCAAAAAAAATTTTGTTTGAAAGATGAAGTTTTCTACTATGTTCATACCAATTTTTAGCTCAGTTGGAGGTCATTTACTTCTCTATTTCATGCCTATAAGTTAGACTCAAGATGGTTTTCAGGCCTGGGCATAAATGTTTTTTTGAACTATTGCAAACATGGCCTGAGTCCATGTTTGAGACATCGTAATCTTTTCATTTTCAGTCGGAATTTACCGATTCTTTTTTGTTTTAAAGCTGAAGTATTCTACTTTGTGTGCACCAATTTTTAGTTTAATTAAAGGTCGTTTGGCTATCTTTTTCATGTCTGAAAGTTGAACCCAAAGAAGATTTTAGACCTGGGTATTGTGTTGTAGAGGCATTTTTATGTTATTTTCCGTCCGACTTTTGATTTTTAGTTCGTTTTTTTGTGATATTTCGAAATTATTTTGAGGGTCATGGTGCCTATTGATAGGCTAGCCCAGTTTTGATGAAATAGAAATTCAAATTCGAATTGAATTTGAATGACGGTTTTGAGTAATTTTTTTTATTTCGAGCACGGATTTATTCAAACGATTTTGAAATAATTTTTAAAATTTATGGGCATTTCAAAATAATTATTATATAACATTTTAACGTATTTTCAAGTGCAAAATCTATTTATTCTCTATAATAAAGGAGAATTTCAAATAGGGTTTTCAAATTGATTTTGGGAATTAGTTTTCAAAGCTTGTTTTCCAAAGTAAATTATTTTATATATAATTACACATTTTTGCACATTTTGAGCAAATTAGAAGGAGAATTAAACGGTTTGGTAAACCACATGATATAGGACATGTGCGTTTATCTTATCGGTTAATTCCCGACATGTCCGTTTGATTGTTTTGACCTTCGAGTCGAGTTTACCAATTAGATAAAGTAAACTTTTTACTGCTTTGAGTGTGAAATTTACTAGCGGTTACTAAACCATTTTAGTAAGAACCTGTGGTATGGAACACATGTTAACAATAGTCGGGTTATTATTCGAGAGTTTGTGACACATTTGCCATTGTGGCATGCCAGTACTGGACCATCGGGTCATTGCGATTGTGGCGTTTGCCATTACGGCGTATTTGTCTTTGAGTCGATTGCCATTCCGACGTATTTGCCATTACAGTGTATTTTCCATTGCGGCGTATTTGTCATTGTAATGTTTCGCCTTTGGGCGAGGTACCGATTTGAGATAATAGTACTTGGCAAGGCTTTAGCCATATACACACGCAGAAACTTTTGAGATGGCTTCTTTGACTATTTTCCCTAGTGTATCGCCCCTTTCCGAAATTGGTCTTTTGAACCATTCGATTTATATATTTGTGGCGATTAACTTTCGATAATTTAAACTCTGGGAAGTTCTATTTTTGAAATTTGAATTGCCTACACTGGTGTTATTTGAGGTTTTCCTTTTGGTGACAATATATGAGATTTGTCTTTTGGCGTTTATCTGAGATTGTATTCTCCTCTTTGGAGATATATTTGCCTATGGCGTGTTTGAAATGGGGTCTCTTTATGCATGTTTTGGGTTTGCCAAGATGGCGGGTTTAGGTTTTCCCCTAAATCATATTTGATGTTTTGTGATACGCTGATGAGATGCGGTGTGCTTTTATTATGAGATTTGTTATAGATTTTTATCGTCTTTGAGTTGCATTCATATTTAGTGATATCTTTATATCACTTGAAATTACTATACCTACTTAATTATGCCACGTGAAGTAATCATATACCCTTGAATTATTCCTTCTCACTTGAGAAGATTATCACCTTGCCTTATGATCATATATCACTTATACTTATAAACTGATTTTTTTAGCTAGACTAACCCGTGTACTTTATAATCGGGTCAGACCGAGGTGTTTTAGGTTAGGTACACTTAAGGACTTAGCCTATTCTGCTTCTACATAGACATATCTGCTAGCCCTTTTTGTTGTGGTCTTTTTGTCACTACTCTGATATGTATATTATTTTGACTCATTTGTATACTGTGGTCGTCATGCCACTTATGATGTATTGTTTGTATTTCATTGGGACGTATCACTATATATGTATATATATCTGTTTTTTGTTCTGTGATGTGTTATGCATTTGAGTTGTTGTATTTTGTTCTGATAGATCCTACAGCCACCTATAGTTTTTATTAAGCATTTATTGGATATGTCAATCCATTTGGGAAAGGAAAAAAATATAGAGCACTAATCGACGTATTCAATAGATATTTAAGACAAGACTATAGATGGCCGCTCCTAACCAGCACTATTCTCCGCATTAGCAGACAGTATTACCCGGTAATACTCTTTGTAAATGTGGGTCTTGGTGTGGGGCATCACACTTGCTTTCGAGTTTAAAGCATTTATTATTATTACATTGTAACTGACTTCGAATTCCAAAAGCACTCATAATCTCAAGTTTAAGGCTCTATTTTGAACTATCACATGACATGCGATATGACTTTCACCTTGATATTGGACATATGCAAGACTTGCATGGATTCGATATGGAGCATACACATTCTTAGCAACTTAGCCTAGGATAGCTTTTGCCCAATCAAATCCACCTTCCTTACATCTTCGGGGTTAATGAAGAAATTCATTAACATTTGGATGCTAGAAGTAAGGCTCAAACCTCCAACTTTGTTGAACTTCCATGAGTTGCTTATGTAGGGCTTAGAGGACTTATCCCTACCAAGCATATCACATTTCAAACTAACCTACCTTTGATCGCATCAACAATGTTTTGCTTAGTCATGCCAATTAAATGTGTTGGAATCTCCGAACAAGCATCCTCCAAGCCTCAAATGAGTCGGCCAACCTACCAAATTACAAGAGATCCTCGGCTTCGTGAGGAACAAGTATTAAGACTTATGGAATTACAAGTAATGGAAGATAAGAAGAGATAAGTGACTCCTTACAATCCAGAAATATGGAGCTCAAATCCATTTCATATGGAGCCAATACCAATCTTCGCCCTAGGGAGGCAGTATAAAAAGAATAGAAAGTTAACGAAAATTAGAAAGGAAATTCAACTCAAAGAAAAGGGACAATTTTTGAAAAAGAAATAGAAAAAGATTTCAAACGGTTTACTGAAAAATGGAGAAATGTGCTTGATCGATCTTATAAAACAGATAAAGCACAAGGCTCCCCAAAAATGAAACTAGTCATCAAAGATAAGGAATCCATCTTAAGTAATAAAAGAATTAAATGCCAAGTAGGAGGATTGCTTCCTAAAAGATCACGGCTATCTAAGAATTACTTCCTTATTACTTCTTATGAGATCTCTACCTCTTAACCAAGAACAAGCTTAACTATTGGCCTTTACAAAAGAAGCGACCAAAGAATGAAAGAAATCTTGAAGGATTATACTGTTACTATTATCATCCTAATAGGCATGAGATGAATCAGTGTTGAAGCTTGGCAGGAATAATCAACAATTTCCTAGGGTAAGGGAAACTCAATGAATTTGTAAGAAGATATTAAACAAAACACCCATAAAACAAATTGTTTTTGCATAAAATAAATGCATCTACTGGATCGACCATAAAAAAGAGTAAGACTCTCCTCAAATAAAGGAAGAAGCCTTTCTCCCCACCAAAATGGCCTGGTCAAAGCACCTTCTAGAGGGAGGTCAGAGTAAATCTTTGGTCCCATTTGAAAAGACTAAAACCAAAGAATCTGCAAGCCTTCACCCCTGCCTATGTGGTTTAGTCGGAGCATAAGCCCTTATTCCCGCCATTCATGGCCTATCTAAGCCATTTCCCGAAGGGAGGCCAGAGTTAGTCTTTGGTCCTATCTAAAAAGGCCTGACCAAAGCAACTGCAAGCCTTCAACCCTACATACGCAGTCTAGTTGGAGCGCTTCCAAAAGAGAGGACGGAGTAAGCCTTTGGCCTGCTCAAAGCACCAGACCAGCCTTTAGTACCGCCACTAAGGCCTTACTGAAGCGCCTCCTAGAGGGAGGTTAAATTAGTCTTTGGCTTTGCTTAAGATAGCTACTAAAAGCATTAGACAAGCCTTTGGTACCGTCTTCAAGGCCTTACTAAAGCGCCTTTTAAAGGGAGGTAGGGCAGGTCTTTGGTACTTCATAAGAAAGCTAACCAAACTCACAAGACAAAAAACATAAATCGTCAACTAATACGGTAACAAAAAGGAATCAAGTCAATCACACTCTATCCAAAATAATGGATAAAATACAATCTTCTAGAGATAGATCAATCAAATTCAGACCTGATTCGATTTGAAAGAAGAATTAAGGCTGTATTCTAGAAGAATATCTATCAAATGTAAGCCATTTGCACTTCTAAACAAAATAAATCAATCTCCTAGAGAAAGATTTGTCAAAATGAGCCATTTGCGCTCCATAGATGAAGCAATCTCTAGATATCGGATAATTTCTGGTCTTACATTATTATTGAAAGATGGATTTTTTTGGTTTTCTAGTATTATTGCTCGATGGATTTTTTGGTCTTCCATTATTGTTGCTAGATGGATTTTTGGTCTTTTATTATTACTGCTAAATGGATTTTCTGGTCTTCTACCGTCGGATGGTTTCTAGTCCTTTATTCACACTATAAACAGAATGGTTCTCAGGACTCCTATTCAAATTATTATCAGAAGGATTTTCTGACAGTGAAGCTTCATTAAATTTTCTCTTGATCTTTTAAATTTAGAATAAAATCCAAATTTCTTATCAAACGAGAATCTTTGAAACAAGCTATCAGAATCTATAAAGAGGCAAATTTTTACAACAAGTTCAAAACTAATGGTCTTCATACTAACTGAAATGTTGAATTCTCAATGCTCAAAATACAGAAAAGTAAGATATTAATCGTCAACCAATTTCAAATAAGGACCAGTGTTCAATCCACGGCTACATAACATGTTAAGGCACTAAATAGAATATATAAAATCTCGAAAGGAAAAGGTACATACGATGCATTTGAGGTAACATTCATTTGAATAAAAATCTATTTACAATCGATATATCATACACAAAGTTACATGTACAAGAGAATATATTTAAAGCAATTATTCATTAAGGAATAAGGCTCTATGCCATCTTGTTCAAATCTTCAACAACCGACGAAGATTTAATAATGTGGCGAATAGCCACATTCAAAAGCTCATTAAGTTTCTTCTTTTTTATCCGAATTACATCCTCGTTTCTAACTGAATCAATTTAATTTTTCATTCCATGTTAGAGAGTCTTATTATCTCCACTTAAAATTTGAACTGTACCCATTAGTTCTTTAATATCTTACTTGAGAGTATGTTTCTCGTGCTCATGCCTTTCAACTTGACCTTCATAATCATCAAGACATTGAGAGACCTTTTCAACCCATTTCTTGTTGAATATATGCATGCATTCAGACATAACCACTCTACCCCATTTGAAAATTTCATCATTGCTTAAACCAGAAGGTAGGTTGAACAGAGTAGGAAATTCTTTTTTAGCTATGGATTGAAATCTTGTCGTCCTCACTAAAGTAGGAGTAGGAAGTTTAGAATAGACTCCGCTCACAATAAATTCCAAAGATTAACAGGATACTTGACTCTTCATTAAGTCCACTTCAAGATCATTTATCCGTTGATGTAATCTAGCTATTATGCATCAACCCGCACTAAGAGCCCAGGTCCAAAGGACAAGTCTATCTTTTCTTTCAATTCCTGAAATTCTTAGTTCTTCTCGATAATTTGATTCTCGAAGCTGGAGGTCATTTCTTTATAGTTGCTAAATGTTGATTTTAATTTATAATATTTTTTATGCCAATCTTGCATAACTAGGTTATTCGGGAACCATAAAGCTAAAGCGTCCTTAGAAGACCACCTCTTTTCAATATCAGCCATCAATTTATCTTTAATATCATGCACTTGAAAAAGAAAATCTATGGTACCAGATTCAAGCTTTAGCTGAATTTCCAATTCAAAATAAATAAAGCAAAAATTCATAGACGGAAAGTAATCTCTTTTATTTATAATAACTAAAGATCTACAAATGATAATGAGATTCAAATTATATTATAAATCCATTTTTTTTGAATATTCAGCTAACTTTTAAAAATGTGTAATAGCAGTTTTAGCCTTTTCAAATGACATAATAGATAGGATAAGAGTATAATCTAAAAAAAGCTTTTATCCCTTCTTGGGTATTAATCGAAGGAATCGATGATAGTCCCACACCTCGACTAGAAAGTTAGCATGATCACATATCAATTTGGCGTGATAGTTTGAATTTCACTAAGTAGCTTATCCTTCTCATCGCCCAAGAAATCAAAGAAAAAATGATGAAATCGCATGTAAACTTCTTGTAGATCTCTAAGAAAGCAGTGTTTCGCTAATTGAGACATTCTGAGAGTTAAAGATTTGTCTTTAAAATCCTTCTTTAACTTGATAAATTTACTCAAGAGTTCCAAGGGAATAGGGCCACTGGCGATTTTCTTAATCTGTACAACATGTTAAAATTAGACTAATAATAAAGAAGCAAAAACAGTAATTTTTACAAGCTACTTGAATTACATATTATAATTATAAAATCATTCAGGTTCGTACAATATTGATTTCTTATAAATTCGGAGATAAATCTCTTCTTATTTACTTAATCTTTTTGGAAGGAAAAGTATTTGGAGTAAGAGAAATGCTAGCAATCCTAGGTACGTTCCAATAAGCTCTAGGACGAGGGTCATTTCCACGTTTGTCCAAGTATCTTTTATGAAGGTGTCTAATTAAACCCCCACTATTTTTGCCTAAGTAAGAGAAGTCAACAAACTTGCCCTAGAATAAACTTTGTAGAGGAACTCCACCAAAGCGTCTTTACTATCAATCAACATCCAAAAGAGAGTCATCAACTCGATGTTCTCTCTCGTAATTCTATCCTGATGAAGACGAGCTCTTTTCAAGCAAGGAGTGGCCCACTTCTCCTTAAAAAGCTGTAACCATGCAGCATCACCAGAAAAGCGTTTATATTTGTTTGACAAGTCATTATACACCTTAAATTGCCTTTCAAGTTTCCTATGTAGTTTTTTCTCCTTATCCACGCTCTTTTTATAAAGAATCTTGTAATGTTGTTTTTTCCTTAACTAAAACAGTAAGATTATCAATTACTAGCTAAGCATATAGCCTTAGACGTTTAAATGACAGCTCCATACCTGAGAGGCTGGAACTTAAGATATGGGAGTCTTAGTTTTCCCTTTGGTTGATGACTGGAGGGAATGCCATCTTTTGAAGCAGAATCTTTCCTTGTAATATCTTGTGGGTCAGGGAGTTTGGAATAGCCTGCATCATGAGCAGGCGAGTCTAAGTTAGGATCGCATGTTCCCTCTTTCCCATCTTATGGTCCTTTAGGACCCATTCTATCACCATCATTGCCACCATCATCATCATCATGATTATCATTATCCTCTTCTCTATCAGATTTGGTCTCTTCACCAATTGGAGGGTTACTTAGCCATTTTTACGTTATCGACCTCTTCCTCGACATGGAGTTCTCTTTGAAGAGTATCTTTGACCTTCCTCATCCTAAAGACTGAACTTTCTTTTGAACTTTTCAATCCAATCCGGAAGGGATGGGAAGTCTAAGTCCGAGCATATTCAAAGGTTGTCAGCATATGCCATAAACAAATCATCTTCGTAGCACTTCTCAATTATTTTTGGAAGTGCGTTATCAATGAAAGAGGCAGCTTTCTTCTTAGCGTCGCTGATAACACTATTCGAGTAGGCCAAGATCTTAGTTTTCCTTCATAGCATGACATCCAAAGATTTGTTCTTATTAGCTTAATCGCCTTTTTTTGTTGGCAATCTCCAAAGCTGCTTTATGCTCGGATTTCTCTTTATTGACCTTCTCGAGACCTACGTTTGATGCCTTCACCTCCTTCTCTAGCAATTTTTTATTATCTTTCTCCTCATTGAGCAAGGAGATGATCTCTTTTTAAGTAACAGCTATATCTCTTGCTGATGCAATATTAATTATTCTATGATTAAACGAAGAGATATGTCTTTTGAGCTTGACTACTTTGTTAGAAGGCCCTTGAGAACCCTTTTTAAGGAGAAACATGTTCTTTCCCACCTAGAATATATAACAAGTTTATGTCAAGACAAGATTTAAGGAGCTAAAGAAGATTAGCCAAATGATGGGAAACATATACCACTAAAAGCTGCTTAAGAACAATGAAGAGATGTCCTTGGAATAAACCGATGGTTGCAATGACCCGATAAAAGTAATAAAAGGACATCGAATGACTAATTGAACCAGATCATCAAAATTGGCTATAGGAAACTGGACCTGGGCTCCAGAAGAAGAGGATCCTTTGGAGGAGGAGACAGCCCAAGATCAGCATACAAATGACTTAGAGCTACATGAGAAGGTGAAAGAGTAATTTTGAGGAGGCGATCTGTGGAGTGAGCCATCTCAGTCGATTCTTGAGCTCTATGCCCAAGAGATTCCAAATTTACTATCTTAGAAATCGAATCAATGTTGAAATATTCCTCCTCGTCCACAATAATCGGGGTGAAATACCCCATAAGCTTGTGCCTTTTTGCTTGGGGAAGGAGGTGGAATATCAGCAATAACATCTTCACTCGCATTCTTCTCTAACGCTTCAATTGCTCTAGTAACAAAATCCTTCATAGAATTAGGCTTACTGAACTAAGAAAGTGCAGGTACTTCATCTTTATTCTTAATTGTCTTGGAAGCATAATCTTCAACTTCTTTTTCTTTAGAAGCGACAACAAGTGCAAACAAGATTAAAACCAAGAAAATAAATTTATAGAACAAAGACATTAAGTATTCCATATTGGCCATATCAAAAGCTCGCTAGAAGGTTCAATTTGAACTAGAGAATTAGCAGAAAAAGATTGTGGCTTGCGCATTACTAAAATCATTTTCCTTGAGAATTGCCTTTAATCATTGGAGGTTCTTCTAAGATTTTGTGATGATCAAAGATTATAAAGTAATGAAGGAGATTAACATGTGATAGCAACATAAGCCTATTGCCTATAGTTTTAGATGCTTGAGTTAAAGCTTTGAAATTTTTTTTGGTAGAACACTTAGTTGCTTACGAGCAGGATCTGAAAGAAAGCATTCATTAGAAAAGGATGACAGATAAGTGAGAAACAAGGGAAAAAAAACTTACCAACGATAGAGAAAGTTCCCTAATGTTGGAATAACACGTAACGTAGAAGAATTGCATCTCCCATTCCTTCTCTTATTGATAGTGTTAGTTATTAGGATTTTCGAAAAGGGATGAATGCAGTATAATGTATTATCCTGTTGATCATCAGTTCTTGTAGGGCCTACTATAGAATGGAGGATTTTAGCATTAAAAGAATGAAGTCCAATTTCCCGACCAAGGACTTCTAGGCACATCAGGTAAGCATGTGCATTTGGAGCAAAATGGATTAGAGTTATGTTTGAATGCTCCAAATATCTCCAAAAAAAGTCGGGAAAGGGAAGGTATCCCTTATGCCATTTGTGGATTAGGGTAAAAAAGAAATACCGTTCTGGTGGGTTATTGATGCTACCAATGGGACCGATTGGAATAGCTTTAATACAGTATTCCAAATCGACTCAAGATAGAATCAACCTCATCCTGTGTAGTGATATATAACGGATCCGAGAGATGATCCCCTTTATTATCAGTAGAGGGAGAAACTTGGGAAATGTGCTAGTTGTTTGGTTTGATATCTTGCCTGTCTTTTGGCCTTCCATCTACCTGCTAGGTGATATTAATCCAAATTAGAGAAATGCCAATGCTTGTCATAAAGATATATTATTATATGCTAAGTCAAAATGCATATAAATGATTTATTTAACATCTATTCTATTACATCAAAATATTAAAAGTTCAATGTCTAACTTAACATCCGCAATAAATCATTGTGAATAGTTAATGTTCATCGATTAAAAGTGCGCAAGTAAATGCTAGACTTATAATAAGAAGATGAATCTATGGGAATTTTCATGAAACTTGAAAAGAGTTAACTTTAAAGTACCCTAAGTACAATGTTATACCTGTAAACCCATGTTGAATGCGTAAATTAATGTCAAAGGTCACATTAGTTATCACTATAAAACTATAATGTGCACCGTGACTACAAGTAACGCCAAAATGGTAAAATAACTGGCATTACTAAGTAATGTCGACATAATTCGAAAATGCTTTATAAAAGTGTTAGATAAATAAGTAACCGAAAAAATTAATACAATAACCATGTCGTGTATCATCTGTATAAGAATGTAGGAGATAATCACCTTAGGGTATCAACGTCATACCCTAACCCCATAAATCGCTATTGAATCTGAACGGCAATTCTTTCACTTATTGTCAAAATTATGTATGATGCACCATAGATGATAACCAACATAAACTCTTTTACGACAGCGATTACATCACGAGACTGCTATGTCACATAAAGCTTGAGTCCTAATGCAAAAAACCAGTAGTTATAAATAAAAAATAATGTTTTTAAGGTTGATGAATTCACACAATAACCCCTTAAGTTAAGAACGAATAATAGATGCAACAACAATCTTAGCTAACATTGCACCTTTAAATACTGACCATATAAGAGAATTACGCCATATACTTTCAAAACTTCGAGATTGATTATTGAAGGGACAAATAAGGTTAAATTAATCAATATCAAATATCATGTTGATATTATAAGGCATCAATATCATAATTAAATAGAGTGAAATCGGGTTCCAGGTCTAGTAATCTATCTACTTTATCCTCAAATTAGAAGCTCTCAGGCAAATAAATCAAAATCACCTGATTCACCTATTAAGATTCTCCATCGATGTAACAAACCAAAGATAAGCATAGTGAATTGTTAATTTAACCAGAAATATAAAAATTAACCATCCCTATTGGATATCAAAATCTAAGTATTGACTAGAACCCAAAAATCTCCAAATTAGGCCTTAACAGCTATTCGAATCTAAAACTATTTCATCGATTAAGATATGTACCTTGATTTTGTGAGAGATTGAATTTTGCAATTGATTTGATGGATTTAAATTTTATTTTGTTGAGCTTTTAAATTGCAAGTAAAAGAGGAACAATGGAAAAGCTCTAGTACTTATAAGAGGAAGAAGGTAAACGAATGACGTTGGACGAAATTTAAATGTACGGATAGACCAAACAAGAATACCAATTGGAGGAAAAATGCCAATGCCGAAGAAATTGGCTTGAAAAGTCAATGCTATCTTTATACTTAGGGAGGGGGCCAATTGTTACTACCAATGTTAACGCCGAAGGTATGCGGCAAGGCGAGACTATCATAACTCTACATCAACAAGTGGTTTTGAAAGAATGTGGGTGGTGTGTTATCAAAGCCAATGCCGAAAGCTAATAAAACCACCATGCGTCAATAAAAAGTTAATTGACAATGTCACATATTATCAATAAAGTAGGAAAATGGATCAACGTCAAAGATATACAATGCCGCATACCATCTGTGGAATTGAATGATTAGTGACGGGACTCTTGTATCGCCAAATAATGCCGGATGGGATCTATACCGTATACATTCAATACCGTATGCCATCTGCGTTATGACAGCGTGTTCTATGTCACATCTCACTGATGCTATATTCTATCAATGCCACCATTCACATATGAAGAAAGACTGGATATTGTAACACATTAATATCGCTCTTTATCGATGTCACTCATCATTGATACCACATATGGCCAATGTTGCATGGTTAAATGATGCCACAACTGAAGTGATGTCAACTGGATCAATGTCATAAATCATTAATGTCAGCTACATCTTGATGCCATAAATTTTTGATGTCGTAAACTAGCAATGTCATAAGGAGATTAAGGCTGCAAATGAACAATGTCGACAATGTATGATGTTGCGGCTATTTGATGCCATAGGTTAATGATGGCGCAGGCTATTCAATGCTGCAAGTTTATCAATGCCAAGAATTATCAATACCCATAGAGGCTACCAGGTCGATGGCACTACTTAATGACAATGCCGCTTCATACTGTTGCGCAGTGTCAATTTTGCTTGATACTAATGTCGCTTCAAATTGATGAATGCCTTTAATATTGGGACGAGGCGAAAGCTATATTGTGCACCTAGGAACGTCAAAGGTCATCTTTGGTCGAGGCCTAGCGCCGTATGCCATTGACATTACCAATGATCATGCATGCCAAAGTCAAGATTTATTGCCGCACTTCCACCTTTATAAATACGGACCTAAGGTATGGAAGAAGAGGGAATGATTCTTGCCTCATTTCTTACATTTAAAATTTGTAACCCCAAATCGATTTGGGGATTTTAGAACTGATTGTAACATTCAAACTTTTGCACATAGGACTGGTACATTCAACAAATACATAGTTTACTAATGAAGAAGGCTTGGATTATGGCTTTCTTTCGAGTTCTAAAACATTTTTGATTCTTACACATGAAGAAAGCTTGAACATGTGTAAGACTTTCATAGATTTGATATGGAGCATATTCCTTCCTAGCAACTTAGCCTAGGATTTCTTCAAATTGATGAACGCCTTCGTTATTGGACGAGGTCGAAGCTTTATTATGCACCCAAGAAGGTCAAAGGTCATCTTTGGTCAAGGCCTAGTGCCATGTGCCATTGACATTGCCGACTATCATGCGTGCCAAAGTAAAGTTGTATTGCCGCACTTCCACCTCAATAAATACGGACCTAGTGTGACGACCCGGAATTTTTAAGAATTTAAAATCGGAATATTTAATTGATGTTAAGTATTCAATAGAGTAATTTTAACTTGAATAATGAATAATACAATTTATTTGATAATTAAATAATTGAATTATTAAATTTAAATAAGTGAAGTTGAGTAAAATGTTGAATCTGGAATTTTAAGCCTGTTGAAATAATTCGAAGGCTTGTAAAATTTATATTGATAACACTGAAAATAATACAAGTTGTAAAATTGAAATTAACAGTGTTATAATTCAGTTTTGAAAATTTGATCGCTTAAATTGAATTTAAAAATAGCCTTCCGAGGCGCAGTCTCGGAATTCGACGAAACTAGTTCCTTTGGGTCCGTAATATTGAATTATTATCGGATTTCAAATTTCGTAGTGATCGAAGTTGTTGTGTGAGCGTACGATATATAAACGCGCTGAAATTTATATCGAAATTTAATATTATACTGGGTCCAAAAAGCTATCTTCTCCATACGATCGAATTTGGACTCGAAACCTTTTCCAGTGCGTTCGAAATAGGGGTATAACATTGTGAACGCCCAGTGGCATGCCTCAATACGAGGTCAGAATTTTTGATTGCATAACGAGACGAGTTTAATTTAGGGTTATTACAATATGTGATATTTTGATAGAAAGAAAATATAATAATAAAATTTAATAGCAAGTCAACACTGTCCATCAGCCGACCTACACTGCTCTAGCCAACCTATATTCTATAACGAGCAGCCTTGTTCGATGTAATCGCGTACGTCTCCTTCTTTCCAGTTCAAAGTACTCAAATACCTCTCTCCTTTATTATTCTTTTTCGAATCGTGACCAAAAATCCTCCTTTACCTCACGTTAAAAATCCCAATTGAAATAGAATCGCATCTCCTTAAAATCGAATAAATTCATGAAATATGGCGGCTTCCTCCTTTACCTTCCCTGCCGATTCGATTTGCATTGGGAATCGAGTGCGTGTGAATTGGAGGGCTCGAGTTTGAGGCCGTGTGATAATGGTAGCGGATCCCGAGGGCAGAAGAGAATTTACATGTAACCTGAGTGTCGATCTGGAAGGCAATCGAAGAGTGCGGCATCTGGTTTTGAACTCGACAGTTCGAAGTCAAATCGAACTCGTCGTTCTTTTGGGTTCATGGCGAATCGAGTTCTAGTGGAAGCTTGCGAGATGGTTGTTGCAAGGCTAACATGCGAGCAGGGTCCTGTGGGAGGTGGTCGCGATCCAGATCGGTCAGGGGCTGATGTTGAGTTTGGTAGGGAGGTTCGCAGAGGTAATCGTGAACATGGAAGCCAACCTGGTGGCAGTAGCAGCACGAGACGGGGGTCGCGATCATGGTGAGGTTATTTATCGATTGTTTTTTTTCAATTTAAAAGAAAAATAAAACGTGTTGACAATAAAATTTTATATAAATACACATAGAAATTTTATAACAATGTCAGTAGATTAGTTTTAAGTTATTTTAGATGCAAAAAATAATTTATTTAAAAGAAATTTTGTTCTAAAACAATATATACGTATTTTCGCCCTTTAAGTTAAACTTTGAATAAATGAAGATAAAATTTGTTTAAGTAGTTTAAAATTATTTAGACACCAAAAATATTTTTTTATTTAGGGAAGAAGATAATAAAGATCAAGGGCACGTTTTAAAAGTACTAGTTTATTTTAAATAGTGGATTTAATGATTTAATTGTAAAATTAACTAAGTTAATTTATTTTAGTTACCAAATTTATTTTAAAAGGAAATTAGTTAAAACCAGATTATTTATTAAAATTAAATTAGTTTGTTAGTTAACTGAGTGATAATTAATTGTTGGATCGATTCAAGTATTAATAAACTGTATAAAATGTTATACAAGGTTAAATTCTGAAAGAAATCAAGCCGGTGTGGATTGGATTACTAATCTTTGGTCAAAGGTGAGTTAATCTCACTCAGCTGAATTTAGATTTAAATTTAAATGATTAAATTTAAATAATTGTTTGAAATGGTAGAATTGATTTATGTGCTGTAATGTGGTATATATTTGGAATTGGCATTTTATATTGTGCTAACGTCTGTGGATGCAGGGGAAAACAGGTTGGAGGGATCCAACTGGACCCCTCAACTTTATTTAATTATTTAATATTCTCTGTTCTGAATATTTGATACTCTGTAATGAATTATGTGGAAATATTGAATGCTATGGCTTGATTGTTATAATCGGGCAATAATGAATTACCAAATATATAATTTGAGTTTGGGAATGAAAATAAAAGAAGTGAAGTTGTAAGTAAAATAATTATAGAAAAGTTGAATAAATTTATGAATGAACTAGAAAGGAAATAAAGTGACTTTAAAATTTTAATAAATAAATCTTGAGTATGGGAAGGAAAAATTTAAATAAACAGAAAGTCAATGAAACTTAAACTTCAATGTTATTGTTAAAAGAACAAAACATTTATTTTAAATTTAGGATTTAAATTATTTAAGTAGAATAAAGAAGAAATTGGGAGTAACCTGAAATTTGTATATTTCAGCTAAAGGATTTAAAAATCAAACTGATAATAATAATAAAGTCCATAATTAATGAATTTGAAATGAACTGATTAAGTAAAGAAATTTATTTCAAATTGAATAAATTGGGAATCAATTTGGAAAAAAATGATTTAAGTGATTAAATTCTCTCTGGATAACCAAGTACGTTTTCAAAGTGAATTTTTAAATATAAGTTGAAGTTTTAAAATTGTTTTAAAAGGGCAAGTTATGGAAAATTTATTATTTCTAATATTTAAATTCTAAAGTAAGTATTTCCTTTTAATCTATTATAGCAATAATTATTTAAAGAGTGACGTTATATTTGTTTTATGAGGTGAAAACCTAGTTTAATATTTTATAAAGTAACCTATTTTCAAATATTTATATAGTATGTATTTTTAACCAACTATTAATGTAGTTTTAATTTAAATGTTTTAAAAGTATATATTTCAAAGTAAAGTGTTTTAATTTTTTTTTAAAAAAAATCTAGTTTTGTGCTTGGTAACTTCAGTGGAGATGGAAAATATTTGGGAATGTTATTCTGAAAAGAAAGATGGTTTTGAAACCGTTTTCAAAGGATTGAAAATAGAAATATATCTTGTGAAGATATTTTTGAGGTTAATAAATAATCTGGGAAATTATTTATTGTTGGATGGTTGTTTGTGAATATTAATTGATAGTTAAATAACCGACTATCAATATTAGCCAAATGCGTTGATCGTTTCGAAGAGACCGGGATTGAGATTTATTTCTCGAAAACCACTTCGATCCGGTTTGTACGTTTTCGTGAAAAACGATTTTGGATTTGAAGATGGAGCAGTGAAGTGCAAGGGCTAGTCGCTTCTAATCCTGAGGATATTTCCAAAATGGATGTTGTAGGAATAGTGCCTTCGGTTTCGTTCAAACCCGGGACGGACTTGCATGGATGAATGCTTGCGAAACATCGTCAGGTGGATGATGGGCATTCTAAGTGATATATTCTAAAAAGGTAACGCTCAGCCTCAAGCCTCATCAAATGGGAATGGCTGAAAATCAGGGGTTATGCAGCAAGGCTTCGTGGCTGGCCCCCATTGGAGGGTGAGGTCATCCCTGTCTAGATGTCCCTTTTATTTCGGCTTAGTGGGCGGTTGCTGATCCCAACCGCGGGGTGATCTTGCTCGGGACTGTCCAGTAAGGGATGGTTCCGGTCTTGTGTTGCAGGGGAGTTAGGGTGGCTCATCGGTATGCTGATCTAGACCAGGTACTGTGACAGGTGGTACCCCAGTGCCTAGCCATTAGTTGGAATCCATTTTCCCTACGTGCCCGTACGGTTTTGATTGTGCCCAACTATTGCTGAAACGTGAGATGCAAGCATTTCAGCTAGATTATATTTTACTTTCTGTAGACACTATTATAATATCAGAGAATTTAATAAAAATGTTTTAGCTATCGTAAGGTAAAAGCCCGACATGTTTATTTGTGGCGTGGTCTTACGAGATGCTTTTGTTTTCAAAGGATTTTTGCAACTTTAATAATCAATTGAGTGTGATTTTCTCACGCTGGTATTCCAGACTGACTCGGGTGTTATTTAACTGCAATGCTCAGGTCAGACCGAGTAATATAGGATACAGGATATGATGCTATGGAGCTCAGGAGACGAGCAGGATGTCGATACGTACTCCCATACTTGTATATATATATATATATATATATATATATATATATATATATATACATATTCCGCTGTGTTGAGTTGTTGAGTATCCTTTTGTATATTATTGATGTTGAGCTGTGATTGGTGTACTCTGATGATGTAATATATGTAAACAGATATATTTGATTTTGAGTAAAGATTATTTACTATCTATTATATTTTATTCCGCTGCGATGGTTAGATTTTGATGTTGTTTTCTATTTCTCTTTTTCTACCTCTTCTTCTTTGAACCAAAATGGTTCGTATTTCTGTGCAACTTGAGTTGATTGTTGTAGAATAGTGTTGACTCAAGGGATACGGATTTGCAGGTCGTTTCACCTGGGGTATGGGAGAAGGGGGAATGATTCTTGCCTCATTTCTTACATTTTAAACTTGGTAAACCTAAATCGATTTGGGGATTATATAATAGGTTGTAACATTCAAATGTTTGCATATAGGATCTTGTACATTTAAGAATTGCATAGTATATGAATGAAGAAGAATTGAATTATGGCTTGCTTTCGATTTCAAAGTATTTGTGATTATTACATCATAACTCACTTCGAATTCAAGAAGCACCCATAATCTCGAATTTGAAGGCTCTATTTTTAACTATTACATTGCATGTGATAGACCTTGATATTGAACATGTGAAAGACTTTCATGGATTCAATATGGAGCATATGCCTCCTAGCTACTTATCCTAGGATTGCTTTAGCCCAAACAAATTCACCTTCCATATACCTTTAGGGCTAACAAAGAAATTCGTTAACAGATATGCGTAGTTGCAACGTCTATCTAAGCGTCTATCCAAAGTATATGCGCAATTACTACATTGGAATTTTTCCATTCTTCCTATCATATTCCTATTATTTTTCTATATTATTTCAACTAGATTACTAATCCTATATGTCTATACATATATGTATTCCTAGTGTTATTTTTATCAAAAAATTTTGGACTTTCTTACAATTCTATTTTCTATACCCCATTTGAGTCAAGTACCATTTTCATTTATCCACCCTTTAAAAATAATTTTAAAATGGAAATTCCAAACTTACCAGTATGAAAAATCATCGACCCCAACCTATGCTTTATTTTACATTTATTTTAAATACAAAATATTCCTTTATCAAAAAATTTAAAACCGGATGAGTGCTCTTCTCGCAATATGACAACTCTTCCATAAAAAACTCCTTAAACCAAAACATTTTGACTCAACCAGTTTTAAACTAAGAATTTGAAGAATGAAAACCTTTTTTTAATAAAAACCCACAAATTAGAAACTTTTGACTCGGTAAAGTTTCAAATTATGAATTTCAAATTTTCCTTGCTTTTTCAAAAAACTTCCCAATAAATCCTTTGAAAAACCCATTCAAAAAATTTCTAGAAATTCTCAGAATTTTTTTTCTCAAATCATTTCACATGGGATAGGATTTACAAATAAGCTATTATTGCCATATCTTTAGGACACTCCTTCTTTCCCACTCATCGTTAACCCATCTCCATTAAAAATTCAGCTTATCTTCTTGTGGCAATTAGTGTACACCTTCTTATGGGAACTTTCTCCACTCTTTCTTCATACCTTGCTTCTAAATGCTTGCAAGATACAGGTTCTTATTTTCCATTTGTATAGATGAAATGTGCATCTTCAATCGGTAATCCATCAAAATCTACAATCATAATGTAGTCCAGGTCCAACAAAGGAGTCAAATATCATCTAGCGTCCAAGATTCTTCTATATGTTGTGCTCATGCTCTTCTTGGTATGCTCCTTATGATACAAATAAATTTAATTCTATTTATTTTTCTAACCCTATTTTCCTCACCCATCCTTTTGGAATATGGTTTCAACTACTTCTATAATCAAAATTTATAGAGTTAGGTGGTAAAAATACAAGACCATTCTCTAAAAGTATCCTAACCCTATGATCAAATAACCTAAGCTCTGATTTCAAATATAACAGCTCACAACTTAACGGGACTGAATTTCGATTATATTGAAAATCAAGTCCATTGGGGCGCAGATCGTTGGTTTTGGTAACCTATAATAAACAAAAGTATATCAAAGTGTGATCAATATAAACCCACAACGGAATTGAAAAATATTACATAATATATATGTATTGACTAAGGCTACTATCTTGGAATAACATTCCTTGGATATTTAATTGTCCTGTCAGTGCCGAGCATGAATAAGAAAACTTCACCATCCACCGTTCCCATCTTGCTCCAGTATCCAGTCTTTCTAAATCTAACATGTGGGTTGTTATAATATGTCTAACCTAACCTTCTCTAAGGTATAACTATATAAGTATACGCCTATCTGCATATATGTCTAACTGTTTCACTATCCAAAAGCCTGGCCACTTAATATTTCTTAAATAGGGAGGAGGCGGACCCAATAATGACTACTTAATACCTTAGTCTCGAAGCGGGCCCTCCGCAACATAATCGCCAGTCAATCGGTCCTAGCTACAAAGATCGATGACACCTAGATACAACTTCATAATAATTGCTATATTACTAACATATCTCGATTCTAAAATTTACCCTCAATTATGGGACAAAGTCCCTTCCTAGTCCCATGCAACTACCGCCAACCATGGCCTAACAATGTAAGAGATAATACCCAAGCAACTTAATACCTTTTAAGTTGGAACTAGATAGACTTTAATTGTTAATACCAACATTTTAGGTAGGTCTCCATTATTTAATACCTATCCCAAGGCGAACTCCTCTCACTTACTATCTAGCTGACATCGAACGAAATCTCATCAGGGCACTTAATGCTTCTTTGTGGGAGAGGTAGATCTAATAATGCTACATAATAACTTAAATCTGAAGCCGACTCTTCTTGAGATATCCACTACCATGCTTAATCGCTAACACCAACCATATAATACTTTCTAAATGGGGAGGAGGTGGACCCTATAATAGCTACTTAATACCTCCATCCCAGAAGCAGGTCGTATGCATATACCTTCCCCATGGGTCTTATAGTTAAAGACATCCACATCAGTAGGAAGTATACACAACTGTTGGTAGCCTCTAGGTAAAGGGCAGGCTTCTATATGTAACTCTACCGACCTCACATCCCAAACCACTAAACAGAACCAATCACCCAAAGCCTAAGTGTTTGGCTAAGCCCATTAATTCACGCTTGGCCTAATGTATAATTGAAGCTATATAACTTCCTACTAGAAAATTATATCGCCTTCCATGTATATTTAATAGTATTAAAACTCATTCACCATGTAATTATTCCTAATTTGTAAGCTTTGTCTTTAGTTTCCTTGTAACGTCTAATAAATGTCTATTGCTGGTAATAGTTAGTCATTTATGTCAAAATTGGATAATCTCTAATCAATCCTCATTTAATTCATTTAATCTATTTTCCACTTCAAAATCCATATATTATGCATATTTGGTTTTTCTATAAATGTTGTATTTAAATTCCTTAACCAGTCCTCATTTAATTCCCTTTTAACTCTCAATTAATTACAAATTTTTGCCCATTAAATATGTAATTAACATCCATAAATCCCAGTCCTATAATTACTATGCTTGTTAATAACTAATACGAAAATCATTGTAAGTATGCTATTTATATTTTTATTTTTGAACTTTAAGCATGGTTATACATGTTTATTTATTTATAATTTTAAGCATTAATTTCTAAACTAGAACATTCCTTTCCACGTTTTAATTTCAGAACCACCTTTTCAAAAATGATTACCATTATAACTTTTCATAAATTAACCAAAAGTAAGATATTTGCTTTTGAAATTATAAGGAATGGTTCCTTTTCTTTTATTAAAATAGATAGTGCAAACTACGAAGAAGGGTATCCATATCTTACACATCTTTTTCCCATTTTTGGTATATCCTTTATTAATTCAAACGATGTTCTTCTATACATATTTTGGAATTGGATAATTTATGAAAATTACATGGAACCGGCTCTGAATAAAACAAAATATAGAAATTCACATTCTGAGTCAACTAGGGCAACCTAATTTACAAAACAATTATAGATATGGAATAAACAAATATTTTACAATAATAAATATTTAGAACTGAATTTAAGTTCCCAGAATAGGTTGCACATACAATTTATACTCCAATTACCAATTTTATTGAATGTGTAGGCGATAATCCTATACATTTGTTTTAAGCCTACAATTCATCAAATCTTATTTAGGCATAATAATTGAATAAAATCTAACGATATAAATTTCAATGTTATAAATAAATTATATAATTTCCCACTCGCCTTTTTTAAGATTTCCAAATCTCCAAATTTGAACTCATTCCTTTACTTTAATCCTTTTCCTTTCTAATCTAAAAGAATATATATCATAAGGCATATACATGCTATTAGAATTACAAATCTGAAAAGAGATTTGGGTTAAGGGGAATATAGATTTATAATTATAAAAATTACCTTTTTCTATAGTATTAATTTGCTCTTTCTCTTCTTCTCTTTTATTTCATACCCTTCTCTATTATATATTTATATATAATATTTTATAATTTTTAGAATAAGTGGAAAAGTAAAAATGGCAGAGCTTCGCTGCTTGGATAAGAAAATATGATAAGGGAGTGAGAGGTTAGGCCTTTATGTATAGGCACACGAATTAGTCGTAATCCTTAGAACAGAATAATTAAATCCATTCCATTAGCCAAGGTTCAAACCTTAGGTGCCATGTTCGAACCGATCAACTACTCCCTATAGGTGGTCAATTGGCCCAAGGAGAGGGTCGACTGGTGAGGTCTCATATTTAATGTTATTTGTTTCCTTTTTAATTTTTAATTATTTTTGCTCTAAAAAATTCAAACGCTAATAACGTTTTCGTTTGAGCTCCCATCGCAAAACTTCAAATATGAAAGTTTGCTTAGAAAAATGCCACGAATATAATGGTGAAATTTTCATGGTCATATTTCATTATGTGCTAAAATTCCAATTTTGGAGCTGTATTTATTATTTATTGTTAATTTTATAGGATGTTACATATACCATGATTTTTTATGCATCCGGCATTGAATCGCGAGGGTATTTCATAAGAAATACATTATTCCATAAGTAGATATTGCTAAATAAAATATATTAAGGATATAAACCTTTAACGCAAGAATTGTCCTCGACCATTTATATATTAATATACTACCTGCATACTCTCTAGTTGTTGAGAAAACTCAAGCTATAGACGTTATATTTAGTTTTATTAATATATATTAGACGAAGTAGGATAACTATATATATTTGTTGAGCAAACTCAAGATATATATACCATAATTAGGCCATCACAAAATGTAGGTGCAAATGAATAATCTCTTTTGATTTGTTGAGTAAACTCTAGGTCGAAATGAGATTAGGACAAGGAATCATGGGTTATGGATAATATATGATACAAATGATAAAGTATTATCCATCATTTGTGGGCTTATGACTTGTCGAGAAAACTCAAGATTAGAATCCTAAGATAGAAGAGTCCTAAAACCTACTAGTGAAGCCGAAAGACTTCTATGTTTTGTCTTTGGGTTTGGAGCAATATAAAATACTAGTAGGAGCCTTATTATAAAAATGAAATGGTAACATTTACCCGTTCTAAAATTGTAAAAGCATTTACTATGTATAAATTTATAATAACATTGATCAACTTAGGCAATTAATATAATTGATAAAATGTTTATCAATTAAGATATATAAAAAAAATGAATTAATGATTGACAAACAAAAATATAGAATATACTTACAAATAAATTTTTGCATGTTGATCCATGCAAGTGCCTAATTATACAACTACTAAATACATTTCTGACTTGGTTGATTGCATGTTTATTTTTCCAAGACCATGTATTGCCTTCTTTGGGTTTCAAATTCTAAAAGCCACCAAAGAATATGGATATTTCGTCTATATACAATCACATATAAATGATATATAGTGAGCAGTCATAATTCATAATGTATGAAACCTCGATGAAATTAATTCATTTGAAATAAGTAAGTAAACCATGGTGTGAGATTGTGTATTCAATATGATTGATTGCAATATGCTCTTTCTATGTTAAATGTAATACTAGACTAAAGGCTAAAATGTGGATCTAAGAATTCGATCATTGAAATGTCAATATGGTCAATTTACGTAAAGTACAATTTATTTAATGTCTGTAAATACTAAGGATAGCCAAATGCACCTTTGTGAAGAGTTCTTTATAATATTGTAGTAAGGATTTCCTTTGAATGGTTTAATCGTTTAGAAAGGAAACCAAATATACAAGAGTAATTGCAACCTAAGCATGGTTGAGATGAAGAGAGTGAATGATAATTTCTACTTTATGAACAAACAATGAAAACTAGAATCGTAAATAATAATAGATACTTAAAATTGGGATGAGAAATATGTTTTCTATTCCAAAATGCATTTTCATCTAGAAAATTGTTATCTATGAGATTTATTCCATTGAGTTCAAGATATTTGATCTAAAAACTCTTAATTATAACTCTTAATTATAAACCAATTATACTAAATGGAACAAATTGTCTATATTAAGTGATTAAATGGAGGTCCGTATTTCATATGCTATTATAGTAATGCTGGAAATAGTGGGAGTATGTTGTATATCACTTATTAATCGCATTAAATTACGGAAATTGATTTTATAGAACATAATAACATTGTTTATGGAATAACAACTATTTTTCAGTATCGACGAGAAAAAATAGACATAGTTTTGTTTCAATACGAGTATTATGAATATTCATTTTATAATAAAACTATAATAGTGGTATTTGAGATGCATTGGAAAAGAAAAAGTATCTAAATTTATTTGTTATTTTTTTGGTATTATAGAATAAGCCATAGCTTTAAGAAATAATTCTTTGATTATATGATTATGAATCATATGAAACTAGTGAATAATATATCAAACAATTAAGGACAAAGCACCCATTTTGTGGGAGCGACATAAGAGTTGATGAACTCTTCATGTTTATGCATATAGATATTTACAATCGTAAGTCTAATAATACCAAAAGATTTCCACATACTTCGTTAAATTCACCAATGAATCATCACAAATGTGAACATGTGTATTCGATACACATGTAGCATGTCTATGATAAGTTCATAGGATATAAAATGAAAGCAAATAAGATAATGTGCAATAGAAAATAAAATGATTTGGTTTGATCAAGTATGTGAGTATATTGCAAAGAGTTCTAAATGTACTCGAAATGAATAAAGATTCAATTTCAAATTTCACTTCTCCCCATGATACATAATGATGTATCAACAAGGACTAATCGAAATTTGTTGAACAAAGTTTGATTAAGTATGAGTGAAGTTGAGTTAACTTCTTTCTACAAGGTAGTGTATTTAAGAGTAGTACACCGTTAAAGAATAGTTTGCAAAATCATATAAGATAAAGGTTTTTATGAAACCCCAATGTCAAAGGCCAAGGAGTTGGCAGGTTGTGAGTGTCGTAAGATTGTATGTAATAATTGTATATGAGGGATCTTATATGAATCAACCAAAAGAATTTTAGGTACGATTGTCATTGGATAACGTATTTATGTTCTGAACTTAATTTCTTAAAACTAAAAACAAATCAATTTTATATGTAAGGCAATACATAAAGTGTTTATGAATACCTATTCCGTTCCACTGAGAAACAATTGTTTTTCAAGAAATACTAAATTCATAATGAAATAATTTCTTTTAGAAATTAGTGGTAGCAAAATAGATATGAATAAGATCCAAGGATAAAACTGACTGTGACAGATGGAATCAAAATAACCAAACCAAAATGAACACGATGCATTAGAATGTCTAATAAATATTCTTGCATATTGAAGAGAAACTAGAGTTTCTTATCAATTCAAGAAAGATTATCCTCAGTTGTCAATTAAACCATTAAGTGTATTAACTCCATGATATAGTATGATGCGCAAATCCGAAGTGGATTCCAAGTACGTTATCAAATATGATTTTGATAGTTATACCTGAATAGATATAATCCATTGGCCATAAATGTGTCTTAAGATCAACACTAATGCAATTGGAATATAATGAGAAACCTTAATAAGAATAACATTTCAATTGTTGAAATTAGCATAATAGATTCGTTATTCAACGTGCGCAAGTTAATTTGGATTTATACAAAACTATTGCTTGATTTGACTTTATGCTTTGGTACGTATGTGTTGAAATGTAAAATTCTAAATAATGATTTAGAATAGATCATTTTCACATAACAACCAAAGTGTCTCGAAGTCAATTGGAGAGATATTGAGTTTGTATGTTTTTTGGATATGATCCAGAAATTATATTAAAGTATCATTAAATAAGCATCAAAATTGAATAAGTATTTTGACAGAAATATTGAATAGTTTTGTTATTTAATACTCGATATTGGATTTGTAAATTATATAATTTATAATAAGTATAAAGGATCTTGGGAATGTCACAGACGATATGTAAAGAAACCATATTAAATATTTAATATGGAACACGTAAGGTGGATTCATCATGTATTGACAATAGAAATTATAATACATGTTGTATTATCTACGATATTGTAATATGCTTATGTATTTGATGCACGAAGAAAATATCAAATTCAAATTAAGACCGCTAATGGCAGTTTAGAAATGTTCCCAAGATTTTATGAATACTAATGAAATATTTACGGAAACAATGAGCTCCTTATGAAGGAGTGTTCAGACATGAACTTCATAAGTGCTATCAAGTATAATATGTCAATATCAAATTTATGTTCAAACCTTAATTAAGAAGCTTTAAGTTGAATATGTTCTTATTACTATCATTATAATCCAGAAGATATACGACATGTCGACATAACCATGATGTTGCATCAACAAGTAATGTCGAAAGCGTGAAAATAAGCTAATGCCAAAAGTATGCAATGTCGCTCCTCATCAACAAAAAATAACAGGCAATGTCATTAGTCATCAATGAAGCTAAGGATATTTAAGGCCATCAATGTCGCATACTGCCTATAGTCAAATGAATGATATCATATCTCATCCAGGAATCAGTGATGTTGAAGAATATTATTGAAAGCCATCAATGTTATAGTGACATGATTTGTCATCCATATCACCCCTTATTGATGCCGCTTATTATCAATACGGCCTGTTATCAATGACACCTATTGTGAATGCTGCTTTTTACCAATGCGACTTATTATCGATACCATCTTTTGTCAATGCCGCTTATTATCAATGCTGCCTATGGTCAATGTCGCCTATTATCAATGCCGCTAAGCCACTTATCATCGATGCCGCTTATCATCGATGCGCCTATTATTAATGCAGCCTATCATCAATGCAGCCTATCATCAATGCCGCCTATTATCGATGCCGCCCATAATCGATGCCACAAATCATCAATGTCATCTCATATCAATGCCAACTCTTATTGATATCATCTCTCAAGCAATGCTTTATCTCTTCAAGATTGCTAATTATCAATGTCGTACCTTAGTGATGGCGCACTTCATCAACCACTAAGGAATAACAAATGTCCTCAATGCAATATTGATGCTAGATGTCATCAATATCCATGAAATTTATCAAAGCGGATTAGATGTTAAGTGTTACTACACAATGCCGTAATCTATCAACATGCAAAAGAATATTGAAATTCATCAAAAACGAAGCATGAAGCCTAGCGCCATTGAAGTGGTCGATGATATAGTAAAATATCCATGTCAAGAGTAATTCATAGTAGCCATGTCGCACTTTTACACCTATACATATGGACCTGAGGGCGCATAGGAATGGCAGATGATTCTTCTCTCAACATCTTACATTTTAAACTTTATAACTACAATCAATTTAGGGATTTTCATCTGCTTATAGCACTTAAACTTTGTACACATATACTTACGTACATTTAACTATTTCATAGCATATGAATAAAGATTTTATTGATAAATGACTTATTTTGAATTCCGAAGCTCTTGTGAATTTTTTAATAGCTTGCTTCGAATTCTAAAACATGCATAGACTCAATTACTATTTGATCAAAAGTGGGATACAATAATTGACTTCAAGATGGCATGGATTTGACATAAATTTGGGCATAGCTTCGACATGAACAATTATGACAACATTATAGTCTTTAGAATACTAAGCCTATTTACCTAAGCCTTTCTCAACCAAGTTTTTCTTTTTTTCCAACTCTTGTTTAGGTCTATAAAGGAAAATCAAGCCTTCACTCAATAAAATTCCTCTTTCCTTGCAACTTTTGGGTATTAGCGAAGAAATTTATCAACATTTTAGTGCTAGAAGGAGGGCTTGAACCTTTGAATCCCATCCTTTTTCTTAAAACTAATTGAGCAAAAATTTTGTCTTATGGAAAAATAAAGAGAACCAAGAAAGATAACATCCCAAATGAAGAAGTTACACAACATACGACTTTGGAGGAAAATATCATCCCACTCTTCAATTCAGAGAATATGGAGGTTGGACAACCTTCGACCCTAACAAAGCTCACAAGCAGTGAGGCCAAGGTTTGGGATTTGATACAGAAACTAATAGATGTGCAAGAACTACTTGAGCAAGTTTTATCTCGAAAAATGACAAAGCTTTGGGAGAAGGGGATAAAGCGGAATCTGTAAGAAAAACCCAAGATGAGGGACCAAAGACATATACTCCAAGATCGCAAAGAAATGAAAGCAATAGGGCCAACATGAATCAACAAAATGAAAATCAAGAAAGTCAAGTAAGAAGGCCCCTTGAACAATTGGATAACTCAATCTCATGTAAAGAGTATAAACCCTACAAGAGAAACTACTATAACGACGAAACCCACCAAAGGGACATACTAAAAAACAAAGGATATGCTTGCCATTAAAAAAAGGAGACCCTTGACCCAAGTATTAATAATAGTTTTCAGAAACCTCCTTTATTAAGGAAATACGGCCTATTAGGATCACATCCCATGTCAAAATTCCTTCATCAAATCATGATGGAACCACCAATCCAGATGATCACCTTTTAGCTTTTGAATGTCAAATGTGTTTGTATAACTGGGGCTGTTCATTGTAGGCTTTCCCCAGTAACTTTTCATGGAGTAGCTGCCAAATGGTATAGGCATTACAGGAAAAGGCTATCTACTCTATGGAGCAATTTTCTAGTGAATTCTCGATGAATTTTTTCATATACAAAGACCCAATTATAGATTCCAACATGTTAGCTAATATCAAGCAAAGGCAAGGAGAATTTCTTAGCGAATACTTAAAGAGATTTAACATAGAAGTGTTAAGGCAGGAAATTTGATCGATCGAGAAAAGCTAATGGTTGTTCGTTCAAGGCTAATTGAGCAAACTCCTTTTCCGAAAGAACTTTATATTTATGGATGTAAAGATCTACAATACTTCTATTATCGGACAGGGAAATACATCCTTATGGACAGGATGTACCATGCCAATAATAAACTAAATGAAACAAAAAGGAAGAAAAGTTTGGCTTCAATCGCCTTAACAAAAGGCCAAAATGGAATGAAAGTAGAAGAAAAGGTCGAAAGGAGATTTTCGAATCCAATTATGTATCTTAAACAAACCCATTTTTCACATTTTTTCCATTGCAAAAAATGATAGAAATTTTCCTACTTCCTACAAAATATAGAGCCATCACAAACCAAATAAAGGGAAGCATTATTGCGATTACCATAAAGTTAATGGACATAAAACTGATGAATGTCGCATCTCGACAAAAATAACTTAGGGCATAATAAAGTTAGGATCTCTAAAAGAATTCGTTAAGGAAACTTAAAAGATTTTCTAATCTAAAGGGAATAGTCCAAGCACCTGAAACTTAACATTTTCTACAAAAAACAAATAAAGAAATCAAAACAAGTGCATCTATAGAATTGGCAGTATATCTATAAAATTCCAAGAAGAAAGGCAGTTTTTCCAACTTCAAACTCAGAACCCAATCAAACTATAAAAGTTTTGTGGTAGTTGCTCACCATGAATTAATTCTACTCATAAACTAATCTTATTTATATTGAAATTCACCATATGCTAAAATAGAATTCAAGTTTCTTAATTGGATGAAACCAGGACTATTGTACTATGAATAAGCATTCAGGAGGTACTGGATTTCATTGTCAATGCATGAGAGATTTCCAGTTTTCGATGAAAGAGGCTAGTTCAAACATTTAAGATAAAATGACTCTCAGTCTAAAGGCCTAAATATATACATTATAGAGAATTTCTTTCTGAGCTTCCCAATCATCATCGGTCCTCCATCAAATGCCAGTTTCGAAAAAAAGGTAAGCATTCAAAATCCTCTTAAAAGAATGAATTCTCAAAGAAAAACATGTTTTTATCCATAAATTCTACTGGTTCACGAATCATTATTTTCAAACTGATAAACACGACATTCCTTTTTGCTAAGCAAAACCTGAAGTGTTGTAGTAATATATATTATACGAAGGTGGAGTAATATACACCAGCATTATTTTTAACAAGCAGTTTTATTGCAAAAGTTTAAATAAACACATCTTCGAGAAAAATATTTTAAAAAATCAAAAGGATTATTTTCAATTACCCTATAGATCAGGGAAGCATATATTTATCTACCTTAAGAAAATTTATAAATCTTCAAAAAATGTTGGTTAGCATTAGCAAATATATAAAAGGCTTCGATCTAAAATATGCTGATAAAAGCATTCTCAAAGCTTCCAAAATCACTGAAAAAGAGAAACCAATACATGTTTTCCAAAGATTGTTTTTGAACTACTAAGGCTTATTAGTGCTGATAAAACTCTAATTAGAAAAGCCTATTCTCGATTAAAGGATTATTGGTTAATGAATCATGACTACTCGGTCTCTTTTTTGAGATTTGCCTTTCTATTATGAGATTGGCTTAAAATCCCTTCTTAACAACAACACTAAGAAAGGGATTCTCTGTTAAACAATTCAAATACTCAAAATCATTACAATTCATTCGTTCAAAACTGAAACCAACAAAAGGTGTTTTACAAAAGAAGGATTGATTTTGAGGAAAAATTTCTTGATTTGCTAAAGATGTTCCTTTCCAAAAAGATTCTTCCTCCCAAAAGTAAATTTCATATTAGAAAAGTTGAATTTTTCAAAAGGGTTTTGATTGGCTAAAAAACCATGAGATTATTTTAACAGACAAATTTTACAAAAACTTTCTAGAAAGTAAGATCCCAAAGCCTCCGATATATTTTCGGAGCACCTCCTAGAGGGAGGAGGGCTTAGCCCCAAAGCCTTCGACGTATTACCGGAGCACCTCTCAAAGGGAGGAGGGCTTAGCACCAATTAAAGCATCCAATGTATTTTTGAAGTGCCTCCTAGAGGGAGGGAATGATCTAGAACCGATTGGTAATTTTAAGCCTTGTCAATAAAGGATGAGGACCTTAAAACCCAAAGAATAGGCAAAAGAAATCAAAATTCTGTCCTAAAGAATCGATCAAAGTTATCTTCTAGAGGAAGTACAGTCAAATTCGAGATATTTTGCTCTCAGGCATGGCTAAATCAATCGTTATTATTGCCAGATGGATTTTCTAGTCTTCTTTTAGAATTACTATTGCTAGATGGGTTTTCTAGTTTCTTATTATTGCCAGATGGATTTATTTTTGTTTTATTATCATTATCGGTTGGATTTTCTATTTAAATGGAATTATGGTCTTCTTATTATTGCAAGATGGATCTTCTGGTCTTCATGTTATTATCAGATGGATTTATATTCATATGGAATTCTGGTCTTCTTTATATTGCCAGATGAACTTTCTAGTCTTCTATTGATATTATTATTGCCAAAGGATTTTTTGGCCTTTGATTTATTGCTAGATGGATTTTTTAGGTTTCTTGTTACAATCATATGGATTTCTGTTCAGATGGAATTCTGGTCTTCTTATTATTATCAGATGGATTTTTTGGTCTTCTTATTATTATTAGATGGATTTCTATTTTGATGGAATTCCGGTCTTCTTATTATTGTAGGATGGATATTCTAGTCCTCTACTCAGATTATTATTGCTAGATAGTCTCCCGGTCTTCTTATTGTCATCAAAAGATGATATTATGGATTTCTTATTATCAGAAGATGGTATTTTGGGTTTCTTATTATTAAAAGATAGTACTTTGGACTTCTTATTATCAGATGAAATTCTGGTCTTCTTAATGTCAGATAGTTTTATGGCCTACTCTTTAAAAGTTATACCAGATAATTTTCTAGTTCTCTACTAAATGAATTTCTAATTTCATATATTGCTAACCTTTTATCAAAGCATATTTCAGGTTTAGGGAAAAGAATTATATCAAGAAGACAAACCAACGATTACATGTCATATTGCACCTAGTTAAAGCTTTGGGAAAGCAAGTTGTGTATCTTAGACAATTCCAAAATGGAGAATGGATACTTACTACATTCAAGAATCAACTCAAAGGAAAAGGTCTGGAACTTTTGCTGGATTTCTCGCTATCCATATCTCGAGAAGTATTGCTTATTTTACAAAATTTAGAATGTCCATGATATAAATAGGCTATTTATGCTAAAACGAAAGGTAGCACATTAATTATGGACTGCTTAAGTTATGACATAAAAATATTAGGGTCTAAAATCGGTTATAATATTTAAAAGTCAAAATCATAGAGTAATCTATGACGACATTTATAAAAAAGCTTAAAAATTTTTGCCAAGTGGAAGTATCTAAATAAATGTTAGATTCATGGTAAGAAAATAAATTTATGACTATTTAGTAAAAACTTGAGTGAAAAACTTTTTGAAATGTATCTTGAATCTCATGTTGAACCAACAAAATTAATGTGGAATTGGCAAAATGATATGAAATGTCACAATAAAGGCGCTATAAAAACTATATTGTAATGCCATAATAATACTCAATGATGAGATAAGAAATAACCGACATCAACAAGTAATGTCATAGTAGTTCAAAAATATTTTCTAAACAAAGACTAAATGTGTAGGAAATCCACAAATCTACTACGACGATTATGATGTAAAAGAAAAGAATGTCGTATAAGATTTAAATAAGAATGTTGAAAATGGTTAGTGAAGAAGAGTAATAATAATGTTATCGCTATCATATGATGGCCCCATAAAGCAATACCAAATTCAAACAATAACACCTTTAGTTAACACCGATATAATTTAAAATGGTTGTCGCATCTTTGTATATTAGTGACATAAAGACCTTGCGTTCTTTGTTCTCTAAATTATGGGATTGATCGTTGAAATAATAAAAAAGGGCAAACCAATCAATGTCGTACATCACAACGATGTCTAGGGCATCAATTTCAGAATTAAACAGAGTAATATTGGGTATTGGGATTAATAAACCTTCCACTTTATCATTTAGTTGGAATTTCACAAGCATCGAAATTAATGTCGCCTCACCCTAATTGATCGAATAAAATTTTCAGCAATAGGGTGTCGACATTATCATGAATAAACCCCTATTAATGATTCATGTATAAATTATTTTAATTCAGAATAATAGTCTTTTCTAAAATTGGAAATCTTATCTTAGTATGGCCTGGGTGTTTGAAATTTAAGATTTTAAATGGTTTTGAGAATTTGGAAATTTCTTTGCTTGAGTTGTAATCACAGGTAAAAATGAAAGCAAGCAAATGGCGTCATATTAGATTTAAATAAACAAATAGATTCAAGTGGAATAGTAATAGATGGCAAGTGCTATTATCAAAATATTGACTTGAAAAGTAAATGCTTCCTTATATTAAGGGGAAAATGTTACTATCATTACCAATCTCGAAGATATATGGCATGTTAACATAACCATTATGTTTCATCAACAAGTAATGTCAAAAGTATGAAGAAACCCAACGTCGAAAGCATAAAATGCTGCTCCTCGTCAACAAAGAATAACAGAAAATGTCATAGGTCAGTAATGAAGCTAAGGATATTGAATACCATCAATGATGCATACCAATTTTAGAGTCGAATGAATGATGCCATATATCATCAGGGAAGTAGTGATATTGAAGAATATTATATTAAAAGCCGTCAATGTTATAGTGACATGATTTATCATCCTTGTCATCCCTCATTGATGACGTTTATTATCAATGTCACATGTTATCAATGTTTCCTGTTGTTAATGCCGCCTATTATCAATGCGGCTAGTTGTCGATGCCGCATGTTATCAATTCCGCTCGTAATCGATGCCGCCTATTACCAATACCTTTAGCGTCATCTATCATCAACGCTGCCTATTATCAATGCTGCCTATTATCGATACCGCCTATGATTGATGCCTCATATCATCCATGTTGTCTCATATCAAGCCACCTCTTTTGACATTGCCTCCCAAGCATCGCTGTGTATCTTCAAGATTGCTAATTATCAATGTTGTACCTTAGCGATGGCGCAATTTATAAACCATTAAAGAATACCATAGGTCCTCAATGCATCAATTCAACATTGATGCTAGATGTTATCAATATCCATAAAAGTCATCAAAGCAGATTAGATGTTAAATGTTACTACATGATGTCATAATCCATTAGCATGCAAAAGAATGTCGAAGGTCATCAAAAACGAAGCATAAAGCCTAACGCCCATTGAAGTGGCCGATGACATCATAAGCTATCCACGCCGAAAGTAATTCATAGCAGCCATGCTGCACTTCTACCTCTATAAATACGAACTTAGGGCCATGTAGAAATAGCGAATGATTCTTTTCTCTACTTCTTACATTTTGAACTTTGCAACCCTGAATTGATTTGAGAATTTTTACCCATTGTAACACTCAAACTTTGTACATATAAGGTTATGTACATTTAACTATTTAATGGTATATGAAAAAAGATTTTATTACGAAGTGGCTTGTTTTGAATTCCAAAGCACCAGTGGTTTTTATCATAACTTACTTCGAATTCTAAAATAAGCATAGAATCAATTACTATTTGATTAAAAGTGAGATACAATAATTGACTTCAAGATCACATGGCTTTGACATAAGTTTGGGCATAACATCGACATGAACAATCATGACAACATTATAGACTTGAGCATACTAAGCCTATTTACCTAATCCCTTTCTCAACCAAGTGTCACTTTTTTCCAACACTCGTTAAGGTCCTTAAGGGCAAGCCGAGCCTTCAATCAACAAAATTCTTCTTTCCTTGCAACTTTTGGGTGTTAACAAAAAAAATTGTTAACAGTTCCAAATGAAACATTGTGGCCGATTAAATGAAAAGGCTTAGTACATCTCCTCTAATAGCACCAAAATAAAACCAATGTATACATAGAAAAACATAAATTTATAATTGAGCAAGGTGCAGTTCCAAGTATTGAGAATACTATATTGTTGTTATATGGTAAAATTGTAATGAATAGAGCTCACTAGAAGTCAAGAAACATACTCCGATAGTTCCATACTATAAAGGTAGTCTATCAACATCAAAGAGTGTCGACTGATAGAGTAAATAATTAAAACAACAATGTAGATACAACCATAAAGGGCCTAATCGATTAGTTCTCATCAAACTGATCGAAGGGATGTGTATAAGATTCCATAATTGGCCCCAAATGCATGCAGAAGATTGATAGAGTTAGGAGTATGCCATATGGCAATTATGTGATTGTCACATATATCTGACTCGATAACCAATCTTGTTCGAGATAAAAGGTTTTTTTCTTTCTTTAATATGTTAGATTAATTTAATTAAAAGTATATTTAATAGAAAATCCATAAATGCGATGTTTTATGGTAGTAATTAGTAACCATGAGTAATTCATCATAATGAAATTAAATGTACCATTTTAAATATTCCTAATCAAGATGTATTGAGACTGGAATCAATACATCCATTGAGACTAGAGTATGTAATGCTCTCCAAATGTTGGACAGTGTGTTACTCACGACTGCTGGGGCACCAAGGATTTACGTACTGATAGTTGTTGGATAACTATGAATGACCCACTCGATAGTTTTCTGCTGGTTGATATAACTAAGGTCAAATAGAAAATATCGACGCAATAAAATTAACCAGTTCTCTTTAATTAAGAATACTTTTGATACTCAATATGGAAGCTCTGTTTTGATTATAGTTAAATCGTGCCATGACGTCCATCGAATGATTATAGTTGGGTCTAGTGAAAGCATCATAAGTGAAACATTATTCAATAGAGGATTTGTCTCCTCGCTTATATGAGGTTAATATCACAGTCAACTGAAGTCAACTTAAAGTCTAAGCTTTTTGCTAGAGCAACGCAGTTAACAATAATCATTATTATTGAACCAAGTACTTTATGTTTGGAGTATAAAGTTGAAGATGGACAATATTGGAATTTTGACCATTACCAAATTCAACAAGTCCTAATGTGATATAGCATTGACTAAGAAAATTGGTGTAAATAATTGTTACTACCGATTAATGCTTAATAAAGTAAAATAGGATTTTACTGATGCCAACCAAGTGATAAACTTTGCCATAGTGTCACATCACCTGCTAAGTGATGTATGAACATTAATATTCGAATCGTTCGATTTTAGTTGCTAATCAAATTTACACCTAAAAGTCGCACAACCAAAATGTTGTATACTCTTGTTACCACCAAATTTAATTACTTATAATTGTTATAGATTAATTAAATTATTTAATATTTATGAAATATTAATTATAAAATTTTGTTTGATGTTTATTGATCAATGTTTAATGCATGTGTATAATAGTACTAAATACACTAATCGATATATGATGTCGATGCGCATTTAATTGGATTTAAATGTGTCAAATGTTGTTCGGGCTTGAAATGGTTTTGAGGCCTATACGGGGCTTCGTATTTTTGTCAAACACACACACACACATACAACACACATGTATACAAAGGTGTTAGTATGTCCGTTGCGATGTAAATTCCAACATCTGTACGTGGGCATATCAAACCATATACACTTTATTATGTTGCATGTGCATGCACACATATATAGGTAAATGATACACATATATATTATATATAATACAAAATTATGTAATAATATAAACTTTATCCAAATAAAATAAAATACTATTTTGTTTAAAATTAATCTGGATCAGATCTAAGTAAATTTAAACTTCATAGGCCCAATAAGATCGAAAATGCAATAATTATTTTTGACATTTACCCATTTACCCCGCTACGTGCTGGCCCAATTCTAAAATCTATATCTTGTTTTATTTACCTTTCGGCTGTGTGCTTAACTCCTTATTTTTCACTTTAGTCCTAGTGTTAGCAAGTAACCTTTGCACATTTGTCTAATTCCAAAGTTGGTTAAATCTCTAGCCAACATTTTGGCGCTTAAAGGAGGGCCTTCCGTTAAAGCTCTCACTTTTCCACACTTTTCTGCTCCAAAAGACCAAATCTGATTTATTACCATGGACAATTTCCTTCCATTCGAAGATAACAACACCAACAGGCATGAAACCAGTTGCCAAACCTCGTCAGTGCTACCCAGCCCAATCTGGGCATCAATGAAGAAATATGGCATACTGTGATGTTATAGGTGTCAACATGGGTTAGTTGGCCACGAAGTGATTGGCTTCAGGACACAGTTAGATGCTCAAGCCATCATAAACTTTGTCCCACAAGCTCCTCCGATGGCCAACTTGGTCGACTTGCTTGCTTGTAGGACCTTGCCTCCCAATGGTTGTGAACTCTTGTACAGTATCATAGTCCAATAGAGGGTGGTACCAAAACTCTGCTTATCGATGTTCATGTCCATCCTAGAAGGTACGTTGTATGCATACATAGTCGAATTGATCTTAACCCAGATGTGGCTAAGCCTACAGGGCAAAATCGTCATTATTCCCTATAACGGATGGCCACCAGCCGTTGATCACCCCAATGGAGGTTCCCTGCCATCGGTAGAGCATGCATGGTCCTCTTGGCACACTCCAAGTATCATAGGGGTGTAGCTAGAAGCTGAAAAAGAGAAGAGTGTTCCATGCATTCTAGATCGCCCTCTTTGCATAATGGGATGTCTCCTACTCATCATGTTCTTCATCTCGTCGTCGATCTTCTACTCTGTTAAGGCTTATGCTAAGCCTTTAGCCCATGGTCGGCTTGAATATCACTCAACATGCTCATGCCGGCCTTAGAGAACAAATTCATATCCTCTGTCAATATCTTAATAGAATGCAAGCCCAAAATGTTGGAGGTGAGACATTCTCAGATGATAAGAACGAGAACCATTCTTTGATGAAATCCTGGATGTTTACGTCCAAAAGCAGTATGCTTTGCCGCCTATTGATAAGTATGATGAGAATGCAGACTCATTTAACCACATCATGACATTCCACTCCATCACCTATGCCAGTCAGCTTTCCATCTCCGCAAAGTGTCTACTCTTCCCTTACACCCTCTTAGGACTAACCTCCTATTGGTTCTTGCTTCTACAATGGGTAGTATTAGCTCTTGAGCCAATCGTGCATAGAGTCAAAACTCATTTCTTTATGTCCCGTTTACATGTCATGTTGGCTAACGAGCTAGGAAATATCAGACAAGGTCCTTCTAAAAGCTTGCGGTCATATGTTGGCCACATCTATAAAGAATCCTCCAAGGCCAGGGGTACAAACATGAATAGCTTGTTTATGGCCATGTGTTCAAGGTTCAGATACAAGTCTAAGACGTGGAGAGAACTCCAGAAGTAGTCAACTTCATCCAAACCAACTTCTATCAATGGACGAATAAAATAATAAACATGGTTGACATGTATCTTTCAAACAACAACAACAAGGCAAGGAATCCCGCCCAAGTTATCCTTGCAACAATAACGATCGTCGAAAAAGTGGTCATCAAGTGAACGTTAGAAGGCATCCAAAGGCCGATCCTTGGTACAAACCTAGATACAATAATTACTCTCATTTGAACAAGGACAGCGTCATAATCTACCTCACCACTAGGAAACAAGTGTAATTTCAAAGGCCCGCCACACTAGGAACAAGAAGCAGGAGGAACCTCACCGCAACGGCAAATACTACGAGTTCCACCAAATCAACGACCACTTTGTAGTAAACTACCATGTATTCAAGGAAACTTTTTAAAGACTTGTCCGGGAAAGGTTACTTTTGGAGTTTATTTGATATTAAGTTGAGCAAAGAGAAAACTATAAAGAACAAAAAAATCAACCCCATCCAGCCCAATAATTCCAATATCTAAGCCATCATCGAGATCTTGACCATACGCAGGGTCTTGCATGTGGCCAACAGCAGCTAAAGGGGATAGTCCTGATACTAGAGAGAAGTGGACACAGCTGGGCATGTTTATTCTTTGGAATATCAAGTGTCAAAAATGCTCCTACTATAATCAAAATGGCCAATCAGCTTCACAGTCGAAGATAGGGAGCAGTCTCCCACCCCATCATGACCTCATGGTCTTTACTCCTGCATTGGTAGCTCTTGTATGCATCAGGCCTTCATGAATACGGGTAGCCCGGTTAGCGTCAATTTCAAGAAAATGTCTTTGAAGCTCTGGGACTCCCTACCTCTAGTTTCACCCCTTGCGCCCTGCCCATTTATGGTTTTAGGGTTATAGGCATTGTTACAATGGGCACAACCTCTCTTGTAACAACTTTAGGCTAAGTGCCCCTCGCTGCAAAGAACCAATTAAACTTTGTGTAGTTGATTTCCTATCTGCTTATAACATATTAATAAGATGACCGATGCTTGTTGAACCAGATGACATCATCTCCTACAACCGCCTTATCATGAAGTTCATCATCCAAGACGGGGTCGAAGAAATCAGTAGCAATTAGCAAAAGGAAAAGGAATGTTATGGGACTTCCTTTAGGAAGGTAAAAAAGGGTGTTCTCATGTTGTAGCACGAGCATTCAACAACCAACAAAGGGTTTCTTAATAGATCCAACTGGCTAGCCAACACTCTGGTTCTTACAAAATCAGCTTCAAAAATATCTTTAAATATTTACTTGTAGAACAACTTAATCTTTTTAAAAAAAATTCACTATCTTCAAATAAAACTTATTTTCAAACCATGTATCTACTATAACCAAAAGATTTTCTCAAACCAATGCTTGCTTGTATTAAAACATAAATAATTTATGAGAGTACAATAAAAAATACTCAACTACAAAATCCAATCATCCTTGTTCAACCATCCATAAAAGTAAACAAGAAAGCTCTCATCCTCATATTCACTTTAATCCCGTTTTAATTTTATGTGAAAATTATTTGCATTATCCCTTGCTATAACTTCGTGATCAACGGCAGCGCTGGATTCAAATCATCCAAACTCAAATGGAATACTGACTTTAGTGATAGTTCCTACTAAATACCACATTCAAGATGAATCCTTCAAAAGAAGCACCATCAATCAATATAATCATGCAAATATATGTAAACATTAATTATCCAACCAAGCAATTAAAATATTAAACAAAAAGTAATCTATGTACCTCCAGTGTACCATTCTGTTCACTATTGGACCTTCTAATTCATCTTGCCTCGTCACAATTTAAAATCATGAAATATTCAATACGAGTCTCGAATTAGGGTCTTTTACAGCTTCCCTAACCGAAACTCTATTTTTACTTCGAAGCCACATCGAAATCTTATATTCATAATCCATGATGACGCTACTGGTTAAACAATTTACTCCTACCTCTTCAATCTCCATCCATTCCTCTAAATCTCATAAAGAGACTTACACTTAGAAAAAGGTAGAAGAAAAATATTATAAAATAAGAAAAATACAAACAAGTCCCTAAATGATTACCGCAGTTTATATATTCCTACTATCATTTAAATATAAACAATAATCGACCACACACCCATGAGGACAGGGACTCTAAGTCTTATCTAAGGCCAAGACTAATGTCTCTTATACTTTGTATTGTTCTAAACCTGCTTTAATACCACAAACATAACACCCCACCTCAATGCCTATATTATCCAAGAGTGTTAATGAGTAATAATGTCAAGTACCATAGAGAAAAGGTAATATGGGTGATACACATGTGAATATTCCTTTGGACCAACACTAAATACATATCATAATATAAAAATCACTCACCTCAACGTAAATAGTCTTGGTACAAAGAATTAAACATATGTGGTTCCCAAAGGTAGAACAATACACAATATAATAGAATAAAGACCACAAAGTCATTAATGCAGCGATACAAATATAATAAATCAGACAAGTTTGAGTGAGATACAAAAATAATTCAAACTTCCACTAAATCTCAAATAATGACCAGAGCTATGTCAACCTTCTTCCAGCATAACTCCACATCAATACGTATACTCGACGTCACTTTAGTTAATGGCCGATGCCTCTCGAAACCTGCCTTAACAACACGTTAACAAAGACAGGGTCAGGCATGGCCTGATTTTGGCCCAACTTCAGCACAACCGCTTCCGACTAGTCCCAAGCAGCCATCCTTATCGCCTCGCACCCGGCCATGCACCATCTTCCCAATATGGTCCTTAGAAAGATTCTCATTTTATTTCATGTCGTCGATAACCGATCGACCAACTCAACAAGATTTGTTACGTAAGCACTCAAGTAAATAATAAGTTATCCATTCGCCTATCCGAAGCATTTAGTTGGACGGTCGAACTAATATGGCGTACCATTAGCATTAAATGCGCATTCATGCAAAGTGTGTGCACCAAATGTGAGGTCCATGCCTAGTGTAGCAGATCAATAAGTACATTTTTGTCCGACACATATCTTCTTACACATTGGCAGCTGTCGCCTATCTGCCCTTACAACCATATAAACGGTCAAACATTTTACTTGCTAGTTCTACTGCTCAATATCAATCATCCATCATCCACTTCAACTACTATAAATATCCCCTGCATTGCAACTTCAAACGGTTTGGAACATATAAGGATTTGAATATTACATACAATTTAGAACTCTTGATACCACAAGTCCTTAAGATTACACTTCTTTATTAGTCTAAAGTGCTTCCTGCTTTCTTATTATTATCTTGTAGTTGTAAAATAAATATATATAATAAGAGAATTTCATAGTGGAAATAAGCAGCTTTGCCAAACCACTCTATATCTTGTGTTATTTAACTTTCTGCTATGTACTTAACTCCTCATATTTCACTTTAATTCTAGTAATAGCAAATAACCCTTGTGTATTAGTTTAATTTTGAGATTGACTAAATCGCTAGTTAACAATTACTTTATTCAAATCGAGCACTCGTTTTGATGCTTTAGAGGTTCGAACTCATGACCTCTAGATACTCAGACTAAAGCGTCATACTACTTTCCACTTTATGCTCATAGTGCTTGACTTCACCATTTTATTTTTGGTATATGTATATGTGCTTTTAGTTCCTCGTAGCATATCAATTAGGGAGACTAGTGAAGTTTTAACTAGAATGTTCTTTGATTAAAAAACATAAAGGTAAAAAAATTTCAAACTAATCAACAATAAATATACGTTTTTCGAATTACGATTGAGCATGAAAGTATGAAACATAGTTTATTATACCGCTAGAAGCATCTGTTCGCGTTCTTCCTATTACAACCAACATAAACTATAATAAAATAAAGTTACTTTCACTTCTTAGTACCGTAACACCCTCTTAGGCTACCATCACATCCATTAATTTTCCTTTTTGATCAGTTCAAAAATCATAAATCATAAAAGCACCGGTGAAGACACACCGAATTTACAGTATGTTTATTTCCTTTTCTTTAATTTTATAGTTTTTTTTTGTCTTGTGACTTTTATGTTTCTAGGTGGAGGGTAGTGGATTTGGCTAGTTTTGATAGTCGTTCGTTATCGATCGGTAGAGTTCGGTCGTTGTAAATAGTTTTGATTTGGTGGAACTTTATCGAGTTGTTTTGATGTGCTTTGAGATATATGATAATAGGAATGAATTTTGGTAATGTGTGCTGGATGAAAAATTATGTTGATGTTAAAAAATACACGTCTTTATCAAAATTTATTAGAACATTTATGGTTGTAGGTTTGAAGTGATTTTAGCACTACAATAATTATAATAAAATTAAAGCATGAATCACTTTTTATTATAAATACTCAATTTCAAAGGATGTGTTTGGTCGCCTGTTGACCAAACAATTTCACTTGGACTTTTTACCGAAAATGGATAATTATGACAAATTTGTAAATAAAATTTACATAAACATTCTATAAGTCTTCCACTATCTCTTTCTGAGCTTAAGATTCCACTAAGGGGTAGGCGTATATTTCGATCAAGCTTAACCGATTTAACTGACATCCATCAAATCGAATTGACTAATAAACATAGTTATTCTATCTCACTTGTTAACCCACCGACCATTTTTGGTTCAGTTAATGGGTAATAAAATTTGATCGGTCCATGGAATATTTTTATTTTTTAATGTAGCCTAACCCAATTATCAGCCCATAACCGCGCCGATCTCTGCCCTAATAACTAATCTACTTTGTGTATTCTTTCCACTATTAGGAAACAAAAAGCTGGAGAAAATTGAAAACCCTTATCGTTCATTTTAATGCTGGATGATCCGCTAATCGAAAACCTGTCTCTCCGTCTCCATTCCCGTCTCCTACCTTCTCAAAATCAAAATTAAAATTTAGGGCTCACTCAATTTTATTTGCAAACTGTCCAATTCAATTCGGGTCAGTGCCTCTAATTCAATCTCATGTATTTTTAATTATCTATTTTTTGCTTTAAAATGCTCGAAAAATCATGATTTGAGCTAAAATTAATGCTCTGACCATCACGAAATCAATGCTTCAGTAGTATCTTTTTGGTTGAGATTTGTTTAATTGAATGATACTTATCAATGAAGTCGTAATTTCTTTTGTTGAATTAGGAGTTTGCTGTTCCTTTTACTTAGGTTCAGATTATAGTTGGTTTATTACTCAGTTAATTCTTGTAAATTATGCAATCAGGGTTCACACGTATTGCTTTACAGGGAAAATCAGGCCTTTCTACTTTTATTCTAGTATCATTGTATGTTTTCGGGAAGAAATGTGATAATGTTTTGCCAAAGGATCATATTCCATTATTTCGTTGCAATAGTTTAATGTTTCTTGAAGAAAAAGCATAACAAATTCATTGAAAGCAGCACTTTTGGTTGTTTTTCTCTTCTATACATCCATTTTTTTGTTACTTTTGGCACATGTACTTGATAGGTTTTAAAATTCACAAGAACTCCAGTGAAAAAAAGTATGTAAATTAGGTTCTTATTTTTAGAAAATCATCAGAAAACATATAAAAAAAATTCAAATTTTAAAACTTATTTCAATCAATATTTTTCTTCGTATTTATGTTAAAAAAATAAAAAAACAAGGATGAAAAGGGAAATAAATGATGCACGTATGCTTCAAAAATACTTGCGAACATGTGTGTAATTTTAGAGAATAATTGCGGACACGTCTGCACTTATTCTGGATAACATGCCTTTGCAACTAAAAATTGCAGATATGTCTGCAATTTTAAGGAATAAGTGCAGATATTTACGTAAATGTACCGATTGTTAAATCAAGTTGCTGTTATTCAGTGAATAACTGCATACATGTCTACAAATATATGAAATAATTACTGACATGTTTGCAATTTTATAGATTTTTATTCAACGTAGTTATTCAGTGAATAATTGCGTACATATCTGTAAGTATATGGAATAATTGCATACATATATGTAATTATCAGATGTCTATCGAATGCAATTATTCAGTGAATAATTGCAGACATCTGCAATTATATGGAATAATTGCAGATATGTCTGCACTTTGCATTTTTTTATTTCAGAAACCTAGTTATAATATTTACAATTTTTAAAATTTTTTTAAGCACTGACGTAAAATAACACGAAAAAACATGTTCCTACAGTAAAATAATTATAGGACCCGCTTTACAACTTTTTTTATGGAGGATGCCGTTTGAATTAACTTTGGTTTTAGGGATGCATGACTAATTATTCACATTTTTTCAATGATAACAACATCAACCTAATGTTAGTTCACTTACTCGATGTTTATGTTTTGTAGGGATATGAAACTTGTTAGTTTCATGCTATTTGGTGAAAATAATGTTATTTTTCACATTTTACACTACATCCCCTACAATTCCACCCTCATACTTAGTTTTTGCGTTTTAGCAGGGATAGGAACACTTATTAGTTGATGAAAAGAAGGCTGCTTTTGACATTTCATGCATATGGTCATACATAAAACATAATGTTCTATATTCTAAACCAAAAGATAAGAGTATTTTCAAATTGAACTTATGAAATTTTGAATGTGAACGAAGAAAGTAAAGTAATCCTATGTATTACTTCTTATATTATAGGATAGAATGTAAAATTTCACTGTTCCTTTCTTCATTTTGAGTCTGCAAGTGAACAATTTTTTCTTAACCACTGAAAAAGTTGTTTAAGGTGCAACTTTAAGCAGTTCTCATGATTGGTAAACAAAATTGAGTGTTTGGATGTTTTAGTTGAAACGTTGGTTAAATTCAGAATTAGGAGACGCAAAATGAAATAAGCTAAACTTTTTATCACTAATTAATTTGTTTGCAACTTATAGGTCATGATTTTAGGTTTACTAATGAACACATTGAGTTACATTAGCAAATTGGCAAATTATAAATTATTTCTCGTACTCAATGAAAGTGAAACCTCGGTTAGTTCTCATACTTATAGGACTTATTACTTATTTGGATGTTTTGCGGTTTGAATTCATGGCATGCTCAAGATTCGATATTTTATGTGATAAGAGAACTTAAGGAAAAATTGCACAAATGTTTAGATATTCATGTCTAATAGTCAAACATTATGGATGTATTTCTTAATAATAACCGCTTCGTGAATCTTTGTCTGATTTGGATTAGAGTTATCATAGCACGTGCTATAGCATAAAATTACCCATAGCACAAGGTGGACGCTATTTAACTTATAATAGTGCATGTATCATATATAACGCAAAATAACACGCTATTTTGTCGAAGCACAAAATAGTGCATAGTCCGAAATAACATGTTATTTTGTTTGTTTGTTTATTTTACATATGTACATAGAAAAAAACCCAAATAAAATTAAATGACACAAACTAGGACATTGATATACTAACCGATCGTATACCTTCATGAATAATTCAAAATGGTTTATTAAAGAATGGTCATGATTCATTTCAATAAAACTGAATGTAGCTGTTTGGAAGGCGCATCATGCTTAAAATGTCTATGTGGAAAAAATTAATATTTTTGTTTTTTTCTAGCTATGTTAATAGATATAAACTTTAGAAGCTTAAAAATTCATTTTAAATTTTTAAATTTTTTATCCTTCATGTAATGACCTGTGTTTCGACCCTCAAAAGTCGATACTAATACATCTACGATATTCATGCGTCAAACATCCGAGTACGGGAAAGACATATTATTAAGGTGAAAGAAAAGAAAAGACAGAATAGAATCTCACAATGTAACGGGCAATATATAATATCCAAATGGACTTTACAAAAAGAAACTTTAATATACATTTAACAAATCAGAGTAACTAACCTATCATCAGCTTGGACAATTTTAACAGCCCGTCCTTACAATTTTGATAGATACAAAACAAGAAATACAACACAAAAAATCATCAGGTCTTGGAGGCATCACCTCGTTTCCTAAAGCTCCAAAGTGTCCAGCGAAATTTGAAAATATACTCGGGGCTGACTCGAGTATTATAAGAATTGCAGCAATTCTCCAATCCTAACGAAAATAAAACCTAAATCGGTCTGGTGAACCAGCGTGAGAAACTCAAATCTTATGGCTTTTTATATTTATAAAACTTTCAAAAATAAAGGTACCTTGTAAGACAACGCCGCATATAAACATGAACGGACTTCTACCTTATGACAACCAAAGCATTTTTTTAAACAATCTTATGATATTATAATAATGTATAGGGTTTAAAATAAATATATAACATAGCTGAAATGCACGCATCCCACATTCCAGTATTTGGGCACAACTAAGTCCATAAGGCACATATTGAAAAATGGATTCTATCAATGACAAGGATACTGGGGTAATACCTGTCATAATACACCTCTAAAAAAATGTACTGAAGGCCTCACATGAATAACTTACCAACACAGAACCGGCCTACCCCTTCCTGAATAGTACCGAATATGTCATCACCCGGTTGTAGTTTACAATCGTACCGAGCCCCTAGCATATATAAATCCACAAATATCGATCTAGGTCGAATGATGATAATACTCTAATAGTAGCTAACCACATAGTCATGCTGCATATCCATTGTTTTAGTTAATACCTAATGCGAGGCTTGAGGCTATGCTTTACCGTTTTAGCAAATGCCATGCTAACACTGCCCTCCAAGTAACCATGCAATGCTGCCATTCATCCCTACAAGTTGTTCAGGATATGAACAAACTAAATGCACTGCTTCTATTTCATCCTTTTTTGGAATCACCATTAGGATTAGAAACAAGTAGCTCTTGAACTTCAAAGAACCTCGCTTCGCTTCTTTCAACTTTAAGATGTCCTAATTATAATGCTTATGCCAGTTTGAAGTGGTTTTCAGATAACTCATGCTTATCTGATCTTAGTCTCTCTGAACCAACAAACGATAGTTTCAAAACTGGCCAAGATTTGATAGTTGATTATTTAACTATCCAATAAGCAGACAATCAAATCTGAGATTTAATTTCATATAGACCCAGCATAAATTAGCACATAAGAAACCACTAAGCCATTTTAATTAATCCTCATTAATTAAAACCACTTTCCTACTCTGGTAAAAGTAAATGGATCGCATGGGAATTGGACCAAATATACTTACTACTACTTTCTTGTTTCAAACTTATGTTATCCTTTCATTACTAATAAAATCGAACAAGTTAGAAAACTATCCTTGCCTCAATATACATTCTTAATTCTCACGGATAGAGACGAGTTTCCATGCTTTGATATTTGATGCTAAGTATGAAAAGAATAATTTCCATACCACCACAAGTTATAAAGATCATTTATGGAAATCAAATCTTTTATACTTACCACGTTTTGGATAGTTCAACTTACTCAATCCCTCGTCCAAAAATGAAGCGAGATAAGTCAGGGCGCTAGTTGTTTCCGGCCTTACCTTAGTTAAACACTTTGATTCTAGATCTTACAGACAAAGGATTAATCTTTATTAGCTTTTAATGCCAAGTATAGGACTACTCAATTTCCATAAGTAACTGAATTCGTATACAGAAATAATACTTCATATACTTAACATCAATCTTTGGTTTCAAACTTAAACTATTCTTTGGTTAACAATGAAGCCGTTCAAGTTAGGTTTGTATTACCTCTCTAAGCTTGATTCGACAACATTCTTATCTTTCAGGATAGGTAGAAGTTTACCTACCACTAAGCTTAATGTGACAAGTATAAGGCATTATAAATTCCGTATATTATTTATAACAACAAAGTGTTATAAAAAAACTTTCTTTCCACTCTTCGCGAAACCATTTACTATAAAAAAATGTTATAATCCACAATCTCTTTCCTTTTATCGGAAAACATATATCACATCAATGGTGTTGTGATCTATGATTTCTTCCTCTTTTAAAAATATTTTCAAAAACTCTTTACAACATAGTTTTGAAAACTTTCTATACAGATACCACTTGAAGATCATTGCTTAGAACCAAGTTTGATTTGAAAATATAAGATCTTTTCTTTATAAAAGTACCACTTTCTTTATTATATCAAATAATCCTTCAAAATCATTTATATAAATTTAGAACCTCCTTTAAACACTTTTAAACAAAGATTTAACTTCCCATTCAGCTCATAACTAAAAATCATCCCTTTTTAAAAAGAAATTGACTTTGAAAAAGTGAATGAAATTCCTTTAAATAAACCACTTGTTTAAATATTCAAAAGTATATTCAAAACTCCAAATATCCTTTTAAAATACTTATATAACCTTTATAAAACCCATTTGAAAATATTTTATAGTGTATCTAGAAAGAACAACATTTTGCTTTACAAAATTCATATCTTTCAAAAGTGCATCCACAACGACTATCACTAAATGGACCAAAACTTTTCAGACTTTGTTTTGTAAATAATTTTGAAACCACATTTCTTTCTATATTTTAAAAAACTATAAATATGGAAAATACCTTACTTCAAAGTAAAAGTTTGAAATCGATTTAAAAATCCATAAGGATAACTTTTCAAATTCGAAAAGAGGCTTAGCGTCAACTATAGTACTTAAACAAGATAAAATTTATTTTCATATTAAAGGAGCCAACTTTTCGAATCATTTTCTAGTCATAGTCAACAATACCAAACCATAGCATACAAATACTTCATATACACATATATAAATGAAATGTAAATCAACGGGGTAAGGAATCCTTTTGGATCCCTCTATAAACTTTCTATTCTTCGAAGTTCTTCAATAACGCCCTATTGGCTATGAAGGCCTTTCGACTTCCATTCACTTTAGCTAGTCCCCTACTAGTACTTAAGTGTTTTATCTCAAGGCTATACAACATGACCATTGTCTTATTTACAAGTCATTTAAGTCCCTACAAAAACAATTACATATGTCATCCACTACCAAGCACGAATCAAATCCAAACCAGCAATAATCACTAGTATAAACAACATATAAACAATTTATATTAACATCATTTAGTAAATTTTTAAAACCATTTTAAAGTGAGTTTAATTCACTTCCAAATCAGGGACAAAGCACCACAACCAAGCGACACACCTTACTTCTACCCTAACCTCCAAAGTAAGCTCCCCTAGCCTAGATGCTCATGGCCAAGGCCTCCCATTTCATATATGCTCAGGGATAAAGGCCAAAGTGGGGTTTTAATGCTCAAGTTTGCATCTTTGATATAGTGGTGGTGTGTACTAAGTGTATAAAAGCTTATGCAAAAAGTTAGAGGAGAAAAGAAGTGGTTTTTATGTGATCTCTTTTATGAAACTTAAGCGGAAGAGTAGTGGAGAAGGAATTAAGAAAAGAGTGCAAAAGTGTAAAAATGAAGTGGAAGGCATCATGTACACAACACCCCTTCACATGGTTATGTACTTCCATTATGATGGCATGTACTACTTAGTAATTTATCATTTTAAAATAAGGATGAAAAGTCTTCTTTTTACTTTATTACTTTAATTACTTTACTAATAATATTTTTAGTGTTAACTAACTCTTATCTGTTAAATGTATATGTATAAATATAAGTGTGTGCTCCATAACGTTTCATCTACTTTCGTTAGATGAAAAGTCAAAAATCCAAAAAATGATTTTTGCTCACATTTTCCATTTTTCACCGAACTATTTATTTTTGTAAACAATCTTTCAAATGAGTATAACAATATCACTTATTAATTAAAAGAGGCTTATTTGATTATTAAAAACCATTAGTTAAATATTTAAAATTAACTAAATATTCACACATCAAAGTGATAAAATTCCGGGTCTTTAGACATTAATCCATTTACCACTTTTCTAATCAGTTTCAAACGTCATTCGATTATTTGCAAACATTTAATTACTAGTCAAAAATTGCAAATCAGCATTACAATAATAATCACTGCAACAATAATTAAATCACAGTTCGTAACACAATTCCATCTAATTCAATCCATATCAACCATCAATCATCAACAAGCAATCAGTTTCATCCAATAAACCAACAATCCATTCAACCAATCAAATCACGCAAATATATGGGAGAATATGGATTGAATAATATGAAATAGACATAGATGCTGGTGGGATAACTCATAATACTGATGCATGACCTACCAATTAATGACTGCCATTGGGACATGAGTTTTAGCCTTTAACTTCGTGCGCACATTAACATCCCACCCTTCGACACCATCCCCAATTTAGCCACCACACTCCTTCCCATTACTACTACTATGACCATTACCCCAATTACCCCAGCCTCATGTGGTGCGGCCAGTAAAACCTGAGCTGTAAGCAATCACCAACTGTCTCTAATTTTACATCGATATCTGCTCCTCACTTTGTCAGCCCAAGTCGAGCAACTCTGTGCGTGCCTCCTCAATCATGCGCCCAATTCATGACCTCTATCTAACAATGCAAGATCAATTTTCAGCCATACTCATTTGTCGCAACAATCACCTTACGGCGCCGGTGCTTGGTCGCTAACGTTGGCCATTCACACGAAGTCGTGCGATTCTTTTTTTAGTGAATCGGTTTTGTACTAATTTGGAAAGTTCGGGTAAAATCTAATAAAGGAGATCGGGCTTAGGCTTAGTTAGGAAGTAAGGGAAATTTCCAGAAGCATAAAGATAATAAAAATAGATTCGGGCTGAAATAGTTTTGGGCCTTGTTTAATTAAGGGCTATATTATAATTAATTTACTTTTGTCCATTTGTTGACTTTTTTCTTTTAGCAACTCATTTGGTTTATTTATAAATAAATTATAGTCTACTTTAAAATGATTTACACCTCATTTTACAGATTATATTTCAAAACATTTAAAAAATTAATCAACTTATTTAACAATGTCTTTTGTTAAATAGAATTTATGTAGCTAAAATTTTTCTTTTCAAAATATTAATTACTAGATACCAAATTCGAACACCTTTAATTTAATTAAATGTATTTATTTATAAGGCATAGAAAGTAGAGCTGTTACGCCGTTCTACTGACATGTTGGTCTCAAACCAACCCTTCTACGTTGCAAGGTACCAAGAAAAGGCCTAATCTCCTCATCCTTAGGCACCTATCCCATTTTGGCAAGATCTGGCCTGACCCGGTCTAGTCCGACTTGGCTCGGTAATGACCAGAGCGATGTCAACCTTCTTCCAGCATAACTCCACATCAATACGGATACTCGACGCCAATTTAGTTGATAGTCGACGCCTCTTGAAGCCTGCCTTAATAGCACGTTAACAAAGAGAGGGTCAATCATGGCCTGTCTTTGGCCCAACTTCAGCACAACCGCTTCCGACTAGTCCCAAGAAGCCCTCCTTATTGCCTCGCTCTTGGCCGTGCACCATCTTCCCAATATGGTCCTTAACAAGATTCTCATTTTATTTCATGTCGTCGATAACCGATTGACTAACTCAACAAGACGTGTTACGTAAGCACTCAAGTAAATAATAAGCTATGCATTCGCCTATCCGAAGCACTTAGTTGGACGACTGAACTAATATGGCGTGCCATCAGCATTAAATGCACATTTATGCAAAGTGTGTGCATCAAATGCGAGGCCCATACCTAGTGTAGCGGATCAATAAGTATATTTTCGTCCGACGCATATCTTCTTACACCTTGGCAGCTGTCGCCTATCTGTCCTTACAACCATATAAACGGTCAAGCATTTACTTGCCAGTTCTACTGCTCAATATCAATCATCCATCATCCACTTCAACTACTATAAATATCCCCCGATTGCAACTTCAAAGGGTTTGGAACATATAAGGATTTTGAATACTACGCACAATTCAGGATTCTTGATGCCACAAGTTCTTAAGATTACACTGCTTTATTAGTCTTGAGTGCTTCCTGCTTTCTTATTATTATCTTGTAGTTCCTTGTAGTTGTAAAATAAATATATAATAAGAGAATTTCATAGTGGAAATAAGCAGCTTTTCCAAACCACTCTGTATCTTGTATTATTTATCTTTCTGCTATGTACTTAACTCCTCATTTTTCAATTTAATCCTAGTAATAGCAAATAACCTTTATGTATTAGTTTAATTTTGAGATTGACTAAACCTCTAGTCAACAATTACTTTATTCAAGTCGAGCACTCGTTTTGATGCTTTAGAGGCTCGAACTCATGACATCTAGATACTCAGACTAAAGCGTCTTGCTTCTTTCCACTTTATGCTAATAATGCTTGACTTCACCATTTTATTTTATGGTATATGTATATGTGCTTTTAGTTCCTCGTAGCATATCAATTAGGGAGACTAGTGAAGTTTTAACTAGGATGCTCTTTGATCAAAAAACATAAAGGTAAAAAAGTTTCAAACTAATCAACAATAAATATACGTTTTTCGAATTACGATTGAGCATGAAAGTATAAAACATAGTTTATTATATCGCTAGAAGCATCTATTTGTAATCTTCATGTTACAACCAACAAAAACTATAATAAAGTAACGTTACTTTCACTTCTTAGTACCGTAACACCCTCTTTAGGCTACCATCACATCCATTAATTTTCCTTTTTGATCAGTTCAAAAATCATAAATCACAAAAGCCACCGGTGAAGACACATCTAATTTGTAGTGTGTTTATTTCCTTTTCTTTAATTTTATAGTTTTTTTTGTCTTGCGACTTTTATGTTGCTAGGTGGATAGTAGTGAATTTGGCTAGTTTGGACAGTCGTTCATTATCGATCGGTAGAGTCAGTCGTTATAAATAGTTTTGATTTGGTGGAACTTTATCGAGTGGTTTTGATGTGCTTTGAGATATATGATAATGGGAATGAATTTTGGTAATGTGTGCTGGATGAAAAATTATGTGTGATGTTAAAAAATACACGTCTTTATTGAAATTTATTAAAACATTTGTGGTTGTAGGTTTGAAGTGATTTTAACACTACAATAATTATAATACAATTAAAGCATGAATCTCTTATTATAAATACTCAATTTCAAAGGATGTGTTTGGTCGCCTGTTGACCAAACAATTTCACTTGGACTTTTTAGTGAAAATGGATGACTATGACAAATTTGTAAATAAAATTTACATAAACATTCTATAAGTCTTCCACTGTTCTTTCTGAGCTTAAGAGTCCATTAAGTGGCAGACGTATATTCGATCAAACTTAACCGATTTAACCGACATCCATCAAATCGATTTGACTAATAAACACAACTATCCACTCTCACTTGTTAACCCACCGACCATTTTCGGTTCAGTTAATGATTAATAAAATTTGATAGGTCCATGGAAAATTTATTTTTTCATGTAGCCTAACCCAATTATCAGCCCATAACCGCACCGATCCCGTGCCCTAATAATTAATCTACTTTGTGTGTTATTTCCCATATTACTTTTGAGGAAACAAAAAGCGGGAGAAAATTGAAAACCCTTGATCGTTCATTTTCAGACTACATCCGCTAATCGAAAACCCCTCTTTCCGTCTCCGTCTTCTACCTTCTCAAAATTAAAATTAAAATTTAGGGCTCACTCAATTTTATTTGCAAACTGTCCAATTCAATTCGGGTCAGTGCTTCTAATTCAATCTCATGTATTTTGTTATCTATTTTTGCTTTAAAATGCTTGAAAAATCATGATTTGAGCTAAAATTAATGCTCTGACCATCACGAAATCAATGCTTCAGTAGTATCTTTTTGGTTGAGATTTGCTTAATTGAATGATACTTATCAATGAAGTCTTAATTTTTTTGTTCAAATTGGGAGTTTGCTGTTCCTTTTACTTAGGTTCAGATTATAGTTGGTTTATTACTCAGTTAATTCTTGTAATTTAAGCAATCAAGGCTCACACGTATTGCTTTACAGGGAAAATCAGGCCTTTCTACTTTTATACTAATATCATAGTATGGTGTCGGGAAGAAACCTGTTAATGTTTGGCAAAAGGATCATATTCCATTATTTTGTTGCAATAGTTGATGTTTGTTGAAGAAAAAGCATAACGAATTCATTGAAAGCAGCACTTTGGTAGTTTTTTCTCTTCTATACATCGATTTTTTTGGTAACCCAGATTCTTGATAGGTTCTAAAATTCACAAAAACCCCCATGGAAAAAAATAATCTAAATTAGGTCTTTATTTTTTCGAAAATAATCAAAAAACATATAAAAAAAACAAAAAAAAATAAACTTGCAAATTTTAAACTTATTTCAATCAATATTTATCTTCGTATTCGTGTCAAAAAAATAAAAAAAACAAGAACAAAAAGGGAAATAAATGAGACACAATATGTTTCAGGGATATTTGTAGACATGTATGCATTTTTAGTTCTAGATAGCATGCCTTTGTAACTAAAAAATGCAAATATGTTTGTAATTTTAAAGAATAAGGTTAGATATTTACGTAAATATACTGATTGTTAAATCAATGTGCTGTTATTCAATGAATAATTGCATACATGTCTACAAATATATGAAATAATTGCAGACATGTCTGCAATTATATAGATTTTTATTCAACGCAGTTATTCAATAAATAATTGCGTACATGTCTGCAATTATATGTAATAATTGTATACATATATGCAATTATCAGAAGTTTATCGAATGCAATTATTCAGTGAATAATTGCAGACGTATCTGCAATTATATGGAATAATTGCAGATATGTCTACACTTTCTTTTTTCTTTCTTTCAAAAACCTAGTTATAATATTTATAAAAATTTTTAATTTTTTAAGCACCGGCGCAAAAAAAATGAAAAACATGCCGTTACGGTAAAATAATTATAGGGACCCGCTTTATGACTTTTTTTTGGGTGGATGCCATTTGAATTAACTTTGGTTTTAGGGATGCATGACTAATATTCACATTTTTTGCAATGATAACAACATCAACCTAATGTTTGTTCACTTACTCGATGTTGTGTTTTGTAGGGATATGAAACTTGTTAGTTTCATGCTACTTGATGAAAATAAGGTTGGTTTTCACATTTTACACTATGCATCCTCTACCGTTCCACCCTCATACTTAGGTTTTACATTTTAGCAGGGATAGAAACACTTATTAGTTGATGAAAAGAAGGTTGTTTTGACATTTCATGCATACGGTCATACATGAAACCTAACGTTCTATATTCTAAACCAAAAGATAAGAGTGTTTTCAAATTTAACTTTTGAAATTTTGAATGTGAACGGAGAAAGTAAAGTAATCCTATGTATTACTTCTTATATTATAGGATAGAATGTAAAATTTCGCAGTTCCTTTCTTCATTTTGAGTTTGCATGGGAACAATTTTTTCTTAACCACTAATTTTTTTTTAAGGTGCAACCTTAAGTAGTTCTCATGGGTGGTAAATAAAATTGAGTGTTTGGATGTTTTAGTTGAAACATTAGTTAAATTCAGAATTAGGAGATGCAAAATGAAATAAGCTAAACTTTTTACCACTAATTAATTTGTTTGCAACTTGTAGGTCATGATTTTAGGTTTACTAATGAACACACTGAGTTACATTAGCAAATTAGCAAATTATAAATTATTTCTCATAATCAATGAAAGTGAAACCTCGGTTAGTTCTCATATTTATAGGACTTATAACTTATTTGGATGTCGTGCGGTTTGAATTCATGGCATGTTCAAGATTCAATATTTTATGTGATAAGAGAACTTAAAAGGAAAAATTGCACAAATGTTTAGATATTCATGTCCAATGGTCAAACATTATGAATGTATTTCTTAACAATAACCGCTTCGTGAATCTTTGTCTGATTTGGATTAGAGTTATCATAGCACGTGATATAGCATAAAATTACGCATAGCGCAGGGTGGACGCTATTTAACTTATAATAGTGCAAGTATCATATATAACACAAAATAGCACGCTATTTTGTTGAAGCGCAAAATAGTGCATAGTCCAAAATAACATGTTATTCTGTTTGTTTGTTTGTTTATTTTACATATGTATATTGAAAAAAACCCAAATAAAATTAAATGACACAAACTAGGACATTGATATACTAATCGATCGTATACCTTCAGTAATAATTCAAAATGGTTTATTAAGAATGGTCATGATTCATTTCAATAAAACCGAATGTGGGTGTTTGGCAGGCGAATCATGCTCAAAATGTCTATGTGGAAAAAATTAATATTTTTTTTTTCGAGCTATGTTAATAGATATAAACTTTAGAAGCTCAAGAATTCATTTTAAATTTGTTAGTGATATTATTTGCTCGATATATTGTTCTTTGAAGGAAATTTTTACGACTTTTTTACTAGATTAGTTATTAAACCTAGTAAAAAATGTTTTATTTTATGATCTGCTACTACAAATATTATGATGCTATTGTGTAAATTTCTATATGACTCAAGTTCTTTTTTCATACGAATTTAACTAGATGAAAACTCAATAATGAGAATACACTTACATCTCTTTTAGTATATAAACATCTAAAATGTACCTATGTTTTGATATTATATATTTCATTTACTAAAAAACTAAGAAGTTTATTTTGATATGTGTAATTTTTATAATGTCAGAAATTTCGAAGTAAATGAAATCAAAATTTACATTAGAAAATTGAATAAAAGGAATTTTGAAATCAACGTCAAAATATGTATTAAAAATAATCTAAAAGTATATGAAATGTAACAAAGTTATGATTGAACGTAGAAATTTAAGGTAAAAAAATTTAAATAATCGATTTCTATGAAAAAACTTAAAGATGACAAGGATGATAAATCTTTGGAAATAGTAGATAAATTATTAGACATATTCATTTCAAGATAGTATTAAGTTTTTTAAAGTGTGTTTCCAGAGTTTTGAATTTGAATAAAAAGTACCCATTAATAATTTACGGTGAAGATTACAATCTATAATTGAATTACAACATAGGATTTAAAAAAATAATAGTGATAATAATAAATGAGTGATTTGATATCTATGTAAATATGGAACACATCTACTTTAGTCCCATCTAATGTGTGTGCATGCAAAATTTACAATAGCGAACCAAATAGCATGTGCTATAGCGCATAGCGCAAAATAGCGAATAACGTAAGTTTTTGCGTTATTTTCTATTGACTACCTTAATTTGGCTGAGTGCATGCATAGTACATAACATTCAACTGTTCTATCCATGAACATTCTTGTAATTTTCTAAACTGCACCATTGTAACTATTTAAGTGCTGCACTGTTGTAACTATTTAAGTAACTATTATTGTGTTAATAATGAAGGAAGCATTTTTAAAAAAATTATTAAATAATATGATCAATTTATATTTATTTAGATATTTGATGGCGACGATGGTGCCAACATGTGGAGGATCCTGTTATTGCTGTAGTTCGCTTTACGTCTAAGCTTGCATGGGCCGATGCTGGTGCCGAGATTGCAGAACAACGAGCAACTAGGGAATTCCTTGAAGCATAAGTCTATCGTGACACTCACATGGTTGGATTTGGCATCACTCATGCTAACTTCTACTGGCATTGTTCTTCCCAGTATCTCCAACAAAGATATGGTAAGCGTCTTCTATGTGATTTGCAACCTTGTCACAAGGTCCAACAACCCAGACGAAGAACTAAAGATGAACAATGGGTTGTTAAAGCTCTTCAAATCACAGAAGGTGGGGTAAAATAGTGGGTTGTTAAAGTTATCATTGCCAAAATTCAATGAAACTGTTATAGTGAGCCAACATGTAGAGAGAATGCTTGGCCAGCACAGTGACAATTTGTAACGACCCGCAAATCCTAACCCCTTAAGTCAACACTATTCTACATCAATCAACTCAAGATGAACAGAAATAAGAACCATTTGGGTTAAAGAAGAAGAGGTAGAAGAAGAAAATAGAAACAACATCAAAATCTAACCATTGCAGCGCAATAAATATAATAGATAATAAACGATCATTACACAAAAACAAATTTATCCGTTTATACATTACATCGTCAGAGTTCAACATCAATAACATACAACTGGATACACAGCGGAATAATAATAAAATATGGAAGTACGTAGCGCCATTCACCTCGTCTTCTGGGCTCCATAGCATCATATCCTATATTCTATAATACTCGGTCTGACCCGAGCATTACAGTTAAATAACATCCGAGTCAGTTTGGAAGACCAGCGTGAGAAATCACACTCAATTTGATTATTAAATTTTTAAAATTTTTTTGAAAACAAAAGCATCTCTTTAGACCACGTCACAAATAAACATGCCGGGTTTTTACCTTGCGATAGCTAAAACATTTTTATATTAAAATCCTCTGATATTGTAATAGGTTTTATATACAAATACTTATTAAAATAGCCAAAATTGTTACATCTATTAAATTCCAGCTATTAGCCACAAAGTGGGTAATACAAACAAAACTCGTAAAAGGCACGTAGGGAGAATAGATTTCCAACTAATGACTAGGCACTGGGGTGCCACCTGTCACAGTACCTGTTCTAGATCAACGTTCCAAGGATAACTCCCGACCCCCTGTGTAACAGCCCAATTTTTTTACAAGTATTTTTCACTTGTTTTTTTTAAAAAAAAAAAACCTTGGGGTTTATTTAAAGTGAAAAATAAATTTTAGGATTAACTAATAAGATCTCTGGAAAAATCAAGTTTTAATTAAGAAAACATTTATAGCTTAGGTGGTTAAGACATCTGGGCTATTCACGACAGGTCACGAGTTCGAGTCTCGGCATGGTCAGAATTTCTAATTTTTTTTTTTGTATATAAATGAACTGGGTAATTACGCGTTAAAAAGGGCGCGTAAATTTAGGGAATAAGTACCGTATATATATATAAGATATGAAGAATGTAAACCAATTTGAATTTTAGTTAAGTATTAATTTTGAAGAATTTAGTGTATTTATAAACTGTTAAATATCGCGTTTAAAAGGACGCGTAAAATTTATGGTAAGTAATGTAATAAAACGTATAAAATTTAAAACGTTATTTTATATATATATTTTTGATGTTTTGTATTACGTCAGTTTGACGTACTTTTAAAATCATATATAAACACCTTTATGGATTAAAACATCAGTTAGTGATTTTTAAGACGAACGTTACTTTTGGTTGTAACTGACAGTTTTGGTTTTAAATAAAAGGTGTATATACGTTTCCATTTCCAAAAGCTTTGAAAAATTCTTGCCGTCATTTAATTAATCAAACTAAAAAAATATATATATATATATCAATTCTCATATAATTGGAACGGTTCATATTTTGTCATTCCTCTGATCACGAAACCTTATCTGCCTAAATCTTCAATCACACATATAAAGAAGCTGGAAGGGATATCAACGCATGCTTTGAAATGTCCAAAGAGATTTAATACTTGTTGCATGTTCAGTTCAAAGCCAATTTATTTGTTTACCGTTATTCCTAAAATCACGCAACTGTTTATTGGTAACAAATGTTGAAATCAAAAGTTTTGTATGTCTGGAAATAAAGCATGCATCTATGAAACATTCAATCAAATTTCTTGCCGTTCTTTGGTTCAATCAACATTTAATGCTTGCCAACATTTACGTAAGAAACTCCCTGCTTTTATCAATCAATTGGGCAAGTTTGAAATCTTAACATACCTGACCGTGAGAAATATTTTATCCACCTCATTTATAACTGTGTATTTCTTTTCGCCATTCAAATAAAAAGATTTATTTCCCACTTCTCATTTTCATTTGCGTTTAAAAATAAATTATATAAGTTTTCTCTCTCCTTAATTCTTACTTTTTATTTGCCTAGCCTCTTTATTATTTTCCTATGTCTATCTCTTGACATTTATTTCTTTATTTTTCTAGATCTTATTTTATCTATTAAATATTTCTTATGTACATCTTTATTTAATAGCTTGTGTAACAACCCTAGTTTTAACAATTTATTTTATTTTAATTATTCAAATTTGAAATAATATTCTTATAGATTAGGTTTAACAATATGGTTAAATATTTGATTTGGAGATATATTTTATAAAATTTTGTATGCCAATAAAATTAAATAATAACTGTAAAATTTTAAGCTATTTTTGAACTGTTAAATTTCGCGTTTGGAAGACGCGTCAATTATAGGGTATAAGTGACGTAATAAAACGTGTGTTTTCAAAACGATATTTTCACACAAATTTTTGATGTTTTAGTTTGCGTCTGTTTAACGTAGTGTAAAAATCATATTTTCATATATTTTTGAAGAAAAATATCAGTCAGTGTTTTAAAAAGCAAATGTTACCTTGTTTTAATTGACAATTTGACTTTACACATATTGTATACGTTTCCATTTCAACTGCCGACATAAATTTGCCTTTTCATTTTGATATCAAACTAGAAAAATATCAAATCAAAATACATAAAACTGAAATAAATTCAACAAGTAGTAACGTACAAAATTTAAGCTAGACGTGTGAAACCTAACTGTCACTTTAAAGAAATCAACATGCACATCAATTCCTTTCCTCTGCCTCTATCTCATCAATTATCAACCTATAATCACGCAAGTTTTAATTTATAAGAATGTGTGTATTAACCCTGCCTTCATCACACAAACTTAATTATAGGGTAACATTAAAAACCTTATTCTCTCTGATGATTTCCTTTTTACTTAAATGCATGCAATTAAAGCTTGAAACCATACACACCATTTCTCTTCCTTTAGCCTCTGTTCTCATCAGTTATATATCAATTCAAATCCTTGAATCAAGTACGTAACTCACGCAGGAAATAAAATCTAGTTTATAAACATCAACAAGTTTTCAAAAAAAAAAAAATTTAAATCCTCTCGGCCTTCTCTTTATGCCTGCCTTCCATTAATCATGCCAGAAGATCAATGCTTGCAATATTCTTTTGTAACTGATGGGAAGAATTCTCGTCCATATCAATAGCATTTATATCAATAGAAACTGACACGTTATTTTTCTCATCTGCCTATAAACTCATTCCCCTCTACCCATTTGTTCTCTGCATCGATCCAATTCTCTGCTCCTTCTCGTGAATCTATCAGGTAAATAGTTATAGTATTGTTCTTTTCTTTCGGTTTAGATATTTTTTCTCCCTTTCTCTTTCTCGAAATTTTGTCCTACCTGTGCCTTGCTCGGCCATTTCCATTGTTATGCCATGCATAAGATGTCTGTATATTCATCCCTATGCTGAGATATAGGCTAGTCTTGTGCATATCAGAGGGTGAAGCAGTAGATTGGTGGGATAAACTGAGTGTTATGAGGAATGATTGAAATTTTATACAATAGTGATAAGTTGCATTTAGGAAGTTTAGATTCAGTGACAATATAAGAAATAGCCATGTATTGAACCTGTTGATTTTCGAACTGCATATAGTGATCAGTAGGCCTTTTTCATGTTGAGGGATGTGGGGTGAAGTAACACTGATATAAAGATGAGTGTAGATATAGGTTGAGTTTTGCATGCATTTTGTAGTTGTAGGCTAGTGAGTTTTAGCCAAGAACCTGGATATGATATTTAATGTATGGGAAGGACTTTGGTTGATTTGTTTAAGATTTTCCAGGATTTGATTTAGTTAGTAATGGAAAAAAAAAATTACATTTTATTCTTTATTATATTATATATATTATATTCTTTAAGGGAGTTAACTTGCATTTGTGTTGAGTAGTCTGCATACATTTATGTGGGGTTTAGGGGAGTCTTTCAGTTGCCTTTATATAAGAAAGGGGTTGTCTGTTTGTAGGGGAGAGGAGTCATGTTCTTTATTTTATTTTTTTTCTTTTCTGAGATTGAAGATTTGGACAGGAGTATTGATGCATAACTGAAGTGAAATGTTGATGCTACTAGGAAATAGGGGTCAGTGAGTGTGAGATTTGTGTTTTCAATAAATTTTGAAAAAGAGATGGCTGGAAGTTTCTTTGCATTTTTTTTCGAAGAAATTTCAGTATTGGCTCGAAGCATGTGAGCTTGAGACGTGGGAAAGACTCGAAGTAGGTGGGTTTTGGCTCGGGTAAATGAGTTTAGTGGATACCTGTTAAAGAGGAGTTGGGAGGTACTTGAAATTGAATAAGTGCGAAGCTTTGAAAAAAAAAAAAGAGAAAAAAAAAAAAAAAAAAAACTGAAAAGATGGAAAGGGAAGGCTGCACAAAAATTTGGTGCACGTGTATTCGTGTTCAACTTTTGCCGTAGTTGTTTAGGAAAAATTTTGGTCGTAAAATTTTGGGTTAGCACGGTTCACAGTTTTGGGTATGTTTTGGTCACGTTACACGGTGAAGTGGTCGAGCAAAGCAAACATATTCTTGTTCTATTCTAAATTTTTCCTTGACCATAAATTCTTAAGTCGCGTTTCAATATTTGAATTTTTCTAGATTTGAATCTAGGCGACGTCCGAGAATCTTTATCATTACCCTCTGTCGGTCTGTACCAGTGAACTGTCATTTTTGAAATTTAAAATTTTCTGCAAAAATTCAGGTGAGTATTTCTCACCAGACATACGTATTTATATTTTGGTAAATTATTGCAAGTGTATGTGTAAAATTGTATTTCACTATTATCTGTCTGTAGTGTAATATAGAATGATGGACCCCATTTAAATTGACACCTTATCAGTATTATCTGTTATATTATTTCTGCAGTTATGTTATTGTTTATTGCTTAAATCACCACTGCAAGTTCCCTGTTATTATAGATGGTATGGGCTGAAATGATAGGCCTAATTGATTATTATTGTTCACTTGTTCTGTTAACTGCTGTAAATTGTCTTGGGATTGCGGGTTCGAAATGATAGAACCCGGGGTTGTGTAAATATCGGATTGAAATGATATAAATCCGTTTCACTTGACCTAGGCTAGAAAATCTTATACAGGCCCGTGGTTTATATATTATTTTCTGAAATTATTTTAAATTATTTAAATTTAGAAATTTGATGATATTCTAATTTAAATTATATAAAGGATTTTTATGAGATTTACAATGATTTAAAAGGGGTTAAATAAATAAATGTTGAGTTAAAATTTTGGAATATAACTTGTTTAGAAATTCTATATTTTTGGAAAGGTAAAGATTTCAATACAGAAATAATAAATAATAAGTTATATTTGAAATTTGATGTTTAGCTAAAAGTCTACTACAGCATTTAATTGCTGTCTTTTGAAACTTGACTATTTTAAACCCATACTTTAGATAGCATTTCCTAGATGCTGTAGAAGTGAAATTGATTTAAAATTTATTTATTTAAAATTTCATCTCTATTTTGGGAATACGTTAAGATTTGGAATTTAAATATGAAATTGCTAATAAAGTAAGAAATTGAGTTTGGAAAGATTTAAAAGAAGAAAATTGATTTCTATCCTTTGATAAAAGAAATAAATTCCAGATTTAATTGAATAAATTGAAATGGTATATCTTCAAAGGAAATGTTTTAAATCAAGGATTTGAAATTAAAGGTATTTGAAATATATATATTGATTTGAAAAATATAAATACCATTTTTCAAACTATAACCACGGGTTATAATAACGTTTGGTTGGCAAAGAGACCGGGATCGGATATCTGGCATACTCTCTGTCGATACCGAAAACCACTTTGACTAACCATGTACGCGGTGGAGATTCCAGAATGAAGTAGGATGGTGGTGACGGTTTCTTTAAGGTAAATACGTGGACCCGACTCCCGTGAGTTGGCATAAGGTGGCTAAAACAGGAGCGATTCTCGGATTGATGAGGTAGCACCTCTGATCGAACGCACTTCTTCGTATGCCATTCTATTACTCTTGTGATTGTTTTGGTGCGCACCTTTGATTTGGGAGTGTTGTTCGAGGTGGGCGGTAACTGCGGCTACGCGTTTCCACCGGTCCGGATAGCAATTGGTATATCTACCCTGGCATTGCCTAGTTGTGCCGTGTCACCTACCCTAGAGAGCCTCCTACGAGTTTCTATTTGTGTCGTACCTATGGAGTATCCTCTGGTAGCTTCCCGATCAGGAGGTATTACGGTACTGTATAGACTATTGGCATTTTACGTGTTAAGGTGGAAAATGTAAAGCCTTAACGCTATTTAAAAGTAAGTTTATTTTAATATAGACACTATTATAATAGCGCAATATACTACATAGTAAATAGTTTAACGGATCCTTAGAGGATGGGCGATCCCAAGCATCCTTTAAGTTACTTGCTCTTTATTACAGTACACTTGATTTAGCTTACATTATATAAGTATGTATGTCCTGACTCGAGTGTTTTGTTTTATTGTACGCTCGGGTCAGCCTGAGTTGCAGCTTCAGCTTTCTTTCCGGAGCTAGGACCACTCATAGATCTCTCTTGCTAATTGGAAGCTTTTTCAGCTTTATCTATTTTGTAATTCAAGACTTTTGAAGACTCTATATCTATTGATGTTTAAAAGTTGTATTGAAGATTTTAAACAATGAAATTCTGTTTGGTAAAAGTTTTAAGTGGCTTCATGAACCACTGTATTATTTTATATTCCGCTGTGAGATTCTGATATCTGTGTCTGTGATTCTGTGTATTTGATTTCATTTGTTCCTTAGCTATTTTACAATCTATTGTTTTGAACTATTCCAGCTCGACATTTAATTAAATATTGTCGAATTCGAATGGTACAAAATAGTGGGTCGTTACAGTTGGTATCAGAGCTTTGGTTTAAACCACAGCCTAAGGAACGAAAACTCATTAGAGATAGAGTAGCAATACTCTAGAATGAGTGAAGTCAAATTCCAGAATCTTTTCCTTATGAGAGAACGTATTTTAAAGTATAAAATGATTTTCAAAGGGTTTTTAAGAAGTATTTTGATAAAAATAAAACTTCCTGTTTTTTTTAAATATATTTTCCAGCTATTTCTTCTTTCTCTCCATCGTTATATTCAAGCCTTTGTTAAAAGCTTGTCCAAGTTAAGCTGTATCTTATCCTAGAATATCTTGACCTCTATGTCTGGGATTCGACGCTTTCGATCTTCTACTCGGAGGCGATTGGTTAAATAGGCATGGTGCAGAAATCTCTTGTAGTTCTCGTACTGTTGCTCTTAAAGATGATTTAGGGAATCCATTAGAGATCCAGTGTGACTTACCTCAGGAGTTCGCTGGTAGTTTCATCTATCCTCTCGACACTTTTCCGGATGATATCCATTCGACCCCTGTAGTCAAACTTTTCCCGACATATTTGGTGAAGTCACTTCTTTACCAAAGCGGGAAATTTATTCCGTATCAATCTTATCCCTGGAGCAACGGTTTTCTCTCAGCTTGATCTAGCCACAGGTTTTCATCAGCTTAGAAATTGCTAAGGAAACCATACCCAAACTACTTTCCGAACTGAGAATGGTTTCTTTGAATGGCTAGTTATGCCTTTTGGCTTGACTAATGCCCTGCTTTCTTTATAGACTTGATGAATCGCGTTTTTCGCGGTGAGCTCAATAAATTTGTCCTAGTCTTTATTGATGACATCCTCGTTGAAAATTTATTCCTATACTCGAAAGAAAATCTAATATTATATATATAAGTATAATTTTCAGAATTTAACTAGTTGTTTAGAGATAATAATGTTTGATTTTATTTATAGTTTTGTAAACCATTGGTTTTGTCTTAATGAATAATTGAACTATAAAACATGGTTATAAATTTATTTGGAAACAGAAATGGATTTAAAACAAGAATTTAAGAATTTAATATCTGATAGTTTCAAACCTTGTGTTTAAAGTCTTAAAAGGATATATTATTATTTAAATTATTTTCGAATATAAATTTGTTTCCAAAGAATTTTAAAAGTTTTAAAAAATTAGTGCTCTTCTCTTTGTCGCTGGAAAATAATTTCGGTGATGACTACAACATCATCGACATTCATTTTCGAGTATCGAAGTAAAAAGACCACGTTGTAGTTTTGTTTCAAAAATTTAATTGATTTGAATTTCTAAATATGACTTAATTTATAATATATATAGATATATGATTTAAATTTGATTTGACATATACTATATGTATGTATTTATTTATCTCTAAAGGGTTTGAAGTTAATTGGAAATTTAATTCATAAATTTATGTTAAAAGGGTGATTCTAATGATAAAATAAAGTCAAATTTTGAATGAATATTTAAACTTGAATAATAAAATTGGAAAAATTTTACTTGTATAATTGCATGCCAATATAACTTACCTAAATCATTCAGAAATTAACTATGTAATTGGAAAATGTATAATATAAAAGGATTTTATAAATAAAAATTTGAGTGGTTATAATAAATGTTATACACTTAAAGTTTCAGTTACAACAAGACAAATAGAGGTAAATAGAAATAAAATAATAATTGAATAATATACAATATCAAATGGTGTTAAAGGAAATTTAGAAATATATTGGAATAGTTATATTAAATATAATCTACTTAATATGTGCGATAAGATATATTAAGCAGAATATATTTAATAATAATCTGGAATAAAGAAGAATTAAATTTGTTGAATAAAGATGATTATGATAAATGACTATACAAATTTCAGATTTTAGAAAATAATTGGATAATAAGATAATTAATTTGGAAATAGTCAAGATTGATTTAACTTCTGTAAAAATCAAAGGAATTAAATCAATTATTGAATATTAATTTAAATTGAATTTATATAGTTTAGATATTGAGAAAATATTTGACATAGATGAGAAAATATTGAGAAAAATAAATTTAATTATAGTTTGGAATAAAGAAGAAATTAAATGGGGAATTTAGTTTATTTTGGGAAATGGTAAATGTACTTTAAAAAAAATCAAGTTAAATTACCATTTCAAATTTGGACTAAAATTAAACATTTTAAATTAGAATGTTATAATACCTTGTGAAAAATTTGGAAAAAAAAAAAAATTTGAATGATTTTTTTTTTAAGTGTAGGGATATTATACAAATAAATATGTAAATAAATAAATGTTAAAATTTTAAGTATAAATAGATGAAATCAATGATTAATTTAAAATTGAATTTTTATTGTTTAGATTAATGATTCTAATTTAAGTTTCAATTTAGTTTTATTTCAGGTTGTTTCTATTCCCCTACCTTCTTCCTTTTCGAGGACGAAAAGTTCTGAGTGGGGGAGAGTGTAACAGCCCAATTTTTTTACAAGTATTTTTCACTTGTTTTTTTTTAAAAAGAAAATCTTGGGGTTTATTTAAAGTGAAAAATAAATTTTAGGATTAACTAATAAGATCTGTGGAAAAATCAAGTTTTAATTAAGAAAACATTTATAGCTTAGGTGGTTAAGACATCTGGGCTATTCACGACAGGTCACGAGTTTGAGTCTCGGCATGGTCAGAATTTCTAATTTTTTTTTTGTATATAAATGAACTGGGTAATTACGCGTTAAAAAGGGCGCGTAAATTTAGGGAATAAGTACCGTATATATATAAGATATGAAGAATGTAAACCAATTTGAATTTTAGTTAAGTATTAATTTTGAAGAATTTAGTGTATTTTTAAACTGTTAAATATCGCGTTTAAAAGGACGCGTAAAATTTATGGTAAGTAATGTAATAAAACGTATAAAATTTAAAACGTTATTTTATATATATATTTTTGATGTTTTGTATTACGTCAGTTTGACGTACTTTTAAAATCATATATAAACACCTTTATGGATTAAAACATCAGTTAGTGATTTTTAAGACGAACGTTACTTTTGGTTGTAACTGACAGTTTTGGTTTTAAATAAAAGGTGTATATACGTTTCCATTTCCAAAAGCTTTGAAAAATTCTTGCCGTCATTTAATTAATCAAACTAAAAATATATATATATATATATATCAATTCTCATATAATTGGAACGGTTCATATTTTGTCATTCCTCTGATCACGAAACCTTATCTGCCTAAATCTTCAATCACACATATAAAGAAGCTGGAAGGGATATCAACGCATGCTTTGAAATGTCCAAAGAGATTTAATACTTGTTGCATGTTCAGTTCAAAGCCAATTTATTTGTTTACCGTTATTCCTAAAATCACGCAACTGTTTATTGGTAACAAATGTTGAAATCAAAAGTTTTGTATGTCTGGAAATAAAGCATGCATCTATGAAACATTCAATCAAATTTCTTGCCGTTCTTTGGTTCAATCAACATTTAATGCTTGCCAACATTTACGTAAGAAACTCCCTGCTTTTATCAATCAATTGGGCAAGTTTGAAATCTTAACATACCTGACCGTGAGAAATATTTTATCCACCTCATTTATAACTGTGTATTTCTTTTCGCCATTCAAATAAAAAGATTTATTTCCCACTTCTCATTTTCATTTGCGTTTAAAAATAAATTATATAAGTTTTCTCTCTCCTTAATTCTTACTTTTTATTTGCCTAGCCTCTTTATTATTTTCCTATGTCTATCTCTTGACATTTATTTCTTTATTTTTCTAGATCTTATTTTATCTATTAAATATTTCTTATGTACATCTTTATTTAATAGCTTGTGTAACAACCCTAGTTTTAACAATTTATTTTATTTTAATTATTCAAATTTGAAATAATATTCTTATAGATTAGGTTTAACAATATGGTTAAATATTTGATTTGGAGATATATTTTATAAAATTTTGTATGCCAATAAAATTAAATAATAACTGTAAAATTTTAAGCTATTTTTGAACTGTTAAATTTCGCGTTTGGAAGACGCGTCAATTATAGGGTATAAGTGACGTAATAAAACGTGTGTTTTCAAAACGATATTTTCACACAAATTTTTGATGTTTTAGTCTGCGTCTGTTTAACGTAGTGTAAAAATCATATTTTCATATATTTTTGAAGAAAAATATCAGTCAGTGTTTTAAAAAGCAAATGTTACCTTGTTTTAATTGACAATTTGACTTTACACATATTGTATACGTTTCCATTTCAACTGCCTACATAAATTTGCCTTTTCATTTTGATATCAAACTAGAAAAATATCAAATCAAAATACATAAAACTGAAATAAATTCAACAAGTAGTAACGTACAAAATTTAAGCTAGACGTGTGAAACCTAACTGTCACTTTAAAGAAATCAACATGCACATCAATTCCTTTCCTCTGCCTCTATCTCATCAATTATCAACCTATAATCACGCAAGTTTTAATTTATAAGAATGTGTGTATTAACCCTGCCTTCATCACACAAACTTAATTATAGGGTAACATTAAAAACCTTATTCTCTCTGATGATTTCCTTTTTACTTAAATGCATGCAATTAAAGCTTGAAACCATACACACCATTTCTCTTCCTTTAGCCTCTGTTCTCATCAGTTATATATCAATTCAAATCCTTGAATCAAGTACGTAACTCACGCAGGAAATAAAATCTAGTTTATAAACATCAACAAGTTTTCAAAAAAAAAAAAATTAAATCCTCTCGGCCTTCTCTTTATGCCTGCCTTCCATTAATCATGCCAGAAGATCAATGCTTGCAATATTCTTTTGTAACTGATGGGAAGAATTCTCGTCCATATCAATAGCATTTATATCAATAGAAACTGACACGTTATTTTTCTCATCTGCCTATAAACTCATTCCCCTCTACCCATTTGTTCTCTGCATCGATCCAATTCTCTGCTCCTTCTCGTGAATCTGTCAGGTAAATAGTTATAGTATTGTTCTTTTCTTTCGGTTCAGATATTTTTTCTCCCTTTCTCTTTCTCGAAATTTTGTCCTACCTGTGCCTTGCTCGGCCATTTCCATTGTTATGCCATGCATAAGATGTCTGTACATTCATCCCTATGCTGAGATATAGGCTAGTCTTGTGCATATCAGAGGGTGAAGCAGTAGATTGGTGGGAGAAACTGAGTGTTATGAGGAATGATTGAAATTTTATACAATAGTGATAAGTTGCATTTAGGAAGTTTAGATTCAGTGACAATATAAGAAATAGCCTTGTATTGAACCTGTTGATTTTCGAACTGCATATAGTGATCAGTAGGCCTTTTTCATGTTGAGGGATGTGGGGTGAAGTAACACTGATATAAAGATGAGTGTAGATATAGGTTGAGTTTTGCATGCATTTTGTAGTTGTAGGCTAGTGAGTTTTAGCCAAGAACCTGGATATGATATTTAATGTATGGGAAGGACTTTGGTTGATTTGTTTAAGATTTTCCAGGATTTGATTTAGTTAGTAGTGGAAAAAAAAAAATTACATTTTATTCTTTATTATATTATATATATTATATTCTTTAAGGGAGTTAACTTGCATTTGTGTTGAGTAGTCTGCATACATTTATGTGGGGTTTAGGGGAGTCTTTCAGTTGCCTTTATATAAGAAAGGGGTTGTCTGTTTGTAGGGGAGAGGAGTCATGTTCTTTATTTTATTTTTTTTCTTTTCTGAGATTGAAGATTTGGACAGGAGTATTGATGCATAACTGAAGTGAAATGTTGATGCTACTAGGAAATAGGGGTCAGTGAGTGTGAGATTTGTGTTTTCAATAAATTTTGAAAAAGAGATGGCTGGAAGTTTCTTTGCATTTTTTTTTCGAAGAAATTTCAGTATTGGCTCGAAGCATGTGAGCTTGAGACGTGGGAAAGACTCGAAGTAGGTGGGTTTTGGCTCGGGTAAATGAGTTTAGTGGATACCTGTTAAAGAGGAGTTGGGAGGTACTTGAAATTGAATAAGTGCGAAGCTTTGAAAAAAAAAAAAGAGAAAAAAAAAAAAAAAAAAAAAAAAAAAAAAACTGAAAAGATGGAAAGGGAAGGCTGCACAAAAATTTGGTGCACGTGTATTCGTGTTCAACTTTTGCCGTAGTTGTTTAGGAAAAATTTTGGTCGTAAAATTTTGGGTTAGCACGGTTCACAGTTTTGGGTATGTTTTGGTCACGTTACACGGTGAAGTGGTCGAGCAAAGCAAACATATTCTTGTTCTATTCTAAATTTTTCCTTGACCATAAATTCTTAAGTCGCGTTTCAATATTTGAATTTTTCTAGATTTGAATCTAGGCGACGTCCGAGAATCTTTATCATTACCCTCTGTCGGTCTGTACCGGTGAACTGTCATTTTTGAAATTTAAAATTTTCTGCAAAAATTCAGGTGAGTATTTCTCACCAGACATACGTATTTATATTTTGGTAAATTATTGCAAGTGTATGTGTAAAATTGTATTTCACTATTATCTGTCTGTAGTGTAATATAGAATGATGGACCCCATTTAAATTGACACCTTATCAGTATTATCTGTTATATTATTTCTGCAGTTATGTTATTGTTTATTGCTTAAATCACCACTGCAAGTTCCCTGTTATTATAGATGGTATGGGCTGAAATGATAGGCCTAATTGATTATTATTGTTCACTTGTTCTGTTAACTGCTGTAAATTGTCTTGGGATTGCGGGTTCGAAATGATAGAACCCGGGGTTGTGTAAATATCGGATTGAAATGATATAAATCCGTTTCACTTGACCTAGGCTAGAAAATCTTATACAGGCCCGTGGTTTATATATTATTTTCTGAAATTATTTTAAATTATTTAAATTTAGAAATTTGATGATATTCTAATTTAAATTATATAAAGGATTTTTATGAGATTTACAATGATTTAAAAGGGGTTAAATAAATAAATGTTGAGTTAAAATTTTGGAATATAACTTGTTTAGAAATTCTATATTTTTGGAAAGGTAAAGATTTCAATACAGAAATAATAAATAATAAGTTATATTTGAAATTTGATGTTTAGCTAAAAGTCTACTACAGCATTTAATTGCTGTCTTTTGAAACTTGACTATTTTAAACCCATACTTTAGATAGCATTTCCTAGATGCTGTAGAAGTGAAATTGATTTAAAATTTATTTATTTAAAATTTCATCTCTATTTTGGGAATACGTTAAGATTTGGAATTTAAATATGAAATTGCTAATAAAGTAAGAAATTGAGTTTGGAAAGATTTAAAAGAAGAAAATTGATTTCTATCCTTTGATAAAAGAAATAAATTCCAGATTTAATTGAATAAATTGAAATGGTATATCTTCAAAGGAAATGTTTTAAATCAAGGATTTGAAATTAAAGGTATTTGAAATATATATATTGATTTGAAAAATATAAATACCATTTTTCAAACTATAACCACGGGTTATAATAACGTTTGGTTGGCAAAGAGACCGGGATCGGATATCTGGCATACTCTCTGTCGATACCGAAAACCACTTTGACTAACCATGTACGCGGTGGAGATTCCAGAATGAAGTAGGATGGTGGTGACGGTTTCTTTAAGGTAAATACGTGGACCCGACTCCCGTGAGTTGGCATAAGGTGGCTAAAACAGGAGCGATTCTCGGATTGATGAGGTAGCACCTCTGATCGAACGCACTTCTTCGTATGCCATTCTATTACTCTTGTGATTGTTTTGGTGCGCACCTTTGATTTGGGAGTGTTGTTCGAGGTGGGCGGTAACTGCGGCTACGCGTTTCCACCGGTCCGGATAGCAATTGGTATATCTACCCTGGCATTGCCTAGTTGTGCCGTGTCACCTACCCTAGCGAGCCTCCTACGAGTTTCTATTTGTGTCGTACCTATGGAGTATCCTCTGGTAGCTTCCCGATCAGGAGGTATTACGGTACTGTATAGACTATTGGCATTTTACGTGTTAAGGTGGAAAATGTAAAGCCTTAACGCTATTTAAAAGTAAGTTTATTTTAGTATAGACACTATTATAACAGCGCAATATACTACATAGTAAATAGTTTAACGGATCCTTAGAGGATGGGCGATCCCAAGCATCCTTTAAGTTACTTGCTCTTTATTACAGTACACTTGATTTAGCTTACATTATATAAGTATGTATGTCCTGACTCGAGTGTTTTGTTTTATTGTACGCTCGGGTCAGCCTGAGTTGCAGCTTCAGCTTTCTTTCCGGAGCTAGGACCACTCATAGATCTCTCTTGCTAATTGGAAGCTTTTTCAGCTTTATCTATTTTGTAATTCAAGACTTTTGAAGACTCTATATCTATTGATGTTTAAAAGTTGTATTGAAGATTTTAAACAATGAAATTCTGTTTGGTAAAAGTTTTAAGTGGCTTCATGAACCACTGTATTATTTTATATTCCGCTGTGAGATTCTGATATCTGTGTCTGTGATTCTGTGTATTTGATTTCATTTGTTCCTTAGCTATTTTACAATCTATTGTTTTGAACTATTCCAGCTCGACATTTAATTAAATATTGTCGAATTCGAATGGTACAAAATAGTGGGTCGTTACACCCTGCAACACAAGACTGGGACTACCCATTACTGGATAATCCCGAGTAAGATCACCCCACGATTGTGATCAGCAATCGCACCACTAAGCCGAAATAAAAGGGACATCTAAACAGGGATGACCTCACCCTCAAATGTGTGCTACCCACCTAGCCTTGCTGCATAACCCCTGATTTTCAGTCATTCCCGGTTGATGAGGCTTGAGGCTAAGCTTTACCTTTTAGAACGTTTCACTTAGAATGCTCATCGTCCACCTGACGATGTTTTGAAAGCATTCATCCGTACAAGTCCGTCTCGAGTTCGAACGGAACCGAAGGCACTATTCCTACCACATCCATTTTGGAAACATCCTCAGGATTAGTAGCGACTAGCCCTTGCTCTTCACTGCTCCATCTTCAAATCCAAACTCGTCTTCCTCACGAAAACATACAAACCACATCGAAGTGGTTTTCGAGAAATTAATCCCTATCCCGGTCTCTTCGAAACGATCAGCGCAATTGGCCAATATTGATAGTTGGTTATTTGACTATCAATTTACATTCACAACAACCATCAAACAATAAATAATTTCATAAATTATTTATTAACCTCAAAATATCTTCGCAAGATTTATTTCCATTTTCAACCCTTTTGAAAACAGTTTTCAACCCACACTCCTTTTACGGAATAAATTCTCAAATATTTATTTCCACTGAAAATACCAAGCACAAAGCTTTAGATTTTTGAAATAACTTCAAAACACTTTATTATAAAATATATTTCAACATTTAGGTTGAAAACTATTTCAATTCTTTATTAAACATATATATATTAGGAATATTTAGAATGAGGCTAATTTATAAAATATAAAACTAGAATTTTCTCTTTAATAATAAATACCAAGTCACTTTTAAATAACTACTGCTATAATAGATTAAAAGAAAATACTTACTTTAGAATTTAAATGTTTAGAAAGAATAAATTTTCTAAAACATGCTTTTTAAAACAACATCTAAACTTTTAACTTATATTTAAAAATTTACTTTGAAAACGTACTTGGCTATCCAGGGAAAAACACTTCACTTCCACATCTTTAAAAAGTAATTCACTATTATTTTTAGACAAATTTACCTATTCCTTTAATAAACTCCCACCGTGAATTTATTCTTCCAAATATCCACTGATATATTGCTTTACTTTTATAAACCCAGTTTATAAATTTCAAATCTCACTTCTCTTCTAAAAATCCCGGTTTTACACACTTAAATCAATTTCCAAATTGATTTCCAACCAACTTTACTTTTAAATAATTTCCTTACTTACTCCATTTATTCTAAAATCCATTAACTTTAAATTTCATTTCTTTATTATGATTTTAAAAATCCCTTCTAACTGGAAATACAAATTTCAGATTTCCAAATTCCTTCTTTATTCCTTTAAATAAATTTAAATCTTGGATTTTAAAATAAGTTCTTTATTCCTTTAGATAATCTCACTTAAGTTTATTTCTTTACTCCTCTGTTTATTCAAAATCCCCTTTCCCATATTCGGAATTTATTTATTTTAAATTAAAATTTCACTTTTATTCCTTTCAAATTATCCTTCAATTTATTCAAACTTCTATAATTATTTTCTCTTTTATTTTCTTTTCCAAGATCCAATTCTATATATTTTGATAACTCAATATACCGAAATATATTAATTTCAACTATAGCGTCCAATATTCCAATTATCAATGAAATTCACCACAGAGTATCAAATAATCATGACACAGAATTATTAGAGCAATCTATATCATTTTGAGGAATCCAGTTGGATCCCTCCAACCTGTTTCCCTCCATCCATAGATGTTGGCACAATATAAAATACCAATTCCACTTCGAGGTGAAATATCGTGGTCCATGGGATTTAAACATAATATCATCCGTTATTATGTGGCGCATATGGTCTCATCCGCTATAAAATGCGGGAAATCAATCATTCCAAGATGTATTATATACTATTATATAGCACATCAAATCAATTCAACCATTCAACCAATTATTTAAATTTAACCATTTAAATTTAAATTAAACCAGATGAGTGAGATTTACTCACCTTTGATTTTTTATATGCAATCTGATCCAACCTTGACTTGTTCGCTTTCGGATGTTGACCTTTAATAAATATTAGATGATTTTATTAATATTCGTATAATTTGAATAATTAATTTCCATTTGATAAATTTAGTTTAATTAACTAGTAATTTATTTTAACTAATGATTTAATCTGAACTATTAATTAAATTTTAACCAATTTTCCCTTTTTTAAAAAAACTTTAGTAACTAAAATAATTAAATAAGTTAATTTAACAATTTATCCACCCAATCCATTATTTTATATATCTTTCAATTCAAAACATTTAAAATTTCCGCTTACATAAATCTCATATACTTTTTTGTTTAATACGATAAAAACAGTATAAAATTTCATCTAGAAATTTATCTCTATACAAAACTATCTTTGTTAATATTTTTTTCTCGTTTTCTGTATATATGTTGAAACAAAAACAAAACCGCCTTACCTCAACAGTCTTACCCCATCGAGCTTCCCCTGCTCGTCGACCAGAGCTTGTCCCCCCTCACCATTGCGACGAACCCACACCACGAACTTGCGAACCCCGTCGCGATCCACTACGGCCCCACCAATGCTTCGATGTAGTTCAAATCAGCTGCCCCCCTTGTTGCCTCGAATCTCGAGTGCCTAGAATCGTGACTAAGTCACACCTTGTCGTTTCTGGCCACCGAATCCACGTGTTCCGCCTCGCCGTACTCGCACCGCGCGGCCTCCCAGCGTCGCACGAACGCGACCCACTTGCACGACTGTGCTCGCCGCCGCTCTGTCCATCGAGCCCCCAACGCGTTTTGCTCGCAAGCCTAGTTTGATTTAAAGTGAAGTCGGCCCTGTTGAAGTCGCTGTGATTTAAGCTAGGTTCGATTTCGAATACGATAAGGCTCGGTTTGATTTTAAACAAAGGAGCTGCCATTATTATATTTTTTTTACCGAGGGATTTCGATTTTAAGTTAATGAACTGCTTTCTTTCCAGATGAAGGAGAAGTAACTCAACATATAATTGAAGAGAGTAGGCTCGCTTACAGGTTAAGCCTAAGAAGGGTAGGTCGGTAGATGTTGACTTTTATAAATTATATTTTATAACCAAAATATCTCGTATCGTAATAACCTTAAATTCCGAACTCTTATCGAGGCGTGCCGCCTGGCATTCCCAATGTTAAACCCCTATCCCGAACGCAATGGAAAACGTTTCGAGTCCTAATTCGATCGTATGGAGAAGATAGCTTTTTGGATCGGTTAATATATTAAATTTTCGATATAAATTCAGCGCATTTATCTCTCATACGATCACTTGACAACTCCAAACACTGCGAAAATTAAAATCCGAAAATAATACAATATTATGAATCCAATGAAACTGGTTTCGTCAAATTCCGAGATTGTGCCTCAGAAGGCTATTTTAAATATCGATTAAAACGACATATTTCAAAAATTGAACAAATCACCTTTAAATTCAATTTTAACACTTTTACTATTTTCAGTATTATCAACATAAATTTTTAAAGCCTTCTAATTATTTTTAACAGGCATAAAATAGAAGATTCAACAATTTATCCAATTTATGTTTATTAAATCCAATAACTTAATTGCTAAATAATAATAATAACTGAATTTAGATAAAAATTAACTTTTAAATATTTAAAATCAATTAAATATTCCGATTTCAAATGCTTAAAAATTCTGGGTCGTCACATTCTTCTCCCCTTAAAAGAATTTCGTCCCCGAAATTACTAATTAAGAAGAATGATCCCATACCCACTACTATTTTTCAAAACCAAACAGTTTAACATCCTACCAACTATCTTTTTATAGAAGAACCATCACCATTCTTACTAACTTCCCCAACTCTCCCATAGTTTCAAACAATACTGTTTGCATAATCATTCAAATCTTAATTTAAAACCAAATTTTAAATTTTAAAAATTTCTCAAAAAATTTTTAACTCCCTAAATTTTCGAAATTTTTTGTCAGCGTTTCCTTTGCGCGGCTAGCTCGATACAACTACAAAATGGCTCTACAGACCCGCAGATTTCAAAAGAAAATAAAAGCCAATTGGCTAGATCAAAACCCAATTAAATTTCATACATAAATTTAAACACATACCTTTTTTTTTCTTTCGAGCAATTCAAATTTAACTTCTGAAATCAAAACCAATTTTCCTTTCCCTTTATAATACCTGCATATCCTACTTAACAATAATATCCAATCATAGCATTCCAAAACATTATATCAAATATTCACTCTAATGCTTATTCAATATATTTTCCCGACACCCATATTACTTAAGAATCTTACCATTTCTTCTTAAGTTCAGTATATGTATTTTATACGCTTCTTATATTTATTTTCACTTTAGCACTTAAGTTTATATCCACTTCTATTCAAATTGATTCTTCCATTTCCATATAAATTCAGTGTATCTCCAATTCTGAATATTGAATTTTATCTTCCATTTATAATTGATTCATATCTTTATTTTAAATTAGTTTCATCCACTAATGTATTTGTATTTCCAATTTGTCATCATTTGTCGCTAACAAAAATTTTCCCAAAAATTTTCAAAAAAATTTCTAACTTCCAAAATTTTCGGAAAATTTTGGCATAGTCTCCTTTGCACGGAGGAGCTTTTGCAATTTGACAAAAGATATAAATATATAAACATCGACCCACCCGGTCGGAAAAACAAAAACAGTTCATATTTCCTATTTTTATTGCGTAGGCGTACCTTATTTAATTAGCAGTTAGCGCAATCAGATCCAGCCCAACGACTTCCCTGAACCTGTACTTACTCAACTAAAACATGTAAGTGTCATATATATGAAGTTTAACAACATTTCACTTATTTGCAAAAGTTAAACACATGAATTCTAAAAGCAATGCACACTAAACACTTTCAGTAAGTAATTTATATAGTTTTCATATAATTCAACTGTTTTTAATTAATTCATATACCATTTTCATTCAATTTGAATGGTTTACAATCCACTTGCTTACGTTCAATTCATTTTCAATTTTAAACAAACCCATTGTTAACGCTAGAAAATAAACGCTAACACCCCGGTGTATAGATGGAAATTGTGAAAGCACCACCCGTTGGTACGGGAACAAAGTATATGCAAAGAAATCACAGGAAAGCTATAAAAGACACAGTATTTATAGTGGTTCGGCTTAGGATCAAGCCTACGTCCACTTTAAAGCTCTTTATTGCTGAATTAGTTACAATTCTTTACAATCAACTCTGATTACAACACACTTAGACAAATATCTCAAACCCCGATGTAGAAGAATCCTTCGAATGCATGATGAATGAGTTATTTTTCTTCTTGAGATTTGTCGAAATGTCTTTGGTGATTGGAGTGATAGAAGTGTTGTTTGAGTGTTGCTTGAAGTCGAGATAACAGCAGAGTAATGGCGCCTAGGAAGTCCCCCCCCCCAAATGTTGAATATGGCCATGTATTTATAGGCAAAATGTTAGGCTGAAACTGTCAAGTCATGAGTCGTGACCGACTCATGATGAGTCGTGACCGACTCATGATGAGTCGTAAGTCATCTACGAGTCACCCCTTTGCAGCATGACTCTGAACTTGCCTCTGAGTCTTGTGTCGTGCGTCGACTTATCTTTTGGGTCGTAAACCTCCCTGAGTCGTGCCATCCTTAACTCATAGAATCTCCTTAACTCGCCAGGTTCCTTAGGTCGTAGGTTTCTTGAGTCGTTAGCCTGTTGAGTCGGTAAGACCTTAAGTGGATGAGTCGTGATCAGATGAGTCGGTCTTTGATGAGTCGGAGCCAGGTCAAATGAGTCGGTACTTTCCCTAAGTCGTCCTTTCAATGAGTCGCTAATGCTTTAACTTATTAGGCTCCTTGAGTCGTGATTCGCTGAGTTTAGAAACTCCCATGAGTCGCATAATAGTTGAGTCGGGGATTCTTTGAGTCGGTCCTTTCCTTAAGTTGTGAGGTCTCCTAAGTCGTTAGGCACCTTAAGTCGTAGGTCGTTTCAAGTCTTAACCCGTTGACGCCTCTAACTCGTAGGCCTTTTAGCTCGTATGCAGGAACGGGGTTAACATTTGCCCCTCGAAGCACACGCTTAAGTCGTAAGTCGTGTGCTTCGACTCATCATGACCCGTGCCGAATCGAGTCCCAACATTTCCAGGTATAAAAATGCTTGAGTCGCTTCTCCTCTTTCTCACTTCTTATTACTTATCCCAGAGCCGCATCTGCCATTAGAGACCTTTCAACCTTTCAAAGGCGAATCCAAGTTAATTGATCATCAATCCATCCTTTCCACTACATTGCGTAAGTGATTTCGAACTTCAATCCAACAACGTCCATTGCTAGGGCACAAATTTTCGCTTCCTGTTCCCAAATCACCGCCGCATGTCTCACTTGGGCTTTGATTTGAGTTGTGAACGATTCTGATCATTGTTGGCTACGTTGTTGTTGTGATCCTCTAGATTATAGCATCGCGTTTGATTCGCCGTACACTTGAAGCGATTCGAATTGGTTTTTTGGGTGCTTTCTGATGATGTGAGGAGAAGACGATGAATTACAACGTCTTGATTTGACTGGCCCGTGGGTTCGGAGGAGATGAGGAAGTTCTTAACGGGTTAACGGGTTAGAAAGGGGTTGATTGGTTGAGGAAACGACTCAGGATCTCACGACTTAGTTGGTTTTGCTTTTCGGCCACTGATTCTGAAATACCTTGCAATCACAACCGTACACGACTTAATGCTTTTAGCCATAAACCACAAACGACTCAAGCTATAAGTCGTGAACGACTTAAGCCATAAGCCGTGCACGACTCAGTACTTGCTACTTTCCCGTGACTTATCCCTTAAACCGTGCACGACTTAAACTATAAGCCGTGTACGACTCAGTGGCTTCCATGCGACCCAGTAGCCTTTACTATCGACTTTAATCCGACTTAGCAAATTTTACGACAAAATCCATGAGTCGTGACCGGGTTAGAACTTAGAAGGTTTCTTATTGCTTTGATCTGGAGCCTTCCTCCTGTTCTTTGACTTACGACTCATAGTGCTGCCGACTTATAACATCAGCGGTTTAGAGTTGGAGTAACCTAACTTAACTCGCCTCACTTTCCTTAGGTCGTAGTCGAGCCACCTAAATAGCCAACGACTTAGCTTAACCCGTACAAAGAATCCTTGAGTCGTTTTCGACTTAGTACTTGTAAATTTTGTTTGAACTCCGAATTATTGCATGGACTCTGAACTGCTATACTGCTGCATTCTTTTACTGATTACTTCAACTTGTAAGCTAATAATCTGTTAATACAACATTCACAGAAAACTGGGACGAATATACTGTCATTGATTGTCCACATCGAACGACAGATTAGTTAATGATATATAATTAACTTAAATAAATCGTGTGAATGAAGTGCTACCAATTTCAAGTGGAATATTAAAGCAGCACTGGATTAGTCAATTGAAACTGACCAGCCCGCATTAATATTGTGCTTGAGCTTTAAATAACAAGTTCCGAAATTACCATAGTCAATCAATCGTCAACCAGTTTAATTCCAGTTATCTTTACTTGTTATTATTATTATTTTATTAGCTTTGCACGACACTTCACACTTTTTAGGAAACGTGCACCTTCGCATTTGAACATCCAGTTGCTTGTGTAGAATGACCTCTCATCAAGAAGAGCCGATGGGTCAGGCTGAAGATGTCTTTCCAGTAGCCATCCCTATAGACAACCCTCCGGAGAGAACACCCATAACTTTGAATCAGCGGGTGTTTAACCAACTGCGCATTCAGTTTGGCATTGATGATGCTGACACCTTATTTCCGGGGCCAAATGACACTGCTGACAATCCTCCCTACGGCTTTGTTGCAGTCAATCGCCAAATGTGCTTAAGTGGGGCGATTCCTCCTTTTAACGGCTTTCTCCAACAGCTTCTGCTTCGGTTGTCTATCTCTCCATTCCAATTACACCCCAATGGCTATGCCATTTTGATGGGGTTATGTGTTCTATTCAGGAGAGTTTTGGATCGGTTACCAAGCTTCGAGGAGATCTGCTATTTTTGCTCATTCACGAAAACTAAAGACCATCCCTCCATTGTGGTTGTAAGAAGCGCTCGAAATCGCAAACTTATTACTGATCTCTCCGAAAGCGCTCACGGATTTTTGAATCAGTTTTTCTTCGTTCGCTGCCCTCCAGGGTTTTATGCCATCTGGAGAGTGGGAAGTAAGATTTCCTGTCTCTACTTTTTCCGTTTTGAAACTTTCTCGAGATCTGAACTCTCAGCTGCTAATTTCATTCTTTCTCTGTTTTTAGCACTACCACCCCCTGCTAGGGACCCAAGTCTCAAGCAAATTTTTGAAAGATTAAGTGCCGTGCCGGTAGAAGAGAGGAGCATAAAGTTTCTGCTAAACGATGAACTTTTACATCAATACGGACTCCTCCATCTCTCTCGCTTTACTCGGCCTCGTGAAGCTCCAACGGAGGTTCCTGACTCTCCGGTGAAAACTCCTGATCTTCCGATCTCCACTAAAGAGCACATACGAGGAGAAATTTCTGCAGAAACCTTATTAGTAAAGTGCTCTACTCCCAGAGACGATACGGGACCCTCCGAAAAGCCCGCACTTGCTCCCATTATTGAAGAAGAAGAGGAGCCCCTTTCCCAAACCAGGGAGAGTGCTGACAAAGGAGATGATGGAGGGAATCAGGTTGGGCATGCCGGTGATGACGTCTTTGGGGATTTAAGCGACATAATTATTACTTCCCAAGAGCTCTTTAAAGAAGACCCTGCTCATGGTAAAGCTATACCTCCGACGATTGAAGCAACGTCTGCCCTCCAACAGACTCTTACTCCTTCATCTCAAGAATTGTCATCAACAGTGAAATCTATCACTTCCCCCCAACAGAGGAGTGGTTCATTAGTCCAACGCGAGTAGCTTGCACTTCACACACAACTAAGGATTTTCCAGCACATTTATGCACTTATCTTCTTATACTTTAGAGATTTCTAAAGCTTATCTTTTCTTATTTCAGATTCTTCAATGACACGCGGCGGATCGTATTATCAGGATTTCCAACGCTACGGGGGGCGTGGTCAATATGATTATCGGCGTTACTTTCCCTCTTATAGAGAGTCTGACGAAGAGAGGGCTGCTCGAAAGGCTCGTGAAAGGAGGGATGCAGAAGAGCGTCATGACAGAAGGGATAGGGATGATTACCATGATTCTCTGCAAAGGAGTGACGACTCTCACAAAAGGAAATCTTACGACGACCGGGGAAAAGGTCATGTAACTGAAGATTCAGGCAAACGAGCCCGACATGGTGAGAGACATACTTCCACTATTCCCGAAAAGCCTACTGCCCCTGCCCCTCTTGACATTACTTCTGACTCTCCTGCTCTTGGGAAGGAGGACATCCAGACAATAATAAGTAGGCCTAAATTTCAAGTGGGACCGGGCCCAGCCACTTTACAAAGTCGTTTTCCGCAGTGGTGTTTAAAGGGTGTGAGGTTCGATCTCGACCTAGTCCCTATTGACAAGCCTGCTATGCTACGAAATCTTGACGCCGTTAAACTTGATATCGAGAGGATGTCAAACTGGCAGAAGCTTGTTGATGAGCTTCAACGAGTTAACCGTGCCAACTTAGAGGCTATGCTCACCATGGAGAACGATAAGGCTGAGTGGCAAAAGGTCCTTGAGCAGCATGACGCCGAAATGAGAAGTATTACTTCCTACAACGAGGAGCTCGAAGCAAAGGTTAAGAAGTTGAAAGATGAGCTTGCTGCTTCCTCTACTTCATACTCTCAAAAAGAAGAAGTGCTTCTCAGACAAGTTAGAGATGCTCATGCCAGTCAGAGAGACGCTGAGGACAGGCTTGAAGTACAAAAAAGAATCAGTGACGGCTATGTCTCTGATATTGCTGAGCTTCGAAAGAAAAACAACTCCCAGGAGGCGGAGATACAAATGCTTAAGCTTCAGCTTGCCAGAACTGAAAGGGAGCGCGATGAGGCTGTCGCTGGCAAAATCGCAGCCGAAGAGTCTCATGAGGCGACCAAAAACAGCTTCGGCTCAACATTATTCGACTTCTACTTGCATAGCGTCTTGGGGCGTGGAAGCCTCGCCTTTCTTGGTCCCAAGTATGAGATCACTTTAGCTGAAGTGTGGGAGGCCGCCCTCGATATGCTTGGTGCTGAAGGTGCTGGTTATGACGAGCCAGCCCTGGAAAGGCATTATTTTGATGAAGACGCTCGCGCTGCTCTCGCCAGGGGAAAGGAACAACTTGCCAAACTAAGAACCGAAGTCACGGAAGGGGACCAGCTGGGGAAAACCACTTCAACTACTCTAGTCCAGCCACCTTCTTCGTCTGAAGTCGACATTATTGGTTCCAGTTCCCATCTCGCATCTCCCACCAAAGTTACCGCTGATATTACAAGCACACAAGGTGGAGACGAGGGTGAAGAGAGCGCTGATGCGCAAGCTTATGAAGTCGATATCAGGAAACCAGCTTCTCCAGGTAATTTCACTGTTAATCTTGCTACTGTCAATTCTGCTCAAGCTGGTTACTCGTTTATTTCTCATGAGTTTCACGAGCTCCTTGGCTATTTTCTCAACCTTGACGAGCCTTCATCTCCTCTCTTTACTGACTTCATTGGTGAACCCTCATCTCCTCTTTTTACTGACTTTAACCTTTTTTCTTCTGTAGAGAAAGTACCAAGCACTGCTCAAACTTCTACTCCTCCGGTCATCCTTCCTTCATCTCTTCAGGCGGTGCCTCCTTCTGCCTCGCAACCTGGATCACAGGAGGAACAAATAGAGGCTCTTCACGGCTTGGATGATCCCATCACTTCGCAAGAGCAGAAAGATGAGAGACCTGAGGGAGGTGACATTTCCCCGGAACGGACTCCTTCTGACGACATTGTTTTATCAAAACTTGTCACTCCGGGGAGTGAGTCTTCCTCACAAAGGAGAGAGAAGCGTGGGACATCAAAAAGGAGGGGGAAGAAAATCACCGCCACTGAAGAGGAGCCGGAAGTTGAACCGGTTACACTTGCCTCTCCTACTTCCCTTATACCCACTGGCCGACCTGAAAAGCTGGTTATTCGACCGAGCAAAGGGTCCAAAGGAGGGAAGAAAAAGTGAAGATTTTAGTTTTTTGCCTTTTGTACGAACTGGCCGAGAGTTGTGCGGGTACCGGCGCCCGCTTTTATTTTGAAAACCTGTATCTGCATTATAGTTGAATAAAATGATTCTTCGTTTGTACAAACTTCTGTTTGAATTTGAGAATGCATTTACTATTTATTTTTGCACAAGTTTGTTTATATAGTGTTGCAGCGGGCTTATGGTATGTTGCTTGAGTATTACTCTACTGATGCATCTATACTACTATACCATGTTGCCCCCATACCTTAAGCTTGCTGCAATATTTTACACTTCGAGGGGACTTGCACTCTTATTTGCTAAAGAATAATTATTTTATTCTTTAAAGAAAATTTTTTATAGAGTACAAATCCCTTCGTATAAGTTTTTACGCTTTGTCGTCCGAAGAAATCACTTTTTTCTTTTGCTTACGTGCATATTTCACCAAGTGAATTCCTCTATGTGGTAAAGCGGACCTCTGAAGGGTACTTTAACTTCTTTTCTTTTTACGATCATTTCCCATAGTAGGCAAATTACTTTTCCTTTGAAAGTTAAAGTACGCTTTTGATGAGGATTTTTTTTTTTTTTTTTTTATATATAGAAAGTTGTACCTCTAAGGAGGGATTTTTTCACGTTTCAACACTTGGAAGTTTTATTTCAATCTCGGTGAAACGTGTACCTCCAAAGAGTTATGCCTTAGAAATCCTTTTCACGTTTCAACACTTGGAAGTTTTATTTCAATCTCGGTGAAACGTGGGTTTCTGAAGAGGTCTTTCTTTTTAATTGTGTCCCCGGGAGGGGGTTGTACCTCTGAGGAGGGATCTCTCACGTTCCAACACTTGGAAGTTTTATTTCAATCTTGGTGAAACGTGTGCTTTCAAGAAGGTCTTTGTTTTTGCATTTCAACTTTGGTGAAGTGAAATTCCGAAGAGCGGTTGCTACACTTCAACTCCTGGCGAAATGTGCCTCCGAAGAGGGCTTTTATTTTGTTTACATTTCAACTCTGGTGAAGTGAAATCCCGAAGAGCGGTTATAACACTTCAACTCCTGGTGAAATGGGCCTCCGAAGAGGGCTTTTATTTTGTTTACATTTCAACTCTGGTGAAGTGAAATCCCGAAGAGCGGTTATAACACTTCAACTCCTGGTGAAATGTGCCTCAGAGAGGGTTTTCATCGCCTGGAAGTTGCTCTCTCATGGTTGGAGGGTCATGACTCCTCCAATCTTTTTTGTTGAGTAGAGAACTTTCTTTTTTGTGGCGTATGACCCATTAGAGGTCTTTTATCCTCCGAAGAGTTGCGCCTCCGAAGAGGACTTGTGCCGCTGATGGTAGCTTTGGTTGTTCCTCTGTTCACTTGCTTATGCCTTTTCAGCGATCCTCCTTTTTTTTTTTTTTTCAAGTTTTCATTCCCCTTTCTCTCACAAGTGGCTTGTTTAATCCAAGGAAGTGTACTTCATTGCCAGGCAAGTTCGTGAGAACGGGCACTAGCTTCCTAATTGGATGTTTGTTTGTTCAAACGATCTCAATTTATCAGCAAGGGCTCGTTTCTATCGAAATCATTAGCCGTTCAATTGAAGTATTTCCTATCTAGGATTTGAATTCGGGGTCTTTGTGACTTGAAATTTGTTTGTTGAATGATGGTGAGAATCGCTCAGTCTTATTATGCGCAAGTTTTATTTCCATGGTCTGCAAAAATTTAAATTGACATTTTAGCAATACATCTTATGTATTTTTATATCGAAAACAAAGCAAGCATATAATGATAATAAGGAACACAAGATTTATAGTGGTTCGGCCATGAAATTGGGCCTACATCCACTTTATATTTTTTTTTTTTTTATTATTTACTTGCATCAGTTTCACAATTGCTTTCAATTACAAGAATCATACATCCATAATTCTTTTTACAATTTTTCAACAAAATTTTCAAGTAAAGTATGGACGCAAGTGGTTGCTGTTCCATGCCCTTGGAATTTGTTCTCCATCAACAGTGGTGAGCTTGAATGTGCCGTCAAGAAGCTTCTGACCTACTACATATGGTCCTTCCCAATTTGGCCCAAACACACCTGTCGCGGTCATAATTCTTTTCAGGACTAGATCTCCAATTTCAAAGCTGCGTTGACGAACTTTGGAATTGAAATGTCTGGCTATCCTTTGCTGATGAGCTGCAACTCTGAGGTTAGCTTCATCTCTTTTTTCATCAAGGAGATCCAGCGCTTCAAGTTGCAGCTTTTCATTTTCTGCTTGATTGAAATGGATTCTTCTGTGTGAAGGGACCTCTGTTTCAACCGGGATCATTGCTTCCGATCCGTATGCTAACGAAAAAGGAGTATGCCCAGTTGCAGTTTTGTGAGTAGTTCTGTATGCCCATAGTGCGAGTGGTAGTTTATCGACCCAACCACCTCTGGCTCTTTCGAGTTGCTTTTTGATGGTTGATTTGATGATCTTGTTCACTGCTTCCACTTGCCCGTTTGCCTGCGGATGAGCTACTGCCGAAAAGCTTTTCTGGATTTTGAATCGTTTGCAAAAATCCTGGAATTCCTCACTTTCAAACTGAGTACCATTGTCTGTGATTATTTTCTGAGGCACACCGTATCTGCAAATGATATTCTTGGTCACAAAGCTTATCATTTTCTTAGAAGTGATAGTAGCCAATGGTTCAGCTTCAGCCCACTTAGTAAAATAATCAACTGCAACAATAGCATATTTAATCCCTGATTTAGCAGTTGGTAGCGGCCCAATGAGATCCATTCCCCAAATTGCAAATGGCCATGGACTGACCATCTGTGTGAGTTCGGTAGAAGGTGCTCTAGGAATTTTGGCATATCTTTGGCACTTGTCACATTTTCGGGAGTAATCCGCGGCATCCCGATTAATTTCTGGCCAAAAATATCCGTATCGGAGAATTTTCTTTGCTAGTGTTTGAACACCTGAATGATCACCGCATTCTCCTCCATGCACTTCAGCTAGGATTGTTTTGGACTCTTCCCGGGATACACATCGAAGCAATGGCATTGAGAATCCCCGTCTGTACAATCGGCCATCCTGAATTACATAGCGAGAGGCCTTCCTTAGAAGCTTTCGTCTTTCTATCGAGTTTTCTGGCAGAGAACCCCTGAGTAGGTAATCCAGTATTGGAGTCATCCATGACTCCTGTTCTTGAGATACATTCATAATCCAGTCTATATCCATCTCGTCTATACTTGGTGCTGAAAGGACTTCTACAGGGACCAATCCCAATAGTTGAGCTTCACCAGAACTTGAATACTTTGCGAGGGAATCCGCCTTCATATTCTCTTCACGAGGAATGTGGCTTATTGAATAGTGATCGAGTTCATATAGGAGTTCCCAAGCCTTTAACAAATAGGAAGGCAGATTTCCACCTTTTGCTTGAAATTCCTTCTTGACTTGACATACGATAAGCTGAGAATCACTGAAAATTTGTAATGCTCGAATGTTTAGCTCTTTAGCGATTTTCAGACCTGCAATAAGAGCTTCATATTCCGCTTCATTGTTTGTTGAAGGAAATTCCAGTCTTAGTGCATAACATAATGATCGACCTTCAGGAGTTTCAAGTACCACTCCGGCTCCAGAACAGTAGTCATTTCTTGCGCCATCAACATACATCTTCCACTGGATTGGAGAATCATTGATCGCTTTTTCCTTACCATTATCTTTCTCTGTGAATTCTGCAATGAAATCAGCTAAAGCTTGTCCGTTGATTGCTTTTCAGGGGTGATAGGTAATGTCATATTGACTAAGTTCAATGTTCCATTTTAGAAGACGACCCGAAGTTTCAGGGCGAAACAGGACTTGCTTTAGAGGCTGATCAGTGAGTACTTTGATAGGATGAGCTTGGAAATATTGCCTCAGTTTCCTTGATGCAACTAGTAGGCAATAGGCGAGTTTTTCCAACTTGGAGTAATTCAGCTCTGCCCCAGTGAGTCTTTTGCTGATATAGTAAACTGGATGTTGAATCCTTTTGTCTTCCCGTATCAGCGCTGCACTTAGAGCATGAGATGATACTGCCAAGTATATAAGAAGATCCTCACCATTGCCTGGCCTAGAAAGTATCGGAGGCGTTTCCATATGACGGATCAACTCTTCAAAGGCTTCTTGGCATTCGGGAGTCCATTCAAAGTTCTTCTTTCCTTTTTTCAGGGCATCGAAGAATGGGATGCATTTATCAGTAGCTTTGGAAATGAACCGACTCAAAGCGGCGACCTTTCCGTTGAGACTTTGCAATTCCTTCTTCGTTCTAGGAGCTTTAACTTCTTTTAAGGCGGTAATTTGAGCTGGACTGGCCTCAATGCCCCTAGCACTGACGATAAAACCTAAGAACTTTCCGGATTCGACCCCAAACGTACATTTCAGAGGGTTAAGTTTCATTCTGTATTTCCGGAGGACTGCGAACATTTCTGCTAAGTGTTCAATGTGATCCACTGCTTTCCTGGACTTCACTAACATGTCGTCGACGTAGACTTCCATAGTTTTTCCCAATTGCGGTTTGAACATAGCATTAACAAGTCTTTGGTAGGTTGCCCCTGCGTTTTTCAATCCGAAGGGCATAACTCTGTAGCAATAAAGTCCAACACCCGTGATAAAGCTTGTATCCTCCTGGTCTGGCTCATGCATCATGATTTGGTTATAACCGGAGTAGGCATCCATGAAGGATAACAATTCATGTCCCGCAGTTCCGTCTACCAGTTGATCGATCCTGGGTAATGGGAAGCAATCTTTGGGGCAAGCCTTGTTTAGATCAGAAAAATCGATGCACACTCTCCATTTTCCATTAGCTTTTTTGACCAACACAGGATTCGAAACCCAATTCGGATATGTAGATTCTCTGATGAAGTTATTTTCCATGAGTCGATCAACTTCTTCTTTTAATGCTGCTGACCTTTCTGGACCTTGGGTTCTCCTTTTCTGTTTAACTGGCGTAAATTTTGGATCAATATTCAGAGCGTGTACTGCAACTTCTGGAGATATACCACACATATCGGCATGAGTCCAAGCAAAGACATCCAGATTTGCCTTCAGGAAAGATATCAAGATGTTCTGAATTGACATATTAAGCTGTGAACCCACATTCAACACCTTATTTGGATCTTTTGGGTCAACAGGTACCGGAACTGTCGTTTCCACCGGTACTACTCTATTCTCCCCTGTACTGGCTTTTCTGGGATCCATTTCTTTCCGTGCCCCGCTGTGTTCGCCAGTGCAGGGTCCGCTCTGTAATTGCTACAAGGCTGGCTCCTTGATGCGGACTGGGGTTGCCACACCCTTTCCCATTTCTCTTTTTCTTGACTCTCGCAGCTCTGTCAAATAGCACTCTCGCGCAGCATTCTGATCCCCTTTTATAACTCCTACTCCATTGTCAGTAGGGAATTTAATAGTGAGGCACCATGGGGCTAGGATAGCTTTGAATGCTGCGAGTGTTGGGCGGCCAAGAAAAGCATTATAGGCAGAAAACTCATCGACAATCACAAATGTTTGCTTTCGGACCACTTTCCTTTCTCCTTCCCCAAGTTCTACAAACAAATCGATGGTTCCTACTGGTTGCTTTGGCTCCCCTGTGAAGCCCACGATTTTCTGTGATGAGGCTTGCACATCGATCATAGGGATTTTCATCTGGTCAAATGTCTTTTTGAAGAGGATATTACATGATGCTCCGCAGTCAATGAGGACTCTTCTGACAATGGCTGGTCCAATACCAGCCGAGATGACCAAGGGATCTAAAGTAGGAGCTTCAATACCTGTAGAATCTCTGGCTCTGAAAATAATATCATCACTGAAAGTTTTTTGTTGTTTAAGGGGTGTAGTGTCTTCTAGAACAAAGACGTTTTCTTCGGCTGGAGCATATTTCAAAGCCCTGGAATATCTCTCCATCTCACCCCAACTCTTGCCAGCTGGGTGAGGTCCTCCGGAAATGACATTGATAACGGGCCTTCCAGATTCATGCCCCGTAGCTTTCTCACCTGCCCCAGGCTGATGAACAGGAGCCCGCTGCCCCTGACTCGATGATGCAGGATTGTTGCTATTCTTTTTCACAAATTGCTGCAACTTGTTTTCTCTTAGCAATTCTTCAATCAGATTCTTCAGCTGGCGGCATTCATCAGTTTCATGACCTGGTTGATTGTGGAAGCGGCAAAATTTCCCACTTTGTATGGCTTTTCTCCCAGTTCTCAAAGGGATAGGTTTAGGGAAATCGACGGAATCTTTGGTGGCAAGGTAGATGTGCTCCGGCGTATGTGATAATGGAGTATATTCTGATGGCTTGAAGGACCGGGGCTTTTTCAGATTACCCTGTTTCTTTCCATTATTATTCTCCCTTTTCTGCCCCACCGACTCATTCTTGCGTGGAGCGACAGTATTGTCTTCAGCTTTTTCCAACACTGCCTTTACTGGCAAAGGACGACTTTCCAAGCGAATGAATTCGTCTGCTTTTTTGTAGAACTTCTCGAGAGAGGTTGGCTCCTTCATATTTAACCATTTCCCAAATTCGCTTGACTTATCAATAGCCCTCATCAGATAAGTCAATATCATTCGTGGTTCAGCATTGTCCACTTCAGCCAATGCTATATTGAAACGGTTCAAGAAAGATCTGATAGACTCACCAGGATTCTGCTCTAAACTGGACAATGACATGATATCCTTGGCCTTTGAAGCATAAAGTCTAAACTGCTCCTTGAATTTTCTGGTCAAGTCTGAAAACTGATCTATAGATCGGACTGGCAGCTTGGTAAACCATAGTAGAGCCACCCCTTCAAGGTATACGGGGAAATATCGGCACTTTATTTCGTCAGAAGCTCTGGCACCTGTCATGTGCCAATCATATTTATACAAAAATTCGTTTGGATCACTTGTCCCTTTGTAAGCTGGGATGGTCGGAGGGACAAACTTCCTTGGAAATTCCGCCTTTAAGATTCTTTCAGTAAACGGAGTTTTGCTTGGAGCGAAACCCCATTCCTTCTCATCTTCAACCCTTTGCATACTTTCTTTCATGATCTGCCGGACCATTCCAGAAAGATATTCTTCATCATGCCGAGTTCTAGATCCACCGGCCTCAGGTACCGCCTGCTCAAAGGGACTAGTAGGCCTTTCAGGAGCATTCCTTTCATTAACATCATGAACGTTGCCAGCATAGTTCCTCTCATTACCAGCCGGTTGATTGTTTGCCCCAAGTAAGTCGTTCAACTTATTCAGAATCAGGGCATTCTGGGCACTTTGAGCCTCTAATTGTGCATTTTGGGCGTTTATCTGCTGGTTTAGCCCTAGAATAACAGCATCCAACTCCGCTTTCGTAACTCCAACAGACGGAGCGGGTTGATTAGGCACAGGGGAAGCGGAGGTTCCCTCTTGAATGTTTCCAGATCTGACAGATCTACTTTTCCTTCCAGGAGCCATAATCTCAGATAGATTTCTGGTTTTTAAAGAAATTCTTTCTACAAATCTTTGTGAAGCAATGATGAGAGTTTTTCTTGAGTTCAATTCTCAGTGAAAGCACCAAAAATGTTAACGCTAGAAAATAAACGCTAACACCCCGGTGTATAGATGGAAATTGTGAAAGCACCACCCGTTGGTACGGGAACAAAGTATATGCAAAGAAATCACAGGAAAGCTATAAAAGACACAGTATTTATAGTGGTTCGGCTTAGGATCAAGCCTACGTCCACTTTAAAGCTCTTTATTGCTGAATTAGTTACAATTCTTTACAATCAACTATGATTACAACACACTTAGACAAATATCTCAAACCCCGATGTAGAAGAATCCTTCGAATGCATGATGAATGAGTTATTTTTCTTCTTGAGATTTGTCGAAATGTCTTTGGTGATTGGAGTGATAGAAGTGTTGTTTGAGTGTTGCTTGAAGTCGAGATAACAGCAGAGTAATGGCGCCTAGGAAGTCCCCCCCCCAAATGTTGAATATGGCCATGTATTTATAGGCAAAATGTTAGGCTGAAACTGTCAAGTCATGAGTCGTGACCGACTCATGATGAGTCGTGACCGACTCATGATGAGTCGTGAGTCATCTACGAGTCACCCCTTTGCAGCATGACTCTGAACTTGCCTCTGAGTCTTGTGTCGTGCGTCGACTTATCTTTTGGGTCGTAAACCTCCCTGAGTCGTGCCATCCTTAACTCATAGAATCTCCTTAACTCGCCAGGTTCCTTAGGTCGTAGGTTTCTTGAGTCGTTAGCCTGTTGAGTCGGTAAGACCTTAAGTGGATGAGTCGTGATCAGATGAGTCGGTCTTTGATGAGTCGGAGCCAGGTCAAATGAGTCGGTACTTTCCCTAAGTCGTCCTTTCAATGAGTCGCTAATGCTTTAACTTATTAGGCTCCTTGAGTCGTGAGTCGCTGAGTTTAGAAACTCCCATGAGTCGCATAATAGTTGAGTCGGGGATTCTTTGAGTCGGTCCTTTCCTTAAGTTGTGAGGTCTCCTAAGTCGTTAGGCACCTTAAGTCGTAGGTCGTTTCAAGTCTTAACCCGTTGACGCCTCTAACTCGTAGGCCTTTTAGCTCGTATGCAGGAACGGGGTTAACACCCATATTATTCCAATTGATCAAAAATTCGATTTTATTCACCTCTGTTAATACATTTACTTTCGTTTACGAAAAAATGACAAATTTTCTATGCAAATTTGATGTTATTCATACGAATAACAATTACTTAAGCTTATAACCATTTTAAATTGATTCCAACTTAGTTTATTATTTAATTCCTTCTATTTTAATTCATTCACAACCATTTTAGTCAGCTCGACCCATTCTATTTCAATTTTATTCCTTTTCAATTTTATTCACGATCCATTCATTTACGTTTCATTTCATATTTTCCTTCATTTCATTTGAGACCATTTTATTAAGCTTGAACCATTCCATGCTTATATATTGATAACTATTCCCCAATTTAAATTTATCCAAGCTTTTATTTAATGGACTTTTACCCTTACTCGAAGCCAAGCTTCCACTAATTTTAAACTTAAATTAATTTACTTCAAATTATCCAAATTTCATGCTTAAGCTCATTTTCATTTTGCACATAAATTTTCCCTTTTCAATTTAACTTGATTCTATTTCAATCAAATCTCATTTCAAACTACAAATTTATTTGATAAGTTCATCTGTTTCGTATAAATTTTAAATTTCCAGATTCAATTCATTCTCAATTCATTTAATTAATTACAAGGCCATTTTCAATTTATTCCCAAATTCATTTGGATTTTATTTACAACTAAAACCATCCTTACTTTAATCTATTTTCAATTATATTTACTTCACTAACAATTCAAGTCGAATTTGATTTATAACTTGAGTTTTTTTTTCCAAACTTCAATATTAACTCACAAATTCAGCTTCTATTTAACTACATTATGTTCCATTTACATATTTCATTAACTAATTTATTATTTAATTAGTTCTCCCCCTATTTAATATTCAATACTTAATCTTTAATCTCAAAAATCTCTTCATTAAATTTTCTTAAGTTCAATTTATTTTATAATTCAAGTTTGGATTTTTGTTTCATTTTCCAAAACATCAAGCAATATTTATTTCGGGTTTTCTATTCCACTTCTCAGTTTTATAAGTCACAACTTATCATTTTACACACTTCCATCCATTCTAGGCTTGAATATATTCATCTTTTATTTTTAACCTGAGATTTACGCTTAAACCCAAGCATATTTTATTCCATGGATTTTTAATTCTTTTATAAGTTATTCTAATCCATTTATTCCAATCCAATTCTTATCCAACTTATTTCTATTTATTTCAGTAAGGATCTAATTCCATTCAATGTTACCCATAACTCAACTGAATTTTATTCCAATTCAATTCTATTTTAACTCAGATTTATTTAATTCAATTCGATTCAATTTTCTTCCTCAATCCAAGTTAATTTAATTATTAACTTTTCACTTTAAATTTAAATTCCAACATTCGAAGCTCATATTTTCCTTCCTTATTTAAAAGTCATCTCAATTTATAAGCTTATAACCTATCTCATAAGGATTTTTAAACTCCCGGCCTTTGGTTTCAAATCATTTGAAATCACCATTATCACAAAATCACACTTCTCAAAATTTTAAACCAATCCTGCTTTTATTTATTCCCAACAAATTTCCTTTGAAATTTCAAAAACAAACAAATTCTTTGAACAAATCTATTTGGCAGCAATCCGTCACTTAGAAACTCGAAAATGAACATCGATGATGCTGCAGTCATCACCGAAGTTATTTTCGAACGACTGAAGTGAATTCAATGCTATATCCCTTCCCAAAATTTTATTTCAAACAATTTCCGTTCAGCAATACTTCTAAAATAATAATGCTATTATTTATCTTCAAAACACTTTGAAAAACACTTCCAAAATCTTCAGGGTTTTAAATTTTCAAATTCTGGCTTAAATCAAATTTTAACCATAATTCATTTGTATAATTTATGCTCATACAAATTGTCCATTTGATTTATATTTTAATTTATAAATCACGTTTATAATTCACATTTTAAATTTCATTTTATAAATAAATTTATTTCCTTAACCTTTGGTTATATTTTCAATTTCTAATTAAATTTTTGCACAACAATGACAATAATTTAATATTATCATTCCTAACATCTAAGCAACCATATATTAGCAAAAATAGTTTTCAAAAACTTTTCTTTTATATCAAAATATATTTTGGGTAAAATTATTTCATTCACCCACATTTTGAACAATACCGTGTCAATTTATCGTGTCAGATGTTTATAAACTCTTCTCGAATAGCGCCAACCTACTCGATCAAAATTAATATTCCACTCAACCAATAACCCAACACAATATTAAAACAATTTATATTCACTAACAAATATGCGCTCATATCTATTAATACGATCAAACTCATTCTAGTGTACTACGGACTCTATTTTCAATGAGTAATTCCCACCGGAGCCAAGGTTATCGCCAGCCTTCGCTCTGATACCAACTGTAACGACCCACAAATCCGAACCCCTTAAGTCAACACTATTCTACATCAATCAACTCAAGATGAACAGAAATACAAACCATTTGTGTTAAAGAAGAAGAGGTAGAAGAAGAAAATAGAAACAACATCAGAATCTGACCATCGCAGCGGAATAAAATATAATAGATAATAAATGATCTTCACACAAACAAATTTATCTGTTTACACATTACATTATCAGAGTACACCATCAGAGTTCAACATAATAACATACAACTGGATACACAGCGAAATAATAATCAAATACGGAAGTACGTATCGCTATTCAGCTCGTCTCCTGAGCTCCACAACATCATATCCTGTATTTTATAATACTCGGTCTGACCCAAGCATTACAGTTAAATAACACCCGAGTCAGTCTGGAATACCAGCGTGAGAAATCACACTCTATTTGATTATTAAAGTTTCAAAAATTCTTTTGAATACAAAAGCATCTCGTAAGACCACACCACAAATAAACATGCCGGGTTTTTACCTTACGATAGCTAAAACATTTTTATATTAATATCCTCTGATACTATAATAGGATCTATATACAAATACTTATTAAAATAGCCTAAATTGTTACATCTATCAAATTCCAGCTACTAGCCACAAAGTGGGTAATACAAACAAAAATCGTAAAAAGCGCGTAGGAAGAATGGATTTCCAACTAATGACTAGGCACTGGGGTACCACCTTTCACGGTACCTGGTTTAGATCAGCGTACCGAGGATCACTCCCGACCCCCTGCAACACAAGACCGGGACTACCCCTTACTGGATAATCCCGAGTAAGATCACCCCACGGTTGTGATCAGCAACCGTACCACTAAGACGAAATAAAAGGGACATCTAGACAGGGATGACCTCACCCTGAAATGGGTGCTACCCACCTAGCCTTAGCCGCATAACCCCTGATTTTCAGTCATTCCCGGTTGATGAGGCTTGAGGCTAAGCGTTACCTTTTAGAACGTTTCACTTAGAATGCTCATCTTCCACCTGATGATGTTCTGAAAGCATTCATCTATACAAGTCCGTCCCGGGTTCGAACGGAACCGAAGGCACTATTCCTACTACATCCATTTTGGAAACATCCTCAGGATTAGTAGCGACTAGCCCTTGCACTTCACTGCTCCATCTTCGAATCCAAACTCGTCTTCCTCACGAAAATGTACAAACCGGATCGAAGTGGTTTTCGAAAAATTAATCCCAATCCCGGTCTCTTCGAAAGGATCAGCGCATTTGGCCAATATTGATAGTCGGTTATTTAACTATCAATTTACGTTCACAACAACCATCAAACAATAAATAATTTCACAAATTATTTATTAACCTCAAAATATCTCCGCAAGATATATTTCCATTTTCAACCCTTTTGAAAACAGTTTTCAACGCACACTCTTCTTATGGAATAAATTCCCAAATATTTATATCCACTGAAAATACCAAGTACAAAGCTTTAGATTTTTGCAATAACTTTAAAACACTTTATTATAAAACATATTTCAACATTTAGATTGAAAACCATTTCAATTCTTTATTAAATATATATATATATATATAAGGAATATTTAAAATGAGGCTACTTTATAAAATATAAAACTAGATTTTCTCTTTAATAACAAATGCCAAGTCACTTTTAAACAATTACTGATATAATAGATTAAAAGAAAAATACTTATTTTAGAATTTAAATGTTTAGAAAGAATAAATTTTCTAAAACATGCTTTTAAAAAAATCTAAACTTTTAACTTATATTTAAAAATTTACTTTGAAAACATACTTGGCTATCCAGGGAAAAACACTTCTATTCCACATCTTTCAAAAATAATTCACTATTATTTTTAAACAAATTTACACATTGCTTTAATAAATTCCCACCGTGAATTTATTCTTCCAAATATCCACTGATATATTGCTTTACTTTTATAAACCCAGTTTATAAATTTCAAGTCTCACTTCTCTTCTAAAAATCCCGGTTTTACACACTTAAATCAATTTTCAAATGGATTTCCAATCTACTTTACTTTTAAATAATTTCCTTACTTACTCCATTTATTCCAAAATCCATTAACTTTAAATTTCATTTCTTTATTATGATTTTAAAAATCCCTTCTAACTGGAAATACCAATTTCAGATTTCCAAATTCCTTCTTTATTCTTTAAAATAAATTTAAATCTTGGATTTTAAAATAAGTTATTTATTCCTTTAGACAATCTCACTTATGTTTTAAATTCGTTACTCCTCTGTTTATTCAAAATCCCCTTTCCCATTTTTGGAATTTATTTATTTAGAATTAAAATTTCAGTTTTATTCCTTTTAAATTATCCTTCAATTTATTCAAACTTCTATAATTATTTTACTTAAAGATTTTCTCTTTTTTTCTTTTCCAAGATCCAATGCTATAGATTTTGATAACTCAGTATACAGAAATATATTAATTTCAGCTATAGCATCCAATATTCCAATTATCAATGAAATTCACCACAGAATGTCAAATAATCATGACAAATAAATATTAGAGAAATCTATATCATTTTGAGGAATCCAGTTGGATCCCTCCAACCTACTTCCCTGCATCCACAGGTGTTAGCACAATATAAAATACCAATTCCACTTCGAGGTGGAATATCGTGGTATATGGGATTTAAATATAATATCATCCGCTATTATGCGGCGCATAAGGTCTCATCCGCTATAAAATGCGGCAAATCAATCATTCCAAGATGCATTATATACTATAATATAGCGCATTAAATCAATTCAACCATTCAACAAATTATTTAAATTTAACCATTTAAATTTAAATTAAATCAGATGAGTGAGATTTACTCACTTTTAATTTTTTATATGCAATCTGAACCAACCTCGACTTGTTCCCTTTCGGATGTTGACCTTGAATAAATATTTGATGATTTTATTAATATTCGAACAATTTGAATAATTAATTTCCATTTGATAAATTTAATTTAATTAACTAATAATTTATTTTAACTAATGATTTAATCTGAACTAATAATTAAATTTTAACTAATTTTCCCTATTAAAAAAAACTTTAGTAACTAAAATAATTAAATAAGTTAATTTGACTATTTATCCACCCAATTTATTATTTTATATATCTTCCAATTCAAAACATTTAAAAATTTTGCTTACATAAATCTCATATACTTTTCAGTTTAATATGATAAAAACAGTATAAAATTTCATCTAGAAATTTCTCTCTATACAAAAATATTTCTGTTAATACTTTTTCTCTTTTTCTTTATATATGTTAAAACAAAAACAAAACTGCCTTACCTCAACAGTCTTACCCCATCGAGCTTCCCCTGCTCGTCGACCAGAGCTTGCCCCCCTCACCATCGCGACGAACCCACACCACGAACTCGCGAACCCCGTTGCGATCCACTACGGCCCCACCAATGCTTCGTAGGGGTTCTAATCAGCTGCCCTCCTTGTTGCCTCGAATCTCGAGTTCCCAGAATCGCGATCAAGTCGCATCTTGTCGTTCCTGGCCACCGAATTCATGTGCGCCGCCTCGCCGTACTCGCACCGCGCGGCCTCCCTGCGTCGTACGAATGCGACCCACTCGCACGGCTGTACTCGCCGCCGCTCTGTCCATCGATCCCCCAATAGCCATGCGTTTTGCTTGCAACCCTAGTTTGATTTAAAGTGAAGCCAGCCCTCTTGAAGTCGCTGTGATTTAAGCTAGGTTCGATTTCGAATAAGAGAAGGCTCGGTTTGATTTTAAACAAAGGAGCTGCCATTATTATATTTTTTTACTGAGGGAAGATTTTAAGTTAATGAGCTGCTCTCTTTCCAGATGAAGGAGAAGTAACTCAACATATAATTGAAGAGATTAGGCTAGCGTACAGGTTAAGCCTAAGAAGGGTAGGTCGGTAGATGTTGACTCTTATAAATTATATTTTATTTTATAACCAAAATATCTCGTATCGTAATAACCTTATATTCCGAACTCCTATCGAGGCGTGCCACCTGGCAATTCTAACGTTAAACCCTTATCCCGAACGCAATGGAAAATGTTTCGAGTCCTAATTCGATCGTATGGAGAAGATAGCTTTTTGGATTGGTTATTATATTAAATTTTCGATATAAATTCAGCGCATTTGTCTCTCGTACTATCACTCGACAACTCCAAACACAGCAAAAATTGAAATCCGAAAATACTACAATATTACGAATCCAATGAAACTAGTTTCGTCAAATTCCGAGACTGTGCCTCGGAAGGCTATTTTTAAATATCGATTAAACGACATATTTTCAAAGTTGAACAAATCACCTTTAAATTTAATTATAATACTTTTACTATTTCCAGTATTATCAATATAAATTTTAATACTTTTACAAATTCTGAGACCGTGCCTCAGAAGGCTATTTTATATATCGATTAAACGACATATTTTCAAAACTGAACAAATCACCTCTAAATTCAATTTTAATACTTTTACTATTTCCAGTATTATCAATATAAATTTTTCAAGCCTTCCAATTATTACTAACAGTCTTAAAATAGAACATTCAACAATTTATCCAATTTTAGTTTATTAAATCCAATGTCTTAATTGCTAAATAATAATAATATTTGAATTCAAGTTAAAAGTTAACTTTTAAATATTTAAAATCAATTAAATATTCCAATTTGCTCAAAAATTCTGGGTCGTCAGATAATCCATCCAGTCAAAACATGGAGTTTAGAAGGCAAACGATGCGAATGAGATCAGCATTATTCAACTACCAAACGTGTTAGCTGTGAGATGAACAATAATATTTTTCCCAAAAACAGATTTTTTAGTGTGTGTTTAACTGATCCCTGCCCATATATATATATATACACACACATACATACATACATGCACACATACATACATATATGTGTATGTGTGTGCGCATGCGTGCATATACAACACACACACACATATATAATCCCCTAAATTCTTTTTTATTTGAAATATCAGTTTTAGATGGAAATTCTCAATTATTTACGTTAATTTAATGGAATTTATATTATTTGAAATTTTTGATAATTTCATAGTCTATTCCACTTCTCCTCCTTTGATTCAAATTTTAAGTTTTCTGTACTATAATAAGGGTTTAAAGTACGAATTTCATTCGTATTTTACACCACTTATTCGAGACAGAATTCCTTCGTTTATTTGTGTGTAAAAGAGGAGTAGAATAGAATATGAAGTTCGGATTGTAATTTCTATTGTTCAGCATATTCCATTAGATTGATCTCATATATTTGGTTTATATTTTTATAAGTCTATGTATTACAGTCTTGGATATGAATATTTAATTCCTTGTTATAGATATTGATATCTTGGGAATTTGAAGAAAGATGACTTGTATTAGTATTATGGTTAAAAGAATTGACACTTAACGCTAGTTGAGGGTATGAAAACCGCACGCTAGAATTGATTACACGCGAATATATATATACATATATATATATACATACATATATATATATATATGTATGTATGTATATATATATATATATATATGTATGTGTGTGTGTGTATGTGTATGTATATATAGCGTAATAAACGTATAATTATGGCGTATAATTGCGTAGTCAATTAGGTAGTAGTAGTTGTCATTAATTTTCCCCTTCAGGAAGGTAATTGATATTTTGAGGTGCAATGAGGAAGATTCCTTGTAAGGCTTTATTTATGAAATGGTGGGATGACTGCTATATACATACTGTAACGATCCCCATTTTTAATTAAATTTAAATTGATAATTAAAATAAATTTTTGGATAAAATTGAAAATTAATTTGAATTTTTCACATTAAATAGGATATTTATTTATTTGGATATCGATTTTAAAATTTAATTGGGGCTTTGAAATTGGATATTTAATATCTTATTAATAAAAAAGTAACATCCCAAAAACTTATCAACTAAAAGTAATAATTTTTTTTAACTTTTGGAATTTAATTTGAAAATAAATTGAAAGAAAAATCTCAAACAGATAAAATAAGTGATAATAATATATAAATAAATTCCAATTTATTTTGGGTTTAAAAGGTTTGAAATAACGAATGTTTTAAAATGTCATTTGAATTTAAAATTATATACATGTATGTATATTGCATATATGAGTGAGATTGAATACATATTGAAGTTGAATTTAAATTGCATAATTATATGTATGAATATATATATAGACATATATAGATTTTTAATTCAAACGAATTGGAAATTTGAATCTAAATTTAAAATAAATGCTTTAGAAAAAATATATTTGGTTTGTGAAAATCATTAAGGGGTAATTTATATTTTATATAATGTAAATATAAAGATTAAGTAGGAAAGGGGTATGTTTATTTATAAATAGATATGATATAAAAATTTATTAAAAAATTTCTTTTGTCTTTGATAATTACAATGATAAACATATACAAAATAGATGAAGTAAAACAATCAACATGCATTAGATCTCATAATCATTTCTTTTTACAAATGGCACCCAATATAATTGCTTGAATAAAATAATAGGATTAAAAATTACAAAAACTTTTCATCTCCCCATCTTCAAATCCTATAACTTCCCACCAAATCTGAAAAGTACAGTAAAAAGGATTGAGTATCTCAAATCTCAAACCCAAAGAAAAAATAAATAGAAAAAAACCATCAAAATGGTGATTATCATCTTCATTTCTCAAACCTGAAAACTAAAACCAGTTAAACAAATCTGGAAACAAATAGGATCAAAACAGAAAGGAAGAGATCTGGAAATCTGAAAGCAAGCAAGGCTTCAACTTCGGTTTTAAGCAAAGCAAGTTCCAGATCTTTCAAAACTAAAGCATTTCAAAGATCTGAAAACAAAGCAGTTCAAAGCCTTAAACAAAATTCGACTGTAAGGAAGAAGATCAGAGTTTCTCATATCTGGAAGTAAAACAGGGCTTCAGATTTAAGTTTCCAAAGTTCAAGCAACATATGGATTCGACTCAAATACATAAGGATCCAGATAAAAATCAACAACAGTCTCAGATCAACCTATGTCCACTGTTCATCATCTAAAAGAAAAACTGTGAGAAAACTCACTTACCTCTATTTTTGTTCTGCTCTGATGTTTGTGGTTAATGTTTGAATATGATTCGAAGTGTTGCCTAGCTGCTGAATATGCTTGAATGTTGCATTTATATATAGGGGTACACATATATGTGTGTTTCTGTTTATAGGCAACAAACTTCAAACCTGTTTAAAAAAAAATCAAAATCCCTTTTCCCAAACCTTGTTTAGCTTTAATCCTTGAAAGGAAATTAACTACAACAATACAATGTTATTTTTAAAAATAGTGTCAAATTAAAATATTTAGGAATTACTCAGAGAACAAGTGACTACAGTAGTAACCATATGTAAGTTGAAAATCAATGTTCGAGTTTTCGAATTTGGATTTCATAATATGATTTGTGTTAGGAAAAAATGATTTTTAATGATAAAATCAGGACTTTAAAGTTGTTAATCGAAGAGAAATCACAAGTTGAACAAATTTAGACGATCGGCATGGAGTTAGTAGTCAAGATTTATAGTGGAGGTGGCTTGGATGTTGTAGAATCATGGAAAAATACTCGCAAATTTTATAAAATGCCAGAGTGGTAGTTTGATGTTGATGTTGGGTTTTTGGGTATGTTGGGTTCGTTGGTGTTCATGAGAATTTCTCGTCATCGACGTGGCTATCTAGTTGATCGCACCGAGAGGGATTGGGGCATGGTGGTGTGTTGCAACTATAGTCAGTGATTCGGGGATGCTGTGGCTTGACGTGGTGTGGCGAAGCGTTTTCCTGATGGTGGTTCAAATCTAAGAAGGGGGGTCGAATTGCAAATTTTTGTTTTCGATGTGGTCACCGGAGATGGGTGGTCGGGATTGGTAGAGGAGGTCAAAGGTGATGTGTGGGTGGCCTCAGCGGCAATCGAAGATGATCAGAAGTATGGTGCACGTGCACACGTATGCATTCACGCCTGGGTGTTGTGAAATTTGGGGAAGAAGATGTTAGCTCGAAGAAGCATAGGGATGAACTCGAAGGGTTTTAAGAATAACTCGAAGCAAAAGAAAGCAGGGTGCAACCCGAAGTTGATTTTAGGGAAATCCAGAGATAGCTCGGGTTACTTAACATGTTTAACAGGATTTTTAAATGTGAAGTTTAATTTGTTATAATCAGTTTAAAAATTTGAGAAAAATATAGTCTCAGATAGTTTTATTTAGCCAAGTTCAAAAACAGCTAGAATGATCAAGATTGAAAAGGGTTTGAAATAAGGAGGTTTCAAAATGAACCAAGTTTTCAAATTTGCAAATAGATTATTGAACCACCTTTCTTTCCTAACTTAATTAATGTTTGTTTAAATTGAAATTACTTGAAGGTTTATAAATAATTTGTTTCAAATTTATTAAGTTAAATTATAAAACTTTTGGGTTTGAAGTTTGTAAGCTTAGTTTTTGAAACTAAGGGGATGATTGAGGGAATGAGATAGTTTTATAATCTTTAATATAACTTAAAGATCTTAAGTTGATAAATATATTGGTGACGGTCTATTTCCAAAGGATTATTAAATGACGTTTTAGAAATATGGTGAAGTATTGTAAAATCGTATTTTTTTAAAGGGATGGATTTATAAACTGTGTTTCGTAAATTATAATCATTAATAGATTGGAGAATAAATCGAACAATGGATTTATTAATGTGGAAGGTTGTTTTGGAAAATAGTTGATTTATTTTGGAAGTTGAAGGTGAGGGTAAATTGGGTGATGTTAAATGATATTTTATAAATGAAAAGGGATTTACAAAAGAAATTCATAAACATGGAAGCAAAGTTATAAACGGATTGTAATTGATATTTAAAATTACATTTTAATAGATAATCAAGATTTATAAAGGAATGGAGTTCATAAATAAAAGGTTTTATGAAAGGAAGTTTTATAAAATAGAAAAAGATTTCTAAATATATTTTTATAATATGGAAACGATTATGTTGAAATTTAAGTATGGATTTTTATCAATGAAATATATATGTTTTTGTAACAACCTGGTATTTCACATCAATTGATAATTGACATTAAATGATTAATATTGTGCTTGTTAATTGCTTATTGAAGTTTTCAATCGAGCTGAAAATTCTTTTGTAATTCGTTAAGGGATTACGGGCTTTAAAAATATTGGGCCACGTTTCTCGTTCATGTTGTGTTATCGGAGTGAATACCGTTCCCCCTTTTTATTTTATTTTATTTTTCATTTTCGAAACCCTTAACCTAAAACAAACGAAAGAAACGATAATGGCGGTTCGTCCCTCTTTATCACAAATTAGGGTTTTGTTTGCACTTGGCTGCGCTCGTCTTCGAGGTGCTTTCGGCTTCGATTTGGGTTCTGCTCGTCAAATCAAAGGTGAGTGAACCCTCACTCACATCTAATTCGACTCCATGCTTCGGTAGTATAATTTCGTGCCGGTGTTGATGATTTCTCTGAGTTATTCAATTTGTTCTTTTCGTGTTACTTGATTGACACTGTTTTGATTTCTTTGAAATTGTTTCCTATTGTTCACCACGATTTCAAAGTCGCTGGTATTTTGTGTTGACTTCCGCCATCACCATTAATTTGATATTGAACAGTATTTGATGATTCTGGCCTCGTTCTCTGATTTCATGAATTTTGATGGCTTCGGCTTTCACTTGGTTTTGAAACGTTGAATTTGTTCGACTTTGGCAATTCTTGGCTCTGTCCGAACTTGTACGTTTGCGGTTGTTTGAGACAGCCATCCACTTCATTTACAATTTTGCCTTCATGTGTTTACACTGTCCAGTTCCATTTTTGTTGTTCACTGACTTTCTCAATTCATGTGGTTTTGAACTGTGACTTGGTTCGTTATTTGATTCTTTGGCACCACGGTTTCGAATCTGAACTGTTCGATTCCTATCTTTTGTGCTTGCTACTGTTGTGATGCTGCGCATTGTTTTTGGTTTGATTCGAACTCTTTGTCAATCATGGCTTTGATGCATATTTGTTCAAGCTTGCAACTATGTTTTAATTCGAACTCCCTCACTTTGATATCGGCTTGCACTGTTTGCATAGCCACTTATACTTGCTGTAGCCTGCTTGATCTTGGCTGCATTATCCACTTAAGATCATTCGACATTGCTGTGCACTCTCTTGTGTTGCAGTGATTCATCCATACCTTAGTTTCACTGTACTGTACACTTATATCATTCTGAAATTTATGATGTATTGTTTTGACCTTGCCCATTTGAGTTTAACTGTGCACTACTTCGAGTCCGGTTGCATGGTCTGATCCATAACTAAGTCACTGTATATCCATTCCCTTCGGTCTGCATTTGTTTGTTCATATGCATTTTCTATTGAGTTTGCAATATTCAGATTCTAGTTACTGAATTTGTCCACTTATATATGCCATATATATACATGTACTTGTGTGTTTTAGTGGTTACCCTTGCACCTTTTGCTTGCCAGTTCTGTATTGTGCTAATATTTATGATTTCTCTTTAAGGTTGCATTTCAACCCAGTTGCCTTTGTTAACCATGCTGCTGCAGCATTTTGGTCCCATGACCTTGCTGAGTTGTTGTGTTTTGTTTACTGAAATTGGGTTTTACATTTGTTAAGGGTGGACAAATGTGTACATTCACATATACATGTGTGTGCGTACATGTATGCGCTACTTGTTTCTTGTTGCTTTCACTTGCATTTTTTTTACTTGTACCATTCGAGGCAGATTGCTTATTCGTTGTGCACTGGCTTTACTTGAAGTTGTAGTCAGCACTTTTGTTGTTTCCAGTTGCACTAGATCATTTTGTATCGGCATTCTCAGTTGAGTAATTTTCACTGCCTTTTTTGTACACATGAAATCCATTGATGTTTTTGCATTCACATGAGACTGTATATTCATCATGGCAATTGTTCATGTGTCTGCACTTTGATATATAAGTTTGACTTTCATTTGTCTGTGATATTGCCTTTTTATGGTGATATTCACACTGCGGCATTGAGTTGGGATTGATGCATATTGAACTACTATCGATTTGTGCTCATGTATATGAAGTAGTGTTACGTTTCCTTGTAACTTTCATTGTACTATCCACTGAACTTCGAGTCAGGTGGTTCACTGCTTCATGTATTTTGGGTTTACCTCTTTGATGTCGAGGCTGCTGTACTATTTTCATCTTTACTACTGCATCACCAGAGATGTATTATTCATGTAAATTGCTTTCACACCTATGTTGTCTGGTTTCAATGTTTTTGCATCGAGTCAGATGAATTATTCTATGCATTGTTGTGTCACTTGTGTACTTAAGTCAGTGCTGTCCACCTGAGTTTGAGCATTGCAGTTTTACTTGCTGTCTTCATATTGTGACTGTTTTGAACTTGTTCCATTGTTTTTCACTGTTGATTGGATATTGAACTTATTTATGCTTGAAGTCGTAGCCTGTACACCTCCCCTGTGTTGAATCCAGCTAATAGTTCGGGTTTGACCTTGTGCCCGGTTGTGTACATCATTACTGTAGTGGCAAGGCAGTGCACGCAAGCGTGAACTGCAGCCACATGGAATTGAGATTTTGGGTACATTATACTGTAGTGGCAGGGCAGTGCACGCCAACGTGAACTGCGTCCACACGGTATGGCTTTTATGATATTCTATCTTGTTTTGATTTGTTGATCTTTTGCATATTCCATATGCTGTCGTGGCGAGGCAGTGCACGCCTTCGTGTACTGCAGCCCTACTCGAATTAATATATCAATTGATATTTCAATGGTTTGAAATGTTTTGTTTATTCAATTCAATATTCTGAATTGTATTCTGATTTGGTTTAATTTGCTGATTGTTGTTTAACACTGTTACGTGTTATATTTATCGTTATCCGATTTCTTTATTTAAGGATCGGATAGACGAGATTTATTGTGACTGTCGTCTATTTGTTACTTAATTATTATTTATTCTGTGCACTAATAACTGAGTTTGAATTAGACTGACCCGTGTATTATTTTCTTTTGAATTTAATACTTGGGTCTGACCGAGTATTTACAGGTTGTTGATACCTTACTCTGGGTTGCTGCAAGAGCTATGAAGACTTTTCATACCTTTTGGAGTTGTCGTGTCATATCATAGGTTGATATGTATTCATGTATATTAGTCGATACAGTACTTGTATATATAACTTCCAGTGTCGCCAGTTGTAGTTGTAGCATACGTATTGAATCACATGTATTATAACTGACATCAGTTATTATATATATGAGACTTTCCGTTTTATCCGTGTTCCGCATTTATATTACATGTGTTATTATTATATTTACTGTCATAAACTATTATGAACCATCGTAGTTCGTTTTATATTGGAATTGGGGTATGTCGATGGGAGTAAATAAATCAGAGATTAAAAATGAAAGAATATATATACCACTCCTATAGAGATAACCAATACTAGTGTAAGGCCTAACTACGGGTGGCCGCTCCTCAACAGCCTTATTCTCCGCGTTAGTTGACAGCATTACACCGTAGTGTTCTTGGCTAGCGTGGGTATAGAGGTGGGGCGTCACAGCTTGGTATCAGAGCCTGGGGGTTAGAACAAATATAAAACATAACTTAGATGGAACTTGTGTTACAACTAATTGGTCGATGTTTTATCTCTCATATTTGTATATGATTATCTTTGTTAGTTAGGTATGAATTCCTAACGTTTATTCATGTGCATTTGATTTTGATTTCGTGAAAGTATTTTGGCTTCGGCCTCCATTTGCTTCGCGAACTCAAGTTGGGTTTTTGATGATGAGGATTTTGTTCTTGTGTTTTCGGCTTTGAATTGATTTAGCCGATGTTGATTTTGTTCGAATTTGGCCAATTAAAGTTATTCTGACCTCTGGACTTTATTCCACTTTTATGCTATACTATGGGTGTCATTGTGAAGCTGTTACACTGTGATGAAAAATAGCTCGACCGGTTGCAAATTGAGTGATTTTGATTTTCACTCACATCTAGTTTGAATCTCAGCGATTTTTGAACTTGATATTTTGTGTTTTCCTCGGCTTGATTTCCATTTGACTTCGGTCACTTTGTTTTTGTGAAATTGCTAGTTTCTAGATTTCCAAGACTCTGACTTTGTTTGCCGTTGAATTCTTTGATGATGATGTTGATTCGTTTTGTACTAGACTGTGGCCATTAATTGATGACTTCGACATTGACTTGATTTTTATTTTTGTTAAAGTCATCTATGCATTTATGCTCGTTTTGCTTTGTTTTTCCAATTGTTAATCGATTCTTCTTTTCCGATTAGTTGTTATCACCTTTGTCGACTTTGACAATTTCTATTTCTGGAATTTTTGAGTATTTCTACTTTGATGGATTCGGAATCGAATTCTTTGGATTTTATTCACGTCTTCGAATGTGAATTTTAGTGAATTGATTTGGTTTCCAAATTTAACCGATTCTTGTTAATTCCCCGATTTGTTGCTATCATTTATTAGCAACTTTGATGACATTTTCTTCAGGATTTTCGTGAACATACCTTTTGATGAATTCGGTATCGATTTATTTGGATTCTATTCACTTCTTTGTCTGTGAATTATTGTGATTGATTGTTTCTACAATCATTTTTGTGATTTGTCACTTTAAAAATATAAAGGTTTTCAATACTAGCAGTAAATATCAAAACTCATTCATCAAAATGATTTCAACACTATTTTACTACAAAGCTCTTTTCTAAACCGTTTTCCAATCTATTAGTATATACAAACCTTTACCTCACTCGTATGAGAAATTGAATTATTCGGCTTAGTAAAACAAGTGGTATGAAACGCTTGCATTTGCTTTTTCGGTTAATTCTTGGACTTGTCCGACTGAATCTTTTGTGACAATTTTCTAGTTAAGATTTACAGTTTGTTCGCAAATATTTAAGTTAAGCAAGTGGTTATGGGACATGAAGCTAAACTTTTATATTTACTAACTTAGTGTAATTGACACTTCTCGTTGATCATGACGATCATTTTATGATTTAGACTAGTATTTGCGCAATGTCTCTTTATTTGCAAGGTTAGACTAGACCTCAAGGGTGTGATTCCAACTCACATATACCTTTCTGTTGCGAGGTTAGGCTAGACACCATTTGTGTGATTCCACTCACACATACCTTTTTTCTTTTTGGTTAGCCTAGACACCATCTGTGTGATTCCACTCACACATACTTTCTTTTTGTTGCGAGGTTAGGCTAGACACCTTTTGTGTGATTCCCCTCACACATACCTTTTTACTTTTTGGTTAGCCTAGACACCATCTGTGTGATTCCACTCACACATACTTTCTTTATGTTTGCGAGGTTAGACTAGACACCACTTGTGTGATTCCACTCACACATACCTTTTTGATTTTTGGTTAGTCTAGACCTCATCTGGGTGATTCTGACTCACCCATATGGGGTAGCTCCCCATGGTCTTCGGACCGTCATGTGATAGGCCTCTTTCCCTCCTCGTGTTTTCTGGATTTCTTGTGTAGATTTCTAGAATTTGTGTTTTCTGGATTTCTTGTGTAGACTTCTAGAATTTGTGTTTTCTGGATTTGTTGTGATGATTTCTAAAATTTGTGCTTCACCAATTTTCGTGATTTCTATTGATAAGTTTTATCAATTTTTGTGCATTGGTGAATTCGTGTGTCATTGACTTGTTATGAATACAAGTTTTGGGTATGATACCCCTTTCTATCTTTGAGAAGATTCTTGTGACATTTTTGATGAATGAAAATTCATTGGTATTATATTTTGATGCCAATTATATTGATGATATTTTGACGTATTAACTTCAGTAACCGTCAATTTAAAAATGAATTTTCAAGCGGTTATCCCGCAATGCTGATTTTGTTGTCCGTTTTTACGGTATTTTGAGAAGTGAAATTTCCCTATCAAAGTTGCTACTGATGTTGCTGTTTTAATCACGTGTTTTAAAAAAAAATTGTTATTTTTAAAAATTGTTTCAAAATATGTAACGCCCCACCTCTATGCTCATAATAACAAAGGGTATTAAAGGAAATACTGTCTGTTATTATGAAGAATAAGGCTGGATAGGAGCGGCCATCCGTAGTTAGGCCTTACACTAGCATTGGTTACCTCGATAGGAGTGGTATATATTTTTCATTTTTTCATCTCATATTTATTTACTCCCATCGACATACCCAGTTCCAGTATAAAACGAACTACGATGGTTCATAATAGTTTAGAACAATAGATATAATAATAACACAGATAATATAAATGCGGAACACAGATAAAACAAAAGTCTCATATATATAATAACTAATGTCAGTTACGATACATGTGATACAATACATATGATAGAACTACAACTATCGACTCTGGAAGTTACATATACAAGTACATTATCGTATATAATATACATGAATACATGTCTTCCTATACAAATAAACCGACTACTATAAATGACGACGACTACTCCAAAAGATATGAAGTGACTTCATAGCTCAAGCAGCAACTCAAAGTAAGATATCAACAACCTGTAAATACTCGGTCTGACCCGAGTATTACATTCAAAAGAAAATAATACACAGGTCAGTCTAATTCGAACTCAGTTATTAGTGCACATAAGCAATAATAATTAACTAATGAATAGACGATAGTCACAACAAATCTCGTCTATCCGATCCTTAAATAAAGAAATCGGATAACGATAAATGTAACACGTAACAGTGTTAAACAACAAATCAGCAAATTAAACCAAATCAGAATATTGAATTGAATAAACAAAACGGTTCAAGCAATTGAAATATCAATTAAAATATTAATTCGAGTAGGGCTGCAGTACACGCACGCGTGCACTGCCTCGCCACTACAACATATGGGATATGCAAAAAGATCAATAAATCAAAACAAGATAGAATACATAAAAGCCATGTCGTGTGGCTGCAGTTCACGCCTGCGTGCACTGCCTTGCCACTACAGTGATGATGTACCCAATGAAAATTCACAAACGAGCACAAGGTCAAACCCAAGTGAAAAGCCGGGTTCAACTCACGTGCAATATAAATGAAATCTCGCCATCAGCACAAGGTCAAACCCGAGTTTTTAAAACTGGGTTCAACATAAGGCTACATGAAGAATGCAAAACTTTGACAAATCAAAAATGCATCAAAGCACAAATGCAATGCTCCATACACAAAGTAAGTACCAGTAAGCAAAGGGCCAGAAAAATGTATGGAGTGTGCAAGTGAACATGACAGCAGACCAAAGTGCAGAAGCATTCATTCTAACATAAATGCAAACTGAACGACTCAAGTGAAACAAATTATATGCTCTGTGCACAGTGGATTTTCAAATGATACAACACGAAGCAATGCGCCAAGTTCATATAACAAAGTGCATAAGGGCAATAAAATGAAGACCGTACCCAAGTGGACTTATCAACATGTGCTCAGTGGCATGCCTACAAATATACAATGCAAATAGATCAAGTGAGGTGTTCGATGCAACATAAAGAAGGTAAACCAACGTATCAACTTACATGTACACCATGAAGCTAACACAACTGAAATGCATCAGACCAAACAGTGAATATATGCGAAGTATAATCAAATTCACTGCTCACGACAATGCAGACCCAATTATACTACAGTTTAGTGAACATATATACAAGCATAGATTTCATGTGCAACAGCTTCAATAATAAAATAGCCATGTTCCAAATTTAATACAGTGGACTATATGAAGAACAAGTATGAAAATTCGAGGCAGTAATACCAACAGTGCAAACTCAAGTGGTTATGCAACATGTACCCAAGTTAGTGCAAAGTCAACCAAACTGGCAGTGAATCGACAAAAATACTCAAGTGCTGCGTATTAATTTTGCAAAACCAAAGTAGAAGTGAAACAACAGTGCAAACTGTCACACATGAATGTGGCATGTATACACAAGGTTAATATGGGTGCAGTGAAGACTGTAGCTCATGGCTACAGCGACAAGAACACAAGGCAAGGCAACCTAACAGCGAATAGTACAATCAAGACAGAGGAGGTTTCAACTGTAGATCAAACTATAGGCAGATGTCAACAAAAATACACAAGGTCATCTACAGTTCGAACCAAATTGTCCCAGAATCAAATAATTCAAGTGGTCGAAATCATAGAATGACAAGAACAAAATCAACAAAACATCAGAGAGTCACTCGGTGATAGCAAGTTCTACCAACACAAAATCAAGCAGCAGTTTTATCAAAAATCGAACAACGTTGAAAGTCGAACAAATTCAACATCGTAAAAATCAGTAAAAGTCGAAGGCAACAGGAATCTGACCAAGTCAAATAAAATCATCAGCATTGTAACAAAGTCGAATGGCCAACCCAAATCAGTTAACAACTTCAAACCATATATACGAATGCAAATAAGAAAATTAAACTCATATAAACGAAATCAAGAACTCAAATATATATAAGCAGTACTTCGAATTAGATGTGAGTGAAGTCGAAATTCACTCACCTTGTTCGAAGAGCACGCTTCGCCAGCCGAAGTCATCCACGTCCCCCTTCAGACCGTGGTAGCATGAAAATTCGTAACCCTAATTTTGCAAACGAACTCGAAGGAACAGGGCCGCCATTCTCAAAGAAATCGATGTCGTCGACTCCATTTCAACAGCCTTGATTTCGAAAAGAGGAACGGGATGAAGCCGCTATGTTTTTCTTTTGATGCGCAAGGAGGAACGAACGAAGAAAGGAAAAAAGCTGCCACCATTTTTTTTCTGCTCGTTTGATTTATTTTCTTAGGGTTTCGAATGAATGGTAAAGGGGAAACGGGTATACTCGAGATAACATGGCACAAAATCCCCATGGCCCAACATTCACTATAAAGCCACATAATTTTTAACCAATTTTCAATAAGATTTCAACTGATTAAAAACTCAAATTAGCAATTAGCAACGATATTAATTGTCTAGTGACGATAATAAATAATTGCGAAATTCCGAGTTGTTACAGACTCCCCTCCTTATAAAAATTGTGTCCCCGCAATTTTCATAATTAAGGACGTCAATAACAATTATTTTTCTAACATAAACTGGTTAAGCTAGAAAAATAAAGTCGGGAATACAAACGCCAAAGAAAATTTTAATTTCATAAAAGAAATTCACAATTTCTCAACAAAATCTAATTCTCAATAGATAATTCAGAAAACAGAAAGCGCAAAACTGCAAATATCCAGTTACAAAAACGGTAATCAGAAAACAACACTGTATAAATGCAATCATCGGCAATATTCGATTATCAAAAACGATAATCAAATCTCAAATCAACAAATATTCGATTATCAAAAACGATAATCAAATCTCAAATCAGCAATTATTCGATTATCAAAAACGATAATCAAATCAACAAATATTCGATTATCAAAAACGATAATCAAATCAACTAATATTCGATTATCAAAAACGATAATCAAATCAACAAATATTCGATTATCAAAAACGATAATCAAATCAACAAATATTCGATTATCAAAAATGATGATCAAATCAACTGATATTCGATTATCAAAAACGATAATCAAATCAACAAATATTCGATTATCAAAAATGATAATCAAATCTCAAATCAACAAATATTTGATTATCAAAAACGATAATCAAATCAGCAAATATTCGATTATCAAAAACGATAATCAAATCTCAAATCAACAAATATTCGATTATCAAAAATGATAATCAAATCAACAAATATTCGATTATCAAAAACGATAATCAAATCAACAAATATTCGATTATCAAAAACGATAATCAAATCAACAATTATTCGATTATCAAAAACGATAATCAAAACAACAATTATTCGATTATCAAAAACGATAATAAAATCAACAAATATTCGATTATCAAAAACGATAATCAAAACAACAATTATTCGATTATCAAAAACGATAATCAAATCAGCAAATATTCGATTATCAAAAATGATAATCAAATCTCAAATCAACAAATATTCGATTATCAAAAACGATAATCAAATCAACAAATATCCGATTATCAAAAACGATAATCAAATCAACTAATATTCGATTATCAAAAATGATAATCAGAACTCAAATCATCAAATATCTAATTATCACAAGCGATAATCAGAAATAACAAATATCCGATTATCAAAAACGATAATCAGAACTCATAACATCAAATATCTAATTATCACAAGCGATAATCAGAAATAACAAATATCCGATTATCAAAAACGATAATCAGAACTCATAACATCAAATATCTAATTATCACAAGCGATAATCAGAAATAACAAATATCCGATTATCAAAAACGATAATCAAAACTCATAACATTAAATATCTAATTATCACAAGCGATAATCAGAAATAACAAATATCTGATTATCAAAAACGATAATCAGAACTCATAACATCAAATATCTAATTATCACAAGCGATAATCAGAAATAACAAATATCCGATTATCAAAAACGATAATCAGAACTCATAACATCAAATTGCAGATAATTAGATTCAACAAATATCTAGAAACCAATTAAGATATTCTAGAAAATCAACATAAAAGGTCGATCGATCCCATCATATGGCGAGTTTTAGCTACGCCGCACGTGCTTCTCATATGGCCGAAGCCTACCAAGTACCGTCATCATAATTTTGGCGCCCATCATATGACCCGAAGGTCCAACATATGACCCGAAGGTTTGGTACTGGTATTTGACCCGAAGATCCATCATATGACCCAAAGGTCCATCATAGTGGCTCGAAAGCACACGAAAATCATCATATATTCAATTAACGAGTCCGGAATTAACAGAAATAGCAAACGCACATGTCCCATACCGCGTGTTTTACTAATTCGTTTGATTCTTTTCATCGTTTCCTTGAATGTCTAAAATCATCAAAATCATCAAACAACAAATGTTTCAATTAAGGAGTCCGGACTTAACCGAAATAGTAAAAGTGTGGTTCCATACTGCTCACTTTTGCTAAATCATTTAAATCTCTTCATCGTTTCCTTGAAAGTGCAAAATTGTGTATTCAAAATAACATTTCACATTCTCAAACGAACAAGTCTGGAATTAAACGAATCAGTAAAAGAAAGGGGTCATAATCCTCAATTTTGCTGAAACGTTTAAATCACTTTATAACAACCCGACTTTTAGGGATACTAAATTGGGAATCAACTTAATAAATTGATAATTAATTAGTTAATAATAATAAATAATTAAATATTTATTAAGAAAATAAAATAATAGATAAATGGGAAAAAATGAGAATTTAATATTAATAGCGTTGAGAGGAAAATAAATGGTAACAAATTAGTACGCTTTTATTTGGAGTTATAAATTGTTCCTTCTTGAGGTAGTGTAATTTATTTTAATAAATGAACCATTTTATTAACCTAAACTATTTAAAAAAAAAAAAAATTAAATTAAATTAAACATTGAAAATGATAAGTTTTTTTTTGAAAGAATGGTAACTAATTACATGAGATAAAACGCGTTTTATGTATGAAAAGTTTACATAAGAATTTTTTTTTATGTTGATTTACAATTAGATATAAAAGGAAAAAAAAGAAAAGGGAAAAATAATAATAGTAATAAATAATAAATAATAATATCTTTTTTTTAATAATGCCATGTAGGAAAGTTCTAGAATTGAATAAAATAATGTTGAGGAAAAGAAAAATCTAGAACAAAAACAAAATAAAATGATTACACTTTATGTAAAAAAAAGAGAGAAAAAGAGAAGAAATAATAAAATAAAGGGCTAGTTGGGAGAAGATTCTAGAGTAGGGGCTTTACAATAAAAATACCCCCCTCCTCAACCCTCCCTTTACTGTACGTATACAGCACAGAAAGCAGAAAGAAAAAACACAGAGGAAGAAAGGAAAACCTATTGCTAACCCTCTCATCCAAATCAAAAAAAAAAAAAAGAAAAAAAAAAAGAAGAAGAAGAGAAACAATTAAATCTAAGATTCCCAATTCTGAAAGTAAGTATCCCTAAATTAGTTATTTTCTATTTCATTCTTTGGTTTTATGTGTAGCTATTTAGAGTTTTTTCTCTTTTGTTAGCAATTGAAAGGAGAAGCTTCAGCAATCAAAGGCTAGCTGATTTAGGGCTTGGAGATTGCTAATTGGTGTTTAGGTGAGTGAAATTATAGTCTTATTTTATTTTCATGTATGCATGCAAATATGGGGTGAAATTTTTGAATATGATGGTTGTTTGCTCATTACATGGATCATGTTTATTGATTGAAATATTAGGCTGAAGAAGGAATGAGAAATAATGCATATAATTTGAATGCATACCTTGTGTTTGCTTAATTGCCACAATGAAATACAGCAAACTTTTATTTGAAAAAGAAAAAAAATGCACTGCACAGCCTAGGCGAGACTGCAAGTGCAGCCCCGCCAGCAGCTCAGCCTGGGGCTGCACAGGTGCAGCCTAGGATGGGGCTGCACAGGTGCAGCCTGGTGCTGCACAGGGGTACAGCCCAAACAGGCTGCAAATGTGCAGCCAGGGGCTGCACAGGCGTGCAGCCCAGGGCTGCACAGTGGCAGCCCAAGAAGGCTGCCCGGGTGCAGCCCGGCCGCGGCCCGGGTGCGCCCAGGTGCGCCCGGGTGCAGCCCGGGCCCTGTACAGGGCCGGCCCGGTGGTGCAGCCCAGGTGGGTTGCACCCGGGCTGCCCGGGTCGGCCCGGGCGGTGCAGCCCAGGCTGCACCGGTGCAGCCCACCTGGGCTGCACGCGTGCAGCCCAGGGCTGCACAGGGGCAGCCCAGGGCTGCACAGGGGCAGCCCTGGCGGGCTGCCCATTGCAGCCCTGGCGGGCTGCCCAGAGGCAGCCCAGGCGGGCTGCCAGGTGCAGCCCAGGGCTGCCAGGGGCAGCCCGGGCGAGCTGCACCTGTGCAGCCCGGGTGCAGCCCGCACCTGTGCAGCCCAGGGCTGCACAGGGGCAGCCGCGGGCTACACAGGGGCAGCCCGGGCGGGCTGTCTGGTGCAGCCCGGGCGGGCTGCACTGTGCAGCCTGGGGCTGTACAGTCCAGGGCTGCACTGTTGCAGCCCAAGCAGGCTGTACAGCCCAGACAGGCTGCACAGTTACAGCCCAAGTCAGGGCTGCACCAAAGTTGAAAAAAAAAAAAAAATTTGGAAAAAAAAATTAATTAATCTTAATTAGTGAATTAGATTTATTTTGATTAAAAAAAAAAACTATTGTACTATCGATAAATATGTGTTTGAAAATAATAATAATAACGACAATATGTAAATAAAACATTTTAGGATTTTGATTACGTTTTTGAGTACTAAGCTAGCCTTTTTAATTGAATTTATTGTTATCAATTTTTTTAAACTTAACGAATTTTTTAAATGAATGAGGTTTTTGCGTTTCGCCTTAATACATAAGTATTATGGGGTGCTTATGTGTTAATGCGAAATGGGGATGTAATTATTTTCTTTTATACACACAATTATTTGCTAAACACTATTCGCTTTTGAATCTTATACTGGGTTTATTAATGAAATTTTTGAAAGGCGATTGTCATTGTTGACTTTTAAGAAGTGTTTTAAAATTATAAACACTTTGATTTTTGCGTTGGGATAGATTGGACTCTGTTGTACCAATGGGCCAAAACTCCATCTTGGCCGACCTGATTCAGGATCGCTACCTGAATCGGTGGTATATCACATGCCCTTTTACCACCAAAGGTCAACGGTCTGCTACATAGGGCTAATCTTATTTTGATTGGGATCTCCGATCGGTGGGTCACGGACTATGAAGGATGGAGGCGTGGGGGTCCCACGTGTAGATCCGTGAACGGGTAGCATACGGCCTTTGCCTTAGACCGTCTTGGTTATCCTGGGTTGATCGCCAGGTGTATTATGGCGTTATGAGTAGGTTACGGGGTTGATGTCTCCGCGCGCGCTCGAGCTCTACCACTGTGATTTTACAATATTAGCGTCTGTTTATTTGGTATATTTTATGAATCATGTTATATTTATCCCATAATTCCCATAATGCAATTTTCTTTAATTTATGATTTTTGGGAAGTATTAAAGTTGATTTTGAAAACCCATTATCTTTGGAGAATGTGTGTATGAACTTATTCTTTGTGTTACAAATAATAATTGGGAAGGTATCGTATTGGATTATATTCGATAGGTTTGGCCTAAAATCATTGTTTGATTAAAGGAATTGTTTATGAAACCAAATTTGCATGTTAGTTCTCACACACATATATGCCTCATGTTGATTTATACATGCGGCGTTCTCTTTCCCTTTTGTTGATTGAGATAATTGTTGTTCATAGATCTTACTTCACTCACACTAGAAATAGTCTGACCCGTGTGATTTGTTTTATAATCCTCGGGTCAGTCTGAGGATTGTGGTTGCAGGTTAGGTTGCGTGGATTGTAGCAGAATTCTTATCATTTTCCACGTTTTGGGGTTTTGGACTTTTCAGCTTGGACTTAGAAGTAGTTAATATGTATTATGGTATGTATGTTATTATGTATTTTGGAAGTGATATGTACTATGGACTATGTATCGTGGACATTATGATATGTATTATGCATTATGCTATTTTTGGTGCTGATTTGTACATTCTATTATATTCTATACTATGTAACCTGGAAAATTTTTATCTTGTACCATTGCTTTGAACCAACACTGCGCACAAATGGTAAGTAGAAGGGAAAAAAAAATCGAAAAATTTCTCATGCCAGTGTTAGTTCAAGGGAATGAGTACAACATTTAGCCCTATCGAGTCCCATTCTCCGTGCTTTCCAACAGTAATACTTAGTATTGCTCTTGGTTGGCATGGGTATAGGGGCCGGGTGTTACATTTTTGGTATCAGAGCCCAGGTTAACAATAGCATAGAATATATTTAGAATATAAGTTAGCACAAAGCAGTAGAAGCATTGTACATGTCTATATAACATAAGTATCACTTCCATAATATAATAATAGTCATACATACCTAAACCAAAACCCCAAATCTTTGATCTTTTTTTAGTATGAGAGCTATTTTGATTCCAGCATAATAACATTTCTCACTATGCAGAGTAGTGAGAAAGATGGCTGGAATAACTCCCCGTTTGACCATGGAGCAGTGGTTAGAGTTAATGCGGAACATGCCACAGGCCGCACCTGCTCCTAATGCTGCTCCTAGAGTTGATTTCGCTCGTATGTGTAAGGATTTTGTGAGCCTTGGAGGGAAGCCTTTTCATGGTAATGAAGGTGTGGTTGGAGTTCAGGCTTGGTTGAAGACTTGTGAACGAGTCTTTGGACACATGGGTGTGACGGACCGTCAGAAGGTCCAGATTGCTTCCAGCTTCCTCCAAGACGGTGCATCTGACTGGTTCGATGTGGTTAGTGCTGAGATAGGCGAGGAGGAGCTTACATGGGAGAGATTTAGGGAACGATTCGAGTTAAGGTTCATTCCTGAGGCGGAGAAGGCCATCCTCGCTCGTAGATTTATTGAGCTGAAGCAAAGAGATATGACAGTTCAGGAGTATGTCAATACCTTCAACTCCCTCTCTAAGTATGGCCCCGATTTGGTCAACACTCCCTTCAAAAAGAACCAGAAATTTGTGGATGGTCTACGTAGGAAGTTGAAGGAACAGCTTTTGACTCAGCTTCGCTCCACTTTTGATGAGATTGTTGATTTGGCCATGAGGTATGAAGACTTGTATCGGGAAAGAGATGATGATGCACCACCGAACCGACAGAGCTTTGCGCCTAAGAGGAAAGCTCCATTCTTCCCTAAGAAGAAGCAAAATCCTCAGAAGAAACAAAAGAAAGGTCAAGCTTCAGGCTCCCAGAAGCAAGATAAAAGTGGAGTGAAGTGCTATAAGTGTGGAGTAATGGGACATTTTGCTAATAATTGTCCCCAGAGGCAGTGTTATGAGTGTCATCAGACTGGTCATTTGAAGAACAACTGCCCACAGCTTATGAAGAAGAAGCAAGCAGCTAAGCTGAATGTGATGGAAGGAGATCCAGGCCCGAGTCAGAGGAAGGGAAAGCAAGTGGCGGTCATGGAAGGTACGATTCCTTTTAGAGATACTTTCATTCGTATACTCTTTGACACCGGTGCCTCCCATTCTTTCATATCTAAGGAATTAGTGGATAGATATGATTTGGAAGTTGTTTACCTCGTGACATCTCTAAGGGTTGCGAATCCCATTGGTGGGTCCGCAACACTTGGAATGTTGTGTAAAGGCTTTGAGCTTTCCTTATGCGGGCTCTCTTTTCCCTGTGATTTGCATGTTTTTGAGTGCCTTGGCTTTGATATTATCTTGGGGATGGACTGGTTGGATCGTTATGATGCACAGCTTTCCTGCTCAGACAGAGTTGTTACTTTGAAGCATCCATCCTATAAAGGGCTTGTTAATATGACTCTGGATGTACTGAGCTCTAGTGCTTATGTTTCTTTGTTTTCCATGGAGTCACGAGAGGAAGATGAGATAGCCAGGGTACCAATTGTCAGAGATTTTGGTGATATATTTGAGCCTGTTACAGGCTTACCACCAAAGAGGGCCGTGGAGTTCCGCATAGATCTAATCCCTGGAGCACAACCAGTCAGTCGACCACCTACTCGTATGCCGCGAGTCGAGATGGAGGAACTTCGTAAGCAGTTGACTGAATTGGAAGGGAAGCAGTTTATCCGATCTAGTTGCTATCCTTGGGGAGCTGCTGCGGTGTTTGTAAAGAAGGCTGATGGCTCTCTTCGTTTATGCATTGACTACAGGAAGCTTAATGAGCTGACTATAAAGAATAAGTATCCATTACCTCGTATTGACGATCTTTTTGATCAGTTGAGTGGAGCAAAAGTCTTTTCCCAGCTGGACTTAGCCACTGGATTCCATCAGTTGAGAGTAGCGGAAGATAGCATTCCCCTTACTGCTTTCCGCACTCGTTATGGTTCATATGAGTGGCTGGTGATGCCGTTTGGGCTTACGAATGCTCCTGCATATTTTGTTGACCTGATGAATAGAATATTCAGAAGCTATCTTGACCAATTTGTCCTGGTCTTTATTGATGACATCCTAGTGTATTCCAAGTCCGAGCAAGAGCATGAAGGGCATTTGAGGGTGGTTTTGGAGACCTTAAGGGAACATAAGCTAAAAGCTAAGTTCTCCAAGTGCCACTTTTGGCAGAAAGAGGTAAAGTTTTTGGGCCATATAGTCTCCGAAGCCGGTCTGGCATTGGATCCTTCTAAGATTGAGGCCATACAGAATTGGAAGAGACCAGAATCTGTTACCGAGATACGGAGCTTCTTGGGACTAGCTGGTTACTACCGGCGTTTCATTAAAGATTTCTCCAAGATTGTGACTCCTTTGACGAGGCTGACGAGGAAAGGAGTTAAGTATGAATGGACGGATAAGTGTGAAGAAGCTTTCACAAAGTTGAAGGAGATGCTCACTAACGCCCCAGTTTTGGTGATTCCAGAGGGTAATCAGGATCTTGTGGTCTATACGGATGCTTGTGGCTCTGGCCTGGGAGCGGTACTTATGCAGAAAGGGCGAGTTGTAGCTTATGCATCTAGGCAATTGAGGCCCAATGAGATTCGGTATGCTATTCTTGATTTGGAGCTAGCAGCCGTGGTTTTTGCTTTGAAGTTGTGGCGACACTATCTTATGGGGGAGCGGTTTGTTCTCTATACAGACCATAAGTCCTTGAAATACCTATTTTCCCAGAAGGAACTGAATATGCGCCAACAAAGGTGGTTGGAGTTTTTGGCAGCCTATGATTTTGATATTCAGTATACTCCTGGGAAGGGAAACCGTGTTGCGGATGCCCTCAGCCGTAAACACCAGGCAGTTGTATCGATGATGGTGGCTGAATGGCGTGACTTAGAGGTGTTAGCTTCTAGTGGGATCTGTTACAGTATGCCTACTCATAGCTCAGGGAGGATGTTAGCTAGCTTGGTTGTGAGACCAAGTCTTATGGACAGGATTTCTCTTGCTCAGAAGGAGGATTCAGTTGCTTTAGATCGTGTTCATCGGTTGAAGAATGGAGAGGAAGCGGATGACCTGAAAGGTTTTGAGATGGATGCTCATGATTGTTTGAGGAAGAAGGGTAGAATCTTTGTACCAAATGTTGCAGGGCTTAGACAAGAGGTGAAGAAGGACTGCCATTGTTCACGATACACTATTCACCCAGGTGGCAGCAAGATGTACATGGACATGAAGCGCCTATATTACTGGGAAGGAATGAAGCGTGATATAGGTGAATATGTTAAGAATTGCATTACTTGCCAACTGGTGAAATGCGAGCATCAAAAGCCTAGCGGTCTTCTTCAGCCCTTGGAGATTCCATTATGGAAATGGGATCAGGTATAAGTGAATTTTGATTTTATAACAGTTCACTTATATAAACCCTTATTTGTGATCCAATTAGTGTTCCATTAATACTTTATTTAGGTATCAATGGATTTCATTGATGGCTTGCCTCGATCGAAGCAAGGGCATGATAGCATATGGGTAGTAGTGGATCGTTTGACGAAATCTGCCCATTTTATTCGTGTCAAGGCAAAGAGGACTGCATCTTATTTGGCGAAGCTGTATGTGAAGGAAGTTATTCGTCTCCATGGTGTACCTAGTGCTATAGTTTGTGACAGAGATACATTATTTACTAGTGGATTTTGGAGGAGCTTACAAGCAGCTTTGGGGACGAAGTTGAATATTAGCTCATCCTATCATCCTCAGTCTGATGGACAAACTGAGCGAGTCAACAAGATATTAGAGGATTTGTTGCGATCCTGTATTCTGGACTTTGGAGGCTCTAGGGAGGACCACCTGTACTTGGTAGAGTTTTCATATAATAACAGCTTTCAGTCTAGTATAGGCATGGCTCCTTTCGAAGCACTGTATGGAAGACCATGTAGATCTCCTGCATGCTGGCTTGAGACTGGAGATAAGTTAGTTCTTGGTCCCGACACGGTACGTGAAGCTTCAGAAAAGGTAGAGATAATTAGAAGGAGGATGAAGGAAGCACAAGATAGACAAAAGTCCTATGCAGATAAAAGAAGAAAGGACTTGGAGTTTAGCGTCGGCGATCATGTGTTCGTGAAGGTTACTCCTTTAAAAGGGGTAATGAGGTTCAGCAAGACTGGTAAGCTTGTTCCTAGATTTATTGGGCCTTATCCTATTATGGAGCGGATTGGGAAGCTTGCCTATAGAGTTGCTTTACCTGAACACTTATCAAGTGTGCATAATGTCTTTCATGTGTCACACTTGAGAAAGTGTTTGAGGGATTCTGAGGAGGTGATAGAGCCAAAGCAGTTGCAGCAGCTTGGGATCGCTCCTAATATGACATATACTCGAGAGCCTATCCGTATCATTGCCTCTGAGACGAAGAAGTTGCGTAGTAAGGTGGTTCCACTAGTCAAGGTGCAATGGTCGAGCAATCCGAAGGACTGCACCTGGGAAACACAAGAGTCGATGCAGAGGCATTATCCTGAATTGTTTGGCACTCGAGTAAGGTATGTATTATTCTTTTTGAAATTTAAATCAACTAATAAAGTTACAGATATCGCCCTTACGTAGAAATTGCGAGGACGCAATTTCTGTAAGGGGGAAGTCTGTAACAACCCGACTTTTAGGGATACTAAATTGGGAATCAACTTAATAAATTGATAATTAATTAGTTAATAATAATAAATAATTAAATATTTATTAAGAAAATAAAATAATAGATAAATGGGAAAAAATGAGAATTTAATATTAATAGCGTTGAGAGGAAAATAAATGGTAACAAATTAGTACGCTTTTATTTGGAGTTATAAATTGTTTCTTCTTGAGGTAGTGTAATTTATTTTAATAAATGAACCATTTTATTAACCTAAACTATTTTAAAAAAAAAAAATTAAATTAAATTAAACATTGAAAATGATAAGTTTTTTTTTTGAAAGAATGGTAACTAATTACATGAGATAAAACGCGTTTTATGTATGAAAAGTTTACATAAGAATTTTTTTTTATGTTGATTTACAATTAGATATAAAAGGAAAAAAAAGAAAAGGGAAAAATAATAATAGTAATAAATAATAAATAATAATATCTTTTTTTTAATAATGCCATGTAGGAAAGTTCTAGAATTGAATAAAATAATGTTGAGGAAAAGAAAAATCTAGAACAAAAACAAAATAAAATGATTACACTTTATGTAAAAAAAAGAGAGAAAAAGAGAAGAAATAATAAAATAAAGGGCTAGTTGGGAGAAGATTCTAGAGTAGGGGCTTTACAATAAAAATACCCCCCTCCTCAACCCTCCCTTTACTGTACGTATACAGCACAGAAAGCAGAAAGAAAAAACACAGAGGAAGAAAGGAAAACCTATTGCTAACCCTCTCATCCAAATCAAAAAAAAAAAAAAGAAAAAAAAAAGAAGAAGAAGAGAAACAATTAAATCTAAGATTCCCAATTCTGAAAGTAAGTATCCCTAAATTAGTTATTTTCTATTTCATTCTTTGGTTTTATGTGTAGCTATTTAGAGTTTTTTCTCTTTTGTTAGCAATTGAAAGGAGAAGCTTCAGCAATCAAAGGCTAGCTGATTTAGGGCTTGGAGATTGCTAATTGGTGTTTAGGTGAGTGAAATTATAGTCTTATTTTATTTTCATGTATGCATGCAAATATGGGGTGAAATTTTTGAATATGATGGTTGTTTGCTCATTACATGGATCATGTTTATTGATTGAAATATTAGGCTGAAGAAGGAATGAGAAATAATGCATATAATTTGAATGCATACCTTGTGTTTGCTTAATTGCCACAATGAAATACAGCAAACTTTTATTTGAAAAAGAAAAAAATGCACTGCACAGCCTAGGCGAGACTGCAAGTGCAGCCCCGCCAGCAGCTCAGCCTGGGGCTGCACAGGTGCAGCCTAGGATGGGGCTGCACAGGTGCAGCCTGGGGCTGCACAGGGGTACAACCCAAACAGGCTGCAAATGTGCAGCTAGGGGCTGCACAGGTGTGCAGCCCAGGGCTGCACAGTGGCAGCCCAAGAAGGCTGCCCGGGTGCAGCCCGGCCGCGGCCCGGGTGCGCCCAGGTGCGCCCGGGTGCAGCCCGGGCCCTGTACAGGGGCGGCCCGGGGCCGACCCGGTGGTGCAGCCCAGGTGGGCTGCACCCGGGCTGCCCGGGTCGGCCCGGGCGGTGCAGCCCAGGCTGCACCCGTGCAGCCCAGGGCTGCCCAGGTGCAGCCCAGGGCTGCCCAGGGGCAGCCCGGGCGAGCTGCACCTGTGCAACCCGGGTGCAGCCCGCACCTGTACAGCCCAGGGCTGCACAGGGGCAGCCGCGGGCTGCACAGGGGCAGCCCGGGCGGGCTGTCTGGTGCAGCCCGGGCGGGCTGCACTGTGCAGCCTGGGGCTGTACAGTCCATGGCTGCACTGTTGCAGCCCAGGCAGGCTGTACAGCCCAGACAGGCTGCACAGTTATAGCCCAAGTCAGAGCTGCACCAAAGTTGAAAAAAAAAAAAAAAATTGGAAAAAAAAAATTAATTAATCTTATTTAGTGAATTAGATTTATTTTGATTAAAAAAAAAAACTATTGTACTATCGATAAATATGTGTTTGAAAATAATAATAATAACAACAATATGTAAATAAAACATTTTAGGATTTTGATTACGTTTTTGAGTACTAAGCTAGCCTTTTTAATTGAATTTATTATTATCAATTTTTTTAAACTTAACGAATTTTTTAAATGAATGAGGTTTTTGCGTTTCGCCTTAATACATAAGTATTATGGGGTACTTATGTGTTAATGCGAATTAGGGATGTAATTATTTTCTTTTATACACACAATTATTTGCTAAACACTATTCGCTTTTGAATCTTATACTGGGTTTATTAATGAAATTTTTGAAAGGCGATTGTCATTGTTGACTTTTAAGAAGTGTTTTAAAATTATAAACACTTTGATTTTTGGGTCGGGATAGATTGGACTCTGTTGTACCAATGGGCCAAAACTCCATCTTGGCCGACCTGATTCAGGATCGCTACCTGAATCGGTGGTATATCACATGCCCTTTTACCACCAAAGGTCAACGGTCTGCTACATAGGGCTAATCTTATTTTGATTGGGATCTCCGATCGGTGGGTAACGGACTATGAAGGATGGAGGCGTGGGGGTCCCATGTGTAGATCCGTGAACGGGTAGCATACGGCCTTTGCCTTAGACCGTCTTGGTTATCCTGGGTTGATCGCCAGGTGTATTATGGCGTTATGAGTAGGTTACGGGGTTGATGTCTCCGCGCGCGCTCGAGCTCTACCACTGTGATTTTACAATATTAGCGTCTGTTTATTTGGTATATTTTATGAGTCATGTTATATTTATCCCATAATTCCCATAATGCAATTTTCTTTAATTTATGATTTTTGGGAAGTATTAAAGTTGATTTTGAAAACCCAGTATCTTTGGAGAATGTGTGTATGAACTTATTCTTTGTGTTACAAATAATAATTGGGAAGGTATCGTATTGGATTATATTCGATAGGTTTGGCCTAAAATCATTGTTTGATTAAAGGAATTGTTTATGAAACCAAATTTGCATGTTAGTTCTCACACACATATATGCCTCATGTTGATTTATACATGCGGCGTTCTCTTTCCCTTTTGTTGATTGAGATAATTGTTGTTCATAGATCTTACTTCACTCACACTAGAAATAGTCTGACCCGTGTGATTTGTTTTATAATCCTCGGGTCAATCTGAGGATTGTGGTTGCAGGTTAGGTTGCGTGGATTGTAGCAGAATTCTTATCATTTTCCACGTTTTGGGGTTTTGGACTTTTCAGCTTGGACTTAGAAGTAGTTAATATGTATTATGGTATGTATGTTATTATGTATTTTGGAAGTGATATGTACTATGGACTATGTATCGTGGACATTATGATATGTATTATGAATTATGCTGTTTTTGGTGCTGATTTGTACATTCTATTATATTCTATACTATGTAACCTGGAAAATTTTTATCTTGTACCATTGCTTTGAACCAACACTGCGCACAAATGGTAAGTAGAAGGAAAAAAAAAATCGAAAAATTTATCGTGCCAGTGTTAGTTCAAGGGAATGAGTACAACATTTAGCCCTATCGAGTTCCATTCTCCGTGCTTTCCAACAGTAATACTTAGTATTGCTCTTGGTTGGCATGGGTATAGGGGCCGGGTGTTACACACTTTCTCATTCTCCTGAAAACGCAAACTGTAAAAATTCTGAAAACAATTTCCTTTATTTTATAAAAGTAAATAATCTACATTTTCAAACGAACAAGTCCGGAATTAAGAGAATCAGTAAAAGAAAGGGTTCATTGTCCTCGATTTTTCTGAACCGTTTAAATCGCTTCCTCATTCTTTTGAAAACATAAACTATAAAAAATTTGAAAAACAATTTTATTTTTAAAACGATTTGCAAATCCGTGATAAAAACAGCAACATTATTGACAATTTCAATAAGAAAATTGTACTCTCAAAACACCGTTGAAACGGATCTCAAAATCAGCATTGCGGGATAACCGCTTGAAAAATCCACTTAAATTTTTTTGACGGTTACTGAAGTCAAAGTGACAGTAATTTTTAAACGTCAAAATCTCATCAAAATAATTCACGTCAAAATACAATATCAGTGAATTTTCATTCATTAAAAATGTCAACAAAACACCTTGCTTCAAAAATTTAGCATTGGTGTAAAAAATCCCGTTATAAAAATAACGGCAACAAAATACGTTTCATAACCAAGCATCGTTTCAACGTAAAATTAATGTAGTAACGTGCAACTCATGTTTGCATGCACACTACCAAATAAACAAAGAAAGCATTCTATTATATCTTCAATTGAGATATATTAAAACAGCAATAATCTAATCAAATATGATTAGCACCAAAGAAAACCAGTAAGAATTTCAACAAATCAAACTACTGGTTAAACAGCATAATGAAATTAAATTATTTTCATATATCGATTTTTAAATCAAAATAAATATCAGCTGTACTCAGCGAAGCAGTCTCACTGTTTTCGCTGTGCACTCTGATAATCAAAACACAATTCACTTTTATTTTTTAACACAGATATTTAAAAATTTCATCTAAATTTCAAAACTTTACTTTTGACTCAAAGCACAATAAAACATCAACTAATAGTTGTAACACATGTTCCATCTAAGTTATGTTTTATATTATGTCCATAAACCCCAAGCTCTGATACCAATTGTAACGCCCCACCTCTATGCTCATAATAACAAAGAGTATTAAAGGAAATACTGTCTGTTATTATGAAGAATAAGGCTGGATAGGAGCGGCTATCTGTAGTTAGGCCTTACACTAGCATTGGTTACCTCGATAGGAGTGATATATATTTTTCATTTTTTCATCTCATATTTATTTACTCCCATCGACATACCCAATTCCAGCATAAAACGAACTACGATGGTTCATAATAGTTTAGGACAATAGATATAATAATAACACAGATAATATAAATGCGGAACACAGATAAAACAAAAGTCTCATATATATAATAACTGATGTCAGTTACGATACATGTGATACAGTACATACGATACAACTACAACTATCGACTCTGGAAGTTACATATACAAGTACATTATCGTATATAATATACATGAATACATGTCTTCCTATACAAATAAACCGACTACTCCAAAAGATATGAAGTGACTTCATAGCTCAAGCAGCAACTCAAAGTAAGATATCAACAACCTGTAAATAGTCGGTCTGACCCGAGTACTACATTCAAAAGAAAATAATACACGGGTCAGCCTAATTCAAACTCAGTTATTAGTGCACAGAAGCAATAATAATTAACTAATGAATAGACGACAGTCACAATAAACCTCGTCTATCCGATCCTTAAATAAAGAAATCGGATAACGATAAATGTAACACGTAGCAGTGTTAAACAACAAATCAGCAAATTAAACCAAATCAGAATATTGAATTGAATAAACAAAACGGTTCAAACAATTGAAATATCAATTAAAATATTAATTCGAGTAGGGCTGCAGTACACGCACGCGTGCACTGCCTCGCCACTACAACATATGGGATATGCAAAAAGATCAATAAATCAAAACAAGATAGAATAACATAAAAGCCATGCCATGTGGCTGCAGTTCACGCCTGCATGCACTGCCTTGCCACTACAGTGATGATGTACCCAATGAAAATTCACAAACGAGCACAAGGTCAAACCCAAGTGAAAAGCCGGGTTCAACTCACGTGCAATATAAATGAAATCTCGTCATCAACATAAGGTAAAACCCGAGTTTTTAAAGCTGGGTTCAACACAAGGCTACATGAAGAATGCAAAGCTTTGACAAATCAAAAATGCATCAAAGCACAAATGCAATGCTCCATACACAAAGTAAGTACCAGTAAGCAAAGGGCCAGAACAATGTATGGAGTGTGCAAGTGAACATGACAGCAGACCAAAGTGCAGAAGCATTCATTCTAACATAAATGCAAACTGAACAACTCAAGTGAAACAAATTATATGCTCTGTGCACAGTGGATTTTCAAATGATACAACACGAAGCAATGCGCCAAGTTCATATAACAAAGTGCATAAGGGCAATAAAATGAAGACCGTGCCCAAGTGGACTTATCAACATGTGCTCAGTGGCATGCCTACAAATATACAATGCAAATAGATCAAGTGAGGTGTTCGATGCAACATAAAGAAGGTAAACCAACGTATCAACTTACATGTACACCATGAAGCTAACACAACTGAAATGCATCAGACCAAACAGTGAATATATGTGAAGTATAATCAAATTCACTGCTCACGACAATGCAGACCCAATTATACTACAGTTTAGTGAACATATATACAAGCATAGATGTCATGTGCAACAGCTTCAATAATAAAATAGCCATGTTCCAAATTTAATACAGTGGACTATATGAAGAACAAGTATGCAAATTCAAGGCAGTATGACCAACAATGCAAACTCAAGTGGTTATGAAACATGTACTCAAGTTAATGCAAAGTCAACCAAACTGGCAGTGAATCGACAAAAATACTCAAGTGCCGCGTATTAATTTTGCAAAACCAAAGTAGCAGTGAAACAACAGTGCAAACTGTCACACATGAATGTGGCATGTATACACAAGGATAATATGGGTGCGGTGAAGACAGTAGCTCATGGCTACAGCAACAAGAACACAAGGCAAGGCAACCTAACAGCGAATAGTACAATCAAGACAGAGGAGGTTTCAACTGTAGATCAAAGTATAGGCAGATGTCAACAAAAATACACAAGGTCATCTACAGTTCGAACCAAATTGTCCCAGAATCAAATAATTCAAGTGGTCGAAATCATAGAATGAAAAGAACAAAATCAACAAAACATCAGAGAGTCACTCGGTGATAGCAAGTTCTACCAACACAAAATCAAGCAGCATGTTAACGCTCAAATTTAAACGCTAACACCCTGGTGTATAAGATGTGATTGTGAAAGCACCACCCGTTCGTACGGGAAACAGAAATAAGCAGAAAGTATGCAGAAAAACAGTAAGAGACACAGTATTTATAGTGGTTCGGCTTATAATCCAGCCTACGTCCACTTTAATCTTTTTATCACTAGTTTGATTACAATCCTTTACAAGATCTTTCAATTACAACACACTTCAAGTGATAGGATATGTAAAACAAGTAGCTCAAGCTTTGATGTTGACAATCATCTTCAAATCCATGGCGAATGTGGATGATTCCTTCATGGAGTTCCTTTAGAAGTTTGTTGGATCTAAAAAGCTTTGAAGTAGTCTGGAATTCGGCAGAGTAATGGCGCTTGAAGAGAATGAGCCAAAAGTCCTTTGCATGTTGGAGATGGTTGCATATTTATAGAGAGTTCTGGGCAAAAAAAAGTGCAAAGTCCTAACTCGTGGCCGACTTAAGATAAGTCGTGTTCGACTTAAGGTAAGTCGTCCCCAAGTCACTGAGCTGAGTCTATGGCAGTTCGCCTTTTTTGAACCCATCCCTAAGTTCTAAGTCGTGTATGAGTTATCTGGCTGCAATTGCTAATTTCCTTTCTTTAGTCGTATACGACTCTTTCTATGCCGTAAGTCGTAGTCGACTTAACTAATTGCAAATGGTTTAAAGCAAGTCTTAACTCGTAGACGAGTTAAGAGATGTGTCTTTAGGTCGTATCCTCTTTAAGTCGTAAGGGTCTTAAGTCATACAAACTGCAGTTATCATTAAGTCGTAGGCCATCCATTTCGTTAAGTCGTGAGCCGCTTATCTCGTAAGCCTATTATCTCGGGTTCCTGTTTATCTCGTAGAGGCTTAACTCGTGGATGATCTTAACTCGTACACTTGCTAATTTGCAGATCTGCTAATCTCGTAAAGGCTTACCTCGCAAGTAGCTTAACTCGGGTACTCCTTAACTCGTAGGCCGCTTATCTCGTAAGCTTGCCAACTCGTAGAGGTCTTTAAGTCGTAGGAAGTTACTGACTCATGTATCCTTTAACTCGTACATGCCTTGAGTCGTACATGCCTTAACTCGTGGACCTGTTAACTCGTGAACGAGTTAGGGTTAACATTTGCCCCTCGAAGCACACGCTTAAATCGTAAGTCGTGTGCTTCGACTTATCATAACTCGGTCATGTCGTTTCAAATCCCAACCTTTCTAGATATAAAAGCCTGAGTCGTCCTTCTTCTCATCACTTAACCTTTTAAACCGCTTTCTGCCATTAACGCATCTTCAAGCTCTCCGAGGCGATTTCGTCCCGATTCATCTCCGATTCTTTCTAGCATCAAACAATCGTAAGCGATCTTGCTTCAAACTTCGACCGTTAACCATTGTTACTTTATGTATTCAGTTCTTCGTTTCTGGCCTGCCCCTTCAAACCCTACGAGTTCTGCCAAATCGATCACTGATGAATTCAAACTTGTTTGGCTTGACTTATGGCGATTTGTGATTTGAGGCGACCTGTAATGTGATAGATTTAGGTCGTTGTTTATTGTGAGGTTATTAGGTTTTCGGGTTGGGAATTGGAGAGGAAGGCAGGTTGGTTGAGAAATTTGACTGAATAGAGTGAAGAATTGTCTCATATACAACCCAGAGATTCTCCATGCGACCTAGCGAATTCCATGAATCGTAGCCGAGATAAGACTTCAAGGATTTCCAGTTGATTCGCATCATAGCCTTTTTCTTGTTCCTCGAGTTACGACTTAGGACTTAGGGGATTACCAGCTTGATGTGTTGACGACTTAGGATAGGAACGACTCATCCCTTGAGTCGGTTACGACTTAGTACTTGAGTCGGTTTTGACTTAGTACTTGAGTCCGATACGACTTAGCACTTGTGTTTTTTAGGATCTGCTTAAACCTTGAATTGTTGCAGTGATGTTGAACTGTTGAACTTTGATGCCTTCTTTTACAAATTACTTTGACTCGCAAGCTAACAACCTGTCCAATACAACATTTACAGAAAAACCGGGGCGAATATACTGCCATTGATCACCCTCTTCGAATGACAGATTAGCTAATAACAGTCGTTAAACTTAAACAGATTGTGTGAATGAAGTGCTCAACTTATTAACTTCAAGTAAAATACTAAAGCAATACTGAAACAGTCAATTAAAATTGACCAGCTCGCATTAATATTATACTTGAACTAAAGACTAACAAGTTCTGAAATTTTTGTAATCGATCAATCGTCGACTAGTCTTATTTCAGTTATATTTACTTGTTATTTTTTATTAGTTTTTTGCACAACACTTCACACTTTTTTAGGAAACGTGCACCTTCATATTTGAATATCCAGTTGTTTGTGTAGAATGACTTCTCAGGAAGGTGATGCAACAGTTCGGACTGGAGAGGTAACTGTTCTTCCGGCTCCACTGGTTAATCCTCCCGAAAGAGCTCCTACTTCACTATCATACAAAGTTTTTCGCCAGTTGTGTGCTCAGTTTGGTATCGTTGAATCAGATGCCATTCTTCCCGAAAGAAATAACACTGCCGATATAGCTCCTTCTGGCTTTGTGACAATTAACCGGCAAATGTGCCTAAGTGGAGGCATTCCTCCTTTCAACGACTTTTTCCAACAACTTCTCCATCAACTGGCCATTGCTCCATCCCAGCTACACCCCAATGGCTATGCCATTCTAATGGGGTTGTGTGTGCTTTTTAGGAGAACACTTGATCGACTTCCAAGCTTTGGTGAAGTTTGTTATCTATGCTCTTTTACTCGGACTAAGGATCATCCTTCCATTACTGTTGTGAGGAGCGCCCGAAACCGCAAACTGATTGTTGGCCTCCCTGATACTGCTCACGGGTTTTTAACCCAATTCTTCTATGTTCGTTGCCCTCCGGGGTTTTATGGTGTGTGGAGAGTTGGAAGTAAGGGCGTTCAGCTTTATTCCTGACACATGTTTTCCTTATAAAATCTTTTCATAGCCTGAGTAGTTAGATGTTAATTTCCCTTTTTACTTTTCAGCGCTTCCACCTCCTTCTAGAGACCCAGGCTATAAGCAAATTTTTGAAAGATTGAATGCTGTGCCAGTAGAAGAGAGGAGTATAAAGTTTTTGCTGAGAGATGACTTTTTACATCAATACGGGCTTCTTCACTCTTCTCGCTATACTCAGCCTCGTGAAGCCCCGACTGAAGTTCCCGATTCCCCGACTGAAGCATCGGATGCCCCCGTTACTATCGAACAACCCTCATCAAAAGAGTCTAACATCGAAGCTTCATTGGTGAAATGTTCCACCCCTACCGACATTATGGGGTCATCTAGTAAGACGGCACTTGCCCCGATTGAGGAAGAAGAAGAACCTTCACAGCCTCTCGGGGGATTAGCTGATGTAGGAACTGAGAAAACAAGTCTCACCGAGCATGATGGTGACGATGTTTATGATGGGTTGAGCGACATAATAGTGACCTCACAGGAGCTTTTTAGAGATGACGTGTCTAGAACTATCTCTCCTATAATTGAGGCGACGTCCCTTCTTCGACTAACACCAACACAAACACCAACTCCTCATACCCAAGCTATCATCACCTCTACACCAATGAGTGGTTTGTAGCTTAATGCGCGTAGCTTGCACATCACACAACACTTAGGATTTTTTGGCATTTGTTCATATTTAACTTCTTTTCTCCGGAAGTTTCTAAGACTTGCTATTTTTGCCTTTTCAGATTCCTCTATGGGGCGCAGCGGCAGCGGTTCTTATTACAAAGACTTTCGACGCTATGGAGGGCGTGGCAGCTATGATTACAAGCAATACTATACCGATCCCAGAGAGACCAATGAACAGAGAGCTGCGCGAAAAGCTGAAGAGAGGAGAAGGTATGAAGAACGTCATGAGGGAGCGGGCACGCGACATGAATCCTTCCCAAGGGATGATGATTCCCATAAACGTAAAACGCACGATGATAGGGGGAAGAGCCATATTGAGGATTCGAGAAAGCGGACCAAACTTGGCGAGGAGCACGTGCCCGTGACATCTGAGAGACCTGGCGCCTCAGTTTCTATTGACATCCCTTCCAAATCTCCTGCTCTTGAAGGAAGTGCCATCCAAACACTTCTCAACAGGCCTTCATACCATGTTGAAAGGGCCCCCCCGACCTTGCAGAGCCGATTCCCGAACTGGTGTTTGAGGGGGGTACGCTTCGACCTTGATTTGGTCCCCATCGACAAAGAAGCTATGTACAGAAATCTCGATGCTGTCAAGCTTGATATCGATAGAATGTCTGGATGGCAAAAGCTGGTTGATGAACTTCAAAGAGTTAATCGGGCTAACATCGAGGCAATGCTGACCATGGAAAATGACAAATCAGAATGGCAGAAGATTCTTGATCAACACAACGCTGAGATGAAGGAGATAGCCGAATACAATGAAAAACTCGAAGCTGAAGTAAAGCAGCTCAAAGATGATCTTGCCTCTTCTACTAATACTTACACCCAAAGAGAAGAGGTATTGCAAAAACAAGTGCGAGATGCGCACGCCAGCCAGAGGGACGCTGAAGCTAAAGCTGAGAGGTTAGAACAAGCTGTAGAGAACCACCGCACTGATGTCACCCAGTTGCAGAATAAACTGAGCGCCCGGGACATGGAGATTGAAGCGCTAAAAGCCCAACTTGCTCAGACCGAAAAAGATCGAGATGAGGCCATGGCTGGCAAAATTGCAGCCGAAGAAACTGCTCAGACCATGGAAACCGATATCAATTCGACTTTATTCGATTTTTATTTACACCGTGTCTTGGGACGCGGCAGCCTCTCTTTTCTTGGTCCTAAGTATGAAATCACCCTGGCCGAGGTGTGGGAAGCTGCTCTTAACATGCTTAAAGACGCCGGGTATGGCGATGAAGATTTTGAGGCGCGTTACCTGGATGAGGAAGCTCGCGCTGCTCTTGCGAAGGGGCGAGAACAACTTGCCAGGATGAGAACTGGAATGGCGGAAGAGGAACGTTCTGGAAAGGAATTAACGCTTACTTCCTCTGTCCAACCTCCAGTTTCTCCTGTGGTTGACATCACGGGTTCTAGCTCCTATACTCCGCCTGCAACTAAGACAGTAACTGAAACTACAAGTGCACAAGGCGGGGATGAAGGTGGTGAAAGCAACGAAGCACAGCGATATGAAATCAGCCTCAGAGATCCAACTGCCCCAGGTAAACTTGACACCGGACCAGCCCAAGTGGTGAACTGCTCGTTCGCTCCTTGTGAACTTGACGATCTTCTTGATTATTTTTCAAATGTCAATGAATTCCCGACTTTTGATTATTCCTCAAATGTCAATGAATTCCCGACTTTTGACGAGCCGTCATCCCCTCTCTTTTCGAAAGATACTGATATTTTAAGTTTTTTCTCCTTTGTAGAGAAAGTACCGAGTCAAACTCAAGCTTCTTCTCCCCCGGTGATCCTTCCTCCATCTCTTCAAGTGGCGCCTCCTTCTGCCTCGCAACCTGGGTCACAAGAAGAACAAATAGAGGCTCTTCACGGCTTGGATGATCCCATTGCTTCACAAGAGCAGAAAGATGAAAGGCCTGAGGGAGGTGACACATCTTCAGAGCGAACTCCCTCTGACGAGATTGTTCTATCTAAACTTGTCACTCCCGGGAGTGAGTCTTCCTCAAAAAGAAGAAAAAAGAAGCGTGGGACACCAAAGAGGAGGGGGAAGATAGTCACCACCACTGAAGAGGAGCTGAAAGCTGGACCGGTTGCGCCTTCCTCTCCCACTTCCCTTATGCCCACCGACCGCCCTGATAAGCTGATCATTCGGCCGGGTAAAGGGTCTAAAGGCAGCAAAAAGAAGTGAAGATCTTCAGTTTCTAGTTTTTTGTGTTTTGCATGTACTGGCCGAGAATTGTGCGGGTACCGGCCCCCGCTTTTCTTTATTTTGAAACCTGTACCTGCATTGTAATTGAATAAAATGATTCTTCGTTTGTACAAACTTCTGTTTGAATTTGAGAATGCATTTACTATTTATTTTTGCACAAGTTTGTTTATATAGTGTTGCAGCGGGCTTATGGTATGTTGCTTGAGTATTACTCTACTGATGCATCTATACTACTATACCATGTTGCCCCCATACCTTAAGCTTGCTGCAATATTTTACACTTCGAGGGGACTTGCACTCTTATTTGCTAAAGAATAATTATTTTATTCTTTTAAAGAAAAATTTTTTATAGAGTACAAATCCCTTCGTATAAGTTTTTACGCTTTGTCGTCCGAAGAAATCACTTTTTTCTTTTGCTTACGTGCATATTTCACCAAGTGAATTCCTCTATGTGGTAAAGCGGACCTCTGAAGGGTACTTTAACTTCTTTTCTTTTTACGATCATTTCCCATAGTAGGCAAATTACTTTTCCTTTGAAAGTTAAAGTACGCTTTTGATGAGGATTTCTTTTTTTTATATAGAAAGTTGTACCTCTAAGGAGGGATTTTTTCACGTTTCATCACTTGGAAGTTTTATTTCAATCTCGGTGAAACGTGTACCTCCAAAGAGTTATGCCTTAGGAATCCTTTTCACGTTTCAACACTTGGAAGTTTTATTTCAATCTCGGTGAAACGTGGGTTTCTGAAGAGGTCTTTCTTCTTAATTGTGTCCCCGGGAGGGGGTTGTACCTCTGAGGAGGGATTTCTCACGTTCCAACACTTGGAAGTTTTATTTCAATCTCGGTGAAACGTGTACCCCCAAAGAGTTGTGCCTTTGAAGAAAGCCTTTTTACGTTTCAACACTTGGAAGTTTTATTTCAATCTCGGTGAAACGTGTGCTTTCAAGAAGGTCTTTGTTTTTGCATTTCAACTTTGGTGAAGTGAAATTCCGAAGAGCGGTTGCTACACTTCAACTCCTGGCGAAATGTGCCTCCGAAGAGGGCTTTTATTTTGTTTACATTTCAACTCTGGTGAAGTGAAATCCCGAAGAGCGGTTATGACACTTCAACTCCTGGTGAAATGGGCCTCCGAAGAGGGCTTTTATTTTGTTTACATTTCAACTCTGGTGAAGTGAAATCCCGAAGAGCGGTTGCTACACTTCAACTCCTGGCGAAATGTGCCTCCGAAGAGGGCTTTTATTTTGTTTACATTTCAACTCTGGTGAAGTGAAATCCCGAAGAGCGGTTATGACACTTCAACTCCTGGTGAAATGGGCCTCCGAAGAGGGCTTTTATTTTGTTTACATTTCAACTCTGGTGAAGTGAAATCCCGAAGAGCGGTTGCTACACTTCAACTCCTGGCGAAATGTGCCTCCGAAGAGGGCTTTTATTTTGTTTACATTTCAACTCTGGTGAAGTGAAACTCCGAAGAGCAACTACTTCGACTCCTGGTGAAATGTGCCTCAGAGAGGGTTTTCATCGCCTGGAAGTTGCTCTCTCATGGTTGGAGGGTCATGACTCCTCCAATCTTTTTTGTTGAGTAGAGAACTTTCTTTTTTGTGGCATATGACCCATTAGAGGTCTTTTATCCTCCGAAGAGTTGTGCCTCTGAAGAGGACTTGTGTTGCTGATGATGGATTTTGGTTGTTTCCTCGTCTTCTTGCTTATGCCTTTCAATTCCTCTATTTTTCCTTTCCAAGTCGTCATTTCCCCTTTTTTGCAAGTAGCTGGTTTAATCCAAGGAAGTATACTTCATTGACAGGCAAGTTCGTGAGAACGGGCACTAGCTTCCTAATTGGATGTTTGTTTGTTCAAACAATCTCAATTTATTAGCAAGGGCTCGTTTTTACGAAATCATTAGCCGTTCAATTGAAATATTTCCTATCTAGGATTTGAATTCGGGTTTTTTATGACTTGAAATTTGTTTGTTGAATGATGGAGTGAATTGCTCGGTCTTATTATGTGCAAGTTTTACTTCCATTGTCTGCAAAAATTTAAATCGACATTTTAGCAATACATTCTATGTACTTTTTATATCGAAAATAAAGCAAACATGTAATAAAAGTAAGGAACACAAGATTTATAGTGGTTCGGCCAAAAATCTGGGCCTACATCCACTTTATATTCATTCATCATTCACTTTCATCAGTTTTACGATTGCTTTCAATTACAAGAATCATACATTCACAATTCTTTTTACAATATTTCAACAAGAATTTCAAGTAAAATATGGACGCAAATGATTGCTATTCCATGCCCTTGGAATTTGATCTCCTTCAACAGTAGTGAGTTTGAATGTGCCGTCAAGAAGCTTCTGAACTATCACATACGGTCCTTCCCAATTGGGCCCAAACACACCTGTCGCGGTCATAATTCTTTTCAGGACTAGATCTCCGATTTCAAAGCTGCGTTGGCGAACTTTAGAATTGAAATGTCTGGCTATTCTTTGTTGATGAGCTGCAACTCTGAGTTCTGCTTCTTCTCTTTTCTCATCAAGAAGATCTAGTGCTTCAGATTGCAACTTTTCATTTTCCATTTGACTGAAGTGGATTCTTCTATGTGAAGGGATCTCTGTTTCTACCGGAATCATTGCTTCCGACCCGTATGCTAATGAAAACGGAGTATGCCCAGTTGCAGTTTTGTGGGTAGTTCTATATGCCCATAGTGCTAGTGGTAGCTTATCGACCCAACCACCCTTAGCTCTTTCAAGTTGCTTTTTGATGGTTGACTTGATAATTTTATTTACTGCTTCCACTTGCCCGTTTGCCTGCGGATGAGCTACTGCTGAGAAGCTTTTCAGGATTTTGAATCGTTTACAAAAATCTTGGAATTCTTCACTTTCAAATTGAGTACCATTATCTGTAATTATCTTTTGAGGCACACCGTATCTGCAAATGATATTCTTAGTCACAAAATTTATCATCTTTTTGGAGGTGATAATTGCCAATGGTTCAGCTTCAGCCCATTTAGTGAAATAATCTACAGCAACAATGGCATATTTGATTCCAGATTTGGCGGTTGGTAATGCTCCGATCAAATCTATTCCCCAAATTGCAAACGGCCACGGACTGGTCATTTGTGTGAGTTCAGTAGAAGGTGCTCTAGGAATTTTGGCAAATCTTTGACATCTGTCACATTTTCGAGAGTAATCTGCAGCATCTCGATTAATTTCTGGCCAAAAATATCCATATCGGAGAATTTTCTTTGCTAAAGTTTGACCACCTGAATGATCCCCACATTCTCCTCCATGTACCTCTGATAGGATTATTTTGGCTTCTTCTTTGGATACACATCGAAGTAGTGGCATTGAGAATCCTCGTCTGTATAATTGACCATCCTGGATTATATATCGAGAAGCTTTTCTCAGTAGCTTTTGTCGTTCTTTAGAGTTTTCTGGTAAAGAGCCATTGAGTAGATACTTTGTTATTGGAGTCATCCATGATTCTTGCTCTTGCGACATACTCATAACCCAATCGATATCCATTTCATCAATGCTTGGATTTGACAAAACTTCCACTGGAACTAACCCTAAGGATTGGGCTTCGCCAGAACTTGAGTATTTTGCGAGAGAATCTACTTTCATGTTTTCTTCTCGAGGAATATGACTTATCGTGTAATGGTCGAATTCACATAAAAGTTCCCAAGCCTTTGACACATAAGCGGGCAGATTTCCTCCTTTCGTTTGAAACTCCTTCTTGACTTGGCATACTATAAGCTGAGAATCACTGAAGATCTGTAACGCTCGAATGTTTAGTTCTTTAGCAAATTTCAAACCAGCAATCAGAGCTTCATATTCTGCTTCATTGTTTGTTGAAGGAAATTCTAATCTTAGCGCATAGCATAATGACCGGCCTTCAGGAGTTTCAAGAACAATTCCAGCACCTGAACAGTAATCATTTCTTGCGCCATCTACAAATAACTTCCATTGGATTGGGGAGTTCTCGATTGTTTCTTCCTCGCTGTTACCCTTGTCTGTAAATTCTGCAATAAAATCTGCCAAAGCTTGTCCGTTGATCGCTTTTCTAGGATGATAAGTGATGTCATATTGGCTCAATTCAATATTCCACTTTAAAAGGCGGCCCGAAGTCTCGGGGCGAAACAAGACTTGCTTTAAAGGTTGATCAGTGAGGACTTTGATAGGATGAGCCTGGAAATATTGCCTCAACTTTCTTGAGGCAATCAATAGACAATAGGCGAGTTTTTCCAACTTGGAGTAATTCATTTCTGCCCCAGTGAGTCTTTTGCTGATATAGTAAACTGGATGTTGAATCCTTTTGTCTTCCCGTACCAGCGCTGCACTTAAAGCATGAGATGAAACTGCCAAGTATATAAGAAGATCCTCGCCATCGCCGGGCCTAGAAAGTATTGGAGGCGTTTCCATATGTTGAATCAATTCTTCAAAGGCTTTCTGGCATTCGGGAGTCCAGTCAAAGTTTTTCTTTCCTTTCTTTAGAGCGTCGAAGAATGGAATGCATTTATCAGTAGCTTTGGATATGAACCGACTTAAGGCGGCAATTTTTCCATTGAGACTTTGCAATTCCCTCTTTGTTTTAGGAGCTTTGACTTCTTTTAAAGCAGTGATTTGAGCTGGACTAGCTTCAATGCCCCTAGCGCTCACGATGAAACCCAAGAACTTCCCAGATTCTACCCCGAAAGAACATTTTAAAGGGTTAAGCTTCATTCCGTATCTTCGGAGAATTGCGAACATTTCTGCTAAGTGTTCGATGTGATCCACTGCTTTCTTAGATTTTACTAGCATGTCATCAACGTAAACTTCCATAGTCTTTCCCAACTGCGGTTTGAACATAGCATTGACCAGTCTTTGGTATGTTGCCCCCGCATTCTTCAACCCAAAGGGCATAACTCTGTAACAGTAAAGACCGACATCGGTGATAAAGCTTGTGTCCTCCTGATCTGGCTCATGCATCATGATCTGATTATATCCGGAGTAGGCATCCATAAAAGACAACAATTCATGACCCGCTGTTCCATCTACCAGTTGATCGATCCTGGGTAATGGGAAGCAGTCTTTGGGACAGGCCTTGTTTAGATCTGAAAAGTCGATGCACACTCTCCATTTACCATTGGCTTTCTTAACCAGCACTGGATTTGAAACCCAATTTGGATAGGTAGATTCTCTGATGAAATTATTCTCCATGAGCCGGTCAACTTCCTCTTTCAATGCTGTCGACCTTTCTGGACCTTGGATTCTTCTTTTCTGCTTTACTGGCGTGAACTTTGGGTCAATATTCAGAGCATGTACCGCAACTTCTGGGGATATTCCGCACATATCGGCATGGGTCCAAGCGAAAACATCCAGGTTTGCTTTCAAAAAAGATATCAAGGCATTCTGAACTGACACATTAAGTTGTGAACCCACATTCAGCACCTTGTTTGGGTCCTTCAGATCAACGGGCACCGGTATCGTTGTTTCTGCTGGTACCACCCTACTCTCCCCCGCACTGGCCTTTCTAGGATCCATCACTTTTCGTGCCCCGCTATGCTCGCCAGTGCAGGGTCCGCCCTGTAGTTGCTATAGGGTTGGTGTTTTGATGCGGATTGGGGTTGCCGCATCTTTTCCCATTTCTCTCTTCCTTGTTTCTCGCAGCTCTGTCATATAACATTCTCGCCCAGCGTTCTGGTCTCCTTTAATAACTCCTACCCCATTGTCTGTAGGGAATTTAATAGTAAGACACCATGGGGTAAGGACAGCTTTGAATGCAGCAAGAATAGGTCGACCAAAGAAAGCATTATAAGCAGAAAATTCATCTACTATCACAAAAGTCTGCTTGCGAACTACTTTTCTTTCTCCTTCTCCGAGTTCCACAAGCAAGTCAATGGTTCCTACTGGTTGCTTTGGCTCCCCTGCGAAGCCAGCAACTTTTTGCAATGATGCCTGCACTTCAACCATAGGAATCTTCATCTGGTCGAAGGTTTTCTTAAAGAGGATATTACAGGATGCGCCGCTGTCGATAAGAATCCTTCTGACGATGGCTGGCCCAATGCCAGCCGAGATGACCAAAGGATCCAAGGTTGGGGCTTCAATACCGATGGAATCCCTGGTTTTGAATACAATGTCATCATTGAATGTCTTTCGTTGCTTCAAAGGCGTAGTGTCTTCTAGAACAAAAACATTTTCTTCCTCCGGTGCATATTTCAGGGCCCGGGAATACCTTTCCATCTCACCCCAGCTTCTGCCCGCTGGATGAGGTCCGCCTGTAATGATATTGATAACAGGCCTTCCAGACTCAAAACCTGCATCTTTGCCATTAGTCCCAGATTGATGAGCAGGAGTTTGCTGTCCTTGGTTCGACGAAGCAGGATTATTATTATCATTCTTCTTCACAAATTGTTGTAGTTTATTTTCCCTTAACAATTCTTCAATTAGATTCTTCAATTGACGGCAGTCATCAGTATCATGACCGGGCTGATTATGGAAGCGACAGAACCTCCCACTTTGCACAGCTTTTTTCCCGGTTCTCAAGACTGGGGGTTTAGGATAATTGACAGAATCTTTGGTAGCCAGGTAGATTCGTTCTGGAGTATCTGACAAAGGTGTGTATTCTGATGGCTTGAAGGATCTATGCTTCTTCTGATTATTCTGTTGTTTTCCATTGTTGTTCTCCCTCTTCTGTCCCACAGACTCATTTTTGCGTGGAGCATTGGTGTTAGCTTCAACCTTTTCCAATGCTGCTTTTGTCGATACAGGGCGGCTCTCCAGACGCATGAACTCGTCTGCTTTCTTGTAGAACTTTTCGAGAGAGCTTGGTTCCTTCATATTCAACCATCTTCCAAACTCACTAGATTTATCTATGGCCCTCATCAAATAGGTCAAGACCATGCGGGGTTCTGCATTATCCACCTCAGCTAACGCTATATTAAAGCGATTTAAAAAAGACTTGATAGTTTCCCCCGGGTTCTGTTCCAAACCGGACAACGACATGATGTCTTTTGCCTTTGAAGCATATAGCCTAAATTGCTCTTTAAATTTCCTGGTTAGGTCTGAAAATTGATCGATGGACCGGACAGGTAGTTTTGTGAACCAAAGCAGAGCTACGCCTTCCAAATATACGGGGAAATATCTGCATTTTACTTCATCTGAGGCTCGGGCACCCGTCATATGCCAATCATATTTGTACAGAAATTCGTTTGGATCACTTGTCCCCCTATAAGCTGGGATAGTTGGAGGAGCAAATTTTCGTGGGAATTCAGCCTTTAGAATTTTTTCAGTAAATGGAGTCTTGCTTGGAGCAAAGCCCCATTCTTTCTCATCTTCGACTCTTTGCATGCTCTCCTTCATAATTTGGCGAACCATTCCAGAGAGATATTCTTCATCATTGCGAGCCCTAGATCCGCCTACCTCAGGAAGTATTTGCTCAGCGGGGTTAGTGTCCCTTTCGGAAACATTCCTTTCTTCAGTTTCATGAATATTACCAGCAAAATTCCTTTCATTAGCTGTTGATTGACGGTTTGCCCCGAGCAAATCGTTCAACTTATTCAGGATTAAGGCGTTTTGGGCATTCTGGGCTTCCATTTGCACATTTTGAGCATGTATCTGTCTGTTCAACCCCAAAATTGCGGCATCCAACTCTGCTTTCGTAACCCCAAGAGTTGGAGTGGCTTGATTTGGTGTTGGGGAAGCGGAGGTTCCCTCTTGAACGTTTGCAGATCTCACAGATTTACTTTTCCTTCCAGGAGCCATGATTTCGGATAAACTTCTGGTTCTTAAAGAAACTTTATCTACAAATCTTTCTGAAGCAATGATGATAGATGTCCTGAGTTCAATTCTCAGTGAAAGCACCAAAATGTTAACGCTCAAATTTAAACGCTAACACCCTGGTGTATAAGATGTGATTGTGAAAGCACCACCCGTTCGTACGGGAAACAGAAATAAGCAGAAAGTATGCAGAAAAACAGTAAGAGACACAGTATTTATAGTGGTTCGGCTTATAATCCAGCCTACGTCCACTTTAATCTTTTTATCACTAGTTTGATTACAATCCTTTACAAGATCTTTCAATTACAACACACTTCAAGTGATAGGATATGTAAAACAAGTAGCTCAAGCTTTGATGTTGACAATCATCTTCAAATCCATGGCGAATGTGGATGATTCCTTCATGGAGTTCCTTTAGAAGTTTGTTGGATCTAAAAAGCTTTGAAGTAGTCTGGAATTCGGCAGAGTAATGGCGCTTGAAGAGAATGAGCCAAAAGTCCTTTGCATGTTGGAGATGGTTGCATATTTATAGAGAGTTCTGGGCAAAAAAAAGTGCAAAGTCCTAACTCGTGGCCGACTTAAGATAAGTCGTGTTCAACTTAAGGTAAGTCGTCCCCGAGTCACTGAGCTGAGTCTATGGCAGTTCGCCTTTTTTGAACCCATCCCTAAGTTCTAAGTCGTGTATGAGTTATCTGGCTGCAATTGCTAATTTCCTTTCTTTAGTCGTATACGACTCTTTCTATGCCGTAAGTCGTAGTCGACTTAACTAATTGCAAATGGTTTAAAGCAAGTCTTAACTCGTAGACGAGTTAAGAGATGTGTCTTTAGGTCGTATCCTCTTTAAGTCGTAAGGGTCTTAAGTCATACAAACTGCAGTTATCATTAAGTCGTAGGCCATCCATTTCGTTAAGTCGTGAGCCGCTTATCTCGTAAGCCTATTATCTCGGGTTCCTGTTTATCTCGTAGAGGCTTAACTCGTGGATGATCTTAACTCGTACACTTGCTAATTTGCAGATCTGCTAATCTCGTAAAGGCTTACCTCGCAAGTAGCTTAACTCGGGTACTCCTTAACTCGTAGGCCGCTTATCTCGTAAGCTTGCCAACTCGTAGAGGTCTTTAAGTCGTAGGAAGTTACTGACTCATGTATCCTTTAACTCGTACATGCCTTGAGTCGTACATGCCTTAACTCGTGGACCTGTTAACTCGTGAACGAGTTAGGGTTAACACAGCAGTTTTATCAAAATCGAACAAGGTTGAAAGTCGAACAAATTCAACATCGTAAAAATCAGTAAAAGTCGAAGGCAACAGGAATCTAACCAAGTCAAATAAAATCATCAGCATTGTAACAAAGTCGAATGACCAACCCAAATCAGTTAACAACTTCAAACAATATATACGAACGTAAATAAGAAAATTAAACTCATATAAACGAAATCAAGAACTCAAATATATACAAGAAGTACTTCGAATAGATGTGAGTGAAGTCGAAATTCATCTCACCTTGTTCGAAGAGCACGCTTCGCCAGCCGAAGTCCTCCACGTCCCCCCTTCAGATCGCGGTAGCATGAAAATTCGTAACCCTAATTTTGCAAATGAACTCGAAGGAACAGGGCCGCCATTCTCAAAGAAATCGATGTCGTCGACTCCATTTCAACAGCCCTGATTTCGAAAAGAGGAACGAGATGAAGCCGCTATGTTTTTCTTTTGATGCGCAAGGAGGAATGAACGAAGAAAGGAAAAGAGCTGCCACCATTTTTTTTTCCGCTCGTTTGATTTATTTGCTTAGGGTTTCGAATGAATGGTAAAGGGGAAACGGGTATACTCAAGATAACATGGCATAAAATCCCCATGGCCCAACATTCACTATAAAGCCCACATAATTTTTAACCATTTTTCAATAAGATTTCAACTGATTAAAAACTCAAATTAGCAATTAGCAACGATATTAATTTTCTAGTGACGATAATAAAATAATTGCGAAATTCTGAGTTGTTACAAAATATAAATCAAAATTGTTTTCAAAATTTTTACAGTTTACGCTTTCAAAAGAATGAGGAAGCGATTTAAACGTTTCAGAAAAATCGAGGACTATCACCCCTTTCTTTTACTGATTCGCTTAATTCCAGACTTGTCCGTTTGAGAATGTGAAATGTTATTTTTTAAAATACACAATTATGCACTTTCAAGAAAACGATGAAGTGAATTAAACGATTTAGTAAAACTCGTGGTTATGGGACATGTGCGTTTGCTATTTCGGTTAATTCCAGACTCGTTAATTGAATATTTGTGATTTCTAATTATCGTTTTTGATAATCGGATATTTGTGGTTTCTGATTATCGTTTTTGATCGGATGTTTGTGATTTCTGATTATCGCTTTTGATAATCAGATATTTGTGATTTCTGATTATCGTTTTGGATAATCGGATATTTGTGATTTTTGATTATCATTTTTGATAATCGGATATTTTGATAATCGGATATTTATGATTTCTGATTTATCGTTTCTGATAATCAGATATTAGAGATTTAATTATCGTTTGTGATAATTAAAAATTTGTTGGTTTAATTATCGTTTTGATAATTAAATATTTGTGATTTGAGATTTCTGATTATCGCTTGTGATAATTAGATATTTAAGATTTAATTATCATTTTTGATGATTAGATATTTGTTATTTCTGATTATTGTTTTTGGTAATTAGATATTTGGAATTTTGCGACTTGTGATTTTTGTTTTCCAATTATCTTTGTTGATAATTAGATTTTTGCTGTCTTCTGATTATCGAATCGATGATTAGATATTGCTGTTTTGTGATTTCTGTATTCTGATTATCTATTTGATAATTAAATTTTATAAAGAATTTGTGAATTTCTTTTATGAAATTAAAAGATTTATTTGGTGTTTATATTGAACTACGCCGGTGTACCAGCTCAATTTTCCGCTATTCATGACGTTTTCCACGTCTTCCAATTACAGAAATGCCTTAGGGATTTTCGATTTTTATTCTTGAGCCCAGTGTTATTGAAGAAATTGAAGTTTCACCAGATTTGACTCAGGAGCAATATTCTTTTCGCATCATTGCTTCAGAGGTTGAGTGCCTTCGAAATAAAGATGTTTTTTTGAAGAAGTTCAATGATTCTCAAATCCTAAGGATTGCACTTAGGAATCCAAAGAATTCATCGAGTAAACACGTTCAGGTTTACTCTTTCATGCTCTTTATGGTGAACTTCCTATTTTTAAATTTCTTCATTTTGTGATGAAATGCTTTTATGGTTGTTACCTTTTGTCCATTTATTCCTTATGATTGCGAGGACGCAATTTCTTTAAGGAGGGGAGTCTGTAACAACCTGGTATTTCGCATCAGTTGATAATTGACATTAAACGATTAATATTGTGCTAGTTAATTGCTTATTGAAGTTTTCAATCGAGCTGAAAATTCTTTTGTAATTCGTTAAGGGATTACGAGCTTTAAAAATATTGGGCCACGTTACTCGTTCATGTTGTGTTATCGGAGTGAATACCGTTCCCCCTTTTTATTTTATTTTTCATTTTCGAAACCCTTAACCTAAAACAAACGAAAGAAACGATAATGGCGGCTCGTCCCTCTTTATCACAAATTAGGGTTTCATTTGCACTTGGCTGCGCTCGTCTTCGAGATGCTTTCGGCTTGGATTTGGGTTATGCTCGTCAAACAAAGGTGAGTGAACCCTCACTCACATCTAATTCGACTCCATGCTTCAGCAGTATAATTTCGTGTCGATGTTGATGATTTCTCTGAGTTATTCAATTTGTTCTTTTCGTGTTACTTGATTGACACTGTTTTGATTTCTTTGAAACTATTTCCTATTGTTCACCACGGTTTCGAAGTCGCTGGTATTTTGTGTTGACTTCGGCCATCACCATTAATTTGATATTGAACAGTATTTGATGATTCTGGCCTCGTTCTCTGATTTCATGAATTTTGATGGCTTCGGCTTTCACTTGATTTTATGACGTTGAATTTGTTCGACTTTGGAAATTCTTGGCTCTGTTCGAACATGTACGTTTGCCGTTGTTTGAGACAGCCATCCACTTCATTTACATTTTTTTCCTTCATGTGTTTACACTGTCTAGTTCCATTTTTGTTGTTCACTGACTTTCACAATTCATGTGGTTTTGAGCTGTGACTTGGTTCGTTATTTGATTCTTTGGCACCATGGTTTCGAATCTGAACTATTCGATTCCTATCTTTTGTGCTTGCTACTGTTGTGATGTTGCGCACTGTTTTTGGTTTGATTCGAACTCTTTGTCAATCACGGCTTTGATGCATATTTGTTCGAGCTTGCAACTATGTTTTAATTCAAACTCCCTCACTTTGATATCGGCTTGCAATGTTTGCATAGCCACTTATACTTGCTGTAGCCTGCTTGATCTTGGGTGCATTATCCACTTAAGATCATTCGACATTGCTGTGCACTCTCTTGTGTTGCAGTGATTCATCCATACCCTTGTTTCACTGTATTGTACACTTATATCATTCTAAAATTTATGATGTATTGTTTTGACCTTGCCCATTTGAGTTTAACTGTGCACAGCTTCGAGTCCGGTTGCATGCTCTGATCCATAACTTAGTCACTGTATATCCATTCCCTTCGGTCTGCATTTGTTTGTTCATATGCATTTTCTATTGAGTTTGCAATATTTAGATTCTAGTTACTGAATTTGTCCACTTATATATGCTATATATATATACATGTACTTATGTGTGTTAGTGGTTACCCTTGCTCCTTTTGCTTGCAAGTTCTGTTTTGTGCCAATATTTGCGATTTCTCTTTAAGGTTGCATTTCAACCTAGTTGCCTTTGTTAACCATGCTGCTGCAGCATTTTGGTCCCATGACCTTGCTGAGTTGTTGTGTTTTGTTTACTGAAATTGGGTTTTACATTTAAGGGTGCACAAATGTGTACATTCACATATACATGTGTGTGTGTACATGTATGCGCTACTTGTTTCCTGTTGCTTTCACTTGCAGTTTTTTTTACTTGTAGTAATTTTCACTGCCTTCTTTGTACACATGAAATCCATTGATGTTTTTGCATTCACATGAGACTGTATATTCATCATGGCAATTGTTCACGTGTCTGCACTTTGATATATAAGTTTGACTTTCATTTGTCTATGATATTGCCTTTTTATGGTGATATTCTAACTGCGGCATTGAGTTGGGATTGATGCATATTGAACTATTATTGATTTGTGCTCATGTATATGAAGTAGTGTTACGTTTCCTTGTAACTTTCACCGTACTATCCACTGAACTTCGAGTCAGGTAGTTCACTGCTTCATGTATTTTGGGTTTACCTCTTTGATGTCGAGGCTGCTGTACTATTTACATCTTTACTACTGCATCACCAGAGATGTATTATTCATGTACATTGCCTTCAAACCTATGTTGTCTGGTTTCAATGTTTTTGCATCGAGTCGGATGAATTATTCTATGCATTGCTATGTCACTTGTGTACTTAAGTCAGTGTTGTCCACCTGAGTTGAGCATTGCAGTTTTACTTGCTGTCTTCATATTGTGACTGTTTTGAATTGGTTCCATTGTTTTTCATTGTTGATTGGATATTGAACCGCTTTATGCTTGAAGTCGTAGCCTGTACACCTCCCTTGTTTTGAATCCAGTTAATAGTTCGGGTTTGACCTTGTGCCTGGTTGTGTACATCATTACTGTAGTGGCAAGGGAGTGCACGCAAGCGTGAACTGCAGCCACACGGAATTGAGTTTTTGGGTTCATTATCACTGTAGTGGCAGGGCAGCGCACGCAAGCGTGAACTGTAGCCACAGGTATGGCTTTTATGATATTCTATCTTGTTTTGATTTATTGATCTTTTGCATATTCCATATGCTGTAGTGGCGAGGCAGTGCACGCGTGCGTGTACTGCAGCCCTACTCGAATTAATATATTAATTGATATTTCAATGGTTTGAACTGTTTTGTTTATTCAATTCAATATTCTGAATTGTATTATGATTTGGTTTAATTTGCTGATTTGTTGTTTAACACTGTTACGTGTTATATTTATCTTTATCCGATTTCTTTATTTAAGGATCGGATAGACGAGATTTATTGTGACTGTCGTCTATTTGTTACTTAATTAATATTTCTTCTGTGCACTAATAACTGAGTTTGAATTAGACTGACCCGTGTATTATTTTCTTTTGAATTTAATACTCGGGTCAGACCGAGTATTTACAGGTTGTTGATACCTTACTTTGGGTTGCTGCAAGAGCTATGAAGACTTTTCATACCTTTTGGAGTTGTTGTGTCATAGCATAGGTTGATATGTATTCATGTATATTAGTCGATAATGTACTTGTATATATAACTTCCAGTGTTGACAGTTGTAGTTGTATCGTATGTATTGTATCACATGTATTGTAACTGACATCAGTTATTATATATACGAGACTTTTCGTTTTATCTGTGTTTCGCATTTATATTATCTGTGTTATTATTATATTTACTGTCCTAAACTATTATGAATCATCGTAGTTCATTTTATACTGGAATTGGGGTATGTCGATGGGAGTAAATAAATCAGAGATTAAAAATGAAAGAATATATATACCGCTCCTATCGTGATAACCAATACTAGTGTAAGGCCTAACTACGGATGGCCTCTCCTCAACAGCCTTATTCTCCGCGTTAGTTGACAACATTACACCGTAGTGTTCTTGGCTAGCATGGGTATAGAGGTGGGGTGTCACAGCTTGGTATTAGAGCCTGGGGTTTAGGACAAATATAAAACATAACTTAGATGGAACTTGTGTTACAACTAATTGGTCGATGTTTTATCCCTCATATTTGTATATGATTATCTTTGATTGTTAGGTATGAATTCCTAACATTTATTCATGTGCATTTGATTTTGATTTCGTGAAAGTATTATGGCTTCGGCCTCCGTTTGCTTCGCAAACTCAAGTTGGGTTTTTGATGATGAGGATTTTGTTATTGTGTATTCGGCTTTGAATTGATTTAGCCGATGTTGATTTTGTTCGAATTTGGCCAATTAAAGTTATTTTGACCTCTGGACTTCATTCCACTTTTGTGCTATGCTATGGGTGTCATTGTGAACCTATTACACTGTGATGAAAAATAGCTCGACTGGTTGCAAATTGAGTGATTTTGATTTTCACTCATACCTAGTTTGAATCTCAGCGATTTTTGAACTTGATATTTTGTGTTTTTTTGGGCTTGATTTCCATTTGACTTCGGACACTTTATTTTTGTGAAATTGCTAGTTTCTTCATTTCCATGACTCTGACTTTGTTTGCCCTTGAATTCTTTGATGATGATCTTGATTCATTTTGTACTCGACCGTGGCCATTAATTGATGACTTCGACATTGACTTGATTTTATTTTTATTGAAGTCATCTATGAATTTATGCTCGTTTTGCTTTGTTTTTCCAATTGTTAATCGATTCTTCTTTTCCGATTAGTTGTTATCATCTTTGTCGACTTTGATAACTTCTATTTCTGGAATTTTTGAGTATTTCTACTTTGATGGATTTGGAATCGAATTCTTTGGATTTTATTCACGTCTTCGAATGTGAATTTTAGTGAATTGATTTGGTTTCCAAATTTAATCGATTCTTATTAATTCCCTGATTTGTTGCTATCATTTATTAGCAACTTTGATCACATTTTCTTCAGGATTTTCGTGAACATACCTTTTGATGAATTCGGTATCGATTTCTTTGGATTCTATTCACATCTTCGTATGTGAATTCTTGTGATTGATTGTTTCTACAATCATTTTTGTGATTTGTCACTTTAAAAATATAAAGGTTTTCAATACTAGTAGTAAATATCAAAACTCTTTCATCAAAATGATTTCAGCACTATTTTACTGCGAAGCTCTTTTCCTAAATCGTTTTCCAGTCTATTAGTATATACAAACCTTTACCTCACTCGTATGAGAAATTGAATTAAACGGCTTAGTAAAACAAGTGGTATGAAACGCTTGCGTTTGCTTCGTCGGTTAATTCTTGGACTTGTACGATTGAATCTTTTGTGACAATTTTCTAGTGAAGATTTACAGTTTGTTCGTAAATATTTAAGTTAAGCAAGTGGTTATGGGACATGAAGCTAAACTTTTATATTTACTAACTTAGTGTAATTGACACTTCTCGTTGATCATGATGATCATTTTATGATTTAGACTAGTATTAGTGCAATGTCCCTTTGTTTGCAAGGTTAGACTAGACCTCATGGGTGTGATTCCGACTCACACATACCTTTCTGTTGCGAGGTTAGGCTAGACACCATTTGTGTGATTCCACCCACACATACCTTTTTTCTTTTTGGTTAGCCTAGACACCATCTGTGTGAGTGACTCACACATGCTTTCTTTTTGTTGCGAGGTTAGGCTAGATACCATTTGTGTGATTCCACTCACACATACCTTTTTACTTTTTGGTTAGCCTAGACACCATCTGTGTGATTCCACTCACACATAATTTCTTTTTGTTTGCGAGGTTAGCCTAGACACCATCGATGATTAGATATTGCTGTTTTGTGATTTCTGTATTCTGATTATCTATTTGATAATTAAATTTTATAAGAATTTTTAAATTTCTTTTATGAAATTAAAAGATTTCTTTGGTGTTTATATTGAACTACGCCGGTGTACCGACTCAATTTTCTGCTATTCATGACATTTTCCACGTCTTCCAATTACAGAAATGCCTTAGGGATTTCCGATTTTTATTTTTGAGCCCGGTGTTATTGAAGAAATTGAAGTTTCACAAGATTTGACTCAGGAGCAATATTCTTTTCGCATCATTGCTTTGGAGGTTGAGTGCCTTCGAAATAAAGATGTTTTTCTTGCGGAAGTTCAATGGTTCTCAAATCCTAAGGATTGCACTTAGGAATCCAAAGAATTCATCAAGCAAACACGTTCAGGTTAACTCTTTCATGCTCTTTATGGTGAACTTCCTATTTTTAAATTTCTTCATTTTGTGATGAAATGCTTTTATGGTTGTTACCTTTTGTCCATTTATTCCTTATGATTGCGAGGACGCAATTTCTTTAAGGAGGGGAGTCTGTGACAACCTGGTATTTCACATCAATTGATAATTGACATTAAACGATTAATATTGTGCTAGTTAATTGCTTATTGAAGTTTTCAATCGAGTTGAAAATTCTTTTGTAATTCGTTAAGGGATTACGAGCTTTAAAAATATTGGGCCACGTTTCTCGTTCATGTTGTGTTATCGGAGTGAATACCGTTCCCCCCTTTTATTTTATTTTTCATTTTCGAAACACTTAACCTAAAACAAACGAAAGAAACGATAATGGCGGCTCGTCCCTCTTTATCAAAAATTAGGGTTTCGTTTGCACTTGGCTGCGCTCGTCAAATCCAAGGTGAGTGAACCCTCACTCACGTCTAATTCGACTCCATGCTTCAGCAGTATAATTTCGTGTCGATGTTGATGATTTCTCTGAGTTATTCAATTTGTTCTTTTCGTGTTACTTGATTGACACTGTTTTGATTTCTTTGAAACTGTTTCCTATTGTTCACCACGGTTTCGAAGTCGCTGGTATTTTGTGTTGACTTCGGCCATCACCATTAATTTGATATTGAACAGTATTTGATGATTCTGGCCTCGTTATCTGATTTCATGAATTTTGATGGCTTCGGCTTTTGCTTGATTTTATGACGTTGAATTTGTTCGACTTTGGCAATTCTTGGCTCTGTTCGAACATGTACGTTTGCCGTTGTTTGAGACAGCCATCCACTTCATTTACATTTTTTGCCTTCATGTGTTTACACTGTCTAGTTCCATTTTTGTTGTTCACTGACTTTCACAATTCATGTGGTTTTGAACTGTGACTTGGTTCGTTTTTTGATTCTTTGGCACCACGGTTTCGAATCTGAACTATTCGATTCCTATCTTTTGTGCTTGCTACTGTTGTGATGTTGCGCACTGTTTTTGGTTTGATTCGAACTCTTTGTCAATCACGGCTTTGATGCATATTTGTTCGAGCTTGCAACTATGTTTTAATTCGAACTCCCTCACTTTGATATCGGCTTGCACTGTTTACATAGCCACTTATACTTGCTGTAGCCTGCTTGATCATGGCTGCATTATCCACTTGAGATCATTCGACTTTGCTGTGCACTCTCTTGTGTTGCAGTGATTCATCCATACCTTAGTTTCACTGTACTGTACACTTATATCATTCTAAAATTTATGATGTATTGTTTTGACCTTGCCCATTTGAGTTTAACTATGCACTGCTTCGAGTCCGGTTGCATGGTCTGATCCATAACTTAGTCACTGTATATCCATTCCCTTCGGTCTGCATTTGTTTGTTCATATGCATTTTCTATTGAGTTTGCAATATTTAGATTCTAGTTACTGAATTTGTCCACTTATATATGCTATATATATATACATGTACTTATGTGTGTTAGTGGTTACCCTTGCACCTTTTGCTTGCAAGTTCTGTTTTGTGCCAATATTTGCGATTTCTCTTTAAGGTTGCATTTCAGCCCAGTTGCCTTTGTTAACCATGCTGCTGCAGCATTTTGGTCCCATGACCTTGCTGAGTTGTTGTGTTTTGTTTACTGAAATTGGGTTTTACATTTGTTAAGGGTGCACAAATGTGTACATTCACATATACATGAGTGTGCGTACATGTACGCGCTACTTGTTTCCTGTTGCTTTCACTTGCAGTTTTTTTTACTTGTACCATTCGAGGCAGATTGCTTATTCGTTATGCACTGGCTTTACTTGAAGTTGTAGTTAGCACTTTTGTTATTTCCAGTTGCACTTGATCATTTTGTATCGGCATCCTCAGTTGAGTAATTTTCACTGCCTTCTTTGTACACATGAAATCCATTGATGTTTTTGCATTCACATGAGACTGTATATTCATCATGGCAATTGTTCATGTGTCTGCACTTTGATATATAAGTTTGAATTTCATTTGTCTGTGATATTGCCTTTTTATGGTGATATTCACACTGCGGCATTGATTTGGTATTGATGCATATTGAACTATTATCGATTTGTGCTCATGTATATGAAGTAGTGTTACATTTCCTTGTAACTTTCACTTTACTATCCACTGAACTTCGAGTCAGGTAGTTCACTGCTTCATGTATTTTTGGTTTACCTCTTTGATGTCGAGGCTACTGTACTATTTCCATCTTTACTACTGCATCACCAGAGATGTATTATTCATGTACATTGCCTTCACACCTATGTTGTCTGGTTTCAATGTTTTTGCATCGAGTCAGATGAATTATTCTATGCATTGCTATGTCACTTGTGTACTTAAGTCAGTGTTGTCCACCTGAGTTTGAGCATTGCAGTTTTACTTGCTGTCTTCATATTGTGACTGTTTTGAGTTGGTTCCATTGTTTTTCATTGTTGATTGGATATTGAACTGCTTTATGCTTGAAGTCGTATCCTGTACACCTCCCTTATGTTGAATCCAGCTAATAGTTCGGGTTTGACCTTGTGCCCGGTTGTGTACATCATTACTGTAGTGGCAAGGCAGTGCACGCAAGCGAGAACTGCAGCCACACGGAATTGAGTTTTTGGGTACATTATCACTGTAGTGGCAGGGCAGTGCACGCAAGCATGAACTGCAGCCACACGGTATGGCTTTTATGATATTCTATCTTGTTTTGATTTATTGATCTTTTGCATATTCCATAAGCTGTAGTGGCGAGGCAGTGCCCGCGTGCGTGTACTGCAGCCCTACTCGAATTAATATATTAATTGATATTGCAATGGTTTAACTGTTTTGTTTATTCAATTCAATATTCTGAATTGTATTCTGATTTAGTTTAATTTTCTGATTTGTTGTTTAACACTGTTACGTTTTATATTTATCGTTATCCGATTTCTTTATTTAAGGATCGGATAGACGAGATTTATTGTGACTGTCGTCTATTTGTTACTTAATTATTATTTCTTCTGTGCACAATAACTGAGTTTGAATTAGACTGACCCGTGTATTATTTTCTTTTGAATTTAATACTCGGGTCAGACCGAGTATTTACAGGTTGTTGATACCTTACTTTGGGTTGCTGCAAGAGCTATGAAGACTTTTCATACCTTTTGGAGTTGTCGTGTCATAGCATAGGTTGATATGTATTCATGTATATTAGTTGATAATGTACTTGTATATATAACTTTCAGTGTCGACAGTTGTAGTTGTATCATATATATTGTATCACATGTATTGTAACTGACATCAGTTATTATATATATGAGACTTTCCGTTTTATCTGTGTTCCGCATTTATATTATCTGTGTTATTATTATATTTACTGTCCTAAACTATTATGAATCATCGTAGTTCGTTTTATACTGGAATTGGGGTATGTCGATGGGAGTAAATAAATTAGAGATTAAAAATGAAAGAATATATATATCGCTCCTATCGAGACAACCAATACTAGTGTAAGGCCTAACTACGGATGGCCGCTCCTCAACAGCCTTATTCTCCGCGTTAGTTGACAGCATTACACCGTAGTGTTCTTGGCTAGCGTAGGTATAGAGGTGGGGCGTCACAGCTTGGTATCAGAGCCTGGGGTTTAGGACAAATATAAAACATAACTTAGATGGAACTTATGTTACAACTAATTGGTCGATGTTTTATCTCTCATATTTGTATATGATTATCTTTGATTCTTAGGTATGAATTCCTAACGTTTATTCATGTGCATTTGATTTTGATTTTGTGAAAGTATTTTGGCTTCGGCCTCCGTTTGCTTCGCGAACTCAAGTTGGGTTTTTGATGATGAGGATTTTGTTCTTGTGTTTTCGGCTTTGAATTGATTTAGCCGATGTTGATTTTGTTCGAATTTGGCCAATTAAAGTTATTTTGACCTCTGGACTTCATCCCACTTTTGTGCTATGCTATGGGTGTCATTGTGAACCTATTACACTGTGATGAAAAATAGCTCGACCGGTTGCAAATTGAGTGATTTTGATTTTCACTCATACCTAGTTTGAATCTCAGCGATTTTTGAACTTGATATTTTGTGTTTTTCTCGGCTTGATTTCCATTTGGCTCCGGTCACTTTGTTTTTGTGAAATTGCTAGTTTCTTGATTTCCATGACTCTGACTTTGTTTGCTGTTGAATTCTTTGATGATGATGTTGATTCGTTTTGTACTCGACCGTGGCCATTGATTGATGACTTCGACATTGACTTGATTTTTATTTTTATTGAAGTCATCTACGAATTTATGCTCGTTTTGCTTTGTTTTTCCAATTGTTAATCGATTCTTCTTTTCCGATTAGTTGTTATCACCTTTGTCGACTTTGATAACTTCTATTTCTGGAATTTTTGAGTATTTCTACTTTGATGGATTTGGAATCGAATTCTTTGGATTTTATTCACGTCTTTGAATGTGAATTTTAGTGAATTGATTTGGTTTCCAAATTTAATCGATTCTTGTTAATTCCCCGATTTGTTGCTATCATTTATTAGCAACTTTGATGACATTTTCTTCAGGATTTTCGTGAACATACCTTTTGATGAATTCGGTATCGATTTCTTTGGATTCTATTCACATCTTCGTATGTGAATTCTTGTGATTGATTGTTTCTACAATCATTTTTGTGATTTGTCACTTTAAAAATATAAAGGTTTTCAATACTAGTAGTAAATATCAAAACTCTTTCATCAAAATGATTTCAACACTATTTTACTACAAAGCTCTTTTCCTAAATCGTTTTCCAATCTATTAGTATATACAAACCTTTACCTCACTCGTATGATAAATTGAATTAAACGGCTTAGTAAAACAAGTGGTATGAAACGCTTGCGTTTGCTTCGTCGGTTAATTCTTGGACTTGTACGATTGAATCTTTTGTGACAATTTTCTAGTGAAGATTTACAGTTTGTTCGTAAATATTTAAGTTAAGCAAGTGGTTATGGGACATGAAGCTAAACTTTTATATTTACTAACTTAGTGTAATTGACACTTCTCGTTGATCATGACGATCATTTTATGATTTAGACTAGTATTTGTGCAATGTCTCTTTGTTTGCAAGGTTAAACTAGACCTCACGAGTGTGATTCCGACTCACACATACCTTTTTGTTGCGAGGTTAGGCTAGACACCATTTGTGTGATTCCACCCACACATACCTTTTTGCTTTTTGGTTAGCCTAGACACCATCTGTGTGAGTGACTCACACATGCTTTCTTTTTGTTGCGAGGTTAGGCTAGACACCATTTGTGTGATTCCACTCACACATTCCTTTTTTACTTTTTGGTTAGCCTAGACACCATCTGTGTGATTCCACTCACACATACTTTCTTTTTGTTTGCGAGGTTAGACTGGACACCACTTGTGTGATTCCACTCACACATACCTTTTTAATTTTTGGTTAGTCTAGACCTCATCTAGGTGATTCCGACTCACCCATATGGGGTAGCTCCCCATGGTCTTCAGACCGTCATGTGATAGGCCTCTTTCCCTCTTTGTATTTTCTGGATTTCTTGTGTAGATTTCTAGAATTTGTGTTTTCTGGATTTCTTGTGTAGACTTCTAGAATTTGTGTTTTCTGGATTTCTTGTGATGATTTCTAGAATTTGTGCTTCATCAATTTTCTTGATTTATATTGATAAGTTTTATCAATTTTTGTGCATTGGTGAATTCGTGTGTCATTGACTTGTTATGAATACAAGTTTAGGGTATGATACCCCTTTCTATCTTTGAGAAGATTCTTGTGACATTTTCGATGAATGAAAATTCATTGGTATTATATTTTGATGCCAATTATCTTGATTAGATTTTGACTTATTAACTTCAGTAACCATCAATTTTAAAATGAATTTTCAAGTAGTTATCCTGTAATGCTGATTTTGTTGTCTGTTTTTACTGTATTTTGAGAAGTGAAATTTCCTTGTCAAAGTTGCTATTGATGTTGCTGTTTTAATCACGTGTTTTAAAAAAAAAATTGATATTTTTAAAAGCTGTTTCAAAATATAAATCAAAATTGGTTTCAAATTTTTTACAGTTTACGCTTTCAAAAGAATGAGGAAGCGATTTGAATGTTTCAGAAAAATCGAGGACTATGACCCCTTTCTTTTACTGATTCGCTTAATTCCGGACTTGTCCATTTGAGAATGTGAAATGCTATTGTTAAAAATACACAATTATGAACTTTCAAGAAAACGATGAAGTGAATTAAACGATTTAGTAAAACTCGTGGTTATGGGACATGTGCGTTTGCTATTTCGGTTAATTCCGGACTCATTAATTGAATATTTGTGATTTCTGATTATCGTTTTTGATAATCGGATATTTGTGGTTTCTGATTATCGTTTTTGATAATCGGATGTTTGTGATTTCTGATTATTGCTTTTGATAATCGAATATTTGTGATTTCTGATTATCATTTTTGATAATCGGATATTTGTGATTTTTGATTATCGTTTTTGATAATTGGATATTTATGATTTATGATTTATCGTTTGTGATAATCAGATATTTGAGATTTAATTATCGTTTGTGATAATTAAAAATTTGTTGGTTTAATTATCGTTTTGATAATTAAATATTTGTGATTTGAGATTTCTGATTATCGCTTGTGCTAATTAGATATTTAAGATTTAATTATCGTTTTTGATGATTAGATATTTGTTATTTCTGATTATCGTTTTTGGTAATTAGATATTTGCAATTTTGCGACTTGTGATTTTTGTTTTCTAATTATCTTTGTTGATAATTAGATTTTTGCTGTCTTCTGATTATCGAATCGATGATTAGATATTGCTGTTTTGTGATTTCTGTATTCTGATTATCTATTTGATAATTAAATTTTATAAGAATTTGTGAGTTTCTTTTATGAAATTAAAAGATTTCTTTGGTGTTTATATTGAACTACGCCGGTGTACTGGCTCAATTTTCTGCTATTCATGACATTTTCCACATCTTCCAATTACAGAAATGCCTTAGGGATTTCCGATTTTTATTCTTGAGCCCAGTGTTATTGAAGAAATTGAAGTTTCACCAAATTTGACTCAGGAGCAATATTCTTTTCGCATCATTGCTTCGGAGGTTGAGTACCTTCGAAATAAAGATGTTTTTCTTGCGGAAGTTCAATGGTTCTCAAATACTAAAGATTGCACTTAGGAATCCAGAGAATTCATCGAGCAAACATGTTTAGGCTTACTCTTTCATGCTCTTTATGGTGAACTTCCTATTTTTAAATTTCTTCATTTTGTGATGAAATGCTTTTATGGTTGTTACCTTTTGTCCATTTATTCCTTATGATTGCGAGGACGCAATTTCTTCAAGGAGGGGTGTCTGTAACAATCCGGTATTTCGCATCAATTGATAATTGACATTAAACGATTAATATTGTGCTAGTTAATTGCTTATTGAAGTTTTCAATCGAGCTGAAAATTCTTTTGTAATTCGTTAAGGGATTACGGGCTTTAAAAATATTGGGCCACGTTTCTCGTTCATGTTGTGTTATCGGAGTGAATACCGTTGTTAACGTGGAAATCTGACGCTAACACCCCGGTGTGTGTAGAAACAATGTGAAAGCACCACCCGTGAGTACGGGAACCAAGAAATAACAGTAAGTAACAGAAAATGCAGTAAATGAGCACAGAGTTTATAGTGGTTCGGCTTATAATCAAGCCTACGTCCACTTCAATCCTTTTTATTGCTGACTGAATTACAACTTATTACAATCTCTTTCAGTTACAATCCAATTCAATTCGAAAAAAGACAAGTAGCTAGAGAAAACTTCAATGCCACAGAGTTCTTGAAATCCATGATTGAATGTGTCGAATCTTTGTGTGAAGTTTGGTCTAAATGTCTTGCATGAGCTTTGAGTGATGGAGTGCAGCTTGCTTTGAAGATAGTAAAGTTCCAACGCCTTGAAGAAATGATCCCCCAAAAGTCCTTTTCTAGTTGGAGCTAGGGTCGTATTTATAGACATTTCTCGGAGTTAGGTCGTAACCCGTACACGACTCATAATAAGTCGTAACTCGTGGATGACTCATGGTAGGTCGCGGCCGACCTAATGGGTTTAGCTCATGGCTTGGTCCAAAGTTATGCACCCATTTGAATGAATGATACAAGTTCTAAGTCGTTCCTGAGTTAACCAAATGCAACTTCCTTTATGCTAGCATGAGTCGTACACGACTCATCATAAGTCGTAAGTCGTCAACGAGTCATTTCATTACAGCATGGTATTGAACTTGTCTCCAAGTCTTAGGTCATGAACGACTTATCTGCAGTTATAAGTCAGCAGCGACTTAAGTGTTGTTGACTCTTCCTTTTAGTGCTTTGAGTCGCTGACGATTCAAGGTAGGTCGTAAGCACAATTCTTTAACTCGTGCAACTCCTCAATTGTTGGGTCGGTAACTTGCTGAGTCGTGAAGTACCTTGAGTCATGAAGTACCTTGAGTCGTGACATTCCCTAAGTCGTTTAGGTCTTAACCTGTTAGGTCGTTAGCTCCTTAACTCGTAAGCTCCTTAACTCGTAGACTCTTTAACTCGTAGACGCCTTAACTCGTAGACTCTTTGACTCGTAAGCTCCTTAACTCGTGCCACTCTTCAATTTGTTGAGTCGGTAACCTGTTGAGTCTCGAAGTACCTTGAGTCGTAAATCCACTGAGTCGCTGAGAACTTTATTTGATGAGTCGGCCCAGGCCTTAACTCGTTGACAAAATGGGGTTAACATTTGCCCCTCGAAGTACACGCCTAAGTCGTAGGTCGTGTACTTTGAATCATCTTGACTCGCGCATGCTGACTCATCTTCCACTACCTCGAGGTATAAATGGATTAGGTCGTTCCTTCTCATTACTTTATCTCTTCAGTTGCATACTTCCGCCATTAACGACCTTCGAAACTTTAAGAGACGAATTCAATCAATTTTCCTCATTTCCAACCAAGTTCATACAATCTTCGTCATCACACTACGTAAGTAAACTCCTCGCTCATCCAATTGCACGACTACCGTTACCCTTTGAGCATGGTTTCCCAATTTTCTAACCCCAAACCGAATCTTCACAACATATTTCATCTCGAGTCACGTCATGATTAACTGTTGACAAGCTTAGAGCGGTTTGATTGAGCTTTTTATATGATTCGCAGGGAGAAGATGATGGTTACCATATTCCGATTCAGTTGATTCACGAATTTTAGAGGAGACGATACTATCTCATATGGGTTAACGGGTTAGGAGTTAGGAGGATGACGGGTTATGGATCTGAGAAGGGGTTGGTCGTGACGTTAGCTTTGGTGCGACTCAGTAATTCCGAACGACCAAAGAACCTTCACTATTTAAACCTTGACCGACTTAAAAACCTTTGCGACTTACCCCTTAAGTTGCGGCCGAGTTAGAACTTGGAGGAATTTCTGGTTTCTTCGAACTGGAGCTTTTCCTCCTTTCCATGACTTACGACTTAAGAAATTCTTCCTATCGTTGCCAACACTTAAGTCGTTGCCGAGTCAACACTTAAGTTGCCGCAGTTTACAATTTTGCTTGAACCTTGAACTTTAATTTGATTTGCTGAAATATACCGCTTGAGTGCTGAATTGTTTGGACTTTAACCTGTTAATTTTTTTTTTGCGTTTTCTTCACAGGTCACTTTTGCAAACTAATAACCTGTCTAATTCAACATTTACAGAATAATGGGGCGAATATACTGCCATCGACTGCCCACATCAAATGACAGATTAGTTAATAATAGATAATTAACTCAAATAAATTGTGTGAACGAAGTGGTTTCATCAATTTCAAGTAAAATATTAAAGCAACACTGAAATAGTCAATCGAAACTGACCAGCCTGCACTAATATTATGCTTGAACTTTATATTAACAAGTTCTGAAATTTTGTAGTCGATCAATCATCGACTAGTTTAATTCCAGTTATATTTACTTGCTATTTTTATTAGTTTTGCACGACACTTCACACTTTTAGGAAACGTGCACCTTCACATTTGAATATCCAGTTGCTTGTGTAGAATGACTTCTCAGGAAGAAGATACAACAGTTCAAGCTGGAGAGGCAGCTGTTATTCCGGCTTCACTAGTCAATCCTCCGGAAAGAGCCCCTACCACCTTATCGTACAAAGCTTTTCGTCAGTTGTGTGGTCAGTTTGGCATTGCTGAAGCAGACGCCATTCTCCCTGAAAAAGGTGACACTGCTGATGTGGCGCCTACTGGCTTCGTAGCGGTTTATCGGCAAATGTGCGTAAGCGGGGCCATTCCCCCTTTCAACAACTTTCTCCAGAATCTACTTCTTTGGTTAGCTATCTCCCCATTCCAGCTACACCCCAATGGCTATGCCATTCTGATGGGGTTGTGCGTGCTATTTAGGAGAACATTTGACCGGCTTCCAAGCTTTGACGAGATCTGTTTCCTATGCTCCTTTACTAGGACTAAGGATCATCCTTCTATTACCTTCGTGAGAAGCGCACGAAATCGTAAATTGATCGTTGGCCTCCCTGATACTTCCCATGGGTTCTTAACTCAATTCTTCTATGTCCGTTGCCCCCCGGGGTTTTATGCTGTGTGGAGAGAAGGAAGTAAGATCATCTACCTTTCCCTCCTCTATGCTCTGAGTTTTTTTGAAGTTCGAATTGCCAAGTGTTAACTTCATCATTTTTTTTATATTTCAGCGCTTCCCCCTCCTTGTAGAGATCCCAGTCACAAGCCAACTATGGAGAGGCTTGTAGCGGTACTGGTTGAAGAGCGGGATATGAAATTTTTGCTGAATGACGAATGCCTTCACCAGTTCGGACTTCTTCACCCTTCTCGCTCCACACACCCCTGCCCAGGTTCCAGACACCCCACCTAAAGCATCAGATGCCCCGGTTTCTTCTGACGTACCTGTACCAAAAGATCCCGCTCTCGAAGCTTCTCTAGTGAAGTGCTCCACTTCTGTTGATGTCACGGGGTCATCTGGCAAACTTGCCCCGGTCACTGAAGAAGAAGAGCCTCGGGATTCTTCTCTGCATTCAAAGGAGCCTGGTGACGAAGAAGCTAAGAAAACCAGCCCTGTCAAGCAGAGCAGGGACGACACTTTCGAAGGACTGAGTGACCTCTTTGCCACCTCGCAAGAGATCTTTAAAGATGATCCTATTACTACCGGGGTTTCTTCTTCAGTAGTCGAGGCGACTTCTATTCTGCAACAGACCCCGTCAACTCAAGAGTTGTTGTTAACTTCTACTCCCATAACTACTCCACAATTAAAGAGTGGTTCGTAGTTCGATGCGCGTAGTTTACACATTACACACACTTAGAATCTTTCGGAACTTTTATGCTTCTGACTTTTTGTATCTTGAAGAATTCTAAAATTTAGCTCTTTTTATTTCAGATCCTCCGATGGGACGCAGCGGATCCTACTATGATGACTTCCAGCGCTACGGGAGGCGTAGCCAATATGATTATAGGCGTTACCTCCCCTCTTACAGAGAATCCGATGAAGAAAGAGCTGCCCGAAAGGCTCAAGAAAAGAGGGCTCAAGAGGAGCGTTATGAAAGAAGGGAGAGGGAGGAGCGCCACGATTCTTCACAGAGAGGCGACGATTCCCACAAAAGAAAATCCCATGATGACCGAGGAAAAAGTCATATGGTTGAGGATTCAAGCAAGCGAGCCCATCATGGTGAGAAGCATACCTCTACAACTCCTGAAAAGGTTGCTGTCCCCGTCTCGCTTGACATTCCTTCCGGCTCTCCCGCTCTTGGGAAGACAGACATCCAAACAATAATTAGCAGGCCCAAATTCCAAGTCGGACCGGGCCCGGCCACTTTGCAAAGTCGGTTTCCACAGTGGTGTCTGAAGGGAGTAAGGTTCGACCTTGACTTGGTCCCTATTGACAAGTCTGCCATGTTACGAAACCTCGATGCCGTCAAACTTGATATTGAGAGGATGTCGAACTGGCAAAAACTTGTTGACGAGCTCCAAAGGGTTAATCGTGCAAACATAGAGGCCATGCTCACTATGGAAAATGATAAAGCCGAATGGCAAAAGGTTCTTGAGCAACATGACACTGAGATGAGGAGCATCGCTTCTTACAATGAAGAGCTTGAAGCAAAAGTTGAGGAACTGAAACAAGAGCTTGCTGCTTCCTCTACTTCCTATTCTCAAAAAGAAGAAATGCTCCTAAAACAAGTGAGAGATGCTCATTCTAGCCAAAGAGATGCCGAAGACAGGCTTGAAGTGCAGAAAGGAATTAGTGAGGGCTATGTTGCTGATATTGAAGAGATTTGGAAGAAAAACAGCTCCCAAGAGGCGGAGATTCGAATGCTTAAGCTTCAACTTTCCAAAGCTGAAAGGGAGCGTGATGAGGCCGTTGCCGGCAAAATTGCGGCTGAAGATTCTCACGAGGCAACGAGGACCAACATCAGCTCGACATTATTTGATTTCTACCTGCATAGCATCTTGGGGCGTGGTAGCCTCGCCTTTCTAGGCCCCAAGTATGAAATTACTCTGGCTGAAGTTTGGGAGGCCGCACTCGATATGCTTGGCGGTAAAGGCGCTGGTTATGCTGAGTCAGCTCTTGAGGAGCATTATCTTGACGATGATGCTCGCGCCGCTCTCGCCAAGGGGAGAGAACACCTTGCAAAATTAAGGGCCGAAACAGCGGCAGGAGAATATTCAGAAAAAATTATCTCAACTGCTCCAATTCAACTTTCTTCTTCAGCCGAAATTGATATCATCGGTTCCAGTTCCCACTCCCCATCTCCTACTAAAGTTACCACCGAAATCGCAAGCATACAAGGTGGAGATGAAGGCTACGAGAGTGCCGAGGCGCAGGCTTACGAAGTTGACGTCAGGAAACCGACTTCTGCAGGTAACCCTACTGACAATCTTGCCAAAGTAAACTGCTCATCTGTTTCTTACGAGCTTGATGAGCTTCTTGACTACTTCTTGAATCTCAGCGAACCTTTATCTCCTCTTTTTACTGACTTGAACTTTTTTACTTCTGTAGAGAAAATGTCGGGCATTGTTCAAGCTACCCCACCTCCAATTATTCCTCCTCCATCTATTCAGGTGACTCCTCCTTCCGCCTCGCAACCGGGATCACAAGAGGAGCAAATAGAAGCTCTTCAAGACTTGGACTATCCCATTGCTTCACAAGAACACAAAGGAGAAGAAACTGAAGGGAGTGAGAAGACTCCAGAAGCGACTGGTTCCGATGATGAACCATTAATTAAACTTCTTACTCCAGGGAGTGGGTCTTCCTCCAAGAAGAGAGGAAAGCAGGGAGTTTCCAAGAAGAAGAAGAAGGGATCTTTAACTGGCGAAGAAAAAACGGAAGAAAGTCCTACTGAGCCCCTTTCTCCTTCATCCCCTACTCTTACAAGCCGGCCTAAGAAGTTGGTTATTCGGCCGGGTGCGGGCTCAAAAGGTGGACGGAAGAAGAAATGATGGCTCTGTTCCTGTGGCTTTCATATCGCTTTTTGCCTTTTTTGCATGTACTGACTGAAAATTGTGCGGGTACCAGCCCCTGTTTTCTTTATTTCGAAACTTGTATCTGTAAGAAATTGTAACAGAATTAAATGAGATGATTCTTTATTTGTACAAACTTCTTGTTTGAATTTGAGAATGCAGTTATTATTCACTTTTATACAAGTTTCTTTGTATGATATTGCAGTGAGCTTGTGGTATACTGTTCGAGCGCAATTTTACCGATGTAGTTATACCATGTTGCCCCTATACCATAAGCTCATTGTAATATTTTATTTTATGAGGAACTTGTACTTTTATTTTTTAAAGAATAATTATTCCATACTTGGAGGAATATTATTTCGTTAAAAAACAGAGTACAAATTCGTTTTTACGCTTCATCCTTCGAAGATATCACTTTTTCTTTTGTGCATATACACATTTTACCAAGTGAATTCTTCTATGTGGTAAAGCGGGCCTCTGAAGGGTACTTTGACTTCTTTCCAAGGAAGATTATTTTCCAGAATAGGTAAATCATTCTTCCTTTGAAAGTTAAAGTGTGCCTTTGATGAGGATTTTTTTTTATACCACAGTAAAGGGCCCTTTGATTTTTATTTCTTTGAAAAGTTGCACCTTTGAGGAAGGCTTTTTCACGTTTCAACACCTGGAAGTTTTATTTCATTCTTGGTGAAACGTGTGCCTCCGAAGAGGTCTTTCTGCTTTATTGTGCCTCCGGGAGGAGGTCTTTTCATTTCTGCCTCTGGGAAGAGGTCTTTTACTTATTTTTTATTATTATTATTTTTTTTTGTTTTTTTTTGTTTTGCATTTCAGCTTTGGTGAAGTGAAACTCCGAAGAGCGGCTGTTGCACTTCAACTCCTGGTGAAATGTGCCTCCGAAGAGGGCTTTGCTTTGTTTTGCATTTCAACTCTGGTGAAGCGAAACTCCGAAGAGCGGCTGTTGCACTTCAACTCCTGGTGAAATGTGCCTCCGAAGAGGGCTTTGCTTTGTTTTGCATTTCAACTCCGGTGAAGTGAAACTCCGAAGAGCGGCTGTTGCACTTCAATTCCCGGTGAAATGTGCCTCCGAAGAGGGCTTTGCTTTGTTTTGCATTTCAACTTTGGTGAAGTGAAACTCTGAAGAGCGGCTGTTGCACTTCAACTCCTGGTGAAATGTGCCTCCAAAGAGGGCTTTTGATTGCCTGGAAGTTACTCTCTCATGGTTGGAGGGTCATGACTCCTCCAATCTTTTTTGTTGAGTAGAGAACTTTCTTTTTTGCGGCATATGCCTCGTTAGAGGTCTTTATCCTCCGAAGAGTTGTGCCTCCGAAGAGGGCTTATGCCTCCGAAGAGGGCTTTAGTTGTTCCTTGTCCACCTGCTTATGCCTTTTCAGCGATCCTTTATTTTTCTTTTCAAGCTCACACTCCCTTCTCTTACACGTAGTTTGTTTAATCCAAAGAAGTGTACTTCATTGCTAGGCAAGTTCGCGAGAACGAGCATAAGCTTCTTAATTGGATGTTTGTTTGTTCAAATGATCTCAACTTATTAGCAAGGGCCCGTTTTCGGCGAAATCATTGGCCGTTCAATTGAAGCACTTCCTATCTAGGATTTGAATTCGGGGCTTTTGTGGCTCGAAATTTGTTTGTTGAATAATAACAAGAATCACTTGGTCTTGTAACGTGCAAGTTTTATTTTCATTATCTGCAAAAATTTAAATCAACATTTCAGCAATACATTTAATGTACTTTTCATATCGAAAATAAAGCAAACATGTAATAATAATAAGGAACACAAGATTTATAGTGGTTCGGCCAAGAATTTGGGCCTACATCCACTTTATAGTCTTTCATTATTCACTTGCATCGGCTTTACAATTGCTTTCAATTACAAGAATCATACATTCATAAATTTTTTTTACAATATTTCAACAAAGCTTTCAAGTAAAGTATGGACGCAAGTGATTGCTGTTCCAAGCCCTTGGAATTTGATCTCCTTCGACAGTAGTGAGTTTGAATGTGCCGTCAAGAAGCTTCTGACCTATGACATATGGTCCTTCCCAATTTGGCCCAAACACACCTGTTGCCGTCATAATTCTCTTCAGGACTAGATCTCCAATTTCAAAGCTGCGTTGGCGAACTTTGGAATTGAAATGTCTGGCTATCTTTTGCTGATGAGCTGCAATTCCGAGCTCAGCCTCTTCTCTTTTTTCATCAAGGAGATCTAGTGCCTCAAGCTGTAGTTTTTCATTCTCCGCTTGATTGAAATGGATTCTTCTATGTGAAGGGACCTCTGTTTCTACCGGAATCATTGCTTTTGACCCGTATGCCAATGAAAACGGAGTATGCCTAGTCGCAGTTTTGTGGGTGGTTCTGTACACCCATAGTGCTAGTGGTAGCTTATCGATCCAACCACCTTTTGCTCTTTCGAGTTGCTTCTTGATGGTTGACTTGATAATTTTGTTTACTGCTTCCACCTACCCGTCTGCCTGCGGATGAGCCACTGCTGAGAAGCTTTTTCAGATTTTGAATCGCTTGCAAAAATCTTGGAATTCTTCACTTTCGAATTGAGTATCATTGTCTGTAATTATCTTTTGAGGCACACCATATCTGCAAATGATACTTTTAGTCACAAAATTTATCATCTTTTTAGAGGTGATCATAGCCAATGGTTCGGCTTCAGCCCATTTAGTAAAATAATCTACAGCAACAACGACATATTTGATTCCAGATTTGGCAGTTGGTAAAGGTCCTATAAGGTCTATCCCCCAGATTGCAAATGGCCATGGACTGACCATCTGTGTGAGTTCAGTGGAAGGTGCTCTAGGAATTTTGGCAAATCTCTGGCACTTGTCACATTTTCGGGAATAGTCTGCAGCATCTCGATTAATCTCTGGCCAAAAATATCGGTATCAGAGAACCTTTTTTGCTAAAGTTTGACCACCTAAATGGTCACCACATTCTCCTCCATGTACCTCAGCTAGGATTGTTTTGGACTCTTCTCTGGATACACATCGAAGTAATGGCATTGAGAATCCCCGTCTGTACAATTGGCCATCCTGGACTATATAGCGAGAGGCTTTCCTCAGTAGCTTCTGTCGTTCTTTTAAATTTTCCGATAAAGAGCCATTAAGCAGATATTCTGTTATTGGAGTCATCCATGATTCTTGCTCCTGAGACACACTCATGATCCAATCAATATCCATCTCATTAATGCTTAGAGCCGACAGGACTTCCACTGGAGTTAACCCCAGAAATTGAGCTTCGCCTGTGTTAGATTACTTTGCGAGAGAATCTGCTTTCGTGTTTTCTTCTCGAGGAATATGGCTTATCGTGTAATGATCGAAGTCACATAGAAGTTCCCAGGCCTTTGACAAGTAGGCAGGCAGATTTCCCCCTTTCGCTTGAAATTCCTTCTTGACCTGACATACAATAAGCTGAGAATCACTGAAGATCTGTAATGCTCGGATGTTTAGTTCTTTAGAAATTCTCAAGCCAGCGATAAGAGCTTCGTATTCTGCTTCATTGTTCGTTGAAGGAAATTCCAATCTTAGCGCATAGCATAATGACCGACCTTCAGGGGTTTCAAGTACAACCCCGCCTCCAGAACAGTAGTCATTTCTTGCGCCATCAACATATAACTTCCACTGGATTGGTGAATTATCGATCGTTTCTTCCTCACCGTCACCCTTATCTGTGAATTCTGCGATGAAATCCGCTAAAGCTTGTCCATTGATTGCTTTTCGGGGGTGATAAGTGATGTCATATTGACTGAGTTCAATGTTCCACTTTAGAAGATGACCCGAAGTCTCAGGGCGAAACAGGACTTGCTTTAGAGGTTGATCAGTGAGGACTCTGATAGGATGAGCTTGGAAATATTGCCTCAACTTCCTCGATGCAATTAGTAGACAATAGGCGAGTTTTTCCAACTTGGATTAATTCATCTCTGCCCCAGTGAGTCTTTTGCTGATATAGTAAACCGGATGTTGAATCCTCTTGTCTTCTCGTACCAGCGCTGCGCTTAGAGCATGAGATGATACTGCCAAGTATATAAGAAGATCCTCACCATCGCCGGGCCTAGAAAGTATTGGAGGCGTTTCCATATGACGAATCAATTCATCAAAGGCTTTTTGGCATTCGGGAGTCCAATCAAAGTTTTCTTTCCTTTCTTTAGAGCGTCAAAGAATGGGATGCATTTATCAGTTGCTTTGGAAATGAACCGACTCAAGGCGGCAACTTTTCCGTTGAGACTTTGCAATTCCTTCTTCGTTCTAGGAGCTTTGACTTCTTTTAAGGCGGTAATTTGAGTTGGACTAGCTTCAATGCCCCTAGCGCTCATAATGAAACCTAAGAACTTTCCGGATTCCACCCTAAACGAACATTTTAAAGGGTTAAGCTTCATTCCGTATTTCCGGAGGACTGCGAACATTTCTGCTAAGTGTTCTATGTGATCCACTGCTTTCTTAGACTTTACTAACATGTCGTCGACGTAGACTTCCATAGTCTTGCCCAATTGCGGTTTAAACATAGCATTAACAAGTCTTTGGTAAGTTGCCCCCGCATTCTTCAGCCCGAAGGGCATAACTCTGTAGCAGTAAAGACCAACATCGGTGATAAAGCTCGTGTCCTCCTGATCTGGCTCATGCATCATGATCTAGTTATATCCGGAGTAGGCATCCATAAAAGATAACAATTCATGTCCCGCTGTTCCATCTGCCAGTTGATCGATCCTGGGTAATGGGCAGCAGTCTTTGGGGCAGGCCTTGTTCAGATCTGAAAAATCGATGCACACTCTCCATTTTCCGTTGGCTTTCTTAACCAGCACTGGATTTGAAACCCAACTCGGATAGGTAGATTCTTTGATAAAGTCATTCTCCATGAGCCGATCAACTTCTTCGTTTAATGCTGCTGACCTTTCTGGACCTTGGGTTCTTCTTTTCTGTTTCACAGGCATAAATTTTGGATCAATATTCAGAGCGTGTACTGCAACTTCTGGGGATATTCCGCACATATCGGCATGAGCCCAAGCAAAAACATCCAAATTTGCTTTTAAAAAAGATATTAAGATATTCTGAATTGACACATTATGTTGTGAACCCACATTCAACACCTTATTTGGGTCCTTCGGGTCAACAGGTACTGGTACTGTCGTTTCCACTGGTACCACTCCATTCTCCCCTGCACTGGCTTTTCTAGGATCCATCTCTTTTCGTGCTCCGCTGTGCTCGCCAGTGTAGGGTCCGCTCTGTAATTGCTACAAGGTTGGTTCTTTGATGCGGACTGGGGTTGCCGCATCCTTTCCCATTTCTCTTTTCCTTGCCTCTCGCAGCTCTGTCAGATAACACTCCCGCCCGACATTTTGATCCCCTTTTATAACTCCTACTCCATTGTCTGTGGGAAATTTAATGGTGAGGCACCATGGGGCCAGAACAGCTTTGACGCTGCAAGAGTTGGACGGCCAAGGAAAGCGTTATAAGTGGAAAATTCGTCAACAATTACAAAAGTTTGCTTGCGGACTACTTTTCTTTCTCCCTCTCCGAGTTCTACAAGCAAATCAATGGTTCCTATCGGCTGCTTTGGCTCCCCAGTGAAGCCAGCGATTTTCTGTGACGAGGCTTGCACATCAGCCATAGGGATCTTCATTTGGTCGAATGTTTTCTTGAAGAGGATATTACAGGATGCGCCACAATCAACGAGAACTCTTCTGACAATAGCTGGCCCAATACCAGCCGAGATGACTAAGGGATCCAAGGTAGGAGCTTCGACACCTGTGGAATCCCTGGCTCTGAACACAATATCATCATTGAAAGTTCTTTGTTGTTTCAGGGGCGTAGCATCTTCCAAAACAAAGGCATCTTCTTCGGCCGGTACATATTTCAAAGCCCGGATATACCTTTCCATCTCACCCCAGCTCCTGCCTGCTGGGTGAGGTCCTCCCGTAATGACATTGATAACAGGCCTTCCGGATTCATGCCTTGTAGCCTTCTCACTTGTCCTGGGTTGATGAGAAGGAGCTTGTCGCCCCTGACTAGACGAAGCAGGATTGCTGCTATTCTTTTCCACAAATTGCTGCAGCTTGTTTTCCCTTATCAACTCTTCAATCAAATTTTTCAATTGGCGACATTCATCGGTATCATGACCGGGTTGATTATGGAAGCGGCAGAACTTTCCGCTTTGTACAGCTTTTTTCCGGTTCTCAGAACGGGAGGTTTAGGATAATCAACAGAATCTTTAGTGCCAAGGTAAATACGCTCCGGCGTATCTGATAAAGGAGTATATTCCGATGGCTTGAAGGAACGAGGCTTCTTCAGATTTTTCTGTTTCTTCCCATCGTTATTTTCCCTTTTCTGTCCTACAGATTCATTCTTGCGTGGAGCAACAATGTTATCTTCAGCTTTTTCCAATACTGCCTTTACCGGTACAGGACGGCTTTCTAGGCGTATGAACTCATCTGCTTTCTTGTAGAATTTTTCAAGGGAATTTGGTTCCTTCATGTTTAGCCATTTTCCAAATTCGCTCGACTTGTCGATGGCCCTCATCAGATAAGTCAAGATCATCCGTGGTTCTGCATTGTCTACCTCGGCCAGCGCTATATTAAAGCGATTCAAGAAAGATCTGATAGTTTCCCCTGGACTCTGTTCTAAACTTGACAACGACATGATATCTTTGGCTTTTGAAGCATATAGTCTGAACTGCTCCTTGAATTTCTGGGTTAGGTCAGAAAACTGATCTATAGACCGGATTGGTAGCTTGGTGAACCAAAGCAGAGCTACACCTTCCAAATATACAAGAAAATATCGATACTTTATTTCATCATAAGCTCTGGCACCTGTCATGTGCCAATCATACTTATACAAGAATTCGTTCGGATCACTTGTCCCCTTGTAAGCTGGAATGGTTGGAGGGACGAACTTCCTCGGAAACTCAGCCTTTAAGATCCTTTCGGTAAACGGGGTTTTACTTGGAGCGAAACCCCATTCTTTCTCGTCTTCATCCCTTTGCATGCTCTCTTTCATGATTTGTCGAACCATTTCAGAAAGATACCCCTCATCATTTCGAGCTTTAGATCCACCAACTTCAGGAAGTGCCTGCTCAAAGGGGCTGGCAGCCCTCTCAGGAACGTTTCTTTCTTCAGCATCATGAACGTTGCCGGCAAAGTTCCTTTCATTACTCGTTGGTTGACGGTTTGCCCCAAGCAAATCGTTCAACCTATTCAAAATTAGAGCATTTTGGGCATTCTGAGCCTCCAATTGTGCATTTTGGGCATTTATCTGCTGGTTCAGCCCTAAGATTACAACATCCAACTCTGCTTTTGTAACCCCAACAGGAGGAGTGGCTTGATTAGGTACTGGGGAAGCGGAGGTTCCCTCTTGAACATTTCCAGATCTAACAGATCTACTCCTTCTCCCTGGAGCCATGATTTCGGATAAACTTCTAGTCTTCAGAGAGATTACTTCGACAAACTTTCGTGGAGCAATGATGATAATTCGCCTGAGTTCAATTCTCAATGAAAGCACCAAAAATGTTAACGTGGAAATCTGACGCTAACACCCCGGTGTGTGTAGAAACAATGTGAAAGCACCACCCGTGAGTACGGGAACCAAGAAATAACAGTAAGTAACAGAAAATGCAGTAAATGAGCACAGAGTTTATAGTGGTTCGGCTTATAATCAAGCCTACGTCCACTTCAATCCTTTTTATTGCTGACTGAATTAAAACTTATTACAATCTCTTTCAGTTACAATCCAATTCAATTCGAAAAAAGACAAGTAGCTAGAGAAAACTTCAATGCCACAGAGTTCTTGAAATCCATGATTGAATGTGTCGAATCTTTGTGTGAAGTTTGGTCTAAATGTCTTGCGTGAGCTTTGAGTGATGGAGTGCAACTTGCTTTGAAGATAGTAAAGTTCCAACGCCTTGAAGAAATGATCCCCCAAAAGTCCTTTTCTAGTTGGAGCTAGGGTCGTATTTATAGACATTTCTCGGAGTTAGGTCGTAACCCGTACACGACTCATAATAAGTCGTAACTCGTGGATGACTCATGGTAGGTCGCGGCCGACCTAATGGGTTTAGCTCATGGCTTGGTCCAAAGTTATGCACCCATTTGAATGAATGATACAAGTTCTAAGTCGTTCCTGAGTTAACCAAATGCAACCTCCTTTATGCTAGCATGAGTCGTACACGACTCATCATAAGTCGTAAGTCGTCAACGAGTCAATTCATTACAGCATGGTATTGAACTTGTCTCCAAGTCTTAGGTCATGAACGACTTATCTGCAGTTATAAGTCAGCAGCGACTTAAGTGTTGTTGACTCTTCCTTTTAGTGCTTTGAGTCGCTTACGATTCAAGGTAGGTCGTAAGCACAATTCTTTAACTCGTGCAACTCCTCAATTGTTGGGTCAGTAACTTGCTGAGTCGTGAAGTACCTTGAGTCGTGAAGTACCTTGAGTCGTGACATTCCCTAAGTCGTTTAGGTCTTAACCTGTTAGGTCGTTAGCTTCTTAACTCGTAAGCTCCTTAACTCGTAGACTATTTAACTCGCAGACGCCTTAACTCGTAGACTCTTTGACTTGTAAGCTCCTTAACTCGTGCCACTCTTCAATTTGTTGAGTCGGTAACCTGTTGAGTCTTGAAGTACCTAGAGTCGTAAATCCACTGAGTCGCTGAGAACTTTATCTGATGAGTCGGCCCAGGCCTTAACTCGTTGACAAAACGGGGTTAACAACCGTTCCCCCCTTTTATTTTATTTTTCATTTTCGAAACCCTTAACCTAAAACAAACGAAAGAAACGATAATGGCGGCTCGTCCCTCTTTATCACAAATTAGGGTTTTGTTTGCACTTGGCTGCGCTCGTCTTCGAGATGCTTTCGGCTTCGATTTGGGTTCTGCTCGTCAAATCAAAGGTGAGTAAACCCTCACTTACATCTAATTCGACTCCATGCTTCGGCAGTATAATTTCGTGTCGATGTTGATGATTCCTCTGAGTTATTCAATTTGTTCTTTTCGTGTTACTTGATTGACACTGTTTTGATTTCTTTGAAACTGTTTCCTATTGTTCACCACGTTTTCGAAGTCGCTGGTATTTTATGTTGACTTTGGCCATCACCATTAATTTGATATTGAACAGTATTTGATGATTCTGGCCTCGTTCTCTGATTTCATGAATTTTGATGGCTTCGGCTTTCACTTGATTTTATAACGTTGAATTTGTTCGACTTAGGCAATTCTTGGCTCTGTTCGAACATGTACGTTTGCCGTTGTTTGAGACGGCCATCCACTTCATTTACATTTTTTGCCTTCATGTGTTTACACTGTCCAGTTCCATTTTTGTTGTTCACTGACTTTGTCAATTCATGTGGTTTTGAACTGTGACTTGGTTCGTTATTTTATTCTTTAGCACCACGGTTTCGAATCTAAACTATTCGATTCCTATCTTTTGTGCTTGCTACTGTTGTGATGTTGCGCATTGTTTTTGGTTTGTTTCGAACTCTTTGTCAATCACGGCTTTGATGCATATTTGTTCGAGCTTGCAACTATGTTTTAATTCGAACTCCCTCACTTTGATATCGGCTTGCACTGTTTGCATAGCCACTTATACTTGCTGTAGCCTGCTTGATCTTGGCCGCATTATCCACTTGAGATCATTCGACTTTGCTGTGCACTTTCTTGTGTTGCAGTGATTCATCCATACCCTAGTTTCACTGTACTGTACACTTATATCATTCTAAAATTTATGATGTATTGTTTTGACCTTGCCCATTTGAGTTTAACTGTGCACTACTTCGAGTCCGGTTGCATGCTCTGATCCATAACTTAGTCAATGTATATCCATTCCCTTCGGTCTGCATTTGTTTGTTCATATGCATTTTCTATTGAGTTTGCAATATTTAGATTCTAGTTACTGAATTTGTCCACTTGTATATGCTATATATATATGTATACATGTACTTATGTGTGTTAGTGGTTACCCTTGCTCCTTTTGCTTGCAAGTTCTGTTTTGTGCCAATATTTGCGATTTCTCTTTAAGGTTGCATTTCAACCCAGTTGCCTTTGTTAACCATGCTGCTGCAACATTTTGGTCCCATGACCTTGCTGAGTTGTTGTGTTTTGTTTACTGAAATTGGGTTTTATATTTGTTAAGGGTGCACAAATGTGTACATTCACATATACATGTGTGTGTGTACATGTACGTGCTACTTGTTTCCTGTTGCTTTCACTTGCAGTTTTTTTTACTTGTACCATTCGAGGAAGATTGCTTATTCGTTATGCACTGGCTTTACTTGAAGTTGTAGTTAGCACTTTTGTTGTTTCCAGTTGCACTTGATCATTTTGTATCGGCATCCTCAGTTGAGTAATTTTCACTGCCTTCTTTGTACACATGAAATCCATTGATGTTTTTGCATTCACATGAGACTGTATATTTATCATGGCAATTGTTTATGTGTCTGCACTTTGATATATAAGTTTGACTTTCATTTTTCTGTGATATTGCCTTTTTATGGTGATATTCACACTGCGGCATTGAGTTGGGATTGATGCATATTGAACTATTATCGATTTGTGCTCATGTATATGAAGTAGTGTTACGTTTCCTTGTAATTTTCACTGTACTATCCACTAAACTTCGAGTCAGGTAGTTCACTGCTTCATGTATTTTGGGTTTACCTCTTTGATGTCGAGGCTGCCGTACTATTTCCATCTTTACTACTGCATCACCAGAGATGTATTATTCATGTACATTGCCTTCACACCTATGTTGTCTGGTTTCCATGTTTTTGCATCGAGTCGGATGAATTATTCTATGCATTGCTGTGTCACTTGTGTAGTTAAGTCAGTGCTGTCCACCTGAGTTTGAGCATTGCAATTTTACTTGCTGTCTTCATATTGTGACTGTTTTGAGTTGGTTCCATTGTTCTTCATTGTTGCTTGGATATTGAACTGTTTTATGCTTGAAGTCGTAGCCTGTACACCTCCCTTGTGTTGAATCCAACTAATAGTTCGGGTTAGACCTTTTTGCCCGGTTGTGTACATCATTACTGTAGTAGCAAGGCAGTGCATGCAAGCGTGAACTGCAGCCACACGGAATTGAGTTTTTGGGTACATTATGACTGTAGTGGTAGGGCAGTGCATGCAAGCGTGAACTACAGCCACACGGGATGGCTTTTATGATATTCTCTCTTGTTTTGATTTATTGATCTTTTGCATATTCCATATGCTGTAGTGGCGAGGCAGTGCACGCGTGCGTGAACTGCAGCCCTACTCGAATTAATATGTTAATTGATATTTCAATGGTTTGAACTGTTTTGTTTATTCAATTCAATATTTTGAATTGTATTCTGATTTGGTTTAATTTTCTGATTTGTTATTTAACACTGTTACGTGTTATATTTATCGTTATCCGATTTCTTTATTTAAGGATCAGATAGACGAGATTTATTGTGATTGTCGTCTATTTGTTACTTAATTATTATTGCTTCTGTGCACTAATAACTGAGTTTGAATTAGACTGACCCGTGTGTTGTTTTCTTTTGAATTTAATACTCGGGTCAGACCGAGTATTTGCAGGTTGTTGATACCTTACTTTGGGTTGTTGCAAGAGCTATGAAGACTTTTCATACCTTTTGGAGTTGTCGTGTCATGGCATAGGTTGATATGTATTCATGTATATTAGTCGATAATGTACTTGTATATATAACTTCCAGCGTCGATAGTTGTAGTTGTACTATATGTATTGTATCGCATGTATTGTAACTGACATCAGTTATTATATATATGAGACTTTCCGTTTCATCTGTGTTCCGCATTTATATTATCTGTGTTATTATTATATTTACTGTCCTAAACTATTATGAACCATCGTAGTTCGTTTTATACTGGAAATGGGGTATGTCGATAGGAGTAAATAAATCAGAGATTAAAAATGAAAGAATATATGTACCACTCCTATCGAGATAACCAATACTAGTGTAAGGCCTAACTATGGATGGCCACTCCTCAACAGCCTTATTCTCCACGTTAGTTGACAGCATTACACCGTAGTGTTCTTGGCTAGCGTGGGTATAGAGTTGGGGCGTCACAGTTTTAAAAGATGGTTTATTTATATTGATATTGTTTTAAAGTTGTTTATCAATATTTTATATTTTGATAAGTTAATTATTAAATTATTAATATGGTTTGAAATTAAATATAGTTATTTATCATTAAATTTTAATTATTAATTATTACTCTTTATAAAAATGTTGAAGATAAATTATTATCGTTTTATTTAGGATATTTTGGAATTTATTAATTTTTATTTTAAAATATTTTAAAGTTAATATACGTTTATTTGTAATGTTTGCTTTTATATAATAGCGATTTAAAGTAAATGATTAGAATTTATTTATAAACGTTTTCGAGATTTATAAATAAGGCTTTATAAACAGATAAGGGATTACAAGAGGAATCTTATAACATGTTTTGGGAAACATAATGGAAGATTGGTTAGATGATAAAAAGTTTTATGAATGGTTTTAGATATTTATAAAAGAATTTTAAATATTGGATTATATGTTTATAAAAGGATATTATAAATGGTTTTGTGGATTTATAATGGAGTTTACAAATGTTTTTAGGATTAAATAAAAAGGGAATCTTCCCCAATGTTTGGTGAATATACTTGTATCATTGAGAAAATCATACGGACATTTTTCCAAGTATTGAGAATAAGGATTTTTGGGTGTGTGCATATATATATATATATATATATATATATATATATATCTTTGTAAAAAGAATTTTGATTCAAGTAGTTACAAAGTGAATTTAAATTAACGAAAGATTAATTAAAAGGATGTCAATGGTTGCTTGTGTGCTCAACCGTTGTTGGTTTTTCCCTATGGAATTTAAATTCTTGATTGGAATGTATGTTTATTCGATGCTTAGATAACCGACTAATGAATTTGGACCCAAAACTTAACTTTGGAAATATCTAGAGGAAATACGTGAGTTTTATGGAACAATCATCTTCGATGATGTTGTACTGTGCGTATAAATCTCATTTCATTATCCTAGGACAATGATAAGGAATTTCTTCCACTAACGGTTAGGAGGTGATCTCCGCTTTTATTTTTGACTGTTTATTTCCTATAGAACTGGGGGGTTGAGTTTACCAGAAGTTATTGAAAGTTATTTTGAAAGAGACCGAGATCTGATCTGTTATCTGAAAACTATTTCCATCCAATTCAAGTGTTTCGAAGTGAAGATTTCTTGAAGATGATCGCAATTGAAGATGGAGCTATCTAATGTTTCGTTCAGTCCCATAACGAACTTGTATTGATGAATGCTGGTATTGCATTATTGTCTGAAGGGCAGTGTTAGCATTCTAAGTGGGAAGTGCTATATAAAAGGTAAAATGTATCCTCAAGCCTCATCAACCGGGAATGACTAAAATAGGGGAAATGTAGTAGGGCTAAGTGGCTCGCTCCCAAGTAGGGTATGATCATCCCTATCTGGAGTCGATAATATCTCTCATTTGTATGTTTCGGGATCCATTAACGGAGGGGTGATCATATTCAATACTCTCCAGGAAGGGGTAGACCAATTTTGTGTTGGTAGGGGTTCTAAGCGAGGTCCTCGGTGTTGTTTTATCTAGAGATGCACCATGTCGTGTGGTACCCCAGTTGCCCAGCATTGTATATCATCGATTCTCAAATAAGCGCCGTACAGACTTAGTTGTGCCAAACTATGCTGAAACGTAACACACAAGCATTTCAACTATATTCATATTTTACTTTATCCTTAGACAATATTACAATATAAATGGATATTCTGTAGAAATTTTTTTGGCTATCGTAAGGTAGATGCCCATCTGTGTTTATGTGCCGCCTGGTATTATGAGATGCTTTTGATTTTAAAGGTTTTATGACTTTAAAATCCAATTGGGTATGTTTTCTCTTGCTGGTTTTCCAGACTGACTCGGGTGTTATTTTATGCTCGAGTAAGACGAGCATATTCACATATTTCTTTGGATGCATTGGAGCTCAGGAGACGAGTTGGAGTATTCACGTATATGTTTATTTTCTGCTGCTTTGTTATTGAAATCATCAGCATTTGTATAGACAAGATGTTATAACTGTCAAGGCTAATGATTGTGATTAGTTGTTATACATTGATGGATGTATGTAAATAATATTTCTTTTTGTAAAGATCAATGTATTATATTATATATTGTTCCACTACGATTGTGAGATTCTGTTTTGTTTCAGTTTTCTTTTCCATTTTTCTTCTCTTCTTCCTTCCTCTTTCTTTCCCTAACAATCGGGTTTTCCGATATTCGATTTCTTGGCATGCAGTACAGTGGACATATTAGTGTCGATTTTCGAGGGTTGAAAATCACAATTATTAAACGTGGTAACGAAGCTGAAGGTTAAGCAAGAACCTTGGCTTTAGTAGGGTAACTCATTAAGAGATAAGGTAATGGAATGCCTTATTCTATGTTTTAAGTGTATTATAGACACGAGCACACATTTATTAGTGGTATAAAAATGCTTTATAGTGTGTTAATTTATCTACTGGGTGGCTTATGAATTCTGGTCGGTACATAGGACGCCATGTTAGGGGTTTCTAAATGCTTAAATAAAGTAAACCGACAAAATACTGTTTTAGAATTGGTAAATGAAATAATTTTACCCAAATTATATTGTATATGTAAAGGAATAATTTTTCAAAAATTATTATAGTTATATATGGCGTGTTTGGTTGTTAGAAAATTATAATATTTGATTATTATCATTTGTTATTCTAATAAAAGTTTCTATTATTATAATCTAAACAAAGATAAACATTTGAAATAAGTTATTAAAGAAAGTGTAATTATAAATATGAATTATAGAGTATTCACTACAATTAAATTAATCAACATTTGTGAAATGATATTACTTAAGATGTGAGACTATATAAATATGATTTATAAAAGTGATTATAAATGGAAAGGAAATGAAACAGGATAAATATACTTATAAATAGGATTAGTAAATGGAAATGGATTTAAAAGAAGGAATTTGGGAATTTAAGTCCCATTAATTTGGAAACTATTTTTCAAAGGTTTTGGAAAATAACTATAAAAATATTTTTGTTATAAATATTTTGAAATAGGATTTAAAATAGATAGAAAGCACAGGATTCACTTCAGTCGTTGGGGAATAATTCTGGTGATGACCGCAGCATCATCGGCGCTCATTTTTGAGTTTCTAAGTGAGAGATTGCTACCATTGAAGTTTTATCTTCTTGAATCAAATTTTTTTAGATTCCAGAAGGGTAATTGAAATATAAATGAGTTATGTATATATATAATTTCAAAATGATATGAAATAAAGCCGTCTGTTTAAAATTTTGAAATTTTTTATCTAACTATTTTGAGAAAACATAAGATAATAAGTTTTTGAACTTCTAAATTTGAAATGGTGTAGATGAGAAAGGAAAATTTGAAATTGGGATATGGAACGGAAAATTTAACTTAACTTAAGTTAAACAAATTTTGTAATTGCTTAAATGAAATGAAGTTTGACATAAAAAAGGTTAAATGAAATTGAATTGGATTTGAAATGGGTTTGATGAATTAATAAAGTGAAATAGTGAAATCTATAATGGAATGAATATGAATTTGAGTATAGTATGAAATGTTGTTAAACCTAATGTGAATAATTGAATATGAACCAATGAATGTGAATTAATTGATATAGATTAGTTGGATGAAAATTATTTGGCATGAATGTATTGGATATGAATAAATTAGATGTAAATAAGAAATGAAAACGAATCGAGTGTAAATAAAGTGAATGTTGATAATTGAATGTAAATGAAATTGAATGCAAATCAATTGAATGGGAATAAATTGAATGTAAATTAATTGGATGCAAATAAATTGTAAACAAATCAATTAAATGTTAATTATAAATGAGAGTGTATAAATATAATGTTGACATTTAAAAATGCAAATTGATATAATGATAAATAAATTGGATGGATATTATTTGTTTGATGGTTTCTCTTGCTACATTTGCATATAGTTATAGTATAGTCTATGTTATATATTTACGTTACTTTCTATATGCATGTTCTCACTGGTTGTTAGGTGATTAATAGGTACGGATGGCGTATGCTTCACATTTGGAGCTCGCTTTCATAGTATATTGATTGCATATGCTTTCTAATGCTAAAATAAGGTACACATTTTGGATTACATACCGTATTTCTAGATTTTTTTTCCTATGGGAAGTGTCATCTTTGAAGATGATTTGTATATTTGTGATTATATATATATATATATATATATATATATATATATATATTGTAAGGTTTTACGGTTGAGCCGCTCAAAGGAGACACTGGCAAAAATTTACATAAATTTAAGGCGTTAACTTTTTTTTGAGAATTTTGGAATATTTTGGATAACTAAGAACTTGATTTTGAGTTATAACTTGGAATGAATGAATAGATGATGTTAGTTGGAATTTGTGAAAGAATTTTAAGGACTTAGAAGTTTTATTATGTATTTCAACTAATTAGTTTTGAAAAGTTAACAGGTTTCGGGCATTTTTCTTACCTTGGAAATTTTGGGACGAAATTCTTTCAAAGGGGAAGAATTTAATGATCTAGAATTTCAGTCATTTGAATTCAAAATATTTAATTGATTTTAAATATTGAAATGTTAATTTTATAATTTAAACAACTTGGATTTCAAATATAGCGATTTATTGGATAACTAAAATTTTAAATTTAATATTTGGAATTATTTAAATAATTTAACCTAGGGTTTAATGTTAATAAAAATGATTTCAAAAATTGATTTAAATTCTATTTAAATAAGAATGAAGATAGTAAACTTTTAGTTCAGATTTAAAAGTGATTAATTTAGTTTTTATAGTAACTCGTTTTAATTAACAAGTGAAAACAGTCTTCCGGGGTACTGTCTCGGATTTTGGTAAAACCATTTTCACCTGGTCGCAATAGTGAGTTATGGCATGCCATCTAATTTTGTGATGATCGGACGTATCGTTTGGTCGGGTGGGTTAGAAATGCGTAGAAATTAATTTCAGGAATATATATAATATAGTTGGGTTTGAAATGGTATTTTCCGTATATGATCGAATTAGGCCTTGAGACTAGTTCCACTGCATTCGAAAAAAGGCATAACTTATAGAACGCCAAGCAGCATGCCTCGTTTGGAGCTCGAAATTTTTGAGTGCATCGAGATAGATATTTTCTAATTAAAATTATATATATATATAATATCAGTCCATTCCCATATCTATTAGCCCATACCTAAGCATGTCCAAACCCATACCCTTCCCTCCTATAAGTTATGTTCCAAAACCATAAGGAAATGTTCAATTTTAGAGAAAAAAAACTACATCGCCAAATTCTATGGCCATAATTCATCGAAGCCTTTTTATGTCTAGGAAAATATAGAGCACGCCCCCACGAACCTATTCAATGGTTGGATCATTGTAGATTATCACCTAGAGATCGATTTTGGGCGATGTTCGTTGGCAGTTGGTGATGTATATGATTAAGTCAAAGAAGTATTGCTGCAGGAATGAGCAGGCAATTTGTTTGTTTGTGAAGTAGTGACTTTCTTGTTGGTAGTTGTTGGATGAAGTGATAAGCGATAATGGGTTTGTTATGAGTAGGTGAAAAGAAGATGGAGGTAGTGGGTTGTTGGTAGGCTGTGAATCTGCTTACCGAAGTGTCTGGTAGTGGGTTGAAGAAGTGGAATTGTCGATGGTTTGAATATGAGCAGGAGGATGGAAATGAATGAATCGAGAAAGCTTCGGTGGTGGATTTTGTGAAGTATACAGTGAATGTTCGGGCAGTGCACAGTTGAAGTTGGAGGGATGGTTGTGATATTGCTATTACAGGCTGGAGCAGCAGTAAGAAGGCAAAGCAACAATTGAAAACAGAAGATATCCAATGCACAATGCACAGAGATATGCATAATGTGTTTTGTTTTTTGTTTTTTTTGTTTTTAAAGCAATGTAAATAAAATGTAAAATGTAATCGAAAAATGCAAATGAAAAATGAAGTACAATATTTTTTTGGAAATTGTGTATGCTCTTTTTTTTGTATATAAATGCAAATGCAAAAGCAACTAGACAACAACAACAAGCACACAAACAAAATGTAAACAAAAATCAAACAAAAAACACCACACAATTTTTTTTTAAATGAAAACAAACAAACAAAATAAACATAATAAAAATCAAACAAAAATAATCCGAAGAATAAAAAATCAAAATCAAAGCAATTTCCTGGCAATGGCGCCAAAAACTTGTTAATCGACGGAAATTTTATCGAATTAGAAAACCGTTGAAAAATTTCGAAATAAAAATAACGACAATCGCACGGCGTACACTTGTAGTACATGGAGAATACAAGTCGATCCGTAGGAAATTAATGATTCTAAAAATTCAACTCAATCAATTTATACCAATTTCCAGTGAAAGTTAAGCTGGAGAATTAGAGAATTAATTAACTAACTAAAATAAAAGAAAAGAGTGGCAAATATAAGAGTTAAGTGACAATTTAGAGAATAAATCCCACTCTTTAGATCATGTAGTTCAACACATATGAAATCATGATCTCTCTTTTATGGTCATTAGTGCTTTAATTGATGTGGTTATCATTAGTATGGCATATTTATGCTATTGATTAGCCAACATAAGCAATCAAACTATAACACACTCCTTAAACCACTTACTAACTTTCATGAAATTTAATAATGAAAATGAAATCTATTTTAAGTATGGCATTTTAACTATTGATTAGAAATATAGACCATCAAATTTTAAATTTAAATCACTTTCTTATACCATAGACATATTTTGATGAAGAGAAAATTAGTGTTAGTGATTGTTTAAGCATAGCCTATTTTGTGTCAACAACATAGGCTATCAAATTCAAAGCAAAAACAACTAGTAAACCATTTATATCATCATCATTAAGCACAAAAATACAGCATAAATTAACAAATAGTTGAAGCTACATAATTAGAGAGCTTCATTACCCCTAAATTGAAGGGGTTTAGCCTCTCATATTTGTCATTTGATTAACAAATGCTGCTAACAACATGAAAGCAAAATGGAAGGAAAATGTAAGCTTAATGAAAAAGAGAGCTAATTAACAAGAATTAGAATATTCTACTTGCATGAAAGTAGATCTACACTACAAACATTAACGTAATTAAGCATGAAAAGGAAAGAGCATGTAATAAATTGCAATAAAAAGAAAATTACATGAAAATAATGATGAGTGGCCAAGTAGCCATGAAAAGAAATAGAAGAGAACTAAGCTAAATTAAGAGAAGAGATGGCCTCCATGAGAGGGCATAAGAGGGAAAAAGAGGTTACGTGAACATAATGGGTAATTTATACAAGCATGAAACCGTAATCCATAATTTGTGTAATGCACAAACTATCCTTGAGAAAGTGTAGAGGCCAAGTAATCATTAGCTTCTACTAATCGTCATTTAAGTGTACACGAAGCCATTAATTTCATAAGCATGTGCATTAGCCTCTAATTTATACAGTAAGGTAGGTGGATAAATAGGGTCCTCCATGTTCATCACTTTGAATTATTTCCATCTTCATTCCTTTGTATTCATTTTGTGCATGCACTTGTCTTCATGAAACAACTTGTAGTTGAAATCAAATTCCTACGAATAGTATGGAAATTTCTAACTAAATTTTCTCAAGTTAATTCATGCACAAAAATGACTATTTTTCTCTTGGATGAAGATGAATACGTGACAATCTGGAATTAATATAGATTTTGGTTAAAATAAGTTAAAATACTCAATATGATCATTTATTTAAATTAATTAGAATAAATATTGTGGTAAAAATATGCACATTTATGTACACATCAAATACTCCTACACCTATCTTTTTATTCGTCCTCGAATAAAGGAAAAAAAACTAAGATAAATCTATTTTCTTAGGAAGCATGAATGCATGAGCGTATGCAATAAGCTGTTAAACCTCTGGGTGTCCCGAATAGGATAAGTGTTGTCTCTTGAGGGTTTTCAAACGGATACTACCGACAAAATCCAAATGCAGGATAAAAATGTTTACAAAATGCAAGATTTATCTAAAAAGAGATGAATGCGAGTTTTTGAAAATATTTACAATGAAGGATTCACTTTTAAATCGGCATAAATAAGTTAAATATAGGTTTCGGTCATTATCTTGAAAATTTAAGTCATTTACTCGTCAAAATTTCCAACAAAAAATCAAGTTATCGTAACAAATAGACTATAGTTTAACTCGTTATTTAGGTTGACAACAAAGTGTAATTATGAAATAGATTCTTAGTTGATTATCAAAGTTTATCAAAGTGGTATATTCATTTCTTTTCGATAATAAGTCAAATCAAAGAAGTTAAAAATAGTGCTAGGATTTCAATTGATTACTGTCTCTTGTATTTTTGAAAATTTTATTTATATTTACAATATTTATATGCCTAACTCAGGTAAACCGAGGCTAGATATATTATACATGCACCGCCTTGTGGACTGAAGTGAGAGTAATACAGAGCGTGGCGAGTGAACACACAAGTGTGAACACTTATCGACTGTAGGCATTATTACTAAAAGGATGTTTACATATATACACTAGCTCAGATAAACCGAGGCCAAATATACCGATCACGCACTGCCTTTCAGGCTTATGTGAGAAAGGTACAGAGCAGGGCGAGTGTACAAACAAGTGTGAACACCTGTCGACCGTTGGTGTTAATAGAAAACATTTACAAATATACAAATGTTTTTAGAGAGAGAGAGAGTTTCGCAAAATCATCTTAGCACCATTTAACTTAGAAGGCAAAAGACATGTTATATCCTTTACTTCAAATTCACCACTTTTTAAAACAAAGATTATCAATTAGGACGTATTTCATAATTAACACGTATGAATCTTCCTATATACTAGTTAAACCATTGTTATTTGTAATCAAACTTCATTTTTATTTTTGTTAAGACAAATAAATTTTCAAAAATTGCAATTTAGTAAACCAAAACCATATATTTACGCTATAGCCTTTCTTTAAAGATAAATCCAACGAAATTTTTTTGGGGTTTTTTTTCGATATTTTAAAAGAAAACACCAAAATAAACCATGAAAAATGAAATAAAATTGAAGATGAGTCACCCCCACACTTGATTTTGACTGTGTCCCCACAGTCAATCCAAGTGGAAGGAAAAAAACAAAAAAATTGACCTTTATTTAAATGAAAATTAATGGTATCTACACGAGATCAGAAAGTATATCATTAAAAAGTAAATGAAATGGTCTTCCAAAAACCGATTCATTTGTCTCGTCAAGTATACGAGACACAACTTAAGCTTGAAAAACACAAACATAAAAGATTTCGAAGTTGAATGTAGATTTGAAAAAACGAATGTCGTTTTATTAAAAATCGTACGAGTTGTTTTATTTTCAATGATTTTTGGGGTTGATAAAATGGTTGGTTGAAGTTCAAGTTTAATTTCACCAATTTGAAATTCAAATATATCATTGAAAACTTCTTTAGAATTATGGATTTCAAAATCAAAATGGTGATTTAAATCTTTCCCGTTGGAATTTAACCACTTATCATCCAAAAGTCCAAAAAATTCGTGTTCATAAAATTCGTCTTCCTTTGTTGGTCAACAACTTCGTTGCATATCTCAAGTTCAAAATCCAAAGTTGTTGTATTCAAATTTTTGAAATCGAAAAGAGGAAGATCGAATTTTAAAATTGGTTCCACTTCCTTAAAATAATTGAAATCCAACTCAATTACCGTGTTTTCAACAACTTTATTAAGATTATTATTTTCAATTTCAAAAGTTGTTATTTGAAAATCATTGATTTGGGTAAAAGATGGAATATGATTTGACTCGTCGCAAGTTGTTATTTTCTTTTATTTATCACGTTGTTTCAAATATGTTTCAATCAACAAATCTGCGTGATCATTGTAAATTTTGTCCATTTGCTCAACAAAATCCAATTTATATTTATTAACACAAGGATTTTCACTTTGAAATTATTGAGAACAAAGATTTTAATCGTAACGTGGTTATGATTATTCCCATTGCCAAATTCATTTGAAAAGTTGTTTTCATTTTCATTTTTGAGTTTGAAATTCATTTTGGAGTTCGAAAATGAAGTGGCATGGGTTATACTCGAAATCGTTTGAATTTTGAAGTGAATTCAAATTTTGAAATCCTTGACTTGAGTTATTAAACAAATATGAATTACAAAAATCATTTATATTTTGATTTTGTTGTGTAGAGATTTCAAGTAAAGACGAAATGCTTGTTTAAAGATTTGAGGGTTGCTCGTCATATTGAAAATTTTATTGTTTAAAATTCGAATTGTTTATAGTATAGTTGTCGTTAAAATATCCATAAAAATTTGGTGTGAAATCATATGGATTATATCGATTTTCGCAACTATTGTAAAATTCAAGTGAATATGGAAATTCAGACATTTTCAAGAATGTTTTTTTACAAAGAAATATTTAAAGATATAATTTATTTTTCAGAATGGAAAATGATTTTTGTTTTGTTTTTGATTTTTCAAATTTTTTTTGAAAAGATTATTTATGTTGAATATGCGCTTATATGATTTTTGTTTGATGATAATAAACATATATACATTCGTTTAAATGTATTTGTTAATGTACTATTTTATTTTTTATAGATTAAATAAATATTTGCTGAATAAAATTAAATAACGCAGAATTTGAATTCAAACAGAATTTTTATTCAAACAAATATTTATTACAATTTTGAATAGTACAAATTCAAGCTCTCACTATACATATACAATTTTGATTCTAATTACATCACAATTCAATTTAAATAAATTCCGCACTACATATCACTCACACTCGTAGTTTATCTTCGACACCATTCCAGTTATATTCCAGCACCTGAGCAATCTGCAAAAATATTCACTAACGCAGTAAAATTGAAAAATAATTATTTTTGAAATATAAAATAAAATAAGGATTTTGAAAATATTATCTGCCTCAGTTATTTGGGTTGTTCGTCGTCATTTAAATTTGAATTTATCATACACGAATAGCTTGTGACATACACAATGTATCACTATATATGCCATTAGGCCATGCACATCGAAATATATACTTGATAATGCTACAGGGACAGGTGAGCACAAGGTCAAACCCAAATAAAAAGACGGGTTCAACTCAAATGCAATATAAATAAAATCACAACACGCGCACAAGGTCAAACCCGAGCTATTAGCTGGATTCAACACAGGGCAGTTGTACAGGCTGCGACTTCAAGCATGCAAGCAAGATGGTGATCAACATGCAGTACAGTGAAGTACAAAACAAGTGCATCACAAACCAACAAAGGAAAAACCAGGCAAGATCAAATGCCATCAAGCAAGCAAGACCAAAGAATGATCAGACCATCAATACACAAAGAGGCACATTAAACTACAAATGCACTTGCAACTGAAACTGCAGCTCAAAGTAAAACCAAAGTGTTAGTGACCACTCAAACCAGTTCAAATATGAAACAAGACCAACTACAGACCAAATTCCAGGTCGAACATCTGCAACAGAAATATATGCAACAAAAACCCAGACTCATGAACCAGACTATAAGACGAACCAGACAAGGCACATACCACATTTAAGACTACATGATCAACTCAACTCAAACCAGGACCAATAAATAGTGCCAACAGATCAAATGAAGTCTGTACACATGGTATGAAGATCACAAGGCTCAAGTCTACAAAGTAAACATGTATATGCTACAGAGAACAGGGGGACAAAGCTACAGACTTCAAGAACAGGTCAAATGAAAACTACCCGAGTTCATCGAGAAATACAAAAATGTCAAGTAACTGAGTACATAACTACAAGAAAGTGCACACACTAAATCAAAGTAGTGCAGCTTGATAACAAAGACCAATATCGTTGCACCAGTGATACAAGTGAAGCCAAGACCAGAAAAACAAAACTACAAATGCTCAAGTAGCAGTTTTGATATAAAGAACGGCCACTAAATCAACAACCATAATGACCAAAAGCAATGTCTAACAAGACAAAGTTAGAGACCAGAATCAAGCAACAATATGTATAGGTCAGTGAACAAAATCAAGCAAGGTCGAAGTCAACCAGAACGAGAACGAAAAATTTCAATGACCGAAGTCAAAGTCAGAATCGATCAAGCCGTGGTCATCACGAAATAAATCAACACCGTGATAATCAAGCGATCAAAGTATAAGATGAACAAATCAAAATCGATTATGATCAAGTCAGAGTTCTAAACCGTGTTATCCAAGTAAATTGAAAAAGTCAGAAACAAATCATCAACGTTCAACAAAAATCGAATGGCCGAAAGCATGATATTGAACAAATCAGACGAACGTAATTCAAGGAGATCGAACTCTTATATAAACAAATCATCATCGGCAATTTCAGCATCGAGTTCGAGCATTGAATTAGAAAGTAAAAGAGCAAAAAAACTACTTACCGAAGCCATACCACAAACTCGATCAATTTCAAAGAGCCGTGGGCAAATCAGAGAAGCGTGTGATCGACAAAGGAAACAACGTGATAAATCTTCCATTCGATCAAGCTACCAAAGTCGACATCTTTGAGATTTCTCCAAACCCTAATTTTTAATCAGGACGAACAAGGAAAAGCAATAAAGCCGACATTATCCCAAACAAAAGGAACCGGCCAATTATTATAAAAAGGGAAAAAGAGGGCCGTCCTTTTATTTTAAATTTATAAGGGTTATAGTTTTAAAATTTAGGGTTATTTTAATTTTAAATTGTTTTTAATTTGTATTTTCTTTTTAAACCGTTTAAATTTCTAGTCCTGTGACTAGGGGACAAACTACGTGGCGTAGTTTGAGAATTCGCAACTTAGTGGCTGAGTTGTGGCAGGGTTTTGAGCTAGAATTAGGTTTAGTCGATAGCGGGTTTCATGAGTTTACGTGTGTAAGCGTCTGACTATCTGATTTCTAATAGAAACCTTGGGGCAGCACGTAAGAAGGGTTTTGCCGAAGCTGGGTAAATTCTATGTTGTTATGTTTCTGTTATTTATATTCTGCAATATCTATGCTGCTATTATTCTGCTGTGAACTGTGTTGAAATCTGAATCGAATATTTTATAAGCTTCCGCAATTGATTTTTATAATTAATACCATCACCCTATTCACCCCCCTCTAGGGTGAAATCGATCCTACAAGTGGTATCAGAGACAAAAGCCGTTTTTGTTTTAAAAATTTGATTTTATAAAAACCAATTTTTATTTTAAAAAAAAAGTTGAATTTTAAAATGGCATCTTTTAATACTGCTTTTGCTGAGGGTCAATCCATAGTTAGACCACCAATGTTCAATGGTGAATATGCTTACTGGAAAAATAGGATGGAAATTTTTCTAAAAACCATTGATGCTTGGAATATTGTTGAGACAGGTTACGGAGCACCGACTATAACTGTAGATAATCAGGAAATAGATAAACCGAAGGAACACTGGACAGAACTAGAAAATAAATTACAAAATACTAATGATAAAGCTACGAATTCTATTATCTGTTCATTAGATCTATTTGAATTTAATCGTGTCTCACATTGTCTAACTGCGCAGGAAATATGGCACACACTAGAAGTGACTCACGAAGGAACATCTCAAGTCAAAGAATCTCGCCTTCACATGCTAAGCAGCGAATACGAGAACTTCACGATGGCGAAGGAAGAAAATGTCAAAGAGATGCATGGACGACTTTCCAATATCGTTTACAAATGAAAAGCTCTTGGAAAATCATACACAGAGTTGGAAATAGTCCGAAAAATCCTCAAAGTCCTTCCACGAAAATTTGAAGCAAAAGTAACTTCCATTCAAGAATCAAAAGATTTAAAACAAATGAAAGTTGAAGAACTCATCGGAAATCTCACCACTTATGAGATAGAAATGAAATTCAAGGAAGAGCGTGAAGGAAGTGACACTCGAAAGAAATCAATAGCTCTCAAAGGAACAACAGAAAGTGATGGTGATGACGATGATGATGCAGCAGCAGAATTGGAGCTATTAATAAAGAAATTCAAAAGATGGAATTACAAATATGGAAATTCAGCTCGAATTCAAAAAGCGAAAAGCAGAATAGCCAAAGCACTAGACTACTCTGAAGAACAGAAGATCATCTGTCACAAGTGCAACCAACCCGGACACATCAAGCCCAATTGTCCTCAAAATCAACGCGACTTTAAAGAGAAATCAAAAAGGAAAAGTTTTGCAGCCACGTGGAATACAAGTGATGAAGATAATCAAAGTTCTAGCAGTGAGAGTGAGAAAGCAGATATGTTCCTTCATGGAAATATAATTGATAGCGACGATGACGAGCCAAGCGAGGTATCAAAACTTGCTCACTTTGAATTATTTATTTATTTCCACGAAGTGAATGGCTGTTTTGAACGACTTAGGGAGAAATATGCCAAACTTGAATCACAAAAAGACACTTTGATAGAATTAAATGAACAACTTGACCAATTAGTTGAAAATTATCAATGTAGGATCCCTAAGTGTTGTGACGCCCCGCCTCTATGCTCACAATAACAAAGATATTAAAGGAAATACTGTCTGTTATTGCGAAGAATAAGGCTGGATAGGAACGACCATCCATAGTTAGGCTTACACTAGTATTGGTTATCTCGATAGGAGTGGTATTTTTATTTTTATTTTTCATCTCTTATTTATTCCCATCGACATACCTAATTCCAGTATAAAACGAACTACGATGGTTCGTAATAGTTTAGGACAATAGATATAATAATAACACAGATAATATAAATGCGGAACACGGATAAAAAAAATGTCTCATATATATAAAAACTGATGTCAGTTACAATACATGTGATACAATACATATGATACAACTACAACTGTCGACTCAGGAAGTTATATACACAAGTACATTATCGTGAATAATATACATGAATACACATCATCCTATACAAATACACTGACTACTTTAAATGACGACGACTACTCCAAAAGTATGAAAAGACTTCAAGGCTCTAGCAGCAACCCAAAGCAAGATATCTACAACCTGTAATAACTCGGTATGACCCAAGTATTACATTCAAAATAAAATAATACACGGGTCACTCTAATTCAAACTCAGTTATTAATGCATAGAAGCAATAATAAATAAATAGCAAATAGACGACAGTCACCATAAACCTCGTCTATCCAATTCTTTAATAAGGAATAAGATAACAGTAACGACCCGAAATTTTCCGAACCCGAAAATTCCAGATAGTTATGAAAAAGAAGAAAGAGATAGAAGAAGAACAAAAATACCAACATCTCACATTCGCAGCGGATAAAATATAGTAATAAATAACAGTTTACAAAAGAATATTATAACTGTCGGTTACATTTAATAAACATCAGAGTTTCACATATATATACACAGTCACTGAATGTATACAATTATCATGACTCGGATTTACAATAATATAAACACAGCGGAAATACTCTATACGCTCCTGCCATCCAGCTCGCCTCCTGAGCTTCTAAACGTACCTACCTGAAAATCGGTAATACTCGGTCTGACCCGAGCATTACATCAAAGTAATACCCGGGTCAGGCTGGAAACCAGCGTGAGTAAATCCATCTAATAAATAATACAAAAGTATACATCCTATATAAACCCGAGGTTCTTATATTAATTCACAACTTCACAAGTCATTTCACACATCATATCACGAACCATTTCATATCAGGGTATCAATCAATTCAGGGCATATAAATAATCACTTATCATACATAAACAAAATCATCAATCACGACATCTCGAATAAACCTAATTAACCATAATTGAAGTAAATTAATTACCTTTAAGTCCTGTTTATTAATTACAACTCATTTGATTTACCATCCCATAATCACCCACTATTAATTACATTAAGATTATCATCATTATCTAATCACTTCTATTAAATAATTTTATTTAATCACATTCCACGAATGAAATTAACCTCTCACTTAATTATCAATCCCTTTTGATTAATTACTTTAATTACTTCTACAAAGTAATTGCCCCTTATTTCTTTCCATTAAATAATTTCTTTTAATTTATTACATCCTGAAATTACGAATTACTTCATTAAATCTCATCAAATATTTATATTTAATTAATTATAAAGAGATACCCTTTAATTAATTAACAAATAAATTTTAATCGGGTAATCCATCTCATAATTACCCTAAACCCAATTATTAAATCTTAATTTGCAGATTATTTATTCTTTGACCATTAATTAATAAACCTTAATTATTGATTTAAGACAACTTTATTACTAATTAAGTATTCCTTAGTTACCAGTTAATTAATCATTAGTAAATTAAACTACTTAATTACTTAACTGCTACTCATTCGCTAATTAACCTTAAGTAGTTAATTACAAATTCATCTATCAATTAATCATTAATAAATCCAACTCTAATTACAATTATAATTTACTTATTGTTAAATAGGTTCTCAAATAATTTAATTAATATTAATCATTCGATTTAATTAACATTAGTTATTTAGATTTTAAAGGAAACTTCTTTAAATTTTGAAAACAAATTTATTACTAACCACAAACATAATTGTTAATTAACTTTATACTTAACTAAAATAATTAACTTTTATTAAGGTTTTAACTTAACTTGTCAAACACTTCCTAAGTTTCAATGCTTAACAATTTTGGAATCCAAATCCACTTAACTCCATCTTTTTTTTATTTATACTGCAGTTTGAAGAAAAACCCGAGACCTCCCCTACTAAACTTCGAGTAGAACTTCAAGTTACCTCACAATTTCACTCTGGCCACTATCGTTTTCTCTCACCCTCTCCTTCTTCTCCCCTTTTTATTTTATTTACAGTAAGTATAAATTTACTTAAGTACAAGTTAATCCATCAGGTAACTATCTCACACTCTCGTCCCTCAAAACTCGAAGCAACCACCCATCAAACTCGAGGGTCAACTCGAGACCGAAACCTCAACAACGACGCTGACACAATCATCATGCCGTACACGTGCATGGAAGCCCCACCTAGCTCCGGCGAACACCAACACCTCAGACACATAACAAATCTCCTACACATTTGAAATCCAGGTTCGAATTGCCTACAGAAATTTCGAATCGAAAAACAACAGCTCGACCCAAATGCAAAGAAATCAGTCCAACCCACAAGATCGCCTCGCCACCGCCCCTCACTTCACCGAAGACGCCTAAAATTCAACCACACCACGCCAACACGACAGGTCCACCCTCTGGAACCTCGTGACACTCGGATATGTGTAGGCGACGAACTCATCATGTTACTGACATGCTCAAAAACTTGGAATGAAACCCTGAATTGATCCTGTTTATCAAATTTGCTCAATAAAAAAATATTGCATATTTTTCTCGAGATCATTGATGGCCATATTATCTTCATAACAAATTTCAACTTTTCAAATTGATTAAAGTGTCAGAAATTCGAAAAAACGTAAATTTTGATTAAATTCAAACTGCTCTTTAACTACTGATTTAAAATCCTAATTTTTTTAAAAAAAATCCCGACCTGCAGTACGAATAAGATATAAGTCTCGGATTAATATTTTACAACAATTGCCTTTATCAAATTTCTACTTACTCACCTGTAAAACAATGTTACAGTGAATATTTCAAAACAGGATTTAAAACAACCTTTATAATCTAAATTTAAGGTTTACATCTCTTGTTTGAGTGAAAAAGAATAAATAAACTAAACTTAACAATAAATAGCAGCAAATAGATTTAAGGATTGAAATTAAAAATACACCCTGTTTCAATTTACAGAGGAACACAGAACATCCTCACTCATATTCAACTAAAGCATACACAAACCTAATTATCAATGAAGTTTGATTTTAATTAACTTTAAACTCACCTGCAAATTCTTTTGAACAGACCACTATTCCTATTTCCTTTTGAAGTCCTTGTAGCTTAAAACTGTCTTTGAATCTGTTTTTGTATAAACTGCAGTTTCTGTAATTTCTCTGCCTTGTTGAACATTGATTGAGTTTATAAAGAAAAATGTTTATATTTCTTTTTTTTCTTCTTAGGTATGCTCAGGTTTATATATATAGGAATAGTTAGTAGTACAAACTTCTGGTACAAGCTTCATCTTGTTGTGTTCAGACAAGATATTTGTTTATGGAGGCTGAAAGATTTCTTGCGATTTCGAATTGGCAAAATGTTGTGATAATTTAATGCATATGTTTTCATCTTAGTTTACACATTATTATGGTTTATTGATATTTATTTTATTTTATTATTTTTGTCTTTTCAGGTTAGCTGAGTTATGAAATGAACTAAAAATAAGATGATGTTTAAATGGAAATGGTTTGAACAGTATAGGTTATAACTAGTACAAACTTTACTTGTTTTGATCATACTAGATTTTTTTTTAAATTACCAAAATTTTGAAAAGATCTTTACATTTCGGCTGGACTTTTATTTGTACTGAGAAGATTTCTTTGTAAAATTGAAATGACAAATGTGTGCTTGTATTTAATGAACATGTCTTCATATATGTCTACAAAATTATGATTTCTGATATTTATCTATTTTTGTACCAAGATATTTTGTACATGTAAATACAATTTTCTTCTTTGTATTGTGCCTATGTATGTTACATAGCAACACCCTATTCTAAACTTATCCTATATGTACCTATGTAAAATTATTATAATTCTTGTTAGCATAGTTTTCTTAGTATTGTTTCTATTTGTAATTTAACTTACAAACATTTAATTTATAACATATATTTGTATTTATATTTTATTTTTACATTTAATATGGGTAGAATTGTTTTGTTTTAAACATTATTATCTATAGACATTTATACCAAATTGTTAACAAGATAAAGCATTCTAATTCAATTATATAAGATAAACTTTTATTGTAAATATTATTACGAGATTTATTTTAAATTTCCAAATCAAGTCTTCCTTTTCAAAATACAAATCTAAATAAACAATGGCAAATATTTACAAAAGTCTTATCTTTTAAATTGATAAGTTCACTTTTTATTTAATTGGATTAAATATTTATTAAAATAATAGGGCCAAAATCCAGGGTCGTCACATTCATCCCCCCTTTGAATCTTTTCGTCCTCGAAAAGAAACGAAGCCAGATTCATTAAAATGTTTAAAATCACCTAAATTTTCTTTGATCATTCTTACCACTTTAAAAAACCTATATAATATTTCTAAAATAGTTTTTATAAAATATTTTTATAACTCGATGTTTTGACAAGTCCATCCTCGTTCTCACAGAAATTCGGTCATTCGTTGATCAGGCGTACGACTGAAAACCTATAAGCGCTTGGCAGACCCGTTTCAACATCTAATGAAAATACTTGGAAAAATAATTTCATTGAAAATATAGGAAACAATTTTTTAAAATAGAGGAAATATCTTTGGTGAGAATGCTCTGGAAATTATCACCCCCATCCATAGTCTCAGTTAACCCGATGGTTACGTTGCCATCTCGACAAAACCCATAGACAACTGTAGGCCTCCGCGCCCCTCGGTTTCACCATGGAACCCATAACAGATCTCAGCTACAACCGGGGTTACGTAGCTATCACAGAAAAACCCTTATAACTGTAGGCATCAGCGCCATCGAATTTCGCTGCCAAAAATGAAACTTCTCCACTCCACTTGACCATAGATCGCAGTTTACCGATGTTGCGTTGCCTTCAAAGCAAAATCAAGTGTAGACTGTTGGCACTCATCCTCCACACGATTTCGCTATGGTCCCCACAGTAGATCGCAGTGACATTGAGTTACACTGTCGTCACAGCATAACCCAAATGCCCCTGTAGGCATCAGCGCCATCGACTTTCACTACCCAATAATCCTCAGGAACTAGTTTTATCGGGACTCCTCACAGGATCAACTTTAGAACCCCCCCTTAGGGCTCAAGGCAGCACCATCCAGTGGCACTCTTGAGAAGTTCATTTCAAGGGAGCGCCTTTTTTTCCAGAGCCATCATCAAAACATTTTATACTATACATATAGTATTTTTCAAATCATACACCTAGTATGATATCAAACAAAGCTCCTTTACACAAAATCGATTATCCAACAATCGATAATTCTCAAACTAGGCTCTCCAAATTCTAATATTGATTTTACCCATAAATCAAAAGCCTTTTCAAATCCAAAGGTTCCCAAAACCTTTTTCCAAAATCCTCATAAGATCCTTTATATAAATGCAGATATATATAATTTTTAAAACTTTGGATCATTTCAAACTTGTACAAAACTCCTTTTATACTTCAAACATTTTAAAAACATTTTTCTTCCAGCAAATAAATTCAACAAGGGGAGCTTAATTTTATATATAACAAAGATATATAACTTTGTTTATTCAAAATCAAATATTTAAATTTGATTACTCTTCCCAATATCAATTTTATTCAAATCCGTACGATGTACACATATCATCCGTACTCATATCAATCTAATCTTTCACTCGATCACACAATTTCATTTCCGAACTAGTATCGTCCACCCGACTTCCTAGTGCAGACACAGATCTGGTTTCCTGATTAGAAACCGTCATTTTCCTTGCATAGCCATAACTATGATAGAGAATATGCAGAATCAACCAACAATCCATATCCAGGTTCGCTGTCGAAAATCGAGCGAAAAATCCCAACCCGGATCGATAAACTATCTCGAAATTCTGTGCTCGAATCTGGATCAAATTACTATGCGAATAGAATAATATACGTACACCCTACGTATTTATTTTCATTAATTATCAGCCACATCAATTCCCTTTCTATTCACATTTACTTAAATTTTCACCCATTTATTCACATTTGCCTTAATCCCTATTCGGATTATCATCTAAATTCTTATCCCAGTTGGGTATTTAATCATAAAAAGTTTAAACTCCGACCAATTTATATTTAGAAAATAGCTTGAAAATTAAAAAATAGATAAGTAGTTGAAAAATAATTATTAGTGGGCAAAATAGCTATAAAATAGTTAACTAATCGCAAATAATTGGAAAATAGTTAAATAGTTTCAAAAATTTTAGGTAGTTGCAAAATAGTTGTAAAATTGAAATTAATTTGTAACATAGTTGAAAGATAGTAATTAGTTTATAAAACAGTTGAAAAATAGTTAAATGGCTTCAAAAATAATTGTAAAACAAGTATAAAATAATCTGGCTTTAAGAAAGAAAAGTTTTATATATTTAATAGCTTGGAAAAATAAGTTTATACTAAAACAATTTATATTGAAAATAGTCCAGAGTCAAAACTGCTCACTTCCCCAACAATTCAATTTAAAATTTCCACTTCCATTTAAATTGATCCAATTCCAATTTAAATAACTCAAATTCCATTGGACTTGATTTATTCCCACTTCAAGTTGAATTAATCCTCAATTTCTTTTCAACTTCAAATCAAATCCCATTTGATTTTAATCCTGTTCAACTTTAATTAGAATTTTAAATTATTCCAATCAATTTGGACTAATTCAATTTCAATCATTTTTTTAAAATCAGTAATCCAAATCTTTAAACTATTTAATTCCAAGTCCAATTCTCAACAGATGGAGAAGATTTTATATTAGGTTGAATTACCATAAAATATTCCATACATTAGTTGATTACCTACTAGCAGTTCATACATTACATACATTTATCCAAAAGTAAGAGTCTTACAAAAGTCATAAATCTAGACGCCTTTCTATTGCCTAGAGGTTTGGAAAGAACAGAGCCATAATATTCTTACAAAAATCCTTTCTATGGACTTCCTCCCAAAGGGCAAAGCCCGAACATGCACCTTTCAACAGGATGTCCCCACTTATAGCATTTCCCATAAAAAGTTTCTACCATCTCATCAATCTGGATGACCTCCATGTTTCCTACTGGATGTTCCACAACCTTAATCTTCTTCTACTGTCTCTTGGGACAATTTCTCGCGATATGTCCCATTCCCTCGCAATGATAACAAATGGTTGACTCGTTGACTGTGTTATCCCGCTTTTTGGCAAAGCCGCGATACCAAAAGATCGATCAGAAACGGAGAACAGTTCGTCTCAGAGACCGGTTGTACTTCATCTCGCTATGGATATCACTGAATTTTGTCTAAGTCCAGATTGAGCTACAATCGATAGGACACGGCAAGAAAGACCATAGGATTCAACATTTCGAGTTTCAAGTCAATCCGAGTTCATACGCTCAAATTATGATCGATTCAATTTGAAAGAGAAGGCCTGAGATTCGAACCCATCAGGTTCGAAACCATCACCTTCGAACCCATCAGGTTCGAAACCATCACCTTCGAACCCATCAGGTTCGAACCCATCAGGATGCCTCGATTTCGAACCCATCAAGTTCGAACCTACCAAGTTCATAACAATGGACCTCGAACCCATCGGAGAATAGCCGCTTCGAACCCACCACAAAGCGTTGTTCGAACCCAATCGTGGAGCCTTGTTCGAATCCATCTATGGAGTCATGTTCGAATCCATCCACGATGCCAAGTTCGAACCCATCCTGTGTAGCCTCATTCGAATCCACTGGGTCAACCAACCATGATGACGTGTCTTCCTTCGGTTCGAATTCGTCGAGATCTATGGAGTCGAAGCGGTCAACTCGGAGTGCAAACCGGATAGGTTCGAAGTTTGCGCTCCACGTCACCACGAAGTCACGTGCCATGATGGATTCGAAACCATCGGTTCGAAAGCATGGTTTCAAACCAAACAGCCATGTAGTGAACCCCATTTCGAATCCATCATATCTCCCAATCTACTGATCCAAATGCCATGAAATTTTCACAGAAGCTTGCATACATGTTAAAGAATGTCCACGCCAAATTTCACCTCGATTGGATGAATTCTTGATCGGTTCGAATGGAGTTCGAACCGATGCCAAAATGGGCCCAAACTTCCTGAGACCGTGCGTGTGGGCCCCCTCACGTGCCAGAAGTGGTCTCCCGAGTTTTCAGCGAAATATCAGCAGCCTACGCCTATAAATAGAGCCCCAGGGACAATTAAAAAGGGACCTTCCGACTCTCAAGCGCCCAGACTCTGCCAGATCGAGATCTTCATCGTCCTATATCTTAATTTGACTGTTGATTTCGAATTTCCAATTGTAACTTGTTGTTGATCGCTTCAACAACTTGTAATCATTGAAAGAAAAGCAATAAGATATCAAAACACTTCACAGTGGACGTAGGCAACACGCCGAACCACTATAAATCGCTTGTCTACGCATTTAATCTATTGTAGATTGGAGTTTTTGTTAGATAATATCTGTTTTGAATTTACATTCTTGACTATTATCTCTTCAACGACTCCCGAAGAGTGTTGTGCCCAATTTTGATGCAAACACTTTGGTGCTTTCGCTGAGAAAACCCAGCTTTTCTCCTGCTCGTTGGATCTGTCATCGATACCGGATTGAATAAATCTAAGAGAGAGATCTAGATCATTGAATCCAACTTCCTTCCCTTCTCATCAGATTCGCATAAAGTCTAGGAAAGGAATTCCACTATCGAGATGGTTAGCACAAGAACCACCTCAAACGCCATCAATCAAGAAGAACGGAATAGACAGAATCCTGCCCCTCAACCTCCATCTAATCAAGATGCCGCTGGGCACTCAGAGCCGTCGGGTCCGGTTACCGGCAAGAGTTGCAGTTGTTACGCCAAGAGCTGACCGAGAGTCGGCGACAACTAGAAGAACAGCTACGCGCTAACGCTGGATTAATCAACAAGTTAGATCGCTAGAAACGAAAGAGATGCACGAGAGATCGAGCTTCTCCCTCTTCCAGCAAAAGTTCTTCATCTTCTGATTATCATAACCGACCTCCATGACCCCGGTTAGATGGGAGTCGTATGCCACCCGCGGGAAACCAACCGACATTGACCGTTGGACAAATAAGAGTTGGTCCGTCAGCCAGTTTCCAAACCGGACCCTCCTCCCGAGGAGGTGCCGTTCCTCGCCACGCCGCAGAATACCGCACCACTAGCGTTGCGGCTGAACCAGGGGTCGACGCTCAAGATCATTCAGACCTGGACCGTCGTCATAGCGGTCGTGCTCCTGAACCGTACGTCCCAGAAGATTATGAGCCATGAAGGCGAGACTTGGACCGTCGACGATATCCGGTTCGAGCCCAAAGTACGGAACGGGATCATACTCCGGCACAAATGCCGGATCTTTCAACTATGATACGTCAGATGATCCGTGAGAGTCAGGGATTCACAAACGACGATTGGGGAGTTTCTCGAATCACACTCCCTTTACAGACGACGTTCTCAGTGCTGAACCCCCACGGCGATTCCGAATGCCCACTCTACCCATGTACGAGGGAAACTCCGACCCCAACCAACATATTCTAAAGTATGAATGGTCGATGACCGCTGCCAGAGCCGATGATGCAGTGAAGTGTCCTAGTTTCCCCATATCCTTGGGGGGCATTGCCACCACGTGGTTCACCCGATTGCCACCTCGAACCATCTCTTCCTTCGATCAGTTAGCCACGAAATTCGTTGAGCAATTCCGCATGCACGTCGCAAGGCCAAAGGATGTCAACACTCTATCTAGTGTCACGCAAGCTCCCGGAGAGACGCTCAGGCACTACTTAGAGAGATTCCATACTGCATGCGTGGAGATTAGTAATCCAAACGATAACTCCATCCTTATGGCGCTGACCAAGGGGATCGACCCCGATTCTGAATTTTGTAATTAGATAGCTGGGAAACCACCTGCGTCATTGGACCGTTTCCATGCCAAAGCGGCTCAATTCCTGAGACGGGAAGACGCGAAACAGTCTAGGAAGCAAACTGACGCAGGGCCAAATGCGGAAGGGATCCAAAGCAATGTTGCAATAAAACAGTCCGGTGAGAGCTCCGGAAAAGTTCAGTTGAACATTAAAAATAAACGAGCTCGGCGAAGAGAAAGCGTGAATCAAATTAAAAAACAAGATCAAAATCGTGGCCCGCAATGCAAAAACCCGATGTTCGACAGTTATACTCCTTTGAATACTTCATTGGAGGACTTGTATTCGCGGACCCGTAATACAATTCAATATGAAAAACCTGCTCCAAGACCGTCGTCAGAAAGACAAATCCAAACGGGAAAATTTTGCAGGTTCCATGAAGGCTACGGGCACGATACGAACGAGTGTCGTCACTTACAGGATCTTGTTGAAAAACTGGTCAGAGAAAGGAAGCTGGAACAGTTTGTGCGGACACCGCAGCCCAGAGAAGCGGGCCCATCCAATCCAATCAATGAACCCAATCGACCGAGGCAGGAGGACTTGACTTATCGCCGTGGAAGATTGGTGATAAACGCCATCAGTGGCGGGCCTACCTACTCAGGGGCCTGGAACGACGAAGAACCTCGTCACTGTCACACATGACAGGCTCCTTCAATTTATGAATACTTTGTAGTTTCTTTTACGTTCTAAAATTTGAATTTGTAATAAGGCACTGACTTAGCCACATTTTCTTATTTCAGCGAATAAAACGCCATCTCTTCAAGCTAAAGTTGTGATTCACCGAATACAACGTTCAACAATCACGACACACGAAGAGCTAAGTTCCATCAAACAATGGAATTTATTCAAATAGCGAGTGACTGCGTTACCACCAGCCACTCACTAAGTGAAACCCCAGCTCGTGGGCAAGCCAACACATCGAAGGCTGAACTGGACCAACACACAACAGTCCATTCAATAATTCGTTCCCAGAGCGCGAACGGACTCCAACTTCCCAGAGTGCGAATTGGAGTATAAACATTAAACAATTCGTTCCCAGAGCGCGAACGGACTCCAACTTCCCAGAGTGCGAATTGGAGTATAAACATTAAACAATTCGTTCCCAGAGCGCAAACGGACTCCAACTTCCCAGAGCGCGAATTGGAGTATAAACATTCAATAATTCGTTCCCAGAGCGCGAACGGACTCCAACTTGAGTATAAACATTAAATAATTCGTTCCTAGAGCGCGAACGGACTCCAACTTCCCAGAGTGCGAATTGGAGTATAAACATTAAACAATTCGCTCCCAGAGCGCGAACGGACTCCAACTTCCCAGAGCGTGAGTTGGAGTATAAACATTCAATAATTCGTTCCCGGAGCGCGAACGGACTCCAACTTCCCAGAGCGTGAATTGGAGTATAAACATTCGATAATTCGTTCCCGGAGCGCGAACGGACTCCAACTTCCCAGAGCGTGAATTGGAGCATAAAAATTTAACAATTCGTTCCCAGAGTGCGAACGGACTCCAAGTTCCCAAAGTATGAATTGGAGTATAAACATAAGTTACAGGTTCCCGGAGCATGAACCGAAGCATCCGTGCTAACTCCAGATTCCCAGAGCATGAAGTGGAGTGTAAACATTAATTCCAGGTTCCCGGAGCGCGAACCGTACTGCAAACATCGATAACTCTCAAGCTCCGTACAAAACTGGATTATCGATCTCAAATTATCTTAAGTCCCCGAAATGCGGACATGAGCTTAAAGTTTGCAATAAACGCACTCAACCACCAAAACACAAATGTTATTCCCCGAGACTAGGGGGCAAAAAAAAACTAAGTGTTAATTGCTAATCAAAGTGATACAATGTCCGAAGTTCGATTATTCATCGATTACAACTTGTGACCAAGATTTTCAGACTTGGCGAATAAAACAAACTCTACTTGACGATAAAAATACCACAAGTGCACCGGACTGAAAACATAACACTATAAACACTTAAGCACAAAAGAAATGAGAGTTGAAATGAAATTTAGTTTCTAGAGTGTGAGCCAACTCCAAATTCCCGGAGAGCGAATTGGAATGCGAACATTACCTCTTGGTTCCCCAAGTGCGAACCGGAGTGTAAATGTCGACCCTAAATTTCCAGGATGCGAACCGGAGCATTAACTTTGGAATAATTCTAAGTCCCCGGAGAACGGACCGAAGTGCAAGCCTTAACTCTAAGTTCCCAAGACATGGACTGTATCATAAACATCGATAATCATCGGGCTCTCGGGGCATGAACCAAGCTGTTGCTCGCAAATTATTCTAAGTCCCCGGAGCGTGGACGCGTGTTCAAGATTCGCAAAAGAGCACGGTCGTACACCCATCATCACAACACTTAAGTAGAAAACATAGTTGAAATAAGAAAAACAAAATTTTATTTCAACTAACTTAAGACAAGTACTTACACGCAAATAAGTTCTTCCAAAAAAGAATGCCTACTAGCAGGGGCCGAACCTGCATCTATACACGGCCTACTAACAAAAAACAAAAAACACCAGTTCCTATCTACCAAAAAATTCGCTTGAGCGGCCCATCTACTTCTTCTTTTTGAATCTTCTTATCAGCGATTCGTCTTCGGACTCGCTAGAGACAGAGATTCTTCGTTTGGAGTGCTTTCTCTCCAATGCTTGTTCTTCGGCCGAAGGCATAATGTCGACGTCCTCCTCAGAACTTGAAGCTGAATGAAGGCTCCCCGCCGGAGGGGTAGGAGGGACCGGACCCGCAATGGAAGATGGAATAGTGCCGCCACCGACACTACCGCTCTGCCACTCAGCTTCTAATTCAGCTTGAATTTCAGCCAAAATTTCTTCATCTCGAGTTGATGGGGCCTGGCTTGGAGCAACTTCGGTCTGCACAAAAGAGCTAGAGGCTGGCGGGAGCTCACTGATGATAAATGGCAAGTCCGTAGAGAGGTCTCCCTGTTGACCGAGTAGTTCACTCACTATTTGCTCATCGAGAGACAAAGAGCTTTCCTGCGCCGCTCCGGTAGACGCTGCCATTGTCACGACAGTCGTTTCAGTAGTAATAGCCTTCTGCCCTTGACTCGGCTCTTGGGTCGAAGACGCCGGGGTAATCCTGGTCACTGGAAAAAAAAGAGAAGGGGTTAAGAACAATCACTTCGAAACGAAAGTTATAGCGAAAATGCACTTGAAATTTGTTTAGAATACCTTCCTCAGTCCGGCTTGCTGATGATGGGATGACCTCGGAGACGTGCTCACGAATTGGTGATAACCGCGGTTGCTCTGGGTCGTAAGCAGGAACGGTCTATGAGCTAACCGCAGATACAGGCTCAGACGGAGGCGAGGCGGTGATTTCAAGAGCGGTGGCATGATGCTCAACGCCTGACCTTTCTCCGGCATCCAAAGATCGTCCGCCAACCATCTCTTTCTCATGAGCGATCATAGCATCATGGAGGACCTTCTTTTCCTCATCTGTTAGCAACCGATTTTCGAGCTCGAATCGGTCGACCGATTCACCCGGGCGCGCTTCCTCCTCCTCTTCAACCAATCGTTCCCAAGCACTGTGGAGATGCACTGGGTAATCCTGAAGCCAGGCCAAGTTTCTGTGCTTCAATACATTGGCATTATAGGTGATAAGCAGATCTTCGATGTCGGCCTCTAGCCTGGCCTCGGCTTGTTGAACTCTCTCCTCAATCTCCGCCTCGACCGCTTGAACTTTGGCCACTGCCTCATCCCGTTCGGTCCAGAGTATCATAGCTTGTTCGCACGCCTCCTGGGCTGCATTGTTTGCATCGTCCCTATCCTTGGCGATTTCAGCGAATTTGGATTTGAGCTCATTTAGGTCCTTTAGCGCCGCATCCCTCTCGGTAGTGACCAGAGTATTCCGATGGCCCATGTCCTCCACCGTGGCGTAATGCTCATGCTTCATTCTATCCATCGCAAGTTGGGCTTCATCGGCCTTTTTGATGGCTTCCATCTCTGATTTTCTGGAAGATTTGGCCTCGGTGTTCAGCACGTCGATAATACGGCTTTTTTGGGCCAACTCAGCCTGCATCTTCCCAATGGTGGCCCCACGCTCGAAGGCCAGTGAAGACGCCTTCTCAGCCGCCTTGTACCATTCTCTGTATTGGGCATAAAAATCGTGCACATAATCGTGCGCTGTCTGCTCGGCCTCCGGCGGAATTCTTTTCAAGTGAAGAGGGAAGATGTAGTTGTCAAAGCAAATATTCGGAAAGTCCTTCTTCAGCTGAGCAAGCATGATTGCCCCTTCTCCCGAAATTTCAGTGGGAGGCTATTCCGCAACTACTGGGGGCATTGCCTCAGATTTGGGATGGCGAGGTTCATGCCTAGAAGATTGAGAGGTTGACTGATAATGCAAGGACTCAGAAGAACGAGGAACATGGACAGGAGGCTGTGCAGGAGCTCTTGGAGGAGGGGTGCGCGATCGAGACCGATGTCTATAATCCCTGTCTCTCCATTCTTGGCTAGAGTACCCGTAGTGCCTGCGATCATAACTCCTATCCCCTTCTCCACGTTGTGAATCATAATATGAGGAAGATCTGCGAGCATGTCGCAGACTCCCCAGCATCGAACCACGTCCGGTCATAATATATGCAAAGCAAAATGAGAATGGAGTTAGTGGTTTCTCGAAACCAATGGCCTAAGACTCGGGACTATGTAGTGTCATGAAATGTGTATGAATATGCATTTCCCCCGACCAACCAGAAGTGTCGACTGAGCTAGTAATAAAAGGCTCGCTCAATTCAAGAGTACGATGAAACTCCTCCAACCCGGCGTCATGCTGGAAAGACACATCATCCGGGATTGGAAGGTCGGTAAGCCCTTCGTAAAGACTTTCGGTTCGCGGAGGAGACATCTCGGAAATTCTAACTCCGGGGGAGGATCGGGCCGTGACAACCGACTTCCATCTCCCCTTCTTAGTTGACGTAACGACGGCTGCCTTGCCTTTTCTTTGCTCTTCAACATCTTGAGCCACGTCTGTAGGCTTCAACAACGGCTCGTCGTCAGTGTGAGTTCTTTCAGAATCAACTTCCTCGGCTATAACGACTTTGGGTTTCTTGTGCTTGGCCTGTTTTCTCAAAACAATTCTTTGCGTCCCGTCGAATATTATACTCAGCCATCGTTCGATTAACCCACAGGCCCGGAGATTCCTATCCGTCAATAACATGTCGATATCCCTATCGTCGCTCGGGATCTCTCGGAGCACTCGTACTATCTCCTTAAAGTTTTCACCGTCGGGACACTGGATCATCGCTGTACAGAAGAAAAATATATAAGTCACACTCCGACTGCAATCACCTTAGTAATTGTTTGGAAACTCAGCTGTACTCACGTCTAAATAACCATCGCCTGGCAATGCCCGGAGGACATCTGACGTAGAACCATTCCGTCCTGTAATAGCTTAGCCTAGTCCAGGACCCGGTGACCACTTGACAATTCCGTACTGCCTCCAAGAATGTAAAAGATGGGTAATCATTTCGAGTTTTGAAGTTAAACAAGTATCCGATTTCAGTCGGGGTCGGTGGTCTATGAAGATACTCCATAAAGACGACGAACAGGCTGTTCACCGAAGCATACCCGTTCGGGTGAAGTTGGGATGGTGCGATTCCTAAAAAAGATAGCACTTCTCTTATATACTCATTGAACGGAGGAAGCGTCCCAGCCGCGCACGCATGGCGATTGAATGCGGTATACCCCTCCGGCGGATTGTGTGGTCTGTCGTTTGGCCCCGGTAGTAACACATCATCTAGCGACAAACCGTGTCTCAGGCATATCCTCCCCAGCATATCTTCGGAAATATGAGATGGGACAGAATCTGATGGATTAGCAATGAATGACGCGTTGGGAAGTTCATCCGGCGCTGGACCGATAATTTCAGGATCAATGTCCGGGACCTCTAACCTCGGGGGAACTGTACTCTGGGTATCATGTGGGGTTTCCTGCTGCTGCGAACTCGAAGGCTCCATAACTGACTAACTCATGAGAAACCATCATTAGATGACAAAGGACCCGTGCGTTCCCCAGTGTAAAGTGTATGAATGTATGTTGTGTAGTGCCATGCATTACTTGAATGAATATCGCAGAGTTAAAGAAAATATGCAAACGACAAAGCTACGGAGTCCACTTACAATGACCGTCATCGCTGACCGTCATCGTTGAACCGCTTGTATGATGGAAATTTGATTTGAATATATGTCATTATTGTTCCATCGACGAGCTTCGAAGGGTGGTCAAGTATGCAATTTAACATGTCCAAATATGCAAGGATGAAGCTCTCCGGAGTTATGCTCAGAAAACATCAAATTTTGGAATCCATCATAGGGGGTTCGAACCGATCACAGGCACTTCGTTCGAAACCACCCTGACATCACTTCGAATCAATGGCTGGAAATCTCACTTCGAAACGATGAACAGGTGTCGATTTCGAATCGATCGGAAATGGTTGATTTCGAATCGATCCTTGTTTGGCAAGTTCGAACCGATCAGGAACTCCCAACCTGACGTCGACATCATTCGAATCGATCCTATTCAAATCGACATAAAGCTGTGACTTTCGAACCGATAGCCGATGGATTCGAATCCATCGATTCGAATGGATCCATCGAATCCATCAGTCGGTGCGAACTGCATAGAACCATTCCATGGACCGATGCGAAATCCAACGGCCAATGGCGCACCCATCGTCGATTCGAACCCTTATCCACGCATCGATTCAAAATTCCTCCAAAAGCCAGATCTGGACTTACCAAATCCCAAGAAAAGCCGATCGATGAAGGAGGGATGGGTTCGAGGTAGCTTTGCCGTATGAATTCATGGTTAGTTACCTAGTTTGGATGATGGGTTTGATGAATTGAAGGTTCGAATCTCAAATGGTTCGAATACAAAAGCACGGGACCTTTCTTCTCCGGAGTTTCGAGTGCACAGTAAAATAAGGCAGCAGTAAAAAAGTGAAAAGTGAAAAAGGCCGAGGTCATTGCTATTTATATGGGGGGTTGGAGATGACCGGGTCGATTTGCCACCCAGTAAACTTGACCGGTCGCAACCAGTCAAAACACGCATCGGTTCGAAATCTCCATTCGAACCCATATGCCTAAGAATTTATCGATTCGAAGCCTCCTTTCGAAGCCATTGGCCTAGGACCCTGTTGTTTCGAAGTTACCCCCGTGTGTCATCGGTGCGAAGCGCACAACAAGGCGACGAGCTGCATCGATGCAAAACACACGATGGGCCCAACGGTTCGAAAATCTCTTGCACAAATCAGCTACTTCGTATCCATTCTTTCATATCGGTTCGAATGTCCATTTCGAATCCATCATAGCGCAAGCGTACCGCGTCCATAACAAACACAGATTTCGAATCCGTCGACGCTCTAACTCATCGGTTCGAACTGTTACACTCGCACAATGCAAATTTAATTCCTTCGGCCTTAAATATCGGTTCAGGAGAGGATCGATACAAAGGGACTTTTCAAAACGACCATCGAGCGTTGTCCCAATTCAAATTACAAAATCGGTTCAGGAGAGAATCGATACTAAGTTCAATAGCAAACAATACTAACACGACTCATGGACGCACGACGTTTACAAGGGTCAGACTAACATACATGCATATATGTTGAACTAACGATCAGTTTTAAACATTTACAGGGATCAAACGCTCATCCCGCTACAAATGCAACAGCCAACGGCTAAGCACTATTGTACAGCAATCAATCAAATCAGCACAAGGTTACGACCATACAGCATACAAGTTTCAACAAAAAGGAGAGCAATGATTGTTCAGAGAAATTGCAGCAGTTCAAAGCATGTCATGTTCCCACAAGACGTACTTTGAGGGGCAAAATGTTATCCCGCTTTTTGGCAAAGCCGCGATACCAAAAGATCGATCAGAAACGGAGAACAGTTCATCTCAGAGACCGGTTGTACTTCGTCTCGCTATGGATATCACTGAATTTTTTCCAAGTCCAGATTGAGCTACAATCGATAGGACACGGCAAGAAAGACCATAGGAGTCAACATTTCGAGTTTCAAGCCAATACGAGTTCATACGCTCAAATTATGACCGATTCAATTTGAAAGAGAAGGCCTGAGATTCGAACCCATCAAGTTCGAAACCATCACCTTCGAACCCATCAGGTTCGAAACCATCACCTTCGAACCCATCAGGTTCGAAACCATCACCTTCGAACCCATCAGGTTCGAACCCATCAGGATGCCTCGATTTCGAACCCATCAAGTTCGAACCTACCAAGTTCATAACAATGGACCTCGAACCCATCGGAGAATAGCCGCTTCGAACCCACCACAAAGCGTTGCTCGAACCCAATCGTGGAACCTTGTTCGAATCCATCCATGGAGTCATGTTCGAATCCATCCACGATGCCAAGTTCGAACCCATCCTGTGTAGCCTCATACGAATCCACTGGGTCAACCAACCATAATAACGTGTCTTCCTTCGATTCGAATTCGCCGAGATCTCTGGAGTCGAAGCGGTCAACTCGGAGTGAAGACCGGATAGGTTCGAAGTTTGCGCTCCACGTCACCACGAAGTCACGTGCCATGATGGATTTGAAACCATCGGTTCGAAAGCATGGTTTCGAACCAAACAGCCATGCAATGAACCCCATTTCGAATCCATCATATCTCCCAATCTACTGATCCAAATGCCATGAAATTTTCACAGAAGCTTGCATACATGTTAAAGAATGTCCACGCCAAATTTCACCTCAATTGGATGAATTCTTGATCGGTTCGAATGGAGTTCGTACCGATGCCAAAGTGGGCCCAAACTTCCTGAGACCGTGCGTGTGGGCCCCCTCACGTGCCAGAAGTGGTCTCCCGAGTTTTTAGCGAAATATCAGCAGTCTACGCCTATAAATAGAGCCCCAGGGACAACTAAAAAGGGACCTTCCGACTCTCAAGCGCCCAGACTCTGCCGGATCGAGATCTCCATCGTCCTATATCTTAATTTGACTGTTGATTTCGAATTTCCAATTGTAACTTGCTGTTGATCGCTTCAACAACTTGTAATCATTGAAAGAAAAGCAATAAGATATCAAAACACTTCACAGTGGACGTAGGCAACACGCCGAAGCACTATAAATCGCTTGTCTACGCATTTAATCTATTGTTGATTGGAGTTTTGTTAGATAATATCTGTTTTGAATTTACATTCTTGACTATTATCTCTTCAACGACTCCCGAAGAGTGTTGTGCCCAATTTTGACGCAAACAGACTGGTTTCATTGGTTTACGCTTCACCTTCCTTACTTCAGGACAATGGTTAAGGAAATGTCCCTTCTTATGGCACTTAAAGCATAATATCTCGGAGCGAAAACGTTGGAATATACCCTTTAATTCCTTTCTTGTTTTACCACACTTGGCTGCGTAATGACCCTTGTTGTAACATCTATAGCAAGTGACATTATCATAAGGTCATGGTCCATTTCTTTCCTTAATCCGATTTTCATACACCTGAATTGCTATTTCCCGTTCCTTACGTGCAGCTGCTCTTCGTTCTCTGCGCCTTGCCTTTCATTCTTCACTCTTAGCCATTTCTCTCAAAGACTGACTTTTAGAGGGTCTTCCTAACCTATAAATTAGACTTAATTAGAAGAATTCAACTCTTATATATCAATTTTTTTACCTAGATATACCTTAAGTTTTAAACCACCTTCGGTTTTTACTTCAAGTCCAATCTTCAAACAACCTATTGTTTGCAACAAGTCTCTTTTATTCAAATTTAAGATTCCACAATTTAGGTATTTTCAATTTTATAAGTCATACTTTACTTAAATGTTTACTTCTTTAAAATATTTCATTTTGCTTGCCCATTAATGCACATCTTATTATTTAACACACAACAATCACTTATGATAATAACCAAGATTATCATATCTAAAGCCATCTATTATCATCTTATTCTGAACTACTTTTCCAATACAAGATTTCAATTTTAGTTTGAATCAATTTCAAACTTATCTCTACTTTAATTTCAGTTTGGTTGTATTATATTACTTGTTAAATCAATTCTTAATAATTTAAGATCTAATTTCCTTAATTTTTTTAGAATGGACTATTGCTTTATATATCAAAATATAATCTTATATAAAATCATTTAAAATCTTTATATAAGAAAATAACAAATACGCTCTCTCATATATATATATATATATATATATATATATACACACTCAACTCATTCCAGGGTACTAATGACCCTATCCTTAATGAGTACACCCACCAGAGCCAAGGTTTTCGCTTAACCTCGCTCTGATACCAAATGTAACGACCCGAAATTTTCCGAACCTGAAAATTCCAGATAGTTATGAAAAAGAAGAAAGAGATAGAAGAAGAACAGAAATACCAACATCTCACATTCACAGCGGATAAAATATAATAATAAATAACAGTTTACAAAAGAATATTATAACTGTCGGTTACATTTAATAAACACCAGAGTTTCACATATGTATATATATACAGTCACTGAATGTATACAATTATCATGACTCGGATTTACAATAATATAAACACAGCGGAAATACTCTATGCACTCCTGCCATCCAGCTCGCCTCCTGAGCTTCTGAACGTACCTACCTGAAAATCGGTAATACTCGGTCTGACCCGAGCATTACATCAAAGTAACACCCGGGTCAGGCTGGAAACCAGCGTGAGTAAATCCATCTAATAAGGAATACAAAAGTATACATCCTATATAAACCCGGGGTTCTTATATTAATTCACAACTTCACAAGTCATTTCACACATCATATCACGAACCATTTCATATCAGGGTATCAATCAATTCAGGGCATATAAATAATCACTTATCATACATAAACAAAATCATCAATCACGACATCTCGAATAAACCTAATTAACCATAATTAAAGTAAATTAATTACCTTTAAGTCCTGTTTATTAGTCACAATTCATTTGATATACCATCCTATAATCACCCACTCTTAATTACATTAAGATTATCATCATTATCTAATCACTTCAATTAAATAATTTTATTTAATCACATTCCACGAATGATTGTCCTTAACTAATTGCATTCATTAATCAACCCCAATTACCCATAGCAGTAATTACCCCTCTGTAAATACTTACTTCAGTAATTAACCTCTCACTTAATTATCAATCCCTTTTGATTAATTACTCCAAGTGATTTATCCTTAATTACTTCTACAAAGTAATTACCCCTTATTTCTTTCCATTAAATAATTTCATTTAATTTATTACATCCTAAAAATACTATAAAGAGATACCCTTTAATTAATTAACAAATAAATTTTAATCGGGTAATCCATCTCATAATTACCCTAAACCCAATTATTAAATCTTAATTTGCAGATTATTTATTCTTTGACCATTAATTAATAAACCTTAATTATTGATTTAAGACAACTTAATTACTAATTAAGTATTCCTTAGTTACCAGTTAATTAATCATTAGTAAATTAAATTACTTAATTACTTAACTGCTACTCATTCGTTAATTAACCTTAAGTAGTTAATTACAAATTCATCTATCAATTAATCATTAATAAATCCAACTCTAATTACAATTATAATTACTTATTCTTAAATACTTTCTCAAATAATTTAATTAATATTAATCATTCGATTTAATTAACATTAGTTATTTAGATTTTAAAGGAAACTTCTTTAAATTTTGAAAATAAATTTATTACTAACCACAAACCTAATTGTTAATTAACTTTATACTTAACTAAAATAATTAACTTGTATTAAGGTTTTAACTTAACTTGTCAAACACTTCCTAAGTTTCAATTCTTAACAATTTTGGAATCCAAATCCACTTAACTCCATCTTTTATTTATTTATTTATACTGCAGTTTGATGAAAAACCCGAGACCTCCCCTGCTAAACTTCGAGTAGAACTTCAAGTTACCTCACAATTTCACTCTGGTCACTCTCGTTTTCCTCTCACCCTCTCCTTCTTCTCCCCTTTTTATTTTATTTACAGTAAGTATAAATTTACTTAAGTACAAGTTAATCCATCAGGTAACTATCTCACACTCTCGTCCCTCAAAACTTGAAGCAACCACCCAGCAAAATCGAGGGACAACTCGAGACCGAAACCTCAACAACGACGCTGACACAATCATCATGCCGTACACGTGCACGGCAGCCCCACCTAGCTCCGGCGAACACCAACACCTTAGACACATAACAAATCTCATACACATTCGAAATCCAGGTTCGAATTGCCTACAGAAATTTCGAATCGAAAAACAACAGCTCGACCCAAATGCAAAAAAATCAGTCCAACCCACAAGATCGCCTCGCCACCGCCCCTCACTTCACCGGAGACGCCTAAAATTCAACCACACCACGCCAACACGATAGGCTTCCACCCTCCAGAACCTCATGACACTCGGATATGTGTAGGCGACGAACTCATTTTGTTACTGGCATGCTCAAAAACTTGGAATGAAACCCTAAATTGATCCTCTTTCTCAAATTTACTCAATAAAAAAAATATTGCATATTTTTCTCGAGATCATTGATGGCCATATTATCTTCATAACAAATTTCAACTTTTCAAATTGATTAAAGTGTCAGAAATTCAAAAAAACGTAAATTTTGATTAAATTCAAACTGCTCTTTAACTACTTATTTCAAATCCTAATTTTTAAAAAAAAATCCTGACCTGCAGTACGAATAAGTTATAAGTCTCGAATTAATATTTTACAACAATTGCCTTTATCAAATTTCTACTTACTCACCTGTAAAACAATGTTACAGTGAATATTTCAAAACAGGATTTAAAACAACCTTTATAATCTAAATTTAAGGTTTACATCTCTTGTTTGATTGAAAAAGAATAAATAAACTAAACTTAACAATAAATAGCAGCAAATAGATTTAAGGATTGAAAACAAAAATACACCCTGTTTCAATTTATAGAGGAACACAGAACATCCTCACTCATATTCAACTAAAGCATACACAAACCTAATTATCAATGAAGTTTGATTTTAATTAACTTTAAACTCACCTGCAAATTCTTTTGAAGAGACCACTATTCCTATTTCCTTTTGAAGTCCCTGTAGTTTAAACTGTCTTTGAATCTGTTTTTGTATAAACTGCAGTTTCTGTAATTTCTCTGCCTTGTTGAACATTGATTGAGTTTATAAAGAAAAATGTTTATATTTCTTTTTTTTTCTTAGGTATGCTCAGGTTTGTATATATATTGGAACAGTTAGTAGTATAAACTTCTGGTACAAGCTTCATCTTGTTATGTTCAGACAAGATATTTGTTTATGGAGGCTGAAACATTTCTGGCGATTTCGAATTGACAAAATGTTGTGCTAATTTAATGCATATGTTTTCATCTTAGTTTATACGTAATTATGGTTTACTGATATTTATTTTATTTTATTATTTTTGTCTTTTCAGGTTAGCTGAGTTATGAAATGAACTAAAAAATAAGATGATGTTTAAATGGAAATGGTTTGAACAGTATAGGTTATAACTAGTACAAACTTTACTTGTTTTGATCATACTAGATTTGTTTTTAAATTACCAAAATTTTGAAAAGATCTTTACATTTTGGCTGGACTTTTATTTGTACCGAGAAGATTTCTTTGTAAAATTGAAATGACAAATGTGTGCTAGTATTTAATGAACATGTCTTCATATATGTTTACAAAATTATGATTTCTGATATTTATCTATTTTTGTACCAAGATATTTTGTGCATGTAAATACAATTGTCTTCTTTGTATTGTGCATATGTATGTTACATAGCAACACCCTATTCTAATCTTATCCTATATGTACCTATGTAAAATTATTATAATTCTTGTTAGCATAGTTTTCTTAGTATTGTTTCTATTTGTAATTTAACTTACAAACATTTAATTTATAACATATATTTGTATTTATATTTTATTTTTACATTTAATATGGGTAGAATTGTTTTGTTTTAAAGATTATTATCTATAGACATTTATACCAAATTGTTAACAAGATAAAGCATTCTAATTCAATTATATAAGATAAACTTTTATTGTAAATATTATTAAGGGAATTATTTTAAATTTCCAAATCAAGTCTTCCTTTTCAAAATACAAATCTAAATAAATAATGGCAAATATTTACAAAAGTCTTATCTTTTAAATTGATAAGTTCACTTTTTATTTAATTGGATTAAATATTTATTAAAATAATAGAGCCAAAATCCATGGTCGCCACAATAACGGTAAATATAACACATAATAGTGTTAAACAACAAATCAACGAATTCAAATTGTCAACGAAGATAAGTGAAAGAATTATCAATGAAGATAAACTAGAAAACATCAAAATTGCCTAATTAGCAATTAACAACAAAATCTAATTATTAAAAATAATAATTAGAAACTCAAACTCATAATCTAATTATAAAATAGATAATTACACAATAACAAAATGATCAAATCAAACCATATCAATATACAATTTCAAAATATTGAATTGACGACAAGAATTAATTTCAGCAATTGAAATATCAATTTAAAATGTCAATTCTGTGTGGCTGCAGTACATGCACGTGTGTACTGCCTCGCCACTACAGTATAAGAAGTTATTATAACTCCAACTATTGACAGCATACGTCAATTCTGTGTGGCTGTAGTACACGCATGCGTGTACTACCTCGCCACTATAGTAATGAAATACACAAAAGATCAACGAACTAAAATCAATGGCATCAACTCAAAACAAATGAACCGGACATCCATCCAACAGTGCATAGTGCACTGAAGATCTTGAACAAAGTTTGGGTGAAACAAGAACAATAAGCGGAACTAAACACCCAATGAATCAAATGACACATACTCAAGTACCCAACTGGTGATGCAAACCAAACTACAGAAGAGGAATAATATGAGCAATGCATGCTTCATGAAGACCAGGCAGCATGACTCATGTGGGACTGCACAACGAACCAGGCACAGCTACTGTTAACGCTTAAAATCAAACGCTAACACCCCGGTGTATATAGAGATTGAGCGAAAGCACCACCCGTGAACACGGGAACTAAAAACAAGTAGAAAAGTCACAGAGAAAGAAGAAAAGACAACAGTTTTTATAGTGGTTCAGCTTCAGGTAAGCCTACGGCCACTTTAATCCTCTTTATTACTGAATCAATTACAACTTTACAACAATCTTCAATTACAATACTGATGAGACAAACAACTAGAACTTCGATGTAGAAGAATTCTTTGAATCCATGTTGATTGCGTTCGATTTCCTCTTGAAGTTTGTTGAGATGCCTTTCGTATTTGAAGTGTCGGGTCAGTCGAGAATTCAGCAGAGTATCAGCACTTAAAGAGATCGGCCAAAAAGTCCCCTGAAAGTTGGAGATGGCTACGTATTTATAGAGGATTCTGGGCAGGAAACATTATCAAGTCCTAACTCGTAACCGTTCTAAGTTGGGTCGTGGACGACTCAAACTAAGTTGTGGGTCGGTCGCGACTTAAATGCTAGGTCGAGACTCCGGAAAGGCATTCTTGCTGAACTCTATAAGTCCTGAACCGTGTACGAGTTAAGGGGCTGCGTGTTAAGTAGCTGCATCGGACTTTCCTTCCTTCACTTGAATCGTGAACGACCTAGCATAGGCCGTAAGTCGGTCGCGACTCAGTGTAGTTCTTGATCTTGTCCTTGAGTCGTAGAAAGTGTTAAGTCGTAGACTTCTCTATGTCGTAAGTCGGTGGCGACTTAAGCATAGGTCGTGGACCTTTCTCTGTTCTGGGCATTCAGATCGGCAACCTCCTTAGGTAGTTAGATCGGTAACTTACTTAAGCCTTAGGTCGGCATCCTTGTTAAGGCTTAGGTCGGCACCCTTGTTAAGACATTAGGCCGGTACCCATGTTAGGTCGGTAGCTATCTTAGGTCGGTATCCTTTGAGTCTGAGGTCGGCATTCCTCCCAAGCCTGTTAGGTCGGTATCCCTCTTAGGGCTTAGGCAGTTAGATCGGCATCCATGTTAGGTCGGCAACCTTTTGGGTCAGTAAATTTTAAGTCGCTGAGTCATGGCCGGGGCGGTGTTAACAATTGCCCCTCGAAGTATACGCCTAATGGTTAGGTCGTACGCTTCGACATCCTCTAACCCATCCACTCTCTAAGTCGGTAGGTCGTGTACGACCTAAAAGTTAGGTCACACGCGCCGCTTCAGGTCCCTCCACTGCAAGGCATAAGTCACACATCTTCTTCTTCCTTTTCATTACTTACTCTCTTGCGTGATTCTGCCATTAAAAATTTTCCCGAGCTCCAAAAGGCGATTTTATTTCAATCCATCACCGATAATCTTTGCTACTCATTACGTAAGTGAATCTGCTCTTTTCTTGACCCCTTATTGTCATTGATTCACGAATTCCATTCAAACCTAAACCACCTCCTTACGCACTGCTTCATTGCGAATCTCATTACACTTGTAGTTGATGAAGCTTAGGTTGTTCGGTTTGGCTTTAAATGACCGGTGAGACGATGAAGATGGTTTACTGCTTTAGGCTAGTTGATTTTGATTCGCGTAAGGGTGGCAAAACATTGAATTTGTGATGATTTCAAACTGTTTTATTGGACGATCTGATATCATGAATGAAATAAAGGCCGTCGTTGATGGAGCTACTATCGGGTTAACGGGTTGAGTGGAGTGAGATATTGGTTTGGACGCGACCCAGTGATTTTGGGTGACCTAACTTTTGGCCGACCTAATTTGATATGATCTAACCCTTAGATCGTGGCCGAACTAGCACTTGGGGAAATTTGCCGACCTAACCCTTAAATCGTGGCCGAACTAGCACTCGGGGAAATTTGCCGACCTAACCCTTAAATCGTGGCCGAACTAGCACTTTTGGAATCTTGCACTACCTTTTGAACCGGAACCTTTCTCCTTACCACTCCTCACGACCTAAAGAACCACCGATTTAAGGAATCAGAGACTTAATCTTAACTCGCAAGAGATTCCTTGGGTCGCAGCCGAGTTAATGCTTGGATGCCCAACTCGAATTCTCACTTAAAAACATAATTCCAACTTGAATACTCAACTTGATCTACTGGACTGAATTGCTTAAATCCTACATTGTTTTAACTTTGTTGCCTTATTTCATAGATCACATTAACTTATAGGCTAACAACCTGCTGAAAACAACAATCACAGAAAACCAAGGCGAATATACTGCCATTGACTGCCCACATCAAATGACAGATTAGTCGACATAGAGTAATCAACTTAAACACACTGTATGAAATGCTGTGAACCAATCAACTAAACTGAAGTATTAATGCAAAGCATCGCTAACTTGAACTGATTTGTTTGCATCAACATTACACTTGCATATTAAAACAACAAACCCTGAACTTTATAACTGACAAATACTTGCTAGTTTTTATTCCAGTTATATTTGCTTATTGCTTGATTGATTTTACACAACACTCCACACATTTTAGGAAACATGCACCTTCATGTTTGAATGTCCAGTTGTTTGTGTAGAATGACTTCCCACCAAGAAGAAGAAGTGGAAGCTTAAGCGGAAGAGACCTTTCAGATAGCTGTTCCTATAGAGAATCCTCCAGAGAGGACTTCGACTATCCTTACTCCGAGAGCGTTTATTCAACTACGTACTCAATTTGGTTTTGCTGAAAATGATGCCCTACTTCCCGGGCCGAATGATACTGCCGACAGTCCTCCCCATGGTTTTGTCGCAATCAATCGTCAAATGTGCCTAAGCGGGGTGATTCCTCCTTTTAACGACTTCCTTTGAACCCTTCTCCTTCGGTTGACAATCTCTCCATTCCAACTTCATCCTAATGGCTACGCCATCTTGATGGGGTTGTGTGTATTGTTTAGGAGAACTCTTGATCGCTTGCCAAGTTTTGAAGAAATTCGCTACTTATGCTCGTTTGCAAAGAGTAAAGACCATCCTTCCCTTATTATTGTGAGAAGCGTTACAAACCGCAAGCTTATTTCTGATTTTACCGAAAATGTTCATGGATTTTTGAACCAGTTTTTCTTTGCTCGCTGCCCCCCAAGGTTTTATGCCATCTGGAGAGTAGGAAGTACAATTACCTGTTTCTATTTTCTCCATTTTCCAAACTTTTCGAGATCCGAATTACCGATTGCTAATTTCGTTCTTTGTTCTTTTCAGCACTTCCTCTTCCCTCTAGAGATCCAAACCACAAGCAAGTTTTTGAAAGATTAAGTGCTGTGACTGCTAGAGAGAGAAGTATAAAGTTTTTGTTGAGGGACGAATTTTTGCATCAGTATGGACTTTTACACGCTTCTCGCTCTACACACCCCCATGAGGTTCCAGACTCCCCACCTAAAGCGTTAGATGCCCCAGTTTCCACTGACGAACCCATACCAAAAGAACCTGCCTCCAAGGCTTCTCTGGTGAAGTGCTCTACTACTGTCGATGTTGCGGGTTCGTCTGGAAAATTCGCACTTACCCCATTCATTGAGGAAGAAGAGCCTCAGGGATCTCTCCAACATTCATAGAAGTTTGTTGAAGAAGTCGGGAAAACAAGCCCTGTCAAGCAGAGCGGGGACGACACTTTCGAAGGGTTGAGCGACCTCTTTCTCACCTCACAGGAGCTCTTTAGAGACCACCCTGTCACTACTAGGGTTTCTTCTTCAGTGGTGGAAGCGACTCCTTCTTTGCAACAAGCTCCGTCGACCCAAGAGTTGACGTTAACTACTACCCCCACGATTACTCCGCAATCGAAGACTGGTTCGTAGTTTGATGCGCGTAGTTTGCACATCACACACACTTAGAATCTTTCGGCACTTTCATGCACCTAATTTTTTGTACTTTGAAGATTCTACAGTTACGCTTCTTTTCTCTGAAGACTTCTAAGACTTGTCTCTTTTTTTTTATTTCAGATTCCCCAATGAGGCGAAGTGGTTCATATTACGACGACTTCAAGCAATATGGAAAGCGTGGTCAGTATGACTATAAACGCTATCTTCCCACTTATAGGGAAACTGATGAAGAGAGGGATGTTCGAAAGGCCCAGGAAAGACGTTCTTATGAAGAACGCTATGGAGAAGGGATGAGCGGTACGATTCTTCCCACAGAGAGGGTGATTCCCATAAGCGTAAATCCCATGATGACAGAGGGAAGAGCCACATGGCTGGTGACCCAAGAAAACGGGCTAAAGTTAGTGAGCAATCTGTGCCTGCAATTTCTGAGAAGACCACTACTCCAATTTCTTCTCGATCTCCTGCCCCTTCCTATACTGATATTCAAACAATCATCAATAGGCCTTCATATAAAGTTAGGCCAGCTACTCTCCAAAGTCGGTTTCCGCAATGGTGCTTGAAGGGGGTTCGCTTTGATCTCGATTTAGTTCCAATTGACAAGCCTGCCATGCTGCGAAATCTTGATGCCGTCAGACTTGATATTGAAAGAATGTCGAGCTGGCAAAAGCTTGTTGACGAGCTTCAAAGGGTAAACCGTGCGAATCTCGAGGCCATGCTTACTATGGAAAATGACAAAGATGAATGGCAGAAGGTTCTTGAGCAGCATGATACCGAGATGAGGAGCATCACTACTTATAATGAAGAGCTTGAAGTGAAGGTCGAGAAGCTTAAAGAAGAGCTCGCCACTTCTTCTACTTCCTACGCTCAAAAAGAAGAAGTGCTTAAGAAACAAGTGAGAGATGCTCATGCCGGCCAAAGAGACGCCGAAGACAGGCTCGAAGTGCAAAAAAGAATCAATGAGGGCTATATTGCTGATATTGCAGAGCTTCGGAAGAAAACCGACTCTCAAGAGGCGGAGATCGAAATGCTTAAGCTTCAACTCTCCAAAGCTGAAAGAGAGCGTGATGAGGCCGTTGCCTGTAAAATTGCAGCTGAAGAATCTCATGAGGCAACGAAGACCAGCATCAGCTCGACATTATTTGACTTCTACCTGAATAGCTTCTTGGGACGCGGTAGTCTCGCCTTTCTAGGTCCCAAATATGAAATTGCTCTGGCTGAGGTGTGGGAGGCCGCACTTGATATGCTTGGTGCTAAAGGTGCTGGCTACGTCGAATCAGCTCTTGAGGAGCATTACTTGGATGACGACGCTCGCGCCGCTCTCGCCAGGGGAAAAGAACAACTTGCGAAATTAAAAGCCGAAATGGCAGAAGGGGAACGCTTAGGAAAAACTACTTCAACTGATCCAGTTCAGCCTTCACCTTCGGCCGAAATCGACATTGTCGGCTCCAGTTCTCATTCTCCATCCCTGGTTAAAGTTACAACTGAGATCACAAGCACACAGAGTGGAGATGAAGGCAAAGAGAGCGCCAAAGCACAGGCTTATGAGGTTGATATCAGGAAGCCGACTTCTCCAGGTAACTCCACTGTTAATCTTGCCCAAGTAGACTGCTCATTTGCTTCTTATGAGTTTGATGAGCTTCTTGACTATTTCCTGAACCTCATCGAGCCTTTATCTCCTCTCTTTACTGACTTTAACTTCTTTTCTTCTATAGAGAATGTGTCGAGCATCGTTCAGACTTCCCCTCCTCCAGTTATTCCTCCTCCGTCTCTTCAGGTCACTCCTCCTTCTGCCTCGCAACCAGGGTCACAAGAGGAGCAAACAGAAGCTCTCCAAGACTTAGACGATCCCATTGCTTCACAAGAACACAGGGGAGAAGAAGCTGAAGAGGGCGAAAGGACTTCGGAACCAACTGGTTCCGACGATATGCCGTTAAGCACACTTTTCACTCCAGGAAGCGGGTCTTCTTCTAAGAAGAGGGGGAAAAGTGGAGTTTCAAAGAAGAAGAAGGAATCTTCAGCCGGCGAGGAAAAAGCGGAAGAAAGTCCAATTGTGCCCCTTTCTCCTTCGTCCCCTACTCTTGCAAGCCGGCCTAAGAAGTTGACCATCCGGCTAGGCGCAGGCTCAAAAGGTGGAAGGAAGAAGAAATGATGGCTTTGGTCCTGTGCTTTTTATATCGCTTTTTGCTTTTTACATGTACTGACCGGAGATTGTGCGGGTACCGGCCTCCGCTTTTCTTTTTCTTTTTATTTTGAAACCTGTACCTGTACAAAATTTTGACAGGATTGAATAAAATGATTCTTTTTGTTTGTACAAACTTCTATCTGTATTTGAGAATGCATTTACTATTCATTTTTGTACAAGCTTCTTTATATGATATTGCAGTGAGCTTGTGGTATGTTGTTCGAGCGTAATTTTTACCAATGTAGTTATACCATGTTGCCCCTATACCATAAGCTCGTTGCAATATTTTATACTTTGAGGGGACTTGTACTCTTATTTTCTGGAGAATAATTATTCCATGCTTAGAGGAATATTATTTTGTTCAAAATAGAGTACATCTCCCTCCATATGAGTTTCTACGCTTCAACCTTCGAAGATATCACTTTTTCTTTTGTGCATACACACATTTTTACCAAGTGAATTCTCCTATGTGGTAAAGCGGGCCTCTGAAGGGCACTTTAACTTCTTTTTGAGGAAGAGTATTTTCTAGAATAGATGAACCATTCTTCCTTTGAGAGCTAAAGTGTGCCTTTGAAGAGGGCTTCTTTTTTTTTAATATATATTGCGCCTTGGTGAAGGGCTTTCTCATTTTTGCTTTGCATTTCTGATGAAATGCTTCTTTGAAAAGTTGTACCTCTGAGGAGAGCTTTTTCACGTTTCAACACTTGGAAGTTTTATTTCAATCTCGGTGAAACGTGTGCCTCCGAAGAGTTGTGCCTCCGAGGAGGGCTTTACACATTTCAACACTTGGAAGTTTTATTTCAATCTCAGTGAAACGTGTGCCTCCGAAAAGGTCTTTCTGTTTGATTGTGCCTCTGGGAAGAGGTCTTTTTGTTTGATTGTGCCTCTGGGAAGAGGTCTTTTTGTTTCTGCCTCTGGGAAGAGGTCTTTTTGTTTCTGCCTCTTGGGAGAGGCTTTTATTCTTTCCCTGTTCGCTGGGAAGCGGGCCTCCGAAGAGGGATTTTCACATTTCGACTCACGGGAGTGTATCACCGATCACGGTGAAATGTGTGCCTGTGAGTAGGGTTTTTGCCTGGAAGTTTGGAGTTTCTTTCTCTCAGTTGGACGGATTCACGGGAGTGTATCACTGATCAGTCCGCAACTTTATGTCGAGAAAGAACTCTCTTTTTCTGGTTAGGCCCGCTCGAGGTCTTTTAGCATTTCAACTATGGTGAAATGGGCCTCCGAAGAGGGCTTTTCACGTTTCAACACTTGGAAGTTTTATTTCAATCTCAGTGAAACGTGTGCCTCTGAGTAGGGCTTTTGCCTGGAAGTTTGGAGTTTCTTTCTCTCAGTTGGACGGATTCACAGGAGTGTATCACCGATCAGTCCGCAACTTTATGTCGAGAAAGATCTCTCTTTTTCTGGCGAGGCCCGCTCGAGGTCTTTATCCTCCGAAGAGTTGTTCCTTTGAAGAGGGCTTGTTCCTCCGAAGAGGTCTTTTGCTGATTGATGCTTGCTCGCCCATGTCTCTTTGCCATCTATTCATGTCGGCGATCCCCGTTATCTTTTGCAAGTGTCATCCCTTTTTAGTTGCCAATAATTTTCCTTATCCAAAGAAATATACTTCATAGTTAAGCGAGTTGGTGGTGATAGACACAGGCTATTTAACTGGATGCTTGTTTGTACAAACATTCGTAGTTAGTTAGAAATGATCCATTTCCATCCACATTGCTAACTTTTGTTCGAAGCACTTCTTTTGTAGGATTTGAGTATGGAAATTTTGAATGGTTTAGCGTTTTCTTGCTGGGTGACGTCGGAGATCGCTTGGTCTTGTGATGGGTAAGTTTTGTTTTTATGGCCTGCATTATTAAATCGACATTTTAGTAACACAATTAACGTATTTTATATGTCGAAATAAAACAAAGCAGTTTATAATAGTAGAGAACACAAGATTTATAGTGGTTCGGCCAAAAGCTGGGCCTACATCCACTTTATAGCTTTTCATTATTCACTTGCTTTACAATTGCTTTCAATACAAGAATCATATATTCGTAATTCTTTTACAACATTTCAGCAAAGCTTTTAAGTAAAATATGGACGCAAATGATTGCTGTTCCAAGCTCTAGGGATTGGTTCTCCTTCGACAGTTGTGAGTTTGAATGTGCCATCAAGAAGTTTCATGCCTATAACATATGGCCCTTCCCAGTTTGGCCCAAACACACCTACGGCTGTCATAATTCTCTTCAGGACTAAGTCCCCAACTTCAAATCTGCGCTGACGAACTTTGGAATTGAAGTGCCTAGCTATTCTTTGCTGGTGAGCTGCAATTCTAAGCCTAGCCTCTTCTCTTCTTTCATCGAGGAGGTCAAGTGCTTCCAATTGCAATTTTTCATTCTCATCTTGATCAAAATGGATCCTTCTGTGTGAAGGGACTTCTGCTTCCACTGGAATCATCGCTTCTGATCCGTATGCCAATGAAAATGGAGTATGCCCAGTCGCAGTTTTGTGGGTGGTTCTGTATGCCCATAGTGCAAGTGGTAACTTATCGACCCAACCACCTTTTGCTTTTTCCAGCTGCTTTTTGATGGTTGATTTGATGATTTTGTTTACTGCTTCCACTTTCCCATTTGCCTGCGGATGAGCCACTGCTGAGAAGCTTTTTCGGATCTTGAATTATTTGCAGAAATCTTAGAACTCCTCACTTTCAAACTGGGTACCATTGTCTGTGATTATCTTCTGAGGCACACCATACCTGCAAATGATATTTTTAGTCACAAAACTTGTCATTTTCTTAGAGGTAATAGTAGCCAATGGTTCGTCTGCAGCCCATTTAGTGAAGTAATCAACAGCAACGATAGCATATTTAATCCCCGATTTGGCAGTCGGCAAAGGCCCAATGAGATCTATTCCCCAGATGGCAAACGGCCATGGACTGACCATTTGAGTTAGCTCAATGGAAGGTGCTCTAGGAATTTTGGCGAATCTCTAGCATTTATCACACTTTCGGGAATAGTCAGCAGCATCCTGATTAATTTCTGGCCAAAAGTATCCATAACGGAGGATTTTCTTTGCTAAAGTCTGACCACCTGTATGATCCTCACATTACCCTCCGTGTACTTCAGTCAAAATTGTCTTATCTTCTTCCTTTGTCACGCCTCGGAGTAATGGCATTGAAAATCCTCGTCTGTACAAACGACAATCTTGAACTATATAACTGGAGGCTTTCCTCATCAGCTTCTGTCGTTCTTTTGAACTTTCTGGCAAAGAACCATTGAGTAAATATTCAAGTATCGGAGTCATCCATGATTCTTGCTCTTGGGATACATTCATAATCCAATCAACATCCATTTCATCTGTGCTTGGAGCTGACAAGACTTCGACGGGAACTAATCCCAATAGTTGAGCTTCACCAGTACTCGAATACTTTGTGAGAGAATCCGCCTTCATGTTCTCTTCTCGGGGTATATGGTTTATTGAATAACGGTCAAAATTTTGAAGAAGCTCCCAGGCTTTTGATAAATAGGCGGGTAGATTCCCTCCTTTAGCTTGAAATTCCTTCTTGACTTGGCAGACAATAAGCTGAGAATCACTGAAGATCTGCAATGCTTTGATGTTTAGTTCTCTAGCGATTCGTAAACCAGCGATGAGAGCTTCATATTCTACTTCATTATTTGTCGAAGGGAATTCCAGTCTCAATGCATAACATAGCGATCGCCCTTCTGGGGTTTCAAGGACAACTCCTGCTCTGGAACAGTAATCATTCCTTGCGCCATCAACATACAATTTCCATTGGATTGGGACGTTATCAGTAACTTCTTCCTCACTATCACCTTTATCCGTACATTCTGTGATGAAATCTGCTAAAGCTTGTCCATTGATTGCTTTCCGGGGATGATAAGTGATGTCATATTGGCTGAGTTCAATATTCCATTTCAAAAGATGGCCCGAAGTCTCAGGACGAAATAGGACTTTCTTTAGAGGTTGATCAGTGAGGACTTTGATGGGATGAGCTTGGAAATACGGCCTCAATTTTCTTGATGCGATCAATAAACAATAGGCGAGCTTTTCCAACCTCGAATAGTTCATCTCTGCCCCAGTGAATCTTTTGCTGACATAATAGACTGGTCGTTGAATCCTTGTGTCTTCCCGTACCAACACTGCACCGAGAGCATGAGATGAAATTGCCAAATATACGAAGAGATCTTCACCATTGTCAGGCTTTGAAAGTATCGGAGGCACTTCCATAAGACGAACCAACTCATCGAATGCCTTTTAACATTCACGAGTCCACTCAAAGTTTTTCCTTCCTTTCTTCAGAGCATCAAAGAATGGAATGCATTTGTCAGTGGCTTTCGAAATGAACCGACTCAAGGCAGCAACCTTTCCATTAAGACTTTGCAATTCCTTCTTCGTTCTAGGAGCCTTGACCTCTCTCAGGGCAGTGATCTAAGCTGGATTAGCTTCAATGCCCCTAGCGCTCACAATGAAACCCAAAAACTTTCCGGACTCCACTCCAAATGAACATTTCAAGGGATTAAGCTTCATTCTGTACTTTCGGAGTACTGCGAACATTTCTGCCAAGTGATTCATGTGGTCCACTGCTTTCTTAGACTTCACTAGCATGTCATCAACATAAACTTCCATTGTCTTGCCAATCTGTGGTTTAAACATGGCATTAACAAGCCTTTGGTAAGTTGCCCCTGCATTCTTGAGTCCGAAAGGCATGACCTTGTAGCAGTAGAGTCCAACATCTGTGATGAAGCTTGTGTCTTCTTGATCTGGCTCATGCATCATAATCTGATTATATCCGGAGTGTGCATCCATAAAAGATAACAATTCATGCCCTGCCGTCCCATCCACCAACTGATCGATCCTGGGCAGCTGGAAACAGTCTTTAGGGCAGGCTTTGTTCAGATCTGAAAAGTCAATGCATACTCTCCATTTTCCATTAGCTTTTTTAACCAGCACTGGATTTGATACCCAATTTGGATAAGTAGATTCTCTGATGAAACCGTTCTCCATGAACCGATCCACTTCTTCTTTTAATGCTGTTGTCTTCTCAGGACCCTGGGTTCTTCTTTTCTGTTTCACAAGTGTAAACTTTGGATCAATGTTCAGGGTCTGTACTGCAATCTCTGGGGATATTCCACACATTTCAGCATGAGTCCAAGCGAATACATCCAAATTTGCCTTCAAAAACGAAATCGGAACATTCTGAACTGTTGTGTTGAGTTGTGAACCCACATTCAGTACTTTGTTCGGGTCCTTTGGGTCAACGGATACCGGCACTGTTATCTCTACCGGTACTACCCTATTCTCCCCTGCACTGGCTTTCCTTGGATCCATCTCTCTTCGTGCGGCACTACATTCACCAGTGCAGGGCCCACCTTGTAATTGCTACAAGGTTGGTTCTTTGGCGCGGACTGGAGCCGCCGCACCTTTTCCCATCTCTCTTTTCCTTGATTCACGCAGCTCTGTAAGATAACATTCTCGCCCCGCATCTTGGTCCCCTTTGATCACGCCAACTCCATTATCCGTAGGGAATTTTATAGTCAGACACCATGGGGCAAAAACAGCTTTAAATGCAACAAGAGTTGGTCGGCCTAAAAAGGCATTGTAGGCAGAGAATTCTTCAACAATTATAAAGGTTTGCTTTCGAGCCACCTTCCTCGGTCCCTTTCCAAGTTTTACAAACAAATCTATGGTCCCAATCGGTTGTTTGGGTTCTCCAGCAAACCCAGCAATCTTAAGTGATGAAGCTTGAACGTCAGCCATTAGAATTTTCATTTGATCAAAGGTCTTCTTGAAGAGAATGTTGCATGAAGCTCCGCAATCAACTAGAACTCTTCTCACAGTAGCCGGCACAATACCAGCGGATATGACCAGAGGATCTACAGTAGGAGCCTCGATACCCAAAGAATCTCTGGCACTGAATACAATATCATCTGTGGAAGTCTTTTGTTTCTTTAAAGGCGCATCATTCTCTAAAACAAGAACATTCTCTTCAGCCGGTACATGCCTCAAGGCCCGGGCATACCTTTCCATCTCGCCCCAGCTTTTGCCTGCTGGGTGAGGCCCTCCAGTTATTATATTGATGACAGGTCTTTCCGATTCATGCTCTATGGCCTTCTCACTTGATCCAGGACGGTGAGTGGGAACTTGTTGTCCTTGAGTTGACGAAGCTGGGGCATTTCTACTCCTTTTCACATACTGTTGGAGCTTGTTCTCTTCCAAAAGTTGTTCAATTACTTCTTTCAACTGACGGCATTCGTTGGTGTCATGGCCGGGCTGGTTGTAAAACCGATAGAACCTTCCACTCTTCTCCATCATATTTCCCACTCTCATTTTAGGCGGCGTCGGATAATTGACATCATCCTTGGTTGCAAAGAAGATGTTCTCAAGGGTATCGGTCAAGGGCATGAAATTGAAAGGATGGCCTTTCTTGGCATCTCCCTGTTTCTTTCCACCATCATTTCCCCTTTTCTGAGTGTTAGGCTCTTTCTTGTTTGAAGCAGCACCATTGTTCCCGGCTTCCACCGATACCACCTTAGCCAGTGTTTGGAGGCTCTCCAAGTGCATGAATTCATCCGCTTTCTTGTAGAATTTGTCAAGTGAGTTTGGTTCTTTCATTTTCAACCATTTTCCAAATTCACTCGATTTGTCAATCGCCCTCATCAAGTATGTTAGAACCAAGCATGGCTCAGCATTATCTACCTCGGCTAATGCTATGTTAAAATGATTTAAAAATGATCTGATAGATTCTACCGGATTTTGCTCTAGACTTGACAGCGACATTATATCCTTTGCTTTAGAAGCATACAACCGAAATTGCTCCTTGAATTTCCTGGTCAAATCAGAGAATTGATCAATGGACCTGACTGGCAGCTTTCTAAGCCACAATAGAGCCACACCTTCAAGATATACCGAGAAATATCGACATTTGATTTCATCAGACGCTCTAGCACCCGTCATATGCCAGTCGTATTTATACAGAAACTCGTTAGGATCACTCGTCCCCTTGTAAGCCGGAATAGTAGGGGGAACAAATTTCCTTGGGAACTCTGCCTTCAAGATCTTTTCAGTAAATGGAGTTTTGCTTGGAGCAAAACCCCACTCTTTCTCATCTTCATCTCTTCGCATATTTTCCTTCATGATTTGACGAACCATACCCAAAAAATACTCTTCATCATTTGGAGGCTCTGAAGGGCACACATCAGCCACTCTCTTTGAATTCTGTCTTGGCAATCGTTCACGGAGGGTCGGCTGCGGCCCTGATCCTCCAGCTTGAGGAGGAGTCCTTTCTACAGGGTCTGCGGCTCTTTGAGAAATGTTCCCTTCAACATCCTGAACTCCCACAGTAGGGTTCCCATCATTATTAACCGGTTGACGATTTGCCCCTAGCAGATCATTCAACTTACTTAAGATCAGGGCATTCTAGGCTTCCAACTGCGCATTTTGAGCATTCAATTGTTGATTCAACCCCAAAACTACGGCGTCCAATTCTGCTCGCGTAACTCCAACAGTTGGAGCTGCTTGACTTGAGGGAGGAGAGGTAGCAGTATTCTCTTGAACATTGTCGGATCTTACAGAACTTCGTTTTCTCCCAGGAGCCATTATTTCCAATAAACTTCTGGTTTTAAAAGAAATCCTTTCAACAGACCTTTGCGAAGCAATGATGGAAGTATCCTGAGTTGGGTTCTCAGTGAAAGCACCAAAAATGTTAACACTTAAAATCAAATGCTAACACCCCGGTGTATATAGAGATTGAGTGAAAGCATCACCCGTGAACACGGGAACTAAAAACAAGTAGAAAAGTCACAGAGAAAGCAGAAAAGACAACATTTTTTATAGTGGTTCGGCTTCAGGTAATCCTACGTCCACTTTAATCCTCTTTATTACTGAATCAATTACAACTTTACAACAATCTTCAATTACAATACTGATGAGACAAACAACTAGAACTTCGATGTAGAAGAATTCTTTGAAGCCATGTTGATTGCGTTCGATTTCCTCTTGAAGTTTGTTGAGATGCCTTTCGTATTTGAAGTGTCGGGTCAGTCGAGAATTCAGCAGAGTATCAGCGCTTAAAGAGATCGGCCAAAAAGTCCCCTGAAAGTTGGAGATGGCTACGTATTTATAGAGGATTATGGGCAGGAAACATTATCAAGTCCTAACTCGTAACCGGTCTAAGTTGGGTCGTGGACGACTCAAACTAAGCCGTGGGTCGGTCGCGACTTAAATGCTAGGTCGAGACTCCGGAAAGGCATTCTTACTGAACTCTACAAGTCCTGAACCGTGTACGAGTTAAGGGGCTGCGTGTTAAGTAGCTGCATCGGACTTGCCTTCCTTCACTTGAATCGTGAACGACCTAGCATTGGCCGTAAGTCGGTCGCGACTCAAGTGTAGTTCATGATCTTGTCCTTGAGTCGTAGAAAGTGTTAATTCGTAGACTTCTCTATGTCTTAAGTCGGTGGCAACTTAAGCATAGGTCGTGGACCTTTCTCTGTTATGGGCAATCAGATCGGCAACCTCCTTAGGTAGTTAGATCGGTAACTTACTTAAGCCTTAGGTCGGCATCCTTGTTAAGGCTTAGGTCGGCACCCTTGTTAAGACATTAGGCCGGTACCCATGTTAGGTCGGTAGCAATCTTAGGTCGGTATTCTTTGAGTCTTAGGTCGACATTCCTCTCAAGCCTGTTAGGTCGGTATCCCTCTTAGGGCTTAGGCGGTTAGATCGACATCCATGTTAGGTCGGCAACCTTTTGGGTCGGTAACTTTTAAGTCGCTGAGTCATGGCCGGGGCGGAGTTAACAGCTACCATGACAACAAGGATGACATGGGTGAGCAGATGTAAGCAAAGAAATGACACACGTATATGCAGTGTATAACAAAGTCGAGGCCCGAAATACATATACAGTGGCAACATGTTACAGTAAGGAACAACATGAAATGATGTTTGTATGCCAAAAGGTCAGAGGCAATGCAAACACTAGTATCGATTAATGCAAACTATCTCGAACAAATACCCAAGTCAAGTGGATAACCAATGCAACAGCTCAGGTCGGTGAGCACTTCGTATATGCAGACCAAAGAGCAAAAGTAAACAATATATGCAGTGATACACAACAACAATGAAATGAAGTCTGTGTGAAAAGAACTCAAGTCTAGTAACATCATACTACATAGTGCAAACTACACCACCATGAAAAAGGCAACAAGTGCAACAGTGAAATGAAGGGGGTAGCTGTCTGAAGCAATAGCAGGTCTACACATACATGAAGATAACAATACAAGTACAACTACAAGTGAGTAACAACAAGTGATGCATCAGTGAAACAATTCTACAATTGCATATAACATCAATGTGCACATATGTACACATTGATACTACAATAATGAACAGAGCTACAGACCGACTAGTGAATAGCTAGAGATGATAGCATCCTCAACACATGAATATACAAATCTGGTGATACTGAAATAAAAATGAAACATGAAATATTACAGCAGCCTCCAATCAGTGCGGCAGTAGGAATATCACCATGCAAAAGACAATATCAAAGACAAAAGAAAGTCTCGACATACCAGTGAGAAACAACATCAACCAATAATGAATCACATTACAAACTGCAATTGAAACAACAACTAAAATGTATGTTCTGCCAAGGCAATATTGAACAAAGAATTTAGAGTAGCAATCTCAAATCAAAATCAAAACTGTGGCGAGTTCAACCAAATCGCAATGTAGTTCAAAATCAGGTCAGAGGCAAAGTCAATGCATATGTCACTGCTACATGTTTGCAAGGCACGGTGCCGGAAAAAGTTTCAGACATTAACAATGTTTCCAATGCATGCCTAGAAGTTTGCCGCATTCAAATCAAAGTTGAATAAATTAGAGTCAAGGATTCTCATATACAAAATCATACAACTAAAGTCAAATGCAAATCAAACTGTAGTGGTCACGAGATACAACTGTGCCGAAATAACCAGAAAACAAGAAATCATCAACATCGAAACACAATTGAACTATCGAAGCACTATACCAAGCACGAATTAGATGTGAGTAAATCAAATTACTCACCTTAGTACGAAGCATAGACGAACTCAACTAACAGGAGGAGCCGCGAACGATCCAAGCTATTCGCGAGTACCCACCGATCTATCAACAGAGGCGCGACCTCGAAGAATTTCGAAAGCCCTAATTTGGACAAAGAGGAACGAACGACAGCCATTTTTTTTCTTCTTTCGTATGTTTTGTTTTAGGGTTTCGAATGAATAATCAAATGAAGGGGTCGGGTTTGCCTTGATAGTTATCACGGCAAAACAAACAAATGAAAACGTGGACCAGATTGCATTTAAACGCCCACACAATATTGATTAAAAGAATTTTAACCCAATTAAAATTCCAATAGCAATTAACTGGTAACACTAATCTTCCAATGACGATAATAGATTAACAACAAAACCCCGGGTTGTTACAGACTCCCCTCATTATAAAAATTGCGTCCCCGCAATTTTCATAATTAAAGTCGTCAATAACCATTATTTTTCTAACATAAACTGGTTAAGCTAGAAAAATAAAGGTCAGGAACACAAATGCCAAAGAAATCTTTTAATTTCATAAAAGAAATTCACAAATTCTCAACAAAATCTATTTATCAAATAGATAATCGGAATACAGAAATCACAAAACAGCCATATCTAATTATCGATACGATAACTAGAAGATAGTAAAATCTAATTATCAACAAAGATAATTATAAAACCCAAATCGAAAATCGCAAAACCACAATTATCTAGTTACCAAAACGGTAATCAGAAAACAACAAAGGTCTAATTATCAAAAACAATGATCAGAATTCTCAAATCAACAAATATTCAATTATCAAAAACGATAATCAAATTTCAAATCAACAAATATTCAATTATCACAAACGATAATCAAATCTAAAATCAATCAAATATTCAATTACCAAAAACGATAATCAAAATCAACAAATATCTGATTATCAAAACGATAATCAGAAACAACAAATATTCGATTATCAAAAACGATAATCAAAATCAACAAATATCCGATTGTCAAAAACGATAATCAAAAACAACAAATATTCGATTATCAAAAAACGATAATCAAAATCAACAAATATCCGATTATCAAAAACGATAATCAGAAACAACAAATATTCGATTATCAAAAATGATAATCAAAATCAACAAATATTCGATTATCAAAAACGATAATCAGAAACAACAAATATCCGATTATCAAAAACGATAATCAGAAACAACATATATTCGATTATCAAAAACGATATTCAAAATCAACAAATACGATTATCAAAAACGATAATCAGAAACAACAAATATCCGATTATCAAAAACGATACAGAAACAACAAATATTCGGTTATCAAAAACGATAATAAAAATCAACAAATACCGATTATCAAAAACGATAATCAGAAACAACAAATATCCGATTATCAAAAACGATAATCAGAAACAACAAATATTCGATTATCAAAACCGATAATCAAAATCAACAAATATCCGATTATCAAAATCGATAATCAGAACTCATATCAAGAAATATCCAATTACCTGCAGATAATTGGAAACAACAAATATCTAGAATCAATTAAGATGATTTAGAAAATCAACATAAAAGGGGGATCGATCCCAACAAATGGCGAGTTTTTAAGCTACGCCGCACGTGCATCAACAAATGGACGAAGCCTACCAAGTACCCAACATAATTTTGGCACCCAACAAATGACCCGGAGGTCCAACAAATGACCCAAAGGTCTGGTACTGGTATTGAACCGAAGGTCCAACATATGACCCGAAGGTCCAACATAGTGGCTCGAAAGCACACGAAGATCATCAAAATCATCAAAACAGCTATTATTTCAATTAGCGAGTCCGGAATTAAGCGAAATAGCAAACGCACATGTCCTATAACCAAGAGTTTTACTAAATCATTTAATTCTCTTCATCGTTTCCTTGAAAGTGCAAAATTGTGTATCCCAAAAATAACATTTCACATTCTCAAACGAACAAGTCCGGAATTAAGCGAATCAGCAAAAGAAAGGGGTCATAGTCCTCGATTTTGCTGAAACGTTTAAGTCACTTTCTCATTCTTCTGAAAGCGCAAACTGTAAAATTCTGAAAACAATTTCATTTATTTTATAAAAGTAATAATTTACATTCTCAAACGGACAAGTCCAGAATTAAGCGAATCAGTAAAAGAAAGGATTCATAGTCCTCGATTTTGCTTCATCGTTTAAATCGCTTCCTCATTCTTTTGAAAACGTAGACTGAAATTTTTTGAAAACAATTTTATTTTTAAAACGATTTGCAAATCCGTGATAAAAAATAGCAGCATTAATGACAATTTCGATAAGAAAATTGTACTTCTCAAAACACCGTAGAAACGGATCTCAAAATCAGCATTGCGGAATAACCGCTTGAAAATCCACTTTAAAATTTGACGATTATTGAAATCAAAGTGACAGTAATTTTTATACGTCAAAATCTCAACAAAATAATTTGCATCAAAATATAATATCAGAGAATTTTCATTCATCAAAATGTCAACAAAACTCCGTGCTTCAAAAATTTAGCATCGATGTAAAAATCACGTTATAAAAATAACGGCAACAAAATACGTTTAGAACCAAACATCGGTTCAATGTAAAAATAACGCAGTAACGTGCAACATAAACCTGCACGTATACCACAAAATGAACAAAGAAATCATTCAAATATATCTTCAACGAAGGTAATTCAAAACAGCAAAAATCTCAACAAAATCACATAACTGCAATCGCTTCGAATCCTCAAATCAGATTCGAATTTTCAAAGAAAACAAAATGAACACAGCTATGTAAACAACAAATGAAATTTATTTCAATTTCATATTTTGATTTTCAAATCAAAAAGGTTATCAGCCGTACTCAACGAAGACAGTCTCACTGTTTTCGCTGCGCACTCTGATAAACGAAACACGAATCAACCAATCATCAAAACACAGTTTCTCTTCTTATTTTTAAATAAAGATGTTTAAAAATTTCATTATAATTTCAAAACTTTAGTTTTGACTCAAAGCACAATTAAAAACATCGACAAATAGTTGTAACACATGTTCCATCTAAGTTATGTTTTATATTATGTTCATAAACCCCAAGCTCTGATACCAACTGTGATGCCCCACCTCGATGCTCACTATAACAAAGAGTATTAAAAGAAACATTATCTGTTATTGCGAAGAATAAGGCTGGATAGGAGCGGCCATCCGTAGTTAGGCCTTAAACTAGTATTGGTTATCTCGATAGGAGTGGTATTTTTTTTTCATCTCTTATTTATTCCCATCGACATACCCAATTCCAGTATAAAATGAACTATGATGGTTCATAATAGGACAATAGATTTAATAATAACACAGATAATATAAATGCGAAACACAGATAAAACAAAAATGTCTCATATATATAATAACTGATGTCAGTTACAATACATGTGATACAGTACATATGATACAACTACAATTGTTGACTCAGGAAGTTATATACACAAGTACATTATCGTGAATAATATACATGAATATACATCATCCTATACAAATACATTGACTACTTTAAATGACGACGACTACTCCAAAAGTATGAAAAGACTTCAAGGCTCTAGCAGCAACCCAAAGCAAGATATCTACAACCTGTAATAACTCGGTCTGACCCGAGTGTTACATTCAAAAGAAAATAATACACGGGTCAGCCTAATTCAAACTTAGTTATTAATGCATAGAAGCAATAATAAATAAATAGCAAATAGACGACAGTCACCATAAACCTCGTCTATCCAATTCTTTAATAAGGAATCAGATAACGGTAAATATAACACGTAATAGTGTTAAACAACAAATCAACAAATTCAAATTGTCAACAAAAATAAGTGAAAGAATTATCAATGAAGATAATTTAGAAAACATCAGAATTGCCTAATTGGCAATTAACAACAAAATTTAATTATTAAAAATAATAATTAGAAACTCAAACTCATAATCTAATTATCAAATAGATAATTAGACAACAACAAAATGATCAATTCAAAACATATCAATAAACATTTTCAAAATATTGAATTGGCAACACGATTTAATTTCAGCAATTGAAATATCAATTTAAAATGTCAATTCTGTGTGGCTGCAGTATGTGTACTGCCTAGCCACTACAGTATAAGATGTCATCATAACTCTAATTATTGACAGCAAACGTCAATTCTGTGTGGCTGTAGTACACGCACGCGTGTACTGCCTCGCCACTACAGTAATGAAATACACAAAAGATCAACGAACCAAAATCAATGGCATCAACTCAAAACAAATGAACCGGACATCCATCAAACAGTGCATAGTGCACTTAAGATCTTGAACAAAGTACAGGTGAAACAAGAAAAATAAGTGGAACTGAACACCCAATGAATCAAATGACACATACTCAAGTACCCAACTGGTGATGCAAACCAAACTACAGTAGGGGAATAATATGAGCAATGCATGCTATATGAAGACCAGGGAGCATGACTCATGTGGGACTGCACATACAACCAGGCGCAGCTACCGTGACAACAAGGATGACAGGGGTGAGCAGATGTATGCAACGAAATGACACACGTTTTGTATAACAAAGTCGAGGCTCGAAATACATATACAGTGGCAACATGTTACAGTAAGGAACAACATGAAATGATGTTTGTATGCCAAAAGGTCAGAGGCAATGCAAACACAAGTATCGATTAATGCAAACTGTCTCGAACAAATACCCAAGTCAAGTGGATAACCAATGCAACAACTCAGGTCGGTGAGCACTTCATATATGCAGACCAAAGAGCAAAAGTAAACAATATATGCAGTGATACACAACAATAATGAAATGAAGTCTGTGTGAAAAGAACTCAAGTCTGGTAACATGATACTACATAGTGCAAACTACCCCACCATGAAAAAGGCAACAAGTGCAATAGTGAAATGAAGGGGGTAGCTGTCTCAAGCAATAGAAGGTCTACACGTACATGAAGATAACAATATAGGTACAACTACAAGTGAGTAACAACAAGTGATGCATCAGTGAAACAATTCTACAATTGCATATAACATCAATGTGCACATATGTACACAATGATACTACAATGATGAACAGAGCTACATACCGACTAGTGAACAGCTAGAGATGATAACATCCTCAGCACATGAATATACAAATCTGGTGATACTGCAATAAAAATGAAACAAGAAATATTACAGCAGCCTCCAATCAGTGCAGCAGTGGGAATATCACCATGCAAAAGACAATATCACAGACAAAAGAAAGTTTCGACATACTTGTGAGAAACAACATCAACCAATAATGAATCACATTACAAACTGCAATTGAAACAACAACTAAAATTTATGTTCTGCCAAGGCAATATTGAACAAAGAATTTAGAGTAGCAATCTCAAATCAAAATCAAAACTGTGGCTAATTCAACCAAATCGCAATGCAGTTCAAAACCAAGCAGAGGCGAAGTCAATGCAAATGTCACTGCTACATGTTTGCAAGGCATGGTGCTGGAAAAAGTTTCAGAAATTAACAAAGTTTCCAATGCATGCCTAAAAGTTTGCCGCGTTCAAATCAAAGTTGAATAAATCAGAGTCAAGGATTCTCATATACAAAATCATACAACTGAAGTCAAATGCAAATCAAGCCGTAGTGGTCACGAGATAAACAGTCCCGGAATAACCAAAAAACAAGAAATCATCAACATCGAAACACAATTGAACTATCAAAGCACTATACCAAGCACGAATTAGATGTGAGTAAATCAAATTACTCACCTTAGTACGAAGCATAAACGAACTCAACTAACAGGAGGAGCCGTGAACGATCCAAGCTACTCGCGAGTACCCACCGATCAATCAACAGAGGCGCGACCTCGAAGAATTTCGAAAGCCCTAATTTGGAAAAAGAGGAACGAATGGCAACCATTTTTTCTTCTTTCGTATGTTTTGCTTTAGGGTTTCGAATGAATAATCAAATGAAGGGGTCGGGTTCGCCTTGATAGTTATCACGGCAAAACAAGCAAATGAAAACGTGGACCAGATTGCATTTAAAAGCCCATACAATATTCAACGAATTATTAAAGAATTTTAACCCAATTAAAACTCCAATAGCAATTAACTGGTAACACAAATCGTCCAATGACGATAATAGATTAACAACAAAACCCTGAGTTGTTACAAGTGTGATAAGTGTCCAACATTCGAAGAAGAAATTAAAAAAATCAGAAATTAATATAAAATCACTTGAAAATGAAATTCAGATTTTAAAAGAAAAATGAAAAAACTAGGAGAGAGAATTCTATTAAAAAGTGCACACAACTGTTAAACGAAAATGAATCTCTCAAAACACAATTCCAACAATTGTCAACGACTTTAGATAAATTTTCAAAAAGTGAAAAATCATTGAATATGCTATTAGGAAAGAAAATTGATAATACGGTAAGACAAGGACATGGATATAATAAATCGAAAATTGTTGAAAGCAATATTAATCGAGTCAACTCTATATGCACAATTTGTAGAAAATATGGACATAATCACAGTAATTGTTGGTATGGACCCAAACATGTGAAAACTATACCGATTTGGGTTCCAAAAGGCACAAATATAAAAACTCTCAAAGTTAAACAAATTTGGGTGCCGAAGGGAACATATACAAATAGTTTTGGGTCTTTACAAAATTGTTTTTCAAAATTTTCTGCCACTAACCACCATGGACCTATAAAAACAAATAGGCCACATATTCCCATGCAGGTGTGGTGGCAGGCTAAGGAACAACAACAGTGTTCTATGGATTTTTGGCTGTTCCAGAAACACAACGGGCGACAAAGCAAAGTTCCTTAGCCTAGTATAAAGGTGACAAAATCACAATAGGCAACCACAAAAAATTATCGTAAAGGTAAAACAGGTAAAGTTATATTTATTTGAACGATATATTAAATGTGATAATTTGAACCATATTCTAAATTAAATCAGCCAATAATTCGATGATGAAATAATGATAATTTTGACTCTGACTTATTCAAAATAGTTGGCCAAATTATATTCTTATGCCAAAACACTATAAAATTCTCTAGATTCTTTGAATTACTTCATATATATTAATTTGGATTAATAATAGTGTTTTTTGTTGGATGATAATCGATTTGCTTGTAATATGGCTAACTCTATATTCACGGTTTTCTGATTATTTACATGGCTTCATTTCAAATTCAAGAGAATGTCATTTAAATTGCTGTTAAAATTGAGTTTGAAATTTTTGGTGCAAACTTCATGCTTTGGTTGATCAAATTCAATTAATGATGATTTTTAGTGGAAGAGAAATTCAGATGCAGATTACACTGGTAATCTAGTTGATAGAAAAATTACTAGTTGAACGTGGTTTTTGTTGAGACATTTAGTAACTGCATCGTTTTTCAAAGAAAATATCTGCATATTTTCGTTTCAAATAGCAGAAAATTTTCTTATAAAACCCCCTCGAGAAAATCATTTTTGACCATATTTTCAGATTAGTCATTTTGAAAAATTGATTTCACAATTATTTTTTAATTTTATTTTAAATGACCATTTTGACTAATCTGACTCCCTAATGATTATTGAAAAGATAAATAGTGATTGAAAAAGTGATGAGTGTTGATATTGATCATATATTATTACTCGAAATGGTATAATTAGTAAATTTCTTTAGAAATTTAAACAAGAGTTATAAAACTTTTTGTTGGTAAAAATTCCATGACCATCTCTACATCTATCATATTTCTAACGACCATCACTCATCAAAATTCTATATAGTTTGTCGATATGTGGTACTTTAAACAGGAATCGTTCGTTTTTCATTTTTACATTTTTTTTAAAAAATAATAGAAAAATTTTATATGGTAAAATAATAATAATAATAAATAAATACCAAAGTATTCACTCTCATTTAATAGTCCTCACGGTTATGCATGGGTGAATTACTTGGAATTGTTATGTTCTTCCATGCTCATTTAAAAGTCCTCACGGTTATGCATGTATGGAACACATATCAAAAGTTGATTTTTAAAATAAACAAGTTGATTCTAATCCCATTTAAAAGTCCTCATGGTTATGCGTGGTTAGAAGATATTCGAATTCATTTTTCTAAATAAAATTGGAATACTACTAATCTCATTTAAAAGTCCTAACGGTTATGCATGGTTAGTAGATATTCAAATTCCTGTTATAAATATACCACAAATAGACACAACTGTATGGTTTTATATGATGACAAAATTCCCATCATTCTAAAAGTGGAATATGCGCCTAACAAAATATTTATGATTTTTGTTTGATTTTATATTGAAATTTAATATTTATATTCAATTGAGTTTTAATGTTGAATTAATATCGATCACTTTATCTCTATTTTCTCTAACACTATCATTCTTTTGCAGATAACAAAAGGGGAGAGAAAAGTTAAGATTTTGTCAAATAAAATCAAGCAAAGGTCAAATAATTTTCTATTTGCATCTAGGCTCATTTGCATATTTTTATTTGTATGCATATGCGTATGGGGATCTTTGTGTAGAGAGGAAGCATTTAAATAGGGGGAGTAATTAGAGCATATGGATGATAAAATGCATTTAACATATTCAAAATCTTAAACATATGTTTGTTATCATCAAAAGGGGGAGATTGTTGAATATGCGCTTAATTGATTTTTGTTTGATGATAATAAACATATATACGTTCGTTTAAATGTATTTGTTAATGTACTATTTTATTTTTCACAGATTAAATAAATATTTGCTGAATAAAATTAAATAACACATAATTTGAATTCAAACAGAAATTTTATTTAAACAAATATTTATTATAATTTTGAATAGTACAAATTCAAGCTCTCACTATACATATACAATTTTGATTCTAATTACACCATTATTCAATTTACATAAAATCCTCACTACATATCACTCACACTCGTAGTTTATCTTCGACATCATTCCAGTTAGAATCCAGCATCTGAGCAATCTGCAAAAATATTTGCTAACGTAGTAAAATTGAAAAATAAATATTTTTGAAATATAAAATAAAATATGGATTTTGAAAATATTATTTTCCTCGGTTATTTGGGTTGTTCGTCGTCATTTAATTTGAATTTATCATACTCGAACAGCTTGTGACATACACAGTGTATCACTGTATATGCCACAAGGCCGTGCACATCCAAATATACAATTGAAAATGCTACAGAGACAGGTGAGCACAAGGTCAAACCCAAATAAAAAGACGGGTTCAACTCAAATGCAATATAAATAAAATCACAACATGCGCACAAGGTCAAACCCGAGCTATTAGCTGGATTCAACACATGGCAGTTGTACAGGCTACGACTTCAAGCATGCAAGCAAGATGGTGATCAATATGCAGTACAATGAAGTACAAAACAAGTGCATCACAAACCAACAAAGGAAAAACCAGGCAAGATCAAATGCCATCAAGCAAGCAAGACCAAAGAATGATCAGACCATCAATACACAAAGAGGCACATTAAACTGCAAATGCACTAGCAACTGAAACTGCAGCTCAAAGTAAAATCAAAGTGTCAGTGACCACTCAAACCAGTTCAAACATGAAACAAGACCAACTACAGACCAAATGCCAGGTCGAACTTCTACAACAACAATATATGCAACAAAAACCCAGACTCATGAACCAGACTAAAAGATGAACCAGACAAGGCACATACCACAATTAAGACTACATGATCAACTCAACTCAAACCAGGACCAATAAATAGTGCCAACAGATCAAATGAAGTCTGTACACATGGTACAAAGATCACAAGGCTCAAGTCTACAAAGTAAACATGTATATGCTACAGAGAACAGGGGGACCAAGCTACAGACTTCAAGAACAGGTCAAATGAAAACTACCCGAGTTCATCGAGAAATACAAAAATTTCAAGTAACTGAGTACATACACACAAACAAGTGCACACACTAAATCAAAGTAGTGCAACTTGATAACAAAGACCAATATCGTTGCACCAGTGATACCAGTAAAGCCAAGACCAGAAAAACAAAACTACAAATGCTCAAGTAGAAGTTTTGATATAAAGAACGGCCACTAAATCGACAACCATAATGACCAAAAGCAATGTCGAACAAGACAAAGTTAGAGACCAGAATAGAGCAACAATATGTATAGGTCAGTGAACAGAATCAAGCAAGGTCGAAGTCAACCAGAACGAGAACAAAAAAATTCAATGACCGAAGTCAAAGTCAGAATCGATCAAGCCGTGGTCATCATGAAATGAATCAACATCGTGATATCAAGCGATCAAAGTATAACATAAACAATTCAAAATCGATTATGATCAAGTCAGAGTTCTAAACCTTGTTATCGAAGTAAATTGAAAAAGTCAGAAATATTTTATCAACGTTCAAAAAAAATCGAATGGCCGAAAGCATGATATTGAACAAATCAGACGAACGAAATTCAAGGAGATCGAACTCCTATATAAACAAATCATCATCGGAAATTTCAGCATTGAGTTCGAGCATTGAATCAGAAAGTAAAAGAGCAAAAAAACTACTTACCGAAGCCATACCACAAACTCGATCAATTTCAAAGAGCCGTGGGCAAATCAGAGAAGCGTGTGATCGACAAAGCAAACAACGTGATAAATCTTCCATTTGATCAAGCAACAAAAGTCGGCATCTTCGGAATTTCTCCAAACCATAATTTTTAATCAGGACGAACAAGGAAAAGACGACATTATCTCGAACAAAAGGTACGGCCCTATTATTATAAAAAGGGAAAAAGAGGGCCGGCCTTTTATTTTAAATTTATAAGGGTTACAGTTTTTAAAATTTGGGTTATTTTAATTTTAAATTGTTTTTAATTTGTATTTTCTTTTTAAACCGTTTAAATTTTTAGTCATGTGACTAAGGGACAAACTATGTGGCGTAGTTTGAGAATTCGCAACTCAGTGGCTGAGTTGTGGCAGGGTTTTGAGCGTAGAGTTAGGTTTAGTCGATAGCGGGTGTCGCGAGTTTACATGTGTATGCGTCTGACTATCTAATTTCTAGTAGAAACCTTGGGGGCAGCACGTACGCAGAGTTTTGCCGAAGCTGGGTAAATTCTGTGTTGTTCTCTTTCTATTATTTATATTCTGCAATATCTGTGCTGCTATTATTCTGCTCTGAACTGTGTTGAAATCTGAATTGACTATTTTATAAGCTTCCGCAATTAATTTTTATAATTAATACCATCACCCTATTCACCCCCCTCTATGGTGAAATCGATCCTACGATATATATATATATATATATATATATATATTGATTTTTGATTTTTGTAAAGAAAAACTGAGTAATTTTTTTTTGGATTTTGGATTTGAAAATTTTCAAAGGAAAAGGAAAAAACTAAGTCAAGAAATATTTAAAAAAAAATTAAGTTTTGTATTTTTAAATTTTTTATAAATATGTGTTACTTGGAGATTTGACCAGGTAACTATAGACACGACATTTGTGCACCGTTCAGCATCCAGCATCGCTCGACATTCAAGCCTCGACCAGCATTCAGCCTTGCTCGGCATCCAAGTCTCGCCCAGCATCCAAGCCTCGCTCGGAATCCAGCATCGCACGGAATCCAAGCCTCGACCGGCATTCAGCCTCGCTCGGCATCCAAGCCTTGACTGGCATTCCAGCCTCGCCCGGCATCCATCATCGCTCGGCATTCAGGCCTCGACCGGCATTCAGCCTCGCTCGGCATCCACGCCTCGCCTGGAATCCAGCATCGCCTGGAATCCAGCATCGCTCGGCATCCAAGCCTCGACCGACATTCAGCCTCGCTCGGCATCCAAGCCTCGACCGGCATTCCAGCCTCATTCGACATTCATGCCTCGTTCGGCATTCCAGCCTCGTTAGGCATATGGCCTCAATCGGCATGAGCATGTCATTCGGTATCTCCCCTCGATCGGCATCAGATCTTGTTCGACCTGCACATTTCACTCAACACACTGCCTCATTCGGCTTGGAGACTTGGCTCGGCATTTGTGGCTCGGCACACAGAAGTCACTCACCACGGGCCGATATATCACACTCCTAGGCCCATAAGGGAAGTCCAACCCATCTTCGTCTATAAATAGAGAGGCAGGGGCATAGTGAAAGGGACCTTTTTTCGAGAACACCGGGGAGACTCTACTGCATTCAAGACTCATTCAAGACTTATCTTCTTTGCTTAGCATTTGTATTCAAGTAGTTGGTATATAGATTATATCTGTAATCAATAGTTGAGGAAAGCAATAAAGATTAACCTAAAAGTGGACGTAGGCAATTACGCCGAACCACTATAAATTTGGTGTTCTTGTTTTCTGCGTTTAATTTATCATATTGTTCTTTGTTTAAATTTACTTTCTTCATTAATCTCTCTACATAACTCTACTCAAGGGTGTTAGTGGCCAATTCTAGATCTAACAATTTGTTGCTTTCACTAAGAACCGAATTCTCAGGCCGAGAGGATCTACTTTGTAGCTACTGGATTGAAAAATCCCCCGAAGGAGATCTGACTTATTCATAGGACGCCAGTGGAATCTATTTAGAGTTTCGACCGACAACTCTACCATGGAAAGATCACGTACCCAATCATCCTCACATAATGCGGACATCCACAAGACTGCTAGCGTGCAACAAGTTGGACCTAACAATCAACAAGCAAATTTAGGTGTAGGGACTACTGCCTAAACTCAAATGGAAGTCGTCATCGGGACGGAGTTCAATGATTTGATGAGGGAACTCCGGGAAAGTAGAAGGCAACTTGCTAAGAAGATTCAGGCCAACACTAATCTCATGACTCAATTGACTCATCAGTAGCGTCAGTATGTTGAAAGTAGCCTTGCTCCTTATTCCTCGTCTGATAGCTCGACCTCAGCCGATGAACCTCCTAGGCATGGACGTCGAAAGACTGAAGCTGTGCAGGAAGGTGCCACCGATCGATCCACCAGGGATCAGGCGCATGAGGAGACCAGACGCTCGGCTCACCAAGACCTTAATGAAGCTGGTCTTCCGGATACACGTTTGGCCGATCGCCAGGAAGGGGGACATCAACCCGCACGGTCCCATGGAACGGAACCCAATCTTTCATCCTCCATTCAAACTCCAGACTTATCAGCCATGGTCAGGCAGTTAATGAGAGAGAACCAAGGTTGACCAATGAAGATTGGGGAGTGTCCAAGAGTCATACTCCCTTTACAAATACTATTATACAGGCTGAGTATCCCAGGAAGTTTAGTATGCCGACTATCCCAGCCTACGAAGGGAAGACTGACCCTAGGCAACACGTGATGTGGTACGAATGGATGATGGATTCTGCAAGAGCGAATGACGCGACCAAGTATATGTGCCTCCCAATTGCTTTATTTGGACTTGCCACCATGTGGTTTACTTGACTTCCCCCACGGTCTATGTCTAGCTTCGACGAGTTGGCAATGAAATTTATTGAACAATTCAGGATACATGCTACTCGTCCAAAGGATGTGATGTCCTTATCAAGCATAATCCAGGCTCCGGGAGAGTCTTTGAAAGCGTACTTGCAGAGGTTTCATGTTGCCGCCACTAAAGTTAGAAACCCTAACGACCATGCAATTTTGATGGCAGTAATGCGAGGTGTAGATCCAGACTCGGAGTTTGGAGATTGGTTGGCAAGAAAGCCCCCAACTACGTTGGAGCGTTTCTATTCCAAAGCTCATTAGTTCATAAGGAGGGAGGAAGCTCGATGGGCAAGACAAGATAAGGCACTAGGGCTTGTTCAGGAGACTATGAAAAGTAACATCGCCGTGATGCAATCCGACGATAACCCGGGTAAAGTTCAAGTCAACGTCCAGAACAAGCCTGGGCAGTCTGAAGGATCTGAAGGTGCAAATCCCGAAAAGAAAAGAGAGACAGGGAAATGGAAGTCGAGGATTCTGACCTACAATGAATACACCCCCTGAATACGTTTCTTGAAAATATTTACCTATATACTTGTAACACCTTTCAATACGGAAAGTCACGCCAAAGGAGTCCACCGAGGAACAGAAGCGAACGGGGAAGCACTGTCGCTTCCATGAGACCCACGGGCACAATACTGAGGAGTGTAGACACCTCGATGACACCATAGAAAATTTGATTAGGCAGAAAAAGCTGTAGAAGTTTGTTAAGAACCAACCAAAGGGTAGGCAAGGAACATCAGACACCGGATGTGGGACGGCTCCATGCCATCCAGAGGAACCTACCCGAGCCGTGGGTAGGTTGATCATCAAGACTATAATCGGAGGATCTCATCCTATAGACAAGAATTGGAAGGAGATGGAACGATATGCTACCTCCTTGTGGCATGCGGATTATGAATGTTGTTAAAATGTGGAAGATGGAACCCCTGCCAAACAACAACGTATGATGACAGACGATATAGCATTTTGGAGTCGAGATGCAGACAAGATGGAGGCTTATACTATCGACCCGATGGTCATATCTGCGACGTTCGGGCCAGCTTACATCAAAAGGATTTTGATTGATTGTTGAAGCTCTATCAACATCATCTTTAAGAAGGCATATGACCAAATGAAGATGGAGACAAAAGATTTAAAACCATACAAATCCGGTATCCACGGCTTTAATGGTGTCGCGACTGACGTAATGGGGTATATCGAGTTACCAGTTGAACTGGGAGAAGGTGAGCATAGGAGAGAGCGAACCCTACCATTCTTTGTGATGGATGTTGACTCTCCATACAATGTGTTTCTGGGTCGTCCGGTCGTGGCAGAGTTTACGGCAGCTTTGGACCCATGGTGTTTGGCATTAAAATTTGCGATAGATAAAGGAGTCGGCGTAGTGCATGGCGATCAGGCGGCCGGTCGCGCATGTTATGTGGCAGAGCTGAGAGAGGCTCAGCGGAGAGAAAAAGGGAAGGTTGCGGACAACTCCGTCCGTCCAAAACACCGACAATTGACAAGTAGTGCGCTAGCCCTGGCTCGGGCAACATTCTCGGATATACAGAGACATAGATCCGAGAGATGATGATGGGGGATCCAGGGAAGTGAATGCAGCACCGGTTGAGCTGACGATTGACATTCCAGTCAGCCGGAACGACCCATCACGAGTTCTTAAGATTGGATCGCTACTCGACTCGCCATTGGCTGAGGATCTTGCTGATTTCCTCCAAGAAAACCTGGACGTTTTCGCTTGGACACATTCTGATATGTGCGGGATTTCTTCCGCCATTGCAAGTCATATGTTGAACGTAGACCCGAAGTACATCCCAGTAAAATAGAAACGGAGAGGCATGGACCCAGAGAGGTTCGTCGCTCTCAAAGCGGAGGTGGAAAATCTCAAAGCCAATGGGTTTGTCCGCGATGCCCTCTACCCTGAATGGGTATCTAACTCTATGCTAGTAAGTAAAACGAATAGGAAATAGAGAACTTGCATCGATTATTATGATTTAAACAAAGCATGCCCGAAGGATAGTTTCCTCTTACCTAGGATCGACCGGCTAGTCAATTCAACGGACGGACACGAGCTACTGTCATTTATGGATGCATACTCGGGATACAATCAAATCCCAATGCACATTCCAGACCAAGAACACACCAGTTTCATCATAGACGTTGGGTTGTAATGCTATGTGGTGATGCCCTTCTGATTGAAAAATGTTGGAGCGGCTTATCAACGTTTGGTGAACTGAATGTTTAAAGATCAGATCGGCAAAACAATGGAAGTCTATGTGGATGACATGCTCGTGAAGTCAAGACGATCAAACGTCCACGTTCGAGAATTAGCAGAGATGTTTGATATACTCAGGCATTATAGGATGAAGATCAACCCATTGAAGTGTTCTTTTGGTGGTTCATCAGGGAAGTTCTTGGGTTTCATTGTAAACGCACGTGGAATTGAAGCTAACCCGGAAAAGATTCTGGCCATTCGGGACATACAGGTGCCCAGAACTATAAAGCAAGTACAAAGCTTGAACGAAAAGGTGGCTGCACTGAGTCGATTCATATCCAGAGCTACAAATAAGTGCATTCCTTTCTTTGATTTGATAAAGAAAGGAAAGAGGAATTTCGAGTGGACGTCTAACTGCAAGGAAGCATTCCGAGCTCTGGTTAGACATATAGAAAGTCACCCGGTGTTATCAAAACCAATTGACCATGAAACACTGTATGTATACCTAGCTGTACCCCAGCATGCTATCAGTACGGCTTTGGTTCGCGAGGAGGACCGAGTTTAAAAGCCAGTATATTATTTCAGTAAACAGTTGACGAGGGCAGAAAGAAAGTATCCCAGGATTGAGAAACTAGCTTACTGCTTGGTGATTGCATCACGCAAGCTTCGTCCATACTTCCAAGCACACTCGATCAGTTTTTACACTGATCAACCGTTACGATAGATACTCCAACGACCGAAGACTTCTGGAAGGATGTTAAAATGGAATATCATGTTGAGTCAGCCCGATTTTACCTACCTGCCACGAAGGGCCATAAGGGGCAAGCGCTAGCAGATTTCATTGCTGAATTTACCATGACAAACGAATCAAATGACCATAATGTCATACCTCCCGTTCGACGGAAGATATACACTGATGGGGCATCTAACGACCATTGTTCGAGGGCTGGCATAGTTCTTATGACTCCTGAAAACCAATCAGTTTACTATGCTTTGAAGCTCGAATTCACAACAACGAATAACGAAGCTGAGTATGAAGCATTGGTTGCTGGCTTGAGACTTATCAGAGAATTGAGGGTAAGATCGGTTGAAATATTTTATGACTCACAACTGGTGGTGTACCAAGTCTGGGTGGATTATCAAGCAAAGGGGTAGAGACTTGCCCCATACCTGGACCTGGTTCATGAGCTGCTAGAGAATCTCGAGTATTATGATATTTCACATGTCCCATGTGAACAAAACAGAGCAGCCGATTTGTTGGCAAAATTTGCGAGCACTGGCGATGCGCAACAAATGGGATTGTTTCCCATTGAAACCTTACATGCTCTAAGCATAAATATGATGGAGGTAGATTTCATATTAGAAACAGAAATCGAGAAGGAATCATGGATGACCCCATTCAAGCAGTACTTCTTACACGGGGTCGTATCCGAAAGAAGGAGCGAAAGACGACAAGTCATTCGTAAGGCTTTGCATTATGTAATGTAAGATGGGGTAATGTATCGGAGGGGATTCTCGACCCCCTTACTAAGGTTAATTGCCCATGATGAGATAAAACGAGTCCTGAAGGAAGTCCATGAAGGGGAATGTGGTGACCATACTGAGGGCAAATGTTAGCGAAGAAAATCCTCCGCTATGGATACCATTGGCCGACTGTAAATCTGGATGCCTCAGACTTTGTAAAAAGATGTGACAAATGTCGAAAATATGCGAAAATCCCGAGAACTCCGCCAACGGAACTCACTCAAATGGTTAGTCCTTGGCCGTTTGCAATGTGGAGGATCGACATAGCCGGTTCCTTACCCATATCCAAAGGTTGTGCGAAATACACGATAGTTGCGGTCGATTACTTTACCAAGTGGGCAGAAGCAGATCCTTTGGCCACTATCACCACCAAAAAGGTCATTAATTTCATTGTACGAAATATTATATGCTGTATTGGCCTTCCACGAACCATCATTACAGACAACGAAACTCAATTCGAAAGCAAAGAGTTCAAAGAATTTTGCCAAAAATATGGTATTGAGAAAAGGTTTGCAGTAGTTGCTCATCCGAAAGCCAATGGACAAGTGGAAGCCGTGAACAAAATAATCAAATCCATATTGAAAAAGCGTTTGGAAAAGGCTAGAGGCAAGTGGAAGGATGAGCTTCCAACAACGCTTTGGGCTTATAGAACCACCCACAAGTTCATGACTGGCCACACTCCATTCGCATTGGCATAATGGAAGCTGTTATACCCGTAGAACTTGATGTTCCATCACATCGGGTAACTTATTATGACTCTGAGCCAAATCAAGATCTTTTGCTGGAATCATTGGACTTCATTGATGAAAAGCGCGAAGAAGCTAATTTTGAGAGCGGCCGCATACAGACACCGAGTCGCTCGATATTATAATGAAAAAGTCCGCCGAGAATCTTTGGTGTAGGTGACCTCGTATTGAAACGAGTTTTCCCAGTTCCATCAAATATAAGCCTAGCATGGGAAGGTCCATATGTCATTGAATGGAAGCTTGGAGAAGGAACTTTCAAGCTAGCGACCGTTGATGGTGCGACACTCCCCCGAGCCTGGAATAGCGAGCATTTGTGACATTATTATACTTAGTTCATTTCTTTTATATTTTAGTTGCACCTATTTCCAGCAAGTTTTTATTCCAAGTTTACGGCATGTAATAAGACAATTTAGCTTGTTTGCATTAATAAAGGCTTGAAGCCATTTTTTCCATGAATTGTCGATGTTTCTGTGTATGACAACTCTACGACGAATAACTAAGAGATACATTATCCTGTCTAACGTATGAATGTGCACGAGCACTAAAAATCCCTAAGTCCCCAGAGTATGGACTGGAGTACTCTGAGTCCCTAGAGTGTGGACTAGAGTATAAACGACCAAAAATCTCCATGTCCCCAAAGTGCCGACTGCAGTACTCTAAGTCCCCAGAGTGCAGACTAGATTATAACAAATCAAAATCTCCAAGTTCCCAGAGTGCGAGTACTCTGAGTCCCCAGAGTGAAAACTAGAGTATAAATGATTCAAAATCTCCAAGTCCCCAGAGTGCGGACTGGAGTACTCTGAGTCGCCAGAGTGCGGACCAAGGTATAAATGACTCAAAATCTCCAAGTCCCTAGAGTGCGGACTGGAGTACTCTGAGTCCCCAAAGTGCGGACTGGAGTATAAAAGATTCAAAATCTCTAAGTCAACAAAGTGCGGATTGGAGAAATCTGATTCCATAGAGTGCGGATCGGAGTATAAACGACTCAAAATCTCCAAGTCCCCAGAGTGCGGACTGGAGTACTCTAAGTCCCCAGAGTGCAGACTAGAGTATAAACGATTCAAAATCTCCGAGTCCCCATAGTTCGGACTGGAGTACTCCGAGTCCCTAGAGTGCAGACTGGAATATAAACGATTCAAAATCTCCAAGTCTCCATAGTACGGACTGGAGTACTCTGAGTCCTTAGAGTGCGGACTAGAGTGTAAATGATTCAAAATCTTCGAGTCCCTAGTGTGCGGACTAGAGTATAAGCGATTCAAAATCTCTAAGTCCTCAGAGTGCGGACTGGAGTACTCTTAGTCCCCAGAGTGCGGATTAGAGTATAAACGATTCAAAATCTCCAATCCCCAGAGTGCGGACTGAAGTACTCTGAGTCCCCAAAGTGCGGATCGGAGTATAAATGACTTAAAATCTTCATATCCCCAGAGTGCGGATTGGAGTACTCTGAACCCCCAGAGTGCGGACTAGAGTAAAAACGAGTAAAAATCTCCAAGTCCCCTAAGTGTGACTGGAGTACTCTAAGCCCCCTGAGTGCGGACCAGAGTATAAGCGGCTTAAAAATCTCTAAGTCCCTGGAGTGCGGACCGGGACACAAATGACTTGAAGTTGTCAAGTCCCCGGCGTACGGACTAAAAAATATTCTTAAGTGTTTGAAGCATGGAATACAGGATGAACAACTCCAAATAATATCAGTGTTATATGAAGATAAATTGAGAATTTCATGTAACTCACAATAGCTTGGGTTTCGACCATAATCACATAGAAAGCTGGACGATAAAAACTTTTGAAAGACAAAAGAACTAGGCTTTATTTGTTCAAAAGTAAGTCTCTACTACAACTCCTCCAAAATTCAGAGTCAAAAGTCTATTTACATGGACTATGAAAATAAATAAAAATAATTACATATCTAAACTAACTCTCGTTGAATGAGAGTAACGTTTACTTCTTCGACTTCTTCGACTTCTTCCCAGACGACTCCTCTCCCGTGCATTTGCCCTTGGTAATTTTCGTTGATGGGGAGGTAATAACTGAAGAAGTAAGGGGAGCTTCTAGTGGCCTAGACTCGCCAGGGAGGATGACCTTCAACGTCTTATTCAGAGGATCATCCAGATCCACAACTTGAGGCTCGACTTTGATTTCAACCGTTCTTTTCTTCTTCTTCTCATGCTGCTCCTCCATGCTCAGTTTAGATGTATGTTCAGAGGCACCTGTAATCTCGATTTCATAAATCCCACCGATGGGAGAGGAAGTCTTGGACTTATCCTCATCAAGTGCTCCGATCACCTGAGCATTTAGACTGGAGCCTCCCCTGCGTGAGTAGCCTCACTTGTTTTTTCCTTTACCTCCTTAGCGACGTCGCTCCTCGAAGCAGGCTCGAGATCAGAACGTCCTACACAAAATCATGAAAAACAAGCATTAGAATACAGTAGAAACGACGACTTTTGGAATGTTAAAGTAAAGGGTGATGTACCAGGTTCTGGCTGGCTCTTAGCCGTCCGAGGGGTCTCTCCCTCTGGAATGAGAGACGGAATGTGAACACAGAGGCCAGGGTCCTCCGGGTTGTAACCAATATGCTGCTCAAATGTATCAACTATCGGCCGATCAGCAGACTGAGTAGGCGCGTGAGCTGGAGACTCGATCCCGGATGGACCGGCAATAACATCTTTCCCTTTTGTTGAGGGGGAGCCTTTGTAGTTATGAGCTTTCACCGCAGACAGGTCTAAAGGTTCGTTCCCCTTAAGAAATTCATTTATCAAAGCATCTTCATCGACCTCCTCAGTGCCAAATTTGACCTTCTTGATTTTTATTAAAGTCTCACACGCCTCAGCTAAGGATTCGTGGTAGCCCTCACCCAGAAAAGTTAAGTCTCGGTGCATGAGGACACGAGCATTGAATTCTACAATCAGTGGGTCGAACATGCTTTTGACCTCCTCCCTACCAGCTTCTTTAGCCGCCTCAAGGCGGGAGTCAATCTCCGCAGATGCTATCTTCTTGCCCTTCTCGTGGGCTTCATCCTTCAAAATCCCGACCTTAGAAAGCTCGTTGTTGAGCTTCGCCTTTAAAAGTCGCATAGCAACGATCTCGTCGCAATATCGTTGCGACTCTTCTTGGGATCCTTCAGTTCTTTGACTCGGAGGCCAAATGCATCCCTCTCTTTCCGCACCGAATCCTTCTCTAAAGCTAGAGCCCCATAGCGTTGGACCGCCTCATCGATTTCCTTTTTAAGGGTTGATTCCAGACGAGTCACGGCCTCGGTAGTGTCTTTAGCGCTTTGCTGGACAACTTCAAGCTGAGACTTATAAGAAGCAAGCTCTTCGTCTTGGGCTTTAATAATGTCTTTATCATGGATAGCCTCAAGCTTCAGGCGATCGATCTTATGCTGATGCTCTATGGAAACTTCTAAAACTTTTTTAGCTAAGCGCATGAACGCATCATGCTGAGCATAGACATCGTTAGTGCAGACGATATCACTTTGCTTGATATGCCCTGGAATCTGATGAATCGCCAGAAGAAACTTTAAGCCATTGAAGCATATCTTCGGAAATGAGGCTTTAAGCTCAAAAAGTCGTTCGGCGACCGTTGGATCAGTAACGAGAGGAAGAGGAGTCTGCTTAGAGACCGCAGGCGTTCTGTGGGGATCTCGAGATTGCCTGGTACTTGATGAACCAGAGTGTTGGTCCCGATGTGCCTCAGGCTGAGACCCCTTATGTGCAGGCTTCTCTTTACTATGCTCCGGTTGAGAAGGAGGATCATGAGAGTAGGAGGACTAGCTATAAGATTTTCCCTAGTAGGACGATTCTCAGTGGTGGTAGTCTCGATCACTGGAATCGTCTTTATCCCGACGCGTGCCAGAGCCTGAATCTTGGTCGAATTGGTAAAAAATTGACGAGCCGCGAAGGCAGTCAAGTCCTTGCGTACGCCCCATGTCACATACACAAAGTTTGAAGAATGATGAGTTAGCAAAGAGTAGGGTGACAACAGAAATTTAAGTGCTAGGTGAAGTGAATGTGTTTGTGTATGTCCTAGTGTTTCCCCCCGACGGACCAGTTTCTTTACTAATATGGGTTTTTTCTCCCTAGTTTTGGGCTTGAACACTTGTATCGCCTCTCGTGGGCGAATGAAGCTTAAGGGCCTCTGGATCGTCGTAGCCATATTTGAGAAGATCTTCCGGTATGGTAAGATTCGACAGGCCCTTCAGAGAACTTTCTAAGTGCTGCGAGGAAACTTCCTTTTCCACTGGAATAAGGGTAACTTTAGAAGTTCCACCCACTGTTTTCTTCCTCAGCTTATATGTCAGTTTCTTCTTCCTCTTCGAAGAGAAGGGCGGCGTTTCAATGTCAAGAATTTCGACTATTGGGTCCCAGGATGGACTAACATTTTCGCCCTATACTTCAGGCGTTTCGGTTTCTTTAATCTTCCCCTCCTTTGGCGTCTCAATGGCGTTATGTGCTAGGACTCGGCCTTCTTATTTCCTTTGCCCGAAGCATGCTTGGGTATGGAAACACATTGGGGGTGGCTTATTCGGCGACCTTTCGCCAACAACCCGAACTTTGAAAGCGACTCATTTGAAATGAATGGTCTAATGTCCCAGTCTTCCGCCGGGATGGCTCGAATAGCTTCTACAGCCTCAGAGTACCCGGAGCCTTCGGGGCGTGGGTTGATACCTGAAAAAATGAATGAAGATTCAGAAAAGATGTAAATCTCAGCAAATTCAAGTATCGATACGGGTAAAGAACTTACTTCCTTCTACCCATCTTCTGGCAAAACCAGGAGGACAACGCATATAGGACCACTCTTGCTTATACTGGGCAAATTTATTCCATGCCCCAGTCAGAATTTGGCATTTGTTATGCAGCTCGAGAAACATGAAAGATGGGCTATCTGTCCGTCTCTTGATGCGATAGTGTATCGGATATTGTCCGAAGTCGGAAGCCTAAAGAGGACACTCATGAAGAGGATGCAAGTGTCGTATATGAATGCGTGGCTATTCAGATGCAGTTGCGATGGGGCAATCTCGATATATTGCAACACATCTCGAAGAAATGAGTTAAATGGTTTCACGTTGCCAACCCAGGACATGAATCTGTTGTAAGTTGTATACCTGACTGGGGGCAAGTGCCGACGATCATGCACCGATGGAACTAACACATCGCCGAAGGGGATTCCATGGACAGAGCATATCCGACGGGGTGTACTTTCACTAATCTTTGAGGCCTGTGAATAAACTGGGTCGTCCAAGGAAATTTCTGCCTCTAGAGCGTCGGGAGCCAAGTCGACAGATGCCGTCACAGGGCACACTAAGTCTTGAGTAGGGGTAGTAGATGGATTTGAAGTTCATACAACTTCTTGTCGAGAGGATGGCTCAGGTCTGTCCGAGATCATAGCGGAGCTAGATTTCCTAGACATCTCTAATGAAGATTGAATCTGACAAAGCACCTGTTTGAACTATACTTGAAAAACAATCGACATTAGACTTAACAACATAAATATTCCTCCCCGTGTGGTGTGTGAACTAGTGCGATCATTCAAATGTAAGTGCCGAGCAGTGAAAAGACACTGGATTGATTAAATAAATCTAAGCTTTGAAATGACGTCTTCGAAGACCGTCATCGTTGGCCGTCTATGGAAGATTGTCATAAGATGGTCTACATTTTGAACTCGACATTATCACTACATTTGAAAAGTTATTGACTGTTAAACAAGTTAAAGTCCAAATTTGCGGTTGTTTAAACACGGGATTTATCAGTCCGGATTGTCTGATATGCTTTGTTGTTTGAGTCTGTCCTTGTTCATTGTCCTATGTTCAGGCATAAAGTATGTGTTTAGTCAATTATGCATTTGGTTCGACTGGTTTTGCTGTTGTACACAACCCTTCTACCTAACCACTTCATCGTTCGACATTCAGCTAGTTATGCCGAACCACAATCATGCCGAGCCACCTCGCTCAGCATTCTTTCCTTAACAATGAACACTCACCTACCATTCATTATTACCGTTCGGCATGCGGCAAGACATGCCGAACAGCAAGCATGCCGAGCCACACCGTTTGGCATGCCACTCTTCCAACTCTTCCTCTTCACCGTTCGACATGCGACAAATCATGTCGAACCATGCTCGTGCCGAGCCGCATCGCTCAGCATTCTGTCCTTAACACCACTTTTACTCCTTCCCTCCATCTCTACTGACCGTCATGGCCAAGTCGCTCGGCAAGTCATATCGAGCCATGTCGCTCGACATTCTACCTAATTACTACTTCTTTTCTGCTTTTCCCTCCAATCTCGGTCGTCATAAAGGAATTATGTCGAGCCGTGGCCGTGCCGAGCCGTATCACTCGGCGCATTAAACCATAACTCTATTTCTACTCCCGTACTTCCCCTTCATCGCTCGGCATAAGGAGGTCATGCCGAGCCACAACATTACTTCTTCCACCAACTCTCTCCTTCAAGCACCTCCAACGTCCACTTCTCTCACCCACCCCGCCTAGCCTTAAACTCCTATAAACAACAACACCTCGCCCTTAACTCCTGTTCCACATGATTCCTAATGACCTCGATTTTACATAGATTCATGAGCTCGAATCTCGTGCTAGGTTTCCTATTCGGGGTGTAGTGTTTAGAAGAAAGGTTGTTACCTAAGAACGAGTTGAAACTTGGGGAGATTCTAGAGTAGGGAACGCGGTTCTAATTGGACCCACTGATTTGCGAAGGAGACGAGGCAATGTATGGAGTTTGGGGGAGGAAGGGGAGGTAGTTTGCTGAAGTCTGTTGGGAGTTGAGTTCGTAGTTTCTGAAAAGTAGAGGTAAAAAAGAAAAAGAAGAAGAAGTATCGGCTTAAATAGAGAGCGGGGAAGTTGAATGGGCTGTGCCCGGTAGAACCGGTCAATGCACGCCCCTTGCTCGGCATTATGTCGTTCGGTATTAGCATGTTGCATGACATACATTGCCTCGATTGGCATTCAGGGAAAAATACTATCGAGGAGACTAAGCCAAGGCTCGAAGCAAAATACAGAGAACTCGTGATTCAAAGAGCATCATGTTCGACCACATGGTGCACTTTGGGGGGCTAGTGTTACCTGGAGATTTGACCAGGTAACTAGAGACACGACATTTGTGCACCGTTTGGCATCCAGCATCGCTCGACATTCAGGCCTCGACCGACATTCAGCCTCGCCCGGCATCCAAGCCTCGCCCGACATCCAGCATCGCTCGGATCCATGCCTCGACCGACATTCAGCCTCGCTCGGCATCCAAGCCACGACCGGCATTCCAGCCTCGCCCGACATCCAGCATCACTCGACAATCAGACCTCGACCGGCATTCAACCTCGCTCAGCATCCAAGCCTCGCCTGGCATCTAAGCCTCGACCGGCATTCAGCCTTGCTCAGCATCCAAGCTTCGACCGGCATTCCAGCCTCATTCGGCATTCATTCCTCGTTCAGCATTCCAGCCTCGTTCGACACATGGCCTCGCTCGGCATGAGCATGTCGTTCGACATCTCCCCTCGATCGGCATCAGATCTCGTTAGGCCTACACATTTCACTCAACACACTGCCTCATTCGGCTTGGAGACATGGCTTGGCATTTGTGGCTCGGCACACAAAAGTCACTCACCGCAGGCCGAGGTATCTCACTCCTAGGCCCATTAGGGAAGTCCAACACATCTTCGTCTATAAATAGAGAGGCAGGGGCACAGTGAAAGGGACCTTTTTTCGAGAACACTGGGGAGACTTTGCCGCATTCAAGACTCATTCATGACTTATATTTTTTTCTTAACAATTTGTATTCAAGTAGTTAGTGTGTGGATTGTATCTGTAATCAATAGTTGAAGAAAGCAATAAAGATTAACCTCAAAGCGGACATAGGTTGTTACGTCGAACCACTATAAATCTGGTGTTCTTGTTTTCTGCGTTTAATTTAGCATATTGTTCTCTGTTTAAATTTACTTTCTTCATTAATCTCTCTACACAACTCTACTCAAGGGTGTTAGTGACCAATTCTGGTGCTAACAATATGCATGAACTAATGCAACTAAATGAATGCAGTGGTTAATTACAAATGATTTATCCTAAGTTAACCCAAAATTGTATAATCACACTTATATCTTAATTCAACAAGATAGTTCTCAGCCAGGTAACGGGCAGGGATTATTGGTGCGCCATGAACCGCCGTAGCAATGCAGCCGAAGGTTTAAGTACCTTCAGAGAAACAATTCAATATAATATTTACAAATCGTCGTAATATTTATAATTGATTATTACTCTACCGTAGCCTAGATACCAAGAAATTAAATTGTTCAAAGAAGACAAATTGTCAATATACAATTAGGAGTTATCAATTTCTAACCGTTATTATTAATCGAAATTCTATGATGAAATGCAAAACAGAAATTAAACATGTATTGACAATGCAACTACTAATGAATTTCTTTAGGTTTTGATTTTGAAAATTTTAATTTTTTTATATAAATGCAAACGCAAGAAAATAACAATGCAAGACAAATAAAAACAATAGATATAGCAAGCAAGCAAGCAGTTTTTTGGTAAGCGGCTCCTACTTTTATCCTTTTTGGCAACCTGAAATAAAATAAGATTTATATAGTTATTGTTTTTTAAATATATATAATGTCAAAGAAGAAAGTAAATCAAAGAAAAACAAAACAAGTGAAACCAAAATGAACAAACAGAAAAAAACACTAATCGAAACTTGTTTTTTAGAGAGGACAAAGATCTAAAGCTCAAACAAATTAAACAAACAAAAAAAGAAGAAAAAAAGAAATAAAATAAAATAAAAAGAAAGAATCAACTCCACAAACAGCCCGATAACTTCTCAAAACAATTTTATTGAGACAACATTTTAACTCAACTACTTCTATATCCTTTTCTTTTTCTTTCTTTTCAAAGAAACAAGTTGTTCCGCAGAAATCCACCAAATTCTCGAATCAAATAAGCAAATTTTTGAATCAAAAATCCAATTCAAAACAATATTTTTAATCTCATTCCAATTCCTTTTCGAGTTATCGATTGTTGAGTTTGAAGGTCGCGGGTTAGAGAAGTCTTGATTTTTTTTGAAGGCCATGTTATACTCTTATTGGTGTCGAGTTGGTCGAGTTCTTTGGATGAAAGTTATAGGCGATTCGAGGGGATTGGGAATTTCGGTTGTTTTTTTGGAATTAGGAGTTGATTTCGCGATCGCGATGATCGCGGCGAAGTCGAGGCAGGTTTCGAATTGCTGCTCTGGTCAGCGGTGCTCGCGTTCGAGTGTAAATTGCATTGTGAAGGTCGTGAAGTAATTCTTTGAAATGCAGGTAATGGTCGAAGTCGAGTTTGAGGATTGTAGCATTTTTGGTTCTGATTGTGGTTGCTGCGATTTTCAAGTTGGAGGAGGTCACGGTGGTGGAAGTAGTGATTTAGTGGTTCGACGATTTGGGGATCTGATGATGTATTGTCTGGTGTGATAGTTTCGGTGAGTAGTGAGTGGCAGCAATGGGTTGTTTTGATGGCTGGAATGGTTATGTACGTAGAAGTTTATGTGAAATGTAGGGGAGGAGATATTGAGAGGGCAATGATCATTCGATGAAGTGGAGGAATGTATTATTGAGGTTGTTTGGGAAGATGTTGCTATGTAGTGGGCAGGGTTTAAAGTGTCAGGCAGTCAGGCAGTTTGTTGATTAGTGACTGGGTTGGCAGGTTGCAGAAGGAAGTTTGCTGGTGTTATCAGAGGATGGTTGCAAAGACGACAGTGGGTGGTTGACCAGTGGGAACGAAGCTTGAGCACTGCTATTTGGTTTGAAGGCTATGTGAAGTTTATAGAGGTAAGATGGTCGAGGAATGTTAAGGGGGTTTCCAAGCCGATTTGAGTGGTTGCAACAGACAAGAGTGATGGATATGCGATGATATTGTATAGTGCAAGATGAGGTTTGGCAAGTGGGGATGATAGAAGATGGTTGTTTGAAATGTAATGAGGTTTGGCAAGTAAGGATGATATTAGGGTGGGGATGACAATGTTCAGTTTTGGGGTCGTTCGGCCGCGCGTGGGTGGCAGCAGCGACACGTGAGGTCGAAGGTGGGTCGACGATGGTGGACAGTGGCGTGCGTGATGGCGGCGGTTGGTGGTGGTGACTGGGAGGCGGTCGGGTATGTTCCTAGAAGAGCTATTTTAAGCTGAAAGGGAAGGTAGTTAATTTGGTTTAAATAGTTATTAATTATATGTTAATTATAATTTACTTATCTCAATCATTAGAATTCGTAACTTTTCCATACGAGGTCCAAATCGAACACGATAAATTGCATTACAATCATATCATCAAATACTACGCTTTGGATTTGGATTGGATAGTTTTGGAGTTTTAGGAATTTGAGTTAAAAATTGAACGTCTGTTTAATTTTAATTCGAAATGGAGCGCTTTCTTGGCTACTAAAATCAATGTGATTTGAACTTACCCTTTTGGTTTCTTGGCACGCAGCACAATGGATGTACTAATGTTGATTTTCGAGGGTCGAAAATCCCAGTGGTCACAATAAAAACCATGGAGAAGGGATATGCATTGCAGAGAGGTAGGGGAAAATATGCCAAGGATTCACCATGGATTTGAAGTATCAAATGCCTCAGTAATTTAAGGAAAGGAGGTATGCTTCATTTCTAATAAGAGTTATTAATTAACTAAAAGGAGCATTTTTCCTTGACTTACATTAGGTTAGTCTAAGCGAAATTTCGGCTATGGAAGGTTGACGGGCTGTGTTAGTATTGATGTTGGACCAGTATTGAGTAGTTGGGCTGGCATATAGGCTATGACCACCAACGGTCCTGAGCGGTCGTTAGCAAAGATTTTGGTTATGTCTTGAGGATTTCACTTTCTACTAGTGTAAAATCAGTATGGGATTTGCACATACATCAAAGTTTAAGTAGTTAGTTGTTTGTTTGTCGGAGGTGTGCTAGTTAATCCTTAAATGAATCTTTGAGGTGCGTTAACAATGCAACAATTATATAATAAATCAATATATATAGGTCATCAGTCTCTGTAGTTAGGACCGATTGACCAGCGTTTACATTGTGGAGGGTCTACTTAAACAATTGAGTTTTTAAATGATCATTGGGTGTGCCTCCTCCCTATTTAAAAAGTATTAAGTGGCCGGGGTTTTCGAGTAATACAATGTTTTTATATATATATATGTATATGTATATGTATATAAACATATATATAGTTATATCTCAGAGACTGCTGGACATACCGTACGCGCTCGTAGGATTGAACCGATTAGCTGTGAATAATAGACATACCATTTTAATGGAAATCAATCGGCATGAATTAATGTTATCGGTAAAGTATGTAATTTTCAATCACTAGAACATTATTCTCACCACCTCCTAACTACAATCCATATGATAGATTTAGAGGAATAGACTATTAGAGAAAAACATGAACTGCAGATGGTGAAGTTTTCTTAATCGTGCTTGGCACTGATAAGGTGATTGGATACCAAGGACTAATATTGATTCTAAGGTAGTGACCTTAGTCGATATATATGTTCTATTATATTTTTCTGTTCCTTTATGAGTTTATATTGATTGCTCTCTGATATGCTTATGTTTACTACATGTTACCAAAACCAATGATCTGTACCCTGATGGACTTTGGTTTTGGTTTTGTCGAAATTCGAACACCTGTGTGGGTTGTTATTACAAGTTGGCGTTTATCATAAAGGAGGCGTGTTCTTAGTCTGGGCGTGCATGGTAATTTGGTTATACCCTGAATAAGCATCCATGAAGGTGAGGAGCTCACGTTCACTATTTAATACGAGGCAACGATAAACTATCTTTTGGGCATGCCTTGTTAAGATTGGAGAAGCCGATGCATGTTCTCCATGTCTTATTTGGCTTTCTTACCAGTACTAGGTTTGCCACTCGTACGGGATAGTCCATCTCCCTAGTGAACCCATTGACTATTACCTTTTTCGTCTATTCTTTGAGAGCTTGACACATCTTTAGGTTGAGTGGTAGCGTTTTTGGTAGATGGGAGTAGCTTTGAGGTTGATGTTTAGCACATGAAAAATGACTCCAGTGCTAGTCATGTTAGCATGTTCCTAGATGGAGATATCTTTACTATGTTGAGGGACCTAATTAGGCTCTCCCTAGCTTCCGGGTCGAGCTCAGTGCCGACCTGAATGATCTTGCTGAGGTCGGAGCTATTTATGATGATGGACTCAAGGGGTGCCTAGTCTACCTTCGTTGCCTAAATCACCCATGTGGGAATCCAGCTTTTTATCTTTCGAGTTTGAGTTGGTTTCCAAGTCATATTGGTCTAGCATGTATGTTATACGCTTTATGATACCTCTTATCAAATTGATGTCTGCATGTGGATTTTGGAGATGATGGTTTAGTTTCCATAAATGAGTTGGCCATTGATGGAAAGGTAAGAGCAATTATGCTCGATGATCCCTCCTTTTAGTATGGAGTGGATTGCTCATCTCATGAAGCAACGAGCTCCTTAGTTCTTAAGGGAGTGGCCAAGAATAATGCATTTCTACCATCCCACTCTTCATCACAGCGGTTATTCTTACCGTGGTTCTGAGCACTGTTGGACCCGAGGATATTCATGCTTGGTCCGTTGCTAGGGAGCAAAGATTTATGAATGGTGAATTGACCGGGTCGACTGTTGAAGGAGCCAGTGAAACAAATTTCACGGCGTCTTGAGCATACGTCTACTTCCTTAAGCCATTTACTTTGTAGGCCATTTTTCCTACGTTTGACAGCTGGTAGTAGTACATCATGCCAGATTTCTTTGTTGGAGCCAAGATTGGGTTAGGTAGCACTAGTGAAAGTGTTCTCGCTGGTGTGATGCTAGTTAGAGTTGTTACCTTCAAACGGTAGAGGATTGTCCATGATATTAAGTCTGATTAGGTCTTGTAGAGTAGGAAGGTATGGAAAGGGAGAGATTTTATGGGGAGGCCCTCCTTCTAGCATAAAATGTTGACTAGTTTTTAAATTAACCTCAAAATTATACGCATGCATTACAAAAAGCAAACATTACTTGCTAATCTCTAGACTTAAAAGTAGGGAAAATGAGGAGTTAAACACATAGTTGAAAGATAAATAACATAAAATGAAAGTGGTTCACAAAAATTGCCAATTTCTATTATGAAGTTCTTTTACTATATAGTTCTCTTATAACTACAAGAATTACAAGAGAATAATAAGGAAAAAAAAGGAGGGGACTTAAGACTAACAAAGAAATGTAATCTTAAAGACTTATGTGGTGGTAAGGGTGCTGAATTGTGTGTAGTACTCAGGATTCTTGAATGTTTCAACCAATGCTCATCCCCTTTTGAAGATGCAATGCAAGGTTTATTCATAGTAATTGAAGTGGACGGTGGATGATTTAGATCGTGTTGTAGTGCCGATGGAAAAAGTGCTTGACCATTAATTTTACTACATAAGTGGATGGTCGACAATTATAAGGTACGTTAAAATATGGGTGGTGAATAATAAAGTACTCGTTGCTTCTTTGTACCAAGTGTGAGCTTGCATTAAATTCGCATGTTATGCTGATGGTAAGCCAAAATAGTTCAGCCGCCTAACTACGATGGCCCGAATGGATGGACTGATAGCTATAAAGTGTGTCAAAAGATGGACAGTGGATGAGAAAGTACTCATTGCCTCTTATACCAGGTGTGGTCTTGCATTCGGTGCACATTTAATACAAATGGAAAACCACATCAGTTTAATTGCCCAACTATATTGCTTCAAATGGATAAATGGACAACTTTGTCATTCACTTGAGTTCCCACATGGCTGAGCTGGCCGATCGGCTATTAGTAGCATGAAAGAGACTTAGAATCTTATTGAGAACCATATAGGAAAGATGGGTAAATGACTGGCAATGAGGCATCCGAGGGAGACCCGATGCTAGTTGGAGTTGTTTGCATTGAAGCCATGTTTAAAGATGGGCCATGCTTGGGCCATTCTTGCCTGGTGTAGTGATAGGAGCCGACTATTAGCCAATGTGATGTAGGTTGAAGTGTGTTAGCTTCTAGACTCTATAGGAAGAAGTTCGATATATAGGAGCTGGTCGGGATCGAGCCATACTATAACGACCACCCTACACCTCCGATGCTCATATAACCGAATAATGCACTACAGGAGCATCCGGTCGATGTAGGGTGATTGCCAAGAGAAAGAAAAGAAGAGGAAAAAAGAAAATAATGAGGATAGAAACCTCGTATAATCACAGAACCTACTTATATCTTTATATGCATCAAATAAAATATAATAATCATCATAGATATAAAATAGGCGAGACAGTATAACTACATGAACTACAGAACCAGAGTACACAGTCTCATATAGTTATAAAAGACAGTAATAAAATTTATACAATTAATAAATAAACTCAACTTATAAACTATCTCTAATAATAGTAAGTCAAACACTATCGATGCTCCACAGCGTTTACAAGGCGAAATAAGCAATAATAAGCCCAAAAATATAGACATGAGAAAGCGTTGCCTCGTACTAGCCCATTTGCATAATTCCATGTGTCTACTATATAGTCTATTCATTTAAGAGTACCCAAGATAATAAGAAAATAAACATAAAACCTCAAGTCACACAATACTCTAGTGTGAGCGATAAACAATCTCAAAATACCATGAAAGTCGATATAGTATATGGAACAGAGGGCATGGAGAATTATACTCGATCCGTCCCTCCATCTATAGAGTTAGCACATAACAAAAGATATATGATACTATATATCATAGCCATCAGAGATGTATTATACACCAAAGTACCATGGGGTATCCATACATATATGTGTGTGTGTGTGTGTGTGTGTGTGTGTGTGTATGTGTATCAATAATATCGGCATCATGTGACATCCTAGGATGATAAACTATCAAACATACATAACATCCATCATCCATCCTCATATTCACTCACTCAGTGTATTGGATACGTGATAACTCGAACGACCCATCACGTTCAAGGACTACTCAATGTCATGGTTCCTCGGTACTGGAATCAATGTCACTCAATAGGCCAGGAGCTAGACTCACCATCACATCAGTCCGAGTATACAAATTCTCGTCTAGAATAAACTATCATGCTCCAGGGACCATCACGTCCCCAGGAACCATCTCATCCCTAGTGTATACCCTCTCTATGAGTACCCTTCAAACACTCGAATCTCTATGATCCATATGCACATGCTGTTTGCAGTAGAGAGTATCTTAGAACTGATCCACACCACTCCCATTTAGAGTCGTCAAAGTCGGGATGATTCTCGATCATCATCACTAGTCGTGGAATATCGTCATCTGTCCCTTAAACATCCTTTAGTAGTTCCTTACGTATGGACCGAAGCTTATGCTATGCGTCTCAAAGTGCAGCTATCTATAATCGAAGCCATCACTTCCCATCACGAGCCATTGCATCGAAGTGTCACATCCTTGCTTCACCGCTAAAACTACTCATCGATGAGCCATAACATCAAAATCAAATGTCGATGAATGAACAAACCATCAGATCATGATTCTCGAACCCTCTCCATCGTCCATGTCAAAATTATCCAATCGGACATCATCAATAGTGGTAGATACCAACCATTTCAGAGTAGTCGGTAATGACCACTTTGGTCGTGTACTTAACTAAAATTTCCTAGGTACAAACCAAATGAAATCATCTGGCATTCATTAAGAAGTCCAAAGCACATAACTATGTCCAGCGTCTTTCGTCTTCAGATCGGTCGGTATGCACAAAATTCTGTCCTATGGGATATTTCCTAATACTATATCTTTTATCAATTATCATTTTCAACCAAAACAGCAAACAATCATACACGCAACCAAAAAACATACATACATCTATCATAGCATACATACAACATATATAACACATCTATGGCAACCAATACAGAGATTCATAATAATATTAACCTGAATTTACTAATTTCCTAAAAATAGTACATCGTTAATAACATATATAATATCCAATTTAAAACCATTTTAAACTACTTTAAAATTCTTTTATAAAATTAGGAGTGGATTTATATATATTAGAAATCATGTTTTGACATTGGAAATCAATTTAAAATGTCATTTTCATACTATACTAATAATCATAGCATCGTGAGAGAAAATCGCATTCACCACTACAAATGTCTTCCAATCCTATGTCAAGTCATAGAGCTCTCCATCGTGAGTGCATGCAAGAAACTATATGTCTATGTCGGTCCTCATATGTAAAAGATACGAATTAAATATGGAACATGATTAATTACAGATAATTAAATAGTTAATTGCCTTCATTTCACTAATCCCTTTTCACAACCTATCTTCCCCAATCCAAGCCTGTACACCAAACATGCACAAGTGCACCCATTCCTCCATCCCTTATCTCTTCGATTTCTCTACGCACGCACAACGAATTGAAGAACCGGTTGTTGCAATGTGTCATATTACGCGAGCTCTTCATGACAAACATCAACACAATAAGCCTGCACCTCTACTAATTTCGAACCTGCTGCTCCTTCTAGATACTACCGTATTTCACGCATCACTTATATTAACCGGAGAGCTCCAAACTTGGGGAAAAGTGCACTGTGTCGAGTGAAACACAACCACGCTATCCGTTTTGATCCACAGCACCTCAATCGGCCTCGACCTTCAACACTAACTCCATGGATGTAGTAAGCTGATCATCCAAATGACACTACAGCTCACCAAGACACAATGGATGTGATCCTCCTCCCCCTATGATTCCAATGGATCCGACGTTGACAATTTTCATGCACCATAGCACCCGATTTAATTCATGGAAGTGTTAAAGGAAGTGGCGGTTATTTTCTTTTACTGGAAAGAGGAAGAGGGAAAAAGAAATAGAAGGGAATGATAATGTGAGTGTGTATTATTAATTCAATCTAAGCGAGGTTTAAGGCAAGGAGATCCTTTATCGCCTTTATTATTTAACTTATCCGCTGATGTTTTCGCTAAGATTATTAAAAAAGCAGTTGATATTGGATCTCTGGGACGTGTAGGCAATGACATATCGCGTAATGGTATATATGCCCTTCAATTTGCTAATGATACCTTGCTTTTCTCCTCCCATTTATCTAGGCACATTATTACCCTTAAGTTCATTTTATATAGTTTTGAACCACTATCAGGTTTAAAATAAATTTTGATAGAAGTTCTGTTTTAATTTTAGATGATTTTGAAAAAGTTGAAAATTTAGTTGCTAATGCTCTTAATTACAAAACTACGAACTTTCCTTTTGACTATCTTGGTTTTGCGATTAGACCTACTATACTTAAAGATGACGATTGGTTTATAATCATGGATAAAATCAAAAATAAGATTTCTAATTGGAATGAGATTTTTATCCATAGTGGGTAGTTTAGTTTTAATAAATTCTGTTTTATCAGCCCTCCCAATTTATTGAATGTCTATGCATCTATTTCCAGATTGGGTGATAGATAAAATAGGAAAAATTAGAAGAGATTTATTATGGAATAGGGAAAATTTTAATAATTGCATCAAATGTTTAGTAAATTGGGAAAGAGTTTGTAAATCTAAAAAGATGGTGGTTTAGGAGTCACTGATTTGCGTAATATGAATTTATTCTTACTAGGTAAATGGTTGTGGAAGTTTAAGGATTAAATGACAATGCTACTTCGAAAGAGATCATTTCTAAACATTACTATAATGGTTGTAACAATTTATATCAAATTACTTCTTCAATCATTCAAAAACTGTGTAATTTTTGGAAATCCATTTTAAAATGTCATAAGATTTTTAACCAAGGTACTAACACAATAGTTTATTCTAGTAATTGTACTTCTTTCTGGCATGACCATTGGATTTTCATTTTACCTCTTAGGATAGAATTTAAACAGCTTTATGAAATCTGTAATTTTAAGTATGCTTTAATTATTGAAGCGTTTTCTCCTGAGAATGACCCTCGGAATTTTAGTTTTAACAGAATTTTATTAGGTTCAACCCTTAGGCAACTTTCTTTGCTTTATGCTAGATTAAACCTTTATAATATTGACAATGATAATGATATTATTAGTTGGGAATGGGATAAGAGTAAGAAATATACTTCTAATTCATTCTATAGATTTATTAACTTTTCACGTACAACAAACAAATCTTTTAATTTTATTTGGAAATCTAATGCTCCTTCGAAATCTAAAATCCATATGTGGTTAATATTGCATGGAAAACTTTACGCTATAGAATTTTTAAAGAGAAAAAACATTCAAAATGATAATAAATGTTATTTTTGTAATATGGATTTTAAAGATATTAAACATATATACTATGATGAAAGAGGCTATGCGGTAGGATCGTGTAATATGGAATAATAAAATAGTCTAGGTAGATAAAGTAGGTAAATGCAAGGAGACACCAAGACTTTTATACAGGTTCGGACCTCTCGTCCTACGTCCAGTCCCTAAGCTTCACTTAGGAATTTCACTAACTAACACCCTCACTTCACCCCGAGGAATAGGTTTACAACTTACTCGAACAACCGAACGGGATTTCTTGCCTCAACTACCGAAGAGGACTTCAACTCAATTACTAAAATACAATATTCGACTTGTTGTGTTCTTGTCAACGCTAATTAGTCTAATATAGTATAATATTCCTATAATCCTATCCTCGAGAGTATGCAATGTGTTTATGAAGATTTAGGAATGTTAATTGCTATGAAGCAAAAGAATGTTATAAACAAAAACAATGACTCAAGCAATAGATTAATGAATGCTTTTAGAGTATCTAGAAAGTATGAACAAGAGAATAGTTAGATTAAAGCAAGAGAATTCGGTGAATTAAATGATGTTAGAATCATGTATATATACTTGTAGAAGAGGTGCATATGTTGTCAAAGGTTGTAAACAAGAGATGCTTCCATTTCCATAGATGAATGGTTGCAACTCTTGGGAAGAAGAAGGTGTCTTTTCAGAGAAAATTCGCAGGTTTAAATTCAGTCGACTGAGCAGGAGATTCAGTCGAATGAAAATATGAAGAAATTTTTTTAGGAACAATTTCAGTCGACTGCACAGGTAATTCAATCGACTAAAACTGTGCAATTTTGTATATCTGTACAGTTTCAGTCGACTGGCCATGTCTGTTCAGTCAACTGAAGTATAAAAGTATGCACAATGAACATGTGAATGAAGTTTTTATGAATGTGTTCTAATGTTCGTGCAAATCTCTTGAGGATAGATTTTAACAAATACTCTAGACTAAGACCCTTAGAAAATCATACTAATGTTTATACTTTGGTCTTCATCGATCTTCTTCTAGCTTTTGCATTCTCTTCCTATTTGTTGAAGCTCATTGTCATTGATCAAAATCTTTGTGTATCAACATTCTCCCCCTTTTTGATTGATGACAATACTATTCTAGAGATGTATATACTTACTTTCTCCCCCTGAATGTATGCACTATCTTTCCTACAAAACAAAGTTAGTACCATAGATTTTCTCCCCCTTTGTCATCGACAAAAAGGAAAAACTAACAGTAGTAAAACAATCACTAATTCATAGAGAATATTTGCATAAGCACGAATTAAGAGAGATAAAAATGTTATGACAGACAAGCATAAAATGGCTATTTATACAAGCCATTATAAAGTTAAAAATACTCATCAAAACAACAAAATTACTCATCCTTATCCTAGTCATATGAACCTTCTCTTCCTTTTGGTTCACGTATGACGGGTCCTCCTGTTGGTGGTCTATGTGCTCTTCCTCCTTGGCCACAACTAGCTCCACTAGCTCTACTACTTGTATGCTCTTCGAATGTCGTCCATGTAAATGTAGGTGCCGGACGTTTGCCTCGTGATGTTGAAGTAGTAGTGGTGCTTGAGCATGAGATTGCATCCCAAAGCTTGTTGAAGAATCCTTTTATTTTGTCAAGCTTATGATCTACCTTTTTAAGACGTGTGTCAAGAATTTGTTGATTTCTTGACAATATCACCAATGATTGGTTGGTAGTGAAGCTTGGGTCAACAAGACGAATTTCATCATCTTGCTCGAGATGTTGATCGTGGCGAGGTTAAGGAGGTTGGTGTTGCTGTTGTTGTTGTTCTTGATTCCTTGCTTCCCATTCGGCAAGTGATATTATGCGAGGAGGTCGAGATGGGAGTTGCATTAGGCTTATGGTCCGATAGTTAATCTGATGGACCATTGTATTCTCTGATTCAGGTAATGGCGTATCGAAATTTAGGAGAAGTCGCACGATGTACTCTCCAAAGTAAATAGTGCGCATTTTGCCATTGTTGAAAGTGAGAAACTCATCAAGAATAAGCTGTACCCAATTAACTTGTATATTGCCAAAAATAGCATATAAAGCTCGATAGTTATTTGGGTAGACAATTTCGTATGAGCCCGTACGAGGAGTAATCGTTCTCATTAGGGCTTTATGGAGGATTCTTGCCATAGGTCGAAGGGAGGTGGACTTAAAAAGGGTAAAATCTGATGGTAAAAAGGGGAAATTTTACCTGGGAAGTAGCGCTCAGTCGACCGAATATGTTGTTCAGTCGACTGAATCAAAAGCTGAAGTATTCTGTTATAGATTCAGTCGACTGAGCAGTATATTTAGTCGACTGAATTTTTGTTGCTGAAATTATTTGTTTGAAAGTTTAGTCGACTGTGCAAATCATTTCAGTCGACTGAACTTCATAAATATTGTTTTCTGTCATATTTTCAGTCGACTAAGAAGGAGTTTTCAGTCGACTGAAACATGCATTTTTGTTGTTTCAGTTAATTTTTGAAATTTAAATAATTTATTTAAAGGAATAGTTACAAAAATATTGATATAAATATTTCAAAATTCAACTATTTCTTTGGGGATGGACTTGGAGTCTTCTTTCCTTCATTCTTCATGTAATTTATATCCCATGAATTCGGACTATGTTGAGGAGTCTTAGGAGACATCCAAGGATTCACAGGATCAACTGGTGTACGATAAGATGAAGACGGATCAAGTGAGCTAACAGGACGAGTTCGGCCACTTTGTTCTTCTTTGATCCACAGAAGCATAAACCAATTTGCTTTAGAAAGCTTAACCTTCTAGCCGTAACTTTTTGCTCGAAGTATAGCTATCGTTGAAGATCTATCAGTTGTTGTTGAAAGTGATGAATTTCATCAATCTTTCTTTTTGTGTCAGGTGAAATAAAGAGTCCACTTTTCGCCTTTTTCGATTCTGGTGTGAAACCAGTACGATAATTTTCCCATTTGTAAACTGGCTCATGTGCTGGTGTTGGTGTGGGAAGTATTGGCGATGTTGGAGTGTTATCAACTGACGAGGTGATATTGATCGGAGAGAAGGAGTTGTTTGACGACATTTTATATTGAAATTGTTTAAGCTTTCAATCGTAAAATCGAGATGTGAAAATAAAAAAAAATTAGAATTTATTTATAGTAGAATTTTACTAAACAACTAATGGTTATAATTTATTTAGATTTTTAACCGCATAATGATTTAATGGTTAGGAGAATTTTGTTAGAAAAGTATGGTTCTTACTAAAAATTCAGTTTTTAAAATGTGTGGTCTGTAAATTATATAATGTCGCATATAACATTTCCGAAAAATATTTGATATGTTCATTCAGTCGACTGAATAGATTGTTTTAGTCGACTGAAATGAGTGAATATTTCAAATGCATCTCTAATTGATATCTTTAAAGGATATTATACCTAATTCTCGTCGAAGTTTAATAAAGGTGTTTTCTAATAGAGGTTTAGTAAATATATCGGCAATTTGATTTTCGGCAGAAATATGTTCTAAATTAATTATTCCTTTTTCGATATTGTCACGTTAAAAATGGTGAAGAATATCTATATGTTTTGTACGAGAGTGATTAACCGGATTTTAGATAAGTTTATTGTACTTGTATTATCACAATATATTATAGAATTTGTTAAATTTATATTAAAATCTTTAAGTGTTTGTTGCATGTATATAACTTGAGTGCAAGCTAAAGCAGTTGATATATACTCTGCTTCGCATGTGAAAAGCGAGACACAATTTTTTTTCTTACTAAACCAAGATACAAGTGATTTTCCAACGAAATGGCAAGTACCACTTGTACTTTTTCTATCCGTTCGGGATCCACCAAAATCAGCATCACTGAATGACACTAACTCAAACGAACATTCCTTTGGATAGAAAAGACCGAAATCTTTAGTTTGGTTAAGATATCTCATTATTCGTTTTACTTCTCTTAAGTGTGAATCTTTAGGATTGGATTGAAAACGTGCACATAAACAAACACTCATCATTATGTCAGGTCTACCAGCGGTTAAATAGAGCAAAGAACCTATCATACTTCTAAACAATTTTTGGTCTACACTTTTGCCATTTTCATCTCGATCGAGATGTGTAGTGATACTCATAGGAGTAGGTTTAGCAGAAGTGTTTTCCATGCCGAATCGTTTTATTAAATTATCACAATATTTTTCTTGGTTTATAAAAATTCCATTTGTTAATTGTTTGATTTAAAGTCCGCGAAAATATGAGAGTTCTCCCATATGAGACATTTCGAACTCATTAGTCATTATATTTGAAAATTCTTTACACAAATTTTCATTTGTTGAACCAAAAATAATATCATCTACATATATTTGAATTATTAAATATCTTTGGTAGTATTTTTAATAAAAAGTGTTTGATCTACTTTTCCAATTTTAAATCCTGAGTTTAATAAATAACCTTTAAGTCTTTCATACCAAGCACGAGGAGCTTGTTTAAGACCATATAGTGCTTTCTTTAATTTAAATACATAATCCAGATATTGTTCATGTGTAAATAACGGAGGTTGTTCTACGTATACATTTTCTTTAATAAAATCATTTAAAAATGCACTTTTAACATCCATTTGATAAAGTTTAAAATTGTGAAAACAAGCAAAGGCTAAAAGTATACGTATTGCTTCTAATCTTGCAACGGGAGCAAATGTTTCTTCAAAATCAATACATTCTTCTTGATTATACCCTTGTGCTACTAGTCTTGCTTTATTCCTTGTTATATTACCTTTTTCATCTACTTTATTTTTGCAAATCCATTTTGTTCCAATTACTGATTGATTATTAGGACGGGGAACTAATTCACAAGCATTGTTACGTTCAAATTGATTTAATTCTTCTTGCATTGCGATAATCCAATAATCATCTATTGATGCTTCTTTTGGATTTTTAGGTTCTATAGATGAAATGAAAGCTACATGACCCATTTGATTTAGTTGATTTCTTGTTCTAACTTGAGAATTTATTTCTCTTATTATATTTTGAGTTGGATGATCTCGTAATATTCTAGGAGGAGATCTTAGTTCATTATTATTTTCAAGGTTTATTTCTTCTATATTTATCAATTCTTCATCATCTTTTATATTTACATTTTTATTAAAATTTTCATCAAAAGATATATGCAAAGTTTCTTCAATTAAGTTTGTTCGTTTATTAAATACTCGATATGCTTTACTTCGTTCAGAATATCCTACGAAAATTCCTTCATCAGCTTTTGAATCGAATTTTCCTAGTTGATCTTTTGTATTTAAAATAAAACATTTTGATCCAAATATTTTAAAATAAGATATATTTGGTTTTTTATTATTGAATAGTTCATAAGAAGTATTTTTAGTTAAAGGTCTAATTGAAATTCTATTTAATACATAACATGCAGTAGCAACGGCTTCTGCCCAAAAATGTTTTGGTAGAGAACACCCATTTAATAATGTTTTTGCGCATTCTTGTAATGTTCTATTCTTTCTTTCTACAACTCCATTTTGTTGGGGAGTTCTAGGAAAAGAAAAATTATGATTAATTCCTTTCTTTTTACAAAACGTTTCAAAAACTTCATTTTCGAATTCGCCTCCATGATCGCTTCGAATATTTTTAATTTTCAAATGTTTAATGTTTTGAATTCTTTTGGCAAATGTTTAAAAATGCTCAAAAGTGTTGCTTTTATTTTTCATAAAAATAGTCCATGTATATCTTGAAAAATCATCAACAATTACAAATACGTATCGATTATGATTAATGAATTGAACTTGTGTTGGTCCGAATAAATCCATATGTAGTATTTCTAATGGTTGTAAAGTTGAAATATTTTTCTTAGATTTAAAAGATGATTTCGTTAATTTTCCTTTTTGACAATCATCACAAAAATTATTTATTTTAAAATTTATTTTGGGTAATCCTCTTACTAATTCACTTTTAGAAAGTTTTCTAATAGTTTTAAAATTTTATGACAAAATCTTTTGTGCCATAACCAAGGATCATTATCTTTAGCAAGTAAACACATACTTGAATTATGATTAATATTCATATTTAAAACATAAATATTTCTATCTCTATTTCCTTCAAAAACAAGATTTTAATTTTGATCAAAAATACTACATTTATTATTCGAGAAAGTTATTTTAAAACCTTTGTCACACAGTTGACTTATGCTAAGTAGATTATGTTTTAAATTTTCAACTAATGAAACATTTGTTATAAAAGGTAAATTTGATGTACCGTAATTGTTCACATCTCCTTTGCCAATGATATAGCCTTTTGAATTGCCTCCGAAGGTAACCGAGCCACCATCAAAGTATGTGATGTTTGTAAGCATATCTTTGTCTCCGGTCATGTGTTTTGAACAACCACCGTCTAATATCCATTTCTTCTTTTTAAGTGGGACCTGAAAATAGATACGAAATTATTGGTACCCACTTTTTAATAGGGTCCTAAGAAGTTAGAGTTTTAGGAAACCAAACCCAATTTGGTTTAGTGTCCTTTTTATAAATATAGTTTTTATTATGATGAACATTATCCATAAATGTTTTAATATATTTATTTCATATTAATACATTGTTAGTTTTTGGTACCCAAATTGTAACTATCTTGTTTTCTACTTTCGTTTTAATAGGTTTCTTTATTAATATTTGTTGTTTTGAATCCATATTCCACTTAAAATGTGTATTTTTCTTTTTAGGAATTTTTGACTCCTTTTTATATCCTAATCCGTGTTTACTTGAAGAGGATTGAGAATTTTCTAAAATCTTAGATAAATTTTCTCTTCCTTTGTTGAAGTTAGAAACATTTTTTTTGATGTTATCTAATCTAGCTTGAAGACTATTATTTTCTAACTCAACTTGTCTAATCTTAGCTTTTAACTCATGATTTTCAGAAACAATTATATCATTCTTTATCTTTTGAGTTTCAATTTCTTGACTTAAAAGTGATAATTGAGTTTCTGAATTTGAATAAGATTCTTGAACTTTTTCAAGTTCTTCTTCAAGAATTTTCTTTTCATCATTTAACATATCTCTTTCAAATTCAGCTTTGTTTTGATTTTCACGAGTTTCTTTGAGTTTCTTTTTAAGAGTTTTTATTGTGTTCAAAAGTTCAGTGTTTACTTCAATTAAATCGTCGAAAGTTAAATTATTTACCTCAGATTCTTGAGCCATGAAGCATACATTTGCCTGTTCATTATCGCTATCACTATCATTTTCGGATGATGATGAATCTGAATCGTCCCATGTTACATAAAATGCCTTCTTTTTGAATTTATCCTTCTTGTTTTTGAAGTTTTTCTGATTTCCCTTCATTTGTTCTTGATAATCTTTTTGCATATGTCCTTTCTTATGACAATTGAAGCATTCTATATTTGAGGATGATGGTTTGTTTAAGAAATTCTTTTTGAATCCGTTTTTGTTTCCTTTTCTATACTTTAGGAATTTCTTGAAATTTTTGGCTATAAATGCTAGATCCTCATCTTCAGACTCTGATTCTTCCTTTTCCGCATGAAAAGCAATATTCTTTCTTTCTTGAGTTTGATCCTTTTTAGCTTGCATATTTACTTCATACGACATAAGATTTCCAATCAATTCTTCTGGTTTCATTGTAGATAAATCATTTGCTTCCTCGATTGCTAGTACTTTTCTCTCCCATTCATCAGTGAGTGAATTTAGAACTTTAGACACAATGTCAAAGTCCGAGTATCTTTCTCCTAGTCCGATTAGAGCATGATGAATGTCTTGAAATCTTGAGTACATGTCATTGATGGATTCATTTTGTCGCATTCTAAAGTTTTGGAATTGATTCTTCAGCATGGATATCTTTGTTTGTTTAACCTTGTTTGTGCCTTCATGTTTGACTTTAAGAGTTTCCCATATCTGATATGCGGTAGTACATATGCTAACACGGTTGAATTCATTTCTATCCAGGGCACAAAAAAGCATATTCATAGCTTTGGCATTTGCACTAGCTTCATTCTTTTGAATTTGTGTCCATGTAGGATAATCGGTTGTGGGTACAATGAACTCTGCTTGAGTAGCATTCTAGGCTTCGAAACTTGTTGCTTGCATATAAATCCTCATCCTTGTAGCCCAATAGTTATAGTTTAATCCATTGAATAGAGGAGGTCTTTAGGTAGATTGTCCTTCCGCAAATGTAGAACTATAGGCAGATGTTGTGCTTGTACTTGCGTTATTTTCCATATTATCAATATGTCTAATAACGGTGTTATGGTTATAGGACGGCCAAGCTCTGATACCAATTGAAAGAGGCTATGCGGTAGGATCGTGTAATATGGAATAATAAAATAGTCTAGGTAGATAAATTAGGTAAATGCAAGGAGACACCAAGACTTTTATACTGGTTCGGACCTCTCGTCCTACGTCCAGTCCCTAAGCTTCACTTAGGAATTTCACTAACTAACACCCTCACTTCACCCGGAGGAATAGGTTTACAACTTACCCGAACAACCGAACGGGATTTCTTGCCTCAACTACCGAAGAGGACTTCAACTCAATTACTAAAATACAATATTCGACTTGTTATGTTCTTGTCCACACTAATTAGTCTAATGTAGTACAATATTCCTATAATCTTATCCTCGAGAGTATGCAATGTGTTTGTGAAGATTTAGGAATGTTAATTGCTATGAATCAAAAGAATGTTATAAACAAAAACAATGATTCAAGCGATAGATTAATGAATGCTTTTAGAGTATCTAGAAAATATGAACAAGAGAATAGTTAGATTAAAGCAAGAGAATTTGGTGAATTAAATGATGTTAGAATCATGTATATATACTTGTAGAAGAGGTGCATATGTTGTCAAAGGTTGCAAACAAGAGATGCTTCCATTTCCATTAATGAATGGTTGCAATTCTTGGGAAGAAGAAGATGTCTTTTCAGAGAAAATTCGCAGGTTTAAATTCAGTCGACTGAGCAGGAGATTCAGTCGACTGAAAATATGAAGAAAAATTTTCAGGAACAATTTCAATCGACTGCACAGGTAATTCAGTCGACTGAAACTGTGCAATTTTGTATATGTGAACAGTTTCAGTCGACTGGCCATGTCTGTTCAGTCGACTGAAGTATAAAAGTATGCACAGTGAACATGTGAATGAAGTTTTTATGAATGTGTTCTAATGTTCATGCAAATCTCTTGAGGATAGATTTTAACGAATAATCTAGACCAATGTGACGACCCAGAATTTTCGAGCATTTAAAATCAGAATATTTAATTGATTTTAAATATTCAACAGAGTAATTTTAACTTGAATTACGAATATCACAATCTATTTGATAATTGAATTATTAAAATTAAATAATTTGAAGTTGGATAAATTGTTAAATCTGGAATTTTAAGCTATTAAAAAGTAATTTGAAGGCTTATAAAATTTATTTTGATAACACTGAAGATAATAGAAGTTGTAAGATTAAAATTAGTAGTGATTTGTTCAGTGTTGAAATTTATATCGTTTAAATTGAATTTAAAAATAAACTTTCGAGGCACAGTCTTGGAATTCGACGAAATCAGTTCCATTGGGTCCGTAATATTGAATTATTATCGGATTTCAAATTTCGTAGTGATCGGAGTTAGTGTGTGAGTGTACGATATATAAACACGATTAATCAAATGAAATTTAATTTAATTAAAATATAAGTCTTCTCTTATACGCCACACCTTTCAATTTTTATTTCGTTCCATCCTTATTGTAACAACCCGCATATTTATCGATTTTATATTTAAATATTTTATTTAAATATTTTATCGTTAGTCGGATTTTTTTGTCCGAAAATGTAACATCCCGTATTTTTAAGCTATTAAATTTGAACATTTAATTCGTTTTAAATGTTTAAGGTGGGTTCTTGATTGATTATGAAATGGGAGAAATCGGATGCAATCAATAAAATAACTATAATTTTTAATTATAGTTATTCCATTCGATTTTGAATAATGAAGAATAATAATTAAATATTCAAGATCTGAAATAAGTGGTGAATTTGGATGTGAATAATTATATAAATGGTTTTCCAATGTATTTTTAAGTTCAATTGGACATAATCTATATTACTGGATTTTTGGATGAATTTAAAAGTTAATAAGTTATTAATTGGAATTTTATATTGATTTAGGAATGAATTTAATATTATTAAATATTGCAATTAATTCGATTTAAGTCCAGAATGAGCCAGAATGATTTCTAATGTGATTATAAATTCAATATGAATTATTGTTAAGTTAATAAAATTTTAAAAGTGGAGATTTGGAGTGATTTCGATAATTTCGAAAATCGCTTAATTAAATAGACGAGTTAAAATAGCCTTCCGGGGCACAGTCTCGGAATTCGACGAAACCAGTTTCATTGGATCCGTAATAGTTAGTTATTATCGGATTTCAATTTTCGTAGCAATCGGAGTTGTCGTTTGACCCCGGCAGCTCGAAACGTGTCGAAATCGTTTTAATCGATTTAATTTCAAATTGAACGTTTAATTCCGTAACTCGTGCATACGACCGAATTAGCTTACGAAACCTATTCCATTGTGTCCAGAACGCCGAAAAACCCTAGGGTAGCCTGTCAGAACGCGAGAATTAGAGTTCGTTTGCATCAATTGTTAAATTAGGAAATTATATTAATAAAATAATATTAAAAACCATTATATATATTAACTTTTCTCTAAACCCTAGCCTTTATGTTCAGGCCGCCGCTTGAGGCATTTGAATGGCCGAAATCGATTTCGCTTCTTCCTCCCAAATCTCCAAATCCATTCAACGATTTCGAAAATTTCCTACTGCATAGTCGTAGAGCTCGTCGAACTCTTCGAAATGGACGGTCGGGATCGGATTTGCTACACTACAGCGTGATAGGGGGTTCTCGCTTTGCGTTAGGTGGCGAACGGGAGACTCTTACCCCTACATGCCCCCGGGGATAGTATAAGGTCTTGCGGGGTTGGTTGCGACTCGAGAGGGTGGCCGTAAAAGCAAATTCGAGGTATCACTGTGAGCCACAGCGGGGCTGGGATGGTTGAAAAGCCTACCGGTCGTGAGCCGTTGCTGATGGTTGAAAAGCCTAGGTCGTCACACTTGGTATCAGAGCTTAGGTTGGCGACAACCTAGGCTTTGGTGGGATAATTACTCATTTAATAGAGTCAATAGTACTCTATAATAAGTTGAGTATAATAATAAATATGAGAGCGTACTTGTTAGTGTTTATAAAATTGTTTTTATACTGTGTTGACTTATCGGTTGAGTGTTTATGAATTCTGGTCGGTGCGGGAAGTACAACCGTATCGATAGGGGTTTCTAAACTCTTAAACAAGATAAACCGACATAGTATTGTTTTAAAGTGGATAAATGAAATAATTTTACCCAAAATTATATTTTGATATAAAGAGAATAATTTTTGGAAATTATATATATTTGACTGTTTGGTTGCCAAATTTTGAAAATCAAATAAGAATCTTGAATTTGACCAAATTTGAAATGATAAGTGAATAAGATTATAAAATTGAAATGGTTATAACCAAATAGAATTAATTAAATATGTTGCAAATAAGAAGTGAAATTAAAATTTGAATTTAAACCAGAATTTTAACCCGGAAGTTTTGAAAAGGATTTTTTAATAGATTGAAAATAAAAATTTGGAAATTTAAAATCCTGGGAAGTTTTGAAATGTTTTCCAATGTATTGAAGACAATAATGGAGTATTGTTTTGGGTAATATTTTTGAATGGAAACTGTTTGAAATGAAATTGGGAAAGTTAAGAAGCATTGAACTCACTGTGGTCGCTGGAAAATAATCCTGATGATGCTGGCCACATCATTAGAATTCATTTTCGAGTTTCTAAAGTGATGGATTGCTTCCCTAGTAATTGGTTATGGTATTGTTTGGATTTGTTGGGGATAACAGTTGTTTTGGATATTTCAAAAATGGAAATTTGTTTGGGATATGAACAAATTGTTTTGGGTACAAACAAATTGGTTTGGAAAACATGGAAATTTGATTTGATATACCAAATGGGTATATATATTTGATATATTTCAAAATGGTTTTGAGATAAAACCGGGTAAATTGAATTCTGGGAAAGTTCTAATTAAATAATGAGTAAAGTTGAAATGAATCAACTATTGAATTTGTTAAGTGGAGCTAATGCTAATAAGAAGGAAATGAGAAATTTTAATCATGGAATTAAAATTTAATTTGAGTAATTGAAAGAGAATAAAATGTATTGAAGTAAATGAAGGGTATTGAAGTGAATGGAAATTTAAATTTAACTTGGACAAGTTAAATATATTGGACCCAGAATTAAATGGATTTGGGTTTAAATCAAAAGTAAGTTGATTTGAAAATTTGGGTTGTTGTGTAATAGATTGTACCCACAAGCTATTAAGTAATATACTTATAATCTGAAATTATGAAATTTAGAATTTGTAAAAGATTTGGGTAAAAAAAAAAAAAAAAGATCTATATCTTTATGAATTCAGGGGTATATATTTATAAAAGTTGAAATTGTGATTATAAGTTGTAGATGGATTAAAATGAGCTATATAAGCTGTTAAGTAGATAAGTTGGTGAACTTATATATAGAAATAGAATTATAATCACAAATGAGGGAATAGTGAAATGGTATAGTGGAATTAACTTAATCTCAAATGAATGTGGATTGAGATAAGGTTTGTTGGGTAATGAAATTGAAATTGAATTTCAGTTGTGTAATAAATAATATTGAAAGAAATTTAGATTCTATTTATAGGAGTAAAAAGGAAAGGTAGAAAATTTAAATGTGCCAAATGAAATAATTGGAAAATGGTGATATTATGAATGAATTCAGAGTAAATTAAGAAAGTGGAGTGAAAAATAATATGGATTATGTTATTGACTGAATTAAATTACAAATTAACTGGGATTTGTATTGTAATGGAGAATTTTGATAGTTTAGTCAAGTTTGGAAAGTAAATAGAAATCCTGATTTGAATTGGGATTCAATTATGGAAATGAATATTGGAGGTGTGAATGAATAATGGAATTTGAATATATTTATGATGATTTGGATTGTAAATAAAATTCAAATGAGTAAAATAATTTAAATGGCCTCTTTGTAAATAAAATAAGTTTAATATGAATTGGATAACTAAACAAAGAGCATTAAATTTGTATATGAATGGAAATTTGATTTGAATGAGAATCAAATGAAATAAAATTTGATTTATAAGGAAATAATGAGAATATTGTTAAAGAACTTAAGCAAATTGAAAGAAAAACAAAATGGTTGAGAATGAGCCTTATTAAGTAATGTTGAATGAAATTTGTTAGATAATAATTGCAAGAAATGATATTAATAAGTTATTGTGATAAATTAAGGATGTATGGGTTGTAAATAATCCAGGAGGGAGAGATATTAATATAAACTTGGATTGGTTAATGAAACTAATATAAATCCAAGTTGGAATTAATTTTAAAGGGTTATAAGCTTAAGTGGCAATTGTTTTGCTTGAATGACTTGAATATTTGAATGTATTTAGAATTGAGTTGTTTAAACAACTAAATTGGTTTTGGATAAATTAGAATTTGATTAAGTGAAGTCAAATTAAAATGAAACTAAATTTGGTATGCAAGAAAGAATTGAGATATTATGCAATTGAATTGATGTTTGAATAAATTGATATGGATTAGGATCCAATTCAAAGAGTTGGTAAATGAATGCAAGTAAATTGGTTTCAAGTTGCAAATGGAATTGAGTTGGAATCAATTGGGATGAATTAACATTTTAATAAGCAATGTTTGCATATATATGGAAATAAATCATGAAAGAATTGCAAATGTTTCAAGTTTAAATAAAATTTGATTTAAAATCAAATTTGGGAATGTAAGTTAAAATAAAATTTGATTACAAATCAAATTGGAAGGGTAAGTAAAAAAAAAAAAAAAAAAAAAAAAAAAAAAAAAGTGTGAACAAGGCATATGTTAATTATTTTGAAATAGAAATAAATTGGTTATAAGAAATATGAATGGTGTATAGAAAGCTTGAATGTAAATCATTCAAGTGAAGTAAAATGAGGTTAGTTGGAGGAAACTAAAATGTGCGAAATTTTAATATAGGAATGTGAGTGCTTCAAATTGGAAATAAGGATTTGTTTGAAAATCAAATTAAATAATGTTGCATATAAATGAATTAAAGCACCTATTCATAATATTGAAGTGAATATGAATGAGTTGTCTTAGTGTATTCAACACTGAACTTGGTTTTGAATTAATTGGAATGCATTGAAATGTTATTAAGTAATTTTGCATAAGAATGAAGATGCTTCTACCCTGAAGATAAAGGTGGTTTGTAAATCAATTAGGAATTGTATTGAAATAGATTGCTATTAGTGAAGCATATGTTAATCCTATTGAGATAAATATGAATTGTATATGGTTGATTTGAGTATAAATCATTCAAGTGAAAGTAAATAATGTTGGACTTGAATAGATAATTGGAAAGATGATTTAAAATCTTGAATTGTTGGTAAAGGATGGTTAATATTAGTAAATTTTGAAATTTGCTTGGTTTGGATTATGCCATAGATATGTTGGATTGCTTTTATATTGGAAAATGTTGATTAAAATGCACAGATCTTGTAACTAATGAGTATGTTGAGTAAGTGCAGGAATGCGAGGCGCTCGAGAGGGTTTGAAGCGCGTATATGCATTATATATTAGCTACTTGCTATTAATTTTGCTAAAAGGTACGCCTACGCTAATAAAATTGGAAAAGATATATATCTTGTGTTATATTTTGGTTTCCGGCCGTGTGGGCCGATGTATATATATTTGTGTATCCTGCGATATCGCAGAAGCTCCTCCGTACAGGGGAGACTCTGCCAAAATTTTCCGAAAATTTTGGGAGTTAGAAAATTTTTGGGTTTTGGGAAAAGTTAAGTAACTTATGGAGTTATAAGTTAAAATTAAAGCTTTAGAATTAATAAAGCAAATAGGTTTGGGAATTGAACAAAAAGGATTTTGTGAAGTGTATATAAGCTTTTAACTAAGCTAATGGGATAAGTAAATGGGTTTAAGTGTATGTTCTACCTTATACAAATTTCGGGGACGAAATTTTTATAAGGGGTGAGGAATGTAACATCCCGTATTTTTAAGCTATTAAATTTGAACATTTAATTCGTTTTAAATGTTTAAGGTGGGTTCTTGATTGATTATGAAATGGGAGAAATCGGATGCAATCAATAAAATAACTATAATTTTTAATTATAGTGATTCCATTCGATTTTGAATAATGAAGAATAATAATTAAATATTCAAGATCTGAAATAAGTGGTGAATTTGGATGTGAATAATTATATAAATGGTTTTCCAATGTATTTTTAAGTTCAATTGGACATAATCTATATTACTGGATTTTTGGATGAATTTAAAAGTTAATAAGTTATTAATTGGAATTTTATATTGATTTAGGAATGAATTTAATATTATTAAATATTGCAATTAATTCGATTTAAGTCCAGAATGAGCCAGAATGATTTCTAATGTGATTATAAATTCAATATGAATTATTGTTAAGTTAATAAAATTTTAAAAGTGGAGATTTGGAGTGATTTCGATAATTTCGAAAATCGCTTAATTAAATAGACGAGTTAAAATAGCCTTCCGGGGCACAGTCTCGGAATTCGACGAAACCAGTTTCATTGGATCCGTAATAGTTAGTTATTATCGGATTTCAATTTTCGTAGCAATCGGAGATGTCGTTTGACCCCGGCAGCTCGAAACGTGTCGAAATCGTTTTAATCGATTTAATTTCAAAGTGAACGTTTAATTCCGTAACTCGTGCATACGACCGAATTAGCTTACGAAACCTATTTCATTGTGTCCAGAACGCCGAAAAACCCTAGGGTAGCCTGTCAGAACGCGAGAATTAGAGTTCGTTTGCATCAATTGTTAAATTAGGAAATTATATTAATAAAATAATATTAAAAACCATTATATATATTAACTTTTCTCTAAACCCTAGCCTTTATGTTCAGGCCGCCGCTTGAGGCATTTGAATGGCCGAAATCGATTTCGCTTCTTCCTCCCAAATCTCCAAATCCATTCAACGATTTCGAAAATTTCCTACTGCATAGTCGTAGAGCTCGTCGAACTCTTCGAAATGGACGGTCGGGATCGGATTTGCTACACTACAGCGTGATAGGGGGTTCTCGCTTTGCGTTAGGTGGCGAACGGGAGACTCTTACCCCTACATGCCCCCGGGGATAGTATAAGGTCTTGCGGGGTTGGTTGCGACTCGAGAGGGTGGCCGTAAAAGCAAATTCGAGGTATCACTGTGAGCCACAGCGGGGCTGGGATGGTTGAAAAGCCTACCGGTCGTGAGCCGTTGCTGATGGTTGAAAAGCCTAGGTCGTCACACTATTCTCTTTATATCAAAATATAATTTTGGATAAAATTATTTCATTTATCCACTTTAAAACAATACTATGTCGGTTTATCTTGTTTAAGAGTTTAGAAACCCCTATCGATACGGTTGTACTTCCCGCACCGACCAGAATTCATAAACACTCAACCGATAAGTCAACACAGTATAAAAACAATTTTATAAACACTAACTATTACGGATCCAATGAAACTGGTTTCGCCGAATTCCGAGACTGTGCCCCGGAAGGCTATTTTAACTCGTCTATTTAATTAAGCGATTTTCGAAATTATCGAAATCACTCCAAATCTCCACTTTTAAAATTTTATTAACTTAACAATAATTCATATTGAATTTATAATCACATTAGAAATCATTCTGGCTCATTCTGGACTTAAATCGAATTAATTGCAATATTTAATAATATTAAATTCATTCCTAAATCAATATAAAATTCCAATTAATAACTTATTAACTTTTAAATTCATCCAAAAATCCAGTAATATAGATTATGTCCAATTGAACTTAAAAATACATTGGAAAACCATTTATATAATTATTCACATCCAAATTCACCACTTATTTCAGATCTTGAATATTTAATTATTATTCTTCATTATTCAAAATCGAATGGAATCACTATAATTAAAAATTATAGTTATTTTATTGATTGCATCCGATTTCTCCCATTTCATAATCAATCAAGAACCCACCTTAAACATTTAAAACTTATTAAATGTTCAAATTTAATAGCTTAAAAATACGGGATGTTACAGAAAAACTACTTTTTGCATACGATCGAATTAGGACTCGAGACCACCTCCATTGAGTTCAAAATGCCGTTTGCGACCTTTTTGAGTATAAGCTTCGATATGTTTGGAGAAAGTTGAATTTTGCTACTTTTTGCTTTGGGCTTTGGTTTGGGCTGAACCTACTTACTAACTCAGTCCCAATCCCCCTCTCCTCTTCATTACTTCATTCTAACTCCTCAAACTCAAGCTCCAACTGAAAATGGTGGAGAGGAAAAAGAATTAAAACTCCAAGCCCTAACTTTCTTGCAAATCAAATTCCTTGCTCCAAACTCAAGAAGAACCCTTTGGTAAGCATCTCCTTCACCTTCTCCAACTCTTTCTCCATTCAATTTCAGAAATTTCCTAAACCTAATTTAGGGAATGTTTCTCTTTTAAGCTTAGATTCAAGCTTGTTGAGTTGGAATTGAAGAGTGCTTGTTCTTGCCATTGCTTTCAAGCTTCATCTTCATAAATTTAGTTTAAAGGTGAGATTTTTATCTCACATCTATGACTATAATTATCTTTGGTTATTGGGTATGAATTCCTAACACTTCTTCATGTGCATTTGCTCTTGATTTGGATTGGTTTTGTGAATATTCCAATTTTTGGGTTTTTAAGTCAAATTTGTGTAAAATCCTTTTATGGATGTTTGATCATGCTTTTGGTGATGCATCGAGGAGCATATAGGGCCGGGTTGCCGATTGGCATAAACCCTTAGAGCCAATGTTCGTCTGATTGCATTTTGGAAGAGTTTGCTCTTCATTTGAATAAGGCTGAAAAACAGCCCAGGCATGATTCAGTCGACTGAAATCTCTGTTCAGTCGACTGAACCTGAAACCCGAGAGTTTCCAGGCATGATTCAGTCGACTGAAAACTTCTGCACAGTCGACTGAAACTGGAAACAGAAAGTTTCCTGAACCTGGAAAATTTCCATGTACAGGGTCAGTCGACTGAAATTCTCTGTTCAGTCGACTGAACCTGCTGTTTGAGTCCAATTTGCCTTTTTGGATTGAAATTCCAATATAAATCGATTTGTGATAATCCTATTTTTTTGTTATCATCTATTATGACTTTGATGACTCTTTTTAGGGATTTTTGAATATCCATTTCGATGGATCCTTTATCGATTTCGTTGGATTTTATTCACGTCTTCGTATGTGAATTTTTGTGATTGATTGTTCTTACAATCTTCTTCGTGATTTGTCACTTTAAAAATATAAAGGTTTTCTATACTAGTAGTAAATATCAAAACTCTTTCCTCAAACGATTTCAATACTATTTTAATACCAAATTCGTTTATAAAACCGTTTTCCAATCTATTAGTATATACAAACCTTTACCTCACTCGTATGAGAAATCTAATTAAACGGCTTAGTAAAACAAGTGGTATGAAACGCTTGCGTTTACTTTGTCGGTTAATTCTTGGACTTGTTCGATTGAACCTCTTGTGACAATTTTCTAGTGGAGATTTACAGTTTGTTCGTAAATATTTAAGTTAAGCTAGTGGTTATGGGACATGAAGCTAAGCTCATATATTTACTAGCTTAGTGTAATCGACACTTCTCTTTGATCATGACGATCATTTTAGGTTCTAGACTAGCATCATGCTATGTCTTTGTGATTTGGTTCATCGGACGTCCCGCTGTACGACGTCGTTGTTCCCTTTGATTGTGATTTGGTTCATCGGATGTCCCGCTGTACGACGTCGTTGATCCTTTCCTTGTGATTTCTGGATTTCGTGTGTTGATTTCTGGAATTTGTGTTTCACCAACTTTTACGATGGGTATTGATATATATGTCATTTATTGTGGCTTGGTGAATGAAATTAGGAGTATGACATTCCTTTTTATCTTGAGTAGATTATTGTGATATTGATTAATCTCTTGATGATTTTCAATTACTTATTTATCACAGCTTGGCATTGTGATTATTATGTGTTTAGTCATATCTCCTATCCTATATCATGTTATCCGATATTTATAATTAGACTGATCCGTTTATTATTTTCTTATAAATAATACTCGGGTCAGACCGAGATGTTACAGGTGCTTCTGCTTGACTTCTCATCTGGGATTAACTCCTTGACTTTTAGGTTAACTACTTAGATTAGTAGTTATTTTGTTGTATACATTTGAGATATAGACTCCTTAATGTATACTTATTCTTTTGTGTAGTTCGTGTAACTATTCTTTTGTGATGTTGTGGATCTTTTCAGACCACTACTCTGATGTACACTTTTATGTGTAGTATTCATATCTTATTCCGCCTTTGTGATATGAATTGTCTATGACTGATTTGTGTTATGTTTATTTCTATATTTGTTTCCAAAGGATTTATATAGCCACCGTGTAGTAGCTTTGAGTTTGTGTTGGTATGTCGGATTTCCTCTTAAAATAGAATGCATGTTATATTATCTGACATATCGGTGCTCGCGCAAAGAAATTACACGGATGGTCGCTCCTCAACAGCCTTATTCTCCATGCTAGTCGACAGCATTCACCGTAATGTTCTTGGCTAGCGTGGGTATAGAGGTGGGGCGTCACAGCTTGGTATCAGAGCCAAACTTCGGAACAATGTAGAATAATTTAGCAAGGATCATGTCCTAAGTCCATCTTAGGAGTTGTGCTTTAGGATTTTATTCGGGTCTTCGTACCGTTCTATCCTATTTTCTTTTATGATTCCTTGTTTTATCTATCAAGATTGCTTGATATTCATTTTGAGAATAACTTTTTCCTCTTCTTTCTTTCTTTCTTAAAGAAGAGAAATGGTTAGACCTGGCCGTTCCAGCGCCGGTCAATCTAGTGCTACTCCCCAGGATGGAGTATTTATGTCTGCTCAGCAGCTTCTAGATCTTATTAAGAACGCTCAAGCAGCCGGACCCAATCCAGAGCCTACTCATCCTAGATCCGGTTTTGCACGCTTGTGTAGAGAGTACACCGATTTGGGTGGAGGGCCATTCAGGGGATCCGAGAGTGTTATTGAAATTCAAGCTTGGCTCAAATCATGCGATCGCATCTTTTCTCGCATGAATCTTATTGACCTTCATCGAGTCCAAGTAGCTTCTAGCATGCTCCAAGAAAGAGCATTGGATTGGTATGAGCTTTTAATTTCTGAAATCGTTGAGGCGGATCTTACTTGGGAGCAATTCCGGGAAAGATTCGAATTGAAATTTGTGCCGGAGGCTGAAAAAGTAACCTTAGCCCGGCGTTTCATAGACCTTGTTCAAGGTGAATCTTCTGTGACAGACTATGTCGCATCCTTCGAATCTCTGTCCAAATACGGGGTTGAGTACATTAATACCCCATTGAAGAAAAATCAGAGATTTGTCTATGGCTTGAATAAGAATCTTAAGAAGCCATTACTCCTGAAACTTGAGGTTTCATTTGATCAGCTTATTGATATCGCTCTTCGTCTTGAAGAGGCCGATAATGAAGGTGATGTTGAAGTTGTGCGTGCCCAACAGAACTTCGACAATAACTTGAAGAGGCCTATCAAATTCAAAGGCCCCGATTCTTATAAGAAAGGAAAGCAACAAACTCAGGTAGCAAATGTTCCTACCTCTAGTCGTGGACGATGCTACAATTGTGGTTCCACAGACCACCATGTAAGGGAGTGCCCGAAACCCCTCTTTTGCCGTTATTGCAAAGGTTCGGGTCATCTTTTATCTTCGTGTCCTAAGCTTCCAAGCAAGTGAGAAGGAAAGCTGCAACTTTTGGTCAAGGTATTACTCATTTAATCCTTGGTTACATTTATTTTGTGATCTTCTTATTTGAGTTCTTTTTGATATGGGTTTCATCTCATTATTTTTATATCAAAAGAACTTGTCGATTCTTTTTCTTTGAATATTTTGGGCTTATTGACTTCATTGAGAATTGCGAATCTGGATGGTAGATCCGCAACACTCAATTTGCTTTTGTTTAGATGTCGAAATTGTTTTATGTGACTTTTCTTTCCGAGCCAATATTTTTGCTTTGGCTTCGGAATTGACCTTTCTGCAAGGATTGGCTTAATCATTGTGAAGCCCATATCCTATTTTTTCGAGTGGACTATTCATCTTCGACATTTTCAATCTGTTAAGTAGATTTCTATTTTTCCTTTATGATTTTGATTCCAACTTGATGGCATCATTTTATTCCTTAAGCCCACTTATAAGGAAAGTGTTATTTCTCTCATTCATGTAGTTTGAGAAATTTTCCGGTATTTTTGAGTTTGTCTTAGGATTATCCCCTAAGAAATCTTTTGTGGGGTGTTAAGGTCTTTTCAGTTTGACTTTACCACCGGTTTTCGTTTGCTACGAGTTGCGGAAATCCATTTACCGCATTCCGCACTCGTCATGATTCTTATGAATGACTTATTTTGTCATTCAATTTGTCCAACTTATTTCATCCATTTTATAAATCGAATATTCTATGAATATTTCGATGAGACCATTCTTGTATTTATTGATTTTGGATGAAAATAGTAATTTAAGATTTTGCAAATCTTTTTCATAAGATTTAATCATAAGTGCAATTTGATTTTGTTCTTGAAACGAACAAAGAATATTCTTAAAACTTTTTAAGAGATTTATTTATCCTATAAAAGATGATTTTGTGATTGTATTGCCCGTTGAGTGCTTTAAGAATTTTAGTCGATGCGCTTGATCAACGTTATCGATAGGAATTTCCTAAACGCTTTGATGTGACAATCAGACACGATATATTGACTTGTAAAAATGTAAATTTTTCTAGAAAGATTATTACATAATGATAGATGTAATTTTGAAAGTTTTAACTTTTCAGGAAAGAAGATTATTTAAAAGAAGTCCTTTCTTTTCGATATTCTTATTCTTTCTTGTGATTCCTGAAGGGGAACCAAGACTTTGCTATTTGTACCGATACTAGTCGTATTGGTTTGGAATGCCATTCTCTTGCAAAGGAGAACGTGATATCGCTTGTGCTTCTAAATCATTATAGCTTATCGAGACTAGATATGCCACTCATGATCTAGTGTTCGAGGCTATTGTTTTTGCTTTTGGAATTTGACATCATCATCTTTGGGGAAGAAATTTGTTCTCCATCTCGATCATAAATCTTTGGAATATTTATGTTCTCTTAAGGAACTGCTTGTTGACTCGAGTTCCTAGCATCTTATGATCTTGATATTCTTTTATTCCCGAAAAGGGAAATCGTGTTGCCAATGTGCTTTGTCGTAGGCAACAAGTGGTTGATTTTTTGATGTTGTCTGAATGGAATTATTTTTCTATCAAGTTCATCGGACGTTTTGGTATACTTCGTTTTATTGAGCTTTATCTCATTCCTTTTAAGGACTAGCGTCCGATGTCCTTTTATTGTGTTCGGTTCATTGGACGTACCGTTTTTGTACTGCGTCAGTGTTCCGAATTGATTGGGATTTGATCCATCGGATGTACCGTTGTACTACATCGATGTCTTTGCTTTTGATTCATCGGATGTACCGTTTGTACTACATCGATGTCTTTGCTATTTGATTCATCGGATGTACCATTGTACTACATCGATGTCTTTGCTTTTGATTCATCGGATGTACCGTTTGTACTACATCGATGTCTTTGCTTTTGATTCATCGGATGTACCGTTGTACTACATCGATGTCTTTGCTTTTTATTCATCGGATGTACCGTTTGTACTACATCGATGTCTTTGCTATTTGATTCATCGGATGTACCGTTGTACTACATCGATGTCTTTGCTTTTGATTCATCGGATGTACCGTTTGTACTACATCGATGTCTTTGCTATTTGATTCATCGGATGTACCGTTGTACTACATCGATGTCTTTGCTTTTGATTCATCGGATGTACCGTTGTACTACATCGATGTCTTTTCTTTTGATTCATCTGATGTACCGTTGTACTACATCGATGTCTTTGCTTTTGATTCATCGGATGTACCGTTTGTACTACATCGATGTCTTTGCTATTTGATTCATCGGATGTACCATTGTACTACATCGATGTCTTTTCTTTTGATTCATCGGATGTACCGTTGTACTACATCGATGTCTTTGCTTTTGATTCATCGGATGTACCGTTTGTACCACATCGATGTCTTTGCTATTTGATTCATCGGATGTACCGTTTGTACTACATCGATGTCTTTGCTATTTGATTCATCGGATGTACCGTTGTACTACATCGATGTCTTTGCTTTTGATTCATCGGATGTACCGTTTGTACTACATCGATGTCTTTGCTTTTGATTCATCGGATGTGCCGTTGTACTACATCAATGTCTTTGCTTTTGATTCATCGGATGTACCGTTTGTACTACATCGATGTCTTTGCTATTTGATTCATCGGATGTACCGTTGTACTACATCGATGTCTTTGCTATTTGATTCATCGGATGTCCCGTTGTACTACATCGATGTCTTTGCTTTTGATTCATCGGATGTACCGTTGTACTACATCGATGTCTTTTCTTTTGATTCATCGGATGTACCGTTGTACTACATCGATGTCTTTGCTTTTGATTCATCGGATGTACCGTTTGTACTACATCGATGTCTTTGCTATTTGATTCATCGGATGTACCGTTGTACTACATCGATGTCTTTTCTTTTGATTCATCGGATGTACCGTTGTACTACATCGATGTCTTTTCTTTTGATTCATCGGATGTACCGTTTGTACTACATCGATGTCTTTGCTATTTGATTCATCGGATGTACCGTTGTACTACATCGATGTCTTTGCTTTTGATTCATCGGATGTACCGTTGTACTACATCGATGTCTTTTCTTTTGATTCATCGGATGTACCGTTGTACTACATCGATGTCTTTGCTTTTGATTCATCGGATGTACCGTTTGTACTACATCGATGTTTTTGCTATTTGATTCATCGGATGTACCGTTGTACTACATCGATGTCTTTTCTTTTGATTCATCGGATGTACCGTTGTACTACATCGATGTCTTTGCTTTTGATTCATCGGATGTACCGTTTGTACTACATCGATGTCTTTGCTATTTGATTCATCGGATGTACCGTTGTACTACATCGATGTCTTTGCTTTTGATTCATCGGATGTACCGTTGTACTACATCGATGTCTTTTCTTTTGATTCATCGGATGTACCATTTGTACTACATCGATGTCTTTGCTTGGGTTCATTGGGTGTACCGTTTTTGTACTACGCTGATGTCCCAAATTGTTTGAGTTTCTAGTTTTTCGGGCGTACCATTTTGGTACTACGCCGTTGCACCGGCTCAATTTTCTGCTATTCTTGACGTTTCCCCACGTCTTTTATCTACGGGAATGCCTTAGGGATTCCGGTTTTCATTCTTGAGCCTGGTGTTATTGTGGAAATTGAAGTTTCACTAGATTTCCTGCTAACTCTTTTGTGCACTTTAGGGTGAACTTCCTATTTCAAAATTTTCTTTTGTGTTAATATGCTTCTATGGTTGTTACTTCATGTATTTCCTTCTTACTTATTGCGAGGACGCAATTTCTTTAAGGAGGGGAGTCTGTAACAACCCGCATATTTATCGATTTTATATTTAAATATTTTATTTAAATATTTTATCGTTAGTCGGATTTTTTTGTCCGAAAAGCTACTTTTTGCATACGGTCGAATTAGGACTCGAGACCACCTCCATTGAGTTCAAAATGCCGTTTGCGACCTTTTTGAGTATAAGCTTCGATATGTTTGGAGAAAGTTGAATTTTGCTACTTTTTGCTTTGGGCTTTGGTTTGGGCTGAACCTACTTACTAACTCAGTCCCAATCCCCCTCTCCTCTTCATTACTTCATTCTAACTCCTCAAACTCAAGCTCCAACTGAAAATGGTGGAGAGGAAAAAGAATTAAAACTCCAAGCCCTAACTTTCTTGCAAATCAAATTCCTTGCTCCAAACTCAAGAAGAACCCTTTGGTAAGCATCTCCTTCACCTTCTCCAACTCTTTCTCCATTCAATTTCAGAAATTTCCTAAACCTAATTTAGGGAATGTTTCTCTTTTAAGCTTAGATTCAAGCTTGTTGAGTTGGAATTGAAGAGTGCTTGTTCTTGCCATTGCTTTCAAGCTTCATCTTCATAAATTTAGTTTAAAGGTGAGATTTTTATCTCACATCTATGACTATAATTATCTTTGGTTATTGGGTATGAATTCCTAACACTTCTTCATGTGCATTTGCTCTTGATTTGGATTGGTTTTGTGAATATTCCAATTTTTGGGTTTTTAAGTCAAATTTGTGTAAAATCCTTTTATGGATGTTTGATCATGCTTTTGGTGATGCATCGAGGAGCATATAGGGCCGGGTTGCCGATTGGCATAAACCCTTAGAGCCAATGTTCGTCTGATTGCATTTTGGAAGAGTTTGCTCTTCATTTGAATAAGGCTGAAAAACAGCCCAGGCATGATTCAGTCGACTGAAATCTCTGTTCAGTCGACTGAACCTGAAACCCGAGAGTTTCCAGGCATGATTCAGTCGACTGAAAACTTCTGCACAGTCGACTGAAACTGGAAACAGAAAGTTTCCTGAACCTGGAAAATTTCCATGTACAGGGTCAGTCGACTGAAATTCTCTGTTCAGTCGACTGAACCTGCTGTTTGAGTCCAATTTGCCTTTTTGGATTGAAATTCCAATATAAATCGATTTGTGATAATCCTATTTTTTTGTTATCATCTATTATGACTTTGATGACTCTTTTTAGGGATTTTTGAATATCCATTTCGATGGATCCTTTATCGATTTCGTTGGATTTTATTCACGTCTTCGTATGTGAATTTTTGTGATTGATTGTTCTTACAATCTTCTTCGTGATTTGTCACTTTAAAAATATAAAGGTTTTCTATACTAGTAGTAAATATCAAAACTCTTTCCTCAAACGATTTCAATACTATTTTAATACCAAATTCGTTTATAAAACCGTTTTCCAATCTATGAGTATATACAAACCTTTACCTCACTCGTATGAGAAATCTAATTAAACGGCTTAGTAAAACAAGTGGTATGAAACGCTTGCGTTTACTTTGTCGGTTAATTCTTGGACTTGTTCGATTGAACCTCTTGTGACAATTTTCTAGTGGAGATTTACAGTTTGTTCGTAAATATTTAAGTTAAGCTAGTGGTTATGGGACATGAAGCTAAGCTCATATATTTACTAGCTTAGTGTAATCGACACTTCTCTTTGATCATGACGATCATTTTAGGTTCTAGACTAGCATCGTGCTATGTCTTTGTGATTTGGTTCATCGGACGTCCCGCTGTACGACGTCGTTGTTCCCTTTGATTGTGATTTGGTTCATCGGATGTCCCGCTGTACGACGTCGTTGATCCTTTCCTTGTGATTTCTGGATTTCGTGTGTTGATTTCTGGAATTTGTGTTTCACCAACTTTTACGATGGGCATTGATATATATGTCATTTATTGTGGCTTGGTGAATGAAATTAGGAGTATGACATTCCTTTTTATCTTGAGTAGATTATTGTGATATTGATTAATCTCTTGATGATTTTCAATTACTTATTTATCACAGCTTGGCATTGTGATTATTATGTGTTTAGTCATATCTCCTATCCTATATCATGTTATCCGATATTTATAATTAGACTGATCCGTTTATTATTTTCTTATAAATAATACTCGGGTCAGACCGAGATGTTACAGGTGCTTCTGCTTGACTTCTCATCCGGGATTAACTCCTTGACTTTTGGGTTAACTACTTAGATTAGTAGTTATTTTGTTGTATACATTTGAGATATAGACTCCTTAATGTATACTTATTCTTTTGTGTAGTTCGTGTAACTATTCTTTTGTGATGTTGTGGATCTTTTCAGACCACTACTCTAATGTACACTTTTATGTGTAGTATTCATATCTTATTCCGCCTTTGTGATATGAATTGTCTGTGACTGATTTGTGTTATGTTTATTTCTATATTTGTTTCCGAAGGATTTATATAGCCACCGTGTAGTAGCTTTGAGTTTGTGTTGGTATGTCGGATTTCCTCTTAAAATAGAATGCATGTTATATTATCTTACATATCGGTGCTCGCGCAAAGAAATTACACGGATGGTCGCTCCTCAACAGCCTTATTCTCCATGCTAGTCGACAGCATTCACCGTAATGTTCTTGGCTAGCGTGGGTATAGAGGTGGGGCGTCACACTTATCTTCTATTGTACACTTCTTGTTCCTTCTAAAATTTGCCTGTTCATTTTTCTTTCATTCAATTCAATTTCCAGTTCTTATCAATGAAAAGAAATTAAAATGGCTGAGCTTCCTCTGAAAGAAATCGAGCCATACTCTTTCCACTCTTCCATTTCACGAATTCGAAATGAAAGAAAAAAAACCGTTCCCCCTTTTCCCCTTTCCTTTATAGGAATTCAATGCGTTAAAAAAAAATCGAACGAAATTCTCAGATTTAAGTCGAAATCAAACGCCTAGCCTCCTTCGTCCTTGAAGTGGTTCGAGTATTTCTGCTTCATCACCTCAACGCGATTTAGGCTCGCATTGGTTTTGGAAGCTTGCAAGGGCTAGGGTTAGTACAAGGTCGGCAGCGAGCAAGTGAGGCGAGGGTGGGTCACGATGTAGTGGCGACCTTTGGGGATTTTCGTGCTCGCGATTTGGAGGTTACGGGATTTAAGGCTCGCGGTCGATTTTGAAGACGAGTGGGTGGCAATCGCGATGGCGTTGGGTCACGTGGCACAGGGACTTGGAGCGAGGCCGGGAATTGGGCGGTTCGAGTTGGCCGGTGCTCGGTTTATTGGGGTTCGAGCAGTGGAGCAGTGAGGTATTCTCGATCTTCTTCAGTTAAACTTAATTTAGTATATAGAAATCATTCAACTTTTAAGTAATCGGTGTATTTATTTGAGGAATTAGTATATATATATGTTTACAGTAAAGAATGTTTACTGTCCAGTTTTAAAGTTGCAGAGTCTAAATTTATCTTATTAGTTTAAAATGAACGAGTGAAAATTTAATTATTCGTTTACAAAAAAAAAGAAAAAAATAAGTTCAACAAAGTAAATTTATAAGATGGAAATAAATTGTTCGGTTCGTTTCAAATATTAATAAATCGAAAAATTGTTATACAAGGTTTAATACTATGGGAAAACAAGTCAGGGTTGGATCAGATGGCAAAACAAAAGGCAAAGGTGAGTTAATCTCACTCAGTTTAAATTTAAATTTAAATGATTAAATTTAATAATCGATTGTATGGTTGAATTGATTGATGTGATATAGTATGATATTTTGGAATTGGTGTATTATGTTGTGCTGAGATCTGTGGATGCAGGAAAAACAGGTTGGAGGGTCCAACTGGACCCCTCAACTTTTTTTACAATTATTTTACATTCTCTGTTCTGATTGTTTGATATTCTATAATGAATTATGTGGAAGTATTGAATGCTATGGCTTGGTTGATATAATTGGGTATAATGAATTACCGAAATTATAAATTTGATTTTGAAAATGGAAATAAAAGAAGTGAAATTGCAAGTAAAATAATTATAGAATAAATTTAAGAATAATTTGGAAAAGAAATAAAGTGACTTAAAATTCTAATAAATGAATCTTGAGAATGGAAAGGAAAATTTGAATAGACAGAAAGTTAATGAATTTTAAAATGCAGTATTATTAATTAAAAAGAACAAACATTTATTTAGAATTTAAGATTTGGATTATTGAAAGAGTAAAGAAGAAATAAAATAATAATAATAATAATAATAAAGTCCATATCTACTGACTTTGGAAATGAACTGATAGGTAAAAGAATTTATTTTAAATAAAATAAATTGGAAATCAATTTGGAAAATTGTTTTAAGTGATTGATATTTGAAATTCTCCCTGGATAACCAAGTACATTTCAAAGTAAATTTTTAAATATAAGTTAAAAGATTTTGAAGTTGTTTTAAAGAGTATGTTTGTAAAATTTATTATTTCTAATATTTAAAGTCTAGAGCAAGTATTTCCTTTTAATCTATTACAACAGTAATTATTTAAAGAATGATTTGGAATTTTGATTAAAGAAGAAATCCAATGTTTAGTTATAAGGTAACCTTGTTTTAATTATTTCTAGTATTATTTAAAATTAAGTATTAAAGTAATTTTTCTAAATTAAACGATAAATGTATTTTTCAATAAAGCGTTTTAAATTATTTTGAAAATCGAATTTTGTGCTTGGTGATTTCAGTGGAGATAGAAAATATTTGAGAAAGTTTATCCTGAAAAGAATGATGGTTTGAAACTATTTCAAAGGAATTTGAAAGTGAAAATATATCTTGTAAAGATATTTTGAGATGGATAATTAATTGGGAAATTATTTATTAGTTGATGGTTGTTTGTGAATATTAATTGATAGTTAAATAACCGACTATCAATATTGGACAATGCGTTGATCGTTTCGAAGAGACCGCGGTCGAGATTTAATTCTCGAAAACCACTTCGATCCGGTTTGTACGTTTCGTGCGAAAAACGTGTACGGAGTTGAAGATGGAGCAGTGAAGTGCAAGGGCTAGTCGCTACTAATCCTGAGGATATTTCCAAAATGGATGTAGTAGGAATAGTGCCTTCGGTTCCGTTCGAACCTGGGACGGACTTGTATGGATGAATGCTTGCGAAACATCGTTAGGTGGGCGATGGGCATTCTAAGTGAAACGTTCTAAAGGTAACACTTAGCCTCAAGCCTCATCAACCGGGAATGACTGAAAATCAGGGGATATGCAGCAAGGTTAGGTGGGTCATGCCCAAGCAGGACAAGATATTTCCCCTGTCTAGATGTCCCTTTTTATTTCGGCTTAGTGGGTGGTTGGTCGCGCCAACCATGGGGTTTATCTTGTTCGGGACTGTTCAGTAAGGAATGGTTCCGGCCTTGTGTTGCTGGGGATGAAGGAAGTAATCCTCGGTACGGTGATCTAGTCCCCGTACTGTGATAGGTGGTACCCCAGTGCCTAGTCATTGGTGGAAATCCATTCTCCCTACGAGCCTTGTACGAGTTTTGTTTGTATTACCCACTTTTGTGGCTAGTAGCTGGAATTTAATGAATGTAACAATTTTGGCTATTTTATAAGTATTTGTATATAGACCCTATTATAATATCAGAGGATTTCTGTAAAAATTGTTTTAGCTATCGTAAGGTAAAAACCCGACCTGTTTATTTGTGGCGTGGTCTTACGAGATGCTTTTGTTTTCAAAGGATTTTTAAAACTTTAATAATCAATTGGGTGTGATTTTCTCACGCTGGTATTCCAGACTGACTCGGGTATTATTTAACTGTAATGCTCGGGTCAGACCGAGTATTATAGGATACAGGATATGATGCTGTGGAGCTCAGGAGACGAGCTGGATGACGATACGTATTCTCATACTTGTATATATATATATATATTTCCGCTGTGTTGAGTTGTTGTGTACCCATTGTATGTTATTGATGTGAGCTGTGACTGATGTACTCTGATGATGGAATATATGTAAACTGATATATTTGATTTTGAGTAAAGATTATTTATTCTCTATTATATTTTATTCCGCTGCGATGTTTGGATTCTGATGTTGATTTTGTTTTCTCTTCTTCTACCTCTTCTTCTTAAACCCAAATGGTTCGTGTTTATGTGCAACTTGAGTTGATTGTTGTAGAATAGTGTTGACTCAAGGGGTACGGATTTTCGGGCTGTTACACTTGGTATCAGAGCATAGGTTGGTGATAACCTTGGCTTTGGTGGGAATTACTCATTTAAAATAGAGTCTGTAGTACTCTATAATGAGTTTGAGCGTATTAATAGATATGAGCGCGTATTTGTTAGTGAGTATAAATTGTTTTAATATTGTGTTGATTGATTTATTGAGTGGCATACGAACCTTCGTCGACACAGTCTGCGCAACTGTATTGAAAGGGTTTCTAAACACTTGAATAGAACAATCGACACGGTATTGTTTTAAATGTGGGTGAATGAAATAATTTTGCCTAAAATATATTTTGATATAAGAAAAAGTTTTCTTAAACTATTTATCTAATATATGGTTGTTTGGGTGTTAGAAAGAATAGTATTGAATTATTATCATTGTTGAGTGAAAATTTGACTTAAAATTGAAAATACAACCAAAAAGGTTTAAGTAAATAAATTCATTATAAAATGAAATTTATAAATATGAATTGTAAATGTGCATTATAAATTAAAATATAACCAAATAAGAATTTGTATGAGCATAAGCTATGCAAATAAAATTATAGTAAAATTGATTTAAAGCAGGATTTGGAAATTTAAATCCCGGAAATTTGGAAGTGTTTGTCAAAGTATTTGAAGATGAATAATAACACAATTGTTTTGGAGATACTTCCGAAAGGAAAATTGTTTTAAAATGGGTTTTGGAAGTGAAATAGCATTGAAATCACTTGGATTATTGGAAATTAATTCTGATGATGACGGCCGCATCATCAGTATTCATTTTCGAATTTCGAAGTGATGGATTGCTGCCAAATTGTTTTGTTCAGGAAAAGCTGGTTGTTTTGAAAATTTCAAAAGGAAATTTGTTGAAATAAAAGCCAGGATTGGTTTAATTTTTGGGAAGTGTGATTGCGATGTTGGAGATTTCAAAATGTTTTGAAACCAAAAGCCGGTATTTTAAAAATCCTGATAAGATGGGTTATAAGCTTATAAGTTAGGATGATTTTAAATCAGGAATGGAGTATAAACTTTGAAGGTTGGAATTTAAATTTAAAGAGAAAAGTTGAAAATGAAAATTAACTTGGAGTTGGAAATAAAAATTTGGTTGGATCGAAATTATTGAATAAGGTGAAATAATGTCCAGTTGTATTCGAATCAGGTTGGAATCGAATTGAGTTAAATAAATCCGAATTAAAATAAAATTGAATTGGAATAAAAATTCGGCCGAATTATTGAATGGAATTAAATTCTTACCTGGATAAATGAAAAATAAATTGGATAAGACATGAGAATTTAAATAAATAAACCAGAATAACTTATAAGAGAATTAAAAATCCATAGAAATAAAATATGCTTGGACTATAAATAAATAGCAGGCTTGAGTTAAAAATAATGAATGAATATATTCAAGCCTACAATGGGTGTGATTGTATGACATATAAGTTTTGACTTATAAAATTTAAAATGGAATGCAAAGCCCAAAATCAATATTTTGATGAATTGAAAAATGAGAAGAAAATCCAAACATGAATTATAAAGTATATTGAACTTAAGAAATAATGATATTTGAAAAGAAAAAAAAAATTCAAGTGTTGGATTATAAATAAGGGAAGAACTAATTAGATAATAAATTAGTTAATGGAATTGAATTGCGAGTTTATGATGAAGTTTGAAAATAAAACTCAAGTTATAAGTAAATTCGACTTAAATTGTCGATGAAGAAAATATAATTGAAAGTGGCCTTGCAATTAATTAAATGAATTGAGAATGAAATTGAATTGTAAGTTAATAAATTGGATGGGAAATTAAAAGAGAATGGTTTGAATGAAATTTAACTTGAAATGTTACCAAATTAGATATAATTGGAAATGCATTGAATAAAAATGAAATTGGATTAAAATAGTAAGGGTATGAATTGCAAATAAAATCCAAATAAGTAGAAATAAATAGGAAATGGAATTGTAATCAATTGAATGAATTGAATCTGGAAAGTTCAATTTATAATAACCAATCAAATGAAATTGCAGGTTTAAAATGAAATTTAATCGAAATAGAATTGAGTTGAATAGAAAAGAAATTTACTTGAAAAATGAAATGAGCTTAAAAATTTGAATATAATGAAGCAAATTAACTTAAGCTAAACAAATGGAAGAGTTGAATTAATTCAACTTAAAACTAAGTGTAATGATATTGGGTTGGATTTAAATCGAGAGAAAATAAGTTTGAATCGTAATAGGATTTGGTGGGTTATAAATAATATGTAAAAAAAATTGAAAATTCCTAATGGATTGTGTGAAAAAACTAATTATGTTGAATAACTACATGGATAGAATAAATAAGAATTAAAATGAAGTGTGGTTTAAATAAGTTGAGAAATGGTTATGGAATGAAATAGCTTGGATTGTTTCTGAGCTAAATAAAATAGTTTGGAATAAACTAACATGGAATGAAATGTAAATGAAATTTAAATGGAATGTGTCGAGCTAAATAAATGGTCGCGAATGGATTACAATAAAAAGGAAATTTAATTAGTAATAAGGATGCACCTAAGTTGTTAATGGTTTGAATGAACTAGTTTGGTTAATAAAATGAAATGCAAGTGAATGGATTCAAATCTGAAATGTAATAAAAGTGAGAATATATGGATTGTGAATAAATTTAAAAATGGAATAGAATTAAGAGTAAGTTGAGCCGAAATCAATTTAAATTGATTATAAAACTCAAGTGCTTAATTATTCACATAAATATTGTTAAATTGTATAGTAATAAAATTGTCGTTGGACGAACCGAGTATAAATAAATGCTATGAATTGATATGAGTAAAATAAATTGAGTTGGAGAACAACTGGATTAAAAATGAGCTCGGTTTGATTAGAAATGAATTAAATGTAAGAAATTGAGTTTTAAACCATTCACATTGATGAAGTGGTATACGAAGGGATTGAAAACCATTCAAATCAAATGAAAATGGTTATAAATTAATTGGAACAATTGAATTAGCATGGAAACTATATAAATTGCTTACGGAAAAAAAATAAAAAAAAATGTTTGGAATGAGCTTCTTTTAGGATTCATATGTTTTAACTATTGCAACTAAGTGTAATATTGTTAAATTGCATATATATGGCACTTACATGTTTAAATTGAGTAAATACAGGTACATGGATGCCGTGTGGCTGGATTCGGGTTACATTAATTGCAAAGAATATAAGCCGCATTAAAAATGCTAAATAAGGTACGCCTACATAATAAAAATAGGAAATATGAACTGTTTTTGGTTTTTCCGACCGTGTGGGTCGATGTATATATATTCATCTCTTTTGTCAAATTGCAAAAGCTCCTCCGTACAAAGGGGACTCTGCCAAAAATTTTCAGATATTTTGGGAGTTAGAAAATTTTTGAAAATTTTGCTAACAACAAACAAATTCAAATTGGAAACTAAAATAAATTAGTAAAGGAAACCAACTTAAAGTAATGATATGAATTAGTTATTAATAGGAAATAAAGTTTTAAATTTAGAGTTTAAGATGAATTGAACTCATATGTAAATGAGGAATCAACTTGAATAGAATTAGAGAATTAGATATAAACTAAGATGGTAAGATGAAAAGAAATATAAGAAACATATAAAATGCTTATGTTATTAATTGGAAGTTGATAATATAAATATATTCCGAGTTTATATTTGGATAAATAGATATTGGCATTTTGTGAAAAGTCGATGAATTGTTTTGGAATATTGTGTTTGGATATTGGTGCTAAGCAGGTATGCAGGTATTTTAAAGGAAAAAGAAAATTGGGTTTGATATCAAAAGATAAAATTTGAATTGCCCGACAAAAGGTATGTATTTAAATTTGGTATGAAATTTGATTGGGATTTGGATTTGGATTAAGCCACTTGGCTTTTTGTTTTCTTTTGGATTTGGGAGGCCATAGAGCCATTTTGTAGTAGTGCCGAGCTAGCCGTGCAAAGGAGACGCTGGCGAAATTTTTCGGGAATTTAGGGAGTTTGAAAATTTTTGAGAAAATTTTGATAATTCAAAATTGGTTTTATGATTAAAACTTGAATGGTTGGGCAAATAGGATTGTTTGCAATCTAGGGAAACTTTTAGACAGTTAATGAGAATAATAATGGGTCTTTTGTAAAAAGATAATTAGTAAAGATGTTGAATTGTTAGAAACTGTTTGGTTTTTAGGAAAAAGTAAACGGGTATTGGACCATTCTTCCTAACTAGTAATTTCGGGGACGAAATTCTTTTAAGGGGGGAGGAATGTGACGACCCGGAATTTTCGAGCATTTAAAATCAGAATATTTAATTGATTTTAAATATTCAACAGAGTAATTTTAACTTGAATTACGAATATCACAATCTATTTGATAATTGAATTATTAAAATTAATTTGAAGTTGGATAAATTGTTAAATCTGGAATTTTAAGCTATTAAAAAGTAATTTGAAGGCGTATAAAATTTATTTTGATAACACAGAAGATAATAGAAGTTGTAAAATTAAAATTAGTAGTGATTTGTTCAGTGTTGAAATTTATATCGTTTAAATTGAATTTAAAAATAAACTTTCGAGGCACAGTCTCGGAATTCGACCAAATCAGTTCCATTGGGTCCGTAATATTGAATTATTATCGGATTTCAAATTTCGTAGTGATCAGAGTTAGTGTGTGAGTGTACGATATATAAACGCAATTAATCTAATGAAATTTAATTTAATTAAAATAGAAGTCTTCTCTTATACGCCACACCTTTCCAGTTTTATTTCGTTCCATCCTTATCTTCTATCGTACACTTCTTGTTCCTTCTAAAATATGCCTGTTCATTTTTCGTTCATTCAATTCAATTTCCAGTTCTTATCAACGAAAAGAAATTAAAATGGCCGAGCTTCCTCTGAAAGAAATCGAGCCATACTCTTTCCCCTCTTCCATTTCACGAATTTGGAATGGAAAAAAAAAACGTTCCCCCTTTTCCCCTTTCCTTCATACGAATTCAATGCGTTAAAAAAAAAATTCGAACGAAATTCTCAGATTTAAGAATAAATCAAACGCCTAGCCTCCTTCGTCCTTGAAGTGGTTCGAGTATTTCTGCTTCATCACCTCAACACGATTTAGGCTTGCATAGGTTTTGGAAGCTTGCAAGGGCTAGGGTTAGTACAAGGTCGGCAGCAAGCAAGTGAGGCGAGGGTGGGTCGCGATGTAGTGGCGACCTTTGGGGATTTTCGTGCTCGCGATTTGGAGGTTACGGGATTTAAGGCTCGCAGTCGATGTTGAAGACAAGTGGGTGGCAATCGCGATGGCGTTGGGTCATGTGGCACAGGGACTTGGAGCGAGGCCGGGAACTGGGCGGTTCGAGTTGGTCGGTGCTCGGTTTTTTGGGGTTCGAGCAGAGGAGCAGTGAGGTATTCTCGATCTTCTTCAGTTAAACTTAATTTAGTATATAGAAATCATTCAACTTTTAAGTAATCGGTGTATTTATTTGAGGAATTAGTATGTATGTATGTATATATATATATATATATATATATATATATATATGTTTACAGTAAAGAATCTTTACTGTGCAGTTTTAAAGTTGCAGAGTCTAAATTTATCTTATTAGTTTAAAATGAATGAGTGAAAATTTAATTATTCGTTTAAAAAAAAAGAAAAAAATAATTTCAATGAAGTAAATTTATAAGATGGAAATAAATTGTTCGGTTCGTTTCAAATATTAATAAATCGAAAAATTGTTATACAAGGTTTAATACTGTGGGAAAACAAGTCAGGATTGGATCAGATGGCAAAACAAAAAGCAAAGGTGAGTTAATCTCACTCAGTTTAAATTTAAATGATTAAATTTAATAATTGATTGTATGGTTGAATTGATTGATGTGATATAGTATGATATTTTGGAATTGGTGTATTATGTTGTGCTGACATCTATGGATGCAGGGAAAACAGGTTGGAGGGATCCAACTGGACCCCTCAACTTTTTTTTAAAATTATTTTATATTCTCTGTTCTGATTGTTTGATATTCTATAATGAATTATGTGGAAGTATTGAATGCTATGGCTTGGTTGATATAATTGGGTATAATGAATTACCGAAATTATAAATTTGATTTTGAAAATGGAAATAAAAGAAGTGAAATTGCAAGTAAAATAATTATAGAATAAATTTAAGAATAACTTGGAAAAGAAATAAAGTGACTTAAAATTCTAATAAATGAATCTTGAGAATGGAAAGGAAAATTTGAATAGACAAAAAGTTTATGAATTTTAAAATGCAGTATTATTAATTAAAAATAACAAACATTTATTTAGAATTTAAGATTTGGATTATTGAAAGAGTAAAGAAGAAATAAAATAATAATAATAATAATAAAGTCCATAACTACTGACTTTGGAAATGAACTGATAGGTAAAAGAATTTATTTTAAATAAAATAAATTTGAAATCAATTTAGAAAATTGATTTAAGTGATTGAGATTTGAAATTCTCCCTGGATAACCAAGTACGTTTCAAAGTAAATTTTCAAATATAAGTTAAAAGATTTTGAAGTTGTTTTAAAGAGTATGTTTGTAAAATTTATTATTTCTAATATTTAAAGTCTAGAGCAAGTATTTCCTTTTAATCTATTATAACAGTAATTATTTAAAGAATGATTTGGAATTTTGATTAAAGAAGAAATCCAATGTTTAGTTATAAGGTAACCTTGTTTTAATTATTTCTAGTACTATTTAAAATTAAGTATTAAAGTAATTTTTCTAAATTAAACGATAAATGTATTTTTCAATAAAGTGTTTTAAATTATTTTAAAAATCGAGTTTTGTGCTTGGTGATTTCAGTGGAGATAGAAAATATTTGGGAAAGTTTATCCTGAAAAGAATGATGGTTTGAAACTATTTCAAAGGAATTTGAAAGTGAAAATATATCTTGTAAAGATATTTTGAGATGGATAAATAATTGGGAAATTATTTATTAGTTGATGGTTGTTTGTGAAGATTAATTGATAGTTAAATAACCGACTATCAATATTGGACAATGCATTGATCGTTTCGAAGAGACCGGGATCGAGATTTAATTCTCGAAAACCACTTCGATCCGGTTTGTACGTTTCGTGCGAAAAACGTGTACGAAGTCGAAGATGGAGCAGTGAAGTGCAAGGGCTAGTCGCTACTAATCCTGAGGATATTTCCAAAATGGATGTAGTAGGAATAGTGCCTTCGGTTCCGTTCGAACCCGGGACGGACTTGTATGGATGAATGCTTGCGAAACATCGTTAGGTGGGCGATGGGCATTCTAAGTGAAACGTTCTAAAGGTAACTCTTAGCCTCAAGCCTCATCAACCGGGAATGACTGAAAATCAGGGGATATGCAGCAAGGTTAGGTGGGTCATGCCCAAGCAGGACAAGATATTTCCCCTGTCTAGATGTCCCTTTTTATTTCGGCTTAGTAGGTGGTTTGTCCCGCCAACCACGGGGTTTATCTTGTTCGGGACTGTTCAGTAAGGAATGGTTCCGACCTTGTGTTGCAGGGGATGAAGGGAGTAATCCTCGGTACGGTGATCTAGGCCCCGTACTATGATAGGTGGTACCCCAGTGCCTAGTCATTGTTGGAAATACATTCTCCCTACGAGCCTTGTACGAGTTTTGTTTGTATTACCCACTTTTGTGGCTAGTAGCTGGAATTTAATAAATGTAACAATTTCGGCTATTTTATAAGTATTTGTATGTAGACCCTATTATAATATCAGAGGATTTCTATAAAAATTGTTTTAGCTATCATAAGGTAAAAACCCGACATGTTTATTTGTGGCGTGGTCTTACGAGATGCTTTTGTTTTCAAAGGATTTTTAAAACTTTAATAATCAATTGGGTGTGATTTTCTCACGCTGGTATTCCAGACTGACTCGGGTATTATTTAACTGTAATGCTCGGGTCAGACCGAGTATTATAGGATACAGGATATGATGCTTGGAGCTCAGGAGACGAACTGGATGACGATACGTATTCTCATAATTGTATATATATATTTCCGCTGTGTTGAGTTGTTGTGTACCCATTGTATGTTATTGATGTGAGCTGTGACTGATGTACTCTGATGATGTAATATATGTAAACTGATATATTTGATTTTGAGTAAAGATTATTTATTCTCTATTATATTTTATTCCGCTGCGATGGTTAGATTCTGATGTTGATTTTGTTTTCTCTTCTTCTACCTCTTCTTCTTAAACCTAAATGGTTCGTATTTCTGTGCAACTTGAGTTGATTGTTGTAGAATAGTGTTGACTCAAGGGGTATGGATTTGCGGGCTGTTACAACTAAGACCCTTAGAAAATCATACTAATGTTTATACTTTGGTCTTCATCGATCTTCTTCTAGCTTTTGCATTCTCTTCCTATTTGTTGAAGCTCATTGTCAATGATCAAAATCTTCGTGTATCAACATATGATTGCATGGATACTAATTACATTCTAAATAATACTCTTAAATTTTTTAACTTTAATATAATAACTAAAATTTCAGATTGCAATTCTATTGGAATAATTTTAGATTTAGGTCCAAAAAGAATATTAGATTCTTATTAGACACTTTATTTGTTATTACTTGTTGGTATATTTGGTTTGAAAGAAATCAGAAATTTTTTGATAATAATAACAGTCACTTTAGTAAATTGATTTTTACAATTTCTTCATTTTATTTTAATTGGATCTCTAATCCCAAATATAAATTAGTTAAAAATAACCTATTTAAAGGGCGTTTTAATAAGGCTAGTTATAATATTAATCTATTTAAGCATAATAATAATATTTTTAACATCAATAATTGTAGTATTAATATTTTTTCAAACATAAATAATGATTTCACTGTGTATCGTAATTTACATTTGATCAAAGGTCCATAAGAATATTTTAAGATTTGTTTCAATTACTATGTTAATCATTGTCTATATTATATTATAAATCTTTTAGTTCTTTAGTATTTATCCAATTAGTCTTATTTAAGTTTTTTAACTCCTACCTCATTTATACATATATGTATATATATTTTATATATATACATATATATGTGTCATTCTAACTATTTTCTTATTCATTCTTCAGACTTAGGTATGGGTGATAGAGTGTTAGGTTCACTTTGCAAGTACTCAGGACTACAGATTGTCGGATTTCGGATTACTGTGAGGGTCACTTCCCAGCACATCTTCAGCTTTGTCATGTTGGCATATTTTCAGGGAAATTCACTCTTCAGCTATATGCTACTTCCATTATTACCGAGTCATCAAAGCAAAGCTTTCCTTTCAGGAGCACTAGATGTTCCACCTCAGTTTAGTTACATCCTCATTCCTTCCGAGTCAGTAGCATGGAGCTTCCTTATTAGATGGTGCTGACTTTTCATATCTTTGGCATTGTGTTATTCTTTAGATTTTAGGGTACTCCTAGCACCTTAATTTTGGGCAGTGACCATGCTGGAGCTCGATATTAAGGTGTAATGGGCGGTGGCTTTGCCGGGGCTCATTATAGGGGTACTTGAGTTCTTATCTTTTGATACATGTACTTAGACTAACTACCTGCCAAGCATGTTGGCAGCACCTTGCCTTTTGTTATATATATAGTTACATGTGTGCTCTCCTCTATTTCTAGAGGATCACACATTTCTCTTAAAACATATATATTATTATTATATATATATATATATATATATATTATTTATTTGATTTCTCAAATAAATCGCCACACGTTTTGAGCTCATACAATCAAACTGAACATCCGATGGCTAAAAAAACTCATCGCGCACATTATCTCATTTTTCTAGTTCCAATGGTACAAATTTTGTCGTTATCACTACAAGAAAATTTTTCTTTAGTTGCACTTATTAGTAGCGTTGAAATGTAAGTGCAACCATTGTAATTCCATAGATATATTTTACATATGTATTTTAGCTTTTCAACGCTACCAAAATTAGGCGCCCTTCCCGCCAATAATACTTTCGTCTTGTTTTCTCCCTCTTTCCCAAAATCGCTTTTTTTTCCCTCTTCACTTCAGAAAATTTTGACTCGCCTTACGTTTCCTCTCGCACTACTCCCCTCCATTAATCTACTACTCTCTACTTCATCGATTCACTCCTCTGTCGACCTGCTCCCATTTCTGCAAAACTCTAAGTCGATCTCCTCTCCGCAAGCCCTAAATCAATCAACCATGCAGGAGTAACTTATCTTTCATATTTCAATCTGAATCCCAGAAGGAGATGAATATCCACAACCATCTCGGAATTACAATCTATGTATATCTTTGTCGGTATTACAACAATTGCACACTTATCATGCCCTTCTCTGGTTATAACTTTGTCTCTTTCAGCTTTGCTTACTGATAACCTTGGAAAAAGGGTTAAATAGTGTAATTTTATCATTCCTGCATATATATACTCGCTGTCTAATTTATTTTCGCCCAATTATATCCAAATTTAATTAAGAGTAATGAGAACTTCGAGTTTGGTTTTCTTTTTCTCCACCATGTCAATCTTTTGGTAATTATCCTTACAATTCACACTATTATACCCGCTTATTACAATTTTAATACTATAATTTTTATGCGAACAATAATAGTTTACATGTAGGTTTGTTACAAATTCATAATCGCTATATTCATTTGATGCTAGCCTTTTATGGTGAAACTGAACAGAATTTGCAAAACTCAAATCAGTTTGGATTATGCTAGATGTCTATCAATAATAGTGCATTTACTAGGATTGGTTTAATTTTTGGGTTGTAGTTGTATAGGAAACATAGAAGCGGGTTTGTCTGATTTTCCTCCTAGAGGAGGAATTCCTATGATTCCTTTTCATGGATAATTTATGAACAAGAATTTCTTGATAATGCTAAAATCATAGCTGATAAGCTTTATGTTTTCGAAAACGAGGTCGGATTCCTATACAAATACATGGATTTTGGTTCTCATTCAATATTACTCAACCTTTTTTTTCACATATGTAGTATGTGGTGGTGGACTTCTTATGGTACAGAAAAAATATGGAGGGTGTGAACTTAGACTCTTTAGGATATGATACCATTGATCAATGAGGTCGGGTAATACCCGACCCAGTTAGATGGCCATCTTCTATAAACGGTGCTGGCTTTAAAGTGATTGCAGATAAGGTGCATGCCGTGGGTTTGAAATTCAAAATTCATCTAATGAGAGGAATTAGTGCTCAAGCACTCATTGCCAAGACGCCTATCCTAGATGTGTTTACAATAATGTTTTATATACAACTCCTTATAATTATGCACCACACAGATAAAACAAAATGCATTATTTTCCATCAAAATGTATGTAGGGAGCTACTTATAGAGAGGGGAACCATCTTTATAATGCAGCAGAGATTGGAATGCGGGACATGACATTTGGATGGTTGAAAGAATTCATGAGTGTTAACACAGAAATGGGAGCAGGAAAGGCTTTTCTAAGGTCTTTATACCAGCAATATATTGATTGGGACGTTGATTTCGGTATATAATACACACACGGTCATCTGGTTTTTGAAATGTGTTTTAGTTTTCTTGAGCAGATAAAATTAATGTTTTATGTATGATTTTACATCTGTATAGTGAAGCTAGACTGTGTGTTCGGTGGCGATACGGATTCAAAACAAATAATCGATGTTTTAGAGGTATAGTCATGCACTTAGCTTACACCCATCAACTAATCTCACATATTGTGTTTAACAAAACATGATACAAATGCAGATTCTACAAGGACTGAACCACCTTATAATTTTCTCACTTTCACCTGGAATAACTATCACTCCATCATTGGCCGATGGAATCAGTGAGCATGTGGATATGTATAGAGTAACTGGTGATTATTGGTATAAATGAGAAGATGTGGCAGTTCATTTCAATATGGCTAGGTAGAATCCTTAATTGACTCATTTTTTATGAATTCATTTTCATATGAAATTTTGTTTTTGTAATCACGTTAATCATACAAAATACTAAAATGACAAGGGAGAATAGTCATCAAGTGTGGCTATTTTCCTTCTCTAATCTATTTTCCTATTCTTTCCTCTTACATTTTTCTGCTTTTTTAAATCGGGTACTTATTTTAGTTTTTGGTCTTTGTTAATTTGATGTTTAAGAACCGAAAAAATTAATAATATTTGTACTTATTTATGAATCAGGAATTTTGCCGCTGCATATAAAATTGGGGCTCCGGATTTGCATGGAAAATCTTGGCCTAATCTAGACTTGTTACCACTTGGTTGATTAACTGATCCAGTTGCTTGATTTTCTTTCTTCCTTTCTCTGTATTATGAACATGTTTTAACAATAAACTTAAATTGATATAGTGGAGAGATCAACAATTGCTAGTGATGTGTTTACGAAAGCGATGACATATCTCAGTCAGATAATTTTGTAAAACTGTTTTATAGAGTTTGAATAAGTAATGAAATGTGTAATGTTGTTTTCTGATATGAAAGCTAATGCATTTGACGACTTTCCAAAAAAATTCTTAATCACGATGTTAAGAATCACCAATAATATAGGCTTATGCTCAGTACAGGTGTTTCACATGGACCATATAGAAAATACAGCCTTACACTTGATGAACAAAAAACTCAGGTGAGGATGACCATTTTGTTATTATTAGTCTCATGTTCCCATTTTACAAATAGTTCAATTATATAGCACTTATTTGTGCATAAACAGATTACTCTCTAGGCGATGGCAAAGTCTCCACTTATGTTTGGAGGAGATTTGAGAAATATTGATGCTACAACTTTCAGTCTGGTAACAAATCCTATTTTGCTAGAGATCAACTCTTACAGTTCATTTGATATGGTGGTATGTTGATTGTGTTGGTGGTGGTTCTGCTTAACTTCTTTATATCTTTCATACTATAACTTTGGCACTTCCTCCTTTTTTACCATAGTTCCCGCACGTCTCAATAAGTGAAGAGCCAAGAAAAAGTATGCATGATCATAAGTTTCAGATGTAAAAGTTACACAAATACATGGCAGGACCGTGCTACAACTGATAAACTACAATGAAAACAAGTCAAAAGGATTTCTCAAAACTTCTGAAGGGTCCACTATGAAAATATATGCTGGAGTTGCGAGATGAAAATCAGCGATAATATGTCAAATGCATTAGCACAACCAACAATCTAGATGTCTAGGTCGTGTTGCGTACCGCTTCCCGTTGTCCATACGTGATCTTTCTATACGATCAAATCTGCCTATAAGGAAAACTCTTATTGACAGAGGTAATATGGAGTACATTAACTGTTCTAAAATTCGTACCAATTCAACAATATTCTTGCACAACCAACTGCTGTTGCCATTATGTGAGGAGAATCAAGGCAGCTAAAGAATGAAAAACAATTAACTATATTTACTGGCAGACTCAATTTTTAACTTATCTTATACTACTGTCCTCATTGCCGCACGAATAGTAACGACGAGCTGAATTCTTTTCTCCCCACAATTTAGGCATGTATATATGTACACATGTTCATATACGCACACACGTATACATCCATATACAGATAAATATGTATGTGTGTACACACACATAGACATACATATATATACACACACACAAACATACATATATATACGCATACGGACATACATATATACACACACACATTCATACATATACATACATACATATATATGTATATTCCTCTCTGTACTTTATTTTCACTGTCACTTCATACAGTTACATAGCAAATGATAGTGACAGTACTTGGGCACCACATTCCTCCGTAATACGGTAAATAGTAGTGCCCATATGCTTATGGCACATGAGTGGATGTATTAATTGAACTTCTAACATGAAAAGTTATGCCCTCTTTTTCCATTTGAAAGATGTACATATTCCTGCCAGGAAGCAGTGTTAATCACAAATACGGTACCATTAGCTGTAAATTGGTCTGCCTTTTGACCCTTACTACACAATTATAACGAACATATCTGCATTTTTATATCCTTTCTCTTGCTTTTTATTAGTACTATACACATATGGTTTTGATTGCAGCACGGCTGTCCATGGCTAAATCGAACAATATTGTCTATCGATGTGTTACAAAAACTGTACAGAACATTGGCAGCATGATGCATCCCCGTTGTCATCACAGTTCATGTCTGTACTCTCCACTTCTCCGATCAAAATGTGTCAACACGCTTCAGCCAAACATTATATACTCTTCGGGATGCTCTTTATTGAAGTCCACAATTTTTTCTCTTTATTTGATCTTTCCATTAATTGTCCCGACATGCGCCATTGCTATGCTTTCTCTGTCTACAACCTGTAGATCACAAAAAACCAATGATTTCTTGCCTGCTGAAATGGAAACATGCCTAGTCATGTAGCTTTGAACCACCTCTGCATGTGACGTAGGAGGTCGGGATACTGACCTTACCACATTAACATCTCATAACATAGGTCCAAATTTATTAACGTATTACTGTCCTTTTCAGGGTGAGTCAAGATGGAGTAATGGTATGCCGATGAACCGTGGAAGAACCTCAGACAGTAAAAGGAAGAAGAGGGTGTCTGGACAGTGGTGCACTGTGCAAAACAACTTCGTCGACCGACATCTGCACTCTCTATTGGTTCTCACTATTTGTAAACAATTTGCAACCTGTTTGTATAGTTCACTTTCAGCTCTTTGTTGCTTCAACCCTATGCCTTCTACTACATGTCATTTACTTGCGATTTTAACATCACCCCTCCTATGTATTCCTACCACTCTGTGCCATAAAAACTAGCACTGTCATAACAAATAGGTTTGTGTTTATGTATGAATATAGTGTCCTGTAATTTATTTCGGGAAACTGTTGGCAGATTTGGAGCAAAGAGTGGAAGTAGACCTACTACATTTGGAATATTGCAGGTATATGTGGATGGGGCACAAAGCTAAATAACAAAAGCTTTCAATAGTTTAAGAACTCAGGTACTTGCACGGAGATGTGACTGCATGAATAAGCAGCTTTCAATTTAAGTTGATCAATGATCCAAGTAACCGTTCGTAGATATATTTAGTGTACCATTTGTTATCAATTAATACCTGACGAGGCATGTCAATCTATCCATACTGTAACATAAGAAACAAAACGTATTGTACAAATAAATATAAAGATACACCTACTTTCTAATTGAAACTCATCAAAGTCGTCATTTATTTTTGGTCCTTCCTGTAATAATCTACACAGATGATTTCATGCACACTAACTTAATTTTTATTTCTTCTTCCTTTTTTACTCTAAATTCGTATGTACTATATTATTATTGGAGTCACAGAAAAATTATAGCATGTTCTACATATCAGTTGCCTGACTGGAAGATCTAAGATAATAAATAAAATGTCGCCAAATTCTTTATCATAACATCTGATGCAAACTTAAAGGGCTACGTAAAATAAGTAGTGACTGACTGTTTGCAAGTGAAAATGAGCTTTTGGCTTAAGATATTTCTACAGCAGTTTCTTTCCCACTGTGTTTGTTATTTTGTAAATAAGAAGAATGAAGAATGGCTAACCTTTTTCATACAGCAGTTTCTTTCCTTTTTCATTTTTTTCCTTTATTTATTTTATTTTAAAAATGGCAGTTTTAACTTAAAATTCAAAGCAATAACTTTTTGGCAATTGATACAGTAGAAAAAGTCAGTACTGGAGCTCGAGCATGGCTTGCATTTGAGAGAAATAGTAAATTATTTTGCTACTGCACAGCATTGCATTTTCTTGGAATACCACATGGAACTTGGATGGGGAATTACTACAAGCATGTTAAGTCACTATATGTGCATTCAGAGGTCTTATGAGCTTATTTTCTTCTAGATCTGGGGTCTAAGCATGTATTAAGGTAAAAAGAAAACATATTTCCTAAAATTATTAGGCCTACTCCCTAAAAAAGCCCTCGTTCTTAGAGTTGTTTTCTTTTATCAGTTCTTGTTAGTAATTTTTAAACCAAAGCAAGAAAATAATCATAGAAGAAAAAGTAGTTTAGATTGAAAATAGGGATTATCTATTATGGGAAGATGAGGTATGTGTAGGTACACACACACACATGACCATAAAATTGATCCATTGGCAATGGCTGTTCTATAGTTGCTTGCGAATATATTGTCAATAAGAAAATTTAAAACTCATATATACTGGTAAAAGAATACATCAGCATAAAGTTCATATATACATATACGCTATTGTAGATAAACTTTTTAATTGAAAAAAAAGTGCGTGACTAATTATGAAATTTAAAAAGGACATAGAGAAATCATGTTTCACTTAATTTTTTCTTTTAAGATGACATTGTATTAAAAAACACACAACTCCTCAGTTGTTTATTAACATGACGTCTAATGAAGTAAATGCTTTGAAGGATGTGAACGAAACTATTTATTTCCTCCAGAACAGTTTAATAATCTATTATTTTTGTATGTAATGAAGTTAAATCTTCATAGTACAACCAACACATATTATCAATTTTAGAATATATACAGTATAAATAATAATGATCAGGATATGCAGGTAATTAGCTATTTCGAAGCGATGACTGTCGGCAACAAAGAACTATTGGTAATCAAGCAACGAGCATGAATTTAATTGTTATATATGTTGTCGTATTTTGTCAGTAGCATTTGTGGAAACTTGTCTGTGAATGCTTGTAGTATGTGACTCATTTTGTTGAAAAACTACTATCGAATTGATTATGGATATTATATTTGATTGTGAGATTAGCATGTTTTTGCAATTATTTGAATATGATGATCATATGATTGCTTGTTTGTATATGCTAATTATGTGATTTAATTGTTTGTTTGAATATATGAAAATTATGGGATTGATCGTTCGTTTTAATATGAATAGTATATAAGCGATTGCTGAAAATGCTATAAACCATCAACCGTAAATAGTAGCATTTAAAATATGCTACCAAACAACCAATAACTTTTAGTAGCGTTTCAGAAATGCTACAGAAACAAATGTAAACTAATATAAAAATTATACAGTTGCATTTTAAAAACGCTACTGAAAATAAATAAAAAAGCATATAATCCAAAAAAGCATATAATCAAAAAATGCAACCAAAAAATGAAGACTTATGGTAGCGTTTTTTAACCCTACAGAAAAAACCTATAGCTGCATTTAAAAGTGACTTTTGGTAGCTTTTTTTAAATCCTATAGAAAATACCTATAGTTGCATTTAAAAATGACTTCTGGTAGCATTTACTACAACGCAACAAAAAGTTTTAGACTTTTAGTTGCATGTCGTATAGCAGCGTTCTCTAAAACGCTACCATAAGTTATGGTAGCGTTTTTTCAACGCTACCAAAAGTCTTTTCTGGTGTAGTGTATCCAAGACAACGTGTAACACCCCTAATTTTGATTAACATTATTCAAGCAGTTGACAAACTAAAAAGAATAATGTGATGTGTAGTGTGATAAGGAATTGAGATTTGATAATCCATATGGTCGAGCCATAATTAACTAACTAGTTGGTTAACAAATTTGTTTTTTGACTTGATGATAATAAAAGATCTGGGGGGGGGGGGGGGTAGTTTATGAATAGAAAACCCTTCATGCCTTAAATGCTCCCTCTCCCATATCATTCTCTCTTTCAAAAATAATCTTAAGCAATTAAAAGAACAAAGGGAGGTCGTTCGTTACTAAGGGAAAAATCACGAAATCAATTAGGAGATTCAAGAGCATAGTTAGGGAAAACTAAAGCACTCATCAACCTCAACTCTATTATCAAATCAAGGCAAACAATGATAAACCATCTCATTTTTAAATCTATTTTGTTTTGAATCTTGTTTGTGATGATTCACGTACGTTGATATGATACGCTACGTTGATTTTATCCTTTTTGGATGAATGATGATTTATGGAAATCATAGGAAATTATTTATATAGGTTTTAAGGGGAAAACCTTGAGGTATTTACCTCGTGATCTGATTTTTTGGTATGTTGAGTAAAACATTACTTTGGAGTTTGGTTTTTAATCTTAAATTTTCTGAAGTAAAGAGAATATTTTATGAATTTCCTAAAGGAGGAAATAGCTTAATTCGGGTTTTTAATATTTAAAATAATTAAATATATCTCTTGACCAATAAATTTTTATATGATAAAGAGGAGGATATTCTCTAATTTTTAAGAATTTTTGGCATTTTCCCCATGATATTTTGATTTTATATGAAATAATGTGCTAGATAAGATAAAGTTAATAATTATTCAAGGACATTAATTAATTAAGTCCGGCAAATGTTTTGGAACCTTTAAATTGCATGTGGTATTTTTTTTGAAAAGTAAATGTTATAAGTGCTTTTATCCAGTGAGAATTGGACAAGGGTTTGGATTTGTTTAAAATAAATTACTTTAACTAGTAAGAAATTAGTTTTTAAATAAATTACATTGATATCATGCCATCTTTGATCTCTCTACATCTATAATGATGTCGCGCCTAAGGACTTCATAAGTGTAATGTCGATGAGGTTGTAAACAAAGGATAACTACTTAATTATGTAATGTATTTGACATTGTTGAAGCGGACCAAGTGGCAACCCAAGATTTGTGGTATCATATGTCATCGTAATTCATCAAGGTCGAAAAAATATCTTCGCTTGCATTTTGACATAGTGTTGCATGCCTTGGTTTCGAATATATACGAAGTGGCATAATTGTAGAAGTGAGTTTATCAAATTATTTTAAGGGCGATGAGGTCCTTGTCGCTGCTATTTAATATGGTCGATGACCTTATATATTTTGGTGTAGATATTGCCATTTTTCTTTTGCATCAAAGAAACCCACTTTGATGCAAATCCAAACTACTTTAAAGGGGCAAAGAAACCTATTTTTAAGAGGGTGAAGACCCTATGTTTTGGCAGGTAGCCACCTGTTTTTCATAAAGATAATGCTACAACATTCAAAGTGATTCTTTATACCTAAAGGAAAATTTATGTTATGACTTCGACCTTGGGCTATTATGTCGACGTCGTTAATGACAATGACATTGATCTATTTTGAACTATTTAAAAGGCAAAGTGTTTCCTTGTTTTACATATGATTTATGGGGATTAATCTTATATCATGATGAAAGTGATATCAAGTATTTTAATTATGAAATAACCAAAGTTAGATATTTACAAAGAGAATATTGCTTAAGATTAAATAATTGGAACATATTGAATAATGGATATTATATGTTCTTGTGTTTAATTGATCTATTATTATTACATTATTATCGTCATGCTCACATTACATATATAAACCATAATAGCATTTTGGGGTATTAAGGGAAGGATAACCAGTTAGGTTGAGCCAATAGTGAGTATGAACATAATTAGCTCCCGAATGAGTAGAATTACATCCAGGAGGTCGGGTAGACCAGAAGTATATGATGCCCAGTACTGATCAAAAGTCTATTGATTTAGATAGGATATTGGAAGTGTCCAATGGGTTCATAGTCATCCCATAAAAACTATGCCATGAGAAATTTTATTGGAAGAGTCCAATAGGTTCTTAGTGTCCCATGAAAACCATGTCCGAATGATATTATTGATAGAAATCAATAGATTTATAGTGATTCCATGAAAACTATGAATTGAGAGATGTTATTGATAGAAATCAATAGGTTCGTAGTGATTCCATTAAAACTATTACTTGAGAGAGGTTATTGGAGAACCCAGTTGGTTCATAGTAAGCCTATGAAAACCATGATTGGAAGGTTGTTAGTCAGCGCATGACAACTAAAAGGTTCCTAACGATTCCACGAAAGAAATGAAGTCGGGCAGATTGTCCTTACGATTGAAACAGTTTATTAGTCAGGCTATGAAAGCTTATAGGTTTGTAGTAACCTTAGAAATTATAAATTTAGACAGGTGCTCAGATAAATTGGGATGGGAAATCTAGGCATATTGCATTTTTCATATCATCGTATTTTGTTATGTTTTAACCATTGTGGATGCGGCTACACAACATATGGTTATTATACGTTAGGTAGGATATTGATGTCATGGTCTGAGTAGATATCTATTGGTTCAAGATGGTAAGTTGTTATTCACACCAAACTTTTTGTCTAACTTGGGGTTTTTGTTTTCTCCCTTAAACTCTCAGGTGCTCAAAATTAATTTGAGTAGGTTTAGAGTAAGGTTTTTTTTCTGGTTTCCTAGTAAGACGAATTAGCTTCTAGAGACGTGTAGGAGGCAATCTAGTTTTGTAGGAGTTCTATTTTAATCCGCTATGAGTTGGAACTAAGGGGCATCTTCTTATGTTGCTCTTGGAGCATTTTGCAATAATTATATTTTCTCTGAATATGGGATTACGAATGGGATTACATAATGAATATGAAATATCAATTGTGAAATGAGATTGGAAAATCTGTTATTAAATTGTGTAGGAAAAATTTTCATGCTCGTATTCTTCTGATTATTGATATGATTAACATAGCCGTATTTTATCATCGAGAATTAATTACCATGGTTGGCTACAACATCTGTACCTGTTAGTTATGGACCTTAAAACGGAGGATGTTACAAGTTAGTATTAGAGCATAGGTTTATAATTAAATGAATTTTGAACCTAAAGAGTTTTTGAAAATATAATCCTAATGAATCGGAGAATAAGACGAGGGTATTAGATAACACTATAATAACGTACTTATATTTACTATATATGAGTACATATTCCATCTCTATCCCCTCTTTCGTAGACCGTTCTTCTATATCTTACTAAGGCTCATATGAAGGTTTAAGAGAAAGAAAGTTATGGAGGCAAGAAACATAAGAGTGAATCTAGGTGAAGGAAGAACCACAACCAATGGAAATGCTCGGCCCAATACTAGGAGAAACCTGGGTCGACAGGAAAATGCTAATCAAAATGCAAATGCCAATGTAGGTGTCAGAACCCCGCCAGTAGATATGAGGCCTATGTATCAGTTCTTCGTCAATCTGATGCATGCTGGAGTAGCTGCAGGAGTAGCTAGAGAAAATGTTGTTAATACAGGTGGAGTCAATCCTTAGCGTCACTTAGTAGTAACTATGCTAGGCTAAGTTGAGATTACATTTGTTTTGATGGGAAGCCTTTTTTGGGGACTAAGCATGCAATAGAAGTGGGAACTTGCTATTACATTGTGAAAGGATTTTTTCTTATTTGGGTCTGAATGATGAGCAGAAAAGGAGATTGGCATCAAAACAGTTGCAAAGAACTGCTTAATTCTGGTGGAACAGAGTTACTATAGGAGTGCCTGAGGAGGAGTTGACTTGGGCAGATTTTCGAAGGAGACTCGAGGAAAGATTTTTATCGGAAGTAGCTAAGTCTGCTTTGCACAGGAAGTTTTTGGAATTGGAGTAATGGATATGATGGTATTGGAATATTATGCTAGTTTAATGAGCTATCTAGATATAGATATGCTACTTTTGACACTATGATTAAGAGAAATGAGAAGTTCATCTTGGGGTTGAGGTCGAAGATTGCTAGGGCAACTATGCCACATCTTAGGGATCCATCGAACATAGTGGTGGAAATGGCTATCCAGGATGAAGAAATGCTTTCGAATTTTGGGAAGAAGAGGTCAGTAGAGACTCATGGTTCCCAAGAAAAGAAGAGAAAGTTATTTAATAAGAAAGGAGCTAAAAAAAGTGGAGCTGCCAAGGAGGAGAAAGATGATGTTGTCTGCTTCAAATGCGACAAGAAAGGACATTATGCTTATGAGTGTCGGACGGGTAAAGGGAAGGATGTTGCAGAAAAGAAAAGTGTGAAGTGCTTCAATTGTGACCAGATAGGGCGCTATTGGAATCATTATTCAGAGCCGGTTAGAGCCGACAAAGGAATTTTTTTTCTCTTTAGAGCCATCATCTTTCTGACCTACTTCCACTGAGACAGGAAAGTCTATAATGGAAGGTATTCTTTTGATTCATAGCATACTAGTTTGAGCATTGTTTGATACGGGTGCATCGAATTCATTTATATCTCAGTGTTTGTTAGATAAGTTATGTTTAGACTCATCATATATTGTTACTTTCTTAAAGGTAGCTAATTCGATAGGAGGGTATGCAACTCTAGGGATAAGATGTGACCATCTAGAGTTTGAGTTGCTAGGTTATACTTTTGCCTACATTTTGTATGTATTTGAATTCGTAGGTTTCAGGATTATTTTGGGGATGGATTGGTTGAACAAATATGATACTAGGATATTTTGCCACATAGTAAAATATCATTGAGGCACCCTGGTAGAAGTGACCGAATCTCAATTGAGAATTCGTGTTCACAAATTTGTGCTTTATTGGGTACCATAGAAGGGGAAGATGAATTGAATTGGGTTTTAACTGTAAGAGAATTTGCAGATGTTTTTAAGCCGGTTACAGGACTACCACTGAAACGTGCTATTGATTTTCAAACAGACCTTGTATCAGAAGTTGAACCCATGAGTAAACCATATAGTAGGATGACACCTACCGAGATGAAGGAGTTAAAGATGCAGCTAATTAACTATGAAGGAAAAGTCTTATTAGACCAAGCATTGTGCCTTAGGAGCAGCTATGGTGTTTGTGAAGAAACCGAATGGGTCTTTGAGATTGTGTGTGACGACCCGTAATTTTCAAGCATTTGTAGTCGGGATATTTAATTGATTTTAGATATTTAAGGTTAATTATTAACTTAAATCATGAATATCATAATTTATTTGACAATTAAATTGTTGAATTAAATAATTTGAAGTTGGGTAAGTTGCGGAATCTGGAATTATAAGCCTATGAAAAATAATTTGAAGGCTTGTAGAATTTATATTGATAATACTGAAGAGAATAGAAGTGATGAAATCAAATTTAAAAATGGTTTGTTAAGTTTTAAAATTTATATCGTTTGAATTGAATTTAAAATAGCCTTCCGAGGCACCGTCTCGGAATTTGGCGAAACCTGTTTCATTTGATCCGTAATATTGTATTATTATCGGATTTCGAATTTCGTGTTGATTGGAGTTAGCGTGTGAGTGTATGTTATATAAACGCGGAAAATTTAATTGATAATAATTTAACAAAATTTAATTAATTAAGCTTCCTTTATAAGCCATCCTTATCTATTCCTCAGCACACTTTTCATATCTTCTAGTATACACCATCGCTCATCACGTTTTATGGACGCAAACCCAAAGCAGTTCGTTTTTAGATAATGGCCGAAAGCTCTTTACTAAATTAGGTCGAAGTTCAGAAACAAAAAAAAATAAAAAAATAAAAAAATCAATGGCCGCGTCTTCCTTAGGCCGAAGCCTTCTCGTTCAATCTACACCACTCCCTCCCTCCTTTCCAACCCTCTCTCTAATCAAAGTTGTTTTTTTTAGCCGAGCATCAATCAGGCGAGCGTGTCGATGATAGGCGCTTGAGTCGATTCGCGTTGCCGTAGTGGAGGGCAGGTTCGAGCGGCGAGTGGAAGAAGAGATGGGTTGGGAATTGAATACGATTTCGAATCGAAGATTCGATGTTGAGGGGATTCGAGCGCGACCGGCGTCAAGTGAGGTGCTTGCTGTGTCGTCTCGTTATCGCTTGTACACAGTAGTTTGGGGACGAGGCCGTGTTATCGTGGCGATCTGGTTCTTGGTGGCATAGCCGATCGTGCGTGATGTTGAAGGAAGAGGAGTTGGGCGTGAGCAGTAGTGTCGATGGTGTGTTGATGTGGAGAGGTTGGCGACAGTGTTGAATGGCTACGTGCTAGCTGAAGGTGGAGTTCCTTGTCGCGATGTCGATCTCGTTCGGTAAGGCAGAAGTTTTCGTTTCTTTTTTCAATTTAAATTAGTTCATTTTATACAGAAGGAAAATTTTATTCTCAATTGAATTTAATAAATAGATATACAATATAGTTATTTCAGTTTAATTTTGAATGTATGAGTATATATATTAGGCAATTTTTAAAATGCATACAGAGAAAGAAATTTGAAAGCCAAATTTTAATTTACAAATATAATTACAGAGAAATTTTACAGTAAAACAAAGTATTGTCCTTGTTAATTAACAGCTATATATATATTAATATAAGGATAAATACAGCAAAGAAGAGAATTGTATATAGATTAGATGTCGGAAAGAAGGAATTTTAAAATGTTTCAGGTATAAGGTAAAATTAGATCTTTAATTTCGAATATAGATTATAAAACCTACTATTTAAATTTTTATAATACGGATTATAATGCTTTACTTGTTCAATCACCTTGTTCAATTACTTTAATTACTAAAAATATATATATATATAATAATTGGGAAAAGTAATCTGTTCAAATAAACTTGTTTGTTTAAATTAAATGGTGGGTTTAAACTTAAATCATTAGTTAAACTAAATTATTAAATGATTTAATGTAGTTAATTGTTCAATCGATTCAAGTATTAATAAATGATGTACATATTGATTCAAGGTCTAAATTTTGAAGAAATCTAGTCGGAATGAGAATGGATTACAAACAAGAAACAAAAGGTGAGTTAATCTCACTCAGTTTAAATCTAAATTTAAATGTTTAAATTTAAATTGTTTGAATGGTTGAAATTGATGGATATGCTGTAGTATGTTATATTATGAAATTGGTACATTATTGTGCTAACATCTTTGGATGCAGGGAAACAGGTTGGAGGGATCCAACTGGACCCCTCACATTTATTTAAGTTATTCAATATTCTCTGTTTTGATTATTTGATATCCTATGATGAGCTATATTGGAATATTGAATGTATGGTTTGATTGGATATTCGGGTATAATGAATTACCAAAATATATGAATTGGATTGTTGAAAAGAAATTAAAAGGAGGTAAATTTGTAAGCGAAATAATTATAAAAAGTTTGAATAAATTAAGAATAAATTGGAAAGAAATAGAAGAAATATGCAAATAATAATAACTTCGAGTATGAAGAGCAAAGTAATTTTTAATAAAAGGAAATTGATGAATTGAAACTTAAGTTATATCAATTAAAGGAATAAAGAATTATTTTAAAGTTCAAAGTCTAAATCTATTTAAAAGAATAGAGAAGTAATTGAGAAATCTAAAAAAAAATTGGAATTTTTAGTTAAAGTGTTTCTTAAAATCATAATCAAGAAATGAGATCTGAAATTAATAGATTCTGAATTAAAAGGGGATAAATTTGAAATCAATTTGGGAAATTGATTTAAGTGATTTAAGTTGAGATTTTCTCTGGATATCCAAATACATTTTTAAAGTAAATTCTTAAATAAATTTAAAGGTTTTAAAGTTGTTGTAAAAAACAAGTTTTTGAAAATTTATTACTTCTAATATTTAAGTTCTTAAGTAAGTATTTTCTTTTTTCCTATTATAGTAGTAATTATTCAAAGAATGCCTTAATATTATGTTTTTGAAAGTATAAATCTAGTTTTATATTTATTAAGTAACCTTATTTTCAAATATTCATTTAATATGTGTTTTTAACAAATTATTGAAATAGTTTAATGCAAATGTTTTGAAGGTATATATTTCAAAGTAAAATGTTTTAAAATATTTTTAAAATCTAGTTTTGTGCTTGGTAATTTCAGAAGAGATAGAAAGTACTTGGGAAAGTTTATACTGGGAAGAAAGAATGATTTGAAAACTGGTTTCAAAGGGTTGAAAATAGAAATAATATCTTGTGAAGATATTTTTGAAAATTAATAAATAATTTGGGAAATTATTTATTTGTTGATGGTTGTTTGTGAATATAAATTGATAGTTAAATAACCGACTATCAATATTGGACAAATACGTTGATCGTTTCGAAGAGACCGGGATCGAGAATTATTTCTCGAAAACCACTTCGATCCGGTTTGTACGTTTCGTGTAAACGATTTTGGATTCGAAGATGGAGCAGTGAAGTGCAAGGGCTAGTCGCTACTAATCCTGAGGATATTTCCAAAATGGATGTAGTAGGAATAGTGCCTTCGGTTCCGTTCGAACCCGGGATGGACTTGTATGGATGAATGCTTGCGAATCATCGTCAGGTGGGCGATGGGCATTCTAAGTAAATACGTTCTAAAGGTAACGCTTAGCCTCAAGCCTCATCAAATGGGAATGACTGAAAATCAGGGGATATGCAGCAAGGTTAGGTGGGTCATGCCCAAGCAGGACAAGATAATTCCCCTGTCCAGATGTCCCTTATATATCTTTCGGCTTAGTGGGTGGTTGGTCGCGCCAACCACGGGGTTTATCTTGTTCGGGACTGTTCAGTAAGGAATGGTTCCGGCCTTGTGTTGCAGGGGATGAAGGGAGTAGTCCTCGGTACGGTGATCTAGGCCCCGTACTGTGACAGGTGGTACCCCAGTGCCTAGTCATTGTTGAAAATCCATTCTCCCTACGAGCCTTGTACGATTTTTGTTTGTATTACCCACTTTTGTGGCTAGTAGCTGGAATTTAATGAATGTAACAATTTCGGCTATTTTATAAGTATTTGTATATAGACCCTATTATAATATCAGAGGATTTCTATAAAAATTGTTTTAGCTATCGTAAGGTAAAAACCCGACATGTTTATTTGTGGCGTGGTCTTACGAGATGCTTTTGTTTTCAAAGGATTTTTGAAACTTTAAAAATAAATTGGGTGTGATTTCCTCACTCTGGTATTCCAGACTGACTCGGGTATTATTTAACTGTAATGCTCGGGTCAGACCGAGTATTATAGGATACAGGATATGATGCTGTGGAGCTCAGGAGACGAGCTGGATGACGTACGTATAGTCGTACTTGTTATATATATATATTCAGCTATTTGAGTTGTTGTGTACCTTGAGTTGTTGTGTATCCATTGTATTGTTTTGATGTGAGCTGTGACTGATGTACTCTGATGATGTGATGTATGTAAACAGATATATTTGATTTTGAGTAAAGATTATTTATTATCTATTATATTTTATTCCGCTGCGATGGTTAGATTCTGATATTGATTTTGTTTTCTCTTCTTCTACCTCTTCTTCTTAAACCCAAATGGTTCGTATTTCTGTACAACTTGAGTTGATTGTTGTAGAATAGTGTTGACTCAAGGGGTACGGATTTGCGGGCTGTTACACTTGGTATCAGAGCTTAGGTTGGAGATAACCTTGGCTCTGGTGGGAATTACTCATAAATTAGAGTCCGTAGTACTCTATAATGGGTTTGAGCGTATTAATAGATATGAGCGCGTATTTGTTAGTGAATATAAAATGGTTTTATATTGTGTTGATTGGTTTATGGAGTGGTATATGAACCTTCGTCGGCACAGCCTCGAAAACTGTATCGAAGGGGTTTCTAAACACTTAAATAGAACAATCGACACGGTATTGTTTTAAATATGGGTAAATGAAATAATTTTACCCAAAAATATATTTTTGGATATAAAGAAAGTTTTTGGTAAACAATATAGCTATTATATGGTTGCTTGGATGTTAGAAATGATAATATTAAAATATTATCATTGTTAAGTGAAAATTTAACTAGAAATTGTGAATATAATCAAAGATTGAGAAGATAAATCCAATTATGAAATGAAATTTATAAATATGAATTATAAATGTAATTTATGAATTGAAATACAATCAAATAGAAATTTGTATAAGCATAAATTATACAAATGAATCATAGTTAAAATGTATTTAAGCAGGATTTGGAAATTCAAAATTTCAGAGATTTTGGAATGTTATCGAAGTGTTTTGAAGATAAATGATAACATTATTAGTTTGGAAGTATTTCTGGATGGAAATTTATTTTAAATAGGTTTTGAAAGTGATATAGCATCGAATTCACTTCAGTCACTGGAAAATAACTTCGATGATGACTGCAGCATCATCGATGTTCATTTTCGAGTTTCTAAGTGATGAATTGCTACCAAATTGATTTATTCAGAAAAGTTAGTTGGTTTTGGAATTTTCAAAGGGAATTTGTTGTGGGTAAAACCAGGATTGGTGTAACTTTTGAGAAATGTGATTTGTGACGTTGGAGATTTCAAAATGATTTGAAACCAAAGCCGGGAGTTTAAAAATCCGGATAAGATAAGTTGTCAGCTTATAAATTGCGATGATTTTAAATCAGGAATGGAATATAAACTTTGAAGGTTGGAATTTAAATTTAAAGAGAAAAGTTGAAAATGAAAATTTACTTGGAGTTGGAAATAAAAATTTGATTGGATTGAAATTTATTGAATAGGCTAGAAATAATATCTAGTTGTATTTGAATTTAGTTGAAACCGAATTGGGTTAAATAAATCCGAGTTAAGATAAAATTGAATTGAGTTAAGTAAATTTGAGTTAGCAAAATTGGATTGGAATGAGAATTCAATCGAATTAGTGAATGAAATTTAAATTCTTACCTGAATAAATGGAATTAAGTGGAATAAGGATTGGAATTGGAATAAATAAATCAAAATCACTTATAAAAGAATTAAAATCCATAGAAATAAAATATGATCGGGCTATAAATAAATAACAGGCTTGAGTTAAAAATAAAAGATGAATATATTCAAGCCTATAATGGATGGAATTGTGTAAATAATAAGTTGTGGTTTATAAATTTTTGAAATGGAATACAAATCCAAATAAATATTTAGATGAATAGGGAAATGAGAGGAAAATCCAAACTTGAATTGTAAAATATATTGAACTAAGGAAAATAAATAAAAGTGATATTTGGAATGAAAAAAAAAATAAAAAAATTCAAGTGTTGGATTATAAATAATGGGAGAACTAATTAGATAATAAATTAGTTAATAAAATTGAATTGTGAGTTAATAAATTGGATGGTAAATTAAAAGTGGATAATAGAATCAGAACTTGAGTTATTAATTAAAAATTAGACTTGAAGTGTTAACAAAGTAAATATAATTTGAGATGTATAAAATAAAAATGTAAATGGATTAAAATAGTAATGGTTTGAATATGCAAATGAAATCCAATAAGTGGAAATAAATTGGATATGGCCTTGGAATTAATTGAGTTAAGTTGAGTATAAAAGAGAACTTTGTTTGCAAAATGAGAATGAGCTTAAGTATAAAATTTGAATAAATTGAAGGAAATTGACTTAAGCTAAATAAATGCAGGAGAGTTGAATTGAATTCAACTTAAACAAAGTTTAATAATATTGGATTGGTTTTAATCAAGTGAAAATAAATTTTTAACCGAAATAAAAATTCGGTGAGTTATAAATAATGTCAATGGAATGAAGTTCTAGAAATAAATGATTGTAAACCATTTACATTATTAAGGAATTGAAATAATTTGAGACAATAAGAAAAATAGAATGTTTCAAGTTTATTAGAATGGTTTAAGTGAATGTGGGTAAACTAATTTTATTGAATAAATAAATGGATGAGATAAATAAGAATCAAATGAAATGTAGTTTAAATAAGTTGAGAAATGATTATTGAATGAAATAGCTTGGATTGTTTTTGAGCTAAATAAAATAGTTTGGAATAAAATAAACAAATATGGAATGAAATGTAAATAAATGATTGTGAATGAATTAAAATAAAAGAGTAATTAAATTGGTAATGAAGACGGACCTAAGATGTTAATAGTTTTGTATGAACTAGTTTGGTTAATAAATGAAATACAGGTGAATGTATTCAAATCCGAAATGGAAGCGAGGATAATTGGATTGTGAATAAATTTGGAAATAGAGTGAAATCAATTTGAATTGGTTATAAAACATAAATGCTTATTTATTCACCTAAATCTCGTCAAATTGCATGAAATAAATTGTTGTTTGTTGTAAATGGGGTAATTAAATATTCTATGAGTGAGAGTAGTAAAATAAATTGATTTTGAAAGCAATTGGATTAAATATGAGTTCAGTTGCTTAAAAATGAATTAATGTAAGTGATTGAATTTTAAACCATTCACATTGATGAAGTTGTATACGAATGGATTGAAAACCATTCGAATTAAATGAAAATGGTTATAAATTAATTGAAACAGTTAGATTAGCATGAAAATTGAATAAGTTGCTTTCAGAAAAATGTTTAGTGTGAATTTATTTTAGAATTCATATGTTTTAACTATTGCAAGTAAGTGAAATGTGTTAAACTCCTTTTATTTGGCACTTACAAGTTTAAACTGAGTAAGTACAGGTACCTGGAAGCCGTGTGGCTGGATTTGGTTGTGCTTTTTGCTAAAAATAATAAGCTGCTTGCTTAAAATGCTAAATAAGGTACGCCTACGCAATTAAAAATAGGAAATATGAACTGTTTTTGGTTTTTCCGACCGTGTGGGTCGATGTATATATATTTATCTCTTTTGTCAAATTGCAAAAGCTCCTCCGTACAAAGGGGACTCTGCCAAAAATTTTCAGAAATTTTGGGAGTTAGAAATTTTTTGAAAATTTTGAAAAATTTTGTTAACGACAAAACTATTTAGAATTGGAAACTAAAATAAGTTAGTAAATGAAACTAATTAAAGCAATGACTTAAATTAGGAATAAATGAAGGATAAAAATTAAAAATTCAAAGTTGAAAATAAATGGAATACATATGAAATGTGGAAATCGATTTGAATAGAAGTAAGTATAAACTAAAAGAGGTAAAGAGAAATAAAGATAAGAAACATATAAAATGTTTATAATAACTTAAGAAAGGAATGGTGAATTCTTAATTGGAAATCGATGCTACAAATGTATCCTAAGATAATATTAGAATGAATAGATATTGGCGTTTTGTGAAAAAATCGATAAAATGTTTTGGAATATTGTGATTGGATATTAGTGCTAAGCAGGATATGCAGGTATGATAAAAGGGGAAAAGGAAATTGGATTTGATTTCAAGAGATAAATTTGAATTGCCCGACAAAAGGTATGTATTTAAATTTGGTATGAAAATTGATTGGGATTTGGATTTGGATTAAGCCACTTGGCTTTTTGTTTTCTTTTTGGATTTGGGAGGCCGTAGAGCCATTTTGTAGCAGTACCGAGCTAGCCGCGCAAAGGAGACGCTGGCGAATTTTTTCGGGAATTTAGGGAGTTAGAAAATTTTTGAGAAAATTTTGATAATTCAAAATTTGGTTTTAAATTCAAACTTGAATGGTTAAACAAATAGTATGGTTTGGAACTAGAGAAGGTTTGGAAGTTAGTAAGAAAGATAATGAGTCTTTTATATAAAAGATAATTGATAAGATGTTGAATTGTTAGAAAACTGTTTGGTTTAGGGAAATAATAAACGGGTATTGAATCATTCTTCCTAACTAGTAATTTCGGGGACGAAATTCTTTTAAGGGGGAAAGAATGTGACGACCCGTAATTTTCAAGCATTTGTAGTCGGGATATTTAATTGATTTTAGATATTTAAGGTTAATTATTAACTTAAATCATGAATATCATAATTTATTTGACAATTAAATTGTTGAATTAAATAATTTGAAGTTGGGTAAGTTGCGGAATCTGGAATTATAAGCCTATGAAAAATAATTTGAAGGCTTGTAGAATTTATATTGATAATACTGAAGAGAATAGAAGTGATGAAATCAAATTTAAAAATGGTTTGTTAAGTTTTAAAATTTATATCGTTTGAATTGAATTTAAAATAGCCTTCCGAGGCACCGTCTCGGAATTTGGCGAAACCTGTTTCATTTGATCCGTAATATTGTATTATTATCGGATTTCGAATTTCGTGTTGATTGGAGTTAGCGTGTGAGTGTATGTTATATAAACGCGGAAAATTTAATTGATAATAATTTAACAAAATTTAATTAATTAAGCTTCCTTTATAAGCCATCCTTATCTATTCCTCAGCACGCTTTTCCTATCTTCTAGTATACACCATCGCTCATCACGTTTTATGGAAGCAAACCCAAAGCAGTTCGTTTTTAGATAATGGCCGAAAGCTCCTTACTAAATTAGGTCGAAGTTCAGAAACAAAAAAAAATAAAAAAATAAAAAAATCAATGGCCGCGTCTTCCTTAGGCCGAAGCCTTCTCGTTTGATCTACACCACTCCCTCCCTCCTTTCCAACCCTCTCTCTAATCAAAGTTGTTTTTTTAGCCGAGCATCAATCAGGCGAGCGTGTCGATGATAGGCGCTTGAGTCGATTCGCGTTGCCGTAGTGGAGGGCAGGTTCGAGCGGCGAGTGGAAGAAGAGATGGGTTGGGAATTGAATACGATTTCGAATCGAAGATTCGATGCTGAGGGGATTCGAGCGCGACCGGCGTCAAGTGAGGTGCTTGCTGTGTCGTCTCGTTATCGCTTGTACACAGTAGTTTGGGGACGAGGCCGTGTTATCGTGGCGATCTGGTTCTTGGTGGCATAGCCGATCGTGCGTGATGTTGAAGGAAGAGGAGTTGGGCGTGAGCATTAGTGTTGATGGTGTGTTGATGTGGAGAGGTTGGCGACAGTGTTGAATGGCTACGTGCTAGCTGAAGGTGGAGTTCCTTGTCGCGATGTCGATCTCGTTCGGTAAGGCAGAAGTTTTCGTTTCTTTTTTCAATTTAAATTAGTTCATTTTATACAGAAGGAAAATTTTATTCTCAATTGAATTTAATAAATAGATATACAATATAGTTATTTCAGTTTAATTTTGAATGTATGAGTATATATATTAGGCAATTTTTAAAATGCATACAGAGAAAGAAATTTGAAAGCCAAATTTTAATTTACAAATATAATTACAGAGAAATTTTACAGTAAAACAAAGTATTGTCCTTGTTAATTAACAGCTATATATATATTAATATAAGGATAAATATAGCAAAGAAGAGAATTGTATATAGATTAGATGTCGGAAAGAAGGAATTTTAAAATGTTTCAGGTATAAGGTAAAATTAGATCTTTAATTTCGAATATAGATTATAAAACCTACTATTTAAATTTTTATAATACGGATTATAATGCTTTACTTGTTCAATCACCTTGTTCAATTACTTTAATTACTAAAAATATATATATATATATATATAATAATTGGGAAAAGTAATCTGTTCAAATAAACTTGTTTGTTTAAATTAAATGGTGGGTTTAAACTTAAATCATTAGTTAAACTAAATTATTAAATGATTTAATGATAGTTAATTGTTCAATCGATTCAAGTATTAATAAATGATGTACATATTGATTCAAGGTCTAAATTTTGAAGAAATCTAGTCGGAATGAGAATGGATTACAAACAAGAAGCAAAAGGTGATTTAATCTCACTCAGTTTAAATCTAAATTTAAATGTTTAAATTTAAATTGTTTGAATGGTTGAAATTGATGGATATGCTGTAGTATGTTATATTATGAAATTGGTACATTATTGTGCTAACATCTTTGGATGCAGGGAAACAGGTTGGAGGGATCCAACTGGACCCCTCACATTTATTTAAGTTATTCAATATTCTCTGTTTTGATTATTTGATATCCTATGATGAGCTATATTGGAATATTGAATGTATGGTTTGATTGGATATTCGGGTATAATGAATTACCAAAATATATGAATTGGATTGTTGAAAAGAAATTAAAAGGAGGTAAATTTGTAAGCGAAATAATTATAAAAAGTTTGAATAAATTAAGAATAAATTGGAAATAAATAGAAGAAATATGCAAATAATAATAACTTCGAGTATGAAGAGCAAAGTAATTTTTAATAAAAGGAAATTGATGAATTGAAACTTAAGTTATATCAATTAAAGGAATAAAGAATTATTTTAAAGTTCAAAGTCTAAATCTATTTAAAAGAATAGAGAAGTAATTGAGAAATCTAAAAAAAAATTTGGAATTTTTAGTTAAAGTGTTTCTTAAAATCATAATCAAGAAATGAGATCTGAAATTAATAGATTCTGAATTAAAAGGGGATAAATTTGAAATCAATTTGGGAAATTGATTTAAGTGATTTAAGTTGAGATTTTTCTCTGGATATCCAAGTACATTTTTAAAGTAAATTCTTAAATAAATTTAAAGGTTTTAAAGTTGTTGTAAAAAACAAGTTTTTGAAAATTTATTACTTCTAATATTTAAGTTCTTAAGTAAGTATTTTCTTTTTGCCTATTATAGTAGTAATTATTCAAAGAATGCCTTAATATTATGTTTTTGAAAGTATAAATCTAGTTTTATATTTATTAAGTAACCTTATTTTCAAATATTCATTTAATATGTGTTTTTAACAAATTATTGAAATAGTTTAATGCAAATGTTTTGAAGGTATATATTTCAAAGTAAAATGTTTTAAATTATTTTTAAAATCTAGTTTTGTGCTTGGTAATTTCAGAAGAGATAGAAAGTACTTGGGAAAGTTTATACTGGGAAGAAAGAATGATTTGAAAACTGTTTTCAAAGGGTTGAAAATAGAAATAATATCTTGTGAAGATATTTTTGGAAATTAATAAATAATTTGGGAAATTATTTATTTGTTGATGGTTGTTTGTGAATATAAATTGATAGTTAAATAACCGACTATCAATATTGGACAAATACGTTGATCGTTTCGAAGAGACCGGGATCGAGAATTATTTCTCGAAAACCACTTCGATCCGGTTTGTACGTTTCGTGTAAACGATTTTGGATTCGAAGATGGAGCAGTGAAGTGCAAGGGCTAGTCGCTACTAATCCTGAGGATATTTCCAAAATGGATGTAGTAGGAATAGTGCCTTCGGTTCCGTTCGAACCCGGGACGGACTTGTATGGATGAATGCTTGCGAATCATCGTCAGGTGGGCGATGGGCATTCTAAGTAAATACGTTCTAAAGGTAACGCTTAGCCTCAAGCCTCATCAAATGGGAATGACTGAAAATCAGGGGATATGCAGCAAGGTTAGGTGGGTCATGCCCAAGCAGGACAAGATAATTCCCCTGTCTAGATGTCCCTTATATATCTTTCGGCTTAGTGGCTGGTTGGTCGTGCCAACCACGGGGTTTCTCTTGTTCGGGACTGTTCAGTAAGGAATGGTTCCGGCCTTGTGTTGCAGGGGATGAAGGGAGTAGTCCTCGGTACGGTGATCTAGGCCCCGTACTGTGACAGGTGGTACCCCAGTGCCTAGTCATTGTTGGAAATCCATTCTCCCTACGAGCCTTGTATGAGTTTTGTTTGTATTACCCACTTTTGTGGCTAGTAGCTGGAATTTAATGAATGTAACAATTTCGGCTATTTTATAAGTATTTGTATATAGACCCTATTATAATATCAGAGGATTTCTATAAAAATTGTTTTAGCTATCGTAAGGTAAAAACCCGACATGTTTATTTGTGGCGTGGTCTTACGAGATGCTTTTGTTTTCAAAGGATTTTTGAAACTTTAAAAATAAATTGGGTGTGATTTCCTCACTCTGGTATTCCAGACTGACTTGGGTATTATTTAACTGTAATGCTCGGGTCAGACCGAGTATTATAGGATACAGGATATGATGCTGTGGAGCTCAGGAGACGAGCTGGATGATGATACGTATAGTCGTACTTGTTATATATATATATATATATATATATTCCGCTGTTTGAGTTGTTGTGTACCTTGAGTTGTTGTGTATCCATTGTATTGTTTTGATGTGAGCTGTGACTGATGTACTCTGATGATGTGATGTATGTAAACAGATATATTTGATTTTGAGTAAAGATTATTTATTATCTATTATATTTTATTCCGCTGCGATGGTTAGATTCTGATATTGATTTTGTTTTCTCTTCTTCTACCTCTTCTTCTTAAACCCAAATGGTTCGTATTTCTGTACAACTTGAGTTGATTGTTGTAGAATAGTGTTGACTCAAGGGGTACGGATTTGCGGGCTGTTACATTGTGCATCGATTATCGTAAGTTTAGTGAAAAGACAATAAAAAATTGATATCCATTACCGAGAATTGATGATTTATTTGATCAGTTGAGTGGTGCCAAAGTATTTCCTAGTTGTATTTGGCAATATGGTTCCTTCAACTATGGGTATCGGAGGATAGTATTCCTTTAATGACATTTCAAACAAGATATGGTTCGTACGAATGGTTAATAATATCTTTCGGGTAAATGGATGTGCTAGCTTTCTTCGTAGAATGAACTAGGTTTTCGAAGAGTACTTGGATAGGTTAGTGTGGTGTTCATTGATGCCACTTTGACATATTATAAGGATGAAAGAGATTATGGGATTCATCTTAGAATAGTGCTTGAGACGTTAAGGTAGCATCAACTAAAAGCAAAGTTTTGAAGTGTCATTTCAAGAGGAAAGAAGTGAAGTTTCTTAGTCATGTAGCTTTAGAGAAGGGGCTATCAATTAATCCAGTTAAGATCAAAGTTGTTAACAATTGGAAGAGACACGAGACAGTGACTGAGGTTACAAGTTTTATTGGACTCGCTAGATATTCATTAAGGATTTCTCTGGTATAGCTGCATCAATGAGTAAACTAACAAGAAATAGCATGAAGTTCATTTGGTCTGATAAATGTGAGGAAGAATTACTTAAGTTAAAGCAATGGGTGACTATATTAGTAGTTCCAGATGGGAATCAAGATTTAGTGGTGTATGCAGATGCTTGTGGAACTGGATTAGGAACTGTATTGATGCTAATGGGTAAAATAATTGCTTATGCTTACTGACAGCTCAAACCGTATGAAGTAAGATATCCGACTCATGATTTGGAGCTGGTAGCAGTGATATTTGCATTGAAAGTATGAAGACATTATCTTATGGGAGACTGATTTTAATTATACACGAATCATAAGTCTTCAAGATAATTTTTCTCTCAGAAAGAGTTGAATACGGAACAGCAAAGGTGGCTAGAGTTTTTAGCAGCATATGATTTTGGTATTGAGTATACACCAGGGAAAGGAAATGAAGTTGCAGACGCACTTAGTAGGAACATAGTTATGAGGTGTTAGTTTTGTTTGTAGAATGGAAGGATTTAAAGGCATTATTATGTGTTGAGTGAAGGTAAGATCGACCACTAGTTCTTGCCATAGTACATCCATCTAAACTTGACCAAAGAGGATGGTTGAGGAAGAAGGGATGATTGTTTGTTCTAGAAATTGGTTACCTAAGGAGGGAATTTCTTACGGAGTGTCATCATTCGAATTTTATGATTCATCTTGGTGGAACAAAGATGTATCAGGATATGAAGAGAAATTTCTTCTAAGAAGGTATGAAGAGGGATGCAGGTGTAACGACCTAGAATTTCACTACTTTAATTTGCGAACGTTTAATTAATTTTAAATATTCAAATAATAAGTTTTATAATGAAAATAAAAATATTTTAAATAATAATTAACGATGGTGAAATCAATTTTAAATTTTGTTTATAGAATTTTTATTTAGACGAAAAGCAGAAAATGCGACCGGAAACCGTTTTTTGAATTTTCGACATTTCATCTGTAAAAGTTGTTTGAAATGTTGTGAGCCTTATTTATTTTTGAAACAACATTTAAATGGTTAAGAATGTAAATTAGTTAGTACATATTGGTATATACATAGGTATATATACTTAAATATATACATGTATATATTAAAAGATGTCTTAAAAGACTTGATTTGACACTTTGGCAACTCAAGTACGAACATGTTTAAATATGTTTTCTTTGACATGTTGAGGAGGAGTGGACAAGGTGGAGGCTGAAATGGAATTTATGGAAGAGGTGTTAAGGTGGTAAAACAACGTAGAGGGTAGAAGTACAAGGGTAGTTTAGTAATTTACCTTTTCTATTGCTTGTAATTAGCCTTTCACTTTTTCAAATTTTCCCCATCTTCCTCCTATCATACTTTTCTTACCTCCGAACCAAATGGAGATTTCCTTTTTTATAAACCATGTAAAATTTCAGTGGCTACATATTTGTATGACTTCTTCAAATTTTGAGTTTAGCAATGTTCAAATCTCATTTCTTTCAGACCCAATTTCAGACATATATTTTCAAGTCTGATAATACCTCTTCTTCTTTTGACCATATCTCCGACAAAACTAATCCAAATTGAGTGAATATTTTTTTAAATGATAGAGAAAAGAGTTTCCAAGAACTTTTCCTTTGACCACTTTTCTAAATTTTGAGAGTAATACGGCCAAGAATTAAAGAAAATATGACTCGTTTTTGAGTTGATATTGTGGTTTTGCAAGTTTTGCAAGTTCTACAGTATTTCAGGTTTTCAAAAGAGTTTTGCTAAATTTTGGTGTGTAAACTTCTAACTTTTTATGGAAAGATTCAACCTTCATTATGTTTGTTATTTGGTTGTAGAATATATGGTTGAATTATCATATGGTTTGGACGTACATATGTTGCTAGTTTATGGTTTAGCGTAGATTTGTGAATCGAATGGTAAAGTGATGTTTATAATTATAAAATTATGATTTTTTTATTATGATTGGAAGTGATATGGAAAGTTAGTAAGTAAAGTTAATAAATATAAAATTTAGTGAGCAAGGTTAGCACTTGAAAGGTGTTTGCATTTGACATAGCGATCCTTTGAGTTATATAAATTTAATTACTTACTTTGTTTTAAACAAAAAGTTTTCTAAAATTTCTAACATTTTGTTTTGCTTACAAAACTTTATATTAAGTTCATAAAGTAAGTTAAAGTTAATATGTAATATTTTAAAAGTCTATTTGAGATGTTAATCAAGTTTGGAATTTACGGTATCCATAGCGATGGTCGCTAAGAATGCAGTTTCGATAAAAGTCTGTTTTTTGAAAATTCAGTTTTATACTTAAAAAATTATTTTGGAAAGGTTTTATATAGTTAATAAAAATATTTTATAAATTTAATTAAGTTTTAATAATTAATTCAATGTTAATTAAGCTTGGTAATTAATACTTAATTAAGTATCAAACATGGTTCATTATCTTAATTAAATAAAGTACTAGTTCATTATCCTTTAAAAGTAAGATTAATTTTTAATTAATTATGAATTAAGTATATGATTTATTTTTAGTTAATTATTAATCAAATATAAGGTCAATTATTTATTTATTTAATTAATCAAGTGTTTAATTATTTTGAGTTATAAATTAATTAAGGTGTTAATTTAAATAATTATTTATTAAAGGTTTAATTTATTATTTAAGTTTTAATTAAAAGATTATTTATTTAATTAATTAAGATTATTTATTAGTTAGTTATTAATAAAGGTTTTAAATTCTTATCTAATAATTAATAAAGGATTAATTAAGGGTTTAATTTATAAATAAATTATTTATTAAAGGTTTAATTATTTATTAACTGATAACTAAATTAAGTTCAATTTAATAAAGATTAATTGTGATTTAATAAGAATTTAATTTGTAATAAATCATTTTATGGATTTTAAGTTTTAACCCTTATTTTCCAAGAATCAAATTGTTTTAAAGGTACTTCTTTTTAAAAGATGGTTTTGAACACAAGGGATTCAAATGTCGATATCATTAAGTAGACAAACAATATGAAAGAGTTATGTAAATGGTTTGATTATGTGGACATTTGTTAGTAGAATAAATCCCCGTTCTACTATAATATAATTGTTTGTTGTATGGACAAGTATTAGCAGAATAAATCCCCGTTCTTCTATAATGTAATTGTTTATGGTGTGGACATGTATTAGCAGAATAAATCCCCACTATGCTATAAGTTGATTTTTTGGACATCTAATAGCAGAATAAATCCCCATTCTGCTATAATGTAATTATTGTTTGTGCAGACATGTATTTTAGCAGAATAAACTCCCGTTCTGTATAAACCGATTGAATTGTTTAAACATCTATTTAATAAGACAAATCACCATCTTACTATTATGTTATTTGGACATGTATATGCTGGTGTTTATATTGACATGTTATTCCCTGTTTTGGATATGATTGAATTTACATACCTGTTGACCTTTGTAAATAACTGTTAAGTGAATTGAAATTCAAATTGAAATTGAATGGTAACTTAAGTTAGTAGCATTGGGATTGCTAAGCCTGTTTTAAAAGTGGGTTTTTGAGTTAACTTAAGTTCTACAACCAAATTGGATTTTAAAGTTTATAAATGGTTTTCAAGTTATATTATTGTTTAATAAGGTATTCATAAGCAATAACTTTTTTATAAAAGGATTTTTACAAAATAAAAGAGTTTTCCTAAATATTTTCATAAATGATATTATATAAATAATATTTTATAAAAGGGTTTATTAAAGGAGTTATATTTATGGAAGAGGTTTGAACATGGAAAATAAGTTGGGTTTTGATTATTTTAGAAAAGAAGTTTATAAATGGTTTAGTAATTTTAAAATGGAAGTCTTATGAATGGTTTGATATATATAAAAGAGTATTTTTCTAAACTAAATTGGGAATTTATAAAGAAGAGATTTTGGAAAGAAATGGTTGATTTCATACGTAATTCAAGGGGCAAAGATTGCCTATAGTTAACTATGTTTTCTATTGGATAGAGACATAACCATTTGCGTAAACTGCGATCTATGATTGGTTTTGGATGATACTTTCCATATCTAATTTTAAAAGTTTTCAAGTATTTTCGAAAGGAATGGTTTGCAAATATACTTATTTCGGTGAGATAGGTATAATAATTTGATAAATATTCTAGAAAGAGATTCCAATTAACGGGAATTTAATTAAATGAGGCATGGTGGTTTCCATGGGAAATGTAATCTTTGTTTCATTATTTGATAGTTAAATAATTGACTATCAAATTTTGGACGAAATATGCAATCCTTCTTAGTTTTGGTGGTGGGGAAGTAGTTCCCTACTTAACACCGAATGATTTTAACTCTGAAAATACCTTGGAGAAACTAGGGAATTATATGATACAATCACTGTCGGTGGTGCATACTGTTCGTATAAACTCAGTTGTTCTTCTAGGACAAATGATAAGGTGGTCCATCCACTTAAACAGTTGGGGGGTAATCCCTGCACTTATATATTGTTTGATTATTTCCTAAAAAACCAATATTTAGTATTTCAAAAATCGATGATTGGCTTTTAAGGCGCTCAATAAGCGGGGGAGTGTACTCATAAGAGATGACTCGTACCGTAACCACTCTAACAACCATATATGGTTCTATGAAGGAGTTTTGTGGCATATTGAGATGTTGGAATCCATATGTGGTTCCAAAACCCATTGATGTATGGGTATCCATGTGTGATTCCATGATCCATTTGATATATGGGAATCCATGTGTGATTCCAAAACCCGTTGGGGTATTGGAATCCATATGGGATTCCATGATTTGTTTTGATGGTGATGCATGAGCTGGAATGTCGAATGTAGCCTCACCAGTTTAATGTCTAAATCCGGAGATAAGAGGCGTGGCCAGGGTTGATAAACCCATAGGGTATAGTTGGCTCCACCTAAACGTTATCTACAGTTGTTATGCACGCATTGGGCGATGCACTTGGTCTTAGTGAGACCAACAATGTTTTCTTATGCTACATCACTAGAAATGAATGCTGCTTTGAAAGGATATTGTTATCCCGCTTTTTGGCAAAGCCGTGATACCAAAAGATCGGTCGAAAACCAACGACAGTTCATCTCAAAGATTGGTTGTACTTTGCTTCACCATGGATATCGACGAATTTTGTCCAAGCTTGGATAAGGTTACAATTGATAGGACACGACAAGCAAAGCCATGAAAGCCAGTGTTTCAAATTTCAGGTTAATCGGAATTCGTATGAACGAGATATGATTGATGCAAGTTAGCCAAAGTACATAGTTCGTATCCATCAAATTGTTGAGAAGATGCCCATTTCGAATCGATGGGGTTCGTATCCATCAATGATTGCCTTGTTCGAATCCATTAGGTTTCACACACTTCGAATCGATCGAGTTCGAATCGATAAAACAACGTTATCGGTCGGCTCGATTCGATAGGTTTCGAATCGATCAGGTGGGCATCGTCTCAACATGTTCGTATCCATCCTAGAGTATTGTTTCGCATCCATCGGCTTCGTATCGATCACCTAACTTCGCATCCATCAGAGACTCGCTGTTTCATCTCCATTCCAAGACCGTGTTCGAACCCATAAGCAGAGGCTTGTTCGTATCCATCAGGACAGCTAACCATGGGTGACGTGTCATCCTCGATACGAACAAGGCGAATTTTATGGAGTCGATATAGTCAACACGGCGTAACGACTGGGTCGAGGCGAAGCATGCGTGCCACATCATCACAAGACCATGTGAGGTGATCGATTCAAAGGGACCGATACGAACTGATGGGTTCGAAGTAACATCCAACCGAAGCATACCAACTCGTATCGATCATATCTCCCAAACCGCTGATCCAAATGCAATGAAATTTTCACAGTAGCTTCCATACAAGGTAAAGTTTGTTCCTACCAAGTTTCAGCTCTATTGGGTCATTTTTTTGATCAATTCGAATGGAGTTCGAATCGATCTCAGATCGAGTCGAAACTTGGTAGGGTCGGTCGTGTGGGCCCACTCACGGCCAAAAAAGATCTCCCGAAGTTTGAGCGAGATCTGGGCCTCTTACGCCTATAAATAGCACCCTGAAGCCTTCAGAAAAGGGGATCTTTGGCCGTTCGACATCCAGACTCTGTCGAATTCAATTCTACTCTTCATTACTGCTGTTGTAATCAAATTTTAGAGCTATTATCAACTGTAATCTGCTGTAATCGATTGAAATCATCAAGTGAATCAATAAAGCCATAAACTTCAGAGTGGACGTAGGCAAGATCGCCGAACCACTATAAATCCTGCATTTGCGATTGTTATTTCTGAATTGTTGTGTTTGATATAGCTTAGATCTGAGTTTTATATTGATTGTTGCTGATTTGTGTTCATAAACGAGTGCTTTCACGATATCGGGTATTTGTGGTCAATTTTGACGCAAACATTTTGGTGCTTTCACTGAGAAAAGATGATTCAGGAGAAGTTGAATTTGAAGATTTAAGAATTCAGATCTAAAAGCTATGACAAGACAAAAGAGTAAGAAACAAAGGCCACAGAGAAGTCAACATGAGGGAACTCAGGAAGCTTCTCCAGGAGCGAATCAAGCATCGGTCTTCATCACTAGGGACGAGATGGAGACAATGATGAAGAAACAGGAGGAATTAATCCAGAGTTTATTTCAACAAATAGGGAAACTTGGAGCACAGAATAGAGGAGCTGATGGAGTTAGAACGAAGCAGGACCATCCGACATAGCACCTAGATTAGGAGGCACACCAATGGAGAACGTTGACCCAATCTCGGAGAGAGAGAGGAGCACCTGCGCAACCTGGAGGTAGCAGAGGAATGAACGCTCAGTCAAGGGGGCAAATCCCAGAGTTCCCTCGTGAACTCGGGGGGCAGGTCCAAAGCGATGAGCAAAGATTAAATCTTGGAGACAATGACAGGTTGGCGGAAATGATTAGGCGAGCCATGAGAGGCGGGCTAGTAAACAAAGATTTAGAGGATGTTAATAGGAGCCCTTTTTCAACGGCAATTAGGCGAGCAAGGAATCCACCAGATTTTAAGCCATCGTTGGATATGTATAATGGAAGGACAGACCCTAGAGTTCATCTGAAAAAATATATGAGGCATATGGAGGTACTGGGGGCATCAGAGGAAGTTATGGCCCGGTGCTTTCCATTGTACTTGGTAGATATTGCGGCGTTATGGTTTAGACAGCTAGAGAGCAGCTCCATAGGAACATGGGCAGATTTAACTGAGAGATTCATGAGGCAATTCAGGGTTCACATTGCAAGATCCAAGAATGTGATGACTTTGGCAACTCTAAAACAGAAAGCTGGGGAGATTTTGAGGAGTTTTCTGACGCGATTCAATGCGGCAGCAGCTTCAGTGGATCCACCAGATCCATCTATGGTTATGATGGCAGCTGTGTCCGGAATAGCTTACGGAACAGAGTTCAAAAATTCGTTAACTAAAGATCCACCTTTGGATCTAGGAGAATTCTATCACGAGGCAGAAAGTTCCTGCGACTGGAAGACGCAACTGTAGAAAGAGAAGAAGGAGATGAACTTAATGTTTATATGGTCAAAGATGGAAATCCCCTCGAGAAAGGTACAGAAACTAGCTAGGGGAAACGCAAGGCTGAGAGTAGCCATAACAGACCAATACGACCACGAAAGGAACCAAGGTTCACCACTTACTCTGAGTTGAATGAGAGTTTGGAGTGAATCTATCAGGATACCAAAGAGCAGATTCCGTATCGTAGACCGATGCGAAGGGATCCAACTTTTGACGAAAGGAAATCAATTAAGTTTTGTGTATTTCATGAATTGAACGGTCATAACACTAATGATTGTAGGCATCTGAAGGACGAGGTGGAAGGGTATACCAGGAACGGTATGCTCCTTCAGTATTTGACGAGGCGAACCCCTACAGTGGAGCCAGAGCGACCACCGTCTACATCAGTGAGAGGCGACCCTGAATCGAGGCACCGTTTGATTATCCATTGATCGATTGAAATAACGATGAACAAGTTGTAAACCTCTCACCAACACGGCTAAATCATTTACACATGTAAGCGATCATGCACGATCCATAGGCATGTTCTGGATGACTACCAATCGCGTCATAGTAAGAGTTTATGCTTTGACATCTTCGTCTTGTTTTTTGCTTTAATTTTGACTTGAACATTTAGACCCTGCTCGTTTGAACATTTCTGTTGTGGGATTCGTATGATTATTGCTTTGATATTTGCAACTCTGTGGGGGGAGGGATGCAGGGGGGTACCAACCCCCCAAGGTGGGGGTGCACGGGCAACGCCACCGCTACGGTGTTCGACCTGACCGGTCAGGTCGCAGGGGTTCAGGGGGCAGCGCCCCGTCCAAAACAGTATGCGACCTGGGGCATGAAGTATTCAATGCGCTAAAACTTCCAGCGAGTTAATGGGTTAGAGCTTCCAGCGAGTTAGCGGGTTAGAGCTTCCAGCGAGTTAACGGGTTAGAGCTTCCAGCGACCTAACTGCTTAAAGGCATGAGCGACCTACCCACTCAGAAACTCATGTGGCCTAACCTGTCCACGACCTAACTAGTACCCTACCTAACACTTCTGCCGACCTAAAGGTCGCAACCTAACGACTTAGCGACCTAAGACCTAACGACTTAGCGGCCTAAGACCTAACGACTTAGCGACCGAAGACCTAACGACTTAGCGACCTAAGACCTAACGACTTAGCGACTTAAGACCTAATGACCTACTACTTACTCACTCCTTTAGATCGCCATTTCTTTAAGTCGTGAACCATACTTCCTTAGGTCGTTTACGACCTACCAACTCCTTAGGTCGCTCCTAGTACCTCAACATGTTAAACTGCTTGCCAATCTCCTTAGGTCGTCCCTACCGACCTACGACCTAACCCTTAGGTCGTCTCTACCAACCTACGACCTAACCCTTAGGTCGTCCCTGCCGACCTAACTCCGAACTCTCCTATAAATACTCCGCCTACTCCAACGACAAAGAGACTTTTCCGGATTCCAAAGCACCGAGACTCTGCTGATTTCTCGACTCTCCAAACACTTCAAACACCGAAGAATCTTCAGCGTGTAGTCTACTTCATTCAACACGAATCCAAGGAGCAATCCATCATCAAAATTCTAATTTCCTTTCTCTAATCGTGTTGTAATCAAGAGATCGTGTTGTAAAAGTGTTGTAATCAAGAGATTGTGTTGTAAAAGTGTTGTAATCTTGTAAAGTTGCTCGAAAAACATAATGGAAGATGTAAAGTAGACGTAGGCTTATTAGAAGCCGAACCACTATAAAAATCTCTGTCTCATTTACTTTTCAGCAATTTTCTGTTTACTTTGATTCCCGTGCAAGCGGGTGGTGCTTTCACTTCATCGCGGTATACACTGGGTGTTAGCGTTAAAGCAATTTTTATTGTTAACATTTTAGTGCTTTCACTGAGAATTGAACTCAGGAATCCTATTAATCAATACTTGAATCCGTGAGATTGAGACTGAAATCCGAAGAACTATGGTAAATCGATCGAGTAGACTACAAAGACCAGAGAATAGTCAGCATGAAGGAAGTCAAGAGGCTTCTTCGAGAGCAAGCCAAACTTCAGCCTTTGTTACAAGAGAGGAGATGAAGGCAATGATGAAAAGGCAAGAAGATTTGATCCAGAATTTGTTTCATCAGATTGGGCAACTTGGAGCGCAGAATCAAAGAGGAACATAAGCCCAACCAAAAGAAAAAATCCCACCATCCCCTCGTGAACTCGGGGGGTAAGACGAAAGCCAAGGGCAAGGACTGTCACTAATAGATAACGACAGATTAGCGGAAATGGTCAAAAAGGTTATGAAAGGTGGTTTGGTAAACAAAGACTTGGAGGATGTCAATAGAAGTCCTTTTACCGCAACAATCAGGCGAGCTAAGAACCCACCAGACTTTAAGCTAGCATCGTTGGATATGTACAATGGAAGGACAGACCCAACAGTTCATCTGACAAAATATATGAGGCATATGGAAGTGCTGGGGGCATCAGAGGAAGTCATGGCCCAGTGCTTTCCGCTGTACTTGACAGATATTGCGGCACTATGGTTCAGACAATTGGAAAATGGATCTATTGAAACGTGGAATGAATTGATTGAGAGGTTTATGAGGTAATTCAGGGTCCACATCTCGAGGCCTAAGAATGTTATGAGTTTGACAGTACTAAAGCAAAGAACTAGAGAAGCTTTGAGAAGTTTTTTTATGCGATTCAACGCAGCCGCGACATCGGTGGATCGACCAGATCCATCCATGGTTCTAATGGTAGCTGTGTCGGGCATAGCTGATGGCACAGAGTTCAAGAATTCATTGACCAAAGATCCTCCTATGGATTTGGGAGAATTTTTTCATGAGGCCGAAGGGTTCTTACGATTAGAGGACGCAAAGGCTGATATAGAAGAAGGAGAAGGAACTGATGTTTTTGTGGTTAAAAGTGGGAATCCTCCTGGGAAATGTGCAGAAACCAGCAAAGGCAAACGAAAGGCTAAGGATAACAATGATAAATCAGCATGCCAACATCGGAGGTTGAGAATCACCTCATACGCAGAGTTGAATGAGACCTTGGAGCGAATCTATCAAGACACCAAGGGACATGTTCCTTATCGAAAGCCAATTAAGAGAGATCCAACTAACAACGAGAAAAAGTCGGACAAGTATTGCTTGTTCCATGAGCTAAATGGCCATAGCACGAATGGCTGCAGACACTTGAAAGATGAAATTGAGGGGCATATCCGGGATGGTTTGCTATCTCAATATGTGAAAAAGAAGGCTGCAACGGTGGAACAAGAACGACCACGTGCACCAACTAGAGACGCCTCAGGATCAAAGCGTCGACCTATCATCGAATAATCGAGGTTATGACGAATGAGTGGAAAATCTACATCAACACAATTAAGTTGTTCACACATGTATGGGAGCACGATCGATCCCCAGGCATGCTTTGATACAACTATAAATGATACTGATGTAGATGTTTGCACTCGGACGTCAATTCTTTGCTTTTGAATTTTACTTCTGATGGTGGACTACTTTACTTTTGTATTTTACTTCTGATGACTGATTATTTTGCCTTCTATGTTTGGACTAGGCTTGACATTGCTTTCATGATTTGTTTCCGGCGATTGAGTTTGACTCTACATGGCTTTCATGTTTTGCTTCTGATGTTTGAGTTTGACTCTACTTTGCTTTCATGTTTTGCCTCTGATGTTTGGATTTAACTCCACTGTGCTTTCATGATTTTCTTCCGATGTTTGGATTTGATTCCACACTGCTTTCACGATTTGCTTCGAATGTTTGGATTTGACTTTTTCAGAAATTTCTACTTAACAACTTTTCAGTTGAATATTTGGTTTTTCGTGATTTTGAAATGTGTAAGCCCTACGAACAGGCATCATCAAGCCCTATGAACAGGCACCCGACTTCGAATAGTCACAATGATTAAGTCTTATGAACAGGCACCCGACTCTGAACAGTCAAAACCTCATGGATTTAAGTGCTTGACCGCCAACAGTCGCTTGACGGTGGTCGGCCACGCTTCAATTCATAACTCGATCCTAAGCGATCGTCGCATAGATTTAAGTGCTTGACCGTGCAGGGCCGCACTTGACCTCAAATGACTCGATCATGAATGGTCGTTGTTTGAAGTTAAGCGCTTGACCACGAACGACCGCGCTTCACACCGCCAATAGTCGCACTTTCACCTCAAATGGCCCGACTCCGAATGGTCGTCGTTTGAAGTAAAGCGCTTGACTATGGACAGTTGCATTTCAGCTCACTTGGCTCGATCCTGACCATCATATAAAGTTGAGTGCTTGACCACGGACGGCCGTGCTTCACCTCAAATGACTCGATCACAAATGGTCGGTATTTGAATTAAGCGCTTGACCGCGAGCGGCCGCGCTTTACCACTTGATCGCTCAGGGCCACAATTTACTACAAATGACTCGACCCCGAATGGTCGTCATTTGAAGTAAGGCGCTTGACCATGAACGGTTGAGCTCTACCACTAGACCGCACAGGGCCGCACTTTACCACAAATGGCTCGATCCCGAATGGTCGTCATTTAAAGTAAAGCGCTTGACCATGAACGGTTGTCATTTTGATCGCGCAGGGCCGCACTTTACCACGAGTGGCTCGACCCCCGAATGGTCGTCATTCGAAGTAAAGCGCTTGACCACGAATGATCACATTTCACTACTAATGACCCGATTCCGAACGATCGTCGCATGGATTTAGACGCTTGACCGCGCAGGGCCGCACTTCACCTCAAATGACTTGACCACAAATGGTCGTCACTTGAAGTTAAGCGCTTGACCATGAACGGCCGCGCTTCATCCCAAATAGTTCGATCTCGAACAATCGTAATTTTGGGGCCATATAAATCTGTCAATTCCTTTACAGGTTGTCAACAGGATATGAACGTATGGATTATGGCATTACAAAACACACCTTCCTACCGCAAGGCATGTTTTGGGGGGCAAGTGTTATCCCGCCTTTTTAGCAAGGCCGTGATATCAAAAGATCGACCGAGAAAAGCAAGATGGCTCGTCTCAAAGATTGGTCAACTCAGCATCTCAACAAAGCAAGTTCTGTTGAATAATTTCTCACTAAGATCCCCTACGGAGGGGGGGTCCGGGGGGGTGCCAACCCCCCAAGGTGGGGGTGTGGGGGCAACGCCACCGCTACGGTGTTCGATCTGGGGCATGAAGTATCCAATGAGATGAAACTTCCAACGAGTTAACGGGTTAGAGCTTCCAGCGAGTTAGCGGGTTAGAGCTTCCAGCGAGTTAACGAGTTAGAGCTTCCAGCGACCAAACTGCATAAAGGGCGACCTACCCACTCAGAAACTCATGCGGCCTAACCTGTTCATGACCTAACTAGTACCCGACCTAACACTTCTGCCGACCTAAAGGTCGCAACCTAATGACATAGCGACCTAAGACCTAACGACTTAGCGGCCTAAGACCTAACGACTTAGCGACCTAAGACCTAAGGACTTAGCGACCTAAGACCTATCGACTTAGCGACTTAAGACCTAAAGACCACTACTTACTCACTCCCTTAGATCGCCATTTCTTTAAGTCATGAACCATACTTCCTTAGGTCATTTACGACCTACCAACTCCTTAGGTCGCTCCTAGTACCTCAACATGTTAAGCTGCTTACCAATCTCCTTAGGTCGTCCCTACCGACCTACGACCTAACCCTTAGGTCGTCCCTGCCGACCTAACTCCGAACTCTCCTATAAATACTCCGCCTACTCCAACGACAAAGGGACTTTTCCGGATTCCAAAGCACCGAGACTCTGCTGATTTCTCGACTCTCCAAACACTTCAAACACCGAAGAATCTTCATCAAGTAATCTACTTCATTCAACACGAATCCAAGGAGCAATCCATCATCAAAATTCTAATTTCCTTTCTCTACTCGTGTTGTAATCAAGAGATCGTGTTGTAAAAGTGTTGTAATCAAGAAATCGTGTTGTAAAAGTGTTGTAATCTTGTAAAGTTGCCCGAAAAACATAATGGAAGATGTAATGTGGCCGTAGGCTTATTAGAAGCCGAACCACTATAAAAATCTCTGTCTCTTTTACTTTTCGGCAATTTTCTGTTTACTTTGATTCCCGTGCAAGCGGTGGTGCTCTCACTTCATCGCGATATACACCGGGTGTTAGCGTTAAAGCCATTTTTATCGTTAATAGTATGCCCGTTGGATCGCGAACGGTCCACGAGCACCTCTTGCATGGCGATGAACCACCAAAATCTTTGATTTGGAAACTCCCCCGTATATAAACTCCGGAATTGATAATACTAAGTCCCCCCCCCGGCACACATGATCTGCCTCGAACGACACACGATTGCGAACGATCACAATTCGCCACGAACGGCACACGACGGCGAACGTTCACAATCAGCCTTGAACGGCACTCGATCACGAACGATCGATATTCGCCACAAACGGCATCCGACCACGAACGATCCCATGTTACCATCCGCCGCGAATGGCATACGACCTCGAACTATCCCATTTCATCATTCGTCGCGAACGACAACGACCGCGAACGGTCCCGTTTCACCTCGAATGGCATACGATCTCGAACGATCGTCATTCAAGGCCATATGAAATTATCAAGTTCTTTACAGGTTGTTGACAGGATATGAACATCCAACTCAAGGCATTACAAAACACACCTTCCTACAGCAAGGTATGTTTTGGGGGGCAAATGTTATCCCGCTTTTTGGCAAAGCCGTGACACCAAAATATCGGTCGAAAACCAACGACAGTTTATCTCAAAGATTGGTTGTACTTTGCTTCACCATGGATATCGATGAATTTTGTCCGAGCTCGGATTAGGCTACAATTAATAGGACATGACAAGCAAAGCCTTGAAAGCCAGTGTTTCAAATTTTAGGTTAATCAGAGTTCGTATGAACGAGATATGATCGATGCAAGTTAGCGAAAGTACATAGTTCGTATCCATCAAATTGTTGAGAAGATGCCCATTTCGAATCAATAGGGTTCATATCCATCAATGATTGCCTTGTTCGAATCCATCAGGTTCCACACACTTCGAATTGATCGAGTTCGAATCGATCGAGCAACGTTATCGGTCGGCTCGAATCGATCGGTTTCGAATCGATCAAGTGGGCATCGTCTCAGCATGTTCGTATCCATCCAAGAGTACTGTTTCGCATCCATCGGCTTCGTATCGATCACCTAACTTCGCATCCATCAGAGACTCGCTGCTTCATCTCCATCCCAAGACTGTGTTCGAACCCATAAGCAGAGGCTTGTTCTTATCCATCAGGATAGCTAACCATGGGTTACGTGTCATCCTCGATACGAACAAGGCGAATTTTATGGAGTCGATACGGTCAACATGGCATAATGACCGGGTCGAGGCGAAGCATGCGCGCCACATCATCACAAGACCAAGTGAGGTGATCGATTCTAAGGGACCGATACGAACTGATGGGTTCGAAGTATACAGCCAACCGAAGCATATCAACTCGTATCGATCATATCCCCCAAACCGCTAATCCAAATGCAACGAAATTTTCACAGTAGCTTCCATACAAGGTAAAGTTTGTTCCTGCCAAGTTTCAGCTCGATTGGGTCATTTTTTTAATCGATTGGAATGGAGTTCGAATCGATCTCAGATGGAGTCGAAACTTGGTGGGGTCGGTCACGTGAGCCCACTCACGTGCCAGAAAAGATCTCCCGAAGTTTGAGCGAGATCTGGTCCTCCTACGCCTATAAATAGCACCCTGAAGCCTTCAGAAAAGGGGATCTTTGGCCATTCGACATCCAGACTCTGCCGAATTCAATTCTGCTCTTCATTACCGCTGTTGTAATCAAATTCCAGAGCTGTTATCAACTGTAATATGCTGTAGTCGATTGAAATCATCAAGTGAATCAATAAAGACATAAACTTCAAAGTGGACGTAGGCAAGATCGTCGAACCACTATAAATCTTGCGTTTGCGATTGTTATTTATGAATTGCTGTGTTTGATATAGCTTAGATCTGAGTTTTATATTGGTTGTTGGTGATTTGTGTTCATAAACGGGTGCTTTCACGATATCGAGTGTTTGTGGTCAATTTTGACGCAAACAGATATCTCTGATCCTTTTGCAGGAGGACCATTTCTCAAAATACCGAGAGCACCTTCGTGGAATCCTACACAATTAGCGAAAGCGCTTTAACAGTTTTTGATTATATATCTACTATTGTTGTGATGTACACTCACGAGCATCACAACTACTTGATTATTATTATTTCACTTTTAGACATTATTATAATATTGTTACCCCGCCTTTTGGACAAGGCCGAGAAGTCAACAAATTGGATTAAAAGGATGGATATAGGGATTGGAGATCGAATGGAAACATGTCTATAATCGATACCATCAAAATTGGACCAAGCTCCAACCAAGGTGGGATCAATAAGTAATAATAGACAAAGGTTAGAAAGGCTACAAATTATAGGCTAATCGGAGTTCGTATGCTCAAGTTATGGATGGATCAACGGTCATGCAAAATCAACTCGTATCGATGCTTTCGTATCGATTGAAGCGATGTGGATTGTGTACTTCGGATCGATAGGCTTCGTATCGATGCAATGCGCATCGATTGGATGGATACAGCAAGGTGTTTTGGCATGCTTCATATCGATCAAAGTTTGGATCGATACAAAGGAAGCAAGGATTGGATGGATACAAAGTCACATGCTTTATCAAGGCACTCGGGATCGAAACGAAGAAAAGAGCGGATGATGGATACAAAGAAGGGGATGGATGATGTAACCCATGGGCTATTTTGTATCGATCGATACGAAGGAGCCGATCAAGTAATGGAGCACTCAACATGGATCGGGGCGTGAAACTCCGATCGATGCGTACTTGGTGGATGATAGACACATATATGATAGATACGAAGCCCCTGATCGATATGAATCCCTCAGCCTCCTAGCAAATCGAATCGTGGATCTATCGTAACACACAAACTACAAGTCCACACATCATGAAATTTTCGCAGAAGCTTGTTGATGCACTCAAGAACCTCCATGATCGATCTTGACCTTATTGGACAATTTTCGGATTGATACGAATTATACTTAGATCGATCAGGATCGGTCCCAAACCACCCAAGATTAATCTGGTAAGCCCATATGTGCATGAGAAGTGGTATTTCAGGTTTTGGAGTGGATATTTTCAGATCTATACCTATAAATAGCAGACCTAGGAAACTAAAAAGGGACGTTTGGATCTTCTTCTGCGTTTCTAGGCGGAACTCTACCATTTTGTTTACTGATTTTCGAGGCTTGTAACTGTAATCTTAATATAAAAGGAATAAAGGATCAATTCAAAGTGGAAGAAGGCCGAAGATAGCTGAACCACTATAAACCTTGTGTTCTTTACTTTCTTACTCATTTTAATTTTTCTACTTCTTCACTTTTAGTCTCTACTTTATCTGGATCTGAGATATATGCTTAGGTATTGTGGATCTATGTGTAAACATTGGTGCTTTCACTACTTCAATGGTTTGTGACCAATTTTGGTGCAAATACTTTGGTGCTTTCACTGAGAAGGACTAACACCCGCTATAACGGATTTGGAGTTCAGATTTGGAAAGCTAAAGGATCGGATTTTGGGAAGCAATGCTAAGTAATCAACAAGGAGAAAGAGAATAAAAAGGACTCGACATGAAGGAAGTTAGGAGGCCTCTTCAGGAGCTAATCGGACCTCAGTTTTCATCACCAGAGATGAGATGAGATGGAGATGATGATGGATACTATATAGGAACAGACGCTGAAAAGTTAGGAGGAGATGATGTAGAAACTACTCTGACAAGTTGGGCATTATAGATGCAAAATCAAGAGAACGTGACTGCAGGAAATGCTAGAAATAATGATCGTGAAGCTGGAGCAACAGGAGCGGAGACAGCCCAGAATCAGGATCAAGAGCATGGAGCAACCAAAACTTAGGAGAGAGTGGGGCCATCAGGAATAATTTCTGAGCTAGGGGCATGCTCCCGAATCATGATGGCTCAATTCCAGGAAGGGTGCCAAGAGGCGCTGTGCAGTTTGGTGTTGATCGGGATATGGATGCTTATCCAGAAGGACAGGTTTCAGGATTTCCTCAAAGATTCAGTGGCACGTTGGAGATCGTAGATAGAGGCTATCACTTGATGACAACAATTGGTCAGAAGACATGATCAGAGGGGAAATGAGGGAAGGACTAGTGAATAGAGATTTGGAGGCGGTGAATAGGATTCCCTTCACTCCTGTGGTCAGGCAGGCTAGGAATCCACCGGACTTCAAACCACCAATGATGGAGATGTATGATGGGAGAACAGATCCCACAGTTCACTTGACAAGGTATACGAGACACATGGAAATACTAGGGGCATTGGAGGAAGTATTGGCATGTTGCTTCCCTTTGTATTTGACGGATATAGCAGCATTATGGTTCAGACAGCTGGAAAGCGGCTCTATTGGCACATAGACAGACCTAGTTGAGAGATTTATGAGGCAATTTTGGGTCCACATCGTGAGACCTAAGAATGTGATAACTTTAACATCGATGAAACAGTAGAAGGTAGAGTCACATGGGATTTCTTAACCAGAATCAATGCTGTTGTGGCTTCGGTGGATCGACCCGATTCGTCGATAGTTTTGATGGCAGTAGTCTCAGGAATTGTGGATGATTCAGATTTTAAGATATCGTTGGAACGGAATCTACTAATGGATCTCGGGGAGTTTTATCACGAAGCATAAAGGTTTTTACGATATGAAGATGCGAAGGCTGAAAAAGAAGGGAGAGAGGCCGAAGTTTATGCAGTAAAAGGTGGAGGTCCGTGCAGGGAGGATTCAAACAAGGACGGTAGAGAAAAAAGAAAATGAATAACAGTGTCAACACTTTGAATAGGCAATGGAGGGAATCTAAATTCTCTTCTTACACAGATTTAACTGAAACTCTAGAAAGGATTTACTTGGATACTCAAGGGCGCCTCCATTATCGAAGGTCGGCAAAAAGGGTACCCTCTGAATACAAGTGGGCATTGAGAAAGCGTTGCCTATTCCATGAGCTGGATGGGCATAACACGACCGACTGCAGGCATTTGAAGGATATCGTCGAGGAGCATGTAAGGAATGGTCATTTGCAATAATGCATAAAGAATCGAGCTGAGGTAGTGGAATAGGAGCAGCCACCACCCATCTCGAACAAAGATGGAACTAGATCTAAGCATCGTCATCAGCTTATTATCAACTAATTGGATTTGTGACATGGAGTAGGTAATAGACCTTGAAGTAATATGGCTAAGTCACTTACACTTATACAGGATCGAGGACCGTCCCTAGGCATGCTCTGAGATGATGATAAACCGTGATGCTCAGGTCTATGAAATCTTGTTTTCTTTCTGTTTTTTGCAAACTTTGGTTTCTTCCTTGGTTATACGGACTTTTATTTTGTCAACTGGAATTTGTGATAGTTGGATTTGGATTAATGTAACAAATAATACAGGTCATGCGATTACAGTCCTGACCGGAGAGACGGGGCAGTAGTTGCAATTTGCGAGTCCCTTCGTTGGAGAGCGTTCGAAGGACTCGAACACGGTATAAAAGTCCTCGTCCGGAGAGTAGAGGCCAGAGAATATAAAAGTCCTCGACCTGAGAGTCAAGGACGGAGAATATAAAAGTCCTCGGGTGGAGAGTCGAGGTCGAAGAATATAAGTTCTTGATGGTGGAGTCGAGGCCGGGGTATGATAAAACGACCCGGCGAGGTCTATGGATATGAATTTATGCCTAAAGAGGTCATCGATTCGTATTTCGGTTTTGAATGGCCAAGGATTGGCTATGGACCCGGAGTGGTCCCAGATTTAGATAAGGGCCAGGAGCGGTCCCGAATTTAGATGTAGACCCAGAGAGGTCTTGGATTTGGTTATTGGTTATGGGATATGGATGGATTAATACTCGGTTGACGGGTTCTCATGGCTATGGAATTAGCCAAGGATTTGGCTACTAGACTCGAAATCGGAAATCGACTTGGAGAAATCGAGGATTTGGATAAGGATATCGCTATGGCACTTGGATAGAATGGCTTGGTAGTGGACTGCATTATGGATCAGATGATATGGCTATAGATGGAATATGGACTTTGGATGTTAGATTTCAAGCTATTCAAAACACGCCTTCCTATCGCAAGGCATGTTTTGAAGGGCAAATGTTACCCTGCCTTTTGGGCAAGGCTAGGATATCAACAAATTGGCTAAAAGAAATGGATATCGGGATTGGAGATCGAATGGAAACAAAGACTATAATCGATACCATCAAACTTGGACCAAGCTCCAATCAAGGCGAGATCAATAGGTAATGATAGACAAGGCTTGGAAAGACTACATTCGAAATTTTAGGCCAATTAAAGTTCGTATGCTCAAGTCATGGATGGATCAACGATCATGCAAAATTGACTCGTATCGATGCTTTCGTATCGATAGGAGCGATGTGGATTGTGTACTTTGCATCGATAGGCTTTGTACTGATGCAATGTGCATCGATTGGACGGACACGGCAAGGTGTGTTAGCATGTTTCGTATCGATCAAAGTTTGGATTGATACGAAGGAAGCAAGGCTATGATGGATATGGATTTGATGGATACGAAGTCACATGCTTTATCAAGGCACTCGGGATCGATACGAAGAAAAGAGCAGCTAATGGATACAAAGAAGGGGATGGATGATGTAACCTATGGGCTATTTCATATCCATTGATTTCGTATCGATCAATACGAATGAGCCGGTCAAGTAAAGGAGCGCTCAACATGGATCGGGGTGTGAAATTTGGATTGATGCATACTTGGAGGATGATGGACACGGATATGATGTATAGAAGCCCCTCAATCATTAAAAATCGCATTAAACAAAAATCCATAACCCACTCAATCAAGCAGTTCAAGCATCTCAATTTCTTTCAAAATCAAGCCTGTAAGATTCAACTTCAACAACAGAATCAAAATCGGGAGCAACTCCAAATTTTCAAAACTCAGTTTTCAAGCTGCAGAGTCTTTCCCTGTTTTCATTAAAACAAAACTGTAAGTAAATTGAATTTTAGTTTGTTATTAAGGAATTGAGTAAGTAAATACATCAAAGATTAAGTAAATTTATATTAACAAGTTGTAGATAAAGAATTCAAGATCAAAGTAGGAAAAACAAATTTCCAAGCTTTCAATTTTAAACCAGGCAGACTGCTCAACTCCACAGGTGAGTAAACTTTGAAAATTACGGAATTCAAATCTGTGTTGAGATAATGCTTAAAGTCAGGATTAGTTGCATGTATAAAAATGTATGTGTATGTGTTCATAATCTCTGTGCATGTTGATATACAGGGATCTTTCACCCTGTTTTTCTGGTTCTAGGTTTTACAAAACCTGTACAAAATCCCCATAATATCTGTTTTAGTGATTGTTAGGGTGAATTTTTAAATAAAAGATGTACAAATTGATCAAGACATAAATTTAAAAATATTTGTAAATATTAAAAATAAATGGTTTTGTTGGAAAAATCAAAACACAGTAAAGCTCTGAACTAAGTAAAAATTCAAACATCATATCATCCTGTTTCAATAGTATCATCAAAATCGTTATCAAAAATGTTGATTTTTAGAAGTTAAATTAAGATTTTTAGTCATGTATTTTTGGAGAAATCAAAAGATGAACAGATTTAAGTTTTTGGTCAAATTACGGTGGTCGCCGATATTGATCGTCTCGAGATCGGAGGTGTAGCTAGTCGGGGGGTCGTAGAGTCTGGGAAAAATACTCAATAATCAATAAATTTTCGGATCACCTAGAGGGTTATCGAAGTTGAATTAGGGTTTAAGCCAATATTGTGTCATGGTCGGAAATCTCATCAGTGGCGCTTTGTCAATGCATCAGAATTCACTGGACCGGGGGAAATGAGGCGTCGGACATTGTGGAAGCTTCGAGTGCATTTGTGTTATCTCCGGTGGCCTAAGGTGACTGAGCCAGGCAATTCTATGATGACGTGGTGCTGGGCTTTTTTTGTCAAGATGACTCGATCTCGTTTTCGAATTTAATTCAAGTTTCTGAGTGGTGTGGATGTTTGGTGGGGTAGTTGTCGACCCGATGGAGGCTACAACATCGACCAACGGTGGCGATTCCATTTGTGCATGTGCACAGCAAGATGATGGGTGTCAGTGGAAAATGTTTGGGGAAGAAGTGTTCGACTCGAAGTGATCTTTGGGGAAAAACGTGTGTCGACTCGAGTTTGGGCTCGAGTAAGATTTTTGAGGCGTCGGGTGAAAATACTTAGAAAAATTTTAAGATTGAAAGTTAGGCACCGGGGTTGATTTTTGGCAAAACTAAAAGGGGCAGGCAAAATTCTCGGGGTTGACTCAATGCGGGTCTCGAGTTTAATATGTAAAACAGTTTTACTTTAAAATTTTCGAACTTTTAAACCTTTTAAACTATGTTTCCAAATGACGATTTGATTGAATTTTTGAATTTTTGGATTTTATTCAGTATTTAAGTAAGTTGTTTTTAAAGGTATTAAATTAAATTTATTTAATTTTTGATACATCTTTTTAAAAGTTATTTATATTAAATAAATAATGTAATTTAAAAGGAAATTAAAATAAAATGTTGTTTAAACTAATCTTAATATTTAAGGCAACTAATGTATAAGCATAATGATTTAACAAGGTTTAAAAGGACAATCAAAGTAATTAATTTATCTTTTGGTTTATTAAACAATTAATGATTTTGTTAATATAATTTCTTAAGAAGTAATTACTTAATTAATTATTTAATATTCAAGATTAATTTAATAAATAATTAAGGTTAACTAATTTGTAATTAATTATTAATTAATTACAAATTAATTAATTAATAAAAATAATTAAGATTTAATTAATTAACAATTAAGGATTAATTAGTTAAGATAATTAATTAAGAAATAATTAATTAATAAAAGTAATGAAGATTTAATTAATTAACAATTAAGGATTAGTTAATTAAGACAATTAATTAAAAATAATTAATTATTATAGATAATAAATATTTAATTGATTTATAATTAAGGATAACTAATCATTGATTAAAGATAATTAATGAAAGTAATTATATGGTTAATTTGTTTTAAATCACACTATTAATTCATTTTAATTGAAGATGTTTGACTATTATCAAATGCTGCCTATTGGATTGATATTATGATACGTGATTATTATGCTATGTAATGTGAAATGCTTTATGCTTAGCTGTGATATTTGTGATTTGTTTCTGCTAATGTTAAAACCCATTGGCCGCAAAACGACGTTTAAATTTCGATGCGACAGGGAGTCAGATTCCAATTGGTTATCCGAAACACACATCAAACCTTGATAGTAAATCTTTGTGAATGATATATCCACGTGATTTAAAATTAAGCACTCACTATTCGGATGAGCCGGGAGAGGACTTTGTTTCATATAACCCATTCCAATAGCGATACGACGAAATGGATATCATTTGAAGACTGTGGTGAAGACAGGGTGTCTTCGAGAATGATAGGATAACCTATCGAATGTTTCTGCACTGAGTTGCTCCGGTATAAAGATCTCCACATGTGATGGGGAGTCCGATCGTGATCGTGGATACCCGGATTGCAAGGGCTTCTTCCTTTATTGGATGAAGTGCCTTCGGTTCTGTTCGAACCCGGAACAAACTTGTATGGTTGTATATATGACAATACACTTTGATATATAAAGAAGATTTCTTTCAAATACATATCAGTTGGTGGCGGAGAATTTATTCTCTTAGCTTAACAACCTTCTTTGAGACATACGAGCTTAGAGGTTATATATTTGAAGGTTATCAGTGACATACTCCCAATTTGGTAGTGTGGCATGCTGAGTGCTGCTGTGTGTTGCTGATCATTTGTTGATCAAAGAATGGCTTCTGTGTAAAGTGTAGCTTTGTGGATGAGACCTCATCGGACCCCACACCCCGGAAATAGTTGAAACAGGAAAGATGCGGCAAGGTTATGAGGGTTGCACCCTTTAGTGTATGTCATTTCCTTCTGGAAAAAGGTTGTATCATGGTATGGAGCCCAGATATTTAACCTGTGTGGTTACTGCAATCTCATTACTATGTGGTTGTTGCTTTGTGGTTGAGGGCCCTCGGATAAAGATCGCAAATGACCGAGTGATGGCATACTCGTGTAGTAGTAACCTAGTTACAGAGGTAACCCGATTTGGCAGAGAGCTGGTTAAGTTCTCGAGATGTCCCACTAGAGGCATAACCATGTGGCAGTAGGAAGTTCCTTAGCCTGGCCATTTGTTGAAAATCCAATCACCAATATGTGCCCAACACGGTTTTAGTTGTAGAACCTGCCATTTAACATGGTAGCTATAATAGGCATACTATAATGGTACGTATGCTGGCTAAGATTAATATTATACTTTCAAAAATGTTTTTCTACACTATGCACTAATGATAATGTTAAAGAGTTTTCTCGTATCAAGCATATTTGACTATCATAAGGATAAATCTCCTCCAATTGTGCAATTGCATTGTGTGTGCACCGGGAGGTCTTTTGATAGTTTCATTTTCTAAAAGCATATCGAATTTCCTTTATAAACTATTTTATACAAACAACTGTTTTGTTTACTCATACCAGTCCCAAGACTAACTCGGAGTTTATTGTTTCCTTTCTAAACTCTGGATGCCCATAAATTCCACAAGGGCAGCCTAGTGCCAGGTTTTCATTGTTTTGGTGCTAGCTGGATTTTGAATTCTTTTGGTTTGGAAGCTATCGGATTTTGGAAGTTTTGGCTTTAGTAACCTTTTGAAGTGTTGGAGTTTTGAAGACCTTATCGAAGAAGATGTATGTTGGATCTTTTTGAAGACTTTATTGTCATTCCGTTGTGTAGTTATCATTATGCTGTTGTTATACCAATGTGTTGCACTGATATTGATGTTCAAATGTTATAATGGATATTATGATGATGTTGTATCTGTAATCAATGATATTCATTTTGTTTTCGCTGTTTATATTCATCTAATGTTGTTATAAGCTCCATCCGAACTGGAGTTCGACGTTTGAACCTTCGGCAGTCGAATACAAGTGAGGTATTTGATGTCGATTTTCGAACATTGAATTTCACGTCGTGACAAAGTACGTAGCTGAATATGGGTACCGCTTATCACCCTTAGATAGATGGGCAGAAAGAGAGAGTCAATATGGTAGTCGAGGATATATTGAGAGCTTGTATGCTAGATTTTGCTGGGTCATAGGAAGACTATTTACACCTGGTTGAATTTTCTTGTAACAATAGTTATAAGACTAGTATAGGAATGGTGCCTTTTGAAGATTTGTATGGAAGGTTATGTAAGTGACCAACATATTGGTTAGAGACCAAAGACAGATTGGTCCTTAGCCCAAATATAGTGAGGGAAGCCACACAAAAGATTGAGTTAATCTAGGGTAGGATAAAGGAAGATCAATTTAGGTAGAAAAGTTACGTAGATAAGAGGCATAAGGATCTTGAGTTCTCAACTAGAGACCATGTTTGCATTAAAGTATCATCGATGAAGGGTACAGTCCGGTTTGGGAAGTCAAGGAAACTGGCACCGAGATATGTTGGACCATTCTTTATCGTAGAGAGGATCTAAAAGCTTGCATATTGAGTAGAGTTACCAAGTAGTTTGGCAGAAGTTCATATTGTATTTCATGTTTCTCATCTTTGGAAGTATGTACATGATCAAGAAATTACAATTGCTTCGACTGCATTGGAAAATTTAGTAGTAGAGCCAGATATAGGCAACCATTTCGAGTTGTAGCAAGAGATGAGAAGAAGTTAAGGAACAAGATAGTCAGATTGGTAAAAGTCCAATGGATGAGAAAGACTATACATTTGGAAGATAGAAGATAGGATTAAGAACACTTATCCTACACTGCTTTGAGGTATATTCTTATTCTGATATATAGATTGTTTGCTAGACAAATAGGCTAGTGTTGTTGTTATGTGATATTATAGATGTTTGCATGTTTGATATGCTTGTTTTATAGTCCTTACTGAATTTCGTGGATGAAATTCTTAAAGGTAGGGAGGCTGTAACATCCCAAATTTTGATTAACATTATTTGAAAGGTTTAGTTAGATAAATAAAATAGAATAATGTGATGTGTAGTGTGATAAGGAATTGAGATTTGATAATCCACATGGTCGAGCCATAATTAACTAACTACTTGGTTAATGAGATTGTTTTGTGGCTTGATAATAATAAAATATTTAAGAGAAGTAGTTTAGGAATAGAAAACCCTTCATGCCTTAAACCCTCTCTCCCGCTATCATTCTCACTTTCACAAACCTTAAGTAATTAAAAGAACAAAAGGAAGCCGACCGTTACCAAGGTAAAATCATGAAATCAAGTAGGAGATTCAAGAGCAATGTTAGAATAAACTAAAGCACTCATCAGATCTCAACTTTGTTATCGAGTCAAGGTGAATAATGATAAACCATCTCATTTTTAAATATATTTTGTTTCAACTCTTGGTTTTGATGATTTATGCATGTTGATATGACATGCTACGTTGATTTTATCCTTGTTTGGATTGAATGATGGTTTATGAAAATCATATGAAGTTATTTATATGGGTTTTAAGGGTAAAACCAAAGATTTTTATCTCCAAATGATTTTATTTTTCGATATGTTAAGTAAAACATTTTTTGGTAATGGGTTTTTGATTGCATAATTTTTAAAAATAAATAGAATATTTTATGGATTTATTAAAGGAGGAAATAGCTCAATTTCGGTTTTAAATATTTAAAACAATTAAATACAGTTTTTGACCTGTAAATTTTTATATGGTACGGAGGAGGATACTCTCTAACTTCTATGAATTTTTGGGATTTTTCCCAAGAGATTTCAATTTACTATGAAATAGTATGCTAGATAAGCATTAAAGTTAATAATTAACGAAGGACAATAATTAATTAAGGTTGATAAATGTTTTGGGACGTGTAAATTGCATGCAGCAGTTTTTTCTAAAAAAAATGTTAGAGGTGATTTATATCCAATGAGAATTGGATAAGAATTTGGATTTGGTAAAAAGCAATTACTTTAACTAGTAAGAAATCAGTTTTTAGATAACTACTTAAGTAATTATGTAATGCTTTCAACTTCATCAAAGTGGACCACAACGACAACCCAAGATTTGCGGTATGTCATCATAGCTCATCAAGGTCAAAGACGTCCCTTCGCCTACATTACGAAATGGCGCCGCATGCCTTAGTTTTGACTATATACGAAGTGGTATAATAGTTAAGTGAGTTTATCAAATTATTTTAAGGGCGATTAGATCCTTGTCGTTGCTTTTTAACAAGGTCGATGACCTTATATATTTTGGTAATGATATCGCCATTTTTCTTTAGCATCGAAGGGAACCACTTCGACGCAAATCCAATCTATTTTAATGGGGCGAAGAAACTTATATTTAAAGGGGATTAAACATATATCTTGTTTGTACCAACATTGGGCACAACACTCTTCGAATGCGATTGAAGAGATTAAAATGAAGAAATTAAATGTGAAAAGAGGCTACTCAAATAATCACACCAATAAAAGCATGTTGAAATAGAAACAGACAAGAAATTATAGTGGTTGGACGTTGTAGCCTACATCCATGTTGAAGGTTTTAATTTTTATTGGTGAATGAAAAATGATTACAATAGTACAACACTCTCAGACTCGAGTTACAATGGTGTTGCGGCAGAATAACGGCGTAGTAGAGTCCAAAGTCCTTTTTCTGTAGGTGTAGGGGTGTAATTTATAAGTGTAGGTCTGAAATATCTGCCCCTGAACTCTGAATACCTCTTCTCACTCGTGGGTGGGCCCACCAGATCCATCTGGGTCATTTGGGATCGATTGGGATCGATCCCCAACGTTGTTTTAATTTGGGTTGCAACCGATCAGATCTTGAGGTGGTAAGCAAGCTCCTGTGAAAATTTCATAGCATTTGGACCTATAGATTTTGAGTTATGATCGACCCAATGTTGGTTTTTCAAGTAGGATAGTGGCTGCTTATCATCCTTGTTTGTATCGATACTCCTTTGTATCGATAGGCTATGCATCGATGACATGGAGTGGTGTCCATGTGAAGATTCGCTTTTAATGCTAGTGGATCGCTTCTTTTGTTGACCGTTCCTTCATCGTATCGATCTAGTACGACTCCTTTCGTATCGATGCTTGCATGCTACTTCGTATCGACACTTGTATGCCGCTTTGTATCGATGCTTGGTGTTGGTTTCATATCGATATGTTGGCTGATCGATACAAAATGGATGGAAGTGGTTGATTGATATGAATTGAATATATGGACTATGATCGATGTTGTTGGTTGCTGGATACGAAGCAAAGTGATGGATGTGAACCAGATGGATACGAAGCCGATGGATATGAAACAAACATGCTTCCCATGAAACTTGATCGATTCATAACTTGAGCATGTGAACTCCGGTTGACTTAAAATTTGGAATGTTGCGTTTCATAGCTTTGTTTTTTGTACCATGTTAATTGTAGCTCGAGTCCGAATTGTAGCCCGATCCGAACTCGGACTAAATTTGCTTGTATCTATCGTGGACCTTGTGTATAACCAATCTTCAGAACGGATTGTCTGAGTTTCTAATCAAGTCCTTGGTGCCACGGCCTTGCCAAAAGGCGGGATTACATTTCATCCAATCTATGTCCTATGTGAACATGACATGCTTTGAATAGTTGCATTTTTTATTCTGAAAAAGTTCTATCAAATTTGTTGAATAGTCGTTGTCTTTTCGTCAAGAGACGCAACCTTTGATGGATTTTGAGCAATATAAACGTTGAACTGTTGTCTGCCAATGATCATGCAGTGTTTTGTTATAACTAAAGATTGAATGCTAGCAATTTGTTGTTTATTGTTTTGGTTGTCACCAGGTAAGCGTTCAATTCTTGTCAATTTTGAGAACCGAATGTTATTTCATCACATATGCACGTATGTTAACCCGACTCCTGTTCACGTTTGCATGTTCATGGGTCGTTGTCAAGTTCTCTTGATCGAGTTTCATATCGATCCTCTCCTAGAGCAATGTGAAATTCGAGTTGTAACAAGATTGATGGTTATTTTCATTCACTCCTTCATATCGTCCTCTCCTAGATATATTTGAGATGTTGGAGTGTAGGTTTCATATCAGTAGTCCTCGTTTCGATGGAGACGAAATAGATGAACGATCATTGATGGATACAAAGTGATAATCACTAGATCACTTGATACGAAGCTATGCCATCGTATCAGGGGAAATGATCATTCTAAGCATGCTTGCTCAGTGTTCGATACCACTTGTGACCACTTCCATTGATTTTTACCACTGGGATACAAATTTTTTTCTTGGTTACGAAGGAATATAAATATCTTTTTTACTTAGAAATTTTTTTCCACTTGCCCTTGTATTCATTTCTGCTTCGTATCGATTTGGATAGAGAAAAGGTTTCAAAGTCTTCATCTCCAAACAATTAACCCGCTAATCCTTTGACCCGATTCCTTTAAACATAGGTAATTAACCAACTAAATCCACTCTAAAATGATAAGACTTAAAGCTAATTGCCATTTCATCCAAGGTTGTGGCTGATTCCGGCGTCAATGATGCCGAAATTTGGTTGGAGTGAGGCCGAGGAAGTAGTAATGGAGTTTTGGTACCTTGGGGAAGAAGAAGAGCAGTTGATTGGGACGGCGGAGATACTTATATCGATGGTAGATGGAGGAAGCATCTTTGTATTGATCTGGAATGTGAATGTTCCTATCGATATAGAAATGATGGATGGAGTGAGAAGCGTCGTATCGATCTGGAATTGTGGGAGTTCGTATCGATCCGGAGCGATCGATACGTAGCCATGGCCGTGTGATCGATACAAAGTGCTTTGATGCCCAGAATGATCGATACAAAGGTAAGGCTTTATGAACGATACGAAACCTAAATTTCATGATCGATAGAACTATAATTTGACAAACTTAATGAACCATAACACGGATCATTCTTTGAAGTCGGAATGGCACGATTGGGATGGTTAGCGATGACGGTGACTTCGGTTGAGTTTCGAAGTCGTGTCATTTTAACATCTTATGAACTTGGAGAAATTCAATGTATCATGTTGCACTGCACTACACAACACGATCACTCACTTTACACCTGGGTAAACCCGAGTTTATTTCCATGTAATGATGAGTTTAACCGAGTTCAATAGTTATGGATCCAGGAAGCCTAGGGAAGCAGGAATTTTAGAGTTCTCCACTTCCTATTATAGAAATACCAAAAATCACAGTAGATGTAATAGGTCCTGCTCCGGATGGATTGCCGGGTGCAGTTTTAGTTCTAAACTCGGAGGATTCTATTCATTCTAAAACCTTCGAAGACATGTTAGGCAGGATCTGCCTTAGGCATGGATTATCTCTAAATGATTTTTATTACCGGGGTCAGAAAACAGAGCCCACAATCCCCCAGAAGGGTATACCACCTGCAATAGATTCATGTGCGCAGCCGGGATGTTGGCCCCATTCAACCAATTTATTTGAGAAGTGTTTTTCTTCTTGAAGATTACACCTTTTCAATTGCATCCGAACAGATGTTCTGCTCAATAGCTTGTGTATTATCGTCATGGAGCATCTTTACTGGCCCTCGACTGTCAAGGATCTCAGATATCTATTTAACGTCAAAAGTCATTGGGACAACCCTTCATTCACCTTCTTAGAAGCAGTCCAAAATTGCCATGTAGTAGCGGGCGCTTGGAGTAAATTAAGCTACTTTAAAACTGAATGGTTCTTCATTCGATGCCCACTCGGATTTTCATTGTGGTTAGTTAGACATAAGTACTACAACTTCATTGTGAATTAACTGAATAATATAAATTTATGCTGAGTCTAATACTACGTTTCTTTTACAGCTTCGATTCTTCGACCCGAAGGAGTGCAAATCAAGGAGATAGTGAGAACTCTCCAATTGGTGCCTGTTGAACTTAGAGAGATCGACGAAGTCCTTACCGATGAAAACTTACTTGCCATGGGACTGATAGAGAGAGATCAAAGCATCTAGCTAGTAGGAGTTCCCAGGGTAGCTCCAGTAAGGTAAGGAGGACGAAGAGCTCGTAGAATTGTAAGCACCGAACATAATGATGAAGAGAGTTTGACAGCTAGGGATGAGCCCGCAGTTGCAACTTCGCATAGTTTTCGATTATCGAAAAGAAAAAGCAACTTGCCCACAAATCTTAGAGGCATAAAACTATTATGGTATCTCTACCTGCTGCAATTGCTATAAGTCAAGAGAAATCTTCATGGCAAATAGAGAGTTCATTGAAAGGATTGGTGGATATCCTTATTCCATATAACTTGGCTTCATTTCAAGATTTTGGATTAGAGGGACTTCAGTCCTCATCGCAAACTGATGCATGCTTAAGTGCTTTAGATGTAGGGAACCAACTCCTACGAGGAAGCCCACCACAATCGGTTGGTTTGGGGGAGCGGGGTTGCGCATGCATACACACATTTCACGGCATCACACAACTTCTAATCACATGTTTTCTAGTTTCAGGAGATGACGAATTCTGCTTCTATTTTTATTTTACAGACACAATGGTGAGGCAGGGCTCAATGCTGAGAAGTCTTCATTCAAAATGCCATGCATCCATCTCTCACTCTGAGTCTTATAGGCACAAATCTGAAAGAGATTACTACCGTGTCCATCACTCGAGCTAGGAGCATGAACATTATGAACGGGAGAGGGAGAGGCAACATTATTATATGCGTCGCTTCTGGTTGTGTTTGCCTCTACCTAAAGTGTCATTAAAACCCTCAGGCTTCGGTTGACAACCTTTTGAGACTGCCTACCAAATAATGCCTCCGCATACTTAAAAATCTAGTGAACAACGCCGTAGGGCTGAGGTGGAAGCTCCCATTGTTACAGAACCAGCCGCTATAGAGCCCACTAGAGAGGAAGCCATTCAGATTGCTATATTAAAGCAAGACTTCCCAAATATCTGCTTTTATAGCTTCCACATCCCTCCGAACTTGAAATGGATTCCCAATGATGTGGAAAAACTGGTATAGGACTACGTGCATGATGTTTATAGCCAGTACCGAGAGTGGGTCAAAACTGCAGAAAAGGCTTCGGCGGTAGCTTTCGTGCGAGCCAAGATAATTAAGAAAATGAAGATTGATCTTGCTCAAAAAATCGGATAATAGAAGTGCTCAATAATGAAGTCGAGTCTTCACGGAAATTAGAGATGGAGGCTGATAAGAGAGCCAAAGTGGCAAAATTGTCCATGGAAAAAATGCGACGGTTTCATATGGACTTGGTTCAGGAGATGGGCCACTGGAATACCCTTTTCACGGAGGAGAGAGACGCTGCAGTGAAAGAGCTCAATGAGAGAAAGGCAAAAATTGCCGAGGTTATTAAGGAAAAGGATGAGGCCAACAAATCCACCCTGGAGGCGTGCGAACAGGCGATGGTTCTCAAGGATGAAAGGGACGCGGCGAACCTAAAGGCTCAGGAAACCAAGGCCAAAATTGCGAATGAAATTAAAGCGTTGGGGGCTAGGATGGAGAATGAATTTGAAGAGCTCTCGGTCACATACAATGCCAACGTCTTAAGAAACCGCAACCTAAACTAGCCCGGCGAAGATAGTCCCTTCCAGTTGTACTGAGCCTGGAGCTGCTTGGTAGAGGACAAGAATGTGACTGTAACACTACAACCATCGAAAAATTCGAACTGGAAAATCAAATACTTGTCGAAGATGAGCCGAAAATCCTCCACAACACTATGTTGCTCTCAAAAAGGAAAAGCTTACTGCTAAGTATCCGAATGTTGGAGAAGGATTTGGAGTTAAGCATCATAAAGCAGGTTACAAAGCACCTACAATGTCTTAATCTGAGCTTACTTCTTTTGTCGATCCTCCTGTTGTTTCAGCATATGATCCTGATAGGCCACATCTCTCACCGATAATTTAGTGCTGTTCGGAAGACCTGTCGGCTCAACTGGGGAGCCAAACTGAGGAAGGTATTCTGAACACTTCTCCTATTCACTCGAATGTAGGAACACTATCAGAAGACATTAGTAATATTTTCTTCTATCTTCATTCAGCCTTAGATTCTACATCACTTGATCCACCTGCAACTCAAGGAATGCATCACGAGCAGGAGGCACCAATAATGGAAGCTACAACTAGAACAGTCGTCGCATCGATTGGGGAGATGTACAAAAGCAGTTGTAGTTTTGATGAACAAATGATGGAATCACTCCTCGGCCATTAAAGCGACCCAATCACTAAAATGCCTCTCGTCATTGATAAAGATGTGGTTATTACGAGCTCCTTGGGCCCAACTAGTAGCATGCCAATGGGGATATGCGCAGAGAAGGCTGAGTAGATAATAGAGGAAATTAAAGTCGAGATAAAGCAAGCCAAGCAAGCTAGTAGTGTTAGTGGTAGCATGGCAGGTCCCGGCCCGGTCCCTATGCTTTTTTTTCTCCGGGTGGCACCAACATCGATAGTGGCACCCTCATTCCTCTAGCAATTAGGGTGCCACCGTTTCTCCAGTTCCACACACGGAGGGTATTCCGAGCCCTTTAAGTTTGGAGGGGGAGACAATTGTAATTCCCCCGGCTGAAGACAAACTAGCTAAAGCAGGCCGAGGAGGTAAAGGCTCGAAGAGCCAGCTGAGCGGCAATTCGAGCAGGTCTACGCCAAAGAAGAGCAAGAAGGATAAAAAAAACAAAGGTGTAGACTTGCACTTTTGCTCCTTCTTTTTGCAGACAGCTTAGAATAAGAATTCCTTTTGCTTATGTAGGCCATGCATAGATGTGGGTTCGGCCTCTGTTTATAGGAATTCTTTGAATAAGTTTTTGTACTTATCTTCTTCAATGAATAGTGGAAATAAAACTTCTTTTTATTTTATAGCATAACTCTGTGTATATTTGTTTAACTATTTCAGCACTCGCGTTTCCATTCAATGTGCTTGTTTGGCTTAAGTTTCTAAGTCGAACTTGAGTCCGGTCACTATGTCCGAAAGTCGTAGCTTTGGGTCATAATCAAACGTCGAGTAAAGTCCCAACATTTCTCCATTTCGGCTAGTGGCTAGTACTTGAGTTATGCCCCCAATTATAAGGAGAATTGAAGTGGTCGGTCGGCAGTCGTTTTCTGCGTTGCCTAACTTTAATTTAACTTAGTCGAAACAAAGTTAAGGTAAAATGAGTTTGAGTGGTCGGATTACACTCGCTCATTTGTTGGTATATGCATCCATGCTCTAGGGATTAAACTTGTACACTGGAGATCGATCATGCCTGCTTAATGTTTGAAGTCATATCCATGCTTCGAGGACTTAAGTTATTTTATAGGCGGTCAGTCACTCCCGTTTAATACTTAGATTTATATCCACACTACGGGGACTTAAATTATTTTACAGATGGTCAATTACAACCGTTTAAGACTTAGAATTATATCCACGCTCTAGGGACATGATTTAATTTTATAGGCGGTTAGTCACACCCATTTGGCATTTATACTTCTGTCCACGCTCTCGGGATGAGTATTAGTCGATGGGTTATCATTCCCACCGATTTGGTGCTTATATTCCGGCCCATGCTCTTGTGACCAGAGTTAGTTGGTGGGCGGTCGATCATATCCAATAATGTTTATACTCTAATTCACACTTTGGGAATCTGGAGTCGGTCGACAAACGGCCAATCACATCTGTTTAAGTATTATGATCTCGTTCGCACTCCGGGAACGAGGATTTAATCAGGGTTATAGACGGTTGATCACATCCACCCTGATTTGACCAGCAATGTCATAAATAGATGGGTCTATCCTCTTCGAGCTTGGATTGAATGAGGGCGAAGTCGTGGGAGGATGGATCCACCCTCTCCGAGCCCATGTTTTGGAGTTTGTACTCTAGCTCGCACTTCCGGAGCTGGAGTTTATTAGAGGATTGTTGTGTTTCAACCTTTTTTTACTTTATAGTTGTTTGCCCCTCGAGCTCCAGGTTTCACTGAGCAAGTGATTGGTCGGATCATGATCACTCCTTATTTAAATGAGTCCCATCGTGAGATAAGACTTAACTCTTTGTACATCATGACGGTCACACGATGATTGCCAAGGATCGCCATGCTGGTTTGATGAGTCTGCATTTTTTGCTGCAATAAGAAAGTATGAAAAAGTCAGTTGCCTTATTACAAGTTCAAATTCACAAAACGCATAAAGTAATTTCAAAGGAAAAGCAGACTAATGGAATAAAAGCCTGTTATTTGTAATAGTGACAGAGACTCGTTGTTCCATGCTCTTGGTAAAGTAAAAAGGTCAACGGTTGATAGTTTGAATGTGCCATCTCCAAGTCTCCGCTCAATGACATACGGTCCATCACATGTCGGCTTCATGTGTGATGGGACCAGATAAATTACCTTGAGTACAAGATCACCAACTTCGAAAGTTCTAGGTCGGAGCTTAGCGTTGTATAACCGGGCGACTTGTCTACGGTGTGTAGCAGCCCTTAAATCAGCCTCTTCACACCTCTCATCCAGCAAATCCATAGATTCTACAAGTAGTACAACATTTGTCTTTGGATAGTAATAGGTCACTCGGTGAGAAGGTACTTCTAGTTCAATTGGAATAACGGCTCCGGAAAGTGCAAATGGAGTTTGGTTGGTCGCGGATTTGTGGGTAGTTCGATATGCCCATAGGGCCATGGGAAGCTCATCGACCCACTTGCCTCTAGCCTTCTCCAGTCGTTTCTTTAGAATGGACTTGATAACTTTGTTGACAGCTTCGACTTGTCCATTTGCTTGAGGGTGAGCTACTTTTGAGAACTACTTCTGAATGCGGTAGTGTTGACAGAATTTTTTGAACTCGACACTATTGAATTGGGTCCCATTATCAGTTACAATTGTGTATGGGAGTCCAAAACGATAGATGATGTTGCGCATATCAAAGTTAATTACTTTCTTCGTCCTGATAATAGCAAGGGGCTCAGCTTTCGCCCATTTGGTAACGTAATCGACTACAATGATGGCGTACTTCGTACCACCCTTGGCTAAAGGTAAAGACCCTATTATAAAAATGCCCCATGTAGCAAAAGGCCATGGACTGACCATCTGCATTATTTCGGTAGGCGGAGCTCTTGGAATCCTGGCATGCTTTTGGCATCTATCCCATCTCTTAGCATAAGACAATGCATCTCGATTCATAGTTGGCCAGTAATAACCACATTTGAGTGTCCTTTTTTGCAAGGGCTTGCCTACCAATGTGGTCACCTCACTCTCCCTCGTGCACGTCGTGTAACACTCGTTTGATTTTATCGTGGGTGATACACCATAGTAAAGGAACAAAATGCCCTCTTCTGTACAGGACTCCATTCTGGATAATAAATCGTGAAGCTTTTCGGAGAATCTGTCTTTTCTCGTTTCCATGCTCAAGTAAAGCTCCATGTTGAAGATAATTTCTAAATGGAGTCATTTACCACTCCTTCTCGGGTGTTGCCTCGTGTGCTAAGTCTGTCTCCATTTGATCGATACTCGGAGTGGTAAGTGTCTCGACGGGGACAAGTCCCATCTGTTGTGCTTCGCCAGTGCTTGCCAGTTTCATTAAAGAATCGGCTTTCTAATTGTGCTCTCAGGGTATACAATGAATAGCATAATAGTCGAACTGATTCAACACTTCTGGAACCCGAGTAAGATAGGTAGTCAATCTCTGGTCTCTGGCTTGATACTCTCCTCAAACCCAGCATACGACTAATTGCGAATCACAGTAAATTTACACAAAAATAATTCCCAAGTCTTTGAGTCCAGCAAGTAAAGCTTCGTACTCGGCTTCGTTTTTAGTTGCACGAAAGTAAAACTTCAAAGCATAGCATATGGATCGACCTTTTGGGGTTTTGAGCGCCACTCCAGTGCCTGAGCAAGGTCATTTGATGCACTATCGGTGTATAACTTCCATACATGATTAGGAGATTCACTAGCTTCAGGCAAGTCTTCTAATATGGTGAATTCGGCTACAAAGTCTGCTATAACTTGTCCTTGGATGGCTCACCTCGTTGTATAAGCACTATCAAATTGACTCAACTTGATGTTCCACATGAGCAATTTACTAGACGTCTTAGGTCATGTTAAGATCTGTCGTAACGGCTGGTCAGTATAGACTATGATCGGGTGAGCCTAGAAATATGGACGAAGCTTTCTCGAGGCTATGACGAGACAATAAGCTAGATTTTCTAACTTTGGGTAATTTCTTTATGCTCCTGTCAATCTCTTGCTGATATAATAGACTACTCGTTGAATCCGATCCTCTTCCCAAATCAATGCAGCACTGATCGCATTTTTCGAAACTGCGAGATAGATGTATAATCTCTCGTGATCATCCGGCTTCGACAAAATGGGAGGTATCGCAAAATGTTGAACTAATGCTAGAAATGCGCCTTCACACTCCTCTGTCCATTCGAAATTCCACTTTCCTTTTCTAATCAAATCGAAGAATGGGATTCACTTTTCTGTAGATCTGGAGATGAACCTGCTTAAGGCTGCCACCTTCCTGTTGAGGCTTTGCACTTGCATTATGATTCTAGGAATTTCGAGATTCTGAATCGCCTAGATTTTCTCAGGATTGGCTTCAATTCCTTGAGCATTGACAATGAATCGAAGAAACTTTTTCGATGCAAATCTGAAGTGACAGTTCAACGGATTGAGCTTCATTCTGTATAGTCGGTGTATATTGAACATCGTTTCCAAATTTCCGACACGGTCTTCTTGATTTGGTTAGCGAACATCCGATTCACGAGCCTTTGATAAGTTGACCTAGCGTTCTTGAGTCCGAACGACATTACCTTATACCAATAGAGTCCCAAATCAGTGACGAAGCTAGTATGCTATTGGTCAGGAAGGTGCATTAGGATTTGATTATAGCCGGAATATGCGTCCATGAAAGATAAGAGCTTGTGTACGGCCGTTGAATCCACAAGTTGACCAATTCTGGGAGGTAGAAAGCTGTCTTCGGGTCATGCTTTGTTTAAATCTGAGTAGTCGACGCATGTTTGCCATTTCTCATTCCATTTCCTGACAAGCACTGGATTTGATACCCACTCCGGGTATAATGCATCGCGAATAAACCCATTCAACTTAAGTTTATTTACTTCTTCCTTAAGGGCGGCAGACCTCTCTGGATCCATACCGCGCCTATTTCGCTTGATCGAGACATGATGCGGGTCAATATTTAATGCATGGCTCGCGATGTTCGATGGGACCCCACACAGTTCTGAGTTAGTCCAAGAAAACAGATCGAGGTTTGCATAGAGAAAATCAACCAATTCCTGTCTCATCTTTGGGCTGAGTTGAGATCCGACCTTTATCATTCTGGAATCATCATTGTTGTGGAGCGAAACATCGCTCATCGACTCTGCCGAGGAATCCTGATGGTCTTTGACATCCTCTTTATCATTATTGTCTGGGGATTAAGAACTTTAAGGACCTAATTGTAGCGCCCAGGCCATGGCATTAGCTGTTTATTCTCTGAAAAACAGATACAGGGAGATTCCACTACGCCTTTGCCCTTCTCCTTATGTTGTTCATCTCGTAGCTCAGCAGCATAACAGGCGCATCCAGCCGCCTGATCTCCATGAACTATTCCAACCCCGTTATCAGTGGGGAACTTCAGAGTCAAACACCATGGGGAAATTGTTTCCATGAATACAGCGAGGGTCGGCCGGCCCAAGAAACCTTATTGGGGGAATAATGTCTAACACAACAAACTGCAACATCCGGACTCTCAGGCGATCTCCAATACCTAACCCAATTGGCAACTCCACCCTCCCAGTGGTTATAATTGCACTTCCATTAAAACCATGTATGCGTGATTGACACGGTTTTAGTTCTTTCCCTTCCATCCTCATTTGGCCACAAGCTTGCTAAAAAAGAATCTTTATAGAGCTATTGTTATCGACCAAGATCCTCTTCATCAGCATCTCGGTTTCTAAAAACAATGTCATCTGTCATCGTTCTCTGTTGTTTCATCAGGGCCCCATCATCAAAATTACTACAATACTTTAAGTCCACATGCCTAATCGAACTGGCATACGTTCATTTCCTTCCAGCTCCAGTTAGCTAGATGAGGACCACCACTCACTGTCTTTATTAACAATCTCCCACCAGTACACATGGGTTCTTCTGGCCTAGCTTAGCCTTGACCTTGATTCGGGTTAGATGGGCCTGCACCTCCATCCTGTGGAGCTGGCACAAACTGTTCCAACTTTATCTCTCTAATCAACTTCTCAATGATGTCTTGTAAATGACGACACTCATTCATGTAATGGCCGTAACAATCGTGAAATCTGCAGAATTTTCCAGTTTGATTTTGTTTCTCTGATGGTTGTTCTGGAGCTGGCTTCTTATAAAGTCTGGTGTTACAATCTGCAAATAAACATTTTCCGAAGATGTGTTTAAAGGGTTATATCGGTCGAACACGGGAGCTCTGGGTCTCGTCCGCGATTTGGGTCTCTTTTCTTCCTCTAATTTCCATTTCTCATCTGTTGACTTTGCTTGTTATGTATGTTCAATTGCACTTTGCCGGAATTCTCACCGATCTGTTTCACAGCAACATTGCTCTAAATGCCTTCAACACTGGGCCCGGCATCGTCCTGCTTCCTAGATCGTCTAGCATCTTCTCTCCTCAGAAACTAGGCTGCCTTAGCATAGAAATGATCCAATGAAGGGGAGGATTCCCAACAAACCAATTTCCAAACTCGGAATTGGGATCGATCCCTTTAGTTAATGCCGTCAAAATAGAATTATCATTGGGGTTGCTGACCATAGCGCAGGAGCATGAAACCTTTCTAGATAACGTCTAAGAGTCTCTCTTAGAGCTTGGGTAAGATTGGATAAGGTATTGACATCCTTTGGCTTTGTAACATGAATAGAAAGCTGTTCGACAAACTTTGTAGCCAACTGATTGAAATTCAAAATGGATCTGGGTGGTAGAAGAGTGAGCCACATAGTTGCAATCCCTCCCAAAGAGATATGAAAACTCCTACTTGACCGCATCGTCAGCCCGAACGGCGTTCATGAGCCATTCATACTTTAATATATGCTGGTTAGGATCCGAACTTCCTTCGTACATGGGCAAGGTCGACGATGCAACAACCTGGTATTTCGAACCATTAAAATCGACAATCATCCTCTCACGTCAGACTTGAATTGCTCAAAAAACAGATTGTTAATTTATATTTTCCAAAATTTAACATATACAATAAATAAACCAATCACAGAATCACAAGCATAGAGTAATATAACAATAAGCAACAGAATAGATAAATAATAGTTCATGAAGCTACTACAATAAACAAAAGAGTCCTAACAAAATACAATATATATCCAAAGAAATCTCAATACAAAGTATGCAACAAGTCTAAATGGAAAACTGTAAATAATAGAGATAACTGAAAGCTGGATAGAAAGACAGATCTTCAAGAAAAGCTCTAAGCTCTAAAGGCGAGTCTCAAATGCTGTGACACTCAGTCTGCCCCGAGCACAAAGCGAAACACAAAACACTCGGGTTGGGATTAACATTCTCATAACAGTAAATTCAACTCAAGTTTAATGTCAACTGAAATACAAGTAACTTTAAGGATGTTTGGGATTTCCATCCTCTAAGGATCCATGGTGCTATCTACTATGTAGTAATATACGCTATTATAATATGTCTATCAGCAAAGTAAAGTATTAAAATAGCGTTAAGGCATTAGCTATATCCCCATTAACACATTTTATATATTCTCGTAGTCTATACAGTACCGTAAGCTCCACCAAACCAGGGTTGACTCAAAGGTCACTCCATAGGTACGATACAAATCAAACACGTAAAGGCACAATAAGGCATGTGACAAGGCACACGAGGCAACGCCAGGGTAGAGATTCCGTTTGCACTCCCGGGCTGGTGGTAATGCATAGCACCTACTACCGCCCACTTCGAGACACACTCCCAAATCATAGGTGCACCCAATCGAATCACAAATGCAATAGAATGATATCGAAGAAATGTGCCCGATAGGGGGAGCGACTCCACTTGGCCCGGTATATCTCTTGTTTTAGCCACATCAAGTTGACTCACGGGAGTCAGGGCTATGTTAATACTTCATATAGAATCGTCGCCAAACCATCCATCTTCGGTCTGGAATCTCCATCACGTACATAGTTGTTAAAGTGGTTTTCGGTATTGGCAAAGAGTATGGCAATATCCGATCCCGGTCTCTTTAACAACCAAACGCTTATTTCACACCGTGGTCATTTACATTTTAAAAAATTCATACTTCATATCAAAATATAATATTCATTCCAATTAATATCACTTTTGAAATCATATTCACCTTCGAAATCATATAACTTTCGAAATCATTATTCACTTTAAAATATTTATTTCCAAAATCTTAACCACAAATAGGTTAAACTATCATATCAAGATATTCGCATTTAAATCCATCAAATATAAATCATAACAATTCCAACTTAAAAAGTCTAAATATTGAAAATAGTTTATAGATTGAAATAATTATATATTAAAATAGCTTATATATTTAAAATAGATTATAGACTAAAATAGTTTATATCATAAAGATATTTATATATTAAAAATAGTTTCAAAGTAGAATTGTTTCTTCCAACTTCACAATTTAATTCAAATCAACTTTAATTTCACAATTCAATTTAAATTAAGTTCAATTTAAAGATTTCAATTGAATAAGTTAAAGGTTCAATTCAAATTCTCATTAATCCATTTTAATTTATATTGATTTCAAATCCAAGTCTCAATTAAAATTTAACCATTCCCAATTCAATAGGTTTCAAACTTTAAATATCCAAACAATTTACAATAACTCAATTTGATAAATCTCATTTATATTTCAAAATTCAACTTAAATTTTATTTAAATTTGAAAATATTCACTTAATCACCTTTAATAACATTTAAACAAAATATCAAATAATAAGTTTAAATAAAATCAATAATTAAATATCTAAATTCAATTTTATTTAATTATAAACTATTCACCTAATCACTTCTATAAACATTTAAATAAAATATCAAATTACACATTTCAAATCAAAACTAAATATTCAATTTCAATTTATTTTTGAAAATATTAATTTAATCATCTTTAATAAAAATCCAGTTATCAAATTATAAAATCATATCTTAAAAAAGATCTCCAATCAATAAGTTCAAATCCATTTAATTAAATTCAGTTAGTAACTAATTTAAATTTCAATTCAACTTTAATTTATCTTTCCAACCTCTATTTGTTAAAGTCATTACAAACTCTATTTAAAAATATTAATATCAATTTTAAATAAATCTTAAATATATCATATATACAAATTAAATTAAATTTTATTAAATTAAATTTTATTAAATTAAATTTTATTATATTTTTATTAAATTAAATCGTATTATTATTAAATCTATTTTAAATCTTATTTTATATATTTTAAAATAACAAAATATAAGTAAAATTTTATAATTTACATTTTAAAACTTAACTTATAATTTTAAAATTTCCAAAATATATAATTTAAAAAATCCAAATTTTACACATATGTTAAAAATAAAATCTTTATCTTATATTTAAAATAAATATTTATTAAAATCCATATTTTTCCTTTCAAACTTTGGAAAACATTTTCAAAATAGACTAACGGTACCGGTATATAATTTTCTACCCTATGGTCAAGCGAGACAGATATTTATCGTTTCAACCCGTAATTTAAATTTAATATTTATGGGTATGTATCATTTCAACCTGGAATACCTAAATTTAAATTTTAATAAAATCGCTTCGGTTTATCATTTTAGACCCTTAATGATTTTCCCTAATCTACAAGATCTATCAAGTATGTATCATTTCATCTCATAGGGAATTCTATACTAACAGGGAACTTGTAGTGTGAGAATAATGGAATAACATAACATATCAATGATGAGCATATATCATAATTAACAAATTTAAATATCATGTATATACAACAATGTTATGGTTTCATATCAATCATAGGTGAACAATTTAAAAAATAACATATCGCATTCAACAAATTAAATAACTAACAAATTAACTTTTCAACAACACATTTCAATCATCATTTCATGTGAATTAAATCCACTAAATATAAGAATGTAAGTCATGAGTGATCGCTCACCTTTCAAGGCTAGAGAAATAACAAGAACAAATGCGACGAATCCAAGCACAAATTCCAAAGTACGGCACGATGAACACAAAGTCTATGGACAAAGCAAAGTTAGGCTAGAATTTGAAAATCGAGGAAAACAAAATATAAAATCTTTAAAATATAAAATTTTATAATATAAGATTTTTATATTATATATTTTCTTTTAAAATCAATATCAAATTTGAAACACATATCAAATAAATTCTATGTATATATATGTATTTTAAAATAAAATTGTAATTCAAAACCCATATAATAAAATATATATTATATATATTCATTTCAAAATATCAACATAACATATCATACACACACACACACATTTCAAAAGCTAACATACCATATTACATATATATATTTCAAAGCACTAACATAACCCATATATATATATATAAACAATATAAATAACTTTGTCTCTTTCTTTTTTATATAAAACAAAGGAGGAGGAGAACATGCTTTGGCCAGTGGAGATCAGCGACAAGCTAGAACATGAATCGGTATATAAATAAACTTATGTAAAGCTAAATATATATATATATATATAATTTTAATAAAGAGGAAGAGAACTAGATGGCATATGCTCGGCTAAGAAAGCTATGGGTTTTGGATCAGATGCCAGGTAGGTTGTGGAATGAGCGAGGTGGTTCGGCAGGAAGCGGAGATGTGAGTCATCGGTTGAGAGGCAGTAGGTGGTAGTCTCGACGTGGTCAATGGACGAGGAGGGGTAGCAAGGGTCGAGAGGCGGGTAGAATGTCGTGTTGGGTTACTGGGCTGCTCACGATGGCTGTGGTGGGGTTTGGCTGCAAGGAGTGATGGTGGGCTAAAGGTAAGCTGCTGTGTTGCCTGAAATGGAGGGCAAAGGCTGTGAGGTGGCGGATCTTGAGAAGGTGAAGCACGGCTTGCGGGTGCGTGGGCAGTGAGTTGGAATAGGTAGCGGGGTGGTAAGATGAGTCCATGATGGAAGTGGATTCGGTGATAGTTTGAAGCTCACATGCATGGGTTATAGGTGTGGTGGACTGCGGCTATGGATGATCTGGGTGGATGAAGAGGAAGGGAAAAGTAGAGGCTTACTTGGTCATGGAAGGGTGGCGGTGAAAGGTTGCGAGAGTGGGAAGAATGACAATAGCACGAGCATGTTACAGACTTCTCAATATATATATAAACACACACACAAAGTTGAATTGTATATTATTATTATATAATCTTTTTCAAATAAGAACAGATCTGAGAAGGGGAAGAGAGGGGATAGATGAACCATAAATGAACAATCATATAAATGGAAAGTGGGAATAACCATAAGACATAAATATTTAATTTTGACAATATGAAAAGTGGTGACAATTTGGTTTCAGCATTGAGTGGCCATAGAATATCAAAAGCTCGAAAATGGGTACCGATACTGCTATTCGTTTTTACGGATTTTACCGCATATCGAATTCCGAAATGCATAATAGAACGCACTTTGGAGATTAGCACGACGAGATGAATAGAATGGCATAAAAATATGAGAGACGATTATCCTATCAAAACTTGAATTTTCGTTGCCGAAAATGCTTCTAAAACGCTGAAAATAAGATAAACAAAGTAGTAGCAATCCAAATTTAGCGAAACTAGATACGACATCTCACTTAGAAATAGATTTACAATTTTATTATATAAAAATATTTAGATTTTGAAAACATTTTTATCAAATTAACTGATTTTAAATTCAAATTGATAATTACACAACAAAACTAAATTTCATATTTTCCTGTTGAAAATCTGCCGTTTGCTATGCTTAAATATACACATTCTAAATATAAAATTTTCGTGGTTAAATTTTATTATTTAATTTCAAGCAAAATTTCAGTTAATTACATTATAAAAACCGTTAAAATTTACGGGTCGTTACACTCTCCCCCACTCAAAACTTTTCGTCCCCAAAAAGAAACGAGATAGAAGAGTAGAAGCAACCAGAAAGAAAGATAGATTCACAATACATATCAGATAAAATAATTAATTCAAACAATTTAAATTTCATAAATTTTATATTGATTTATATTCAGAAAATTTGGTTCAATTCATTTTATTCAATAAATATCCATTACATTCACATTTTGTTGATTTCAGTTCATGGTATTTCCATTTAATTGATTTGCTTCACTTTATTATCATTTGTTACAAAATTTCCTTTCAAACAAAATTTATTTTATTTAACTCATTTATTTGATCTATTTAACTCATGTTACTTCAAAAAAATTCATTTTCAACTATCATTTGTAATTTACCATTTTTTCCAAAGATATGGATCCTTTTTGTTTCCAGTTTAGCTTCTTACGTTCATATTCATTTACTTAAATTTATCTTGTATAACCTTCAATTACACATTCACGTAACATTTGAAGTTTTTGAATATTTCAGGTAGGTTACACACACATATATGTTAGAGTGCAATTGAGTTTTATACAAATAAATTTTATTCAAATTCAACTATTCCAAGTTGTTTAATTTCTATTTCTCATTTTAGAAACACCAATTATTCAAAAAAATTGCTTCATTTCAATAATTGAAAAATATCACTTAACATGAACTTAAGAGTTAAATTTCTGGTATCACTTCAAAACATTTTGAATTAAATACATACATACATATACACATACATATATATATATATATATATATATATTTCATAAATCAAATCAGACTCAAAAAATTAAATCAAATCTATTTTCCAAAACAAAATGTAACAAAGCTACTATTGGTCTCTCCACTTTGAGACTCGAAAATGAATGTCGATAATGCTGCAGTCATCACCGAAATTATTTCCAGTGACAAAAGAGGAGAGTACTGAATTACTTCTTTTTAAATTCTTAGGAAATTCCACTCGAAAATACTTTCAAATAATATTTTCAAAACTTCAAAAATAAAAACTTGAAAAGCACCGAAAATTTAATTCCCAAATCCTTAATTTAAATTCATTTCATTTATTATAAACCATGCTTTAAAATTTCAACTCCGTATAACATACAACAATAGTTAAATGGTTTAAGAATGTTGAAAAAATAATAAATGATAATCTAGTGTTATCATTTCTAACAACCAATTCATTTAACTATTAAATTCAAGAAAATTAATGCCCTTGTATATGAGATAAAAATATTCCATTTACCAATTTTGAAAAAAATTGTGTCAGTTTGCTCTGTTCAAGTGTTTTGGAATTTCTATCGATAACGTTGGCCAGACGAATCGATCAAAACCAAAATACAAACTAAACAACTCAACCAACATGATATAAACATTTTATATTAATTACAAATACACTCCTTCATAGGATGATTCAAAATAGGTTTAGAACATGGACGTAGAAATTCAAATTTAGAGGAACCCTAACCAATGAGAATTCTAACTATGAAGATAGCTCGAAAGGATGATAAAATAATTAAATTGCAAAAAGAAAAGATGGATAGACTTATATTAATCACGACGACCTTAACCGGGTCAACCGATACTCAGAAGAGACAAGAATATCATCTACGAAAACAAGGACGACTCGTTAAGAACATTGCGGAAAATGCGATTCCGGAGATCGACGAAGAAGGCAAGAGCATTGGTAAATCCAAAGGGCATGATTGACCGTTTATAGAAACCATTCTCTGGGAGAAAGGACAATAGGTCGAGTTCTAGGAATAAGTTTAGTGCGAAATACAGTTTCCCGCCGATGAGGTGGAGGAGTGGCATCGCCAATCATGTAGATAATCCCTGACTATCAGGGAAGTTAGGATTACTAGGCTGATCATCAAAGCAAAAAGATAAACTGTCTACAAACATTCTGAGGTAGTTGACATTCAATCATAAGAGAATTTCTCGGGTCATCAATTGGATAAACGATTTGGGCTTTGCAATGGATACATCTTCTAAAGCGAGGAGATAGAAATCTCCAGTGAATCGACGTCTATTGCAAAGGAGTTTCACCCCTTAACAAATCATACATATGTTAGCGGGACCGCAGAAGGGATGAGTCACACGAAAGGATGAAATTGCCAATTGAGGTGACAAGATGTGCTCGAACTTATTTCAGAGATCAACAAAAATAGAGCTATGGGATGCCCTAGTATTCAAAAGAACACAAACAGGAAATGACAAGAAATGGATTCCAGGATGAAGGGAACATTCCAAAATTCAAAAAGAAATCCTAATCTAGGAGAATCCTAAGGAAGAATTTCAAGCTCGAATGAGTATGATTTTATAATTGACTCTACTCATTTAGGGTATTACTACCCTATCTCTAATGAGTTTTTTTACTCCATATGCTAAGTTTTGCCTTAACCAGAGCTCTGATACCACTTGTAACAACCTAGTATTTCGAATCAATTAAATCGATAATCATCCACCGAAGTTAGACTTGAATTGCTCAAAATAACAGATTGTTAATATATATTTTTGGCAAAACTTAACATATACATTAAATAAATCAATCTTAGAATCACAGACATAGAGTAATATAACAATAAGCAGTGAAATAGATAAATAATAGTTCATGAAGCTACTACAATAAACAACAGAGTTTTAACAAAATACAACATATATATAATAATAGAAATCTCAATACAAAGTAAGCGACAAGTCTGAATGGAAAACTGTAAATAATAGAGTTAACCGAAAGGATAGAAAGATAGATCTTTAACAAAATCTCCAAGCTCCAAGCTCCAAAGGCGAGTCTTAAATGCTGTGACACTCAGTTTGACCCGAGCATAAAACAAAACCTAAAACACTCGTGTCAGGATTGACATTCTTATACCAGTAAATTCAGCTCAAGTGAAATGCCAAATGAAATACGAGTAACTTCAAGGATGTTTAGGATGTCCATCCTCTAAGGATCCATGGAACTATCAACTATGTAGTAATATACGCTACTATAATACGTGTATCAGTAAATTAAAGTATTAAAATAGCGTTAAGGCATTACTCATATCCCCCTTTACACATTTTATATATTCCCGTAATCTATATAGTACCGTAAGCTCCACCAAACCGGTGGTTTAGTCAAAGGGCACTCCATAGGTACGGTACAAATCAAACTTGTAGAAGGCGTGATAAGGCATGTGATAAGGCACGCAAGACAATGCCAGGGTAGAGATACCATTTGTACTTTCGGACTGTTGGTAACGCATAACAGCTACTACCGCTCATCTCGAGACACACTCTAAAATCAAAGGTGCACCCAATCGAATTAAAAAAGAAATGGAATGGTATTGAAGAAATATGCCCGATAGGGGATGCGAGCCCCCTGGCCCGATATAGCTCATGTTTTAGCCACATCAGGCCGACTCACGAGAGTCAGGACTGCGTTAATACCTCATATAGGATCGTCACCAAACCATCCTGCTTCAGTCTGGAATCTCCATCATGTACACATTTGTTAAAGTGGTTTTCTGTATTGGCAGATTGTATGACAATATCTGATCTCGGTCTTTTTAACAACCAAACACTTATTTCACACCGTGTCATTTACATTTAAACAATTCATACTTCGTATCAAAATATCATACTCATTTCAAACCATATCACTTTTAAATCATATCACTTCCGAAATCATTATTTACTATAAAATCATATTTACTTCCAAAATCCTAACCACAAATAGGTTAAACCATCATATCAAAATATTCACATTTAAATCCATTAAATATAAATCATAACAATTCCAACTTAAACAGTTTAAATATTGAAAATAGTTTACATATTGAAATAGTTATAGATTAAAATAGTTTATATATATTTAAAATAGGTTATAGGCTATAATAGTTTATATTTTAAAAATAGTTTATATCTTAAAAATAATGTATATATTAAAAATAGTTTCAAAGTAGAATTGTTTCATCCAACTTCACAATTTAATTCAAATCAACTTTAATTTCACAATTCCATTTAAATAAAGTTCAGTTTATCAATTTCAATTGAAAATGTTAAAGGTTCAACTCAAATTCTCATTAGTCCATTTTAATTTATATTGATTTCAAATCCAGGTCTAAATTACAAATTTAACCATTCACAACTCAATAAGTTTCAGAGTTTAGATATCCAAATAATTTACAACAACTCAATTTGATAAATCTCATTTATATTTCAAAATTCAACTTAAATTTTATTTAAATTTTAAAATATTCACTTAATCACCTCTAATAACATTGAAACAAAATATCAATTAACAAATTTAAATAAAATCAATAATTAAATATCCAACTTCAATTATATTTAATTCTGAACTATTCACCTAATCACTTCTATAAACATTTAAATAAAATCTCAAATTACACATTTCAAATCAAAAATAAATAGTCAATTTTTATTTTTGAAAATATTCATTTAATCACCTTTAATAAAAATGCAATTATCAAACTATAAAATCATATCTTAAAAAAATCTCAAATCAGTAAGTTGAAATCAGTTTAATAAATTCAATTATTAACCATTTAAATTTCAAGCCAACTTTAATTTATCTTTCCAACCTTTATTTGTTAAAGTTATTACAAACTCTATTTAAAAATATTAATACAAATCCTTAAACATATTGTATATACTAATTAAATTAAATTTTATTAAATTAAATTATATTATATTTTTATTAAATTAAATCTTATTATTATTAAATCTATTTTAAATCTTATTTCGTATATTTTTAAAATACTAAAATATAAGTAAAATTTTATAATTTACATTCTAAAACTTAACTTGTAATTTTAAAATTTCCAAAAAAATATAATATAAATAATCTAAAATTTACACATATATTAAAATTAAAAACTTTATATTATATTTAAAATCAGTACTTATTAAAATCCATGTTTTTCCTTTCAAACTTTGGAAATCATTTTCAAAATAGGCTAATGGTGCCCGTATATAATTTTATACCCTATGGTCAAGTGATAGAGATATTTATCATTTCAACCCATAATTTAAATTTAATAATTACAATCCCAACATTTAAATTTCAATAAAATCACTTGGGTTTATCATTTCAACCCATGACGATTTTCCCAAATCTACAAGATCTTTCAGGTATATATCATTTCAACCAATATGGAATTCTATACTAACAAGGAACTTGTCGTGTAAGAACAATGGAATAACATAACATATCAATGATGAGCATATATCATAATTAACAAATTAAAATATCATGTATATACAACAACATTATGGTGTCATATCAATCACAGGTGAACAATTTGAACAACAACATATCACATTCAACAAATTAAATAACTAACAAATTAACTTTTTAACAACACATTTCAATTGTAATTTCATGTGAATTAAATCTACTAAATATAAGAATGTTAATCGTGAGTGATTGCACACCTTTCGAGGCTAGAGAAATAACAAGATACGACGAGTCCAAGCATAAATTTCAAAGTACGGCACAATGAATAGAAGTCTATGGACGAAGTAAAGTTAGGCTAGAATTCAAAAATCGAGGAAAATAAAATATAAAATCTTTAAAATCTAAAATTTGCTAATATAAGATTTTTTATATTATATGTTTTCTTTTAAATCAATATCCAATTTGAAACACATATCAAAATAAATTATATATATATATGTATTTTAAATAAAAATTTAATTCAAAACCCATATAATAAAATATTATATATATATATATTCATTTCAAAATATCAACATAACATATCATATACACACACACACATTTCAAACACTAACATGCCATATTACATATATATTTCAAAGTACTAACATAACCCATATATATAAACAATATATATAACTTTGTCTCTTTCTTTTTCCTTTTTATAAAAAACAAAGGAGGAGAAGAACAGGCTTCGGCCAGTGGAGATCTACGACAAGCTAGAACATGAATCAATATATAAATAAACTTATGTAAAGCTAAATATATATAATTTTTTAATAAAGAGGAAGAGAACTAGATGGCATATGCTCACCCAAGAAAGCTATAGGGTTTGGATCGGCTGCCAGGTAGGTTGTAGAATGTGCGAGGTGGTTCAGAAGGAAGCGGAGATGGAGAGTCATCGGTTGAGAGGCCGTAGGTAGTGGTCTCGGCCTAGTCAGCTGGACGAGGAGGGGTAGCAAGGGTCGTGTGACGCCCCACCTCTATACCCACGCTAGCCAAGAACATTACGGTGAATGCTGTCGACTAGCACGGAGAATAAGGCTGTTGAGGAGCGACCATCCATGTAATTGCTTTGCGCGAGCATCGATATGTCAGATAGTATAACATGCATTTCTTATCAAGAGGGAAATCCGACATACCGACACAAACTCAAAGCTACTACACAGTGGCTATAATATCTTCGGAAAAAAATATGGAAATAAACATAACATAAATCAGTCACAGATAATTCATATCACAAAGGCGGAAATAGATATGAATATTACACATGAAAGTGTACATCAGAGTAGTGGTCAAATAAGATCCACAATATCAGAAAGAATAGATACAAGTGCCAGACAAAAGAATAAGTATATATCAGAGAGTCTGTATCTCAAATGTATACAACAAAAACTACTAAACTTAAGTAGTTAGCCAAAAAGATCAGATGAAAGTCCGATAAGGAGTCAAGCAGAAGCACCTGTAATATCTCAGTCTGACCCGAGTATTATTTAATAAGAAAATAATAAACGGATCAGTCTAGCTATAAATATCAGATAACATGATATAGAATTAAGAGATATGGCATAAACATATAATAATCACAATGCCAAGCTGTGATAAATAAGTAATTGAAAATCAACAAGAGATTAATCAATATCACAATAATCTACTCAAGATAAAAAGGAATGTCATACTCCTAATTTCATTCACCAAGCCACAATAAATGACATATATATCAATGCCCATCGTAAAAGTTGGTGAAACATAAATTCAAAAAATCAACACACGAAATCCAGAAATCACAATAAAAAGGAACAACGACGTCGTACAGTGGGACATCCGATGAGCCAAATCACAATCAAAGGGAACAACGACGTCGTACAGCGGGACATCCGATGAACCAAATCACAATAAAAAGGATGGCCAATCCCAGAAACTGGACATCGACGCACCTAGAAAGACACGCCCCATGTACAGTCGAACATCGACACACCTAGAAAGATATGCCCCATGCTCTAGCATCGACGCACCTAAAAAGATATGCCCCATGCATAAATAAACATCGATGCACCTAGAAAGATACATCCCATGCATAAAAAAAAAACATCGATGCACCTAGAAAGATACACCCCATGTAATGTCTAACACCGATGCACCTAGAAAGATACACCCCATGCTAAGTCGAACATCGACGCACCTAGAAAGACACGCCCCATGCATAGACGAACATCGACACACCTAGAAAGATACGTCCCATGCCCCGACTTATTGAGCCGATTGCTCCACGAAGTAAACAAACATCGATGCACCTAGAAAGGTACACCCCATGCATAAATAAACATCGACGCACCTAGAAAGGTACGACCCATGTATAAACAAACATCGACGCACCTAAATAGGTGCGACCCATGTAAGAAATGAGAGGAAGCTCATTAAAATGAGGAACAGTCCTCCACATAGACAAAGAGACATCGCACATTGCTAGTCTAAATCACAAAGGTGATCGTCATGATCAAAGAGAAGTGTCGATTACACTAAGCTAGCAAATATATGAGCTTAGCTTCATGTCCCATAACCACTAGCTTAACTTAAATATTTACGAACAAATTGTAGATCTCCACTAGAAAATTGTCACAAGAGATTCAATCGAACAAGTCCAAGAATTAACCGACGGAGTAAACGCAAGCGTTTCATATCACTTGTTTTACTAAGTCGTTTAATTAGATTTCTCATACGAGTGAGGTAAAGGTTTGTATATACTAATAGATTGGAAAACGGTTTAAGAAAACGAGCCTTGTAATAAAATAGTGTTGAAATCATTTGAAGAAAGAGTTTCGATATTTACTACTAGTATAGAAAACCTTTATATTTTTAAGTGACAAATCATAGAAGTGATTGTAGAAACAATCAACTCATAAAGATTCACATTCAAAGACGTGAATAAAATCCAAAGAAATCGATACCGAATCCATCAAAATGGATATTCCCATAAATCACGAAAAAATGTCATCAAAGTCAATAATAAGTGATAATAACAAAAGGGAATCAACACGAATCGATTGAAGTTGGAATTCTCAAGCAAATAGGCAAAACTTGCAAATAGGAGCAGGTCGGTCGACCGGACTCCCTGAGTCGGTTGGCCGAACCAAGGGTTGGAAGTGCCTGGGGCACCAGGTCGGTCGACCGGCCCAGGGGCTCGGTCGGCCGAGGCCTGTAAACGGCACTTCCAAACAGAGGAAGGAAGTGCCTGGATAGCAGGTCGGTCGACCGACCCAGGGGCTCGGTCGGCTGAACCTGTTGCCAGCACTCCCCAGCCCTATTTCAAAAGAGGTGCAAACTTGATCAAATTGCATTCGCTCGAGCAATGGCGCTAAGGGATTATGCCTATCGACTACCCGGCCCTAAAAGCTCTTCGATGCACAATCAAAAACACATTCAAACATCAAAGTTAGGATTTTTAAAGATTTGAACCCAAAACACTAAAATTGGAATATTCACCAAATCAATCCAAACCAAAAGCAAATGCACACAAATAAGTGTTAGGAATTCATACCTAACAATCGAAGATAAATATAAGCATGGATGTGAGATAAAAATCTCACCTTTGAATCCGAAAACAATGAATGAGAAGCTTGAAGACGAAGGAAGATCAACCACACTTCAATCTCAACACAAGAAGCTTGAATCTAAGCTTAAAAGAGAAACATTTCCTAAATTAGGTTTAGGAATTTTCTGAAATTGAATGGAGAAAGAGTTGGAGAAGATGAAGGAGATGCTTACCAATGGGTTCACTTGAGTTTGGAGCAAGAAGATGGATTTGCTAATGGAAACTAGGGCTTAGGAATTTCTATTTCCCATTCTCTTCCACCATTGTTGCTAAAGCTTGAGTGTTAGGAAAATAGAAAAGAAGTGAATGAAGAGGAGAGGGATTGGGACTGAATACATAAGTGGGCTCAGCCCAAACCAAAACCCTAAGTGAAAAGTAGCAAAATTCAACTTTCTCCAAACATATCGAAGCTTATACTCAAAAAGGTCGCAAACGGCATTTTGAACTCAATGGGGGTGGTCTCGAGTCCTAATTCGGCAGTTTGCAAAAAATAGCTTTTCGGACTAAAATCCGACTAACTATAAAATATTTAAATAAAATATTTAAATATAAAATCGATAAATACGCGGGTTGTTACAGACTCCCCTCCTTAAAGAAATTGCGTCCTCGCAATACTTCAGAAGAAAATAAGAAGTAACAACCATAGAAGCATATCAACACAAAAGAAAATTGAAATAAGAAGTTCACCATAAAGAGCATGAAAGAGTAAGCCTGATTGGGATCGCTCGATGAATTCTTCGGATTCCCAAGAGAAATCCTTAGGATTTGGGAACCATTGAACCCTCACAAGAAGAATATCTTTATTCCGAAGGCGCTCAACCTCCGAAGCAATGATGCGAATGGAATGTTGCTCATAAATCAAATCTGGTGAAACTTCAATTTCAACAATATCACCGGGCACAAGAATAAAAACCGGAATCCCTAAGGCATTTCCGTAGATGAAAGACGTGGGGAACGTCAAGAATAGCAGAAAATTGAGCTGGTGCAACGACATAGTATAATAACAGTACGTCCGAGAAACTACAAACTCAAATAATTTGGAACATCAGCGTAGTACAAAAACGGTACGCCCAATGAACCAAAGCCCGAATAATTTCGGAACACCGACGTAGTACAAAAATGGTACGTCCAATGAACCAATAGACTGGAACAACGATGTAGTATAATAATGGTACATCCATTGATCCAGATAAGACGGAACATCGATGTAGTATAATAACAGTACATCCGATGAACCGAACACCATAAAAGAACATCGGACGCTAGTCCATAAAAGAGGTGAGATAAAACTCAATAAAACGAAGTACGTCAAAACATTCGATGAACTTGATAAAGAGATAATTCCCTTAAGACATCATCAAAGAATCAACCACTTGTTGCCTACGACTAAACGCATTGGCAACACGATTTCCCTTTCGGGAATAAAAGAATATCAAGATCATAAGATACCAGGAACTCGAGTTGACATGAAGTTCCTTATGAGAAAATAAATATTCCAAGGATTTATGATCGAGATGGAGAACAAATTCCTCCCCTAAAAATGATGATGCAAAACTCTAAAAGTAGAAACAATAACCGCGAGCACTAGATCATGAGTGGTATATCTAGTCTCGATAGGCTATAATGATTTAGAAGCACAAGTGATAGCACGTTCTCCTTTGCAAGAGAATGGCATTCCAAACCAATACGACTAGTATCGGTATAAATAGCAAAGTCTTGGTTCCCCTTCAGGAATCACAAGAATAAGACTATCGAAAAAAAGAGTTCTTTTAAATAATCTTCTTTCCCGAAAAGTTAAAACTTTCAAAATTACATTTTTATTTTTATGTAATAATCTTTCTACAAAAATTTTACATTTTTACAAGTCAATATATCGTGTCTGATTGTCTCATCAAAGCGTTTAGGAGATTCTTATCGATAACGGTGATCAAGCGCATCGACCAAAATTCTTAAAGCACTCAACGGGCAATACAATCATAAAATTATCTTTTATATGATAAAAATATCTCTTAAAAAGTTTTAAGAATATTCTTTGCTCGTTTAAGAGCAAATCAAATTGTACTTATAAATAAATCTTATGAAAAAGATTCGCAAAATTTTTAATACTATTTTCATCCAAAATCAATATATACAAGAATAGTCTCATCGAAATATTCATAGAATACTCGATTTATAATATGGATGAAACAAGATGGACAAACTGAATGACATAATAATTCATTCATAGGAATCATAACAAGTGTGGAATGCGGTAAGTGGTGCCAACTTCCGCAACTCGTTGCAAATGAAAACCGGTGGTAAGGTCAAACTGAAAAGACTTTAGCACCACACAAAGGATTACTTAGGTGATAATCCTAAGACAAGCTCAAAGATTCCAGAAAATTCACAACTACCCAAATGAGAGAAATAACGCTCTACTCAACATGTGAGGTTAAAGAATAAAATGATGCCATTAATTTTTAATTCAAAATCATAAAGGAAAAATAGAAATCTGCTTAACAGATTGAAAATGTCAAAGATGAATAGTCCACTCGAGAAAATAGGATATAGGCTTCATTAATGATTAAGCCAATCCTATCGCACAAATCAATTCCAGAGCCTAAGTAAAAATATCGGCTCGGAAAGAAAAATCACATAAAATAATTTCGACATCAATAGAAAGCAAATTGAGTGTTGCGGATCTACTAATCCGGATTCGCAATCCTCAAGGAAGACATCAATCCCAAAATATTTTCAAAGAAAAAGAATCAACAAGTTCTTTTGATATAAAATAGTGAGATGGAACCCATATCAAAAAGAACTCAAATAAGAAGATCACGAAATAAAACAATGTCATCAAGGATTGAGTGAAAAATACCTTGACCAAGAGAAGAGTTGCTAGGGGCTTGCACAATATTTAGCTTTCTCATGTCCTTGTTCAAAAGTTTGGGACATGCAGATAAAAGATGACCAGGTTTCTTGCAATAGCGACAAGAATGGGGTTTTGGACACATATTCGCATAGTGTTCCTTAGAATTGCAATTGTAGCATCCTCCACGATTAGGGATTGGAGTCTTTGCTACAAAAGTAGTTTGCTTCACTCTCTTATTGGGATTAAGGCTCTTGAACTTAATATGCCTGTAACGCCTCGAAGATTTTCGACTTTCGAAAATTCAACATCGATACTCACTTTATCGACTGCCGAGAAATCGAAGGCCGGAAACCCGAAATGTTATGGGTTTAAGAAAGAAGAAAAGAAAGAGAAAAGAGGAAGAAGAGAGAAAATAGAGAGAAAAGAAAACAGAAAATAGAACGGAACAAAGAACCATAGAACAATATCAGAATCTCACAATTCGCAGCGGAACAACATATAATAGATAAATGAATAATCTTTAAACAAAGAACTACATCAGTTATTACATTACATTACATTACATCATATCATCAGAGTGTACAACATTAAACAATGCAGCGGAAAAGAAAGTACTATATACTGGTAATACGCCAATGCCATCCATCTTGCTTCCAGCAACTCCTGAATTCCAGAATATCCTGATAAACCTAACTCTTGACTGCCCGTGTGAAAATTGGTGGGCACCCAGAGTTTAGGAAGGAAAACAATAAACTCCGAGTCAGTCATGTGACTGGTGCGAGAACTAAAACAGTTTATTTTTCTTTTTAAAATCAAAATAGAGGAATATTTTTAAAGTCAATTCGCAATGCTTTTAAAAATGAGACTACCATAAGGCCTCCCGCACACACACACAATGCAAACGCAGAATCGGAGGAGATTTCTCCTTATGATAGTCAAAGAAGCTTGATACGCATTAAAAAGAACATTTGATATTATTACTAGTGCATAGTGTAGAGAAAATTCATTTCGAAAATAAAGATATAAATCTTAGCCAACATAGACATTTCGCACTTATGCCTACTATAGCTACCATGTTCAATAGCGGGTTACCGCTATATTCCATGACAGGTTATACAACTAAAACCGTACAAGTCTCGTATTTGAAGAATGGATTTTCCAACAATTGGTCAGGCCAAGGAACTTCCCATTGCCACATGGAAACGCCTCTGGAAGGACGCCCCGAGAACCACCGTTCTCCGCTAAACAAAGCCGGGAATCCCTTTTCCCAAGGAATATTACAAACCCTCAGATATGCCACTCCCGGTCCTTTGGAACCTTTCACCGAGCGCTCGTCACCATCATCACACAATCATAAAGTGTTTTCAACATGAGTAAGTATCTGGGCTCCATACCATGATACTACCCTTTTCCAGAAGGAATGGTCATACCCTAGGGAAGCGATCCCTGGAAACCTTGCCGCATAATTCCTGTTTCGACCGTTACCGGTTTGTGAGGCTCGACGAAGTCACGTCCACAAAAACATACTTTATACAAAAGCCATGCTTTGGGTCAACAAATGATCATAGAAATGATCACCAAGATAGACGATCAAATAAATGATCCTATCACCAATAATCAACACAATGATCATTTACAGCTACACTCAGTATGTCACATTACCAAGATTGGAAGTATATCGCTGATAACCTTCAACTATACAACCTCTGAGCTCGTACGTCTCAGAGAAGGGTGTTAAGCTAAGAGAATAAATTCTCCGCCACCAACAGAAATATATTTGAAAGAAATCGGCTTTACATCTCAATTTGTAATGTCAGACACACAATCCATACAAGTCTGTTCCGGGCTCGAACAGAACCGAAGGCACTTACAAAGAAGTCCTTGCAATCCGAATAATCTCTAATCACGTTCGGATTTCCCATCACATATGGAGATCTCAATACCGGGGATCAGCCAGTGCAGAGACAATCAACCAGAAACCCTTACGTTTTCGAAAATATCCGGTCTTCAACACCGATCTTCGAATGCAATTCATAACGACGTATCACATATTCAGAATGGGTTATACGACCCCAAGGTCCTTTCCTGGTTAACCCGAATAGTGAGCGCTTATTTTAAAAAAATAAGTGTGGCATTCAATTTCAAACAAATCACAACAAATACCTATTTAAAGGTAAATATTGATAGTCGGTTATTGAACTATCAATAGATATGCCAACATCACCAGATTCCAAATAATTTTCCAAATCATTTATTTTCCAAAAAAATATCTTTACAAGATATATATTCTCCATTCTTCAAAAATAAATCAATATTTATTTTTAAACTCATTTTCCAAATTTCATTTATAAATTCCATATTGAATTTACATTCCAAAATATTTATGAATATACGATTTCCATTCAATTTCAAATATTCATTTTCAATTTATCTTCAAAAGGATAAATTCAAAATATTCACTTAATATTGGAAAAACATTCCATACTTATTTATTTATAAGTAATTCACAAGCCTTTTTATTTTCTATACTTAGAAAATATTTAATATACTCAAATCGAAATTTAGTATATATTTCATTCTTTAAGGAAATCATTCTCTTAAACATATTTATTTGGGCCAAAACGAATGTTGCGTAAAACATCGTTACGACAACCCAAAATCACTAGTATAGGGATTCAAAATTAAAATAGATATGTAAATCCCAATACTATATAAAACATTTCCTTTCGGAAATCATTTATTATAACAACAGTGTTATAATCTACCATTTCCTTCTATTTCTCGAAAACGTCTATTTCAACAACGAATGTTGAAATCTATGGTTTCGATAGTTAATATATTTTAAGACATCTTTAGATCGTTTTAATTCTATTTAAAACATCACATTCAAAACATTTCTTTAACATATCATTCACTATTCAAAAACGTGAATATACCTTATTAATAAATTTCATCACTTCTATTCATTCTATTTTAAAGGATTATTCACTGTCTAAACATGAATATAATTCCATTAACAAATTACAACAATTTTACTTATCAAAATAAGTCGTTGCGAATTTATAGAACAACGTTTATAAATTCTATTTCTATTTATTTTACAACAACTTACTTTTATAAATTTCCTTTATAAATCTATCTAAATTTATATCTCGATGATATACTAAAATTCATATTATAAGTCAAACACTTATAATTTATTTGTTTACAAAATTGTTCCTTTAAACTTCATAATTATAAATCTTATAACTTATAAGATTCATTTATTTATCCACATCTATTCCCTAAATAACTTTATAAATTTTATAAACCTACTGCTTATAAAATTTCATTTATAACTTCGCTGTTTATAATTCTATAAATTTCATTCATTTATGAAATTCATTCACAATTCTTTCTAACACTTAGAAAAGCTCGTTTTACACTTCTAATATTTTTAATTTATAAATATCAATTTATAAATCTTTTAATATAAAACAATTTATATTACTATTTTTAAAACGTCCTTAAACTCTTTTATAATTTCACCATTTGATTTATAAAATAATCCAATTTTATAAATCCTATTTTGAAACTATTTATAATAAATTCAGCAATTCCAGCATAAGCTATTTTATAAAATCATTAATCTCATATCTTCAAAAATCTACTTTTAACTGTATTTCTCAAAAATCATAATTTTTATAACATTAAATTATAACGTTTATTTATTTAAGATGAATCAATTCAATAAAATATTTTATAAACGTATACTTTCAAAAATCACTTTAGAAATCCCTTAAAAATCAAAATCGTTATTTTTAAACTTCAAAATTGGATCCGATGATGCAACACATCAATAGTCAATCACGACTTTCAAACATCATATATCATCCATGATAACAATCAAATATCACAATATATGAATCAAACAAATATTTGTGAGGAATCCAGTTGGATCCCTCCAACCTGTTTCCCTGCATCCACAGACATTAGCACAATACCATTCCACTTCGAGGTGGAATATCGCGGTATATGGGATTTTATAAAATATATCCGCTTACTAACGGCGCAATAGGGTCTCATCCGCTATACAAATGCGGGAAATCAATCAACTGCAATATATACATATGCCAATATATATATATATTGCTATATATATAATATAATACCAATTCCACTTCGAGGTGGAATATCGCGGTATATGTGTGTAATAAATAACCTCCGCTTACTAACGGCGTATAGTGTCTATTCACATCCAATATATATATATAACAATCATCATTCAAGCCATCAATCATTCAATCAACAAATTTTAAATCTAACTATTTAAAATTTAAATAAATCCTTTTGAGTGAGAAGTTCTCACCTTTATTTCCGTTTGCAATCCATTTCCCATCTTGACTCGATTTCCTTGATTTATACCTTGTATAAATATTTACACAATTTATTAATATTCGAACAGATCGAATAATAAATTTTTATTAGATAATTTCGATTCATCGGTGCTTTTATTTTATTAGTTAAATTAACTGATAGTTTTATTTAAACCAGTTTCTTTTTTACTAAATTTATTTCAACTAATTATTTTACTTTAAATTAATATCTTTAAATCAAATTCTTTCGATAAATTTATTTAACTAACCAATTCTATTTTTTTAAACAAATCTCCTCTTTTTTTTATACAATATCTTTATTATCTTTTAATTAAATTTTGAACAAATTCTCCTTTTGTAAATTTAATTTAAATTAACCCATGATTTTCTTTAATATTTGAAAAATTCAAATCACCAATTTTCGTTCAATAGATTTAATTAACTAATTATTTAAATCTAAATTTAAAAAATAAGCAGACTGTAATCCTTTATTACATTTTCAAAATATCTTAGTAAATCAATATTTCCAAATTCTCGTGTATATATATATATATATATATATATATATATATATATATATATATATAATTTAAAAACTGCTTATGTATATTTTCATTTTCAAATCTTCCTTTAAATAATTTAATTTACTATAGATTTAATTTTAACTAACTAATTCCTTTTTAAAACAATTTCTTTTCAATGGATTAAATTGTTTAACGATTTTAAATTTGAACAAATCTAACAATTAATTTTTTTCGTTTATAAATTTATTTAAAAATTAAATCTTAAACTATATTTCCTTTAACAAATTCCTTTTTAATAAATTTATTTAAATAAAAATTTAAATCTAATACTAATTCTCCTTTTATAATTTATCTAATTAAAATTAAATTTCAACCATATTTATTTTATTTATTTATTTTTTATAGCTTACTGTAATTTAACTGTAAATTTTTTTTTTAACTAAATAAAAATTAAAATACCACATAACCTGACTGCCTCTTCGAACGCCATCGTACGCAAACCCAAACCCCATTCAACGCCGCCGTAACCTAGCCCCAAGCGCGCGCTTCCTCGTGTCGCGCCTCCATGCGATCGCGACCACTCTACTCGCCGCCGTTGATCGAATCCGACCCCATTTCCTCCAACCACGCGCGCCTCGTCGTCGTGACACTCCCCTGCCTCGCGTTCCCCCAAATTCACTTGCTTGGCCTCGAGCTTCCCTAATCGAACGCGCCTCCAGATGCTCGCGCACGCCTCCACCATCGCGCGCGCCATCACGTCGCTGTCGTGCCTCCCCACGTCGCCTCTAATCGCGCGCGCACACGCGTGCGCCTGCGCCCTTTTTTTTTATTTCTTCGTAAGCTCTGAAATGATGAGGGAGGGGGTATTTGAAATCGAATGAGTATGGTTCACACGATTTCATCAGTGATTTTAGGCATGATTTTCTGCGTCTTTAAGGGAGAACGTGTTGTGTTTGACTAAGTTTTAAATTTAAATTCAAATTGAATCCGATTCAATTGCAACGCGTTTACTCACCGTGTGCTCACATATCAACTCCGAAAAATACGAAATTTGAAATCCGAGAATAATTCAATATTACGGACCCAATGGAACTGGTTTCGTCGAATTCCGAGACTGCGCCTCGGACGGCTATTTTTCAATATCGATTCAAACGATTTAATTTCAAAACTGAACAATTCACTTCAAAATTAAATTCTGAGCTTCGATTATCTTCAGTATTATCAATATGAAAATTTACAAGCCTTTGAAATATTTTTAATTGGCTTAAAATTGAAGATTCAAATTATTATTCAACTTTCAATAGATTAAATTCTAAAATTTAATCGCCAAATTCAAAGTTATGTTGAAAATTCAATCGAAACCATCATTTAAATATTTAAAATAAATTAAATATTCCCAAATTAAATTGTTTAAAATTCTGGGTCGTTACAATGCCTCTTCTTGGAAGTCCCAATATTACAAAGACTTCCTTTACCAACATCTCCATGAAGAAGAGTAACATCCATAAGCTGATTGAAAGAAACTTCAAGTTTCAAAGGTTGAACCATTTCGGGGTTCTTACTCAAAGCATAGATAAACTCTTGATTCTTTAAAGATCCAAAAGCTGCTGGGCAAACATAAAAACTCCATCTTGGGGAGCAGCACTAGATTGACCGGCGCTGGGACGACCAGATCTAACCATTCATCTTCCTTAAGAAAGAAAGAAAGAAGAGGAAAAAGTTATTCTCAAAATAAATTTCAATCAAACTTGATTGATAAAACAAGGAATCATAAGGAAAATAGGATGAATCGGTACGAAGACTCGAATCAAATCCTAAAGCACGACTCCTAAGAAAGACTTAGGACGATGATCCTTGTTATATTATTCTATATTGTTCCGAAGTTTGGCTCTGACACCAATCTGTGACGCCCCACCTCTATACCCATGCTAGCCAAGAACATTACGGTGAATGCTGTCGACTAGCACGGAGAATAAGGCTGTTAAGGAGCGACCATCCATGTAATTGCTTTGCGCGAGCATCGATATGTCAGATAGTATAACATGCATTTCTTATCAAGAGGGAAATCCGACATACCGACACAAACTCAAAGCTACTACACAGTGGCTATAATATCTTCGGAAACAAATATAGATATAAACATAACATAAATCAGTCACAGATAATTCATATCACAAAGGCGGAAATAGATATGAATATTACACATGAAAGTGTACATCAGAGTAGTGGTCAAATAAGATCCACAATATCAGAAAGAATAGATACAAGTGCTAGACAAAAGAATAAGTATACATCATAGAGTCTGTATCTCAAATGTATACAACAAAAACTACTAAACTTAAATAGTTAGCCAAAAGATCAGATGAAAGTCCGATAAGGAGTCAAGCAGAAGCACCTGTAATATCCCAGTCTGACCCGAGTATTATTTAATAAGAAAATAATAAACGGACCAGTCTAGCTATAAATATCATATAACATGATATAGAATTAAGAGATATGGCATAAACATATAATAATCACAATGCCAAGCTGTGATAAATAACTAATTGAAAATCAACAAGAGATTAATCAATATCACAATAATCTACTCAAGATAAAAAGGAATGTCATACTCCTAATTTCATTCACCAAGCCACAATAAAGACATATATATCAATGCCCATTGTAAAAGTTGGTGAAACATAAATTCCAGAAATCAACACACGAAATCCAGAAATCACAATAAAAAGGAACAACGACGTCGTACAGCGGGACATCCGATGAACCAAATCACAATCAAAGGGAGCAACGACGTCGTACAGCGGGACATCCGATAAACCAAATCACAATAAAAAGGATGGCCAATCCCAGAAACTGGACATCGACGCACCTAGAAAGACACGCCCCATGTATAGTCGAACATCGACATACCTAGAAAGATATGCCCCATGCTCTAGCATCGACGCACCTAGAAAGATACGCCCCATGCATAAATAAACATCGATGCACCTAGAAAGATACATCCCATGCATAAAAAAAAAACATCGATGCACCTAGAAAGATACACCCCATGTAATGTCTAACACCGATGCACCTAGAAAGATACACCCCATGCTAAGTCGAACATCGACGCACCTAGAAAGACACACCTCATGCATAGACGAACATCGACGCACCTAGAAAGATACGCCCCATGCCCCGACTTATTGAGCCGATTGCTCCACGAAGTAAACAAACATCGATGCACCTAGAAAGGTACACCCCATGCATAAATAAACATCGACGCACCTAGAAAGGTACGACCCATGTATAAACAAACATCGACGCACCTAAATAGGTACGACCCATGTAAGAAATGAGACGAAGCTTAATAAAATGAGGAACAGTCCTCCACATAGACAAAGAGACATCGCACATTGCTAGTCTAAATCACAAAGATGATCGTCATGATCAAAGAGAAGTGTCGATTACACTAATCTAGTAAATATATGAGCTTAGCTTCATGTCCCATAACCACTAGCTTAACTTAAATATTTACGAACAAATTGTAGATCTCCACTAGAAAATTGTCACAAGAGATTCAATCGAACAAGTCCAAGAATTAACCGACGGAGTAAACGCAAGCGTTTCATACCACTTGTTTTACTAAGTCGTTTAATTAGATTTCTCATACGAGTGAGGTAAAGGTTTGTATATACTAATAGATTGGAAAACGGTTTAAGAAAACGAGCCTTGTAGTAAAATAGTGTTGAAATCATTTGAAGAAAGAGTTTCGATATTTACTACTAGTATAGAAAACCTTTATATTTTTAAGTGACAAATCATAGAAGTGATTGTAGAAACAATCAACTCATAAAGATTCACATTCAAAGACGTGAATAAAATCCAAAGAAATCGATACTGAATCCATCAAAATGGATATTCCCATAAATCACGAAAAAAATGTCATCAAAGTCAATAATAAGTGATAATAACAAAAGGGAATCAACACGAATCGATTGAAGTTGGAATTCTCAAGCAAATAGGCAAAACTTGCAAATAGGAGCAGGTCGGTCGACCGGACTCCTTGAGTCGGTTGGCCGAACCAAGGGTTGGAAGTGCCTGGGGCACCAGGTCGGTCGACCGGCCCAAAGGCTCGGTCGGCCGAGGCCTGTAAACGGCACTTCCAAACAGAGGCTGGAAGTGCCTGGATAGCAGGTCGGTCGACCGGCCCAGGGGCTCGGTCGGCCGAACCTGTTGCCAGCACTCCCCAGCCCTATTTCAAAAGAGGTGCAAACTTGATCAAATTGCATTCGCTCGAGCAACGGTGCTAAGGGTTTATGCCTATCGACTACCCGGCCCTAAAAGCTCTTCGATGCACAATCAAAAACACATTCAAACATCAAAGTTAGGATTTTTAAAGATTTGAACCCAAAATACTAAAAATTGGAATATTCACCAAATCAATCCAAACCAAAAGCAAATGCACACAAATAAGTGTTAGGAATTCATACCTAACAATCGAAGATAAATATAAGCATAAATGTGAGATAAAAATCTCACCTTTGAATCCGAAAACAATGAATGAGAAGCATGAAGACGAAGGAAGATCAACCACACTTCAATCTCAACACAAGAAGCTTGAATCTAAGCTTAAAAGAGAAACATTTCCTAAATTAGGTTTAGGAATTTTTTGAAATTGAATGGAGAAAGAGTTGGAGAAGATGAAGGAGATGCTTACCAATGGGTTCACTTGAGTTTGGAGCAAGAAGATGGATTTGCTAATGGAAACTAGGGCTTAGGAATTTCTATTTCCCATTCTCTTCCACCATTGTTGCTAAAACTTGAGTGTTAGGAAAATAGAAAAGGAGTGAATGAAGAGGAGAGGGATTGGGACTGAATACATTAGTGGGCTCAGCCCAAACCAAAACCCTAAGTGAAAAGTAGCAAAATTCAACTTTCTCCAAACATATCGAAGCTTATACTCAAAAAGGTCGCAAACGGTATTTTGAACTCAATGGGGGTGGTCTCGAGTCCTAATTCGGCTGTTTGCAAAAAGTAGCTTTTTGGACTAAAATCCGACTAACGGTAAAATATTTAAATAAAATATTTAAATATAAAATCGATAAATATGCAGGTTGTTACAGGTCGAGAGGCTGGTATGGTGCCGTGGTGGGTTACTGGGCTGCTGGCGGTGGCTGTGGTGGGGTTGGGCTGCAAGGAGTGATGGTGGGCTAAAGGTGGGCTACTGTGCTACCTGAAGCGAAGGGCGAAGGCTGTAAGGTGGCGGATCTTGAGAAAGGGAGTCACGGCTTGCTGGTGCATAGGCAGTGAGTTGGAATAGGTAGTAGGGCGGTGAGACGAGGCCGTGATGGAAGTGGGTTCAGTGGTAGGTTTGTTGGATCGATTTCACCGTAGAGGGGGGTGAATAGGGTGATGGTATTAATTATAAAAATTAATTGCAAAAGCTTATAAAATTATTTCAACATAGATCACTGATTAATAGCAGCACAGAAAAATAGCAGAAGAATAAAATGTAGAAAAAGAACGACACATAATTTACCTAGCTTCGGCAAAACCCTGCCTACGTGCTGCCCTCAAGGTTTCTACTAGAAATTAGATAGTCAGACGCTTACACACGTAAACTCGCGACACCCGCTATCGACTAAACCTAACTCTACGCTCAAAACTCTGCCACAACTCAGCCACTGAGTTGCAAATTCTCAAACTACGCCATGTAGTTTGTCCCCTAGTCTCTCGACTAGAAAATACAATGGTTAAAAGAGTTTAGAAATAAAATATAATATTAAAAAAAACAAAGCCCTAAAAACTAATCCCTTATAAAAATAAACAAGTCCCCCTTTTTCCTATTATTATTAGCCGGCCCTTTTATTTTCTCTTGATTATATCAGCCCGGTCCTCTTCAATTTGCTCTGAGAAAAATATGGCGGCTTCAACTTCTTCATTTTCTCTGCTCTGGAAATTAGGGCTTTTCGAAGTGCCAACTTTAAATTGATCGAATTAGTGATTATTCGCGTGTAGCCTTGATCGATCGTTTTCCTTGTTGCTCACTTAATCTACTTCGACGAGTTCGAATCTTGCTGGGTAAGAATTTTTGCTTTGTGCTTTAATGATTTTCGTATTCGAACTCGTATATTTTAATTTGCCAATGATGATTTGTTTATCTAGGGTTTGTAACCCTTGATTTTCATTCGTACAAATATATTTGAATTTGTCAATTTTTATTTGATCGGCCGATTGATGTTACTTGGATGATTGAGATTTCTCTTTGACTAATTCATAATCGTATGCAATTGATTCCTTAATTGACATGGTAGAATTCTAGGCTTGATTATAGCTGTATGAACTTGAACTTGATTTTTGGTTCCGTGACTTTCTCTTTGACTTCGGTATCCTTCCACGACTTTGAAACATACATTGTTCATCTCGGCTTCATGTCCAATTATACTGCTATTGACTTGACTTGTTTATGTTTGTCTGGTTCCAGTTTGTTATTTGAATTTGAGACTGTGTTGTTGTTTGCCGAGGTTATTGTGCACTGACTTGAGCTTCTGGCCTTGATGTCACGGTGTACATGTAAGTTGCATTGCATATGTCTTTACCTTGTATTGTCCAGTTGTGTTCACATGTATTTATAATAATTTTCATTCACTTGTGTACATGAGCAGTTTGAAGTTGCTGTTTACACATGTACATGCTTCACTGCCGTGTATTGTTTGCATTCATATTCTTGCTTGTGCATCACCATATATCTGTTGTACTTGTTTTCATTTGTGTAACGATTCGTAAATTTTTAATAATTTTATTTGTTTTATTTATAATTTTATTTGTTTATTTATATATTTAATTGAAATTTTGTGAAATTTAAAGGATATAATTTTGAAATATAAATTTGATATTTGGAATGCGTCTAATTAAACTTAGCAACTGGTAAATTTTCGTCCAAAAATATGAAAGTTTATTTCGTGCGTAAATTTACTTCAATTTAATCAGTTAAAAAGCGATGAAATTAAAACATTTTCGAAACCTAAATATTTTTACATAGAAAATTCTAAACCATCTTTTGAGCAAACGCTATTTTTCGTTTTTCAAAATTCGAACATCTTTAGCTCCGTCGATCATATTTTTCAGCGTTTTACTTGCATTTTCCACTATTAGAAATTCAAATTTTTAAAATTCAATCGTACCACCAATATCTACATACCGTTTTGACCGTCTCGTCGTGCTGACCTCCACAGTTATTTATTTATGTATTTTGGGCACTGGTATGTGACGGGAACGACAAGAATAGATGTCGTATCGGTATCGTATCGATACCTTTTGTTTCTTTTGCCTTTCAAACTTCAGCCATGGAAATCAGTGCCTAGCCACTGGCCATAAATATTTATTTAATACAACGTTTGACTCTTGGTTGTTCCTATTTCACTTGATAATCTGGTTTGTTTTTCTTGCATTTTTCTCTGCTAATTTTTCTTTTGTCTGTTCGCTTATAAAAAAAAAGAAACTAGTATATTGTTCGGCCCTCTTCACTCAGCAGCAAAGCCACCCCACCACCGTTCTCCCATGCCTCCGCCCACGTCACCAGGCCTCTATGTCTTCCTCCTTTTCCCCTGACTTCGGCGCCCATATCCCACCATGTCTCCACCATAAATACAACCAGGCGAGCCTTCCAATCGACGCAGCTGACCGCCTTCATTACCTCTGCCACCTTTCACTTCTCACGCATCATCATGTGAATCACCTCCGCCACCTTCGCTTCGGTCCACCTAGCTTTCAACTCATATTAACACACCACCTTGGCTTGTTTGAGTTGAAGGTATATATATATGAATTTGTATATATTGTTTTACTGTTAGATTTATATGCATATAATCTGTTGACAAATACATATGTCTAACTAATCTATACATGTAGTTTGTGAGTCTACTATACATATTTAAAAAAAAAGTATAGATCTAATGTATGAGTATATATATTGTTATAAAGTATATATGTATATATAATTTGAATTTTTGGTGTCTACTATATACAAATATTTATAGTTTACAGTATAAATTTTGTATTTAGAATGTATATGGTTATGTTAGTGTTGTTTCACACCTACTTGTATGTATATATATATATATATATATATATATATTGTTATACAGTTACATGTTGCTTATAAAGTTAATATAAGTATAGTTTTGAAAGTATATATTTGTTCAATAGCATGCGCATTCCCTTATACCTGTACATTTAGTGAGCATATATAATGAAGAATCCATACAAGTCGTATATATATATATATATGTTTACTGGTTATACATATTTTATGTCTTCGTTATGAAGGTATATATAAGATTTATATATAGAGATATAGCTATATTCATTTCTCTTTGTTGTATATATATATATATATATAATGTGCTTAGTTATTTTTAAGTTTATATTAATAATTTTGAAATATATTTTGTACCACATATTTATATAGGTCTGTTCATGTGTTAGTTTATAAATATCATATAAAGTAAGTCGTATTGTTTGTAATATATATTGTTATATATATTAGTCGGTTATGTTGTAATGTAAAGACTTATAATAGTTTATTTTATATATAGGTTGTTGTAGCTTGCTGCTTCATTTCTATTCAACCAAGTTTAAAATGGGTCTGGCTTATAAAAGTGATATATTTGTCTATATTTATAAGTATTTATTTCAAGAATATTTTTTTTATGTTAGACTTTAATATAACTTGTCTTAAATTGAATACAAATTTCTAAGTTATATGTATATATATGTATATGGATTCTACTTTAATGTGTGGGTTTTATCTTATGAAGTAATAGTTTATATTTATTGAAAGGAAGCAAACTAATTTTGATTTTTAAATGCAATATATATTTAATATAATAATAATGTATATTTTCAGTTTATATCAAAACTGATTATCTTGTTCTCATCGATTCTTATCTATCAGCTTTGTCGTCAATTCGTGCCTACTTCGCTTTGGATTCGTAGCTTATTCCATTTGTCGAATCATCTCTAGCCTCGAAAGCTGAGCAATCACTCTCGATTAATATTCTTTTATTATTAAATTTGATTTTAATTGAAACGACAAATTGAAATATGCTGCTGTTAGTTAATTTCATTGTTATATATGCTATTACCTGTATTTGTTCACCTATGACATCTGACACTATTATCTGTTAATCATTTATGTGATAATAATACAGTTTGGCTGATAATTGATTGATTGTTTGTTGTTTATATTAGACGTTAAATTGTAATGTATAAAGTGATAATATTATGAAATTGAATTTGACGTATGATAGTTAAAATTTGAATCGACATATGTGTTGAACTTGATTAGTTATATTTGATTTGATGACATTTGCATAATATGACCCCTTAATGTTTAAATGAATTGACACGTAGAAATACGGTAAATTGCACTTTGAACCATTTAAATGTACGTTGTGCAAATTGGTGTAGTATGAAATTGAATAATTGATACCAAGTAAGATCCGTATAAATATTTGTGTATTAATCTTTAATCTATATAAAATGATAGTGTAGATTATAGAAATAATTATATTAATTTGCACAAACAACAATGTAAATTAATACGATTATTTTGGGGTTATTTGAATTAATTATTGGATTGTTATTGATGTTTGCAATTGCTTTTTTATTTACTTTGACACTATCCCAGTTATCACACTGAGTTCCCTTTATTATGCTTGACTTTGAATTGAAATTGGAATCGGGTTGAAATGATATATACCCAGATGAACTTGACTTAGGATAGAGAATTAAATAAATCCGATTGGTCAATAAATTGATTTAAAAATAAAATAATGATTTTATTCGAGCAAAGAATAAGATTTGAAATGTAGTTGGAATTTGAATTTTATGAAAGGAAAATGTAAAGTTTGAAATCTGAAACAAATACTAACGTAGAAATTGATGAAAGAACGTTGTATGAAATTTAATTACATAATAATTAAATTTTGAATTATAAATAAATAATTTGGAATTTGTAATAATTGAGTTTTGAAATTATTAAGTATGAAATCATTTAATAATTAAATTTGAAATTATAATTAAGTTTGAAATTATTAAGTTGAATTTATAATTAAGTTGAAATGATTTGATGATTAAGTTTGAATTCATAATTAAGTGGGAATGATTTAATAATTAAGTTTGAATTGATAATCAAGTTTGTAATGATTAAGTTTTGAAATTATTAATAGTTAAGATTGAAATTATTAAATAATTGAATAAGATTGAAGTATTTAATAATTGAATAAAAATTGAATTCTTTGATAAGAGAAAATCGAACTTTTGATTAAGTGAATTTGGTCTTCGTTAATAAATGAAATTGAGTTTCTTTATCAAAGTTTTGGAAAAATTATTTATGTAAGTTAATAAGTGAAATTGAAACTTCTCGATTATGTGAAATTTAGTTCTTTATTAATTGAGTTTGAAATTTGTAACGAAGTCAACAAACAAGTGAAAATTGAATTTCTTTAACAAGAAATAAACTGTGATTTATTGAAATGAATGGGATTATTGAAATTAAAGTAAGACTTGTAATTTAAAGAATTGATTTGACGAATTTAATTTATTTCAATTTGAAGTTTTGATATAATGAAGTTGAACTTTAGTAATTGATTTAATGAATTGAAAATTAAATAGGAATTGTTTTGAATGATAATTAACTTAACGAATAGTGAATGAAATCGATAAATGATTTTAAATTGATTTGAATGTTAAATTAATTTAAATGATTTCAGAATAAAACTTATATACGAACTTGAATCAATATTTGAATTGTTTAAATAAAATTTGAAATTGAATTTAAGACTTTGAAATGGTTATTTGGAAGTTTTGAAACGTAAATTTTGGAAATTGGTTTAGAAAGACAAATGAAATGTTGGTTTACGAATTGAAATTGAAATTGAAATTGATTTGGTTTTGAAAAATATATAAACGACCAATCGGTGTAATAATTACGAAAGTTATTAAAGAAACATGAATCAGTTATGGACATACTCTCTGTCTAAACCGAAAACCACTTTAATAACTATACGCGGAGTGTGATCCAGAATGAAGTGGTTGGAATGATGTACGTGATGACTGAAGAAAGAGAATGATAATGGATAGCCTTGACACTTGTGTCAAATTGGAAATTACAAAAACAGGAGCCGTGCCGGGCCAAATGGGGTTAGCCACCTTGAGCGAACACACTTCTTCGAAAACTACTCATTACATGTTCATTGATTGGTGCAACCTCGAAATGTCGGGAGTGGTGTTTCACGGTGTTGCGATCGCTACGGCGATGCGTTCTTACCAGTCTGGATCAGGCGAACGGTAGTTTCACTACCTTGGGTATTGCCTCATGTGCCTTGTCATACTTGTATCCCTGTATACGCGACCACTACGATTTGTTTTGTGTTGTACCTATGGAGTACTCCCTGATATCCCACCAGTTTACGGTGGAGTTTACAGTGCTGTATAAAATATGATGCTTATATAAATTGTGTTAAGGAGGATAATGGTAACGCCTTAACACTATTTTGATACTTTATATTACTGATAGACATTATCTATTTAGCGTACACTACTACATAGTAGATAGTTTAACGGATCCTTAGAGGACGGTTATTCCAACGTCCTTTGAGTTACTTGTATTTCAATTGTTATTTCACTTGAATTGGATTTACTGATATAAGAATATTAATCCTGACTCGAGTGTTTTGTGTTTTGCTTTACGCTCGGGTCAGACTGAGTGGTTCAGCTTTCGAGACTCACTTTTGGAGTTAGAGCCTTGATTGAAGATCCAGCCTTCTATTCTGCTTTCAGTATTCGATGATTTCAGTGATGTATTTTGATTTGTATTTGATGTATCGTGTTACTCTTCTGCTGTAAACTCTGATGTATCTTATATATTTATATAGTAGCTTCATGAACTACTATCTCTTTTACTTCCGCTGCATATTATTACTCTGTGTCTGTGATTCTGTGATTATTTATTTACTGTATATGTTCAGTTTTGCCAAATTTAAATTAACAATTCGGTATTTTGAATTATTCAAGTCCGACATGTGCGGATGCGAATAGTCTAAAATAGCGGGACGTTACAATTTGGCTGTTGCAGTCCTATATATTCTATTCTAGTTTGAGGATGTGCTTACAATTGAATTAAGTTATTCTCGAGTATGATACTTGCACTTGTCTTATCCACTGCCCTGTTTCATATTGCTGGTTCATTGTAGTAGTTGTTAGAATTGGCTTGTGGTTTCGCTGGCATTACTGGATTTTGTGATGTTGTGCTCATTCCAGTTGTTGCAGTTCCACTACTTTGGTTGACATTGACTAGTCGACACTATATTCTTGAGTTTTGGCCATTTTCACCTGTGTTGAATCCAGCTAATAGCTCGGGTTTGACCATGTGCTGAAGTTTGTGACATTATTTTATCACACCTGAGTTGAACCTGGCGTTTTGGGTTTGACCTGTGCTCACCCGTCCCTGTAAATTTATCAAGTGTATATATCGGTGTGCACGGCCTTGTGGTATATACAGTGATACACTGTGTATGTCACAAGTTGTTCGGTTATGATGAATTCAAAGTTAAATGATGATGAACAACCCAAATAACCGAGGCAAATATTATTTTCAAAATTCACATTTTATTTTATACTGCAAAAATATTTCCTTTTCAATTTTACTGCGTCAAAATTTATTTTTGCAGACTGGTTAGATGATGGATTCAATCTAGAATGAAGTTGAAGATAAATTATGAGTGAATGAGCGATATGTAGTGAGGACATTTGTAAATGAAAGATTGCGATGTAATTGTAATTGAATATATAGTGAGAGCTTGAACTTTGTACTATTGAAAGATTGTAATAAATATTTGTTTGAATAAAATTTCTGTTTGAATTCAAATTATGGGTTATTTATTTTTATTCAGCAAATATTCATTTAGTCTGTAAAAAATGAAATAGTATGTTAACAAATACATTTACACGAATATATATATGTTTATTATCATCAAACAAAAATCATATAATCGCATATTCAACAATCTCTCCCTTTTGATGATAACAAACATATATTTAAGATTTTGAATATGTTAAATGTATTTGATCGTTGATATGCTCTAATTGCTCCCCCTATTTAAATGCTTCCTCTCTACACAAAGCTCCCCCTACATATATGCATACAAAAAAAAAATATGCAAATGAACCTAGATGCAAATAGAAAATTATTTGACCTTTGCTTGATTTTATTTGACAAAATTTTAATTTTTCTCTCCCCCTTTTGTTATCAACAAAAGAGTAATAGTGTTAGAGAAAATAGAGAAAAAGTGATCGATATTAATTCAAAATTAAAACTCAATTGAATGTAAATATTAAATTTCAATGAAAAATCAAACAAAAATCATAAATATTTTGTTAGGCGCATATTCCACGTTTAGAATGATAGGAATGATATCATCATATAAAACCATACAGTTGTGTTTGTTTGTGGTATATTTATATCAGGAATTTGAATATCTACTAACCATGCATAATCGTTAGGACTTTTAAATGAGATTAGTAGTATTCCAATTTTATTTTTAAAAAAAGAATTCAAGTATCTTCTAACCACGCATAACCGTGAGTACTTTTAAATGGGATTAGAGTCAACTTGTTTATTTTTTTAAAATCAATTTTTGATATGTGTTCCATACATGCATAACCCTGAGGACTTTTAAATGAGCATCGAAGCACATAACAAATTCCAAGTAATTCACCCATGCATAATCGTGAGGACTTTTAAATGAGAGTGAATACTTTGGTATATTTTTACTATATAAATTTTTTCTATTATTTAAAAAAATGAAAAAAGAAAAATGAATGATTCCTGTTTAAAGTACCACATATCGACAAACTATATAGAATTTGGATGAGTGATGGACTTTAGAAATATGATAGACACAGAGATGGTCATGGAATATTTACCAACAAAAAGTTTTATAACTCTTGTTTAAATTTCTAAATAAATTTACTAATCATACCGTCTCGAGTCGTAATATATGATTAATATTAACGCTCTCACTTTTTCAATCACTATTCATCTTTCTGATAATCATTAGGGACTCAGATTAGTCAAAGTCATTTAAAATCAAATTCAAAAAATAATTATAAATCAAATTTTCTAAAAATGACCAATCTGAAAACGAGGTCAAAAATGATTTTCTAGAAGGGGTTGTATAAGAAAATTTTCTGCTATTTGAAAGTTATTTGAAATGAAAAATATGCAGATATTTTCTTTGAAAAACGATGCAGTTACTAAATGTCTTAGCAAAAACACATTCCTCTAGTAATTTTTTTATCAACTAGATTACCAGTGTAATCTGCATCAGAATTTCTCATTCACTCAAAATTATCATTAATTGAATTTGATCGACCAAACCATGAAGTGTGCACCAAAAATTTCAAACTCAATTTTAACAGCAATTTAAATGACATTCTCTTGAATTTGAAATGAAGCCGTGTAATCAAAAATCTGTGAATAAAGAGTTAGCCATATTATAACCAAATGTATTATCATCCAACAGAACACTATTTTTAATCCAAACTGATATATATGAAGTAATTCAAAGAATTTAGAGAATTTCATAGTTTTTTTGGCATAAGAATATAATTGGCCAACTATGTTGAATAAGTCAGAGTCAAAAATCATCATTATTTCATCATCTCATTATTGGCTGCTTTAATTCAGAATATGGTGCAGATTATCACATTTAATATATCATTCAAATAAATATACCTTTACCTGTTTTACCTTTACGATATTTTTCGTTGTTGTCTATTGTGATTCTGTCACCTTTGTACCAGGCTAAGAAACTTTGCTTTGTCGCTCGGTGTGCCCTTGGAACAGCCAAATTCAAGTGGCACTATTGTTGTTCCTTAGCCTGCCACCACACCTACACGATGAAAGATTTTTGTGACCTAATTTTTTTATAGGTACATGGTTATTAGTGGCAGAATATTTAGAAAAATAATTTGTGGAGACCTAAAACTATTTATAATTGTTCCCTTCGACGCCAAAATTTGTTTAAATTTGAGAGATTTTATATTTGTGCCTTTGGAATCCAAATCGGTATAGTTTTCACATGTTTGGGTCTATACCAACAATTATTGTGATTGTGTCCATATTTTCTACAAATTGTGCACATTGAATTTTCTTGATTAATCTTGTTTTTAACAATTTTAAATTGACTATATCCAAGTCCTTCTCTAACCGTATTAACAATTTGCTTTCCTAATAGCATATTCAACGATTTTCCACTTTTTGAAATTTATCTAAAGTCGTTGACAATTGTTGGACTTGTATTTTGAGAGATTCATTTTCATTTAACAGCTATGTGCACTTTTTAATAGAATTATCTCTTCTAGTATTTTCATTCTCTTTTAAAATCAGAATTTCATTTTCAAGTGATTTTATATTAATTTCTGATTTTTTAATTTCTTCTTGAAATGTTGGACACTTATCACACTTAGGGATCCTACTATGATAGGTTTTAACTAATTGGTCAAGTTGTTCATTTAATTCTATCAAAGTGTCTTTTTGTGATTCAAGTTTAGCATATTTTTCCCTAAGTCATTCAAAATAGCCATTTACTTCACGGAAATAAATAAGTAATTCAGAGTGAGTTAGTTTGATTCCTCTCTTGGCTCGTCATCGTCGCTATCAGTTATATTCCCTTGAAGGCACATATCTGCTTTCTCACTCTCACTGCTAGAACTTTGATTATCTTCATCACTAATATTCCACGTGGCTGCAAAACTTTTCCTTTTGATTTCTTTTTAAAGTCGCGTTGATTTTGAGGACAATTGGGCTTGATGTGTCGGGTTGGTTGCACCGGTGATAGATGATCTTCTGTTTTTCAGAGTAGTCTAGTGCTTTGGCTATTTTGCTTTTTGCTTTTTGAATTCGAGCTGAATTTCCATATTTGTAATTCCACCTTCTAAATTTCTTTATTAATAGCTCCAATTCTGCTGCTGCATCATCATCATCGTCACCATCACTTTATGTTGTTCCTTTATGAGCTATTGATTTCTTTCGAGTATCTCCTCTTTCACGCTCTTCCTTGAATTTCATTTCTAGCTCATAAGTGGTGAGATTTCCGATGAGTTCTTCAACTTTCATTTGTTTTAAGTCTTTTGATTCTTGAATGGCAGTCACTTTAGCTTCAAATTTTCGTGGAAGGACTCTGAGGATTTTTCGGACTATCTCCAACTCTGTGTATGATTTTCCAAGAGCTTTTGATTTATATATGATATTGGAAAGTCGTCCATGCATCTCTTTGATATTTTCTTCCTTTGCCATTTTGAAGTTCTCGTATTCGCTGCTTAGCATGGCAAGGCGAGATTCTTTGACTTGAGATGTTCCTTCGTGAGTCACTTCTAGTGTGTGCCATATTTCCTACGCAGTTAGACAATGTGAGACACGATTAAATTCATATTGATCCAATGAACAGATAATAGAATTCATAGCTTTAGCATTAGTATTTTGTAATTTATTTTTTAGTTCTGTCCATTGATCCTTTGGTTTCTCTATTTCCTGATTATCTACAGTTATAGTTGGTGCTCTATAACCTGTCTCAACTATATTCCAAGCGTCAATGGTTTTCAGAAAAATTTCCATCCTATTTTTCCAATAAGCATATTCACCATTGAACATTGGTGGTCTAACTATGGACTGACCCTTAGCAAAAGCAGTATTGAAAGAAGCCATTTTAAAAATTAAACTTTTTAAAACAAAAATTGGTTTCTGTAAAATCAAATTTTTAAAACAAAAACGGCTTTTGTTCCTAGCTCCGATACTACTTGTAGGATCGATTTCACCCTAGAGGGGGGTGAATAGGGTGATGGTATTAATTATAAAAATTAATTGCGGAAGCTTATAAAATTATTTCAACACAGAACACGGATTAATAGCAGCACAGAAAAATAGCAGAATAATAAAATGCAGAAATAGAACAACACAGAATTTAGCGAGCTTCGGCGCAAAAGCCTGCCTACATGCTGCCCCTAAGGTTTCTACTGGAAATTAGATAGTCAAACGCTTACACACGTAAAATCGCGACACCCGCTATCGAATAACCTAACTCTACGCTCAAAACCCTGCCACAACTCAGCCACTGAGTTGCGAATTCTCAAACTACGCCACGTAGTTTGTCCCCTAGTCACTCGACTAAAAAATACAATGGTTAAAAGAGTTTAGAAATAAAAACTAATATTAAAAAAAAGCCCTAAAAATTAATCCCTTATAAAAATAAACAAGTCCCCTTTTTTCCTATTATTATTATTAGCCGGCCCTTTATTTTCTCTTGATTATATCAGCCCGATCCTCTTCAATTTGCCCTGAGAAAAATATGGCGGCTTCAACTTCTTCATTTCCTCTGCTCTGGAAATTAAGGCTTTTCGAAGTGCCGACTTTAAATCGATCGAATCAGTGATTATTCGCGTGTTGCCTTGATCGATCGTTTTCCTTGTTTCTCACTTCAGCTACTTCGACGAGTTCGATTCTTGTTGGGTAAGAGTTTATGCTTTGTTCTTTAATGGTTTTCGTGTTCGAACTCGTATATTTTAATTTGACGATGATGATTTGTTTATATAGGGTTTGTAACCCTTGATTTTTGTTCGTACAAATATATTTGAATTTGTCAATTTTTATTTGATCGGCCGATTGATGTTATTTGGATGATTGAGATTTCTCTTTGACTAATTCATAATCGTATGCACTTGATTCCTTGATTGACACGGTAGAATTCTCGGCTTGATTATAGCGGTATGAACTTGAACTTGATTTTTAGTTCCGTGACTTTCTCCTTGACTTGGGTATGCTTCCACGACTTCGACACTTACATTGTTCATCTCGGTTTCATGTCCGATTATACTGCTGTTGACTTGACTTGTTTATGTTTGTCTGGTTTCAGTTTGTTATTTGAATTTGAGACTGTGTTATTGTTTGCCGAGGTTCTTGTGCATTGACTTGAGCTTCTGGCCTTGATTTCATGGTGTACATGTAAGTTGCATTGCATATGTCTTTACCTTGTACTGTCCAGTTGAGTTCACATGTATTTATAAGAATTTTCATTCACTTGTGTACATGAGAGCAGTTTGAAGTTGCTGTTTATACATGTACATGCTTCACTGCTGTGTATTGTTTGCATTCATATTCTTGCTTGTGCATCACCATATATCTGTTGTACTCGTTTTCATTTGGCTGTTGCAGTCATGTATATTGTGTTCTAGTTTGAGGTTGTGCTTACAGTTGAATTGATTTATTCTCGAGTATGATACTTGCACTTGTCCTGTCCACTGTCCTTTTTCATATTGCTGGTTCATTGTAGTAGTTGTTAGAATTGGCTTGTGGTCTTCGCTGGCATTACTAGATTTTGTGATGTTATGCTCATTCCAGTTGTTGCAGTTCCACTACTTTGGTTGACATTGTGTATATACATGATGCCGTGATTTTCATTTGGCTTCACTTGAAATTTCTCTGTGCCTTAGTTATATTGACTAGTCGACACTGTATTCTTGAGTTTTGGCAATTGGACTTATAGATTTTGAGTTATGATCAATCCAAGGTTGGTTTTTCAAGTTGGCAGTTGGCTGCATGTCGATCCCTGTTCGTATCGATACTCCTTCGTATCAATAGGCTATGCATCGATGATGTGGAGCGGTGTTCCCTTGGAGATCCACTTATTATGCTAGTGGACCGCTTCTTTTGTTGACCGTGCATTCTTCGTATCGATCTAGAGCGACTCCTTTCGTATCGATGCTTTCATGCTACTTCTTATCGATGCTTGTATGCCGCTTTGTATCGATGCTTGGTGTTGGTTTCTATCGATCTATTGGTTGATTGATATGAAAATGATGGAAGTGGTTGATCGACACGAATTGAACATATGGGCTATGATCGATGTTGTTGGTCGATGGATACGAAGCAAAGTGATGGATGTGAACCAGATGGATATGAAGCCGATGGATACGAAACAAACGTGCTTCCCATGAAACTAGATCGATCCATAACTTGAGTATACAAACTCTGATTGACCTGAAATTTGAAATGTTGCCTTTCATAGCTTTGTTTGCTATACCATGTTAATTGTAGCTCGATGTGGACTCGGACCAAATTTTCCTATATCCATCATGGACCTTGTGTATAACCAATCTTCGGGATGGATTGTCTTTAATTTCTAGTCAAGTCCTTAGTGTTAAGGCCTTGCCAGAAGGCGGGATAACATATCTCGATGAAAGTGATTTCAAGGATTTTAATTATGAAACAGACAAAGTTTGATTTAAAGATTTCTAAAGAGAATATTACATAAGATTGAGTAATTGGAACATATTGAATAATGGATGTTATATATTCTTGTGTTTTTTTGATCTCTTATTATTGCATTATTATTATTATCATGCTCACATTTATAGAACCCACAACTACATTTTGGGTAATAAGGGCAGGATAACGGGCTAGGTTGACCTAGTTGTGAATATAAGCATAATTAACTCCTGAGCGAGTAGTATTGCATCCAGATGGTCAAGCAGACCAAAAGCATAGGATGCCTAGAACTGATCGAAATATTATTGATTTAGATATGATATTGAAAGGGACCAATAGGTTCAAGTCATCCCATAAAAACTATGCCCTAAAAATTTTTATCGGAAGGGTCGAATAGGTTTTTAGTGATCCCTAGAAAACTATGTCCGAATGATGTTATTGATAGAAATTAGTAGGTTATAGTGATCCTATGTAAACTATGAAATGATAGATGTTATTGATAGAAATCAATCGGTTCATAGCGATCCCATGAAAATTATGATTTGAGAGAGGTTATTGGAGAATCCAGTTGGTTCATAATAAGCTCATGAAAACTATGATTGGAAGGTTGTTAGTCAGCCCATAAAAGGTTCCTAGTGATCCCATGAAAACTATGAAGTCAAACATATCGTTCTTAAGATTGAAACAGGTTATTAGTTAGCTATTATATCTCATAGGTCTGTAGTGATCCTAGAAAAAATAAATTTAGACAGCTAATCGGATAAATTAGTATGGGAAATTCAGGGCATATTGCATTTTTCATATCATCGTATTATATTATGTTTTAACCATCGTGGATGCAGGTGCACAACGTACGGTTCTTATATGTTAGTAAGGATACTAGTGATGGGAAAACCCGTTTAGCTAAGCAACATGGTCTCACTAGATATCTATTGGTTCGAGATGGTAAGTTATTATTCACATTAGACTTTTTATTTGACTTGAAGTTTATGTTTTCCCCTTTAAACTCTCGGGTGCTCAAAATAGGTTGAGAGATTTTTTTTTAAATTTTCCTAGAAAGACGAATAAGCTTCCAAAGATGTGAAGGAGACTATCTAGTTATGTAGAAGTTTTATTCTAATCCGCTGTGTAGTTTGATTTTGCCTATTTGGTTGTAACAATAAAGTTGTATAATTGCAATGTTTTTTACTCTGATTAACTAAGAGGGCACTTCATATGTCACTCTCGGAGTATTTGTAATAATTTTATTTTCTCTGAACGTGGGATTACGAATGGGATTATGTAATGAGTAAGAATCATGAGTTTGAAATGAGATGGGAAAATTTGTTATTTTACCGTGTTTGAAATTTTTTCATATCCATGTGCTTCTGTTATTGATATGATTAACATAGCCGTATTTTATCATCAAGAATTAATAACTATGCATGATTGTAGCAACTGTAGCCGTTAGTTTTGGGCCTCAGAATGGAGAATATTACACAATGCTTTGGAATGTTAATTTTGTGCATTTTGAGATCGTTTTGGCCATTGGATGACCCAGTTTTCAAATATAGCAACATTTATACTCCTTTTTAATTTTCAATGTCAATCCGAACTTATCAGTAGTTGTCTCAAGTCCTAACTCGAATATATGCAAAAAGCTATATTTTTGGACCTTTAATTAATTAAAGATTCAACAATAAATAAATTAATTAAAGAGGGAGGAGGACAAACCTTGAAAAAAATTAGGCTAAAAGACAACAAGTTTCATTTTTGAGCTGAAGGAAAAACTTTGAAAAAAATTAGGCTAAAGGAAAATGCTGGTTATAACAGGCATTATATTCAAATTTTACACTATACATATGCTAGTTCTAAATAACATTATATTCAATTTTACACTGTATAAAATTCTAACTATAATTAGCATTGTCCTTCAGTCTAATTTTTTTCAAAGTTTATGCTTCAGTCCAAAAATGAAACTTGTTGTCCTTCAGCCTAAATTTCTTCAAAGTTTGTCCTTGTGCCTATTTTCCACTTTTTTAAATATCATATTGTTAAAAATACGGGTTGTTACATTCCCTTTCCTTAGAAATATTTTGTCCTCGAAATTCCCAAATTAAAGAAAATATCTCCTAACCCTTATGCTTTCAATGGTTCTATTATGTTGAAAATATTCGGCTACACCTCCTTTGCATGGCTAGGTCCAGAAAAATCCCAAAACAATATATACACACAAAAATATATATACACATATACGCACACACACATACGCACACACACACACATATATATACACACACATCTCATATCCGAGGCATCTTTTTTAAGAACATACAAGCATATGTATACCCAATCTGCACTACCATCTTACGTACCTCTTTTATAGCAAGAGCATACCATTTAGATGCGAATAAAAGCAAGTAAGCATCCAAATAGCCAATACTTGCTTTCATGTATCTAAACATGTACTCAACAAAGATGACTAAACACAATTGCAACGCATTATGTATTTAAGTATGCTAAATCATATATATCAGTCGTCTCAAATAAATATGCTATATCAAACCATAACTAGCCCACAAGCCTAACAACCATATAAGCACAAGTAATCATATCAAACGCCAACTATCAAACATCAAAAAGCACATATAAAATCAAACATCAAAAATTAACATCTATGCATGTCCTAGCATGTAGGATACTAAACTATATAGTATAAAGCATCAAATATGATATGCAGTATAAAAGCTGACGATAAAATGGAAATCTTATCAAGTGAAGAGCTCTAGACAAGCAGTCCTCATGCTCTCATCTGTCTTCCATATACAATCATCTTCGCTTTTACATTATTGAACCTTTGCTACTTCACCATCTTCCTTCAAGGCTATTTTGTGTTGTCCTACGATATGAATTGGCCAACGAATTCATGAAGTTTCTGATTCAATTTCAATATCATCTAGCCCAGTGCCAATTTTCCCAACACCTCATAGAAGTTCTCCCAAAACCCACTAGAGAACAATGGGTCTTGGCCACTTACAACGCTCTTTGAAACATCATGGAATCCGATATTCCACTTCACATATAACTCGACTAATTTGGATGTCATTCCACTTGACTTAACGAATATAAATCTAGCCTCTTCGTCAATTTAACAAGTTCGTCTCAAATGCTATCGTACCCTTTTCTGGTCCTTGGCAATGCATCGATGAAGTCTATCAATATATATTCCCATTCCCAACTGGGAATCTCAATGGTTGCAGCAAACCACTTTGTTTCTTCAGCTCAGCTTTTACTAGTTGACGATTTATTCATCACAAAATGAATGCCTGATGTCCTTCTTTATCCCTTCCCAATAAAATGTCTACCTTGTATCACAGTGCATTTTATTTTCATCGGGATATGTAATCAATCTCGAATGAGAGCACTCTCACAGTACCTCATCCCTCAATCCAATGACATCAAGGGCAAATAACCTCTTATCCATACGGAGTCAACCATCACGATCATATCTGCACTAAATCACCTCTACAAACACTACTCGTTTCTTTAACTTCACCATTATCTTTGCTAGACTAGCTGCATGCCTCTTATTAGTGTTGGTCCGCTAAATCAAAGAAGGTCATATAAAAACTAGCCATCATCTTTGGCTATAGCACACATCGAGTTATGAATTCATAACCAATGATAAACTCGATCTGCGTCCACTCTAGGAACATCGCTTCCAAATTGGAAAGTCTTCCACTCAAAGCATTAACCACTGCATTTCCCTTACAAGCATATAGGAAATTTCAAAGTTGTAGGAGGCTAAGAACTCTAACCATCGCTGCTGCGAAGTTAAGATGTTTCCCGGAGAAGAGATACTACAATAACGTGGGATCAGTGAACAACTCGAACCCCTCTCATAATTGATAGAGCTTCCAGATCTCCAAAGCGAATACTATAGCTTCCAATCCCAAATCATTAATTAGCTACTTCCTCTCGTACAGTTTCAATTGTCAACTAGCATACGCAACAACCTTGCCTTTCTACATCAATGTTGTACCTAGTTAAGTACCGTGGGCATGTTTGTGTACCATCGACTCCTTATTTCCACTTGAAATGACTAACTCCAGTACACTAATTAACCACCCTATTATACTCACTAATGCGTGTCCACACCTCGTGTCCCAAATAAAAGTCCTATTCTTCTCATCAAATCGGCTAACAATGTCCAACCTTTGAGAAGTCCTTAGTAAAACGTCTGTGATATTCCACTGATTCAAGAAAACTCCTTCTATCCGTAGAATTCTTAGGTCTATTCCATTCATGGACTATCATAACTCATAGGATCTACAGCGTTGTCCTATTCGGAAACAATGTGACCCAAGCATCTCACTTCCCTCCTTCAGTAGTAATACTTTGACAATCTCACCATCAATTAGTTTTTTCTCAACATCTCAACATAATCATCAATCATGTCTTTTCTTCCTCTATCGTCCATGAGTAAACAAAAGTATCATCAACGAGCATAAGTACAAAGTTACTAAAGTGATCCCTCTAACCACAGTTCATGATATCAACAGAGCAGGACAACATGTTGGTTAACCCAGACTTCATAACCAATTAATCACAAATCAAGGTAGCCTACGAAATGCTATGATCAACGCACACTCTCTATATACTCTCAATAGATGAAACCTATCACAAGATCTAACTAAGAGAACACCTTCATGTCATAGAGCCAATCGAACAAGCCATTAATATGTAGAAGTGGATACTTGTCCATCATCTCATTGAGCTCATGGTCATCAATATACAATATCAAAGATCCATTCGCCTTAGTGGCGAACACTATAGGTATGTCCCGCTCAAATATGCTCCTACGAATGAAACCTCACCTAAATAGGTCATCTGATTGCACCTTTAGTTTACTCTTCTCTTTGGACACCAATTCCTTGGAGACATAGCTACTAGTCTAGCACCTCTGACCAAAACTGTATTGAATTATATCTCCTTATGTGGTGGTAATCTGACCACCTCATCAAATATGTGTAAATACTCTTAAACATAGGCACAGGTGACAACTCGTCACGTGGGATATCAAGTGAATATAGAAAGCTAACCGCTACCACATTATTAGGTCGGCATTCAAACACTAACTTCTGCCTATCATCAGTCCTACTATCACCCATGATCTCTCACAGTCAACCACTATTCCTTACCTCTTTAGCCAGTCCATTCCCACCCTATAATTCTAAACCATATTAGACCTAGAACAAATCTATAACAAACAAACAAATATCCATGACTTGATAAAGCTAAGTTTCGACAAACCATGCACAGGCTGGCTGACTCTCAACAAGGTTCGTCATAATTTAAAAAGGTCGATCAATAATTTCGACTCAATCCCAATCCATATACTAAATCACTAGATATGAAGAATGTGAAGCTCCAATTTCAAATAAAACACTTATTGAACACCAAAAGTGGAAAGCATACCTCCAATGGTAATATCGTTCCCTTCTCTTTCGCTGAGAAGCACTCGACGAAATAGGTACGACAATCAATGCATATGCCTCCACGGTTGGTCCCTGCTTGGCTTGTTTAGGACAATCCTTCTACACTGGGTACAAGCACTAACGTTGTAAAGCCTATTCGATTAAATTATCTAAGCTCTTGTCAATATGACCAATCAACCACTCCCATAGGTGATCAATCAAACCAACGATAAACTTCCCTTTTTTTGAGCGGAGTATCAACGAATGATAGACCGTATGTTGACAACACATTGAATTCGGTCACGTACTTCGACATATACATATCGCCTTACTTCAAGTCAGCGAACTTCCTAAACAACATCAACTTCTAGGAAGTTAAGTTAAATTTCTCTTCAAAGCAAACTATGTACTGATCCCAAGTAAAATGATCCTCAATAATCATAGTAATAAGGGCATTTCGCTATCTCACTGTCCATCCTTGGAATTATCTAGAACCAACTTCTGCTTTAAAACATCATTTAACTCCAAGTCATCGACCGTCCTCTTGCATGTATCCACCTAATTTTACACCTCCCTACCGACTCTATTCCAAGGAATGATCTGCCTCTTCGACTCATGTAATCTTTATACAGCTCGACAAAGTCGATCTTGGGCATTTGCACTTAAGCACCATAATAATTTGGAGCGACTTGGGTATTCCAGATAACATTCGCACCATCTCAGTAAACATATTCTATAAATCAGGGTTAGTGGTCCTCAATCTTGCTCACTTCTCTACGCTAGAGATGGAGTCAATAACAACATTTCTCATATGTCGGATCATTTCTAATCTATAATAAGGATTATCAGTCCTTCATAAAGAAAAACCACATCAATAGTAAATGATATTTCTTATATATTATATTACTTTTTAAAACCAAAATATATAAAAAAACTCTTTCTCTTGTATATACATATACTCTCGATCCGGTTTAAGGTGAAAACTCCTACTTTATCTCTACTAGATCATGAAATCAACTTTAGTTAATCACATAACCTAAGTTCTGATACCAAATGTAATGACCGCCTTAAGCCTTCGATGTTCATATAACAGAAAAATGCTCCGCAGGAGAATTTGGTTGATGTAGGAAGATTGTTAAGGGAAAGGAAAAAAAAGAGAAAAAACAATACATTAGAAGAGGTGAGAAGAGGAGAGAAACCTTATATAATCATAGAACCTGTCATATATCTCTCCGCACATCAAATAAAATGTAATAATCATCATAGATATAAAACAGAGGAGATAATAATTACTACATGTATCATAAAACTCGAGTACACAGGCTCATACAGCTATATAAAATAGCAATAGAGTTTATACAACTGGTAAATAAACTCAACTGATAAACTATCTTTGATTATAGTCAAACATTATCGTGGCTCCATAGTGTCACATAGCGAAACAAGAAATAATATGCCCAAAAATATAAATATGAGAAAGTGCCGCTTCCGGCTAACCCATCTACAGAACTCCATGTTCCATTTACACCTACTATCTAGTCCACTCATTTAAGAGCGTCCAAGGTAATAAAAGGTAAAGCACAAAATCTCGAATTAGATAATAATATGGTGTGAGCGATAAACAATTTCAAAATACTATGAAATTCGCTATAGTAAATGGAATAGAGGGTATGAAGAACAATACTTAACCTATTCTTATATCCAAAGAGTTAGCACATAACAAAGGATATATGCTACTCTATACTATAGTGGTCATGGGTGTACTATACACTAAAGTACCAAGGGGTGTCCAAATATATATATATATATATATATATATATATATATATATATATATATATCAAAAATATTAGCATCATGTGACATCTCCAGGGTGATAAACAGTCAAACAAATATAGCGTCCATCTCACATTCACTCACTTAATGCATTGGATACATGATAACTCGAAAAATCCATCAAGGTCAAGGACTACTCAACATCTCGGTTCCTCGGTACTCGAATCCATGCCACTCAATAGGCCAGGAACTAGACTCAACATTATTTCAGTGCAGGTATACACATCACTTATCTAGATTAAAGAGCCATCACTCTTTAGGGACTATCATGTCCTAAATGTATACCTATTTATGAGCACCCTTCGAATGCTTGAGTCTATAGGATACCTATGCACATGTCATCTACAGCAGAGCATATCCTAGAACTGATCTTTAGGTCATTACACCACTCCCGTCTAGAGTCATCAAAGTCGGGATGATTCTTCACCATCATCGCAAGTCATAGGATATAATTATATGCCCCTTAGACATCCAATAGTTGTTCCTTATGTCTGGACCGAAACCTTGTGCTCTGCGTCTAGAAATGTAGCTATTAATCATTGAAACTATCAATTTCTATCATGGGCCATTGCATCGAAGCGTCGCATCTTTTCTTCACCGCCAAAACTGCTCATAGAAAATACATAAAATCAAAACCAAATGCCAACGAATGAATGAACCATCACATCATGCTCCTCGAAGCCTCTCCATCCTCCATGTTAAAATTGGCCAAATCGACCATCATCAACAATGGTGGATATCGACCACTCCAGATAAGCAATAAGGACCACTTGGTCGTGTACTTAACCAAAAATGGCTAGGTACGAACTAAATGGAAATGTATGGAGTCCATCCTGAAGTCTGAAGCAAATACCCAAGTGCATCATCTTTCGTCTTCGGGTCGGTCAGCACGCATGAACTCTATTCACGAAATTCTATCATATGGGATATTTTCCAACGCTATCGCCTATCAATCAACGTTTTCAACCAAAATAGCAAACAAGCATACGTGCATCCAACAAGCATAATACATCTGCCACAACATACATACGACACATATAACATATCTATATCAACCAATAGAGGGATTCATATCAAAAGTAGGCTAAGTCTAGTGATTTCCTAAAAGTAATACGTCGGCAATAACATATATAATATCTGATTTAAAACCATTTTAAAACACTTAATTTTTTTAAATAAAATAATATGTGGGTTTAAATGTATTAGAAATCATGTTTTAAAGTTGGGAATATAAAATGTTTTTTTATACTATACTAATAATCATAGTATTGTGCGAGAAAATATCACTCACCTCAACATAAGTCGTCCAATCCTATGCCAAGTCATATAGCTATCCATCATAAGTGCAATGCAAGAAACAACGTCCCGTCGGACCTCATACGCAAAAGATATGAAATAAATTAATTAAGATAATTAAATAGTTAATTACCTTCATTTCACTCACCTTTCTTAAACCTATCTTCCCCAATCCAAGCCTGTACGCTGAACGTACATAAATGCACCCATTCCTCCATCCTTTCTCTCTACAATTTCTCCATGCATACAACACTATGCAATCTCTTCATGATGGACGCCATCCCAACAAGCCTGCACCCTCATTGATTTTTGGCTTGCTGATCCTCCAAGACATCGCCAAATCTCGCATGTCACTTACCTTGACCCAAAAGCTTTAAACTTTGGGAAAAAGTGCACATTGCTAAGAGAAACACAATCGCATTATCCATTGCGGTCCACAACACCTCAGTTGGCCTTGACCCTCAACCTAGTTCCATAGCTACAATAAGCCAACCATCCAAACGACACCACAACCCACCAGGACACAATGGATGTGAAGCTCCTTTCCCTGTGAGTCCTACGGATCCGACCTTGACAATTTTTGTGCATCGTAGCTCCCGATTTAATTTACAGAAGGGTTAAAGCAAAGTGCAACCATTTTCATTTACTAGAAAAAGGAAGAGGGAAAAAGAAATGAGAGGGGAAAGGTAATGTGAGTATATATATATATATTATTTATATGTATAATTTATTTAATTTCTCAAATATATCGCCATACCTTTTAAACTCGTACGATCACATGAGATATCGGATCATAACGAAACTTACCGACGTATATCATCTTGTTTTTGCAATTCTAGTGTATAAATTTTGTCACTATCAGAGACAAAGCCCTAAACTGATAATTCATGCATTTGGAGATCGTTTTGGCCAACTGATCGCCTGATTTCCAAATATAGTGATATTTACACTCATTGTTATTTCACAATGTCAATCTGAACTTAACGGAAGTGGTCTCATTTCCTAATTCGACCATATGAGAAAAGTCATATTTTTGGACCTTCAATTAATTAACAATTCACTACGTAAACCAATTATTTAAATATCATATCATTAAAAATACAGGTCATTACATGTACCTAGTCTAGATCATGTCTAGGTGCAAGGATGGCTTTGAGATGAAATCACAGGGTGATGTGCACGTAAATATGCATATTTTTACCACCATATTTAATCTATTTAAATTAAATAAATGATCATATCAGGTATTTTAATATGTTTTAACCAAAATCCATATTAATTCCAAATTGTCACATATCCATCTTTATATAGGGGCAAAACAGTCATTTGTGTGTATATATTTCTTTGAGAAAAATTAATTGGAAATTTATATATATTTTTGTAGGAATTTAATCTCAAATATGAGTGGTTTGATGAAGGCACATGCATGCACAACATGAATATAAAGATATGAAGATGGAAATAATTCAAAGTGAAGATCATGGAGGACTCACCTACCGACCATCTTAATGTACAAATTAGAGGCTAATTCACATGCTTATGAAATTAATGGCTTCATGTACACTTAAATGGGGATTATGACATGCTAATGATTACTTGGTGGTCACACTACCTCAAGAGCATTTTGGGCATTCCACAAAAATATGAATTATGGTTTCATACATGTATAAATACCCATATGTTTCATGTAATCTCTCTTTCTCTCTCTCTTAGTCTCTCTTTAGATTAGTTTAGACTCAAAATAAAAGACAAGTTCTCTTTTCCATGGCTACTTAGTCATTTTTGCTTCATGTATTTTTCCTTTCTTCTATGCAATGTTAATTAGTGCTCTCTTTCTTTTACATGCTTTTTTTATTTATTTACTTTCATGTTAGTAGTGTATATTTATTTTTCATGCAAATAGAATAGTTTTTCCTTTCTTTTTGCTCTATTTTTCCTCTTGTTTTTTTAATGTTGCTTTCTACATTTGTTAATATGATAACAAATATGAGAGCTTAATCCCTTCAATTTAGGTGTAATGAAGCCCTCCAATATGTAGATTCAACATTTTGATATTATTTCTCTCTTTTTGTGCTTAATGACAATGCTTAAAGTGGTTTAACATGTTGTTTTTGTTTTGAATTTGATAGCCTATATTTTGACACCAAATAGGCTATACTTAAAACAATCACTAACACAAATGCCTCTTCATCAAAATATGATTACGGCATAAGAAAGTGATTTGAAATTAAAATTTGATGGTCTATATATTTCTAATTAATAGTTAATAGACCATACTTAAAAAAGATTTCGTTTTCAACATTGTTGTCATTTTCATTAGAGTTAGTAAGTGGTTTAAAGGTTGTGTTATAGTTTGATGGCTTATGTTAAGCTAATTAATAGCACAAATGAGCCATACTTATGATAAACACATCATTTAAATTTACTTATGACCAAAAAAATAGATCATAATTTTATAATTTGTTGAACTATATGATCTAAAGAGCGGAATTATCTCTAAATTGTCATTTAACTCTCATATTTTTATAACTTTCTTTTTGACATTTTTCTCATTTTCTAGCTAATCACACTCTTCAACTTTGGTTTAATTTAATTGAATAGATTTCTAAAATCAAATTCCCTATGGATCGACCCGTACTCACCACGTACTTCAACAGTACGCAGCGCGCTTGCGGTTATTTTTATTTCTAAATTTTTCGACGGTTTTCTAACTCGATAGAATTTCCATCGATTAACAAGTTTTTAACGCCGTTGTTGGGTATTTGTTTGATTTTATTTTCTATTCTTAGAATTATTTTCTTTTGATTGTATTGTGTGTTTGTTTTGTGTGTTGAGTGCACTAAAAAATAATTGTTGTGTTAGTTTGATTTGTGCTTGCATTTGTTTGTGTGTTTATAGTTTTTCATTTTGCATTTGCATTTCTATTTCTCTATCAAAAAAATAGCATTCAGAATTTCATTCCAAAATTAATTTTCTTTTTATTCATTTTCTTTTTCTCATTCACAACTTTCTTTTTCTTAAAAAAATTTATATACAAACAACTTTCTTTTCTATTTTGCTAAAACTTTCCTCCCTTTACCTTTCTCCCTCTCTGTTACAAAACTGCAGTTTCTCCTCTCTGTTACATTACAATCTACCATGCTTCATCCACCTTCCAATACCATCACAAACCCACCATAACATTCACCAATACTCCATACTCCACTGACCTTCAACTCACTAGCCTTTAACGTAACGACCCAGAATTTCTGTCAATTGAAATTGGTAAATTTAATTGGTTTTAAATGTTAACAAGTAAAATTTGTAAGCCGAATAAATTTTATTTCAAATATCTAGATTAAATTGGATGACTAAATCGATAATTAATATATGAAATTACAGAAATAATTGGAAATTGGGTTTAATTTGATTGAAAATGATTTACAAAATTGTATTAAATCATATTGGAGTTAGAATGATGTTATAGTACTTTTAAAATTTAATTAAAAGTTAATTTGTAGAAATTGAAAATTTTAATATTTAAATTGACGAGTAAAAATAGCCATTTTTCAAAAAGTCTCGGATTTTGACGAAACTAGTTTCATCGGATCCGTAATGTTACATTATTGTATGTTTTCAAATTTTGTGTCAATCGGACTTACAGTTTGTCCGGGGCAAGCTAAAACGCACTGAAATCGGTTTGAGTGAATTTTAAATTTAAAATAGTCGATACGAAAACTTATCTTTCAAATTTGATCGAATTGGTTCTCGATACATATTCAATTGCATTTGGAATGGGGGTAAAACATTATAAATGCCAGGCGGCACGCTTCGTTTCGAGTTCGGAAAATTTCGGGTGAATAGTGTTTTGGCAATTTTCTATAAAAGGACATAGTTTTTCACTTTTGCAAAAGCAAATAGGGTTTAAGCTTCAGGTCGCCACCATTTTTTATTAATGGCCGATAGTCATTCTCGTTCTCCCTCAATTTTATTTAAATCCACAAATCAATTCGCGAAACTTCCTAAATGAAAGTTGAAGACAACGACGAGATCAACATATCCAACAGTCGAGATTGGATTTCGAGATGCAGATTGAGAGCTACGGTGCCGCTTTCATCACCGGTTCATGCAGGTTTTTTGAGGCATCAGGGAGGCCGAGTTCGACATGGTTGCAGGTGTAGGTAGCAGGCGTGATGGCCGTTCAAGTGGGGGTCGTTGATCGTCGTGTAGAGGCTTGAGGCGATCACGAAAATTAGGGCATGGGGGGCGGCCGTGGGTTTCGGTTGAGTTTACTGATGAGAGGAGAAGAAAAGGGATGAGTAGCCACGATCCAGGGGATGAAAACGAACGGCCCAGATGTAAATTAGGTTATAAAAATAAAAAGTAATTAGTAAATTGATTTATATTTAATCGTTCAAACTTTAAAATGCTATAACTCTTTCATACGAGGTCGGAATTGGACGAAACAACTTGCGTTGGAATCGTATTGTCAAACACTACGCAATGGAGCTAGATTGGAGTTGATATGATTTAGTGTAAATTTTGGGTAAAATTAAAGGAACGTTTAATTTTATTCGAAATAAAACACTGCGACTGTTATTGAAAGCAAGGTGGGAACTTCTCACTCAATCGAATTAGTTTCGATTTAAATTTTAAATAGTTAGATTTAAAATTGCTTGATTGTATGCTTGGATGATAAATTATTATTTATTGTTTTGAGATAGACCCTATACGCCGTATATTAAGCGGATGTTATTTATTAAACACATATACCGCGATATTCCATCTTGATGTGGAATTGGTATTATATATGTACTTGGAGTTAATTTTCCTGCTTAATATAGCGGATGAGACCCTATTGCGCCACATAATAGCGGATAATATTTTATATAAACCCATGCACCACGATATTCCGTCTTAAAACAGAATTGGTATTGTGCTAACATCTATGGATGCAGGGAAACATGTTGGAGGGATCCAACTGGATTCCTCACCCGTATTGATTTATTTACAGATATTGTGACATATTCTGTTATTATTTGATATATGATGTTTGGATGCTGTGGTTGATTTATTGGTGCTGTTGCAGCATTGGCCTATTTTTGGAGTTTTAAAAATGTTAAAGTAACGATTTTTAATTTAAAAGGATTTTCAAGTGATTTTTGAAAGCATACATTTTTATTGAATTTTGGAATTGATTCATTTTAAATAAATAAACGTTATGATTTTTATGTTATAAAAATTAAGATTTTTGTGAAATATAACCGAACTGTGATTTTTTGAAATAAGTAGTCAATTTATTTGTAAAATAGTTTAAATTGGGATTTTTGAATTGTTATAAACGGTTTACATAAATGATTTATAAATTTGATATTATAAATTAAAAACATTGGAATTATAAAACGAATTTTTATAAGTGTTAAAATGAAGTATAAATGGATTTCATAAGCGAATTAAATTTATTGATTTATAAATTGTGAAGTTATAAAATGAATAGATTTTGTAAAATAAAAGATTTATAAGTAATTAACTTTTAAATTGGATTTTGGCATTTAAATGAGATTTGAATAGAATTTGTAAATTGAGGGATTTTATAAGTTGAAGTTTTTATAAAATATATAAAAATGTGAATTTATAAACGTTGTTTAATAAATCCGAAATCAATTGAATTTGATAAGTAAATATGAAAGCTTATTAAAGGAGATATATTCATGATTTTGGACAGTGGATAATCCTTTAAATTAAATATGTAGAAGTGTTGAATTTGGTAAACGATTTATATTCACGATTTTGAACAAGTGAATAATATATTAAAGAAATGTTTTAGGAAGTGACCTTTTAAAATAGAATTAAAACGATTTGAAGTTGTTCTAAAATGTGTTAAGAATCGAAACCATAGATTTCAACATTCATTGTTGAAATAGACGTTTTCGAGAAATAAGGAAAAGATGGACTATAACACTGTTGTTATGGTAAATGATTTTTGAAAGGAAATGTTTTTGTATAGTATCGGGATTTATATATCTATCCTAATTTTGAATCCCTATACTAATGATTTTGGGTTGTCGTAATGATGCTTTATGCAACATTCGTTTTTGATCCAAATGTATGTGTCTAAGAGAATGCTTTCCTTAAAGAATAAAATATATACTTAATCGTGATTTAAGTATATTGAATATTTTCAAAATGTTGGAAATAAATAGATTTGTGAATTACTTATTATTAAATAAGTATGGAAATGTTTTCCAATATGGAATTAAATGTTTTGAGATTATATGTAATAACCCGCATATTTATCGATTGTATGCTTAAATATTTTTTTTAAATATTTCATCGTTCGTCGGATTTTAGTCCGAAAACCTACTTTTAGCAAATAGTCGAATTGGGACTCGAGACCCCTTCCATTGAGTTCAAAATGCCGTTTGCAACCTTTTTGAGTATAAGTTTCGATATGTTTGGAGTAAGTTGAATTTTGCTACCTTTTCATTTTGGGCTTTGGGTTAGGTTCAGCCCACTAGCCAACTTAATACCCCAAACTAAACCACTCATCTTCATTCACTCCCTCTTCCTCTACTTTTTAGTTCTAAAGAGATTAATGGTGAGTGGAATGGGAAATTAAAACTCCAAACCCTAGTTTCCATTTACAAATCAAGTTCTAGCTCCAAATCAATAGAAGAAGCTTTGGTAAGCCACCTCTTCTTCTTCTCCAACCCTATCTCCATTCAATTTCAGAAATTTCCTAAACCTAACTTTGGGAATGTTCTTCTTTTGATCTTAGATTCAAGCTACTAGTGTTGAGATTGAAGTGTGGTTGATCTTCCCTTGTCTTCAAGCTTCTCATTCATTGTTTTTTGGTTCAAAGGTGAGATTTTTATCTCACATCTTAGTCTATGACTATCTTCGATTGTTAGGTATGAATTCCAAACGCTTATTCTTGTACAATTGCTTTTGGTTTGGATTGATTTGGTGAATATTTCAATTTTTGGTGTTTTGGGTTCAGTTCTTTAAAAATCATAGCTTTGATATCTTGATCATGTTTTTGGTGATGAACTGAAGAGCTACTATGGCCGGGTAGTCGATTGGCATAAACCCTTAGTGTCGTTGCTCGACCGATAGCAATTGGGAAGGGAATGACATTTATTAGATAGGCATGGGAGTGCTGCCAACAGGCTCCGGTCGACCGAGCACAGGGTCCGGTCGACCGACCTGCTACCCGAGCACTTCCTGCCTCTGGTTTGGAAATGCAGGTTACAGGCTCCGGTCGACCGAGCTTAGGGTCCGGACGACCGACCTGCTACCCCGTGCACTTCCATCTTTTGTTCGGTCAACCGACCCAGGGAGTCTGGTTGACCGACCTGCCCCTATTTGCCAATTTTGCCTATATTGCCCATTTTGTTGAATTTCCAACTTTATTCGATTCGTGTTGTTTCCCTTTTGTTGTTATCATTTATTATCGACTTTGATGACATTTTCTTTGGGAATTTTCGAAATATCCATTTTGATGGATTTGATATTGATTTCTTTGGATTTTATTCACGTCTTCGAATGTGAATTTCGGTGATTGATTGTTTTACAATCATTTTTGTGATTTGTCACTTTAAAAATATAAAAGTTTCAATACTAGTAGTAAATATCAAAATCCTTTCATCAAAGCGATTTCAAAACTATTTTATTACTAAGCTCATTTCTTAAACCGTTTTCCAATCTATTAGTATATGCAAGCCTTTACTTCACATGTATGAGAAATCAAATTAAACGGCTTAGAAAAACAAGTGGTATGAAACGCTTGTGTTTGGTTCGTCGGTTAATTCTTGGACTTGTTCGATTGAGCCTTTTTGTGACAATTTCCTGCGAAGATCTACAGTTTGTTCGTAAATATTTAAGTTAAGCTAGTGGTTATGGGACATGAAGCTAAATTCACATATTTACTAGCTTGGTGTAATTGACACTTTCTTGATGATCAACGACGATCATTTTTGTGATTTAGACTAGCAATGTGCGATGTCTCTTCGTCTGCGAGGGAGACTAAACCCCGTTTTGTGGAGTTTCGACTCAAATTGGTGGGGTAGCAACCCATGGTCTTCGGGACGTTTATGGAGCTTAGGCTCAATTTGTGATGGTTAGCAACCATGGAATTAGCATTCCATTTGTGATACACGTGTTGGTGAGCTTTATGCTCCCGTTTGTGATAGGCCCTTCTCCCTTTTTGTGATATCTGGATTTCGTGTGTTGATTTCTGGAATTTGTGCTTCACCAATTTTCATGATTTTCATTGATATGTTTTATCAATTTTTGTGCATTGGTGAATTCATGTGTCATTACCTTTTTGTGGATTTGGATCTTTGATAAGGTTCCTGTGATATTGTTTAATCTCTTGTTGATTATCATTTACATACTTATAGTAGTATTCCATTATGGTTATTATACGCTTATGCCATATCTTTTATTCTATATCATTTCATCTGATATTTATAGCTAGACTGATCCGTTTATTATTTTCTTATTAAATAATACTCGGGTCAGACCGAGATGTTACAGGTGCTTCTGCTTTACTTCTCCCCAGGGATTCATTTCTTTGACTTTTGGCTAACTACTTAGATTAGTAGTTTTTGTTGTAAACTTTTGAGATATAGACTCTATGATATATAGTTATTCTTTTGTATAGCACATGTTGCTATTCTTTTGGGTTATTGTGGATCATTCTGACCACTACTCTGATGTACATTTTCATGTGTTATGTATTCATATCTTTTTCCGCCTTTGTGATATGGATGTTTGTGACCGATTTGTGTTATGTTTATTTATATATTATAGCAACTGTGTAGTATCTTTGAGTTTGTATCGGTGTGTCGGATTTCCTCTCGAAATCAAATGCATGTTATACTATCTGACATAGCGGTGCTCGCACAAAGCAAATGCACGAATGGTCGCTCCTCAACAGCCTTATTCTCCGCGCTAGTTGACAGCATTGTTCCGTAGTGTTCTTGGCTAGCGTGGGTATAGAGGTGGGGCGTCACAGCTTGGTATCAGAGCCAAACTTTGGAACAATGTAGAATAATATAACAAGGATCATCGTCCAAAGTCTTTCTTAGGAGTCGTGCTTTAGGATTTAATTCGAGTCTTCATACCGATTCATCCTATTTCCTTTATGATTCCTTGTTTTATCTATCAAGATTGCTTGATATTTATTTTGAGAATATATTTTCTTCTTCTTTCTTTCTTAAAGAAGAGAAATGGCTAGATCAAATCATCCCAGTGCCGGATAATCTAATTCTACTCCACAGGATGGAGTATTTAGGTCTACCCAGTTGCTTCTTGATCTAGTAAAGAACGCTCAAGCAGCCGGACCCATTCCAGAGCCTACTCATCCTAGATCCGGTTTTGCACGCGTGTGCAGAGACTACATCGATTTGGGTGGAAGGCCATTCAAGGGATCCGAGAGTGTTATAGAAATTCAAGCTTGGCTCAAATCGTGCGATCGCATCTTTACTCGCATGAATCTTATTGACCTTCATCGAGTCCAAGTGGCTTCTAGTATGCTCCAAGAAAGAGCGTTAGATTGGTATGAGCTCTTGACTTCAGAGATTATCGAAGTGGATCATACTTGGGAGCAATTCCGAGAACGATTCGAATTAAAGTTTGTGCCGGAGCTGAAAAAGTAACTTTGGCCCGGCGTTTCATTGACCTTATTCAAGGTGAATCTTCTGTGACGGACTACGTCGCATCTTTCGAATCTCTTTCTAAATACGGGGTTGAGTACATTAATACCCCATTGAAGAAAAATCAGAGATTTTTTTATGGCTTGAATAAGAATCTTAAGAAGCCATTACTCCTGAAACTAGAGGTTTCATTTGATCAGCTTATTGATATCGCTCTTCGTCTTGAAGAGGCCGATAGAGAGAGTAATGTTGAAGTTGTGGTTGCCAAACAGAACTTCAACGACAACATGAAGAGGCATATCAAATTCAAAGGCCCCACTCCCAACAAGAAAGGGAAGCAACAAACTCCGGTAGCAAAGACTCCTACCTCTAGTCGTGGACAATGCTATAATTTGGGACCCATGGACCACTATGCAAGGGAGTGTCTGAAACCCCTCTTTTGTCGCTACTGTAAAAATTCGAGTCACCATATTACTGCATGTCCCATACTTCAAAGTAAGAAGGAGGGAAAGCTCAATGCAGTGCAAGCCCCTAGTGGCACTTCTCTTGGTCAAGGTATTTCTCATTCAATCCTAGATGCTATTGTTTTATTTCGTGATCTTCCTATTTGAGTTCTTTTTGATATGGGTTCATCTCATTATTTTTATATCAAAAGAACTTGTCGATTCTTTTTCTTTGAATATTTTTGGATTGATGACTTCTTTGAGAATTGCGAATCCGGATGGTAGATCCGCAACACTCAATTTGCTTATTATTGATGTCGAAATTATTTTATGTGATTTTTCTTTCCGTGACGATTTTTACTTAGGCTTCAGAATTGATTTTTGGAAAGGATGGGCTAAATTATTGTGAAGCCATATCCTTTGTCCCGTGTGGACTATTCATCTTCGACATCTCAATCTGTTAAGCAGATTTTTATTTTTCCTTTATGATTTCGATTCCAATTTGATGGCATCACTTTATTCCTTAAACCCACTTATAAGGAAAGTGTTATTTCTCTCATTCATGTAGTTTGAGAAATTTTTCGGTATTTTTGAATTTGTCTTAGGACTATCACCTAAGTAATCTTTTGTGTGGTGTTAAGGTCTTTTTAGTTCGAATTTACCGCCAGTTTTCATTAATTACGAGTTGCGGAAGTTAGCATTCCACTAACCGCATTCCGCACTCGTTATGATTCTTATGAATGACTTATTATGTCATTCGGTTTGTCCAGCTAATTTCATCCATTTTATAAATCGAGTATTCTATGAATATTTCGATGAGACCATTCTTGTATTGATTGATTTTGGATGAAAATAGCAATTTAAAATTTTTACAAATCTTTTTCATAAAGATTTATTTATAAGTATAATTGGATTTTGTTCTTAAAACGAGCAAAGAATATTCTTAAAACTTTTTAAGAGACTTATCTATCCTATAAAAGATGATTTTGTGATTTTATTGCCCATTTAGTGTTTTAAGAGTTCTGGTCGATGCGCTTGATCGTTGTTATCGATAGGAATTTCCTAAACGCTTTGATGAGACAATCAGACACAATATATTGACTTGTAAAATGTAATTTTTTCTGGAAATATTTTTACATTGAGATAATTGTAATTTTGAAAATTTTATCATTTTGGGAAAGAAGATTATTTGAAAGAATTCTTTTCCGATACTCTTATTCTTGTGTTTTCCGAAGGGAACCAATACTTTATCTTTTGTACCAATGCTAATCGTATTGGTTTGGATGCCGTTGTCTTGCAAAAGAAAACGTTCTACCACTTGTGCTTCTAGGTCATAAAAGCCTATCGAGACTAGGTATGCTACTCATGATCTAGTGCTCGCGGCTATTGATTTCACTTTTAGAATTTGGCATCACCATTTTTGGATGAGAAATTTGTTCTCCACTTTGATCATAAATCTATGAAAAATTTATTTACTCCCAAGAAACTTAATTTGCTTCAACCCTGTTGGCTCAAATTCCTTGTATCTTATGATCTTTTTTACTAAGTTCATCGGACGTTTCGATGCACTTTGTTTTGTTGAGCTTCGTCTCATTTCTTTTATGGACTAGCATCCGATGTTCTTTTATGGTGTTCGGTTCATCGGATGTACTGTTATTATACTACATCGATGTTCCGTCTTATCTGGATCAATGGATGTACCATTATTATACTACATCGTTGTTCCGGTTTATCGATTTAATGGACGTACCGTTTTAGGTATTATGTCTGTGTTTCGAAATTGTTCGAGTTTCTCGTTTCTCGGGTGTACCGGTTTTGTACTACGCCGTTGCACCGGCTCAACTTTCTGCTATTCTTGACGTTTTCCACGTCTTTTAACTATGAAAATGCTCTTATGTTTTCGATTTTTATTCTTGAGCGTGGTGTTATTGAGGAAATTGAAGTTTCACCAGATTTGACTTATGAGCAACATCCCATACGTATCATTGCTTCGGAGGTTGAGCACCTTCGGAATAAAGATGTTCTTCTTGTGAAAGTTCATTGGTTCTTAGATCCTAAGGATTTCTCTTGGGATTCCTAGGAATTCATCGAGCGATCCCGTTTAGGCTTACCCTTTCATGCTCTTTATGGTGAACTTCCTATTTCAAATTTCTTTTGTGTTGATATGCTTTTATGGTTGTTACTCTTTATTTTCTTCTTAAGTATTGCGAGGACGCAATTTCTTTAAGGAGAGGACGCAATAACAACCCGCATATTTATCGATTATATGTTTAAATATTTTATTTAAATATTACATCGTTCGTCGAATTGCCCGAAAACCTACTTTTAGCAAACAGTCGAATTGGGACTCGAGACCCCTTCCATTGAGTTCAAAATGCCGTTTGCAACCTTTTTGAGTATAAGCTTCGATATGTTTGGAGTAAGTTGAATTTTGCTACCTTTTCACATAGGGCTTTGGGTTGGGTTCAGCCCACTAGCCAACTTAATACCCCAAACCGAACCACTCTTCTTCATTCACTCCCTCTTCCTCTACTTTTCAGTTCTAAAGAGATTAAAGGTGAGTGGAATGAGAAATTAAAACTCCAAACCCTAGTTTCCATTTAAATCAAGTTCTAGCTCCAAATCAATAGAAGAAGCTTTGGTAAGCCTCCTCTTCTTCTTCTCCAACTCTATCTCCATTCAATTTCAGAAATTTCCTAAACCTAACTTAGGGAATGTTCTTCTTTTGATCTTAGATTCAATCTTCTAGTGTTGAGATTGAAGTGTGGTTGATCTTCCCTTGTCTTCAAGCTTCTCATTCATTGTTTCTGGGTTCAAAGGTGGGATTTTTATCTCACATCTTAGTCTATAACTATCTTCGATTGTTAGGTATGAATCCCTAATGCTTATTTCTATACAATTGCTTTTGGCTTGGATTGATTTGGTGAATATTCCAATTTTTGGTCTTTTGGGTTCAATTCTTTAAAAATCATAGCTTTGATGTCTTAATCATGTTTTTGGTGATGAACCGAAGAGCTTCTATGGTCGGGTAGTCGATTGGCATAAACCCTTAGTGCCGTTGCTCGACTGATAGAAATTGGGAAGAGAATGGCATTTATTAGATAGGCATGGGTGTGCTGGCAATAGGCTTCGGTCGACCGAGCTCAGGGTCCGGTCGACCGACCTGCTACCCGAGCACTTCCTGCCTCTGGTTTGGAAATGCAGGTTACAGGCTCCGTTCGACCGAGCTCAGGGTCCGGTCGACCAACCTGCTACCCCATGCACTTCCATCTTTGGTTCGATCAACCGACTCAGGGAGTCCGGTTGACCGACCTGCTCCTATTTGCCAATTTTGCCTATATTGCTTATTTTGTTGAATTTCCAACTTTATTCGATTCGTGTTGTTTCCCTTTTGTTGTTATCATTTATTATCGACTTTGATGACATTTTCTTTGGGAATTTTCAAAATATCCATTTTGATGGATTTGATATCTATTTCTTTGGATTTTATTCACGTCTTCGAATGTGAATTCCGGTGATTGATTATTTTACAATCATTTTTGTGATTTGTCACTTTAAAAATATAAAGGTTTCAATACTAGTAGTAAATATCAAAATCCTTTCATGAAAGAAATTTCAAAACTATTTTATTACTAACTCTTTTCTTAAATTGTTTTCTAATCTATTAGTATATACAAGCCTTTACTTCACTCGTATGAGAAATCGAATTAAACGGCTTAGAAAAAAAGTGGTATGAAACACTTGCGTTTGCTTTGTCGGTTAATTCTTGGACATGTTCGATTGAGCCTTTTTGTGACAATTTCCTAGTGAAGATCTACAGTTTGTTCGTAAATATTTAAGTTAAACTAGTGGTTATGGGACATGAAGCTAAATTCATATATTTACTAGCTTAGTGTAATTGACACTTTCTTGATGATCAACGACGATCATTTTTGTGATTTAGACTAGCAATGTGCAATGTCTCTTCGTCTGCGAGGGAGACTAAACCCCGTTTTGTGGAGTTTCGACTCAAATTGGTGGGGTAGCAACCCATGGTCTTCGGGCCGTTTGTGGAGCTTCGGCTCAATTTGTGATGGTTAGCAACCATGGAATTAGCGTTCGGTTTGTGATACACGTGTTGGTGAGCTTTATGCTCCCGTTTGTGATAGGCCTTTCCCCGATTTAGAGATTCTGGATTTCGTGTGTTGATTTCTGGAATTTGTGCTTCACCAATTTTCATGATTTTCATTGATAAGTTTTATCAATTTTAGTGCATTGGTGAATTCGTGTGTCATTACCTTTTTGTGGATTTGGATCTTTGAGAAGGTTCCTGTGATATTGTTTAATCTCTTGTTGATTATCATTTACATACTTATAGTAGTATGCCATTATGGTTATTATACGCTTATGCCATATCTTTTATTCTATATCATTTCATTTGATATTTATAGCTAGACTGATCCGTTTATTATTTTCTTATTAAATAATACTCGGGTCAGACCGAGATGTTACAGGTGCTTCTGCTTGACTTCTCCCCAGGGATTCATTTCTTTGACTTTTGGCTAACTACTTAGATTAGCATTTTTTGTTGTAAACATTTGAGATATAGACTCTATGATATATACTTATTCTTTTGTATAGCACATGTTGCTATTCTTTCGGGTTATTGCGGATCTTTCTGACCACTACTCTGATGTACACTTTCATGTGTTATATATTCATATCTTTTTCCGCCTTTGTGATATGGATGCTTGTGACTGATTTGTGTTATGTTTATTTCTATATTTGTATTTATTTCCGAAGATTATTATAGCCACTATGTAGTAGCTTTGAGTTTGTATCAGTGTGTCGGATTTCCTCTCGAAATCAAATGCATGTTATACTATCCGACATAGCGGTGCTCGCATAAAGAAATTGCACGGATGGTCGCTCCTCAACAGCCTTATTCTCCGCGCTAGTTGACAGCATTGCTCCGTAGTGTTCTTGGCTAGCGTCGGTATAGAGGTGGGGCGTCACATTATATCTTTTAAAGATAAATTGAATGTGAATATTTAAAATCGATTTGAGATTCATATATTAATAGATATTTTGGAAATGTGAATTCACCATGGAATCTATAAAGGAAAGGGAAAATTGTTTTAAAAATAAACATTGATTTATTTTTGATGTATGGAAATAAATTTATGGATTTGGAACGTAAATTTTGAAGTAAATGGTTAAGGATTTATTTAATTGGTTTAAGTGAACCATTTTGAAATGAAAATGAATAAATATTTGGAAGTGTTTCCGCGTAAGGAAAATGATTTGAAATTTGTTTTCAAAAGTTGTAAAGGTGAAAAGTGATTTGAAAATTGTTTTCAAATGGTTGAAGTGTGGAAAATTATATATTGTAAAGATATTTTTGGAACATAAATAATTTGGGAAATTATTTATAATTTGATGTTGATTGTGCATATCTATTGATAGTTAAATAATCGACTATCAATATTTACCTTTAAATGGGTATTTGTTGTGAATTGCTTGAATTTGAATTCTACATTTATATTTAAAATAAGCACTCGTTATTCGGTTTAGCCGGGAGAGGACCCTTGGGTCATAAATCCCATTCCGAATAGTGATATGTCGTAATGGATAGCATTTGAAAGCCAGTGTTGAAGACCGGATATTTTCGAAAAAGGAAGGATTACCGTCGAATGTCTCTACATCGGCTGATCTCCGATATAGAGATTTTATCACCCTTTGTGATGGGAATTCCAGACGTGATTAGTGAATATCCGGATTGCAAGGGCTTCTTTTGGAAGTGCCTTCGGTTCTGTTCGGTCTCGGAACATACTTGTATGGATGTGTGTTTGACGTTACAATTTGAGATGTAAAGCTGGTTTCTATCAAATATATTACTGTTAGTGGCGGAAAATTAATTCTTTTATCTTAACACCCTTCCCTGAGACGTACAAGCTCAGAGGTTATATAGTTGATGGTTACTAGTGATATATTCCCAATTTGGTAACGTGGCATGCTGAGTGCTGCTGATCAATTGTTTATCAAAGCGTGGCTTTTATGAAAAGCGTAGCTTTGTGGACGAGACTTCGTCGAACCTCACACCCCGGTAATGGTCAAAACAGGAAAGATGCGACAAGGTTATTAGGAGATAGCGCCCCCTTAGTGTATGTCATTCCTTCTGGATAGAGGTGGTATCATGGTATGGAGCCCAGATACTTAACCTATGTTGTTGCTGCAATTTTATTACTTTATGGTTGTTGGTGAATCCCGGGTTTAGGTCGGTTACGACCGAGGCATGGCATACTTATGTCATTTGTTACCCAGTTAGGGGTAACCCGGCCTTGTGTTGGCAGAGATCCGGTTAGGTTCTTGGGGTGTTTTTCCAGAGGCGTACCCATGTGGCGATGGGAAGTTCCTTGGTCTCACCATTTGTTGGAAATCCAAAATCCAATACGCACCTCTACGGTTTTAGTCGTAGAACCTGCCATTTACTTATGGTGGTCACCACTATTTAGGTGGTAGCTATAGTAGGCATAGTGCGAATTGCCTAAGTTGGCTAAGATTTATATTTTACTTTCGAAATGTTTTCCCACATTTTGCACTTATAGTAATAATATCAAAGAAATTTGCGTATCAAGCATGTTTGACTATCATAAGGAGAAATCTCCTCCGATTCTTCCTTCGCATTGTGTATGTCTGTGGGGGAGGCCTTATGGTAGTCTTATTTTCTAAGTAGCATTTCGGATCTACCTTAAAATGTTTCTTTGTTTGTTTTTTTAAAGATATAACTGTTTTAAGTTCTCACACATGTCCCATGACTGACTTGGAGTTTATTGTTTCCTTCCTAAACTCTGGGTGCCCACCAATTTCCACATGGGCAGTCTAGAGTCAGGTAATCAGATTATTCTGGATTTCAGGAGGTGCTATGGAGCTCAAGAGGCAAGCTGGATATCATGGCGTATCAACTAGTATATAGTATTTCTTTTCCACTGTGTGTTGTTGTAAACTCTGATAATGTAATGAAATGTGATGCAATGTAATAACTGATATAGTTCTTTATTTTAAAGATATTCATTTATCTATTATATATTGTTCCGCTACGATTATGAGATTCTGATATTGTTTCTGTTGCTTTTTCTTTCTTCTTCTATCTTCAACCTCTTCTTTAACCCTAACGGTACGGTTTTTCGGCCTTCGATTGCTCGGCAGTTGATATAGTGGACGTATTAGTGTCGACTTTCGAAAGTCGAAAATCCCGTTCGTGACAATGTGGTATCAGAGCATATGGTTAAGCGACAACCTTGCCTCTGTTGGGAATTACTCATTAGAGATAGCGTCAGTAGTACTCTAGAATGAGTGTGAGGGTAATAATAGTTATGAGCGCGTATTTGTTAGTGAATATAAAACTGTTTTATACTGTGTTTGCTTATCTGTTGAGCTGTTTGTGAATTTTGGTCGGTATGTGGGACTCCATATTATCGATAGGGATTTCTAAACACTTAAACGAGGCAAGTTGACATAGTATCATTTTAAATTGGGTAAATGTAATAATTTTACCTTGATTTTATTTGAAATATAAAGGAAATAATTTTCCAAGAAATAATAAAGTATATAAATTGATTTTTGATTGTTGAAAATGCAAGAATATATATAAGTTGATTAAAAGAATAAATTGTATAAGCAAATGAATTATAAAGTATGGAATTATAATTAATATGATTTACAATTACGAAATAATCTTATATATACAATAAGTGAAATTATATAAGAAAAAGACTCATAAATGTGACTTATGAGTAAAAGAATTTTTTTTGAAAGAATATTAAGCACCGAATTCACTACTGTTACTGGGAAATAATAAGGGTGATGACTGCAGCGTCATCGGTATCATTTTCGAGTTTCTGTGTGATGGATTTGCTACCGTAGTAAATTGAAAATTGAAGTTTTGTAGTGATAAACAAATTTGAAATTAAAATCCAAGTTGTAATTGTTGAATATAAGAAAAACGAGATATGAATTTGAATAAGGGATGAAATTTGACTTTGGTAAAAGTTAAATAGAATTTACTTGAGAATTGGAATCTGAATAGGATTTATAAGTGGGAATTTAAGTTAAGTTAAACCAATGATGTTTAAATGGAATATAACTTAAGTAATTTTGAATGAAGTTGATTTTGGTAAATTAATAAAGTGAAGTGATGAATATGAACTTGAGTTATGTAATGAAATTCAACTTTTGTGGTTAAATGAATTAGCAATTGAATTAATAAATAAATTGATATGAAATAATGGATGTAAGTGTTAATTCATTAAAGCTAATTAAATGTGTTGAACCAAATTGAATGTAAAGTAAAGAAAATGGAATGAATTTGGTTGTATTGAATATACATTGATTGTTCGATTATTGTTTGTTGATTGTATATAATTCGTTAAGTGTTAATGAAACTAAATTGAAAAATAGAAAGCTGTGTAGTTTGATTTGAATGTGGAAGTCAACTAACTTGAATGTGAATTAGTGAATATAAACTAATTGAATAAATGAATGTTAGTAAAGTCCAATGTTAATGAATCAAATGGGATTAAATGAAAAACCAATTCAATGAATAATAATGAGAAGTGAAAGTGTATTGATTTGGTTATGGATGTTCGTAGAATGATAGTTGATTGATGGTTGGATTCGTTGCCTTTTGTTGCATTTGCTATATTGGCACATATTGTTGTTGTACTAGTATATGTTGTATATTGATATTACTTTCATATATGCATGTTTCTCATCACTGTTGAGTGTTTAGTAGGTGTGGATTGCGCTTGCTTCGCATTTGGAGCTCGCTTTCACGCTATATTAGCCGTATATCCTCACTAATAATATATAAAGTACATATCTCGGATTACATATCATACTTTTACACTTTTTTCCCTACGGGATGCCTCATTACTTTGATGAGATGTATATTTGTGATATATATTGCCATTTTTTTCAGATCAAACCGTGCAAAGGAGACTGTGGAGAATTTTTTTGAAAATTTAAGGATTTAGAATAATTTTGAGAAAATTGGAAAATTTAGAAAACTATAATTTTGATTTTGAGTTGAAAGTTAAACGATATTGGTTGTTTTGAAAAGATAACTAAGCATGATTTGAAAACTTAGTAAAGTTTTTGTAAGAACTTTAGCTATTGGATTTTGGGAAAGCTAAACACTTAAGTGAATTTGAAATTTAATTTGAACAAATGTTTTTGAAAAGTTAATGGTTTTCAAGACTTTTTCTTACTTGGTAATTTCGAGGGCGAAATTCTTTTAAGGGGGAAGTTTGTAACGACTCAGAATTTCTGTCAATTGAAATTCGTAAATTTAATTTATTTTAAATGTTAGCAAGTAAAATTTGTAAGTCGAATAAATTTTATTTCGAATATCTAGATTTAATTGGATGATTAAATCGATAATTAATATATGAAATTATAGAAATAATTGGAAATTGGGTTTAATGTGATTGAAAATGGTTTATAAAGTTGTATTAAATCATATTGGAGTTAGAATGATGTTATAGAACTTTTAAAATTTAATTAAAAGTTAATTTGTAGAAATTGAATATTTTAATATTTAAATCGACGAGTAAAAATAGCCATTTTTCAAACTGTCTCGGATTTCAACGAAACTAGTTTAATCAGATCCGTAATGTTATATTATTATATGGTTTCAAATTTCGTGTCAATCGGAGTTTGTCCGGGGCAAGCTAAAACGCACTGAAATCGGTTTGAGTGAATTTTAAATTTAAAATAGTCGATTCGAAAACTTATCTTTCAAATTTGATCGAATTGGCTCCCGATGCATATACCATTGCTTTCGGAATGGGCGTAAAACTTTAAAAATGCCAGGCGGCACGCTTCGTTTTGAGTTCGAAAAATTTCGGGTGAATAGTGTTTTGGCAATTTTCTATAAAAGGACATTGTTTTTCACTTTTGCGAAAGCAACTAGGGTTTAAGCTTCAGGCCACCACCATTTTTTATTAATGGCTAGTACTCATTATTGTTCTCCCTCAATTTTCTTTAAATCCACAAATCAATTCGCGAAACTTTCTAAATGAAAGTTGTAGACAACGAAAAGATCGACATATCCAACGGTCCAGATTGGATTTCGAGCTATAGATTGAGAGCTACGGCGCCGCGTTCATCACCGGTTCGTGCAGGTTTTTTGAGGCATTAGGGAGGCCGAGTTTGACATAGTTGAAGGTGTGGGTAGCACTCGTGATGGACGTTCAAATGGGGGTCGTTGATCGTCGTGTAGAGGCTTAAGGCGATCACAAAAATTAGGGCATGGGGGGCGGCCGTGGGTTTTGGTTGCATTTACTGATAAGGGGAGAAGAAAAGGATGAGAGACCACGATACAGGGGATGAAAACGAATGGCCTAGATGTAAATTAGGTTATAAAAATAAAAATAAATTAGTAAATTGATTTATATTTAATCATTCAAATTTTAAAATGCTATAACTCTTTCATACGAGGTTGGAATTGGACGAAACGACTGCATTGGAAGCGTATTGTCAAACACTATGCAATGGAGATAGGTTGGAGTTGATTTGAGCTAGTGTAAATTTTGGGTAAAATTAAAGGCACGTTTAATTTTATTCGAAATAAAACACTGCGACTGTTATTGAAAGCAAGGTGGGAACTTCTCACTCAATCAAATTAGTTTCGATTTAAATTTTAAACAGTTAGATTTAAAATTGCTTGATTGTATGCTTGGATGATAAATTATTATCTATTGTTTTGAGATAGACCCTATACGCCGTATATTAAGCGGATGTTATTTATTAAACACATATATCACGATATTCCATCTTGATGTGGAATTGGTACTATATATGTACTTGGAGTTGATTTTCCCGCATTACATAGCGGATGAGACCTTATTGCGCCGCATAGTAGCAGATAATATTTTATATAAACTCATGTACCGCGATATTCCATCTTGAAACGGGATTGGTACAGTGCTAACTTTTGTGGATGCAGGGAAATATGTTGGAGGGATCCAACTGGATTCCACACCTGTATTGATTTATTTACAGATATTGTGATATATTCTGTTATCATATGATATATGATGTTTGGATGCCATGGTTGATTTATTGGTGCTTTTGCAGCATTGGGCCTATTTTTGGTGTTTTAAAAATGTTAAAGTAACGATTTTGAATTTAAAAGGATTTTCAAGTGATTTTTGAAAGCATACATTTTTATTGAATTTTTGAATTGATTCATTTTAAATAAATAAACGTTATGATTTTTATGTTACAAAAATTAAGATTTTTGTGGAATATTACCGAAATGCGATTTTTTGAAATAAGTAGTTAATTTATTTGTAAAATGGTTTAAATTGGGATTTTTGAATTATTATAAACGGTTTACATAAAAGATTTGTAAAATTGATATTTATAAATTAAAAATATTGGAAATATAAAACGAATTGTTATAAGGGTTAAAATGAAGTATAAATGGATTTCATAAGTGAATGAAATTTATAGATTTATAAATTGTGAAGTTATAAAATGAATAAATTTTGTAAAATTTTTTTTTATAAGTAATTAACTTTTAAATTGGATTTTGGCATTTAAATGAGATTTGAATAGAATTTGTAAATTGAGGGATTTTATAAGTTGAAGTTTTTATAAAATATATAAAAATGTGAATTTATAAACGTTGTTTTATAAATCCGAAAATCAATTGAATTTGATAAGTAAATATGAAAGATTATTAAAGGAGATATATCCCCGATTTTGGACAGTGGATAATCCTTTAAATTAAATATGTAGAAGTGTTGAATTTGGTAAACGATTTATATTCACGATTTTGAAAAAGTGAATAATATATTAAAGAAATGTTTTAGGAAGTGATCTTTTAAAATAGAATTAAAAAGATTTGAAGTTGTTTTAAAATGTGTTAAGGATCGAAACCATAGATTTCAACATTCATTGTTGAAATAGACGTTTTCGAGAAATAAGGAAAAGATGGACTATAACACTGTTGTTATGGTAAATGATTTTCGAAAGGAAATGTTTTTGTATAGTATCGGGATTTATATATCTATCCTAATTTGGAATCCTTATACTAATGACTTTGGGTTGTCGTAACGATGTTTTATGCAACATTTGTTTTTGATCCAAATGAATGTGTTTAAGAGAATGCTTTCCTTAAAGAATAAAATATATACTTAATCGTGATTTAGGTATATTGAATATTTTCCAAATGTTGCAAATAAATAGATTTGTGAATTACTTATTATTAAATAAATATGAAAATGTTTTCCAATATGGAGTAAAATGTTTTTAGATTATATCTTTTAAAGATAAATTGAAAGTGAATATTTAAAATCGATTTGAGAATCGTATATTAATATATATTTTGGAAATGTGAATTCACTATGGAATCTATAAAGAAAAGGGAAAATTGTTTTAAAAATAAACATTGATTTATTTTTGAAGTGTGCAAATAAATTTACAGATTTGGAACATAAATTTTGAAGTAAATCGGTAAGAATATATTTAATTGGTTTAAATGAACCATTTTGAAGCGAAAATGAATAAATATTTAAAAGTGTTTCCGCGTAAGGAAAATTATTTGAAATTTGTTTTCAAAAGTTGCAAAGGTGAAAAATGATTTGAAAATTGTTTTCAGATGGTAGAAGTGTGGAAAATTATATCTTGTAAAGATATTTTTGGAAAATAAATAATTTGGGAAATTATTTGGAATTTGTTGATGATTGTGCATATCTATTGATAGTTAAATATCCGACTATCAATATTTACCTTTAAATGGGTATTTGTTGTAAATTGCTTGAATCTGAATGCTACACTTATATTTAAAATAAGCGATCGATATTCGGTTTAGCCGGGAGAGGACCTTTGGGTCAAAAATCCCATTCCGAATAGTGATATGTCGTAATAGATAGCATTTGAAGATCGGTGTTGAAGACCGAATATTTTCGAAAACGAAAGGATTACCGTCGAATGTCTCTACATCCGCTGATCTTCAATATAGAGATTTTATCACACTTTGTGATGGGAATTCTGGACGTGAATAATGAATATCCGGATTGCAAGGGCTTCTTTTGGAAGTGCCTTCGGTTCCGTTCGATCCGGGAACAAACTTTTCCGGATGTGTGTCTGACGTTACAATTTGAGATGTAAAACTATTTTCTATCAAATATATTTCTGTTGGTGGCGGAGAATTTATTCTTTTAGCTTAACACCCTTCTCTGAGACGTACGAGCTAAGAGGTTATATAGTTGATTGTTACTAGTGATATATTCCCAATTTGGTAACGTGGCATGCTGAGTGCCGCTGATCAATTATTGATCAAAGCATGGCTTTTATGAAAAAGCGTAGCTTTATGGACGAGACTTCGTCGAACCTTCCACCCAGGTAATGGTCAAAACAAGAAAGATGCGGCAAGGTTATTAGGGGATAGCACCCCCTTAGTGTATGTCATTCCTTTTAGATAGAGGTGGTATCATGGTATGGAGCCCAGATATTTAACCTATGTTGTTGCTGAAATTTTATTACTTTGTGGTTGTTGGTGAATCCCGGGATTTAGGTCGGTTACTACCGGGGGATGGCATACTCGTGTCAGTTGTTACCCACCTAGGGGTAACCCTGCCTTGTGTTGGCAGAGATCCTGTTAGGTTCTTGGGGCGTATTTCCAGAGGCATACCCATGTGGCAATGGGAAGTTCCTTGGTCTGACCATTTTTTGGAAATCTAAACTCCAATATACACCTTGTACGGTTTTAGTTGCAGAACCTACCATTTACTTATGGTGATCACCACTGTTTAGATGGTTGCTATAGGAAGCATAGTGCGAAATGCCTATGTTGGCTAAGATTTATATGTTACTTTCGAAATGTTTTCCCACATTTTGCACTTATAGTAATAATATCAAAGAAATTTGCGTATCAAGCATGTTTGACTATCATAAGGAGAAATCTCCTCCGATTCTGCATTTGCATTGTGTATGTGTGCGGGAGGCCTTATGGTAGTCTCATTTTCTAAAAAGCATTTCAGATTTACCTTAAAATATTTCTTTTTTGTTTTTTTAAAGATATAACTGTTTTAAGTTCTCACGCCAATCTTATGACTGACTTGGAGTTTATTGTTTCCTTCATAAACTCTGGGTGCCCACCAATTTCCACACGGGCATTCTAGAGTCAGGTAATCAGGTTATTTTGGAATTCAGGAGGTGTTGTGGAGATCAAGAGGCGAGCTGGATGGCATGGCGTATCAACTAGTATAGTGTATTTCTTTTTCGCTGTGTGTTGTTGTAAACTCTGATAATGTAATGAAATGTGATGTAATGTAATAACTGATATGGTTCTTTGTTTTAAAGATATTCATTTATCTATTATATATTGTTCCGCTGCGATTGTGAGATTCTAATATTGTTTCTGTTGCTTTTTCTTTCTTCTTCTATCTTCTACCTCTTCTTTAACCCTAACGATACGGTTTTCCGGTCTTCGATTACTCGGCAGTTGATACAGTGGACGTATTAATGTCGACTTCCGAAAGTCGAAAATCCCGTTCGTGACAATGTGGTATCAAAGCATATGGTTAAGCGACAACCTTGGCTCTGTTGGGAATTACTCATTAGAGATAGAGTCAGTAGTACTCTAGAATGAGTGTGAGGGTAAAAATTGTTATGAGGGCGTATTTGTTAGTGAATATAAAACTGTTTTATATTGTGTTTGCTTATCCATTGAGCTGTTTGTGAATTTTGGTCGGTATGTGGGACGCCATATTATCGATAGGGATTTCTAAACACTTAAACGAGGCAAGTTGACATAGTATCATTTTAAATTGGGTAAATGAAATAATTTTACCTTGATTATATTTGAAATATAAAGGAAATAATTTTCCAAGAAATTTTAAAGTGTATATAAGTTGATTGTTTTATTGTTGAAAATGGAAGAATATATATAAGTTAATTAAAAGAATAAATCGTATAAGCAAATGAATTATAAAGTATGGATTTATAATTAATATGATTTATAATTATGAAATAATCTTATATGTACAATAAGTGAAATTATATAAGAAAAAGACATATAAATGTGATTTATGAGTAAAAGAATTTTTTTTACTATTGTTGCGATTGTGAGATTCTGATATTGTTTCTGTTTCTTTTTCTTTCTTCTTCTATCTTCTACCTCTTCTTCAACCCTAACGGTACGGTTTCTCGGCCTTCTATTGCTCGGCAGTTGATACAGTGGACGTATTAGTGTCGACTTTCGGAAGTCGAAAATCTCGTTCGTGACAATGTGGTATCAGAGCATATGGTTAAGCGACAACCTTGGCTCTGTTGGGAATTACTCATTAGAGATAGCGTCAGTAGTACTCTAGAATGAGTGTGAGGGTAATAATAGTTATGAGCGCGTATTTGTTAGTGAATATAAAACTGTTTTATACTGTGTTTGCTTATCCGTTGAGCTGTTTGCGAATTTTGGTCGGTATGTGGGACGCCATATTATCGATAGGGATTTTTAAACAATTAAACGAGGAAAGTTGACATAGTATCATTTTAAAATGGGTAAATGAAATAATTTTACCTTGATTATATTTGAAATGTAAAGGAAATAATTTTCCAAGAAATATTAAAGTATATAAATTGATTGTTTGATTGTTGAAAATGCAAGAATATATATAAGTTGATTAAAAGAATAAATTGTATAAGCAAATGAATTATAAAGTATGGAATTATAATTAATATGATTTACAATTATGAAATAATCTTATATATACAATAAGTGAAATTATATAAGAAAAAGACTTATAAATGTGACTTATGAGTAAAAGAATTTTTTTTGGAAGAATATTAAGCACCGAATTCACTACTGTTATTGGGAAATAATAAGGGTGATGACTGCAGCGTCATCGGTATCATTTTCGAGTTTCTGTGTGATGGATTTCTTCCATAGTAAATTGAAAATTGAAGTTTTGTTGTGATAAACAAATTTGAAATTAAAATCCAAGTTGCAATTGTTGAATATAAGAAAAACGAGATATGAATTTGAATAAGGGATGAAATTTGACTTTGGTAAAAGTTAAATAGAATTTACTTGAGAATTGGAATCTGAATAGGATTTATAAGTGGGAATTTAAGTTAAGTTAAACCAATGAAGTTTAAATGGAATATAACTTAAGTAATGTTGAATGAAGTTGATTTTGGTATCGAAGTAAATTAATAAAGTGAAGTGATGAATACGAACTTGAGTTATGTAATGAAATTCAACTTTTGTGGTTAAATGAATTAGCAATTGAATTAATAAATAAATTGATATGAAATAATGGATGTAAGTGTTAATTCATTAAAGCTAATTAAATGTGTTGAACCAAATTGAATGTAAAGTAAAGAAAATGGAATGAATTTGGTTGTATTGAATATACATTGATTGTTTGATTATTGTTAGTTAATTGTATATAATTCATTAAGTGTTAATGAAACTGATTGATAAATAGAAAGCTATGTAATTTGATCTGAATGTGGAAGTGAACTAACTTGAATGTGAATTAGTGAATATAAACTAATTGAACAAATGAATGTTAGTAAAGTCCAATGTTAACGAATCAAATGGGATTAAATGAAAAACCAATTCAATGAATATTAATGAGAAGTGAAAGTGTATTGATTTGGCTATGGATGTTAGTTGAATGCTAGTTGGTTGATGGTTGGATTTTTGCCATTTGTTGCATTTGCTATATTGGCACATATTGTTGTTGTGCTAATATATGTTGTATATTGATATTACTTTCATATATGCATGTTTCTCATTATTGTTGAGTGTTTAGCAAGTGAGGATTGCGCTTGCTTCACATTTGGAACTCGCTTTCACGCTATATTAGCCGTATATGCTCGCTAATAATATATAAGGTACATATCTCGGATTACATATCGTACTTTTACACTTTTTTCCCTATGGGATGCCTCATCACTTTGATGAGATGTATATTTGTGATATATATATTGCCATTTTTTTCGGATCGAACCGCGCAAAGGAGACTATGGCGAACTTTTTTGAAAATTTAAGGCGTTAGAATAATTTTGAGAAAATTGGAAAATTTAGAAAACTATAATTTTGATTTTGAGTTGAAAGTTAAACGATATTGGTTGTTTTGAAAAGATAACTAAATATGATTTGAAAACATAGTAAAGTTTTTGTAAGAAGTTTAGCTATTGGATTTTGGGATAGTTAAACACTTAAGTGAATTTGAAATTTAATTTGAACAAATGGTTTTGAAAAGTTAATGGTTTTCAAGACTTTTTATTATTTAATTTCGAGGACGAAATTCTTGTAAGGGGGAAGTTTGTAACGACCCAAAATTTATGTCAATTGAAATTCGTAAATTTAATTGATTTTAAATGTTAACAAGTAAAATTTGTAAGTCGAATAAATTTTATTTCGAATATCTAGATTTAATTGGATGATTAAATCGATAATTAATATATGAAATTACAGAAATAATTGGAAATTGGGTTTAATGTGATTGAGAATGATTTATAAAGTTGTATTAAATCATATTGGAGCTAGAATGATGTTATAGAACTTTTAAAATTTAATTAAAAGTTAATTTGTAGAAATTGAATATTTTAATATTTAAACTGACGAGTAAAAATAGCCATTTTTCAAACAGTCTTGGATTTCAAGGAAACTAGTTTCATTAGATCCGTAATGTTATATTATTGTATGGTTTCAAATTTCATGCCAATCGGACTTATTGTTTGTCCGGGGCAATCTAAAACGAATTGAAATCGGTTTGAGTGAATTTTAAATTTAAAATAGTCGATTCGAAAAGTTATCTTTCAAATTTGATCGAATTGGCTCCCGATACATATTCCATTGCGTTTGGAATGGGGGTAAAATATTATAAACGCCAGGCGGCACGCTTCGTTTCGATTTCGGAAAATTTCGGGTGAATAGTGTTTTGGCAATTTTCTATAAAAGGACATTGTTTTTCACTTTTGCAAAAGCAACTAGGGTTTAAGCTTCAGGCCGCCACCATTTTTTATTAATGGCCGATACTCATTCTCGTTCTCCCTCAATTTTCTTTAAATCGACAAAACAATTACGAAACTTCCCAAATGAAAGTTGTAGACAACAACGAGATCGACATATCCAACGATCGAGATTGGATTACGAGCTGTAGGTTGAGAGCTATGGCGCCGTGTTCATCACCGTTTCATGCACGTTTTTCGAGGCATCAGGGAGGCCGAGTTTTACAAGGTTGCAGGTGTGGGTAGCACTCGTGATGGCCGTTCAAATGGGCGTCGTTGATCGTCGTGTAGAGGCTTGAGATGATCACGAAAATTAGGGCATGGGGGGCGGCCGTGGGTTTCAGTTGCGTTTACTGATGAGGAGAGAAGACAAAGGGATGAGCGGCCACGATCTAAGGGATGAAAACGAATGGCCCAGATTTAAATTAGGTTATAAAAATAAAAAGAAATTAGTAAATTGATTTATATTTAATCGTTCAAACTTTAAAATGCTATAACTCTTTCATACGAGGTCGGAATTGGACGAAACGACTTGCGTTGGAATCGTATTGTCAAACACTACGCAATGGGGCTGGATTGGAGTTGATTTGAGCTAGTGTAAATTTTGGGTAAAATTAAATGCACGTTTAATTTTATTTGAAATAAAACACTGCGATTGTTATTGAAAGCAAGGTGGGAACTTCTCACTCAATCAAATTAGTTTCGGTTTAAATTTTAAATATTTAGATTTAAAATTGCTTGATTGTATGCTTGGATGATAAATTATTATCTATTGTTTTGAGATAGACCCTATACGCCATATATTAAGCGGATGTTATTTATTAAACACATATACCGCGATATTCCATCTTAATGTGAAATTGGTATTATATATGTACTTGGAGTTGATTTTCCCGCATTATATAGTGGATGAGACCCTATTGCGCTGCATAATAGCGGATAATATTTTATATAAACCCATTTATCGCGATATTTCGTCTTGAAACGGGATTGGTATTGAGCTAACATCTGTGGATGCAGGGAAACAGGTTGGAGGGATCCAACTAGATTCCTCACCCGTATTAATTTATTTACAGATATTGTGATATATTTTGTTGTCATATGATATATGATGTTTGGATGCCATGGTTGATTTAATGGTGCTGTTGCAGCATTGGGACTATTTTTGGAGTTTTAAAAATGTTTAAAGTAACGATTTTGAATTTAAAAGGATTTTCAAGTGATTTTTGAAAGCATACATTTTTATTGAATTTTGGAATTGATTCATTTTAAATAAATAAACGTTATGATTTTTATGTCATAAAAATTAAGATTTTTATGAAATATAACCGAAATGTGATTTTTTGAAATAAGTAGTTAATTTATTTGTAAAATGGTTTAAATTGGGATTTTTGAATTATTATAAAGGGTTTATATAAAAGATTTATAAAATTGATATTTGTAAATTAAAAATATTGGAATTATAAAATGAATTTTTATAAGTGTTAAAATGAAGTATAAATAGATTTCATAAGTGAATGAAATTTATAGATTTATAAATTATGAAGTTATAAAATGAATAGATTTTGTAAAATAAAAGATTTATAAGTAATTAACTTTTAAATTGGATTTTGGCATTTAAATGAGATTTGAATAGAACTTGTAAGTTGAGGGATTTTATAAGTTGAAGTTTATATAAAATATATAAAAATGTGAATTTATAAACGTTGTTTTATAAATCCGAAATCAATTGAATTTGATAAGTATTATTAAAGGAGATATGTCCATGATTTTGGACAGTGGATAATCCTTTAATTTAAATATGTAGAAGTGCTGAATAAGGTAACTGATTTATATTCATGATTTTGAACAAGTGAATAATATATTAAAGAAATGTTTTAGGAAGTGATCTTTTAAAACATAATTAAAACGATTTGAAGTTGTTTTAAAAAGTGTTAAGGACCGAAGCCATAGATTTCAACATTCATTGTTGAAATAGAGGTTTTCGAGAAATAAGGAAAAGATGGACTATAACACTGTTGTTATGGTAAATGATTTTCGAAAGGAAATGTTTTTGTATAGTATCGGGATTTATATATCTATCCTAATTTCGAATCCCTATACTAATGATTTTGGGTTGTCGCTGCGATGTTTTACGCAACATTCGTTTTTTATCCAAATGAATGTGTTTAAGAGAATGCTTTCCTTAAAGAATAAAATATATGCATAATCGTGATTTAAGTATATTGAATATTTTCCAAATGTTGAAAATAAATAGATTTGTGAATTACTTATAATTAAATAAGTATGGAAATGTTTTCCCATATGGCGTGAAATGTTTTGAGATTATATCTTTTAAAGATAAATTGAAAGTGAATATTTAGAATGGATTTGAGAATCGTATATTAATAGATATTTTGGAAATGTGAATTCACCATGGAATCTATAAAGGAAAGGGAAAATTGTCTTAAAAATAAACATTGATTTATGTTTGAAGTGTGGAAATAAATTTACGGATTTGGAACGTAAATTTTGTAGTAAATCGGTAAGGATTTATTTAATTGGTTTAAATGAACCATTTTGAAATGAAAATGAATAAATATTTGGAAGTGTTTCTGCGTAAGGAAAATGATTTGAAATTTGTTTTCAAAAGTTGTAAAGGTGAAAAGTGATTTGAAAATTGTTTTTAAATGGTTGAAGTGTGGAAAATTATATCTTGTAAAGATATTTTTGGAAAATAAATAATTTGGGAAATTATTTGGAATTTGGTGAAGGATTGTGCATATGTATTGATAGTTAAATAACCGACAATCAATATTTACCTTTAAATGGGCATTTGTTGTGAATTGCTTGAATTTGAATGCTACACTTATATTTAAAATAAGCGCTCGTTATTCGGTTTAACCGGGAGAGGACCTTCTGGGTCATAAATCCCATTCCGAATAGTGATATGTCGTAATTAATAGCATTTCAAGACCGGTGTTGAAGACTGGATATTTTCAAAAATGGATGGATTACCGTCGAATGTCTCTGCATTGTCTTATCTCCGATATAGAGATTTTATCATCGTTTGTGATGGGAATTCCGGACGTGATTAGTGAATATCCGGATTGCAAGGGCTTCTTTTGGAAGTGCCTTCGGTTCCGTTCAATCCCGGAATGGACTTGTATGGATGTGTGTCTGACGTTACAATTTGAGATGTAAAGCTGGTTTCTATCAAATATATTTCTGTTGGTGGCGAAGAATTTATTCTTTTAGCTTAACACCCTTCTCTGAGACTTACGAGCTCCGAGGTTATATAGTTGATGGTTACTAGTGATATATTCCCGATTTGGTAACGTGGCATGCTGAATGCTGCCGATCAATTGTTGATCAAAGCGTGGCTTTTATGAAAAAGCGTAGCTTTATGGACGAGACTTCATCGAAGCTCGCACCCCGGTAATGGTCAAAACAGGAAAGATGCGGCAAGGTTATTAGGGGATAGCACCCCCTTAGTGTATGTCATTCCTTCTGGATAGAGGTGGTATCATGGTATGGAGCCCAGATACTTAACCTATGTTGTTGCTGCAATTTTATTACTTTGTGGTTGTTGGTGAATCCCGGGATTTAGGTCGGTTACGACCGGGGGATGGCATACTCGTGTCAGTTGTTACCCAGCTAGGGGTAACCCGGCCTAGTGTTGGCAGAGATCCGATAAGGTTCTTGGGGCGTCTTTCCAAAGGCATACCTGTGTGGCAATGGGAAGTTTGTTGGTCTGACCATTTATTGGAAATCCAAACTCCAATACGCACCTTGTACGGTTTTAGTTGTAGAACCTGCCATTTATTTATGGTGGTCACCTCTGTTTAGATGGTAGTTATAGTAGGCATAGTGCGAAATGCCTATGTTGGCTAAGATTTATATTTTACTTTCGAAATGTTTTCCCACATTTTGCACTTATAGTAATAATATCAAATAAATTTGCGTATCAAGCATGTTTGACTATCATAAGGAGAAATCTCCTCCGCTTCTCCGTTGGCATAGTGTGTGTGTGGGAGGCCTTATGGTAGTCTCATTTTCTAAATAGCATTTCGGATCTACCTTAAAATATTTCTTTGTTTGTTTTTTTAAAGATATAACTGTTTTAAGTTCTCACACCTGTCCCATGACTGACTTGGAGTTTATTGTTTCCTTCCTAAACTCTGGGTGCCCACCAGTTTCCACACGGGCAGTCTAGAGTCAGGTAATCAGGTTATTCTGGAATTCAGGAGATGCTGTGGAGCTCAAGAGGCGAGCTGGATGGCATGGCGTATCAACTAGTATATAGTATTTCTTTTCCGATATGTGTTGTTGTAAACTCTGATAATGTAATGAAATGTGATGTAATGTAATAACTGATATAGTTCTTTCTTTTAAAGATATTCATTAATCTATTATATATTGTTCCACTGCGATTGTGAGGTTCTGATATTGTTTCTGTTGCTTTTTCTTTCTTCTTCTATCTTCTACCTCTTCTTTAACCCTAACAGTATGGTTTTCCGGCCTTCGATTGCTCGGCAGTTGATACAGTGGACGTATTAATGTCGACTTTCGAAAGTCGAAAATCCGTTCGTGACATTCAACTTCCCCTTCACCATAACCAGTTCACCATCCAACAGTAGTTCACATCTTCACAACACTACTACTCAACCTCTTCAAGATACCCAGTTCACCATACTTCCACTTCCATAGACCCGCTTTCACCTTTCATTCGATTACATTCCCTTCTACTTGCATCCCCCTTCTTTTTGCCTACGGCTGCTTTCATTTCTGCATTCACAACTGTGCACCACCCTACTGCCTCCCATACAAAATAGTACACTGCACATAACTCCAATCCAAATCACTACATCAACATCCACCTACAACAAGCTTGTTAAAAACCATCCTCGCCATCATCATCAGTCCATCCACCTTTACAAACTTATAACATCCTCCAACCTCTGCAGCTCCACAAACCCGCAGCTTCTACTGCTTCTACATACCAGTTCAACTTCTCCACCGAACGACAGCACTTCAAATCAACACCATCATTTACTTCACTGAACAACAATTGCCTTCCCCTTCATCACTTCACCATACATAACTGTACATCTTATTCCACTGTCATCTTGCATTCTACATCTATTACCTTTCTACCATCTCACGACCACCAATACATCATACAGCATGCCACATTACTTCTCATCTCCACTGTCTCTGCCACCATGGAAACTCAACCACATCAACTGCAGTACCCCACCCATTGCCTTGCTTTGCTTTCAACATTTCAACATCACACTGCACATAAATTCACTGGCCATGACAACCACATGTGTAACGACCCGAAAATTTCGATCCAGAAATTTTCAGATAGTTAGTGAAAAGAACAAAAATAAAAAAAAGAAGAAACAGAAAACTCAAACTCGGAATCTCACATTCGCAGCGGATAAAATATAATATCACATAAATAATAGTTTTACAAAGAAAAACTTATCAGTATATTCACATTTATATGTATATCAGAGTTACAATCAATACACAACAGTGGATAGTCTAAGACAACATATTCTAGTTATAACATAGCATATCACAGCGGAAAACACCATACGATCCTGCCCTCCAGCTCGCCTCCTGAGCTCCAGAACGTCCTTACGTGAAAATCTGTAATACTCGGTCTGACCCGGGCAGTACATCAAAGTAACACCGGGGTCAGGCTGGAAACCTGCGTGAGTAAACCCAACTAACAAGGAATACAAAAGCATACATCTTAATTATATAAACCCGGGGAAACTTATCAATTTACAACTTAACAAGCTGTTATAAACATTACTTATTTCACATATCAATTTCTAAGTACCAAACTTAGATTAAATGGTCCAATTTACTTAAATCATTACATATCAGCATGTTGATTCCACATATCAATCTATAAAGAATCGAAGTGGTTTCGGGTATTATCTAATACCCGACTCCGGTCTCTTCAAATCCAATTTCCATCTTAAGACAAAGCTGTTTAAGTTTTAAACATTTCCATGTATACCCATAGTAACAGATCCACAAAGCAATTCTATTTTCTGATAGATAATCCTTATCTAATACCCTAACATCACAATCACCTGCCAAGTATAACGACAATCCAAACATCCAGTAACATTCAGCCATTCATAAGCAAAGACTTTAATCACACAATCTTTAATTAATTTAATAATAAATTAAATTAATTTCTTCCATTACTATAAATCCTGCGTGTTTAATCCTTAATTAATTACAGCAAATTAATTAATTATCCTCCAATTACCCATCTAAATTAATCACCATTGATTAATCATTCTTTCACTTTGTTAAGTAATTAACTTTCAATTAAATACACAAATTAATTATCCTCAAACAATTTCATTCATTAATCAATCCTGTTCAAATCACATTAATTAACTTCCCTTAACTACTTATAATCATTAAATCAACTCCTAGATTTAATTACATTTATAGCTCCGTTAATTACATTGAGTGATTATCTCTTAATTACTTTCCCATAATTAATCATCCTTTAATTACTTTTCAATAAGTAATTTCCTTTTAATTTATTATATCCAGTAATTACTCATTCATTGCTCCATTAAGTAATTTCACCTCATTAATTACATTAAGTAATTATACTCAATCCATCATTAAGTAAACCTCTTTAACTAATTAAACTTAATTAATCGATTCAAATTAATCACATTAACTTAATTAATTACACAAGTAATTAATTACTATATTAAGTAATTACCATTATCCTTAATCATTTACAGCAATAAACCTTTAATTAATTACTGTCATTAATTACTTTAATTAATTACATTAATTAATGATCCTTATCTAATCACTTTCATTAACCATACTTAATCAATCATAACAGTAATTAATCCTACTGTGGTTACTTATCTTAATTAATTAATTCCTTAATTAAATAAATAAATTTCACCAAGTAATTTATTCATTAGTTACTTCTGCTAATAAATTAACCATTATCAATTTCCTAATCACATAAATTAAAACATTTATCCTTTAATTAATACTTAATTAAAAAAAATTAAGTTTTAAAATTGTCTTAAAGTTTAACTTAACAACATAAGTTAAACAATCCTTTTCTTACTTAATTAAAGGTCAAAGAAACATTTAACAGGAAGGAATTATTAAGGAAATTTTTAAACAATCATCATTTCATCATTCTTTCTTTCAAAGCATCGTTTTTCTTTAAAACTCTTTTTATTACCATGCTTTAAAAACTTGCTTAAACTTCGGCTTCGGGTCATAACCGAAAATCACTCGAAACCTGCCTGGGTTTTATTCCTCTTCTTCTTTTCTCTTTTTTTTTCTCCAGCAAGTTTGTGCTAAACTTAAGTAAAAAAAAAACAAAGCAGCAGGTAAATACTCACGAACTCGACCTCAACCCGAAGCAACCATCCTAAAAACTCGTGCACGACTCGAGACTCAAAGCATCAACGTCTCTGACACCGGAACTATGCCGTACACGTGAACGACAACACGTGAGTCCCTGGTGAACTTCCAACAACTCAGGCAAGTCGCAATCCACCTCTAAACTCGGATCAAAAATTCGAAATGCCAACAAAGTTCGAATTCGAAGATTTTGCCTACAGCTCGAAAAGCTGTATCTAACTTCTTCGATAAAACGTCACGTCGATGCCGCTCCAACCACCTGCAGCACCCATACCTTCGCCCACACGGCGCCAACACGATAAACCCCCAACCACCAAAATCTCGAGCAACTCGATTGCGCAACGAAGAAGAACACGCCCCATTTGCTGACCAGTATAAAAACTTGAAGAAAAACCTTAGAATAACCTCGTTCTCCTAATTCACGCATTAGAAAATTTTACCCACATTTTTCCTGAGATCGTGAATGGATAAACTTGCTTAAATTCAAGTTTCAACAATTAAAATTGAATCGATCACTTGGAATAGGAAGAAATGCAACTTTTGTCCATCTCTAAACTGCTCTTCGAATATGATACGTAAATTCTTCGTTCTTGTTTTAAAAATCATAAATTTCAATCAGAATTCAAGATATAAATTTGAATTAGCATTTTATAACAAATGAATTTATCAATAAATTACTTGATTGCCTGTAGAAACCATATTCCAGTAGCATACTTTTACACAACTGTTTAAAACAGCTTACAAATTCTTAGTTTAGTTTAACCACTATGTTTGATTGAACAATTAAAACTTAACTTATGTTTGCAGCAAATAAATTTGATTTTTTGAACAAAATGTTCCCCTGTATCAAGTAAACAGAGAACTGGCAACACAGGATCATACCCAAGATTAAAACATAAATAATACCATAATATCACAGAATCTTTTAAACTGTTAATTTAAACTTAAAGCCTAAGGAATTAAGTTTACTCACAGGTTTGAATTTGTTACTCACTTGTTTGATGATGAACAGGGAGCTTGAAAGAAGAAAAAAAACTTTGATCTGGGTTTCATTATATTCTGACATTTACATATTATTACCTCGGCATGCTTAGTTAAAGGAATTCGATATTAAATGTTTATTGGGTCTGTTATGACCAGAAAAAACATGCGCGAGAGTACCTTCAACAAAAATCAAACCTATACTCAGGAAAATCCATGTAAACAAATATATCAAGTCACTTATTGACTATCAATTGCAGACAGTAATAAACCAGAAACTTGGCTTTAGGAAGGTAGATTTACTCACTTGTTTTTTAGGACAACAAGGAAGCAGATTTGATTGTATTTTTGTAAAAATCTGGAAGCTGCTTTAAATCCTTAGTACTGAGCAGAAATTGACTCAAGATGATCTTGTTTTTGCTTTAGGCTTGAAATCGTTTTGAATTTCATCTTCCTTACAGGTTTGTTTCTCCTCCTCTATTTTTTTTTATTTCCCATGTTTCTTTGAAAGTGGACAGAAGAAAGTGGAAACCTGTTTCTTTTTCATCTTATGTTATTTAAATTAAAGAAAATATAAGTTTAGCTACTTGTTGATTCAAATGATACTTTAATGACAAATGTCTAATTCATAAATCCCCAAGTTAACAAGTGTGGAGTCTTATCTATATATATTAATTTCTATGTTTTGACACTAATATATTATGTTTAGAGTTTAAAATATACCTATATACAACTTTCATACATATATTACTCAAAATCATACATACTTACAAACTTTACTTTATTCTTTTAGCTTAGAAAGATTTTTTTTTAGATGTTAATAAAAAGCCCCTTTTTTATTTATGTACTAATTATTAAGTTCTTTTCTTTTTTTTTCTTTTTCTTTTTTTGTTTTATAAAAACTAAAGAAAATAATTTACACATGTGACACTTGTCACTAAATATGGTTACCCTCTTAACACATGTTATTAGAAGCCTTATAAAACTACACATGTTCTTTAGGTAATTTAGTATTTATATTTAAAGGTTAATGAAAGTTTTAACAAAATTAATTAGTTTTTAATACATACATACATATATATATATATATATATAGATAAATTTATAAAGAATAAAACCAAGTATTATTATAAATAAAAACAAAACATATATCTATAATTTGAAAATAACATTTTTGATAATTTAAATAAAACTTATAAAAGAGATTGTGAATTACTTATTATTGAAATGAATCATTGTTTCATTATTTAGTTTTATTTTTTTAAACTTTTACATCTTACTTACCAATCATATTTATTTATCAATATTTAAGAAGAGATAAAAACAAATCTTATTATTAATCTTATTTAGATTTAAAATTATGCTAAAATCAATTTAAATCATTTATCTTAACAAATTTTAAAACTATTTATTAAAGTAAGATTATTAAATTTATTGCCAAAATTTTCGGGATATCACATTCCTTCCCCCTTAGAATCTTTTCCTCCTCGAAAAGAATCGAAAGCATAATTTATTAAATATTTTAAAACCAGTTAAAATATTCTTGGATAATTTTAAAACACTTGTTTTGTTTAAAAAAAACCTATATAATATTTCCAAAATAGTTTTATAAAAATACTTTTATAATTCGACGTTTCAACCAGTCCATCCTTGTTCCCATAGAAATTCGGTCATACGTTGATCAGGCGTAAGACTGAAAATCTACAAGTACTTAGCAGACTCGTTTTCAACACCAGTGAAAATACTTTAAAAATAGTTTTACTGAAAATATTGAAAACAGTTTTTGAAAATTGAGGATATATCTTTGGTGAGAATGCTTTGGAAATCATCACCCCCATCCATGGTCGCAGTTAACCCGATGGTTACGTTGCCGTCCCGACAAAATCCACAGATAACTGTAGGCCTCCCGCCCCTCGATTACACCATGGAACCCGCTACAGATCGCAGCTATACCCGGCTTTGTGTTGCTATCACAGCAAAACCCATATAACTGTAGGCATCAGCGCCCTCGAATTTCGCTGCCAAAAGAATGAAACTTCTCCACTCCACTTGACCATAGATCGCAGTCTACCGATGTTGCGTTGCCTTCCCGGCAAAATCAAGTGTAGACCGCTGACACTCATCCTCCACACGATTTTTTCTATGGTCCCTACAGTAGATCGCAGCGACATCGAGCTACACTGTCGTCACAGCATAACCCAAATGCACCTGTAGGCATCAGCGCCATGGACTTTCGCTACCCAACAATCCTTAGGAACTAGTTTAGTCCGGACTCCTCACAGGATCAACTTTAGAACCCCCCCTTGGGGCTCAAGGCAGCACCACCCGGTGGTACTCCTGAGAAGTCCATTCCAAGGGAGCGCCTTTTTCCCCAGAGCATCATCAAAACATTTTATACTATACATACATAGTATCTTTAAATCATACACCTAGTATGATCTCATTCAAAGCTCCTTTATACAAAATCGATTATCCCAAAATCGATAATTCTCAACTAGGCTTTCCAAATATAATTTTGATTTTACACAAAAATCAAAAGCCATTCCAAATCCATAGGTTCTTAAAACCTTTTCCAAAATCCTCATATGATCCTTTATATATATATATATTCAGATATATAAAATCTTTTAAAACTTTGGATCATTCCAAATTTGTATAAACTCGTTTTTATACTTCAAACATTTTCAAAAACCATTTCCTCCGGCAAAAGATTCATCAAGGGGAGTTTTATCTTATATAACAAAGATATTTAACTTTGTTTACTCAAAATCAATATTCAAATTTGATTACTCCTTTCAATATCATTTTCATTCAAATCCGTACGATGTACACATATCATCCGTACGCTATACCAATCTGATCGCTCACTCGATCACACAATTTCACTTCCGAACTAGTTTCGTCCACTCGACTTTCTAGTGCGGACTCAGATCTGGTTTCTTGATCAGAAACCATCATTCTCCTTGCATAGTCATAACTATGATAGAGAACATCCAGAACCAATCAACAATCCATATCCAGGTTCGCCGTCGAAAATCAAGTGAAAAATCCCACTCGGATCGATATAACTATTTGGAAATACTGTGCTCGAATCTGGATTAGATCACTATGCAAATAGAATAACATACGTACACCCTACGTATTTATCTTTATTGGTTATTAGCCAAATCAATTCCATTTTTATTCACATTCACTTTGATTTTCATTCACTTACTCACAATTGCTTCAATCTATTTGGATTATCACCTCTATTCTTATCTCAATTGGGTATCCATCCAATAGCAGTTTAAACTCTGTCCAGATTATTTAGAAAATAGCTTAAAAATTTAAAATAGATAAGTAGTTGGAAAATAATTACTAGTTTGTAAAATAATTGGAAAATAGTTAAATAGTCATAGAAATTTTAAATAATTGCAAAGTAGCTATAAAATAGTAATTAGTAGTTGAAAATAGTAATTAGTTTATAAAATAGTTAGAAAATTGTTAAACAGTTTCAAAAATAATTGTAAAACAAGTATAAGAAAATTTGGCTTTTTAAAGGAAAAGTTGTATATATAATAAATAGCTTGGAAAAATAGGTTTATATTAAAACAATTTATATTAAAAATAGTCCAGAGTCAAAACTGTTAAATTCCCAATCTCCATTCTCACCAATTCAATTTAAATTTCCACTTTCACTTAAATTGACCCAATTCCAATTTTAAATAACTTCAATTTCCATTGAAATTGATTCAATCCAAATTCAAGTTGAATTAACCTCAGTTCTTTCCAAATTTAATTTTATTCAACCTTGATCTCAAATTCAAATAAATTTCAATTCATTTCAACTCCAGTTTGAATTAATCCCAATTTCAAACTCTATTTCCAAATCAAGTTGAATTATTCTTAACTTCCTCCTAAATTCAATTCAAATTCCATTTGAATTTAAAACTATTCAACTTTAATTACAATTCCAAATTATTCAAATTAATTTGAACTCACTTCAAATTGAACCCAGTTCGATTTCAAATCATTCAAATTAATCCAATTCAAATTTTCATTTGAATCTTATACTCATACATCTTCAATCACAATTTCAATCAATTCAAATCAAATTAAATTTGAACTAAATTTCAAATTTTAAACCATCTCGAATTATATAAATTCGAGTTAATACTTCAAATGTTGATTTAATTCTTTTAAATCAATTTACCTTTTTATTCCAACAATGGATTACCATACTCCAATTCTTATTCATTTAAACAAATCTAATTCACAACTTAAATATTTTTAACAACAATAGGATGATATCATTCAATTCATCTTAAAACATCCATCAATTTACAATTTCCAGATCTCAAACCCATTTTGAGATCTCACAAACTCCTATTTATAAGTTCAAAACTTATCACTTGGATATCACATCTTATTCCAAATTCAAAACTCAATATTTAGAGTTTATTTCTAACCAATTTTGATATTATGTATATCCACACACATACATATTAATTTCTTTTACATACTAAGTTATATTTTAAAATTTTAAACCACCTTTGGTTTTAATTCAAAACAAATTTCTTTTTAAAATTTTCAAACAACTCTTGTTTGAAATAGGACCATTTCATTCAAATGCATTAAATAACATTATATATTATTTCTTTAAATTAATTACATCGTTAATTAATCACATTCGGTAATTAACTTATTTCTTAATTTAATTCTTACTATTACTTTTAATTTAATTAATATTACAACCAATTTCCTTAATATAATAGATAATCTATTTCTTATATAAGATTCACTTCCTTTTGAAATCATTTAAAAAAAACTTTATATAAGAAATAACAAGTACGCTCTCTCATATTTATACACTCAACTCATTCTAGGGTACCGCTTACCCTATCCTTAATGAGTAATCCCAACAGAGCCAAGGTTCTCGCTTAACCTTCTGCTCTGATACCAAATGTAACGACCCGAAAATTTCGATCCAGAAATTTTCAGATAGTTAGTGAAAAGAAGAAAAAGAAAAAAAAGAAGAAACAGAAAACTCAAACTCAGAATCTCACATTCGTAGCGGACAAAATATAGTATCACATAAATAATAGTTTTACAAAGAAAAACTTATCAGTATATTCACATTTATATATATCAGAGTTACAATCAATACACAACAGTGGACAACCTATGACAACATATTCTAGTTATAACATAGCATATCACAGCTGAAAACACCATACGATCCTGCCCTCCAGCTCGCCTCCTGAGCTCTAAAACGTCCTTACCTGAAAATCTGTAATACTCGGTCTGACCCGAGCATTACATCAAAGTAACACCCGGGTCAGGCTGGAAACCAGCGTGAGTAAACCCAACTAACAAGGAATACAAAAGCATACATCTTAATTATATAAACCCGGGGAAACTTATCAATTTACAACTTAACAAGCTGTTATAAACATTACTTATTTCATATATCAATTTCTAAGTACCAAACTTAGATTAAATGGTCCAATTTACTTAAATCATTACATATCAGCATGTTGATTCCACATATCAATCTATAAAGAATCGAAGTGGTTTCGGGTATTATCTAATACCCGACTCTGGTCTCTTCGAATCCAATTGCCATCTTAAGACAAAGCTGTTTAAGTTTTAAACATTTCCATGTATACCCATATTAACAGATCCACAAAGCAATTCTATTTTCTGATAGATAATCCTTATCTAATACCCTAACATCACAACCACCTGCCAAATATAATGACAATCCAAACATCCAGTAACATTCAGCCATTCATAAGCAAAGACTTTAATCACACAATCTTTAATTAATTTAATAATAAATTAAATTAATTTCTTCCATTACTATAAATCCTGCGTGTTTAATCCTTAATTAATTACAGCAAATTAATTAATTATCCTCCAATTACCCATCTTAATTAATCACCATTGATTAATCATTCTTTCACTTTGTTAAGTAATTAACTTTCAATTAAATACACAAATTAATTATCCTCAAACAATTTCATTCATTAATCAATCCTGTTCAAATCACATTAATTAACTTCCCTTAACTACTTATAATCATTAAATCAACTCCTAGATTTAATTACATTTATAGCTCCGTTAATTACATTGAGTGATTATCTCTTAATTACTTCCCATAAATAATCATCCTTCAATTACTTCTCAATAAGTAATTTCCTTTTAATTAATTATATCCATTAATTACTCATTCATTGCTCCATTAAGTAATTTCACCTCATTAATTACATTAAGTAATTATACTCAATCCATCATTAAGTAAACCTCTTTAACTAATTAAACTTAATTAATCGATTCAAATTAATCAAATTAACTTAATTAATTACACAAGTAATTAATTACTATATTAAGTAATTACCATTATCCTTAATCATTTACAGCAATAAATCTTTAATTAATTACTTTCATTAATTACTTTAATTAATTACATTAATTAATGATCCTTATCTAATCACTTTCATTAACCATACTTAATCAATCGTAACAGTAATTAATCCTACTGTGGTTACTTATCTTAATTAATTAATTCCTTAATTAAATAAATAAATTTCACCAAGTAATTTAATCATTATTTACTTCTGCTAATAAATTAACCATTATCAATTTCCTAATCACATAAATTAAAACATTTATCCTTTAATTAATACTTAATTAAAAAAAATTAAGTTTTAAAATTGTCTTAAAGTTTAACTTAACAACATAAGTTAAACAATCATTTTCTTACTTAATTAAAGGTCAAAGAAACATTTAACAGGAAGGAATTATTAAGGAAAGTTTTAAAACAATCATCATTTCATCATTCTTTCTTTCAAAGCATCGTTTTTCTTTAAAACTCTTTTTATTACCATGCTTTGAAAAAACTTGCTTAAACTTCGGCTTCGGGTCATAACCGAAAATCACTCGAGACCTGCCTGGGTTTTATTCCTCTTCTTCTTTTCTCTTTTTTTTTCTCCAGCAAGTTTGTGCTAAACTTAAGTAAAAAAAAACAAAGCAGCAGGTAAATACTCACGAACTCGACCTCAACCCGAAGCAACCATCCTAAAAACTCGTGCACGACTCGAGACTCAAAGCATCAACGTCTCTGACACCGGAACTATGCCGTACACGTGAACGACAACACGTGAGTCCCTGGTGAACTTCCAACAACTCAGGCAAGTCGCAATCCACCTCTAAACTCGGATCAAAAATTCGAAATGCCAACAAAGTTCGAATTCGAAGATTTTGCCTACAGCTCGAAAAGCTGTATCTAACTTCTTCGATAAAACGTCACGCCGATGCCGCTCCAACCACCTGCAGCACCCATACCTTCGCCCACACGGCGCCAACACGATAAACCCCCAACCACCAAAATCTCGAGCAACTCGATTGCGCAACGAAGAAGAACACGCCCCATTTGCTGACCAGTATAAAAACTTGAAGAAAAACCTTAGAATAACCTCGTTCTCCTAATTCACGCATTAGAAAATTTTACCCACATTTTTCCCGAGATCGTGAATGGATAAACTTGCTTAAATTCAAGTTTCAACAATTAAAATTGAATCGATCACTTGGAATAGGAAGAAATGAAACTTTTGTCCATCTCTAAACTGCTCTTCGAATATGATACGTAAATTCTTCGTTCTTGTTTTAAAAATCATAAATTTCAATCAGAATTCAAGATATAAATTTGAATTAGCATTTTATAACAAATGAATTTATCAATAAATTACTTGATTGCCTGTAGAAACCATATTCCAGTAGCATACTTTTACACAACTGTTTAAAACAGCTTACAAATTCTTAGTTTAGTTTAACCACTATGTTTGATTGAACAATTAAAACTTAACTTATGTTTGCAGCAAATAAATTTGATTTTTTGAACAAAATGTTCCCCTGTATCAAGTAAACAGAGAACTGGCAACACAGGATCATACCCAAGATTAAAACATAAATAATACCATAATATCACAGAATCTTTTAAACTGTTAATTTAAACTTAAAGCCTAAGGAATTAAGTTTACTTACAGGTTTGAATTTGTTACTCACTTGTTTGATGATGAACAGGGAGCTTGAAAGAAAGAAAAAACTTTGATCTGGGTTTCATTATAGTCTGACATTTACATATTATAACCTCGGCATGCTTAGTTAAAGGAATTCGATATTAAATGTTTATTGGGTCTGTTATGACCAGACAAAACATGTGCAAGAGTACCTTCAACAAAAATCAAACCTATACTCAGGCAAATCCATGTAAACAAATATATCAAGTCACTTATTGACTATCAATTGCAGACAGTAATAAACCAGAAACTTGGCTTTAGGAAGGTAGATTTACTCACTGTTTTTGAGGACAACAAGGAAGCAGATTTGATTGTATTTTTGTAAAAATCTGGAAGCTGCTTTAAATCCTTAGTACTTGAGCAGAAATTGACTCAAGATGATCTTGTTTTTGCTTTAGGCTTGAAATCGTTTTGAATTTCATCTTCCTTACAGGTTTGTTTCTCCTCCTCTATTTTTTTTCTTTTTTTTTTATTTCCCATGTTTCTTTGAAAGTGGACAGAAGAAAGTGGAAACCTGTTTCTTTTTCAGCTTATGTTATTTAAATTAAAGAAAATATAAGTTTAGCTACTTGTTGATTCAAATGATACTTTAATGACAAATGTCTAATTCATAAATCCCCAAGTTAACAAGTGTGGAGTCTTATCTATATATATTAATTTCTATGTTTTGACATTAATATATTATGTTTAGAGTTTAAAATATACCTATATACAACTTTCATACATATATTACTCAAAATCATACATACTTACAAACTTTACTTTATTCTTTTAGCTTAGAAAGATTTTTTTTTAGATGTTAATAAAAAGCCCCTTTTTTATTTATGTACTAATTATTAAGTTCTTTTATTTTTTTTTTCTTTTTCTTTTTTTGTTTTATAAAAACTAAAGAAAATAATTTACACATGTGACACTTGTCACTAAATATGGTTACCCTCTTAATACATGTTATTAGAAGCCTTATAAAACTACACATGTTCTTTAGGTAATTTAGTATTTATATTTAAAGGTTAATGAAAGTTTTAACAAAATTAATTAGTTTTTAAAACTTATATATATATATATAAATTTATAAAGAATAAAACCAAGTATTATTATAAATAAAAACAAAACATATATCTATAATTTGAAAATAACATTTTTGATAATTTAAATAAAACTTATAAAAGAGATTGTGAATTACTTGTTATTTAAATGAATCATTGTTTCATTGATTAGTTTTATTTTTTTAAACTTTTACATCTAACTTACCAATCATATTTATTTATCAATATTTAAAAAGAGATAAAATCAAATCTTATTATTAATATTATTTAGATTTAAAATTATGCTAAAATCAATTTAAATCATTTATCTTAACAAATTTTAAAACTATTTATTAAAGTAAGATTATTAAATTTATTGCCAAAATTTTCGGGATATCACAACATGCTACATGGTTCTCTGACATCCTTCTTCCACTATCCTACCACGGCTCCATAAAGCACGTTTAATCTCCTATCACCAGCAATTCACATCCAGACCCAATCACAACTCCAACTCATTGCACGACTTGAAATCGCAACCTCACCATCAATCGAGAACACATCGCCGCGGCCCAAACTGCAACATTTAATCACTGCGACCACCTTAGCAATCTTCGACATCACCTTCATCACGCAAGTGACCCAAATTCAATAGCAATCACGACCTCGAAACCCTTATGTTCAGCTGAAAGTACCTAATCGCCAAGAATACGCGCCAATAGCAGTCGAATCCTCAACCACGAACCAACTACCAATGGCCTGAAAACCTAGATCGCGACTCTAAGACATCGACATTGACCACTGCTTCGTCCTCCCTGAAACCCGTGACCTATACCCAATTCAATGCTCGTTTAATCCTTTCAGTTTTGATTACGATTTAGATTCTAGAGATTTTATTTTTTGAATTGTGAATTAATGATTTTGAATTTTCATGGATTTTGGATTGTGATTTAGAGTCTGGTGGTTATTAGTTAGATAATGTGTTGGTAAAAATTATTTGAAGAAGTGGGCCGGGTTTTGTTGGTGATTTTCAAATGGGTGTTGTTGGTAATTTTCAAGTGTGAATTTCAATTTTTAATGAGCCAGGCTTTTAGTTGTGATTTCAAAACAAAAAATAAAAAAAAGCAAAAAATATATATATTGTATATACACCTTGTTTTATTTCCAGGTTGCAGAAAAGAAGCAGATAGGGAAGAACAAGTCGCTAGCCTTAATTAGCTTGCCAAAAAATTAATTGATTGCTTTGCTCAGCTTGCCAAAAAAATAACTGTTTTCTTATTTATAATTTTCTTTTTATTTTTTATTCCTTGCATTGTATATATCTATTGTTTTTGTTTTTCTCGCATTGTTGTTTTTTTGCATTTGAAAAAAAATCCATTCGTAGTTGCATTGTTAATACACATTTAATTTCTGCTTTGCATTTCATCTTAGAATTTGTTAATAATAACAGTTAGACATCGATAACACTTAATTGTATATTGACAATTTTTCTTCTATGAACAATTTAATTTCTTGGTGTCTAGGATACGACAGAGTAATAACCATTTATAAATATTACGGTGATTCGTAAATATTATAGTGATTGTTCCTCTGAAGGTACTTAAACCTTTGACTGCATTGCTACGGTGATTTGTGGTGCACCGATAAATCCTGTCCGTTACCTGGCTGAGAACTATCTTGTTTATCTAAGACAATGTGCGATTATATAATTTTGGGTTAACTTAGGATAAACCATTTGTAATTAACCACTACATTCATTTAGTTGCATTAGTTCATTGATATTTAAAAAAAAAACAAAAAAATTCAAAATCCAAAATTAAAAATTAAAAAAATTGTAAATATTTCTTAGTTTAGTTTCTTTCCTTTTGCTTTGAAAATTTTCAAATAAAAATTTCAAAAATCCAAAAAAAAATATAAAATCTTCTCAAAAAACAAAAAAAATTGAAAATCCAAAAAAAACAAAAAAAATCAATTTTCCATTTTGAATAAATTCTATTTGTAAATATTTTTCCTTATAAAAAAAACAATTCTTGAAAATGTCTGAGCTTCCCCGCTTACGTGAATTTTACAATAGTTGTGAAAATCAATATAATCCATACGATTTAATTCCAAATTGGTATGGATATTTTAATACCAACTATTGTTTAAATGATTCAAATTTCGAACCACAAAGTTTTCAAAACGATGGCCAACCCTCGAATCTCGAAAATAGCATTTCATCTCTACTTGAAATCTCGACACAACAAAATCAAATGATAAATGATTTGTGTAATTCATATTTGTATAAGAACTCGAGTCAAGGATTAAAAAATTTGAATTCAATTCAAAATTCAAACGACTTCGATGGTAACCAATGCCAATTTAATTTCGAGCTTCAAAATGAATTTCAAAATCAAGACGAAAATGTGAACCAATTTTCAAATAATTTTGGCAATGGGAATAGTTTCAATAACGATACGATTGAAAACTTTGGTTATCAACAAATTCAAAATGAAAATTTTCATATTAATAATCATGAATTTGATTTTGTTGACCAAATGGAAAAAGATAACAGGGATCTATTACTTGAAAAATATAAAACTTTTCATGAAAATCATAATCAAATCCCAACTAGCGAAGAATCAAGTAATAATCTAACATTTATCAAAATTGACAATTCTTGTACTCAAAAAGTCCAAATCGAAAATTTTCAAGTTAATAATTACAAATTTAACCTTTTTGATCAAATGAATGAAATTTACGATGATCACACGAATTTGTTGACTAATGCATTGGAAAATTTTCGTGAAAATCAAATCAAATTCCAACATGTGATGAGTCAAATAATAATCCATCTTTTACCCAAATAGACGATTTTCAAATAAGAACTTTTGAAATTGAAAATAACAATCTTAATGAAGTTGTTGAAAACACGGTAATTTAGTTGGATTACAATTCTTTTGAGGGTGTGGAAGCAAATTTAAAATTCGATCTTCCTTTTTCCGATTTTGAAAATTTGAATACAACAACTTTGGATTTTGAATATTATGTGCATATCGATAACCCAATAAAGGAAGATGAATTTAACGAACACGAATTTTTTGGACTTTTGGACGACGAATTGTTAAATTCCAACGGGGAAGATGAAAATCACCATTTTGATTTTGAAATCAATAACTCTGAAAATGTTTTCAATGCTAAGCTTGAATCTCAAATTGGTGAAAATAAACTTGAACTTCAATCAATTCTTTTATCGACCTCAAAAATCATCGAAAACAAAACAACTCGTACAATTTTCAATATTCGTTTTTCCAAATCAACTTTCATCTTTGAAATCTTTTACGGTTGGTTTTTTGCGCTTGAGCTCTGTCTTACATTCTTGACGAGACAAATGAATTGGTCTTTGGAAGACCGTTTCATTTACTTTTTGACGATATACTTTCCGATCTCGTGTAAATACATTTCATTTTCATGTAAATAATAATAAACGTTCCTTTCACTTGGGTTGACAGTGGGGACACAGTCAAAATCAAGTGTGGGGGGAGATTCATCTTCATTTTTGTTTTTTCATGATTTATTTTTACTTTTTCTTTGAAAAAGAAAATTTCAAAAAAAAAACAACAAAAAAAACAATTTTATTTAAGCATTTTTGATTTATTTTTAAAGAAACACTATAGGATAAATATATGGTTTTGGCTTATTAAATTGAAAATTTTGAAAGTTTATTTATCTTAACAACAATAAAAATGAAATTTGATTACAAATAACAATGGTTTAACTAGTATATAGGAAGATTCATACGTGTTAATTATGAAATACATCCTAATTGAAAAGCTTTGTTTTTAAAAGTGATTGAATTAAAGTGAAGATATAACATTTTTTGTCTTCTAAGTTAAATGGTGCTAAGATGATTTTGCAAAACTCTCTCTCTCTTAAAAAATAAAATAAAAAATAAATAAAAAATCCAAAGCATTCACTCTCATTTAAAAGTCCTCACGGTTATGCATGGTGAATTACTTGAAATCTTTGATTATGTGCTTTCATACTCATTTGAAAGTCCTCACGGTTATGATGTATGGAACACATGTAAAAAATACAGACTTAATAAAAACTGCCTACGGTCGATAGTGTATGCATGAAAGTGTGTGCACTCGCCATGCTCTGTACTCCCCTCACATAAGCCCAAAAGGCAGTGCGTGGGTGGTATATCTGGCCTCAGTTTACCTGAGCTAGGTGTGTAATTTTTCTTGCAAATATTGAGATAGCAAACAATTGAAATCCTAGCACTATTTTTACTTGTTTGATTTGATTTGTTATTGAAAAGAAATGAAAATACCACTTCGATAAACTTTGATAATCAACTAAGGAACCATTTTATAATTACACTTTGTTATCAACCGAAACAAAAAGTTAAACTATAGTCTATTTGTTATGATAACTTGATTTTTGTTGGAAATTTTGACGAGTAAATGACATAAATTTTCAAGATAATAACCAAAAACTATATTTAACTTATTCGTGTCAATTTAAAAATAAATCATTCATCTGTGAATATTTTCAAAAACTTGCATTCATCTCTTTGTAAATAAATCTTGTATTTTGTAAATATTTTCGTCCTGCATTTGGATTTTGTGGGTAATATCCGCTGAAAACCCTCATGTGACAACACTTGTCCTATTGGGGAGACCCAGAGGTTTAACGGCTTGTTGCATATGCTCAATGCAGTCGTGCTCCCTACGAAAATGGTTTTATCTTAGTTTTAGTGTATTCAAGAAAGAATAAAAAGATAAGTGTGGGGTTATTTGATGTGCACGTAAATGTGCATATTTTTACCACCATATATAATCTATTTAAATTAAATAAATGATCATATTGGGTTTTTAACATGTTTTAACCAAAATCCATATTAATTCTAAATTTTCACATATCCATTTTTATATAGGGGCAAAATGGTCATTTTTGGGCATATATTTCTTTGAGAAAAATTAATTGAAAATTTATATATATTTGTGTAGGAATTTAATCTCAGATATGAGTGGTTTCATGAAGACACATGCATGCACAACATGAATATAAAGGAATGAAGATGGAAATAATTCAAAGTGAAGATCATGGAGGACCCCACCTACCCATCACCTTAATGTAGAAATTAGAGGCTAATGCACATGCTTGTGGAATTAATGGCTTCATATACACTTAAATGGGGATTATGACATGCTAATGATTACTTGGTGGTCACACTAGCTCAAGGGAATTTTGGACATTCCCTAAAAATATGAATTAGGGTTTCATATATGTATAAATACCCATATGTTTTATGTAATCTCTCTCTCGTAGTCTCTCTTTAGATTAGTTTAGGCTCAAAATAAAAGACAAGTTCTCTTTTCCATGGCTACTTAACCATTTTTACTTCATGTATTTTTCCTTTTTTCTATGCAATGTTAATTAGTGCTCTCTTTCTTTTACACGCTTCTTTTGTTTATTTACTTTCATGTTAGTAGTGTAGATTTATTTTTCGTGCAAATAGAATAGTTTTTCCTTTCTTTTTGCTCTATTTTTTCTCTTGTTTGTTTAATGTTGCTTTCTACATTTGTTTATATGATAACAAATATGAGAGCTTAATCCCTTCAATTTAGGGGTAATGAAGTTCTCTACTATGTAGATTCAACATTTTGATATTATTTCTCTCTTTTTATGCTTAATGACAATGCTTGTAGTGTTTAACATGTTGTTTTTGTTTCGAATTTGATAGCCTACATTGTTGACACCAAATAGGCTATACTTAAACAATCATTAACACAAATGTCTCTTCATTAAAATATGATTATGGCATAAGAAAGTGATTTGAAACTAAAATTTGATGGTCTACATTTCTAATTAATAGATAATAGGACATAACTAAAATAGATTTCATTTTCAACTTTGTTTTCATTTTCATTAGAGTTAGTAAGTGGTTTAAAGGTTGTGTTATAGTTTGATGGCTTATGTTGAGCTAATTAATAGCACAAATGAGCCATACTATGATAAACACATCATTTAAATTCACTTATGACAAAAAAATGATCATAATTTTATAATTTGTTGAACTATATGATCAAGAGAGAGGAATTATCTCTAAATTGTCATTTAACTCTCATATTTTTATCACTTTCTTTTTGACATTTTTCTCATTTTCTAGCTAATCACACTCTTCAACTTTGATTTAATATGATTGAATAAAATTTTAAAATCAAATTCCCTGCGGATCAACCCGTACTCGCCACGTGCTTCAATAGTACGCCGTGCGCTTGCGGTTATTTTTATTTCTAAATTTTTTGACGGTTTTCTAAGTCGATAGAATTTTCGTCGATTAACACTGGGCCTTATCATATGGCCATGCTGAGTAGAAAGGTTAGTTTGAGTCCATGCATTTAAACTGACCTTTTTGGGTTGTATGTAGATCATTTGGGCATGCTTTGATTGGGTTAGATTGCCTTTAATTGGCTTGCTACCTACTTGCAAAAAATTTGAGCAACGGGTACATATGCCAAAGATCGTTGGATAAATCTAAGGTCATGATTGGTGCTCATTTAGGGCATCGTTGTTTGAGTGTAGCTTAGGGCAGTTTGAGCAGAACCATGAGTCAGACATCTAAGCAGTCCATATCCCTAATCATTTGATTGGGCATGAGTTTGAATATTGAGTAATTATCGCTGACCAATATTTGAGTTGTCACATAGGTTATCCAGGAGCACCCAAGTGTTTGATGGTTTCTTTGATTGCTTAAACTACTTTGATTGCTTGAATTGCTTTGATTGCCATATCTACCATGGTCCTCGTGTTTACCTTGATTAAAGTGTGATCGTGATGCTAATCTTATGATGTAGGTACTACTATGTTAGATACCTTGACACCTTATGTTGTGCTTAGTGTAGTACACCCATATGGTGATAGTATATTATATATCGTTTTATGTACTAACTTATTTGATGCAGGTACAGGGCATGTATGACTTCTCATTCTTAGTGTCCTCTTTTACTATTTTAGCTTCTATTGTACCTTGAGATCATTTATCGCTCAGCCTAGACTATTATCTGACTCGTGGTTTTATGCTTCGCTTCTTATTATGTTAGGTGCTCTTAAATGAGTAGACTAGATATTAGGCTAAAGATTAGCGCTTGGATCTGTTCGTAGGACGAGCACTAGGCTGGTGCTTTTATATACTTATATTTTAGAGCTTATCTATATTCTGATGTCTAGCACTGTTGAGGTTTCATCAATGTTATGCCATATTTATTAGAGATAATTTTAGACTCTATTTTGATGATGTATAACTCTGTTTATGTAGAATAACTACCGTAAACCTGTTACTTTGATATTTTTATGGTTAATTTTACTAACCATATCTATCTCATCCATTTTACATTTATGTGATCATTATACATTATCCTCTCTCTAGTGAGATATACGATAGGTCATGATTTGGGCTTTACTACTATACCTTTAACTGTCGCTCAACTTCAATCAGGTACTATTACAAAGCATTATATATGTATAGTAGGCACCGAAGGTGTAAGGGATCATCACGCTCATCTCCCTTAATATGTTGATAATACTAAAATTATTATTTCAAATTACGAAATAAAATAATTTTTACTACGTCATTTACAATACAAATAGAGTACTAAACACACTTATGGTTATTGAGCACCCTTAAGTCATAAAATATTTATAGTGATGTTTATATTGTCCCTAAATTGGTATGAATATTTTGTATCTTTGTTGAACACCCTCGAGTGTTACAAAGTTAGGCGATCATGAAATGATTGGTATGAGTATATAATATACTACACAATTTTTTGAGCTAACTCTGGATCATAAATATGATTAGTAGAAGACGTGTGTGTGTATGGCTAGGAATTATAGATAAGATATAATTATTATGGCTTTACTTATCATTTAGGGTGACTGCAATTTGTTGAGTACCCTCAAGGTTATAGTAATATAATAAATGGATACTAACATCATTTAAAGGAATTTGAGAAATTCAACATCACTTTTAGGGTATTTTAAGAGTTGCAAAATCTTGTGGGAGCATTATTAAATAAATATGATAAACCAATCTAGTATATATAAGAACATATGTGATGTTATTTAATTTACTCTTAATAACTTATGTAGATATAATGGCGAAAACAAAAATACTTCTAGAGAATGGAAAGAATTATAAAGACTAGTTAAGAAATGCAAAAAATGTGTTTACCTGTACAAGCTATGACATGTGGTCACTAATGAACCCATGGCCAAACATTAATGAGAATGTTATGCTTAAATAAAAATTATCCAACGAATCATGGTGATTAGACTATGAACTTTCTTAATTCTACATGTTTTTTACTATGAGCACCAAGCACCAAAGACAACATGAGAATACGGGAGGTCATCCCATATTTGAGCATCCATAAAAGTTTTACAATAATCAGCCTCATTCCATAGGTTATGAGAACTTATGGAAACTACATGTAAATATGGAAGGAAACTCATGTCCAAAGTAACCTATTCAATATGACCGAGTACAAAGAGAGATTGGATTAGTTAGGAACTATTCATGTTTAATAGTTCCAGATTGACTTAATACATGGATCACCGACTCCACAATTTGTTCCACTCATATTAAAGTTTAATATACCTTTTTTCGGTAAAACTATCATCGATCTCCCTAATATATTAGGGACAATCAAGAGTGCATTTATGAAAGAATCGAGTATTTTGCTCCCAGTTAGGCATACTTCTTCTTCGAATAGTTCAAACAAGAGAAAACCTAAGTTAAATGGTAGCAAAGGTAAAAATAAAGCTAAGGAATTTAAGCGTGAATATCACCATTGCTCTAAAAATGGATGCTGAAAAAGTAATAGTCCGTATTATTTATAGATGCTTTAATAAAAGAAGGAATCTAGTCCTGCTTCTAAAGGTGTTTTCCTTATAGAAAAACGGTTAGCTATAAGTGTGTCTCCTTAGGTTATAGATACTGGATTTAGAGCTTATATATGTAACTCGTTGTAGGGACATAAAAGAAAGAGGTCCATAGCAAGAAGGAGCATGGAATTTCTAATTGCAAATGGGTTACTGTAGCTAACATAGTAGTGTGATATTACCATGTACTTACTGGTGGACATGATTTTGTAATATCAATGCAGTTTTGTACCAAACGTTATTAGTGGAATAATCCCTATTTCTATTTTTAGCACGGTTGGCCACCTATATATTGGGCCATCCAGTATTTTATTGAATTTAAACAGGATGTCTACACAAGCGTAGAACAACTATGTAACAATTAACATAGGAATTTGGCAAAAAAGCCAAAACTACTAAAACACCACGTAGGGTGTAAACAACTTCAAGTTGCACATGGACGTCACAACACCATACATGGTGCATACAACATACAAACACTCATACTAACTCTCACAACGATTACAATAAGGTAAAATAAAAGTTCACCAAACTATGACCGAAAGGAGGCAAAAAGCATCACACTATGGCAGCACTACTAGAAATGCTAATACCACAAATCCAAAAGCATCAAAGTACAAAATGAAAAGCAAGGCCTAAGCCATATAATACCCATAATAAAACGAATTCCCACTACACATTAAGCTAGTGCTGATCTCAATTGCAACAACAAAGCACAAGTACCCAAACCAAATGCAAGGCAGGCACCAAAAAACAATGAAAAATAGATCCAATTTGAATAAGGTAGAGGAAAAAACCTACAGCCAAAGAAAAGATAAGGCGACGTAAGTAAAAGATAGGCCAGACCACCAAAAAGGCTCACTAGAGCACCACAAGCTACCACAAGAAGAACCCTCGTTACTGAAGCAATCTCCAAGGTTGCCATTCTAGTAGCGAATAAGATGACAGGGCAGACAAAGACCAAAACACTCAAACAAAACCAAAAACTCTGCCTTAGCAAAACAAGAAGGATCCTCAAAGCATAATAACAATCATTAGATGGAAAGAGTAACAAAATAACAAGGACATACTAGAGCAATAGGAAAAAAATCAACAGAAAAAGGAAAATGGGAAAACCGAACAACAACGCCTAAGTAAATTCAGCATTAATAAGATAAAACACTCCCTGTGCTCGCTAGGATGCCAAGAACTAAAAGAGTAGTTGGGGTTCTCGACCAAGAACCAGGACGAGATGATAAGTGACGCAGCGAATAACAATAAGTTGTCACCAAATGATGCACAACGAACAAACGACGATGGAACGATACAACGATGAATTGATGGATTGATAATACCTAAGATAAATGCCCAAATCAGTTGATCTCGCGAGATACCAGATTCTAGCTATCTTTAACACGTTGATCGTGCACGATACCATGTTAGAAGATAAATGATTCTTCGACATTGATCTCGCACACGAGATTCCATGAACCGGCTTCAAAATCGTTGATTCGAGCGCACTCGAATAACTGAAGATGGAGAAAGGAGATAACACTCAACTTCCAATTTTAAAGAGGCACAAAGCACTCAAACAAAAGTTTATTCCAAAATCAACCCCCTCTAGAATGACATCACATACGTATTTATAGAAGATTACAACTCACACAACACAACACAGCCGACCTAACTCACGGTCGACCTAAGAACAAATGACTTAACCCATACAACACGATCTACGACCTAACATTTACAACACACGCGACCTACGATTCAACAAACAGCACACAACCTATGTACAACACATAAGCGACTTAAGAAAATTACAACACAACTCGGCTTCTGGTACTTGAGCGACCTAACATCAGGAACGACCTTGGATGCATGAACGACTTAAGGAAGCACGACAGCGACCTAGGGAAGCTCGCGACTTAAAATGGTGGAGCGAACTACTAGAGATGCTCGCGACTTAAGGAATACCGCGACATATGAAGTTCGCGACCTACTGGAATTCACGAATTCTGGAGCGGCTTCGATCTTGCGACCTGAGGTATGTTGCGCTGCATCCCTTATCTTGGTAGGTCGTGAATCCCTAGGTCGTTCGCGACTCAAAGAACCCGAGCGACCAAAAACCACCGAGCTATCCTCCGAGCGACTTAACGCGTAATCTGCTTTCATTGAGTTAGGTCGTAATTCGTTAGGTCGGAAGTCCTATTGCGCTGCATCATCCTCCCCTGGTTGACAGGAATTCGACCCCGAATTCACACTTTCCTCTTCTTCGACACACTTATCCCCATGATATGGAATCAAGTTTTTGACGTTGAAAACGTCGGCAGTATGGACATGATCCGGCAATATTAACCGATAAGCATTATCATTGATCTTCTTCAAGATTTCTACTGGATCAATCTTTCAAGCTTTCAATTTGTTGTAAGATCCAACTGGAAAACAATCTTTCGTCAACACTGCGTAAATAAAATCACCCTCTTTGAAGTCCATACTCCTTCGCTTCTTATCTTCCAGTTGCTTATACGTCTCATTTGACTTAAGCAATTGTTCATGAACAATCCTGTGACATTCCTGCAACTCATTCATGAAATCAAAAGCTCGTTTAATAACCCCTTTCTGACGTGGAACTATCGACAAATCCAACGGTCCCTTCAGAACAGCTGAATATACTACTTGAAATAGACTAAATCCAGTACTTCGATTAACGGCATGATTATGTGTGAATTCTGCCTGACATAATTTCGCATCCCAGCTCTTCAAATTATCCTTCACAAGTCATCTCAACAAGTTTCCCAAAGATCTGTTCACCACTTCCGTTTGCCCATCCGTTTGTGGATGATAGGCGCTAATAAAATTCAGCTTAGTCCCAACCATCTTCCATAGACTCAACAAAAAATGACTTAGAAATCGAGTGTCCCGGTCAGAAACAATGGTCTCAGGTAGCCCATGTAGTCGATAAACCTCTTTAAAGAACAACTGAGCAACACGGACTGCATCGGCGGTCTTTTTACAAGCTATGAAATGTGCCATCTTCGAAAATCTATCTACCATAACATATATAGAATCGTTCCCTCTTGAGTTCTTGGCAAACCCAAAACAAAGTCCATGCTAATATCAACCCATGGTCTAGTAGGCACGGGCAATGGCATATACAATCCTGCATTCGTAGCCGTCCCTTTGCGAACTTGACATATGTGACATCTCTGCACAAATCTTTCAACTTCTTTCCTCATGGAAGGCCAAAAATATGATTGTGAAATCAACTGCAAGGTACGATCTCTTCCCACATGTCCTTCTTCATGCAATTCCTTCACAATCTTCATTCGCAAACTGCACTCTGGTATACACAACCGATTTCCCTTGAATAGAAAACCATCTACCAACACATACTCATCCGTCTTCCCTTTCTCGACTTCATCTACAATCTTAGCAAAGTAAGGATCCTCAACAAACAATTCTGAAAATACATCAAACCCCATCACTTCAATTCTCATCGTAGTCAACAAATGATTTCTTCTACTCAATGCGTCTGCTACTCGATTTGTAACTCCCGACTTATGCTTTAGAACAAATGTAAACTGTTGCAAGTATGCGATCTATGACGCATGTCTGGCTGCAATCTTATCTTGTCCCTGCAAATTTTTCAATGCTTCTGATCAGTATACAACACGAACTCTTTATACAACAAGCAGTGTCTCCAATGCTTTATGGCTTGGACAATAGCATAGAACTCCAAGTCATAGGCACTGTATCTTGTCTTGGCTCCAGAAAGTTTCTCGCTAAAATAAGCAATTGGGCGTCCCTTCTGACTTAATACTCCACCAATTCCAACCTTAGACGCATCAATATCTAGCTCAAAGAGCAACTGAAAATTCGGGTATCTAAGAATCGGTGTTGTAGTCAAGAGTGTCTTGATCTGTTGGAAAGCAAAATCAGCCTCTTCAGTCTACACAAACTGCTTTCCTTTCATACAATCTATCACTGGTGCCATCACGCTACTAAAATATGGAATAAATCTTCGGTAGAATGATGCTAACCCATGGAAACTTCTCACTTCAGTTACAGTCCTGGGTTGTGGCCAATCTTTGATTGCTTCAACTTTACATTGATCCACATGGATTCCTTCCTTGGACAACACATGCCCCAAAAACAAAACACCGTGTATCATGAACATGCACTTCTATGTTGCCATGTAAAATTGCTCCTGACGAAGTATCATCAACACTTCCCCCAAGTGTTGTAGATGTTCTTCTGTGCTTCCATTGTATATCAATATATCATCAAAGTATACCACCATGAACTTTCCAATAAATGGTCGAAAAATCTGATTCATCACTCGCATAAAAATACTAGGTGCATTCGAAAGACCAATTGGCATGACCAGCCATTCATACAACCCTTCCCGCGTCTTGAATGTGGTCTTCCATTTATCCCCTGGTCGAATTCGAATCTGATGATACCCACTCTTCAGATCAAACGTTGAAAAGATAATAGCTCCGCTCAACTGATCTAACAAGTCGTCCAATCTTGGCATCGAAAATCTATACCTTACTATAATCTTGTTTAGTGTTCGACTATCTGTACACATTCTCCAAGTTCCATCCTTCTTTGGCACTAACAAGGCTGGTACTGGACAAGGACTTAAACTTTCTTGTACATGCCCTTATTCAAGTAACTCCTCCACCTGTCTTCTCAACTCTTCCTGCTCCTTTGGACTCATTCTATAATGTGGTCTATGTGGTAACACAGCTCCCGAAACAAGATCAAGTTGATGTTGTATGTCTCTTAACGGTGGTAATTCTTCAGGAAATACATCTTCAAATTCCTTCAACACCGGCTTAACTTCCTCAGGAATTTCACTCGTTTCACTACTTTCACGTCCAATCAACAAAAATACTTCAGGCCCATCCTCTACTTCTTTGACAAACTCCTTCAAAGATAACATAGTCTTTAGCTCCTCGATTTCCTCCAACTTGCTTTTGCTTTGTTGTCTCTTTTTAGGAACTAAAGTGATTCTAGTGCCATTGAACATGAAACTATAGCAGTTAGTCCTTTCATCGTGTTGCACAGCTCTATCAAACTGCCACGGTCTTCCCAACAACAAATGACATACATCCATATCTACCACGTCACACCAAATTTCATCCTAATACTTCTTTCCAATGGAAAAAGTTACAAAAGCTCTTCGACTAACCTTCACTTCCCCACTTTTCCTCAACCAAGACAATTTGTAGGGTTTGGGATGCTTCTCTGTCTTTAATGCTAACTTCTTTACAGCTTCTATAGAGATGATGTTATCACAACTTCCTACATCGATAACAAACTTACAAACCCTTCCCAAAATAGTGCACGCCGACTGAAAAATATTGCTCCTCAACCAGCTAGTCTCCTCTTCCTGCTTTGGTGTCAAGCAAGATCTCCTCATCATTAAAGAATATCCCTCGTCTCCCGCCAATAATTCTTCTTCCTCCTCAACTTGTGGTGAATTGGAACATTCTATTTCTGCATCCTCAACCTCAGCAACCATCGCTCGCTTCTTAGGCTTCGGGCATTCATTGCTCTTATGACCAAACTCCTGACAATTATAACACTTGAAATTGTTGTTGACCTTGGTCTTAGAAACTTCATTGACAACCGATTTACTAACGGCCTTGGAAACATTAGTATTGCTACTAGCCCCTTTCACCTGATTGATCGAACTTGTAAGCGCACCACCTCCTCTTCTACCTTGCTTCTCCCAAGCTAGAGCCTTCTGGTATGCTTCATCAACGGATCTTGGATCAAACATATTTACCATATCCTGAATTTGCATTCTCAATCCTCCAACAAATATAGTTGTCAACTGTTCCTCCGTTTCCATGATATCGTTTCTAGCAATCAGTTGATAAAACTCATCTACATAATCATTTACCGACTTTGTCCCTTGACTCAAATTCTGTAAGCGCTGATACATAAGAGACTGATAATTATAAGGCAAGAAAGTAGCCTTCATCAACATCTTCATCTTTTCCCATGAAACAATCTTCGACTTTCACATTCTCTCCCATGTAAGTTTAGTTTGTTGCCACCATGCATAGCTCTGCCCCTCAATCGTGTAGCAACCAACTTAACTCTACGATGCTCGGCTACTTCCTTGAAGTCAAAAATTTCCTCAACATTTGGTAACCAATCCAGAAACTCTTCCGCTATCATTCCCCCTTTGAATTATGGAATCTCTGTTTTCATCCCCGACTCCCATTTACGATCATTCTCTGAATCAACATATCGATTTTGTACTTGGCCTGAATCTCGATCATGAATACATCCTCTATCACCATATTCCTCAAAATCATATGTATATCAATCTCGTCCATCTACGTCTCTATGACTATGCATGTCCCTTCTATCATGTCTTTCGACATCACGATATGGATCATCTTCAAATCCACGATGAGTTCTTCTCTCTTCACCTCGATACTCATGATGTTCTTGCCTCATGGAATCTGATGATTCTCTCCGTTCTCGATAGGATTTGGGTGACATTCTCCTTGCTTCCGAAACCGATGGCAAAACCCTGTTTCCTCCATGGTTCGAGATTGGTGACCATCTCCTTTGACTTTGATTCATGTCATTCATTAATTTCTCTAACTTCCCAATACCTTCATTGAACTTCTCATTGATACGTTGTTACATTTGCTCAACTTCGTGTCTTCTATACACATCTTCAACATTTTGAAATCGATTAACACGTCTCGGAGGCATGATCAAACTTATCAACAAACAATCTCCAAACTATCTTTAACTCGGATTCAACTTATCTCGGCTCGGCTGAAACTGTAACTCTCGGCCTTGATCAAACTTTGCACAAACCAACACTCTGATTTAGCTCCTACACTTCCTCTTAACTCCAATAGGTTCGGCTTAGCTATGATTAGCTAAGTTTAGGCTTTGATACCAAATTGATGCAGCGAATAACAATAAGTTGTCACCAAATTATGCAAAACGAACAAACGACGATGGAACGATACAAAGATGAATTGATGGATTGATAATACCCAAGATAAATGCCCAAATCCATTGATCTCGCGAGATACCGCATTCTAGCTATCTTTAACATGTTGATCGTGCACGATACCGTGTTAGAAGATCTACGATTCTTCGACGTTGATGTCGCGCACGAGATTCCGTGAATCAGCTTCAAAATCGTTGATTCGAGCGTACTCGAATAACCGAAGATGGAGAAAGGAGATAACACTCAACTTCCAATTTTAAAGAGGCACAAAGCACTCAAACAAAAGTTTATTCCAAAATCAACCCCTTTTACAATGACATCACACACGTATTTATAAAAGATTACAACTCACACAACACAACACAGCCGACCTAACTCACGGCCGACCTAAGAACAAAAGACTTAACCTATATAACACGATCTACGACCTAATAGTTACAACACACTCGACCTACGATTCAACAAACAACACACGACCTATGTACAACACATAAGCGACTTAAGAAAATTACAACACAACTCGGCTTGTGGTACTTGAGCGACCAAACATCAAGAATGACCTTGGATGCATGAACGACTTAAGGAAGCACGACAGCGACCTACGGAAGCTTGCGACTTAAACTGGTGGAGCGACCTACTGGAGATGCCCATGACTTAAGGAATATCGCGACATATGAAGTTCGCGACCTACAGGAATTCACGAATTCTGGAGCGGCTTCGATCTTGCGACCTGAGGTATGTTGCACTGCATCCCTTATCTTGGTAGGTCGTGAATCCCTAGGTCGTTCGCGACTCAAAGAACCCGAGCGACCTAAAACCACCGAGCTATCTTCCGAGCGACTTAACGCGTAATCTGCTTTCATTGAGTTAGGTCGTAATTCGTTAGGTCGGAACTCCTGTTGCGCTGCATCAATAACATTTACCCAAGTTGCTCCTCGAAGAGAAATAGCGATTGAAGCTACCAAAATAACTAGGGCACCGACCTAACAACCTCCAGAACATCCATAAGAGATGGCAACCACAACCCAAAAAGCAAAACCTAATACGAAGTTCACAATGGCAACTTCACGATCCAAACTAGAAAGCACAAAGAAATTTCAAATCATTAACTTAGAATGAAGGGTGTTCACGAGTTGGCGAATTAGGTCAAAGTCGTACCAAGGCGGTCACACGCGATAAATAAATGAGGCGTAAGCAGCAGAATAACACATTTTCAAAGGGGAGCAGTAGTAATAGGGAAAATTAGGATCGAGATAAGAAGAGTTGGAGATAGGAGATGGAGAAGTGAAACAGTTGATTTATTTAAAATTGAATTAGGGAAAAAAGAATCGCACGAGATAGAAGCCCTAGTCCCATTGATGCTGCTCATGAAAAGTGACCTATGATGAAATCCCCATCGTGAAAAGTGAAACGTTCATTTTCCCTATCTCATATTTGATCGAAAACAGCTATAGTTTTACTTGCAATGACAATACTATGAGGCCAATTCTATTCCAACCCAATTTATTGCTTAGTAGCCCCACTTAAAATAATTAAGATTATTATAACTAAATTACCGCTAAGAAACTATCTTCTTTATCCACTATTATTTAGAACGTAAGTTGGGTCAGCACTCTGAACGAACAGTGCCAAAAACCCTAATTTACAAATTTCTTGGGAAAAGTTTTATTTTCAAATAAACAATTGATGGATTTTGAAGACAATGATGATACTGTATCACAATCACAGCAGGTTTGTCAAGAAATCATAGTTATATCAATTTTTTTTCAAATTTTCTTTCCCAAAGTCGCTGTTGCGAAATAGATGGGATTGCTATTAATTCCCGCCTGAATCTTACTAGGATAAGGTAGTAATCTCGCCAGGAAACAATGAGGATTTTCGAAAAACCACGTCGTCAGGGAGGAGGATTCGTTCAAAAACATGCATAAGCTTTGCGGGGTTTGTTATACCACAACGCATAACTTATATGTGGTTAGTTGAATAACCATGCACTTGAGGACGTGGTTGTCAGAATCAGTTTTGCAAATTGACTTGTTTGTTGTCTAATTTTATTTCCATTCTTACATTTTTGTTGTGTGCTACTTCCTTTTATAGATCGTACCATTTTCAAGTGATGAAGAAACTTGCGACGAAATGGTGTTGGATTATTCTAATGAGTTTACAACATATGATGTAAGAGTAATTTGAAACATTTTTTGTATAAATTAATCGTCATACTTTTCCTTATACATTACTTACATTTCATTTTACATTTGTATTGCAGATATTTCCTTCAAGGAACAAATTAGTTGATTGGGTTCGTGATATGGGAAAACGTCTTGGTTTTGTTGTCATTATTCTAAAATCAGATACTGGTGCATCAACCAAAAAGCCAAGAATTATGTTTGCTTGTGAACGAAGCGGTGTGTACGAGAAGTGAAAAGACAAAATCCCGATCAATCTCCGAATGACTAGGACGAAAAAATGCAATTGCCCTTTTAGACTTAGAGGTGAGAAACTTCCTACTTTAGATGATTGGCGATTGCATGTTGTTAATGGTGTTCATAATCATTCGAAATTAAAAAACAACGAAGGACATTCGTATATTGGTCGACTAAATGAACATGAGACCAAGTTTGTTATTGAGATGCATAGGAACATGGTAAAAGCAAAAGAAATTTTACACACCATCAAAAGAAATGATCCTACAAATTGTACGACAATCAAAACCATATACAATGTTATCCGAGCTCAAAATGCTATTGAACGAGCAGGGTGATCTCAAGTTCAATATTTGCTTAGTAAATTGAAAAATTTTGGTAATTTTGAATGGCACCGTAAAACAGTTGACGGAACAGATATTATTAAAGACGTTTTATGGGCTCATCCAAGCAGCTTGGCTTTTCTACGCACCTTTCCCCGAGTTATCATATTAGACTGCACATATAAGACCAATCGGTACAGAATGCCGTTACTTGAGTTTATTGGTGTTACTTGCACCGATCTTACATTCAGTATCGCGATTGCGTACTTAGTTGCTGAAACCGAAGAAAATTATTTATGGGCCCTAGAATGATTGAATCTATTTTGCTTGATTGTGAAGTGGAATTGCCATCGGTATTCATTTCTGATAGGGAAACAACGCTAGTAAATGCTAGTGGAGTTGTTTTTCCAAACCCTGCTCACATGTTATGCTCGTGGCACATTAAAAACAATGTTCTAACGTATATGCAAAAAAAGTGAAAGGTATGGAAGTTGAGGAGAAGAAGTCATTTTTATTTGATTGGAATGAACTTGTTTGTTCAAAAAATATAGTAAGTGTTACATGAAAAGTACACGAAGCATAGTTCACTTCTGAAGTATATTCACGAGACTTAGTTGGATACATACAAAGACCGATTTGTTCAAGCATGGACAGATGATTACAAGCATTTTGGAAATTATACTTCTAATCGGTACTTATATTTCATACTAATATTAATATCTATTTCAAATAGTCATATTTTTATATAATAATATTGTCGTGTCATATGCAGGGTCGAATCCGCTCATTCAAAATTGAAGAAACATTTAGCTAGTTGTCAATGTAATTTCGAACAAGCTTGGATGAAGATGCATTCATTATTGGAACTCTCATTTACCGAAGTTAAAACATCATTCGAGCAAAGTTTAACAAAAGTAAAGCACATATTTCATATACGGGAATTCAAAATTTTAAGATGCTTTATTTCTCTCAAGGCACTGGAATTGATTCATTCATAAATACAGAGAATAAAAGATGTTGGCGAGGAAGAATTGCTATGTGGATGTGTCGTTCATAGAACGCATGGATTGCCTTGTGCGCATGAGTTAGCACATCTTGGGCCTGGTACCATCATATCCCTTGAAATGATTGATGTTCATTGGACAAGACTTCATCTTGTTGAAATTAGAGGAAAGAAAGATGTTGGTGTTGTAGAAAAAACGGAGATACTTTTAAATGATGTTAAAAAGATGGATACCCCATACCAAATGCAAATTTATAAGAAGATGTTGGAAGTTGTTTAACCCCAGACGTCGTCCCTCGCATCACCAAAAAGCAAAATAAAAACACATGGAAGAGGAAGCAAAAAAAGTGCTAAGAATTCAACTAAAAGAATGACTTCGTCATTTGAGCTTGTACAAAGTGCGTACTCTCAAAGCTCGTGTACTTCAAAAAACTCATGTCGATAAACTTTTTATTCGAAAACCAAAGAAGGTACGTAAATGACTTGCATGTTATTTGCATACATATATTAGTACATTATTAACTTTACTTGTCACCTTATTTCCCAGTTAGAAGAACTAACCGTTGGCATGAAAACTTATTTTCCCCAAATACCGTTGGAGATGAAGGCATTTGTTACTGATATTATTGACGTCTGATCAGATGGTAACTTTGTATATAGGTGTGTCGTGGCTTTGCTTGGTATGGGTGAATCTAGCTAGGGCCAAATTAGGCAGGATATGTACGAAGAGTTATATGAAAATCTGAGTTTATACGCTCATGTTTTCGTTGAGCATGACAGAACTACTACACTTCTCAATAGCATTAGACATGAAGGTGAAGAGTTTGCGGCGATAGGAAAGTGGATGTCAATGCCCGATGTTGGTTGTCTCATTGCAACTAGATACAACGTTGTAGTATTCAATATTAGTGAAAGACTCATGCTGACAATACCACCGTTGAAAGGTAAAGTGCCCCCGCCGATACAACGCACTGAAATTGGATTAGCTTTTGTAAACCAAGATCATTTTGTGTAGTTACGTAACATACATATTAACCCTATCATTCGTAATTTTAACTTAAACTTGAAATGAAATTGTATATTCTAACTTGTAGGTGAAACTGGAGCCCAAACACCCGGTTCCACCAATTTATTTGAAATGGTTCACAGCTCGTGATGTGGACGCAAGTAGATGGGAGTACATGTTCACCGACCGAAGACAAGCGTGGGATGAAATAAATGAATATGCCGAATGGATGTAGTTGTTTTTTACTTTAATGTTGTTGACATTTGATATGAATATGCTGAATGGTTGTGTAATTGCATTGAATGAATGAAATTAAATTGTATTTTATGTTCTGGATAGATTATGGTTGTATAATTGCATTCGAAATGGTTCACTGTTCTGGAAAGAATATTTTTTTTCCCTGTTTGAACTAACCACGTACTACCTTTACGAGAATATGGTTCCAGTATGGGAAGATTGAACATGGTTTGTGCTTTAACCTCGTATGATCACAACGTGGTTTGTCGTAAACCACGTTGATATTCTACGTTGTTCTTCATAATCCCCGTAGGATCTATGCGTGGTTTCTCTACGTTCCACTTACTTACAGTGCGTGATAAACACAGAGAGTGAAAAAAAATACAGTTCGACACAATGCACTTTCAAAATATGCAAACTATACATTTCATACGAAATATGCAAATAGCATGTAGGGATGATAAGGCACAGGTAAACAACATATGCAAACAACATACATTTCATAATATGCAAACTGTATTTTGAAATATACAAAAAACTATACAACATACATTTCATAATATGCAAATAACATACATTTCAAAATATGCAAACAACATACATTTCATACAAAAATTCCTTACACCATTTCATACAACAATTCGTCCACCATTTCACACAACAATTGTTATAATACATAGTCTATTCCAAAAAGTCATTTAACCATACATTCCAAAAAGAGATTTCAGTTAACCATACACCAATTCCAGAAGTAACTTAACTTGACGACGAATGTAGCGTGATGCGGCGACTCTAGCACTATCAACTTGAGGGTTAGCCCTATCCAAAAGACCATACACATCATGTAGGTTCTGCAAAAAAAATTAAATTAAAAATAAACTAGTGTTAACTAAGTGTCATAAATTTAAATGAGATGAATCATACCGCGTAGAGTTGGTCATAGGTCGGCTGAAAATGTGGAACTCCATTCTGTACATCATCAGGTAATCTTGCTGGATTTTGAACACGCAAAACACTATACTCCCGATACCATTCCATATAGTCGTCAGTGCAACTCATGAAAGAATTTTGAAGTGGTATGGATCCACGGGCCTCTGCAATCACATGATTGTACCAATTCTCCCATATACTTTCTAGAAATTGATAACGCACTCGAGTGTATGTGGTTGAAGTTGAACCTCGACGTGCATTTGTTGCTATTGGAGGAATAGGAGGCATTGGAATGTTCTGAACTCTGCCAAACTGTCTAAGTACTCTATCGGGATGATAAGGCTCCACAACATTGAGGCAGAGTATGCAGCCACTATACCAAGCTATAGGATGAAATGGATGATACTGTCGTGCGAATATGTAAGGATCAAAAATAACCTGTTCAAAAATATAGTTAACATCATCATCATTATAGTCCTAATACATCGTAAAAAAATAGATATAATTACCTGCTCAATCTGAATAGTATCCAGGAATATGCGATAATCAATGATTAATGCACCACAGTCTGCAGATGGATTCCACCGAGCTGCACGGGGTAAAGTCTCATAGTACAGATTAGTGGATGGATGAAAGCATGGAAAGTGCTCAAATATCCATGACTCTAGTAAGCAAAGGAATCCTGCAATCTGTTTCACACCCATGAGAGTCGCTAACCCAAGCTGCCTGTATAGAAATGCGAGTGTTGCTGATCCCCAAGAATAAGCACCGACTACATCCAAATGTTTTAGTGGATCAACAGTGAAATGTGCACATGAGACTTGCTTTTATCTGCAAACAATGTGTTACCGAGAAGGAATAGAAGATAAGCACGAGCAGCATGCCTAACTGCTCGATATGTCCAATCATCAGTAACATCTTCAAATATATCATATAATTTAGACAAACTTATTTTATACCCAACCCACTCATTCATTTCGAACCTAGCTTCTGCTTTGGTAATGGCAAGATACTTCAAAACAATATTGACACCTTGTTCCATTTCATATCCCATGCTCTGTATGGGCTTACCTTCCACTGGTATATGTAATAAAGAAGCAACATCATCGAGAGTTATAGTCATCTTACCGAATGGTAAATGGAAGGTATTTGTCTCAGGATACCATCGTTCTACAAAAGCTGATACCAAGTTCTTGTTAACACTTTTGTAGCAAGTGCTAACAATAGAAAACAAACTAGACGCATCAATGATTGCTTTGAATCTTGTAGCATTATCTGGAATCTTCCACTCGGACACTTTTTGTGCATGGTTAACACAAGTGAGCGGTGATCGTTCCTACATGAATAAACATTAGAATTAGTAAATGCAGACTATCCATATCGATGTTGTAGAATAATATTAGGTACATACCTGACCAATCCATATCATTGAAGCAACGTGAGTATCAAACTCTCTAATCACATCATTAATTCTTGGTCAACCTTTCTCGTTTACATCTTCCTCACCTTCACCCTCTTTCTCGGACTCCTCATTTGTCTCGTTGTCATTACTGGTATGTGAATCATCCCCCGTGTCATCTCCATCATCTTCAGATGAGTCTGAACCACCTTCTCCTTCTTCACCTCTCTCATCTCCCTCATCTCCTTGATCACTCTGCTCCCGGCCAACAATTTCATGATCGGTTTCATCTGTCTCTTGCTTCTCTCTCTTGTATCATCTCCAGCTTCAACTACGGCGGACTTATCGGTGTTCATTTCCACACTAGTACCTCTGGCCCTTTGCGTCATTCTCTGTTTTCGTTCTGAAGCAGTCATTCGTGCTCTACCCATCTGTAATCAAGTTTAGAAAACCCATTTAGCATGACCATATTCGTAAACAATAAATATTATAACTAGTTAGCAAAATATATTTTTTGCTGTATGCAATTTACCACGCAGGGCAAATGCATGGTAAAAATGCATACCACGCATGGCCAATGCGTGTTAGAAATGAATACCCCGCAATAATTCTACGTTATTTTCATTTTTACCATGCATTGGCCCTGCGTGGTACGCATTTTTACCATGCATTTTCCCTGCATGGTAAACTGTATACAACAAAAATAATAATTCACATTTCAATTCGCATTCAAACAGTTCAAACTCAATCATCCATTCGCATTTCAACACCACAAACAGTTCACGTTTCAAAAAAATAATTCACTTTTCAACACCACAAATAGTTCAAACTCAATCATCCATTCGCGTTCAAACACAAACTCGAATAAATCATCAAATTAAACCATAACTCGCATTCAAACCCAAACTCAAATAGAAAATTGAGGAGGAGGAGGAGTAGCGTACCTTAGCTGCTGACGAGGAGGACTTGTTTTCTATGGGGGGATCGCTACTGAAGAGGGGAGGAGGACTTGAACAGAGACTTGTTTTCTATGGGAGGAGGACATGAACAGGAGGAGGGCGAGTTGAATAGGGAGGAGGAGAATCACGACTAAAGAGGGGGAAAATTGTGTACGTGAAACCGTGAAAATGGAAGGGGTGGTATTGGAAAATATGGGGGGATACTAATTAAACTAAGGGGTATGCAAAAAAAATTAGAAAATGGGGGGCTACAAAGAAATTTTTTGGGTTGGAATAGAATTAGCCATACTATGAATGTTTGTTATTATGACAGCCCACACCTCCCGATATAAATAATGCCGACAACTAAAAGTTGTTAGGATATAAGTTTATTACAAAGCATGATTATAAGAGTGGTGATTTTAGATATTCTACACTTTCAGGTCTCACAGTGAAAGGAATTAAAATATAAGTACATAAAATAACATTTTAGAAAAACTATTTTCATATCACTTGTTTACATATATACTATGCTCAAAGTATAATGTAATCTTTATAGACATTTAGTACAATAGATAGCTACACGAGAACAATGAATAATGTGATAAGTCCAACGTGAAGCTCCTTTCTCAACCTCCTATGTCCAATCATCTGCTAACCTGTCATCCTCTGGTGGTGGGGAAAATGAAAGAAGGGGACGAGTCAAACAAAATTCCGGTGAATAAGAATAAGATTAATAAGATCATCAAGTGTAATAGTCCTAAATCACTTGAATTTGCCATCCATTCCAAAGATCTTGACTGAATTCTTATCTTGGATACCTTTTGCAGTTTGAGCTTCCAAAAAATTTCTTTTTCTATCTCTTAGTGTCATCTCGTAAATGGGACCTTTACTAACATAGCCTATTATTACTCCATTCCAACCACCCTATGGCTGAGACAGCTAAATACGAAATGACCTCTTATCATTTTAATCCAATTGACATTATAACAAAAACTTTAGTTTATACTTAGGGACTTTTGCAATTTAATGCATTAGAACTGCACTTTCCCTAAAAGGAAGTGTAAGCTTTGTAACTTTTCGTAATTATCTAAAAGAAGGTTTGTGCTATATTTGGAATTATAAGGAATTATCTTTTCTATTATTATTGAAATAGACGTTACAAAATATAGTGCACGTCCATATTTTGTAAATCTCTTTTCGTTAGTATATTCCTTGTCATTTCAAACGATGCACCTTTGTATTAAAACTGGATAATTTATAGAAATTTATATTGCTACATACTTCATTCTAATGAATTAAAACACTACTTAAACCCTATTCCCATTTTATAACAACCTCGACATATTAATTAATCCATATCAATCACCCAAAAATTTACCATAGTGACTAACTTACATTTTACTTGCTTAAGTTCGGTAAGTAAAAAATATCTGGAAATTATCATACAATTTTTTTATGAAGGTTCTCATTAGTTTAGGAACTACTTTCCTTTTAGTTTCCATATTCCAAAATATGCTATACTTAACCCTACTATTCGAGGATTCACATCTAGGCATCCGTAGAACGCGACTACTACAATATAGACCCAATAAAGTGTGCAAAATACATACTTTCCCATTCCTGTCCACCTGGTCCGCCCGTAGCCTATATGTGATAATATAATATTTGGATCGTTCATACCATAGAGGTACCTTATCCTTACATACATGGTACCCATCAATACCATGATGTCCTATGTCGAGCCTATACTCACCATGTCATTAAGATTGCCTAGTGAAATAAAGGAAATGCATATTGTTACTTAACAGTCTAAATGAGGATTGAAGTAGAACATACTTATCCCTTCAGCACTTCAAACCGAACGACTTCTTGCGTCCGTAGTATTCTTAATATAATTGAAATATCTTGACCTATTCTTATTCTGAAATGTGTTTACTTAAGTCACACTTTTCAATCTTCCTTACATGAAGGATTCTACGACTTAAACCATACTTGCATAGGTAAACACAAGGTGGTGTTCACCTTTCACTATAATAAGAAGTCCTACCAAATACTTTGTTCTTCCCTCTCAACCATTACTTGAGAAGGTTACTAAGTTCCCATGTTACTCTTTATCTTCGTCCCAACCATTTCAAACATCCTAAACTCCGTTATCAACATAGTCCTTATAGGCTGTGTAATCCTATTAATCTAACTCCAATTTAACTCTTTTCTTTTAAGTTTAAGTGATAATCCTAACACTTTTTACTTTACTTTTTTTTTCAGAATATTTTTGTGTTAACATAGTTCACAAAAAACTAATAGGTCTTTGATACTGTAAAGTCAACTTTTACATTTTACCGTTTAAATCAAATCTTCTAATTTTACCATTTCCATAAATCTATAAAGTTTTAAAACTCTAAAATTCTCTCTTTTAATTTTGAAGAAGTGTTTCCTTTTACTAAGATCATGATATTCTTCTTTAAGCAAATCATCAAAAATAATTAACTTTGCTTAGTAAAAATATACATAAAACATATCATTTTAAAATTTTCTTCCATAAATAAGAAATATTTCACAGAATGTATTTTTAAAGAAAATGTGGTATTTTAAACTCATTATTTAACAAAAGCATCTATGTAAGGCATTTTCAAATATTAACCGTTTCTTATGTATAAAAAGAGTTCTAAAGTCGGATCTTACATACTCCTCAATTTTAATTTTTCAAAAATTCAATTGTTAAAAGCAAAATACACATTAGGGCAAGTGCAACAATGCGCGTAAAAGACAAAAAAGCTCTAAAAAAATTATTGGAAAATATCTTTTCACCCATTTCTCTTCTTTTACTTCTTAAAAAAATTTCATAAAGTTTTTCCAACTATTTTACATAAAATCATAAACCGACTCCTCTATTCTTTCAAAATTCACATTTTAAAAGCACGATGCACATTGAAGGTAAGGGTAACAATGTGCCTGAGAAAAAACGAAGCTTTACTAGAGTTACCAAAATTTTTGTTTTGTCAAATTCTTTTAATCTCACTTTTTAAACCAATTTTATATAGTTTTTTCGATTAGTTTATAGAAAAATCATAACTAACTAATTTTTCTTATTAAAATATCAGACGTATAATGTTTCACATTTTTTAGAAAACATTTTCACTAATTTATCACTTAAGTTGGAGTAGACAATAGCAACCTAATTAAAATAGCCCATATATACCTATCAATGCTTTAAATGCAATAAGTCCTATTTTCTTTTCAAATATGGTTACACAAGTTTACCTTTTAACACAGTGTTCAAATTCAATATGAAAATAATCTAGACACGCTCATGTAAATATGAGTCCTTACAACTACTACCGATAGGGTTTTTTTTGATTGGGGAGATTGCACTAAGGTCGTAAAGTCTTTTTCCGCATTCTTATGCTTTATCTTCACATTATTCTCATTATATGACTCTCTTATTGCTAATCTTCTTCATTCACCCTTAAATACACAGTTTATTTGTTATTGCTAGTTGGCATAAGAAACCTATACTAGCATTCCTTATAAAAATAAATATGAAAGGTTCATCCCACCCTCTAAAACTTGTTTTCATTCTCACTATCTGTGTCTGGGAATTATTTTTTAACTTTCCCTATAGATAGTATAACACGAATGGAACAAATTCTTACATATATAGAAAAATCTTTGGAAATCTCTTTGAAAACTTTTATTTATATGCACACACGTTTCCAAAAAAAATTTGAAATATTTTTGGAAAACATTTTGGAAATCCTTTTGAAAAACCATTTTTTAAAAATCCTTAAAGTATGTTCTCTCAATACGTGCCTAATCCCAAGAGAATCCCAAACCTAAGCTCTGATACAAAATGTGACAACTCGCACCTCCCGACTTGAATAATGCCAAGAAATATAAGATGCTAGGATATCAATTAGGGTTTGATTATAAGAGTGGAGTTCAAAGATATTCTGTACTTTCAGATCTCACAGTAGAAGGAATTAAAATATAAATATAGAAAATAACATTTTAGGAAAACTGTTTCCAAATCACTTGTTTACATATATATTGTGCTCAAAGTACAATATGATCTTTATAGACATTTAGTACAATAGATAGCTACAAGAGAACAATGTATAATGTGATAAATCCAGTGTGAAGCTTCTTTCTCCGCGTCTTTTGTTCAATCATCTGCTAAAATGTCATCCAATGGTGGTGGGAAAAGGAAAGAAGGGGCAGATCAGACAAAAGTCTGGTGAATGAAAATAAAAATAATAAGATGATTAGGTGCAGTTAATTCTAAATCTACTCTAAGTGATATAGAGTACATATACTGTGTTTGTGCATTCCTAAGGTCATATACCTAAGGATACTTGTCTAGCACAATAGGTCAAATCTACAGGTCGAATCTCACACTAGCGAACTTCCAAAGCGGGATCTACTGTCCCATTCCTACTCACATTACACCTAGAGAAGGAGAACACCATAGTGTAAACACTTAAGTGACTCATCATATGCACCCATGTCCGTCTCTCGATCGTAGTGGCAAAAGGCCTTTTATTATATAGCTTTGGTGTCTGCCATGCGAACTCCATTTAGTAGCAATCATCTTCCTATAGCTTCTTATTGTCCAATGCTAGTATCCATCCGTACAAGTTACGCCAAACCACATGCGGTACTTGGATCTTCCGTTAGGATCAGGCTCCTTAAATAGTGTTCCGTTAGTGTTGCGCTCACCCAATCATAACACTTCCGAGTCTAACGCAAAATGAATCACCCACATCTCTTCATAGATATCTACATTTAGCCTCGACATCCACCAAATAATTCGTCATACCATTTACGGAACTGATGTATCGTCTTTGTCCTGACGTCATCGCAAATAAGATTCGCTTAACTATTATGATAGGGAACTAGCTTCGTTATTCTCTCACGCATAAAACACGGCCAAATAATTCATATTTTGGTTCATTAATTATCCAACTTTTATTCATTTTATTGGGCCTAAGGTCAAGAATCAAATCATTAAAATTTACATTTGACGGCCGACCTAGATCTTTTCTAGGTCGACCACTATCGGTCAACTTAGGATATTCTAAGGTCGACCGTACCCTTTTTAGTTTCTCATTCTACTTCTGTTTTTATGCAACTTTTTTGATGATTTTGTCCGTTAACTTCCAACTGATTTAATTTCCAAGTTTAACCTTAATTTCTAGATTAATTAAACTGTAGTTATAACATTAGTTTCTGGTTTAATTAATTTTCCAATTCCTACCAATTCTAGGGTTCGTAGACTGGAAATAAAGTGTCAGTTTAACAGTCAGAAGAACTAATTCAAATGTAGATTATAGGGTTTACAGTTTTGCAATTCAATTTAAATTCAGCAGGAAAATTAGGGTTACGATTTGCTAACTGGATTTCAATTCGATAGGTAAATTAGGTACTTCAGGCAATCTAATTAATTAAAATAGATTTAACTTTAATTCAAATAATCAAATCATTAGATCCGTGCCCACTTACTTATAGCCTAAGCTCTTCCCCTCCAATTTGATTAAGAAATGTTCTTCTATTAGCTTTAAGTTGATTCTAAAAGCTGGCCTTCTCCTAGATTTGTTAAATTATTTTTAAGAAATAATTGAAGTGGAGTGAGAGGGTTGAAGCAAAATTTTGGTTATAATGTATGAATTTAAAGAATTAAGGTTTCATTAGTTTTGTATTTATAGGGATTGGAGACAAGTTTGGGATGTTAGTCTAGGTTAGAATATTTTTAAATTGATCAGTTCCATTTGCCTAATACTTAGCAATGAAGTAATCAACACTAGTCATTCAAACAGTCACTCAAAATTCAGAATGCATGATTTTACACAACCATGGGTCAACCAAATATTCCCTAGCTCAGCTCCAGGTCAACCGATAGCTTATTTTTAATTTCTTATTTTTATTTTCAATTCTTCCAACACCCGTTACTTCTCCATATGAACTCCGTTTTCGAAATGTTATATATGAAATCATCCAAAAAATCACTAAGAACACAATGGTATAGGTTTCATAATTAAATTCAGATGTTTGTGAAAATTCTCTTTTTAGACCTTGTTTTGATTAAATTTAATTTTCTTATTAAATTTCCTTTTAAATCTCCATTAAATTTTATGTAAATTTATAGGGTGTTATAAGTATGATAATAAAATTATGTGTTTTAATACTCTTAAAGATGATATTTATGTACTTAGCTATGATTATATATTTGTTGTTGCATGTACTAATGCATCTACAATAAATGATAGCTGCTTATTGATAGAGTTAAGAGTGTGCCCTATGGGTAATTATGCAGATAGTTATATTAACTTATCTCTGTAAACAATCTTGTTAAAAAGTTTGGTTTTGGTTTTATTTTCTATTATATTTGTTGTTACATAATGACTTAATCGCATTAAATATACACAAGTAGAAAATCCTTAGGAGAAGTGTTTTAATAATTGCAGTTATAAATGTGTTTGTACCCTTGAGTAATGAGTCGGTATATAGACACACACTATGTCTTTAAATGTTCATAGTTAAAATATATCAAGAAAAGGATATAGATATATCTGTTGAGAATCGTATGCATAACACTTTACATATGATGGATGGAGATTTACTCATGACCATTAGGGACATTAAGGGGTTACATACATATTGTTTTTTGGAACAATCACAGAATGAATTGATGAGAATCTTTGTCACACCTAATGAATTAATAAATAATTAATTAAAAATAATCATGGAATAATTATTCAAGTGATTTAATTATGAAATTTAATTAGAAAACGTGTGGAGTAGATAATGTAAATATTTAAGGGACATCTATTTACATACTACCGTTAGATTAAAACAAATAATGATTCATCATGACAAGTATTTAGGTGTACATTTACTCGTTCTTTTGAAAATTTATGAAAAGTTAATGGAACGAATTAAATGGGAAAATGTTTAAATGGTCTAACTCATTTTGGGATAATGAAAATAACATAGCTCTTACTTATTTCATTCATTCACCTACAAAACCAAAATAATGGCTCAAAAACTTATTAATTGTTGCAGCCTAGAGAAAGAAAAGAAGAAGAAGATGATTAAAGCTAAGGAAAACTTAAAGCACTTATATACCAATCTAATCAAAAGGTTTAGGTGTTAACTCCTTTGTTTCACGACTAAGCGACCTAACGGATTAAAGAGCCTAGCGACCTAAAGTTATCACGACTTAACGAGCTAAGAAGCTTAGGCGACCAAGCGACCTAATGACCAAACGAGATAAGCACTCGAGCGACCTAAGTATATAGCGACCTAACCAATGAAGCGGGTTAGCGACCTAACCTGTTAAAGGACTCAACAACCTACAACTTAACAGCTAAAGACTCTGGTGATTCCATGAGAGGTGCGACCTAGCGACCTAGCGACCTAACGAGTTAAGACAGTGTGAGGCCGCATACATACTGCTCCATCATTAGGTCGCTCATGACCTAAATAGACCGAGGTAACTCCGTAGCTCGCTCAGGATGGCCTCACTAGGCCGTAACTTCTTATGCCGCTTTCCTTCTAGGTTGCTACGACCTATCAGATTGTTCAAAAAACCAAGTGTGACCAAGATAAGTCGGCTACGACCTACGACTTACTCCATAAATCTCCTGTAAATACCATGCCTACACCACGGAAGAGGGGATCTTTTGGCTCATTTCTGGAACGTCTATACTCTGCTGATTTCTCGACTCATCCGACACTTCAAACACGAAAGACACTTCAACGAACTTCAAGAAGAAATCTAACACATTCGACATGGATTCAAAGAGTTCTTCTACATCGGAGTTCTAGCTATTTGTCCTAGTAGTGTTGTAATCGAAGATTGTTGTAAAGTTGTAATCGATTCAGCAATAAAGAAGATTAAAGTGGACGTAGGCTTAACTTGAAGCCGAACCACTATAAAACTGTTGTCTCTTTACTTTTTTTCCATGACTTTTCTACTTATTTCTATTTCCCGTATTGACGGGTGGTGCTTTCACTTAAACTCTACTTACACCTGGGTGTTAGCATTCAATTTTAGCGTTAACATTTTTGGTACTTTCACTGAGAATCCAACTCAGGCTACTTTCGTCATTGCTTCGCAAAAATTTGTTCAAAAAATCTCTTTCAAAACCAAAAGTCTATCAGAAATAATGGCTCCTTGAAGAAAGCGCAGATCTGTTAGATTCGGTGATGTTCATGAGAATATAACCACTTCTCCTCCGTTAAGTCAAACGACTCTAAGTGTTTGAGTTACACGAGCGGAGTTAGATGCTGCAGTTTCTGGGCTATATCAACAAATGGAAGCCCAACATAATTCAATGTTGGAAAGGTTGAACGCCTTGCTCGGAGCAAATCATCAACCGGTAAATAATGAACAAAACTCTATCGATGGTGTTTATAATGTTGAAGCGAGAAATATTCCTCAAAGGGCAGCTGGCCCCGTTGAAGGGACAACTCCCCAAACTGGAGGATCAGGGCCATAGCCAACCCTCCGCGAACGCTTGTCAAGACAAACTTCCGAGAAAATGGCCGATGTCTGTCCCGCAGAGCCTCTAAATGATGAGGAATAATTCTCTGGAATTGTACGACAAATCATGAAAGAGAGCATGCATAGGGAAGAAGATGAGAAGGAATGGGGATTCGCTCCGAGCAAAACTCCGTTCACTAAAAGGATTCTAAAGGCGGAATTCCCAAGGAAGTTTGTTCCTCCTACCATCCCGGCTTATAAAGGAACAAGCGACCCTAATCAGTTCCTGTATAAGTATGATTGGCACATGACTGGTGCTAGGGCATCTGATGAGATCAAATGCCGGTACTTTCCGGTATACTTGGAAGGAGTGGCTCTACTCTGGTTCACAAAGCTACCGGTCCGATCCATAGACCAGTTCTCTGATTTGACTCGGAAGTTTAAAGAACAATTCAGGCTGTATGCTTCGAAGGCAAAGGATATTATGTCACTATCTAGGCTGGAATAGAATCCTGGGAATCTATTAGATCTTTCTTGAACCGCTTCAACATAGCTGTGGCTGAAGTGGATAATGCAGAGCAACGAATGGTCTTGACATACTTGATGAGGACAATCGACAAATCGAGTGAATTTGGGAAGTGGCTGAAGATGAAAGAACCGAATTTGCTTGAGAAATTCTATAAGAAAGTTGATGAATTCATGCGCTTGGAAAGCCTTCAAGCACCGGCTAAAGTGGCATTGACAGAGGTCAAAAATAACACTGCTGCTCCTCCCAAAAAAGAGTCCGGAAGTAATAAAAGGGAGAATAACGAAAGAAAGAAACAGAAGGATGCGAAGAAACCTCGCTTCTTAAAACCTTCAGATTTCACTCCTTTGACTGACACCCCGGAGAATATCTTTTTTTCTACCAAAGATGCGGTAGAATATCCTAAACCATATGAGATGAGAGTTGGGAAAAAAGCTGCTCAAAGTTCTGTCGGTTTCATAATCAACCCGGTCATGATACCAATGAATTTCGCCATTTGAAAAGTTTGATTGAAAAATTGCTGAGAGAAAACAAGTTGCAGCAATATGTTAAGAGAAGTAGGAATGACCCGATTTCATCTGCTAAGGGCCAGCAACTTCCTGCTCATCCATCCGGCTCGGGTGAGAGGACCACTACGTATGAATCAGAAAGGCATGTTATTAATGTGATTATACGAGGTCCTCACCCAGCAGGCAGAAGCCGGGGTGAGATGGAAAGTTACGCCCGTGCCTTGAAGTATGCACCAACAGAAGAGAGTGTTTTTGTGTTGGAAAATGCTGCACCTTTGAAGCAGTAGAAAACTTTTAATGATGATATTGTGTTCAGAGCCAGGGACTCTATGGGCATTGAAGCTCCAACCATGGATCCCTTGGTCATCTCTGCAGGCATTGGGCTGGCTATTGTAAGGAGAGTGCTTGTTGATTGCAGCGCTTCCTGCAATATTCTCTTCAAAAAGACATTCGATCAAATGAAAATTCTGATGGCTGATGTTCAAGCTTCATCGCAAAAAGTTGTTGGGTTTACTGGGGACCCGAAGCAGCCAATTGGAACTATCGACTTGTTCGTGGAGCTTGGAGAGGGGGGAAAAAGATGGTTCGAAAGCAAACTTTTGTAATTTTTGATGAAATTTCTGCCTACAACACCTTCCTAGGCCGACCAACTCTTGCGACTTTTAAGGCAATTCTCGGCCCGTGGTGCCTTACTATGAAACTCCCCACGGATAATGGAGTTGGAGTTATTAAAGTGGATCAGAATGCTGGGTGAGAATGTTATCTGATAGAGTTGCGTGAAGCAAGGAAGAGAGAGATGGGAAAAGATGTGGCAGCCCCAGTCCGCATCAAAGAACCAACCTTGTAGCAACTACAGGGTGGACCCTGCACTGGCGAGCATAGCGAGGCACGAAGAGAAATGGATCCTAGAAAATCCAGTGCAGGGGAGAATAGAGTGGTGCCAATGGAAGTAACGGTACCAGTACCTGTTGACCCAAAAGATCCAAACAAAGTGGTGAATGTGGGTTCACGACTTAGTGTGACGGTTCAAAATTCCTTGATATCATTCTTGAAAGCAAATCTGGATGAATTCGCTTGGACTCATGCTGATATGTGTGGAATATCCTCAGAAGTTGCAGTACATACTCTGAATATTGATCCGAAGTTTACAGTGGTAAAGCAGAAAAGAAGAACCCAGGGTCCTGAAAGGTCAGCAACATTGAAAGAAGAGGTAGATTGGGTCATGGAGAATGGCTTCATCAGGGAGTCTACTTATCCGAATTGGGTTTCAAATCCAGTACTGGTTAGGAAAGCTAATGTAAAGTGGAGAATATGCATCGACTTTTCAGATTTAAACAAAGCATGTCCCAAAGACTGCTTCCCATCACCTAGGATAGATCAGTTGGTGGATGGAACAGCGGGGCATGAATTGTTATCTTTTATGGATGCTTACTCCGAATATAACCAAATCATGATGCATGAGCCGGATCAGGAGGACACGAGCTTCATCACCGATGTCGGTCTTTACTGCTACAGAGTCATACCCTTTGGACTGAAGAATGTTGGGGCAACTTACCAGAGACTTGTCAATGCTATGTTCAAGCCGCAGATTGGTAAACTATGGAAGTTTATGTTGATGATATGCTGGTGAAATCAAAGAAGGCAGTAGACCATATGGATCATTTGGCAGAAATGTTTGCAATCCTCCGAAAGTACGGAATGAAGCTTAATCCTTTGAAATGTTCATTTGGGGTGGTGTCCGAAAAGTTCTTGGATTTCGTTGTGAGTGCGAGGGGCATTGAAGCTAATCCTACTTAGATTGCTACCTTAAGAGAAGTCAAAGCTCCTAGAACGAAGAAGGAATTGCAAAGTCTCAATGGAAAAGTCACTGCCTTGAGTCGGTTCATTTCCAAAGACACTGATAAATGCATTCCATTCTTTGATGCTCTGAAGAAAGGAAGGAAAAATTTCGATTGGACTCCTGAATGCCAGAAAACTTTCGATGAGTTGATTCGTCATATGGAAACGCCTCCAATACTTTCTAAGCCCAACAATGGTGAAGATCTTTTCGTATATTTGGCAATCTCATCTCATGCTCTCAGTGCAGCATTGGTACGGGAAGACGCAAAAATTCAGCGCCCGGTCTATTATATCAGCAAAAGATTCACTAGGGCAGAGATGAATTATTCAAAATTGGAAAAGCTTGCCGATTGTCTACTGATTGCATTAAGAAAATTGAGACTGTATTTCCAAGCTCATCCTATCAAAGTCCTCACTGATCAACCTCTGAAGCAAGTCCTGTTTCGCCCTGAGGCTTCGGGTCGTCTTCTGAAGTGGAATATTGAACTCAGCCAATACGACATCACTTATCATCCCCGGAGAGCAATCAATGGACAAGCTTTAGCAGATTTCATCGCAGAATGCACAGATAAAGGTGATAGTGAGGAAGAGGTGACTGATAATACCCCAATTCGATGGAAATTATATGTTGATGGTGCAAGAAATGATTATTGTTCCGGAGCTGGGGTTGTGCTTGAAACCCCCGAAGGGCGGTCATTGTGCTATGCATTGAGATTGGAATTCCCTTCGACAAACAATGAAGCAGTATATGAAGCTCTCATTGTTGGCTTGAAGATTGCTAAAGAACTGAATGTCAAGGCGTTGCAGATCTTCAGTGATTCACAGCTTATTGTATGCCAAGTCAAGAAAGAGTTTCAAGCTAAATGAGGAAATCTACCTGCTTACTTGTCAAGAGCCTGGAAACTTCTGGATGATCTTGACCATTATACGATAAGTCATATACCCTGAGAAGAGAACATGAAGGCAGATACTCTTGCAAAGTACGCAAGCACTGGTGAAGCTCAATTATTGGGATTAGTTCCTGTGGAAGTCTTGTCAGCCCCAAGTACTGATGATATGGATATTGACCGGATCATGACTGTATCTCAAGAGCAAGAATCGTGGATGACTCCGATAATGTAATATCTGCTCAATGGTTTTCTACCAGAAAATTCAAAAGAACGACAGAAGTTGCTAAGAAAAGCCTCTAGATATATAATTCAAGATGGCTAGTTGTACAGGCGGGGATTCTCAATGCCATTACTCCGATGTGTGACCATGGAAGAGGCTAAGACAATTCTAGCTGAAGTACACGAAGGAGAGTGTGGAGATCATTCAAGTGGTCAAACTCTAGCAAAGAAAATTCTCCGTTATGGGTATGTTTGGCCAGACATTAATCGTGATGCTGCAAGCTATGCCCGAAAATGTGACCGATGCCAGAGATTTGCAAAAATCCAAAGAGAACCTTCCACCAAGATAACACAGATGGTCAGTCCATGGCCGTTTGCTATTTGGGGAATAGATCTCATCGGGCCTTTGCCAACCGCCAAGTCCGGAATCAGATATGCCATTGTTGCTGTTGATTATTTTACTAAATGGGCTGAATCTGAACCATTAGCTACTATTACCTCTAAAAAGATGATAAACTTTGTAACTAAGAATATCATTTGCAGGTATGGTGTGCCTCAAAAGATAATCACAGACAATGGAACCCAATTCGAAAGTGAAGAGTTTCAAAAATTTTGCAAGCGATTCAAGATCCAAAAAAACTTTTCAGTAGTGGCTCATCCACAGGCAAATGGGCAAGTGGAAGCAGTAAACAAAATTATCAAATCAACCATCAAAAAACAGCTGGAAAAAGCAAAAGGTGGTTGGGTCGATAAGCTACCGCTAGCACTATGGGCATACAGAACTACCCACAAAACTGCGACTGGGCACACTCCATTTTCATTAGCATATGGATCAGAAACAATGATTCCGGTGGAGATAGAAGTCCCTTCACACAGAGGAATACATTTTGATCAAGCTGAAAATGAAAAGCTGCAACTTGAAGCGTTAGACTTCCTTGATGAAAGAAGGGAAGAAGCTCATCTCAGAATTGCAGCTCACCAGCAATGAATTGTCAGGCACTTTAATTCCAATGTTCGCCAACGCAGCTTTGAGGTTGGGGATCTAGTCTTGAAAAGGATCATGACAGCAACACGAGTGTTTGCGCCAAACTGGAAAGGGCCCTATGTCATAGGCAAAAAACTTCTTGATGGAACTTTCAAACTGACAACTGTCGAAGGAGATCCAATTCCAAGGGCTTGGAACAGCGATCACTTGCGCCCATATTTTACTTAAAAGATTTACTGAAATACTGTAAAAGAATTATGGATGTATGATTCTTGTATTGAAAGCCATTGTAAAGCCAGTGCAAGTGAATAATAAGAACTATAAAGTGGATGTAGGCCCAGTTCTTGGCCGAACCACTATAAATCTTGTGTTCTTTACTGTTATAAACTGCCTGTTTTATTTCGATATGAAAAGTACTTTAATTGTATTACTAAAATGTCGATTTAATATTGCAGTCCATTAAAACAAAGCTCACCCATCACAAGACCAAGCGATCTTTGACATCACTCAACAAACAAATGATAAGCCACAAAAAATCCAGACTCAAATCCTATGTAAGAAGTGCTTCAAGCATACAGTTAGTAGTTCCGCTGGACGTAGGCCCTTGTTAACTAATTGTGATCGTTTGTGCAAACGAACATCCGATTAATTAGCCTGTGTCATCCCCTGCGAACTCACTTAACAATGAAGTACACTTATTTGGATAAAATAAACTACTTGCAAACGAAAGGAATGTGTTCTTGAAGATGATAACAAGGAGTCGCTGATATATGCAAATGGCGAAAAGACATGGGCGAGCAGGCAGGAGACAACCAAAGACCTCTTCGGAGGCACAAGCTCTCGTCGGAGGCACAACTCTTCGGAGGATAAAGACCTCTAACGGGGCTTGCCAGAAAAAGAAAGTTCTCTTTCTCAACCAAAAAAGATTGTTGGAATGACCGGAGGCACCTTCCCAGGTGGAAGGCACAGGGCACTCGCTAACTAGTTGAGATCGTTTGTGCAAACAAACATCCAAGTAACTTGTGTCCGCCCCGTGAATCCATCCAACCATGAGAAAGAAACTTCCGGGCAAAGGCCCTACTCGGAGGCACACATTTCACCGAGATTTGAAATAAAACTTCACAAGAGTTGAAATGTGAAAATCCCTCTTCGAAGGCCCATTTCATCAGAGTTGAAATGCTAAAAGACCTCTTCGAAGGCACACATTTCATCGAGATCTGAAATAAAACTTCACAAGTGTTGAAATGTGAAAAGCCCTCTTCGGAGGCCCACTTCACCAGAGTTGGAGTGTCAAAGCCCTCTTCGGAGGCCCGCTTCCCAGCGAACAGGGAAAAACAAAAGCCTCTCCCCAGAGGCAGAAACACAAAGCCTTCTTGGGAGGCCCGCTTCCCAGCGAACAGGGAAAAAACAAAAGCCTCTCCCCAGAGGCAGAAACAAAAAGCCCTCTTCGGAGGCCCGCTTCCCAGCGAACAGGGAAAAAACAAAAGCCTCTCCCCAGAGGCAGAAACAAAAGGCCCTATTTAGTGGCCCGCTTCCCTGCATATAGGGAGAAAACAAAAGCCCTCTCCCCAGAGGCACACACAAAAATGCCCTCTTCCCAGAGGCACAATCAAACAAAAGCCCTCTTCGGAGGCACAAACAATTCAAAGCCCTTTTCGGAGGCCCACTTTACTGCGTAGGAAAATTCGCTTGCCAAAAATAAAAGTGACTTTCTCCGAAAGAGAAGTGTAAAAACTTCTTTAAAAAAAAAAGAGAAAACTTCTCCAATACAAGGCGCATTCTACTAAATCAGAGAAATATTCCCTTAAAATGGAAAAAATTATTCTCTAAAAGTACGGATGCAAGCCTCCTTCAAATGGAAAAGTTGTTCTCCAAAGAAAGAGTACAAGTCTTCTCAAAACAGAAGAGTTGTTCTCCAAAATTTTGGCAATGTGAAAGAGATTGCAATAGACCGTGGTATGGGGGCAATATAATATAGTTACATCCATGAAAGCAATGCTCAAGTAACATACCGCAGGTTTACTGCAACATCACACAAAGAAAATAAAGAAACTTGTATGAAAAAGAAGAATAAATACATTCTCAAATACAGACAGAAGTTTGTACAAGTAAAAGAATCATTTTATTCCATACTATGAAAACATCATACATGTGTAGGTTTCAAAATAAAAGAAGGCGGGGACCAGTACCCGCACAATCTCCAGTGAACACAAGTCTTTATACAAGCAAAAAAGCAAAAAAGCGAGACGAAGAGCATAGGACCAAACCCATCACTTCTTCTTCCTGCCACCTTTCGAGCCCTCACCTAGCCGGATGATTAACTTTTTGGGTCGGCTTGTGAGAGTAGGGGAAGAAAGAGGAAGGGGTGCAATTGGAATTTCTTCTGCTTTTTCTTCACTGGCAGAAGCTTCGCTTCTTTTCTTTGAGACTCTGTGCTTCCCCTTCTTCCTTGAAGAAGACTCACTGCCCGGAGTGAAAAGTGCAGACAACTTTATGTCATCAGAAATAGTTTGCTCCGGGGTTCTTTCTCCTTCTTCAGGTTCTTCGGCCTTTTGTTCTTGTGAAGCGACCGGGTCATCCAAGCCTTGAAGCGCTTCTATCTGTTCCTCTTGTGACCCCTGTTGAGAAATGGAAGGAGGAGTAATCTGAAGAGGCGGAGAGGGAACAACTGGAAGAGGGGAAGGCTGAACAACACTTGGCGCTTTCACTATAGGAGAAGAGAAGTTAAAGTCAGTATCTCTCATAAAAAGAGGAGAAAGTGGCGCCTCAAGATTTAAGTAATAATGAAAAAGTTCATCAAGCTCATGTGAAGTAAACAAGCAGTCCACTTGAGCAAGATCAGCATTGAGGTTACCTGGAGAAGTAGGCTTTACTATGTCAACTTCAAAGTCCTGTGCTTCAGTGCTCTCATGGGTCTCGTCACCTGTGCGAGCAGTTGCACTTTCAATAACAGCTTTAGCAGGAGGTGGAGAATGGGAACTGGAGCCAACGATATCGATGTCGGCCGAAATCGAAGGTTGAACTGGGTCGGTTAAGGTTGCCTTGCTTGAATGTTTACCTTCCGCCATTCCAGCTCGCTGTTTAGCGAGTAGTTCCTTTCCCCTGGCAAGAGAAGAAAGTGCATCGTCATCCAGATAGTGCGCCTCCAAATTTGCTTCAGCATATCCAGTAGCTCCCAACATATCAAGTGCAGATTCCCATACTTCAGCCAGAGTGATTTCGTACTTCGGTCCCAAAAATCTAAGGCTACCGCGCCCCAGAACACTATGTATGTAAAACTCGAATAAAGTAGAGCTGATTTCGGCTTTAGTTGCCATATGAGATTCCTCGGCTGCTTCTTTGCCGGCAATAGCTTCATCACGCTCTTTTTCAGCTTCAGAAATTCGAGCTTTTAGCATTTCAATTTCCAAGTTCTGGGAGCTGGTTTTTTCTTGCAACTGAGCAACGTCAGTTCGGTAGCTTTCTACAACTTGCTGTTGTGCTTCGAATTTAGCTTCAGCATCTCTTTGCCCGGCGTGAGCATCTCTTACCTTCTTTTGAAGCACTTCTTCTCTTTGAGAATATGAAGTGGAAGAAGTGACAAGCTCTTCTTTAAGTTTTTCAACTTACGCTTCAAGCTTCTCGTTGTAAGTGGCGATGCTCTTCATCTATGCATCATGCTGATCGAGTGTTTTCTACCACTCGAATTTATCATTTTCCATAGTCAGCATGGCTTCAAGATTTGCGCGGTTTACTCGTTGAAGCTCGTCAATAAGTTTCTGCCAACCAGACATTCTCTCGATATCGAGTTTGACGGCATCAAGATTTCGCCACATGGCTTGCTTATCGATTGGGACCAAGTCAAGATCGAAACGCACTCCCTTTAAGCACCAGTGCGGAAACCAGCTTTGAAGAGTAGCCGGGCCCTGTCCAACTTGATACGGGGGCCTACTGATAATTGTTTGAATATCAGCTCTTTGAAGGGCAGGAGAGCCGGAAGGGATTTCCAAAGAGACGGGAGCAGCGGGTTTTTCAGGAATTTCAGATGTCGGTTGTTCACCAAGTTTGGCTCGTTTACTCGGATCTTCAGCGACATGACTTTTTCCTTTGTCATCACGGGATTTTCGTTTGTGAGAATCATCCTCTCTCTGGGAAGAATCATGTCGTTCGTCCCGTCTCCCGTAGCGTTCTTCATAAGCACGCCTCTCACGAGCTTCCTCGTAGCTCTTTCTTCGTCGGTTTCCCAGGAGGCATGAAGATACCTCTTGGGGTCATAATAACCGTGCCACCCATAACGCAGGAAGTCATCATAGTAAGAGCCACTTCGTCCCATTGGAGAACCTGAAAATGAAGAAAAGGTAAGTTCAGAATTCTTCAAAGCAAGGGAGTTGAATGCGTATAAGTGCTGAAAAATCCTAAGTGTGTGTAACGTGCAAACTACGCGCGTCAAACTACGAACCACTCCTTGGTTGGGGGGTGATGACAGATTTTACGACAAGTGCCAATTCTTGGGCTGACGGGGTTTGTTGCAAGACAGATGTCGCTTCAACTACTAGAGAAATAGCTTTAGTAGTAGTGGTATCGTCTTTAAAAAGCTCATGTGAAGTTATCATCAAGTCGCTCAACCCCTCAAAAATGTCGTCTCCATTGTGCCCAGCAGGACTCTTTCCTTTAGCTCCTTCGTCAGTAGTCTTCTCGGATTGGTGAGGAGGTTCCTCTTCCTCAATGACCGGGGAAAGTGCAAGTTTGCCGAATGACCCCACAACGTCAATAGAAGCAGAACACTTCACCAGTGAAGCCTCAACAGTAGGTTCTTTCGGTGTAAGTTCTCCGACGGAAACTAGGGCATCCGATGTCTCTACTGGAGAATCAGGGACTTCATGAGGCTGAGTAGAACGGGAAGAGTGCAGAAGTCCGAATTGGTGAGAAATTTGTCTTTCAACAAAAATTTAATACTTCTTTCCTCGACTGCCACGGTGCTTAATCTTTCGAAAGTTGGCTTGTGGATGGGATCTTTAGAGGGAGGAGGAAGTGCTGTAAAAGTAAAGAATAGAGTTAGCACCTAGCAACTCGGAATTTGAAAAGCTCAAATGGAAAGAACGGGGATAAGCAATCTTACTTCCTACTCTCCAGATGGCATAAAATCCTAGGGGTAGGGAATGAAGAAGAATTGGTTCAAAAACCCGTGGGCGCTTTCCGGAAGATCTTTGTTTGTGAAATCCGTCTACGGTTCCTGGCGCTCCTCACTAGTGTGATAGAGGGATGATCTTTGTTTTTTGCAAATGTGCACAAGAAGAAAATCTCCTCAAAACTCGGAAGACGATCAAGTGTCCTCCTGAATAATAAACACAGTCCCATCAGGATGGCGTAGCCATTGGGATGCAATTGGAAGGGAGAGATGGCTAATCAGAGAAGGAGTTGTTGAAGAAAATCATTAAAAGGAATAGCTCCAATCAAGCACATCTGGCGATTGACAGCGATAAAGCCGAGAGGTGGTCTGTTAGCAGTATCGTTTGGCCCAGGAAATAAAGCATCTGCTTCAGCAATGCCAAACTGAATGCGTAGTTGGTTGAACGCCCGCTGACTCAAGGTAGTTGAAGTCCTTTCCGGGGGATCATTCAGTGGATTGGCTATCGGGAAGGCCTCTCCAGCTTCCCTACCACTTCTTCTTGTCGAGAAGCCATTCTACACAAGGAACTGGATATTCAAATATGAAGGTGCACGTTTCCTAAATGTGTGAAGTATTGTGAAAAACTAGTAAAACGACAAGCAAATATAACTGAAATTAAACTAATATGCATTTGTCAATTATAAAGTTTCGGGGCTTGTTGTTTTAAGTCCAAATACAAGTGCAGTGTTGATGCAAACAAATCAGCCTTAATTGATTAATATTGCTTTGCTTTAATACTTCACTTGAATTTGTTGATTCATAGCATTTCATATAATTTCTTTAAGTTGATTATTCTTTATTGACTAATCTGTCATTTGATGTGGGAGATCAGTGGCGGTATATTTGTCCCATTTTTCTGCAAATGTTGTGTTTAACAGGTTATTAACATTAAAGATAATATAATCTATAAAGGAGTACAACAAGTTCAGGCATGTTATCTCGGCAGTTCAAGTTGAGAATTCAATTCAACAATGTCATGTTCATTCAAGTCACATAGTTCTTTATTCAAGTTCCTACAAGTTAAAGTTATGATGCATATGAAGGAATAAGGCTTCAGGTCAAGATAATTCAAATTTGTCTAAGTCCTAACTCGGCCGCGACCTAAAACCTGTGTCGTAGAAAGTTAGGTCGTTAATTTGCTAAGTCGCTTTGCTTTACGTTTTACGGTATTCCAGCAAGAAAAGTCGCGAACATGATAAGTCATGAGCATGGCAAGTCGCGAGCATGGCAGGTCGCGAGCAAGTTAGGTCGCAAGTAAGTTAAGTCGCCTGTTTCACGATCAAACCGATAAGCCTAAGGTCGGCCGAAATTCCTCAACCCTCTTTGCTCCTCTCCACTCAGCAAATCGCCTAACGAACAAACTCGTTAACCCGATAACCTGTTATCTCCTACACAACAGAATCCATCATCCTTCAACATCATCAAATCACTCGAAACTGATTCAAATCACCTCAGATCCATCATAGATCCAATGCATTACCGCGTTCTCATGAATTATAACATCAACGCATCCAATGGTGATCGAAAACCGACTGCAACATGACTCGGAAGTGAAACGCGACGCATGAAATTGGGTTAAGGCTGGAAAAAGGGGGATTCACGTTTCAATGATGGCCGTGATTGAATATTGATTGAATTCACTTACGCAAAATGATGGTGGAGATGATTGATGGTTGAGTAATTGGAATCGACTTCGAAAGCTCGGAAACTTGTTAATGGCAGGATGTAATGTTAGAGCAGATGAAGAAAAGAAGGAACGACCTAATCTATTTATGTACCGGAGCAGTGGAACTCGAATCGGTGCAAACGACCTTACTTTCTGATAAGTCGCTTATGACCTAACAAATCAGAATAAGTGCGAGTTAAGAGGTATCGAAGCACACGACCTGACCCCTAGGTGTGTACTTTGAGGGGCAAGTGTTAACTTCTCTGTTTCACAACTAAGCGACCTAACGGATTAAAGAGCCTAGCGACCTAAAGTTAGCACGACTTAACGAGCTAAGAAGCTTAGGCGACCTAGCAACCTAGTGACCAAATGAGATAAGCACTCGAGTGACCTAAGTATATAGCGACCTAACCAATGAAGCGGATTAGCAACCTAACCTGTTAAAGGACTCAACGACCTACAACTTACCGACTAAAGACTCTGGTGATTCCATGAGAGGTGCGACCTAGCGACCTAGCGACCTAACGAGTTAAGACAGTGTGAGGCCGCATACATACTTATCCTTCATTAGGTCGCTCACGGCCTAAATAGACCGAGGTAACTCTGTAGCTCGCTCAGGATGGCCTCACTAGGCCGTAACTTCTTATGCCGCTTCCCTTCAAGGTCGCTACGACCTATCAGATTGTTCAGAAAACCAAGTGTGACCAAGATAAGTCGTAGCTCGCGTCTCTTAGGTCGCTGGTGACCTACGACCTACCCCTAGGTCGGCAACGACCTACGACTTACTCTTGAAATCTCCTATAAATACCATGCCTACACCACCGAAGAGGGGATCTTTTGGCTCATTTCTGGAACGTCTATACTCTGCTAATTTCTCGACTCATCCGGCATTTCAAACACGAAAGACACTTCAACGAACTTCAAGAAGAAATCTAACACATTCGACATGGATTCAAAGAGTTCTTCTACATGGAGTTCAAGCTATTTGTCCTAGTAGTGTTGTAATCGAAGATTGTTGTAAAGTTGTAATCGATTCAGCAATAAATAAGATTAAAGTGGACGTAGGCTTAACTTGAAGCCGAACCACTATAAAACTGTTGTCTCTTTACTGTTTTTTCCGTGACTTTTCTACTTATTTCTATTTCCCGTATTGACGGGTGGTGCTTTCACTTAAACTCTATTTACACCGGGGTGTTAGCGTTCAATTTTAGCGTTAACATTAGGTGAGTAATATCATTTCCATTTTAGTTATTTACATCCATATGGAATGAGGCCAAAGATCTATATGATAGAGATCATATGCGTTAAATGCTTATAAATGGTAGATAATCTTTTAATGAATGTTTTTTATTGAAATTTCTTTACTAAAGGATGTTTAGGTATGATCCCTACCTTAATGATTTTGAAATGGTGCGAAATTTCAATATTATGTTTTAAACATATTTCTAGAAAGGGGTTTTAATTTTGGGAATTTTCCTATGATAAGATAGTTAGCAATGAATTTTTGAAGGAACCTTATATTATATAAATAAGAGAAAACGGTTTAAATATAGAAGTTTTGGTAAAATGTGCATAGGATTTTATTTATGAATTTATGAGATTTTTATCTAAAGTTTCTTGATATAAAACACTCATTTTCAAAAGCTTAATTGAAAGTCGAAACCATTTGTTATGATTACTGATACTAATTTATACATATAAAATATATGTTAAGCAATGAGGGGACATGATCCTATAAAAGTACTGTAAATATAATATAAAGGACACTATCGATAATTGAAAATGGAGGTGACACATGTAAAAGGAAGTGGTTGCCACATACTAATTCGGGCTTTGCTACTTGTATCAGAGCCGAAGTGGCGAAATTAGAGTGTTAGTGTAGAAGGACTAGACTGAAACTAAAGACTAAAATGAACTCTGAAAAGACTAAGTCCTAGTATAATGAACTAAGGAAACATAAGGGGAGAGGTAAAGGTGATTGCCGATGGAAGAGGTGGTAGCTGAAGGCAAATGTGTAAGCAATATACAAGGGCAAAGGTTATTGTGAGAAGATGAAAGGGTTTCCTGAGATATAGCATGGAGATTTTGTATGAGGACAGAATGACGTTTTGTTAAATGAGGCTTCCCTAGTATGGAATCGAGGGTGGTGATTTCCAAGATTTGTTAACTTTTGGTGGAAAATTAATATTGAGAGTTGTTAACTTTTGGAAAGTCAATGTTGAGACTTTTTAACGTTCAATAAAGAGTTAGACCAAGACTTATCAACACTCTATGAGGCAAGTCAGTAGTAAGATTTAATTTGGATGAAAGGGGTACCTAGAATTTGAAAAAGTGGTGTCCACAAGTTTATCATGACATCAAACGATGGTTTCAATGTGAGGCCATAAGTGGCATTTGAAAGTCTATTCATGAAATTAAATGCGAGTTTCGGTGTGAGGCCATAAGTGGCACCAAAAAATTTATTCACAACACTAGACAAGAGCTTCGGTGTGAGGTCGTAACTGAGACCAAAAAGTCTATTCATGAGTTTAGGTGAAAGAGATGATGTAAGGCCATAAATGATGATCGAATGTCCGTATATGTTTATTCTTAATGATTTGGGTATAAGGCTAATGAGATAACTAAAGGTCCATTCATAACATTGCATAGAAGTCAGAAGTAAAGCCGAAATGAAAATTTTGAATGAATAACCCTAGATAGGATATTATAAGTAAGAAGATATATATATATGAATGAAACAATGTGCATGCTTATGAACTTTGTTGTGATGCTCACTATCTTTGATATGTATATGTTGAATAGTGAGGGGAAAGCACATTCCGTGCTTTAGCGGTGTGTTCCCATTATATGTTGTGTCTAGGTAATGTACCAGGCTTTATGGTTTACCCATATTTCACTGGTTTTTCCCCCATAAACTTACAGGTACTTATTTGAGTAGGCTAAGCTTATGGGAATAAATAGGTAGAAAGACAAACAAAGAACACCAAAGATGAAGCAAGAGGCCTGGCTAATAATAAAAATTCCTTTGTATTCCGCTATATAAATGTTCATGTTGAAATCTTCAAATGTTAGGAATGACACTATTATCTACGTTCTAATCTATATTTTACCCCTTTATTGGTACGACTTGGGATATTGAAAATGCAAAGACAACTTTGTATAATGAAGTTTATTTAGTTTCTCTGTTTGCTTAAAACTATTGCAAATAAAAATTCTTTTCTTATTCTATCAACAACTGATAATTCTAATGTGGCGACAACACAAATAAGCTTCATCTTTGGGTTTCAGAATGGGGAATGTTACATTTTGGTATCCAAGCTTAGGTTGGACAGTACAGTAAATAAAGCTAGAAATAGGTTTTACTTAGTAGAGAACCAATACGTTGGGGAGGGTGTACACTATATAAAACTTACTTGTATTTTGATGCAGATATGTAAGTGGATACATATACACACACACACATATGTATGTATGTATGTATATGTATATCCTTATACTACTACTCTTGGTCTCTTTACATCTGCTTCTTATGATACTTCTCTTATGCAGAAAGCAAGACTGGAAATGAGTGGTTGTTTCATGTAAAGAGGAGCAAGTGCTAATGTAAGGAGAGGAATCGAGAGTACGACTAAAATACCCAAGGAAGGGAAGCAACCCTAGAGTACGGCCGGTTGTGCAAATACCAGCTTCGTTTGGGGAAACTTAGGAATGCATGTGTTTTTCCTACAGTTCATAGCAAACTTGGCACAATAGCAAGTAACATTCGCAAGCCTAGAATGTGCCAAGGGTACAGGTGCACCCAGTTTGGGGCGATTTTTCTAATATGCATAAGGATTTTCGGAGACTAGGAGAAGAAATGTTTGATGAGATGTAATAGGCATTGGAGGGAAGTGATTCACTGGGGACGTGTGACCAGATTTTGGAACTTAGAGCCTATAAATGCCCAAAAAGTAAAGTTGATATCGATGTAGTTAAAAGATTTGGCAAGTATCTGGTAGGATACTATAAAGGATGTGTAATACCCCAAAATTTTGTGAAAAATCATTTTGATAAAATAATTTAATTTTGAAATATTTGGATTTAAATATGGTGAAATTCTTGGGATTAGATAGTGTGCAAGGATATGTGTGCACATGCACACTGGAAATGGCACAGGCGAAAATCCAAGAATTTGTGGAAAAATAATATAGGGAAAAGAAAACATTTCAAATATATTTTTGAAATGTGAATTATTCTGTCCTCGGATCACATGTATTATTTTGAAAAAAAATAAAGAGAAAAAAATTATTTGAAATGAGAAAGTAAAATTCTTAATTAAAACATTGAAATCTAACTTAGGCTTAACCAAGTTAAATATGGAAGATATGCCTATATACATTTTTTTCTGTGAAGCATAAGGAATTAAATAAAGTAATAAAGAGGCAGAAAGATTTTATTTGAGCAGAGAAGTAATCCTTACTTAAAGCATAGGATTTTCTTTTACCAGATCTAACTCATTTAATTCGAAGATATATATACATGTGTATATTTTCTGTAAAGCAAGAAAGATCACATAAAAATTTATACATTTATGTACAAGTATATTTTCTGTGAGCATAAAGTGTTAAAGAAAAAAAAAAGAAACATCAAAATGACATGAAATGTAATACAAGTCAGTATGCTTGTGTAGGTAAAAATAGAAAAAGGAGATTTCCAGAAAAGAATAGAAGCATAAATAAGAACCGAGTCACACATTTAGCATGACTTGGGTAAGAAATTAAAGATAGCCATTTTCTGGAAAAGTAAATAAAAAAAAGAGAAGGTACTAACCATAATGGACTAAGGTGGTCGGGGTATTAAGGAGGAAAATGTTAAAATATAAATAGAAAATGCATGAAGATGGTCAGGTCAGAAATGGAATTTTGTGTTGCCAAAACCCTAGTGGAAAAAGCATATAAATAATCAGCTTTGGCCAGGAATCCATTTTACCCCGAGTTACTCAAAAAATAGTATAAGAAAGTAGATATTTAAAAAGGAAAGAGAAACACACATACATAAGGATTTTTGGGATCAAGAGAAGGAAGAACTTAGGTGAGTAAACCTCAGTAGATTCATGGCGTTAAGACCTGAGATGAGGCAGCCACTTTTTATATTGCCATTTACATATTGCTGGTTTTGATGTGTATGATTTAATCAATGCTCCTTGGATGTTTTTTGGATCTGATATGATTTTATTATGGATGTTTTTGGGTGATCTTTGATTCGTTGAGATGTTTGCCTTTGGATGTGCAACTTATTGCTTCATTTTGCTCAGAAATGTTAAGGCCCAGAATTTTAAAAGTATGGAGAGGATATTCTCAACTGTTGTAGATTTATGGCATGGAAAATCTTAGCAAGGAAAAATGTTGTGAGCTGCATTATACTTTGTGTAAGTGCGGAGGCTTGAAAAGAAAGAAATTAAGGGTGCAATAGAAATTTTCTAGGTGCTGAGCCCTTAATCAAATTTAAAAAAAAGAAATCACATGCTAAAATTATGATTGAGCCAGATCATGAATCTGATTCAATCATAGAGGCATGCATATCAATATAACATGACATGACATGCCTCTTTTACAGTTGAAAATATTCTTATATTTACTGAGATCAAGACATAATGTCCATATTTTTGGAAATAACTGTCTACTTAATTTCTGAGGGAATTATGCTAGGAAAAATTTATGGGCGTTTCCATGTTTGCAGTGACATGTTCACTTAGCTATTTGATGATAGGATTTAAATCAATGCACTGGTAAATAAACTAGGGAAGGGAAGGCCAAGAAGGCTGCTGGAATGCTTGTCATACTTGAAGTATACAAGTTGGCACATGTTTAGTTTAAGCCCTGAGATCTTTGTGCAATGATGTGAATTAGTTCATTGCAATGTGTCCCTGTGATTCTTTGATAGCAGATGAGGCAGGAATTTAAATTGAATTATACAACCTATACATGAGGAGATAGGAATATGAATATTTCTTAGGTTGGTTGGTCTGGAACCAAGATTGTTCCAGTGAATGCACAGGTTGCATATTTATATTTATGATTGCAAGATTATGTATGTATGTGTAGGAATGATATATGAAGTCATCATACCTGATTCACTTTATTTACACGATGATAAAATAATTGATTGCAAAGACTTACATAAATATCAAGTCATTACACATATATTCTCCATTGCTTAATATCATGAATATATTGATGTTGCTCATACCAGATCATAGATCTGACCCTTATTTGCTCATGGCATATGGGGGTGTCTCATTTTAAAATGGGGCAGCCATTAATGTTCTTGCAGGGAATACCAAGCTTAAATAAGATGGAAAGGGGTATTGGCTAATGAGAAAATGGATATGCATGCTTGCTAATTTTTATCAGAGCCTAGAAAGATTTTATCTGCATGTATTCAATGGACAGTTGTGTTTGAACTTGATGTTATGTAGTGAACTTGCTATGTTTGATTGATCTAGTTGTTTATCTGTTGAATATTGCTATGCATTCAGGTTTTAAAATTAAAAGAAATATCTGGATTGAAAACATGAAAAATATGCTTAAGTATTAGATATGAAAGCCTGGAAAAGAAATATACATATATGTATGTGAGCAATTGTTTTGCATAACTTGTATTATGTATTAGTCAATTCTTGAGATATAGCAAAGCACTGAGTTTTTAGAATAAAATTTGGATTTAACTAGAGGTAAACTTATAAGGATTTAAATTCTTTCTACTGTAATACTTTGTAAATAAGTTTAAGTCCACTTTCTGAATTGTTTTGAGAAAAGTAATTTTTTTGCAAGGATTCAGATATAATGCAATTGCTTTGAACAAGTGTCTGCTAGACACAAGACATAAGGGTTAACCAGCTTCAAATGAGTGAAGTTTTGGTTGATTATATTTGATGGTATTCTGAATGTAAAATACATTTCAAAAGCTTTAGTTTATTTAGCAATTGTTTCACCACAACCAACTTTTAAAAGCCATAACAGATATGCAATCTGGACAGGTTTGCACTATCAAACCTCAAGACACACATTATTCTTTTAAATATTTTTAAGTTCAAATTCTTGTTACAGCAAATCTTATGAAAATACACAACTCACAATGTGTCCATATAGGCTAAGATTGAAATAAACAAGCCATATAGATTGAACCAAAATAATAAGTTTCTAGAAAATACATAAGTGGAAAATGATAAGTGAATATACCATTTTCTGGTCTTAGCCAAATATCAATATATTTGAACTATGAAAAAAAAAAAGAATCCCAAGCACTTTGAGATTTATCTGCCAAGAAAAATTGACATCAAATTTATAAATTAGAATGACCAAATCCATATGAATTAAATATGCACAGGATTTACTAATATATTACAAATATTCAAAAGAGTAGGGTATTTAACTGTAAACGGATTCATTCAAATCCAAAATCAAACAGCATGCTCTTGTTTAACAAATAAAAAAAAGAAAAAACATACTCTGATTTAAAAAAGAGGAGCACATACATCCTCATATGTATGTGTATATCTTTTAGGAATAAACTGATATATTTATATTGGTAGAAAATTTTGAATCCTGGGTGAATTGTTTGAAAAGAAAATGACTCTGTTAGTTCAAAGGAAGTTTAAATTAAAACTTAAAAGTGAAAATGAATATATATGTGGCATAAAAGTACACCTATAAGTTAAATGTGTATGTGTATGTATATAAAAAAAATTACTGAGAAATTAAGGTAAAAATTGTGAGGGTCATTTCACTTGGTATCAGAGCAATTGGTAGCATAATTAAATGGTTGCATTGATTGTTGAATAATATAGAAAATGTATTATGTCTGTTTATTTTGGATGAAATAATTTAGATAAGAAGATATCAATTATAGAAATACTCATAATATGCTATTACCTTTTTCCCCAGAACTTAGTTAGAAAACCATGGTAGGAAGGGGATCACATTATGCAGGAACAAGTGTGCCATAAATGCTTGACATGCAGGAGTTTGTATGAGTTTTAAGGAATGGAATTGGGCATAGGCCCGAGAATCCACACGAGGAACTTTCAAAACTATTAAAATCTTATACCAATTTGGGTGGCAAAAGTTTTGAAGGGACCGAGAATGTGATGGAAATTCAAGCATGTTTGAGAACATTAGAAAGGATTTTCAATGACATGCAACTTGGTTATCAAAGGAAGAGGCAAGTGCCTTCAAGACAGCTGAAAGGAGTGGCTTTAAGCTGGTGGGAGGTGATCATAGCTGGAAAATTGAAAATGAAATTACATGAAATCAATTCAAGGACATGTTGGAGTCAAGATTTGTACCAGCATCAGCCAAGACCACTTTACTTGAAGAATTTATTAGACTTAGGCAAGGAACTTTGAATGTCACTGAGTACACTCAAAAGTTTGAGGGGTTATCTAAGGATGGAGCAATGTTTGTGGCAGATGAAGCATCCAAAAATGATAGGTATATAAAAGGACTGAATCCAGGACTTAGCAGGGCCATGTTACCATACGCTGACAGAACTTTTGATCAAGTAATAGACTTGGCTTTGAAACTTGAGCAGCATGACAAGGAAAGAGAGAAGTATAGGAATTTTAAGAGCAACAACGACAAGAAGAACAAGGGAAGATATCACCCATATGATAAAAAGAAGGAAGAGACAGACAACAAAATGGCCAATGACACCAAGACTAATGATGCTAAGAAGAAATTGGTCTGCAATCAATGTGGAAAGGAAGGACACGTCAAACCAAGGTGCCCAGAGTTGAAAGGAGGAGCCTTTAAATGCTACCTATGTGGGAAAGAGGGGCATATGAAGAGGAATTGTCCTGAGTACAAACAGCAAGGGAAAATAGAAAATTTGGAAGCCAAAGGCAAATCCACAGTGGAGAGTGGAGAAGAAAATCATGGTCAAGTGGAAGGTACGCTACTTATTTGTACCATACCCGTAGCAGTAGTATATGACACTGGGGCAACTCACTCTTTGATTTCCTATAAATTAGTTAAAATGCTAAAATTAAATTGCATATTGGTTGAAACCCCACTGCTTATACAAAGTCCACTGGGGAGTTCTAGTGTTTTGAACATGAATTGTGTGGATGTGGAGTTAAACATTGGAGGAAACATTTTTATTTCCAATTTATATGTTTTGAATTACCAAATATAGGTGTTATATTGGGGGTAGACTAGTTAAGGCAATTTAAAGCCATAATAAATTTAGACTCATCCACCATATCATTGCAAAATTCTAGAGGCCAGAGGATCACAGTTTTATGTGAAGTAGCTAAGGAAAGAAAATTATATCATTTAGTTGACTCAGAAAAAGATTTCGGTGAACTAACCATTGAAGAAATTCTCATAGTCAATGAATACTTGGATGTGTTTGGGGAAGTTAAGGGTGTTCCACACCATAGACTAGTTGAGTTTCAAATTAATCTCATTCCAGGAGCAAGTCCAATAATCAAGAAACCCACCAGAATGGGGCCAAGTGAATTGAAGGAATTGAAAAATTGGTTGGAAGAATTAGAAGGCAAAGGATTTATAAAGCCAAGTAACTCATGCTGGGGTGCTCCAGTAGTGTTTGTAAGAAAACATGATGGTACTTTGAGAATGTGCATAGATTACAAAGAACTAAATAAAGTAACCATCAAGAACAAATACCCATTGCCTAGAATATATGATCTCTTTGATCAACTCAGTGAAGGTAAAATATTTTCTAGATTAGACTTAGCATCTGGATTTCATCAAATGAAGGTTGAAGACTCAAGTGTTAAGTATACTGCATTTAACACTAGATATGGCTTATATGAATTTATGGTTATGCCATTTGGATTGACAAATGCTCCATCATATTTTGTAGATTTAATGAATATAATATTTAGAGATTATTCAGACAAGTTTGTATTGATTTTTATTGATGATATTTTGGTTTATTCTAAAATAGTGGAAGAGCATAAAAATCATTTGCATTTGGTTTTGTCAAGATTAAGAAAAAATGATTTAAAGGCAAAATTTTCAAAACATGCATTTTGGAAGGAAGAAGTACATTTTCTTGGTCATATTATCTCTGCCAAAGGAATTTCCGTAAACCCTAATAAGGTAGTAGCTATTCAAACATGGAAAAGACCAGGTACAGTAAGTGATGTTAGATCATTTATGGGGATGGCAGGATATTATAGGAGATTTATAAAAGATTTTTCAAAAGTATCATCATCCCTTACCAATTTAACTAGAAAGAACCAAGCCTTTGTATGGACAGAAAAATGTGAGCAAGCTTTTATCAAAATAAAAGAAGCTTTAATTAATGCACCAGTATTGAGAGTGCCAGAAGGGAATGAAAACTTAATTGTGTATATTGATGCAAGTGGCTCTGGGCTAGGGGTTGTGTTGATGCAGCAAGACCAGGTGATAGCCTATGCATCTAGGCAATTAAAGCCACATGAAACAAGATATGCAACCCATGATCTTGAACTAGCAGCAGTAGTGTATGCCTTGAAGCTCTGGAGACATTATTTGTTAGGTGCCAAACTTATTTTGTACACTAATCATAAGGCACTGAAATATTTATTCTCACAAAAAGATTTGAACATGAGGCAACATAGATTGGTGGAGTTCCTAGCTGCCTATGATCTAGATATACTCTATACACCAGGTAAGGCAAATAAAGTTGCGAATGACTTGAGTAGACAACATGCTAAAGTAGCCATGTTGATGATGGAAGAGTTCAAGGATTTGTCTATACTTACTGATTTAGAAATTAAAGAAAACAGTGAGGTACAAATGGTACCAATTGAAAAAGATGAAAGTAAAGGGAAATTGAGTATGGTATCTCCGCAATCAGATTTACTTCTAAAGGTTGGAAAAATGCAAGAACAAGACCTAAACCTATTGGAAATGAAAATACTCTTATTAAATAGAGAGGAAGTAATAAATTATCAAGTTGATAAAGATGGTTATTTAAGAAACAAGAACAGACTATGTGTTCCAGAAAACATAGAGTTGAAGGAGGAAATACTGAATGAATATCATATGACTAATTACTCCATACACCCAGGCAGTACCAAGATGTATCAAAACTTGAAGAGAAATATTTGGTGGAAGGGAATGAAGTCTGATGTGGCCAAACATGTTGCAAAATGTATGACTTGCCAACAAGTCAAGGCAGAGACACAAAGGCCATCAGGACTGTTGCAACCCATTAGTATACCACAGTGGAAATGGGAGGATATATCTATGGATTTCATAGTTGGTCTGCCCAGATCTAAGAGAGGAAACACAAGTATATGGGTAATAGTGGATAGGCTAACTAAAGTAACACATTTTATCCCAGTAAAATCAGAAGGAAATGCCCCAAAATTGGCTTAAGTATTCATGAAAGAGGTGGTAAGATTGCATGGCATTCCCAAAACCATTGTGAGTGATAGGGATACCATCTTCACCTCAAGATTTTGGAAGAGTTTTCAAAAAGCCATAGGAAGTGAATTATGTTTAAGCACTTCCTACCATCCACAATCAGATGGACAAATTGAGGTGGTGAACAAAATTTAGAGCACTTGTTGAGAGCATGTGTACTGGACTTTGGAGGCAACTGGGATGACCATCTCCATTTAGCTGAGTTCACACACAATAACAGTTATCAAAGCACCATAGAGATGGCACCATTTGAAGCCTTATATGGCAAGCCATGTTTATCACATGTGTGTTGGGTAGAAACAGGAGAAAGAACTATTGTAGGACCTGAGTACATACAAGAAACTACAGAAAAATTAAATGGGTAAAGAAAAGAGTTGTAGAAGTTCAAGACAGGCAAAAGAAGTTTGCAGACAAGAGGAGAAAGCAAGTGGAATATGAAGTGGGTGACTTTGTTTTTATCAAAGTTTCACCTATGAAAAACGTCTTGAGATTTGGCAGGCAAGGAAAACTCACACCAAGGTATGTTGGACCCTATAAAAATCTGGACAGAATAGGTTCATTAGCATACAAATTGGAACTGCCAGAGGATATGAAAGCAATGCATAATATTTTTCATGTATCACAACTTAGAAGATGGGTACATGATAAGGAGAAAGTTCTAGACAAGCCTACTCAAAGGAAGATAAACCCCAATTTGGTTTATGAGAAAGAACCAGTGGGGATATTAGCAAAAGAAGAAAAAAAAATTGAGAGGTAAAACTTTAAAACTGTTGAAGGTCCAATGGAGTCTTGATCCAAATGATTACACATGGGAGTTAGAAGATAAGATAAAGAGGGATTATCCTAAGATTTTTGCAAAGTAAAGGTAATTTTTAATTTCTGAAAAATTTGATATGTATGGTTGTTGTGGTTGAATTTGCTTGCTTATGCATATGTTTGTTAGATTTTCAGAAAATCAAATGATGCTTGTTATAAGTATTAGAAAATTGTGAGGACACAATTCCTAAAAGGAGGGGTGAATGTAATACCCCAAAATTTTGTGAAAAATCATTTTGATAAAATGATTTAATTTTGAAATATTTAGATTTAAATATGGTGAAATTCTTGGGATTAGATAGTGTGTAAGGATATGTGTGCACATGCACACTGGAAATGACACAGGGTAAAATCCAAGAATTTGTGGAAAAATAATATAGGGAAAAGAAAACATTTCAAATATAATTTTGAAATGTGAATTATTCTGTCCTCAGATCACATGTATTATTTTGAAAAAAATAAATAAATAAAGAGAAATTTTTTTATTTGAAATGAGAAATTAAAATTCTTATTTAAAACATTGGAATCTAACTTAGGCTTAACCAAGTTAAATATGGAAGATATGCCTTTATACATTTTTTTCTGTGAAGCATAAGGAATTAAATAAAGTAATAAAGTGGCAGAAATATTTTATTTGAGCAGAGAAGTAATTCTTACTCAAAGCATTGGATTTTCTTTTACCAGATCCAACTCATTTAATTCGAAGATATATATACATGTGTATATTTTTTATAAAGCAAGAAAGATCACATAAAAATTTATACACTTATGTACAAGTATATTTTCTATGAGCAGAAAGTGTTAAAGAAAAAAAAAGAAACATCAAAATGACATGAAATGTAATACAAGTAAGTATGCTTGTGTAGGTAAAAATAGAAAAAGGAGATTTCCGGAAAAGAATAGAAGCATAAATAAGAACTGAGTCACACATTTAGCATGACTTGGGTAAGAAACTAAAGATAGCCATTTTCTGGAAAAGTAAATAAAAAAAAGAGAAGGTACTAACCATAATGGACTAAGGTGGCCGGCGTATTAAGGAGGAAAATGTTAAAATATAAATACAAAATGCATAAAGATGGTCAGGTCAGAAATGGAATTTTTTCTTGCCAAAACCCTAGTGGAAAAAGCATATAAATAATAAGCTTTGGCCAGGAAACCATTTTACCCTGAGTTACTAAAAAAAAAAAAAAAGAAGATATTTAAAAAGGAAAGAGAAACATACATACACAAGGATTTTCTGGATCAAGAGAAGGAAGAACTTAGGTGAGTAAACCTTACTAGATTCATGGCATTAGGATCTGAGATGAGGCAGCCACTTTTTATATTGCCATTTACATATTGCCGGTTTTGATGTGTATGATTTTATCAATGCTCCTTGGATGTTTTTTGGATCTGATATGATTTTATTATGGATGTTTTTGGGTGATCTTTGATTTGTTGAGATGTTTGCCTTTGGATTTGCAACTTATTGCTTCATTTTGCTTAGAAATGTTAAGGCCCAGAATTTTAAAAGCATGGAGAGGATATTCTCAACTGTTATAGATTTATGGCATGGAAAATCTTAGCAAGGAAAAATGTTGTGAGCTGCATCATACTTTGTGTAAGTGATAAGGCTTGAAAAGAAAAAATTAAGGGTGCAATAGAAATTTTCTAGGTGCTGAGCCCTTAATCAAATTAAAAAAAAAGAACTCACAAGCTAAAATTATGATTGAGCCAGATCATGAATCTGATTCAATCATAGAGGCTTGCAGATCAATATAACATGACATGCCATGCCTCTTTTATAGTTGAAAATATTCTTATATTTTACTAAGATCAAGACATAATGTCCACATTTTTGGAAATAACCGTCTACTTAATTTCTGAGGGAATTATGCTAGGAAAAATTTAGGGTGTTTCCATGTTTGCAGTGACATGTTCACTTAGCTATTTGATGATAGGATTTAAATCAATGCACTAGTAAATAAACTAGGGAAGGGAAGGCCAAGAAGGCTGCTGGAATGCTTGTCATATTTGAAGTATACCAGTAGGCACATGGTTTGTTTAAGCCCTGATATCTTTGTGCAATGATGTGAATTAGTTCATTGCAATGTGTCCCTGTGATTCCTTGATAGCAGATGAGGCAGGAATTTAAATTGAATTATACAACCTGTACATGAAGAGATAGGAATATGAATATTTCTTAGGTTGGTTGGTGTGGAACCAAGATTGTTCCAGTGAATGCACAGGTTGCATATTTATATTTATGATTGCAAGATTATGTATGTATGTATGACGACCCGACTTTCCACTCCTAGAAAATCGCATCATCAATTAAGAAAGAAAGGGATAGAAGAAGAAAAGAAAGAAGAGAAAGAAGAAACAACACTAGAATCTCAACAGCGGAACGAATAAATTATATTAATAACATAAGTATTTACATAATATACAATACAAATCAGAGATACACAGCATACACATCACATATACTAGACTGTTATAAACACCTGTCTAGTATTTACAACTCAATACAATCACAACACAGAGAACACACAGCGGAACTGTATATCTACAACGCAGAAGCCTCCTGCTCCATTGCACCTCCATTATTCGTCAAAGCTATCCTGAATCCCTTGGCTACTCGTAAAAATTTGAGTACCCAAGAGTTTAAGAAAACAAAGATAAACTTCGGGTCAGACATGGGTCTGGTATGAGTAACAGGTTAAGGTTGCTTAACTTTAAAAAACCTTTTGGAAAGAAAGGTATCACGTAAGACTTCCCACACATAAACATGGAAAAGTTTTTACCTTACGCTAACCAAAACATTTGATAGGAAATCCGATGATATTATAATAGTGTCTAGGGTTTTCAAATAAATTACAGAAATAGCTGGAATGCTTACATCTCACGTTCCAACATAGTTGGGCACAACTAATACGTATGGCACTTATTGGATTTTGGTTTCCATACAATGGCAGGGCTACTTGGGTATCGCCCGTCACAGTACGTGGCCTAGATCACCGTACTGAGGAGTACTCCCACTCCCCTGCAACCCAAGGCCGGAACCATTCCTTACTGAACAGTTCCGAACAAGACAACCCCGGCAGTTGTTGCAATCAACTGCCCCACACAGCCGAATATAAAGGGACTTCTAGACAGGGGTAAATCTTGCTCTCCAGTGGGAGCTACCCACGAAGCCTTGCTGCACCTCCCCTTTTTTAGCCATTCCTGGTTGATGAGGCTTGAGGCTACGATTACCTTTATAGGAACATCACTTAGAATGCTCATCGTCCACGTGATGATGTTCTGAAAGCATACAATCCATACAAGTTCGTTCCGGGTTCGAACGAAACCGAAGGCATTATCTCGTTACACTCATTTTGGAATCACCCTCAAAGTTAACGACAATAACCCTTTCACTCTAAAGCACCATCTCGAATCTATAAGCACTATTCCGTCAAACTCATTACGGAATCACCCACATAGTTATACTGACGTATAGCTCTTACACCTCGAGTCTTTACTTGCTCCACTTGGATTAACGACCTTTTAATTGGAATCGATGTGGTTTTCGGATCCCAAATATGGAAACCCGATCCCGGTCTCATCGAAATCCAAAGCGTGTCTTTGAGGTCCAAGTTGTTTTAAAGTTTAAAACAATTCAATTCAATATTATCTATATACACACAGATAGATAAATTCTAAGCATCATAATAGATGATCCATATTATCATTCCAAACAGATAATTCATGACATCAACTCAATGCAACCATATCATCCTAATCACACAACATCATTTATCTCATATTTGAGATCTCAATCATTCAGGGTAATCAGTAACAATCAACATTCATAAGCAAAAACTTATAAATCACCATTCTATAATTAATTTAAAATGAATTAAATTAATTACTTCTTCCTTAATTAATTTAAAATGAATTAAATTAATTACTCATCCATATAAATCTTGCTTACATATCAATTAATTATTCTTAGCAAGTTACCATAATTAATCATCTTGATTAACTATCCTTTAATTACATTCAAGTGATTAATCTCTAATTAATTCACAAATTAATTAATCCAAACCAATTCCTGTAATTAACTTGTAATTACATCATCAATTAATTAATCAAAATTAATTACATTAATCCTTAATTAATTACATTAATTAATACCTTCATTGATTAGTTGTTCATAATTAATCAATCCTTAGTTATATCATTAATTATATAAATTAATGATCTCAAATTATTTTATTTAAAATAATTCCATTTAAATTAATTATCAATTATCTCCATTGATAATCATTCTTGATTAATCTTATAAGTAATTATATTAAATTAATTACATCTCTAAACCATTCTCCAATAACTTAATTATCAAAACCTAAATTAATTACACTAAGTAATTAATTATTAATTACTTACTTAAGTAATTATTCAACATATAAATTACATATTAATTTCACTAGGTAATTAATTACTTATCTTAAGTAATTAAACACACTAATAATAATTACACAAAGTAATTGACTTCCAAAACTTCTTCCATTAAATTACATCTAGTAATTTATTCCCTTAATTACTTTACTAAGTAATTTTCCATTTTTAATTATATTTGTAATTACTTCTCAAATCAATCAATGATTAATTTAAATTAATTAAACTTAATTAATTAACTTAATTAATCAAAATAAACTTAATTGTTAATTAGTAATTAATTTCCTTAATTACTTTCACTAAGTAATTATACTTAAATAATTCTCAAATGATTATCTTAAATTAATTAATCAAATTAATTATTAAAATTAATTATATTAATTAATTATAAAATAATATCAAGTTAATGACCTTCATTAACCAGTAACAAATCTTTAATTACTTTTTCAAAGTAATTAATTGAATTAATCAATATTAATTCTTAATTTATTTAAAGAAACTTATTAATTAATTAAATTAATCAAGTGATAATTAAAAACTCAATTAATTATTAATTACTTGATTAATAATTCAGTTCATTAATCAAATCTTATTTAAATTAATTTTTAATTCATACTTTAATCAAATTTGATTAACTTACTTAAAAATTTTAATTAATTAAATAAACCCTTAATTATTTATTTAATTAACCTAATTATTAATTAATTAAATTAATTAATTACAAAACTTAATTACCTAGATTAATTAATAAATCCTTAAGTTCAAATCAACTCAATGATAATCATTAATTTTATTAATGATTCAATTATCATTATCAAAGAAATTTAAAAACAAATTGCTTTTAAATTTTTCTAAATTCCATTTTAACTTAAAATTAAAATGAAATTAAATTTAAACTTAAACAAGATTTTTATTATTTAGAAACTCTTTAGTTCTCATTTTAAAGAATGACTTACCTCTTAAAACAAATCTTAGAAAAATCATTTAACTTAAGCCTATATTTAATTAAATTTAAAATATCTTAAATATTTCAAATGACAATGAAACATTTAAATTCAAATCTCATCTACATTATAACAAAAATTCAAATCATGCTTCAGTTTTAAAAATTAAAAGATTAGAATTTAAAAACCAAGTTTTAAATTTCATTACACATGTGTATAAAATTCTAAAAAATTTCAACTTGATTTTAACCTTCGAATTTAAAACTTGTTTTATTTGAGCTTTCAGGTTCAAACTCTAATCTGAATTTAGGTTCGGATTTAACTTAGAATTTAAATCTTGTTTAAATTCTTATTTTCAGATTTAAAAGTTTCATTATAAAAACTGTGCAGATTTCATTTTAAATATTCCATTTTCTGCAAATCTTGTTTATCCAAAAAAAACTGAAATTCAAAACCTATTTGAATTCATGTTTTAATCTTGCTTTAGTTTAGATTTAAACTTGCCTAGCCTATTTTTAAATTTAGTTTTAGAATTTTTAAAACCTGAAGTAGATCTGGTTACAGACTCAAAATACTGCACCAAAGTAAACTACCCGAGTCAAAAGCTAAATTACTTCGAGTCTCCCCCTATCTTAACTTCGAGCAAAGACTGAATCTACCCGAGCACCACTTCTTCCCTATATTCCAGAACTAAATCTCCTCTCCATGGCCACTGTGCATATGCACATTGCCATGGCCATCTTCCCGATCATCAGAGATGATCATCCATCCACCATCCACCCTTAAATCCAACACGATCACCCAAGACATGACCAATCTCCACATATTCAAATTTGAACAGCTCCCTTAAAAACCTGGAACACAGCATTTCCCATACTCCAAACCTGTCAACAATGATTTCATCCACCTCCGACCATCAATGAATCTACAATTCCGGTTACTTACTCCCCTTGGGTCTAGCAACCATCCTTCAAAAACCCTAAACACTCGAGCAACCAAGGAGATCGAATTCAAGCAAAATTTGGAACCCAGTAAAAACTAGGGTTCATAACCTTAAATTCAAATTTTAACTTCAAAAATGAATGGCAGCCCAAATCAAAAAATTTCCCAACTTCTCTGATATCTCCTTCTACTACAGAAACAATCTCAACCCATTCAAACACAAAAATCAACTGAACTCACCTAAAATTCAAAATACAGAGAAGTTTGAACTGCTCCTAGATTTTACTTTATAAACCGTGATTCTAGATTTAATATTAATGAATTTGTATGATGTTTTGATATCCAAATCTGAAACATTGATTTATAATGTTTATATTTTCCACCTATACAATTTTATTTCTCTGTTATTAATGTTTCAGGCAATACATGTAATATTCAACTTGTATAAATTTTAAACTCTATTTTATCCTAACAAACAGATTTGAATTTAAATGCCTAAGTCAGATACATCAGCATTTACTGATCAAACCAAAGCATACACACCTATATCAATATTAAGTAATTCCCAAAAATTCATATACAAGCAATTTTCTACAAACTTTTATCATGCATATTAATTCATTCCAGAGATAAAAACAAGCAACCCGATTTTGGTAAAGAAAAATTTAGGAGTTACTCATCAGAACTTGAAGAACAGAGCCTTCTTTTGTTTTGAAAACAGCTTTTGAGTTTTTAAAAAAAAAATTGAGATGCTGGCATTTGCTTTCTGACCAAAACTTTATACATGCAGGCTTAAAAATATTTTTGCTTCGCTGTCCAAATTTCATGCATGCATGCCTATTTCAAAGTTGATTCTAGTGATGCGATTGCAGTTGGTCTTTAGGTTGAAAAAGAAAGAAATGCAGACTTTTGTTATACAGTTTGCTAATCAAATTTCACGTTGCTTGAATTTTTCTTTTGCAGGAATTTCGTTTTGCAGGATTGTAAAGAAATGCAATTTTTTTTTTGAAAATCTTGTTAGATCATTTTTTTTGAAGGATTTCAGTTTTTGTTTGATAATTCCTTTGAGGCAGATTTTATTTTGAGAGGAAGTTTGAGTTTTAGATTTTTGAAGTGTGATGTTTTCTTCTTTGTTTTCAACTAGCTCTTGGTTTGAAAAAGAGAATGAGGGGAAAGTGAAAATAGTTTAAGGGCCGAAACAAATTTTTAATCAAAATAAAAGAAAAAAATAAAAACAAATGACACTTGTCATGTTGTTGCATTTGTAAGCAAACACTTGTATTTTAGATTGCTAATTTGATTACACTTGTTTTAAATTAAATTTAGTTATATTTTTATATGTTTAAAAAAATAGTTTTCCTTAATTTATTTTATGTTAGAATGAATATATATGAATTTCTCATTTTAAAAGTAAATGTATATAAAACAATTTATAAATTAAAACTTATACAAATATTTTAAAGAATCAATTAATTTGAATTTCAAAATAAGATTTCCAAATAAATTTAATTCTTTGAAATAAAAACCAAAATCAATTTAAAATGAATATTCTATTTTCCCTTTTATATTTATGGAAATTAATATGACTTAAAATAACTAATTCACAAACTTTATATGATTTATAAAGAAATTATAAATCACTTTTATATTATTAAATGAATTTAAATAATATGTTATCTTATATTTTAAACTTATATAAAAGAGTCTCAATTCATATTTAATCAAATAATATTTTTAAAAGAAATAAAATCAACCTTTATTTAAAAATAAAAATTAAGCTAAGTCAAATTTTAAACAATATAACATTTATCATAAATATTTACAAATCATATAGTTATTAATTTAAATAGATTTTTAAAAGCTTGATATTAATTTAAAACATAATTTCCTAATTACTTAATATTTATTAGAATTTAAAAACAAAACTTTATTTATTTGTTTTCATGTAAGTTAAATTTCAAACAAAGATAAACTATAATATATATACAAATATATATAAATTATAATTTAAACATTTATTTTATCATTTTAAAAGACAAATCACAAATTAAATATTTATTTAAATCTGATTATTAGACCAAAACATATTTTATTAATCAATATTGCCAATATCAATTTAATTTTATATAAAGATTATTAAACGGATATTGTCAAAAATTCCGGGATATCACATTCCTTCCCCCTTAAAAGAATTTCGTCCCTGAAATTTAAAACAAAGGTAATTTAATAACCTATTTTGGATTTTAAATTTTAAAACCATGCATATATCAAACATATGCTAACATCCATAGCAATCAATTCATCAAATCAAACAAAATTAACTATCCAAACAAAATTCTGGATAGAATTCCCTCGAGTTTCCCCAGTAAACACCGAGTTACTCGCTCTATAAAACCCAAACAATCAACACTACCAAGCTACAGAACTCCTACTTATCTATATCTATAACTGAACAAGACATCAGACTATAGACAAGTCCGACTCAACCACCAAATCTCTCAGAACAGCTAATTCCAAAACCAGAGATAGATCATACACGTACTCCCTCAGAGATACGTGAAACACATCGATTTCCAGTTGTCCAAACTGGCAATTCAATCCAGATAATCGAACACTTATCCAAAACAGAACACAGAAGAAATCCAAAATATCTCAGAGCTAGCCTACCCAACCTTACCAAAATTTATAGCTCCTAAAACTGGAAAACTTATCCAAAACCAGACTTCAGATTCACAAAACTCTTCGGACTATCTCGGGCTGCCTATTTCCTACCTGATCAGCTCAATCCTTAATGATGTCATAAGAAACAAACTAGACCAAACCCATCAGAATGATCCTCCACGATCCATCAAGATCAAGAACAAACTCCACTCACAACCATCAGAAGAAAACAAACTTCTCCTATCCGGAAAAGAAAAGCAGATGCACTCTCAAACTGCTTCCGCTGCACAACTCTGATCTGGAGTAGAAAAGAATGCTGATGAAGAACACAAGCACATCTGGACAACAAAACCAAGAAGATCTCCAATAACCTAGATAAATTCGGAATTTCCTCAAATCCTGAGTTGCTTCAACTAACTCCATCTCAAGGAACCAACCCTCAATTAGTTGAACCACCGGTATCACTGAAACTCTAGATGAAAACAAATTTTGACCTCTCTGAAAATATTCAGAAAAATCTCCAACAAATAGGTAGAAATAAATAAATATATATAAATATTAGAAATTACAAATACGCTCTCCCAAAATAGACACCACTCCAGAGCCTAGGTATTCACTCAACCTAACGCTCTGATACCAACTATCACGACCCGTCTTCCTGGGTAGTGGAAGACAGGTCGTGACAGTATGTGTAGGAATGATAGATGAAGTCATTATACCTGAGTCACTTTATTTACACGATGATAAAATAATTGATTGCGGAGACTTACATAAATAACAAGTCATTACACCTATACTCTCTATTACTTAATATCATGAATATATTGATGTTGCTCATACCAGATCATAGATTTGACCCTTATTTGCTCATGGCATATGGGGGTGTCTCATTTTAAAATGGGGTAGCCACTAATGTTCTTGCCGGGAATACCAAGCTTAAATAAGATGGAAAGGGGTATTGGCTAATGAGAAAATGGATATGAATGCTTGCTAATTTTAATAAGAGCGTAGAAAGATTTTATATGCATGTATTCAAGGGACAGTTGTGTTTGAACTTGATGTTATGTAATGAACTTGCTATGTTTGATTGAACTAGTTGTTTATCTGTTGAATATTGCTATGCCTTCAGGTTTTAAAATTAAAAGAAATATCTGGGTTAAAAACAAGAAAAATATGCTTAAGTATTAGATATGAAAGCCTGGAAAAGAAATATAAATATAAGTATGTGAGCAATTGTTTTGCATAACTTGTATTATGTATTAGTCAATTCTTGAGATATAACAAAGCACTGAGTTTTTAGAATAAAATCTGGATTTAACTAGAGGTAAACATATAAGGATTTAAATTCTTTCTACTGTAATACTTTGTAATAATTTTAAGTCCACTTCCTGAATTGTTTTGAGAAAAGTAAAAATTTTGCAAGGCTTCAGATATAATGCAATTGCTTTGAACAATTGTCTGCTAGACACATGACACAAGGGTTAACCAGCTTCAAATGAGTGAAATTTTTGTTGATTATATTTGATGGTATTCTGAATGTAAAATACATTTCAAAAGCTTTAGTTTATTTTGCAATTGTTTCACCACAACCAACTTTTAAAAGCCATAACAGATATGCAATCTGGACAGGTTTGCACTACCAAACATGAAGACACGCATTATTCTTTTAAATATTTTTAAGTTCAAATTCTTGGCACAGCAAATCTTATGCAAATACACAACTCACAATGTGTCTATATAGGCTAAGATTAAGATAAACAAGCCATATAGATTGAACCAAAATAAGAAGGTTTCTAGAAAATACATAAGTGGAAAGTGATAAGTGAATATATCATTTTCTGGTCTTAGCCAAATATCAATATATTTGAACTATGAAAAAAAAAGAATCCCTAGTACTTTGAGATTTATCTGCCAAGATAAATTGACAGCAAATTTATAAATTAGAATGACCAAATCCATATGAAATAAATATGCACAGGATTTACTAATATATTACAAATATTCAAAAGAGTAGGGTATTTAACTGTAAAAAGATTCATTCAAATCCAAAATCAAACAGCATGCTCTTGTTTAACAAATAAAAAAAAAGAAACATACTCTGACTTTTAACAAGAGGAGCACATACATCCTCTTATGTATATGTATATCTTTTAGGAATAAACTGATATATTTATATTGGTAGAAAATTTTAAATTCTGGGTGAATTGTTTGAAAAGAAAATGACTCTGAGAGTTCAAAGGAAGTTTAAATTAAAACTTAGAAGTGAAAATGAATATATATGTGGCATACAAATACACCTATAAGTTAAATGTGTATGTGTATGTATAAAAAAAATTCCTGGGAAATTAAGGTAAAAATTGTGAGGGTCATTTCAGGATGAGATTCCTAAATAAGAAGCTATGTGGGAAAGATCTAAAGAGAAATTTAAAGAATAGGTCATTTTGCATCGAAGATGTCAGCAATGTTTCATGAATTTGTTAAGTTACAATAAGGGAGTATGACTATCCCTAAATATGTACATACGTTTAATGCCTTGTCTAAATGCGTGCTTGATCTGATAAGAGAACCAAGGAAGAAAGTGGAGAATTTTATTTTGGGGTTGAGGCCAGGGTTATGCGATTGGACGATGACTCTTTTAGCACTTCCATTCGACGAAGTGGTAGATATGGTGAGGCAATGTGAGCTAATGTATATTGAAAGGAGAAGCATTGGACCTAAGGCTCAGAAGATAAGAAGAAGTTCACTCCATTCCAGATGGGAAAGTAGGGCCAGCAACAAAAAGAGAAGGCCACAAAGATATTCCTAAGGTCATTTGTAACAGCCGTGGTCAGTTGGGGTGTTATGCATTTATGTGCCCTAACCTGGAGGGGTTGGCTAAGGTCAATCATTTTAATAATTATAATCTCGACCATAAGGCGAAGGACTGTCCAAAGCTAAAGTAGGCAACGGTCATTGCTTTGGAAGGACCGTCAACTGGAGCAACAATTGAGGAAGAAAGAAGGATGTAGTGCTTGGAGATATGATTTCAATTTTAATTTTAAATTAGAATTTTATTTGATACCAGGGCCATATACACTTTCATTTCGATATATTTGTTTGATAGATTAGGGATAGTGTTACCAATTTAGTTACTTCTCTATATATAGCAAATCCAATCGATGGGTTTTCCTCTCTTAGGTTAAGGTGCACTAATCTAGAATTTATTTTGTATGGCCACTTATTTTCTTGCAACCTTTATGTGTTTGACTTCGTATGGTGTTGGGTTTGGGTATGAATTGGTTAGTGCAAAATGATACTATAATTTATTATATCAGTGGAGTTACCTCTTTACAGAACTATAGGGGTGGAAAATGGACCATCGTAAAATCTAGACATGATGAAGGAGAGGTGTAATGATCCATCTTTTCGATCCTTGAATGTCAACTAACACATCCATGGTATCCACGTGCCGAACACTAAAGTGCTAAAAGACGATTTGTTAGGGTAAAATAAAAGGAAAACGAAATAGAACTAGGAAGAAGAGAGCACAATATCAGAATCTCACATGCGGAATGATAATATATAATATCTCAAAAAGTCTTTACCAAAAAGAAAACCTTTATCAATTAAGGAAAACTAACATATCATCAGTCTGGATAATTACGACAACCTATCCACACAAATGCTGATAGATACAATCAAGTAATGCAGCGCAAAATAAGTATCGTAGGAAATCATCCAGCTCCTTTGCAAGAGCTCGAATGAACCACAGCTAATTCTGTAAACATACTAAGTTGACCCAAGCATTATAAGAGAATAACACCAAGATCAGTCTGGTAAACCAACGTCAAAAAGTCAAATCATGTAGGATTTATTAAGTCTTGATACTTTTCAAAACAAGGGTATATCGTAAAACCACGCCGTCAATAACACGGATGGATTTTTCCCTTACGATAACTAAACCATTCTATTATAGAATCTTGTCTAAGGGATAAAAAATAAATAATCACATAGCTACAATGCAAGTGAGTGTACATCACAACAATAATAGGTATAGAATCATAACCGCTAAGGCATGTTTGCTAATTATTTAGGATTTCCATGTAGATCTATTTGGGGAAGCCAATCCAAACTACTGCACAAGGATCAGAGATATCCATCCGAGCATCCTATATCTCTAGATAAAATATACTATAAGAAAACATAGCTGGTCCATGCCTGAACATGTAGCACCAGATCACATCACTCCTGCATGCATATTCATAAGTAACACTAGACTGCAGTGCCAGCATTCTTTAAGTTAGCAAAAACCCCATAGGCTATGTCTCTTATCTCTGATTTTTGTCATTACCGATGATGAAGTTACGTTCAACATCTTAGCACATGAGCCACAACTTGAACAGATGCTCCACACGAGCTATAACTCGAACAGATCTGGGAACCACATATGGATTCCCATATCGCAATAGATCTCAGAACCACATATGGATTCCTCAACAGATCTCATAGTCATACATGAATTTCTGTATCTCAACAGGCCTCAGAATCACATATGGATCACTAGATCCTGAATAGATCACAAACATTTATATGTGTTCAAGCATCTCAGACAGATCTCTAATCTCCACATAGATTCCAGATCAGAAGCAACCATGAAGCAATCATGAAGCCATCACGAAGAAATCGTGAAGAAATTATGAACTCTTCCAAAGCATAGAACACACATTGGTTTTGGAGTGGTTACGGTTTCATGTCATCTCATATAAGTACACTCCTCCATTTACCGGGTGCTCCAAAACCAATCAATCGATTTCATGGAAATCTCAACCTCGGTTCTATGGGAAATAAATAGACAATACATAAGATCGGAGAATGCCTCTTAATCATTTAAGCAGAAAAATTTTCTTATCATTTGTCCTTGAAGAGAAAAAGGAGTCTATATGTATAGTATAACATCACCAAGATAACTGTACCATATAATCCTCATGTTTCTTCTAGATATTTCCAAAATATATCCTAGCCAAGATTTGATAGTCGATTCTTTGATTAGCAAATAAACAAACAATCCAATACAATGGGAATAAATGCATATGGGAAATCAAGTCCCCACATACCGTCCATAAGCAGGTAACACAAAAAGCACGATCGAAACAAACTAGCATGACCAAGTCATATAAATGTCTTCAAATCCCTTTTTAAATTAATCTTCATTCATTAATAAAAACCTCTTTCTTTAGTAAAATTCATTTTTAATCAATATATTCCTGTAAAAATGAAATTCCATTTACTAGTTAAACTTCCCTACTTAATTAAAACTTCACTATTCATTTTCAACACTTTTCAAAAAGTATTTATATAATTATCTTAATCGCATAAGTATATTCACAAATTAATTTCACAGGGCTTAAGACAAATGTTACTCAAGCACTGTCGCTACAAACCCAAAACATTTCACTTTAGTTATCTTTAAAACATTCTTTTTAAAGACTGATTTATACTCGTGAGTGTAATCAAAATTGGTTAAAAGAAAATGATACTAACACATTGCCACAACAAACCCAAAACCAATTCATACTTGTTATCCTCTTTAAATTTCCATTATTAAAAATATAAGTATTTCCCCAAACTTGTTTGTAATATTTTAACACTTAAAATACTATCCAAGGGTTTAAAAACAAATGTTACTAAAATATTGTTTATAACAAACCCCAAAACACTACTATCCCGTTATCTTTAAAACTTCATTTTAAAGATCTAATTACTTTCCAAAATTATAGTTAAATGAGTAAAAAAAGTAGTTGCACAGACAATGATACCATAAACCAATAATCACTGTTATAGTTGCCATTAACTTTAAAATATCCATTTAAAGTTCTAAATATAGCTTTACTTATTATACAAGGCTGTATACCTTTTTAATCAATTCATAAAACAATTCCTTATGTGTTATAATCCCAAAAATCCTTTTAAATCAATTTATAAAACAATCCATTATAACAAAATATAATCCAAAAACTCATTTGTTTCCTTTTACAAATACCAAACTTCCTTTTAAAACTTCTATTTATTAAAATACCTTTAAAAAGATAGATATTTACATATACTAGTTTATTTATAAAACTAAAATATTTAATAATTTACTATAAACCATTTGTAAAGTATTATAATGTGAAATTCTTTTTAACAATCTTTCTTAAAATCCTTATTGACTTTTAAAAACATATATATATATATATATATATATATATATATATATATATATATATAAAACTATCTTAAAACCCTTGTTGACTTTTAAAAACATATATATAATAAAACATACTTTTAAAAATACTTATGCTGCATTTTTAAAACCTTTTATTTAAAACACCACTTTAAAACCTGTTTTGTAATTTAAAATCATACCTTTATAAACCCATAATTGAATTTCAAGAATACATTTAAACCAAGTTATTTCCTAATAATAAGTATGCTCGTAGTACTTATTTTAAATACAAATAGGCCTTAAGATGTCTTGCAAAGTTAACTTTAAAATCACAGATCACAGCTATTTCAATGTGCATCCATCGTGACCATTTCACTTCTACCAATTATAATTTCCATTACCAAAACCCACAAATATCCAAACCAATTCCATTTATGCCTAACATACCAAACCGTGTATAGAACAACCTAATATATGTAGATATATGTTTCCACAATTTATCTAATTTAACATATGTCAATTATCAAGGAGGGGTCCAAAAGTAATAACTTGCATTGTTCGTTATATAGTCTATGCTTTCCATAAAATAACAATTATATATACAATGATATATAATTAACTAGTGAGTAAAACTCACCTAAGCTCTAGCTAAATGTCGTTCAATGTTGACCAAAATTCATACAAGCTTCAAACCAATGAATCCCCCTATGTGTTGATAATCCCGATATGAACGCAATGGCACCTCAATCGGACCTCGTATGAACAAGATATGATTTTTATAAGGATTTGAATTTATAAACTAATTAATTAACTTAATTAGCCAATTTAGTTAACTAATTAATCATAATACCTTCTTAAACTTCTCCTCCAATTTAAATCCCTGCACAGTGATATGCACAAACCTGCATGCAAGGCTTCCCAATGATACCAAGATCCGATCAACGATAGCCAACACCGCTCACGCTACTGCGACACTCTCCTCGAACCCGGCCCGCTTAAATTATCAAAAACCAACTCGGTCGCCTACTGCGATTTTTGACCGATGCCCTAAATTACGACCAGTAATGTCACTTTTTGAATCTAACCACCGTAGAGCCTTCGAAAACCACTACACAACTTCCTGCATCACCATAAGTTCAACCACCGCCACAAATTCACCTATGGAAACCTCTACTTGACCATGACCTGACACTTTACAAAACAAAAATGCCACAGTCGCTTTTCTCCACCGGTAACGACCCGTAAGTTTTGGTAAATAAATTTGTTAATTTAATTAAGATTTTGTAATTTAAATTTAGAGAAGAAAATAAAAATTTTATAATTTTTATTAGAGCAGTAGAAATTGTAATTAAAATTAACAATTTAAATTTTATATGGCAATTTATTGAAGTAACGTAAATTGTCATACTTGGCTTTAAGTTTAATATAGGAAACAAAGGGGAATGTTGAATTAGTGAATGAATTTTTTTTTTAACTAGAATGGAATTAAAATTAATATAAAAATGGAAGATGTAAATTGTATGCATTAAGTTATAATGGGATATAAGGGTTTATACCTGGATATAAATCGAATATGTGAAATTAGAGGTAAGTATTAAAAAGAGTAATGTACTAAAACATGGTTAGCAATAATTGGATGTAAATTTAGGAAATACGTTTTTGCAAGTTAATAATTAATGAACATTTCCAATGTAATACAATCATTCAATTGTTATGACTTAGTTTTAAACGGAGCATAGTATAAACAAATGCAATCAGTGTATTATTGTATGGAATAATATATTGATTTATTTGTTACTGAATGTAAATTAATGCAATTATGTTAATGTATGTTAATAAATAATTAATCTTGCGTAACCCCAAATTTATTGAAATAACTGAAAGGTCAAAAATTAATTGCATTAAATAAATTGGGAATTTAATTTCATTAAAGGTAATTTAATATTATCTTAATGTAAAATTTAGATAAATTTTGGAATTAAATGCTAACTCCATTCAGAATATGACAAATGGGTGTAACATTAGGATTGTAAGCATATATTATAAGTTAACTGTTTAATTGGTTGATAGAATTAGAACTTGAAATAGACGTTAATACAATAAATAAAAGTTACATTAATACGAGAAGTAATACCATGTTTAGAAGTTGTTAATTTAGAGTATATTAAAACTTAGAAATTGAATTTTTAATCAATTGGAATAAAAATAAATAAATTTTTACGATAATATTAATTAAGAGATATTTGGAAATAACGTTAACGGTATTCATAATAGAACTAGTTGTTGAATTTGAGGAATGGAAGAAAAGATTTATTAATATAACCTTGATAAATGGAAAGGAAAGGTCTGGGGAATTATTGAAATTTGTTATAATTGATTTTGAGTTTGAAATGTAAGAAACAATGGGAATTTGATTTTGAGAAATTAAAGCGTATTAATTTGACTAAAGGTTAGAGTAACGATTATTGTATGTTGCCTATTTTGGTAACTTATGAATTTGCAATTTTGAAATCAGTTACAATAATTGTAATTGAGTATTGCGTTAATGTTAATTAAAGTAGTATTGGTTACAATGTTAAGACTTTTCGTATTGGATAGCTTGTTGTAATATAAGACTTGGAAATAAAGTTATTAACGTAATGGAAAACAATTACATTGAGATGAAATTAATTGTCTCATTTATGTGGTTGAGAACTGTAATTGAAAAGTATAAAGGTAATGAGCAACGGAAATGTATATTTATTTCATAAGTTAATATAAAAGAATGAAACCTATTTAATGAATTAATTGAGTTTCTAATTTTAGCACATGTATATAGTTGGGTTGGAATAATAATTTGGAATAACAACTTTAATATATTTGGAAATAATAATTTATACAAAGGGAAGCTGGAAATTTGAATATATAGGGAATGAAACGTGAGACAAGTGTTAACTGCGTTCCAAAGTAATGATAGGCTCAATTAAAGGGTTGGAATTGAATCTAATCAGTTTAATTGGAAACTTATTAAAATAAATTTGGATTGGGTGATTTATTTCCAATTAAATCAGTTCACGTTTCAAAATTTAATGCTAGTTTATTGCATATATGTTTATACCTAAATTTAAACTTATGTTTAGATCCAATCAGATCATTAAAAAGAAAGGATTACTTATAATATGAAGATAGGCTAATTTAAGGTTAGTAATTAATGGGTGGAATGAAATAGGTTTAATGTAAATGTTATGTTAGGCTGTAAATCAATGTGTAATAAATTTTTTATTTAATTGGAAGGTAATCGATAATTTATGAATTTGATGGTAAGTAATTAGGACCAAATTCTATACTAATTGAAACTGGATGTAATTTAATAGGGTTAGTGCAATAACATTTAATTTAAACTGTAAGGTTGAAATTGATTGGGATTCAATTTATATTAAACATAACTTTTGTAGCAAATGAAATTTTATGTTTTGCAATTAAACGTAATTAAAAAACTACGTTAATATGAATTTAGTTGATAACTGTAAAGAAATTGGGGTAATTAGATATATACTAATGTTAAATATATACATAAGATGATGATTGTTGATTTAATAAAGAGAATTGAATACGAATGGTATAAAATTTCATTGAAATAAGATTTTATAATTTATTGAATTTACTTTAACCGTGACGCCCCACCTCTATACCCACGCTAGCCAAGGACACTACGGGGTAATGCCGTCAACTAGCATGGAGAACAAGGCTTTTGAGGAGCGACCATCCGTGCAATTGCTTTGTGCGAATACCAATATGTCAAATAAAAATATAACTTTTCATCTCAAGAGGAAATCCGACATACCGACACAAACTCAAAGCTACTACACGGTGGCTATAATATCTTCGGAAACAAATATAGAAATAAACATAACATAAATCAGTCACAGACAATTCATATCACAAAGGCGGAAATAGATACGAATATATAACTAACACATGAAAGTGTATATCAGAGTAGTGGTCAAAAAGACCACAATAATACAAAAGAATAGCAACATGTTCTATACAAAAGAATACAACTATGAGTCCATATCTCAAGTGTATACAACAAAATAAACTACTAATCTAAGTAGTTAGCCAAAAGTCAGAGAGATCAGTCCAAAGTGAGAAGTCAAGCTGAAGCACCTGTAACATCTCGGTCTGACCCGAGTATTATTTAATAAGAAAATAATAAACGGATCAGTCTAACTATAAATATCAGATGAAACGATATAGAATAAGAGATATGACTAAACATATAATATTCACAATGCCAAGCTGTGAAATATATAAGTGATTGAAAATCAACAAGAGATTAATCAATATCACAGAATCTATACAATAATCAAAGAAATGTCATACTCCTTATTTCGTTCACCAAACCAAAAATATTGACAATTATATCAATGCCAATCACAAAAATCAATGACACACAAATTCACCAATGCACAAATATTGATAAAACTTATCAATGGAAATCACGAAAATTGGTGGAACACAAATTCCAGAATTCAACACACGAAATCCAGAAATCACAAAAGTCAATGACACACGAATTCACCAATGCACAAAAATTGATAAAACTTATCAATGGAAATCACGAAAATTGGTGAAGCATAAATTCCAGAATTCAACACACGAAATCCAGAAATCACAAGAAAAAGAGGGGAGGCCTATCACACGAACGGGAGCATAAAAACTCACCAACATATGTATCACACGAACGAGAAGCTATCTCATGGTAGCTAGCCATTAATTTTTGACACACGAATGAGAAGCTATCTCATGGTAGCTAACCATTAGTTTTTGATACACGAACGGCCCGAAGGCCATGGGGAGCTACCCTACAAAGAAATGAGACGAAGCTCAATAAAATGAGTTACTGTCCTCCACGTGGACAAAGAGACATCGCACAATTGCTAGTCTAAATCACAAAAATGATCGTCATGATCATCAAGAAGTGTCAATTATAGTAAGCTAGTAAATATATGAGCTTAGCTTCATGTCCCATCACCACTAGCTTAACTTAAATATTTACGAACAAATTGTAGATCTCCACTAGAAAGTTGTCACAAGAGTTTCAATCGAACAAGTCCAAGAATTAACCGACGAAGTAAACGCAAGCGTTTCATACCACTTGTTTTACTAAGCCGTTTAATTAGATTTCTCATATGAGTGAGGTAAAGTCTTGTATATACTAATAGATTGGTAAACGGTTCAAGAAATGAGCTTTGTAATAAAATAAACATTGAAATCGTTTTGATGAAAGAATTTTGATATTTACTACTAGTATAGTAAACCTTTATATTTTTAAAGTGACAAATCACAAAGAAGATTGTAGGAACAATCAATCACTAAAATTCACATACGAAGATGTGAATAAAATCCCAAGAAATCGATACCGAATCCATCAAAATAGATATTCCCAAAAATCACGATGAAAATGTCATCAAAGTTCATAATAAATGATAACAACAAAAAGGGAACCAACACGAATCGATTAAAGTTGGAAATATACTCAAAAATATAAGCAAATAGGCACTATGCACAATTCCAGGCGTCTGGAGGTCTAATCCAGGCGTCTGAAAACTAATCAGACGTCTGGTTTAGAATCCACACGTTTGGATTTGTTCTCTGGGAAAAATCCAGAGAACACCCAGACGTCTGAAACTTCAAGTCCGACGTCTGAGACCTACCCAGACGTCTGATCCTAAATTTCAGACGTTTGGAATTAGTCTCTGCCTTTTTTTATACATTCTGCGTGTTTATATTTTTCTCTCCAGGACCAAACCAGACGTCTGAACTTGGTCACCAGACGTCTGGTCACCTGGTCTGGGCAACAATTTGCCTAGGCCAAAGTGGCCAAAACGTATCGGGATCGATCGGACGAGCAATGACGACTAAGGGTTTATGCCTAGCGACAACCCTGCCTTAAAAGCTCTTCGATACACCCCGAATATCAATGTCCAAATGTCCATAAATGGATTTTCATAAAGTTGGGCCGAAGCACACAAATTTGGAAAATTCACCAAATCAATTCAAATTGAAAGCAAATGAATATGCATATATGTTAGGAATTCATACCTAACAACAATGATAGATATAGAAAAAGATGTGAGATAAAAATCTCACCTTTATGCACAAGAACAAGGAGGAAGAAGCTATAGAACAATGACAATGATAATCACTCTTCAATTCCAACTCAACAAGCTTGAATCTAAGCTAAAAAGAGAAACATTTCCTAAATTAGGTTTAGGAATTTCTAAAATTGATAAGAGAATGAGTTGGAGAAGAAGAAGAGAAGCTTACCAATGGGTTCTTCTATTAGTTTGGAGCTAGAGTTTGATTTGCAAAAGAAAACTAGGGTTTTGGAGTTTTAATTTCGGCATTTTAAACTCAATGGGAGTGGTCCCGAGTCCTCGTTCGACCGTATGCAAAAAGTAGCTTTTTGGACTAATTCTGAGTATCGATAAAATATTTAAATAAACTATTTAAATATAAAATCGATAAATATGCGGGTTATTACATTAATTAAAGGTAAACACTAAATTTTTTGCAATAAATCCTCATTTGATATGGAGGTTTGGTTAATAAATTTGAAGCTAATTGCAATCAGAAATGATAGAAATGGTAAGTTGACCATTTATTCATAATAAGATCTAAAAATCAAATAAATGGATTTTTGGAATTTAAATTGACAAATTGTGAATTCATTTAAATTTGGATCCATCTGTCTATTCCAACTTCATTTATAAATACCCCGCTAAACCCTAGCCTCCGCCTACTCTCATTTGTCTGTGCGTAAAATTTCTTCAGCTCTTTCTACTCATCAATGACAGACAAAATTTCAGATCCAGATCCATTTCAAAATCAGAGTCAAAAAGTCAAAGTCGTCGGAAAAATCTCAAAATAATATATGTTGAAGCTCTCGACGAGCGTAATTTAATGGTGTAATTCATTTTTCAATTCGATGCATCGTTTCACCAGAAATCGCGGTCAAAATTGATTTGGTCGTTTAAGACTGGTGCGTCTGATCGGAAAATCCCTTCTGGGTTTTGTAGAGGGGCTAGCACGTTGTTCATCGGCGAAGTTTTGCGGCGAATTGACGGTCAAATTGGTGGCTAGGCGTGGTCAAAGATCGGTCAAATGGAGGTGTGTTGGGTTTCACTTGCTGTGCGCGCGTTTATGAAAGCGGTGAGTGTGGTTGACGTGGCATGTTGCAAGGTGAATTGTGTTCTTTTTTTTGTTATTTTAGTTTTGAAATTCAAGCGCAATTTTCCCTATATTTTTCACATACGAACTCCGTTTCATGTGCGATTTTTTTGTTAGGATCGTATTGAAATTCGGACGTGATGACGCTGGTTTGGACCAATTCTGAGGCGGTCAAATTTTTGGATTTAAATTGGATTTAAATTCAAAAGGTGACTGTTTTAACCTACTCACAATTTTTCAAATTTCTTATCTTTGTTAAATTGATTTTTGATGTGTTTAAAATTTTATTTATAGCTGCTTGGTATATATTTCATCAATTTCTGAGTTAAATTGCATTCATTTAATTTACGCGTTATTTTATTCATTATTGCATATTAACTGCCAGTTAAATTATATTTATTTTGCATATAAACTGCCAATTAACAGTTATTAAATTTATTTGAGTATAAACTGAAATTGATACCAGTTATTTATCACCTGTTATATATTGATGTTTGTTTAAATTGGATGATGATTATAATTAATGACTGATGATTGATGTTTGGTGAATGGATGATGTGTACTATATTTTAAAATCTGCAAGTTATCATGTATTTCATTCATTCGGGATTGCAGTTTGAAATGATATACAACCGCATTTTTTTAATTTTTAAATTGCGGATTGAAATTGTAAATATCCGTATCACTTGATCATAGGATAAAATATTATATACAGGCACCGCGGTATATATATAAAAATTATTTTTGAAATGATTTTCTATGGTTTGTATAGGATACGGTTAATAAATATAGATTTTGATATTATATAAAATCTTATTTTATATATACATCTATAGTTAAAGTATTGAAGATTAGCTATGTATGGATTTGTTAAATAAAATAAATAAGTTGAATGATGGAGTTTTATTATTTTATATTATATGGTTAAGTACGTGTTAAGATATTGAAATTACATATAATTTTAAAGGATTTAAATTAATTAAGATTGGAAGTTAAATGGCAAAATTTATTTGGAATTGAGCTTAATTAAGAAGTTAACTTCATAAGTTGATGTAAAATTTATTAACTTGAAATTTTTAAAAAGGTATGATATTTATAACTGAATTCTATTCAAGGTGAATTAAATGAATATTTCTAGTATAAAAATTAAAGGAAATTTTCTTTTATAAGTAATTTGAATTTTACTTAAACGATAACGGGTTTATTATACAATTATGATTTCATACTACATAATAGGACTTTAAATTGGTGAAATAGAAATTTCCAACCTTAGTTCCAATTGTTTAATATTCAAAGTTTGAAATATATTGAAACTGAAGTGGTTTATTTAAACTGAAAGCGATTTTAAATTTATGGATTTTGACTTAATCTTAAATGAAATAAATTGTAAGACGCAGAAATTATTTTATTTTATAAAGAAATTTTGAATCCAAACTATTGATGCAATATACTGTTTGAATATCCAAACCATTTAAGTTTTAGAAATTATGGTTTAAAGCTATGAATTTTCGAAGTATTATAGTTTGAAAGTTATAATTCAATGTTTGGTTTTCGATTATTATAAGTCTGAAAACAATATGATTTTGGAAAAGAAATATATATTTGAAATAAAATGATATTATACTAATTTGGGTTTTTATAAAAATAATATCAAATGAGTTTGTTTTGGAAAGGAAATGATATCGTATTTATGGGTTTTGAAATGGATAATTATATTCTGGTTTTTGAAAGTATAATTAATTTTTAAATGACCGCGGTGTTATATTAACATTTGGTTGTTGAAGAGACCGGGATCAGAAGTTGTCATACTCTCTGCCAACTCCGAAAACCACTTTAACAACCGTGTACGCGGTGGAGATTCCAGAATGAAGTAGGATGGTGGCGGCGTTTCATGTAAGGTAAATGCGTGGACCCATCTCCCGTGAGTTGGCATAAGGTGGCTAAAACAGGAGCGATTGACGGGTTAATAAGGCAGCTCCTTTGATCGGACACATCCCTTCGATATTATACTTTGACTTTTTGATTGATTCGGTGGCCACTTTTGATTTATATTTGGGGGTGTGGCTCGAGGTGGGCGGTAGCTGCGCGCTACGCGTTACCACCAACCCGGAAGCGTAATTGGTATATCATCCCTTGCATTGCCTAGTTGTGCCGTGTCACCTACCCTATCGCGCCTTGTACGAGTTTGGTTTTCTCCCGTAGCCCGTGTGGTATCCTCTGGTGGCTTCCCGATCAGGAGGGACTATGATATTGGATGGACTACTGGGACTATTACGTGTTAAGGGCTATTTGGGTAACCCCTTAATGCTAAGAAAAAAGTAAGTTTATTTTATAAATAGACACTATTATAATAGCGCACTATACTACATAATAAATAGTTTAATGGATCCTTAGGAGATGTAAATCCCAAGCATCTCTTGAGTCACTGCACTCATATTTATTTCTGTTAATTTAACTCACATAAGATCTTTTAGTTCAGACTCGAGTGTTTTTGTCTTTCCAAATTCGCTCGGGTCAGTCCGAGCGTTTCAGGATTTGAAGATTTAGCTCTGGAGGACGAAGACGAAGATTTATATTATTATTATTTATACTAGTGCACTACACTCATAATGTTCTGCTGTATTGATATTTATTGGTATGTGAACTCTGATATTTATTGTATAAAATAGAATCAAATGTTTTGTAAAAAGATTTTATGAACTGTATATTTATTATTATATTTTATCCTCATGCTTTGAGATTCTGTTTTGTTTTATTTCTTTCCTATTTTTCTTATTTACCCCATAACAATCAGCCCTTCCGTATGGTTTGAATTGGCACGTGTGTTGATTTAAAGCGTGTGAAAAGGCGAGACGTTACACCACCAATAGTCACATCACTATGTTCCTTCGCTAGTACCACGCCTTCGTCCCCCAAGCCCAACACCATCGATGCCATGGCACAATATTGCCTCCAACTCCAATAATCCTCTGCAATAGTTCGACTACCACCATATTAAACATTGATAATATCAGCCGCACCCAAATCTAAACACACTACCATAGTGCCCTTGACCATATAAAGTCGATGGATCTAGTGACGTTGAATACCGTTGAGTAAATCTCTAGGAAGAATTGGTCATAAGAGGTGGTTATGTTCTTTTATTTATAGAAAATAAAAGGAGGAAGGAGACAGAAAAAGTGGTTTGAGAAATATCTAAGTGTGTATGGGTATGTATAATAAAATATTTTAAAATATTTTAATTTCCCTAATTAATCATTCGGCGTTCCTAGTTCGTACAATCACATAGGATGTCAAATCATCACGAAATTCCTCGACATACATCAATTTATTATTCCGGATCCGATGGAATTAATTTCGTCAAAATTCGAGACAGTGCACTAGAATGATAATTTCATACATTAATTAAAAAAATTATTATTAAAATAATTTAATAACTTTTAACTCAAAATTAAACACTATTGTTATTTAAACGAAATTTAAATAAGCTTCGGTAATCATATTTATCGAATTAAATCCAATATTCAATTATCAAATAATTTCAACATTTGATAATAAACTATTCAGAAATCCAGGTCTTCACGAGAGGTCTGGGATTTTGTTATGTGTGATGGAAGATTAAGCATATGAGATTGACATAGTTTTGGTGGTTAGGGAGTTTGTAGACATTTTCCAACAAAGTTTGCTAATAATGTCTTGAAGAGCGATTGAATTCCATGTGGACTTGGTACAAATGGCATAACGTATTAGTATACCACCTAGCAGAATGCCACCTAAGTAGATGGATGGATTAAAGAAGAAACTACTGGAACCAGAACATAAAAGTTCCATTAGGCCACGCGGTTCGCCTTGTGGGATTTCATGCTATTTGTAAAGAAGTCAAATGGATCACTTTGGATATGCATTGACTATAAGAAGTAGAATGAGTTGATGATTAAGAATCGTTATCCATTGTCAGTGAATCAGTTGATTGGAGCTAGAGAATTCTTACAACTAGAGCTAGCCATTGGATTCCATCAAATGAGAGGAGCCAAGGTGTGATACCCCACCCCGAGACCCACCTTCGTAAAGAGAATTAATGAGTAATTCCATCTACAAAAGCGGAGAATAGGGCTGGTTAAGGGCGACCATCTAAAACTTTGTCTTAAACATCTACTAAATACATCGATAAATGCAATATAATTTTTATTTTCTATCTCAACGGATCGACATACCCAGTAAATGCTTAATCCAAAACTATAGGTGGTTAACTGATCTACCAAAACAAAATACAATAACTAAATGTAAAGCACATCACAGAACAGTAATCAACATCATATATACATATACACTGATACATGTTTAGTACAATACAATGATAATACAATAAAGGTGGCACTTGACCACACCATATACATTGAATCAAATATAAATACATCAGAGTATGCGGAAGAACAGAAATTACACAAGAGAAAGGAGAGCTGATATCCAGCATCAGGTTCAAACTAAGTCCAATAGATGATACCTGAAACAAGTCGGTCTGACCCGAGTATAAACACTCGGGTTAGTCTATTTACACAAAACGGTCAATATCGGTAATATGAAGCAGAATAGACATGAAGATACTTCTTCTCGAAAGATAAGAATTAATCGATAAACTCATAAGCTCAACACTTAAGTACAAACTCTACTTAAGTGAAAAAATATCTCGAAGGAGGTAACTCAAACTCAATACTCAATACTCAAATCAAACACAAGTGCCTCATATCATCGGTAACATCCCAAAATGTCTACATGGTTTCCATGAACCATATCTCCTCAAAAGGATAAACATTAATACAAACTCTTGCCAAAATGGAAAACATTAAACATTCTCAAATAGGATGATCCAAAACTCAATGATAGATGAATCTGCAAATTCAATTACATCTCATCTCTTTGGTATAAATGTATATAAGTCTCAACTCAATGGCAAACATAAAACATTATCAAATAGGATGATCAAAAACTCAATTATAGATGAATATTCAGATTCAATTATACCTCATCTCATTGGTATAAATGTATATAAATCTCAACTCGCCAAAATGGAAAAACCCAGAATATCCTATAAAATCCTGAAACCATCTATACTCATACCTCAAGGAACTCGATAAGAGTTCAAAACGTCATAATTTAAATCACCATATATATAACATCTCATATAGCACTAGGCTATTGATGTAATATAACAACCTAAAAAGGTGAAATCACAATAAAACAGAAAACTCAGAAAATCCGGATTGGCCAGATCCCCGATTATAATGCCATAGCAATGTTGCACGTGCTAAACTCAGACGGTCGAAGCCTCCGACAAGGTTGCTAACACCTTCCAAAGCTGTTCGTCGTCATGACAAGGTCGCTAACACCTCTTCAAGCCATTTTGTCAGCCTAACAAGGTCGCTAACACCTCCTAAAGCAGTTCATCCTCATGAGAAGGTCGCTAACACCTCTCCAAGCCATTTTTTCAGCCCTAACAAGGTCACTAACACCTCCTAAAAAAGTTCGTCCTAATGACAAGGTCGCTAACACCTCTCATAGCAGTTCTGTTAGGTAAACATCGTGAATGTGTCACGAACTCATGGATAGGAACCCAAAAAGTGTTAATGTGTGTCCCATACCACACATTCGCACTTAGCGGTTTACTAGCAGTTAGTCGATGCCACACCAGAAATACCATAAACTCAGAAAGTTATATCACGTCTAGTCTCATTGGCGAGTGATAAAGAGACAACATAGTTTTCTCATCTCATCGACAAGTATTAAATGGAATCATAGCTTGTCTCATCTCATCAACAAGTGAAAACATCATGATGGTTCCTCACAAACCATAAAACTCAAAATATGCATAAACTCAAGACTTGTCTTACATCATTGGCTAGTAAACAAATCATCGTGATGGTTCTCATCGACCATACTCTTGCTTAGGAGATCTCAAACCATAATACTTGCCAAATATTGGCCATCTTAAATAATTCCAATAAATAGAAATTATAAAACTCAAAATACGTCATAAAATGGCAAAACATCTCAAAATCAATTATTTCAAATAGCTTCGATCGTGCAAGTCTAAAATTAACCGAAATTGTAAACACACATGTCCCATACCACGTGTTTTACTAAATCATTTAATTCTCTTTCTCATACGTTCGAATAATATAAACGTGTGAATTATATATATATATAATAATTTATTTTAGAAAACAATCTTTTAAAACCATTTTTCCAAAATCAAATTTTGAAGACGATATTTGAAAATTCCATTATTATAGAGAATAAATAGCTTTTACAGTTTAAAATAATTCAAAAATATTACATAATAATTATTTTAAATGCCAACTTATTTTAAAAATTATTTTAAAATTATTTGGAAAAATCTGTGCTGAAATCAAAGAAATCACTCAAAACCGTCACTGGCTCAAATTCAACTCAAATTCAAATCAAATTTGAATTTCAAATTCATTAAAACTTTGCTAGCCTACTGATAGGTATCATGGCCCTCAAAAAAATTCAGAAAAATCACCAAAACATCAAGTATAGTTAATAATTGGAAGAAATAAGAACATAAAAACAGTTGGCCAAAATAATACCCAGGTCTGAAATCTTCTCTGGGTTAAACTTTCGAATATAAAACAGGTGGTCAAACGACCTTTGATTAAACTAAAAATTAGTGTACACAAACTAGAAAACTTTATCTTTCAAACAAAAAAGAATTAATGAGTTTCGACTGGAAATGAAAATGTTACACCGTCTCAAACATGGACTCAGGCCTTGTTGGCAACAGTTCAAAAACCAAAAATGCACAGGCCTGAAAACCCTCTGGAGTTCAACTTTCAAGCATGAAACAGATGAACAATTTTAATCGTATTAATCAGAAAATTTTTACGCCCATAAAAGAAAACTTCATCTTTCAAACAAAAAATTAAAAAAGCAATTTAGATAAAGTGTGAGAAATTTATGATGTCTCAAAGTTAGACCTAGGCAGTGTTTTCACTGTAAAAATCTGGGCAAAAACATGCTCTGAGTCAAAGTTCGACAGCATATTTCTATAAGCTATGTAGGTCGAAATGACATGAAATTTGGTATTCTTATAGTATGAAACTTCATATTTTAAACCAAAAAAATAATCACTCAATTTTAGTAAGGAATAAAAGAGTTATGATATCTCAAACATGGACCCAGGCCATGTTTGCAGCAACTCGGACAACACAATTTTTACAAGCAAAAATCTAAGTTTTGTTGATTTTGTAGCAACGATTTGAACACACGAATGACCTTATTTTTCGATCAAATTTTCTAGAAACAATGTTCAACACATAAACTTAACTCAAAAAATGATCCGGCAGCATTTCGTTGCCGGAGATGAAAGTTATGGACAGCCAAAGTTGACACTTGAGGCCAGAAACGAAAACTAGAACAGCGATGAACAAAAACTAGTATAACCAACAAATTTAGCTACTGATTCAATATTTTTGACCAGTAGATGTGAGATTTAGTCTCAGCTTGCTGAGTTGTTGCAAAAGCTTGGATTTTGAGCTGAAAGGAGTGAGCTTGGTGCTAGATTTGACTTCAAATACCTATAGAATATCAAAACAAAGGCATGCAAACCCAAAAGAAGAGATTACATACAAACACAATATCATGAATTAGATTTTGATGAAATCATTCAGTTTTGAATTAGATTACCTGTAGAAATATGCTTTACTTCGAAAGAAAGTAATAAATTTTTATTTAATTTGGAGATTTGGCTTGGATTTGAGAAAGGTAAAGTTCTTTTTTTCTGTTTTTGTTTACTAGAGATGAAGAGGAGAACGTAAGGGAGGAGAGAAACCTTTTTTTTCTCTTTTAGGTTATGTGATAATGGGCTTTGGCCCAAAAGAAAAGATTTAATTAGCCTAAGTAACAAATTATGACTTAATTCATAATATACACCCATGTAATTAAATCAAGCATCATATTTACACAAGTTTTCTTAAAAAATAAATTATACAAACACATCTACAAGTTATATAAACTATTTTACACTTAATAAAATGATAATTTATGTTATAAAAACAATTTTTATTAAAACCCCTTATTTTTATAAAAATACACAATTTACACAAATGAATGTACAAATCCTTATTTTTAACATCAAAAAATTATAAAAATTATTTTCTTACATAGAAAATTATAATAAACCGTTTCAAACTCAATTTTATGACCAAAAATCATTTTGAACCAATTTTCACTTTTTTACTTGATTAAACAACCCTTAAAAATCACATGCTTTTTTATAAAAAAAATTATTAGAAGAAGTAATTGGCCATAACTAATTCAATGACTGCATTTTCTCTAAATAAAAACTATTTTCCATTTATTATTAACCCAAAAAAAATAAAATAAAGTTCTAAACTTTATTTTCACTATTTGATTCCAATTTCACTGTTTACTCCAAATAAACAATATAAAATTTCCAATTTAATTTTAATCACAATATTAAATTTTTATGATAATTGTAATTTAATATTGAATGGTAATCTCCAACCCAAGGTTGTTACAGACTCCCCACCTCACAAAAATTGCATCCCCACAATTTTCTAGAAAAAAGTCGTAAACAACATAAAAATTCAATCGACAAAGGATAAAAGACAACCTCGAAACACAAACCATTCATATTCTCAACATAGAATGGTAGAGGGAAACAAGAAAAAACTTACTTGGTTAATTCAGTGGCCCATCAAATGCTTATATAGCTATTAGCAAACCATCGAATTTTTCAAGTAACTTGAAAGGATTTCGAAGATATCCCACATTCGAAACAAAACTCAATAAGACGCTAAATAATTTATCAATCAAAAATGATTTATTGCACAAAACTCTACGAATAGAGTCAGGATCAAATTCACTTAAACCCAAACTCGAAGCAACAATGAATATCATCAATAAGATTTTCCGCATAACAATATGGAAAGAACATCCTCACAACAATATAAACACAATATACAAGATGAATAAATGACGAAATGACTTCTTACAAGGCCACTAAACTTGAAAGACCGTGATAATGCATGTGTTGATATTAACTAAAGGATAGAATATACTCAAGAAGCAAGGATATAAGCTCAAATTACTTTTCAATCCAAGATATTTAGAATTTTTATATCTCAACATCTTTTAAATTTTAAATCTCAATTTTCAACATTTGAAAATTTTCAAACTCTTTACTATTTTACTTAGTAAGTAATTTAAAACTCAAATTAAAAGTCCAAATTTCTTCTCTTACTTCAAAATTAATTTCCAAAGAGATTTGTAAATCCACAATAATATTCCTCAGAATAAATTAAGGGTTTAAATTCTCTTGACTCTTTTTATTAAGCCACTTAAATAGTTTAAAAACAATCTTCAAATACTCTTGTAACTCTTCTCTTAAAACATCCAATGTATATAATATAGATTCTAAAATCTCAAAATATACTCCCAATAAAGCACAGCTAAAAAAGATAATCTCACTTATATTCTCATCTTTATAATTTAAAAATAAATAAATGGCATTGCCTCGCTATTGAATCTCTAATAAATAAATATATCTGATGGCTGTAGAGTTGACCGAACGATCAAAACTGCATCGCCACTCTATTGCTCATCTCTAAAATCAATGACTGCACTTACCATTCAAAAATATATTTAATATTTAATCTCAAAATATTATTTTCAAAATCTCAATCTTTAAAACACAAATCATCGTGTCTGATTGACTCATCATAGCATTTAGGAGATTCCTATCGACAATGTTGATCAGGCATATCGACCAGAACTTTTAACTACTCGATGGACAACCCAACACTCTCAAATTATTTCTATAAAAGAAATACTACTCATGTAAATATATTCTCAAAATATTCTTTGATTTTTCTAATATCTCAAAGCTCAAATTTCTCTTTAAAACTCATATTTATTTATAGCTTCAAAACTCAAACCAAAGAACATTAAGAGAATGCATCGAGATATTTCTAGAATACTCGATTCTCAAAATCAATAGAAGGAGATAGAGTGTTCATAAGTCTTACGATGTCATGAGCCACTCCCAAAAATCATCAAGATATAAGATAAGCAAGATATTCTTCTCGAAGGAGAAGAAGCACACAAACAACAAATCATTACTTCAAACAAGGTAATGCTACAAAAATAACACCGATTGAGTATCCGAAAGGATAATTCAAAGAAACTGAATGATAAACTCAATCAAACTCGAACAATGCAGAACCCATTCCTTAGTGGATATCCTCGTGGAAGGATAGCCGAAGGCTAATAGCCAGGAATAAGGTTAATTTAACACACAATTGCCCGATTGGATATCAAACCCAAGCAGACTCATCAAAACTCAACAGAGTCACCTTGACAGGAATTCGAGATGTGTCATCAACGTCTAGATACTCAAGAGTGAATTCAGAAACTTCGGAATCATCATTAACATTCCAAAGTGACAGAAATAACCAACCAAAATAGGAAACCTAAATATACAATAGGATCCTATAAAACAAAGGATTGGACTTAACATCAAATAAGCCAACCCATCTCAAATCAAATCCGTCTCAAATTTGTGAGTAAAAATAAAAATACTCACGAAAGCAACATCAAATAAAAATCTTAGAATTCTCGCAACGAGCCAATCATTGTGGATCCCCTTAATATGATTCACAACTCTCAAAGGAACAGAACAAGAATACTCAAAGGAATCAATAAGCTTCATCGATACGAACTCACTCATCGACAAAAATAAGAATAGAATAATCCCAAATAAGATTATTCATAAGATAAACATCAAACTCAATTATGGAATACTACGGAATACAATTTATATCCCTAGACATATTCCATCTCAACATATCCCAAAACTTGAAAAAGAATCAAAGAACGATTCGAAAACAAGCTCGAATAAAGGACAAAGATTTACTCGTATTGTACTTCGACATATCGTGATATACATACCATTTTGTGTTTATCCTGCTTTGTTCTGACCACAGCCCTGATACCAAGCTGTGATGCCCCACCCCAAGACCTACCTTAGTAAAGAGAATTAACGAGTAATTCCATCTACTAAAGCGGAGAATAGGGCTGGTTAAGGGCGACCATCTATAACTTTGTCTTAAACATCTACTGAATACGTCGATAAATGTAATATGATTTTTCTTTTCTATCTCAATGGATCGACATACCCAGTAAATGCTTAATACAAAACTATGGGTGGCTAACGAATCTATCAGAACATGCACAATAATTAAATGTAAAGCACATCAGAGAACTGTAATCAACATCATATATATACATATACACTGATACATGTTTAGTACAATACAATATGAATACAATAAAGGTGGTACTTGACCACACCATATACATTGAATCAAATATAAATACATCAGAGTATGCGAAAGAACAGAAATTACATAAGAGAAAGGAGAGTTGATACCCAGCATCAACTTCAAGTTAAGTCCAATAGAGATACCTGAAACACTCGGTCTGACCCGAGTATAAATACTCGGGTCAGTCTAGCTACACAAAATAGTCAATATCGGTAATATGAAGCAGAATAGACATGAAGATACTTCTTCTCGAAAGAGAAGAATGAATCAATAAACTCATAAGCTCAACACTTAAGTACAAACACTACTTAAGTGAACAAATACCTCGAAGGAGGTAACTCAAACTCAATACTCAAATCAAACACAAGTGCCTCATATCATCGGCGACATCCTAAAATGTCTATATGGTTTCCATGAACCATATCTCTTCAAAAGGAGAAACATTAATACAAACTCTTGCCAAAATGGCAAATGTAAAACATTCTCAAATAGGATGATCCAAAACTCAATTATAGATGAATCTTCAAATTCAATTATACCTCATTCCATTGGTATAAATGTATATAATTCTTAACTCGCTAAAATGGCAAACATAAAACATTATCAAATAGGATGATCCATAACTCAATTATAGATGAATCTCCAGATTCAATTATACCTCATCTCATTGGTATAAATGTATATAAATCTCAACTCGCCAAAATGGAAAAACCCAGAATATCCTACAAAATCCTAAAATCATCCAAACTCATGCCTCAAGGAACTCAATAAGAGTTCAAAACGTCATAATTTAAATCACCATATATATAACATCTCATATAGCACTAGGCTATCTGTAATAAAACAACCTAAAAAGGTGAAATCACAATAAAACAGAAAACTCACAAAATCCGGATTGGCCAAATGCCCGATTGTAATGCCATAGCAATGTTGCACGTGCTAAACTCAGATGGTCGAAGCCTCAGACAAGGTTGCTAACACCTTCCAAAGTAGTTCGTCCTCATGACAAGGTCGTTAACACCTCTCCAAGCCATTTTGTCAGCCCTAACAAGGTCGCTAGCACCTCCCAAAGCAGTTCGTCCTCATGACAAGGTCGCTAACACCTATCCAAGCCATTTTGTCAGCCCTAACAAGGTCACTAACACCTTCCAAAGCAGTTCGTCCTCATGACAATGTCTCTAACACTCTCAAAGCAGTTATGTTAGGTAAACATTGTGAATGATAGGAACACAAAAAGTGTTAATGTGTGTCCCATACCACACATTCTCACTTAGCGGTTTACTAGCCGTTAGACGATGCCACACTAGAAACACCATAAAACTTAGAAAGTTATATCTCGCCTAGTCTCATTGGCGAGTGATAAAGAGACTCCTTACTTGTCTCATCTCATCGATAAGTATTAAATGGTATCGTAGCTTGTCTCATCTCATCGACAAGTGAAAACATCAAGATGGTTCCTCATAAACCATAAATGTCAAAATATGAAATCATAAACTCAAGACTTGCCTTATATCATTGGCAAGTAAAAAAAACATCGTGATGGTTCTCATCGATCATACCCTTGCATAGGAGATCTCAAACCATAATACTTGCCAAATATTAGCCATCTTAAATGATTCCAATAAATAGAAATTATAAAACTCAAAATACGCCATAAAATGGCAAAACATCTCAAAATCAATAATCTCAAATAGCTTCGATCGCACAAGTCCGAAATTAGCCGAAATAATAAACACGCATGTCCCATACCACGTGTTTTAGTAAATCTTTTAATTCTCTTTCTCATACGTTCAAATAGTATAAACGTGGGAAATATATATATAAAATAATTTATTTTAGAAAATAAGCTTTTAAAAACCATTTTTCCGAAATCAAATTTTGAAGACAATATTTGAAAATTCCATTATTATAGAGAATAAATAGATTTTACAGCTTAAAATAATTTAAAAATATCACATAATAATTATTTTAAATGCCAAATTATTTATAAAATTATTTCAAAATTATTTGGAAAAATCTGTGCTCGAAATCAAAGAAATCACTCAAAACCGTCATTCAAATTCAATTTAAATTCAAATCAAATTTGAATTTCAAATTCATTAAAACTTTGCTATCCTATTGATAGGCGTCGTACCCTCAAAAAATTTCATAAAAATAACCAAAACATCAATTTTAAGTTAATAATTGGACGGAAAAAGAACATAAACACTTGGCCAAAATAATACCCAGGTCTAAAATCTTCTCTGGGTTAAACTTTCGAATATAAAACAGGTGTCCAAACGACCTTTGATTGAATTAAAAACAAGTGTACACAAACTAGTAAACTTAATCTTTCAAACAAAAAAAGAATCAATGAATTCCGACTGAAAATGAAAAAGTTAAACTGTCTCAAACATGGACTCAGGCCTTGTTTGCAACAGTTCAAAAACCAAAAATGCACGGGCCTGAAAACCCTCTAGGGTTCAACTTTCAAGCATGAAACAGATGATCAAATTTGATCGAGTTAATCTGAAATTTTTTAAGCCTATATAAGAAACCTTCAACTTTCAAACAAAAAAAATAAAAGTGCAATTTGGATAAGTGTGGTAAATTTATGATGTCTCAAAGTTGGACCTTGGCAGTGCTTTCACTGTAAAAATCTGGGCAAAAACATGCTCCGAGTCAAAATTCGGCGGCATATTTCTTTGAGCTACGTATGTCAGAATGACTTGAAATTTGGTATTCCTATAATTTAAAACTTTAGGTTTTAATCAAAAAAAGAATTACTCAATTTTAGTAAGGAGTGAAATAGTTATGTTATCTCAAACATGGACTCAGGCGATGTTTGCATCAACTCGGACAACACAATTTCTACAGGCAAAAATCTGAGTTTTGTTGATTTTGCAGCAACAATTTGAACACTCCAATTATCTTATTTTTCGATCAAATTTCCCAGAAATAAAGTTCAACACATAAACTTAACTCAGAAAAAGATCCGGTCACATTTCGTTGAAGAAGATGAAAGTTATGGACAACCAAAGTTGGCACTTGAAGCCAGAAACGAAAACAAGAACAACGATGAACAAAAACTAGTATAACCAACAAATTTAGCTACCGATTCAATAATTTTGGCCAGTAGATGTGAGATTTTATTCTCACCTTGCTGATTTGTTGCAAAATCTCGGATTTTGAGCTTAAAGGAGTGAGCTTGGTGCTAGATTTGACTTCAAATACCTGTAAAATATCAAAACAAAGGCATGCAAATCCAAAAGAAAAGACAACATACAAACACAATATCACAAATTAGATTTTGATGAAATGATTCAGTTTTGAATTAGATTACCTGTAGAAATATGCTTTAATTTGAAAGTAAGTAACAAATTTTTGTTTTAATTTGGAGATTTGGCTTGGATTTGAGAGAGGTAAAGTTTCTCTTCTTCTTTTTTTGTTTTTGTTTACTGAAGATGAAGAGGAGAATGTACAGGGAGGAGAGAAACCTTTTTTTTTCTCTTTTAGGTTATGTGATAATTGGCTTTGACCCAAAAAAAGATTTAATTAGCCTAAGTAACAAATTATGACTTAATTCATAATATACACCTATGTAATTAAATCAAGCATCATATTTACACAAGTTTTCTTAAAAATAAATTATAAAAACACATCTACAAGTTATATAAAATATTTTACACTTAATAAACTGATAATTTATGTTATTAAAACATATTTTTATTAAAACCCTTATTTTTTTTAAAATACACAATTTACACAAATGAATGTATAAATCCTTATTTTTAACTTCAAAAAAATATGAAAATTATTTTCTTACATAGAAAAATATAATAAACCATTTCAAACTCAATTTTATGACTAAAACTCATTTTTGAACCGATTTTCACCTTTTTATTTGATTAAACAACCCTTAAAACACATACTTTTTTTGAAAAAAAATTAGAAGAAGCAATTGGCCATAATTAATTCAATAATAGCATTTTCTCTAAATAAAAACTATTTTCAATTTATTATTAACCCAAACAAAATAAAATAAAGTTCTAAACTTTATTTTCGCAATTTGATTCTAATTTCGTTGTTTAATCCAAATAAACAATATAAAATTTTCAATTTAATTTTAATCACAATATTAAATTATAATTATCATTATAATTTAATACTGACAGGTAATCTCCAACCCAAGGTTGTTACACAAGGATAGGGTTCCTTTGACCATTTTAAGAACAAGATATGGTTCAACAAGTAGTTAGTCATGCCTTTTGGACTAACCAACAATATTGCATGCTTTATAGATCTAATGAATCGGATCTTTTGCAATAGTTAGATATATTTGTGTTGATCTTCACTGATGATAGTTTATGGTATTCGAAGGATGAGTAAGATCACGATGTCCATATTGAATTACTATCGGAGTCCTTGAGATATCACAAGTTGAACGTGAAAATTTATGAGTGTCGCTTTTGAAAATGGTAAGTTAAGTTCGAAGGCCTTTTAGTTTTTGAGGAAGGACGGGTCGTAGACCCTTTAGAAGTTAAAGGCGTCAATGGTTGGAAGGGACTAGAGACTGTGACGAAGGTTCAGAATTTCTTGGGATTGGTAGGACACTATCAGAGATTCATTAAGGATTTTTTATATGACAGCACCAATGAAGAGGCGCACTTAAAAGAAACGAGAAGCATGTACGAATGAAGGAGTGTGAGCCATCATTATAAGAATTGAAGCTTTGGTTAATAGTTCTAGTTTCGGTTTTTCTTGAGGGGAATAAGGACATAATTATGTATATTGATGCTTTAGGTTTAGGTCTAAAAGCAGTGTAACTATAAAGAGGCAGTGTAATAGCTTATTCACCATGGCAATTATGTCCTCATAAAGTTTCAACATCCGACACATTAATTAGAGTTAGCAGTAGTTATCTTCGCATTGAAGAGTTGGAGATATTTTCTTCTAGGAGAAAGATTTAAGTTGTGTACAAACCATAGGTGTTTGAGATACTTATTCTTTCAGAAAGAGTTGAACACTAGACAACAAATATGGTATAAGTTTTGGGCTTCCTATGACTTTGGGATTGAGTTTACCTTAGGGAAAGAAAACAAGTGGTTGATTTCTTCAGTAAAAGGCAATAAAGTTGTGTTTTTGCTATGATTGAAGAGTGGAATGTTTTGCGTATATTAGCTTCTTGCAATGTCCAATTCTGATCAAGTGTTGGTTCGAGTAGAATTTTTGGGACACTTTCATGCTTGGACTTTTCACTCAGCTCCTATGGAAAGTTTTACTGAGAGAAGAAACGAGAAGATCCACTTTGCGCTGAAAGGATGGTGTGCCAAAGAGTTAAGCAGTTTCAGAGTTGATGAGAGTGGTTGGCTTTGAAAGAAGGGAAGCTTAAATGTTCTAGATATAGGAAACCTTTGAAAGGAATTGTGAATGAATGCCAACATTCGAAGTTTTCTATGCACCCAGGAGGTACAATGATGTATCGAAAAATGAAGCAAAGTTCTTATTAGGAAGGAATGCAAAAAGAGGTTAAGGAATGTATTAAAGATATTTCACATGCTAGCAAATAAAGGATGAACATCAAAAGCCGAGTGGACATATATAGCCGTTGGAGGTTCCATTATTGTAGTGGAACTCAGTTTCTATGAATTTTATCGATGGCTTGCCAAAGTCAAGAGTTGGGTATGAAAGTAGGTCACGGTAGATAAACAGACTAAGAGTGCCCATTTTATCTTTGTGAAATTATGAGGATGGCAACAAAGTTAGCCGAGATTTATGTAAAGATTATAGTGAGACTACATGGAGTTGCAAGTACTATATTTTATGACTGAGACCCATTGTTTGCCAATGAGTTTTGGCAGATCCCACAAAGTGCTTTAAGTTATAGTTATGTATGAGCACAACTTACCATCCTCGGATAGATGGACATACTGTGAAAGCCACTAGAGTTTTTGAGGATTTGTTGAGAGCTTGTGTATAAGATTTTGATGGATATTGGGAAGACCATTACAGTTAGTGGAATTTTCATACAACAATATTACCAATCGATTTTTGGAATGACACTTTTTGAGGCACATGCATGGAAAACAATTTTCATCACAAGTATGTTAGTGCGAGAAGGAAGATAGGCTTATGTTGACACTGTATCTTATAAGAGATGCTTTGGAAAAGATTGAGTTTATTTGGCAAAGGATAAAATATGATCAATCAAGACGGAAGTGTCAGGCCGATAGAAGGCGAAAAGAGTTAAAGTTTATGATCGGAAATCCTGTGTTTGTTAACCTTTCCCCGATGCAAGGCACGATGAGGTTTCAAAAAGCCAAAAAGTTAACACCAAGATATGTTAGCCCATTTCTCATACTTTCTATGATCTGTAAAGTAGCCTACATGTTGAGTTACCGAGTGCTTTAGAACGGGTCCATAATGTGTTTCACATATCACATTTAAGGAAGTTTGTCCAAGACCCTAATGCGGTAATAACTCCGAGAGCTATGAAAGACTTAGTTATTGAACCAAACATGACTTATGTTAGAAAGCCCATTAGGATAATAGATCTAGATGTTAAGGACCTTTGGATTAAGGTTGTGAAGCCTGTTTAAGTCTAGTAGAGTGACAAGCGGGATGATTATACTCAAGAAACGGTAGATAAACTCAGAAGGACTTACCCCGAGTTATTTTCTTAGACATAACATGTATTTTCTATGTTTTGTTATGGACACACACAAAGATCGATATATATTATCATGGTTGATTATTGTTATGTATTAGTAGATGTAGCAGTACATCTTGTTTATAACACCACTACAAGAAAATGTTATATTAATAGCAATTGAGGATTGCATGGGAGCTTGACTTGCTATGGTTAAGTAGTTAGTGGTTACATAGGGTAGAGGATGACTTGTCTCAACGCCATTGTTATTAACGTTAATGCCATTATTATTCACGTGAAAGAAATTTAATGCGCTCCAATTGCATTTCCCTCCACCTTTTTTCGATGCCGCCCAAATCTAATTTTCCTTTTTCTCGTTCACTTCCATCTTCACTCATGATTCTCCTCTTCACTCTCTTCAATGACACGAATCCCTCTTTAATCTGAAAGCTCCGCAACCCTCTCTTCCTCAAGGCTCGATTCCAAGTGATTCCCACCGATTGAATAATAATGGCGTTAAGGGATAGCTGGCGAATAATGGCTTGAAGTTGAAGCGCATCTTCATGATTCGTCCAGGCTCGATTCTGAACGATTTCAACTTCACGATTCGTCAACCAAGCCCGATTTTAACTTCGCGGTTCATTAACCAAGCTGAAGCACGTTTCTTCAAGGCAGCTGAAGTAGATTTCAACTTCACGAACTTGGGTGTCGGTATATTTTTTTGAACCTAAGCATGATTATACAAAATTTTAAATCGGCTTTCTCTTGTTTTACATGAATTTGTTGTATTAAGCGGCACTGTTATCTCTTTGGTTTATATAAGTTTGTATTACATGAGTATGTGAACTATTTTGAGTTTGTATTAAATTGAATTGATGACTTATAGAAAATTAAATAACATTTTAGAATTAAACTAAATGTACACTTTAATTAATTTGAATTAAAGTGAGAGAATGTGTTCTGCATATTACATTTTAGGATATAGATTTGATTATTCAGTAACATTTTGGTTGGAGGAAGAATCAGTAGAAGAAAGATCCATCCTATACATGTTGATGTAAATCAACTCTCATTAATATCATAGTGCAACTTTTTAATACTTGCTATACTTGCTATTCCAACAAGTATTATAGCAGCAAGTATATAAGCTATATTCCGAAAGGAGGTATCCTAAGATATTTTGAAGAAAAAAATAAGAGTGTGCATTATTGGAAGGAACTTGTATATAAAATATAAAATTAAAAAGTGAATATAACATCCTCTTTTGATTCAGTTATATAACATCCTCTTTTGATTCTGTGTTTGTGTGTATAAAACAACTTTACTAGGAATTTTTTTTTCGTAAGTGAGTATAACTAAATCATATGAATTTCTGAACATTATTCGATTAATTTGAATTGTTGTTAGGCATCCTAAAGTAAGTATAACCTCTCTTTAAAATTATAGTGAAACTAATATATACATTATAAATTATAGTGAGTGTAATTCATCTTGTCTTCATTTTTAATATATCTTCTTTCAATAATCTTAGTGCTCCATATACTATACTTGTTTGCAAGGATTTAATCTCTGGTAGTAAATCTAGTTTCACCTTTCTCAGTCGATATATAGCTTTAATAATTTGATCATTACTGAGTATATCAATCTATTTTTGATTATACAACTTATATATACACATACATGACTTGAATTTTACTCAAGTTTAATTGTTTATTTAAATTTAATCCCTAAAAATAGAGAAAAAATATAGGATTTAAATTGAATTTAAATATAAAATCCAATGTGATGGATATTGACGATAAGTATATATGATATTTTTGAATTTGACTGCTGTTTTGTTCTTGCATAGCTGAACTTGAACACTAACGAACCTAAGGCAAAGCTCTTGCTGTGTCATTTTGCAACTTCTTGTGTTATATTATTAGTAACAATGAAGGAAATTTATGCATAAATTAGTTGAGTTGGTTTATTTCAAAATTCGACTGTTTACTTTATAGTCTGAATATTGAGGACCTTGAAATACGACCTTCATTGTGTTTACTTTGTATTTTTTTTGGAGTGTATTGGCAGCAACGTTGATGAACTTGAAACTGACCCCTACTATGTGTTTATTTTGAATCCAAGAATCTTGTTACATATCTTTAATTGATTCAGGTCCTTGACCCTGTATTACTGTATACATGTGATGCCTTATATGTTCATGTCAATTGCCTATGCACCTGTGTCTCTGCACCGTGGTTACATGTTGTTTCAGTTGTTGTGTGATTTGTTTTGGGAATTCATTTGTTGGCTTGTTCACTTGTTTTGAACGATCTGTTGAGTTGCTTGGTCATAATACAATGTACGAAAACAAGACATGCCGCAAATCAAAATAGAACTAGATAAATATGGTTAGTTCATTTCAGTAGCTAGTAAAGAATTAGAAAGCCTTAACTTAGTTATAACATGTTTCCGGTTTGTCTATTGTGGCATGTATTTATGTTTAAAAAGTAAATGACAGCAAGTATTATAGTTTCATCCTCTATATCATGTGGTAAATCATCAATTAGAATGTTTAAGTTGTTGTCTTCATAAGTGGTATCTATGTTTTGATTCTGCACGTCGTCTGATTTTTGTTGTGATGTTGTTTTCCGGTTTCAGAATTTAAACAACGGTATCTACCATCAGTTTTTAGCACTGCTGAAGCAGTTTCAGATTCAACTGCTAGTCCACTAACTTCAGTTTTAGGAATAGCTGAAGCAGCTGAGTAAGATCCCTTATTCTGAGCACTTTGTTTATGTTTTTCATTGTCTTGATTGAATTTTATCCTTGCCAAGTTGCCTTGTTTGCAAGATTCTCACTTGAATTAATAGTTTCTTTTGGCATCTAGAGTTGAATCTAGAGTTTAGTTGGGTCTGTATGAATGAGAAAAGAAGGCAAAGATGGATCAGGTGAACTCCATTAAAGTTGCTTATAACACTACAGTTCAGAGTTTGCACTGCAGCATATTTTGTGAACATGTCTTATATTGTAATCACACTCGCCAAATCCAAATTTTACAGTGAAATATTACTTCATAAAAGAATGATTATGGTAATAGCACTATTGATTATGGTAAGTTGTCGTATACAAGCTAATGATGTAAAGAGTATTTTTGTTCAGACAAAATAAATATAGAAAACTTTTGCTAATGTTTTTACTAGATGACATCTTAAACATTTAAAAAATGCCTTGGCATGTGATGATCCATTTTTGTTTTCATAGTGTTTGGTTGCTGGAATAAGAAATGCATCTTGATAGTTCTAAATATTTAAACATCCAAAGCATTTGAATGTCTTTTACTGTTGTGTTTATCGACCAAATATATAGGATCCAAAAACTGACTGATTCGACATTAGTTTGTTAGGAAATCCAATGTTAGTTAGACGATTTGCCACCTTGCAATATATTAAGGTATGGACTATAAATTGTAATAAATTATAGTACATTTTATTATTGATTTCAAAGATTTCAGTCCAGTTATGGGTGATTGGTGACTAAAAATATGCAATTTTCTTTTTAAGATTATTTTGAGTTGTGGCTGTTTCACAAGATATTTATTTCAAAGATTTCAGTCCAGTTGTGGCTGTAAAGGTGGCTGTCTCACAAAATATTTATTTCAAATAATTCCTAGTGCTTTTGTATTATTTGTCGTTAAACTTGTATTCGTTGTAATCAATTTGTAATATATAGCTATAACAAATTAATTAATAGTTAATTCCTAATTCCTGATAGCTGAATGTGAAATCAACCTGGTCTTTTTCAAATGAAACACTATAATACAAATTGATTACAATGTTGAATACACTGTAATACTTAGATCTCATAGTGTATTTGTTAAGTAAATATTTAATTTTTGTAAAGATTTTTTGAAGGGAAATCAATTTTTCAAATGCATCAAAGCCCTTTGTCCAGGGCTTGTATTTGCATTCCCTTAAGAAATTTATACTTGTAAATATCGATGAGTATTAAATTATCATGTTTTTTCTTTAGAAATTTGCTTGTTGCAATATTGTATATGGCGATGGAAAAAGTGAGACGACCCGACTTCCTAACTCCATAAAATCGCATCATCTTGAAGAAAGAAAGGGATAGAAGAAGAAAAGAAAGAGAAAGAAGAACACAAACAACATCAGAGAACTCACAACGGAACGAATAAAACATAATATATCTCATAAAATATTACATAGTATCTCATTACATCAGAGTACACAACTTAAAACAACAGATAATAGACAGTTATAACATCTGTCTAACTATACAATTCAAGTACACAAGAAACAGACATAACAAACACAGCGGAATCAATATATATAACTACATGTCAAAGCCTCCTGCTCCATATCTCCTCCAAAATTCGTCAAGCTAACTTGAATCACTTGACTACACATTCATAATATTATTACCCAAGAGTTTAATAAAACAGAAAATAAACACTCGGGTCAGACAGGGGTCTGGTGTATGTAAACGGGTTAAAATTGCTTAACTTTGGAAAAACCTTTGAAAAGAAAAGGTATCACGTAAGACTTTCCATACATAAACATGGAAAAGTTTTTACCTTACGCTAACCAAAACATTTGATAGGAAATCCAATGATATTATAATAGTGTCTAGGGTTTTCAAGTAAATAAGAAATAGCCGAAATTGTTACATTCATTAAATTCCAGCTACTAGCCACAAAAAGTGGGTAATACAATCAAAACCGTAGGGTCTCGTAGGAAGAATGGGTTTCCATCAATGGCAGGGCTACTGGGGTACCGCCCGTCACAGTACGTGGCCTAGATCAACGTACCGAGGAGTACTCCCACTCCCCTGCAACACAAGGCCGGAACCATCCCTTACTGGACAGTCCCGAACAAGACCACCCCGTAATTGGCCGCGACCCAACTGCCCACACAGCCGAATAATAAGGGACTTCTAAACAAGTGAAAATCTTGCTCTCCAGTGGGAGCTACCCACGAAGCCTTGCTGCACCTCCCCTGTTTTAGCCATTCCCGGTTGATGAGGCTTGAGGTTACGATTACCTTTATAGAACATATCTATCTTAGAATGCTCATCGTCCACCTGACGATGTTCTGAAAGCATTCAATCTATACAAGTTCGTTCCGGGTTTGAAAGAAACCGAAGGCACTAACTCGTTGCACTCATTATTGGAATCACCCTCAGAGTCAACGACCATAGCCCTTGCACTCTGATTCGCCATCTTGAATCTATAAGTACTATTCTGTCAACTCATTACGGAATCACCCACAGAGTTGTACTACGTATAGCCCTTACACCTCGAGTCTTCACTTGCTCCACTTGGATTAACGACCTAACGTTTAATTGGAATCCATGTGGTTTTCGGATTCCAAATATGAAAATCCGATCCCGGTCTCACCGAAACCGAACGCCATTTTATATTCCAAGTTGTACTTAAGGATTTAAACAATTAAATTTATATTCAGGATGATATATAAACATATAGATGAATCATATTATCATAATAGATAATTCATATCAATATTCATCTTCACAAAGCAGCATATCCTATAACAAAGATATCCAGTATCAACGGGTATCAACCAATATCAAACGTCCAATATCAACCAATCATCCAACATCAATCTCCAAATATTGATCATTCAATATCAATCAATTATCCAATATTAATCAGTCAATCCATATTAATCAAACATCCAAAACAGAATTGATTATCTCATAATCATTTGATTACCATAATCCTTCTTCATTAACTATTATTCCAAATAAACAAATTAATCGTCTCTAATGATTTTCCTTAATTAATCTTCCTTGATTAATTATCTTAATTACATTCAAGTAATTATCTTTAACCATATTCAGTAACTAATCCTTTAATTACTATCATTAATTACAATAATTAATGATCATTCATTAATTAATTAACTATAATTAATTACTTTAATTCTTAATTAATTACAATTAATTAATCACATTTAAATTAGTCACTTATATTAATCAACCTTGATTAATATCATTAATCACCTTCATTAATGATCCTTATTAATTAATAATACTTTAATTAATTAACTTATAATTAATCAACTCATTAATCATAATTAGTAATTAACAATTTGTAATTACTTAACTAAATTAATTAACTTCAAATTTAATTATTTTAATCCTTGATTAATTAATTCAATTAATTAATATTTAATCAGTTCATTAAGTAATTATTAAACAATTAAATAAATAAATCCTTAATTAATTACTTTATTAATTAATTTCAATTTGAATTAATTACACTTAGTAATTAACCTTAAGTTAAATTCATTAATTAATTAATCACATTGATTATTTAACTAAATAATTAAGTAATTAACTCTTAATTACTTACATAAGTAATTATCTCTAATTACTTTCATTAATAAGTCTTGATTACTTCCATAATTAATCACTTAACAAACAATTAACTTCATCATTAAATAATTCTTAATTCTTTAATTAATTAATCACTTCATAATTAATTAACTTCAACAATTATATTAATCAATTCTTTAATTGATATCATTAAGTGATTTAAATCAACAATCACTTCAACTAATTACTCCATGAGTAATTATCATTAATTACTTCCATAAGTAATTAACTCCCTTAATTACATCCACAATTAATCATTAATTACTTTATTAAGTAATTACACTTAATTAATAAATAATTAACTAATTATTTAAAATTAATTAAACAATAATTAATTCACTAATCTTCTTATACTTAAAGAAAATCTTTAATTAATTAAGAAAAGCATAAATCTTAATCAAACTTAACCTGTTAACAAATCATATTAAATAAGTATTATTAAGTTAATTATCCAAGGAATTTAACCTTATTTATTTCCATAAACAAATTATTTCCAAGTAATTTAACCTTATTTATTTCCATAAACAAGTTATTAAATTCGGTTTCTCCAAAATCATAACAATAACCTTATTTGGAAACAAAGCATTTCTAAATCAAATTTAAATCTAAAACACTTATCTCTTCTAACACAAACTTCTTCAACTTGAATAAAATTTTGAAACATAATTTTGAAACATTACTTTTAAATGTATCCTTTCAACATGAAAACATCCTTATTCAACAGGATTGAGTTTCTTAAAACTTTGATCTAATATTCAAATTTGAAAATACCTTTAAATTCAATTTAAAATAAATTTAGTTAATTATTTTAAGATTAATTATTTTAGACTTGCAAATTCGAAAATATTAGATCCAAACACCGTTAAAATTTTTGACTTCCCTTTGTTTTGAAAGCTTGGTTTACAATTCGGAGCTTAATTCTATTTATTTCCAAACAACAAGTTTAAGTTTGTAAACTTTATAATTTATCTCTACTGAATTGAACAGAAAAGCTTCCTGCCTAAAACAGAACTCGGGTCAATTTCCTTTGAACTCGTGCTTGCCCCAAGTCAGTTGCCTACCCACAACGCTTCGAGTTGTCTTCAGGAAAACACGAGATTATCTTCGGGTCATAACCCTTCTCCCCACTATTCCACTTTCAGTCCCCCAAATCGTGCACGCACAACACGGTGCACATGCACCTCCGCCGCCTACTACCCACGTCCATCGCGACGACCTTCCACGGTCACTAACTCACACGCGAACACCCCCATAGACCCAGATCGAAGAAAACAACACGCGAACAAAAATTCGATTATTAGCTCGAATATCAGAAACAACCTCGACCCCTAAAATCCCATCGTCGCCGATGAACTCGCCACCAGCCCCTCCGTTACTTTCACTAGAGCATCACCACATCACCGGGGTACCATCCCCCACCTCGCGAACTCCTCCAATCCACCATCGGTCATCGCGAAATCCCCTATAGCCGAGCCAAAACCCAAAACCAACTAAACCCCAATTCCTTCAATTCCCAACAAATTATTCATTAAAAAAATTAAAAGGATTTTCCCTATAATCTACAACATACATGCTAGCTACAATCCAAGAATCAAATCAAATTATCAAGTATAACATCCACAGTTCATAAAAATCCCTAAATCCTTCAAACCGAAAATCCTACTTCAATACACAATTAAAAATTTTGATACCAGCTCTAAAAATCATATCTTACAATTGTAATTCAGATATACATTCAAAATTTAAGTTTGAAATCATAAATTTTTGTCCAAATTTTGATTATTACTGTAAATTGGAAAAAATATATGAATAATTAGTTTATTTAAAATCCTACAACTATTTTTAGATGACATATTACGTTTTTACAAACAACTTTCATTAACATATCACTGTCCAATTCATGACAAAAATCAAGTTATTGATTTTAAAAGAAAGAAATGAAACCTGTATACAACGGTATACATATACAGGCATTCACCATATTTTTTTTCATTTTTATTTTATAAACTAACATGCAGATAAACAAATATATATCAACTAAATCAAATACACTTGCATGCAACATTCAATCAAAGATTTTATCATAACTGTTTTTAAAATAGGATTTACTCACCTTAATATATGCAGTGCACATAACAAGTTAATTTCCAGGCCTGAATACTTTATTTTGAAAAGCTTCTAATTGCTGACGAAGTTGAATCCATGCATGCTTTACAATTGTTGATTTTAATAGTTGAAATTGATATTGAACTTGCATGTTGAAAACTCCTTAAGAATTTGCAGGTTTGAGCCTTATTTGAATGCAGATTAATTATAAAGATTTGAGGTTGGAGATCTATTTGCATTGGCAGGTTTTAAATTGTAGTAAAGAACTTTGCTTTTAGCAGTTATTGATTTTAAGTTTCCATAAATTTTGGGTTAAGAAAAATAAACTAAGAAATGAAATGAAGACAAAGTGTTATGTTTATTTAAAATTAAAGAAAGTATAAATTTCAAAATAAAGACACATGTCCCTAAAATTTACATTTTTCATCCTATTAACTTACTTACTTTACAAGTGTTTTTGAGATGATAACATGTTTACACATGTTTTAAGTATTTTTAATTAAAGTTTTATTTAATATAAATGTTCATTATAAACTTACATAATTGAGTTACTTTGTAAATAAATGCTTACTTATGTATTTATATGTATTTATAAAATGTTTATACACATGAGTGAAATGTTTTTATGAAAACAAGCTTTTGAATTTTAATAAATATAAGTGTGAAATCTTTGTAAACCTTTATTTAATAATAGCTTACCTTTTGAAGAAAACAAATAAAAATGCAAATAATTCTTATATATGTATTTAAAATCTAAAACAATTATACCTAAACATTAATAACCATTTTAAATTGAACATTTTAAGGAAAACAAAAATAAAACATTGATAAATTTCCTTTATAAACTATCATATTTAAAAATAAACAATTATCTTACATTTTGAAAACAAATGAACAAATCTTTAAATTAATCTTTGAAAAATGTTTAGTTTTAAAACAAAGCTTTTAATTTAAAATTCATACTCATAAAATTTAGTAGATTAAATTAGAATTTTAAAACAACTCAAATTATAACATATACATACATATATATTACAATTTGCAAAACTCAATCTTTAATTTGAAACAAAAGATCTCCTATTCACAATATATATCAAATGTATATATTATAAATAGAATAAAATCTGATTAACTTGACAAAAATAATTCTTATCAATTTAAATTGTCAGAAAGATATTGAACACCATTAACAAATTAAATATTTATTAACCTTAAAATAAATTTATCAGTTTAAATTAAAATTATAAAGAAAAAATTATCAAATCAATTTAATTATTAATGCAGATTATTAAATTTATATTGCCCAAAATTCCAGGTCGTTACAATCCTCCCCCTTAAAAGAATTTCGTCCCCGAAATTTAAAAGCAAAGGTTATTTAATAATCCGGTACAGATTTTGATTTAAATTAGCAAACATTCCTATCAACCATAGCAATCAAATAAACAAACAAACCTAACTAATTATTCTGACACAAACCAGAATAAATCTCTAATACTATCTCGAGTTTCCCAAGATAAATCACCGAAAGAATCGCTCTACAAAAGTCAACAAACTGACTACACAACCAAAATCCAGAGCTCCACTCATCTCTAGATCCTTCAATATGAACAGAACATCAAATTACTCTCAAATCTAGCACAACTTCTAAATCCAACCGAACTGCAGATTCAACAACCAATCGATGAATCATACACGCATTCCCTCAGAGATACGTGATACACAATGAATTCCAACTATCCAAACTGGCAATTCAATCTTATCCTATCAAAAACACAGATAAGAAATCTTCAAAAACCAACCAATCTTATCAATTTCAGCTCTCTTAACCAGAGAAAATCTATCAACAATGAAGTCTCTAACTTCGAATTCCAAAACTCATTAACTCTTACCTGCATAACTCAACAGATATTCTTGGGCTGCTAATATTCTTCCTGATCAGCTCAACCTATGCTGATACTTCTAGAACCAACTAAACCAAAACAAAGCAGTTCCTAGATCCTATTCAACGGAAAAGTCTTCCAAAATCCGTCGAAATCCAAAACACAAGCTCTACTACTCAAGCAATAGCAAACAGAACTTGCTTCCTTCCTTGCACAGCTGCTACCTTGCTTCCGCTGCACAACTCTGATTCCAAAATAGATAAGAATATCTGTTGATGAACACAAATACAAACTTATCCAATATTCGGAAAACTTTGTTCATCAAATCCATAAAAATCTGAGTAACTCATCTGACTCAGTCACACATCCTTAAACAGAATCTCATTCCAAAAGCTAAATCTGTCCAATTCCAATTCCAAAAATTCTGAGCTGCTACACCAAGTCTCCTTTCTCCAAGAACCATCCAATTATTAGGCTAACTACCAAAATTGCTCCTGGAATCAAAACAATATGGAACTCAACTCCAGATGCAGACAAACTTCTGATTACCTCAGTAGCTCCTACTTCCACATGAGAATCCTCAGTCTCAAACAAAAGATAGCCTAAGAAAAATTCCCAAATTAATCGCAAGTCACTTTTGCGATCCTACCTAGTTTGGATTCCAAAGAAACTGTCCTCACTTTACCAATTAGAACAGCTTTAAACTTTTCCAAACAAAGGTTAACCTTTCAAGAAAACATCACCACCTTCAGCCCGGACTACTGAAAGATAACCACAAAGATTTCCCAACCATCGGAGAAACAACCAACACTGCTGCTTCTAAACTCTACCTTGATGATACTACAAGGCTAAAAGACCTTCTCGACAGCACTCCGAACACTTCGAGCTGAAACTGCTACCACAGCTAACCAAAGACTCTAATCCAAAGGCTTCTCCAAAACCAAAACCAACAGCAAACCACACAACTGACCTCCGAGATGGTAAACACCCCAAAAGAAACTCGGACTCTAAACCAAGCATCCACATCTCGCTTACCTTAAAGAATAACAATGAGACCATGCCTGGAGAGAAACAACTCATAGACCTTAGTCTCATATCCCAAAACATCCAAACTCCTTACTAACGATTCAGACAACTTCTACACTTCTGACAAATCCAAACTTACACTCCAAAGATACACTCCGAATCTTTAAAAGATTTCCTTCGGACATCAGAGAAATCCTTACTCCAAACTACAAATCTTACTCAAGACGGTATTAGGTCTACAGTCTCGACAAATACTTCCAACCTTAAACATATGGACCTCTTCCATCAGTGGTAGTTGTGTTACACACACACACACACCCCACTACTCCATCCATCTACCTCTAAAACTTATATTGGAAAATCCGAACAAATATCCCAACATATCAGGTAGATATATATATATATATATATATATATATATAAATATATAGATATATATAAAAATTACAAGTACGCTCTCTCAAGAAAGACACTACTACAGAGCCTAGTTATTCTCTCAACCTAATGCTCCTTAAAGAAAGATACACTTCAGAGCCTAACGCTCTGATACCAAATGAGATGACCGGACTTCCTAACTCTAGGAAATCGCATCATCTTGAAGAAAGAAAGGGATAGAAGAAGAAAAGAAAGAGAAAGAAGAACACAAATAACATCAGAGAACTCACAGCGGAACGAATAAAATATAATATATCTCATAAATATTACATAGTATCTCATTACATCAGAGCACACAACTTAAAACAACAGATAATAGACAGTTATAACATCTGTCTAACTATACAATTCAAGTACACAAGAAACAGATATAACAAACACAGCGGAATCAATATATATAACTACACGTCAAAGCCTCCTGCTCCATATCTCCTCCAAGATTCTTCAAGCTAACCTGAATCACTTGACTACTCATTCATAATATGAGTACCCAAGAGTTTAATAAAACCGAAACTAAACACTCCGGTCAGACAGGGGTCTGGTGTGAGTAAACGGGTTAAAATTGCTTAACTTTGGAAAAACCTTTGAAAAGAAAAGGTATCACGTAAGACTTCCCACACATAAACATGGAAAAGTTTTTACCTTATGCTAACCAAAACATTTGATAGGAAATCCAGTGATATTATAATAGTGTCTAAGGTTTTCAAGTAAATAAGAAATAGCCGAAATTGTTACATTCATTAAATTCCAGCTACTAGCCACAAAAAGTGGGTAATACAATCAAAACCATAGGGTCTCGTAGGAAGAATGGGTTTCTATCAATGGCAGGGCTACTGGGGTACCGCCCGTCACAGTACGTGGCCTAGATCAACGTACCGAGGAGTACTCCCACTCCCCTGCAACACAAGGCCAGAACCATCCCTTACTGGACAGTCCCGAACAAGACCACCCCGCAGTTGGCCACGACCCAACTGCCCACACAGCCGAATAATAAGGGACTTCTAGACAGTGGAAAATCTTGCTCTCCAGTGGGAGCTACCAACGAAGCCTTGCTGCACCTCCCCTGTTTTAGCCATTCCCGGTTGATGAGGCTTGAGGTTACGATTACCTTTATAGAACATATCTATCTTAGAATGCTCATCGTCCACCTGACGATGTTCTGAAAGCATTCAATCCATACAAGTTCTTTTCAGGTTCGAACGAAACCGAAGGCACTGTCTCGTTAAACTCATTATTGGAATCACCCTCAGAGTCAACGACCATAGCCCTTGCACTCTGATTCGCCATCTCGAATCTATAAGTACTATTCCGTCAACTCATTACGGAATCACCCACAGAGTTGTACTGACATATAGCCCTTACACCTCGAGTCTTCACTTGCTCCACTTCGATTAACGACCTAACGTTTAATTGGAATCGATGTGGTTTACGGATTCCAAATATGGAAATCCGATCCCGGTCTCACCAAAACCAAACGCCATTTTATAGTCCAAGTTGTACTTAAGGATTTAAACAATTAAACTTATATTCAGGATGATATATAAACAGATAGATGAATCATATTATCACAATAGATAATTCATATCAATATTCATCTTCACAAAGCAGCATATCCTATAACAAAGATATCCAATATCAACCAGTATCAACCAATATCAAACGTCAAATATCATCCAACATCAATCTCCAAATATTGATCATTCAATATCAATCAATTATCCAATATTAATCAATCAATCTATATTAATCAAACATCCAAAACAGAATTGATTATCTCATCATCAATTGATTACCATAATCCTTCTTCATTAACTATTATTCCAAATAAACAAATTAATCATCTCTAATGATTTTCCTTAATTAATCTTCCTTGATTAATTATCTTAATTACATTCAAGTAATTATCCTTAACCATATTCAGTAATTAATCCTTTAATTACTATCATTAATTACAATAATTAATGATCATTCATTAATTAATTAACTATAATTAATTACATTAATTCTTAATTAATTACAATTAATTAATCACATTTAAATTAGTCACTTATATTAATCAACCTTGATTAATATCATTAATCACCTTCATTGGTGATCCTTATTAATTAATAATACTTTAATTAATTAACTAATTAACTTATAATTAATCAACTCATTAATCATAATTAGTAATTAACAATTTGTAATTACTTAACTAAATTAATTAACTTCAAATTTAATTATTTTAATCCTTGATTAATTAATTCAATTAATTAATCTTTAATCACTTCATTAAGTAATTATTAAACAATTAAATAAATAAATCCTTAATTAATTACTTTATTAATTAATTTCAATTTGAGTTAATTACACTTAGTAATTAACCTTAAGTTAAATTCATTAATTAATTAATCACATTGATTATTTAACTAAATAATTAAGTAATTAACTCTTAATTACTTACATAAGTAATTATCTCTAATTACTTTCATTAATAAGTCTTGATTACTTCCTTAATTAATCACTTAACAAACAATCAACTTCATCATTAAATAATTCTTAATTCTTTAATTAATTAATCACTTCATAATTAATTAACTTCAACAATTATATTAATCAATTCTTTAATTGATATCATTAAGTGATTTAAATAAATAATCACTTCAACTAATTACTCCATGAGTAATTATCATTAATTACTTCCATAAGTAATTAACTCCTTTAATTACATCCACAATTAACCATTAATTATTTTATTAACTAATTACACTTAATTAATAAATAATTAACTAATTATTTAAAATTAATTAAACAATTAATTAACTAACTAATCGGCTTATAATTGAAGAAAATCTTTAATTAATTAAGAAAAGCATAAATCTTAATCAAACTTAACCTATTAACAAATCATATTAAATAAGTATTATTAAGTTAATTATCCAAGTAATTTAACCTTATTAATTTCCATAAACAAATTATTTGAATTTAATCAAATTTTAACAACTTAAACAAATTATTAAATTCGGTTTGTCCAAAATCATAATAATAACCTTATTTGGAAACAAAGCATTTCGAAATCAATTTAAAATCCAAAACACTTATCTCTTCTAACTCAAACTTCTTCAACTTGAATAAAATTTTGAAACATAAGTTTTAAACATTACTTTTAAATGTATCCTTTCAACATGAAAACATTCTTATTCAACAGGATTGAGTTTCTTAAAACTTTGATCTAATATTCAAATTTGAAAATACCTTTAAATTCAATTTAAAATAAATTTAGTTAATTATTTTAAGATTAATTATTTTAGACTTGCAAATTCGAAAATATTAGATCCAACACCCTTAAAAATTTTGACTTCCATTGGTTTTGAAAGCTTGGTTTACAATTTGGAGCTTAATTCTATTTATTTCCAAACAACAAGTTTAAGTTTGTAAACTTTATAATTTATCTCTACTGAATTGAACAGAAAAGCTTCCTGCCTAAAAAAGAACTCGGGTCAATTTCCTTTGAACTCGTGCTTGCCACAAATCAGTTGCCTACCCACAACGCTTCGAGTTATCTTCAGCAAAACACGAGATTATCTTCGGGTCATAACCCTTCTCCCCACTATTCCACTTTCAGTCCCCCAAATCGTGCACACACAACACGGTGCACATGCACCTCCTCCGCCTACTACCGACGTCCATCGCGACGACCTTCCGCGGTCACTAACTCACACGCGAACACCCCCATAGACCCAGATCGAAGAAAACAACACGCGAACAAAAATTCGATTATTAGCTCGAATATCAGAAACAACCTCGACCCGTAAAATCCCATCGCCGCTGATGAACTCACCACCAGCCCCTCCGTTACTTTCACCAGAGCATCACCGCATCATCGGGGTACCATCCCCTACCTCGCGAACTCCTCCAATCCACCATCGGTCATCGCGAAATCCCCTATAGCCGAGCCGAAACCCAAAACCAACTAAACCCCAATTCCTTCAATTCCCAACAAATTATTCATTGAAAAAAAATTAAAAGGATTTTCCTTATAATCTACAACATACATGCTAGCTACAATCCAAGAAATAAATCAAATTATCAAGTATAACATCCACAGTTCATAAAAATCCCTAAATCCTTCAAACCGAACATTCCACTTCAATACACAATTAAAAATTGTGATACCAGCTCTAAAATTCATATCTTTATTATTGTAATTCAGATATACATTCAAAATTTAAGTTTGAAATCATAAATTTTTATCCAAAGTTTGATTAATACTGTAAATTTGAAAAAATATATGAATAATTAGTTTATTTAAAATCCTACAACTATTTTTAGATGACATATTACGATTTTACAAACAACTTTCATTAACATATCACTGTCCAATTCATGACAAAAATCAAGTTATTGATTTTAAAAAGAAAGAAAAGAAACCTGTATACAACTGTATACATATACAGGCATTCACCATATTTTTTTTTCATTTTTATTTTATAAACTTACATGCAGATAAACAAATATATATCAACTAAATCAAATACACTTGCATGCAACATTCAATCAAATATTTTATCATAACTGTTTTTAAAATAGGATTTACTCACCATAATATGTGCAGTGCATAGAACAAGTTAATTTCCAGGCCTGAATACTTTAAATTGAAAAGCTTTTAATTGCTTATGAAGTTGAATCCATGCATGCTTTACAATTGTTGATTTTAATTGTTGAAATTGATATTGAACTTGCATGTTGAAAACTCCTTAAGAATTTGCAAGTTTGAGCCTTATTTGAATGCAGATTCATTATATAGATTTGAGGTTGGAGATCTATTTGCATTGGCAGGTTTTAAATTGTAGTTAAGAACTTTGCTTTTAGCAGTTATTGATTTCAAGTTGCCATAAATTTTGGGTTAAGAAATGAAATGAAGACAAAGTGTTATGTTTATTTAAAATTAAAGAAAGTATAAATTTTAAAATAAAGACACATGTCCCTAAAATTTACATTTGTCATCCTATTAACTTACTTACTTTACAAGTGTTTTTGAGATGCTAACATGTTTACACATGTTTTAAGTATTTTTAATTAGATTTTTATTTAATTTAAATGTTAATTATAAACTTACATAATCGAATTACTTTGTAAATAAATGCTTTCTTATGTATTTATATGTATTTATAAAATGTTTATACACATGAGTGAAATGTTTTTATGAAAACAAGCTTTTGAATTTTAATAAATATAAGTGTGAAATCTTTGTAAACCTTTATTTAATAATAGCTTACCTTTTGAAGAAAACAAATAAAAATGCAAATAATTCTTATGTATGTATTTAAAATCTAAAACAATTATACCTAAACATTAATAACCATTTTAATTTGAACATTTTAAGGAAAACAAAAATAAAACATTGATAAATTTCCTTTATAAACTATCATATTTAAAAATAAACAATTATCTTACATTTTGAAAACAAATGAACAAATCTTTAAATTAGTCTTTGAAAAATGTTTAGTTTTAAAACAAAGCTTTTAATTTAAAATTCATACTCATAAAATTTAATAGATTAAATTAAAATTTTAAAACAACTCAAATTATAATATATACATACATATATATATTACAATTTGCAAAACTCAATCTTTAATTTGAAACAAAAGATCTCCTATTCACAATATATATCAAATGTATATATTATAAATAGAATAAAATCTGATTAACTTGACAAAAATAATTCTTATCAATTTAAATTGTCAGAAAGATATTGAACACCATTAACAAATTAAATATTTATTAACCTTACAATAAATTTATCAGTTTAAATTAAAATTATAAAGAAAAAATTATCAAATCAATTTAATTATTAATGCAGATTATTAAATTTATATTGCCCAAAATTCCGGGTCGTTACAAAAAAATTGGGTGCATTTACACAGGTAATAGTTCAATTTTAGCTTAAAATTGAACTTGGAATTTATAATAATGATTTTTTTGTCGTTAAATATTTTTTTTACCGTAGAACTAGTAAGGAGTACGAGCAAGGAGCAACGAATTTTGTGCATGCAGCAAAGAGAAATTCAGGAAATATGGGAAAAAAATTGTGTCCTTGCTCAGACTGTCGAAATCTTAGACTTTATCATGATGACATTATTGTTGAGCACCTTATTATAAGGGGAATGGATCCTTTATACAAGTGCAGTATGTGGTACAGTCATGGTGAGGAGGTAAATGTAGCTAAAAAAGTGAAGTTGGATGACACATTTGAATTACTTCAAGCCATTCACTTTGAAGATGAAGATTTTTTCAACCATACTTTTTCTCCGATGATAAGCAGAATGATGATGCAAAAAAGCGAACGCATGATTTCCTTAAAAATTTGGAAGATGCAGAAGCACCATTATACCTTGATTGTGTAGATCAAACCAAATTATCTGCTATCACTGCATTGTATAACCTTAAATGTGAAACTGGATTATTTGATACTGGTTTTGATAAGCTTTTAAGTGGGCAACAATTGTATTACCCAAAAATAATGTCCTTCCGAAGACTTTATACGAATTAAAGAAGTTTCTCAAAGTATTTGACATGGGATTTGAGAAGATTCACGCCTACAAGAATGATTGTTGTCTTTTTAGGAAAGAGTACAAAGATTTGGATAGATGTCCGAAATGTGGTTCTTCGAGATGGAAGACAAATGAGCGGACGAAAGAGATAATGCAAGGTATTCCGGCCAAAGTATTGCGATATTTTCCAATTATTCCAAGATTCAAAAGAATGTTTAGATCCCAACAGATGGCAGAAGATCTAAGGTGGCATTTTAGTAATAAAAGCAATGTTGATAAAACGCGTCATCTTGTGGATTCTTTGACATGGAGCATGGTGGATGGTAAATGGAAATCATTTTCAAGTGATCCGCGTAACCTTCGACTTGGTCTTGCTACTGATGGTTTCAACCCATTTGACATTAAGGGCTCCAAGTATAGTTGCTGGCCAGTGATGCTGGTGACATATAATCCCTCATCTATATTGTGTATGAAAAAGGAGAATATTATGTTAACATTATTGATCCCTGGTCCAAAGCAACCTGGGGATGATATTGATATATATTTAGCTCCTTTGATAGAAGATTTGCAGCACTTATGGAGTAACGGGGTGGAGATTTACGATGCATTTAGCAAGACACTTTTTAACTTAAAAGTAATTTTTTATTGACTATAAAAGACTTTCCAGCGTACGGAAATCTTACTGGATGTTGTGTTAAAGGCAAAAAAGGTTGTCCATTATGCGGTGTTAATACTCATCATCGATGGCTAAATCATAGTCGGAAAAATGTCTATATAGGGCACAGAAGATTCTTACCTCTATTAGATCCATTAAGAAAACAAAAGGCTTGGTTTGATAACAAAGTGGAGCAAGGTAACAAACCGAGTATTCTTACAGGTAGAGATATTTCTGTTATTTTGAGAGATTTTCCAAATGATTTTGGAAAAAATGAAAATGTTGAAATAGAAAAAGGAAAGGAGACAAAGAAAAGAAAATGCACCGCCTACGAAGAAGATAAAACCGATCCTACAAAAGTAAAGCTATCAAGGTGGAAAAAAAGATCAATTTTCTTTGAATTGCCATATTGGGAGGTTAGTGTTCAAAATTTATTTTGTTCGTAATAATCTAACTATAAAATTATATAATATTAAATTATCGTATTAATGATGTTTATAGGAACTTCCACTCCGCCACAATTAGATGTGATGTATATTGAGAAAAACGTTGGCGAAAGTTTACTCAGCACAATGTTGCATGATAGAAAATCAAAAGATGGTATTAATTCTAGAAAGGATTTAGAGGATTGGGGAATTAGACATGCTCTGTATACACAACCTCGTGGGAAGAGAACATATCTTCCACCGGCTCCATATACTTTGTCTAGTTCTGGAAAAAAATTGCAACAGATTGTATGACTTTAAGGGACCTGATGGTACTGGTTAAATTTCAAAAGATGTGTGTCGTTGGAGGATTGCAAAGTTAGTGGGTTGAAGTCGCATGATTATCATGTTTTAATGCAACAAATGCTATCGGTTGCAATTAGAGGATTGCTCCCAAAAAAGCCAAGGAAAGCAATAACTCGTTTGTGTATATTTTTTAATAAAATATGCCAGCGTGTTCTTGATAGAGAGAAGTTGCAACAAATGTATGATGAGATTGTTAAACTTTTATGCGATCTTGAAAGACATTTTCCACCTTCGTTTTTCGACATAGTGATACATTTAACAATTCATCTTAGTAAAGAAGCTCGATTATGTGGACCGGTTCATTTTCGATGGACGTACCCCTTCGAAAGGTATATGAAAACACTTAAAGACTATGTACGGAACCATGCAAGACCTGAAGGATGCATTGCAGAAAACTATCTCGCAGACGAATCCATGAGATTCTTTGGCGATTTTCTATAGAAATCATCAGAATTAGGGGAGAAAGAAGGTAGAAATGAAGATTATGAGAATGATGATGCAATACTCGAAGGACGTCCAATATCATCATGCAAGACAATTTCATTGACGGCTAATGAGAAGGAAGTTGCTCATTTGGCCGTGCTAATGAATATGGCTATAACAGAGCCATATTTAGAGTAAGCACGTATTTTTTTATTTTTTTTGTCTTAACATATGTGTAATTATAAATGTAACTTAGAATTTTTTATATTATGCTAGTATGCATTTGGAAGAGTTACAAAGTTTGAACAAGCGCATGGAAAGAAATGCTACATTTCTATGGAAAACTCACACAAAAAACTTCGCCGATTGGATTGAAAAGAAGGTTAATTAAATATTTTAAATTTCATTTATAGGTTTGGAAATATTATTTTTGACTATATTGAGTGGATTGAGTTTTTTCCAGATATCTATTAACTCAAGTGAACATGAGGAATTATTAAAATGGATTGCCTATGTCCCAAGTAGCATTGCTTTGTCCTACACAGGATATATAATTAACGGGTTATGTTTTCACACAAAAGATGTTGAGAGAGAAACTCAGAATTCTGGAGTGATTTATGATGCTACTACCATGTGTAGAGCAAGTGCGAAAGATGTCTCTCAAGTAGTAGATGTGGTCACTTAGTATGGGATTTTGACCGACATAATCTTGTTAGACTATCACAAATTTTATATTCCAATTTTCAAGTTTCATTGGGCAAACATTGGAAACAGGGTGAAGGTTGAAGATGGATTTACTATTGTTAATTTACATCAAAATCAAGTTTCATTTTCGAGGGATCCGTATATCCTTGCATCTCAAGCGAAACAAGTTTTTTATTCAAGAGAGAATGACTCCTCTAGTTGGTATGTTGTAATGAAGGCACCACCATGAGGTTTCCATGAATTAGAGACAATCGATTCTATTGAAATCACAAGCGGTGTTGTCCAAGATTGTAAAGAAAAGGAGATGGATGTCGATTTTTTGGAGGATGCTAGCTATGTTAGGGAGGATTGTGAAGGCATATTGGAGAAAAGTCTTAAAAACCGTCATTGATTACGCTTGGAAACTATAGGTAAACCTTACATGATTACGTGGGGAAACATGTTCATTTTACAATATATTGTCTGCATTTGCATGAATATATGTACTTCTTTTGAGTGTCTGCATTGTTCACTTGCTTTCCTGCATACCTCAATGTCTTTAATTGTTCAACTTTCTTTCTTAGTGAAAATTAGGTGATAAAGGCTATCGATATAAACAGAGGTTGTAGAGTTTGCTATATTATATTTTTTTTAAACCTGTTAAATTAATGAAAAATATATTTATGAATTTAAATTATTAAATATATGAGTTAGTCAAATTTTTGTGCTTACAGCTGAGAGTGAGTGTGTATGCTTTCGGGTGTGTGTTGATTTTTGCGTGTGATGCATGTGCCTGGCCTGCTGTTTTATAATGGCCTGCACATATTTTACTACTTTCGTTTTGTTTTTATAAATATATATTAGATGCATTTTGTCAAGCTGAGATTTCCAAAGTGTTTTCATATTTACATATGTGATGTTTCTTCTGTGGTTATATATGTGTATGTGTTGTGCTGCAAAAATCAGACTGCATCTTAGTTTCCTGCACACTTCCAATAATCTTTTTTTATACGCAGAAAATGAGCAAAAGGAAGAGGGCTGATCAAAAATGGCTAAAAACAATCGAAGAATCCGCCACGTTCAATGATAATGCAACAGGCAAGGACAACATGGTGGATAAAAACATTCGCATTGAAGACGACTCGCAAGAACTTGGAAACCAAGGCAACCAAATAGATGTAAACGTTGAGAATAACGATGCTCGAATTCAAGACAACAATGAAGCAGTTGACAAAGATACAATGCAAGTTTTAGAAAATTTTGAAGTTGACACGAATGTGAGAACTACTAGAGATGTCAATGAAAATCCATTTGTGAAGCGCAATGGCAGAGGTCCAACTAAAGTGAAAAGACTTCCATTGAATCCTTCTAACCGTATTGAAGTCGAATTTGATTTGAATGGCAAACCAATAGGAGATGGATCTGTCAAGTTATCTTCATATCTTGGTCCGCTAGTAAGGGAGCATGTTCCGATTACGCTTGATAAATGGAAGAATCTAAGTGATGAACTACAAGTTGCTTTGTGGGATTGCATTCAGGTATATCTTTACTTGTTTATATCTATTTATTTGTTATAGCTTGCTGTTTTGTTTTTTTTTGTTTTTTGGTCAATTTATTTTGATCACAGTAATTTGGATGATCACAGTAAATTTTGACAGAATTATTAACACATAAAATAAACACTTTTAACTCCAAAGTTGATAAAATAGTATTAAAAAAACGATAATTGATATGAGCTTATTAAGTATTCATTTTTATTAGTCAAGTTTGTAATACTATTTTATCAAAGCCAACATCAATGATTCGTAGTATTCTTTTTGTATAAAAATAAGAAATTGGAGTACATATTAAATTGGTACAGTGGTCCTTCATGATCTAAAGATGATTCGTGTACTGAAAGAAAGCAACAATTGTTGGTAGTAATCCTAAAATAGTGCAATGTTCTTTAACTGGCTCATACTAGTGATATTAATATATAGGTATATATAATTTGCTTTCTCATTTCTATTATATACAATGTCATATGCAGTTTCAGCAACACCTCCAAAAACAAATAGCAAAATATATTGATAAAGCTTGTATAGATTTCATGGTTATATAAACAACAACATGTACATACTGTAATCTACATTGATAACAACTTGATTTAAATAGAGTACCAGGTGAGTCATACATAACCATATAAATGTTTTTGTAATAGAAGATTCAGATGCAGTTTGAATTAAATACTCAGCAGCACGCTTTGAGCTTGCATGAATTTCTAAAAATCAGGCTATAGTATTATTTTATCTATAATAAGTTGCATTCCAAGCACGAGACAATGTCTATTAAGCTATAAAAAGGGATTATAAAAAAAACTAATATGTGATCTTTCCTTTAAATAATCCAATTTAAAAAATGCATGTTTGAGCTACTCAACACCTAAAGGTGAATGTGCAAATGCAACTTAGAAATGATTATTCAATATTTAAGTTCATTTTAGTCTCCAAAATCCAAAATTCTGTGCGTCGTAGTTGAGAAATAAGAAATTGCTTTAAGTATTTTGATTGGAAATTGCAAGTTGTTACTGCTACATGTAAATTTAATTAGCTAGAAAACTTATTAAAAATGAACATAATTGTCCACCAAGTCCAATTCATGGTAGAGTAATTAGATGAATTAATGATTTGTAGAATTTTTGTACAATGACAGTTTGACGTTCATGCACGTGCTGATTTCTTGTACCATTTTTACTGCTGTTTACATGTGCAAAGCGTGTAGCTCTTTGTTTTCACATGTAAGTACTACTGTTTACATGTGCACAGCACGTACTATGACAAATTTAAACATTTTTTCACAAGTTCATATGCTTTTAAGCATTGCAGGTTAGATTTAAATTGGACAAGGAATGGAAAAAAGCATGCATATTTCATCAAATGGGGTGCATCTTTAGAGGTTCAAAATCTCGATTAGTTCACAAAATAGCGAAAGCAAGGAACAAAGAAGAAAGAAATCGGTTGAAACCCGACAATCTAAGTATGAATGAGCGGAAGAAATTTGTCAAGTCCAAAACGGCTCCAAAGTTTAAAATAACATTTAAATTTTCAAATGTTGATGAGATGCGAAAACCAAGCTGGATTTTTTAATGCATGTTTTCATTTTATTCTTAGGAATCGAATCAGAAATTTCAAGCTATTAGAGACAATCAAATACCACACACATGTGGTCGTAAAGGAATGGCTTGAGTGGCCGATGATTTGGTAAGAGTTACTAATTTATATACCATAATATTTATTAGCTAGTTAGTCATTGTGACGTGTTGTAAAAAATAATCTTTAAACATAGAAAAAGACGAGTCCTCATCCATCTTGTTTCAGTCGAACTCAAGTGTGGATCAAATCGCACACACGAAAAAATGGTGAACCAGTAAATTCGATCGTTACATATGCTATTGTAAGTACTTTGAAATTTTACTAGATAACAATATGTTTGCTATTGTGATAGTTTAATTGTGTATAATATGCATGTATGACAACATGTGTAGGAAAAAATTAAACAAGTACTGAATGAATCAAATTCTAGCTCAATAATTAATTATAAAGATGATGCGCTTGCAAAATTATTGGAACCGGATAGACCAGGGCGATTGAGAGCAATGGGAAGGGGTATGACCTACACCAAAGCAATATGGTCACACGTAAGGGATAAACAAACGGTCGAAATGCAAAATAAAATTTCAGAATTAGACGCGATGGTTCGTATGCTTATGAAAAATCAGGTATATTTGGCATTTTTATTTTATGACATATGTTAATGTTTCCAAGAAATATCCACTAGTAAACTGAAAACGGTTTCCTTGTATAAACATATGGTGGTTTAAGGATAAATTTCCTGGTTTAGCAATAAAAATTTGATCTCCTTGCTCATGCAAACATCAAGAATGTTTGTTGAAACCAGTACAGATGCTGGCATAATTAATTCACGAGGCTGACACATCAATGCTAACCATGGAGATCTTCAAGTTGATTTGTCGGTCTGAAAGTTTATTACTAGAGTTTATTAAATCCAGAAACAAGTTAAATTGAATTTATATAAATAATTAAAATGCGTCGGGGTATACTTTTTGATATTCAGGTATATATTATGTATAAAGTTTACTTTCTAAGCACTTTAGTAATATCAGCAGAAAATATTGGCATTTAGTCCAGATATAGCCTTGTGCAGTTGTAATTCCTGGCTTTCTCCTACACTGGACATCCCACTATACTAGCTAAGGTGGGACCATAATTTCGTTTCCATCCATCCAAAATTTTCACTTTATGAGAAACCTAAATGCATGTAGTAAATTTTTTCTTGATATGGTAAAAATGGCCAATATGATGATTAAATGGTAGTAAAAATAATTCATATGTAATGTAATTAGTTGGTACCTTTTAGCTATCTAATTTATTTTTCTGAACATGATATATTGTAAAAGCAACTAAGTGCCTCGAAGCATTGACTCTATGATGCAATAGTGCAGTATACCTTATGAGACTTCATTATCTGCATATATACAAGGCCTGCCTCAGAAAATATCCCAATACAAAAGGGGTTAACTTGGTGAATCCAGTCAAGTATACTTAAGGCTTTAATGGTATTGATATCACCAAAATTTGCCAGCATGGTTGCAAATGTGCGATCAGAGAAAGCATAGAAATCAGATTACCATAGGATGACATGATGGCATGAACTAAAATCTCGTTATATTTGCTAATATCATTAGTTATGCTTTATCGGACTATCTTTAATTAATATCATGAAATTATATATCGTTGCTGTTTTTTTACGTGCTGTTTTTTCTACGTACTGTTTTTTTTTTGACAGCGAAAAGAAAGCCTGGATGAAGCAAATGTGCATCAAGTGATAAAAGTTATTTGTCGTACTAGTGTTATTATTATATTTGACATTTAATTTCATTATTAATATAATTTTCTTTTGATTAATAATAGAACAAACATGGTAAACAATATGACACATGTTACTTACTGGATTGGAGTGAGACAGACGAAATTGTTGCGGAAGGAAGAGTTGTGCCAAGTAACCCAAAGGAGCTTGTCCAACAAATTCCTTTAGGTTCTGATGCTAATAAAATTATAACAGACACTGTGAGAAAACCGGATGCTTTCTTTTGGAGACCTTCACTTTATTCGACACAAATTGGAGACGTTGTTGGTGAGATAGTAGCATGGCCGATTACTAGGGTTGTTTTGCGCAACTTCGATAACTTCGAAAAAGCTGATAACGGGTAATCTTTCATATTTTTTACTAATTAATTTTTTTATTTTTACTATACAAAAAGAATAATATGTTTTTTTATTAGAGTAAAAGCAACAGCGTAAATCATAAATGCAAATTAATCGATTGGAGTGGGAGTGAAGAATTAGTTGCAGATGGACGACTGCATTCGAGTGATCCAAAAGAACATGTGAATGATCTTCCTCTTGGTCCGGCGGCCATTGCAGTTTGGATAGATAATCCAAAAATCGAAGATGCTTTTCTATGGAGGCCCACTAAAGGATTGACCTGAGTTGGAGAAGCCATTGGTACCAAAGTTGCATGGCTTGAATCGAAAGTAGTTATCGAAACAATTAACACTGCATCATCAAATAATCATACGAGTAATGTTGGAGTTGTCAAGCAGGTAGGTATCAAACTTATTTATATGCGATTCAATTATTTTTCACCGAACAAATTATTGAAGCACATACTATAATAACCTTTTTGTTTAATTGATAGAGTACGAATTTTATGGAAAAAGTAAATGCAAGTTGATTGATTGGTCGAGAAAGAGAGAAATAGTTGCGTTAGGCCGCGTGTCTTCAACTGATCCAAACACAATGGTTCATTGTGTCCCTTTGGGAAAAAATGCAGTTAAAGTTTAGGTAGATCTTGTAATAATTCCAAAAGAATGTCTATGTAGAACAACGTCCGATTTAGAAGTCGTTGAAGATGCACTTGGTACTACGATAGCTTGGCTTGCTGCGAACGTTATAATGGAATCGATTTCTAGTAAGTATAATTCAAGCTTTGTTTAGATATGAAACTTTTTTTATTTGGTTTAATACTATCTACCCACTGATAAATTATGTACTATAATTACAGTAATTATTTATTACACATTGCATTTTAACTCCAGCTCATATACTTTACATGTATTACACATTGCATTGTATCCTTGACTTTGAGCAATCAGCCCATTTTTTATTAAAAAATTCATGTGTTTTGTTACTTCAGTAATTTCATACTGAAATATTGAAGCATTTTTTATATTCAGTCGTTTCACAGTCCAGGTAAACTGTAGCATAGCCTTCAAAATGCTTCATGTAACGACCCCACTTCCTACTCCCAGGAAGAAGCGTCGCTAATAAGAAAGAAAAGGGTGAGAAAATAGAAAAGATAGAGAAGAAAGAACAACAACATCAGAATCTCACAGCGGAACGAATGAAATATAATAATCACATAAGTATTTACATAATATATATAACATCAATCAGAGTGATACATATAGTACAACACATACTAGACAGTTATAAACATCTTTCTAGTTAATACAACTCAATACACAATACATCACAGAGATATAACACAGCGGAACTATATATATATATATATATATATATATATCTAAAACGCTGAAGCCTCCTGCTCCATTGCTCCTCCAGAATTCGTCAAAGATAAACCTGAATCCCTTGGCTACCCGTAAAAATTTGGGTACCCGAGAGTTTATGAAAAACAAAAATAAACTTCGGGTCAGACATGGGTCTGGTATGAGTAACAGGTTAAAGTTGCTTAATTTTGAAAAATCTTTTGAAAACAAAGGTATCACGTAAGACTTCCCACACATAAACATGGAAAAGTTTTTACCTTACGCTAACCAAAACATTTGATAGGAAATACAGTGATATTATAATAGGTCTAGGGTTTTCAAGTAAATAGAAAATAGACGAAATTGTTACGTGATTAAATTCCAGCTACTAGCCACAAAAGTGGGTAATACAATCAAAACCGTAGGCACTTATTGGATTTTGGATTCCATACAATGGCAGGGCTACTGGGGTACCGCCCGTCACAGTACGTGGCCTATATCAACGTGCCGAGGATTACTCCCTTCATCTCCTGCAACACAAGGCCGGAACCATTCCTTACTGAACAGTCCCGAACAAGATAAACCCCGCAGTTGGCTGCAGACCAACTGCCCACTAAGCCGAATAAAAGGGACATCTAGACAGGGGAATATCCTTGTCCTGCTTGGGCATGACCCACCAAATCTTGCTGCACCTCCCCTGTTTTAGCCATTCCCGGTTGATGAGGCTTGAGGTTACGATTACCTTTATAGAACATATTTCTTAGAATGCTCATCGTCCGCCTGACGATGTGTTGAAAGCATTCAATCCATACAAGTTCGTTTCGGGTACGAACGAAACCGAAGGCATCATCTCGTTACACTCATTTTGGAATCACCCTCAGAGTTAACGACGATAACCCTTGCATTCTGAGTCTTCATCTTCACTTTAGATTCACAACCTATCGTTAATTTGGAATCGATGTGGTTTTCGGATATTCCTAATGCGGAAACCCGATCACGGTCTCATCGAAATCCAAAGCGTGTCTTTTAAGGCCAAGTTGCCTATTTAGTCTTAACAGTGAATTCAATATCATCAATATGCACAGATAGATAATTCACATCTCATAATAGATAATCACATCATCATCATAAACAGATAATTAATATCATCATCCAAACAGATAATTAAACATTATCATACTTAAACTATACATCCATATCACATAGACATTATCCATCTCATTCCTGAGATCACCATCAATCAATGAAATATCAACATCATCCATCAACAATGAATTATGAATCACTAGCTATAATTAATTTAAAATGAATTAAATTAATTACTTCCATCTTAATTAATTTAAATTAAATTAAATTAATTACTCATTCCATAAATCCTGCTCTCACAATCATTAATTAAATTAATTAATCATTCTCTAATTACAAAAAAGTAATTTAGTTTTAAATTAATTCTCAAATGAATTATCTTAAATCATTCATTATAGATTAACATTTAATTACCTCCTTAATTTATGATTCCTTAATTTACAATTCTTAATTACATCATTAATTATATTAATTAATGATCTTCAATTTATATTAAATTACTTATTTAAATTAATTAAGTGATTAATCTTTACTTAAACACAATTTATTAATCACCCCTTGATTAATAACAAACCAGTAATTAACTACTCTCAATTACTTATTAACAAATTAATAATTCCATGATTAATTATTCCCATAAATTAATCCTTTGATTAATTACAAAAGAAATTACTCAAATTACCTCATTTACAAATCATCTTGTATAAATTTCATCAAGTAATTATCATCTAATTACTATTCTGAGTAATTATGCTCCAATAATTACACTAAGCAATTACACACACCAAATCGTCAAATGATTTCTAAAATTAATAAATATTAATTTACTTAATTTAAATCTTATTATCCATTGCTTATATATTCAAATTAATCATCTATCCTTTACTGCATTCCAGAAATTTCCTTTAATTTATTTACAGAAATTAATCTTGAATAAATCCATTAATTACATTTGTATCGATTTATTTCCATTTAATTTTCTTGTTGATTTATTATTCTCAAATAAATCAATTTCTTAGTTACATCCCGTAATTATTCATCAGTTACTTCTCTAAGTAATTTATTTCCAAAATATCAGTTAATTAAAATAATTAATTAACTCAACTCAAATCAATTTATAGAATTAATAAGTAATTAATTTCTTAATTACTTTTCAATAAATAATTTCATTTAAACTATTACAATGATTATTATTGAATTAATTAATCAAATTAATTTATTAAAAATCAATTACATTAATTAATTATAACATAATCTGGTTAATGAACTTCATTAATAATTTATTTAATTATTTCCTTCTAACATAATCAACTTATATTAATTATTAATTATAAGTTAATTAACCATTATTAATTTAAAAATCTAATCTATAGTTCTAAATCTCACATTAGTAAATTAATTCATTAATTAACTTTAATTACTACATTTACACTATAATTACTAGCTTACTTAATCAACTTAAGAGTTAATGCATATAAAATTCCAAAACTTCATGAATTAAAGTAAATTGTTCTTATAATTGATTTAAATTCTTACTTCCAATATGTTTAAACATTTATTTCAATAAATTTCAATTTTTATCTTCATAAAATTTTTACACTAATTTATTTTCAAAACCCCTTTTTAAACTTACATATTTAATTACACTTAAACTTATCTGAATAAATTTAAATTATAAAACTTTATTTTAGTTCCAAATCTAGCTTTTTATAACTAAGTCCTGATTTCTTTGGAGTTAACTTGTCTAAATACTTTCTTTAACCATTTATAATTTATTTTTAATTCAACTCCTTTTTGAATACACTTAAACATTAAGCACCTTTAAATTATTAAAATAATTTAAGTTTTGAAAACTTATTTATACCCAACTTTATTTTCAAAACTGACTTGAATTCACAGTTAAATTTTGATTTAGATCTAGGTTTTAACTTTGATTTTAAATTTTAAAACAAAGTTTTAAAACAGTTGAAACTGTTAAAAACAGTTCCAGGTTTTACAAACTTGTACACTAAAAACCCGAGCACCCCCCTATTTCTTCGAGTAATTCGCGAGTTTCCCCGAGAAAACAATCAAGCTGCTTCGAGTTCTCCCCCCTGCACAAATCTTCTCCTCCTTCCTTTCTTCTCAGTTGAAACAAGTTCAAGCCCAACAAAAACAGCACGCAAAACTCAAGTCGACCCCGAAGTAACCCACGTCTCGAGCTCCTGTACTTCTTGTTCCCCAACTACCCACACAACCTAGACCACCAACGTGCCTGTGCACGTGCACCATCCCTCTGGCCATCGCCGACCACCCACTACAACTGCTTCCCATCGGCGACCATCTCCAGATGTCGTCACGACCATCCAAACCCACTACAGCACCTCGTATCAAAATCGAGTTGCCTGAACAAACCTGGAGCACAACAGTTTTACCACTCGATCCTGGAAACTTCGCCGCACACCAAACTCCGACCACCGAAGTACCACCACTTTCGGCTACAGCTCCAACTACCTTCCCTCTACCATTCCCCAAGCCCACATTGAACTCGATCGCCTCTGGTCACCGAACGAGACCAATACCCAACCATAGCAAAAACTAGGTTTACAATCTTTAAACGTCTGCCGCTGTTGTCACCGTGACCGTGGCCACCTTCGCCTATTTTCCCATCACCCTGGCAAGCTCCCCCACCTCCTCGCACAATCCGACCAACTCTAATCCCATAGATCACCAAAGATTCCCAAAAACCCAAAAACAGTGCAACCCAGAATTGCACTTTCATTTCTAATCTAAAAATTTTGATTCTAGCTTTAAAAATCATGTCTTAGTTTAAAGATTTAGTTTATACACCTGAATTGTAGAATTATCATGTTTGAATTTTTACAGAGATTTTAACTTCCTGTTTAAACTTTTATTTCCAGAGCAATTCCTGTCTTAATTTAAACTAAATAATTTTTTAAAATCATAGTTCAGAATCAAACAAGCAATATTTGTTTGGATCTTAAGTCCTAACAATCCATAGATCAATCCAGAAATGATTTTTGAAATAAAGCATGAACTTGAAAACTTAATATAAGAGGTATATTACAGGTGATAAACATGCAGGGATCATTTCACAAACATCCAACAGTGTATAAACACATATTCATATTTAGTTCAGGCATAAATTATCAATCATATGTAAATATACTCAAGCCTTTGTTTTTTTAAATTTTGAGTTACTCGCAGAAAATTCAATACGCAGTAATTTATTTTGCAATTTGCCAGAGAAAGAAATATGTATAGATTCACACAATATTTTAAACTTCCAAAAATTTTGCTTGCAACAGATTAAAACCTAAGAAATTTATAAAAGTGTTACTCACCAATTTTTACAGAGTAGAACAGAGACACCTTTTTGTTGAAGCAGGATTGAAATTTACAGGCTTGAACTCTCTTCTTAGATTCTCAGTTGAATTGAATTTTGGTTGATGTTCAAGTAGAAGCTAGTTTAATTTTAAAATGAAGTTTATTCTAGATTTTACCTAGTTCGAACTGATATGCAGATGAAGCTAATTTATAAACAAATACACAGAGCATATGCAGACAGGTAATATTATACAGACAGTGTATTATTATGTTTCATAAAACTGTACAATATGGCATGAAAATCTTGTTTGTACAGATTTCAAACCAGAGATATTTTATTAAATTGGAGGCTGATATAAATACAATTATGTACTAAAAGATTTTTACATTAATTAGTTTTTGTTTGTTAGCTTAAGATATTTAATGATGTCTTCCTAAGCAAGCTTCATACATATACAGTTGTGTATTTTTGTTACTGTCATGTGTTTCATTCAATTTGGCCTGCACACATTATTGTTACTCAATGCTTTTAAACATATACATATATTTATATACTGCAGTTTGCTATTGTTTTTATCCTTATTTTGTTAAAGTCTTTTACTTCAGGTTCATGCCTATCATATTTAAGTGTATTACCTATGCAAGCCTATAGATATTTATCTAGATGTTTAAACATATACATATGTATGCTGCAGTTCAGTTTTTATGTTAGCTTACAACTTTGAAATTTATTTTGTTCTCGATATTTTAAACATATTATATAGGTTGCAGTTTGGTTCTGTTGGTTTATACTTTGAAAATTCTTTGTTTCTAGTTTTAATTGCTGACTTATTATTACATTTTGAAGTGTATGTGACTTGTTATTGCAAATTGTAAATGTTTGTGAATGTTATATAAATTTATCCCATATGATTATTACTTATTTAACTTATTATATACATTATTTTCACTTATAATCAATAGCTTCATGTATATTTTATTTTATTCCTATGTTTAACTTATTACTTAAAATCTTGCATCCCTATATATATATATATATATATATATACATTCTTACTTATTTATATTATAAAACATATGATCAATTTGAAATGATAAATAAAATGAATTATCTTTCTATTATAAACTACATATTTTATTAATATATGTTAATGTATTTATTGACAAAATTATATTTAAAACTCAGATATCATTTTATATTCATATTTTAAATCAAACTATATTAAAAAGAAAAGTAAACAAATCTTTTTGTTAATAATTCTAAATTTAAACTTAAGTTAAAATGAGTCTTGAACTATTTAAACATTTACTTATATATTTAAAACTCTATATTTATTTATTTAACCTTTGAAAAGTTTATATTAAATAAAACATAATTTATAATTCACTAAAAAATATATATTAGTATTTAAACATATTTTATTAGTTAAATTTTAAAACAAATTCATCTATTTACATGTATACAAATATATACATATATAAATAGAAAACAAACAATTAATTTCTAACAGATAAAATTTACCAATTGAATATTTATTAAAAGAAAAGTATCAATTCAAATTTTATAATCAAATCAATTTAATATTTAATGCAGATTATTAAATTGATATTGCTAGAAAATTCCGGGTCGTCACATTCCTCCCCCCTTAAAAGAATTTCGTCCCCGAAATTTAAAAGCAAAGGTAATTTAATAATATATTTAAAATTTTAAATTAATTTTAAACCATAAGCATATATCAATCACATGCTAACAATCATCATAACCAATCTACTCACTCAACAAAGCTAACTATCCAGATAAAATTCTGGATAGAGCTCCCTAGAGTTTCCCAGTATAACACCAGAATACTCGATCTATAGAACCCAAACAGCCTATACTACTAATCTACAGAACTCCTTCGAATCATAGAAAATTCCTTCCAAAATCAAATCTCCGACTCCCAAATCCAAATTCCTTCGTCTCTTATCTACCAAATACTTCTGACAATTCAGAGCTGCCTTCAACTTACCGATCAGCTCATCCTTCGTTGATAACTCCTAAAACAATCTGAATCCAAAAACAATCCAGTAGAATAATTTCCAAAACCAAGAACTCAACCTTTTCTATCCTCAGTAGAAAACAAATTCTCTTTTCCAGAAAAGAAAAACAGATGAACTTCCAACTGCTTCCGCTGCACAACTCTGATCTGTAGAAGATAAAAATGCTGATGATACACATAAGCATAAACTGGACAACACATTACAAAAATATGATTCATCAAATCCAAAATAAAAATCAGAAATTCCTCCAAAACTTGAGTCGCTTTACCAATTTCTCTCTCTAGAAACCATTCAATTACTAAGCTGAACCATCGGTATTAGTCGATACCAAACTTAACTCCTTAGATGCTAAGGCAAACCACCGACTTCTTCTAAGTTATTCAGAAAAACTTCTGCCATCCCAGAAAATACTCAACTATCGCAAGTCACTTTTGCGATCAATCCAGGCTAATATCGAAAGAAAACTGCTCTCTCCTTACCTATCTGAATAACTTAAGCTACTCTAGCAAATCCATTGAAGAAATGGATTTACAAATTGCTTTTGGACTTCTCCTCTAAAGAACTGCTGACAGATGACCTCCTCGCGTGCCGGCAGAACAATCTAAGCTACAACACTGCTGCTGATGCTAAAAATTCTTAATCCAAAATTCCTCGGAAACTCAGGCCTAAATGCCAAACACAACATTCAACTAAACTCAACCTCAGAACTGATGCAGACATACATCCTTATCCAAAGATCTTTGAGAACTTCTTCGGAAATAATCCATCGCTACTACATCTCAACACACAACTACTACTTCTTAAGTTACCAAGATAATATTTCCAGCTTCTGCCCAACTCACAAAAATCCAAATTCTACTCATCCAATTGTACAAAAAAAATGGACTCCAAATCTCAACAGTTTTCCCTCCAGAGATTAGGTGAAATCCTTAGACCATGAATCTATTCGAGACAGTATTGGTCTACAGTCTCGTCAAATTTACTTCCAACCACAGGTAGTCGTGTTACACACACCACTACCAAATCTACTCTTATACTTGTATTGGAAAACCCGAACAGGTAATCCAACAAATAGATGAAAATATATATATATATATATATATATATATATATATATATATATATATATATCAAATTTACAAATACGCTCTCTCAGGAAAGAAATCACTTAAGAGCCTAGGTATTCACTCAACCTAGCGCTCTGATACCACTGTAACGACCCCACTTCCTACTCCCAGGAAGAAGCGTCGCTAATAAGAAAGAAAAGGGTGAGAAAATAGAAAAGATAGAGAAGAAAGAACAACAACATTAGATTCTCACAGCGGAACGAATGAAATATAATAATCACATAAGTATTTACATAATATATATAACATCAATCAGAGTGATACATATAGTACTACACATACTAGACAGTTATAAACATCTGTCTAGTTAATACAACTCAATACACAATACATCACAGAGATACCACACAGCGGAACTATATATATATATATATATATATATCTAAAACGCTGAAGCCTCCTGCTCCATTGCTCCTCCAGAATTCGTCAAAGCTAAACCTGAATCCCTTGGCTACCCGTAAAAATTTGGGTACCCGAGAGTTTATGAAAAACAAAAATAAACTTCGGGTCAGACATGGGTCTGGTATGAGTAATAGGTTAAAGTTGCTTAATTTTGAAAAATCTTTTGAAAACAAAGGTATCACGTAAGACTTCCCACACATAAACATGGAAAAGTTTTTACCTTACGCTAACCAAAACATTTGATAGGAAATCCAGTGATATTATAATAGGTCTAGGGTTTTCAAGTAAATAGAAAATAGCCAAAATTGTTACGTGATTAAATTCCAGCTACTAGCCACAAAAGTGGGTAATACAATCAAAACCGTAGGCACTTATTGGATTTTGGGTTCCATACAATGGCAGGGCTACTGGGGTACCGCCCGTCACAGTACGTGGCCTAGATCAACGTACCGAGGATTACTCCCTTCATCCCCTGCAACACAAGGCCAGAACCATTCCTTACTGAACAGTCCCGAACAAGATAAACCCCGCAGTTGGCTGCAGACCAACTGCCCACTAAGCCGAATAAAAAGGGACATCTAGACATGGGAGTATCCTTGTCCTGCTTGGGCATGACCCACCTAACCTTAGTGCACCTCCCCTGTTTTAGCCATTCCCGATTGATGAGGCTTGAGGTTACGATTACCTTTATAGAACATATTTCTTAGAATGCTCATCATCCGCCTGACGAAGTGTTGAAAGCATTCAATCCATACAAGTTCGTTTCGGGTTCGAACGAAACTGAAGGCATCATCTCGTTATACTCATTTTGGAATCACCCTCAGAGTTAACGACGATAACCCTTGCATTCTGAGTCTTCTTCTTCACTTCAGATTCACGACCTATCGTTAATTTGGAATCGATGTGGTTTTCGGATATTCCTAATGCGGAAACCCGATCACGGTCTCATCGAAATCCAAAGCGTGTCTTTTAAGGCCAAGTTGTCTATTTAGTCTTAACAGTGAATTCAATATCATCAATATGCACAGATAGATAATTCACATCTCATAATAGATAATCACATCATCATCATAAACAGATAATTAATATCATCATCCAAACAGATAATTAAACATTATCATACTTAAACTATACATCCATATCACATAGACATTATCCATCTCATTCCTGAGATCACCATCAATCAATGAAATATCAACATCATCCATCAGTAATGATTTATGAATCACAGGCTATAAATAATTTAAAATGAATTAAATTAATTACTTCCATCTTAATTAATTTAAAATAAATTAAATTAATTACTCATTCCATAAATCCTGCTCTCACAATCATTAATTAAATTAATTAATCATTCTCTAATTACAAAAAAGTAATTTAGTTTTAAATTAATTCTCAAATGAATTATCTTAAATCATTCATAATAGATTAACATTTAATTACCTCCTTAATTTACAATTCTTAATTACATCATTAATTATATTAATTAATGATCTTCAATTTATATTAAATTACTTATTTAAATTAATTAAGTGATTAATCTTTACTTAAACACAATTATTAATCACCTCTTGATTAATAACAAACCAGTAATTAACTACTCTCAATTACTTATTAACAAATTAATCATTCCATGATTAATTATTCCCATAAATTAATCCTTTGATTAATTACAAAAGAAATTACTCAAATTACCTCATTTACAAATCATCTTGTATAAATTTCATCAAGTAATTATCATCTAATTACTATTCTGAGTAATTATGCTCCAATAATTACACTAAGTAATTACACATACCAAATCGTCAAATGATTTCTAAAATTAATAAATATTAATTTACTTAATTTAAATCTTATTATCCATTGCTTATATATTTAAATTAATCATCTATCCTTTACTGCATTCCAGAAATTTCCTTTAATTTATTTACAGAAATTAATCTTGAATAAATCCATTAATTACATTTATATCGATTTATTTCCATTTAATTTTCTTGTTGATTTATTATTCTCAAATAAATCAATTTCTTAGTTACATCCCGTAATTATTCATCAGTTACTTCTCTATGTAATTTACTTCCAAAATATCAGTTAATTAAACTAAATTAATTAACTCAAATCAAATCAATTTACACAATTAATAAGTAATTAATTTCTTAATTACTTTTCAATAAATAATTTCATTTAAACTAATACAATGATTATTATTAAATTAATTAATCAAATTAATTTATTAAAAATCAATTACATTAATTAATTATAACATAATCTGGTTAATGAACTTCATTAATAATTTATTTAATTATTTCCTTCTAACATAATCAACTTATATTAATTATTAATTATAAGTTAATTAACCATTATTAATTTAAAAATCTAATCTATAGTTCTAAATCTCACATTAGTAAATTAATTCATTAATTAACTTTAATTACTACATTTACACTATAATTACTAGCTTACTTAATCAACTTAAGAGTTAATGCATATAAAATTTCAAAACTTCATGAATTAAAGTAAATTGTTCTTATAATTGATTTAAATTCTTACTTCCAATATGTTTAAACATTTATTTAAATAAATTTCAATTTTTATCTTCATAAAATTTTTACACTAATTTATTTTCAAAACCCCTTTTTAAACTTACATATTTAATTACACTTAAACTTATCTGAATAAATTTAAATTATAAAACTTTATTTTAGTTCCAAATCTAGCTTTTCATAACTAAGTCCTGATTTCTTCGGAGTTAACTTGTCTAAATACTTTCTTTAACCATTTATAATTTATTTTTGAATTCGACTCCTTTTTGAATACACTTAAACATTAAGCACCTTTAAATTATTAAAATAATTTAAGTTTTGAAAACTTATTTATACCCAACTTTATTTTCAAAACTGACTTGAATTCACAGTTAAATTTTGATTTAGATCTAGGTTTTAACTTTGATTTTAAATTTTAAAACAAAGTTTTAAAACAGTTGAAACTGTTAAAAATAGTTCCAGGTTTTACAAACTTGTACACTAAAAACCTGAGCACCCCCCCTAATTCTTCGAGTAATTCGCGAGTTTCCCCGAGAAAATAATCAAGCTGCTTCGAGTTCTCCCCCCTGCACAAATCTTCTCGTCCTTCCTTTCTTCTCAGTTGAAACAAGTTCAAGCCCAACAAAAATAGCACGCAAAACTCGAGTCGACCCCGAAGTAACCCACGTCTCGAGCTCCTGTACTTCTTCTTCCCTAACTACCCACACAACCCAGACCACCAACGTGCTTGTGCACGTGCACCATCCCTCTGGCCATCGCCGGCCATCCACTACAACTGCTTCCCATCGGCGACCATCTCCAGATGTCGTCACGACCATCCAAACCTACTGCAGCACCTCGTATCAAAATCGAGTTGCCTGAACAAACCTGGAGCACAACAGTTTTACCACTCGATCCTGGAAACTTCGCCGCACACCAAACTCCGACCACCGAGTACCACCACTTCCGGCTACAGCTCCAACTACCTTCCCTCTACCGATCCCCAAGCCCATGTTGAACTCGATCGCCTCTGGTCACCGAACGAGACCAATACCCAACCATAGCAAAAACTAGGTTTACAATCTTTAAACGTCTACCGCTGTCGCCACCGTGACCGTGGCCACCTCCGCCTATTTTTCCCATCACCCTGGCAAGCTCCCCCATCTACTCGCACAATCCGACCAATTCTAATCCCATAGATCACCAGAGATTCCCAAAAACCCAAAAACAGTGCAACCCAGAATTGCACTTTCATTTCTAATCTAAAAAATTTGATTCTAGCTTTAAAAATCATGTCTTAGTTTAAAGATTTAGTTTATACACCTGAATTGTAGAATTATCATGTTTGAATTTTTATAGAGATTTGAACTTCCTGTTTAAACTTTTATTTCCAAAGCAATTCCTATCTTAATTTAAACTAAATAATTTTTTAAAATCTTAGTTCAGAATCAAACAAGCAATATTTGTTTGGACCTTAAGTCCTAACAATCCATAGATCAATCCAGAAATGATTTTTGAAATAAAGCATGAACTTGAAAACTTAATATACAGAGGTGTATTACAGGTTATAAACATGCAGTGATCATTTCACAAACATCCAACAGTGTATAAACACATATTCATATTTAGTTCAGGCATAAATTATCAATCATATGTAAATATACTTAAGCTTTTTTTTCTTAAATTTTGAGTTACTCACAGAAAATTCAATATGCAGTAATTTATTTTGCAATTTGCCAGAGAAAGAAATATGTATAGATTCACACAATATTTTAAACATCCAAAAATTTAGCTTGCAACAGATTAAAACCTAAGAAATTTATAAAAGTGTTACTCACCAATTTTTACAGAGTAGAACAGAGACACCTTTTTGTTGAAGCAGGCTTGAAATTTACAGGCTTGAACTCTCTTCTTAGATTCTCAGTTGAATTGAATTTTGGTTGATGTTCAAGTAGAAGCTAGTTTTATTTTAAAATGAAGTTTATTCTAGATTTTACCTAGTTCGAACTGATATGCAGATGAAGCTAATTTATAAACAAATACACAGAGCATATGCAGATAGGTAATATTATACAGACAGTGTATTATTATGTTTCATAAAACTGTACAATATGGCATGAAAATTTTGTTTGTACAGATTTCAAACCAGAGATATTTTATTAAATTGGAGGCTGGTATAAATACAATTATGTACTAAAAGATTTTTACATTAATTAGTTTTTGTTTGTTAGCTTAAGATATTTAATGATGTCTTCCTAAGCAAGCTTCATACATATACAGTTGTGTATTTTTGTTACTGTCATGTGTTTCATTCAATTTGGCCTGCACACATTATTGTTACTCAATGCTTTTAAACATATACATATATTTATATACTGCAGTTTGCTATTGTTTTTATCCTTATTTTGTTACAGTCTTTTACTTCAGGTTCATGCCTATCATATTTAAGTGTATTACCTATGCAAGCCTACAGATATTTATCTAGATGTTTAAACATATACATATGTATACTGCAGTTCAGTTTTTATGTTAGCTTACAACTTTGAAATTTCTTTTGTTCTTGATATTTTAAACATATTATATAGGTTGCAGTTTGGTTCTGTTGGTTTATACTTTGAAAATTCTTTGTTTCTAGTTTTAATTATTGACTTATTATTACATTTTGAAGTGTATGTGACTTGCTATTGTAAATTGTAAATGTTTGTGAATGTTATATAAATTTATCCCATATGATTATTACTTATTTAACTTATTATATACATTATTTTCACTTATAATCAATAGCTTCATGTATATTTTATTTTATTTCTATGTTTAACTTATTACTTAAAATCTTGCATCCCTATATATATATATATATATATATATATATACATTCTTACTTATTTATATTATAAAACATATGATCAATTTGAAATGATAAATAAAATGAATTACTTTCTATTATAAACTACATATTTTATTAATATATGTTAATGTATTTATTGACAAAATTATATTTAAAACTCAGATATCGTTTTATATTCATATTTTAAATCAAACTATATTAAAAAGAAAAGTAAACAAATCTTTTTGTTAATAATTCTAAATTTAAACTTAAGTTAAAATGAGCCTTGAACTATTTAAACATTTACTTATATATTTAAAACTCTATATTTATTTATTTAACCTTTGAAAAGTTTATATTAAATAAAACATAATTTCTAATTCGCTAAAAAAAATATATTAGTATTTAAACATATTTTATTAGTTAAATTTTAAAACAAATCCATCTATTTACAATGTATACAAATATATACATATATAAATAGAAAACAAACAATTAATTTCTAACAGATAAAATTTACCAATTGAATATTTATTAAAAGAAAAGTATCAATTCAAATTTGATTATCAAATAAATTTAATATTTAATGCAGATTATTAAATTGATATTGCTAGAAAATTTCGGGTCGTCACACTTCAAAATTTCAGTTGAATCATAGTCCAGATAACATTCATCTTTTATAAAAAATGCTTCAAAATGCTTCAAAAATTTTTAAAAAAATTCATCTGTTTGACAGTGTATTGTGTGTGTGTGATTTTATATGTGTTGGAGTGTAGTGTGCCCAGGTGGTACAGTTCAATGTGTTAGAGTATAGTGTGTAGGTAACTATTTCGGTAGAGGAGCAGAAGGTGGAGAGTGGTAGTGCAGTAGTGGTGATAGTTTCAGTTAGGTCTTGGCAGTTTGTGGTAACAGAGGAAGATGGTGGCGACAGTTGGAGGCTATTCTGGGTGGACTTGGATTTGGGTTGGTGGAGAGAGGGGTAGGACGGTTGCGTGAGAGGTGATGTGGGTAGAGATGGAGGGTAGTGGAAGCTACATGCGAATTCAAGGCTTGGTCTTTTTTAAAAATGAACAGCTGCAGGCAAGAGGTGAGGCGGAAGGAGGCGATGGCGATCGACGTAGATTGCTAGATTATAGTGTCTTGGAAAGTTGTCTGAATGATGATGTGAGGGGTGATATTGGTTATAGTATTACTGGTTTTTCTGATGAGGGTGTTGGAAGCTGGATACAATTATTGTGCACAAGAACAATGTTTCTAACATGCACATTAGTACTCGTAGGATTTGTAGTTGATAATACTATCGAGACTAATTGTGTAACGACCTATAGATTTTAATAGTTTAAAATGGTTTTATTTAAGGTAATTAATTGAAACTTTTGAGAAATTTTATATAATAATATTTTGAAATAAAAAATTTAATATTAGGATTACGTCCAATTAAACATAGCAGATTTTAAATTTTCAATTTATTTTATCAAAGTTTAGTCCATTGTGAAATTCTATTTAATTCAAGCTAGCTAATAAATTGCTTTAATAAATATTGCAGAATCAATTTCTTTAATAAATATTGCAGAATAAATGCACAGATGTTATCAATTTCATTTTATGGTGGTACGTTCCTTTACATTTCCTACCGGTTAAATTATAAATAATTTGCTTTGATGGGTCAGCTAAATCAAAGCAACGTGACCATTGCTATTTATTTCTTTTATTAATTGCTATAATTATTTTCACCAAATCAAGGGTTGACCGTTACTTGCCTTTCAAATTTTGGACTCTGCATTCAAAAAGAAACGTATAATATAATAAGTACTTCATATTTATTTTCAGTACGTTTCACAAAATTTTCTCTGTCCGTTCTTTTTTATTAAATATATACTTGTAGCTGTTAACAATCCATCGTTTCAATTTATTATATGGTCCGTTACTCTGCCTTTTCAGATTTGAACGTGCAGCTAGTGGCATTAAAAGTTGCTTTAATTATCCATTGAATTATCGTGATTGTCCCGTTACTCTATATTTATTCTGTACATTTTATCTTTGCTTAAATTTCTCTGTCCATTCCTTGTTCCATTTTAAATATCATTGCCTTTCCAAACTTATTACGTACTATCCAAACAAACGAAAAAGTTATCGCTTTAAATGTAGCTAAATCAACTCATGACCGTTGCCATTTCAAATTTTGAAACGTATAAAATACTATACGTTATTTCACATTCATTAATTTCTTTTATTTATTTCTTTCTTTCTTTCTTTACGTTTTCATTCCAATCTGATTTATAACCTTCCTTGTTCTCTTCGTACATTCTATTTATTCTAGCCTGCTCCTCCTATCTTTTACCTAGTACATCTGCATTCTTTTCATCCTCTCTCTGTAAATTTTCTTTCCACCAAGCGCCTGTCCCCACCTTCTCCCCTCCTCTTCTCTTAAGAAACACCCTGCCTTCGAGCCGAACCCAACATCTTCCCTATCCACATCGGCAGCCTCATCATAGCCGAGTGTATAGCCTAGAGGTAATAACTTCTGACAGCACATAGGTGGCATCAACATTTTCCCCATTGTCTGTAGTTTCTTATTTATTCCTTTTGCCCACCCATCAGCGACTTGAGTTTACACAGGGTATGTCTATACATTATATTATATTATATATATTTGCTAGTAGTATACTGCCTAAAATTTACATATTTTAGTGTATATATGTATGACAGCTTATGTTATTTATATACATAAAGTAAGCTATATGTACAAACTTAGTGCAACCGTAATTTTCTTTATAAAAGGCAAATTATACAAATTGTAGTACCCATAGATTTATATGTATGGCTGTACTTAATAAAAAAAATTCTCGATATAACAGTATAAGCTTATATATCAATTTCTGAGTTTATATATTTTGTTATATTGTTTTTTTAACTTTGATTTTTATATAATAAGTATGTAAGCTTGCATAAGTTGCAATATATTGTTTAATAAGCCTAAAGCATTGTATATCTTCATATTATTATGATGTGCGTGCTTTGATAATAAAGCTATTGATCGGGTACACATAGGTTAAGTAACGTGTATATTTGGTTAATTTATATAAAAGTATATATAAATGTTTCGATTATAGTTATAATGAATATAGAAGAGAGTTATATAAATGAATTTTATACTATGTGTTAACTAAATACATTGTTATTTATATGATCCTGTTTTTGAATATATGTTTGAAACGTTTTGATTTTTATATATACAAATATTTTATTTTATACATATATTTTGTTATATATGAAGGTTTTATAAAAAAAAGAAAAATTTCTTATAAACTGTAATGCATATATACTCTTTAAAAAAAAGGAAAAGAAAGGAGTAAGTTAACAATGTATTATAAAGAATATTGTTTATCTGCATATATATGTGCATAAGTTTGTTTGATTTCCTGCTGGATATTTTGAAAAGGAAAGTAATAAACTATAATAATTATATATATACATAAGTATTCATTTCAAAAGATATTATATATGTGTGTGTTGATCTTTAATATATGTGTTTTATGTTAGAACATTGATTTTAACTATACATATATATTATTTTAATATTGGTTTAAAATGAATATTTATTACATGGAAACGACAACCATAAAATGAATATGCTATATATGTGACATTTTGAATAATTATATATTTGTTATTTAACATTAATATGAAATGGAAGCGTTTTAAAGTTATATGGTTTTCATGGGTGTGCATGTATATATATATATTTCATTTTATAAAATGCGTGTTTTGATTTAACGTTCATTTTGAAAGAAAGTAATAAACTAATCATATAATCTTCGTTTCAATTTTATCAAGCAAATTTGATCCATTCTCATCAATTTCTATCTATCAGTTTTTCCATCGAAATCGTACAATCTAGCTTTGCTTTGGAAGTCGTGCTTGCATTTCGTAACTCAACTTCAATGTCTAACTCTCTAACCTCAAAAGGTGAGCAATCACTCACGATTAACATTCTTTTATTCATTAAATTTGATTTCAATTGAAACGACAATCGAAATATGCTGCTTGTAACGTTGCGACTTTTCAAACTCCAAACGAAGCATGCCGGTTGGCGTTTCTAAGGTTTACCCCACGTTCTGAACGCAATGGAACGTGTTTTGAAGGCCAATTCGATCATCTGTGCGAGTTACGGCAATAAACGATCGAATTTAAATTAAACCGATTCAACTAATTTCTATGCGTTTTGGCTTGCCCCAGACAAACCGTAAAACCGATTGATAAGAAATATGAAACCTTACAATAATATCACATTTTGGATCCGATGAAACTAGTTTCGTCGAAATCCGAGACTGTTTGAAAAATGGCTATTTTAACTCGTTAATTAAATATTAAAATATTCAATTTTCACAAATTAACTTTTAATTCGATTTTAAAAATTCTATAACATCATCATAACTCCAACATGATATAATAAAATTTTACAAATCAATTTTAATAATATTTAACCTAATTTCCAATTATTCTTGTATTTCCAGATATTAAATTATCGATTAAATTATGCAATTAAATCCAATTATTCGAAATAAAATTTATTCGACTTATAAATCTTACTTATTAATATTTAAAATTAATTAAATATTCAAATTTTAATAAATAGAAATTCTGGGTCGTTACATACTTCCCCCCTTAAAAGAATTTCGTCCTCGAAATTACCAAGTAAGAAAAAGTTAGAGAATCCATTAGCTTTCCCAAAATCAAAGTTAAACTTTTTATAAAAACCTTCTAAGTTTTCAAATCATACTTAGTTATCCTTTCAAACCAAAATCAACTATATCACTTAACTTCAAATTCCAAATCAAATTTATAGTTTACAAAAATTTCCCAATTTTCTCAAAAATATTCTAACGCCTTAAATTTTCGGAAAAATTCGTCGGAGTCTCCTTTGCGCGGCTCGATCCGAAAAAAATGACAGTATATATATCACAAATATACATCTCATCAAGTGATGAGGCATCCCGCAGGGAAAAAAGTGTAAAAGTACGATATTTAATCCGAGATATGTACCTTATTTATTATTAGCGAGCATATACGGCTAATATAGCGCGAAAGCGAGCTCCAAATGCAAAGCAAGTGCAATCCGCACCTACTAAACACTCAACAAACAACGAGAATCATGCATATAAGAAAATAGTATCAATATACATCATATAGCAACATAACAACTACACATGCCAACATAGCAAACGCAACAAAAGAAACAAATGCAACCATCAATCAACTATCATTCAACTATCATCCAACAAATTCATAACCAAATCAGTATTCATTCATATTCCCATTAATATTCATTGAATTGGTTTTCCATTTAAATCACAATTGATTTATTCACGTTGGATTTTATAAATATCCATTCATTCATTTTTTTCAATTAGTTCATATTCACTAATTTACTTTCAAGTCAGTTTACTTTCCTTCTGAATTCAATTCTATTCAAATTCATTTACTTCCAATTTGAATTTAATTACATAGCTTTTGATTTTGCTAATTTACTTTCATTAACACTTAATGAATTTTACACAATCAATTTACAACCATATAACAATCAATGTATATTCAACATAACCAAATTATTAAATTTACATTTCTTTACATTCGATTTGGTTCAACACTTTTTTACTTTCAATTGGTTTATATTAAATTGATTTTCATTCAATTATTCAACTTCCACTAACGTTAACTTTTAACGAATTTACACTTACATTCATTATTCCATATCAATTATTTACATTCTATTGATTAACATTCAATCCATTAATCAATTCAATTGCTAATTCATTTAACATTTCAAGTTGAATTTCATTTATATAACTCAAGTTCGTATTCATCACTTCTCTTGATTAATTTACTTTGACACCAAAATCAACTTCATTCAACTTTATTTAAGTTATATTCCACATATAAATCCAATTCAGATTCCAATTCCAGTTCTATTTAACTTTTTACCAAAGCTAAATTTATTAACTCATATTATAAGTTCAAAACTTATTTCACTTATATGCATCATTTTATAAGTTATACAACTTATATTCAACAATTACCACTTGGATTTTTATTGATTCACTTATACTTCCTTTAATTTAACTCCATCCTTTAAGTTAAATTTATTCTATTAAAATTCAAATTGTATAAGTTATTAACCCATTTATCGTTCCCATAATATTATAAATTGGAATCTAAAGCCTTTTCATCCTTTTCAAAACAATTATTGAAAACAATTCAAATTATCTTTTGAATTTCAAAACCAAACCCAAATTTTCCAAACAACTTCCATTTAAAATAACTTGGCAGCAATCCCTCTTTTGGAAACCCGAAAATGAACACCGATGATGTTGCAATCATCATCGGAATTATTTTCCAGCGACCTAAAAGAGTTTAGAGCTTTCATCTCTAAAACAATTTTCCAAAATATCAAATCGTTTCAAAACACTTCTTTGGAATTTTATTTCAGATTATAAATCACATTTACAAATCTTTTACTTATAAAATTTCACTATTTATATATAAGATTATTTTACAATTGTAGATCATTTTAATTATAACTTCATACTTATAATTCATTAGCTTATACAATTATTCTTTTAAAATTGGTGTTTTATTTAACTTATTCAACAACCAAACAATCAATTACATACTTTAATAATTCTGAAAAATTATTCCTTTATATATAAAATATAATCAAGGTAAAATTATTTCATTTACCAAATTTAAAATAATACTGTGTCGAATTGTTCTATTCAAGTGTTTAGAAACCCCTTCGATACAGTTGCGCAAACTGTGCCGACGAAGGTTCATATGCCACTCAACAAACCAATCATCAAAATGTAAAACCATTAAACATTCACTAACACATACGCTCTCATATCTATTATTACACTCAACTCATTCTAGAGTACTACTGACTCCATCTCTAATGAGTAATTCCCAACACAGCCATGGTTGTCGCTTAACCATATGCTCTGATACCAAATGTAACGCTGTGACTTTTCGAACTCCAAACGAAGCGTGCCGGTTGGCGTTTCTAAGGTTTACCTCGCGTTTCGAACGCAATGGAACGTGTTTCGGAGGCCAATTCGATCATCTGTGCGAGTTACGGCAATAAACGATCAAATTTAAATTAAACCGATTCAACTAATTTCTATGCATTTTGGATTGCCCCGGACAAACCGTAAATCCGATTGACACGAAATTTGAAACCTTACAATAATATCACATTACGGATCCGATGAAACTGGTTTCGACGAAATCCAAGACTGTTTGAAAAATGGCTATTTTAACTCGTCAATTAAATATTAAAATATTCAATTTTCTCAAATTGACTTTTAATTCGATTTTAAAAGTTATATAACATCATTATAACTCCAACTTGATATAATAAAATTTTACAAATCAATTTTAATCATATTTAACACAATTTCCAATTATTCATGTATTTCTAAATATTAAATTATCGATTTAATTATGCAATTAAATCCAATTATTCGAAATAAAATTTATTCGACTTATAAATCTTACGTATTAATATTTAAAATTAATTAAATATTCAAATTTTAATAAATAGAAATTCTGGGTCGTTACACTGCTGTAGTTATTTAAATTTGTTATATATGCTATTATCTATAACTGTTCACCTGCGGGATATGACACCATATCCTGTTGTTTGTATTATATTGTTATTGATGATATATGCCTGTTATTTTATTGTATTTTCTGTTATCACTCTGCAAGTTCGCTGTAGTTTAGAAATCACTATGGGTTGAAATGATACATACCCGAATAGACTTTAGAATAGGAGAAAATCGTTATGGGTTGAAATGATAAACCCAAGCGATTTTCATTTAATTGAATTTGGGATTATGGGTTGAAATGATATCCACCCGTATATATTTAGTATACGGATTGAAATGATAAATATCCGTAGCACTTGACTATATGATAGGAAATATACACACACACCGTTGGTCCATATAAATATTTTGAAATAATTTCTATAATTTTGGAAAGAAATATATGGTTTAATAAATTTGATTCTTAAGATATTATATAAATGAAAATTGTATATATAGATTTATTAGTAATATTTGATTTAAATTAGATTGATTTAATGCATATAATATGGTTAAGTATTTATGTAAATCTATATTTCAAATAGATTCTCTTGTAATAAATTGAATAATTAAGATTGGGAGATAAATTTGGGTTTATAAAAATGGTATTTAAATAAGGATTTATTTAAATAAATCGATTTGAAATTTTTGGATGGCAAATTTAAAGGGTATGATTTTATAACTGGATTTTTGATTTAAGTTATTTAATGAATATTTCACGTTAAATAAATTAAAGAAAATATTGAGTAAAATGTAATTTAAGGTTACTTAAATGATATTGAATCTAATAAGGTAGTATTTCAAGACTAAATAATAATGAGGTTAAATCGAGATCTATATGAAACTGTTATATAGAACATTTAAATATTAAAGCCTTGAACTATATTGGAATTTAAATGGTTTATGTTGAGATTCGGATCTGTATTTGAAATCAACTTAGTTGAATTTGTTATTTAGCAGCTAAACTGAATTGAAATGAAAATTTTGGTTGAACTAAATTTGAATTTATTATTTAGAAAACTAAATTGAATGAAAATTTAGATGAAACGTTGAATACTTAAAGTTTTGAAATATATGGAAATATAAAGGGGTGTTTGTGATTATAAATCCGAATTTGAGATCGATAAAATTTAAGTGGTTATTTTAGAAATTGAGTTGAATTTAAATTGATAAATTGAGATTGAATTTAATTTGAATGGGAAGGTTGGGTTGACGTTGGAATGTTTTGTTAAGTTGAAGAAATTGAAAATACTTTACTGTATAAATTATTTAATATATATAAATACTATTTTGGGAAATATAGAGATATTTGAAGTGAAAATGAGATATGGTTTTGAAGTATCAATTAAGCTGAAATGACCATGGTGTTATAGTGTATATTTCTAGCTTGTAGAAAGTTCCATGGACACTTAGAGGATGGTTATCCCAAACATCCTTTAAGTTATTTGTATTTCAGGTGATATTTCACTTGAGTTGGATTTATTGATATAAGAATGTTAATCCTGACTCGAGTGTTTTGTGTTTTGCTTTACACTCGGGTCAAATTGAGTGATACAACATTTGAGACTCACCTTTGGAGTTCGGAGCTTCGTTTGGAAATCCAACTCTCGATTCAGATTCCAGCCTTTCCAGTTGATTGGTTCAGAGAAGCCATCTGTTGCATTGGAGACTTCATTGCATTTGAACTATTCGGTTGTATTTTTCTAACTTGATATTTATAGTAGCTTCATGAACTACGATTCTTTATCTATTCCGCTGCACTATATTACTCTGTGATCTGTGATTGATTTATTTAATGTATATTTTAAGTTTTGCCAAATTTAAATTAACAATTCGGTATTTTGAATTATTCAAGTCGGATATGTATGGTTTTATTTTCGATTTGAATGGTCCAAAATAGTGGTTCGTTACAGTTGGTAGCAGAGCTTTGGCTCTAGGCAAAACTTAGCATATATTGTAAATTTATTTACAGAATCACTTTCGCTCGAGTTGAATCTCATCCTTTTGACTCGAATTCCTTTGAATTTCGGAATATCCCTCGGTTCCGAAATTCATTCCGTCTCTCCCTATTTATATTCGTTTGATTCCGGAGTGTCCCATAACTCCACTGAATGATTTGTAAAGGGAGCGAAAACACCTTTTCAATTGGCATTGACTCACCGAAGATTTCTGTATCCTCGATTTACGATGCTGCTATATCTTGGTATGCCGAATTCTATATCTCTTGCGATCGAATGTCGAATTGCCTCAGAATTCTACACCGATCTAATTTTGGAATTACGGTTGACCGTTAAGGTCGCCCACGATTTATAGAAGTATATCCATCTTCTATTTTGTAATTTATTTATCTCATCTTCGATCGAGTCTATCTTCGAATCAGGATTTTATTGATTGGAGTTCCTCTAAATTAAATCGATATCTTTGTTTTGAAATCCATTCTTGAATCATCCTTTGAAAATCGGGTTTTGTTTGTATTTTTGAAATTGTTTATACCGAAATTTTATTTTGATAACTATGATTTTTTTATATGTATATAAAAGTGAAAATGTTTTCGATAAGAATTATATACCTATATATATAAAGCAAATAAGAAATGTTATTCTATATAAAAAGGTTTTGAAAGGATTTGAAATTTTGAAAAATTATAAGAAATTGATTTATATAAAAATGATTTATAACTATAAAGTTAAATTTGAAATTCGAGAATTGAATTCCGGTATTTTGAAATTGGTTTTAAGATTTTGGAAAATATATAAAAATAATATGATTTAAAAGTATTTTTTCGAATAAGAAATGTTTTAAATGAGTTCAAATGAATTCCAGTAATTTTGAGGAAATTTCAAAGAAGTTTTCAAGAAAATAGAAGTCCAGAACGCACTTATGTCGTTGGAAAATAATTTCGGTCGTGAGTGCATGCATCATCGACATTGATTTTCGAGTTTCAGGGTGAGGGAGAGGCCACTTTAATAGCTTCGCTATGCAAGTGATTTTATAAAACCGTTTTTGATTTCAAATTCCGAAGTATAATTTGATATTTTAGAAAGATATAAGTATATATTTGAAACAATTTAAAATGAGACCGGTGTTCAGTCCTCGAGTTTCGGATTTAATTATTGATTTATTATTGATTTTCAACTCTTGAATTGAAAATTTGATTTCCCTAACTATTTTGAATGTTCGAACACTTCCAAATCGAGATTAAATTTTCAAAGCTAAGAAATTTCGAAGAGTATAAAATGTTTGATAAAGAATATAAATTTAGCTTTGAAATGTTTTGAAAAAAAATAGTTGAATAGTGGTTTTCAGAAAGGTAAATTGGATATTTCACATAGAAATAGATAGTTTAAAAGTTTTAAAGGGATAATTATAAATTTGGAAACCATTTTAAGTACAATTGATTTTGAGAAAATATTTGGTTTTGAAAATTAAATTGAAATTAAAAACCAGTACTTATATGGTGATTTTGGAAATGAATTTGTTTGACTTGAATTATTTTAATTGGAAACTGGGATAATTTTCTAAACCTATTATTTTTGGAACTTTGAAATTTAGATATTTAATTTGGAAGAAAATTTGGTGAAATCATATATGATTATGTTGAAATGATTTGAAATTTGAGAACCTTATATTATTAAGCACTTGATTTGGGAGTGGTCGAACTTATATAAAATGGATTGTATAAGTATGAAGTTGATTTGAAATCTATTGATTTGAAAGGTACTCAATTTGGAAAGAGATTTTGTATAATCGAAGTCTATATAAGTATGATTTGATCTACTATTGATTTTGGGAAGTATTCGATTTGGGAAAAATGGAATCATATATATATGGACTTTATATAAGTACGATATTTTAAAGTGATTTGAAAAGGTACTATATGATATATATTTTCGAAGTAAAGATATGGAAAGTGCCTTCTGCTTGATGTCCGCTTTGCGGCCACATCATGGATTCATTCTATCGATATTATTCTCTTTGATTTTTGGTTTTACGGATGTAATACTCGAGTGTTCCCACCGTGGCGTAACACATGGTTTTTTTTCTCTCGCGACTGCATAGCGCAATTGCCTGGCTGAGTCTGGCCTAGGGGTACGGATTGTTTCCTGTGGGATCCAGGCGTAACCATTGTGTATCCTGCAATTTGTGTAGGTCGCGAATAGTAGCAAAACTGCCTGGCTGAGACAGCCTAGGGGAAAAGATTGTTTCTTGGGGGACCCAGGCGTGACCATTGTGTATCCTGCACTCTACTAGTCATCATGGCGTAACTCGCAGAGCTGAGAAACCTTACGGATACGGATTGTTTCCTGGGGGATCCAGACGTAACCATTGTATATCTGCGAACCATGGTCGGACAAAGGTTTTGGTTTGGTTGTTTTGTTTGGATTGTACTTTCCATATCTGTTTTAAAGGTTTTTCAAGTATTTTTGTAACGACCCAGGATTTTGAATAATTTAATTTGAAAATATTTAATTAATTTTAAATATTTGAATAATGGTTTGGATTGAATTTTCAATATAACTTTGAAATTGACGATTAAATTATAGAATTTAATCTAATTGAAGTTGAATAAAAATTTGAATCTTCAATTTTAAGCCAATTAAAATTATTTCAAAGGCTTGTAAAATTCATATTGATAATACTGAAGATAACTGAAGCTTCAGAATTGAATTTTAAAGTGAATTGTTCAGTTTTGAAATTTAATCGTTTGAATCGATATTCAAAAATAGTCGTCCGAGGCACAGTCTCGGAATTCGACGAAACCAGTTCCATTGGGTCCGGAATATTGAATTATTGCCGGATTTCAAATTTCGTATTTTTCGGAATTAATATGTGAGCACACGACACATAAACGCGTCGAAATTTTCAACGATTAAATTTAAATTTAAATTTAAATTTTAGTCAACCTCAACACGTCCTCCTTTTCTCACGCCAAAAATCAAGCAGAGAATCATGAAATTGATCGTGCAACCCATTCCTCCATCCCTCTTTATATAATCGCGCAACCACTTCTCAGTTCCAAAATCAAGAACACGAAAAAATGGCCGAAGCCAATTTTCGTTCCCCTTCGTCTCTTCAATTAAAATTGCTCCTTCCCTTTTCTTTCAAATGAACCCAAATTAAATTCATGAAATCGAAACCATGGCCGCAGCCGAGCAAATAAAAAAAAAATATATAATTTTTGAATCGATCGCGCAAAGCAATCGAGCGCGATGGGGCTCGTGCGCGCGCAAGGAGATGGAGAGTTCGATCGAGTTGAAGTGCGGCGCTGTGTCGATTTGGGTTTGGCGATGGATTTCGCGAGTCGCGCGTTCGATTGATTCAAGGCGCGCGATCGATGGGGGCTGGCGCTCGCGCGTGTAAGTGGTGTTAGGCGCACGCGTGCGTGGGAGAAAATGGCGGCAGGCGTGGCGACGCATCGTGCGATTTGAGGCCGAGGTGATGTCGCGCGATGGAGAGGGGTTCGGGCAGTGGAGCTCGAGCCTGATGATTATGCAGTGAGGTATTTGTTTTTTTTTTATATTTGTATATTCAATAAAAAAAATATTTAAATTTAAATATATGTATATGTATCTGTCTTTATATATATATATATATATATATATATAGGTAAGGTTTTAATTTAAGCAGTTTTAAATTAATATATATACATATTAGAAAGGTGAAATAATAATAACTATATGTAAAGTTTAAAAAGTTAAATACAGTATTATAGATAATAAAATTTATAAAGTTATAGTAAACAAATTTGTTTAACGGGTAAATTTACTATTAAGGTGAAATGATTTATGTAAAAGGGATCAATTCGAATTTTAAAAGATTTTAGTTAAAATAAATTTATAAAAAGGAATTTATAAAAGAAGATATGTTTAAAATTAAATTTATTTGTTAAAACAAAATTATCAGTTAAATATAAGTTTAGTTTCAAATGAAAAATATTTTTGTAAAAGAAGAAAGGAAATTAAATAATTAGTTAAAATAAATTTATTTAAAGGGAAGAATAATTTATTTAAGTGAATTTAGTTGAAATTAAATTGTTAGTTAGGTAAATTTATTAAAAATAGGATTTAAAGATATTAATTTAAGGTAAAAGATTAGTAGAAATGAATTTTAAAGGAAATTTAATTTTTAACTTTTAGTTAAATAAATTTGCTAAAGAAAATTTGTTTGAAGTTATATCATTAGACAATTAAAATTATTAAACAGGAATTTGGTTTAAAAGAAAATAAATTTTATTAAAGAAAAAAAAAATTGTTAAAGATAAATTTAGATTTATTTATTAAAGAGAAAGAATACTTCGAATTAAATAGTTAGTTAAGAAAGTTAAATAAAAGGAATTGATATAATGATATTAAACAAATATGATTTGTTCAGTTGTTATAAAATAAATAGTTTACGATAATAAATTTGTTTTATCTACTATAGTTACTAAAAAGAAAACCTTTAGTTAAAATTAAATCTATAGTTAATTAAATTATTTGAAAGAAAGTTTGGTTAATTAAATTTAATTTTTAGTTGAAATAAAATTATTAAAGAAGAAACAGATTTAAATAAAACTATTGATTAATTTAACCATTTACAATGAAAATTTATTATTCGATTATTTCGAATATTAATAAATTGTGTATAATATTTATACAAGGTATAAATGAAGAAAACAAGTTGAATTGGAAGTGGATTGCAAACGGGAATAAAGGTGAGAACTTCTCACTCAAAAAAAGGAATTGTTTATTTGAATTTTAAATAGTTAGATTTAAAATTTATTGACTGTGTTGATTGATTGCTTGAATGATGATTGTAATATATATATTGGATGTGAATAGACCCTATACGCCGTTAGTAAGCGGAGGTTATTTATTACACACATATACCGCGATATTCCACCTTGAAGTGGAATTGGTATTATATTATATATATAGCAATATATATATATTGGCATATGTATATATTGCAGTTGATTGATTTCCCGCATTTTCTTTTAGCGGATGAGACCCTATGCGCCGTTAGTAAGCGGATATATATTTTATAAAATCCCATATACCGCGATATTCCGTCTTGAAACGGAATGGTATTGTGCTAATGTCTGTGGATGCAGGGAAACAGGTTGGAGGGATCCAACTGGATTCCTCACAAATATTTATTGATTTTAAATATTGTGATGTTTGATTGTTTATCATATCGATATATGATATTGGAAAATCGTGATTGACTATTTGATGTGTTGCATCATCGGATCCAATTTTTGAAATTTAAAAAAACAACGATTTTAATTTCTAAAGGGATTTTTGGAAATATACGTTTATTAAATATTTTTGGAATTGATCCATTATAATTAAATAAACGTTATAATTTTTAATGTTATAAAAATTATATTTTTGAGAAATATAGTTAAAAAAAAAATTGATTTTTTGAAAATATGGGATTTATGATTTTATAAAATAGTTTAAACTGAGATTTTTGAATCTATTGTAAAAAAAAAAAAAGTTTAAATATAGGATTTATGAAATTGGATTATTTTATAAATCAAAATGATGGAATTCTAAAGGAGTTTAAAAGATGTTTTAAAATAATAATACAAATTCATTTGTATTAAAAGATTTATAAATTAATATTTATAAATTAAAAGTATTAGAAGTGTAAAACGAACTTTTCTAAGGGTTAGAAAGAATTGTAAATGAATCTCATAAATTGGAATTATAGAATTATAACAGTGAAGTTATAAATAAAATTTTATAAGCAGTAGGTTTATAAAATTTATAAAGTTATTAAAGGAATGAGTTGGATAAATAAATGAATCTTATAAGTTATAAAATTTATAAATTTGAGAAGTTCAAAGAAACAATTTTGTAAATAAATAAATTATAAGTATTTGACTTATAATATGAATTTTTAATATATCACTGTGATATGAACTGAGATAGGTTAATAAAGGAAATTTATAAAAGGAAGTTGTTATAAAATAAATAGAAATAGAATTTATAAACGTTGTTTTATAAATTCGAAATGACTTATTTTGATAAGTAAAATTGTTGTAGTTTATTTATAGAGTTATATTCATGTTTTAGACAGTGAATAATTCCTTAAAATAAAATGAATAGAAAGATGAAATTTGTTAACGTAATATATTCACGTTTTGAATAGTGAATAATATGTTAAAGGAATTATTTTGAACATGATGTTTTAAATAGAATTAAAACGATCTAATGATGTTTTAAAATATGTTGAGATTCGAAATCATAGATTTCAACATTTATTGTTGAAATAGATGTTTTCGAGAAATAGAAGGAAATAATAGATTATAACACTGTTGTTATAATAGTTGATTTCCGAAAGGAAATGTTTTGTATAGTATTGGGATTTATATATCTATTTTATTTCGAATCCCTATACTAGTGATTTTGGGTTGTCGTAACGATGTTTTACGCAACATTCGTTTTAGCCCAAATAAATATGGTTAAGTGAATGATTTCCTTAAAGAATGAAATATATACTTAATTTCGATTAGAGTATATGGAATATTTTCCAAGGTTGAAAATAAATAAAATTTGTGGATTACTTATAAAATAAATAAGTATGGAAATTGTTTTTCCAATGAGAAATGGAAAGTTTAGAGAATTTATCTTTTTGAAGATAAATTGAAAATGAATATTTGAAATCGTATATTCATAAATATTTTGGAAATATAAATTCAATATGGAATTTATAAATGGAATTGGGAAAATAGGTTTAAAAATAAATATTGATTTATTTTTGAAATATGGAAAGTTATATCTTCTAAAGATATTTTTGGAATTAAATAATTTGGAAAAATTATTAGGATTCTGGTGATGTTGGCATATCCATTGATAGTTCAATAACCGACTATCGATATTTACCTTTAAATAGGTATTTGTTGTGAATTTGTTTGAAATTGAATGCCACACTTATTTTTAAAAATAAGCGCTCACTATTCGGGTTAACCGGGAAAGGACCATGGGGTCGTATAACCCATTCCGAATATGTGATACGTCGTCTGAATTGCATTCGAAGACCGGTGTTGAAGACCGGATATTTTCGAAAACGTAAGGGTTTCTTGTTGATTGTCTCTGCACTGGCTGATCCCCGGTATAGAGATCTCCATAAGTGATGGGAAATCCGAACGTGATTAGAAATTATTCGGATTGCAAGGACTTCTTTGTAAGTGCCTTCGGTTCTGTTCGAGCCCGGAACAGACTTGTATGGATTGTATGTCTGACATTACAAGTTGAGATATAAAGCCGATTTCTTTCAAATATATTTCTGAGGTGGCGGAGAATTTATTCTTTTAGCTTAACACCCTTCTCTGAGACGTACGAGTTCAGAGGTTATATAGTTGAAGTTATCAGCGATATATTCCCAGTTTGGTAATGTGACATGCTGAGTGATGCTGAAATGATCATTGTGTTGATTATTTGTGATAGGATCATTTATTTGATCGTCTATCTTAGTGATCATTGTGTTGATCATTTGTTGACCCAAAGCATGGCTTTTGTATAAAGTATGTTTTTGTGGACGTGACTTCGTCGAGCCTCACATCCCGGAAATGGTCAAAACAGGAAAGAAGCAGCAAGGTTATGAGGGGTAGCACCCTTTAGGATATGTACATTTCCTTCTGGAAAAGGGTGGTATCATGGTATGGAGCCCAGATACTTACTCATGTTGAAAACACTTTATGATTGTGTGAATTGATTACGAGCGCTCGGTTGAAAAGGTCCCAAAGGACCGGGGGATGGCATATTCGGTCAGTTGTTACTCAGTTAGGGGTAACCCGGCCTTGTGTTGGTAGAGATCCGGTTTGGTTCTCGGGGATGTCCATCCAGAGGCATTCTCATGTGGCAATGGGAAGTTCCTTGGCCTGACCATTTGTTGGAAATCCAATTCCCAATACGAAACTTGTACGGCATTAGTTGTAGAACCTGCTATTCACTTATGGTGGTCACCACTGTTTGGATAGTAGCTATAGTAGGCATACGATAATGGTCGTATGTTGGCTAAGATTTATATCTTTATTTTCGAAATGATTTTCCTCTACACTATGCACTAATAATAATATCAAATATTATTTTAAATGCGTATCAAGCATCTTTGACTATCATAAGGAGAAATCTCCTCCGATTCTGCGTTTGCATGTGTGTGTGTGTGGGAGGCCTTATGGTAGTCTCATTTTTAAAAGCATTGCGAATTGATTTAAAAATATTCCTCTATTTTAATTTTAAAGTAAATAAACTGTTTTGAGTTCTCACACCAGTCACATGACTGACTCGGAGTTTATTGTTTTCCTTCCTAAACTCTGGGTGCCCACCAATTTCCACACGGGCAGTTAAGAGTTAGGTTTATCAGGATATTCTGGATATTCTGGAGTTGCTGGAGGCGAGCTGGATGGCATGGCGTATTATTTATATAGTATTTCTTTTCCGCTGCACTGTTTATTGTTGTATGATGTTGTACACTCTGATGATTGATGTAATGAAATGTGATGTAATGTAATAACTGATATAGTTCTTTGTTTAAAAATTATTCATTTATTATTATATGTTGTTCCGCTGCGAATTGTGAGATTCTGATATTGTTCCGTAGTTGTTCTGTTCTGGTCTATTTTCCTTTCTTTCTGTTTTTCTTTCTCTCTTTCTTCTATCTTTCTTTTTCTTAAAAACCCATAATGGTTCGGTTTTTCGGCAACGAAAAATCGCAAACGTTACATTTGGTATCAGAGCTGTTGGTTAAGCGACAACCATGGTTCTGTAGGGTCTTACTCGTTAGAGATAGAGTCAGCAGTACTCTAGAATGAGTTTGAGTGTAATAATAGATATGAGCGCGTATTTGTTAGTGAATATAAAAATTGATTTATATTATAAAATAATTTTGCCCAAAACTATTTTTGTATAGAAAAAAAATGATTTTCTATGAATTATTATAGTATATGGTTGCATGATTGTTAGGAAGTGATAATATTGAATTATTATCATTAGTATATGGAATTAAATGAAATTGAATGAATTGAAATATTGAAATGAATTAGTAAATAAAACTAATTTAAAATAGTAATATGAATTAGCAAATGAAAGTAATCGATAGAATTCAATATTTAAAATTTAGAATTTAATTCAAATAGAATTTAAATTGAGAATTGAATTCGAATGAATTTGAAGTCGTGAATTGAATTGAAAGGTGAAATTGAATAAAATTGAATATGTAACTTCAATACTGAAGTAAAAACATATAAATAAGCATATATTGGAAATTTTGTAATAAAATTGGCAAAATAGTTTGAATGTTGGATTTGGATGCTACTACTAGCAGGTTATACAGGTTATACAGGAGTATAAAAGAATTGAAATTTTGATTTCAAAGATAAAAATTGAATTGCTCGACAAAAAGGTACGTATTTCAATTTTTATATGAGATTTGATGACTTTCTTCTCTAGCCACTTGGCTTTTCTCTTTTCTTTTTGATTCTGAGGGGCCGTGGTGCCATTTTGTAGTTGTACCGATCGAGCCGCGCAAAGGAAACGCTGGCGAAATTTTTCGAAAATTTAGGGTGTTAGAAAAATTTTGAGAAAATTTAGAAAGTTTGAAATTTGAATTTGAATTTAAACTTGAATTGTTAAGGAAAACAATATTGGTTGGAAACTATAATTGAAGTTGGAAAGCTAGTTGAAAAGATAGTGAATCACTAGTAAAAAGATTTAGGCTAGTAAGTTGATAAAACTATTTGAATTGTGAAAAATAATAGACGGGATAAGGGCATTCTTCTTAACTCGTAATTTCGGGACGAAATTCTTTTAAGGGGGAAAGATTGTAGCGACCCAGGATTTTGAATAATTTAATTTGAAAATATTTAATTAATTTTAAATATTTGAATAATGGTTTGGATTGAATTTTCAATATAACTTTGAAATTGACGATTAAATTATAGAATTTAATCTAATTGAAGTTGAATAAAAATTTGAATCTTCAATTTTAAGCCAATTAAAATTATTTCAAAGGCTTGTAAAATTCATATTGATAATACTGAAGATAACTGAAGATTCAAAATTGAATTTTAAAGTGAATTGTTCAGTTTTGAAATTTAATCGTTTGAATCGATATTCAAAAATAGTCGTCCGAGGCACAGTCTCGGAATTCGACGAAACCAGTTCCATTGGGTCCGGAATATTGAATTATTGCCGGATTTCAAATTTTGTATTTTTCGGAATTAATATGTGAGCACACGACACATAAACGCGTCGAAATTTTCAACGATTAAATTTAAATTTTAGTCAACCTCAACACGTCCTCCTTTTCTCACGCCAAAAATCAAGCAGAGAATCACGAAATTGATCGTGCAACCCATTCCTCCATCCCTCTTTATATAATCGCGCAACCACTTCTCAGTTCCAAAATCAAGAACACGAAAAAATGGCCGAAGCCAATTTTCGTTCCCCTTCGTCTCTTCAATTAAAATTGCTCCTTCCCTTTTCTTTCAAATGAACCCAAATTAAATTCATGAAATCGAAACCATGGCCGCAGCCGAGCAAATAAAAAAAAAATATAATTTTTGAATCGATCGCGCAAAGCAATCGAGCGCGATGGGGCTCGTGCGCGCGCAAGGAGATGGAGAGTTCGATCGAGTTGAAGTGCAGCGCTGTGTCGATTTGGGTTTGGCGATGGATTTCGCGAGTCGCGCGTTCGATTGATTCAAGGCGCGCGATCGATGGGGGCTGGCGCTCGCGCGTGTAAGTGGTGTTAGGCGCACGCGTGCGTGGGAGAAAATGGCGGCAGGCGTGGCGACGCATCGTGCGATTTGAGGCCGAGGTGATGTCGCGCGATGGAGAGGGGTTCGGGCAGTGGAGCTCGAGCCTGATGATTATGCAGTGAGGTATTTTTTTTTTTATATTTGTATATTCAATAAAAAAAAATTTAAATTTAAATATATATGTATGTATCTGTCTTTATATATATATATATAGAGGTAAGGTTTTAATTTAAGCAGTTTTAAATTAATATATATACATATTAGAAAGGTGAAATAATAATAACTATATGTAAAGTTTAAAAAGTTAAATACAGTATTATAGATAATAAAATTTATAAAGTTATAGTAAAGAAATTTGTTTAACGGGTAAATTTACTATTAAGGTGAAATGATTTATGTAAAAGGGATCAATTCGAATTTTAAAAGATTTTAGTTAAAATAAATTTATAAAAAGGAATTTATAAAAGAAGATATGTTTAAAATTAAATTTATTTGTTAAAACAAAATTATCAGTTAAATATAAGTTTAGTTTCAAATGAAAAATACTTTTGTAAAAGAAGAAAGGAAATTAAATAATTAGTTAAAATAAATTTATTTAAAGGGAAGAATAATTTATTTAAGTGAATTTAGTTGAAATCAAATTGTTAGTTAGGTAAATTTATTAAAAATAGGATTTAAAGATATTAATTTAAGGTAAAAGATTAGTAGAAATGAATTTTAAAGGAAATTTAATTTTCAACTTTTAGTTAAATAAATTTGCTAAAGAAAATTTGTTTGAAGTTATATCATTAGACAATTAAAATTATTAAACAGGAATTTGGTTTAAAAGAAAATAAATTTTATTAAAGAAAAAAATTTTTTTGCTAAAGATAAATTTAGATTTATTTATTAAAGAGAAAGAATACTTCGAATTAAATAGTTAGTTAAGAAAGTTAAATAAAAGGAATTGATATAATGATATTAAACAAATATGATTTGTTCAGTTGTTATAAAATAAATAGTTTACGATAATAAATTTGTTTTATCTACTATAGTTACTAAAAAGAAAACCTTTAGTTAAAATTAAATCTATAGTTAATTAAATTATTTGAAAGAAAGTTTGGTTAATTAAATTTAATTTTTAGTTGAAATAAAATTATTAAAGAAGAAACGGATTTAAATAAAACTATTGATTAATTTAACCATTTACAATGAAAATTTATTATTCGATTATTTCGAATATTAATAAATTGTGTATAATATTTATACAAGGTATAAATGAAGAAAACAAGTTGAATTGGAAGTGGATTGCAAACGGGAATAAAGGTGAGAACTTCTCACTCAAAAAAAGGAATTGTTTATTTGAATTTTAAATAGTTAGATTTAAAATTTATTGACTGTGTTGATTGATTGCTTGAATGATGATTGTAATATATATATTGGATGTGAATAGACCCTATACGCCGTTAGTAAGCGGAGGTTATTTATTACACACATATACCGCGATATTCCACCTTGAAGTGGAATTGGTATTATATTATATATATAGCAATATATATATATTGGCATATGTATATATTGCAGTTGATTGATTTCCCGCATTTTCTTTTAGCGGATGAGACCCTATGCGCCGTTAGTAAGCGGATATATATTTTATAAAATCCCATATACCGCGATATTCCGTCTTGAAACGGAATGGTATTGTGCTAATGTCTGTGGATGCAGGGAAACAGGTTGGAGGGATCCAACTGGATTCCTCACAAATATTTATTGATTTTAAATATTATGATGTTTGATTGTTTATCATATCGATATATGATATTGGAAAATCGTGATTGACTATTTGATGTGTTGCATCATCGGATCCAATTTTTGAAATTTAAAAAAACAACGATTTTAATTTCTAAAGGGATTTTTGGAAATATACGTTTATTAAATATTTTTGGAATTGATCCATTATAATTAAATAAACGTTATAATTTTTAATGTTATAAAAATTATATTTTTGAGAAATATAGTTAAAAAAAAAATTGATTTTTTGAAAATATGGGATTTATGATTTTATAAAATAGTTTAAACTGAGATTTTTGAATCTATTGTAAAAAAAAAAAGTTTAAATATAGGATTTATGAAATTGGATTATTTTATAAATCAAAATGATGGAATTCTAAAGGAGTTTAAAAGATGTTTTAAAATAATAATACAAATTCATTTGTATTAAAAGATTTATAAATTAATATTTATAAATTAAAAGTATTAGAAGTGTAAAACGAACTTTTCTAAGGGTTAGAAAGAATTGTAAATGAATCTCATAAATTGGAATTATAGAATTATAACAGTGAAGTTATAAATAAAATTTTATAAGCAGTAGGTTTATAAAATTTATAAAGTTATTAAAGGAATGAGTTGGATAAATAAATGAATCTTATAAGTTACAAAATTTATAAATTTGAGAAGTTCAAAGAAACAATTTTGTAAATAAATAAATTATAAGTATTTGACTTATAATATGAATTTTTAATATATCACTGTGATATGAACTGAGATAGGTTAATAAAGGAAATTTATAAAAGGAAGTTGTTATAAAATAAATAGAAATAGAATTTATAAACGTTGTTTTATAAATTCGAAATGACTTATTTTGATAAGTAAAATTGTTGTAGTTTATTTATAGAGTTATATTCATGTTTTAGACAGTGAATAATTCCTTAAAATAAAATGAATAGAAAGATGAAATTTGTTAACGTAATATATTCACGTTTTGAATAGTGAATAATATGTTAAAGGAATTATTTTGAACATGATGTTTTAAATAGAATTAAAACGATCTAATGATGTTTTAAAATATGTTGAGATTCGAAATCATAGATTTCAACATTTATTGTTGAAATAGATGTTTTCGAGAAATAGAAGGAAATAATAGATTATAACACTGTTGTTATAATAGTTGATTTCCGAAAGGAAATGTTTTGTATAGTATTGGGATTTATATATCTATTTTATTTCGAATCCCTATACTAGTGATTTTGGGTTGTCGTAACGATGTTTTACGCAACATTCGTTTTAGCCCAAATAAATATGGTTAAGTGAATGATTTCCTTAAAGAATGAAATATATACTTAATTTCGATTAGAGTATATGGAATATTTTCCAAGGTTGAAAATAAATAAAATTTGTGGATTACTTATAAAATAAATAAGTATGGAAATTGTTTTTCCAATGAGAAATGGAAAGTTTAGAGAATTTATCTTTTTGAAGATAAATTGAAAATGAATATTTGAAATCGTATATTCATAAATATTTTGGAAATATAAATTCAATATGGAATTTATAAATGGAATTGGGAAAATAGGTTTAAAAATAAATATTGATTTATTTTTGAAATATGGAAAGTTATATCTTCTAAAGATATTTTTGGAATTAAATAATTTGGAAAAATTATTTGGATTCTGGTGATGTTGGCATATCCATTGATAGTTCAATAACCGACTATCGATATTTACCTTTAAATAGGTATTTGTTGTGAATTTGTTTGAAATTGAATGCCACACTTATTTTTAAAAATAAGCGCTCACTATTCGGGTTAACCGGGAAAGGACCATGGGGTCGTATAACCCATTCCGAATATGTGATACGTCGTCTGAATTGCATTCGAAGACCGGTGTTGAAGACCGGATATTTTCGAAAACGTAAGGGTTTCTTGTTGATTGTCTCTGCACTGGCTGATCCCCGGTATAGAGATCTCCATAAGTGATGGGAAATCCGAACGTGATTAGAAATTATTCGGATTGCAAGGACTTCTTTGTAAGTGCCTTCGGTTCTGTTCGAGCCCGGAACAGACTTGTATGGATTGTATGTCTGGCATTACAAGTTGAGATATAAAGCCGATTTCTTTCAAATATATTTCTGAGGTGGCGGAGAATTTATTCTTTTAGCTTAACACCCTTCTCTGAGACGTACGAGTTCAGAGGTTATATAGTTGAAGTTATCAGCGATATATTCCCAGTTTGGTAATGTGACATGCTGAGTGATGCTGAAATGATCATTGTGTTGATTATTTGTGATAGGATCATTTATTTGATCGTCTATCTTAGTGATCATTGTGTTGATCATTTGTTGACCCAAAGCATGGCTTTTGTATAAAGTATGTTTTTGTGGACGTGACTTCGTCGAGCCTCACATCCCGGAAATGGTCAAAACAGGAAAGAAGCAGCAAGGTTATGAGGGGTAGCACCCTTTAGGATATGTACATTTCCTTCTGGAAAAGGGTGGTATCATGGTATGGAGCCCAGATACTTACTCATGTTGAAAACACTTTATGATTGTGTGAATTGATTACGAGCGCTCGGTTGAAAAGGTCCCAAAGGACCGGGGGATGGCATATTCGGTCAGTTGTTACTCAGTTAGGGGTAACCCGGCCTTGTGTTGGTAGAGATCCGGTTTGGTTCTCGGGGATGTCCATCCAGAGGCATTCTCATGTGGCAATGGGAAGTTCCTTGGCCTGACCATTTGTTGGAAATCCAATTCCCAATACGAAACTTGTACGGCATTAGTTGTAGAACCTGCTATTCACTTATGGTGGTCACCACTGTTTGGATAGTAGCTATAGTAGGCATACGATAATGGTCGTATGTTGGCTAAGATTTATATCTTTATTTTCGAAATGATTTTCCTCTACACTATGCACTAATAATAATATCAAATATTATTTTAAATGCGTATCAAGCATCTTTGACTATCATAAGGAGAAATCTCCTCCGATTCTGCGTTTGCATGTGTGTGTGTGCGGGAGGCCTTATGGTAGTCTCATTTTTAAAAGCATTGCGAATTGATTTAAAAATATTCCTCTATTTTAATTTTAAAGTAAATAAACTGTTTTGAGTTCTCACACCAGTCACATGACTGGCTCGGAGTTTATTGTTTTCCTTCCTAAACTCTGGGTGCCCACCAATTTCCACACGGGCAGTTAAGAGTTAGGTTTATCAGGATATTCTGGATATTCTGGAGTTGCTGGAGGCGAGCTGGATGGCATGGCGTATTATTTATATAGTATTTCTTTTCCGCTGCACTGTTTATTGTTGTATGATGTTGTACACTCTGATGATTGATGTAATGAAATGTGATGTAATGTAATAACTGATATAGTTCTTTGTTTAAAAATTATTCATTTATTATTATATGTTGTTCCGCTGCGAATTGTGAGATTCTGATATTGTTACGTAGTTGTTCTGTTCTGGTCTATTTTCCTTTCTTTCTGTTTTTCTTTCTCTCTTTCTTCTATCTTTCTTTTTCTTAAAAACCCATAATGGTTCGGTTTTTCGGCAACGAAAAATCGCAAACGTTACAATTTTCATTGGGTGTTGAAACAAGTCTACTAAGTACTTGAAGAATTCTAGCTTTGCGCCAGATCAACGCATGGCCGGAGTCTGCAAGAACGAGGATAAACTTGTTGAAACATCGAGTTATAAAAGTATTTTCGAAAGGAAAATTTATTTCGATATAATAGTATTTTATTATAAAAGTATTATTATAAAGGTATTTATTATAAAAGTATTTTTCCCAACAAAGAAATTTTGAATTAATATTTGAAATTTAAATTCTTATGGTTCTAGATTAATTATTCGTGCCCGATACTATTCCTTGCATCTACCTTATCTGCTCAGTTTATTTATTCACCTTGATTCTGTTTTCCAAATCTACCTTCCTTCCTTGTTGGATATATCCTTTTTAAATATTGCTTATTTATATACTACATGGTTTAATAGAAATTTTAGTGTTACAAATATTTAAGAAGTTATTTATCTGAAATAAAACATATTTTTAAAAAAAATGATTTGTGATCTAGTAATAATATTTGGAAGGTATCTTGAAACAAAATAAAAATTTATGAATTTTGGATTTAATATTTCAATAGCTTCTTTATAAATATAAGTAATAATTTAAATAATTGTTTTCAAAGGAGTTTGAAAAGTATTAAAGTATTAAAGAAAATTAAATTTCAAATGAAGTTATCAAATAAATATTTCAAATAAAATTTGTATAGTTTTAAATAAATTGTTTATCTTGTCTTTCAATCTATTTTATTTCTGGCTGTTCTATTCTCCTACCTCCTACCTTTTCGGGACGAAAAGTTTTGAGTGGGGGAGAGTGTAACGACCCGTAGATTTAAATAGTTTAAAATGGTTTTATTTAAGGTAATTAATTGAAACTTTTGAGAAATTTTATATAATAATATTGTGAAATAAAAATTTAATATTTGGATTACGTCCAATTAAACACAGCAGATTTTAAATTTTTAATTTATTTTATCAAAGTTTATTCCATTGTGAAATTCTATTTAATTCAAGCTAGCTAATAAATTGCTTTGATATATATTGCAGAATCAATTTCTTTAATAAATATTGCAGAATCAATGCACAGATGTTATCAATTTCATTTTATGGTGGTACGTTCCTTTACGTTTCCTACCGGTTAAATTATAAATAATTTTCTTTGATGTGTCAGCTAAATCAAAGCAACATGACCGTTGTTATCTATTTCTTTTATTAATTGCTATAATTATTTTCACCAAATCAAGGGTTGACCGTTACTTGGCTTTCAAATTTTGGACTCTGCATTCAAAAAGAAACGTATAATATAATAAGTACTTCATATTTATTTTCAGTACATTTCACAAAATTTTCTTTGTCCGTTCTTTTCTATTAAATATATACTAGTAGCTGTTATCAATCCATCGTTTCAATTTATTATATGGTCCGTTACTCTGCCTTTTTCAGATTTGAACGTGCAACTAGTGGCATTAAAAGTTGCTTTAATTATCCACTGAATTATCGTGACTGTCCCGTTACTCCATATTTATTCTGTACGTTTTATCTTTGCTTAAATTTCTCTGTCCATTCCTTGTTCCATTTTAAATATCACTGCCTTTCCAAACTTATTACGTACTATCCAAACAAACAAAAAAGTTATTGCTTTAAATGTAGCTAAATCAACTCATGACCGTTGCCATATCAAAGTTTGAAACGTATAAAATACTATATTTCGCATTCATTGATTTCTTTTATTTATTTCTTTCTTTCTTTACGTTTTCATTCCAATCTGATTTATAACCTTCCTTGTTCTCTTCGTACATTCTATTTATTCTAGCCTGCTCCTCCTTTCTTTTACCTAGTACATCTGCATTCTTTTCATCCTCTCTCTGCAAATTTTCTTTCCACCAAGCGCCTGCCCCCTCCTTCTCCCGTCCTCTTCTCTTAAGAAACACCATGCCTTCCAGCCAAACCCAACATCTTCCCTATCCACATCGGCAGCCTCATCATAGCCAAGTGTATAGCCTAGAGGTAATAACTTCTGACAGTACATAGGTGGCATTAACATTTTCCCCATTGTCTGTAGTTTCTTATTTATTCCTTTTGCCCACCCATCAGCGACTCGAGTTTAAACAGGGTATGTCTATACATTGTATTATATGATATATATTTTCTAGTAGTATACTGCCTTAAATTTACATATTTTAGTGTATATATGTATGACAGCTTATGTTATTTATATACATAAAGTAAGATATATGTACAAACTCGGTGCAATCGCAATTTTCTTTATAAAAGGCAAATAATACAAATTGTAGTACCCATAGATATATGTGTATGGTTATACTTAATAAAAAAAATTTCTCGATATAATAGTATAAGCTTATATATCAATTTCTGAGTTTATATATATTTTGTTATATTGTTTTTTTTGAACTTTTATTTTTATATAATAAGTATGTAAGCTTACATAAGTTGCAGTATATTGTTTAATAAGCCTAAAGCATTGTATATCTTCATACTGTTATGATGTGCGCGCTTTAATAATAAAGCTATTGATCGGGTACAGATAGGTTAAGTAACGTGTATATTTGGTTAATTTATGTAAAAGTATATATAACCGTTTCGATTATAGTTATAATGAATATATAAGAGAGTTATATAAATGAATTTTATACTATGTGTTAACTAAATACATTGTTATTTATATGATCCAGTTTTTGAATATATATTTGAAACGTTTTGATTTTTATATATACAAATATTTTATTTTATACATATATTTTGTTATATATGAAGGTTTTATAAAAAAAATTCTTATAAACTGTACTGCATATATACTCTTTAAAAAAAAGGGAAAAAAAGGTGCAAGTTAACAATGTATTATAAAGAATATTGTTTATCTGCATATATATGTGCATAAGTTTGTTTGATTTCCAGCTGGATATTTTGAAAAGGAAAGTAATAAACTTAATAATTATATATATACATAAGTATTCATTTCAAAAGATATAATATATGTGTGTGTTGATATTTAATATATGGGTTTTATGTTAGAACGTTGATTTTTAACTATACATATATATTATTTTAATATTGGTTTAAAATGAATATTTATTACATGGAAACGACAACCATAAAATGAATATACTATATATATGACATTTTGAATAATTATATGTTTGTTATTTAACATTAATATGAAATGGAAGCGTTTTAAAGTTATATGGTTTTCATGGGTGTGCATATATATATATATATATATATATATATATATATATATTTCATTTTTTAAAATGCGTGTTTTGATTTAACGTTCATTTTGAAAGAAAGTAATAAATTAATCATATAATCTTCGTTTCAATTTTATCTAGCTAATTTGATCTGTTCTCATCAATTTCTATCTATCATCTTTTCCGTCGAAATTGTACCATCTAACTTTGCTTTGGAAGTCGTGCTTGCATTTCGTAACTCAACTTCATTGTCTATCTCTCTAACCTAGAAAGGTGAGCAATCACTTACGATTAACATTCTTTTATTCATTAAATTTGATTTCAATTGAAACGACAATTGAAATGTATTGTTGTAGTTATTTAAATTTGTTATATACGCTATTATCTGTAACTGTTCACCTGCAGGATATGACATCATATCCTGTTGTTTATATTATATTGTTATTGATGATGTATACCTGTTATTTTATTGTATTTTCTGTTATCACTCTGCAAGTTCCCTGTAGTTTAGAAATCACTATGGGTTGAAATGATACATACCCGAACAGACTTTAGAATAGGAGAAAATCGTTATGGGTTGAAATGATAAACCCAAGCGATTTTCATTTAATTGAATTTGGGATTATGGGTTGAAATGACATCCACCCGTATATATTTAGTATACGGATTGAAATGATAAATATCTGTAGCACTTGACTATATGATAGGAAATATATACAGACACCGTTGGTCCATATAAATATTTTGAAAATAATTTCTATAATTTTGGAAAGAAATATATGGTTTAATAAATTTGATTCTTAAGATATTATATAAATGAAAATTGTATATAAAGATTTAGTAGTAATATTTGATTTAAATTAGATTGATTTAATACATATAATATGGTTAAGTATTTATGTAAATCTATATTTCAAATAGATTCTCTTGTAATAAATTAAATAATTAAGATTGGGAGATAAATTTGGGTTTATAAAAATGGTATTTAAATAAGGATTTATTTAATTAAATCGATTTGAAATTTTGGATGGGAAATTTAAAGGGTATGAATTTATAACTGGATTTTTGATTTAAGTTATTTAATGAATATTTCACCTTAAATAAATTAAAGAAAATATTGAGTAAAATGTAATTTAAGGTAACTTAAATGATATTGAATCTAATATGGGAGTATTTCAAGACTAAATAATAATGAGGTTAAATCGAGATCTATATGAAACTGTTATATAGAACATTTAAATATTAAAGCCTTGAACTATATTGGAAATTAAATGGTTTATGTTGAGATTCGGATCTGTATTTGAAATCAACTTAGTTGAATTTTTTATTTAGCAGCTAAATTGAATTGAAATGAAAATTTAGGTTGAACTAAATTTGAATTTATTATTTAGAAAACTAAATTGAATGAAAATTTAGATGAAACGTTGAATACTTAATGTTTTGAAATATATGGAAATATAAAGGGGTATTTGTGATTATAAATCCGAATTTGAGTTCGATAAAATTTAAGTGGTTATTTTAGAAATTGAGTTGAATTTAAATTGATAAACTGAGATTGAATTTAATTTGAATGGGAAGGTCGGGCTGATGTTGGAACGTTTTGTTAAGTTGAGGAAATTGAAAATACTTTACTGTATAAATTATATATAAATTATTTAATATATATAAATACTATTTTGGGAAATATAGAGATATTTGAAGTGAAAATGACATTTGGTTTTGAAGTATAAATTAAGCTGAAATGACCACGGTGTTATAGTGTATATTTCTAGCTTGTAGAAAGTTCCATGGACCCTTAGAGGATGGTTATCCCAAACATCCTTTAAGTTATTTGTATTTCAGTTGATATTTCACTTGAGTTGGATTTATTGATATAAGAATGTTAATCCTGACTCGAGTGTTTTGTGTTTTGCTTTACGCTCGGGTCAGACTGAGTGATACAGCATTTGAGACTCACCTTTGGAGTTCGAAGCTTCGTTTGGAAATCCAACAATCGATTCAGATTCCAGCCTTTCCAGTTGATTGGTTCATAAAAGTCATCTGTTGCATTAGAGACTTCACCGCATTTGAACTATTCGGTTGTATTTTTCTAACTCTGATATATATAGTAGCTTCATAAACTACGATTCTTTATCTATTCCGCTGCACTATATTACTCTGTGATCTGTGATTGATTTATTTAATGTATATTTTAAGTTTTGCCAAATTTAAATTAACAATTCGGTATTTTGAATTATTCAAGTCGGATATGTATGGTTTATTATCGATTTGAATGGTCCAAAATAGCAGGTCGTTACAAATTGCTTGGATAAGGAGGTTGTAGGTGAGGCCGATAATGAGACCGTGGTTTTTCATGATGGCACTGTTGCTGAATTGGACTGTATCTCTATTGTGTGCACATTTCCTGATGTTTGCAGCTTCTTGAGTGTCACCTATATTCACAAAGTTATTATCCGGGCTGTTATGTTGCCGAGTTTCATAACCGAGTATGTTTTATTTGTTGCTCCTGGTTCGGAATGGTCGATGGGTAATCAACTCTTTGGCGAGGAGATGATAAATCTTGTCGGATATAGGGTTCTATAGTATGTCTATCCCAATTTTGTTTTCATTATTCAAGAAGGTAGAGAGGTCTGCTGCCTTTTGATTTTAGATTTTGTTAGGTTTGAGGGCAGTATGAATTCTAGTACGTAGGTGTAAGGGGGAATAGATTTGCATTAAAGCCGAAATCTTAACTGGGATTCTGATGTTCGGTCTTTTGATAACGTTATTGCGTGTGATTTTGTTAGTGATATTAGTCAGCAGTGGGATGGTTGAGTGGTTAATGTGCTGGATTTCGCTATTCGTATTGGAGATAAGGCAGGGTCGGCTGATGTAGTGGATAATGTGGTTTCTGTTGGGTTTATGAAGGCTGCCTGGGCGAGGTCTGGGTGGATGGAGGCGATGGCGATCGACGTAGATTTCTAGGCAGAGGTGGAGAAAACAAATGAAAAATGCTTTAGTTCATAGTGCAAAACATTGACAGGTGGAGTGTAAATGATTAGGCATATAGATTGACTAATTTAGTTCATTTTTATGTTCCATATTAGTGTATAGATTGATCGCAATAACAGGTTCATTAGGGGTTATGCTAGTTTCAGTAACTTAGTCTTTGGCGATGCATCTTTTGTACTTATACATACTTGTATATATTGACTAACATATGTATGTTTGTGTTTCTTCTTAACAGGTGTTGTATGATGCTTTTGAGGTTGATACATGATGTCGCACTCTTTCTCCTTTAAATCGGTCATGCTTATCGACGGTCATTAAAATATTTTTAGTATGTATCGTTTGGTATGCTACACTCAATTTGTGTACTTATGTTTAATTTTTATCACAAATATTTATTTTTTTCTTCATGTGTGAAATATTAAGAATATATATATATATATATATATATATATATATATATATTGTGATTTGGCTTATGACTCAATTTGTGTACTTATGTTAATGTGATGAATGTGGTTTTTTGAGTTGTAATATATAAGTAGAATTGCAAATTGTAGGCTTTGAATGTTATGGCAGCAAAAAATGTGCAATAGAATTTTTTTATAGCGTTCTAACTATGCAGTAAAAAGAAAAATTGTTCGGCTTTCTTATACTATAGCATCATGTTAGTGCTATACAAAATATTTTGCAAAGAGTAAATAGTTTTCATAGCAATAAGACGGTGCTATAAAAGATAGTAATGAATTTTCTATAGCATTTCAATGTGTTATAAAAGGTTGACATGATGATTCCATAGCGCGTTCAAATGTTATAATTATATAGCATGTCGACAAATTTATAGCAACTAAAATGCGTCATAAAAAGTTCTTTAGCACGTTTCATAATGCTATAGAAAAGCAGTTGCACCAATATGGCCTATTTTAGATGGCAAGAAAAATACGTTTTCCATTGCAAGTATGACACGCTATAGTATCTACCAGACTTTTTACAACATGTTAATCTATGGCGATTATAGAATCGCTATAGAAAGTTTTTTAGCGGTTTTTACACGCTATAAAAAGTCCTTTTTGTTGTATTGCACATGGATATGGAACTTATGTGTTTTTGCTAAAATGGGTACGAGAAAGACTAAAATCACTAGCATACCTTATTCAAATTACGGGGATGAAACTCCAATTAGGGGAAAGCCTATAACACCCCACAAATTACTAGATAATTAAATAAAGAATTAATTATGGGATTAATTATTTAAGCGAACTACTTATGAAATTTAATGAGAAAACTTATGTAGTAAATAAAGTAAATATTTGGAGGATATCAATTTATGTATTGCCATTTACATTAAAAAATGTAATGATTCATCATGATAAGTATTTGGTTGTATATTTACTTATTATGTTGCAACATTATCAAAACATAACAGAATTATTTAAATAGGAAAAAGGTTAATGGGCCAGTGATCAACCTCATTCTGGGATAATGAAAATAACATGACTCGCTTATTTCATTCGTTCACTTATAAAATAAAAATAAGAATTATAAAACTCATTAATGGTGGAGACTTAGAGAAGAAAAAGAAGAAGAAGTTTAAAGCTAAGGAAAACTCAAAGCATTTAAATATCAAGTTAATCAAAAGTTTTAGTTGAGCAATATCACTTTCATTTTATTCATTTTCATTCATATTGAACATGGCTATGATTATATGATAGAGATCATATGTGTTAAATGCTTATAAATGGTAGATAATATTTTAATGAATGTTTTGGGTTGTAATGGCTTTACTAAAGGATGTTTAGCTATGATTCCCCACCATAATGATTGTTAACAAGAAAACTTGTCAAAATCCCAATGCTTTGATAAGATAATCTTTCTTGGATGTACTATGTAGATGAGATAATTTCACTTCTGAAAGTGTATCTTTGAACAAATTGCTTTAATCAGATTAATCTGGGAGAAAGAATGATGAGATGTCATACCTTTTGACCTTGTCGAAAGGTTAATGAAGATACAATAACCCTTCGAGTAGGTTGAAAACATATTAGATTGTTGAACCTTTCGACCTTGTCAGAAGGTTATAGGCATGACCTTCCCAACCTTTCATCCAAGTTCAGGTGGAAGGGATTACTCTAATCTTTGGACCTTGTCGAAAGTTGTTAATAGGATCACCCAACCTTTCAACTTTGTCAAAAGGTTGTTAATAGGAGTACCCAACCTTTCGACTAGGTTAAAGTGACTCTTAGTCATTAGCTTTTAGAAATAAGTAATTTGATGAACTCCATCACTTCTTGGAATAGAAAATAGTTGTAGTTGATATCTACCACTTCCTTCTCAACCATATCATAAGGTAACGTATGAAACCTCTCGACATTTTTATAAGGAGAAGCATAACTACTCACCAACCTGGACTGCTTGCGATCCCATTGATGTCCATTTTGTTCCTATGGAATCAATTCAAAGGGTTTACTAACACTCAGAGAAGTAGATTACCCTTGAATTAAATCCATCGTGAGCAGTTATTAAATATATGTAACCCAGGATTTCATGAGAATGAAAACCTTTCGACTAAGCCGAAAGGTTTTCCTCCTTTAGAAGTTATCCCAGTTTATATTTTTAACCCCTTCACTTGTCCCATGAAGATCAATCTAGTTATTCGTATGATCATACACTTAATATATGTAACACATCATCATTGCTTTATATTAAATATGGGTATTAATGACGACGTGTTTCAATGGGGAAAAGTTGAACTTATGTATACATAGAGTATGGATCAAAAGAGATTATTAGAAAAAGGCTGAAATCATGTGCAGTTGATCATTAGTCTGGCTAATGATCCTATTGATTCTCCTCATTGCTAATATCCATCATGAACGAGCCATTTCCATTTATTTCATAATCAAAATGGATTATAAGAAATCGAGCTCTTTCACAAAATTGAATTTAGGGTTTTACAAGTAGAATTATCTCTGCGAAAGTAGAGAAAGGAAGATGAATTCAGTATTCAGAATTCGGTCCCCAAAACCGGACCCCTTGGGTCTTATTTATAGTTACAAGCAGCCCACCTTTCATCTTCATGCTTCCGACTGGGTCGAAAGGTCCCCCTTTTATATGTCGTCTCAAACCTTTCGACTTCACCAAAAGATTATGAACATTTCGAGTGTGTCGAAATGTTATGAATCTCTTGTGCTTCTTAGTCTATTTCTTTCGCTTCCCTGTTTTCCACCTTATCGAAGGGTCTCTTCTTTGCATACTATGTGAACCTTTTGAGCTTGTCGAAAGTTCTGCCTCTCTCGTGATTTTATGAACCCTTCGACCTCATCGAAAGGTCTGCACATTATGAGCTATACGTTTTTGTCGGAAGGTTTATTATTTATATGCCATTATGAACCTTCAACCTTTGCAACTCTTATGTTTTGATTAACCTTTTGAATTCATCAAAAGGCTTGTCCTTCACATTTTTTGTGAACCTTTCAACCTTGTCGAAAGATTTATCTTTAATTGAATGTTGTGGAGAGCTATGCTACTCTTTAATGTTGTCGAGAGGTTGCTTTCCATTCTTTGCTAACTTCTGAGTGTAGCTTTCTTCATAGCACCTTTCGATGCCGTCAAAATAGTCTGGGAAAAGCCTTAACTGTATTGAAAGGCTTATTAAGCTTTTGAAAAGGTTAATTTGGAGTGAAACCTTTGACTTCGAAAGGCTTGGCGTGTAGTTGAAAGTAGCACTATTGATAGCTTTTGGAAGGGGCTTTGAATTCATCACTACTTTCTCATCTATGTTGAAAGATTGATTGTTGTGGAAAGTTCCGTTTGTTCTCATCTGAGTCTAACGCTTTACCCTGTATGAACAATTGGACTTTTCAAACATCCATTTTTAAGTCTTCCATGATAACTTGGATCGTCTCTTCATCAAAACTCCAACTTGGTTATCCTTCTTTCATACTTCAGCCTTCGAAGAGATTTTATAGTCAACATTTTGCCCCTCCCCCTTGTATGAAAGAAGCTTTTGTTCTTTAGGACAAAGTTTTTCATAGCTTCCTTACTTTTCATAATTTCTACTTCCCTCCAAAATCCAAAGTTAAAAGTTCTATTTTACTATCATTCTTACCTATGTTTTCAATAGTTGATCCGCATATTAATGCTCTTATCCACCTGATAAGCGTTATTTAAAATTCAGAAATACCCACTTTTAATTTTTGCACTAGGAAGACTAGTTTGGAATTTTTGGTTGCTTGCAATAGACTCGATCACATCGTCCCGAACATATAACCCAGATCAAGGCATTAACTTGTGAAGTTTGTAGATTGATGATGTGATATTCAAGATCCAATGGCAATATCCCCAGAATAATTTTACACATGAAATTTCTTAAGTCTGTTTTCAGGTTTTTATGGTCGATTAAAAAAGAGTTAGTAGTATGATTCCTATATTGAACTTTGAGTCCAGATCAGGACATATTCGAGTAAACTCTTTTCGCAGAAAGAATCCTTGGCTTAGATTAGGGAACATGTTTGTGTAAGCAGATAGTTGTTAGCATATAAAACTCTTGCACGTATTAGGGCATATTTTGAATAATAAGAAACCCATGGAGCTTGTCTTCATAATGGATGTTTCATACCCAGATTTCGGTATTTAGGCAAAATTTGATAATAATAATTCCAAAACTTGAGTTTGAGTACTAAGAATTATAGTAAGCAGTAATATACCCTAATTGGGGTTTAGTAAAGATGGCGATCGATTAATGTTTCGAAATCCATATTAGGGTATTTAGACGTTGAAATTCGTCTATAAGAATTCCAAAACTCGGATTCGAGCATTTGAAATGGATAGTAATCCAAAGATCTTATACCTTGATTAGAGTTTAAATAAACAGCAGCCTGGATACCCAGATTCATGTATAATAAATTAGTAATTGATAATGATCCAAAACCTAGATTTGGGTTTTAATAATGAAGTTAAGAAAGTCCAGAAACCGATATTCGGGTAATAGAAAGTGGAGTTCCATTCTTCTCCTTTGCTTCCATCTTCTTTGACGTACATGAACCCTCCAGGTAAAGAATGTGTATAGAAATAATTTGATTAGCTGCCTTTGAGCTAGGACGTCTCAGTCCATTATTGAATATGCTTCTTCACAAGCGTGAATATCGTATTTCAGAATGGATTGAGCCTCATTTGGGCCAGGAAATTTTAGTCCTTTTTATTGGGATTCTTTTTGGGCCTGGACGTCTTAGTCAATTATGGAATGAGCCTCACTTGGGCTTGGACATCTTAGTCCAATTTTTGATTGGGCCTCTTCTTCGGCCTGGACATCTTAGTCAATTATGGAATGAGCCTCACTTAGGCTTGGACATCTTAGTCCATTTTTTGATTGGGCCTCTTCTTAGGCCCGGACATCTTAGTCCATTATGGAATGAGCATCACTTGGGCTTGGACATCTTAGTCCATTTTTTGATCGGGCCTCTTTTGTGCTTGGACATCTTATTCCATTGTCTGGTGCTCTTAGTTAGCTCATCTTAGAGGCTGGAACGATAGACTTAACCGACCTCCCTCTAGGAGGAACCCTAACCAGGCCCTTTTGCGGCGTGGATAAGGGCTTATTTGATGCTTTACCCTGGCCATTTTAGGCACGATAGAGGCTTACTCCATCCTCCCTCCAGGAAGTTCCATAACCTAGTCATAGCATGGCATGGATAAGGGCTTGTTCGGTGCTCCACCCTAGCCATCGTAGGCGTGGATAGAGGCTTACTCCGTCCTTCCTCTAGGAGGCGCTCTGCCTGGCCATCTCGGCGTGGACAGAGGCTTTTCTACCATCTTAGGTAGACTACCATTTTATGTAGTATCCAAATTTAAGGGGCATTTCACTCCCAACCATGTAGAGACTCTTTTTTAAAATAAGCTCTTTACTAATCCAACTTTGGAAAATATGGCCCTAAATTTTCGGCATTCCATGCACCATATTGCCATCTGGGCGACATAGTTGGTAAGCTCCTGGTGGGATTACTTTACATATGATTAATGGCCCCTCGCAGTTTGGTCCCAGAGGTCCATCTGCAGGATTCTTAGCGTTAGCCATTACTCCGCCAAATCTCCCTCTTGAAATGGTCGAGCTTTTACTATTAAGTTGTAATATTTAGAGATTCTCCAATGATATTCAACGATTCTTACCACTACTTCATCTCTTAGCTCATGTGTCAAATCTAGCGATTCTTTCTTTAATTTTTTATTCTTGTCAAATGCATAGGCAATCCTTCAATGTGAAGGTACTTCAATCTCAATTGGTAACATTGCCTCAGTCCCATATGTCAAAGAATACGGGGTATATCCCGTTGTTATCTTAGTAGATGTTCGGTAGGCCCATAACACTAACGGTAGTTCTTCTACCCAATTTCCGTTTGCTTTATTTAGTCGCTTCTATAGAATGGTTTTTATAGTCTTATTTGCAGCTTAACTGCTCCATTAGCTTTTGGAAGTGCGATAGATGAATTTTTTTGATAATCCCATTTTTGTAGCAGAGTCGAGAGAATTCTTCCCTTTCAAATTGTGTCCCAATGTCAGAGATTATCTTTTGGGGAATTCCAAATCTGGTTATGATATACTTAATGACAAATTCAATACTTTTCCCGAAGTGATTTTTGGAACTAGTTCAACTTAAACCCATTTGGTAAAATATTCAATTGCCACTATGTCATATTTAGCTCCTCCTTTTGAAATTGGCAATGGGTCGATCAAATCTATTCCCCAAACATCAAAGGTCCAGGGGCTTGTGATTGGAATTAATTGACTTGGAGGTAACCTGGGTATTTTGGAAAACTTTTGGCATTTCACACACCTTTTCACATAATATATAGCTTGGCTTACCATGCATGGCCAATAAAATGCCTACCTCATTACTTTCTTTGCAAGCTTTGTTCCATTCGAACAATCACTACACAACCCCTCGTGTGCTTCAGCCATTAATCTTATCCCAGCATTTACGCTCACACACCAAAGATAAGGTAGAGCATATCCATACTTATAAAAAAAATTCTTCTATCATAACAAAGGTTTGAGCTCGTTTCCTTATTTTTCTTGCCTCTCCTTCATTGGATAGTAATGTTCACTTAATTAAATACTCAACAGTGGGGGCCATCCATGTTCCATCATATGCACTTTTTGGACCTGGTTGATCCATTCTTTCTTCGGTTAATTCTTGACCCTTTCTACTTCATCTCGCCTCTGAGATTTGGCCTAAGCTCTAGTCATCACAACCAATTATTTTTCTTGTTTGGATGTTTCTTTTTCAATACTAGTTTTTTATATCCAATAGGAACAATTCATATTTTTAGGGCACCCATTGAGCTTGCCAATTTTACTAAAGAGTCCGCCTGTGCATTCTCTACCCTTGGAACATGATTTACTGAAAAATCCTCAAACAAGGCAAGCATTTGCAATATTATCTTCACATATAAAGATAGCTTAGAGTCATTTGTTTGGTATATCTGTTTCACTTAATTGACCATCAACTACGAGTCACTGAAAATCTGTATTCAGAGGAATTTCAATTCTAATGCCAAAGTTAGTCCAACTACCATTGACTCATATTCAGCCGTATTGTTAGTTGCAGGGAATCCCAATTTCATGGCATTGTGCAATCGATGTCCGTTTGGGTTATAATTACATATCCTACTCCAGTACCCTTCTCATTTGACATCCCATCCACAAATAGTTGCCACATGGGCTTCTGGTCTTTCTCTTTTTTCGATTTCTCCTTTATAAAGTTAGTGCATTCATTTACAAAATCTGCTAGTGCTCGGCCCTTGCAGTCATTGGTTGATACTCTATTTCATATTGGTTGAGTTCAATCCCCATTTTTCCAATCTTCCTGAAGTTTTAGGCTTACTGAAAAATTGCTTAAGAGGAAAATTTGTCAATACTCTAATCGAATGTGCTTGAGAATATGCTCTGAACTTTTGATCGGTAAGAATCAAAAATATGCCATCTTCTTAATAATTGGGTATCGGATTTCTGCATCTTTTATCCGCCTGCTTACATAATTTGTCAGGAGCTGTGCTCTTTTATCTTCCCAAATAAGCACTGAACTCAACACATGTTCCAATACTGCCATATATAGATATAAGTTTCTCCACTCTCGGGTCTTGAGAGTATCGGCGATTTCTCCAAATGGCTTTTCAGTTCTAAGAAAGCTTTTTTGCAATCTTTCCCCATTCAAATTTCTTCCTTTTCATGACTAAATCGAAGAAATGTATGCATTTATCAGTAGCTTTGGAGATAAACCTGCTTAGGGAGGTTACTTTGTTGTTAAGCTCGTCACTTCCTTTACTAGTTCTATGGGTCTGCCATGTCCTATGGCTTGAATCTGATCGAGACTTTCCTCTATTCCTTGTGCAATTACCAGTAGCCTAAGAATTTTCCAAATGGACTCCAAAAGAGCACTTTTGTGGATTTAACTTCATTTGATACCTTCACAATGTCTTAAACATTTCCTCCAGATCTTTGAGATGGTTTAAAGGATCACTTGATTACCCGCATGTCATCAACATAAACCTCCATATTATTGTCGATCTATTCCTTGAACATTAGATTAACCAATCTCTGATAAGAGGCCGCTGCGTTCTTCAGACCAAATGGCATAGCTTTGCAACAATAAATTCCCCATGAAACTTGTATGGTCTTCATCTGGCTTGAGCATCAGTATTTGATTGTACTCTGAATAAGCATCCACACAAGATAATAACTTATATCCTGCATCTACCAACTGATCTATTAGTGGGAATGAAAAACAGTCTATCGAACATGCTTTGTTCAAATCTGTGTAATCGACACATGTTCTCCACTTTCCATTTGACTTTTTCCCCAGAACTGGGTTGGCTAGCCATTTGGGCTAATACACCTTCCGGATTAATCCATTTTCGAGGAGTCTATCAACTTCCTCTTTCACAGCATCCGCTCGAAATTTATCCAATTGCCACTTTCTTTATTTTACAGGGTTTTCTCCTTGTTTGATGTTAAGGGCATGACACATAACGGTCGGGTCAATTTCCACTATATCGGAATGCGACCAATCAAACACATCCTTGTTGCAGTTGAGGAACTGAATCAGATCTTTCTTTAACTTGACATCAAGATCTTTTCCCACTTAGACCACTTTAGCAACATTCTTGGCATCTAAATGGGTTTCCTCAAGGTCCTCTATGGGCCTTATTCTTTCCGTCTTTCCCTGACATTAAAGCTCTTTTACTATTGGTCCGTCTTCAACCGAATTAGTATCAACCCTCTTTCTCTTATTTCGTGTAGAAATAACCCTTGATACATATGCTTAATAGATTTCTTATTATAAATCCTTGCTTCGAATGTTAGATGCAAAGATCCATCATCCGAAGGCTGTAAAGTAATATAAGAATCAAAACAAGTAGAATACTCAATTTTATACCCATCGAGGGTGGCAAAGTACTTTTCACGGGAACTGAATTTTTCTCCCCACACAGTCCCCCAACCTCGCCTTGTTAAGAACTTCACCATGAGGTATTTTGACGAGACGAAAGCATCAATTTCATCCAGGGCTCCCTTGCTAAAGAAAGAATTGTAGTAGGAAGGTTGATCAATTATCACAAAGATGGTTTCAAATGTTCGGCATATAGAAGGCATTACCATTTATACTAGAAGCTTTATTTGCCCCACTGGAGTTGATCCCTTATTATCGAACCCAAATATTGGTTTGGAGCTTGGTTCTAGCTTGTGCTCTAGGATATTCATTTCATCAAAAGCATGCTTGAAAATAACATTTATTGCACTCCCTGTATCGACCAGAATTTTGGAGACAATTGATAGTCCAATTTGTGCAGTGATCATAAGGGGGTCATTATGTAGGTGATGGACTCCCTTGCGCATCTCTTGTGGAGTGACCACCAAAATTGGCATCTGAGTATTGATTCGAGGGCTCTTTATTGGAGGCTCTTCTCGAATAGAATAAATTCCATCCTTAGCTTACTTGGTATATCTATTTCGAGCCCCTTTAGTATTTCCTATCGGATGTGGCCCGCCATGGATCACATCTATTATATTAACCGGTGGGCATAAGCTAAGGGGATATTCTTCTTATATAACATTTACATTGTTGCGTGGATGCTTCTGGGAAGCACTTTCGACGCTATGGGCTTTGTGCTGATCTTGGATAAATTCTTTGAGATAGCCTTCTCAGATCAGCTTCTGAATTATGCCGTAAAACACTCAGCACTCATCTACTTTATGGCCACTTGTTTTATGATAAGTGCAATAATCTCCTTCTTCTGCTTCGGATTATTCTTAGCCTTTTAGGAGGTCGGAAAGTTGACTTTTTCCTTTGCTGTGGCGTATGTGTAAGACAATGGTCTATTTAAAGCGACTGTAATAGCGATTGGTTCCTCCCACCCGTCTCTTTTGTGGGTGCGATTAAAGCAAAAGTTTCCTCCTTCTTTTCTGGGAAGAGTCTTTCTCTTTGAATAATAAAGCTCATCCATATGGATGAATTTTATTTGCTTAAAAGTGGAAGTCCTGGAGATCCTTGCAGCCATTGAAGAATAGCTACTTCCAAAAGGGAGTGTTCTCAATCAAACCAGAATGGACAACTATGAGTTTGTCTTGGTCATTCATGTCCTTAGCCTTCAGAGCCTCATCATTGAATCTCCTCAAATAATCTCCCAAAGATTCACCCTGCCTTGGTTTTATGTTGGCCAAGACTGTATAATCAATGGTTGGATCTTTGCAGATACATAAACGTGCTAAAAATTCATAAGAAAACTCTTTCCAAGAGTAGATAGTTTTCTATCCATACTGTCTGTACCATTTGGCTTCTACTCCTTGGAGAGTATCGGGGAATAGTCGACACTTGACTGCCCTAAAAGAATTGTATAGATTCATATTGCATCAAAATCTAAAAGGTGGTCATCAGGATCCGTATCCCTATGATATTTCATTGGCAGGACCTTGACATAAGAAGGAATTACTATTTCCATGATCTCATCAGTAAATGGCGGCACCCTTTCATTGTCATTTACATTTGCATCCATAGTTCTTTTTCCTTTTGAATTCGTGGCGTCTTTGACTGCTTTCTAAACAACATCTTTAAGGAAAGCTTCGACCTTACCATAATTTATCTGATTCAGTTGATATTCATTAGAAGTTGAGCTGCCTGATTGCTCTAACGACTTGTCAAAATTCTTCCTTGATGGTTAGCTTTTGTTGGTGGAAGCACCTTTTTCTTTAAAGAAGTCAAATCTCTCTTATCCTTGCAATCCTTGGAACTGGTTTTCAAATTTCTTCTAAGAGAAACTATTTCCTCTCATTGAGTTTGCCTTGGAGTTTTTGATGATCTTTGAGATAAATCCATCTTTATCAGATCATGCATTTTTTGAAATTGCTGTTCTAAGAACTTGATTTTCTCTATATTCTTATCAAGCTATATAGGTGATGAAGTTTGCCCTGGAAGGACCCCATCCAGGTTGAAGGTGGGAGCTATATTTTCCTCCAAGTTGGAAGAGTGCACCACTCCCTCTTTGAGTCCACTCAAGCATTTTGATCTCATTTTACTCGGTAAGAGAAACAAACCATAGTTAGTCTATATACAGTAATAGGGTCGGAGGTTCAAGCCCTCCTACTAACGCCAACAATATTAACAATAAAACTTGTCAACATCCCCAATTCTTTCATAAGATAATCTTTCCTGGACATAACTATGTAGATTGGATAATTTCACTTCTAAAAGTGTATCATTGAACAATTTTCTTTAATCGGATTAATCTGGAAGAAAATAATGATGAGATGCCGTACCTTTTGACCTTGTCGAAAGGTTAATGAAGCTACAATAACCCTTCGACTAGGTTGAAAATATATCAGATTGTTGAACCTTTTGACCTTGTTGAAAGGTAATAGGCATGACCTACCTAACCTTTCGTCTAAGTTGAGGTGGAAGGGATTATTAAAATCTTTCGACCATGTCGAAAGGTTGTTAATATGATCACCCAACCTTTCGACTTTGTTTGAAGGTTGTTAAAAGGATTACCCAACCTTTCGACTAGGTTGAAGTGACTGTTAGTCGTTTATTGTTAACGCTAAAATGTGAACGCTAACACCCCGGTGTGTAAAGTGTAGTTGTGAAAGCACCACCCGATAGACCGGGAAAGAGTTACAAGCAAGTAATAGCAGAAAAGCAGTAAACAACAACGATTTTATAGTGGTTCGGCTTAAGGGTATAGCCTACGTCCACTCTAAGTACTTTTATTAATAATCCCGTTACAAACTGATACAATTCTTCTCAAGTACAATACACTTCTAGTTACAAGTGATTTGGAACAAGTCTTAAGCTTCAATGTCGATTAAAGTTCTTAGATTCATGTTGAAGATGTGTGGTTTCTTCGTGAATTTCTTTGAGGTATTCCTCTAATCTTGGAAGCTCTAAGTGTTGATGAAGTTCTCAATGCAGCAAGGTAACGATGTGTGAAGATAATGTGCCCAAAAGTCCCTTGAATGTTGGAGGTGGGTTCCTATTTATAGAGAGTTCTGATTCTGAAATTTGCCAAGTCCTAAACCGCGGCCGACTCAAGTTAAGACGCAGCCGACTTAAGGTGAGTCGTGACCGGTCTAAGGTCGCCTCCGAGTCAACACCACCTCTTCTCAGTAACATGGCATCGGGCTTATATTAGGTCGTGGACGAGTTAACTTGGTAAGTCGCAAGTCACGGTCTGAACGCGATAACTGGGGGGCTGGATCGGTTGTGACTTGGGTCGTTGCTGAGTTAACATGCGCGTGTCAAGTAGCTGTATAGGATTTGCCTTCATTTGCCTGGGTCGTGAACGGCTTGGCATAAGTCTTAAGTCGGTTGCGACTTAAGTATAGGTCGTGCACCTTTCCATGTCCTGATCAGTTAGGTCGGCAACTCCTTTAGGTAATTAGATCGGTACTTAAGTTAGGTCAGTAGACTTCCTAAGTCGGCATCCTTCAAAGCGTTAGGTCGGCACACTCTTAGCAGTTGGGTCGGCAGACGATGTGAATGGCTAGGTCGGCAACAAGCTAAGGCTATTGAGTCGGAACTTCCTTTGAGCCTTAAGTCGGTCTCCTTCTCAAGCCTTTTAGGTCGGTATCTATCTTAAACCTTATGCAATTAGGTCGGTCTTCTGTGCTAAGATATTAGGTCGGCACCTCCTCGCTAAGTCGGCAGAATGTTAGGTCGTCTATCATTTTGGATCGGTGACCCACGGCCGAGGCGGGGTTAACATTTGCCCCTCGAAACATACGCCTAATAGTTAGGTCGTATGCTTCGATATCCTTTAACCCGTTCCTTTTTAGATCGGTAGGTCGTACGCGACCTAACAGTTGGTCGGCCTATGTCCCTTCAGTCCCTACCATAGTGAGATATAAATCGTCCATTTTCTTCATCCTTCTCATTACCTATTTCTTCGATTCCGCCATTAAAAATCTTCCGGGCTCAAAAAAGACGATTTAATTCCAATCAACTACTGAAAACATCTGCTATTCATTGCGTAAGCGATTTCATTCTTTTTTCGACCATAGATTACCATTGATTCGTGAATTCTGTTGCCTAAACTCGAATCGCCTCCCTATATGACGCTCCATCACGAATCTCATCACGTTTATAGCTGATGGAGCCTAGGTTACTCAATCCGGCTTCAGATGATCGCTGATGGCAGGGTATTGGATTTGTGACAACTTCGAACTGTTGTATTGGGTGATTCGATAGCATGAATGAAGGCTGTTGTTGATGGAATGGTTATCGGGTTAATGGGTAGATGGAGTGTGATGTTGGTTCGGGAGTGAGTCAGTGATTTTGGGTGGCTTATCCTTTAGCCGACCTGGCTCTTAGCAACCTTAAGTCGTGGCTGAGATAGTGCTTGAAGAACACTTGCCGATTTAAACTTTAAGGCCTGAATCGTGACCGAGTTAATACTTGGAAAAGTTCCTGTCTTTCGGACCGGAGCTTACATTCTTATCTCTCCCTTGCGACCTAGAGGACTGAGTTGCCAAATTAAAATGCTTAGACTCTGACCCGCTACCGACCTAGCCTTATCTCGCGAAAAACTTTTGAACCGTAGCCGACTTAATACTTGAGCTTTAGACGTGTTATCATTTAGGAGCATAGACCCACTTTGAGCATTTGTCTTGAGCTACCGAACTATATTGTTTGAATTTTGAACTGCCCCAACTTTAAACTTGCTTGAATCTCATTGTATTATTTCACAGGCCGCATTAACTTATAAGCTGCTAACCTGCTGAAAATAAAAAACAAAGAAAACCAAGGCGAAAATACTGCCATTGATTGCCCACGTCAGATGACAGATTAGTCGAAACAAGACAAGCAACTTAAATATATTGCATGAAATGTTTGTGAATCAATCAATTAAAGTTAAACATTAATGCAAAGTATCAACAATCTGGACTGATTTGTCTGCATCAACATCATACTTGTATATTTAGGCTTAAAACAATAGTCCCTGGATTTCATAACTAACAAATGCTTGCTAGTTTTTATTCCAGTTATATTTGTTCACTGCTTGATTGATTTTACACAACACTTCACACACTTTAGGAAACGTGCACCTTCATGTTTGAATACCCAGTTGTTTATGTAGAATGACTTCCCACCGAGAAGAAGAAGTGGTAACTCAAGAGGAAGAAACTTTTCCGATAGCTGTTCCCATAGAGAATCCTCCGGAGAGAACCCCGTCTATTCTAACTTCGAGAGCGTTTGTCCAGCTGTGCACTCAATTTGGCTTTGCTGAAAGTGATGTTCTTCTCCCTGGGCCAAGTGATACTGCTGACAATCCTCCCTATGGCTTTGTTGCAGTCAATCGCCAAATGTGCTTAAGTGGGGCGATTCCTCCTTTTAACGACTTCCTTCGAACTCTTCTCCTTCGGTTGACAATCTCTCCGTTTCAACTTCATCCCAATGGCTATGCCATCTTGACGGGGTTATGTGTTTTGTTTAGAAGAACCCTTGATCGCCTACCGAGCTTTGAAGAAATTCGTTATCTGTGCTCGTTTGCAAAGAGTAAAGATCATCCTTCCCTCATTATTGTGAGAAGTGCCAGAAACCGCAAGCTCATTTCCGATCTTACTGAAAGCGTTCATGGATTTTTGAACCAGTTTTTCTTTGCCCGCTGTCCCTCAGGCTTTTATGCCATCTGGAGAGTAGGATGTAAGATTAGTGTTTCTATTTTCTCCGTTTTGAAACTTTTTCGAGATCCGAACTTTCAGTTTCTAATTTCATTCTTTGTTCCTTTCAGCACTCCCTCTCCCCTCTAGAGACCCAATTCACAAGCAAGTTTTTGAGAGGTTGAGTGTCGTGGCCACAGAAGAGAGGAGCATAAAATTTCTGTTGAGGGATGAATTTTTACATCAACATGGGCTTCTACACACTTCTCGCTCTATGCATGCTCATGAAGTTCCAACGGAAGTCCCCGATTCTCCGATAAAAACTCCTGAATCTTCGCTGGTGATGTGCTCCACTTCTGTCGATGTCGATGTTGCGGGGCCATCTGGTAAACTTGCCCCGGTTATCGAGGAAGAAGAGCCTCAGGGATCCTCTCACCATTCACAAGAATCTGGTGAAAAGGCTAAGAAATCCAGTCCTGTCAAGCAAAGCAGGGACGATACCTTCGAAGGATTGAGCGACCTCTTCGCTACTTCACAAGAGATCTTCAAAGATGACCCTACTACTGCCGGGATTTCTTCTTCAGTAGTTGAAGCTACTTCTATTTTGCAACAGCCGTCGTCGACTCAAGAGTTGACGTTAACTATTACACCCACAACCACTCCCCAAATAAAGAGTGGTTCGTAGATTAATGCGCGTAGTTTGCACAACACACACACTTAGAATTTCTCATCACTTCTATGCACTTATCTTCTTGCACTTTAAAGATTTCTAAAGCTTATTATTTTAATTCCAGATTCTCCTATGGGGCGCAGCGGCTCGTACTATGACGATTTCCAGCGCTGCGGGAGGCGTAGCCAGTATGATTATAGGCGTTACCTTCCTTCCTACAGAGAGTCGGATGAAGAGAGGGCTGCCCGAAAGGCTCATGAAAGGAGGACTGAAGAAGAACATCGTGAAAGAAGGGAGAGAGAAGAGCGCCATGATTCTTGGCAAAAAGGCGATGACTCTCACAAGAGAAAATCTCATGACGATCGAGGAAAAGGTCACATGAGTGAAGACTTAAGCAAACGAGCCCGTCACAGTGAAAAGCAGGCCTCTACTACTCCTGAGAAAGTTACTATTCCTGCCTCACTCGACATTCCTTCTGACTCTCCCGCTCTTAGGAAATCAGATATTCAAACGATAATTAGCAGGCCCAAATTTCAAGTTGGACCGGGTCCTGCCACTCTGCAGAGCCGATTTCCTCAATGGTGCCTTAAGGGGGTGAGGTTCGACCTAGACTTGGTCCCCATCGACAAGTCTGCTATGTTGCGCAATCTTGATGCAGTCAAGCTCGATATCGAGAGGATGTCAAACTGGCAGAAGCTTGTCGATGAGCTTCAAAGAGTTAACCGTGCCAACATAGAGGCCATGCTTACTATGGAAAACGATAAGGCCGAATGGCAAAAGGTCGCTGAGCAACACGACACCGAGATGAGGAACATTGCTTCTTACAATGAGGAGCTTGAAGCAAAAGTCGAGGAATTGAAACATGAGCTTGCTGCTTCCTCTACTTCCTATTCTCAAAAAGAAGAAGTGCTCCTGAAACAAGTGAGAGACGCTCACGCTAGCCAAAGGGATGTCGAAGACAGGCTAGAAGTACAAAAAAGAATCAGTGAAGGCTATGCTACTGATATTGCTGAGCTCCGAAAGAAAAACAACTCCCAGGAGGCGGAGATACAAATGCTTAAGCTTCAGCTTGCCAAAACTAAAAGGGAGCGTGATGAGGCTGTCGCCGGCAGAATCGCAGCTGAAGAATCTCATGAGGCGACTAAAAACAGCATCAGCTCAACATTATTCGACTTCTACTTGCACAGCGTCTTGGGGCGTGGAAGCCTTGCCTTTCTAGGCCCCAAGTATGAAATCACACTGGCTGAAGTTTGGGAGACAGCACATGATATGCTCGGTGGTAAAGGTGCTGGATATGCTGAGTCAGCCCTTGAAGAGCATTATCTTGATGACGAAGCCCGTGCCGCTCTTGCCAAGGGTAAGGAGCAGCTTGCCAGAGCGCGGGCCGGGATGGCGGAAGAAGAGCGTTCTGAAAAAGAAGTACCGCCTGCCATCTCCGAACGTCCTCTAGTTTCTCCCGAGGTGGACATTACAGGCCCTAGTGCTCATTTGCCGCCTCCTACAAGAACCGGGGTAATCACCCCCACTGATGAAGAGGCTTTGGAGGACATTGGGGCTCAGAATTATGAGATTGAACTGACAAAGCCAATATCTTCAGGTAATTTCGACATTGGTCCGATTCAGGTGGATTGCCTGCTTATTCCTCAAAAATTTGATGAGCTTCTCGATTACCTCCTGAATCTCGATGAACCCATATCTCCCTTCTTTCGGGAAGATACTAACATTTTCAATTTTTCTTCTTCTGCAGTTGAAACAACAAGTGCCGTGCAGACTTCGCCTTCTCTGGTTATTCCTCCTCCATCTCTTCAGGTGACTCCTCCTTCTGCTTCACAACCTGGGTCACAAGAGGAGAAAATTGAGGCTCTTCATGGTTTGGATGACCCTGTTGCCTCGCAGGAGCAAAAAGATGAGGGACTCGAAGGAGGCGAGATCTCTCCGGAGCGGACTCCTTCTGACGACGTAGTTTTGTCCGCTCTCGTTACTCCGGGGAGTGAGTCTTCTTCGCAGAGAAGAAAGAAGCTTGGGACATCGAAGAGGAAGGGGAAGAAAATTATCACCACTGAAGAGGAACCGGAAATTGCGCCAGTTGTACCTCCCTCCCCTTCTTCCCTCATGCCTTCAGACCAACCTGGAAGACCCGAAAAGCTAACCACTCGGCCGGGTAAAGGGTCTAAAGGCGGCAAGAAGAAATGAAGAGTTGAGCTTTTTGATTCCTTTTTTGTGTAATGGTCGGATGTTGTGCAGGCACCGGCCCCTGCTTCTTATTTTGAAACCTGTATCTGCAATATCTGCAATTGAATAAAATGATTCTTTATTTGTACATACTTCTGTTTGAATTTGAGTATGCATTTATTATTCATTTTTGCACAAGTTTATTTATATGATATTGCAGCGGGCTTATGGTATGTTGTTTGAGTATTACTTTACTGATGCAGCTACACTATTATACCATGTTGCCCCCATACCTTAAGCTTGCTGCAATATTTTATACTTTGAGGGGACTTGCACTCTTATTTGCTAAAGAATAATTATTTTATTCTTTAAAGAAAATTTTTGTAGAGTACAACTCCCTTCGTATAAGTTTCTACGCTTTGTCGTTCGAAGAAATCACTTTTTTCTTTTGCTTATGTGCATATTTTACCAAGTGAATTCCTCTATGTGGTAAAGCGGACCTCTGAAGGGTACTTTAACTTCTTTTCTTTTTCTTTTTCTTTTTTTCTTTTGTTTTTTTTTTAACGATCATTTTCCATAGTAGGTAAATTACTCTTCCTTTGAAAGTTAAAGTACGCTTTTGATGAGGATTTTTTTTATACAAAGTTGTACCTCTGAGGAGGGATTTTTCACATTTCAACACTTGGGAGTTTTATTTCAATCTCGGTGAAACGTGTACCTCCAAAGAGTTGTGCCTTTGAAGAAAGCCTTTTCACGTTTCAACACTTGGAAGTTTTATTTCAATCTTGGTGAAACGTGGGCTTCCGAAGAGGTCTTTCTTCTTGATTATGTCTTCGAAGAGGTCTTTCCTTTGAATTGTGTCCCCGGGAGGGGGTTGTACATCTAAGGAGGGATTTTTCACGTTTCAACACTTGGAAGTTTTATTTCAATCTTGGTGAAACGTGTACCTCCAAAGAGTTGTGCCTTCGAAGAAAGCCTTTTCGCGTTTCAACACTTGGAAGTTTTATTTCAATCTCGGTGAAACGTGGGCTTTCAGGAAGGTCTTTATTTTGTTTTTGCATTTCAACTTTGGTGAAGTGAAATTCCGAAGAGCGGTTGTTACACTTCAACTCCTGGCGAAATGTGCCTCCGAAGAGGGCTTTTATTTTGTTTACATTTCAACTCTGGTGAAGTGATATCCCGAAGAGCGGTCATAACACTTCAACTCCTGGTGAAATGGGCCTCCGAAGAGGGCTTTTATTATTATTTTTTTTTTTTTGCATTTCAACTCTGGTGAAGTGAAATCCCGAAGAGCGGTCATAACACTTCAACTCCTGGTGAAATGTGCCTCAGAGAGGGTTTTCATCGCCTGGAAGTTACTCTCTCATGGTTGGAGGGTCATGACTCCTCCAATCTTTTTTGTTGAGTAGAGAACTTTCTTTTTTGTGGCGTATGACCCATTAGAGGTCTTTTATCCTCCGAAGAGTTGCGCCTCCGAAGGGGACTTGTGCTGCTGATGGTAGCTTTGGTTGTTCCTCTGTTCACTTGCTTATGCCTTTTCAGCGATCCTCTTTTTTTTTTTTCTTTTCAAGTTTTCATTCCCCTTTTCTCACAAGTGGCTTGTTTAATCCAAGGAAGCGTACTTCATTGTCAGGCAAGTTCGTGAGAACGGGCACTAGCTTCCTAATTGGATATTTGTTCGTTCAAACAATCTCAATTTATTAGCAAGGGCTCGTTTCTATCGAAATCATAAGCCGTTCAATTGAAGTATTTCCTATCTAGGATTTGAATTCGGGGCCTTTATGACTTGAAATTTGTTTGTTGAATGATGGTGAGAATCACTCGGTCTTATTATGCGCAAGTTTTATTTCCATTGTCTGCAAAAATTTAAATCGACATTTCAGCAATACATTTTATGTATTTTTATATCGAAAACAAAGCAAACATATAATAATAATAAGGAACACAAGATTTATAGTGGTTCGGCCATGAAATTGGGCCTACATCCACTTTATATTCTTTCATTATTTACTTGCATCAGTTTCACAATTGCTTTCAATTACAAGAATCATACATTCATAATTCTTTTTACAATGTTTCAACAAAATTTTCAAGTAAAGTATGGACGCAAATGGTTGCTATTCCATGCCCTTGGAATTTGATCTCCATCAACAGTGGTGAGCTTGAATGTGCCGTCAAGAAGCTTCTGACCTATTACATACGGTCCTTCCCAATTTGGACCAAACACACCTGTCGCGGTCATAATTCTTTTCAGGACTAGATCTCCAATTTCAAAGCTGCGTTGACGAACTTTGGAATTGAAATGTCTGGCTATCCTTTGCTGATGAGCTGCAACTCTGAGGTTAGCTTCATCTCTTTTTTCATCAAGGAGATCCAGCGCTTCAAGTTGTAGCTTCTCATTTTCTGCTTGATTGAAATGGATTCTTCTGTGTGAAGGGACCTCTGTTTCAACCGGGATCATTGCTTCCGATCCGTATGCTAACGAAAAAGGAGTATGCCCAGTTGCAGTTTTGTGAGTAGTTCTGTATGCCCATAGTGCAAGTGGTAGTTTATCGACCCAACCACCTTTTGCTCTTTCGAGTTGCTTTTTGATGGTTGATTTGATGATCTTGTTCACTGCTTCCACTTGCCCGTTTGCCTGCGGATGAGCTACTGCCGAAAAGCTTTTCTGGATTTTGAATCGTTTGCAAAAATCCTGGAATTCCTCGCTTTCAAACTGAGTACCATTGTCTGTGATTATTTTCTGAGGCACACCGTGTCTGCAAATGATATTCTTGGTCACAAAGCTTATCATTTTCTTAGAAGTGATAGTAGCCAATGGTTCAGCTTCCGCCCATTTAGTAAAGTAATCAACTGCAACAATAGCATATTTAATTCCTGATTTAGCAGTTGGTAGCGGCCCAATGAGATCCATTCCCCAAATTGCAAATGGCCATGGACTGACCATCTGTGTGAGTTCGGTAGAAGGTGCTCTAGGAATTTTGGCAAATCTTTGGCATTTGTCACATTTTCGGGAGTAATCTGCAGCATCTCGATTAATTTCTGGCCAAAAATATCCGTATCGGAGAATTTTCTTTGCTAATGTTTGACCACCTGAATGATCACCACATTCTCCTCCATGCACCTCAGCTAGGATTGTTTTGGACTCTTCCCGGGATACACATCGAAGCAATGGCATTGAGAATCCCCGTCTGTACAATCGGCCATCCTGAATTACATAGCGAGAGGCTTTCCTTAGTAGCTTTCGTCTTTCTATCGAATTTTCTGGCAGAGAACCTCTGAGTAGGTAGTCCAGTATTGGAGTCATCCATGACTCTTGTTCTTGAGATACATTCATAATCCAGTCTATATCCATCTTGTCTATACTCGGTGCTGAAAGGACTTCTACAGGGACCAATCCCAATAGTTGAGCTTCACCAGAACTTGAATACTTTGCGAGGGAATCTGCCTTCATATTCTCTTCCCGAGGAATGTGGCTTATTGAATAGTGATCAAGTTCACATAGGAGTTCCCAAGCCTTTGACAAGTAGGAAGGCAGGTTTCCACCTTTTGCTTGAAATTCCTTCTTGACTTGGCATACAATAAGCTGAGAATCACTGAAGATCTGTAATGCTCGAATGTTTAGCTCTTTAGCGATTTTCAGACCTGCAATAAGAGCTTCATATTCTGCTTCATTGTTTGTTGAAGGAAATTCCAATCTTAATGCATAACATAATGATCGACCTTCAGGAGTTTCAAGTACCACTCCGGCTCCAGAACAGTAGTCATTTCTTGCGCCATCAACATACATCTTCCACTGGATTGGGGAATCATTGATCGTTTCTTCCTCACCATTATCTTTCTCTGTGAATTCTGCAATGAAATCAGCTAAAGCTTGTCCGTTGATTGCTTTTCGGGGGTGATAGGTGATGTCATATTGACTGAGTTCAATGTTCCATTTTAGAAGGCGACCCGAAGTTTCAGGGCGAAATAGGACTTGCTTTAGAGGTTGATCAGTGAGTACTTTGATAGGATGAGCTTGGAAATATTGCCTCAGTTTCCTTGATGCAACTAGTAGGCAATAGGCGAGTTTTTCCAACTTGGAGTAATTCAGCTCTGCCCCAGTGAGTCTTTTGCTGATATAGTAAACCGGATGTTGAATCCTTTTGTCTTCCCGTATCAGCGCTGCACTTAGAGCATGAGATGATACTGCCAAGTATATAAGAAGATCCTCACCATTGCCTGGCCTAGAAAGTATTGGAGGCGTTTCCATATGACGGATCAACTCATCGAAGGCTTTTTGGCATTCGGAAGTCCATTCAAAATTCTTCTTTCCTTTCTTCACGGCGTCAAAGAATGGGATGCATTTATCAGTGGCTTTGGAAATGAACCGACTCAGGGCGGCGACCTTTCCGTTGAGACTCTGCAATTCCTTCTTCGTTCTAGGAGCTTTAACTTCTTTCAAGGCAGTAATTTGAGCTGGACTAGCCTCAATGCCCCTAGCACTGACGATGAAACCTAAGAACTTTCCGGACTCGACCCCAAATGTACATTTCAGAGGGTTAAGTTTCATTCTGTATTTCCGGAGGACTGCGAACATTTCTGCTAAGTGTTCAATGTGATCCGCTGCTTTCCTGGACTTCACTAACATGTCGTCGACGTAGACTTCCATAGTTTTGCCCAATTGCGGTTTGAACATAGCGTTAACAAGTCTTTGGTAGGTTGCCCCTGCATTTTTCAATCCGAAGGGCATAACTCTGTAGCAATAAAGTCCAACATCTGTGATAAAGCTTGTATCCTCCTGATCCGGCTCGTGCATCATGATTTGGTTATAACCGGAGTAGGCATCCATGAAAGATAACAATTCATGTCCCGCAGTTCCGTCTACCAGTTGATCGATCCTGGGTAATGGGAAGCAATCTTTGGGGCAAGCCTTGTTTAGATCAGAAAAATCAATGCACACTCTCCATTTTCCATTAGCTTTCTTGACCAACACAGGATTTGAAACCCAATTCGGATATGTAGATTCTTTGATGAAGTTATTTTCTATGAGTCGATCAACTTCTTCTTTTAATGCTGCTGACCTTTCTGGACCTTGGGTTCTTCTTTTCTGTTTAACTGGCGTAAACTTTGGGTCAATATTCAGAGCGTGTACTGCAACTTCTGGGGATATTCCACACATATCGGCATGAGTCCAAGCAAAGACATCCAGATTTGCTTTCAGGAAAGATATCAAGATATTCTGAATTGACACATTAAGCTGTGAACCCACATTTAACACCTTATTTGGGTCCTTCGGGTCAACAGGTACCGGAACTGTCGTTTCCACCGGTACCACTCTATTCTCCCCTGCACTGGCTTTTCTGGGATCCATTTCTTTCCGTGCCCCGCTGTGCTCGCCAGTGCAGGGTCCGCCCCGTAATTGCTACAAGGCTGGTTCTTTGATGCGGACTGGGGTTGCCGCATCCTTCCCCATTTCTCTTTTTCTTGACTCTCGCAGCTCTGTCAGATAGCATTCTCGCGCAGCATTTTGATCCCCTTTTATAACTCCTACTCCATTGTCAGTAGGGAATTTAATAGTGAGGCACCACGGGGCTAGGATAGCTTTGAATGCTGCGAGTGTTGGACGGCCAAGAAAAGCATTATAAGCAGAAAACTCATCGACAATCACAAATGTTTGCTTGCGGACCACTTTCCTTTCTGCTTCCCCAAGTTCTACAAGCAGATCGATGGTCCCAATTGGTTGTTTTGGCTCCCCAGTGAAGCCAGCGATCTTCTGTGATGAGGCTTGTACATCGATCATAGGGATTTTCATCTGGTCGAATGTCTTCTTGAAGAGGATATTACATGATGCTCCGCAGTCAATGAGGACTCTTCTGACAATGGCCGATCCAATACCAGCCGAGATGACCAAGGGATCCAGGGTAGGAGCTTCTATACCTGTGGAATCTCTGGCTCTGAAAACAATATCATCGCTGAAAGTTTTCGGTTGTTTCAGGGGCGTAGTGTCTTCTAAAACAAAGACGTCTTCTTCGGCTGGAGCATATTTCAAAGCCCTGGAATATCTCTCCATCTCACCCCAGCTCTTGCCAGCTGGGTGAGGCCCTCCTGTAATGACATTGATAACGGGCCTCCCAGATTCATGTCCCGTAGCTTTCTCACCTGTCCTAGGCTGATGAACAGGAACCTGTTGCCCCTGACTTGACGATGCAGGATTGTTGCTATTTTTCTTCACGAATTGCTGCAGTTTGTTTTCTCTTAGAAACTCTTCAATCAGATTTTTCAAATGGCGGCATTCATCAGTTTCATGACCGGGTTGATTGTGGAAGCGGCAGAATTTCCCACTCTGTATGGCTTTTTTCCCGGTTCTCAAAGGGATAGGTTTAGGGAAATCGACGGAATCTTTAGTGGCCAGGTAGATGTGCTCCGGTGTATGTGATAATGGAGTATATTCTGATGGCTTGAAGGATCGGGGCTTCTTCAGATTACCCTGTTTCTTCCCATTATTATTCTCCCTTTTTTGCCCCACCGATTCATTCTTGCGTGGAGCGACAGTGTTGTCTTCTGCTTTCTCCAACACTGTCTTTACTGGTAAAGGACGGCTTTCCAAGCGAATGAATTCATCTGCTTTTTTGTAGAACTTTTCGAGAGAGGTTGGCTCCTTCATATTTAACCATTTCCCAAATTCGCTTGACTTATCAATAGCCCTCATCAGATAAGTCAATATCATTCGTGGTTCAGCATTGTCCACCTCAGCCAGCGCTATATTAAAGCGGTTCAAGAAGGATCTGATAGACTCACCAGGATTCTGCTCTAAACTCGATAGTGACATAATGTCCTTGGCCTTCGAAGCATATAGTCTAAACTGCTCCTTGAATTTTCTGGTCAAGTCTGAAAACTGATCGATAGATCGGACTGGCAACTTGGTGAACCATAGTAGAGCCACACCTTCCAGGTATACGGGGAAATATCGACACTTTATTTCGTCAGAGGCCCTGGCACCTGTCATGTGCCAATCATATTTATACAAGAACTCATTCGGATCACTTGTCCCTTTGTAAGCTGGAATAGTCGGAGGGACAAACTTCCTTGGAAATTCCGCCTTCAAGATTTTTTCAGTAAACGGAGTTTTACTTGGGGCGAAACCCCATTCCTTCTCATCTTCAACCCTTTGCATACTTTCTTTCATGATCTGCCGGACCATTCCAGAAAGATATTCCTCATCATGCCGAGTTCTAGATCCACCAGCCTCAGGAACTTATTCAGAATCATTCATTACCAGCTGGTTGATTGTTTGCCCCAAGTAAATCGTTCAACTTATTCAGAATCAGAGCATTCTGGGCACTTTGAGCCTCTAATTGTGCATTTTGGGCGTTTATCTGCTGGTTTAGCCCTAGAATCACAGCATCCAACTCCGCTTTCGTAACTCCAACAGACGGAGTGGGTTGATTAGGTACAGGGGAAGCGGAGGTTCCCTCTTGAATGTTTCCAGATCTGATAGATCTACTTTTCCTTCCAGGAGCCATAATCTCAGATAGACTTCTGGTTTTTAAGGAAATTCTTTCTTCAAATCTCTGTGAAGCAATGATGACAGTTTTCCTGAGTTCAATTCTCAGTGAAAGCACCAAAAATGTTAACGCTAAAATGTGAACGCTAACACCCCGGTGTGTAAAGTGTAGTTGTGAAAGCACCACCCGATAGATCGGGTAAGAGTTACAAGCAAGTAATAGCAGAAAAGCAGTAAACAACAACGATTTTATAGTAGTTCGGCTTAAGGGTATAGCCTACGTCCACTCTAAGTACTTTTATTAATAATCCCGTTACAAACTGATACAATTCTTCTCAAGTACAATACACTTCTAGTTATAAGTGATTTGGAACAAGTCTTAAGCTTCAATGTCGATTAAAGTTCTTAGATTCATGTTGAAGATGTGTGGTTTCTTCGTGAATTTCTTTGAGGTATTCCTCTAATCTTGGAAGCTCTAAGTGTTGATGAAGTTCTCAATGCAGCAAGGTAACGGTGTGTGAAGATAATGTGCCCAAAAGTCCCTTGAATGTTGGAGATGGGTGCCTATTTATAGAGAGTTCTGATTCTGAAATTTGCCAAGTCCTAAACCGCGGCCGACTCAAGTTAAGACGCAGCCGACTTAAGGTGAGTCGTGACCGGTCTAAGGTCGCCTCCGAGTCAACATCACCTCTTCTCAGTAACATGGCATCGGGCTTATATTAGGTCGTGGACGAGTTAACTTGGTAAGTCGCAAGTCACGGTCTGAACGAGATAACTGGGGGGCTGGATCGGTTGTGACTTTGGTCGTTGCTGAGTTAACATGCGCGTGTCAAGTAGCTGTATAGGATTTGCCTTCATTTGCCTGGGTCGTGAACGGCTTGGCATAAGTCTTAAGTCGGTTGCGACTTAAGTATAGGTCGTGCACCTTTCCATGTCCTGATCAGTTAGGTCGGAAACTCCTTTAGGTAATTAGATCGGTACTTAAGTTAGGTCAGTAGACTTCCTAAGTCGGCATCCTTCAAAGCGTTAGGTCGGCACACTCTTAGCAGTTGGGTCGGCAGACGATGTGACTGGCTAGGTCGGCAACAAGCTAAGGCTATTGAGTCGGAACTTCCTTTGAGCCTTAAGTCGGTCTCCTTCTCAAGCCTTTTAGGTCGGTATCTATCTTAAACCTTATGCAATTAGGTCGGTCTTCTGTGCTAAGATATTAGGTCGGCACCCCCTCGCTAAGTCGGCAGAATGTTAGGTCGTCTATCATTTTGGATCGGTGACCCACGGCCGAGGCGGGGTTAACATTTATCTTTCAGAAATTAGTAATTTGATGAATTCCATCTCCTCTTAGAATCGAAATTAGTTGTGGTTGATATCTACCGGTTCCTTCTCAAACGTGTCGAAAGGTAATGTATGAAACCTCTCGACATTGTTATAAGGAGAAGCATAACAAATCGCCAACCTAAACTGCTTCCGATCCCGTTGATGTCCATTTTGTCCCTATGGAATCAATTCAAAGGGTTTACTAACACTCAGGGAAGCAGATTCCCTTTGAATTAAATCCATCATGAGAAGTTGTTAGATATATATATATATATATGACCCACGAATTCGATAGAAAGAAAACCTTTCGACCCAGGTTTACTAACACACCTTTTTGGTTAAACAGTAATATTTTATAGCTGATAAAAGTTATTGATTGGTTGTCTATCTTTTGATTTTTGGCTTTTATGAATGGTCGCTTTTGAATACAGTAAATATATGAAATAAATTACAGGGAAATGGGTTGGAGGGATCCAACAGGATTACTCACCACTATTGAATTTTATTTATATATGTGTATTGATATATATATATATATATATATATGAGAGGTGATGCAGGGGGCAAATTAGAGGAATCCAACGGGATTCCTCTTTAGATTCCTCGCCATGGTTGAATTGTCTTCAATAATATTCCTTTTATATGAATCTACGAATATCAAACTTGATTGTTTGACACCATTGGTTATGACATTGTTATATGCTTAAAAATTAAACCTCGTAGTGATAGAAAATTAATATCGATATTGGCTAAACGTTGGGTGGCTATTGGCCTCAAATTAATTTTCTAAAAATACTATAAGTTGTCATTTGAGTTGGAGTTGGTTTTTGAGATAGCAAATGATTTTAAATCTTAAATTGGAATTTGGAAATATTTTGTTTTAAAGGATTTAATTTCTATTTTACTCAAACCTTATTATCTGACTTTTCTAAGACATCACCTCCCATGTTTTAGCCATTCCCGGTTGATGAGGCTTGAGACTATGATTACCTTTAGTGAACACATCACATAGAATGCTCATCGTCCACCTGACGATGTTCTGAAAGCATTCAATCCATACAAGTTCGTTCCAGGTTCGAACGAAACCGAAGGCATTATCTCGTTACACTCATTTTGGAATCACCCTCAGAGTTAACGACGATAAACCTTGCACTCTGAACCACCATCTCGAACCTATAAGTACTATTTCCGTCAAACTCATCACGAAATCACCCCTAGAGTTACACTGACGAATAGTTCTTACACCTAGAGTCTTAACAAAGCTCTACTTGGATTCACGACCTAACGTTAATTTGGAATCGATGCGGTTTTGGATATCCAATTATGGAAACCCAGTCCCGTTCTCATCGGAATCCAAAGCGTGTCTTTTAGGTCCAAGTTGTTTTAAATTTTTAAAACAATTCAATACAGTATCTATATACACATAGATAGATAACTCACAAATCACAATTGATAGTCAACATTATCAAATAAAAAGGTAATCAATAGATAGTCCATATTTCACCATCACCATAGATAATCTATGTTATCACCACAATGCAACCAAGCATTCATACCACACAATATTACTTATCTCATTATTGAGATCACAAAGCATCCAAGGCAATCAATGTCATCCATTCATACATAAACAAAGATTTACTTCATCACAATAAAATTAATTTAAAATGAATTGAATTAACTATCTCCATCTCTAATTAATATAAAGTGAATTAAGTTAATTACTTCATCTTTAATCAATTTAAAATAAATTAAATTAATTACTTCACCAATATAAATCTTGCTTACTTAACCATTTAATTAATTGCAATCAATTAATCATTCATTCAAAATAAATTACCTTAATTAATCATTCTTGATTAATAAACCTTCATTACACTCATGTAATTATCCTTAATTAATTTCATAAATTAATTATTCTTAATCCAAACAGTAATTAACCTTTAATTACTTCAATTAATTAATTAATCATATTTAATTATATTAATCCTTAATTAATTACATTAATTAATTACCTTTAATCATTTATCATTGATTGATTAATCTTAATTAATCATATTTAATTACATCATTAATTATAATAATTAATGATCTTTAATTATATTTAAATAAATTATCCTCTTAAATTAATTACCTTAAGTAATTAACTCATAATTATTAATCATCCCAGATTAATTACATTCAGTAATTAACTAACTTAATTACTTTATTAAACCAAATTAATTATCCCTTAATTAATTTCTTAATTAATCCCTTGATTAATGACTAAGTAATTACATTCCAAATTACTTCATTCTTAAACATCTTCAATTAATTATAACCTATAATTATTAATCAATTACTTTCCCAAGTAATTTCCAAATCATTAATTACATACAGTAATTATCTTTAAAAACCCAAGTGTTTAAAATTAATTAAACTTAATTAATTAAAATAAACAATCACATTTAACTAATTTAATTACATTAAGTAATCAATTTCTTAATTACTTCATTAAGTAATTGTACTCATACCATTCGCAAATGATTATTATTAAATTAATTAATCTAATTAATTATTAAAAATTAACCATATTAATTAATTATTAAATAATCCTGGTTAATGACCTTCATTAGCTATCCTCTAATTATTTTCATTAAGTAATTAACTTAGATTAATTACAAATTAAATTATCTTTAATTGTCCATTAATTAAAGTCTAATTATTTATTTAATTAAGTGTTAATTGTCACTTAATAAATCTTTAATTATTTACTTAATTAACCTTGATTAAAACTTAATTACTTAATTAATAATTCTTTAATCATTAATTAAATAATCTAATTAATGGTCTTAATTATAAATTGATTAATCATTAATCAATATTCATTAATTTCAAATCATTAATTGATTAAGTTAATTAACCATTCCTTAATTACTCCATTTATTAAATTAATTTCAATCATTAATCTTAATTAATTTAAGAGAAAACATTTCTAAATTTTGTTCAAAAACAAATTTATTTGAAAACAAATTTTCTTTTGAACTTACTTTTAAATTTCATTTTAAATACATGATTTAAAATGAATATATTTTAAACTAAACCAAAGTTTAAACAATTTAAAACCTTTTAAAAATTTCAAGACAAACAAGAGTTTGTCTTAAAATTTGAAATTCATAAAAATTATGAAGTTTAATTCATTTCAAAATTACAATAACTTCAATTTATATTTAGCTTCAATCTTCAAATTTAAGCCTTCTTTTAAATTCCAAAACTGAAATTCAAATTTAACTTTTAGATTTCCAGATTTAAATAAAACTTCAAATCTTGCTCATATTTTTATAAACTTCATTTTCAAAAAGTCCAAACTACTTTACCATAATAAAGTAGTAACTTAGTTCAAATTAAAAACTTTATTTATATTTAAAAACTGAGATTTTAAATTTAACTTAAATTCTGAAATTTAAACTTTGAATTTAAACTTGAATTTAAACTTTCCTTAACATAAAAAAAAGAACTTCAGATTTTAAAAAATTTCAAAACAAAAACTATAGTTTCCTGTAAAGACCTGAAATAGAAACAACCCGAGAACCAAACAAAACTGCTTCGAGTTTCCTACCTACCTTCTCCGAGTCTTCAGTCCACCTACTTCGAGCAAACCCAAAAACTTCACTGCAAACAACAAAACCCCAAAACACTCATCATACACTACATCACCATGCATATGCATGGCGACCACCGCCTTCTCTGATCATCAGAGATGATCGCACTTCAACCAGAAACACTCCAATGCCCAAATGACATCGTCAGATTGAACAATTAATCAACAAATCAAATTTGAACTCCACTACAAAACCGAAACAGAAAAAAAAATTAGGTTTCTGCCAAAACCTATCAACGGCGATCTCTCACCGCCCCGTCCACCTGACGACTAGCCCCTCCGGCCTTCATCTCGAAATGGTTGATTCTTCATACCCCTTTCAAACTAGGGTTTCAAAATAGATTTTCAAACTGCACCTTCCTCACTGAATTTCAACATCACTAATGATTTTTCTAAGAATCTACAAATCCTCCTCTACAACTCAGAAGAACCCCGAGCTTCCTCAAGTCATAGATCACCATGATTTGCTAAAAATCCATTTTTAGTTCAATTCTAAACTACAACTTAAACTATACTCTAAAAATCCAAATTCTAGATTTAAAAATCAAGTTATAGTTAGTACTTTTAATTTATGAAACTGAATTACAATATTAATATGATTGGGTTTTGATAAAGATCAACATGTAATGTTGTTACCTGTGTTTACAGAGACGACATCCTGTATTTTTAACTTACTTAAGTTTTAATTATAACTTCAGACAGTCAAACAACTTCACTTCATAACTTTTAATTCTAATCTATGATAAGCAAACATTTTTTTATTTTAAAATCCAGATACTATCTCTAATAAAATCAATTGTAGAGGGTTCTTTTAAATGGGAAGATGGATCTGGGAACACAGTAGAGCACAAACAACATGTATTCACGAACATATTTACATCAGGCTTTTATAAACACAAACAATACTTATTTATCAAACATTTAGCATGCAACCTATTTAGAATTTAAGATTTAAAGTTACTCACCTTTTTTTTCAAATGCAGAGCTTTAAATCTTGATGAATAAAACTGGAACTTGCAAAAATGCTTGAACTTGAAGTTTTTAAAAACAGAAATGCTTTATGTTTTCCTAACTAAAATTTCTTGCATGCAGATGCCTTTTTGAACAGGCTTCAATCAGGCTTCAATTTGAGGTTGTGTAGAGAGAAGATGCAAGCAGATTTGTTCATTTCCAGGTTTATAAAAAGAATGCAGACTTTTTGATAAAGAGGAATTTGTGAAATGGTATTGATTATGATTTGTTTACATATTTGATTTTGATGAGGAGCTTTGATATGGAGATGTTTCGAAGAGTTTACTGATTTTAAACTTGTACAGGAATTGAATATGCAGAATTTTGAAGAGGAGTTACTGTTTTTAAATATGAAGAGTTTTTGAAGTTTTCTTTTTGATTAAGGAAATGGAAAAAATAAGTAGAATGAAATGTAAGTATATATAGATGTATTTTCAGATTTATCAAATAAAAGAAAAATTAAAACTAAAATGTGCCACTTGTAAAAATTATTCAACATTTGTCACTTTGAATATTTGTCTTTCTAACACTTGTTTAATTAATGCTTAAGAATGCAACACTTGTCTCTTTAAAATAATTAGTACTTAATTTACAAATTAATGTGTGTATTAAGCCTAATTTTAATTTGTTAGTTAATGTTAAATATGAATATAAAGTTATAAAAAGAAATAAAAACAAATCATGTTTATAAATAAAAACTTATACATATAAAAATTAAAACAATTAAGATTTATACTTTGGAATTTTAAATTCAAATCAAATCCAAAACCAATTATTTTCAAATCAAGTTATGTATACAAATTTAATTTGAAATAACAATTGCAAATTCTATTCAAAATCTATTTATAAAGACAATACACTATTAATATTGTTTTTATAAATATCTTATTATTAAATTAAGATCATTTTAATAGAAACTATATTTTTATCAATAAATTATCTATTTTATTAAGCCATAAAACTTTTTTGTTTATTCATTCTAAACTTAAAATTCATGCTAAATTATTTTAAACATTTAATATTTTTCTCATCAAGTTAAAAAATATATATTTATTTATTAAATAGTTTTAAAAACTCAATACTTAATTAAAATAAAAATTTCCAAATTAAAATGTATATATTAGAATTTTTAAAACATGATTCACTTATTAAATTAAACCAAGATTTATTTATTTAACTTTGGAAAGCTTAAATATTAAATAAAAACAAATTTTCAAGTTACTACAAATATTAGAGTTAGAAAATATGCTTTATTTATTAAAATTAAAACAATGCTAATCTATTTAAAATATAAACCATATATTTATATTGTAAATAGAAACCAATTTAATATTTTTAAAAGTTAAAATAACTAATTAAATAATTACTGAAGAAGATTATTAAATTTATTTGAATTATTATTAACAAAATATCAATATCAATTTAATTTTTAATACAGACTATTAAATTGATATTGTTAAAAATTCCGGGATATTACAATCCTTCCCCCTTAAAAGAATTTCATCCCCGGAATTTAAAACAAAGGTAATTTAATAATCTTATTAAAGATTTAATTTTAAAACACAAGCATATATCAAACATATACTAATAACCAAAACAACTAATTCAACCAATCAAACAAATCTAATTATCCAGACAAAATTATGGATAAAATTTCTTCGGGTTTCCCCAAGTATATATATACCAGTATACTTGCTCTAGAGAATCCAAACAATCAATACTTTGAAGCTACAAAGCTTCTATTCATCTATATCTACAATACTAGACAAGAAATCAGACTACGGACGAGTTTGACTCAACAACCAAAACTCCCAAACTGCTGGTTCCAAAACCAGAGATAGATCATACACGTATTCCTTCAGAGATACGTGAAACTCATCGAATCCCAGTTATCCAAACTAGTAATTCAATCCTGTAGATCAATCGCGTATTCTCCAAGATCACAAAAAAGATCCAAAACACTTCAAAGCTAACTTCTCAGACTTACCCAATCTTATAGCTCACTTTTGATTAGAGAAAACTTACCCAAAATCAAATCTCCAACTTCAGAATCCAAATTCCTCCGTCTCTTATCCACAAAATCTCTTCAGACGATCATGGGCTGTCTACAACCTTACTATCAGCTCAACCTTTGCTGATGCCTCTAGAAACAAACTAGACCAATCAACACAACAAAATGATCTTCTCAAGATCAACCCTACTCTTCAACATCAGAAGACTGAACTCACTTCTCCAGTCCAGAAAAGAAAAGCAGATGCACTTCCAAACTGCTTCCGCTGCACAACTCTGATCCGAAGTAGAAGAGAATGCTGAAGAAGAACACGAGCACAACTCAACAACACACCCCAGAATATGGTTCAACAAATCCATAAAGAAAACTCGAAAACTTTCCCAAAACTCTGAGGTGCTACACCAACTCAATCTCCTAGAACCATTCTACTATTAAGATGAACCACCGGTACCACTCATGGAATCCTAGACGATAAGAAAACTCAATCTCCAGATGCGGACAAAATTCTGACTTCTCTGAAGACATTCAAAAAAACTCAGATAACCCAAGTGATCCCTCAAACAATCGCAAGTCACTTTTGCGATCAACCCAAACCAAATCCAAGGAAAACTGTTCTCTCTTTACCAAATAGAATAGCTTACACTTAACTAGACAACCCATCGAAAAAATGGGTCCACTTAACTGCTTCTGAACTCCATTACAGAAAAAATGCTAAGCCAGAAGATCTCTTGCCAACACCGAGAACACTCCAAGCTGCACTGCTGCTACAGATGCCAAAGATTTCCAAATCAAAGCTCTTCGAAAAAATCGGACTTCAAAGCAAACTAAAACACCATGCTGAACTCAGCCACAACTCCAAAGTAGACTCACCTCCTTAACTTGTTCCAAAGAAAACATCTTCAGGAACATCCATAGTCACTGCATCTCATCACGCAGCTACTACTTCCTGAGGTATCAAAATACCATCACTTGCTTCCGCCTATCCATCATATCCAAACTCTACTCATTCGACTTCAAAAATAAACTCCGAACCTTAACAGGTTTCCTTCAGAGATCAATGAAGTCCTTACCAAACTGCAAAGATTACTCGAGACAGTATTAGGTCTACAGTCTCGACAAATACACTTCCAATCTCAAACTCCGACCAATGGTAGTCGTGTTACACACACTACTACCCCATCTATCTTTATAACTTATATTGGATAACCTGAACATATAACCCAACAGATAGGTAGAAATAAATATATTTATATATTTAAAATTACAAATACGCTCTCTCAAGAAAGACATCACTACAGAGCCTAGGTATTCGCTCGACCTAATGCTCTGATACCAAGTGAAACGACCCGACTTTCTTACCATAGAAAATCACATCATTTTTAAGAAAGAAAGGTATAGAAAGAGAAAGAAAGAAGAGAAGAAAGAAACGACGTCAGAATCTAAATAGTGGAATGAATAAATTATATTAATAACATAAACATTACATAGTTTACAACCATTATATCAGAGTTACACAGATATACATCACATACTAGACAGTTATAAACACCTGTCTACTTATACAACTCAATACAACACACAAGAACAACTCAGAGAAATCTACACAGCGGAATACTATATATCTACACGTAGAAGCCTCCTGCTCCATTGCTTCTTCATAATTCGTCAAAGCTAACCTGAATCCCTTGGCTACGTGTGACGACCCGAAATTTTCTAACAATTTAAATTTGAATAGTTGATTGATTTTAAAATATTTAAAAGTTAATTTAACTTGAATTCAAGATATCAATATTTACTTGATAATTAAATCATTGAATTTTATAGTTTAAATATTGAATATAATAATTGAAATTAGGTAAATTGTTGAACCTAAAATTTTTAAGCTTGTTGAAAATAATTTGAAGGCTTATAAAATTTATAATGATGGTGCCGAAGGTAATAGAATGGTTGAAATTTAATTTAAAGGCGGTTTGTTCAATTTTAATTATATATCGTTTAAATCGATATTTAAAAATAGCCTTTTGAGGCACAGTCTCGGAATTCGACGTAAATAGTTCCATTGGATCCGTAATAGTTAGTTATTATTGGATTTCAATTTTCGTAGCAATCAGAGTTGTCGTTTGACCCTGGCAGCTCAAAACGCTTAGAACTATTTTAATCGATTTAATTTAAAATTGATCATTTATTTCCGTAACTCGCGTATACGATCGATTTAGCCTCCAAAACGCAATCCATTGTGTTCGGCACGTGGGTAAAACCTAATAATCGCCTAGCGGCATTCCTTAAGAGGAGTTTGAAATGTTAAGTAGCAAGCGATGAGGCATTCTGGAAGTCTTATATAAGATAAAAATATATATATATAATTAAAATAAATTGGCAAAAATATTTTAACAACACGATATATTTTTAACAAGCGTACACAGGAAGCCATCCCTAATCGATAAATTATCTTTGTCCCCTCCCTCATCTTCAAGCATGATCGAAAAAAAAGAAGAATGGCCGAACTTCTATCTTCAGATGAAAACCCCCAAATTAATCTTTCCCTCCTCTTTTGTAACCCACGCTTCCATTCCCTAGCCCTAAATCACGATTTCCAGTTTCTGTTTGAATAATAAAAAAAGGGGGAAAAGAGGGAGGCGAGCGTTTTACTAGCAAGCTTGGCGGTGGCGACGTTCTAATGGAGGGAAGACGAATCGAGATGCTCGATTTGAGCTGTGGCGTCTCGAGGTCAGATGAAGGGGAGAAGCAGCGACATCCAAGCACGTGTAAGTCAAGCATTCGCGTTTTAGCTCGGTGGGTTGAAACGAGTTTGGGGTGTAGGCTGTTGAACAGGGGCGGAGGCGTTGCGACTTGGAACTCGAGTCTCGGCAACGCAATCCGTTTGGCGCAGCTGAAGCGTGGTTCGTTCGGTCGCGATTGATGTTGGGCGACGTCGTCAGAGGTGGCCGATGATCGTGAGTTGTTCTTGCGACTGTCACAATGTTGGAGCCATCGAGGAGGTGATATGATATCGGCTAGGGTTGGTGCTGCAACATTTAGAATCTCGGGTTAGATTTTGGCAGCAAAGTCATTTATTTTTTTCTTTATGAATTTTATGCTATAAAAGAAAAAAACGGAAATTTATTAAATCGTTAGTTAATTAAAATAATCAAATGGAAAATCAATTGTACGATTTATTCGAATATTAATAAAAAAATTATGTAATGTTGTTCAAGGTCTAAATCGTGGAGAGACAAGCTGATTTGGGTTGGACTGCATATCAAGCAAAGGTGAGTAAATCTCACTCTGTAGGATTTTTATTTAAATTTAAATGGTTAAATTTAAATAATTGATTGATTAATTGATTTGATTGAATGTGTGCTAATGATCTTTGACTTTGGTTTTATTTGACTCTCGAGTTAATTGTTGTTTGACTCGAATCATTTGAGTTTTAAATGGGAATAAACTTAAATCATAAATGAGAGAATGGCTCAGTTTAAAATCTATAAAGGTTTAATGAATTGGTGACTCATTAAATAGACAGATAATTTAAATGAATAATTAATTAATTTAATTAATTAATGATTTGGGTTAAATTAATTTTAGTTTGAATTAATTAGAAGGATAATTGGGAGGTTTAATAAATAATCACTTAATGCAATTAATAAAATATAATTACTTTGTGTAATTAATCGAGAGATAAATCAAGATAATTAATTAAGGAGAACTAATTTATTTAATGAAGTAATGATTAATATTGTTGTTTAATTAATATAATTAATTGGGATTAAGGTAAATCGAAATATAATTGGAAATCAATAATTTATATAATTAATGATTCGATTAATTAAGGTTAATAAATCCATAATATGTGACTTATGAGGAATTAAGTAATATAAGAAATTAAGGGTTTATGTAATTAATGTAGTTAATTAAATGTATGGAATAATTAAAATTACGGTATTGATTTGGGTTAAGAATAATTAATATCGTGAAATTAATTAAAATAATTACTTGAATGTAATTGAAAGATAACTAATCCAGGGTGATTAATTAAGATGAATGGATAGAGAAGGGTTGATTAATAAATTGTTTTGTAATTAATTAATGAAGGAGTAAGTGATTGAGGTTTGAAATTCAATTAGAATCAATTGATTTGATTTGTATGTGATTAAGATTTGCTTCTGAAAGATTGAATGGTACTGGATGATTTGAAGTGGTTGGTAACTCCGATATGAAATGTTATGTATTTCATCTGGATAACTTGGAATAGGGTGATATGAGATTCGAAGAGACCGGGGTCGGGTATTGGGGAAATACCCGAAACCACTTCGAATATTTGTAGATTGATATATAAAATATATATGCTGGAGTGAAGTGATTGGGAGGTATTGGAATGTTTTAAAATCTAAATCATTGGTATTTAGAAACTTATATGTGGAATAAGTGTTGTCTATAATAAAATGCGGCTTTGGGAATTGATATAAGTTACCCGGGTTTTATTTGAGTTGTATACTTGCATTCCATGTTATTTGGGTTTACTCACGCCGGTTTCCAGCCTGACCCGGGTGTTACTTTGGTGTAATGCTCGGGTTAGACCGAATATTACAGATTTTCAGGTAGGAATGTTTTGTAGCTCAGGAGGCGAGCTGGATGGTAATATAGTATAGAGTATTTCCGCTGTATTTATATTATTGTCAATCCGAGACATGATAATTGTATATATTCAGTAAATGTATATAATGTGTGACTCTGATGTATTAGAATGTAATCAATAGATATAATATTCTTTTGTAGACTGATATTATTTATTATTATATTTTATCCGCTGCGAATGTGAGATGTTGATGTTTCTGTTCTTCTTCTTCTATCTCTCTCTTCTTTTTCATAACTATCTGGAATTTTCGGCTTCGAAAATTTCGGGTCGTTACATTTGGTATCAGAGCTGAAAGGTTAAGCGAGACTTGGCTTTGGTGGGGATTACTCATTAAATAGAGTCCAAAGTACTCTGGAATGAGTTGAGTGTATATGTGTATATATGAGAGCATACTTGTTATTTTCTTATATAAAGGTTTAAATGATTATATATAAAAAAATATTTTGATATATAAAGAAATATTTCATTTTAGTAAATATTAAAGCGATTGGTTGTTAAATTATTGAAATTAAAAAGTAATATAATGCGACCAAATTGAAGTCTTGAATTGGAATTAAATTAAGTAAAAATGGAAAATACAACCAAATTTAAATTTAAATTACTTGAAAATGAAATTCTAAATCTGGTCCCAGAATTTGAAAATTTTGTTTCAAAGTAATGAAAGATAATAAATAAGTATTATTTGGATAACTGTGACTTGTTGCAAACAATGGGTTGTCTGAAATTTGATTTAGATTTAAAACCAAAGGTGGTTTAAAATTTTAAAACATGGCTGGGAGGGCCAAGAAATAAATATGTGTATATGTATGGATATACATGATATCAAAGATAATTTGAAATAAACTCTAAGAGGTTGAGTTTTGATATTTTTCCCTGAAGTGTGATATAAAAACCCAAAGTGATATAAGTCTTGAACTTATAAGAGGGAAAGAATTTTGAAGTTGAAGCGGGATCAAATTGAGTAAGGTTGATTGGCTTAAGTAAATTGGAATTTAACTTTGGGAAAGTTAAATAAGTGTAGAAAAAGCAAGCGGAATTGGAAATTTCAAGATGAAATTAGAATTTAACTTGGAAAGTTAAATGGTTGATTTGAATTGGGAATTTGTGTAATCTCAAAACGGGTTTGATATTTAAAAATTGAAAATGGATGGACATTTTAAATAAATTGGATGATATCATCCTATTGTTAATAAAAAAAATTAAATTGAGAATGGTATTGTATAAATAAAATAAATTTGAATAATTGAATTGTAAATTAAACTTGTTTAAGAACTGGCTTCAAACTGGAAGATAAAGTTGAATAATTAATTAGATTTTGAAAACAAATAAAATTGTATTTAATTCTTATTTGAACCTTGAAATACATAAGTAAAGATAATTTAAAATGGAATTTTGAGAATTGGACTCTGAAATTAAATTGATTATAAACTTTGAATAAAAGTTAATTTGGTTTAAAAAGTTAAAACTAACCTTTGAGAATTTAACTCGAATTTATATAATTCGAGATAGTTTAAATTCAAGATTGAAATTGAATTTGGTTTGAATTAAGTGGATTGGTGATTGAAGATGTATAAGTTTAAAAATTTTAATGGGAAATTAAATTGGATTATATTGAAATGATTTTAATTTGTAGTGGGATCAAGTGATAATAATTCAAATTGATTGGAATAATTTGAAATTGTAATTAAAGTGGAACAGGACTAAAATCAAATGGAATTTGATTTAAATTGGGAAGGGAATGAAGATTGATCCGACTTGAATTGGGTTTAAATAAATTTCGATAGGAATTGAAGTTATTCAAGTTAGAATTGGGTCAATTAAATGGAAGTGGAAATTTAAATTGAATAGTTGGGGAAGTGAACAGTTTGACTCTTGACTATTTTCAATATAAATTTTTTTCATATAAACTTATTTTTCTAAGCTATTTAATATATACAACTTTTCTTTCTTAAAGCCAAATTATTTTATACTTGTTTTACAATTTTTTTTGGAGCTATTTAACCATTTTTTCAACTGTTTTCTAAACTAATTACTATTTTTCAACTATTTCACAAACTAATTTCTATTTTTCAACTATTTTGCAATTATTTAAAATTCCTAAAATTGTTCAATTATTTTTCGACTATTTTACAATTAGTTAACTATTTTATAGCGATTTTGTAAACTAATAACTATTTTTCAACTACTTACCTATTTTTCAGTTTTCAAGCTATTTTTCTAAATATAAACTGGTCGGAGTTTAAACTATTATGGATTTAATACCCAACTGAGATAAGAATTGAAGTGATAATTCAATGGAATTGAGGCAAATGTGAATAGAAAGAGAAATTGATTTGGCTAATAATCAATGGAAACAAATACGTAGGATGTGCGTATATTATTCTATTCACGTAGTGATTTGATCCAGATTCGAGCACAGAATTTCGAGATAGTTATATCGATCCAAGTGGGATTTTTCACTCGATTTTCGACGGCAAACCTGGATATGGATTGTTGATTGGTTTTGGATATTCACTATCATAGTTATGGCTATGCAAGGAGAATGACGGTTTTTAATCAAGAAACCAGATCTGTGTCCGCACTAGAAAGTTGGGTGGATGATATTAGTTCGGAAGTGAAATTGTGTGATCGAGTAAGCAGATTGGTATAGCGTAAGGATGATATGTGTACATCGTACGGATTTGAATGAAATTGATATTGAAAAAAAAAAGTAAGTAATCAAATTTGAATATTTGATTTTGAATAAATAAAGTTATATATCTTTGTTATATAAGATAAATCTCCCCTTGTTTAATTTATTGACGGAAGAAAAGGATTTTTGAAAGTGTTTGAAGTATAAAAGGAGTTTTATACAAGTTTGAGAGGATCCAAAGTTTTAAAAAATTATATATATATATATATATATATATATATATATATATATATATATAAAGGATCTTATGAGGATTTTGGAAAAGGTTTTGGGAACCTTTGAATTTGGAAAGGCTTTTGATTTTTGGATAAAATCAATATTTGAGATTGAAAAGCCTAGTTTGAGAATTATCGATTTTGGGATAATCGATTTTGTGTAAAGGAGCTTTGTATGAGATCATACTAGGTGTATGATTTGAAAGATACTGTATGTGTATAGTATAATGTTTTGATGGTGGCTCCAGGGAAAAAGGCGCTCCCTTGAAATGAACTTCTCAGGAGTGCCACCGGGTGGTGCTGCCTTGAGCCCCAAGAGGGGGTTCTAAAGTTGATCCTGTGAGGAGTCCGGACAAAACTAGTTCCTGGGGATTATGAGTAGAGTATACCATCGCGAAAGTCGTGTGTGCCGCTGAGAGCCAACAGTCTGCGTTTGATTTTATATCGGTAGACTGCGACCTATGGTATAACATAGGGAAAGTCGTGTGTGCCGTTGAGAGCCAACAGTCTGCGTTTGATTTTATATCGGTAGACTGCGACCTATGTAGGAGTGGAGAAGTTTCATTTCGACAGCCAAAATCAGAGGCCGCTGAGAGCCTGCACTTACATGGACTTTTGCTATGACGGCAACGTAACCCTGGAATGTAACTGTGATCTGTTGTGAGTTCCGTGGCGTAACTCAGAGGCCGCGGAGAGCCTGTAGTTGCATGGACTTTTGCTGCGATGGCAACGTAACCCTGGATGTAACTGCGACCATGGATGGGGGTGATGATTCCTAGAGCATTCTCACCAAAGATGTTTCCTCTATTTTAAAAAAACCGTTTTCTATATTTTCAATAAAATTATTTTCCAAGTTTTTCACTGGATGTTGAAAATGAGTTTACCAAGTACTTATAGATTTTCAGTCCTACGCCTGATCAACGTATGACTGAAATTTTGTGAGAACAAGGATGGACTGGTTGAGACATCGAGTTATAAGAAGTATTTTTATAAAAAGCTATTTTAAAAGTATTATCTGAATTTAAAAGAATTTCTAAAATTTTAAAATAGAAGTGTTGGAATCTTGGAAAATGAAAGGAAGATCCAAATTGGAATTATAAAAACAGATTTGAACTCAGGAAATTTTAATGAAGTAATTTTCTCTACAAATAAAGTTGGAAGTATGCTAATAAATAATTATTTGATAATGTATGTTAATAAAAATTTAACTCGGTTAAATAAAATGGATTGCAAGTTGATAATGGGTTTGGGAATGAATTCGGATTTTAAATAGAATTCGACTTAGATTTGATAATGAATTAAATAAGAGAAGTGATTATAATAGAAATGATTTGAGTTGCAAAACAAAACCCAAGTGAATAGACATAAATTGGGAATGGCCTTGTATTAATAAAATAAATTCGATAACGAATTAAGTAAGTGAATTAAAAATTTAAAATGGGTTAATTGAGTAAAATAATAAATGGATGAAGTCTGATTGAATAAAAACTAAATCAAACTTGTGATTGGAATTGGATTATCAGACTGAACTTAAGTTCGGTGGCATATTAATTTGAAGTATAAATGAGTTAAGTATGTGCTCAGATATTATTTTGATAAATTGAGAAGGTAAATTTAAAATTAAAATTTAAAATGGATGGCTAACTGAATTTAATGGAAGTTGATTAAATGAGAATCAAATAGAAGTAAACTTAAGTTTGATGTTGGAATAAATTAAAGTAAATTCCCTTAAGTTTAAAATTTATGGAAGCTTGGCTTCGGATAAGGGTGAAAGCCTATTAAATAAAAGCTTGGATTGAATTAAATTAGGAATGGCTAGTAGTATACAAGGATGGAATGTGTCGAGCTAAATAAATGGTGGGTGAATAAATTAGAAATGAAATGGAATTAGATACAGAATGAGTTGAAATTAATTTAAAGTAGTTATAAACTAAAATAAATACTTTATTAAACGAATATCGTCGAAATTGCATAACAATAATTGTCGTTTGGCGTAAACAAAAGTAATTAAATTTCTGTGAGTTGATAGAGATTAAATAAATTGGATTTAGAATTAATTGAATTGAATATGGGCTTGTTTGGATTAAAAATCAATTGTATATAAGAAATTGAGTTGCAAACCATTGAAATTGAATGAAATGGCTTATGAGTTGGTTGAAAGCAATTGAACTAGGTTTGAAATCATATAAATTGCTTGTGGAAGCTATTTTGAATGCATTTCTTTTAGAATTGAAGTGTTATAGTTGTTTAAGTAAGAGAAATATTATAAACTTCATATATATAGTGCTTATTTGTGTAAATTGAGTAATTACAGGTACCTGAAGGCCGTTTGGCTGGATTTGGATGCACTAATTGCTAAAATAAGTAAGCCGCATGCTTAAAATGCTAAATAAAGGTATGCCTACGCAATAAAAATAGGAAATATGAACTGTTTTTGCTTTTTTCGACCATGTGGGTCGATGTATATATCTCTTGTCAAATTGCGAAAGCTCCTCCGTACAAAGGAGACTCTGTCAAAATTTTCTAAAAATTTTGGGAGTTAGAAATTTTTTGAAAATTTTGGGAAATTTTTTTTGTTAACGACAAAACAATTTCAAATTGAAAATTAGTAGATGAACTAATCTGAATCAGTTATACTTGAAAGATAAAATTTAATATTCAAAATTTAAAGTAAATTGAATTCGTACAGAAGTGGGGAAAACTAGTTTGAATAAAAATGGATATGAAAACTTCTGTAAGGAAAAGTATGTAAAGATGTGAAAGGGCTATGATTGGATATTGTTGCTAGGTAAGATATGCAGGTATAAAGGGGAAAGGAAAATTGATTGTGATTCCAAAGATAAATTTGAAGAGCCCGACTAAAAGGTATGTATTTAAATTTCTATATGAAATTGGATTGGGTTTTTGATCTAGCCACTTGGCTTTCTGTTTTCTTTTGGAATTTGGGAGCCCGTAGAGGCCTTTTGTAGTAGTACCGAGCTAGCCGCATAAAGGAGACGCTGACAAAAAATTTCGAAAATTAGAGAGTTAGAAAATTTTTGAGAAAATTTTGTTAATTCAAAATTTGGTTTTAAATTGAAATTTAGATGATTGAGCAGAAGTGTATTGATTGAAACTATAGGAGGTTTTGGGAAATTGGTTAAGGCGATAGTGGGTCTTTAATAAAAGATAGTTGGTAGAATGTTGAATTGTGTGTTTTGGGAGAAGGTAAACGGTATTGGTCCATTCTTCCTAATTAGTAATTTCGGGGACGAAATTCTTTTAAGGGGGAGGAATGTGACGACCTGGAATTTTCCAACAATTTAAATTTGAATAGTTGATTGATTTTAAAATATTTAAAAGTTAATTTAACTTGAATTCAAGATATTAATATTTACTTGATAATTAAATCATTGAATTTTATAGTTTAAATATTGAATTTAATAATTGAAATTAGGTAAATTGTTGAACCTGAAATTTTTAAGCCTGTTGAAAATAATTTGAAGGCTTGTAAAATTTATAATGATGGTACCGAAGGTAATAGAATGGTTGAAATTTAATTTAAAGGTGGTTTGTTCAATTTTAATAATATATCGTTTAAATCGATATTTAAAAATAGCCTTCCAAGGCATAGTCTCGGAATTCGACGAAACTAGTTCCATTGGATCCATAATAGTTAGTTATTATCGGATTTCAATTTTCATAGCAATCGGAGTTGTCATTTGACCCTGGGAGCTCAAAACGCTTAGAACTATTTTAATCGATTTAATTTAAAATTGATCATTTATTTCCGTAACTCACGCATACGGTCGATTTAGCCTCCGAAACGCGTTCCATTTTGTTCGGGACGCGGGTAAAGCCTTATATTGCCTAGCGGCATTCCTTAAGAGGAGTTCGAAATGTTAAGTAGCAAGCGATGAGGCATTCTGGAAGTCTTATATAAGATAATAATATATATATATATATAATTAAAATAAATTGGCAAAAATATTTTAACAACACGAGATATTTTTACAAGCGTACGCAGGAAGCCATCCCTAATCGTAAATTATCTTTGTCCCCTCCCTCATCTTCAAGCAGGATCGAAAAAGAAAAGAAAAAAAAAAGGAGAATGGCCGAACTTCTATCTTCAGATGAAAACCCCAAATTAATCTTTCCCTCCTATTTTGTAACCCACGCATCCATTCCCTAGCCGTAAATCGCGATTTCCAGTTTCCGTCTGAATAATAAAAAAATAGAAAAAAAGGGAAAAGAGGGAGGCGAGCATTTTACTAGCAATCTCGACGGCAGCGACGTTCTAATGGAGGGAAGACGAATCGAGATGCTCGATTCGAGCTGTGGCATCTCGAGGTTGGATGAAGGGGAGAAGCATCGACATCCAAGCACGTGTAAGTCAAGCATTCGCGTTTTGGCTCGATGGCTCGAAACAAGTTTGGGGTGTAGGCTGTTGAACGGGGCGGAGGCGATCGGGAACTCGAGTCCTGGCAACGCAATCGGTTTGGCGCAGCTGAAGCGTGGTTCATTCTATCGCGATTGATGTTGGGCGACGTCGTCAGAGGAGGCCGGTGGTCGCGAGTTGTTCTTGCACCTGTCACGATGTTGGAGCCATCGAGGAGATGATATGATATCGGCTAGGGTTGGTGCTGCAACATTTAGCATCTCGGGTTGGATTTGGGCAGCAAGCTAGTTTATTTTTTCCTTTTTGAATTTTATGCTATAAAAGAAAAAAAAGGGAAATTTATGAAATCGTTATTTAGTTAAAATAATCAAATGGAAAATCAATTGTACGATTTATTCGAATATTAATAAAAAAATTATGTAATGTTGTTCAAGGTCTAAATCGTGGAGAGACAAGCTGATTTGGGTTGGACTGCATACCAAGCAAAGGTGAGTAAATCTCACTTTGTAGGATTATTATTTAAATTTAAATGGTTAAATTTAAATAATTGGTTGATTGGTTGAGTTGATTGAATGTGTGCTGATGATCTTTGAATTTGGTTTAATTTGACTCTCGAGTTAATTGTTGTTTGACTCGAATCATTTGAGTTTTAAATGGGAATAAACTTAAATCATAAATGAGAGAATGGCTCAGTTTAAAATCTATAAAGGTTTAATGAATTGGTGACTCATTAAATAGAAAGATTAATTTAAATGTATAATTAATTAATTTAATTAATTAATGATTTGGGTTAAATTAATTTTAGTTTGAATCAATTAGAAGGATCATTGGGAGGTTTAATAAATAATTACTTAATGCAATTAATAAAATATAATTACTTTGTGTAATTAATCAAGAGATAAATCAAGATAATTAATTAAGGAGAATTAATTAATTTAATGAAGTAATGATTAATATTGTGGTTTAATTAATATAATTAATTGAGATTAAGGTAAATCGAAATATAATTGGAAATCAATAATTTATATAATTAATGATTCGATTAATTAAGGATAATAAACCCATAATATGTGACTTATGAGGAATTAAGTAATATAAGAAATTAAGGATTTATGTAATTAATATAGTTAATTAAATGTATGAAATAATTAAAATTATGGTATTGATTTGGGTTAAGAATAATTAATATCATGAAATTAATTAAAATAATTACTTTAATGTAATTGAAAGATAATTAATCCAAGGTTATTAATTAAGATGAATGGATAGAGAAGGGTTGATTAATAAAGTGTTTTGTAATTAATTAATGAAGGAGTTAAAGTGATTGAGGTTTGAAATTCAATTAGAATCAACTGATTTGATTTGTATGTGATTAAGCTTTGCTTCTGAAAGATTGAATGGTATTGGATGATTTGAAAGGGTTGATAACTCCGATATGAAATGTTACGTATTTCATTTGGATAACTTGGAATAGGGTGATATGAGATTCGAAGAGACTGGGGTCGGGTATTGGGGAAATACCTGAAACCATTTCATATATTTGTAGATTGATATATAAAATATATATGCTGGAGTGAAGTGATTGGAGGGTATTGGACTGTTTTAAAATCTAAATCTTTGGTATTTAGATACTTATATGTGGAATAAGTATTGTCTATAATAAAATGCGGCTTTGGGAATAGATATAAGTTATCCGGGTTTTATTTGAGTTGTATACTTGTATTCCATGTTATTTGGTTTTACTCACGCTGGTTTCCAGCCTGACCCGGGTGTTACTTTGGTGTAATGCTCGGGTCAGACCGAGTATTACAGATTTTCAGGTAGGGACGTTTTGGAGCTCAGGAGGCGAGCTGGATGGCAATATCGTATAGGGTATTTCCGCTGTATTTATATTATTGTTAATTTGAGACATGATAATTGTATATATTCGGTAACTGTATATATATAATGTGTAACTTTGATGTATTAGAATGTAATCAACAGATATAATATTCTTTTGTAGACTGATATTATTTATTACTATATTTTATCCGCTGCGAATGTGAGATATTGATGTTTCTGTTCGTCTTCTTCTATCTCTTTCTTCTTTTTCATAACTAACTGGAATTTTCGGCTTCGAAAATTTTGGGTCGTTACACTACTCATAAAAATTTGAGTGCCCAAGAGTTTAAGAAAACAGAAGATAAACTCTGGGTCAGACATGGGTCTGGTGTGAGTAACAGGTTAAAGTTGCTTAATTTTCAAAATCTTTTGAAAAGAACGGTATCACGTAAGACTTCCCACACATAAACATGGAAAAGTTTTTACCTTATGCTAACCAAAACATTTGATAGGAAATCCGATTATATTATAATAGGTCTAGGGTTTTCAAATAAATATGAAATAGCCGAAATTGTTACATCTATTAAATTCCAGCTACTAGCCACAAAATTGGGTAATACAATCAAAACCGTTAGCACTTATTGGATTTTGGATTCCATACAATGGCAGGGCTACTCGGGTACCGCCCGTCACAGTACGTGGCCTAGATGAACGTACCGAGGAGCCACCCTAACTCCCCTGCAACACAAGGCCGAAACCATTCCTTACTGAACAGTTCCGAACAAGACAACCCCACGGTTATAGCTAGCAACCGTCCACACAGCCGAATATAAAGGAACCTCTAGACAGGGGTAAATCTCACTCTCAAGTGGGGGCCACCCACGAAGCCTTGCTGCACCTCCCCTGTTTTAGCCATTCCCGGTTGATGTGGCTTGAGGCTACGATTACCTTTAGTGAACACATCACTTAGAATTCTCATCGTCCACCTGACGATATTCTGAAAGCATTCAATCCATACAAGTTCATTCCGGGTTCGAACGAAACTGAAGGCATTATCTCGTTACACTCATTTTGGAATCACCCTCAGAGTTGACGACGATAACCCTTGCACTCTGAACCACCATCTCGAACCTATAAGTGCTATTTCCGTCAAACTCATCACGGAATCACCCCCAGAGTTGTACTGACGAATAGTTCTTACACCTCGAGTCTTCACAAAGCTCTACTTGGATTCACGACCTAACGTTAATTTGGAATCGATGTGGTTTTCGGATATCCAATTATGGAAACCCGGTCCCGGTCCCATCGAAAACCAAAGCGTGTCTTTTAGGTCCAAGTTGTTTTAAAGTTTTAAAACAATTCAATACAGTATCTATATACACATAGATAGATAACTCAGAAATCACAATTGATAATCAACATTATTGTTAACCCCGCCTCGGCCATGGGTCACCGATCCAAAATGATAGACGACCTAACATTCTGCCGACTTAGCGAGGGGGTGCCGACCTAATATCTTAGCACGGAAGATCGACCTAATTGCATAAGGTTTAAGATAGATACCGACCTAAAAGGCTTGAGAAGGAGACCGACTTAAGGCTCAAAGGAAGTTCCGACTCAATAGCCTAAGCTTGTTGCCGACCTAGCCATTCACATCGTCTGCCGACCCAACTGCTAAGAGTGTGCCGACCTAACGCTTTGAAGTAATGCCGACTCAATGACTCGACCAAGTTACCGACCTAAGGGGCCTTAGAAGATGCCGGCTTAAAGTTCAAGGAGATTCTGACCTAGGACTTACAAAGGTCTACCGACCTAACACAATCACCGATCTAAACGACTCAAGTTGTTTGCCGACATAACTGTTAAGAACAAGTTGTCCACACCCAAGTCATGGCCGACCTATGGTTTACGGTAAGTCGTAACCGACCTATGGCTTGTGATAAGTCGTAACCGACCTAGAGATATGAAGGAAGAAGTAGTGCAACAGTTGAACGTGCGGCACGTTACCTCGGCGACGACTTAAGACAGATGATATGAATTCAGACAAGCTTGCTTCTATTAAGCCGGGGACTTGGCTCGGTAAATCGGCCACGACTTATACTAAGTCGGCCACGACTTAGAACTTGGCAGTAATTCCAGCCCAGAATCCCTATAAATACGCGACTACCTCCAACACTTAAGGGACTTTTGACACATTCTCTTCATACACCGTTACCTTGCTGCATTGAGAACTTCATCAACACTTAGAGCTTTCAAGATCAAAGGAATACTTCGAAGAACTTCACGAAGAAACTACACATCTTCAATTTGAATTCAAGGATTTTATTCGACATAGAAGCTTGAGCTACTTGTTCCAAAACTCTTGTAACTTGAAATATATTGTACTTGAGAAGAGTTGTATCAGCTTGTAACGAGATCATTAATAAAAGTACTTAAAGTGGACGTAGGCTATACCCTTAAGCCGAACCACTATAAAATTGTTGTCGTTTACCGCTTTTCTACTGTTTTCTGCTTGTAATCTGTTCCCGAGCTTTCGGGTGGTGCTTTCACAACTATAACTCATACACCGGGGTGTTAGCGTTCAAATTTTAGCATTAACATTTTTGGTGCTTTCACTGAGAACTGAACTCAGGAAAACTGTCATCATTGCTTCGCAGAGATTTGAAGAAAGAATTTCCTTAAAAACCAGAAGTCTATCTGAGATTATGGCTCCTGGAAGGAAAAGTAGATCTATCAGATCTGGAAACATTCAAGAGGGAACCTCCGCTTCCCCTGTACCTAATCAACCCACTCCGTCTGTTGGAGTTACGAAAGCGGAGTTGGATGCTGTGATTCTAGGGCTAAACCAGCAGATAAACGCCCAAAATGCACAATTAGAGGCTCAAAGTGCCCAGAATGCTCTGATTCTGAATAAATTGAACGATTTACTTGGGGCAAACAATCAACCAGCTTGTAATGAAAGGAACTGTGCTGGCAACATTCATGATGTTAGTGAAAGGAATGCTCCTGAAAGGGCTACTAGTCCCTTTGAGCAGGCAGTTCCTGAGGCTGGTGGATCTAGAACTCGGCATGATGAGGAATATCTTTCTGGAATGGTCCGGCAGATCATGAAAGAAAGTATGCAAAGGGTTGAAGATGAGAAGGAATGGGGTTTCGCTCCAAGTAAAACTCCGTTCACTGAAAAAATCTTGAAGGCGGAATTTCCAAGGAAGTTTGTCCCTCCGACTATTCCAGCTTACAAAGGGACAAGTGATCCGAATGAGTTCTTGTATAAATATGATTGGCACATGACAGGTGCCAGGGCCTCTGACGAAATAAAATGTCGATATTTCCCCGTATACCTGGAAGGTGTGGCTCTACTATGGTTCACCAAGTTGCCAGTCCGATCTATCGATCAGTTTTCAGACTTGACCAGAAAATTCAAGGAGCAGTTTAGACTATATGCTTCGAAGGCCAAGGACATTATGTCACTATCGAGTTTAGAGCAGAATCCTGGTGAGTCTATCAGATCCTTCTTGAACCGCTTTAATATAGCACTGGCTGAGGTGGACAATGCTGAACCACGAATGATATTGACTTATCTGATGAGGGCTATTGATAAGTCAAGCGAATTTGGGAAATGGTTAAATATGAAGGAGCCAACCTCTCTCGAAAAGTTCTACAAAAAAGCAGATGAATTCATTCGCTTGGAAAGCCGTCCTTTACCAGTAAAGACGGTGTTGGAGAAAGCAGAAGACAACACTGTCGCTCCACGCAAGAATGAATCGGTGGGGCAAAAAAGGGAGAATAATAATGGGAAGAAACAGGGTAATCTGAAGAAGCCCCGATCCTTCAAGCCATCAGAATATACTCCATTATCACATACACCGGAGCACATCTACCTGGCCACTAAAGATTCCGTCGATTTCCCTAAACCTATCCCTTTGAGAACCGGGAAAAAAGCCATACAGAGTGGGAAATTCTGCCGCTTCCATAATCAACCCGGTCATGAGACTGATGAATGCCGCCAGTTGAAAAATCTGATTGAAGAGTTGCTAAGAGAAAACAAACTGCAGCAATTCGTGAAGAAAAATAGCAACAATCCTGCATCGTCAAGTCAGGGGCAATAGGTTCCTGTTCATCAGCCTAGGACAGGTGAGAAAGCTACGGGACATGAATCTGGAAGGCCCGTTATCAATGTCATTACAGGAGGGCCTCACCCAGCTGGCAAGAGCTGGGGTGAGATGGAGAGATATTCCAGGGCTTTGAAATATGCTCCAGCCGAAGAAGACGTCTTTGTTTTAGAAGACACTACGCCCCTGAAACAACAGAAAACTTTCAGCGATGATATTGTTTTCAGAGCCAGAGATTCCACAGGTATAGAAGCTCCTACCCTAGATCCCTTGGTCATCTCGGCTGGTATTGGACCGGCCATTGTCAGAAGAGTCCTCATTGACTGCGGAGCATCATGCAATATCCTCTTCAAGAAGACATTTGACCAGATGAAAATCCCTATGATTGATGTACAAGCCTCATCACAGAAGATCGCTGGCTTCACTGGGGAGCCAAAACAACCAATTGGGACCATCGATCTGCTTGTAGAACTTGGAGAAGCAGAAAGGAAAGTGGTCCGCAAGCAAACATTTGTGATTGTCGATGAGTTTTCTGCTTATAATGCTTTTCTTGGCCGTCCAACACTCGCAGCATTCAAAGCTATCCTAGCCCCGTGGTGCCTCACTATTAAATTCCCTACTGACAATGGAGTAGGAGTTATAAAAGGGGATCAAAATGCTGCGCGAGAGTGCTATTTGACAGAGCTGCGAGAGTCAAGAAAAAGAGAAATGGGGAAGGATGCGGCAACCCCAGTCCGCATCAAAGAACCAGCCTTGTAGCAATTACGGGGCGGACCCTGCACTGGCGAGCACAGCGGGGCACGGAAAGAAATGGATCCCAGAAAAGCCAGTGCAGGGGAGAATAGAGTGGTACCGGTGGAAACGACAGTTCCGGTACCTGTTGACCCGAAGGACCCAAATAAGGTGTTAAATGTGGGTTCACAGCTTAATGTGTCAATTCAGAATATCTTGATATCTTTCCTGAAAGCAAATCTGGATGTCTTTGCTTGGACTCATGCCGATATGTGTGGAATATCCCCAGAAGTTGCAGTACACGCTCTGAATATTGACCCAAAGTTTACGCCAGTTAAACAGAAAAGAAGAACCCAAGGTCCAGAAAGGTCAGCAGCATTAAAAGAAGAAGTTGATCGACTCATGGAAAATAACTTCATCAAAGAATCTACATATCCGAATTGGGTTTCAAATCCTGTGTTGGTCAAGAAAGCTAATGGAAAATGGTGAGTGTGCATTGATTTTTCTGATCTAAACAAGGCTTGCCCCAAAGATTGCTTCCCATTACCCAGGATCGATCAACTGGTAGACGGAACTGCGGGACATGAATTGTTATCTTTCATGGATGCCTACTCCGGTTATAACCAAATCATGATGCACGAGCCGGATCAGGAGGATACAAGCTTTATCACAGATGTTGGACTTTATTGCTACAGAGTTATGCCCTTCGGATTGAAAAATGCAGGGGCAACCTACCAAAGACTTGTTAATGCTATGTTCAAACCGCAATTGGGCAAAACTATGGAAGTCTACGTCGACGACATGTTAGTAAAGTCCAGGAAAGCAGCGGATCACATTGAAACTTAGCAGAAATGTTCGCAGTCCTCCGGAAATACAGAATGAAACTTAACCCTCTGAAATGTACATTTGGGGTCGAGTCCGGAAAGTTCTTAGGTTTCATCGTCAGTGCTAGGGGCATTGAGGCTAGTCCAGCTCAAATTACTGCCTTGAAAGAAGTTAAAGCTCCTAGAACAAAGAAGGAATCGCAGAGTCTCAACGGAAAGGTCGCCGCCCTGAGTCGGTTCATTTCCAAAGCCACTGATAAATGCATCCCATTCTTTGACGCCCTGAAGAAAGGAAAGAAGAATTTTGAATGGACTTCCGAATGCCAAAAAGCCTTCGATGAGTTGATCCGTCATATGGAAACGCCTCCAATACTTTCTAGGCCAGGCAATGGTGAGGATCTTCTTATATACTTGGCAGTATCATCTCATGCTCTAAGTGCAGCGCTGATACGGGAAGACAAAAGGATTCAACATCCGGTTTACTATATCAGCAAAAGACTCACTGGGGCAGAGCTGAATTACTCCAAGTTGGAAAAACTCGCCTATTGCCTACTAGTTGCATCAAGGAAACTGAGGCAATATTTCCAAGCTCATCCTATCAGGGTACTTACTGATCAACCTCTAAAGCAAGTCCTGTTTCGCCCTGAAACTTCGGGTCGCCTTCTAAAATGGAACATTGAACTCAGTCAATATGACATCACTTATCACCCCCGAAACGCAATCAACGGACAAGCTTTAGCTGATTTCATTGCAGAATTCACAGAGAAGGATAATGGTGAGGATGAAGCGATCAGTGATTCCCCAATCCAGTGGAAGATGTATGTTGATGGCGCAAGAAATGACTACTATTCTGGAGCCGGAGTGGTACTTGAAACTCCTGAAGGTCGATCATTATGTTATGCACTAAGATTGGAATTTCCTTCAACAAACAATGAAGCAGAATATGAAGCTCTTATTGCAGGTCTGAAAATCGCTAAAGAGCTAAACATTCGAGCATTACAAATCTTCAGTGATTCTCAGCTTATTGTATGCCAAGTCAAGAAGGAATTTCAAGCAAAAGGTGGAAACCTGCCTTCCTACTTGTCAAAGCCTTGGGAACTCCTATGTGAACTCGATCACTATTCAATAAGCCACATTCCTCGGGAAGAGAATATGAAGGCAGATTCCCTCGCAAAGTATTCAAGTTCTGGTGAAGCTCAACTATTGGGATTGGTCCCTGTAGAAGTCCTTTCAGCACCAAGTATAGACGAGATGGATATAGACTGGATTATGAATGTATCTCAAGAACAAGAGTCATGGATGACTCCAATACTGGACTACCTACTCAGAGGTTCTCTGCCAGAAAATTCGATAGAAAGACGAAAGCTACTAAGGAAAGCCTCTCGCTATGTAATTCAGGATGGCCGATTGTACAGACGGGGATTCTCAATGCCATTGCTTCGATGTGTATCCCGGGAAGAGTCCAAAACAATCCTAGCTGAGGTGCATGGGGGAGAATGTGGTGATCATTCAGGTGGTCAAACATTAGCAAAGAAAATTCTCCGATACGGATACTTTTGGCCAGAAATTAATCGAGATGCTGCAGATTACTCCCGAAAATGTGACAAATGCCAAAGATTTGCCAAAATTCCAAGAGCACCTTCTACCGAACTCACACAGATGGTCAGTCCATGGCCGTTTGCAATTTGGGGAATGGATCTCATTGGGCCGCTACCAACTGCTAAATCAGGGATTAAATATGCTATTGTTGCAGTTGATTACTTTACTAAATGGGCAGAAGCTGAACCATTGGCTACTATCACTTCTAAGAAAATGATAAGCTTTGTGACCAAGAATATCATTTGCAGATACGGTGTGCCTCAGAAAATAATCACGGACAATGGTACTCAGTTTGAAAGCGAGGAATTCCAGGATTTTTGCAAACGATTCAAAATCCAGAAAAGCTTTTCGGCAGTAGCTCATCCGCAGGCAAACGGGCAAGTGGAAGCAGTGAACAAGATCGTCAAATCAACCATCAAAAAGCAACTCGAAAGAGCAAAAGGTGGTTGGGTCGATAAACTACCACTTGTACTATGGGCATACAGAAGTACTCACAAAACTGCGACTGGGCATACTCCTTTTTCGTTAGCATACGGATCGGAAGCAATGATTCCGGTTGAAGCAAAGGTCCCTTCACACAGAAGAATCCATTTCAATCAAGCAGAAAATGAAAAGCTACAACTTGAAGCGCTGGATCTCCTTGATGAAAAAAGAGATGAAGCTAACCTCAGAGTTGCAGCTCATCAGCAAAGGATAGCCAGGCATTTCAATTCCAAAGTTCGTCAACGCAGCTTTGAAATTGGAGATCTAGTCCTGAAAAGAATTATGACCGCGACAGGTGTGTTTGGGCCAAATTGGGAAGGACCGTATGTAATAGGTGAGAAGCTTCTTGACGGCACATTCAAGCTCACCACTGTTGATGGAGATCAAATTCCAAGGGCATGGAACAGCAACCATTTGCGTCCATACTTTACTTGAAAATTTTGTTGAAACATTGTAAAAAGAATTATGAATGTATAATTCTTGTAATTGAAAGCAATTGTGAAACTGATGCAAGTAAATAATGAAAGAATATAAAGTGGATGTAGGCCCGATTTCATGGCCGAACCACTATAAATCTTGTGTTCCTTATTATTATTATATGTTTGCTTTGTTTTCGATATAAAAATACATAAAATGTATTGCTGAAATGTCGATTTAAATTTTTGCAGACAATGGAAATAAAACTTGCGCATAATAAGACCGAGTGATTCTCACCATCATTCAACAAACAAATTTCAAGTCATAAAGGCCCCGAATTCAAATCCTAGATAGGAAATACTTCAATTGAACGGCTTATGATTTCGATAGAAACGAGCCCTTGCTAATAAATTGAGATTGTTTGAACGAACAAACATCCAATGAGGAAGCTAGTGCCCGTTCTCACGAACTTGCCTGACAATGAAGTACGCTTCCTTGGATTAAACAAGCCACTTGCTAGAAAAGGGGAATGGAAACTTGAAAAAAAAAAAAAAGAGGATCGCTGAAAAGGCATAAGCAAGTGAACAGAGGAACAACCAAAGCTACCATCAGCAGCACAAGTCCTCTTCGGAGGCGCAACTCTTCGGAGGATAAAAGACCTCTAATGGGTCATACGCCACAAAAAAGAAAGTTCTCTACTCAACAAAAAAAGATTGGAAGAGTCATGACCCTCCAACCATGAGAGAGTAACTTCCAGGCGATGAAAACCCTCTCCGAGGCACATTTCACCAGGAGTTGAAGTGTTATGACCGCTCTTCGGGATTTCACTTCACCAGAGTTGAAATGCAAAAAAAATAAAAGCCCTCTTCGGAGGCCCATTTCACCAGGAGTTGAAGTGTTATGACCGCTCTTCGGGATTTCACTTCACCAGAGTTGAAATGTAAACAAAATAAAAGCCCTCTTCGGAGGCACATTTCGCCAGGAGTTGAAGTGTAACAACCGCTCTTCGGAATTTCACTTCACCAAAGTTGAAATGCAAAAACAAAATAAAGACCTTCCTGAAAGCCCACGTTTCACCGAGATTGAAATAAAATTTCCAAGTGTTGAAACGTGAAAAGGCTTTCTTCGAAGGCACAACTCTTTGGAGGTACACGTTTCACCAAGATTGAAATAAAACTTCCAAGTGTTGAAACGTGAAAAATCCCTCCTTAGAGGTACAACCCCCTCCCGGGGACACAATTCAAAGGAAAGACCTCTTCGAAGGCACAATCAAGAAGAAAGACCTCTTCGGAAGCCCACGTTTCACCAAGATTGAAATAAAACTTCCAAGTGTTGAAACGCGAAAAGGCTTTCTTCAAAGGCACAACTCTTTGGAGGTACACGTTTCACCGAGATTGAAATAAAACTTCCAAGTGTTGAAACGTGAAAAATCCCTCCTCAGAGGTACAACTTTGTATAAAAAAAAAATCCTCATCAAAAGCGTACTTTAACTTTCAAAGGAAGAGTAATTTATCTACTATGGAAAATGATCGTCAAAAAAAAAAAAAAAAAAAAAAGAAAAGAAGTTAAAGTACCCTTCAGAGGTCCGCTTTACCACATAGAGGAATTCACTTGGTAAAATATGCACATAAGCAAAAGAAAAAAGTGATTTCTTCGAACGACAAAGCGTAGAAACTTATACGAAGGGAGTTGTACTCTACAAAAATTTTCTTTAAAGAATAAAATAATTATTCTTTAGCAAATAAGAGTGCAAGTCCCCTCGAAGTATAAAATATTGCAGCAAGCTTAAGGTATGGGGGCAACATGGTATAATAGTATAGCTGCATCAGTAAAGTAATACTCAAACAACATACCATAAGCCCGCTGCAATATCATATAAATAAACTTGTGCAAAAATGAATAATAAATGCATACTCAAATTCAAACAGAAGTATGTACAAATAAAGAATCATTTTATTCAATTGCAGATATTGCAGATACAGGTTTCAAAATAAGAAGCAGGGGCCGGTGCCTGCACAACATCCGACCATTACACAAAAAAGGAATCAAAAAGCTCAACTCTTCATTTCTTCTTGCCGCCTTTAGACCCTTTACCCGCCCGAGTGGTTAGCTTTTCGGGTCTTCCAGGTTGGTCTGAAGGCATGAGGGAAGAAGGGGAGGGAGGTACAACTGGCGCAATTTCCGGTTCCTCTTCAGTGGTGATAATTTTCTTCCCCCTCGTCTTCGATGTCCCAAGCTTCTTTCTTCTCTGCGAAGAAGACTCACTCCCCGGAGTAACGAGAGCGGACAAAACTACGTCGTCAGAAGGAGTCCGCTCCGGAGAGATCTCGCCTCCTTCGAGTCCCTCATCTTTTTGCTCCTGCGAGGCAACAGGGTCATCCAAACCATGAAGAGCCTCAATTTTCTCCTCTTGTGACCCAGGTTGTGAAGCAGAAGGAGGAGTCACCTGAAGAGATGGAGGAGGAATAACCAGAGAAGGCGAAGTCTGCACGGCACTTGTTGTTTCAACTGCAGAAGAAGAAAAATTGAAAATGTTAGTATCTTCCCGAAAGAAGGGAGATATGGGTTCATCGAGATTCAGGAGGTAATCGAGAAGCTCATCAAATTTTTGAGGAATAAGCAGGCAATCCACCTGAATCGGACCAATGTCGAAATTACCTGAAGATATTGGCTTTGTCAGTTCAATCTCATAATTTTGAGCCCCAATGTCCTCCAAAGCCTCTTCATCAGTAGGGGTGATTACCCCAGTTCTTGTAGGAGGCGGCAAATGAGCACTAGGGCCTGTAATGTCCACCTCGGGAGAAACTAGAGGACGTTCGGAGATGGTAGGCGGTACTTCTTTTTCAGAACGCTCTTCTTCCGCCATCCCGGCCCGCGCTCTGGCAAGCTGCTCCTTACCCTTGGCAAGAGCGGCACGGGCTTCGTCATCAAGATAATGCTCTTCAAGGGCTGACTCAGCATATCCAGCACCTTTACCACCGAGCATATCAAGTGCTGTCTCCCAAACTTCAGCCAGTGTGATTTCATACTTGGGGCCTAGAAAGGCAAGGCTTCCACGCCCCAAGACGCTGTGCAAGTAGAAGTCGAATAATGTTGAGCTGATGCTGTTTTTAGTCGCCTCATGAGATTCTTCAGCTGCGATTCTGCCGGCGACAGCCTCATCACGCTCCCTTTCAGTTTTGGCAAGCTGAAGCTTAAGCATTTGTATCTCCGCCTCCTGGGAGTTGTTTTTCTTTCGGAGCTCAGCAATATCAGTAGCATAGCCTTCACTGATTCTTTTTTGTACTTCTAGCCTGTCTTCGGCATCCCTTTGGCTAGCGTGAGCGTCTCTCACTTGTTTCAGGAGCACTTCTTCTTTTTGAGAATAGGAAGTAGAGGAAGCAGCAAGCTCATGTTTCAATTCCTCGACTTTTGCTTCAAGCTCCTCATTGTAAGAAGCAATTTTCCTCATCTCGGTGTCGTGTTGCTCAACGACCTTTTGCCATTCGGCCTTATCGTTTTCCATAGTAAGCATGGCCTCTATGTTGGCACGGTTAACTCTTTGAAGCTCATCGACAAGCTTCTGCCAGTTTGACATCCTCTCGATATCGAGCTTGACTGCATCAAGATTGCGCAACATAGCAGACTTGTCGATGGGGACCAAGTCTAGGTCGAACCTCACCCCCTTAAGGCACCATTGAGGAAATCGGCTCTGCAGAGTGGCAGGACCCGGTCCAACTTGAAATTTGGGCCTGCTAATTATCGTTTGAATATCTGATTTCCCAAGAGCGGGAGAGTCAGAAGGAATGTCGAGTGAGGCAGGAATAGTAACTTTCTCAGGAGTAGTAGAGGCCTGCTTTTCACTGTGACGGGCTCGTTTGCTTAAGTCTTCACTCATGTGACCTTTTCCTCGATCGTCATGAGATTTTCTCTTGTGAGAGTCATCGCCTTTTTGCCAAGAATCATGGCGCTCTTCTCTCTCCCTTCTTTCACGATGTTCTTCTTCAGTCCTCCTTTCATGAGCCTTTCAGGCAGCCCTCTCTTCATCCGACTCTCTGTAGGAAGGAAGGTAACGCCTGTAATCATACTGGCTACGCCTCCCGTAGCGCTGGAAATCGTCATAGTACGAGCCGCTGCGCCCCATAGGAGAATCTGGAATTAAAATAATAAGCTTTAGAAATCTTTAAAGTGCAAGAAGATAAGTGCATAGAAGTGATGAGAAATTCTAAGTGTGTGTGTTGTGCAAACTACGCGCATTCATCTACGAACCACTCTTTATTTGGGGAGTGGTTGTGGGTGTAATAGTTAACGTCAACTCTTGAGTCGACGACGACTGTTGCAAAATAGAAGTAGCTTCAACTACTGAAGAAGAAATCCCGGCGGTAGTAGGGTCATCTTTGAAGATCTCTTGTGAAGTAGCGAAGAGGTCGCTCAATCCTTCGAAGGTATCGTCCCTGCTTTGCTTGACAGGACTGGATTTCTTAGCCTTTTCACCAGATTCTTGTGAATGGTGAGAGGATCCCTGAGGCTCTTCTTCCTCGATAACCGGGGCAAGTTTACCAGATGGCCCCGCAACATCAGCAGAAGTGGAGCACTTCACCAGCGAAGATTCAGGAGTCTTTATCGGAGAATCGGGGACTTCCGTTGGAACTTCATGAGCATGCATAGAGCGAGAAGTGTGTAGAAGCCCATGTTGATGTAAAAATTCATCCCTCAACAGAAATTTTATGCTCCTCTCTTCTGTGGCCACGGCACTCAACCTCTCAAAAACTTGCTTGTGAATTGGATCTCTAGAAGGGAGAGGAAGTGCTGAAAGGAACAAAGAATGAAATTAGCAACTGAAAGTTCGATCTCGAAAAAGTTTCAAAACGGAAAAAATAGAAACACTAATCTTACTTCCTACTCTCCAGATGGCATAAAACCCTGAGGGACAGCGGGCAAAGAAAAACTGGTTCAAAAATCCATGAACGCTTTCAGTAAGATCGGAAATGAGCTTGCGGTTTCTGGCACTTCTCACAATAATGAGGGAAGGATGATCTTTACTCTTTGCAAACGAGCACAGATAACGAATTTCTTCAAAACTCGGTAGGCGATCAAGGGTTCTTCTAAACAAAACACATAACCCCGTCAAGATGGCATAGCCATTGGGATGAAGTTGAAACGGAGAGATTGTCAACCGAAGGAGAAGAGTTCGAAGGAAGTCGTTAAAAGGAGGAATCGCCCCACTTAAGCACATTTGGCGATTGACTGCAACAAAGCCATAGGGAGGATTGTCAGCAGTATCACTTGGCCCAGGGAGAAGAACATCACTTTCAGCAAAGCCAAATTGAGTGCGCAGCTGGACAAACGCTCTCGAAGTTAGAATAGTTGAGGTTCTCTCCGGAGGATTCTCTATGGGAACAGCTATCGGAAAAGTTTCTTCCTCTTGAGTTACCACTTCTTCTTCTCGGTGGGAAGTCATTCTACATAAACAACTGGGTATTCAAACATGAAGGTGCACGTTTCCTAAAGTATGTGAAGTGTTGTGTAAAATCAATCAAGCAGTGAACAAATATAACTGGAATAAAAACTAGCAAGCATTTGTTAGTTATGAAATCCAGGGACTATTGTTTTAAGCCTAAATATACAAGTATGATGTTGATGCAGACAAATCAGTCCAGATTGTTGATACTTTGCATTAATGTTTAACTTTAATTGATTGATTCACAAACATTTCATGCAATATATTTAAGTTGCTTGTCTTGTTTCGACTAATCTGTCATCTGACGTGGGCAATCAATGGCAGTATTTTCGCCTTGGTTTTCTTTGTTTGTAATTTTCAGCAGGTTAGCAGCTTATAAGTTAATGCGGCCTGTGAAATAATACAATGAGATTCAAGCAAGTTTAAAGTTGGGGCAGTTCAAAATTCAAACAATATAGTTCGGTAGCTCAAGACAAATGCTCAAAGTGGGTCTATGCTCCTAAATGATAACACGTCTAAAGCTCAAGTATTAAGTCGGCTACGGTTCAAAAGTTTTTCGCGAGATAAGGCTAGGTCGGTAGCGGGTCAGAGTCTAAGCATTTTAATTTGGCAACTCAGTCCTCTAGGTCGCAAGGGAGAGATAAGAATGTAAGCTCCGGTCCGAAAGACAGGAACTTTTCCAAGTATTAACTCGGTCACGATTCAGGCCTTAAAGTTTAAATCGGCAAGTGTTCTTCAAGCACTATCTCAGCCACGACTTAAAGTTGCTAAGAGCCAGGTCGGCTAAAGGATAAGCCACCCAAAATCACTGACTCGCTCCCGAACCAACATCACACTCCATCTACCCATTAACCCGATAACCATTCCATCAACAACAGCCTTCATTCATGCTATCGAATCACCCAATACAACAGTTCGAAGTTGTCACAAATCCAATACCCTGCCATCAGAGATCATCGAGCCTAAGGTGATAAATCACCTTCGTTGTATCAGCGATCATCTGAAGCCGGATTGAGTAACCTAGGCTCCATCAGCTATAAACGTGATGAGATTCGTGATGGAGCGTCATATAGGGAGGCGATTCGAGTTTAGGCAACAGAATTCACGAATCAATGGTAATCTATGGTCGAAAAAAAATATGATGAAATCGCTTACGCAATGAATAGCAGATGTTTTCAGTAGTTGATTGGAATTAAATCGTCTTTTTTGAGCCCGGAAGATTTTTAATGGCGGAATCGAAGAAATAGGTAATGAGAAGGAAGAAGAAAATGGACGATTTATATCTCACTATGGTAGGGACTGAAGGGACATAGGCCGACCAACTGTTAGGTCGCGTACGACCTACCGATCTAAAAAGGAACGGGTTAAAGGATATCGAAGCATACGACCTAACTATTAGGCGTATGTTTCGAGGGGCAAATGTTAACCCCGCCTCGGCCGTGGGTCACCGATCCAAAATGATAGACGACCTAACATTCTGCCGACTTAGCGAGGGGGTGTCGACCTAATATCTTAGCACGGAAGACCGACCTAATTGCATAAGGTTTAAGATAGATACCGACCTAAAAGGCTTGAGAAGGAGACCGACTTAAGGCTCAAAGGAAGTTCCGACTCAATAGCCTAAGCTTGTTGCCGACCTAGCCATTCACATCGTCTGCCGACCCAACTGCTAAGAGTGTGCCGACCTAACGCTTTGAAGTAATGCCGACTCAATGACTCGACCAAGTTACCGACCTAAGGGGCCTTAGAAGATGCCGGCTTAAAGTTCAAGGAGATTCTGACCTAGGACTTACAAAGGTCTACCGACCTAACACAATCACCGATCTAAACGACTCAAGTTGTTTGCCGACATAACTGTTAAGAACAAGTTGTCCACACCCAAGTCATGGCCGACCTATGGTTTACGGTAAGTCGTAACCGACCTATGGCTTGTGATAAGTCGTAACCGACCTAGAGATATGAAGGAAGAAGTAGTGCAACAGTTGAACGTGCGGCACGTTACCTCGGCGACGACTTAAGACAGATGATATGAATTCAGACAAGCTTGCTTCTATTAAGCCGGGGACTTGGCTCGGTAAATCGGCCACGACTTATACTAAGTCGGCCACGACTTAGAACTTGGCAGTAATTCCAGCCCAGAATCCCTATAAATACGCGACTACCTCCAACACTTAAGGGACTTTTGACACATTCTCTTCATACACCGTTACCTTGCTACATTGAGAACTTCATCAACACTTAGAGCTTTCAAGATCAAAGGAATACTTCGAAGAACTTCACGAAGAAACTACACATCTTCAATTTGAATTCAAGGATTTTATTCGACATAGAAGCTTGAGCTACTTGTTCCAAAACTCTTGTAACTTGAAATATATTGTACTTGAGAAGAGTTGTATCAGCTTGTAACGAGATCATTAATAAAAGTACTTAAAGTGGACGTAGGCTATACCCTTAAGCCGAACCACTATAAAATTGTTGTCGTTTACCGCTTTTCTACTGTTTTCTGCTTGTAATCTGTTCCCGAGCTTTCGGGTGGTGCTTTCACAACTATAACTCATACACCGGGGTGTTAGCGTTCAAATTTTAGCGTTAACAATTATCAAATAAACAGGTAATCAATAGATAATCCATATATCACCATCACCATAGATAATCTATGTTATCACCACAATGCAACCATGCATTCATACCACATAATATTACTTATCTCATTACTAAGATCACAAAGCATCCAAGGCAATCAATGTCATCCATTCATACATAAACAAAGATTTACTTCATCACAATAAAATTAATTTAAAATCAATTAAATTAACTATCTCCATCTCTAATTAATTTAAAGTGAATTAAATTAATTACTTCATCTTTAATTAATTTAAAATAAATTAAATTATTTACTTCACTAATATAAATCTTGCTTACTCAACCATTTAATTGATTACAATCAATTAATCATTCATTCAAAATAAATTACCTTAATTAATCATTCTTGATTAATTACCCTTCATTACACTCATGTAATTATCCATAATTAATTTCACAAATTAATTATTCTTAACCCAAACAGTAATTAAGCTTTAATTACTTCATTTAATTAATTAATCATAATTAATTATATTAATCCTTAATTAATTACATTAATTAATTACCTTTAGTCACTTATCATTGATTAATTAATCTTAATTAATCATCTTTAATTACATCATTAATTATAATAATTAATGATCTTAATTATATTTAAATAAATTATCCTCTTAAATTAATTACCTGAAGTAATTAACTCATAATTATTAATCATCCCATATTAATTAGATTCAGTAATTAACTAACTTAATTACTTTATTAAACCAAATTGATTATCCCTTAATTAATTTCTAAATTAATCCCTTGATTGATTACTAACTAATTACATTCCAAATTACTTCATTCTTAAACATCTTCAATTAATTATAACCTGTAATTATTAATCAATTACTTTCCCAAGTAATTTCCAAATCATTAATTACATACAGTAATTATCTTTAAAAACCCAAGTCTTTAAAATTAATTAAACTTAATTAATTAAAATAAACAATCACATTTGACTAATTTAACTACATTAAGTAATTAATTTCTTAATTACTTCATTAAGTAATTATACTCAAACCATTCACAAATGATCATTATTAAATTAATTAATCTAATTAATTATTAAAAATTAACCATATTAATTAATTATTAAATAGTCCTGGTTAGTGACCTTCATTAGCATCCTCTAATTATTTTCATTTAGTAATTAACTTAGATTAATTACAAATAAATTATCTTTAATCAGCCATTAATTAAAGTCTGATTATTTATTTAATTAAGTGTTAATTGTCACTTAATAAATCTTTAATATTTACTTAATTAACCTTGATTAAAACTTAATTACTTAATTAATAATTCTTTAATCATTAATTAAATAATCTAATTAATGATCTTAATTATAAATTGATTAATCATTAATCAATATTCATTGATTTCAAATCGTTAGTTAATTAAATTAATTACCATTCCTTAATTACTCCATTTATTAAATTAATTTCAAATCATTAATCTTAATTAATTTAAGATAAAACATTTCTAAATTTTGTTCAGAAAAAAATTTATTTGAAAACAAATTTTCTTTTGAACTTACTTTTAAATTTCATTTTAAATAAATGATTTAAAATGAATATATTTTAAACTAAATCAAACTTTAAACAATTTAAAACCTTTTAAAAATTTCGAGGCAAACAAGAGTTTGTCTTAAAATTTGAAATTCATAAAATTTTTGAAGTTAAATTCATTTCAAAATTACAATAACTTTAATTTATATTTAGCTTAAATCTTCAAATTTAAACCTTCTTTTAAATTCCAAAACTGAAATTCAAATTTAACTTTTAGATTTCCAGATTTAAATAAAACTTTAAATCTTGCTCATATTTTTATAAACTTCATTTTCAAAAAGTCCAAACTACTTTACCATAATAAAGTATTAACTTAAGTTCAAATTTAAAACTTTATTTATATTTAAAAACTGAGATTTTAAATTTAACTTAAATTCTAAAATTTAAACTATGAATTTAAACTTGAATTTAAATTTTCCTTAACATAAAAAAAGAACTTCAGATTTTAAAAAATTTCAAAACAGAAACTACAGTTTCCTATAAAGACCTAAAATAGAAACAACCCGAGAACCAAACAAAACTGCTTTGAGTTTCCTACCTAACTTCTTCGAGTCTTCAATCCACCTACTTCGAGCAAACCCAAAAACTTCACTACAAACAACAAAACCCCAAAACACTCATCAGACACTACATCACCGTGCATATGCACGGCAACCACCGCCTTCACTGATCATCAGAGATGATCGCACTTCAACCAGAAACACTCCAATGCCCAAACGACATCATCAGATTGAACTATTAATCAACAAATCAAATTCGAACTCCACTACAAAACCTGGAACAGAAAAAAAAAATCAGGTTTCTGCCAAAACCTATGAACGGAGATCTCTCACAGCCCCGTCCACCTGACGACTAGCCCCTCCGGCCTCGAACTCATCCATACACCAACTACCCATTTCCCAAACATCATAGCACTCGATCCATCCTTCATCCCGGAATGATTGATTCTTCATACCCCTTTCAAACTAGGGTTAAAAAATAGATTTTCAAACTGCGCCTTCCTCATTGAATTTCAACATCACTAATGATTTTTCTAAGAATCTATAAACCCTCCTCTACAACTCAGAAGAACCCCGAGCTTCCTCAAGTCATAGATCACCATGATTTGCTAAAAATCCATTTTTAGTTCAATTCTAAACTGCAACTTAAACTATACTCTAAAAATCCAAATTCTTGATTTAAAAATCAAGTTATAGTTTAAACTTTTAATTTATGAAACTAAATTACAATATTAATATGATTGGGTTTTGATAATGATCAACGTGCATTGGTGTTACCTGTGTTTACAGAGACAACATCCTATATTTTTAACTTACATAAGTTTTAATTGAAACTTCAGACAGTCAAACAACTTCACTTCATAACTTTTAATTCTAGTCTATGATAAGCAAACATTTTTTTTTAAATCCAGATACTATATCTAATAAAATCAATTGTAGAGGATTCTTTTAAATGGGAAGATGGATCTGGGAACACAACAAAGCACAAACAACATGTATTCACAAACATATTTACATCAGGCTTTTGTAAACACAAACAATACTTATTTATCAAACATTTAACATGAAACCTATTTAAAATTTAAGATTAAAGTTACTCACTTTTTTTAAAATGCAGAGCTTTAAATCTTGATGAATAAAACTGGAATTCACAAAAATGCTTGAACTTGAAGCTTTTAAAAACAGAAATGCTTTATGTTTTCCTGACTAAAATTTCTTGCATGTAAGATGCCTTTTTGAACAGGCTTCAATCACGCTTCAATTTGAGGTTGTGCAGAGAGAAGATACAAGCAGATTTGTTCATTTCCAGGTTTATAAAAAGAATGCAAACTTTTTGATAAAGAGGAATTTGTGAAATGGTATTGATTATGATTTGTTTACAGATTTGATTTTGATGAGTAGTTTTGATATGGAGATGTTTTGAAGAGTTTACTAATTTTAGACTTGTATAGGAATTGAATATGCGGAATTTTGAAGAGGAGTTACTGTTTTTAAATATGAAGAGTTTTTGAAGTTTTCTTTTTGATTAAGGAAATGGAAAAAATAAGTATGAATGAAATGTAAGTTTATATAGATGTATTTTCAGATCTATCAAATAAAAGAAAAATTAAAACTAAAATGTGCCACTTGTAAAAATTATTCAACATTTTTCAATTTGAATATTTATCTTTCTACCACTTGTTTAATTAATGCTTAAGAATGCAACACTTGTTTCTTTAAAATAATTAGTACTTAATTTACAAATTAATGTGCGTATTAAGCCTAATTTTAATTTGTTAGTTAATATTAAATATGAATATAAATTTATAAAAAGAAATAAAAAGAAATCATGTTTATAAATAAAACTTATACATATAAAAATTAAAACAATTAAGATTTATACTTTGGAATTTTAAATTCAAATCAAATCCAAAATCAATTATTTTCAAATCAAGTTATGTATATAAATTTAATTTGAAATAACAATTGCAAATTCTATTCAAAACCTATTTATAAAGACAATACACTATTAATATTGTTTTTATAAATATCTTATTATTAAGTTAAGATCATTTTAAAAGAAATTATATTTTTATCAATAAATTATCTATTTTATTAAGCCATAAAACTTTTTTGTTTATTCATTCTAAACTTAAAACTCAAGCCAAATTATCTTAAACATTTAATATTTTTCTTATCAAATTTAAAAATCAAATATTTATTTATTAAATAGTTTTAGAAACTCAATACTTAATTAAAATCAAAATTTCCAAATTAAAATTTATACATTAGAATTTTTAAAACATGATTCACTTATTAAGCTTAAACCAAGATTTATTTATTTAACTTTGGAAAGCTTAAATGTTAAATAAAAACAAATTTTCAAATTACTACAAATATTAGAGTTAGAAAAATATGCTTTATTTATTAAAATTAAAACAATGCTAATCTATTTAAAATATAAACCATATATTTATATTGTAAATAGAAACCAATTTATTATTTTGAATAGATAAAATAACTAATTAAATAATTATCGAAGAAGATTATTAAATTTATTTGAATTGTTATTAACAAAATATCAATGTTAATTTAATTTTTAATACAGATTATTAAATTGATATTGTTAAAAATTCTGGGATATTACAGTTAGTACCCGCATAAATCTAAGTGAACACTTCATCTACTAAATTTTGCGACCACGACACGTCTTGATGGCGTGTAACGACCCTGAATTTTTACTAATTTAATTTGATAATTAAATTAGTTTTTGAATTAAAATCTATAAAATTTATTAGTAAATTGATTCGAGTTTCCCTAAATTCAAATAGAAAATATATTAATTCATATGAATTTAAATATTGTACCTATGTAATTTGGATTTAAATTTCAAGTAAATGGATTTATAATAATTTGAATATATATGTATATATGTACATACATTGAGTTTGAGTAAAATTTTAACTAAATGGTTTAAAGACAAATTATAATGATAAAAATAAAGTAAATAATTAATTGCTAAAATTTAAAATAAAAATCTAGAAATTCATCTATGTTACAGAATAAATAAATATATAGTTTACACAAAATGAAGTAAAGATATAATTTTAATATCGTAATACAAATAGAAACAAAAAATAATAATAAAAGAAAAAAAAGCAAGTTCATATTCATTTATATTTGCAAAATGAAGGCATTAGCAAATAAATACAAAGTATGGCAATCTTGTAATGGAACAAAGTATTGTAAAACATAACAAGCAAGAATTTTCTTCATGCATTGTACAAATAGGATAAAAATAGTATAAGGTACAAACACATCAATGCAAATACACAACATCCCCAAATCTGCATAGTAAAATAAAGCAATACAAATATATACATATATTTTGTACAAGACATTAATGCAGCCCCCAAACATGTATGTCTCAGCCAACAAATCCCTGCTAAAAAAAAGTGTACAAACAAATAATTCTTTTGTCACCTTAAACAAAGCCTGCATATTTTTATATATATGCATATTGTGTCCATTTTGTTTACCATATAACTGAGTAAAACCAAAGCAATATCATCATCATTCAAACAAACATCAGTCAAACAAACATCTCAAACTAAAACATCAAAGCAAGCAATCAAAGCCTGTGAATCAAGAAGGATTGCAATTTGAATTTGCAAAAGCTCTGCCATTTCTGGAACCATGATTTGGAAAGTGAGTAAACAAGTGATTTAAACTTGAGTTATTTTAAATTTGTGTGTGTGTGTGTGTCTATATATGTTGAAGTTGCCCTGCATATCTATCCATGTATCTGTGAAATTCATCATCTTCCCAGTTTTAGCTTCAGGGTAGTATCAAACAAGAAAATTCAATTTATTATTTTCTAACTAGTATTAGGCTTTGGTTTAAAAAAAAACAGTTGTATTTAAGTATGAGTTATAATGTAAAAATGGTTTCGTGAAGTATAAATGCATATGAAATGAAAAATCAAAATTTTACGGTAAAAACTTTAAATTCTGGGAATTTCGAACTACACGAATTATTGATTCAAGAATATAACTTGAATCCTTACTGGTAGACATGAATTTTAAAGCATAAACCATAATTTTTAGAGTTAGGTTTCGAGAGCAGTTTGAATTTGTTTGAAAATTGGATTTTGGCCAATTTCTGGTGATGGATCGACTCGTGGAGGTCGTGTTCGTGGCTGGAGATGGAGGAGGCTACGAAGTGTCGGTGAAAAATGGTTGGAGGTGGCGAAAATGTCGGAGGCAATGGCGGTGTAGAATTTAAATCTGTAAACCTAGTTTTGTCATGCATTGGAAACTCGCGCACTTTTGTCTCGTGCAAGCATCGAGTGTCTCGAGGTCGTGGGCCAGGGTAGGGTTCGAGTTGACGAAGGCGAGGCCGGAGGCTAGGGTTCACTGATGGTCGGGGATGGGAAGACGTCGTGTTGACAGGTGGGGATGCAATGGGTTTAAATGTTCCAGGTTTCGAGTTTCAACTCGAATCTCAATTTCGAGGTGGTGGAAGGGTTCTGGTGGTCGGAGCTCATTCTAGAGTCGATCGGCGACGTGCTCGACGCCGCGGGGATGCCAGAAGTCGGTCAACGGCGGTGTGCACGTGCACAGGCCTTAGCGTTTTCCTGAGTGTTGTTGTCGTCTGGGAAGAATAGGAGTGATCCATGCGTTTTACTCGAGTAACTCGAGTCGTTTACTCAAAGCAATATATTGTTTGCCTCGGGTTAGTTTAGTCTGGTTACAGTTTTTTTTCTAAAACCTGACTGTAACTTGAATTTAAACAAATTTAAATAAAGTTTAAATTTGTGAGCTTGAGTTAGATAAATTTTTAAACCAGTTTGAAGTGTGGATTCAAATTTACCTTTGAATTCTAATATGAAATAAAATAAAGTTTTAATAATTTAAATGTTGGGTTTTCAGGTTTATAAAAAAAACCTGACAGTTTTCTGAACTTTAAAAATTAAATTTAAAGTTTGAAAACATGATTTAAACAATGGTTTAAACTCAAAGTTAAGTTCAGGTTTCCAATGAAACTTTTGAATCTTAAAGTTTTAAAAATGAAAATTGGATTTTTAAATCAAGATAAAAAAAAACCCAGGCTTTAAAACAAAGTTGTAAATCAAATGTTTAAACTAATGGATTCAAGTTACTTTGAATCCAAATATGGAATGTAAATTAGTTTTTACATAGGTTTTGAATGGAAAGTATATGAATTGTTTAAAACTTGAATTTACAAGTTAAATAATTTATGTATTTTAAAAATCTGAATTTACATAGTTAAGTAAGTTAGTTTAAAAGCTTTTTCTTATATAAGTTTCATATATAAGTAATAAATGTTTTACATTGATTTTAAAAGTTTATAAATTGATATTTGAATTTGGCTAATATTTAAATGGTAAATCATTTTGAATCTTGAATTCAAAATGGAATTCAAATTTAAATTCAAAAAGAGTAATGTTTTTAAAATACACTTTGATATTAATTTAAATCATTAATAAAGAAATAAATTATCTCAGAAATAATTAAAGGGTGAAAATAATTTAATTTATAAGATAACTAAGGAATGATAATTTACTTAATTTATAAATTAATGATTTAGATTGGTTTATAATTAGAGATTAATTTAAAAGTGATTAAGAAATGTTATTAGTTAATGAAGATAATTAACTAAGGATTTTTTAAGTATTAATTAACGATTAAATTTTAATAATTAATTAGATTTATTAACTAAGATAATCAATTGTAATTTTGTTAGTTACTTAATGAAAATAATAAAACGGGTTAATTACTAATTGTAATTTAAATTGGATATTGTGATTTATTTACTGATAAAGATTAATTGGTAATTAATGATTTATTGGTATGAAATGATTGCTTAATGGTAAGAAAATAAAGATTTAATTTCTTAAAATGATTTAATTAAGGGGTTAATTTATCATGAAATTGGTTTAGAGATTTAATTAATATGATAAATTCAGAATAATTTAATTTATTAAAGCATTTGATAAATTGATTGGTATCAAATGATTTGTAATTAATAAATCAAGATTGGATAATTAATTCATAAGTAATTTATTTAATTGGAAATAAATTAAATTAATTAGGATTAAATTATTAATTAATCCTACTTATAAATGACTATTGAATACTTGACCTTACTTATGAATGATTGTATTGAATGAGTTGCCTTGAATTGATTGTCTTATCTGATCTATGATATTTTGTTCTGTGGATTGAGCTTTGTATAGTTTATTCATTATTTGCATTTGTATATTATCTGTAAATCTGTAAATGGATGATAAGCCTTACAGTTTATATCTCTTATCAACTATTTTCTATGTTTTAATCTGTGATGATTGAATGATGTTGCACTATTGTGTTAAACCCCTGGACCACACCATACATACACAAATGTGGATTTCACGAGGAAATCGATTAAGTCACAGATTTGTATCAAATTTAAAAATTGAATTCTTGAATCCAAAATAGTTTTGAATTTTGAATTAAGAACTTTTGAAATGAATTTCAAAAAAAAAAGTTAATTTATATAACTTGATAAAAACTTAGAATTTAAATAATTTGATTTAAATTTGAACTCAATGTTTGTAATTGAATTCAATGACTTGGAATTTTGGTCTAAAACGTTATACAAGTCATAAAAGATGCTTATATGGGAAAGATCTCTCTTTTTCTGGTTTGGCCCGCTCGAGGTCTTTTAGCATTTCAGCTGTGGTGAAATGGGCCTCCGAAGAGGGCTTTTCACGTTTCACCACCTGGAAGTTTTATTTCAATTTCGGTGAAACGTGTGCCTCCGAGTAGGGCTTTTGCCTGGAAGTTTAGACTTTCTTTCTCTCGGTTGGACGGATTCACGGGAGTGTATCGACCGATCATTCCGCAACTTTGTATGGAGAAAGGTCTCTCTTTTTCTGGCTAGGCCCGCTCGAGGTCTTTATCCTCCGAAGAGTTGTGCCTCCGAAGAGGGCTTGTGCCTCCGAAGAGGTCTTTTGCTGATTGATGCTTGCTCTCCCATGTCTCCTTGCCATCCATTCATGTTGGAGATCCCCCGTTGTCTTTTGCAAGTGTCATCACTTTTTAGTTGCCAATAATTTTTCTTATCCAAAGAAATATACTTCTTAGTTAAGCGAGTTGGTGGTGGTAGACGCAGGCTATTTAACTGGTTGTTTGTTTGTTCAAACATTTGCAGTTAGTTAGAAATGGTCCACTTCCATCCGCATTGCTAACTTTTGTTCGAAGCACTTCTTTTGTAGTTTGAGCATGGAAATTTTGAACGGTTTAGTGTTTGCTTGCTGAGTGATGTCGGGGATTGCTTGGTTTTGCGATGGGCAAGCTTTGCTTTTATGTCCTGCATTATTAAATCGACATTTTAGCGATACAATTAACGTATTTTATATGTCGAAATAAAACAAAGCAGTTTATAATAGTAGAGAACACAAGATTTATAGTGGTTCGGCCAAAAACTGGGCCTACATCCACTTTATAGCTTTTTCATTATTCACTTGCTTTACAATTGCTTTCAATACAAGAATCATATATTCATCATTCTTTTACAACATTTCAGCAAAGCTTTCAAGTAAAATAGGGACGCAAATGATTGCTGTTCCAAGCTCTTGGGATTGGTTCTCCTTCGACAGTTGTAAGTTTGAATGTGCCGTCAAGAAGCTTCGTGCCTATTACATACGACCCTTCCCAGTTTGGCCCAAACACACCTGTGGCTGTCATAATTCTCTTCAGGACTAGGTCCCCAACTTCAAAGCTGCGCTGACGAACTTTGGAATTGAAGTGCCTGGCTATCCTGTGTTAATGAGCTGCAATTCTAAGCCTAGCCTCTTCTCTTCTTTCATCAAGAAGGTCAAGTGCTTCCAGTTGTAGTTTTTCATTCTCATCTTGATAAAAATGGATCCTTCTATGTGAGGGAACTTCAGTTTCCACTGGAATCATCGCTTCTGATCCGTATGCCAATGAAAATGGAGTATGCCCAGTCGCAGTTTTGTGGGTGGTTCTATATGCCCATAGTGCAAGTGGTAACTTATCGACCCAACCACCTTTTGCTCTTTCCAGCTGCTTTTTGATGGTTGATTTGATGATTTTGTTTACTGCTTCCACTTGCCCGTTTGCCTGCGGATGAGCCACTGCTGAGAAGCTTTTTCTGATCTTGAATCGTTTGCAAAAATCTTGGAACTCTTCACTTTCAAACTGAGTACCATTGTCTGTGATTATCTTCTGAGGCACACCATACCTGCAAATGATATTCTTAGTCACAAAATTTATCATTTTCTTAGAGGTAACAGTAGCCAATGGTTCGGCCTCAGCCCATTTAGTAAAATAATCGACAGCAATGATAGCATATTTAATCCCTGATTTGGCAGTCGGCAACGGCCCAATAAGATCTATTCCCCAGATGGCAAACGGCCATGGACTGACCATTTGTGTTAGCTCAGTGGAAGGTATTCTAGGAATTTTAGCGAATCTTTGGCATTTATCACACTTTCGGGAATAGTCAGCAGCATCCTGATTAATTTCTGGCCAAAAGTATCCATAACAGAGGATTTTCTGTGCTAAAGTTTGACCACCTGTATGATCCCCGCATTCCCTTCCGTGTACTTCGGTTAGAATTGTCTTAGCTTCTTCCTTTGTCACACATCGGAGTAATGGCATTGAAAATCCTCGTCTGTACAAACGACCATCTTGAACTATATATCTGGAGGCTTTCCTCATCAACTTTTGTCGTTCTTTCGAATTTTCTGGCAAAGAACCATTAAGTAGATATTCAAGTATCGGAGTCATCCATGATTCTCGTTCTTGGGATACATTCATAATCCAATCAACATCCATTTCATCTGTGCTTAGAGCTAACAAGACTTCGACGGGAATTAAACCCAATAGTTGAGCTTCACTAGTACTTGAATACTACGCGAGAGAATCCGCCTTCATATTTTCTTCTCGGGGGATATGGTTTATTGAATAATGATCAAAATCTTGAAGGAGCTCCCAGGCTTTTGATAAATAGGCTGGTAAATTCCCTCCTTTAGCTTGAAATTCCTTCTTGACTTGACAAACAATAAGTTGAGAATCACTGAAGATATGCAATGCCTTGATGTTTAGTTCTTTAGCGATCTTTAAACCAGCGATGAGAGCTTCGTATTCAGCTTCATTATTTGTCGAAGGGAATTCTAGTCTCAGTGCATAACATAGCAATCGCCCTTCTGGGGTTTCAAGGACAACCCCTGCTCCGGAACAGTAATCATTCCTTGCGCCATCGACATACAATTTCCATTGGATTGGGATGCTGTCAATGACTTATTCCTCACTATCACCCTTATCCGTACATTCTGCAATGAAATCTGCCAAAGCTTGTCCAGTGATTGCTTTTCGGGGATGGTAAGTGATGTCATATTGACTGAGTTCAATATTCCATTTCAATAGACGGCCCGAAGTCTCTGGACGGAATAGGACTTGCTTTACAGGTTGATCAGTGAGGACTTTGATGGGATGAGCTTGGAAATACGGCCTCAACTTTCTTGATGCGATCAACAGACAATAGGCGAGCTTTTCTAATCTTGAATAGTTCATCTCTGCCCTAGTGAATCTTTTGCTTATATAATAGACTGGGCGTTGAATCCTTGCGTCTTCCCGTACCAACACTACACTGAGAGCATGAGACGAAATTGCCAAATATACGAAGAGATCTTCACCACTGTCAGGCTTTGAAAGTATCAGAGGCACTTCCATATGACGAACCAACTCATCAAATGCTTTCTTACATTCAGGAGTCCACTCAAAGTTTTTCCTTCCTTTCTTCAGAGCATCGAAGAATGGAATGCATTTGTCAGTAGCTTTGGAAATGAATCGACTCAAAGCAGCAACTTTTCCGTTGAGACTTTGCAATTCCTTTTTCGTTCTAGCAGCCTTAACCTCTCTCAGGGCACTGATCTGAGCTGGATTGGCTTCAATGCCCCTAGCGCTCACAATGAAACCCAAAAACTTTCCGGACTCCACTCCAAATGAACATTTCAGGGGATTAAGCTTCATTCTGTACTTGCGGAGTACTGTAAACATCTCTGCCAAGTGATCCATATGGTCCTCCGCTTTCTTAGACTTTACTAGCATGTCATCAACATAAACTTCCATTGTCTTACCAATCTTTGGTTTAAACATGGCATTAACAAGCCATTGGTAAGTTGCCCCTGCATTAATGAGTCCAAAAGGCATGACCTTGTAGCAATAGAGTCCAACATCTGTGATGAAGCTTGTATCCTCTTGATCTGGCTCATGCATCATAATCTGGTTATATCCGGAGTATGCATCCATAAAAGATAACAATTCATGTCCTGCCGTGCCATCCACCAACTGATCGATCCTGGGCAGCGGGAAACAGTCTTTGGGGCAGGCTTTGTTCAGATCTGAAAAATCAATGCACACTCTCCACTTTCCGTTAGCTTTCTTAACCAGCACTGGATTTGAGACCCAATTTGGATAAGTAGATTCTCTGATGAAACCGTTCTCCATGAGCCGATCCACTTCTTCTTTTAACGCTGCCGTTCTCTCAGGACCCTGAGTCCTTCTCTTCTGTTTCACAGGTGTAAACTTTGGATCAATGTTCAGAGTATGTACTGCAATCTCTGGGGATATTCCGCACATATCAGCATGAGTCCAAGCGAATACATCCAAATTAGCCTTCAAAAATGAAATCAGAACATTCTGAACTGTTGTGTTAAGCTGCGAACCCACATTAAGTACTTTTTTTGGGTCCTTTGGGTCAACGGGCACCGGCACTGTTACCTCTACCGGTACTACCCTATTCTCCCCTGCACTGGCTTTCCTTTGGATCCATCTCTCTTCGTGCACCACTACATTCTCCAGTGCAGGGTCCACCCTGTAATTGCTACAAGGTTGGTTCCTTGGTGCGGACTGGAGCCGCCGCACCTTTTCCCATTTCTCTTTTCCTTGATTCTCGCAACTCTGCAAAGTAACATTCTCGCCCCGCATCTTGATCTCCCTTAATCACACCAACTCCGTTATCTGTGGGGAATTTTAGAGTCAGACACCATGGGGCAAGAACAGCTTTAAACGCAGCAAGAGTTGGTCGGCCTAAAAAGGCATTGTAGGCAGAGAATTCTTCAACAATTATAAACGTTTGCTTTCGAGCCACCTTCCTCGGTCCCTTTCCAAGTTCTACAAACAAATCGATGGTCCCAATCGGCTGTTTGGGTTCTCCAGCGAACCCAGCGATCTTAAGTGATGAAGCTTGAACGTCAGCCATCGGGATTTTCATTTGATCGAAGGTCTTCTTGAAGAGGATGTTGCATGAAGCTCCACAATCAACTAGAACTCTTCTCACAATTACCGGCCCAATACCAGCGGATATGACCAAAGGATCTATGGTCGGGGCCTCGATACCCAAAGAATCACTGGCGCTGAACACAATATCATCTGTGGAAGTCTTTTGTTGCTTTAAAGGCGCATCATTCTCTAAAACAAAAACATTCTCTTCAGCTGGTACATGCCTTAAGGCGCGGGCATACCTTTCCATCTCGCCCCAGCTTCTGCCTGCTGGGTGAGGTCCTCCGGTTATTGTATTGATGACAGGCCTTTCCGATTCATGTTCCACGACCTTCTCACTTGAGCCAGGACGGTGAGCGGGAACTTGTTGTCCTTGATTTGACAAAGCTGGGGCATTTCTGTTCCTTTTCACATACTGTTGAAGCTTCTTCTCTTTCAAAAGCTGTTCAATTACCTCTTTCAACTGGCGGCATTCGTTGGTGTCATGGCCGGGTTGGTTGTGGAACCGGCAGAGCCTTCCACTTTTTTCCATCTTAATTGCAACTCTCATTTTAGGTGGTGTCGGATAGTTGAATTCATCTTTGGTTGCGAAGTAGATGTTCTCAGGGGTATCGGTCAAGGGTGTGAAATTGAAAGAACGGTCTTTCTTAGCGTCTCCTTGTTTCTTTCCACCATCGTTTCCCCTTTTCTGAGTGTTAGGCTCTTTCTTGTTCGAAGGAGCACCATTGTTCCCGGCTGCTGCAGATACCACTTTAGCCGGTGTTTGAAGGCTTTCCAAGCGCATGAACTCATCCGCTTTCTTGTAGAATTTGTCAAGTGAGTTTGATTCTTTCATTTTCAACCATTTTCCAAATTCGATTGACTTGTCAATTGCCCTCATCAAGTATGTCAAGACCATGCGTGGCTCAGCATTATCCACCTCAGCCAATGCTATATTAAAGCGATTCAAAAGTGATCTGATGGATTCTCCTGGATATTTCTCTAGACTTGATAGCGACATTATATCCTTTTCTTTAGAAGCATACAATCGAAATTGCTCCTTGAACTTCCTGGTCAAATCGGAGAATTGATCGATGGACCTTACCGGCAGCTTTGTAAACCATAATAGAGCTACACCTTCTAGATAAACCGGGAAGTATCGGCATTTAATTTCATCAGACGCCCTGGCACCAGTCATATGCCAGTCGTACTTATACAGAAACTCGTTAGGATCACTCGTCCCCTTGTAAGCCGGAATAATAAGGGGAACGAATTTCCTTGGGAACTCTGCCTTCAAGATCTTTTCAGTAAATGGAGTTTTGCTCGGAGCAAATCCCCACTCTTTCTCGTCTTCATCTCTTCGCATACTTTCTTTCATGATTTGACGAACCATACCCGAAAAATACTCTTCATCATTTAGAGGCTCTGGAGGGCACACATCAGCCACTCTCTCTGAATTCTGCCTTGACAATCGTTCACGGAGGGTCGGCTGCGGTCCTGATGCTCCAGTTTGAAGAGGAGTCCTTTCTATAGGGTCTGCGACTCTTTGAGAAATGTTCCCTTCAACATCTTGAACTCTTGTAGTAGGGTTCCCAACATTATTAACCGGTTGACGATTTGTCCCTAGTAGATCATTCAACTTACTCAAGATCAGGGCATTCTGGGCATTCTGGGCTTCCAACTGCGCATTCTGAGCATTCAATTGTTGATTCAATCCCAAAACTAGGGCGTCCAACTCTGCTCGTGTAACTCCAACAGTTGGAACTGCTTGACTTGAAGGAGGAGAGGTAGCAGTGTTCTCTTGAACATTGTCGGATCTTACATAACTTCGTTTTCTCCCAGGAGCCATTATGTCCAATAAACTTCTGGTTTTAAAAGAAATCCTTTCAACAATCCTTCGCGGAGCAATAGTGGAAATTTCCTGAGTTGGGTTCTCAGTGAAAGCACCAAAAATGTTAATGTAAAAATCAGACGCTAACACCCCGGTGTAGACTGAAGTTGAGCGAAAGCACCACCCGTGTACACGGGAACTACAAACAAGTAGAGAAATCACAGAAAAAGCGGAAAAAACAACAGTTTTTATAGTGGTTCGGCTTAGTGTAAGCCTACATCCACTTTAACTCTCTTTATTACCTAATTGATTACAACTTTTACAACAATCTTCAATTGCAATTCTGATGAGACAGACAACTAGAACTTTGATGCATAAGAATTTTTTAAATCCATGTAGATTGTGTTAAATTTCCTCTCGAAGCTAGTTGAGATGTCTTTCGTACTTGAAGTGTTGAGTGAGTCGAGAATTCAGCAGAGTATTGGCGCTTCAAGAGATCGGCCCAAAAGTCCCTTTCATGCTTGTGGTAGGTTGGTATTTATAGGAAAATTTTACCCTTAAGTCGTAACTCGTGACCGAGTTAAGGTAGGTCATGGCCGACTTATTGAGTCTAGCTCGTAGCTTGGTAGAAATTTGCCCATCTGCTTGAATCCATGTCAAGTTCTAAGTCATGCACGAGTTAACCTGTCAACGTGACAGAGGGTTCTCGCTTCGCGGTTTGGTGGCGAACGGGAGACACTTACCCCCACATGTCCTCTTTACGGGGTTGGTTAGGCGTAAGCTGTGACAGTCGAAAGGCTGGCCGTAAAACCAAGTTTGGGATACCATTAAGCCACGGTGGGGCTGGGATGGTTGAAAAGCCTACCAGTTGAGATTGGCTGCTGTCGATGGTTAAAAAGCCTAGATCGTCACAAGTGGTATCAGAGCTAAGGTTGAACTTTAGCTCAGGAGTATAACACGTTAAGTAGCTTATTAGAGATTGGATGAAGTATACCCTAGAATGAGTGTACCCCTAAGATATCCGTTCGAATGCCTCAGTAAATTCTCTTACTATTCATCGATAGTAAGTATGAGTTCAAGAAGAGAACGAGATAGGGGATAGGGGAGTACGACACAAATGGTCAATACCCTGCAACAGTGGAAACAATCCTTTTCTCCATCAATTTTCTTTGATTCGTTTCTAAATTCTTTTAGATTGCTTCGTACCGGCTATAAGAAGAAGTTTCGGTGTGAGAATGGCCGTACGAATCGTTGTAGGAAATTTTTTACCTCGTATCTTCATCGATTTCTCATCAGTTTTTGATTTAAACTTTAATAAATTTGAAATTTGAAAATTGGAAATTCTTAATAAATTGGAAATTTTAAATTGAGTTAAATTAGTCAATGAAATGTGAGGATAAAATTGAATTGTATCGATAAAACGATTTTGTTTGAAACCAAATTTTGAAATTTTGTATAATTTCTTGAGTATAATAAATTTTGCAATATAGGCTTTGATGTATTTCTTAGCCTATAAAATTCTAAAACCTTAGAATCTTATTTTTGGATTTTGGTTTTGATTGTAGAGAACCTATAATATAAGTAGGGCAGGAGCACTGTCCAAAGCTAGAAGAGTCGGTGAGTATGGTTCATCTAGTAGGGTTCGAGATGATTTGGGTGAACCATCGGTACATGAGGAGGTGCCAGAAGAGCCGGTGGAACAGCCACAACCACAGGTTGAAGATCCCAAGGAGGAATCAGAAAAGGAACCCGAAGAAGAATTCGAAGAGGAAGAAGAATTCGAAGAGGAAGAAGAATTCGAAGAGGAATAAGAAGTTGAAGATGAGGAAGAGGTGGTGCCGGAAAATGACGATGCGGTCATTTGGAATTTGGATGATACAGTGGAAGAACAAGACGATGGAGGGTATATTTCGGTAGAATCAGACCCAGAGGATGTTTGTGAGACAAACAATGAGGCGGAGGTTGGAGAACTGTCAGGGATTGAGAGAGGGAGCTCTGATAGTGAAGATATGTTGTTGGTTGGGTTGACTTCTTTTGGATAGGGTGTGTTTATGTACGTGTTTTGGATTTAGAACCGTAGTGAATGTTGGATGTTAATTGGGTAATGTATGACTATAACATATGTACGAATATTATAAGTAGTACTTAATATAAGATATATATTATGAATTACCCGTAAGAATCCATATGTTTACTAGTATGGTTTGAGTTGTCATTGGTCTATTCTGTGTGTGTATAATGCATGAAACGAGCCGTGTAATTTCGAGGACAAAATTCTTTTAAGGGGGGAAGTCTGTAACGACCCTGAATTTTTACTAAATTTAAATTGATAATTAAATTAATTTTTGAATTAAAATCTATAAAATTTATTAGTAAATTGATTCGAGTTTCCCTAAATTCAAATAGAAAATATATTAAATCATATGAATTTAAATATTGTACCTATGTAATTTGGATTTAAATTTCAAGTAAATGGATTTATAATAATTTGAATATATATGTATATATGTACATACATTGTGTTTGAGTTATATTTTAACTAAATGGTTTAAAGACAAATTATAATGATAAAAATAAAGTAAATAATTAATTGCTAAAATTTAAAATAAAAATCTAGAAATTCATCTATGTTACAAAATAAATAAATATATAGTTTGTACAAAATGAAGTAAAGATATTATATATCATAATACAAATAGAAACAAACAATAATAATAAAAGGAAAAAAAAAGCAAGATGATATTCATTTACATTTGCAAAATGAAGGCATTAGCAAATAAATACAAAGTATGGCAATCTTGTAATGGAACAAAGTACTGTAAAACAAGTAAAACAAAGTATATGTGCATATGGGAAAGCTGGCAAGGGAAGATCTAGCAAGAAGATATATATGTACATATATTTTGTACAAATCATTAATGCAGCCCCAAACAAAAACAATTTTAGCAAACAAGAATTTTCTTCATGCATTGTACAAATGGGATAAAAATAGTATAAGGTACAAACTCATCAATGAAAATACACATCAGCCCCAAAACTGCATAGTAAAATAAAGCAATACAAATATATACATATATTTTGTACAAGACATTAGTGCAGCCCCCAAACATGTATGTCTCAGCCAACAAATCCCTACTAAAAAAAGTGTACAAACAAATAATTCTTTTGTCACCTTAAACAAAGCCTGCATATTTTTATATATATGCATATTGTCCCCATTTCGTTTACCATATAACTGAGTAAAACCAAAGCAATATCATCATCATTCAAACAAACATCAGTCAAACAAACATCTCAAACTAAAATACCAAAGCAAGCAATCAAAACCCGTGAATCAAGAAGGATTGCAGTTTGAATTTGCAAAAGCTCTGCCATTTCTGGAACCATGATTTGGAAGGTGGGTAAACAAGTGATTTAAACTTGAGTTATTTTAAATTTTTGTCTGTGTGTGTGTATATATATATATATGTTGAAGTTGCTCTGCATATCTATCCATGTATGTGTGAAATTCATCATCTTCCCTGTTTTAGCTTCAGGGTAGTATCAAACAAGAAAATTCAATTTCTTATTTTCTAATTAGTATTAGGCTTTCGTTTCAAAACAAAATAGTTGTATTTAAGTATGAGTTATAATGTAAAAATGGTTTCGTGAAGTATAAATGCATGTGAAATGAAAAATAAAAATTTTACAGTAAAAACTTTAAATTTTGGGAATTTTGAACTTCACGAATTATGGGTTCAAGAATATAACTTGAATCCTTATTGGAAGACATGATTTTTAAAACATAAACCATAATTTTTAGAGTTAGGCTACGAGAGAAGTTTGAATTTGTTTGAAAATTGGTTTTTGGCCAATTTCTGGTGATGGATCGACTCGTAGAGGTCGTGTTCGTGGCTGGAGATGGAGGAGGCTACGGAGTGTCGGCAAAAAATGGTCGGAGGTGGCGAAAACGTCGGAGGCGACGGCGGTGTAGAACTTAAATCTGTAAACCTAGTTTTGTCATGCATTGGAAACTCGTGCACTTTTGTCTCGTGCAAGCATCGAGTGTCTCGAGGTCGTGGTCTAGGGTAGGGGTCAAGTTGACGAAGGCAAGGCCAGAGGCTGGGATTCGCTGATGGTCGGGATCTGGGAAGACATCACGTTGATAGGTGGGGATGCAATGGGTTTAAATGTTCCAGGTTTCGAGTTTCAACTCGAATCTCGATTTCGAGGTGGTGGAAGGGTTCAGGTGGTCGGAGCTCATTCTGGAGTCGATCGGCGACGTGCTCGACGACGCGGGGATGCCAGAAGCAGGTCAACAGCGGTGTGCACATGCACGGGCCTTAGCGTTTGCTTGAATGTTGTTGTCGTCTGGGAAGAACAGGAGTGATGCACGCGTTTTACTCGAGTAACTCAAGTCGTTTACTCGAAGCAATATATTGTTTGCCTCGGGTTAGTTTAGTCTGGTTACATTTTTTTCTAAAACCTGACTGTAACTTGAATTTAAGAAAATGTAAATAAAGTTTAAATTTGTGAGCTAGAGTTAGATAAAGTTTAAAACCAGTTTGAAGTGTGGATTCAAATTTACTGTTGAATTCTAATATGAAATAGAATAAAGTTTTAAATAATTTAAATGTTGGGTTTTCAGGTTTATAAAAAAAAACCTAATAGTTTTCTGAACATTAAAAATTAAATTTAAAGTTTCAAAACATCATTCAAACAATGGTTGAAACTCAAAGTTAAGTTCAGGTTTCAAATGAAACTTTTGAATCTTAAAGTTTTAAAAATGAAAATTGGATTTTTAAATCAAGATAAAAAAAAACTAAGGCTTTAAAACAAAGTTGTAAATCAAATGTTTAAACTAATGGATTCAAGTTACTTTGAATCCAAATCTGGAATGTAAATTAGTTTTTACATAGGTTTTGAATGGAAAGTATATGAATTGTTTAAAATTTGAATTTACAAGTATAATAATTTATGTATTTTAAAAGTCTAAATTTACATAGTTAAGTAAGTTAGTTTAAAAGCTTTTTCTTATATAAGTTTCATATATAAGTAATAAATGTTTTACATTGATTTTAAAAGTTTATAAATTGATATTTGAATTTGGTTAATGTTTAAATGGTAAATCATTTTGAATCTTGAATTCAAAATGGAATTCAAATTTAAATTCAAAAGGAGTAATGTTTTTAAAATACACTTTGATATTTATTTAAATCGTTAATAAAGAAATAAATTATCTCAGAAATAATTAAAGGGTGAAAATAATTTAATTTATAAGATAATTAAGGAATGATAATTTATTTAATTTTCAAATTAATGATTTAGATTGGTTTATAATTAGAGATTAATTTAAAAGTGATTAAGAAATGTTATTAGTTAATGAAGATAATTAATTAAGGATATTTAAGTATTAATTAACGGGATAAATTTTAATAATTAATTAGATTTATTTACTAAGATAATCAATTGTAAATTTGTTAATTACTTAATGAAAATAATAAAAAGGATTAATTACTAATTGTAATTTAAATTGGATATTTTGATTTATTTACTGATAAAGATTAATTGGTAATTAATGATTTATTGGTATGAAATGATTGCTTAATGGTAAGAAAATAAATATTTAATTTCTTAAAATGATTTAATTAAGGGGTTAATTTATCATGAGTTGGTTTAGAGATTTAATTAATATGTTAAATTCAAAATAATTTAATTTATTAAAGCGTTTGATAAATTGATTGGTATCAAATGATTTGTAATTAATAAATCAAGATTGGATAATTAATTCATAAGTAATTTATTTAATTGGAAATAAATTAAATTAATTAGGATTAAACGATTAATTAATCCTACTTATAAATGGCTGTTGAATACTTGACCTTACTTATGAATGATTGTATTGAATGAGTTGCCTTGAATTGATTGTCTTATCTGATCTGTGATATTTTGTTCTGTGGATTGAGCTGTGTATAGTTTATTCATTATCTAGCGTTGCATATTATCTGTAAATCTATGAATGGATGATAAGCATTACAGTTTATATCGCTTATCAACTATATTTCTATGTTTTAATCTGTGATGATTGAATGATGTTGCACTATTGTGTTAAACACCTGGACCACACCATACACACACAAATGTGGATTTCACGAGGAAATCGATTAAGTCACAGATTTGTATCGAATTTATAAATTAAATTCTTGAATCCAAAATAGTTTTGAATTTTGAATTCAGAACTTTTGAAATGAATTTCAAAAATAAAAGTTAATTTATATAACTTGATAAAAACTTAGAATTTAAATAATTTGATTTAAATTTGAATTCAATGTTTGAAATTGAATTCAATGACTTGAAATTTTGGTCTAAAACGTTATACAAGTCATAAAAGATTCTTATATGGGATCTTAACCATTTAAATAGTGTGGTTTTGGAAATGTAAATTTGAATTCAAGTTTTATACTTGAATGGCTTTAATTTGTAATCAGTTTTTCCAAAAACGAAAACTATTTGTTTCCAAATAATAAAGCTTTCATATAAGGAATGAATTCCTAATTTGTGTTAAGACAATTTCAAGTTTGAAATGGAAACGTAAATAGTTGGAAGACTATAAATTGACCTTTATGAAGATGATTAAACTTTATTTTGAAATCGAAGAGAATTTTGAAGGGTGAATCTTTTATATTATAAAAGATTTAAATTGTAAATTTGTTTTGAAAGCTATCAATTAAATCTTCGATTTAATGATTGGATGAGTTAATCCAATTTTGAAATGGAATCGTTTTGGAAGCTGTGTAAATGAATCTTTGTGAAATCTGGGTGAAACTTTGTGAAATAAATCTTTTTGTTTAAAGGTTTGAAATGGTAAATTTGTTTAACCATTTGAAAGAAAGTTTTGATTTTCTATTAATTTGTGACTTAACTGAAATCTCATATCCATATATCTTAAATATTGCGCTCATTATTCGGTGTAGCCGGGAGAGGACCTAGTGTCATATGACCCATTCCGAATAACGACACATCGATATGGATAGCATTTGAAGACCGGTGGCGAAGACCGGCTATTTGTGAAAATGATAGGATAAACTATCGATTGTCTCTGCACCGAGTCGCGCCGGTATAGAGATTCCCTAAGTAATGGGAAGTCCGATCGGGATTGTGAATACCCGGATTTGCAAGGGCTTCTTCGGAAGTGCCTTTGGTTCTGTTCGAACCTGGAACAGACTTGTATGGTTACATGTCTGACACTACACTTTGAGATATAAAGTAGATTTCTTTCAAATACGTATCTGTTGGTGGTGGAGAATTTATTCTCTTAGCTTAACACCCTTCTTCGAGACGTGCGAGCTCAGAGGTTATGTAGTTGAAGGTTATCAGCGATATACTCCCAATTTGGTAGTGTGGCATGCTGAGTGCTGTTGTGTGTTGATGATCATTTGTGATCAGAGCATGGCTTTTGTATAAAGCGTAGCTTTGTGGACAAGACTGCATCAGAACCTCACACCCCGGAAATGGTCGAAACAGGAAAGATGCGGCAAGGTTATGAGGGTCGCACCCTTTAGGGTGTGTCATTCCCTTCTAGTAAAGGGTGGTATCATGGTATGGAGCCCAGATATTTACTTATATGGTGGCTGAAATCTCATTTACTGTGTGGCTGTTGCTTTAGAGGCGCCTCAGATAAAGGTCCCAAAGGACCGGGGAGTGGCATGCTTGAGAAGTAGTTACCTAGTTAAAGAGGTAACCCGACCTTGTGTTGGCAGAGATCCGGTTAGGTTCTCGGGACGTCCCGCCAGAGGCGTACCCATGGACAGTGGAAAGTTCCTTAGCCCGACCATTTGTTGGAAAATCCAAACAAAACAATACGAGCCTTGTACGGTTTTAGTTATAGAACCTGCCATTTAAAATGGTGGCTATAGTGGGCATAATATAATGGTACCTATGCTGGCTAAGATTTATATTCTACTTTCGAAATGTTTTCCACTGTGCACTTATAATAATAATAATATCAGAAATTTTCTCATATCAAGCATGTTTGACTATCATAAGGAGAAATCTCCTCCAAGTCTGCGTTTGCATTGTGTGTGTGGCGGGAGGCCTTATGGTAGTTTAATTTTCTAGAGAGCATTGCGGATTCCTTTTAAATTCTTTTGTTGTCTGTTTTAAAAGACCAACTGTTTTTGTTACTCACACCAGTCCCATGACTGACTCGGAGTTTATTGTTCCTATCCTAAACTCTGGGTGCTCACTATTTTTCACACGAGCAGTCTAGAGTTGGGTTTTTCAGATAGTCAGGTTTAGTAGGTTATCTGGAGCTAGTTTCGTCTTTGGTTGTGTACGAGACTTGCTTGTCTTAGTGTATCGTGACGTTGGTTCGAGCTGCTGCTGGAGTTCTCTTTTGAAGATTATCTTAGAATTATATTGTTCCGCTACTGGTGTTATATATTTTATTCCTTTCCGCTGCTATTTTCTTGTATCATATCTCTGATGTATATTGATATCTATTGTATCATCTGTTGTATCAGATATTGTATCAATGTTGTATATCAATGTATTCTTCTTCTTCTTCCGCTATGTTGTTTACTTATTTGTGTTATAAGCTCCGGCGATTCGGATTTGAACGATCGAATCTACGGCATTCAAGTACGATGCAAAGTATGGATGTCGATTTTCGAACGTGAAAAATTCTTATCGTCACATGGCGATTGCGTTGCTTCATAGTCACTAAGAATATTCCCAACAACTACTTACAATGGATATATGCAAGATCAATATGGAGTTCTTTATTATTGCTTGGCTGTGATATTTCCCATCGATGCCCAAAGTTTGGTTCGCAATCAGTCTGAATGTGTGGTAGTCTGGAATACCCTTAAAAATGGGAATAGTGGTCCCACATTATGGAAAAACACTATGAAGTGGGTGCTTATTTAGCAAAGCCTTTACCTTAAAACAACTTTGAGGCCTTTTGAGGAACAAAACCCATGCCTTGGTTTGGCACATGAGGCGAAGGTGACTAAGTTTGGGACAATACCTGCGTTATGTAAGGTGCGGGTTGTTACACATTCTGCCTTTCCTTGTCTGAGATAATGAGTTTAAGATTGATGTGGCTGAATGCATGTCGTCGATGCTAGTTTCCACCTATTTTCGAGATTTAGTTCATGTGCTTTACAGATATTCAAAGTTGGTTGCCACGTCGATATTAGTGTTGCCTGCCTTGGAAATCATGCTGGTGGTTGATGTTGTAATATTGTGGAGATACATTATGTATTAGTTCTATTAGGGTTATCTGTCCCAACACAATCATATTTGAGAAAGATAAGAAATGAAGAAAAAATACACAGATAATTTTTCCAAAAGAATACAAGAAAAAGCCTTAAAATTGAGAAGAAGTCTTAACGCCCAAAACCAGAGTACACCGATTCTCCTTTTCTTTAATCATAATGAACCTTATACAAGCCTATTTACAAGAGCCTTGACAAAATGCCTTTTTTAATCAATTGATTAAGGAACTGATTGATTACTTCCATCTCCCAAAATAATTCATTTCCATGTAGTTAACGACTCATATTTTCTTTAATTCAAGAAAAGAGGCAATTAATATTCTTTAATCACTCTCTAAAATCTATAAACTCTATATAAAAAAGGTAATATATTTAAGTCACAATTCTATCTTGAATCAAAATATCTTCAATACCTACTTCAATTTTGAAATATTGGATCGTCAAATTTGAACAATCTCCACGTCGATAATATATTTCCTTCCGTGCCTACCAACTTCATGTAACGACCCACTTTTCGATTCCCAATTGTTGACATTAATACATCCATGGTATTCATATGTTGAACACCCAAGTATCAAAAAGGCAGATGTGGTAAAAAAAGAAGAAAATAAAAGAAAAAAGAGAGAACAAAACATCCAAAACTCACAACGGAATAATAACATATAATATATAAAGATAGTACAAAATGATACTCTAAAATAATAGCATTCCAGAGTCACGATCCTTAGTACTATCATCAACCTGGACAGTTATAACAGCCAGTCCTCAAAAATGCTGATATGGATACTAGTGGTGCAGCGAAAATAAGAATACTATGCTAAGTGAAAGCATCCAGCTTGTCTATATGAGCTTCAAAGAATATCCAATGAAAACCTGCCTTTCCCAAAACTGTTTGAAAGAGCACCCAAGGATTTAGGGGGAAGATAAAACCACGATTTAAATATAATTTTGGTGTGAGAAACTCAAGAAATATGTGGCCATCGTATAAAAGCATCTTTTGAGACCAACCGAATCACCGAAATGGTTTTTCCTTCATACGAACCAAATCATCTAATAAGTACATATGGCGATATAGTAGATAATGTCTAGAATGCAAAAACTGAATTAGTAAATAGTTGTGTTGCATGTACAACACAACAATATTAAGTATACAATCAACACCGCAAAGGTTAGTTCACATATGGGATTCCATTGGAGGTGCCCTTAGTATGTTGAGAACGTGCCTCCTAACAAGGTTCAGAAATATCCTTCTAAGCAATGTGCATCTCTAGATAAAATATACAAAATGACATAGCTAGTTCATGCTTGTAACATGCAATACAAAAATCATCGCTCCCGCTAGCAATCCTTAAGGATTATTAGAATAGAGCTGATATATCCATGGGTTAGCTAAACCCCATGGATATGCATTTACTTTGGTTTCTGCCTTTACCGATGGTGAAGTCACATTCAATATCTCAACATATGAGTCTTCATTACTTGAACGTATCTCGAATACCTTCATGGATTCCAACATCTTAAACAAATCAAGAACATCTCCATGGTTTCTAGCACAAGTCCTCCGACGAATGCAAACATTGTCCTCTCTTGGAATAACCCTCAAGATAGACAGTACAACATGATAGTATCGACCAAATTGTTAATGCTAACCTCTCCCTTAGACCGAAATCATGAATATCTAGATAGATTTCCTTATCTCTTGCCCTAGAAGGGAAAGACAAGTTTATACGTAAGGTATAACATCACCAAGGAAAACCGTACCTTAAAGTTCTCATGTTTCTTTTAGACGTTTCCTAAGTTAATTTTGGTCAAATTCAAAAACTATGACAATGATTTCATATCGAAACCAAGCCTCGTGTACTTAACACGTTTCCGACCTTCTAACCTTACATTATCCCTCGGTCAAGAGTGAAGCAAATTGGTTAGAGCCTTGTTTGCTTCTAAGCCCTATAAGAACATTTTTCCTAACTATCACAGATAGAACAATCCTTCTTTGTTGGGTTTTAGTGCTAAGTACATGATTAAATACTTCCCACAAACAAGCAAACATAAAAAGCACGATTAAGCCATACAAGGCATGGTTAAGTCATATAAGCACGATTAAGTCACACCAGTGACTTCTAACCCCTTTTATTAAATAATATTCTTTTATCTTTTAAAAACTTCTTTTATCAAATAATACTTCCTTTAGACGTGAGTGAATAATATATAAGAGTTCTCCATGGGGGATTACAATTACATACTTTCCAAAAGCAAGAGACATGTCATACTAATGTTTCCTTCGCGAGGGATCTCAAACCATATAAATCTACGATGTATTTATTGACTTCGTTTTTCTACTTGTGTGTGTGTATTTAAAATACCCTTACAAAAGATATATGCATGTATATTACTATTTCAATATTCATTTGTACTCTTTTCATTACTTCATAATACATTCATATACTTATCTCAAAAGTATATGAATATTCACAAATCATATAACAAGATTTTTCCACTTTTAAAGTATAAACAAAAGGGTTAAAAAAACGAATGTTACTTAACATTGCTTACTATAAACACAAACACTATATATTTTCCATTATTTTTATAACATTCTTTTTAAAGGTCTAATTACCTTCACAAGTATATTCAAAAGATTTAAAAACAAATGTTACTTAAACATTGTTTACTATAAACCATAAACCATTTTATACTTTGCATTATCCTTAAAATACTCATTTCAATGGTCCAAGTATATTTATCCTTGTTTAAAGAAGTAATGTGCTTTATAATAACTTCTCAAAAACCATTTGTTATAGCTAAAAGTTATAACTAAAACAACCTTTTATAAAATACTTAACTCACTTTTCCAATCTTATATATATATATATACTTTTAAAATACTCATACACACATTTTCAATATGCATATAAACTATTGCTTAAAAATAACAAATTTATAATGTAACAAAAATCATAAAAAATCATGTGATATAAGTATAACACTTTAAATTAAAATTTCATACATAATTACTAAAAATATATTTATAGTTGAAGCAACTTTTAAAATACTTTAAAACCTGTTACTAAACTTCCCTAAATAAATCTCATAAAAATAATTAATTTAAATACGATTTTTAAATACTTTAAATCACAAAACTTGCTTCAAACTTTATTTTAACCTTTTCCCTGCTTTTCCAAAACCTTTTCCTCGCTGTCATATATACTACTATAAGTGTAAAGCACAACAAATATATATTCTTTCACTATAAATATATATTACCATTCAAAAGAGGTTAAACACAAGGAGTTTCAAAGTGCACTTATAACGACTATTTCGCTACAAACAAGTTCACACACACTCACACCAAACATGTAAACACAAAGGTTAGGCCACAATACATATTTTATAAGTAATAAAAGTGATTATACTACCCTTAAAGTTGCCACTTGATTTCCAAAGCATGAGGGGTCAAAAAGTTATAATTTGCAATTGTTTTTCGCTTTAACTTTATATTCACACAATAGACATATATATACACAATATATACACTTCAATAGTGAGTAAACTCTCCCAAAACAAGCTAACATTAAAAAACTATACAAGAAACTTCCTTCCATCACCCATCAAGCTAAAGAAACAAACTTTGCTTCAAAAAGCTCTCGTCCACCACTTATTTCCCCACTTTTCCACCTTCCTGAAATATCTAAACTCTTATTCATTGTTTCCATGTAATCTTAGGGCCTTTGGAAAAGTTTGGTAGAATTTGGACTTTATTTTCTATTGTTTAGGAATATAAAGTGAAGAGAGAAGAGGCGTGAAGACTACTTTTTTCTATTTTTTAACTTCGCGAACCCACTTTGTGAACAAATGAAGTGTTTAACTAGAGTTGTTTAAGAAGTCACGCTAACCCCTTAAACTCCGTATGGAAGGTCATAATCATGTTCCTTCCCATGTGCTTTTACCATCCAAAATATCTCCTCTTACTTCATCTTTAAGTTTTCCTAGAATACCTTCTCCAAAATATCTTCTATAACATCGCCCATGACATCATCAAAAGATTTAGTTAGCGATAATCTAATAAAATATTTTTAATTTATAATTAATATTAGAGCAAGTACAACAAGTTTGAACACTTATACTGAGTTAAAAGCCATTTATCGATAAAATGATTTTTGGTCGCACTACTGATATTTATTCGAGCTATTTATTTTTGTAAACATATTTAAGAAACAAGTTCACTTCATGTGTTATTCATTAAAAACGGGTTTTGACATGGTTATAAAAATCCATTTTAACACAATAAATCCAAGATTTGAATATTTAAATAATTTATATATTAAAATACGAAGTCTTCGAAATTCTAAGTCACTACATTCCCTCACTTAAAATAATTCATCCTCGAAATCTCAACATGGCCAATTTATAAAAGAAATAATCAAACATCAATACTAAGTAGTATTCAAAATCACTAAAAAAAATAGTTTTCTTAGGTTCAAAAACCCTCCTATCGCACAAGGATGATAAATAACCTACTCAACATATCACATGCTCAAAAGCCTCAAGTTATTATTTAATCGGTTATTCGTGCTACCTAAAAAATAATCAAGGAGTCATTCCATGAACTCTCTATAAGCCAACAAAACATAGTATACATCTATAATTAAGCCCGTATGATGCACATGGATCATCCACACATAATAACAAATCTGATCATTTGCTCGACCATGCAAATTTCACTTTCAAACTAATATAGGTCACTTGACCTCTCTAATGCCGATTTCGATCAGGTTCCTTGATTGGATACCTTTGTTTCCCTTACATAGCCATACTTTGATATAAAACCTCATGATCATATCAAGAATCGGTTTCAAGTGTTCATCGTCGAGAATTGAGTGAAAAAAATCTAGCTTGGACCGGTGTAAATCACCTAGAAACCATGTACTCGAATCTTGAACTAAGGACATCATGTGAATAAAATAATCTATGTATAACTTTCATATTCTATCCTACTGGTTTCTTTAACCATACCAGTTGATTTTTATATCACATTCATTTACACAAATAGTATCTCATTCAATACTAAAATCATTTATGAAGCAATTCATAAAACGTACCTTTATTTTATGAACATATTTTCAAAGGCGTAACTTTATTTATTAAGCATTTCATAATAGCACAACACAAGTTTATTCTCGTATACTACTCTACTACATCCTAAGAGTACATAAAAAACATCAAATTCACTTTACTTCTAAAATTCCAACAAAGTCCCAAAATAAATCTAGGTCATAGAACTGAGTCAACCTTTTAGACTTCTTTATCCGTCAAGTTAGGCAAGTAGCTGGGTAGAGCGGGACAGTGGTATCTAAACTCAAAACTAGAGTCCACTTTCTTTAGACAACCCTAAGATAAAGATGTTTATTAGTTGGCCTGATAACATCGGATGTTCTACTTAACATGGATGTTCACACCAATTTAAAAATTGTTTCAATTTTTACAACCTTCTCAAGTCAAGTGTTATATAAACTCATCTTTATATTTTCAGAAACACTTTACTTCAAGTTCTATAACGATTTGAAAGTTTCAAACTATACAAAACCACCAAAAAAAATCCATTTCATTCTAACAAATAAAAACTTTAGAACTAAATATAGGATTTCATTACAAATCATTTGAAATAACCATATGTACCTATACCTTTTGTATATCAAATCATACTTTTAGGATTTAACCAAAATCATTTTCAATGTCGTATCAAATACTTCATCTAATAATATTAATTTTCATAATCTCAATTTATTAACCAGTTTCTCGTATATTTTCTTTAAAATCCATAGAAATTATACATATAGATCGAGTAAAACCCAAACGATACTAAGCAAACCAAGTATTATAATACATCACTTTACTAAGAAGGGTAATACTCAAGAGAAGTGCTCAAACACATCTCTCGCCCATTTTTAGTAACTTATGGCCAGTCGAATTAGCTAACATATAAATACTTCTTTTCAAATTGATTCATCGATTCTGAAAGAAACCTCGAACCCAAACAAATCTTAAACTCTTTTCAAAATATTAGTATTCACAAATTCTTTAAATTAATACTGTTATTGTTTCCTCCAAAATTTTGGAAACCATTTTTAAAGACACTAGGTTTTTGAATTCTCAAAATATCAGTTTAAATTCACTTCATTTATAAACCATTCTTATATAAAATCACGTTTCTTCTAGGTAATCATTCACAAGTATTTATTTCCAAAATAACTTATCTTCCTTTTGATTACAATAAATAACTTTTATTACGGTTAACTTTTAACCGAACGTTATCATCGAACGCCTTATAATCAAACTGTGCAACTCAATTCGTAAGGTGTTCATTCAATGCACCCACAAATAGTGTCTACTTAACCCATGTAGTAAAAAGGTAAATTAATCATAGACTGATCGAGCATAACTAATCAATATACAAATGATAATAATGCTCATAAACTGGCTAAGCATGGCTAATCAAATTAATGAGAGATAATAAATGAATTTCACTACTCCTTACATTAACTAAACCACATTATAAATCAAACTTGTAAAAATCACCTTTAAGGCAAATTTTATAACAAATACAAACGCGCTTTCATATGTATAAGACACTAAAGTCATTCTAGTGCATCACTTACCCTATCTCTATTGAGTAATACCCAACCAAAGCCAAGGTTCTTGCTTAACCTTTAGCTCTGATGCTAAGTGTAACGACCTGCCTTTTCAACCCTCAGTTGTTTATCCTAATACGTCCATGGTATTCATGTGTCGAACACCCAAGTGCCAGGAAGAGAGATTGCCTTGACTAAAATAAAATGAAGAAAGAAAAAGAACGAGAAAGAAGAGAAAAAATCAAAATCACATAATAGAACGAGAACATATAATATCAAAAGACAGTACAAAGTGCTATTATGAGATGCCTAGCATTTCGGAGCCACAGTCTTAAGTACTATCATTATTCTGGGTATTTATAATAACATATGCTCACAAATGATGCTATACATACTAGTAGCATAGCGAAAATAAGAATAGTATGGTAAATGAAGCCATCCAGCTCGTCTCCTCAAGCTTTGAAGAATATCCAATGACAAGTTGTCATTCTAAAAACTGCTTGAAAGATCACCTGAGGATTTAAGTGAAAAATGAAACCATGACTCAGACATAAGTCTGGTGTAAGAAGCTGAAGAAATATGTGGCCATCGCATAATAATATTTTTTAAAACCAACCAACTCACCGGAACAGTTTCTCCCCAAAGGAAACAAACTATCTAATATGAACAGACGGCGATATAGTAGATAATGTCAGGGGTGTAGAATATAAATTAGAAAATATTTGTGTTGTATAACAATATTTTGTATACAACCAAAACCGCTAAGGTTCATTCGTGTATGGATTTTCGTTGAAGGTGCCCTCGGTATATCGAGAACAGGCCTCCTATCGAGGGTGGAAAATATCCTTTAAGTAGCATATATCTCTAGATATATTATACCATAGGATAAACATAGCCGGTTCACGCCTATAACACGTGACACCGAATATTATCGCTTCTGCTAGTAATCTGTAAGCATCTGTAGAATAGCGCCGATATATCGTTGGCTAGCTAAACCCCTAGGCTATGCATCCTACTCTGCTATCTGTCATGACTAATGGTAAAGTCACCTTCAGCATCTCAACCTAAGAGTCTTCATAATTTGAACAGATTCGGAATCCCTCTATAGATTCTAGCATCTCAAAAAAATCACGAATCTCTCCATGGATTCCAGCATAAGTCCTCAGAAGAATGTTAACACTATCGTCTCTCTTGGAGCCCCCTCAAGATAGATGGTACAACATGACAGCATCATTCAAAATGTCAACGATGATCTCTCCCTTAGACACAACCTTAGGATAGACAATGAAACTATATAACATTCAACTTCGCATGCGCTTCCAAAATATTGAGCATATACATCGGTTTTGAAGTAGTTATGGTTCTGAGTCATCTCATATAAGTACACCCCCTTGCCTACAGGATGCCTCAAAATCAATTAGTAGATTTGCAGTTAACTTAACTCTGGTTCTTTTAAAAATAAATAGATAATGCATGAGGGTGGAGATCATCTCCTATCCGAACGAATTTCCTTTTCACTTGTCCTAGAAGAGCAAGATGAGCTTACACGTAGGGTATAACATTATCAAGGATAACCATGCCATATAATTTTCATGTTTCTTCTATATGTTACCTAAATTAATTTTAGTCAAATTCAATACAATACGAATGATCACATATAGAAACCTATACTTATCACATTTTAGACCTTCTCAACTTATACCGTCCCTCGATCAAGAGTGAAGTTGATAGGTTAGAGCACTGTTTTCTTCTATGCCCTACTCAAACATCATTCTTAACTCTTATGAATAGAATAAGCCTACTTTGTTGACTTTTAGTGCTAAGTACATGATTAAATACTTCCTATAGACAAGAAAACATACAAAGCACAATCAAGTCACACAAGGCATGATTTTGTCAACAAAGCACAATTAAGTCAGACAGGTGACTTTTAATTCCTGTTTATTAAAAAATAAGTCTTTTATCTTTTAAAAACTTATTTTATCAAATAATAATGCATTTAGAAGTAGGGGAACCTTATATAGGAGTCCTCTGTGGGGGATCTCAGTTATATATATTCCAACAATAAGAGACATTTCATACGAATGTGTCATCCCTGAGGGATCTCAAACCATATAAATCTATGATGTTTTTATTCAATTTATTTCTCTACCCGTGCATATATATTTTCAAAATACCATTACAAAAGATATATACATGTATATTACTATTTCACTATTCATTTGTACTCTTTTCATTACTTAGAATACATTCATATACTTATCTTAAAGTTATACGAATATTCACAAATCGTTTAACGATATTTTTTCACTTTTAAAGTATATACAAAAGGGTTAAAAACAAATGTTACTAAAACATTGTTTACTATAAACACAAACACTTTATACTTTTCGTTATCTTTAAAACATTCTTTTTAAAGATCTAATTATATTAATAAGTATACTCAAACGAGTAAAAGACAAATGTTACTTAATCATTGTTTACTATGAACCCAAAACTAATTTATACTTAGCATTATTCTCAATATACTCATTTTAAAGATCTAAGTGTATCTACACTTGTTTAAAAAAGTTGTAACGATCCGATATTTTCAACCATTCGCATCCGCACACTTCGGACTTGAATTGCCCAAAATATCCGATTGTTAATTTATATTTTGCAAAAGTCAGCATATACAGTGTAACAAATGGGATTTTTCGCGTTCAAAAATCGACATCCATACTTTACATCGTACTCGAATGTCGCAGATTCGATCGTTCAAATCCGAGTCGTCGGAGCTTATAACAACATCAAGTAAATAACACATGGAAATAAAAGAAATAATACATTGATATAAAACACAAATACAATATCTGATACAACAGAGTGATACAATGAATATCAATACACATCAGAGATATGATACAAGAAATAGCAGCGGAAAAGTAAAATAGATAACACTAGCAGAGGAACAAATAACTCTAAGATAGTCTTCACAGAAGAACTTCAAAACTGCAACTCCATCTCCAAGAACCAATCCAGCAATAGCTCGAACTCCCAATAACGATGCACAAAGATAAGCAAGTGTAGTCCGTGTCCAAAGACTGAACTAGCTCCAGATAATCCATGAAATTTGACAATCTGAAAAACCCAACTCTAGACTGCTCGTGTAGGAAAATTTTGAGCACCCAGAGTTTAGGAAAGAACAATAAACTCCGGATCAGTCATGGGACTGGTGTGAGCAACAAAAACAGTTTATCTTTTAAAAACAAACAGCAACAAGGATAATTTTAAAGTCAATTCACAATGCTTTTGGAAAATGAGACTACCATAAGACCTCCCGCCACACACACAATGCAAACGCAGAATTGGAGGTGATTTCTTCTTATGATAGTCAAAGATGCTTGATACACATTAAAAAGAAACATTCGATATTATTACTAGTGCATAGTGTAGAGAAAAATCATTTCGAAAGTAAAGATATAAATCTTAGCCAACATACGACCATTATCGTATGCCTACTATAGCTACCATCCAAATAGTGGGGCGCCACCATAAGTGAATGATAGGTTCTACAACTAAAACCGTACAGGGCTCGTATTGTTTCTTTAGATTTCCAACAAATGGTCAGGCCAAGGAACTTCCCATTGCCACATGAGAACGCCTCTGAAATGACATCCCCGAGAACCTAACCGGATCTCTGCCAACACAAGGCCGGGTTACCCCTAACTAGGTAACTACTGACATGAGTATGCCATCCCCCGGTCCTTTTGGACCTTTATCCGAGCGCTCGATAACCAACATCACACAGTAATAAATAAAGTGTTTCAACATGAGTAAGTATCTGGGCTCCATACCATGATACCACCCTTTTCTAGAAGGAAATTAACATACCCTAAGGGGAGCTACCCCCAATAACCTTGCCGCATCTTTCCTGTTTCGACCATTCCGGGGTGTGAGGTTCGACGAAGTCTCGTCCACAAAGCTATGTTTTTTACAAACGTCACGCTTTGATCAACAAATGATCGGCATCACTCAGCATGCCACATCATCAAGATGGGAATATATCGCTGATAACTTTCAACTACATAACCTCTGAGCTCGTATATCTCAAAGAAGGGTGTTAATGCTAAGAGAATAAATTCTCCGCCACCAACAGAAATGTATTTGAAAGAAATCTGCTTTATATCTCAATTTGTAATGTCGGACATACAATCCATACAAGTCTGCTCTGGGTTCGAACAGAACCGAAGGCACTTCCAAAGAAGTCCTTGCAATCCGGATATTCACTAATCGCGTTCGGATTTCCCATCACATATGGAATCTCTATCCCGGGGACCAGTCGATGCAAAGACATTCGACGAGTTGTCCTTTCGTTTTCGAAAATATCCGGTCTTCACCACCGGTCTTCAAATGCTATCCATAACGACATATCACAAATTCGGAATGGGATATATGACACAAAGGTCCTCTCCCGGCTAAACCGAATAGTGAGCGCAGTATTTCAAAAACACATGGATACTGGGATTTCAATTAAGTCACAACTTAAAACCGAAAAACCTTCCTTTTCAAATGGTTAAACAAATTACCATTTCAAATCTTTAAACAAAAAGATTAATTTCACAAAGATCCATTCATAGATTTCCAAAACAATTTCATTTCAATAGGATTAACCCATTAAATCTTTAAATCAAAGATTTAACTTATAGTTTCAAACCTTTTCCAAAAATTAGAAGTCATTTTCATTTTCAAACTTGAAATTCTTTTAAACACAAATTGGACGTTCATTTCTTATGTGAAAGCTTTTATTATTTGAAAACAAATAGTTTTCGTTTCAGAAAAACCCAATTATATTTACACGAGTTAAAGCCCTTGAATTTAAATTCAAATTCCCAAATCAATACATTTAAAGTAGTTTAACCCATATATAACTGGTATAACATCTTTAATCCCTAGTTTCAAATCCTAGAATTCAATTTCAAATCTTGTATTTAAGTTTAAATCAAATTATTTAAACTTCATACTTTATCAAGTTATCCAAAATAAATCTCATCTTTGAAGTTCCATTTCAAAAGCTTTTTCACTTCAAACCCAATCCATTTTCAAAACATTTGAATTTAAAAATTCAAATGCAAAACTATTTTCAAAATTTTTTGACTTAATCGATTTCCTCGTGAAATGCATATTTGTGTGTGTATGGTGTGGTCCAGGGGTTTAACACAATAGTGCAACATCATTCAATCATCATAGATTAAAACACAGAAATATAGTTGATAAGCGATATAAACTATAACGCTTATCGTCCATTCCCAGATTCACAGATAATATACAAATGTAAATAAATGAATAAATTATACCCAGCTCAATCCATAGAACAAAATGTCACAAATCAAATATATCACAAAAACATCAGATAGGACAATCAATTCAAGGCATTCCATACAATACAATCATTCATAAGTAAGGTCAAGTATTTGATAATCATTTATAAACAGGATTAATTAATTGTTTAATCATAATTAATTCAATTCATTTCCAATTTAATTAATTACTTATGAATTTATTATCCAATTCTGATATATTAATTCCAAATCATTTGACATAAATTAATTTATCAAACACTTTAATTAATTAAATTATTCTTAATCAATCATATTAATTAAGTTAACCTTTAAACTAATTACAAAATAAATTAACCCCTTAATTTATCTTTTTAAGAAATTAAACCTTTAAATTCTTACTAACAAGTGATTACACTTACTCAATTTCATAAATGATTATCATAAATTAATTAGTCTAATTATTTGTTACAATTAATCCCACAAATTGATTATTTAAAAGATTCTTAGTTAATGACCATCATTAACAAATAACAGTCCTTTAATTACTTTCTAAATTAATATCTACTTATAAATTAATCTAAATCATTAATTTATAAATTAAATAATAAAGTCATCCCTTAATTATCTTATTCATTAAATCCTTAAATCATTTTAATTATTTCTAAGGTAATTCATTTCTATGTTAATGACTACATTTATATTAAAGTGTATTTAAAAAATTACATTACATTTCAAATTTAGATTCAAATTTCATTTTGGATTTAAGGTTTACAAAGATAAGCATTAACCAAATTTACATATCAACTTATAGACCTATATAAGAGAAGTTTTAACCAAATTACTTAAATTTTTAATTAAAATTTAAGCTTTAAAATACATCACTTTTTTTATCTTGCAAACTCAAATTAAAACAAATTATCTAACTTACCATTCAAAATTCTTTTACACAAGAACTTTATCAAAATCCAATTCAAATATTTATTTGAAAACAGATTACAGGCTATTCGATTTAAACATGTCATAAAACAATTCAGATTTTTAATTCCCAGATCTGGATTCAACATTTGATTTACATCTTTTGATTTAAAATTTGCCTTTAACTTTGAAATCTAAATTCATTTCTAAACTTTAAGATTCAAAAGTTGATTTAAACTCAGTTTAAATTTTTGTTCCCAGATTTTAAATTAAAATTTTTTAAAACCTGAAAACTGTCGGGTTTGTTTCTAAAACGTGAAACCCTCTTTTAACTATTTGAAAACTTTTAAAATTTAAATCCATTTTAAATCTAGCTTTATCTAGATTTGAACTTGCCTTTAAAACTATCTCGCATTCCTTAAATCATTTTAAATTTGCTTTAAATTTGGATTTACTGTCAGGTTTTTTTTTTCAAAACCTGTGGCAACATTTGACCTAAGAAAACTCAAACTTGCTTCGAGTCTAACATCCAAAATCTCGAATACAACTTCGAGACAAACACGCGAGTTCACCCTGCTGCTTCCCCACTATACAAATTCGAAAACTTCTCCTTCCTATCATCAGATACACGCGACACCTCGTGCACGTGCACTGACCATCCAATGCCCTCCGACCATTCCTCTGGCCACTGACAAGTCGCCGATCGCCTACCCAAACCACCTGACCACCCCGGTCCTTAAATCAATGACGAAAATAAAATCAAGTTCGTACGAACCAAAACCTGAAACGTTCGAACCCATCACCATCCAAACCTGTCATCGTCCCAATCTCGATGCTCCGCTCATCGAAAATCACAAAACTTCGGCCATCCATTTCTCAACCCTCCTCCACCAATCCCCCAAACCACGTTGAACTCGATCACCTGGAGAGATCGCGGCGGCTCTACAAAACTCAGTGACCTAATAGTAGGTTCGAACCCTAAAGTTGCTTCGATACAACGATATACACAATTGAAAAATTATTTGATAATTTTCCTAAGATCAACAAGGTACGCACTAGCTTCGCCACAATTTTCAACATTATAATTGTCATTGATTCGAAAATGGGAAAAATGCAAACTTTGTTCAATTGCAAACCGCTCTTCCAATATGAAACTAAAAATATCCGTTCTTGGTTTAAAAATCATATTGAAGTATGCGGAATCAACGCACATACCTGAATACGTGTAATGAAAAATTTGTATTTTGACAAATTTTGAGTTTGCTCAGCTTCTTCTTGGTTTCCAGAAGCATTTCAAAATTTATTCAACTCAAATAAATTTGTACTTAAGTATATGTTATAACTAACAATATTTGTTTTAATGCTAAGCCCAACCATCGAGTAGATCAAGTGCAAATGAGTTTTAAATCAAAAATCTGATGTTTTCTAAACTAAGACAGAGGACAAAGTGAACATCTGGTTGTACTCATTATTTAAACTTACTCAGAGAATTACATGTATATATACACACATTTCACAACTATAGATACCACATATTTATTCTTTAAATTGTTTTAGTGAAATGTTACTCACCTTGATAAGTTTTAGAAATAAACAGAGCTTGCTTTTCCATGTTGATACAGCTTTGAAATTTGCAAACTGGAATCTCTTCTTTCATATCTGGTTTTGTAGTTGATTTGTTTGATGTTTAAATTGAATTTTTGTTTGATTTTATAAGATATAGTGATGTTTATATTTTCTGCACTGCTAAGTTTTGCTGAACGAAATGAACAAGGAAGATATAAATATAGAGAAAAAAAGAAGTTTATAGTATAGGCTTTTTTTTTTCTTGTACAATAGGCATGGTGAAGAGGTTTGCATTAAATGCCTGAGTACCCTATGCCTCTACTTTATTTTGTTTTAGTCTTGCATTGCCTTACTGCTACAGCCTACATATTATATTTTTACAACTACATCATCTTGCTTTGCATTTCTTTTTACCAGTTTTGTTTCTATACTTGAGTATATTGATTTCTTTTGCTTTGAAAATGGTGGCTGCATTTATTAGCTTGTACAATAGATATTCACTTTACTTTTATTCTTAGCTTTGCATTTATTTTATAGAGATATGTTTTATAAAACAAAGTCTTGGCTGAGAGATTTGTTTTGGTGTACTTGAGAAGAGGTTAATAAATGCATGTCTTCTAATTTGTTTACAAGCTTACACTATTTGTTTATGTATGTATACTTTTGTTTTGTTCATACTTATTTTATATTTGTACAAGTACTATTTTTATTTTATTTTATTTTATTTCCAGATTGTTTCAAAACTAAATATATATAGATGTTTACTTTTACTTGTGTGGTTATGCCTGGCCTCTATTTTATTTCTTTTGTTTGTTATTTTACTTTGTTTTGTTTACTTTGCATTTTTGTTAACGCGTTGTTTTGAATTTTAACTATACTTATTGTTTGAAAATAACTCCTTATTGAAATAATTTATAAAAGAAACCATTTCTTAATTAATAAATACATATTTTTATATATTTTGTTGTCTTTGTTTTATTTGCATTCTATTTGTTATTACTTTATAGTTTTACTTTGTAATTTAAATGACATTCTAAAATAATACGTTGTTATAATTTATTTTATACTTATGCTTTAATATTTATAAGGTTTATTCTATTTTAAACATTTACTTCTAGAACTTTTTATATGTTCATTTCATACTTCATATAACTATAAATTTACTTAAATATTTGTTTAACATCAACACAAACTTTATTTCCTTGTAAAGTTTAACTATCTACTGTTTTATAATTTTCAAATATTCGATTATTAAAAATTTACTAGCATTTTGTATAAATTACCAATTACTACACAATTTTTATTCCAAAATTAAATTAATTATCAATTTAAAAATTGTTAAAAATTCGGGATCGTTATAGACTTTCCCCCTTAAAAGGAATTTCATCCTCGAAATTCGCTAGAGAGAGATAACGAAGATAGATGAAAGATAGAAAAATATCTTTTCAGATCAAACTGGATATCAATTCTGCATTTGGCTCACCAAATCAGAATATCAATAATAGGTATAAGAAATTATAATAGAATTTCTAATTTAGTTTTAAACAAAATCGTTTTACCGATTGAATTCAAATTTATCCTTCATATTCTATTAATCAACCTAATTCAATTTAAAATTTCCAATTTATTTAAAATTTTCAATCTCAATATTTCAAATTCATTAAGGTTTAAATCAAAAACTGATAAGAACCCGATGAAGATACGAAGTAAGAATTTCCTTCAATGATTCGTAGGGCCACCACCGCATCGAAACTTCTTTCTGGAGCTGTCTCAAAGCAATCAAAAGAAATTTGGAAACGAATCAAAAAGAGATTGAGAAGAAAGTTGTTTCCACTGTTGTTAAAGAGTATTGACCAATTATAGTCGTATTTCCCTGTCCCCTATCTCGTTCTCTTCTTACACTCATACTCACTATCAGTGGATTGCAAGAGAATTTACTGAGGCATACGAACAGATATCTTAGGGATTACTCATTCTAGGGTATACTTCACCCTATCTCAAATGAGCTACTTAATGTGTTATAGTCCTGAGCTAAAGGTTTACCTTAGCTCTGATACCAAATGTAACGAATGGGATTTTTCGCGTTCGAAAATCGACATCCATACTTTACATCGTACTCGAATGTCGCAGATTCGATCGTTCAAATCCGAATCGCCGGAGCTTATAATAACATCAAGTAAATAACACATGGAAATAAAAGAAATAATACACTGATATACAACACAGATACAATATCTGATACAACAGAGTGATACAATAAATATCAATATACATCAGAGATATGATACAAGAAATAGCAGCGTAAAAGTAAAATAGATAACACTAGCAGCGGAACAAATAACTCTAAGATAGTCTTCAAAGAAGAACTTCAAAACTGCAACTCCATCTCCAAGAACCAATCCAGCAATAGCTCGAACTCCCAATAACGATGCACAAAGATAAGCAAGTGCAGTCCGTGGCCAAAGACTGAACTAGCTCTAGATTATCCACGAAATCTGACTATCTGAAAAACCTAACTCTAGACTGCTCGTGTAGGAAAATTTTGAGCACCCAGAGTTTAGGAAAGAACAATAAACTCCGGATTAGTCATGGGACTGGTGTGAGCAACAAAAATAGTTTATCTTTTAAAAACAAACAGCAACAAGGATAATTTTAAAGTCAATTCGCAATGCTTTTGGAAAATGAGACTACCATAAGAACTCCCGCCACACACAATGCAAACGCAGAATTGGAGGAGATTTCTTCTTATGATAGTCAAAGATGCTTGATACGCATTAAAAAGAAACATTTGATATTATTACTAGTGCATAGTGTAGAAAAAAATCATTTCGAAAGTAAAGATATAAATCTTAGCCAACATACAACCATTATCGTATGCCTACTATAGCTACCATCCAAATAGTGGGGCGCCACCATAAGTGAGTGATAGGTTCTACAACTAAAATCGTACAAGGCTCGTATTGTTTCTTTGGATTTCCAACAAATCGTCAGGCCAAGGAACTTCCCATTGCCACATGAGAACGCCTCTGGAAGGACATCCCCAAGAACCTAACTGGATCTCTGCCAATACAAGGCCGGGTTACCCCTAACTGGGTAACTACTGACACGAGTATGCCATCGTCCGGTCCTTTAGGACCTTTATCCGAGCGCTCGATAACCAACATCACACAGTAATAAATAAAGTGTTTCAACATGAGTAAGCATCTGGGTTCCATACCATGAAACCACCCTTTTCCAGAAGGAGATTAACATACCCTAAGGGGCGCTACCCCCAATAACCTTGCCGCATCTTTCCTGTTTCGACCATTCTGGGGTGTGAGGTTCGACAAAGTCTCATCCACAAAGCTACGTTTTTTTACAAACGTCACGCTTTGATCAACAAATGACAGCATCAGTCAGCATGCCACATTATCAAGATGGGAATATATCGCTGATAACTTTCAACTACATAACCTCTGAGCTCGTACGTCACAGAGAAGGGTGTTAATGCTAAGAGAATAAATTCTTCGCCACTAACAGAAATGTATTTGAAAGAAATCTGCTTTATATCTCAATTTGCAATGTCGGACATACAATCCATACCAGTCTGTTCTGGGTTCGAACAGAACCGAAGGCACTTCCAAAGAAGTCCTTGCAATCCGGATATTCACTAATCGCGTTCGGACTTCCCATCACATATGGAGTACCTATACCGGGGACCAGTCGATGCAAAGACATTCGACGAGTTGTCCTTTCGTTTTCGAAAATATTCGGTCTTCACCACCGGTCTTCAAATGCTATCCATAACGACGTATCACATATTCGGAATGGAATATATGATATAAAGGTCCTCTCCCGGCTAAACCGAATAGTGAGCGCAGTATTTCAAAAACACATGGATATTGGGATTTCAATCAAGTCACAACTTAAAACCCAAAAACTTTCCTTTTCAAACGGTTAAACTAATTACCATTTCAAATCTTTAAACAAAAAGATTAATTTCACAAAGATCCATTCATAGATTTCCAAAACAATTTCATTTCAATAGGATTAACCCATTAAATCTTTGAATCAAAGATTTAACTTATAGTTTCAAACCTTTCCCAAAACTTAGAAGACATTTTTATTTTCAAACTTGAAATTCTTTTTAACACAAATTGGACGTTCATTTCTTGTGTGAAAGCTTTTATTATTTGAAAACAAACAGTTTTCGTTTCAGAAAAATCCAATAATATTTACACGAGTTAAAGCCCTTGAATTTAAATTCAAATTCCCAAATCAATACATTTAATGTAGTTTAACCCATATATAACTGGTATAACATCTTTAATCCCTAGTTTCAAATCCTAGAGTTCAATTTCAAATCTTGTATTTAAGTTTAAATCAAATTATTTAAACTTCATACTTTATCAAGTTATTCAAAACAAATCTCATCTTTGAAGTTCCATTTCAAAAGCTTTTTCACTTCAAACCCAATCCATTTTCAAAACATTTGAATTTAAAAATTCAAATGCAAAACTATTTTCAAAAATTTGTGACTTAATCGATTTCCTCGTGAAATCCATATTTGTGTGTGTATGGTGTGGTCTAGGGGTTTAACACAATAGTGCAACATCATTCAATCATCACAGATTAAAACACAGAAATATAGTTGATAGGCGATATAAATTATAACGCTTATCGTCCATTCACAGATTCACAGATAATATACAAATGTAAATAAATGAATAAATTATACCCAGCTCAATCCATAGAAAAAAATGTCACAAATCAGATATATCACAAAAACATCAGATAGGACAATCAATTCAAGGCATTCCATACAATACAATCATTCATAAGTAAGGTCAAGCATTTGATAATCATTTATAAATAGGATTAATTAATTGTTTAATCCTAATTAATTCAATTCATTTCCAATTTAATTAATTACTTATGAATTTATTGTCCAATTCTGATTTATTAATTCCAAATCATTTGATATAAATTAATTTATCAAACACTTTAGTTAATTAAATTATTCTTAATCAATCATATTAATTAAGTTACCCTTTAAACTAATTACAAAATAAATTAACCCCTTAATTTATGTTTTTAAGAAATTAAACCTTTAAATTCTTACTAATAAGTGATTACACTTACTCAATTTCATAAATGATTATCATAAATTAATTAGTCTAATTAATTGTTAAATTAATCCCGTAAATTAATTATTTAAAAGATTCTTAGTTAATGACCATCATTAACAAATAACAGTCCTTTAATTACTTTCCGAACTAATATCTAATTATAAATTAATCTAAATCATTAATTTATAAATTAAATAATTAAGTCATCCCTTAATTATCTTATTCATTAAATCTTTAAATCATTTTAATTATTTCTAAGGTAATTCATTTCTGTGTTAATGACTTCATTTATATTAAAGTGTATTTAAAACATTACATTTCAAATTTAGACTCAAATTTCATTTTGGAATTAAAGTTTACAAAGATAAGAATTAACCAAATTTACATATCAACTTATAGACCTATATAAGAGAATTTTTAACCAAATTACTTAAATTTTTAATTAAAATTTAAGCTTAAAAATACATCACTTTTTTTTATCTTGCAAACTCAAATTAAAACAAATTATCTAACTTACCATTCAAAATTATTTTACACAAGAACATTATCGAAATCCAATTCAAATATTTATTTGAAAACAAATTACAGGCGATTTGATTTAAACATGTCGTAAAACAATTCAGATTTTTAATTCCCAGATCTGGATTCAACATTTGATTTAAATCTTTTGATTTAAAATTTGCCTTTAACTTTGAAATCCAAATTCATTTCGAAACTTCAAGATTCATAAGTTGATTTAAACTCAATTTAGATTTTTGTTCCTAGATTTTTAAATTAAATTTTTTTAAACCTGAAAACTGTCGGGTTTGTTTCTGAAACATGAAACCCTCTTTTAACTATATGAAAACTTTTAAAATTTAAATCCATTTTAAAACTAGCTTTATCTAGATTTGAACTTGCTTTTAAAACTATCTCGCATTCCTTAAATCATTTTAAATTTGCTTTAAATTTGGATTTGCTGTCAGGTTTTTTTTTTCAAAACCTGTAGCAACATTTGACCTGAGAAAACTCAAACTTGCTTCGAGTCTAACATCCAAAATCTCGAATACAACTTCGAGACAAACACGCGAGTTCACCCTGCTGCTTCCCCACTATACAAATTCCAAAACTTCTCCTTCCTATCATCAGATACACGCGACACCTCGTTCACGTGCACTGACCATCCAATGCCCTCCGACCATTCCTCTGGCCACTGACAAGTCGCCGATCGCCTACCCAAACCACCTGACCACCACGGTCCTTAAATCAATGACGAAAACGAAATCTAGTTCGTACGAACCAAAACCTGAAACATTCGAACCCATCACCATCCAAACCTGTCATCGTCCCAATCTCAATGCTCCGCTCATCGGAAATCACAAAACTTCGGCCATCCATTTCTCAACACCTCCTCCACCAATCCCCCAAACCACGTTGAACTCGACCACCTGGAGAGATCGCGGCGGCTCCACAAAACTCAGTGACCCAAAAGCAGGTTTGAACCCTAAAGTTGCTTCGATACAACGATAAACACAATTGAAAAATTATTTGATAATTTTCCTAAGATCAACAAGGTACACACTAGCTTCGCCCCAATTTTCAACGTTATAATTGATTCATTGATTCGAAAACGGGAAAAATGCAAACTTTGTTCAATTGCAAACCGCTCTACCAATATGAAACTAAAAATATTCGTTCTTGGTTTAAAAATCATATTGAAGTATGCGGAATCAACGCACATACTTGAATACGTGTAATGAAAAATTTGTATTTTGACAAATTTTGAGTTTGCTCAGCTTCTTCTTGGTTTCCAGAAGCATTTCCAAATTTATTCAACTCAAATAAATTTGTACTTAAGTATATGTTATAACTAACCATATTTGTTTTAATGCTAAGCCCAACCATCGAGTAGATCAAGTGCAAATGAGTTTTTATTCAAAAATCTGATGTTTTCAAAACTAAGACAGAGGACAAAGTGAACACCAGGTTGTACTCATTACTTAAACTTACTCAGAGAATTACATGTATATATACACACATTTCACAACTATAGATACCATATATTTATTCTTTAAATTGTTTTAATGAAATGTTACTCACCTTGATAAGTTTTAGAAATAAACAGAGCTTGCTTTTCCATGTTGATACAGCTTTGAAATTTGCAAACTGGAATCTCTTCTTTCATATCTGGCTTTGTAGTTGATTTGTTTGATGTTTAAATTGAATTTTTGTTTGAGTTTATAAGATATGTTGATGTTTATATTTTCTGCACTGCTAAGTTTTGCTGAACGAAATGAACAAGGAAGATATAAATATAGAAAAGAAAAGAAGTTTACAGTATAGGCTTTTTTTTCTTGTATAATAGGCACGGTGAAGAGGTTTGCATTAAATGCCTGAGTACCCTATGCCCCTACTTTATTTTGTTTTAGTCTTGCCTTGCCTTACTGCTATAGCCTACATATTATATTTTTACAACTACATCATCTTGCTTTGCATTTCTTTTTACCAGTTTTGTTTCTATACTTGAGTATACTTATTTCTTTTGCTTTGAAAATGGTGGCTGCATTTATTAGCTTGTACAATAGATATTCACTTTACTTTTATTCTCAGCTTTGCATTTATTTTATAGAGATATGTTTTATAAAACAAAGTCTTGGCTGAGAGATTTGTTTTGGTGTACTTGAGAAGTGGTTAATAAATGCATGTATTCTAATTTGTTTACAAGCTTACACTATTTGTTTATGTATGTGTACTTTTGTTTTGTTCATACTTATTTTATATTTGTACAAGTACTATTTTTATTTTATTTTATTTCCAGATTGTTTTCAAAACTAAATATATATATAGATGTTTACTTTTACTTGTGTGGTTATGCTTGGCCTCTATTTCATTTCTTTTGTTTGTTATTTTACTTTGTTTTGTTTACTTTGTATTTTTGTTAACGTGTTGTTTTGAATTTTAACTATACTTATTGTTTGAAAATAACTCCTTATTGAAATAATTTATAAAAGAAACCATTTCTTAATTAATAAATACATATTTTTATATATTTTGTTGTCTTTGTTTTATTTGCATTTTATTTGTTATTACTTTATAGTTTTACTTTGTAATTTAAATGACATTCTAAAATAATACGTTGTTATAATTTATTTTATACTTATGCTTTAATATTTATAAGGTTTATTCTATTTTAAACATTTACTTCTAGAACTTTTTATATGTTCATTTCATACTTCATATAACTATAAATTTACTTAAATATTTGTTTAACATCAACACAAATTTTATTTCCTTGTAAAGTTTAACTATCTACTGTTTTATAATTTTCAAATATTCGATTATTAAAATTTTACTAGCATTTTGTATAAATTACCAATTACTGCACAATTTTTGTTCCAAAATTAAATTAATTATCAATTTAAAAATTGATTAAAATTCGGGATCGTTACATACAGTAAATAAATCAATAATAGAATCACAAACATAGAGTAATATAATAATAAGCAGCGGAATAGATAAATAGTAGTTCATGAAGCTACTATATAAACATCAGAGTTTGAAACAAAATACACAGATATATCAAATAAAATGAAGTCTTGAATACAGACAGATACTTCTCTGAACAAATCAACTTGATAGCCGAATGCTGAATGGATATAGATGGATCTCCAAGTGAAGCTCCAACTCCAAAGGTGAGTCTCAAATGCTGTTACACTCAGTCTGACCGAGTGTAAAGCAAAACACAAAACACTAGAGTTAGGATTAACATTCTTAAATCAATAAATCCAACTCAAGTGAAAACATTAAATAAAATACAAGTAACTCAAAGGGTGTTTGGGATAACCATCTTCTAAATATCCATGTAATGACTCGTAAGATTTCAATAATTAAAAATGGCAATTTAATGAGAATTCATGGTTTAATGTTGGAAGAATTAAAAATTTTGTAATCTATTTATGGTAATGATAACTCGCATGAATTGTAACAATATTTATATAAGTTAATTATTAATGAATTGAATGAAATTCCAATCAATTGAGATGAAATTATTTATATAAGCTGGGCTTATAATCGATAACTGAAGTTGAATAATAATTATGAATTATTTAGATTGAAATAAAGTATTGGGATTGACTGATTTGAACATTTAAGTAATAACAAGCATTGAGAATAAATGCTACTTATTAAATGAGTTTAAAGTCAATATTTGGATAATAGATGTAAATAAAGTAACTGATTGATAACGACAATTCATTTAAAATTCAATATTTGAAATTAGCCGAATAATTGAATAATGGGAATTGAATAACTGTATAATGGAAAATAGCTGTTCTATAGTTTGAATTTGTTTTAAGAGTCAATTCCTATAAGTTCATTTTCAAATATTTCAAAAGATAGTGAATTATTGAATAATCAAAATCGTTTAAATTTAATATTTGAATAATTGAACTCTGGATATAATATGATAAAAAATGAAACCGAAAATTGACGTAAAATTTATCTGAACATCAATAAAGATTTCAACATTTAAAAATTGGATTTAAAAGTGAATAACTAGATATTAAATTTTTTATATTATAATCAAGACGTTAAAATGGCGATCCGAGGAACAGTCTTGGAATTCGACGAAACCAGTTCCATTGGATCCGTAATAGTGTGTTATTATCAAATTTCAAATTTTGTTATGTTTGGAGTTACCGTTTGGTCGTACGAGATAAAAACGCTTTGAATTTAATATCGAAAACTTTAATTCGATTCAAAAAACCATTTTCTCCATATGATCGAATTAGGACTCCAAACCTTTTTCATTGCTACCACAATAGGTGCATAACATTATAAATGCCAAGCGTCACGCCTTGATAGAGGTTCGGAATTTTGAGTTACCAAAAATCAAGACATTTTGAAATTTATTAATATATGGTTAGGTCAACTTTTCTTTTCACCTGTCTATTCATTCATCTCAGCCACCTATGATTTTGACCTTTACCCATTCAAACACATTTCTTCCTTCATGAGCCAACCGAGCCTAGTAAAAACAAAAAAAGAGAGAGAAATGGGAGCTTTGAAAATTATATCTCACAAACTACTGGTCTAAAAATCCTCAAACCAGTTCCTAAATTCATGTTTCTTCATTCTCTTCGATTTGGCATGCTCATTAGAAGGTGCGGCTGTGGTTTGGAGTTACCGACAGTGAATGTGTAGTGGCATATCTGGCTAGGGTTTCATTTTGTGAATCGTTGAAAGCATAATTGGTAGTTTGGGCGATGTTCTTGAGCTCGGGGAATCGAGTGGCACGTTCGACCGGAATTTGAAGTGGTGCAGTGGAGTGTAAGTGATCGCGTGCAACATTGTAGCACGATGAGGAGGTCACAGTAGTGTCCGTTTATGGTGGTCTGGGAGGCAATATTAGGGCCTAGGCGGGTGGAGTTTGTTGTGAGATTTACGCATCGTCGGAAAGTGAATTTGGTGAGCCGTGCTCCGTATCACTCGAACATCCACGCATGTGAATGGGTTCCTTGTTTTCATGTATAGGCAAGATGAAATAAGGGAAGAAGATGATGGTAGGCTTGCGCGTCGGGTCTTTTAGAGATGGGTAGGTTTCGCATTCAAATAAATAAATGACTTACTTTATTCATTTTTAATCGATTAACTTATGAAATCTATAACTACATATGAAGTCTGCTTTGGGCGAAACTCTTTGCATTGCAATCATGATGACAAGAGCTTCCAAACGAATTTTTTTGGATGGATTTGGAGACAGTCGAAATTTGGACTAAAATCGGACGTTGTTCGATTTTAGTTCCAAAATGGAACGGCTCGGTGACAACAAAAATAAAGGTGAGTGTCTTATAATGCTCACTATGTACTAGAATATTCTCATGCTGGTTAAACTTGATATTATGAAGTGATACGATTTTATTGGTCGTTGTTTGATAAATTTAATTGTCATTTAGGTTGTCATTGAATTTACCATTAAAATTGAAATTGACAATCATATTGGAAATGGAATTTAATTGAAATTAAGTTTCTTGATATTAATAACTATGAAATTGTCGTGAATTATATTTTCTGTTTGGATGATTGATTGCGATAGATGCTATTGGTTAATATTTGGATAGGTTGTTGTTATTTGTTTATATATATCATATTATCACCTTGTGTACTATTTACAGTGTATAAAACTATAAATCGAATTATTTCGAATGAACTAAGAAATAGGTTGAAACGATATATACCTTTGACACTGTGATTTGGATTGAAATGGTATATATCCATCCTCGAAACTAAATTGAAATAACCGATCATTTGGAAATAGGATAGAAAATTATATACGAACACTGGCTTGGTTAAATTAAATGATTTTAAAATTTCTGATTTTAAACTGTTTAAATGGTTCGATTTAAAAGAAATAAATTGTCAAATTTATGGCAATCAAACTATTTTCGAACTTGAGCTTGGAATTGAATTATATTTGAAAACTGGATTTTTGCATTGAATATTGAAGGTATAATTCGATTAAGTGTTTTGAATCGTTATTTGAAAATCGAGCTCGAAATCGATATAAATTAAATTCGAAATTGAATTGATTGATTTAGTAATGGGATTGAATTAATTTGAAATCGATTTGAATTGTTATCGAAATTGAATCGACTGAATGAAAATCGAAGTTGATTTGAATTAGAAAGTTGGAAATTGGACCGGTTTGACTTTGAAACCATTTTTAAATAAATTATTTTAGTTTAACTTGTTGAAAATCTATATTCTTTAAATCATTAAATTATTTTTGGTTTTCCAAGTATTTTACTGTATAAACCATTTTATACTAACCTATTTTATATTAAACTATTTTAAGTGTTAAAACTAATTTAACCATTTTACATCAAACTTTTTAACCATTCTGATTACTTAAACTATTTTAAAAGTATTCAAACTTTTTTTTCAAAAATTCAAACAGGTCGAGAGTGAAATGTTTATATTTAAATCTTGGGTTTAAATACGAATCGGATTTAATTGAAGTTATAAATCAAATCGGAAATTGAAACAATTTAGGAATTGAAGTTGAGATTGAACACGATTATGAATTGAAATTGTATTTTGAGTAAATGTGATGATTTCGGAATGGATTTGATTTTGAAGCGAACATGATATTTTAATGTCAAGTACGAACTGTTTTGAAACGTAAAGTTATTGAAGAGACTGGAGCCGAATATGGGCATACTCTCTGTCGATACTGGAACCACTTTGACAACTGCGTACGTGGACTGATGATCCAGAACGAAGTGGTTAGAATTGGCACCGATTGCTGGATTTGAAAAAAGAGAACGATGATGGATAGACCCCGACGCTCGTGCCAATTTGAAATGATTAAAACAGGACGGATTGACGAGGCTAAGTGGGCTAATTACCCCCAGGGGACATCCGCTCTTCAATTTTCTTAGACTCGGTGCATATTATTACTCTTGATGTTGGTTTCGATTGGTGCACCTTGATTGGGATAGCCTCCCTTTGACTCGATATGGGATGGTTGGACGCGGTGGGCGGTCAGGGTTATGATGCATAACCACCAGCCTACGACCCGAACTGGTAGTATCCTACCTTGGGCATTGCCTCACGTGCCTTGTCATACTTTTATCCCTAAACGAGACCCATATGATTTTGGTTTAGTGTTATCGTATTATGGCGCATCCCCATCCACCGACCGTTTTAGTAGTGTTTTATATGCAAACTGTACGACAATGCTTAAAAACGCATTATGGGAGATTAATGTAAAGCCTTAACACTATTTTAATATTTATTTTATTGATTAGACATTACATATAGCGTATGCTATTACATATAAATATTTTGACGGATCCTTAAGAGATGGAGAACCCCATAACATCTCTTGAGTTATTGCACGCATGTTATACGCTGGATAGGAGATGTGAAATCCCATAAACATCTCTGAAGCCATTACCCTCATATTTATGCGATAATGATTTGGTTGACATAAGGATATTTTAGTCCCGACTCGAGTGTTTTGTGTTTTCATTACGCTCGGGTCAGCCCTGCGTTTGAAGATTAATTCTTGAAGACAAAGACGAAGATTTGGTATATTATTACTAGTATTATTCCTCCATCATGTTGTATGCTGCATTATTCATTTATTTCTGATATATGTATAACTCTGATAAATGTTGTACAAGTGATAATCAAAAGTACATTAAACAGCTTCATGAACTGTTTATTTGATTATTATATTTTATCATTCCGCTGCTAGATCCGGTGTTTGTTTTCTTCTTCCTTTTCTCTTATTTTCTTATTTACCCTGTTAACAATCCTCCCTTTTGAATGGTTTGAGTTGACATGTGTGGTTTATTGTCGATCTAAACTGTCCAAAAAGGTGGGTCATTACAGGTTGTATCAAAGCTTTGGTTTAGCGATAACCTTAGCTTTGTAGGGCAACTCATTAGAGATAGGGTCGGTAGCACCCTAGAATGAGTCTGAGTGTATTAATAGATATGAGCGCGTATTTGTTAGTGAATATGAAATGTTTTATATTTTGTTGACTTATCGGTTGGGTGTTTATGAATTCTGGTCGGTACGGGAAGTACAACCATATCGATAGCGGTTTCTAAACTCTTAAACAAGGTAAAATGACATGGTATTGCTTCAAAATTGGGTAAATGAAATAATTTTACCCTGATTATATTTTATATATAAAGAAGTAATTTATCAGAAATTATTAGGGTATATATAATGTGAATTGGTTGCTAGAAATGATAATATTGATAATCATAGTTTGTTGTTTGAATAGTCAATATTCCAAAAGTATTAGCTATTATATGATTATGAGAAAATTAAATTGTATAAGTCTGATTTATAAAATATAAATTGCAAGTAAAATGGATATAAAGTTGAGAATTTGTAAGTTATAAATTCTGGTGTTTTTGAAAAGGTTTTCAAGGTTTGGAAAATAATATTAGTATTGTTTAAAAGTATTTACAAATACAAATTGTTTCCAAATAAATTTTAAAAGAAGGGATGAATTCGGTACTCCTCTCTTCTGTCGCTGGAAAATAATTTTGGTGATGACTGCACATCATCATCGATGTTCATTTTCGAGTCTCAAAGTGGGGAGACTTTTGAGAAGCTTTGCTTCGGAATAATTTTGATAAATGGATTTTGGTTTAAACTCCAAAAGCTCGATTGATATATAAGATTTAGATATACATACTTATTTTAAATGATTTGAAACAAACCATATATTTGAAATTTTTAAGTTCTATTAATTTACAATCTTCAAATTATTTGAATGGAATATGAATAACCAGAACTTATAAAATAAGAGAATTAGAAAATCTATGCTAAATGTTTTGAGAAAACTTTAGAGTTGAAGTCATAACTCTTAAACTTGAAAGGTAAAGAAGACTTAAACAAATTAAAAATAGTGAATATGCTAATTAAGTGAAATGAATCAGATTAATTTGTATAATACCAAATTGCATTCTAATAACATATAATAAGATGTACCAAATGATAAAAGTTAAAGAGATGTTTTGGATATGTAATGGGATATTATACAAGAAAACCAACCCTAAAAGTAATCGAAATATACATAAATGGAAATTTAGTTGTAATAGTAAGGGTTATATACTTAAGTATATGATGAATGACTAAATGAAATAAGTAAGTAGAACCTAAGAAAGAGACAAATGAATTAAAATAAAATCTTTGTAACTAGAACTAAATAAAAATTTGCAAAGAAATTTTGAAATTGAATTTGTGACTTTTGAGATAGTTATAAACTTAAATAAAGTCCAACTTCTTATATATGACTTTTATAGAATGATTATAAACTAAAGCGATGATCAATAAAATGTTCCATAAGTAAATTTGTTATTAACTGAAATTATGAAAATAAAGTAGATATAAACAAAGGAATTTGGTATAGAAAAGAATCAACTGGAGAAGAAAACTGAATTTAATTAAATTATATAGATGTTTAAAAATGAACTTAAGTAAGCAAATTCTATGGAATAATGTTTAAGAAATGATAGTATTGAAGAATATGTTGTGCAAAGAAATGGATATACTGGGTAATAAGGGGTATGCACTATGAATAATTAATTGTAAATGAAATGAAGGCCACTAAATAATTTAATATAGATAAATTGGATAGAAATCTATTGAAAGTTAATATGTAAGCTATACATATATTATTTTATTCGCATAAGATTTGATCCAAATTCAAGCACAGAATTTTGAGGCAATTTATATCGATCCGAGTTAGAATTTTTCGCTTGATACTCGATGGCGAACACTGGATATGGATTTTCGATTAATTATGGAATTCTCTATCATGGTATATGGCTATGCAATGAGGATAAAGATTTTCGATCCAAGAACCAAATCTGAGTCCGCACTAGAGATCCATGCGAACGATACTAGTTCAGAAGTGAAATTGTGTGATCAAATGAGCGATCAAATTTGATGTTGCGTACAGATGATATATGTACATCGTACGGGCTTAAATAAAGCTAATATTGGAAATTAAAAATGCAAAATATAAAATGATTTTGAACTATATGATTGGATATCATTGGGAATTAAGATGTCGATATTTAGAAGAACATTTGGATGGCCCGACAAAAAGGTACGTGTTTATTTTTTCATTGGATTTGGTGATTATTTTTATTGAGCACTTGGCTTTTGGTTTTCTTTTGTTGGTTTGGGGCCCGTAGAGGCATTTTGTAGCTGTACCGACGAGCCGTGCAAAGAAGACTCTGTCGAAATTTTTCGTAAATCCCGGTGTTAGAAAAATTTTCAAGTCTTAAATTTTTTTAACTATTTTGATAACTAAGTTATAAATTCCGTAAGCCAATTAGAGTAGCATAGTAGAAATGTAGTAATGGTTTATAAATTAAATCTCATTGTTTTATAAGTTGATAACTTTAAATTATCAAATATTGAATTCTTTACTTAATTCCTTTTTCCCTTCTTTTTCCCTTTCGATGACGAAAAGTTTTGAGTGGGGGAAAATGTAATGACCCGTAAGATTTCGATAATTAAAAAAGTTAATTTAAAATGTTGGAAGAATTAAAAAATTTGTAATCTATTTATGGTAATGATAACTAGAATGAATTGCAACAATATTTATTTAAGCTAATTATTAATGAATTGAATGAAATTCCAATCAATTGAGATGAAATTACATATATAAGTTGGGTTTATAATCGTAACTGAAGTTGAATAATAATTATGAAATTATTTATATTGAAATAAAGTTTTGAGACAGACTGATTCGAAGGTTTAAGCAATACCATGTATTGAGAATAAATGCTACTTATTAAATGAGTTTACGGTCAATAGTTGGATTAAATAATAATGCTAAATTTAATAGATGTAAATAAAGTAATTGATTGATAACAAAAATTCATTTAAAATTCAATATTTGAAGTTAACTGAATAATAATTGAATAACGAGAATTGAATAACTGTATAACGGAATATAGCTATTCTATAATTTGAATAAAAGTTCATTTTCAAATATTTCAAAAGATAGTGAATTATTGAATAATAAAAATCGTTTAAATTTAATATTGAAAATATTTGAATAATTGAATTCTGGATATAATATGATTGAAAATGAAACTGAAAATTGACGTAAATTTTATTTGAACATCAATGAAGACTATTAACATTTAAAAACTGGATTTAAAAGTGAATAACTCGATATTAAAATTTTTATATTATAATCGAGACGTTAAGATGACAATTCGGGGCACGGTCTCGGAGTTCGACGAAACCAATTCCATTGGACCCGTAATAGTGTGTTATTGTTAGATTTCAAATTTCGTTATGTTTGGAGTTATCATTTGGTCATACGAGATAAAAACGCGTTGAATTTAATATCGAAAATTTAATACTTTAATTCGATTCGAAAGGTTATTTTCTACATACGATCGAATTAGGGCTTGAAAACTTTTCCATTGCTTACAGAATAGGGGCATAACATCATAAACGCCTAGCGGTACGCGTCGATACAGGTTTGGAATTTTGAGTTACCCAAAATCGAGACATTTTGAAATTAATTAATATATGGTCAGGCCAACTTTTCTTTTCAGCTGTCTATTCTTTCATCTAGCCACCTATGATTTTGACCTTTACCCATTCAAACATGTTTCTTCCTTCATGAGCCAGCCGAGCCTAGTGAAGAAAAAAAAAGAGAAAAATGGGAGCTTTGAAAAATTACATCTCATAAATTACTGATCTAAAAATCCTCAAACCAATTCCTAAATTCATATTTCTTCATTCTCTTCAATTTGGCATTCTCATTAGAAGGTGCGACTGTGGTTTTGTGACGACGCTGAATCGACCTTCGAAAATCAGCACAGAATACGACACTTGCATTCCAATGCCGCAGATCCAAACATCGAATCTGGTTCGCCGGAGCTTACAACACATCAAGTATAACAACACAGCGGAAGAAAAGGATGAATATCATTGATATACAACATTCGATACAAACATGATACAATATGATCCAATATTAGAGATACAAGATAACAATGCTACAGCGGAATAACAATACGATATAACAGCGGAAAACAAATAGCCAAGAGATAACTCCAATATCAACTGCAACAATATCCCATCTCCAAATGCAAAGGCTCAAAACTTCAAAGATCTCCAATCCAATAAGCGAGAACCACCATCGAGTTGCACCAAGCTAAGCAAGTCTAATCCATGAATCCGAAGATTCCAAAGAATACCAAAGAGGAAGCTGAAAGCTACCGAATTGATATCTATATCTACTATCTGAAAAATCCAATTCTAGCTGCCCGTGTGGAAAATTGGGGGCACCCAGAGTTTAGGAAAGGAACAATAAACTTCGGGTCAGTCATGGGACAGGCATGAGCAAACGAAAACAGTTGTTTGAAATAAAAGCAGTTTATTCTTTTCACAAGAAAATAAAAGAATATGAAAGAAATTCGCAGTGCTTTTTGAAAATGAAACTACCATAAGGCCTCCCGCCACACACACAATGCAAGCGCACACTTGGAGGAGATTTCTCCTTATGATAGTCAAAAATGCTCGATATGCGAAATCCTTCGATATTATTACTATAAGTGCATAGTGGAAAACATTTCGAAAGTATAATAATAATCTTAGCCAGCATAGACATTTTGTACTATGCCTATTATAGCTACCATCTAAACAGTGGTGACCACCATAAGTAAATGGCAGGTCATACAACTAAAACCGTACATGGCTCATATTGGATGATTGGATTTCCAACAAATGGTCGGGCAAAGGAACTTCCCATATAAAATAAAATGGAACGCCTCTGGAGGGACGCTGCCAAGGACCTAACCGGATCTCTACTACACTAGGCCGGGTTAACTCTGTAACTAGGTAACTACTGACACGAGTATGCCACCTCTCGGTCGTTACCAACCTTTATCCGAAGCACTTCCTAACCGGAAACCACAAATCAATAAGTTTGCAGCAACCACAAAGTAAATATTTGGGCTCCATACTATGATACCACTTATAATCCAGAAGGAAATGGACATACCCTCAGAGGGCGCTACCCTCAAATAACCTTGCTGCAACGATTCATGTTTCGACCATAACCGGGTTGTGAGGTTCGACGAAGTCTTGTCCACAAAGCTACGCTTTTTCACAAAGCCATGCTTCGATCAACAAATGATCAGCAACACTCAGCATGCCATACTACCAAATTGGGAGTATATCACTAATAACCCTCAACTACATAACCTCTGAGCTCGTACGTCTCAGAGAAGGGTGTTAAGCTAAGAGAATAAATTCTTCGCCACCAACAGATATGTATTTGAAAGAAATAAGCTTTATATCTCAGTTTGTAATGTCAGACATACAATCCATATAAGTCTGTTCCGGGTTCGAATAGAATCGAAGGCACTTCCAAAGAAGCCCTTGCAAATCCGAGAATTCACAATCCCGATTGGACTTCCCATCACTTAGGGAATCTCTATACCGTAGCTACTCGGTGCAGAGACAATCAATAGGTCATCCTATTGTTCTCGCAAATACCCAGTCTTCACCACCGGTCTTCAATTGGTATCCATAATGTCGTATCATTATTCGGAATAGGTTATATGACACAAGGTCCTCTCCCGGCTAAACCGAATAGCGAGGGCAATATTTAAAAACATATGGATAATGGGATCTCTGTTAAATCACAGCTTAAAGCCCAAAACCTTTCGTTCAAATTGTTAAACAAATTACCATTTCTAATCATTTAAACAAAAAGATTCATTTCAAAAACCTTCAATGGTTTAAACAATTTCCACACTTAAATTTTTTAAATAAAAGATTTATCTTTAAAACCCCTCTTCAATTTAGAACGAGGTTCACCAATCTTTTAAACAAAGATTCATTCATAGCCTTTGAAAAACAATTCCCGTTTCAAATTGGATTAACTCGTCCGGTCTTTATATCAAAGACACATTTCATAGCTTTCAAAACAATTCCCGTTTCAATCTTTTATACATAAAAGATACACCATTTAAATGCTCTTCAATTTCAAATCAAGGTTTAACTGTCTTTCACAAAGATTGGTTAACAGTTTTCAAAACCATTCATTTTCAAATTTGAAATCTTTTCATCATAATTATTATTTGAAACTACTTGTTTCCGTTTTAGAACACTCGATTCCATTTCTAAAGTTATTTGGATTCAAAATTCAAACTTTAAAACCATTTCAAAATATTAAATTCAAATATCTATGACTTAACTGATTTCCTCGTGAAATCCTTATTTGTTTGTGTACAGGGTTGTCCAGGGGTTTTACCCAATAATGGTGCAACATTATTCAATCATCCCAGATCAAAACATAGAAATATCGATAAGCGGCATAATCTATAACGCTTATCTTCATTTACAGATTAACAGGTAAATGTATCATAGATGAATAAATAAATAAATAACACACAGCTCAATTCACAGAACAGAGTATCACAGATCAATCAATTCAAGGCAATTCATACAAGGAAAACATTCATAAGCAAGGTCAAGCATTCAACAATCATTCATAGGTAGGATTAATTAATTGTTTAATTCTAAATAATTCAATTAATTTACAATTATATTAATTACTTATGAATAATTATCAAATCCTGATTAATTAATTACAAATCATTTGATATAAATTAATTAATCAATCACCTTAACTAATTACATCAATTAATCACCCCATTATTAATTATTCCTTAATTAGTCCATTATAAATTACATCATTAGTTATATTAATTAATGATCTCTAATTATATTTAAATTAAATTACTTTATTTAAATTAACAACATTAAGTAATTAATCTTTAATTAAACACAATTATTAATCACCCTTGATTAATAACAAAAGTAATTACCTATATTACTTCATTTATAAATCATATTCACAAATTATTTCCCATTAATTATCATTTATTACTTGCCTAAGTAATTATCTCCATTAATTACACTAAGTAATTACGCTTAATCAATTATCAAATGATTTTCTTAAATTAATTAACTTAAACTAATCACATTATCATAATTAATTACAATAAGTAATTAATCCCTTAATTAATTTTATCAAGTAATTTTGCTTAACAATTTACAATTGATTAACTTCAATTAATTAATCCAAATTTATTATCAAAATTAATCTCATTAATTAATTACTTAATAATCCTTAGATAATCATTTTTATTAACTAATAACATTTCTTTAATTACTTTCTTAGGAAATTTACCTTAGATTAATCATTATTAATCATCTCTAATTATAAATTAATCTAAATTATTAATTTAAAATCAAATAAACAAGTTATTCCTTAATTCTCTTATAAATTAAATTCCTTTATTATCTTAATTATTTCTAAGATAATCCATTTACTTTATTAATGACTTCATTAACATTCAAGTGTATTTAAAATATTTCATTTCTAAATTTAAATTCAAATTCCATTTTGAATTTAAGATTCAAAATGTTTAACCATTTAAATATTTATCCAAATTTAAATAAATTTATAAACCTTAAAACAAATGTAAAGAACATTCATTACTTACATAAGATACTTGTATAAGAAAAAGTTTAAACTAAAATTACTTAATTTTATTAATAGAAATCAAGCTTTAAAAATAAATTAATTATTTAACTTCCAAATTAAAGTTAAACACTTTATAACTTTTCATTCAAATATGAAAGAAAACCTTTTATAAAGAATTTTATAAAGTTTAAACATTTATTTGAAAACAATTTACTTTTAAAATCTACTTTAAAACATTTAAACTTGTTCAACATTTAAATTTACAAAACTGATTTAAATTCAAGGTTTGAATCCATAGTAAACTTGAAACCATATTTTAGAGTTGATTTTTTTAAACTTGATTTAAACCTTGCTTCAAATTTAAAATTTCCATTTTAAAACTTAGGATTCAAAAGTTCATTTGAATCCAAACTTAACTTTGAATCTAAAAAACCCTGTTTAAAATCTTGGTTTAAAATTTGAATTTCATTTAATTTAAAAAAACCCAGAACACTGTCAGGTTATAAAACCTGAAACTAAACATACCCAAGACCACCTACAAATGGCTTTGAGACAAAACCCTAACTACTTCGAGTAAAATACTCGATCTACCCGAGTAAATCTCGAGTTCCATCTCTCTGAACAAACCCAAAAGTTCATCAAAACTAAAATATGCACGGTGCACATGCACCATGGCTCTGGCAACCTCCATCCATCATTACCACCTTCATCACGTCGTCGACTATCTCCACACCTGATCACGACCACCAGAATTCCCACCATAGCTCGAAATCAAAATCGAGTTAGCCAAGCAAACCTGGAACTCGACAGTGCAACAAAAGCCCAAACCTGTCAACACCTCGTCTACTCACCTCCGACCGTTAGAGCACTTGCGACTCCGGCCAACCCTTCATCTACAACCCCTCTTCCAATCCTCAAAACCCTACAAAACTCGATGCACCAGAGGAAATGAGAGGCATAAAATTACCGACCACCCAAAAACTAGGTTTAGAAATTGGAAAGAGTAACCACTGTCGCCACCAACCTCTGACCATCCACCTGACAATATTCCTCCACTCGGAAATCATTCCTCCACCTCCCGGAAGAACTACAACATTCCAAATCCACAAGATCATCAGATAAACCCCAAAACCCCTTTTCTATTCAACCCAGTAATGTTCATTCCATACTTAACTAAAAAATGTGATTTTATTTTTAAAAATCATGATTTCATATAAGCATTCAAGTTATAAACCTGATTTAATATTTTAAGAAGTTTGAGATTTTGCTTATTCGAACAATGACTGTTCTTATACTTTATAGAGTCAACCAGAAAACTTAACTTGACTTAATTATAATTTACAAACCTAAATCCATACTAAACAAACACTTTTTATTTACATATCAAATCCTAATAGAGATCAAATCAAGAGGTAATGGGTTTCTATTCAAAATCTTAGTTTTAAAAACAAAAACAGGTATACAGATACCTGGCAACACACAAACACATATATATTTATATATGTATACGCATACAATATTCATCACCATACAATCATACAAAGAAAACTTATTCTATTAATCCGCATGCAAAAGATATATTAAAGCTTTTTAAATTGTGAAGTTATTCACCTTAAAATGAAGACAGAACAGTTTTATTTACAGCAGTTTGATTTTTAAAAATAGTTTGAATTAGAAACTTGAGTACTGGAAATTTGTTTAGCTTTGATTTTAGAAGGAAAGAACTGTTTTAAAAACAGAAGTTTACTCACCAATTATTGAAGTAGAGAACACTCTGTTGTAATTCATTTTCCTGGAACTGTAATTTTCTTTGGATTATGAATCTGAAGTTTGCATTTGCTTGCTGTATAATTAAATTTTAGCAGCTGACCTCTACATTTTTTTGCTTAGATTTGGAGTTGATCTTCACTTTGAATTTGAAACTTGAAAAGGATGATTGCAGATTTGCTTTGCAGATTATAAACAGATTTATATTTGGTTTTGAATTTCTCTTCAAAATCTGATTTTCAGTTTTTCTTTTGAAGAGAATGTGTTGAACTCAAATAAATCGCTAAGTTTTATAGTTAATAAATTTTTAATAAAATGTTTCAAAAATAAATAAAATAATTGCCACTTGTTACTTTATGTTGTAGAGTGATTTATAAGTGTCTTTTTAAGAGTTAAATGTCTTATACATGTTCATTTTAATATTAAAATAAATTTCTTAATTTTATAAATGTTTTTTTTTAAATTCATTCTTATTTATGTTATCATATTTTTAAATGTTTATCTCCGCTTAGACTTTAAATGTTTACATGTAAATTTCCTTTACAAAATTACATATTTTAATGTTTATTTGTATCTTTTTAAAATAATATTTTTTTTAAAGCTAAATTTTCAACAAAGAAAATTTTAAAACAAAAAGAATATTGAATTATGCCTTATTTTCAAAGTTCTGAACTAAATATTGTTCTTTAATATATAAGAACTAAGTCTATTTCAAAATAACAATTTTTTTAAAAGAAAAGAAAACAAACTTTTATTATAATATACAATTTAAACTATTATATTTTTTACTTTAAACCCTTTTCATTTTAATATTTTATATATGTATATTTTTAATTTTACATCCTTACTCTATTGTAATTATGTGATATGTTTATCTATTTTGTTCTAATACAATTTCAAAACAAATGATTTGAAAAGTTATTCATTACAAATAAATAATTATATATATATATATATATCCATATATATTGCTCTTTTTGGAAATATAAAATCAATAAATCCAATTTTATTTCTAAAATATTTATTTATCTTAGAAATTTCTAATTAATTCACAAATAGATTCACAATTTAATTTCAAAAATTAAATTAATTATCAAATTATCCTGGATAAAATTCAGGGATGTTACAAATTCCTCCCTTAAGAAAATTTCGTCCTCGAAATTTGCAAGTAGGGAGATAATAAAAGATGGATACACAAAGATATAGAGACGATTCCAAATCAAACTGGGTATCTATTCTGCATTTGGCTTACCAAATCAGAATATCAATAATGGATACAAGAACGAATCAAGATACTCGGGTCACCAAATCTACGAATATACAGGGATATTGGTTAGTTCGAAGGGATAACTAACCACTCGTATAACATATCTGGACCCCAAAGAACAAACAGATGCAATCTAAAAAATTTTAGTTTAAACAACCAAAATATACCTATCAACCATAGCAACCAAAGCAAACAATTCATCCAATCAAACAATTCTGACCTGTTTGGAGTTTATGTCCCATGCAAATATATCAAAGCTTCTTCCTGGAGCTGCCAGGAAACATCAAAGAATTGAAAAGACGAATCAAATGAGATTGATAGAGAAAGTTGTTTCCGCTATTGCAGGGTATCGACCATTTGTAGTCGCACTCCCCTGTCCCCTATCTCGTCCTCTTCTTACACTCATACTCACTATCAGTGGATAGTCAGAGAATTTACTGAGGCAATCGAGCGGATATCTTAGGGATTACTCATTCTAGGGTATACTTCACCCTATCTCTAATGAGTTACTTAATGTATTATACTCCTGAGCTAAATTTTTAACCTTCAGCTCTGATACCAAATTGTGACAACCCTGAATCGACCTTCGAAAATCGGCACCGAATAAGACACTTGTATTCCAATGCCGTAGATCCAAACGTCGAATCTGATTCGTCGAAGCTTATAACACATCAAGTATAACAACACAGCGGAAGAAAAGGATGAATATCATTGATATACAACATTCGATACAACAATGATACAATATGAACAAATATTAGAGATACAAGATAACAATGCTACAGCGGAATAACAATATAATATAGCAGCGGAAAACAAATAACCAAGAGATAACTCCAATATCAACTGCAACAGTATCCCATATCCAAATGAAAAGGCTCAAAACTTCAATGATCTCCAATCCAATAAGCGAGAACCACCATCGAGTAGCACCAAGCTAAGCAAGTCTCCTCCATGAATCCAAAGACTCCAAAGAATACCAAAGAGGAAGCTGAAAGCTACCGAATTGATATCTATATCTACTATTTGAAAAATCCAACTCTAGACTTTCCGTGTGGAAAATTATGGGCACCCAGAGTATAGGAAAGGAACAATAAACTCCGGGTCAGTCATGGACTGGTGTGAGCAAACGAAAATAGCTGTTTGAAATAAAAGCAGTTTATTCTTGTCAAAAGCAAACAAAAGAATTTGAAAGAAATTCGCAATGCTTTTTGAAAATGAAACTACCATAAGGCCTCCCGCCACACACACAATGCAAGCGCACACTTGGAGGAGATTTCTCTTTATGATAGTAAAAACTGCTTGATACGCGAAATCCTTTGATATTATTACTATAAGTGCATAGTGGAAAACATTTCGAAAGTATAATATTAATCTTAGCCAGCATAGACATATCGTACTATGCCTACTATTGCTACCATCTAAACAATGGTGACCATCATGAGTAAATGGGAGGTTATACAACTAAAACCGTACATGGCTCATATTGGATGCAACGCCCCACCCCGAGACCCACCTTAGTAAAATGAATTAACGACTAATTCCGTCTACTAAAGCGGAGAATAGGGCTGGTTAAGGGCGACCATCTATAACTTTGTCTTAAACATCTACTGAATACGTGGATAAATGCAATACAATTTTCTTTTCTATCTCAATGGTTCGACATACACAGTAAATGTTTAATCCAAAACTATAGGTGGTTGACAGATCTTTCAGAATAAAATACAATAACTTAATGTATAGAACATCACAGAACAGTAATCCACATAATATATATACATATACTCTGATACATGTTTAGTACAATACAATGTGAATACAATAAAGGTGGTACTCGACCACACCATATACATCAAATCAAATGTAAAAACATCAGAGTATGCGGAAGAAATAAACTACTCAAGCGAAAGAAGAAATGATATCCAACGCCAACTTCAAGCTAAGTCCAATAGATGATACCTGAAACAACTCGGTCTGACCCGAGTATAAATACAAGGGTCAGTCTAGCTACCCAAATCAGTCAATATCGATAATATGAAGCAGAATGGACATAGTGATACTTCTTCTCGAATGAGGAGAAGAATTAGATAACTCATAGCTCAATCCTTAAGTAACAAACGCTACCTAAGTGACTAAATACCTCGAAAGAAGCAACTCAAACTCAATACTCAAATAAAACACAAGTGCCTCATATGATTAGCGATAACCCATAATAAACTCAAATCAACTCATATAGAACTCAAGCAAAACTCAAATGGTTCGATGAACCATTACTCCAGAAAGGAGAAAACTCATCTCAATCACAAACAGAAGTCATGAAAGCAACACAAGACAACTCCATAAGAATGTGAGATCTCAAACTCATAAGTAGGCCAAGGCGACTAAATCTCACACATACATCTCAATCATAAAAACTCATGGAACTCGATACGAATTCAAACTCATAAAATCTCAAACTCAATAAAGAATTCGATGCATTTTCAAACTCAAAAAATCTTAACACTAATGCGCCAAAAACGGCGAATTCAAAGCTTAGAAAACCCGGATTGGCCATATCCCTGAATACAATGCCGAAGCAATGCTGCACGTGCTAAACTCAAACGGCCGAAGCCTTAGACAAGGTCGCTAACACCTTCCAAAGCAGTTCATCCTCATGACAAGGTCGCTAACACCTTTCCAAAGCAGTTCGTCCTCATGACAAGGTCGCTGACACCTTTCCAAGCCATTTTGTCATCCCTAACAAGGTCGCTAACACCTCCAAAGCAGTTCGTACTTATGACAAGGTCGCTGACACCTCTCAAAGCAGTTATGTTAGGCAAACATCGTGAATGTATCACAAACTCACGGATAAGAACCCGAAAAGTGTTAACGTCTGTCCCATACCATACATTTGCACTTAGCGGTTTACTAGCCGTTAGTCGATGCCACACTAAAAACATCATAAAACTCAGAAAATTATATCTCGTCCAAACTCATTGGCAAGTGATAAAGAGATGCCATACTTGTCTCATCACATCGACAAGTGAAAAACATTATGATGGTTTCTCATAAACCATAAATCTCAAAATATGAAATCATAAACTCAAGACTTGCCTTATGTCATTGGCAAGTAAATAAAACATCGCGATGGTTCTCATCGATCAAACTCCTACATAGGAGATCTCAAACAATAATACTTGCCAAATATTGGCCATCTTAAATAATTCCAACAAATAGGAATTATAAAACTCAAAATACGACATAAAATGGTAAAACATCTCAGAATCATTAAACTCAAATAGCTTCGATCGTACACGTCCGAAATCAACCGAAATAGTAAACGCACATGTCTCATACCACGTGTTTTACTAAATCGTTTAATTCTCTTTCTTATAAGTTCGAATAGTACAAAGGTGTGTGTTTTATATTTAAAATAGTTTACTAGAGAAAAAAAGCTTTTAAAAACTTTTTTTTCTTTCTAAAAAGATTAATAAAACCAATATTTGAAGTTCCTTTATTATAGGAAATAAGTAGATTTTATATTAGAAAAATAATTTTAAAATACTATATAATAATAATTTGAAATTTTCATATATTTCAAAAATCACTTCAAAAATGGTTAGTGGAAGCAGTGCTCGAAAATAAAGAAAAACAAGAAAGATAACTCAAGACCGATAACTTGAGTTCAATACAAATTCAATTCAAATTTAATCCTAAATCAATTCAAATTCTATTTAAATTTCAAATTCAAATTCTTCAAATATAGCTAGCCTATTGATAGGCACCATAGCTCTCAAAACATCTCAAAACAACGAATAAGAATGAGAGCAAAAATAAACTAATACAATTCTCGGGTCAATGATTGTTATTGTTGTCGTTTGCTCTCGCAACAGCGACAAACAAACACAGTTCTGATCAAGCAAACTTCAAAATTTCAAGAAACACAAAACATGAAACTTTTAGTAAAAAGTTTAAGCTTTCCGAAACATCTAAGATTATTAAATTTGGATAAGAAATGAGAAAGTTATGATAAAAATAGTTCAGAGATCTAAATTCAACACTGCTGTCATTTTGATCTTGGGATAGCAACGATCAAATGCAGTTTTGATGAATATAACTACAAAATTTCAAAAACCTCAAAACATGAAACTTTTAGAACAAATTCTTAGCTTTCCAGAACATTAAAGATTATTGAATTTGGATAAAAATTTAAAAAGTTATGCTTAATTTAGTTTCAGATTCAACAACAGAGCAAATAATAGTTTTGCTCTCGGAATTACAGTAGAAACACTCAAATTTGAAATAGATAACTTCAAAATTATGAAAAACACAAAACATGATACTTGTAGTATATGATCTAAGCTTTTCAAAAAACCTAATATTCTTAAATTTGGTTAAGAAACAAAAGAGTTATGCTTAAATTACTAACACTATTAGTACTGAAATTTGACAGGGCAGAGACTATTACTCTGTTAAAAAACGTATTTTGACCAAGAAATCTTCAAAATATGAGAAAGTAAATAAAATAAAAGTTCTTCCATAGAAAATTATCTTTCTACTGCAAAAATATTCAACACAATTGGATTTATCAATCAAAAGTTATGTTCATTTTACTTTCAGGTATTAGCTCGGAAATGTTTTATATGGCTGTGCTATAACATTAGTTTCAAACTCAATTTCGACCAATTTAACAGCAGAATTTCAAAATATGATTAAAAGAAAACTTGTAGCTAATTGAAATAGCTTTCAACCACAAAAATATTGAGTCAATTTGGATTAGTCTACCTTATATTATCGTTGTTTTACTGCAGCTACTTTTTTTTATTAAATTTCCAGCAAACAATAACACAAAAATCACGCAAGTTTTCAACCAAATTGCACACAATTGGATCAAAAATCATTCAAATAATAATGTGCAGCAAACAAAGATTTTGAAATAGGCATGTGAGTGATTAACTCACCTCTATCCTTTAATTCAACAATCGTTATTATCACTTCAGCCCAAATTTTCAAACTAGTAAACCCTAAACAAAAATCAATCCAAAATATACCCAAACGCCCTAATTTAGTTTACTGTAAATTGAGAATTCAAATCATTGAGATGTATTTAAGCTAGAGATGATTACCTGCACAAATAAGCTCCTAAAGATGTTTAATTTACCATGAATTGAAGAAGAGATTTGATTTTTTCTTCTCTAGGTTTTGAAAGAGGAATTAAGTTCTTTGGAGGGTTAGAGAAGAGAATGAAAATGTACGTACTGTAACGTTTCTATTCTCATTTCTTAGGTTAATAGGCCAGGAAAGAATATTTACACTAATTGGGCTAAGGTCCAACAAAATAAAAGAAATAAGATTATGTTTTTTTTACTTAATCACTTAACCAAGTATGGTAAGAAATGAACTTATCAACATTTCAAGCTCTACTTCTTTAAAAATTATGAAATTCATTACTCATGATAATGAAAATGTTTTATACCCAATTAAAACATGATTTACATAATTAGAACATATTTGTTATCATATTTCTCTATTTAAAGAAAATAGAAAATTTACATTATTAGTTACAAAACTCATTGTAATTAACTCTATAAATTACACAAAAATCATAATTTTGTGTCATAAAATTCTATAACTCATTTCAAATATAGTTTTACGTTCAACTTATATTTTTAAACTCAATTCCATCATTTTATTAAATATATCCCATTTTAAAAGTAATTAATTCTTTTTAAAAAATATATATATTAAATGAAGTAATGAGCAATAATTAACAAAATTATTACATTAACTCTAAATAAAACACATTTTCCTCATTTTATCCTTAAATATATTGTTTATTCCCAATAAACAATTTAATTTCCTATTTAATTATTAATTTACGCTATTAAATTATAACTGCCGTTATAATTTAATATTTCAGGTAATCGCAAAAACCAGGGTTGTTATAGACTCCTCCCCTTACAAAAATTGCGTCCCCGCAATTTTCTAGAAAAAGAGCTGTAAAAACATAAAAGATACAATCATCGAAGGATAAAGACAAGCTCGAATTCCAAATCATTCATACTCTCAATATAGAATGGTAGAAAGAAATAAGGAAAAACTCATTTGGTGAATTCAATGGCCTATCATATGCTAATATAGTGATTAGCAAACCATCGAATTTTCCATGAACTCGAAAGAATTTCAAAGATATCTCGTCTTCGAATCAAAAATCAATAAGATGCTCAACAATTAATCAATTGAAAATGATTGATTTCACAAAACTCTACGAATAAAGTCGGGATCAAACTCACTTAAAGCCGAACTCTAAGCAATAAAGAAGATCATCAATAGGATTTTCCGCATAAAGATACGGAAACAACATCCTCACAATAGAGTAGAAACAATAGACAAGAAAGATAAATAACGAAATGACTTCTTATAGGGCCACCAAACTCGAACGACCATGAAAATGCATGCCGTTGTTATTAACTCAAGGATAGAATATACATAAGAGACAAGGATATAAGCTCGAATTACTTTTCAATCCAAGATATTTATAATTTTTAAATCTCAACATCTTTTAAATTTAAAATCTCAATTTTCAACATTTGAAAATTTTCTAACTCTTTATTATATTACTTAGTAAGTAATCTAAAAATAAAAGTAAAAGTCCAAATTTCTTATCTTACTTCAAAATTAATTTCCAAAGAAATTTGTAAATCCATAATAATAATCCTCAAAATAAATTGAGGGTTTAAATTCTCTTTACTTTTTTTTATTAAACCACCTAAATAGTTTAAAAACAATCTTCAAGTTCTCTTATAACTTTTCTCTTAAAACATCCAATGTATATAATATAGATTCTAAAATCTCAAAATATACTTTCAATAAAGTATAGCTCAAGAATATTCTCACTTATTCTCATCTTTAAAATTTCAAAATAAATAAATAAATAAATGGCATTGCCTCGCCATTGAATCTCTAATAAATAGATATATCTATTGGCTGCAGAGTTGACCGAACGATCAAAACTGCCTCGCTACTCTATTACTCATCTCTAAAATCAACGGATGCAATTACCATTCAAAAATAAATTTAATATTTAATCTCAAAATATTATTTTCAAAATCTCAATCCTCAAAACACAAATCTTCGTGTTTGATTGCCTCATCATAGCATTTAGGATATTCCTATCGATAACGTTGATCAGGCGTATCGACCAGAACTCTTAACTACTCGATGGATAACCCAACACTCTCAAATTATTTCTATGAAAGAATACAGCTCATATAAATATATTCTCAAAACATTCTTTGATTTTTAAAATATCTCAAAACTCCAATTTCTCTTTTTAAAACTCATATTTATATAGCTTCAAACCTCAAACCAAAGAACATTAAGAGAATGCATCAAGATATTCCCAGAATATTCGATTCTCAAAATCAACAAAAGGAGATAGAGCGTTCGTCAATCTTACGATGTCACGAGCCACTTCCAAAAATCATCAAGATATAGGATAAGCAAGATATTCTTCTCGAAGGAGAAGAAGCATACAAACCACAAATCATTACTTCATACTAAGTAATGCTACAAAGGATAACACCGATCGAGTATTCGGAAAGGATAACTTAAAGAAACTGAATGATAAACTCAATCAAACTCGAATAATCTAGCAAATCACCTCATTCCTTAGTGGATGTCGTCATGGAAGGATAGCCGAAGGCTAAAAGCTAAAAATAAGGTTAATTCAACACTCAATTCCCCGTTAGGATATCAAACCCAAACGGACTCATCAAAACTCAACAAAGTCACCTTGATTGGAATTCGAGTTATATCAACAACATATCGATACTCAAGAGTGAATTCAGAAACTTCGAAATCATCATTAACATTCCAAAGTGATAGAAATAATAAACCAATCAAAATAGGAAACCTAAATATACAATAGGATCCTAAAAAAACAAAGGATTGGACTTAATATCAAATAAGTCAATCCATCTCAAATCAAATGCATCTCAAGATCGTGAGTAACAAACAAATACTCAATAAAGCAGCAACAAATAGAAAACTCAAAATGCTTAGAACAAGCCAATCGTTATGGATGCTTCCAATAGGATTCACTACTCTCAAAGGAACACAACAAGAATACTATAAGAAATCAATAAGCTTCATCGATACGAACTCACTCGCATCGAAAAAATAAGAATAGAATAATCCCAAATAAGATTATTCATAAGATAAGATGACATCCAACTCTATTATGGAATACTACGGAATACAATGTATATTTTCCTAGACATATTCCATCTCAGCAATCCCAAAACCCAAAAAAGAATCAAGGCTCGATTCGAAAACAAGCTCGAATAAAGGACAATGATTCACTAGTATTGTACTTCGATGTATCATGATATGCGTACTGTTCTATGTTTATTCTACTTTCTTCTGATCACAGCTCTGATACAAAGCTGTAACGCCCCACCCCGAGACCCACCTTAGTAAAGTGAATTAACGAGTAATTCCGTCTACTAAAACGGAGAATAGGGCTGGTTAAGGGCGACCATCTATAACTTTGTCTTAAACATCTACTGAATACGTCGATAAATGCAATACAATTTTCTTTTCTATCTCAATGGTTCGACATACACAGTAAATGTTTAATCCAAAACTATAGGTGGTTGACGGATCTTTCAGAACAAAATACAATAACTTAATGTAAAGAACATCACAGAACAGTAATCGACATCATATATATACATATACACTGATACATGTTTAGTACAATACAATGTGAATACAATAAAGGTGGTACTCGACCACACCATATACATCAAATCAAATGTAAAAACATCAGAGTATACGGAAGAAATAAACTACTCAAGAGAAAGAACAAATGATATCCAACACCAACTTCAGGCTAAGTCCAATAGATGATGCCTGAAACAACTCGGTCTGACCCGAGTATAAATACGCGGGGCAGTCTAGCTACCCAAATCAGTCAATATCCATAATATGAAGCAGAATGGACATAGTGATACTTCTTCTCGAATGAGGAGAAGGATTAGATAACTCATAGCTCAATACTTAAGTAACAAACGCTACCTAAGTGACTAAATACCTCGAAAGAGGCAACTCAAACTCAATACTCAAATAAAAAACAAGTGCCTCATATCATTAGCGATAACCCATAATGAACTCAAATCAACTCATATAAAACTCAAGTAAAACTCAAATGGTTCGATGAACCATTACTCCAGAAAGGAGAAAACTCATCTCAATCGCAAATAGAAGTCATGAAAGCAACACAAGACAACTCCATAAGAATGTGAGATCTCAAACTCATAAGTAGGCCAAGGCGACTAAATCTCACACATACATCTCAATCATAAAAACTCATGGAACTCGATATGAATTCAAACTCATAATATCTCAAACTCAATAAAGAATTCGATGCATGTTCAAACTCAGAAAATCTTAACACTAATGTTCCAAAAACGGCGAATTCAAAGCTCAGAAAACCCGGATTGGCCATATCCCTGAATACAATGCCGAAGCAATGCTGCACGTGCTAAACTCAAACTGCCGAAGACTTAGACAAGGTCGCTAACACCTTCCAAAGCAGTTCATCCTCATGATAAGGTCGCTGACACCTTTCCAAAGCAGTTCGTCCTCATGACAAGGTCACTGACACCTTTCCAAGCCATTTTGTCATCCCTAACAAGGTCGCTAACACCTCCAAAGTAGTTCGTACTTATGACAAGGTCGCTGACACCTCTCAAAGCAGTTATGTTAGGCAAACATCGTGAATGTGTCACAAACTTACGGATAAGAACCCGAAAAGTGTTAACGTCTATCCCATACCATACATTCGCACTTAGCGGTTTACTAGCCGTTAGTCGATGCCACACTAAAAACATCATAAAACTCAGAAAATTATATCTCGTCCAGTCTCATGGCGAGTGATAAAGAGATACCATACTTGTCTCATCACATCGACAAGTGAAAAACATTATGATGGTTTCTCATAAACCATAAATCTCAAAATATGAAATCATAAACTCAAGACTTGCCTTATGTCATTGGCAAGTAAATAAAACATCGCGATGGTTCTCATCGATCAAACTCCTACATAGGAGATCTCAAACCATAATACTTGCCAAATATTGGCCATCTTAAATAATTCCAATAAATAGGAATTATAAAACTCAAAATACGCCATAAAATGGCAAAACATCTCAGAATCATTAAACTCAAATAGCTTCGATCGTACACGTCCGAAATCAACCGAAATAGTAAACGCACATGTCCCATATCACGTGTTTTACTAAATCGTTTAATTCTCTTTCTTATACGTTCAAATAGTACAAAGGTGTGTGTTTTATATTTAAAATAGTTTACTAGAGAAAACAAGCTTTTAAAACTTTTTTTTTCTTTCTAAAAAGATTAATAAAACCAATATTTGAAGTTCCTTTATTATTGGAAATAAGTAGATTTTATATTAGAAAAATAATTTTAAAATACTATATAATAATAATTTAAAATTTTCATATATTTCAAAAATCACTTCAAAAATGGTTAGTGGAAACTGTGCTCGAAAATAAAGAAAAACAAGAAAGATAACTCAAGACCGATAACTTGAGTTCAATACGAATTCAATTCAAATTTAACCCTACATCGATTCAAATTCTATTTAAATTTCAAATTCAAATTCTTAAAATATAGCTAGCCTATTGATAGGCATCATAGCTCTCAAAACATCTCAAAACAACATCAAAATCGAATAATAATAAGAGCAAAAATAAACTAATACAATTCTCGGGTCAATAATTGTTATTGCTGTCGTTTTGCTCTCGCAACAGCGACAAACAAACAAGTTTTGATCAAGAAAACCTCAAAATTTCAAGAAACACAAAATATGAAACTTTTAGTAAAAAGTTTAAGCTTTCCGGAACATCTAAGATTATTAAATTTGGATAACAAATGAGAAAGTTATGATAAAAATAGTTCAAAGATCTAAATTCAACACTGCTGTCATTTTGATCTCAGGATAGCAACGATCAAATGCAGTTTTGATGAATATAACTTCAAAATTTCAAAAACCTCAAAACATGAAACTTTTAGAACAAATTCTTATTTTCCATAACTTTAAATATTATTGAATTTGGATAAAAATTGAAAATGTTATGCTTAATTTAGTTTCAAATTCAACAACAGAGCAAATAATAGTTTTGCTCTCGGAACTACAGTAGAAACACTCAAATTTGAAATAGATAACTTCAAAATTATGAAAAACACAAAACATGATACTTGTAGTATATGATCTAAGCTTTTCAAATCATCTAATATTCTAAAATTTGGTTAAGAAACGAAAGAGTTATGCTTAAATTACTAACACTATTAGTACTGAAATTTGACAGGGCGGAGACTATTACTCTGTTAAAAAACGGATTTTGACCAAGAAATCTTCAAAATATGAGAAAGTAAATAAAATAAAAGTTCTTCCATAGAAAATTATATTTCTACTGCAAAAAGATTCAACACAATTGGATTTACCAATCAAAAGTTATGTCCATTTTACTTTAGGTATTAGCTCGGAAATGTTTTATATGGCTGTGCTATAACATTAGTTTCAAACTCAATTTCGACCAATTTAACAGCAGAATTTCGAAATATGATTAAAAGAAAACTTGTAGCTAATTGAAATAGCTTTCAACCACAAAAAGAATGAGTCAATTTGTATTAGTCTACCTTATATTATCGTTGTTTTACTGCAGCTACTTTTTTTTATCAAATTTCCAGCAAACAATAACACAAAAATCACACAAGTTTTCAACCAAATTACACACAATTGGATCAAAAATCATTCAAATAATAATGTGCAGAAAACATAGATTTTGAAATAGGCATGTGAGTGATTAACTCACCTCTATCCTTTAATTCAACAATCGTTATTATCACTTCAGCCCAAATTTCCAAACTAGTAAACCCTAAACAAAAATCAATCCAAAATATACCCAAAAGCTCTAATTTAGTTTACTGTAAATTGAGAATTCAAATCATTGAGATGTATTTGAGCTAGAGATAATTACCTGCACAAATAAGCTCCTAAAGATGTTTAATTTACCATGAATTGAAGAAGAGATTTGATTTTTTTCTCTCTAGGTTTTGAAAGAGGAATTGAGTTCTCTGGAGGGTTAGAGAAGGGAATTAAAATGTACGTACTGTAACTTTTCTCTTCTCATTTCTTAGGTTAATAGGCCAGGAAAGAATATTTACACTAATTGGGCTAAGGTCCAACAAAATAAAAGAAATAAGATTATGTTTTTTTTTTACTTTATCACTTAACCAAGTATGTTAAGAAATGAACTTATCAACATTTCAAGCTCTACTTCTTTAAAAATTATGAAATCCATTACTTATGATAATAAAAATGTTTTATACCCAATTAAAACATGATTTACATAATTAGAACATATTTATTATCATATTTCTCTATTTAAAGAAAATAGCAAATTTACATTATTAATTACAAAACTCATTGTAATTAACACTATAAATTACACAAAAATCATAATTTTGTGTCATAAAATTCTATAACTCATTTCAAATATAGTTTTATGCTCAACTTATATTTTTAAACTCAATTCCATCATTTTATTAAATATATCCCATTTTAAAAGTAATTAATTCTTTTTTTAAAAAATATATTAAATGAAGTAAGGAGCAATAATTAACAAAATTATTACATTAACTTTAAATAAAACACATTTTCCTCATTTTATCCTTAAATATATTGTTTATTCCCAATAAACAATTTAATTTCCTCTTTAATTATTAATTTATGCTATTAAATTATAACTTCCGTTATAATTTAATATTTCAGGTAATCGCAAAAACCAGGGTTGTTACATTGGATGATTGAATTTCCAACAAATGGTCGGGTAAAGGAACTTCCCATATAAAATAAAATGGAACGCCCCTGGAGGGACGCCCCGAGAACCTAACCGGATCTCTACTACACAAGGCCGGGTTACCTCTGTAACTAGGTAGCTACTGACACGAGTATGCCACCTCCTGGTCGTTACCAACCTTTATCCGAAGCGCTTCCTCACCAACAACCACAAATCTATAAGTTTGCAACAACCACAAAGTAAGTATCTGGGCTCCATACCATGATACCACTTATAATCCAGAAGGAAATAAACATACCCTCAGAGGGCGCGACCCTCAAATAACTTTGCTGCAACGATTCCTGTTTCGACCATAACCGGGTTGTGAGGTTCGACGAAGTCTCGTCCACAAAGCTACGTTTTTTCACAAAGCCATGCTTCGATCAACAAATGATCAGAAGCACTCAGCTTGCCATACTACCAAATTGGGAGTATATCACTAATAACCTTCAACTACATAACCTCTGAGCTCGTACGTCTCAGAGAAGGGTGTTAGGCTAAGAGAATAAATTCTCCGCCATCAACAGATATTTATTTGAAAGAAATAAGCTTTATATCTCAGTTTGTAATGTCAGACATACAATCCATACAAGTCTGTTCGGGGTTCGAACAGAACAAAAGGCACTTTCGAAGAAGCCCTTGCAAATCCGAGAATTCACAATCCCGATCGGACTTCCCATCACTTAGGGAATCTCTATACCGTAGCTACTCGGTGTAGAGACAATCGATAGGTCATCCTATCGTTCTCGCAAATACCCGGTCTTCGCCACCGGTCTTCAAATGCTATCCATAACATCGTATCATTATTCGTAGTGGGTTATATGACACAAGGTCCTCTCCCCGCTAAACCGAATAGTGAGCGCAATATTTAAAAACATATGGATAATGGGATCTCAGTTAAATCACAGCTTAAATCCCAAAACCTTTCGTTCAAATGGTTAAACAAATTACCATTTCTAATCCTTTAAATAAAAAGATTCATTTCAAAAACCCTCAATGGCTTAAACAATTTCCACACTTAAATTTTTTAAAAAAAAGATTTAACTTTAAAACCCCTCTTCAATTTAAAACGAGGTTCACCAATCTTTTAAACAAAGATTCATTCATTGCCTTTCAAAAAAAATTCTCGTTTCAAATTAGATTAACTCGTCCGGTCTTTAAATCAAAGACACGTTTCATAGCTTTCAAAACAATTCCCATTCCAACCTTTTATACATAAAAGATACACCATTTAAATGCTCCTCAATTTCATATCAAGGTTTAACTATCTTTCATAAAGATTAGTTAACAGTTTTCAAAACCATTCAATTTCAAATTTGAAATCTTTTCATCATAACTATTATATGAAACTACTTGTTTCCGTTTTAGAAATCCCGGTTCCATTTCTAAATTTATTTGGATTCAAAATTCAAACTTTAAAAACTATTTCAAAATATTAAATTCATATATCTGTGACTTAACTGATTTCCTCGTGAAATCCATATTTGTGTGTGTACAGCGTGGTCCAGGGGTTTTACCCAATAATGGTGCAACATTATTCAATCATCACAGATCAAAACACAGAAATATCGATAAGCGGTATAAGTTATAACGCTTATCTTCATTTACAGATTCACAGATAAATGTATCACGGATGAATAAATAAATAAATAAATAACACACAGCTCAATTCACGGAACAGAATATCACAGATCAATCAATTCAAGGCAATTCATACAAGGCATACATTCATAAGCAAGGTCAAGCATTCAATAATCATTCATAGGTAGGATTATTTAATTGTTTAATTCAAAATAATTCAATTAATTTCCAATTAAATTAATTATTTATAAAAATTATCCAATCCTGATTAATTAATCACAAATTATTTGATATAAATTAATTAATCAATCACCTTAATTAATTACATCAATTAATCACTTCATTATTAATTATTCCTTAATTAATCCATTGTAAATTACATCATTAATTATATTAATTAATGATCTCTAATTATATTTAAATTAAATACTTTATTTTAATTAATTAGATTAAGTAATTAATCTTTAATTAAACACAATTATTAATCACCCTTGATTAATAGAAAAAGTAATTACCTAAATACTTCATTTACAAATCATATTCACAAACTACCTCCCAGTAATTATCATTTGTTACTTCCCTGAGTAATTATCTCCATTAATTACACTAAGTAATTACAATTATCCAATAATCAAATGATTTTCTTAAATTAATTAACTTAAATTAATCACATTATCATAATTAATTACAATAAGTAATTAATCCCTTAATTACTTTTATCAAGTAATTATGCTTAACAATCTACTATTGATTATCTTCAATTAAATAATCCAAATTAATTATCAAAATTAATCTCATTAATTAATTACTTAATAATCCTTAGATAATCATTTTTATTAACTAATAACATTTCTTTAATTACTTTCTTAGGAAATTTACCTTAGACTAATCATTATTAATCATCTCTAATTATAAATTAATCTAGATTATTAATTTAAAATCAAATAAACAAGTCATTCCTTAATTCTCTTGTAAATTAAATTTCTTTATTATCTTAATTATTTCTAAGATAATTCATTTACTTAATTAATGACTTCATTAACATTCAAGTGTATTTAAAATATTTCATTTCTAAATTTAAATTCAAATTCCATTTTGAATTTAAGATTCAAAATGTTTAACCATTTAAACATTTATCAAAATTTAAATAAACTTATAAACGTTAAAATAAATGTAAAGAACATTCATTACTTATATAAGATACTTATATAAGAAAAGTTTAAACTAAAATTACTTAATTTTATTAACAGAAATAAAGCTTTAAAAATAAATTGATTATTTAACTTCCAAATTAAAGTTAAACACTTCATAGCTTTTCATTCAAATATGAAAGAAAACCTTTTATAAAGAATTTTGTCAAGTTTAAACATTTATTTGAAAACAATTTACTTTTCAAATCTACTTTAAAAAATTTAAACTTGTTCAACATTTAAATTTACAAAACTGATTTAAATTCAAGATTCGAATCCATAGTAAACTTGAAACCATATTTTAGACTTGATTTTTTTAAAACTTGATTTAAACCTTGCTTCAAATTTAAAATTTCCATTTTAAAACTTAGGATTCAAAAGTTCATTTGAATCCAACTTAACTTTGAATTTAAAAACCCCTGTATAAAATCTTTCTTTAAAATTTGAATTTCATTTAATTTAAAATAAAACCAGAACACTGTCAGGTTATAAAACCTGAAACTAAACATACCCGAGACCACCTACAAATGGCTTCGAGACAAAACCCTAGCGCCTTCGAGTAAAATACTCGGTCTATCCGAGTAAATCTCGAGTTCCATCTCCCTGCACAAACCCAAAAGTTCATCAGAATTAAAATATGCACGGTGCACATGCACCGTGGCTCTAGCAACCTCCAGCCATTATTACCACCTTCATCACATCGCCGACCAGCTCCACACCTGATCACGACTAGCAGAATTCCCACCGTAGCTCGAAATCAAAATCAAGTTAACCAAGAAAACCTGGAACTTGACACTGCAACAAAAGCCCAAACCTGTCAACACCTCGTCAACTCACCTCCGACCGTCATAGCACCTGTGACTCCGGCCAACCCTTCATCTACATATCCTCTTCCAATCCTCAAAACCCTACATAACTCAATGCACCAAAGGAAACGAGAGGCACAAAAATACCGACCACCCAAAAACTAGGTTTAGAAACTGGAAACAGCAACCACTGTCTCCACCAACCTCTGACCATCCACCTGACATTTTTCCTCCACTCACAAATCATTCCTCCACCTCCAGGAAGAACTACAACATTCCAAATCCACAAGATCATCAGATAAACCCCAAAACCCCTTTTCTGTTCAGCTTAGTAATGTTCATTCCATAATTGACTAAAAAATGTGAATGTAGTTTTAAAAATCATGATTTCATATAAGCATTCAAGTTATAAACCTGATTTAATATTTTAAGAAGTTTGAGATTTTGCTTCTTTGAACAATGACTGTTCTTACAGTTTATAGAGTCAACCAGAAAACTTAACTTGACTTAATTATAATTTACAAACGTAAATCCATACTAAACAAACTCTTTTTGTTTACATATCAAATCCTAATAGAGTTCAAATCAAGAGGTAATGGGTTCTATTCAAAACCTTAGTTTTAAAAACAAAAACAGGTATACAGATACCTGGCAACACACACACACACACACACACACATATATATACACAAAAAATATTCATCACCATACAATCATACAAAGCAAACTTATTCTATTAATCCACATGCAATAGATATATTAAAGCTATTTAAATTGTGAAGTTATTCACCTTAAAATGAAGACAGAGTAGTTTTATTTATAGCAGTTTGATTTTTAAAAGCAGTTTGAATTAGAAACTTGAGTACTGGAAATTGGTTTAGCATTGATTTTAGAAGGAAAGAACTGTTTTTAAAAATAGAAGTTTACTCACCAATTATTGAAGCAGAGAACACTCTGTTGCAATTCATTTTCCTGGAACTGTAATTTTCTCTGGATTATGAATTTGAAGTTTGCATTTGCTTGTTGTAGAATTGAATTTTAGCAGTTGATCTCTACATTTTTTTGCTTAGATTTGGAGTTGATCTTCACTTTGATGTTGAAACTTGAAAAGGATGATTGCAGATTTTCTTTGCAGATTATAAACAAATTTATATTTGGTTTTGAATTTCTCTTTAAATTCTGATTTTCAGTTTTTCTTTTGAAGAGAATGTGTTGAACTCAAATAAATTGCTAAGTTTTCTAGTTAATAAATTTTTATAAAATGTTTCAAAAAAAAAAAATTCCCACTTGTTACTTTATGTTGTATAGTGATTAACAAGTATCTTTTAAAGAGTTAAAAGTCTTACACATGTTCATTTTAATATTAAAATAAATTTCTTAATTTTATAAATGTTTTTTTTTAAATTCATTCTTATTTATGTTATCATATTTTTAAATGTTTTCACTTAGCCTTTAAATGTTTACATGTAAATTTCCTTTACACAATTACATATTTTAATGTTTATTTGTATCTTTTTAAAATAATATTTTTTTAAAGCTAAATTTTCAAGAAATAAAATTTTAAAAAGAAAAGAATATTGAATTATGCCTTATTTTTAAAGTTCTAAACTAAAATATTATTCTTTAATATATAAGAACTAAGTCTATTTCAAAATAACAATTTTTTTAAAAGAAAACAAAATTAATTTTATTATAATATACAATTTAAACTATTTTTTTTTACTTTAAACTCTTTTCATTTTAATATTTTATATATGTATATTTTTAATTTTACATCCTTACTCTATTGTGATTATGTGATATGTTTATCTACTTTGTTCTAATACAATTTTAAAACAAATGATTTGAAAAGTTATTCATTACAAATAAATAATTATATATATATATATATATTAGTCTTTTGGAAATATAAAATCAATAAATCCAATTTTATTTCTAAAATATTATTTATCTCAGAAATTTCTAATTAATTCACAAATAGATTCACAATTTAATTTCAAAAATTAAATTAATTATCAAATTATCCTGGATAAACTTCAGGGATGTTACATGTTTGGAGCTATCGACAGTGAATGTCGAGCGACATATCTAGCTAGGGTTTCATTTTGTCAATCGCTGAAGGCATAATTCGTAGTTTGGGTAATATTTTGAGCTTGAGGAATCGAGTGGCAGTTCGACCGGAATTTAAAGTGGTGCAGTGGAGTGTAGGTGATCGCATACAACACTGTAGCACGATGAGGAGGACACGGTCGTGTTCGTTTATGCAAGTCTGGGTGGCTATTTTAGGGCCTAGGTAGGTGTAGTTTGTCGTAGGATTTACGATGGCATCGTCGGAAAGTGAATTTGGTGAGCCGTGCTCCGTATCACTCGAACGTGCACGCGCATGAATGGGTTCCTTGTTTTCGTGTGTGCAAACAAGAGGAAATAGGGGAAGAAGATAATGGTAGGCTTGCGGGCCGGGTCTGTTAGAGATGGGTAGGTTTTGTATTAAAATAAATTTATGAATTACTTTATTCATTTTTAATCAATTAACTTATAAAACTATAACTTCTACACACGAAATCCATTTTGGATTCTTTGCGTTGCGATCGTGATGATGATAGCTTCGAAAATATATTGGTTTATATGGATTTGGAGACGGTCGAAATTTGGGCCAAAATTGGACGTCGTTCGGTTTTAGTTCCAAAACGGAACGGCTCGGAGACAACAAAAATCAATGTGAGTGTTTTATTACGCTCGCAACGTACTAGAATATTCTCATGCTAGTTAAATTTGATATCATGTAGTGATATGATTTTTATTGGTCGTTGTTTGATAAATTTAATTGTCATCTAGTTTGTCACTGAATTTACTGTTAAAAATTGAAATTGACAATCAAATTGGAATTAAACTCAAATTAAGTTTCTTGATATTAATAGCTATGAAATTGCCGTGAATTATATTGTCTATTGGGATAATTTATTGCGATGGATGCTATTGGTTGATATTTGGATCGTTGGATGCTATTTATTTATATATATATCCTGTTATCACCTTGTATACTATTTACAGTGTATAAAACTATAAAATGAATTATTTCGAATGAACTAAGAAATAGGTTAAAGCGATATATACCCATGACATTGTGATTTGGATTGAAATGATATAAATTCATCCCCGAAATTAAATTGAAATAACTGATCACTTGGCCATAGGATAGAAAATTATATACGAATACCGGCTTGGTTAAATTAAATGATTTTAAAATTTCTGATTTGAACTTTTTAAATGGTTTGGTTTAAAAAAAATTGTCAAATTTATGGAAATCAAACTATTTTCGAACTTGAGCTCGAAATTGAATTATATTTGAAAATGGGATTTTTGCGTTGAATATTGAAGGTAAAATTCGAATAAGTGTTTTGAATTGATATTTGAAAATCGAGCTCGAAATCGATATAAATTGAATTCAAAATTGAATTTATTGATTTGGTAATGGAATTGAAGTAATTTGAAATTGAAATCGGTTTGAATTCATGTAACGATCCAGAATTTCTGTCATTTGAAAATTAGATATTTAATTGATTTTAAATATCAACAAGTAAAATTTGTAGGTCGAATAAATTATTTTTTCGAATATTTAGATTTAATTGGATAATTAAATCGACAATTTAATATTTGAAATTGCGTAAATAATTGGAAATTGGGTTTAATGTGGTTAAAAATGATTTATAAAGTTATATTAAATCATATTGGAGTTATAGTGATGTATAGGACTTTTAAAATCGAATTAAAAGTTAATTTGTGAAAATTGAATATTTTAATATTCAATCGACTAGTGAAATTAATCATTTGTCAAACAGTCTCGGATTTCGACGAAGCTAGTTTCATCGGATTCTTAATGTCAAATTATTGCATGGTTTCAAATTTCGTGTCAATCGGATTTACGGTTTGTCCGGGGCAAGCCAAAACGCATAGAAATTAGTTTAAATCGATTTGATTTAAATTTGATCGTTTATTTCCATAACTCGCACAGATGATCGAATTAGCTTCCGAATCCTATTCCATTATGTCCGAAACGCGGGGTAAACCCTAGAAACGCCAGTCACCGCGCGAGATTTGGAGTTCGAATTTTTTTGGATGAATAGTGTTTTTGGAAATTTTCTATAAAAGGACCTCCTTATTTTCAATTGCAACAAAAAAATTGATACCCTAACCCTAGCCGCCGGCTATGTAATTGATGGCCAGAAAATTCAATCCTTTCTCCCTCATTTTCTTCAAACTCGTTAATAATTTCAAAAGGTTGTCAACTACAAAATTGAAGAGCTCGATGAGAGCTTCAGATCCGTACGGTGATGATCATTAATTGAGCGTCGTGAAGGTCAAATTTTTGGCGAGAAGTTGCGTGCTTCACTCACGTTTTCTGGAAGAATGGTGTGGCCGAGCGGGGCCGGTCGCTGGGCGCTGGGGGTAGGCGGTGGCGGCTTTGTTGTCAAGGTCTCCAATCGTCTTCAAAACGATTGTGGTGGTTGCGGCCGTCAAAAGTTGGACGTGATAATGGGTTCACGGTCGCGTGAATAACCTGGAAGAGAGGACGCGTACGAGCAGCCTAGATCTCGTGTAGGAGTTTGGACGTCCAGATCTTGCTGTAGGGTTTAAATTAAAATATAAAATTGTAAATTTAATTTATATAAATTCGTATAAACTTTAAAACTGTGTAACTCTTTCATACGAGGTCGGAAAATTACGAAACGAATTGCATTGGATTCGTTTTGTCGAGCACTACGCAATGGAACTCGATTGGAGTCGACTGGAGCTAGTGAGAATTTTGGGTAAAATTAAAAGCGCGTTTAATTTTATTCGAAATAAAACGCTACAACTGTTATCGGAAACTCAAGGTGAGAACTTCTCACTCAATCGAATTAGTTTTGATTTAAATTTTAAATAGTTAGATTTAAAATTGTTTGATTGTGCTGATTTGCATGCTTGGATGATAAATTATTATCTATTGATTGTTAAAATAGACATTACACATCGTATATTTAAGCAGATGCTATTTATTAAAACATATACCGCGATAATTCCAATTTGTATGGAATTGGTACTATATATGTACTTGGAGTTGATTTTCCCGCATTATATAGCGGATGAGACCCTATTGCGCCGCATAATAGCGGTTAGTATTTCATAAATCCCATATACCGCGACATTCCGTCTCGAAGCGGAATTGGTATTGTGCTAACATCTTTGGATGCAGGGAAATAGGTTGGAGGGATCCAACTGGATTCCTCAAATGATTGAATTGGTTTCAATGTTGTGTGTTGATCTATTTATTGATCTACTTATAATCTGCGTGATTATCTTTGTGATTGAAATCGTTAAAGGCTAAAATCTAGCCGAATATATTTTTTGTATCGTTAGATGCCGAAAATAAATAAAATTTGATTTTTGAAAATTTAAGTTGAGAATTCATAATAAAATTTAATTTTGGAATTGATTCATTTTAAATGAATAAACGTTAAAAAATTTGTGTTATAAAAATTAAGATTTTTGTTAAATATAACCGAAATGTGATTTTTGAAATGAGTAGTTGATTAATTTATAAAATGGTTTAAATTGGGATTTTTGAATCACTATAAATGATTTGTATAAAAGATTTATAAAATTGATATTTATAAACTTAAAATATTGGAATTATAAAATGAGTTTTTATAAGTGTTAAAATAAATATAAATGGATTTCATAAGTGGATGAAATCTATAGATTTATAAATTGTGAAGTTATAAAATGAATAGATTTTGTAAAATAAAAGATTTATAAGTAATTAACTTATAAATTGGATTTTGGCGTGTAAATGGGATATGGATAGAATTTGTTTTTTTTTTTTGAAAATGGGTAAGATTTTATTAAGGGCATATACAACCCAAGTTTGGTTCAGCCCAGTACGACAAGCCGTATGGGAAACAAATACAAAATGTCTTTCATAATTAAAAACAACTTAAGATAACAATTATACCTTGTCTGAGCTTGTCTTCTTCGCATTCATGGCGGCCAATAACTTGTATTTAGGCTTCCTCCCGATGAACTTTGCCGATCCTTTGCTTCAATTCGAACTTCATATGATTCCCACGAGGTAAACACATTGTTTTTGTTTCTCTTCTTCATCAGTTGGATATCAGATCTGATGAGTTTACTGATTTCCTCACTGTTACGTTGTTTTTTCTCATGTAATCTTCGGTTTCTCTCCTTCCAAACATTCCAAACTGTTGCAGTAATGGAGATACTGGCCAATTTGGATTTGTTGTCTACGCCATCTCCTCTCCGCAGCAGGTGATGTATTTCCTCCTCCAAAGTGTTTTCTTGTGTAGGCAGATTTTCTTTAGTTTTGCTTTGAGTCCATATTTCATTCGAGATTTTGCATTTAAAGAACAAATGGTTATGTGTTTCTTCCTCCTTTTCACATAATTCACATTTATTTCCTATAATAATCCCCTATTTCATAAGTCTGTCTTTAGTAGGCAAATGCTTCTGAATCGCTTTGTAAGCAATGAATGTGATTTTAGGATTATTTACTTTGTTCCAGATGACTTTGCTCCAATGTACTTTGTTATCATGGTTTATTTAAGTTGAGAATTCATAATAAAATTTAATTTTGGAATTGATTCATTTTAAATGAATAAACGTTGAAATTTTTATGTTATAAAAATTAAGATTTTTTTAAATATAACCGAAATATGATTTTTGAAATAAGTAGTTGATTAATTTATAAAATGGTTTAGATTGGGATTTTTGAGTCACTATAAATGATTTATATAAAATATTTATAAAATTGATATTTATAAACTTAAAATATTGGAATTATAAATCGAGTTTTTTTAAGTGTTAAAATAAATATAAATGGATTTCATAAGAGGATGAAATCTATATATTTATAAATTGTGAAGTTATAAAATGAATAGATTTTGTAAACAAAAAGATTTGTAAGTAATTAACATATAAATTGGATTTTGGCATGTAAATGGGATATGGATAGAATTTGTTAATAAAGTGATTTTATAAGATGAAGTTGTTATGTATAAATGGAATTTATAAACGTTGTTTTATAAATCCAAAATCGACTTATTTAATAAGTTAATTATTATAGCTTATTAAAGGAGATGTATCTACTATTTTGGGACAGTGGATAATCCTTTAAATAAAATATGTAGAAATTGATTTTGGTTAATGGAGTATATTCATGATTTTGGACGGTGAATAATATATTAAAGAAATATTTTGGGAAAGTGATATTTTAAATAGAACTAAAACGATTTAAAGATGTTTTAAATTGTATTAAGTGTCGAAACCATAGATTTCAACATTCATTGTTGAAATATACGTTTTCGAGAAATAGAAGGAAATGGTGGACTATAACACTGTTGTTATAGTAAATGATTTCCGAAAGGTAAATTTTTGTGTAGTATTGGGATTTATATATCTATCTTAATTTCGAACCCCTATACTAGTGATTTTGGGTTGTTGTAACGATTTTTTACGCAACATTAGTTTTGACCCAGATAAATGTGTTTAAGAGGAAATATTTTCCTTAAAGAATAAAACATATACTTAATTGGGATTTAAGTATATTGAATATTTTCCAAGTGTTGAAAATAAATGGATTTGTGAATTATTTATTATTAAATAAGTATGGAAATGTTTTCCAATATGAAATGAATGTTTTGAGATTTTATCTTTTGAAAGATAAATTAAAAATGAATATTAGAAATCGATTTGAAAATCGTATATTCATAGATATTTGAAAATGTAAATTCACAATGGAATTTATAAAAGAAAGGGAAATTTGTTTAAAAATAAATGTTGATTTATTTTTGAAGCGTGGAAATAAATTTACGGATTTGGAACGTAAATATAAAGTAAATCGGTAAGGACTTATTTAGTTGGTTTAAAAGAACCATTTTGAAATGAAATTGAATAAAGATTTGTGAATATATCCCATGTAGGGAAACGATTTGAAATTTGTTTTCAAAAGTTGTAAAGGTGGAAAGTGATTTGAAATTTGTTTTCAAATGTTGAAGTGTGGAAAATATATATCTTATAAAGATATTTTTGGAAAATAAATAATTTGGAAAATTATTTGGAATCTGGTGATGTTGTGCATACCTATTGATTGTTAAATAACCGACTATCAATATTTACCTTTAAATGGGTATTTGTTGTGATTTGCTTGAATTTGAATGCCACGCTTATTTTCAAAATAAGCGCTCACTATTCGGGTAAGCCGGGAAAGGACCTTTGGGTCATATAACACATTTCGAATATGTGATTCGTCGTTATGGATTGCATTTGATGACCGTTGTTGAAGACCGGATATTTATGAAAATGGAAGGATTACCGTCGAATGTTTCTGCATCGGCTGATCTCCGATATAGAAATTTATTACCCTTTGTGATGGGAAGTCCAGTCGTGATTAGTGAATATACGGATTGCAAGGGCTTCTTTGGAAGTGCCTTTAGTTCCGTTCGTTCCCGGAATGGACTTGTATGGATGTGTGTCTGACATTACAATTTGAGATGTAAAGCTGGTTTCTATCAAATATATTTCCTTTGGTGGAGGAGAATTTATTCTCTTAGCTTAACACCCTTAGAGGTTATGTAGTTGATGGTTACTAGTGATGCATTCCCAAATTGGTAATATGGCATATGAAGTGCTGTTGAGCATTTGTTGAACAAAGCATAGCTTTTGTATAAAGCGTAGCTTTGTGGACGAGACTTCGTCGGACCTCACACCCCGGAAATGGTCAAAACAGGAAGGATGCAGCAAGGTTATTAGGGGGTAGCGCCGCTTTAGTGTATGTCATTCCTTCTAGATAGAGGTGGTACCATGGTATGGAGCCTAGATACTTAACCTATGTTGTTGCTGCAAATTTATTACTTTGTGGTTGTTGGAATCGAGGATCCTCGGATGAAGGTCGGTTATGACCGGGGGATGACATATCCGTGTCAGTAGTTACCCAGTTAGGGGTAAGCTGGCCTTGTGTTGGCAGAGATCTAACCGTAATGTTAGGTTAGGTTCCCTGGGTCGCCTTTCCAGAGGCGTACCCATGTGGCAATGGGAAGTTCCTTGGCCTGACCATTTGTTGGAAATCCAAAGAAACAATACGAGCCTTGTACGGTTTTAGTTGTATAACCTGCCATGGAATGTGGCGGTAACCTGCTATTGAACATGGTAGCTATAGTAGGCATACGATAATGGTCGTATGTTGGCTAAGATTTATATTCTACTTTCGAAATGTTTTCATCACTATGCGCTAATAATAATATCAAAAATGATTTGTGTTGCGTAGTAAGCATCTTTGACTATCATAAGGAGAAATCTCCTCCAATTCTGCGTTTGCATTGTGTGTGTGCGGGGAGGCCTTATGATAGTTTCATTTTCCAAAAGCATTACGGATATTTTTCACTTCCCTTGTCATTGTTGTTGTTTTATAGATAAATAGCTGCTTTAGTTCTCACACCAATCTCATGACTGACCTGGAGTTTATTGTTCTCTTTCTAAACTCTGGGTGCCCACCAATTTCCACACAGGCAGTCTAGAGTCAAGTTATCATGTCATTCTGGAATTCGGGAGTTGCTGCAGAGAATTGGAGGCAAGATGGAGAGCATGGCGTATCAAACTAGTATATAGTATTTCTTTTTCGCCTTTCGTTGTTGTACACTCTGATGATGTAATGTAATATGATGCAATGTAATAATTAATATAGTTCTTTGATTTAAAGATTATTCATTTATCTGTTATATGTTGTTCCGCTGCGATTGTGAGATTCTGATATAGTTCTGTTGTTTCTTTCTGTTCTGTTCTATCTTTTTCTCTCTTCTTCTATCTTTTTCTTCTTCTTTAACCATAACATTTCAGTTTTTCGGTATTCGATTGCTCGGCAGTTGATACAGTGGACGTATTGATGTCGGTTTTCGAGCGTCGAAAAATCGCAAACCTTACAATTCGTATCGAAATTGAATCGACTAAATTAAAATTGAAGATGATTTGAATTGGAAATTTGGAAATTGGACCGGTTTGACTTTGAAACCATTTTTAAATAAATTATTTTAGTATAATTTGTTGAAAATATATATTCTTTGAATCTTTAAATTATTTTGGTTTTCCAAGTATTTTACTATATAAACTATTTTATACAAAACTATTTTAACTATTAAAACTATTTTAAGTATTTTACATCAAACTATTTAACTATTTTAATTATTTAAACTATTTTAAAAGTATTCAAATGTTTTTCAAAAATTCAAACTGGTCAAGAGTGAAATGTTTATACTTAATTCTTGGGTTTAATTATGAATCAGATTTAATTGAAGTTATAAATCAAACTGGAACTTGAAACAATTTTGGAATCGAAGTTGAGATATAGAGGTGAACACGATTATGAATTGAAATTGTATTTTGAGTAAATGTGACAATTTCGAAATGGATTTGACTTTGAAGCTAACATGATATTTTGATATCAACTACAAACTGTTTTGAAATGTAAAGTGTCAACCGGTGTGTAAAACGACGTTTAGTTGTTAAAGAGACCGAAGCCGGATATGGGCATACTCTTCGTCAATATCGGAACCATTTTGACAACTGTGTACGTGGAGTGATGATCCAGAACGAAATGGTTGGATTTGACATCGATTGCTGGATTCGAAGAAAGAGAATGATGATGGATAGACCCCGGTACTTGTGCCAATTTGAAATGACTAAAATAGGACGGCTTGACAGGGCCAAATGTGCTAATTACCACGAGCGGACAACAATTCTTCGATTTTCTTGGACTCGGTCCATATTATTATTCTTGATGTAGGTTTCGATTGGTGCACCATGATTGGGATAGCCTCCCTTTGACTCGATGTGGGATGCATTGATGCGGTAGGTGATCATGGCTGTGATGCGTTACCATCAGCCCTACGACCCAAACTGGTAGTATCATACCTTGGGCATCGCCTCACGTGCCTTGTCATACTTTTATCCCTAAACGAGACCCATACGATTTTGGTTTAGTGTTGTCGTATCACGGCGCATCCCTATCCATCGGCCGTTTAACTAGTGTCTTATATGCAAATTGTACGAAAATGCTTAAAAACGCGTTTAGGGGGATTAATGTAAAGCCTTAATGCTATTTTAATATTTATTTTACCGATTAGACATGATATATATATAACGTATTCTACTACATATAAATATTTTGACGGATCCTTAAGAGATGGAAAACCCCGTAACATATCTTGAGTTATTGCATGCATGTTATACACTAGATAGGAGATGTGAAATCCCGTAAACATCTATGGCGCCGTTACACTCATGTTTATGCGAAATTGATTTGACTGACATAAGGATATTTGAGTTCTGATTCGAGTGTTTTGTCTTTTCATTACGCTCAGGTCAGCCCTGAGTTTTTCAGCTTATTAAAGATTAGTTCTGGAAGACGAAGACGAAGATTTGGTATATTATTACTACTTTTATTCCTGCATCATGTTGTCTGCTACATTATTCATTTATTTTTGATATATTTATAACTTTGATAAATGTTGTATAAGTGAGAATGAAAAGTAAATTAAACGGCTTCATGAACCATTTATTTGATTATTATATTTTATCGTCTCGCTGTGAGATTCTGTGTTTGTTTTCTTCTTCATTTTCTCTTATTTTCTTATTTACCGCATTAACAATCCTCCCTTTTGAATGGTTTGAGTTGACATGTGTGGTTTACTGTCAATCTAAACTGTTCAAAAAGGTGGGCCGTTACAATTCGTGGAACTATCTACTATGTAGTAATATACGCTATTATAATAATTTATATAGTAAAATAAAAGCATTAAATTGGCATTAAGGCGTTACCTATATCCCCCTTAAACATTTTATATATTCCCGTAGTCTATACAATGTCGTATGCTTCTCCGTAAACTGGAGGTTTACCTAAAGGACATACATAGGTACGGTACAAAACAAACTCATAGAAGACGCAATAGGGCCTACGACAAGGCACTCGGGGTAATGCCCGGGTAGATATACCATTTGCATATCCAGACTAGTGGTAACGCATAGCAGCTACTACCGCCCACCTCATGACACACTCCCAAATCAAAGGGTGCATCCAATCTAATCCAAAAAAGCAATAGAATGGTATCAAAGAAATGTGCCCGATAGAATGAATGGCATCACTTGGCCCGGCAAGGCTCCCGTTATAGCCGCATCAAGCTGACTCACGGGAATCAGGTCCATGTAAATACCATATAGAATCGTTACCAAGTCATCCTACTTCATTCTGGAATCTCCACCATGTGCACAGCTGTTAAAGTGGTTTTCGGTATTGGTAGAGAGTTTGACAATATCTGATCTTGGTCTCTTTAACAACCAAACGTTATCTCATTTCAAAAATAGTTTATATTTAAAACCAAAAGATAATTTTCCATTTCAAAACCGTATCAATACGATATCATTTCCATTTCAATATATCCATTTCCAACAATCATATCACTTTCACAGTTATAACACTTTCAAAACCAAAACACTTTCCTTTAAACAGTTTAGATATTAATAATAGTATAGATAATAAAATAGTTTATAAAATAAAATGGTTTATATTAAAAATGGCTTTATATTAAAAATAGTGTGTATATATATATAATTATTTATAAAGTAAAAATACTTATAATTTTCTTAAATTTCGCAAATCGATTCAAATCAACTCGAACTCCAAATTCAAATTTAATTCAATCTTAATTCACCAATTTCAATTAAACTCAGTTTCCTAATGAACCATTTAAAATATTTCAATTTCAGATGCATATTTGAACAACAAAATAAACCATTTAAATTTCAATATATTTCAAAGCTATAAATAATCCAAATTTTCAAAACTAAATTGATAATTTCATATATCTTGTTTTACATTCATTATTTTTTAGTTTTGAAATATTCACTTAATAAATCCAATATCATTAAAATAACCTTAAATTACATTAAACTAAATATTTCCTTTGATTTATTTAAAGTTAAAATATCCATTTAATCACTTTAAATCGAAATCCAGTTATAAAACATATCTTAAAACCCTCAAATTAAATAAGTTTCAAAATGATTTAATCAAACAAAATTCTTAATTAAATACAATTTCGAATAAATTCAAATTAATCTTTCTAATCTTAACTTATAGAAATCATTATCACATATATTTTTAAAATATAAATTTTAAATAAATGCTTAAACATATTATATTTTACTTAAATCAAACTTTACTAAATTTAAAGCTTATTATCGAATCTATTTTGTACTAAAATTTATTCCTATACATAGTATTTTCAAATTTAATTAAAACCATACATATTTCCTTTCGAAACCATAGAAATCAATTTCAAAATATTTACATATAGACCAACGGTGTCTGTATAAAATTTTCTATCCTATTGTCAATTGATATGGATATTTATCATTTCTATTCGTAATTTAAATATTTACGAAAATATATCATTTCAACCTGCAATCCCAAATTCAATTCAATGAAAATCACTTGGGTTTATCATTTCAACCCATAACAATTTTCTCCTATTCTACAATATCGTTCGGGAGTGTATCGTTTCAATCCATGGGGAATTCTAAACTAGAAGGGAACTTGCAGAGTGAGAACAGATATGATAATAATTTAATATATCAACAACATGCACATAACATTTATAACAATAAAATAAAATATAAACAACGGGATATGGTATCATATCGAATAGGTGAACAATTACAGATAAATGTATATCATATATAATAATTTAAAAAATTAACAGTTCAATTTAGCAGTATATTTCAATTGTCGTTTCAATTGAAATCAAAATTAATAAATATAAGAACATTAATCGTGAGTGATTGCTCACCTTTCGAGGCTAGAAATGAATGAGAATGGGATGAGTTATGGATTCTAGCACGAATTTCGAAACAAAGCAAGATTGGCACGAATTCGACTAACAAATCTTACAAGAGGGATCAATGGAGACAAATCAAACCAGCTTGATTTAAACTGGAACAAAATGAATATATAGTATTATAAATTTTCTTAAAACCAATATTCAACTTAAAACACTTATCAAAATAAACCTATATATATATATATATATATATATATATATCTTTAAAACCAATATCCAAATGAAATCTTTATATTAAAATTCAAAAATCAATGTTTGAAAAATTCATACATTTCTTTCAAAATTCCTTCAAATACATTTTAAATGTTAACATTAACATAAATAACCACCTATACATATATATATACTTTCTAGAATATTAATGTTAACGTAAATATAACATATTACATATACACAACTTTTCCTACCCTTGAAACAAGATAACTCACTTTATTGTTATATATAAACAAATTAGCAAGTCACTATGCAACTTATGAATAAAACTTACTTTATTACTATATATGTACAGCCATGTATAACTGACATTTAAATAAACCCAATAACTGATAACATATTATTTAAGATATAAAATCTCATAAACTCACTAGATTAGTTATAATATATATACAACAAACATACTCATATATAAACTTATGTTATTATATTATATAGATAAGCTCGACAGATCAAATAGGAACTCACGAATTTATATATATACTATGTAATTGCAAAGCTACTAGGCAGGCTACAGCATATAAAAACTATGTGTATTGTACTGTATCATAAACTTATATAAAGACAAACATATTATACTAAACTTATATAAAATTTAAAGGTCAAAATAAATAAACAAATATATTTTATCAACTTACAGAAACTCGCATAAAAATGACAGATTATATACACATTATTTTCTAAAGCCCAACACTTAAACACAGTAACATATAATTTAAAATACATATATAATAATAATACATAAACTAAGATCATATATATAATTAAGCAAATGTACATATGAGCCTACACATATTATCTATATTCTATTTACAACAAACAGCCTATATATATAGTTAGATATAAATATATATATATATATATATATATATATATATATATATACTACAAACGGAACATATGTAAACTAATTTATAGAACTAACATACAATATATATAACTGACACATAATAAAATTTCAAAGCAAACCCATAATGCAAGTTATACAAATAACCATATATATATAATATTTGAAGAATGCTTAGATCTGGGAACACAAAATATTAAAAAAAAATTAAAACTTACATATATAAACATATCACTGATTTAGATGGCGGGGCTGAAGCTCGATCATTGGTATTTGCTGATTGAGGGTTTAAGGTGCGAAAGAAAGGCGGAGGGAGGAGGGAAGGCCGAAGGTGCGGGTCTGGTCTGAGGAAAGGGGAGCACGCTGTTCGATGGGGTGGATTTTGTTCGGTCAGGGGATGGGTTGTAATGGACTGGGCGATGGCAAAGGCGTGGTTTGTGGTGCTCAGGCGGCCGACCTGGAGGCTTGGAAAGAGTTTGGAAGCTATGTGGATCGGATGTTGTTTTGGTGGTGGGGATAACGTGATGGTGGTCGAGACAGGAAAGATGCGGAGGCTAACGTGTTGGAGGGTGAGATTCGAGAAAGGCGATGGGAAGGTGGATGCGGCTGCCATGCGTGGGGAGTTCTAGATAGGCGGAGCGAAATGGAAGAGGGAGGAAAAGTTTTGAGAGGAAGGGAAGAGATGGTGAACAGCTGGCTACAGAAAAAAAATGCATAGGCTTTATGTGGAAACATTGCACTAATATTTTTCAATTTGAACTGTCGCGAACCAATAAATAGTCAGATATTGTATGAAAGTAATGAAATAACAACGGTCAAATGCTTTGATTTGGTGAACAATTAAAGCAATTTATCATTGCTTGGATGACACGGCTGAAGTTTGAAACGCAAAAGAATACAAAAGGTCATGGGTACCGATACGGTTATTGGTTTCGTGGATTCCGCTGTGTACCAGACTTCAAGATAAAGAATTGAATATACCGCAGAGATCAGCACGACGAGACGATCAAAACGGTATACTGTAATCTATGGTACTATCATCCTATCAAAAGTCAAAAATGGTACCAAAAATGCTGCTAATTTGTTGAAAATAAGGTAAACGGAGCAATGACAGTCAAAATTTAAAGAAACGAAATATGACGTCTCACTAAGAAGATGATTTGAAAATTTATTATATATTCAGGTTTGGAAATAATTTTTTTATCATCAAATATTAACTGATTTAAAAAAATAAAATTGCACAAATAAAATAAACATTCATATTATCAATTGAAAATTTACTATTTGCCATGTTTGAATAGACGTATTTCAAATATTAAATCTTTATTTCAAAATATTATTATTAAAAATTCACCGAATGTTGATTTAAATGTTAATAAACCCTTTAAAATTTACATGTCGTTACACTCTCCCCCACTCAAAACTTTTCATCCCCGAAAAGGAAGGAGGTGGGAGAATAAAACAACCAGAAAGAAAGATAGATTAGAATAATAAATACAACAATTTATTTAAAACCATATAAACTTCATTTAATTTAAAATTGGTTTATATCCAATTAATTGATTCCAATTTTATTTAATCAATCCAATTTATTGTGTTCACATCTGATTGGTTTCATTTCTATATATTTTTATTCAATTGATTGGTTCCAAATTTATTAACATTTATTTCAAAATTTTCTCAACAAAATTTATTTTATTTTACTCATCTATTAGTTTATTTGATCAACAATTGTTAATTCCACCTCAAAATTCAACTTCATCTATTCAAAACCATATAGGTTTCAATTTTAGACAAATTAATATTCAACAATTTGGTTTAATCCATTTTAATAAATCAATAACTATTTATTATATTCATATTTTATTGATTCAATTTAATGTATTTCAATCAATAGACTTGATTTCAATTTATTAGCATTTATTATAAAATTTCCTTTTCAAATTTTTTTTATTTAACTCATTTATTTACCTATTAATTAAATCCATTTGACCCTAGTTAAACTGATTTCCCTTGAAATTTCAATTTCACTATTCTTAAGTTCACATTTATTTGCTTAACTAGCGTCCTTCTTATCCCCATTTATGTGTATAAACATCTTATAACCATATATTATTCAACAAATAAATTTTTTCTCATTTTTATATTTATTTTTCAATTTATTATTAGTAAATTCCCTTATCAAATATCATTTTTGATATTCTATTACTTATCCAGGTGTATACTGTCTAATTACAATCTAATTACAGTTAAACTTTCTAGGTTAGTTATATAAATGATTATGAGTGCAATTAAACACTATACAAATTTTCTTTTATTTATAACATTTATATTAAGCCAGAATTTAGTTTGAATAATTTAGTACTTAAGTTTTCTTCTTGTACAACCCTATTATATCCTATCATTTTAACCTTTTGAATATTTTCGGAAAGTTATATATTAGAATGCAATTTAATATTATACAAATAAGTTTTTTTATCCAAATACAACTCTTTCAAGTTGGTTAAATTTCATTTATCATTTTACACGTTCCACTTATTCAAAATTTCACTTTATTTCAATAATTGAAACCATTTCTTAATACAAAACTTAAGATTCAAATTTCTAGTTTCTCAAACTGTTTTGAAATAATTATATACATATGTATCTTATAAATCAATTTATACACCAAAAATTCAAACAAAATTCAACGTCTAAAACAATGTGTAGCAAAGCTGCTATGTAGTCTCTCCACTCTGAAACTTAAAAATGAATATCGATGATGTTGCAGTCATCATCGAAATTATTTTCCAGCGACAATGAAGGAGAGTATAGGTTTTTAAAATTTAAAATTATTCTTTTGAAACAATTGCCACTCGAAAATACTTTTAAATAATAATACTTTTCAAAACTTTAAAACCAAACTTTGAAATGTACTGGGAATTAAATCCTTAAATCTTATTTTAAATTGATTTCATTTCAAATCTAATTTATAAACCATGCTTTAAAATTTGATTCTCCTATAATATACAATAATAGTTAATGGTTTAGAAATTTTAATAAAAAAGTAAATGAAAATTATAGCATTATCATTTCTAACAACCATTTCATTTAGCTATTCACTTTCAGAAAATTTACACACATACACACATACATACATACATACATATATATATATATATATATAAAATAATACAAAATTTATCAATTTTGAAAATAGTATTGTGTCAGTTTGCTATGTTCAAGTGTTTTGAAACTCCTATCGACAGTGTTGATCAGACGAATCGATCGAACCCAAAATTCAAACTTAACAACTCAAACAACACAATATAAAGCATTTTTATATTAATTACAAATACACTCCCTCACTCGATGATTCAAGAATAAACTTTAGAACAAGGATAGAGATCCAAATAAGAGGAACCCTAATCTAAAGATAACTAAAAGATAGATTCAGAAGGGAGATAAGATGATTACAAAGAGAGAAAAGAATGGATAGACTTATATAAATCGTAGGTGACCTTAGCCAGGTCAACCGTGACTTCAAGAATAAGACTGATCTAGAATTCTGAGGCAATTGACATCCGATCACAAGAAATGGATTCTAGACATAGCAAGAAATGGCATCATCTAAATCGAGGATATAGAAATCTCCAGTAAATCAATGCCTGTTGTAAAGGAGTTTCACCCCTTTACAAATCGTTCTAAGATTGGCAGGACAGCCAATTCATCATAGAGATCAATCGAAGTGGAGTTATTGGATACTCCAGAATCAAGGAAACACAAATAGGGAGAGACAAGAATGGATTTCAAAATGAAGGGCATGGTCCCAAAGTTCGAAAGAAATCCGAATCAAAGAGGGAGAAATTCAAGCTCGAATGAAAGTGATTCCGTAATGAAATTTACGTCATATGCTAGGTTTTGCGTAAAACCAAAGCTCGAATACCAACTGTAACTACCCGATATTTTCAACCATTCACATCCGCATACGTCGGACTTGAATTTCTCAAAATATCAGATAAGTAATTTATATTTAGAGAAACTCATCATATACGGTAATAAATCTATCACAGAATCACAGACACAGAGTAATATAATAATAAGCAGCGGAACAGATAAATAGTAGTTCATGAAGCTACTATATAAACATCAGAGTTTGAAATAAAATACAACAGAAATATCCAATACATTGAAGTCTCGAATACAGACAGATGACTTCGCTGAACAAATCAAATGGATAGCCGAAAGCTTAATGGGTATAGATGGATCTCCAAGCGAAGCTCCAACCCTAAAGGCGAGTCTTAAATGTTGTGACACTCAGTATGACCCAAGCGTGAAGCAAAACACAAAACACTCAAGTCGGGATTAACATTCTTAAATCAATAAAACCAATTCACGTGAAATATCAACTGAAATACAAGTAACTCAAAGGATGTTTGCGATAATCATCCTCTAAGGATCCGTGGAACTATCTACTGTGTAGTAATATATGCTATTATAATAATGTATATAGTAAAGTAGAAGTATTAAAATAGCATTAAGGCGTTATCCGTACCCCCCTTCGGAGTTATTTCACAAAGACTTGCCATGGTAAGGGAGAAGGGGGAACAAGCACACTTGAAGAGCGTAGTACAATGAAGAGTTGTATCCTGCGTTCGGGAAGGATGAATCGCTCCCGAAAAAGAATCTATTGATTCTCTCCCAATTGGTTGGATCATAGGTGCGATGATTTAATTCACGGGCGAGGTCTCTGGTTCAAGTCAAGGATGGCCCAGCTACGCCAGGGAAAAGAATAGAAGAAGCATCTGACTCTTTCATGCATACTCCACTTGGCTCGGGGGGATATTGCTCAGTTGGTAGAGCTCCGCTCTTGCAATTGGGTCATTGCGATTATGGGTTGGATGTCTAATTGACAGTTTATATATTCCCATAGTCTATACAATGTCGTACGCTCCTCCATAAACTGGAGGTTTACCCAGAGGGCATCACATAGGCACGGTACAAATCAAACTCGTAGAAGGCGCGATAGGGCATGCGACAAGGCACTCAAGCCATTGCCAGGGTAGATTTATCGTTTGCATAAACGGACTGGTGGTAACGCATAGGAGCTACTACCGCCCACCTCATGAAACATGTCTAATCAAAGGCTGCACCCAAATAAAATCACAAAAGCAATAGAATGATGTCGAAGAAATGTGCCCGATCTGAGGAATGACCTCACTTGGCCCGGCATGGTTCTTGTTTTAGCCACATCAAGCTAACTCATGGGAGTCAGGTCCATGTAAATACCGTATAGAACCGTCACCAAACCATCCTACTTGATTCTGGAATCCCCACCACATGCAAAGTTGTTAAAGTGGTTTTCGGTATTGGCAGAGAGTATGACAATATCCGATCCCGGTCCCTTTAACAACCAAACGTTATTATACACTGCGGTCATTTCAAAAATAGTTTATACTTAAAAACCAAAAGATCATTTTCCATTTCAAAACCATATCAATATCATTTCCATTTCAAATATATCCATTTGCAACAATCATATCACTTTCAAAGTTATAACACTTTCGAAACCAAAACACTTTCCTTTAAACAGTTTAGATATTAAAAATAGTATATACAATAAAATAGTTTATAAAATAAAGTAGTTTATATTAAAAATGGTTTTATATTAAAAATAGAATATATATATATATATTAAAATAATTTTTAAAGTAAAAATATTTATAATTTCCTCAAATTTCGCAAATTGATTCAAATTAACTTGAATTCCAAATTCAAATTTAATTCAATCTCAATTCACCCAATTTCAATTAAACTCGGTTTCTCAATGAACCATTTCAAATTTTTCGATTTCAAATATAGATTTGGACCATAAAAAAATATATTTAAATTTCAATTTATTTCAAAGCTTTAAATATTCCACATTTTCAAAACTAAATTGATAATTTCATATATCTTATTTTAACTTCATATTTTTTTAGTTTTGAAATATTAACTTAATCAATCCAGTATCATTGAAATAACCTTAAATTACATTAAACTAAAATTTCCTTCGATTTATTTAAACTTATAATATCCATTTAATCACTTTAAATCGAAATAAAATCATATCTTAAAACCCTCAAATTCAATAAGTTTCAAATCGATTTAATCAAACAAAATTCTCAATTAAATACAATTTCGAATAAATTCAAATTAATCTTTCTAATCTTATCTTATAGAAATCATTATAAAATCTATTTTTAAAATAAAAATTTTAAATAAATACTTAGACATATTGTATTTCACCTAAATCCAACTTTACTAAATTTAAAGCTTATTATCTAATCTATTTTATATTGAAACTTATTCCTATACATAGTATTTTTGAATTTAACTAAAACCATAAATATTTCCTTTCGAAACCATAGTAATCATTGTCAGAATATTTATATATAGACCAATGGTGTCTGTATAAAATTTTCTATCCTATGATCAAGTGATACGGATTTTTATCATTTAATCCGCAATTTAAATATTTATGGGAATTTATCATTTCAACCCGCCATCCCAAATTCAGTTTAGTGAAAATCGCTTAGGTTTATCATTTCAACCCATAACGATTTTCTTCTATCCTACAAAATCGTTCGGGTATGTATCATTTCAACCCGTAGGTAATTTTAAACTAACAGGGAACTTGAAGAGTGAGAACATATATGATAATAGTTTAATATATCAACAACCGGCATATAACATTTATAACAATAAAATAAAATGTAATCGATGGGATGTGGTATCATATCCCACAGGTGAACAGTTACAGTAAATGCATATCATATATAACAATTTAAATAATTAATAGCTCAATTTAGCAGTATATTTCAATTGTCGTTTCAATTGAAATCAAATTTAATAAATATAAGAACGTTAATCGTGAGTGATTGCTCACCTTTCAAGGCTAGAGATGAACGAGAATGAGATGAGTTACGGATCCCAGCACGAATTCCGTAACAAAGCAAGATTAGCACAAACTTGACGAACAAAGCTGATAAGAGGGGTCGATGGAGAAAAATCAATCCAGCTTGATATAAACTAGGAAAAAATAAATATATAGTACTATAAATTTTCTTAGAACACTTATTCGACTTAAAACACTTATCAAAATAAACCTATATATATATCTTCAAAACCAATATTCAAATGAAATCTTCATATTAAAATTCAAAAATCAATGTTTGAAAAATTCGTACATTTCTTTCAAATTCCTTCAAATACATTTTAAATGTTAACATTAGCATAAGTAACCACCTATACACATGTATACTTTCCAAAATATTAATGTTAACATATTACATATGCAGAACTTTTCCCACCCTTGAAACAAGATAACTCACTTTATTGTTATATATAAATCAGCGAGTCACTATGCAACTTATGAATAAAACTTACTTTATTACTATATATGTATATCCATATATAACTGACATATACATAAACCCAGTAACTGATAACATATTATTTAAGATATAAAATATCATATACAGCTCACTAGATTTGTTATAACTTATATACAGCAAATGTACTCATATATAAACTTATGTTATTATATTATATAGATAATCTCGACGGATCAAATAGGAACTCATGAACTTATATATACACTGTGTAATTGAAAAGCTACTAGGCAGGTGCAACGTATAAAAACTTTGTGTATTATACTATATTATAAACTTTTATAAAGACAAACATATTATACTAAACTTATATAACATTTAAAGGTCAAAATAAATAAACAAACGTATTTTATCAACTTACAAAAACTCAAATAAAAATGACAGGTTATATACACATTATTTTCTAAAGCCCAACGCATAAACACAGTAACATATAATTTAATATATATATATATAAATTAAGATCAAATATATAATTAAGTAAATGTATATATGAGCCTACACATATTATCTATATTCTATTTACAACAGACAATCTATATATATAGTTAGATATAAATATATATATCCTATAAACAGAACATATGTAAACCAGTTTATAGAACTAACATACAATATACATAACTGACACAAAATAAAATTTCAAAACACACCCATAATGCAAGCTATACAAATAACCATATATACAATATTTGAAGAATGCTTATATCTAGGAACACAAAATATAATAAAAATATATTTAAAACTTACATATATAAACATATCACCGGTTCGGATGGAGGGGCAGAAGCTCTATCATTGATGTTTGCTGATTGCGGGTTTTAGGTGCGAAAGAAAGGCGGAGGGAGGAGGGAAGGCCGGAGGTGCGGGTCTGGCCTGAGAAAAGGGGAGCTCGCTATTCGATGGAGGTGGATTTTGTTCGGTCAAGGGATCGGTTGTAATGGACTGGGCGATGGAAAAGGCATGAGTTGTGGTGCTCATGCGGCCGACCTAGAGGCTTGGGTAGTTTGGAAGATATGTGGGTCGGAGGTTGTTTTGGTGGTAGGGATAACGTGATGGTGGCCGAGACAGGAAAGGTGCGGAAGCTAACGTGTTGGAGAGTGAGATTCGAGAAATGCGATGTGAAGGTGGATGCAGCTACCATGTGCGGGAAGTTCTAGATAGGCAGAGCAAAATGGAAGAGGGAGGAAAATTTTTTAGAGGAAGGGAAGAGATGGTGAACAGCCGGCTATAGAAAAAATGCATAGGCTTTATATAGAAACGTTACACTAATTTTTCAATTTGAACCATCTCAAACCAATGAATATCAGATACAGTATGAAAATAATGAAACAATAACGGTTAAATGCTTTGATTTGGTGAATAATTAAAGCAATTTATTGTTGCTTTGGTGACATGACTGAAGTTTGAAACACAAAAGAAAACAAAAGGTCCGGGATCTTTTACTGATACAGTTACCGTTTCGCGGATTCCGTTGTGTACCGGACTTCAAAACACAGAATTGAATATACCGTAGAGATCAACACGACGATACGATCAAAACAACATATAGTAATCAGTGGTACGAACATCCCATCGAAAGTCGAAAATCGGTACCAAAAATGCTGCTAATTTGTCGAAAATAAGGTAAACGGAGCAATGACAGTCAAAATTTGAAGAAACGAAATATGATATCTCACAAAGAAGATGATTTAAAATTTATTATATAAAAATATTCAGGTTTGGAAAACATTCTATTATCATCAAATATTAACTAATTTAACAAAACAAAATTACACAAATAAAATAAACTTCCATATTATCAATTGAAAATTTTATATTTGCTATGTTTAAATAGACGTATTTCAAATATTTAATCTTTATTTCAAACTATTATTATTAAAAATTTCACCAAAATTCAATTAAATATGCTAATAAACCTAAACCCTTTAAAATTTACCGGTCATTACAAAAGTAGTGTACTTATAATAACTTCTCAAAACCATTTTTTTTAACTAAATGTCATAACCAAAACCACCTTTTATAAAATACTTTACGCACTTTTCTAATCTTATATATAAATAATTATACATACATTTTAAATATCCATATAAAATATTAATTAATAATAAAAATTTTAGAATGTAACAAAAACATAAAAAAGCATGTGACATATGTATACAACCATTATTTTAAAAATTCAAAAATAATTAATTAAAATATATTTAAAGTTGCAACCACTTTTAAAATACTTTAAAACTGGTTATTAAACTTCCAAGGACCTCATAAAAATAATTAATTTAAATATGATTTTAAACGCTTTGAATTTACAAAACTTGCTTAAAACTACAAAACAGTGTTAAAAGGCCAGAAATGATGTTATAGGTCAAACATAACATTTTTAAGTGCTGTAATGGAAATTGGGGCAAATGCTTAAAAGTTTATCTCGTTTTCTCCATTCAAACAAGTGTTTTAAGTTTTTTTTTACAGTAAGAACTATATATAGATTATCCAGAAACCACGTAAACAAAGCCCTAAGGGTATCTTCCAAAATCATATTAAAAATTCTTAAAACAAGATTTTTACACAGTGCTCATATAACGACCATTTTGCTCCTAACTTTTGCCACTTTATTCTACCAATTATGAAATGATTTAAACTCTAATTTTTTAAATAGAAATTACTAACATATAATAATTATTAAAATAGCAGTGAAACCCCTAAGGATGTCATCAAAAATCATATTACATGTTTATAAACAAAGCTCTTTATAAGTGCTCAAACGACAACCTTTCTCGCTCTAATTTTTGAAACTTTGTTTAAATGTTTCCCTACTTTTGCAGACCATTTCCTTGCTACTCTTTACACTACTATAAGTGTAGAGAGCAACCAAAACATATTCCTTCACTATATATTTATATATGAGCATTTTAAAGAGGTGAAAACAAGGAGTTTCGTAGTGCACATATAGCGATTATTCGCTGCAAACAAGTTCACGCACTTCCACATCACACACAATCGCACCAAACTTGTAAACGTAAAGTTTAGGCCACGATACATATTTTATTGGGTAATAAAAGTGATTATACTACGTTTAAAGTTGCCATTTTTTTCTGAAATCCCTACAAAAAAGCATTTTTAAGAAATATACTATATTTAAAAGCATGTTTTATAAATACAAAACCCTTTACTCTAAAAAATCATAAATAGTTATTAAAAATTGAAACAACTTTTAGATATTTGAAAACATGTTATTAAACTTCCCTTAAAAGATCTATTAAAAATAATTAACTTAATTTTGATTTTAAACAATTTAAATCAAAAACCTTCCTTAAAACAACACAACACCAAAATTGCGTTGTAGAAGGCTACAAAAGCTACTATTATGCGTTGTAACAGATACCTAGGCATATCTAAGTTCTTATTTTTTTACAATAAGTACTATACTTAGAGTACTAAGAAAACATGCTAAAAGATCCCTAAGGATATCTCTCAAAATCATATTAAAAATTCTTGAAAACAAGCAATTTTCAAGGTGCTCATCTATCTCCTTTTTGCTCCAACTTTGGCTGCTTTACTCAACCAATTATGTAATGACTTAAACAATAATTTTTTATAGTAAGTATAAATATATAGTACTTACTAAAAAAAGCCAAGAAACCCTTAAGGACGTCTTTCAATGTAAAATTAAAATTCTCACAACAAGGCCTTTTACAAGTGCTCATACAGCGACCTTTCTCATTATAACTTTTGCAACATTGTTCAACCTTTTCCCTACTTTTCTAGACCTTTTCCTTGTTGCCCTATACAATACTTAGAGAACAATCAAAATTATTCTTTCATGACATATTCACATATCAGTTTAAAGAGGTTAAACATAAGGGATTTCAAAGTGTATTTGTAGCGACTGTTCTGCTACAAACGAGTTCATACACACTTCCACATCACACACAATCACACGAAATATGTAAACATAAAGTCTAGTCCATGATACTTGTTTGAGAGGGGAATAGAAGTGATCATATAAAATATAAAGTTGCCACTTTCTTTCAAAGCAAAGGGGTCTAAAAATTATAACTTGCACTAGTACTTTACTTTAACTTTGTATTCACATAACAATAATATATATACATAATACTTACATTTCAATTGTGAGTAAACTCACCCCAAAACCAAGCTAACATCAAAAACAAGCACAAAAGAACACATGAACATTTCCTACCATCATCTAACAAGCAAAAGATCCAACCTTTGCTTCAAAATAGCTCTTGGCCACCCTACTCTTCACTTTATTACTTACGGACGCCACATATTCACCCCTCTTTGCCTTCTTTTTTTTCCATTTGAGTTGTTATTCCTTGTTTTCATGTTGTGTAACACCCCTAATTTTAGTTGAATATTATTACAGGACATTTAATTGGATAGATTAAATAGAATAATGTAAAGGGTTAAGAAGAATGAGATTTGAAACTTTATAAGGTTGTGCCATACTTAATTAATTAAGTAAGATTGTTTAAACTTAACATATAAGAGAACATATGAGGATCGAAAAATAGGAAGATCCATCTTTTATTTCTTTAAACTCACACCCCATATCATTCTCATCTTATTCATGAAAAAACAATCAAAAGAAGGAGATAAGAAGGTCGGCTATTAATTAACCTGGGGAGGGTGAAATCAAAGGAGATTCGCAAACTAAAGCTTAGAGATTCAAGAGCTAAATCAAATCTCTACTCCTACATCAATTTTAAAGGTGAGTAGCAAGTATTCCATCTATATTTTTTCTTTTGAATTTGGTTATGGATAATACCCGAATGATTGATGTTTATTTTTCCAAGATATGGTTAGTTAATTATTTTTTGGATAAAATAATAGCTTTTGGAAATTAAGGAATTATTTAAATGGATTTTGAGGGTAAAACCTAAGATTTTAATCCCCAAGTGCTTTGATTTCTGATATGTTATGTAAAAAGTTATTTTGGAAATGGTTTTTAATTTCATAATTTTCTAAATTAAAGAGAATATTTTATGAATTTCCTAAGAAAGAAGGAGATTAATTTTAGGTTTTAATTATTTAGAACAAGTAGCTATGGTTTTTGACCCTGAAATATTTATATGGTAAAGAAAAGCGTATACTCTAATTTCTGTGAATTTTTAATATTTTTTCCAAGTAATTTCAATTTATTTTGAAGTTATTATGTTAGATAAGCATTTAAAAGGATAATTAATTGAAGATATTAATTAACTATTTTAAACATGTTTTGGAACTTAAAATTTTAGTGCGGTGGTAACTATGAAAATGATTTGTAAAGAAATTCTTTTATCCGGTAGAAATTGGACAATAAATAAGATTTGGTGAAAATTTTTTTCTTAAAGTAGCAATAAGACAGCTTTCACATGAATTATGATAGTGCCATACCACCCTAATGTCGTCGAACCTAAGACAAGGTTACATCCATGAGTATCGACATCAAAGTGAATATGCATATATGTGAGATGGGTACTCCACAAAATTATAAAATGGTTACTCTGATTAAAATAAGACAGGTAGTCAGTTTATGTTGGGGCGGGTAGTCATCTGAAATTAAGATGGATAGTCTAATGAATTGGGATGGGTAATCCAATATATGTTGCATGATTAAAAATGTTATTTTCTAAGTTCTAACCATTGTTGTTATAGGGTCATAATATATGATTGTTATGTTTAAGTTAAAATACTAGTGAGGGAAAAACCCATTCCGCTCACCCGTGTAGTCCCACTATATATCTATTTTGATTCGAGATAGTAGGTTATTATTCACACCAAACTGTTGTCTGATCCGAATTTTTTGTTTTTTGCCTTAAATGCTCAAGTACTCATTTGAGTAGGTTGCGAGAAAGGACTTTCAGTTTCCAGTTAGACGAATAAGCTTTTAGAGATGTGCATAGGCAATCTAGCTATTAGGAACTTTATTTATCTCCGCTATATAGTTTGGTTTTGTGAATAAGGATCAAATAGCAAAGATGTATTGCCAAGTACTTGACTTTGATCAATTGAGGCGACATCTTCATATGTCACTCTAGGAATATTTTGTAGGAATTATATTTTCTTTGAACGTGGGATTACAATTGGGATTATCTAAATAATACGAAATAGCATTTGTGAAATGAGTTACAAAAATTTATTATTAAACTGTGTTGAAATTTTTTCATATTCATGTACTTCTAATTATTGATATGATTAACATAGTCGCATTGTATCGCAAATAATTAATAACTATGGATGACTGCATCATCCATAGCAGTTAGTTTTGAGCCTTGGAATGGAGGATGTTACAAGTTAGTATCAGAGCATAGGTTTATGATAAAAAGAATTTTATGCCTAAAGAGTTTTTGAAAACATAATCCTAATAAATCGGTGAATAAGATTGGGGTATGGGGCAATGCTATAGTGATGTACTTGTATTTGCTATATATAATTATGTATTCTCCCCTCTCTCTAAGATTGTTCTTCTGTATCTTACTAGGGCTCGAATGTAAATTTAAGAGAAAGAAAGATTTGGAGGCAGGAAACAAAAGAGTGAATCTAGGTGGAAGAAGAACCACAACCAATAGAAATGCTTGGTCCAACATCAGGAGAAACCAGGGTTGACAAGAAAATACTAATCAAAATACATATGCAAGTGCAGGTGCCGATACCCAACCAGTGGATATGGGGACTATGTATCAGTTCCTCGTCAACTTGACGCAAGCTGGAGCAGCTGCAGGGGTAGCTGGAGGAAATGCTTCTAAAGCGGAAGGAGTCAACCCATAGTGCCAATTGGTAATAACTATGCTAAGATGAGTCGAGATTACATCGGTTTGGGTAGGAAGCCTTTTCTAGGGACAAAGGACGCGATAGAAGTAGAAAACTAGCTGTTACATTATGAGAGAATTTTCTCCGATTCTGGTCTGAACAATGAATAGAGAAGGAGATTGGCTTCGAGACAGCTGCAAAAAGCTGGTTTGTTCTAGTGTAATGGGGTGACCATAGGGGTACGAGAAAAGGAATTGACTTTGGCATAATTTTAAAGGAGATTCGAGGAAATGTTCTTGTATAAAGTAGCCAAGTCAGCCTTGCTCAGGAAGTTTATGCAGCTGAAGCAAGGGTCAGTGCCACTATTAGAGTACTCTGCTAAAATTGATGAGCTATCCAAGAATGGATATGCCACTATTATCATAGTTATCAAGAGAAATGAGAAGTTTATCTAGGGTTTGAGGTTGGAGATTGCTAGGGCAACTATGCCACATCTCAAAGATCCATCGAATGTAGTGGTGGAAATGGCTATTGGAAATGAAGAAATGCTTTTGACCTTTGGGAAATAGAAGTCTGTGGAAAACTAAAATTATCATAATAAGAAGAGGAAATTCTTTAAGAAGAAGGAAGCTCAAAAATGGGGCTGCCAAGAAGGGGAAAGCTGATATAGTTTGTTACAAGTGTGACAAGAAGGGGTATTATGCTAATGAATGTCGATCTAGGGATGGCAAGGTGGTTATAGGGAAGCAGAATGTGAAGTGCATTAATTGCGACCAATTGGGGCATTATAAGAACAAATGTCCAAAAGTGGCCAAGGCTAACAACGAAAATGTGTTTGCTTTGGAGCCATCTACATCAAGACCTACAGCAGCTGAGAAATGAAAGTTTTTGATGGAAGGTATGCTTTTGATACATAGCATACCAGTTAGGCTATTGTTCGATACCCGTGCATTGCATTAATTTATATCTCAGTTTTTGGTAAATTAGTTATGTTCAGAACTATCAAACCTTGTTACTTCCTTAAGGATAACTAATCCAATAGGAGGGTTCGCAACTCTAGGGATGAGATGTGCCCATCTAGAGTTTGAGTTGCTAAGTTATATTTTTTCCTGTAGTTTGTATGTATTTGATTTCGTGAGTTTTGGGATTATTTTAGGTATGGATTGGTTGAGCAAATACAATGCTATGATATTTTGCCAAGATAGAAAAATATCATTGAGGCACCCTGATAGTAGTGACCGTATAGTATACTCAACTGATAATACAATTCCAGAAATTTATGCTTTATTGGGTGCCACAAAAGTGGAAGATGAATTGAATCTGCTTTTAGTTGTAAGAGAATTTACAAATGTTTTTGAGCCGGTTACATAACAAACACCGAAACAAGCTATTGAGTTTCGAATAGGCCTTGTACCCAGAGCTGAACCCGTGAGTAGAACACCTAGTAGGATGATACCTACCGAGATAAAGGAGTTAATGGTGCAGCTTGTGGAGTTAAAAGGAAAGAGTTTTATCAGACCAAGCAGTTCGCCTTGGGGAGCGATCATGGTATTCGTGAAGAAACCGGATGGATCGTTAAGATTGTACATCAATTATCGCAAGTTGAATGAAAAGACGATAAAGAATCGATATCCTTTGTTGAGAATTTATGATTTATTTGATCAATTGAATCGAGCTAAAGTATTTTTTCAGTTGAATTTGGCGACAAGGTTTCATCAATTAAGAGTGGCTGAGGACATTATTCCTTTGATGATGTTTCGAATGAGGTATGGTTCATACGACTGGTTAGTAATGCCATTCGGATTGACAAATGTGCAAGCTTTTTTTATAGATTTTATGAGCTGGATTATCCAAGAGCACTTGGATAGGTTCATGTTGGTATTCATTGACGAAATTTTGATATAATCTAAGGATGAAAGACATCATGAGATTCATCTTAGAGTGGTGCTTGAGACGTTGAGGCAGCATAAACTGAAAGCGAAGTTTTCGAAATGTCAGTTCTAGAAGGAAGAAGTGACATTTCTTGGTCATGTAGTTTCAAAGAAAGGGACGTCTATTGATCCAACAAAGATCGAAGTTGTTATAGGTTAGAAAAGTCGAGATGGTAACCAAGATAAGAAGTTTTCTTGGATTAGCTAACTATTACATATTATCAATGATTTCTCATGAGTAGCAACACCTTTGACTAAGCTAATCATAAAGGACATGAAGTTCATTTTGTTTGATAAATGCAAGGAAGTATTCCTTGAGTTGAAGATTTGTTGACCAATGTGCCCATGTTAGTAGTTCCAAATAGAAATCAGAATTTAATGGTGTATAAAAATGTGAGTGCAGCAGGGTTAGGAGCTGCATTGATGCAAAGGGATAAAGTGATTACCTATACTTCTCGACAGATTAGGCCACATGAAGTTAGATATCTGACTCATGATTTAAAGTTGGTAATGGTCGTTTTCACATTGAAAGTGTGGAAACACTACCTCTTAAGAGAATGATTCGAGTTGTAGATGGATCACAAATCTTTGAGGTATTTATTCTCTCATAAATAGTTGAATGTAAGACAGTAGAGGTGACTGGAGTTTTTAGCAGCTTGTGATTTTAGCATTGAGTATATACCAGGGAAAGGAAAGAAAGTTGCGGATGCATGTGGCAGGAAACATTAGAATGTGATGTTAGTTGTATTGGCATAATGGAAGGATCTAGATGCATTAACAACTTGTAATGTGGAGTTAAGATCGACTGCTAGTTCCAATCAAATTACAGCCATGTTATCTTGTTTAGAAGTCTGACCAGTATTGATTGAAAGGATTGCTTCCTAACAAAGGGATGATCCGGTATTAGATGAATGGATCAGAAGACTGGAAAATGGAAATAAGATAGATGATCCAAAGAATTTTAGTCTTGACCAGGGTGGATGGTTAAGAAAGAAGGGGACAGTTAGGTGTTTCAGATGTTGGAAACCTAAGAAGGAAAGTTATTAGGGATTTTCATTGATTGAAGTTTACGATTCATCCTAAAAGAATCATGAAGTATTAGGATATGAAGAGAAGTTTCTTGTGGGAATGTATGAAGAGGGATGTATGCTTATGGATGAAGCAATGTGCAAATTGCCAGGAAGTGAAAGCCGAACATCGAAAGCCAAGTGGATTACTTCAGCCTTTGGACATACCAGTTTGAAAATGGGATTCGATATCCATGGATTTTATTAACGAGTTGCGAAGTTCGAACGGGGGAAATGAGGTTATATGGTTGTGGTAGATGGATTGACCAAGAATGCCTATTTCATTCCTGTTAAGTCATCCAAGACAGCGCCTGTATTGGCTAAGTTATTTGTAAAGAATACAGTTAAACTGTATGGGACTCCTAGTTGTATAGTAAGTGACAAAGACGTCTTGTTCACTAGTGAATTCTGTAAGAGTCTATAAATAGTGTTAGGTACCAAGCTTAAGTTTAAACACTTATTACCCTCAAATAGACGGGTGGACAGAGCGAGGAAATAAGATACTCGAAGATTTGTTAAGATCTTGTGCACTAGATTTTGGTTGGTCGTGGGAAGACAATTTGCACTTAGTTGAGTTTTCCTATAATAATATTTATCAGACTAGTATAGGAATGGTGTCTTTTGAAGCTTTTTATGGTAAGTTGTGCAAATCACCAGCATGTTGGTTGGAGACTAAAAATAGATTGGTCTTTGACCCAGATATGGTAATAGAAGCCACATAGAAGATTGAGTTGATCCGAGATAGGATAAGAGAAGCATTATCTAGGCAGAAAAGTTATGTAGGTAAGTGGCATAAGGATCTTGAGTTCTCAGTTGGAGATCGAGTTTTTATTAAAGTATCACTGATCAAGGGTGTAGTACGTTTTGGAAAGTCAAAGAAACTGGCATCGAGATATGTTAGACCATTCCCTATTACAGGGAGGATTGGAAAGCTCACATACCGGGTAGAGTTACTGAGTAGTTTAGTAGGAGTTCATAAAGATTTTTATGTTTTTCATCTTAGGAACTATGTGCACGATATAGAGACTACTGCGCTGCAATTACATTGGAAGATTTAGTAGTAGAGTCATATCTGCTTTTGTAAGACAACCACTTCGAGTAGTAGTAAGAGAGGAGAAGAGATTAAGCAATAAGCCAGTCAAGTTAGTGAAAGTCCAATGGAGCAACAACAAGAAAGACTATACTTGGAAGACAGAATTAGGGATAGTTATCCTATGTTGTTATGTGGTACGTTCTATATTTGATTTTATACAAACTTAGTAGCTGATAGGATATACTAGCATTGGTGGCATGTTTGACATGTTTTGTAGTCCTTGATGAATTTTGAGGACGAAATTCTTTAAGGAAGGAAGTGTGTAGCACCTCTATTTATAGTGAAACATTATTCAGTACATTTAATTGGATAGATAATGTAAAGGGTTAAGGTGAATGAAATTTGGAACTTAATAAGATCGTGCCATACTTAATTAATTAAGTAAGATTGTTTAAACTTAACATAAAAGAGTAAATACGAGGATGGAAAAATAGGAAGATCCATCTTTTATTCCTTTAGTCCCTCTCCTCCTCATATCATTCTCATTTTATTTATACAAAAACAATCAAAAGAAAGAGATAATAACGTTGACCATTAATCAACCTAGGGAGGCGAAATCAAAGGAGATCTACAAACTAAAGCTTAGGGATTCAAGAGCTAAATCAAACCTTAATTCCAACATCAATTTTAAAGGTGAATAACAAGTATCCCGTCTCTATTTTTTCTTTTGAATTTGGTTATGGATAACACTCGAATGATTGAAGTTTGTTTTGCCAAGATATGGTTGTTTAATCATTGTTTGGATAGCATATTGGTTATTGGAATTTTATGGAATTATTTAAATGGATTTGGAGGGTAAAACCTAAGAATTTAATCTCCAAATGCTCTAATTTTCTGATATGTTGTAAAAAATTATTTTGGAGATGGTTTTAATTTCTTAATTTTCCAAACTAAAGAGAATATTTTATGAATTTCTTAAGAAGGAAATAGCTTAATTTTGGGTTTTAATTATTTAGAACAAGTAAACATGGTTTTTTACTCTGAAATTTTTATATGTAAAGAAAAGGGTGTACTTTGATTTTGTGATTTTTTAAGGTTTTTCCCAAGTAATTTCAATTTATTTTGAAATTATTATGCTAGGTAAGCATTTGAAAGGATAATTAATTAAATATATTAACTAATTATTTTAAACATATTTTGGAATTTGAAATTTTAGTGCGGTGGTAATTATGAAAAGGATTTGTAAAGAAATTCTTTTATCAAATAGAAATTGGACAAGAAATAAGATTTGGTGAATTTTTTTTGCTTAAAGTAGTAATGAGACATTTTTTATACGAATTACGATAGTGTCATACCACACTAATGTTGTGAGCCTAAGACAAGGTTGCATCCATGAGTGTCGACGTCGAAGTGAAAGGAAGCATAAGGTAGTTACTTCGTTAGCTATGTAATATTACCAAGTAGGCTGAAGTTGACCTCATCGACAATATAACATCGGTGGCAATGGCATCTTCATGATTAATCAAAAAAATTTAAAAGCTTAATGTTGATGTTGACGATGTTGCATGTTTTCATCATGTTTTGAATGATGACGCATATAATGTCTTAAATGCTTTCGAAGTTGTCTATATAAAAGTGTGGATATGCCGCATGCCTTCTCTTTGACTCTAACTACCAAGTGGCATAATAACCGAAGTAAACTAAAATTTTAAAGGATTTACAATGACGTTGATGGTCATGGTGTCGTTGTGCATCAAGGTTGGCAACCTTTTACACATGGCTTTAGTGTCAATGTCATGTGATGGTGACGTCACACTTCATCTTTTAAGGCCGAAGAGGCTTGCTTTTATATAAATTGAGAAAGTTTTAAAGGGGCGAAGAGGCCTGTGTTTTAAGAGGGTCGATGATCATATGTCTTCTGCAGTTAGCCATATAACTTATAAAGTATTTAAGTTTTGTTTAATAGGTAGATAGCCTATAGTTTATGAATGTTAACGGTGTCATCTTCGACATGAATTTATACTTAAAAGAATTTAATCTTTGTTCGACTTTGGGTAGAGGGTCGATGAAGTCTAGTGTGGTATGAATGCTGCTTGTCTTCATCAAAGGTGGAGAGCCTTATGCTTTCCTTTTTGACATCGTCATTGGGGATACCAATGTTGTTCTAAAATTCATAAACTTCGACACTATCATTTGGGACACCACTGTAATTGAACTTCAACATTGATCTATATTAACCTAATAAAGGCAACGAGCCGATTGTTTTATGACTTCGATTCTAAACATTGGGGATACCAATTCTATTTTGATTATAGAGGTCGACACCATCGTTGGGGACACCAAAGTAGATGAATTTCAACAAACTAAATGTTTTATAAATGAGTCTTTATCATTGGGGATACCAATTCATTTTCTTAAATAAATTTGAGATAGATCATTTGGGGATACCAATGTTATGTCACTTTGAAATGTTAAAAATATTAGGGGATACATGTGGGTAACATGAATTGGACTGATACATATGGGTAACATGAATTAGATTGAAACATGTGGGTAACATGAACTAAATTGTAAATGATGGGTTAATAGTTATTATAGAAAAACTATGGAATATGGAATGGATAGTGTACATCATGCTTGAGATGGATAGTATCTGTAAGGATAATGAAGGATTTATAGTCATCCTAGGAGAACTATGGAATATGTTATGGATAGTCCACATCATTTTAAGATAAATGGAACATGTGGGATGGATAGTCCACATAATTTTGAATAATTAAACCATATATGATGGGTAGTTAATGTGGTAGGGGATGGGTTATCAAAGTAATAATTACATGTGAGATGGATAATCCACATAATTCTGACTATTCTTATATGCAAAATGGGTAGTCCTTTTAATTATAAGTCAAGTGGTCAAATTAAAATAAGATGAGTAGTCGGTTTAAGTTTCGATGGTTAGTCATTTGAAATTAAGACGAATAATCTAATGAATTGGGATGGGTAATCAAGCATAAGTTGCATGATTATAAATGTTATTTTCTAGGCTCCAACCATTGTGGTTGCAGAAGCACGGTACATGGTTGTTATATTTTGATTAAGATACTAGTGAGTGGAAAACTTATTCCCTTGGGAGGCGTGGTCTCACTAGATATCTATATTGGTTCGAGGCGGTAGGTTATTATTCACACTAAACCGTTGATCCGAAGTTTTTTCTTTTTTCCCTTAAACTCTTAGGTACTCATTTGAGTAGGTTGGGAGTAAGAGTTCCAGGTTCCAGTTAGAGGAATAAGCTTCCGAAGACGTGCAGGTAGGAACTTTATCTTTTTTTCTGCTGTGTAATTTGATTTTGTCTAATTGGATGTAATGGCAAAGTTGTATAATTGCCAAGTACTAGATTCTGATCAACCAATGGGGCATCTTCATATGTCGCTCTTGGAATATTTTATAATAATTATATTTCCTCTAAATGTGGGATTACGATTGAGATTACGTAATGAACATGAAATATCGTTTGTGAAATGAGACATGATAATTTGTTATTAAACTGTAGAAATTTTTTCATATTCATGTGCTTTTGATTATTAATATGATTAACATAGCAGCATTTTTTCATCGAGAATTAATATCCATGGATGACTGCAGCATCCATAGCAGTTAGTTTTGGGCCTTAGAATAAAGGATGTTGCAACTTGTCTTAGACAAATTTCCAAAGTTTGGTCGAGTTTGTACTTCTTTGCTATTGTTTAGGAATTTAAAGTGAAGAGAGAAGAGGCTTGAAGACTATTTGTTTTCTATGTTAATTTTTCAAACTCACTTTTTGAACATATGATGTGTTTAACTAAAGTTGTTCAAGAGGTCACCCAACGCGCTAAACCTCCTATGGAAGGTCATAAGCATGCTCCTTCCCATGTGCTTCAACCGTCCAAAATATCTCCTCTGACTTCACAGTCTTCCCAAAATACTCCACTCCAAAATATCTTCTATGACGTCATCCAGACATCATCATGAGATTTAGCTAACCATAATCCACTAAAATATTTTTCGTTGTAAATTAATCACACATTGTTATTCTAACCAAGCACAACATGTTCGAACAACTTATATCGAGTAAAAAGCCATTTATCGTTAAACGATTTTCGATCACATTATCGATATTTCTTCAAACAATTTATTTTTGTAAACTTAGTTCATAAATAAGTTTATCTTCATGTGTTATTCGTTAAAAAAAGGGATTAATATGGTTATAAAATCTGTTTCAACACATTAACTCCACGATCCAAATATTTATATAATTTAGATACTTAAATACAAAAAGTTTGAAATTCTATGTTGTTGCACTCCACCTACATCCTCATACTCCAAACAATCTTCAATATCACCAAAGAAACAAATGTCTCCATAACAAAAAAAAACTTAACCAACCTCCAAATAGCCTAATTATGTATGTCCATAGAAAAAACACGATCATCATCAATGAATTAGTGATGCTTGTAATACAGCAAAGATCTCCATGTGGACTTTTCAGTTTACTTTTGCTAGCACCAACTTGATTTAGGCAAAATTCCCTCTTCAACACCATTTTGAGAACACCCTTCATTCTGCACCATTTTTCCAAGAAATATATATATATATATATATATATATATATATATATATATGTATGTATGTATGTATGTATACACACACACACACACACACACATATATATATATATATATATATATATTATTGCATCCTCATTTTGCATCTACCATCTTCTTATTACCCTTTTAAACCCTTGTGCTTCACCTCGGGTTTAAAACTTGCAGCATTTTCGTTCCAACTGTCCTACTGAAACAAGATTCTTATTAATTTCTAGGGCATGTCTAACTCCCATAAGTTTCATCTCCCTTCCATCATACATTTTTGGCCTAATTGAACATATGCCTTTAACAAGCAAGTCTTCACCATTAGTAAATTGCACCATACTTTCCTGCTTCTTAAAGTCGGTGAATGCTCCCTTTTGGTTGCATATGTGGAAACATGCACTCGAATCAAGAATCCACTGATTTCCTTTTTGTCCATCAACATAAAGCACATCATTTCTAATACCAAAATTCACCTTAATCGTGGCCTTTCTCAAGCTCATTTTTGTTTTCCTCTAATGTTTTTTCTTTTCTTTATCCCTTTTTACTTTGTTGCAAAATCTCAGTTGATGACCCAGTTTTTCACAGTAATAGCAGATGAAATCGCTTTCCTTTTTTTCCTATTCGATCGCCCTTCCATTTGAACGATTAACCGTCTTTGCAAGATGCACCCCTTCAATCAAAGATAGTTTTTCCCTTTCTTCATTAATATTTTCTTCCATCAGGTTCATCATCTATATTTGCTTGTTAAGAAGGCTACTAACCACTGATCTCATCGAAACAACTCCATCAAAATTTGAGTTATTTAATATAAGCATGAATGTTTCTCAATTTTTGGTGAACTCGTTAAAATCAAGGCTTATGTCTCTTCATCAACCTTGTAATTCACAACCAATAATTGATTCACAATTGCTAGAAAGTCATTTAAGGTATTCTCCAGTTGACTCACGTTCCTTAAACTTCAGATTTACTAATCTTCTCACAAGAAGAGCCTTCTTTGTTATAGAGTTCTTTGCATTGATTCCTTTCAATTTCTTCCAAATTGCATAAGCAAATGTTTCATTAGCAACAATATGAAACACCATATTCTCTAAAAAAATACCGAATAGCCGCCATAACCTTCTTATTCAAAATATCCCGTCTTGCTTCAATTACACCAATAAGTTTCTCATTTTTTCTCCAATGGTTGTTGAAGATAATAAAGGTATATAAAATCCTTTGTCTTTGCCTTCCATAATCTCCAATTGGTCTCATTAAATTTTTCAACACTTATATTCCCCATTAACTAACCCTCTTATGAAAAATTTGAGTAGTAAGCTCTAATACAAACTGCTAGGGTTTTCCAAAGGATACCTAACAAGTAGTCAGAGAAGAAACATGAAGTAAATAAAAATAATACACATATAATTTCCTCCAAACAAAATTTATTAATTCAACTAAAAGATTCGTAACGATTCGTAAATTTTAAGGGTTTAAATAAAGTGATTAACTAAATTTTTCATGGAAATGAACAATAAAAAATTTTAGCAATAGAAATTTGATATTTGGGATACGTCTATTTAAGCATAGCATGAAGGGTAATTTCATCAAAAAATATTTAAGTTTTGTGGTTATGATATTTTAATTAAAATCAATTAGAATTTGATGGAAATAAAATATTTTCGTAACTTAAATATTTTTACATAAGAAAAATGTAGTTCATTTTATGAGTAAGACGTCATAATTCATTTCGCTAAATTTGGACTTCTCTAGCCCCTTTCAAATTATTTTCGACGATTTAGCAGCATACTGGCAGCAAAAACGGAGTTTTGATAGGAAGACCGTGTCACTAGTATCTATATATCATCTTGTTCGTTTCATCGTGCCGATCTCCGTAGTATATTCGTTTGTTTATTTTGTCGTCCGATACGCGGTGAAATCAGCAAAATGGTTAGCCTCCTCGATTCCTTATTTTAAGTCTTTTGGTTTTCTGTGTCCTTTCATTGTCCATCGGGAGAAGCTAATGGACATTAACTTTTAGTATTCCCAGAATTCAACACTTGACCTTTATTATTCCCCATGGTTTCTATATAAGCTAATATGTTATATTATTTAATTGTTCCATCGCACAAGTTCCCTTGTATATTCGTTAGGAAAATCACTAAGGGTTGAAAATATACATACCCGATGATCTTTAGATTAAGAAAAATCGTTATGGGTTGGAATGATAAACCTGAGCGATTTTACCAATTTTGAAATCTTCGGATAACGAGTTGAAATGATATATATCCATACTTTAAATTAATGTGGGTTGAAATGATAAATATCTGTATCGCTTGACTATATAATAGAAAACAATATACGGACACCGTTGGTCGATTTTTAAAAATGATTTCCAAAGTTTGAAAAAATATTTTTTTAACGAAAATCGATTTTTTATATAATATAAAGAGTTTTGTTTTTAATATGTGTGTATAATTTAGACTTTTAAATTATATGTTTTGGAAAATCTTAAAATTATAAGTTAAGACTTGAAAAATGTAAATTATAAGATTTTTACTTATAACCTTATTATTTTTAAAATATATAAAATAAGATTTAAAATAAAATTTAACAAAATAAGATTTAATTTAATAAAATTTGATATAATAAAATTGAATCTAATAAAATTTAATTTAATAAATATATGTTATGTTTAAAATACTTATTTAAAATTTATGTCAATATTATAAAAATAGAATTTTGGCAATAAATTTAATAGATAAATTAAAGCTGACTTGAAATTTAAATTGGTTAAGAATTGAATTTAAAAAAGAATTTAATTTGAAACTCGTTGATTTTGAGATTTTAAAATATGTGATTTATTACTTGTTTTTTGTTAAAACTGATTAAGTGAATACTTTCAAAATTAAATAAAATGGCGTTGAATATTTAATTTTGATTTAAATTTGTAATTTGAGATGTTATTGAAATTTTTATAAAGTAAATTTATAAAATGACCACTGTGTGAAATAAGTGTTTGGTTGTTAAGAGACTGATATCGGATATTGTCATACTCTCTAGTAATACTGAAAACCACATTAACAACTTTGCACATGGTGGAGAATCCAAAATGTTGTAGGATGGTTTGACGAACGCTAATGGAATGAAGTAAGAGAACGACGATGGATAGTCTTGACCTTCGGGTCATAATTTAAATGACTAAAGCAAGAGCTACATCGGGCCAAGTGGGGTCGCTCCCCTATCGAGCATGCTTCTTCGAAACCATATCTATTACTTTATGATTTGATTGATGCGCACCTTTGACTATGGGTGTGTGTCTCGAGGTGGGTGGTAGTAGCTGCTATGTGTTACCATCAGTCCGGATCCGCAAAACGATGGTATCCTACCTTGGGCGTTGCCTTGCGTGCCTTGGCATATTTATCCTGACCGAGCCTATTACGAATTTGGTTTGTATCCTACCTATGGAGTGCTCCCTGAATATCCCACTGGTTTGGTGGAGCTTACAGTATCTGTATAGACTACGATATTTATATAAAAATGTGTTAAGGGGGGTATGGGTAACACTTTAACATTGCTTTAATACTTTACTTTACCGTTGATATTATCTATATAGCGTATTGTATTATTTACGTAGATAGCTTAACGGATCCTTAAAGGATAGGAATCCCAAGCATCCATTGAGTTACTATTGCATTTCACTTGTACATTTCACTTCAGTTGATTTACTTACATAAGAATATGAATCCTGACTCGAGTGTTTTGTTTTTCTTTATGCTCGGGTCAGCCTGAGGGTCACAACATTTGAGATTCATCTTTGGAGCTGGAGACTAGTTGGAGATCTATCTATATATCTGCTTAGCTATTTCCTATTTCAGTTATTACAGATATTTCCATTTCAGACTTTAAAACTTCTTATTCTTCTAAGTTTGGGCCTAACTTGATCGACACCTCGCTCAAGAAGAATAAGAAGTTTATCTATGGTGCTCGCCCAGAGTATTATGATTGTTTGATTAATCATGTTCACGGCACCTTGACTTCTCTCATGGATATGGCCACTAAATTTGAGAACCTTAATTCCAAAGGAAAGCAGGTTGTGTTAGCATCTCAGGGAAATTCCAGCAGCTTGAAGAAGAGGAAGCCCAACTTTCAGCAACAAAAGAAGAATTGGCAGAATTTTCAAGGTATGGATATTATTCTCAGAGGCAACTGTTTGACTTATCTTCCATCACTTGTTTCAAGTGCGACCAGAAGGGTCATTATGCCAACAGCTGTCCATCTTCTGTCGGAGCCGCTATTCCTCCAGCCCAGATGAAAAGAAACAACCTTTGCCGCATTTGCTTGCAGCCAAGCCACTTCAAGAAGGATTGCTCCATTCAGCAGAGAGGCAAGACATCCGGAGTCATTTCCATGACCCTTCCACTTTTCCGCTAGCGATACCCAAGGTACTCTCCAAGGCACCTTTTCTTTGCATGATTTTCCTATTAGTGTTCTTTTCGATATGGAACATCCCATAGCTTTATTTTTGTTGATTTTTGTAATAAATTTGAACACATCTTGAAACCTCAATTAGAAACTTAATCCATATGTGTGACTAATCCTATCGACAGTCCCGCCAACCTTAGTATGATTTTTTGAGGGTGAAACTCCTTACAAAAAGCTTCGATTTACCAAAGATTTCTATGTTTTTGATTTTGATGCATTTGATATCTTACTTGGAGGTGATTGGTTAAAGCGCTATGACGTATTTATTTCTTGTAAAGCCAGACCGATTTCTTTAGTAAGCGAGCTGGGGGAGTCTTTAGTAATTGGATGTTGTATGCCTCAGGATTATGCAGGCTGTTTTAACTTTTCACTTGATTCTCAGCCCAGTGCTCTTGACTCCTCCCCCATAGTCGGGGATTATCTTGATGTTTTTGGTGAAGTCGCTTCTCTAAGTCCTAAGTGGTAAATTAAATTCCGCATTCCTAGAGCCTGACTTGTTGTTCTTCCTCCTAGACAGATGGCGCCCAGAGAGAAAGATGATTTAAAGAAGCAGATTGAAGACCTGTACTCCAAGGATTTGATCGGGCATAGTTTTTCAAAATGGGGAGTAGATGTAGTTTTGTTAGTAAATCTAATGGTTCTTTGAGGATGTGTATTGATCAAAGAGAGCTGAACAAGCTTACTCTTAAAAACAGATATCATATGCCTCGTATCAACGATATGTTTAATCGGCTCTACGGAGCTAAAGTATTCTCTCAGCTTGATCTTGCCATCAGTACCAGCTTCGTATAGCCGAGGAGATCATTCCCAAGATAGCTTTACGAAACAAGAATGGTTTCTATGAATGTTTAGTCATGCCCTTTGGATTAACCAACGGTACTACCTTCTTCGTTTATCTCATGAGTCATGTTTTCCGCAATGTTCTCAACAAGTTTGTCCTAGTTTTCGTTGATGATTTTCTCATCTATTCAAAGTCAGAGAAGGAGCATGAGGCACATTTGAGCTTTGTCTTCCAAACTCTTAAGAGCCATCATTTGAAAGCTAAATTTTCCAAATGCCATTTCTGGACGGATGAAGTCCGATTTCTTGGACACATTGTGTTTGAAAATGGAGTCTCGGTTGACCCGGTTAAGGTCGCCGCGATTAATGTAAGTCTATCCACCCTTCTTCTTTTGTAATTAAATTATCTTATCTTCTTGGGACTTATCCGCCTTATTCTATTCCAGGATTAGGAGACACCTAAGACTCCTTTCGATGTTCGTAGTTGGGGCCTAGCCGACTATTATTAGAGATTCATTGAGAATTTTACCCGCATAGCTGCACCTCTTACTGCTTTGACCGTAAGAATGCTAAGTTTGTTTTGAGTGACAAATATGAAGCAGCATTTAATGAGTTAAAGCAAACACTTACTTCTTCTCTTGTTCTCACTATTCCAGAGTGAAGGATTATCAGTTTATACTGATGCTAGTCGAGAAGGTTTGGGTGTTGTCTTAATGCAGGATAGGAAGGTAATTTCTTGTGCTAATCGTTAGTTGAAGACCCACGAGGCTAATTATGCCACTCATGATTTGGAATTGTTTGTTGTTGTGTCTGCTTTGAAGTTATAGAGGCACCACCTCTTAGGAACTAAGTTTGAGTTCTTTACAGATCATCAGTTGCTTAGGCATATTTTCACCCAAAAGGATTTAAACCAAAGGCAGGTTAGATGGCTCGAATTCTTAGCATCTTATGATCTCGACATCAACTACACTCTTGGAAAGTCTAATGTTGTGGCCGACACCCTAAGTCGGAAGAGAGCGATGTTATGTCAGATTGTAGCTTCTTCATCTCTTATGGATCATATCGTGGCTAAGCAAGATGAGGATGAGATGTTTAGGCTCATGAAGGAGAATATACGTAGTAGGGAAGGTTATAACAAAAGTGAGTTAGGATCACAAATTGATCAAAATGGAATTCAAAGGATTAATAAACGAATTTGTGTTCTGGAAGTCGATGGACTAAGGCAAGAGGTACTTAAGGAAAATCATGACTCTCTATCCCTCCAAGTGTCACAAAGATGTTTAAAAATATGAAGAAGTTGTATTGATGGAGTGGTATGAAGTGAGATATCTCTATTTATGTTAATAGATGTGCCACTTGTCAATGGGTTAAGGTTGATCACTAGAAGACTGCCTGATTACTGCAACCCCTCAAGATTCTGATTTGAAAGTGGGATCATGTTTCTATGGACTTTATTGATGGTTTACTGAGGACTAGAAGGGGTAACAATAGTATATGGGTAATTGTCCATCGATTGACCAAATCCGCTTATTTTATTCCATTCAAATCGAATTGAACTACTTCGAGTTTAGCAGAAATTTATATGAGAGAGATTGTCAGACTCCTTGGTGTTTCGTCTAGTATTATTTGTGATTGTGATCCTATCTTTATCAACAAATTTTGGAAAACTATTCAGGAAGCTTTGGGTACCCATGTGAACCTTAGTACTACTTACCATCCTCAAACTAATGGTCAGACAGAAATGGCGAATCAGATTTTGGAAGATCTTCTTCATGCCTGTGTTCTTGATTATGGAGGATCTTAGGAAGATCATGTCCATCTCATTGAATTCAATTATAATAACAGCTATAAGGTATAACTATAATTTGAAATTTTAAATCATCTTAAACTTAAATCAATTTAAATCCCATTCCTCTCAATTCAGGCAAGTATCGAAATGTCTCCATTCGCCGCTCTTTAAGACGATCTTGCAAATCTCCTCTTGCTGGATTGAATCCGATGATCGTTTGGTTCTTGGGCCTGATATGATTCGAGAAGCATCCGAGAAGGTTGAGAAGATTAGGAAGAAGATGAGGAGTGCTCAGGATAGGCAGAAGAAGTACGCTGATAGGCGGAGAAGAGATTTGGAATTTTCAGTAGGTGATCAGTTTTTCTTAAGATCTCCCCACTGAAGAATGTGGTTCGCTTTGGTCGGAGAGGGATGCTTGGTCCTAGATTCATTGGTCCTTTCTGCATTTTGAAAAGAGTTGGTCCTTTAGCTTATAGAGTGGATTTGCCGCAGAAGCTATAGAGTGTGCATAACGTGTTTCACGTATCTCACCTTCACAAATATCTTCATGATCCATCTTTGATTCTTCAGCCTGATTTATTAGAGAATTTGAATGTTGAGCAAAATCTCACTATTGAGAGGAACTCACTTCGTATTGTTGATAGAGATATGAAGCGGCTTAGAAGGAAATCTGTCAGTCGGGTCAAAATACAGCGGAGTACAGATGATCGGGATTGCATTTAGGAAACAAAGGAGTCCATGCGTGCTTCGAATCCTAAATTGTTTATCTCAGGTACCATTCATTTTGAATTTATCTTATCTTTCTATTTGCTTCTATTCCCGTATCTTGTTCCTTTTTGGGGAGGAAATTTTTTTAGTGGGGAGAGTGTAACGATCCATAAATTTTAACGATTTAAATAACGTAATTAACTAAATTTTTCATGAATATAAACAACAACAAATTTTAGCAATGAAAATTTGATATTTGGGATATGTTTATTTAAGCATGGCATGAGGGGAAATTTTGTCGAAAAATATGTAAGTTTTAACATTACGAAATTTTAGTTAAAATCAGTTAGAATTTGATGGAAATAAAATATTTTCGTAATTCAAATATTTTTACATAAGAAAAATGTAGATCATTTTCTGAGTAAGGCGTCATAATTCGTTTCGCCAAATTTGGATTCTCTAGTGCCATTTAAATTATTTTCGATGGTTTAGCAGCATATTGGTAGCAAAAATGGAGTTTTGATAGGAAGGCCATGTCACCAGTATCTGTATACCATCTTGTTCATTTTATCGCGCTGATCTCCGCAGTATGTTCATTTGTTTATTTCATCGTCTGCTACGCAGCGAAAATAGCAAAACTGTTAGCTGTATCGGTTCTTCATTTTGAGTCTTTTGGATTTTTTGTGTCCTTTCACTTGTCTGTCGGGAGAAGCTAATGTTCTCCTAGAATTCAACACTTGACCTTTATTATTCCCCACCAGTTGCTATATAAGCTGATTTGTTTCCTCTACTCCCATTCTTTTCTCTCCTGTCCTCCTCGTTCTATGCATGCTATATAAAAAAAAGAACTCAACCTACCTTCTTCACTACAGAACCCAGCCCTCCTCTTCGTCATTGCCGAACACTGAACCCATCCCCTCTCACCTTCATCCGTCGTCGAACCCGACTCCCTTCCCTTCGGCCTTGCTCCGCCGCCAAACCCGACCGCCTCCACTCCTCGCCTGTGCCACGACCTCCTAAAACCCCAGCCCTCTACTCTTCCACGGCCGAATGTATAAGCCCATCCATCTTTCTCTGCCAACTACCGTGCCAGCCTACGCCCTTCTCGCCTATGCTATGACCACCCTAAACACCAAACGCTCCACTGCCGCAACCCATTTTTCCCCTCCAACACAGAACCTAGCCTTTTCCGGCCTTGCTTCGCCCAGCCAAACTGACCACCATCGCCCCTTCAGTCTTCCTCAGCCTACACACGGCGCAGCTCCTCCACCTCCCACTATCGCGCAGCAGCCAGCGTGTTCGCATGGGCAGTTGTACACCTCTGCGTCTTATTGCTTCTCAGACTCATCCAGTTGCTGCTGCTACTCTTAGTGCTCGCTATCCGGAAATTGTTGTAGCAGTTTGTCACATTCTTCTCTGTCTCATTGCTTGCACGTGTCTGTTTGGTGATTTTTTGCTTATCCGTGCACATGTCCGTGTCACTTTCTTCGCCATCATTATTTTCATAGCCACGGAAGATAAGTTACCACTCACGATTAATGTTCTTATGAATTAGTGTATAAACAACAATCGAAATTGGACTTGGTCGATATTCGTGTGTCTGGGCTAGTTCATTTGTGACATTATTGTTTTCAGCAGTTTGAGTTTCTTATAGCTAATTTATATTATTACTAGTAATGAAGGATATGGCTTAGGATATGAAAATTGCAATTTATGGTAACTAGGCTAGGTAGAAAATAATTCAACAAACAAATCATAGAATCAAATAAAACAACTCATTGTTGCATTAAACTATTGCCACTTGCACTTATGGATGTTATGTTATTATGTTATATGTAACGATATGTTATATTATTTAATTGTTCCATTACACTGCAAGTTCCCTTGTATATTCGTTAGGAAAATCACTATGGATTAAAATGATACATATTTGAATGATCTTTAGTTTAAGGAAAATCGCAATGGATTGAAATGACAAACCTGAACGATTTTACAAATTTTGAAATCTTGGGATAGCGGGCTGAAATGATATATACTCGTAAATTTTAAATTATTGCGAGTTGAAATAATAAATATCTGTATCACTTGACGATAGGATACAAAACTATATGTAGACACCAGTTGCCGATTTTTAAAAACAATTTCCAAATTTGGAAAAATATGTGTTTAATAAAATTGATTTTTTTATATAATACAAAGATTTTAATTTTTAATATGTGTGTAAAATTTAGATTTTTAAATTATACATTTTGGAAATCTTAAATTTATAAGTTGAGTTTTGTAAAATGTAACTTATAAGATTTTTACTTATAACTTTATTATTTTCAAAATATATAAAATAAGATTTAATATAAAATAAATTTAATAAAATAAGATTTAATTTAATAAAACTGAATTTAATAAATATATATTGTGTTTAAAATATATATATTTAAAATTTATGTTAATTTTATAAAAATAGACTTTTGGTAATAACTTTAATAGACAAATTAAAATTGACTTGCAATTGAAATTAGTTAATAATTGAATTTAAATAAGAATTGATTTGAAACTTATTGATTTTGGGATTTTAAAAGATATATTTACAATTTGATTTTGATTCAAAATGATTAAGTGAATTCTTTCAAAATTAAATAAAATTGAAGTTGAATGTTTAATTTTGATTTAAATTTGTAATTTGAGATCTTATTTAAATGTTTATAAAGTAAATTTATAAAATGACCATAGTGTGTAAAAAGCATGTGGTTGTTAAAGAGATCGGGGATCGGATATTATCATACTCTCTGCCTATATCGAAAACCACTTTAACAACTGTGCACGTGGTGAAGAATCCAAAATGAAGTCGGATGGCTTGACGAACGCTATTGGAATTAAGTAAAAGAACAATGATGGATAGCCTTGACCTTCGGGTTCATAATTAAAATGACTAAATAGGAGCCAAGCCGGCCCAAGTGAGGTCGCTCCCTTATCAAGCATGCTTCTTTGAAACCATATCTATTACTTTGTGATTTGATTGGTGTGCACCTTTGATTATGGGAGTGTGCCTCGAGATGGGCGGTAGTAGCTGCTTTGCATTACCACCAGTCCAGTTCCGCAAAACGATAGTATTCTACCCTGGGCATTTCCTCACGTGCCTTGTCATATTTATCCTGATCGAGCTCATTACAAATTTGGTTGTATCGTACCTAATCCCTCAGTATCCCACTAGTTTGGTGGAGCTTACAATATTTTTATAGACTACAGTATTTATATAAAAATGTGTTAAGTGAGATATGGGCAACGCCTTGACGCTGCTTTAATACTTTACTTTACTCTAGACATTATCTGTGTAGCGTATTGTATTATGTTTGTAGATTGTCTGACGGATCCTAAAAGGATGGGAATCCCAAGTAATATTGCATTTCACTTGTACATTTCACTTAAGTTGATTTACTTACATAAGAATGTTAATCCTGACTCAAGTGTTTTTGTTTTGCTTTATGCTCGGGTCAGCCTGAGAGTCACAACATTCGAAATTCATCTTTGGAGCTGAGGACTAGTTAGAGATCTATATATATATATGCTTAGATATTTCCTTTTTCAGTTATTTTAGTTATTTCCATTTCAGACTTTGTTATTTGCTTATGTATTAGCAAATCTTTGTGTATTTTGGATTTCTGTTGTATTTGCTTTAGACTCTGATGTTGTAGTTGCTTCATGAACTATTATGTTTGTTTATCCCGCTGCTTATTGTATAATATTCTACGTCTATGATTCTATGATTATTTCATATTTACCCCAAATTTATATAACAACCTGTTGTTTTAAGCAATTCAAGTCTGCCAGTGTGGATTATTGTCGGTTTGAATGGTTCAAAATGGTGGCACATTACAAGAATACAATAGAAAGACTTAAAATTGAGAACAAATCTCAAATAACGACTTTCCTTTTCTTTAGTCACAGTGAACTCTATACATGCCAATTTATAATAGCCTAGATAGAAAACCTTCTTTGATCAACTAATCAAGGAACTAATTTATTACTTCCATCTCTCGAAATAATTCATTTCCATGTAGAAATGGCTAGCATTTTCTTTAATTAATAAAAGAGGAAATTAATATTTTTTAATCATTTTTCAAATTCTAAAAAAATTCTAAATGAAAAAGATAGTATACTTCAGTCAAAATTCCACTTAACTTAAAATATCTAAAAAATCTACTTCTATTTAAAAATATTTTATCATCGAAATCTAATAGATTCGACTTCCAGGAGTTAGAAACTAAAGATTTTATTGTTGTTAATCTAAACATGACTATTCTTGTTAAAACAACCCACCCGGAATACGATTAAATTTCAATCATTAAAAGGCCCATCGAAACTTAGATCCATTCTAAGGTTGGCTATTGGTTGGAAAAAGAAATAACAGTACAGAGCAATAGCTATTCTTTCAGAACTCACAATGGTTGGAACAAAATATAATATAAAATTATACTAATTTATTACAAAACATTTGAAATGCCATAATACACAACATTATAAAAATGTCACATAAGATCCATTACATCATTTGTTCAAATACATAGGTACAACATAAAATATCATAAAATATAATAATAACCGCCACAAGCTTAAGCCACTTCACCTTCGAGCATCGTTGTTGTTAATAAGAAAACTTGTTAACATCCCAATGTTAAGTTGTTAACAAGAAATTTTGTTAACACCTCAAAGCAAAGTTTTTGAACTGAACGTTCCTTTCGAAATCCCTTTCGAATGAGTCGATAGGGATTGCATGTCTTCCAAAGGTTTCCTTTCGAAGGTGTTAATTATTAATAAGAGAACCAATCAACAATATGTAATATGAAATAAAGATTAGGAAGGGAACAATTCGTTCATAACCCCTTTTCGAAAGCGTCAATATATCTTTAGAAGGGAATCTGCTTTTGAAAGTGTAGATTAAGTTGTCATGGTTGAGGCTCCTTTGAGAGGAGTTATATGTTTTTGGAATATCCAAGCACCTTCCGTTAAAGTTCTCCAAACAAACATAACTTCAAAAACTGTACAGTAAGCCCATTCGAAGCCCATTTCGATTGAGTTGAAAAAATCCGTACTCTTTTGAAGGGACTTAATGCAAAATGTATAAGAATCAAATACAGTATGCAATGGAATCATATCTTGGACAAATGGTATAAGTTCAATAGACTTGTTAATATCGAATTATCATCATCACGTCAATTTAGTATTTCATATCACGAATGATAATATGATTTTAAATCACAATGTCTATATTGATTCCATAGCATTACATAAGTCAAATAGGGGTTAAGAAAATAAGTAAGCATCATGTGCAATTGGTCTTTAGTTGAGCTAATGCCCGAAATGATCTTCCTCGTATTCAAAATCGATATTGAATCCATGCATCCACTCATTTTCTTTTATCTAAATTCGATTAAAAGTAAGGGCTGCAACTCTACCATTCAAGCTCGTTACATCTTTGCTGGTTTTAGGTTCTGTCATGTCTTTGATAGCCCGAATCTGGTCAATACTGGCTGTGATTCTTTATGCACTGATGATATAGCCTAAAAAAATTCCTTAATGAACTCCAAAAGAACATTTCTAAGGATTCGGTCTAATTCGATACATTCGTAACACTTTGAACATATCTTCAAGATCCTTAAGGTGATTCTCAACTTCATGAGATTTTACCAATATGTCATCCACATAATCTTCCATATTTCATCTAATCTTCTCCTTGAACATTCTGTTAACTAATCTCTGATAAGTAGCTCCCGCATTGTTCAGCCGGAAAGGCATTGCTTTATAATAGAAGATTCCCCAATCGCTAATGAAGCTTGTATGTTCTTCGTCCGGTTTGAAAATGGGTATTTGGTTATGTCCTGAATATGCATCCATGTGGGACAATAGCTTATAACCACCAGTTGCGTCAAGTAATCGATCTATTCTAGGTAACGGATAACGGTCTTTTGAGCATGCATTGTTCAGATACATATAATCAACACATGTTCTTCATTTTCTATTTTCTTTTTTCACCAACATCGGATTTGCTAGCCATTTTGGATAAAAGACCTCTCGATTGAATCAATTTTCAAGCAGTCTTTTAACTTTCTCTTTCAGGGAAACAAATCGAACCTTATCAAATTGCCTCTTCTTTTGTCGAACGGAGGTCACGTTCTATTAATATTTAACGCGTGGCACATAATTGACGGATCAATTCCGATCATATCCGAATAAGTCCACCCAAATACATCTTTGTTAGCTTTGAAGAACTAAGTTAAAATCGCCTTCAAGCTGTCCTTTAATTCTTTTCCCACACTAACAATTTTGGTCGAATCAGCTGGATCTATAGATATTTCCTTGAGATCCTCCATAGGTTTTATCGTTTCTATTTCCCCTTGATAGTCTAATTCTGTAACGATCTTACTTTCCCTTATTGAGTAGGCTTTGATTCTCTTCCTTTTTCCCTTGGACGAGAAGTACCTTCCAAACACATGTTTACTTATTTTATTAGATTTCATTTTTGTTTCAAATGTTGTATGTAAAAATCCACCATCTAAAGGCTAAAAAATAGTAGAAGAATCAAAATAAGAAGAATACACTCTCTTATATTGATCAAGCGTTGCAAAGTAAATCTTGCATGAGCTGAATTGTTCTCCACGGATAGAGCCCCATCCCCTTTTAGTTAAGAATTTTACGACTGGATATTTTGCCAAGATAAAAGCATCCACCTCATCAAGTGCGGGTCGGCCAAAGAAAGCATTGTTGTATGACGGTTGATTGATGATTACGAAGAGAGCTTCAAAAGTCTTGCAGCATGGTGGTACTCCCATCTATACTAGAAACTTCACTTTCCCTATTGGAGTTCATCCCTCGTTATTGAACCCAAAGACAGGCTCAAGGCTAAGCTCTAGCTTGTCTTCAGGAATGCCTACTTGATTACAAGCATTTTGAAAATAACTTTTACTGCGCTCCCAGTGTCTACAAAAATCTTAGACGCCATAGAAAGTCCATTTTGGATCGTGATCATCAGTGGATCATTATGGGATGATGAATCCCTTTCTTTGGCTCTTAAGGAGTAACGACAAGATTTGACATTGGTGCATTGAGTCATGGATTTTTAAATGGGGACTCTTCTTGGATAGAGAACACTCCCTCTCTGGCTTCTTTGATGTATCTACTTCTGGCTACCTTGCTAGTTCCCATTGGGTGTGTCCTCCATGGATTACATCAATCCTATTCAAAGGCAGACTTAAATTTAATAGATCTTCTTATTCTAAGACGTTGAAGCATTATTAGGAAAATTTTTGCAGCCCATCATCAGTCTGAGGTGCCTTTTTCTTATCTTGGATGAATTCCTTCAAATGCCCTTCACGGATTAGTTTCTGAATGATTCCAGTCAGCACCCGACATTAATTAGTTTTATGGTCATTCTCTTTATGATGGGCATAGTAGTCATCCCCATTTCTCTGCTCGGGGTAATTTCTAACCTTGAAGGAAATTGGGAAGTTAACTTTCTATTTTATTGTGACATAAATGTAATACAACGGGTTGTTCAAAGCGACTGAATTAGTATTAGAATCCTCCCACTTTGGCATTTTGTGTCAAGGGTCGAACCCAAATCTCCCACTCTCTTTCTTAGTATCAGCTTTCTTCTTAGCATTGTACAATTCATCCATTCAAATTAATTTATAAGCTTGGAATTAGAAGTCTTGTAAATCTTTACATTCCTAAACAAAGATATTTTTCTAAAATGGTGTATTTTCTATCAATCCTAAATGTACTGTAATCAGTTTATCTCTATCATTCATATCCTTGGCTTTCAATGCTTCTATATTGAACCTTCTTAGGTAGTCACCCAGTGACTCCCCTGCCTTTGTTTGATGTTTGCTAGAATAGTATAATCAATCATGGGATCCTTGCATCTGTAGAATTGGGCAGAGAATTTATAAGAAAATTGTTTCCATGAATAAATGGTCTTTTCTCAATATTAAGGGTACCATTTTGCGGGCGCTTCTTAGAGGGTTACTGGGAATGGTCTACACCGCGCTACTTCAGAGGCATTATATAGACCTATTTGGCTAACAAAAACCATCACGCGATCATCGGGAACGGTAGTGCCATGATATTTCATGGTTGGAGTCTTAACATGAGATGGAATAACTGTTGACATGATTTTATCCATGAATGGGGCTACTCGTTCATTGTCATTTACTTGCAAATCCAGAGTCTTTTACCTTTTTATTTAGCATATCTTTGACTGTCTTCTTCGCCACATCTTTTAAATAAGCTTTGGCATCATGATAGCTTTTCCGATTTTGGCTGTATTTCTTTGAAGGTGAACTTCTAGATTGTTCGAGAGATTTATCCTGTATTCTTTCGTGATGATCGACTTTAATGGTTTAACTTTCCTTTTTCCTTAACGATGTTAGATTTTTCTTTCTCTTGCCTTCATTGGTATAGGCCTTCAGCTCTTCTTGGGGAGGTCACATCATCCCAAGTTGTTGGTTTTGTAGTTTTGGAAGATTTGTGAGATAGAGCAGCTTTTAGGAGCTCTTGCATTTCCAGTTTTTGTTGCTCTAGATGCTTATCTTGACTGCATTATCATTTGGTTGTGCGGGATTTGATGGCTGTCTTTGTACAACTCCCTTCAAGTTGAAAGTTGGAGTGATATTTTCTTCCAAATTTGTTGTATGCATTGCTTCCTCGTCCATTAGGCTAAGCCTTTTTTATTTCATTTTCCTATAACAAGTCAAAAGTTCCATAATTAATCAACCAAAAACAACAAGGGCGGAGGTTTGAGTCCTCCTTGCGTCAAAAATGTTAATAAGAAAATTTTTCAGCATCCCAAAGCAAAGTTGTTAACAAAAAATTTTGTTAACACCTCAAAGCAAAGTTTTAGAAGTGAACAATTCTTTTGAAACCCCTTTTGAATGAGTCGATAAGAATTGCATGTCTTCGAAAGGTTTCCTTTTGAAGGTTCTAATTGTTGACAAGAGAACAATCAACACTATGAAATATGAAATAAAGATTAGGAAGGTGACAAATCATTCATAACCCCTTTTTGAATGGATCAAAAGAGTCATTATTCCTTTAGAAGGGAATCTACTTTAGAAAGTGTAGATTCTTCTATCATGGTTGAGGCTCCTTCGAGAGGAGTTATATGTTTTTGGAGTATCCAAGCTCCTTTCGATGGAGTCCTCCCAGCAAACATAACTTCAAAAATTATACGGTAAGCCCCTTCGAAACCCATTTCGATCGAGTCGAAAGAATCCTTACTCTTTCAGAAGGACTTAATGCACAATGTATAAGATTTAAATTTAGTGTGCAATGTAATCATATCTTGGACAAATGGTATAAGTTCAATGGACCTGTTAATACCAAACTATCATCTTCACGTCAGTTTAGTATTTCATATCATGAAACGTGATGATAATATGATTCGAAATCACAATGTCTAAGTAGATTCCATAGCATTGCATATCAAATAGGGGTTAAGAAAATAAGTGAGCATCATGTGAAATTGGTCATTAGTCGAGCTAATGGACGAAATGAACTTCCTTATGTTCAAAATTAATATTGGATCCATGCATCCACTCCTTTTCATTTATCTAAATTGGATTACAAGTGAAAGAATTTTCCCCAAATTGATCTAGGGTTAAAAAAAGTTGATTTTTCTATGAAGTAAGAAAGAAATTTCAGAATCCAAAATTTGGTCCTTAAAGTCATATCCCTAGTGTTGTATTTATAGCTACAGGTTGGCCCCTTTCCGCTTCCATCCTTTCGATGCAGTCGAAAAGTCTTTCTCCCAGCCTTTCACATTCATCCTTTCACCTTCGTCCTTTTGCTTCCATAATTTTGAAAGCGGCTGCATGGGTCTCTTATTATGCTTGGGTTAACCCTTTTGCCTTCATCAATGGTGTACTAGCAATAGATGTTCTAAAATTCCCCAATGTTGCTTTAGTGTTCCTCTAAAACCTTTCGACGCGTTCAAAAGACATGTAGTGAAAGGGTCAAGGTTTCCTATCACATTATTTGGATGTAAGCGGAAGCACCCCAAGTCCTTCTTCTCCTTTGAAACCTCGCTTGGTCACTTTGGTCTGGTGTTAACCATGATGAATGATTATTTGAGTGGGTGAGGAAGTGCTTTGGAATAGTTTTGAAAGGATTCGTAGGAGACAACTGGATGATTACGAAAGGTCACTTGACTTCATATGGAGTTTTCTTTATACTTGAGGAACGGTCCAACCCTTGGTTATTCTTTCGAAAGGTACACATTGGTAAAATGCCTTTAAGTGGGAGATTAACAACGGCAAAACAAACTATTTCGAAAGGTTTGGTTCTTGCGTGCGAGCCAGTTGTCCAATACATTCGAAAGGTGTTTCGAACCCATACTAGGCCCTCGCATACATGTGGAATCAATTGCGTCGAAAGGATTGGCTGAGGCGGGAGGGTAGTTTTACTTTCTTTTCTACTCTTTCAAAAGATCTTGTTTCACTTGACACTTGTAGCTGCATCGGGTGCTTGTGACTCCGTTCTAACCTTTTTGAAAGCTATCTCAATGTCTTCGAAATACTGTTTTTGAATCATGGTGAAACCTTGTCTTAAATACTTGTGGAGCTTAACACTTTTTATGAGCCTTCTTTTATGCCTTCATTCTTAAGTGAATTTTATGGTTAATAGTCACTATCGTCACTCTGTCCTTAACCTGTGTTATAATGAAGAAGGAGTTTGAACAACAAATGCCCGGTGACTAAAAACCTCAAGTCTTGTCATTTCAGTACTTGTGCAGTATATTTCAAAATAAAAATATTCTAGAATACATAAAATCATTTAATACCTCTTATAAGGAAAGAAGTGGGTCCACAATCAACCACTTAATACCTTCCATTCTCAAAGCAGGTTTCTAAACACCATAACCCAAATCCTATGTCATAAATGTCTAACAATGCGGGAGATAGTAAGCAAGCCATATAATATCTTTTATTGGAAAATAGGCAGACTCTGGCCATTTAGGACCTCAATTGAGGTAGACCGCATCATTTAATGCATATTTCTAGGATGACTCCTTAATGGTAACTATCTAGCTGACATCTTATGCAATCTCTTAAGCCACTTAATACTTCTTAATAGAGAGGCGGATCATCAATCAGTCACTTTATAACTTATCCCGAAGTGGACCCCTATCAAAAAACCACCTAACGTGCCTAATAACTAGCTCTTTGGTCATTTAATACTTCATTTGGGAAAAAAAGGAAGGCACTCAAACAACCTGTTAATACCTCAAGACCTCGAAGTAGGCCCCACGTATTATGACCCTTATTCATAATAACGTCTTATATTAGTTCGACTATACATAGGAACTGGTAGCTAAATTAGCTAGGCGGATTTACTCTAAAGAATTTAGGACTAACCTTGCGTCATCATGAATATTAATCATAGGAGATGTTTCACATCAATAGAAAGTATACACAAATGATAGTAGCCTCAAAGTGAAGGGCAGACTTCTGTTGGTCAGCTCTACTAACCTCGCATCCTTATAACTTGACCATAATTTAAATATTATCCATATACATAAAATACTCATCTTACTTTTGTTCATAAATAAGGCCTTATAAGGAATAATCCTTATTGCGCCTCAAATTATAAATTACCTTCCTAAAGGGGTAATTAGTGATGACCTAATTAACTACATAATTACAAGCCATAATTATATATTTGTTATGCTATAGAAATATATATATATATATATATATATATATATATATATTCGTGCCTAATCAACTCTAGCGTGCGATTAATACGCCCTAAACTAGTGCTAAATGTCAATTCTTATAACCATAATACTAATATAAATCATTTTCCTTCAAATTTCCAAGATTTCAATATCTATAACAAAAGATTAAATACTCATAACCAAAATTGCAATATATAGACTTGTAAAAATAGCAATCCGATTTATTTCATCAATATAGTGGAAATCCAACACAATAGGAATTCCAATCCTAACTTCATATTCTATTCAACTTCTCTTTTACACAGAAATAAACGAAGGAATTTTGTGTGGAGAAAGTGGTGTAAACTACGAATAAAATTCATACTTTAAACCCTTATTTTATTACTGAAAACTCACAATTTGAATCAAAGGAGGATAAAAGGAATAGACAATGAAAATAATAAAAATTGTATGACAATATAAATTCAATCAAATTAACATAAATAATTGAGAATCTCCACCTAGAATTGACATTTCAAAATAAAAAGGAACTTTGAGGGAATTTATCTATCGTGTTTTCGCAATATCAAAATCCCTATTGCATATGCAAATCTATAAATATATGCTAATTAATCACTAAAATAAAAATATTAAGGTTTCCACTCATAGATTATCCTTAGCTTCTCTTGTATGGATTTACAACACCAAAGAAGCACTTTCTCTAATCTCCTTCTTTTGGTATGTATACACAGCGAAGGATAGTTATATATATAATTTGCTGGTTTTAGAGAGGATGGAGAAGAAGAAAATAGATTAAAAGAATAATTACAAAAGGATTAGAATCCTTACCTAAATTTCTAATTGAATTTTTGAGTCTAACTAAAGAGAGAAAATGGCAGGGTTTGAGGTATTTCCTAAATATTTATAAGTAAAAAGTGAAGAGGACAGTGTCGTATTTATAGGAATTGAAACGCACTAGAACCGTATGATCGAATAAGGTGAAAAAGGGATAAATCTGGAACTTTTGATAGCATAAAACCCTAGCCACCGCCACGACCAAACGGTCGACCTCTATAGGTCAAACTTTTAAGGTCAAAGGGGCCGACTTCTTGCCCTTTATTTTGGGAAATTTTAAACCGTTGCTTTTAATTAATTTTATTCCGTAGTTAACTTTAACGTTAATTGATTAACTTAATATTTACTTAAACTCTAATTAAATCTACCATTAATTTTTGAAATTCAAAACCTAGATTTAAATAATCATTTGAATTTGAATTCAAACCAAATTAACTTAAATCTAAAAACTTCAAACCTTCATAACTACTTCGTTTGAGCTCCGTTTTTAGCATATTATATATGAGAACAGATCGTAATTTTTCCAATATCACAATGGAATAACTTTCATGGCCAAATTCCAAATTATATAAAATTTCTATTTTCAACTCTACTTTATTTAATTCAATTGGCTTAATTTATATGGTTGATTTTATGAAGTGTTACATTCTTCTCCCCTTAAAAAGGATTTCATCCTGAAATCTTTCAAGGGCGAACAGTGTAACACGCAATAACATCTATATTACACAACCAAGTTATCTACACAATCAACTACTTAACCAAAGTGCAATCTGATTATGTACGGCAGATATACTAAAATGAGCTCAATCCAGGCATGAGTTTGTAGTCGTGTCATGCAAATATTCGAAACATGCAAATTCTACGTGAATGTAAAGTGATTGTGAAAATTGTAGAAACCATCTTCTACCATCTAATATAGCAACCATGATGCAACCAAGATCCAAATTTTGAAGAGAAAGTTAACCATTGAAAAGCTCTAGATGAGTGATCTTCGGCTTCTCCTTGGTTTCCCATGTGCTTTCCGGCAGGGTTGTCTCCCCATTATACTAGGACCAGCCTAATTATTTTGTTACGGAGTCCCTTAGTTCAGTGCTCCACAATGTGTGCTGTGGCACGGGATACTGTTGGCACTATCTCTAATTCCCTTAACTGATTGGGCTTAACTCTAATAGCAGAGTCATGAAGGCATTTTCTAAGGTGAGAAACGTGGAAAATATTATGGACTGCTGCAAATCTATCGGGAAGTTCCATGCGATAAGCAAGTTTTCCTATCCTTACGAAAACTCTGAATCGCCTAATGAATCTAGGCACCAATTTTCTAGACTTGTCAAGCCTAATACTTTTCTAAGAGTGAAGACTTTGACAAATATCATATCTCCAACCTCAAACTCAAGCTCTTTCCTATCCGTTAAGATTTCTAACGGTCTTCCGTTGCCTTCATTCATTGTCTGGCTAACTCTATTTTTTCTATGGTATCGTGGATCAAATCGAGTCCGAGTATGCTTTGTTGATGGTTTCCCACCAACAACTTGGCGATTTGCATGGCCTCCCATGAAGTGCTTTAAAAGGGGCCATACCAATCATCGTTTGATAGCTATTATTATACGCGAACTCGACCAACGGTGGGTGATTCTTCCAATGTCCTCCGAAATCCAAAATACAAGCACTTGATAAGTCTTCCAAAATCTGATTCACCTTACCTTTTTGTCCATCAGTCTGTGGGTGACATGCAGTGTTGAGATTCAATGAAGTTCCAAAAGCTGCTTGTAGGCTCCTCCTAAACTCATTAGTAAGCATAGGGTCTCTATCACTAACTATACTTACAGGAATTCCATGCAACCAAAGTACCTTCCTGATGTCGATCTATACGAGAGAATTATAGTTTTATTGTTCTTAACTGGGATAAAATGGGCACTCTTAGTGACTCTATCCACAACAACCCAAATAGTTTTATTACCCCTTTGACTTCTAAGCAATCCTTTCACAAAATCCATCGAAATGTATTCCCACTTTCAAGTCGAAATTTCCGAAGGCAATAGTAATCCACTAGGCGTCCCTTGCTCAAATTTTACTCTTTGACATATCAAGCACAACAAACTCAGCTACACTCTTTTTTATTCCATGCCAAAAAAAATTATCTTCATATCCTTGAATATTTTATCTTCTTCGAGGTGAATGGTCATCTTCGAGTGTGACACTCCACGAGCACTTCTCTCAACAAACTATCAACCATAGGGACACAAAGGCATTCATCCCTTCTTAAGCATCCCTTTTCATCGGCTGAATACCTACTAGCATTGGGAAAGTGCTCTCCTCTCCTCAGCCTCTTCAAAATTCCTGCTAACTTTTTGTCCTTCACTTACTCAAATCCTATGTGGTCCATCAAGGGTGGTCTAATCTCCATAACTGCTAAAAAGTCTTAGATGGGTTCTATTTGTGGTCGGAATTTAAAATTTGAGAGGAGCTCCAACTGCCTTCATTCATATATAGCACATAGGGTAGCGTGCCTCTAACTAAGGGCGGTGACGACTACATTCCTTTTTCCAGGGGTATACCGAATAATAAAGTCAAATGATGTTATATATTCCATCAATCTCTGCTGCCTAAGACTTAAATATTCTTAGAAAAATATGTATTTGAGTGATTTGTGATCAGTGAATTACTCAAACCTTTCTCCCAAGAGATAATGCCTTCATATCTTCAAGGTAAAGACGATAACTCCTAACTCCAAGTCATGAACTGGATATCTCTTCCCATGATCCTTCAGTTGTCCACTAGCATAAATAACTATTCTTCCTTCTTGCATTAGAACTATTCCTAAGACTTTGCCATAAGAATCTGTGAAAACCATAAATGGTTTGGTTCCATCGAAAATAGTGATCACAGGTGCGCTTGTCAATAACTTCTTAAGCTTCTCAAATTCTTTAATGCATTAATTATCCCAAGAAAAGACTAGGTTCTTCTTAGTCAATTGGGTTAAAGGGGCTACTTTTCTTGCAAAGTTCTTGATGAACTTTCTATATTAGCTTGCCAACCCAAGAAAACTTCTAACCTCCGATGCATGCCTAGGAGTCTTCCATCCTTGAACAGCTTCCACTTTGGCAGGGTCTACTGCCAATCCTTGTTCAGAAAAAATATACCCAACAAATCTAACTTATTTTCTCAAAATATGGCAATTAGAAAATTTAGCCTTAAGCTGGTGCCTTCTTAAGGTTCCTCATACCTGCCTTAGGTGATCCTCATGCTCCTCTTTACCCTTGGAGAAAATCAAATATCATCTATGAACACAATGACGAATTTATTAAGTTTCCCACTAAACACCCAACTCATCAAATCCACAAATTATGTTGGGGCATTCATCAATCCAAAAGGCATCACTTCTCACTCATATAATCCATATGGTGTGCAAAATGCAGTCTTCGACTTGCTTTCATCTACAATCCTCAATTGATAGAATCTAGTTCCTAGGTCTAATTGAGAAAAGACTTTAGCTCCTCCAAGCTGAACGAACAAGTCGTCTATCCTAGGTAAAGTGTACCTATTCTTCCTTATCTACTTGTTCAATTCCTTGTAGTCGACATAAAGTCTCAAAGAACCGTCTGCCTTAATGGCGAAAACAGCAAGGGCTTCCTACTTCGAAGTACTCTAATGGATGAATCCTTTATTTAATAGCTCAAAGATTTGCTTATCCAATTCCCTTCTGTCTTTGGAGACCATGTGTCTTAAGGCAGGGCAACTAGCCTTGTGTCCTTCTTTAAATTTATTTGGAACTCAATCTCCCTATAGGATAGGAGACCCAGGCTTCCTCAAAGATATTAGGAAATTCACAAACTACGGATATAGATGATGGTTTTCCAATAACAAATAGACTTAGTGTGTAAAGATGGCTTAACTCGACTAAATCTTGGGGTGTATAAAGAATTTCCAGGTCATGATCTCCACAACTTATTAATCATACAACCCTCCTATTACAATCAAGAATTACTCTATAATATGCTAACCAATCCATAGCCAATGTAAGTCTATGCCCCTTAAAATTTAGAATGTATGCATTACATATGAAATCAATATCACATATGTCTAAAACTAGGTCTTTGCAAATAAAAGAGAGATGTGTCGAACACAAATAAGATTTGGGACCACTATTGGGCTGGTGACAGTAAGAGTTTGAAGGTTTAAAAGGTTTGTTGCAATCCTAGCCATAAAGGAATGTGATTCTCCAAAATCAAATAGGGTACAAATTGTAACCCCAAAAATAAGAGCTATACCTTCTAGTGTTGCCTCCCCTTGGTCTCTCAATGGTTAAGTAGTAATAGGGATAGCTTCAATAGCATAAGCTTGTCCGCATGATCCTTTTTTTTGCCAACTTAGGGCATTGATTCTAGAGGTTCCCTTTCTCATGGCAAATAAATCACTTCCCTTTAAAGGCTTCCTTCATCAGACTCTTCCTGCAATCTTTAGCTTCATGACCTTTCTTCTAGCATCGCTTGCACACTTTACCATCCTTCTTAAACTTCCCCTTCGACTCTCGTTGGCTCAAAAGCTTCCTTTACCCTCCTTGCTTTTGAGTAGGTGCATCCTTCTCCTTTTCTGCCTTCTTATCATTCACATTGGCAATGTGTAGCATTTTCATCTCCACCAACATCCCATACGAGGCACCAATGGGTACTTGAGTCAACAATATTTCTCTTAACGGGGAATTTAGATCCTTTACAAATTTCATAGCCTTTTTTATGGGTGTATCTATCAAGCTCATCCCAAATTTAGCTTACTGTTAACTTAGCTATGTGCTTAAGGGTGGAGTCTCCATGCCTAAACTGAATGTATCTCTCCTAGACTCACTTTTTCCCTAGACACAAATCTTATCTCAAATCTACTCTTTAATTCATCCCACGAGAAAATCCTTCCAGCATTATCCTCAGTCGCCAAGTTCCACCAATCTAAAGCTTCTCCTTTGAGTTTCCAAGTTGCCAGCCTCCTCTTTAGCTGATCTTCCCAACCAAGCTCTCTAAGTATTCTCTCGCAGCCTTTTAACCGTGCTTTAGCTTCCCGGTATCCTTCAGTTCCAAAGTATGTCCTTCCTCCCATATTAAGAAAATACTTACACAACTTAGGAAAGTCAATAGAATGGAGTGTTGCATCGGCAGACAGGGCAGCAGGTGCCACCAGTGCAGTTGGAGGAATAAGAAGTTGCTCAATTGTCCTAAGATATTGTCTAAACCATTCGGGAATTCAATGAATGGGAGGTCTTCCATGGGCAGGGATCCCATTTTCGAAAGAAGATTGATTATTAGTCAAATCAACTATCTGTAGGTTAAATCTTTAGTGATGATTTCCTAAGATAGTGTTATATGCTGAAAAAAGAAGGGCAGCCTAGTATATGCGTGTATGTTCAATGAAATGAGGGTAAAGGTATACATATACGGTAAGAATTTTTGAAAATCCTTTTTGAAAAAAAAAGATTCAAAATAACAAGTACGCCACTTGTTAACGAATTTATTCTTTAACGCCAAAAGTGTGTAGAAAGTAAAGTTAATCAAAGAGAAGCTTCGTCGAGGCTAGTCGAAGTTATTAGGATGAAGTATGCTTGATGTCAAGTCCATAACAATTCCTTGTAGTCATCAAATTCGTATCAAATATCATGTGGAATCCAAGTCAATATACAAGTCATAATTCAAGAGTCAATTAGTCAAATATGCTATGCAACTGTTTCATATTTAACTCCTTATGTGCATAATGTTTGAGTGTTACAATTGAAAAAAATACTCAAATCGATTTAGGGTTTACAAAGCTTAAAATGTAAGATGTGTGGTAAGAATGATCTTCTCCTCCATAGCACCCCTAGGTCCATATTTATAGGGGATGAATTGCGACGCAAAAGTTTAAAATCGACATTTATGGACTTCAGCATTGTCGACATTCCATGGCGCTGGGTCTTGTTTTATGATGACCTTCAATAATTTTGAGTGTTTAGTTATGCTTCGGTGTTTTTCCAAAAAAGATTTTATTCTACACTGATGAGAAGTAACATTAACATGAAGGGATACGATTGCCGGCTTCAATAACACTTGTTACTGTTGATGACTCGCGACATCAACATCGTGTTTGAGATGCGTGACATCGTTAGGTGTTGTTGATATAATATTGGCTATTGACGACATCAGCAATAACTTTCGATGCCGATGACCCTCTGCCCTAAGATACTCTTAGTTGATTGTTGATGGTATCGTTTGGAAAAGGCATTAAGCATTAATGAAGAGCGATGTGGATATAGAGCAGTGTTGATAAGGAGTAACTAGCTTTAATATAATATAGGCATTGATGATTCTCGGCATCAATACTCAGCGGTTGATGAAACGTGGTAATGAACATAGCACTACTTGGTAGTTGATGTGGAGGAGTTACATTGGCGATAAAATTATTTATTCGACATTCATTGATGGCTTACGATGTTGATGGTTACAATGAGTGAATAGCGACACCACTAGAGCACAGCATCAAATGATGTGATATTGGTTACTTCGACATTCATTGATGGCTTATGGCGCTGATTGTACTCAATACCTTGCTTATTTGATTACACGTAACGCTGCATACATTCTTTTATTGATGAAGATTGGCATCCTATTATTTCGATGTTGATCCATCATTATATTATCAATTTTGATTATTCGCACTAAAAGTGTTTCACTGGTCACATGTCTTTGAGGTAATGGTGGCAGTCTATGTGGATTCTCCTTCATGAAAGACGGCGGCGTATCTACGTCCTATGCGTATATCTTTAAAGTCAATAATTGTGAAGACCCGTAAATCCGTACTCCTTGAATATACACTAATCTCCATAGATTAACTCAAGATGAACAAAAATACGAATTCTCAATGTTTAAGAAAAAGAAACAGACAGAAGAAGAGAGAGAAAGATAGGAAAGATAGAAAATAGAGAGAAAAGAAAATAGAAAAGAAAGAAAACAGCAGAACAATATCAGAATCTCACAATTCACAGCGGAACAACATATAATAAATAAATGAATAATCTTTAAACAAAGAACTATATCAGTTATTACATTTCATACATTACATTTCATTACATCATATCATCAGAGTGTACAACAACAACAACAACGAACAGCGGAAAGAAATACAATATACTAGTAATCCGCCATGTCATCCAGCTTGCCTCCAGCAACTCTAGAATATCCTGATAAACCTTAACTCTTGACTGCCCGTGTAGAAATTGGTGGGCACCCAGAGTTTAGGAAGGAAAACAATAAACTCCGAGTCAGTCATGTGACTGGTGTGAGAACTCAAAACAGTTTATTTATCTTTAAAAATCAAAATAGAGGAATATTTTTAAAGTCAATTCGCAATGCTTTTTAAAAAATGAGACTACCATAAGGCCTCCCGCACACACAAACAATGCAAACGCAGAATCGGAGGAGATTTCTCCTTATGATAGTCAAAGATGCTTGATACACAATAAAAAGAACATTTGATATTATTACTAGTGCATAGTGTAGAGAAAAATTCATTTCGAAAGTAGAATATAAATCTTAGCCAGCATAGACATTTCGAACTATGCCTACTATAGCTACCATCTAAACAGTGGTGACCACCATAAGTAAATGGCAGGTTCTACCACTAATACCGTACAGGGTTTCGTATTGGGAATTGGATTTCCAACGAATGATCAGGCCAAGAACTTCCCATTGCCACATGAGAATGCCTCTGGAAGGACATCCCCGAGAACCAAACCGGATCTCTGCAAACACAAGGCCGGGTTACCCTTAACTGAGTAACAACTGACCGAATATGCCATCCCCCGGTCCTTTGGGACCTTTCAACCGAGCGCTCGTAATCAATTTACACAATCATAAAGTGTTTTCAACATGAGTAAGCATCTGGGCTCCATACCATGATACCACCCTTTACCAGAAGGAAATGCACATACCCTAAAGGGCGCTACCCCTCATAACCTTGCTGCATCTTTCCTGTTTTGACCATTCCCGGGGTGTGAGGCTCGACGAAGTCACATCCACAAAAACATACTTTATACAAAAGCCATGCTTTGGGTCAACAAATGATCATAGAAATGATCACCAAGATAGACGATCAAACAAATGATCCTATCACAAATAATCAACACAATGATCATTTCACAGCAACACTCAGCATGTCACATTACCAAATTGGGAATATATCGCTGATAACATTCAACTACATAACCTCTGAGCTCGTACGTCTCAGAGAAGGGTGTTAAGCTAAAAGAATAAATTCTCCGCCACCAACAGAAATATATTTGAAAGAAATCTGCTTTATATCTCAATTTGTAATGGCAGACATACAATCCATACAAGTCTGTTCCGGGCTCGAACAGAACCGAAGGCACTTACAAAGAAGTCCTTGCAATCCGGATAATCTATAATCACGTCCGGACTTCCCATCACATAGGGAGTCTCTATACTGTAGCTACTCGGTGCAAAGACAATTGACGAGTTGTCCTTTCGCTTTCAAAAAGATCCGGTCTTCAACACCGGTCTTCAAATGCAATTCATAACGACGTATCACATATTCGGAAAGGGTTATACGACCCCATGGTCCTTTCCCGGTTAACCCGAATAGTGAGCGCTTATTCAAAAATAAGTGTGGCATTCAAATTCAAAAAAATCACATCAAAAACCCATTCAAAGGGAAATATTGATAGTCGGTTATTGAACTATCAATGGATACGCACACATCACCAGATTCCAAATAATTTTCCAAATTATTTATTTCCCAAAAATATCTTTACAAGATATATAATTTCAATACCTCAAAAATAAATTAATATTTATTTTTAAAAGAATTCCACTTCCATTTATAAATTCCATAGTGAATTTATATTCCAAAATATCTATGAATATACGACTTCAATTATTCATTTCAATTTATCTTCAAAAAGATAAATTCTCAAAATATTCACTTTATATTGGAAAACATTTCCATACTTACTTATTAAGTAATTCTCAATCCATTTATTTTCAACACTTGGAAAAATTCAAATATACTTAAATCGAGATTAAGCATATATTTCATTCTTTAAGGAAATCATTCACTTAAACGTATTTATTTGGGCCAAAACGAATGTTGCGTAAAACATCGTTACGATAACCCAAAATCACTAGTAAAGGGATTCGAAATTAAAATAGATATATAAATCCCAATACTATACAAAACATTTCCTTTTGGAAATCATTTACTATAACAACAGTGTTATAGTCCACCATTTCCTTATATTTCTCGAAAACGTCTATTTCAACAATGAATGTTGAAATCTATGGTTTCGAATCTTAATGCAATTTAAAACATCGTTAGATCATTTTAATTCAATTCAAAATATCACATCCTAAACATTTTCTTTAACATATTATTCACTATTCAAAAACGTGAATATACTACGTTAACAATTTCATCATTTCTATAAGTTTCATTTTACAGGATTATTCACTGTCTAAAACGTGAATATAACTCCATTAATAGGTTTCAACAATTTACTTATCAAAATAAGTTGTTTGCGAATTTATAAAACAACGTTTATAAATTCCATTTCTATTTATTTTATAACTACTTCCTTTTTATAAATCTCCTTTATTAACCTATTCACTTTATAACTCAATTATAAACCAAAGGTTCATATTATAAGTTAAATGCTTATAATTTATTTCTTTGCAAAATCGTTCCTTTAACTTCCCGAATTATAAATCTTATAACTTATAAGATTTAATTATTTATCCAAATCTATTCTTTCAATAACTTCACAAATTTTATAAACCTACTGCTTATAAAATTTCATTTATAACTTCACCGTTTATAATTCTATAAATTTCATTCATTTATGAAATTCATTCACAATTCATTCTAACACTTATAAAAACTCGTTTTATAATTCCAATATTTTAATTTACAAATATCCATTTTATAAATCTTTTATATAAATCAATTTATATTATTATTCTTTTAAAACATCTTTAATCCCTTTTATAATTTCTTCATTTTTACTTATTTATAAAATAATCAAATTTTATAAATCCTATTTTTAAACGTTTATAATAAATTCAAAAATCCAATTTAATTATTTTATAAAAAAATTAACCCATATTTCTCAAAAATCAATCTTTAACCGTATTTCTCAAAATCATAATTTTTATAACTCTAAAAATTATAACGTTTACTTATTTAAAATGGATCAATTCCAAAAATATTTTATAAGCGTATACTTTCAAAAATCACTTTAAAAATCATTTTAAAATCCCAAAATTTGGTTCAATGATGCTGCACACCAAATAGTCAATGACGACTACAATGATATCATATATCGATATGATAATCAATCAAATATCAAAATATCTGAAATCAAATAAATACTGTTGAGGAATCCAGTTGGATCCCTCCAACCTGTTTTCCTGCATCCACAAACATTAGCACAATACCAATTCCGCTCCAGTACGGAATTATCGCGGTACATAGGATTTAAAATATTATCCGCTTAATAGACGGCGCAATAGGGTCTCATCCGCTATACAAATGCGGGAAGTCAATAACTGCAATATATACATATGCCAATATATATATATATATATATATTAATGCTATTATATATAATGCCAATTTCACTGTTTATGAAATATTCGCGGTATATGTTTTTAATAAATAACATCCGCTTACTAACGGCGCATAATGTCTATTTTAACAATCAATAGATAAAAATCATCATTCAAACATGCATTCAAATATTTTAAATATTAAAATAAAAATTGAAACTGATTCGATTGAGCGAGAAGTTCTCACCTTGATTTCAATTTCGTTTTAGCGATTTATTTCGAATAAAATTAAACGGACGTTTAATTTTACCCGAAATTCTCACTAACTCCAAATGACTCCAATCCAATTCTATAGCGTAGTGCTCGTCCATACGATTCCAAGGCTTCTTGTTTCGCGCGTTTTTGACCTCGTATGAAAAAGTTATGCATTTAACAAGTTATACGAATAAGTATATAATTCAATTTCAATTTAAATTTTATTTCAAACCCTAGGAGTCATCATAGCCGTTCGTTCCCTCCTTGCAAATCACGGCCGCTATTTCCATCATCTTCCCCAACGCGTAACACCAGGTTGAAGACAACCCATAGCCGCCCCTTTTCATTTAATTATCGTGGCCAACATTAACCACTTCAATTCGATCGAGTACTTCCACGTCGATGCTTGCAAGCCCCCCTCCACTCAGCCAGAAGGACGCCGAGATCGACCTCCCCTATTCCTCGATTCATGTGCGTGAACTGCAGATGAACGCGGGCTCGTAGACTCTACCACACTGCTCCAAATCCCATCATCCCCATATAGATGTGAAGCCCTCGTTACACTCTTCGTCTTTGTGTTGACACTTTCCTCTAATTGTCGATGGATTTGGAGAGATTAAGGAATGAAATTGAACGTTTTCTGGCCATTGGTTGCATAAGAGGCGGCTAGTGTTTTATCAATTTTTTTTTATTTGTGAGTGAGGGGGCTATTTATAGGGAATCGAACGACACTATTCATCCCGGAAATTCCAAACTCCGATTTACGCGCGGTGACCAGCGTTTCTGGAGTTTACCCCATGTTCTGGACACAATGGAATAGGTTTCGAAAGCTAATTCGGTCATCTGTGCGAGTTATGGCAATAAACGTTCAATTTAAATTAAACCGATTTAAACGATTTTCTAGGCATTTTAATTTGTACCGGACAAACGGTAAATCCGATTGACACTAAATTTGAAACCTTACAATAATATCACATTACGGATCTGATGAAACTGGTTTCGTCGAAATCCGAGACTGTTTGAAAAATGGCTATTTTTGCTCGCCAAATTAATATTAAAAACAAATCGATGCGTTTCGAGCTGCCACGATCAAACGCTAACTCCGATTGCTACGAAAATTGAAATCCGGTAATAACTAACTATTACGGATCCAATGAGACTGGTTTCGTCCAATTCTGAGACTGTTCGAAAATTGGCTATTTTCACTAGTCGATTTAATATTAAAATATTCAATTTTCACAAATTAACTTTTAATTCGATTTTAAAAGTTCTAAAATATCGTTCTAACTTCAATATGATAAAATAAAATTTTACAAATCATTTTCAATCATATTTAACCCAATTTTCAATTATTTCCATAATTTAACATATTAAATTATCGATTTAATTATCCAATTAAATCCAATTATTCAATATAAAATTTATTCGACTTATAAATTTCACTTATTAATATTTAAAATTAATTAAATATTCAAATTTTAATTACTAAAATTTCTAGGTCGTTACAATAATGGTCATAACACCACTCATACGTATAGTTTTCCCATTGATCGGGTAACCTAAGCACTGATACCAAATGTAACAATCCAACCCGAAATTGTAACGACCCGTAAATTTCAATAATTAAAATAGGTTAAATTAATAAGATTTTGTGATTAAATTTAGAAAGAAAAAAAAATTATAATTTATATTGGAGCGAATTTTAGAAATTAAGTGTAGCCATTGTAATTAAAATTAATAATTTAAAATGAAGTTGCAATTAAATGAAATAATGTAAATTGTTGCACTTAGTTATAAAATTTAAAATAAGTAAATAAAAAGTAAGTATTGAATTAACAAATGAAATATTATATTGATTAATAATAGACTTAATAAAAGAGTTGAATTCAATCAGTCTATTTATTTGAAACTAATTAATTGGTATTCAATTTATAATAAATGGGTTTATTGTAAGAAATTGAAATTTGATACTACAGTGAATTGGAATTAAAATGAAATTGGGAATATTAATGTAATAGATAAGTACCCATGTTGGCATCACCTTTAAGATGGTAAGTTTATAATTGATTCATAATAAGATAAAATCAAATAAATGGTTTTATTGAAATGGAAATTGACAATTAATGAATTTATTAAAATTGTAAGGTTCTATTGGGCTGAAATTTGTAAATTGGGAAATAGATTCAAAGTTATAATTAATTGATAAAATAATACGTAATAAGTGAAATTTCATAGAATCAATATTAGTATAAGTTAAAGAAATAATTAAGAATCATATTTATGAAATAATAACGAGAATGTAAGGTAAACAATCTAATTAAAGTTAATAATTAATGAACTTGAATGAAATTCCAATTATATAAAATGATTTAAATGTTATGTTTGGCTATAAATTGAACATAAGTGAATGAAATTAGTAGTGTGAAAATAAATGGCAACATTGATTTTATAAGTAATAAAAGCTTATTTATGTGACTAAAGGTTAACATAACGATTAGTGTATGTTACCTATTTTTGTAGCTTGTTAATTTAGATTAGAAATCAGTTACAATGATTATAATTTAATATTATGTTAATGTTAATTAAGGTAATATTTAGAATTAATGTTAATGGTATTCATAATTGGACAATTTGTTGAATTATAAGAATGGAAATCAAGATTTTATTTATTTAATTGAAATGTAAAATTCAATAATTGGATTAATTGCAATTAAATGAAATTAAAATATCTAAATATTACGTTATTTGAAATGAAGGTGGAATATGAGAAAATTTATGCAATAGTTTTGAATCCAATGTTAAATCCATCCATTTGATAATAATGAATGGAATGATTATTGATTAATTTAATTAAATGGAAATTTTGGGAATTTTATTTATAAATTCCGAATTCAATAAATTGAGGTTAACACTGAAATTTGATAAATTAATTAAATTTAAATTGACATCTAAATTTGTTAAATTTGTGTGAATGATTTGGAAATATAAAAATGATAAGAATAATCAATTTTAGAATTGAAATTGGAAATTTTATTTAATTAATCAATTATTAATTTATTTAATTAATGTAAAAATAGCCATTTTGGCCATTGACTCGGATTTCGTTGAAACGACTTTCATCGGATCCGTAACGGTGAATTATTGTAGGATTTCAAGTTTTGTAGCGATCGGACTTGTCGTTTGATCGTACGGACTCGAAATGCCTTGAAATCAATTTAATTGCAATCAATTTGTAATAACTTGATTTTTCCATACTTCTCCATACGATGAAATTTGAATTTGAAACCTGTTCCATCAATTTTTAAATATTCAAAAACATCTATTTTGATATATGGGTTGACCAATTTCGTTCCGTAGTCAGAACGTGTTTTCGAGCCATTTTGTCGTTCAACGCGTATATCAATCGTGCCCACCTATTCAATTTCAGCTTTGTCTATGAATACCCTGTTACAAACCCTAATTCATTTCTTATTCCTCATTTATGTACATTCTATTAGCTCCTCTTTTCAATGGCTGCAAACCCTAATTCCCAAATACAAATCCAAATCCAAAGCCAAAAATTCAAACTCTCCAAACAATATCATATTTTATGTCATGGGAAAGCTCTCGAAGAGCGCATCTCAATTTTGCTGTTCGTTTTTCGATCTGAGTTTTCTTTTGACCGGATTGCTCAAAACAGTTTCGGCCGTTCATCGCTCGATGATGAACTTCATCTGATCAGCGAATTGAGGACATGATTGTGTGGAGAGTCGAACGTGTATTGCATTGCGTAGTTTGTTTGGTAACTTGATGGTCAGATCGGCGGCATAAATTCAATTTAGGCATATAAGAAACGGCGGTGGCTATTCAAATTTGGTCGCGAACGGAGCTTGGCCATGGCTGAGGTGGCTTAGGCGTGTGTCGACGCTCGAGGAGAAAGGGTAGTGGTCGGTGATGGCGTAGCTGACGAGGCCGTGGGTTGCGCGTTTGATGCGGCGGCGCGAACGACAGCAGCAGTTTGTCGCGTGAGCAGTTGAATTTCGGTCTAGGGTTTCTAAAAGAAGGGTTGACGTGTATAATAATTTTATTAATCTGTTTATTTTATAATTCAATTTTATAATGTTCTGACCACAACAACTTTCACATACGAGGTCTGTTTCATGCGCGGTTTTCTCTGCTAGGTTGGTATTGGAATTCCGGGCATTTTGGCGCAGGTTTGGATGATTTCTGAGGCAATTCAAATTTTGGGTTTAAATTTGATTTAAAATCAATTTCAATTCGAAAGGTGAGTGTTTTAACCCACTCATAATTTCTAAAATTTCTTATTGTGTTAAATTAATTTCTGATACGATTAGAAATTTATTTATTGCTATTTGGTACATTTTTATCATCATTCCAGCTAAAATTGAATTTATTGAATTAAATTGGTATTCAATTTATTATTGCATATAAATTGCCAATTATATTAATTTATTATTATTGGGTGAGTTTCGACCGGCCCTTCCCCACCACCGAACCAACTCTCACCGGACCTGCTCCACGCCTTCACCACCGAACCACCCTTCTTCGAGCTCCTACCGAACCAGTCGCCTGCCGAACAAAAGAGAACCATTCCTGCCGAACCAACCTCCTGCCGAACCAGCTCTCCACACAAGCCATGCCGATCCAATCCAAAACCACCTACCACCGAACCAACCATACCGAACCAGGGTCTCATCTCCCACCACCTACCACCGAACCAACCATACCGGACCAACCCTCTATACACCACCGAATCAAACTCCACCAAGCTACGGCCGAACCAAGCTCCGTTGAACCAGATGTGCCAGGCCAGATTGCTTCAACCCAGGCCCACCAGCAGCTATATACATCCAAGACCCCTGCCCCCGGCCTCACTCTATAAATAGAGGGGCAGGGGTACAACAATGGCAGACAAGTTTGAGAGCTCAGGCACGGAAGGAACTTTCAAACAACTTTCATATACTTGTATACAAAGCTTTGTACTTGTAATCTGAAAGAAAAGAGAGAATAACATATAAAGTGGGCATAGGCACGTTCTGGCCGAACCACTATAAATCTGCGTGTCTTTTACAGTTTAGCCCCTGTTTTTTATATATTTGCATAAATCACCCAAACCGCTAAGAACAACATAAAATCAACTAAATCATACGACTTTGAGTTGTTTGTCCATTTTTTGTGCAAACATTTTTGGTGCTTTCGCTGAGAACTTCGAACCCGAAGCGTCAAGCTTCCCCCACTCAGCCTTCTTCCTAACAGCATCGCTTGGTGCCTGGACAACATGACTTCCAGGCAGAGAAAGGGAAAGAACATCGCAACTACAAGCATTCCGGATCCAGTAATCACAGATCAAGAGAATCATCCCATTCCAACAGCAGTACCGAACGAGGATCAGACAAACCCGACAGCCCCTGCCACAGAACAACCGGCAGCAATTACTAAGGCAGATCTAGACAGAGTTGTGGCTGAAGTGACTAACCGCTTCACATCCCAACAAGAAGCTTTGGTGGACCAACTCATGTCACGCTTAAGGGATGCTGAAGAATCCAACCGCGACACTGAATCATGGGGTGAATCCCAATCCGGAGGATCTGGGGGGCGACAAAGGTCTTCCTTCTTCGAAGAAACTATCAACAGAAACAACAATGGTAGGAGCCGAGCCCGAACTCAGCCCGAACTCCGACCCGAGGAAACGCTTGGAACCGAAACCCGCAGTGGAGGTACCAGGCAAGGATCGGATGTAGCTGAGCCAGTCATGCCGCCTAATCATAGAAACCCCGCTGAACGGAGCCGAGCTAGAACCCAGCCCGAAGTTGACCCCATGGAAATGCTCGAAACAGAACCCCACAGGGGAAGATCAAGGCAGGGGCCAACTGTAGCTGGTCCTAGCATGCATCCGAGTAGCCAAAGACAGCCACTGGATAACGTCAGAAGTGATAGACTATACCATCCCTACAGGTCATCTGGACGAGATCGATCCCGCAGGGAAGAACCAAGCTCATTTTTGTCCACTCCAAATTCTGATGAAAGAATGGCACGATTATTCAGGGAATGCGTCCGACGAGAGCAAAGGGATCGAGGGATAGGCGCTAGGGTAACCAGCCCTTTCACCCGCGACATCGAAACCGCCATCACCCCTCGAGAATGGAAAATGCCAACAATAGAACAGTACAAGGGAACTTCCGACCCCGTTGTACACCTGCAGAGATACACACAACATATGCTCATGAGCGGAGCAACGGAAGGAGTGTTGTGTAAATGCTTTCCGCTATTCCTAGCAGACCTAGCTACCTCCTGGTTCTGCCATCTACCCCAAGGATCTATCAGCTCATGGGAGATGTTGAAAGAAAAGTTCATTAGCCAGTTCCACATTCATGTGGAACAACCCAAGGATGCTTATTCTCTATGCAATGTCAAACAGAAATCCAGAGAGACACTGCAACAATATCTAACCCGGTTCAACGCCGCAGCGGCCGCAGTCCAAGATGCCGATGAGAAACTCACCCTGATGGCCCTCTGTAGTGGTGTGCACCCAGATACCAAGTTTGCTAGAAGACTAACTAAAGAAAAACCAGCTACCTTGCCCGATTTCTTCCATGAAGCTGGGAAGTACATGAGACTCGAAGAGGCTGCCACTGAAAGGCAGATAGGACCACAGGCTAAGACGGCCCATGGAAACGCCCCCGCCGCAGCGAAGGACATTCGGAGAAACGACTCCAGAGACAATGCAAGGGGCAAGAAGGGAGAAAAGCGCTTGTACCGACCAGGACCGAGATTTGACGCTTACACTCCCTTGAATGAAACAGTCGAGAACATCTTCCTGGCCACCCAGGACGAACTTACATACAAGCGCCCCCCGTACAAGAAAGAGTCAGATCGCGCAATCCAGTCCGGAAAATTCTGCCGTTTCCACGAGTCTCATAGGCACGATACCAATGAATGCCGCCATCTCCGAGACCTAATTGAAGAACACATCAGGAGAAAGAGGCTGGAACGCTATGTAAAGGGCCAGGACAGGACTCCAGCTCCCGCCAAGGAAAACCCAGGGCAGCTCCACCCAGAAACGGGCAGAGGAAACCGCAACACCAGCGGTTCCTGCCAAGAGAAGATAGTGGTTCATACAATATCTGGGGGGCCATACATCACCGACAAAAGATGGGCAGAAATGGAAAGATATGGAAACTCACTCAAAAGCGAGGGAGACTGCGTCAATTCTGTTATGTAAGAACGCCACCCTAAGCGGAAGGAAAATAATGACATCACATTCAGTGGGCGCGACCTAGAAGGAAGGCAATACCCTCAGATGGATCCTATGGTCATCTCTGCTTGGTTCGGCCCAGCTGAAGTTTTTCGAATCCTAGTAGAAACTGGAAGCTCAGTGAATATTCTGTTCAAGCATGCTTTCGACAAAATGAAGCTGTCAATGAAGGACGTGTCTCCCTGCAACAAACCGCTACACAGTTTCACTGGAGAAGCAAAGATGCCCCTCGGACAATTGGATCTCTTTGTTGAATTGGGAAGTCATCCTCGCTCCGCCGTTCGGAAACAAACATTCGTGCTAATAGACAACCACTCGGCCTACAATGCCTTTTCCCAACGAATAATGGAGTGGGAGAGGTAGAAGGGGATCAAGACGCCGCTCGGGACTGCTATGTAACCGAACTTCGCAATAATCGCAGGAGAGATAAAGGGAAAAATGCAGAGACTATTCTCTGCATGAAAAGCTTGGAAGCATAGCAACTAAAGAAAGCCCCTCCTCTTCGGTATACCAGTGATCCTTTCAATGAATTAGACCCCAGGGACAAAGAGGAGGAGGCCACCGCCGAGCCTGCAGAGGCTATGGAATTCGTATCTGTAGACAAACGCGACCCAAGTAAACTGTTGAGAGTCGGATCTCAGTTAAAAAGAGAATTAAAGAATCAACTCATTGATTTTCTTCGCCACAACATGGATGTATTTGCATGGATGCACGCTGATATGACTGGAATCTCCCCGGACATAGCATGCCACACACTAAACATCGATCCTACCAAGGTACCGGTAAAGAAAAAGAAGAGAAGTATGGGGGCAGAACGATCAGCAGCCCTCGAGGAAGAAGTAAAGAACTTACTCGCCAATGACTTCATACGTGAAGCCATCTACCCGGAATGGATCGCCAACACGGTACTGGTAAAGAAAGCTAATGGGAAGTGGCGAACATGCATCGATTTCTCCAACTTAAATGACGCTTGCCCGAAAGACTGCTTCCCACTCCCCCGAATCGACCAACTCGTGGACAGCACTGCCGGACACGAACTCTTATCCTTTATGGACGCATACTCAGGATATAACCAGATCCCTATGCACGCCCCCGATCAAGACCACACTAGCTTCATTACTGACCGAGGATTGTACTGCTACAAGGTAATGCCATTTGGACTTAAAAACGCCGGAGCTACTTATCAGCGCCTCGTCAACAAGATGTTTGCAGAACTGATAGGACGAACTATGGAAGTTTATGTGGATGACATGCTGGTAAAATCGAGGAAAGCCAACGACCATATAAACCACCTGGACGAGATGTTTCAACTACTTCGCCAATATGGAATGAAGCTGAACCCTCTAAAGTGCTCCTTCGGAGTATCATCAGGAAAGTTCTTGAGATTCATCATTCGTGCCAGGGGGATTGAAGCAAACCCCGAAAAATTCCGAGCTTTACAAGATATCAAGACACCATCTACTCGAAGAGAGATGCAAAGCCTAAACGGGAAAGTGGACGCCCTGAGTAGGTTCATCTCTAAAGCAACCGACAAATGCATCCCTTTCTTCGAAGCTCTAAAGAAAGACAAAGGAAAGTTCGAATGGACTGACGAATGCTCGACACCCTTCCTTAACTTAATCGGACACCTCCTGAGACCACCGGTACTTTCAACTCCAAATGAAGGCGATGAACTATACCTATACCTTGCTGTGTCACCACATGCCCTAAGTGCCGCGCTGGTGAGAGAAGACAACCGCACGCAACGGCCCGTATACTTCGTGAGTAAGAGGTTTACAGGGGCAGAAGTCAGATACCCTAAACTTGAAAAGCTAGCATACTGTTTGCTTATCACGTCGCGGAAACTGCGACACTATTTCCAGTCTCATTCCATCAGAGTTTTAACCGATCAACCGCTATGGCAAGTGCTCCATCGCCCCGACACTTCTGGGCGATTACTTAAGTGGTGCATCGAACTAAGTCAATATGATATCACTTACCATCCTCGCACCGCAAGGGGCAAGCCATAGCTGATTTCATTGCCGAATTCACTACTAGCGAAGGTAAGGACCAATCTGAAATAGCAGAAGATATCAAGTGGAATCTCTTCGTAGATGGAGCGTCGAACGAACAAGGCTCGGGGGCAGGTGTTGTGATAATCACCCCCAGGGGAAAGAAGCTGCACTACGCCCTAAGATTGAAATTCGCTGCCACCAACAATGACGCAGAATACGAAGCAGTGATAGCCGGATTAGAACTTGCACTGGAAATTGGAGTCAGTTCTTTATGTCTCCATAGTGATTCTCAACTTATTGTAAATCAAATACTAGGAGAATTTCAGACTCGAGGAGAACGACTCACAGCGTATCTAAAGAAGACCAGGCTACTGCTTAATCTATTAGATCACTATTTAATCAAACACATTCCCCGAGAAGAGAATCAAGAGGCCGACGAACTAGCAAAACAAGCTAGCATGAAGAACATCACTATTTTCGGAGCATTAACCATCTCAAAACAGCTGGCACCAAGTTTCGAGCAAGTAAATCTGATAGCTGCAACCGAAGAAGAAACATGGATGACCCCTATCCGAGAATACTTACAAAACAGCACCCTACCCGACGGGCGAAATGAAATTAAGAAAATTCTAAGGAAAGCTTCCCGCTACACACTGCAAGAAGGAATCCTCTACCGGCGTGGCTTCTCTAACCCCTTATTACGATGTGTCGCTGGAAGGGAAGCCAAGGAAATCTTATCCAACATCCACCAGGGAAGCTGCGGAAATCACATTGGAGGGCAGACTCTGGCAAAGAAGATACTCCGATATGGATATTTCTGGCCCACCTTGAACAAAGATGTCTTAGACTTCGTCATAAAATGTGACAGATGTCAGAAATTTGCCAAAATTCCTCGACTACCGACAAATGAGATCACTCAAATGACTAGCCCTTGGCCCTTTGCAGTATGGGGAATTGACTTGATTGGTGAACTGCCGATGGGCCGAGGCGGAGCTAAATATGCTATAGTAGCAGTCGACTATTTCACCAAATGGGTGGAAGCGGAACCTCTAAATAAAATATCTTCGACAAAAATCATTAACTTCTTGATCAAAAATGTTCCGTGCAGGTACGGAGTACCACTCAAAATCATATCAGACAATGGACTTCAGTTTGACAACGAGGAATTCACCGACTGGTGCCAAGAGCACGGGATTCACAAAAGCTTCTCATCCGTGGCTTATCCCCAGGCAAATGGCCAAGTCGAAGCTGTCAACAAAATTCTCAAAACGCTGATCAAGAAGAAGCTTGAAAAGTCAAAGGGCGCTTGGGTGGATCAACTTCCTACGGCACTTTGGGCCTACCGCACATCTTTCAGAACATCAACAGGGCATACTTCTTTCTCTTTGGCATACGGATCGGAGGCAATGCTCCCAGTTGAGACTATTGTGCCTTCCCACCGTAGGATCCACTACAACCCAGAAGAAAACGAAGAACTCCTCCTCGTGTCTTTGGATCTGATTGAGGAGAGAAGAAATGATGCAGCACTCAAAGCAGCAGCTCACAGACAAAAAGTGGCAGCACTATACAACTCCAAAGTCAAACATCGCAGCTTACAAGAAGGAGATCTTGTACTCAAGCGAATCTTTCCGCGCCCAGGAGCGTTGGATCCAATCTGGGATGGACCATATGTAATTCGTAAAGATCTCCACAACGGAGCTTATATTTTGTCAACAGTGGACGGAGAGGTGTTCCAGAGGGCATGGAACATCCTACACCTCCGTCGATACTTTTCTTAACTTGTACTGCCCATATGAAGTGAATTAACAAAGAGAATCAGTGGACGTAGGCATTTTCGTGCCGAACCACTTTAAAAAACTTGGCTCTTGTTAACTTGTTCCTTTATATCTTGGCTACTTGTTAAGCTTTATCCTTTGCTGTTGAACAAAATCCTTTGCAGATGACATTTCAATTCAGAGCTTCACAACACAACTCCACTTGGACAAAATCTAACAGGTACGCTACGATCCTATGCCCTCGCCAATGAGACACTTTGCTCCGGTATCCCTCTACCGCGAGTTAACTCATTGTTTGCCTCGGCCCTTAAAGCCGACTGTAATAAGCCGACTATAAACCACCGAGAAGGCCGATTATGCCATGGCAGCTCATTACAGCGATTCGGCTCGCTGGCAACTGTGAACCGACCATAAGCCCGAACATAAGGTGTGGCCAGCCAGGGGCAGTTCACAGTTGACGATCGGCCCCCATGCTAGCCGTCCACAGTAAATCGAATAATACCCACGATTACGGGCCATAATGGCCCGGGTAGTTACTGTGCGCGATCGGCTCCGATGTGTCTTAAGTGCGGCTGTGGTAAAAAAGAAAACTCCCCGCAGAGGCGTAAGATGGGTGACAAATGTCTCCAAGACCCACAGCTAGGGAAAGTGACTACAAAACCCGTTTGCCACGAACTTAAGCACATCGACGGCCTTCCGTGACTGGAAGTTTTACTTTTCCTATATTTCCATTCCATTTAAACACTTTTCTCCTATCCTGTGTAACGGTCCCTAAAGTACAGGACACCGACTAGGAGACATTCGCTCATAAGGATCGGAGCCCTCAAACTGGATAACAAGGCACTCAGCTGTATCCATGACCAGTTACACAAGACGCTCAAAGCCACCCCCCGCAACTAAAACATGAAGGGCGGTACTCTCTTCTCTTGTACATAAACATGTAACTATAACTTATTCGTACATCACACTAACATTGCAAAGCATGAAGTTATATTTCAAGCAAGAACTTAGCATCAAACACAACTAAATCACAGGCATATGCATAGTTATACTTCTCATGCAGCACATCAAAATAATAACAGAATTCAAAATATAACAGAATCAGCTTGTGTTATAAACTTACATAAAGTCGTTCAATGACATAATTATAGCTCGAAAGTACATTAATATTTTGAACTAGCATGTACAGGAATGTCAAGCAGACCAAATAAAATAACTAGCTGCATTAGTGCTAACCACTACACCTCAGAACCAGCTCTCCGAATCTACTTGGTTGCTGGATCGGAACTCCCAGCATGTTGACCAGAGGTCCCACCTGTCCAATTCAGGAGAATAATCCATCAGATAAACAGCGAACGATCAAGTTACGAAAAGCTAAAAAGAGAAAACTCACCAACACCTGCTTCTTGGTCCTCATCCCCCAACTGCACACTGGCTTCCACCGCAGCGAGTAGCCGCATCCCCTCCTTCACCGCTACCTTCTCCTCCTTTGAAAACTGGGCGGTAACCATATCCATCCTGAATGCCGCTCCACCTTCCTTATCAGCATCGGCCTTTGGTCTCCTCCAAAGCCCGGAGATATATCCTAGCCATGATCCGGGGATAGTCATCCATCCAGGATAGATTACCCTGCTTCCAGGTATGGAAGTACATGTCCTGCAACATCTCATCCATCATCCCCTCATTCTCCTCAAACTCCCTCACCCGGGCCTCGGAGGACAGCAACTTAGCGACGGCAACATCCCTCTCCGATCGATATCTCAAGCGGTCAGCCTGGAGAGACCTCCTCATTTCCTCCATCTCTTCCTTTAGCCTGGCCTGAGCAAGCTCTGCGGCCTCAAGCCTCCCAGATAACTCCTCTACTTGCTCGAGCTCCGCCCTCTGAACCTCGTCCACCATAGCAATGGCTATGTCAATCCGCTCCTTGCAGGCGGCCTCCATCTTTCGCAACTCAGCCTTGCTAGCCTCCTCCATGGTTTTCTTTAGTCGTCGGGAGGCCGCCTCATGCTGGGATATCTGGATAGCCTGATCGGCAAGCTGCTTGGCCTGATCAGAAACCTATAGCCGCAACCGGATGTTAGCACTTCCGACTTCCTCCCCAGCCCTGGCCAGTCGAGCATTATGCTCCATTAACCTCTTGGTTTCCTCAGCCACCCGATCGATGCTTTCCTTGGCCTCATTCCCCATGGTCACAATCCGAGTAGTAAGCAAATCGAGGTCTAGCGACTTAGCCTCATCAAGCACCCATACCATGGGGTTGCGGGGAAGAAGATGTTCACCCGTGACCTCGTCAAAAGAGATATCCTGAAAACTCGGGTCCATATCCGGGTGGCTGGCAAATGGGTTGCGATCCAAACCAGGACGATCTATCGGAGTGACGGTTGGATTTTTGGACGGATGGGGGGAAGGCATAAACTCAGTATCCTCTTCAGTAATATCATGGATGGGCTGGACTGGAGGCTGAGGGCCAGGAGAATGTTCAAACGAAGATCGGCCCCTCTTCCTCTTTTGCATATCTTCCTCAATGACTCCAAGAAGAGGGCGATATCTAACTACACCCCCAGAACGGCTAGTTGGCGGCTTTGGTTTGGCAGAAGCTGTGAGTAGCTTATACTGTTCGAGGCGGTGCCGAATATCTGATGACTTGGTCGCCTTACCTGCTCCTGGAATAAAAGCCAAGTGTTACGAACATACAATGATCCACAATTCAAGAAATATGTTAAGATAAAAAGAGTGAGAAGGCACATCTATTATATAAACCCTGCGGAGGAGTAGGATACTGCAGTAAGTCCTGAATCTCATTCCAGGACGGAAGCGAACCATAAAATATTCCTAAGTCCCTATCGTAAATGGAGTCTGCAAAAGTCAAAAGTTCACCTTGAATCGCTGGAGTCGCCGTAGTTGAAGAACTCTTAGAGAATGAATCGGCGCCAGCCCCAGCCTTGTCAACCTCCTTTGCCTTCCAACCAAAGCCGATCCTTCCTCCGACTCCCCAAAAGCTTGACGGAAAGTATCGTCCGTCCACTCATGAATCTCTCCCGCTTGCCCGGAGGTTAAGACACCAACGCCACTACCGCTCTGTCCATCTCCTCCTTCACCCTCACCTCTATCTTCCTCCACATCTTCCTCTCCCGGAGCAATTGGGCAAGTGCTAGGAGAGGGACCATCGGACTTCTTAAGCTTCTTACCTCCGACGACGAGAGGCTTTGTAAAAGGTTCCCTCTTGCCACTTTTCACTGTGGCCCCTTCCTTGGCTTTGGCAGCTTTCTCCTTAGCCGTATCTCTCTACTTAATCACGGACTGGTGTGGCAGGATCAAGTTGTGCTCCAGGAGAGTAGCATTCCTGATCAGGAAAGAAGCCGACCTGTCCCGTCCCGAAATGGCCTTTATTTCCGCAGCCATCTGGGCCAGGGAATCACTCTCTACGACTGCAAAGCCACCTGTCACTAGCAAGAAATAGAAGCATATCAGAAGAAGCACTGCAGTCGGAACAAAGAAATTGTAAATAAAGTTCAACTTACAGCCAGAAGTGAAAAGGCAGAAGGAGACAAAATCGTCCTTGATAAAAAACCATTCTTTCTTAAACATGGTAAACTTTGAGTATAAGTCCAAGACCGGTTTGAAGGGCACGGCCGCTTCTAAACTAACATACGGAGACCCCTTCTTGTAGCCTCTCAGATTATACAAGTATCGAATTTCCCGGTTAGAAGGAGGGCGCCCATACCTCTTTTGGAAGATAACGAATAAGCACACCAGAATAGCGTAGGAATTGGGCTGGAGCTGGAGAGGGGCCACCTTCAGATAGGTAATGAAGCTGACTATCCATGCATTAATCGGAGGAATGACCCCACACATATGGTGGTATCTGCTATAAGCGAAATATCCTTCGGGAGGGTCATATGGCATAACTCCCTCTCCCGGCAACAGCATGCGAGCCATGTCAATCCCGAAGGAACGAGAGATGACATCAAGCTGCTCCTCCCTGAGGGAGCTAGGAAAACAGTCGGGCGGAGAATTCAAAAGCTCCCGGGGGCCATACCCATCTACTAGCGATCTCGGAGCAGGCCCAGGACGTTCGGCCCGAACTGGGGGCACTGTGGAGGACTCTTCTCTGTCCTTGGACTTCCTTTTATCTGATCGAGTTTCCACTCGTTGATACATTTATCTTCATACGCAAAGGCGAGAGACATAGTGTTAAAACAAGAAGTATAGAAATATAAGCAAGCAAGTGTATAAAGCGAGCCAGCATATATAAGTCTAGGATTTCACTCAAGATTCAAATATAAAAGTTCATTCGGAGAAACAATGCGAGAGTCCATTCGGCACTCCAACACTCAAACCCATTCGGCAGTATGAAACGAGATCTCATTCGGCAATCGTACACTTCAATTCATTCGGTAATCAGAGCCCTAAAGCATATTCGGTAGAACAAAATGAAACCTCATTCGACAGGCCAAGGACGAAAGTCCATCCGGTACTTCGAGGCCACGGAGCGCATTCGGTAATTGAAAATAAAGTTCAGTAGATCCTCACCTGATTCGGCAAAGACTTCGATTCTGTAGAGATAACGCTTTGATTCGGCAAAAACAAGGAAATGGTTCGGCTGATGAGGAAAAAACAGAGGCGTTTGACCCCTATTTATAAGCAAATATCAGTAGCCGGACAGGATTGGTTCGGCGCTAGAGACCGGATGAGAACATCCCAGCTTAAGGCAAAGCACGACATGAGCACGCACGTGCCCTACTTTGGGGGGGCAAGTGTTGGGTGAGTATCGACCGGCCCTTCCCCACCACCGAACCAACTCTCACCGGACCTGCTCCACGCCTTCACCACCGAACCACCCTTCTTCGAGCTCCTACCGAACCAGTCGCCTGCCGAACCAAAGAGAACCATTCCTGCCGAACCAGCTCTCCACACAAGCCATGCCGATCCAATCCAAAACCACCTACCACCGAACCAACCATACCGGACCAGGGTCTCATCTCCCACCACCTACCACCGAACCAACCATACCGGACCAACCCTCTATACACCACCGAATCAAACTCCACCAAGCTACGGCCGAACCAAGCTCCGCTGAACCAGATGTGCCAGGCTAGATTGCTTCAGCCCAGGCCCACCAGCAGCTATATACATCCAAGACCCCTGCCCCTGGCCTCACTCTATAAATAGAGGGGCAGGGGTACAACAATGGCAGACAAGTTTGAGAGCTCAGGCACGGAAGGAACTTTCAAACAACTTTCATATACTTGTATACAAAGCTTTGTACTTGTAATCTGAAAGAAAAGAGAGAATAACATATAAAGTGGACGTAGGCACGTTCTGGCCGAACCACTATAAATCTGCGTGTCTTTTATAGTTTAGCCCCTGTTTTTTATATATTTGCATAAATCACCTAAACAGCTAAGAACAACATAAAATCAACTAAATCATACGACTTTGAGGTGTTTGTCCATTTTTTGTGCAAACAATTATTGAATATAAACTGCCAGTAACTACTTGTTATTTATTTCTATTCTATATCGATGTTATTGTTTGAATTGGATAATGATTGTGATAAATGGTTGATGATTGATATTGGGTGAATGGATATTGTATTTTACGTTGTTATAGCCTGTAAGTTGTTATGCATTTTATTTGATTCGGGATTGCGGTTTGAAATGATATATAACCCTTTTTTTATTTTAAATTACAGATTGAAATGATAAATATCTATATCACTTGACCATAGGGTAGAAAATTATATACAGACACCGTGATCTATTTATAAATTTGAAATACTATGATTTTAAAATGATATCATATTGGTTTGGTTTTTAAAACGAAAATGATATTGGATTTATATGGTTTTGAAATGAATATTATATTCTGGTTTTGAAGTATAATTATTTTGAAATGACCGCGGTGTTATAATAGCGTTTGGTTGTTGAAGAGACCGGGATCGAAAGTTGTCATACTCTATGCCAACTTTGAAAACCACTTTAACAACTGTGTACACAGTGGAGATTCCAGAATGAAGTAGAATGGTTGCGACGTTCTATTAAGGTATATACGTGGACCGACTCCCGTGAGTTGGCATAAGGTGGCCAAAACAGGAGCGTTCTCGGGCCAAGGAGGTAGCCCCTCTTATCGGACGCATCCTTTCGATGTTATACTCTGACTTTTGGATTGTTTCGGTGGACACTTTTTTATTTTTAATTTGGGGGTGGCTTGAGGTGGGCGGTTGTGGCTGCTACGCGTTACCACCAGCCCGTGTGCGTAATTGGTATACCTACCTTGACATTGCCTTGTGTGCCGTGTCACCTACCCTAGCGAGCCTCGTACGAGTTTGGATTTCTCCCGTAGCCCGTGGAGTATTTAGGGTAGTCCCTCGACCTAGATTTGTTAAGAAGTTATAGGATTTGAATATGGGAAGATGGAAAGTTTTTTTAATTTTTAATCCTATTATTGTATTCAAGCAATTATATTGGGTTCCATTTCTAAAAAGAAATGATTATGAGATCTAATGCATGTTGACTGCTTTACTTCATCTCTTTTGTATATGTTTATCATTTGTAATTCTCAAAGACAAAAGAAATTTTTTAATAAATTTTTATATCATATCTATTTTATAAATAAACGTACCACTTTCCTACTTAATCTTTATATTTACATTATATAAAATATAAATTACACCTTAATGATTTCCGAAAACCAAATATATTTTTTCTAAAACATTTATTTTAAATTTAGATTCAAATTTCCAATTCACATGAATTAAAAATCTATTTATGTCTATTTATATATTCAACAAATAATTATGCAATTTAAATTCAACTTCAATATGTATTCAATCTCACTCATATTTTAAATTCAAATGACTTTATAAAACATTCATTATTTCAAAACTTTTAAACCCAAAATAAATTAGAATTTATTTATATATTATTATCACTTATTTTATCTGTTTGAGATTTTTCTTTCAATTTATTTTCAAATTAAATTCCAAAAGTTTAAAAAAAATATTAATTTTAGTTGATAAGTTTTTGGGATGTTACTTTTTCATTAATAAGATATTAAATATCCAATTTCAAAGCCCCAATTAAATTTTAAAATCAATGTCCAAATAAATAATCCTATTTAATGTGAAAAATTCAAATTAATTTTCAATTTTTTCCAAAAATTTATTTTAATTATCAATTTAAATTTAATTAAAAATCGGGATCGTTACAGATTCCCCACCTTAAAAAAAAATTCGTCCTCGAAATTTGCCAGGGAGATAACAAAGAAAAGATGAAAGATAGATAGATATCTTTCCAAATCAAACTGGATATCAATTTTGTATTTGGCTTACCAAATCAGAATATCAACAATATGAGAACAAACTCATACGATTATTTCACAAGATATCCGGGTCCGCCGGTCTACGAATATGCAAGGGCATTGATTAGTTCGAAGGGATAACTAACCGCTTGTAGAATATATCGGTCTCCAGAGAATAGATAGACGGAATTAATCTTCTACAATTTCTCAAACACTAGGTATGGATTCCAAATTCAGGTCAGGATACTCCGAAGTATATACCAACTTGTCCCTCTTCGGACTCGGATCCACACAAGAAATCACAATAGAATTCCAAATTTGGTTTTAACCCATATCGTTTTATTGATACAATTCAAATTTAGCTTCATATTTGTTAACCAATTTAACTCATTTAAAACTACCAATTTATTTAATTTAAATTTTAAAATTCATTAGAGTTTAAATGAAAAGCTGATAAGAAACCGATGAAGATACGAAGTAAGGATTTTCTACAACGATTCGTAGGGCCACCATCACTGTGACGATCCGATATTTTTTTAACAATTTAAATTGGAATAATAAATTGATTTTAAATATTTTAAAGTTAATTTTTAAACTTGACTCTCGAATGTTAATATTTACTCGATAATTAAATTATTGAATTTCGTAATTGAAATTGGATAAATTGTTGAATCTGAGATTTTAAGCCTATTTAAAATAATTTGAAGGCTTATAAAATTTAAAATGATGATACTGAAGATAATAGAATGGTTGGAATTTAATTTAAAGGTAATTTGTTCAGTTTTGAAATATATCGTTTAAATTGAATTTAAAATAGCCTTCCGAGGCACAGTCTCGGAATTCAACGAAACCAGTTTCATTGGATCCGTAATAGTTAGTTATTATCGGATTTTAATTTTCATAGCAATCGGGGTTGTCGTTTGACCCTGGCAGCTCAAAACGCTTAGAAATTATTTAATTGGTTTAGTTTAAAATTTATCGTTTTCTTTTGTAACTCACGCATACGATCAGATTGGGCTCCGAAACACGTTCCATTGTGTTTGGGACGTGGGTAAAACTTTATAAACGCCTGTCGGCATGTTTGATTCGGGGTTCGGGGTTTCGCGTTATGGAACGCGAGATATTTTCACTATTTAATTATATAATAAAAATTGAAGTACAAACAGTCAGAGATATTTTGTATCCAACGCGTACTCGTGAAGCTTCCCAACCCTATAACTCATTCCCGTTCCCCTCTCTATTCTCTTCAGTGTAAATCGAACACATCTTAAAAACAAAATCGAAATCAAAAAAAAAAGGGGCCGAAGCCGATTTGATTCAAAGCTTCCTTCTTTCGATCGAACTCCTCCTCCTTTAAATGCCGAAGTTGCGATAGATTAGGGGAGGGGGTTAGGGTTTGATTGTCTGGAAGCAAGCTGCGACGTGGGAGGCTCACGCGACTCGCGCAGAAAGGGGCGGCGGCATTCGATGTCGTGTTGGTCGCGTGCGAGGGAGCCAGTGGCTAGGGTTCGTTTTCTTGGGTCATGGGCTGCTCGTGAGTGCTTCGAGAGGGCGGCGGCGAAGAGGGGGTCGCGACGTCACTGTGATGCTCGATTTCTGTAGAGGGGGTCGGTGGTGTGTTCGAGGCAAGCTGAAGGTATAATCTGACCTAATTGTTTTTTTTAAAATCAATTTAGAATTAGTTAATTACAGAAAAATTTGTATATAGGTAATCTAGGATTTGATTCTTTGTGTTATTAGTTTATTTAATTTTGGATCAAAGGAAAATAATGATTACATTGAGATAAGTGTATTTTTTCAAATTTATATATTCCAGTACAGAAAAGATTTTTATATAGAAAGAATTTGAAAGCAATATATAGGAATTATAAATAGTTTAAAGGTTTATTATAAAATTAGATGTTGAATCGATATAATTTAAGTTTTAAATATATATGTGTAAGTTTTAAAGGAAGTAAAATAAAATGAAAATACATTTACACATTTTTATTTACTAGTTTATTTTAAACAATATTTGGGAGATTAACTTATTAAATTTATTTTGGAACTTAAAATTTATTTATTAAAAGAAAAGGAAATTTGTTTAAATAAAAAAATTGGGTTAATTAAACTTATTTAAGGGAGATAAATTGTTCGGTTAATTCAAGTATTAATAATCACCTAATGTTTATACAAGGTCCATATATCGTGAAGAAAATAGTCGGGAATGAAGTGGATTTGCAAATTTAAGGAGCAAAGGTGAGTAAATATCATGTTTTTGTGTTTCTATTTAAATTTAATGGTTAAATTTAAATAATTGGTTGGATGAATAACTTGATTGGATGTGCTATTGAAGATGATGTGACTTTGTTTTGATTTGATCACGAGTTAATTGTAGTTGACTCGAAGGGTTCGGGTTGTTAAATTGTTTAGATTTAATGTTATAAATAAGAGAACGTTTCATTCTAATATTGTTAAGGGCTTAATGAATTCTGGTTCATTAAATTTGAAGTGTAATTAAATTAAATAAATAATTAATTAGTTCAATTAATTAATAATTTGGGTTAATTAATTTTGTAATCAAGGGTTTGGAATTAATTATGGATTAAGTTAATTAATGAAGTTTAATTAGTTCAGAACAATCAATAGATGGTTTGATGAATAATTACTTAACTAAATTAAAATAAAACATAATTACTTTGTGTAATTAATCAAGAGATTAATTAAGACGATTAATTAAGAGGAAACTGATTTATTTAAAGGAGTAAATAAATAGATAGTTAATTTAAAGGTTGAGACACACCAAGAATGAGTGGTATTGTGGTTTAATTAGTATACTTAATTTAGATTTAGGTAAATTGAAATATATTGGACACCAATAATTTACATAATTAATTATGTAATGAAAGATTGGTAAATTAAGATTGATTAATTCATAATATGCGACTTATGAGAAATTAAGTAATATAAGAAATTAAGGATTAATGTAATTAATATAGTTAATTAAATTGTGAAGTAATTAAGATTTCTTATTGATTTTGAGTTAAGAATAATTAATATCGTGAAATTTATTGAAAATAATTACTTTAATGTAATTGAAGATAATTAATCCAGTGTGATTAATTTAGATGAATAATGAAGATTGGTTTATTAATTGATTTGAAATAAATTAATATTTAATGAAGGAATCTAAGTGATTGAGATTTGAAATTCAATTTAAATCAATTGAATTGATCTGTATGTGATTAAGCTTTGCTTATGGGTGATTGAATGGTGTTGGATGATTAAATGAGTTGATATCTCTGTTATGGAATGTTATGTATTTCTTTTGGATAACTTGGGTTAGGATATCATGAGTTTCGAAGAGACCGGGGTCGGGTATTGGGAAATACCCGAAACCACTTCGAATTTTTATAAGTAGATTTATGGAAATCAATAGACTGGAATGAAATGATTTAAGTAAATTGGATTACTTTATCTAAGTTTGGTACTTAGAAATTGATGTGAGGGATAAGTGCTGTCTATAGAAAATTGTGGATTTATTAAATTGGTATAAGTTACCCCGGGTTTATATAAATTGTTTGCTTTGGTATTCTATGTTGTTTGGGTTTACTCACGCTGGTTTCCAGCCTGACCCGGGTGTTACTTTGGTGTAATGCTCGGGTCAGACCGAGTATTACAGATTTTCAGGTAGGTGTGTTTTGGAGCTCAGGAGGCTAACTGGAGGGCAAGTACGTATAGAGTATTTCCGATGTGTTATGTTATGTATATCTGAGACATAATCCTTGTGTATATCCAGTGTCTGAAAATATGTGTAACTTTGATGTAAATTAAAATGTAATCGACAGATATAGTATTCTTTTGTAAACTGTTATTATTTGTTATTATATTTTAACCGCTGCGATTGTGAGATGTTTGGTGTTTTTGATCTTCTTCTTCTATCTCTTTCTTCTTTTTTCATAACTATCTGGAATTTTCGGCTTTGAAAATTTCGGGTCGTTACAATCACACCGAAACTTCTTTCTGGGGCTGTCACAAAGCCATCAAAAGAATTCGAAATCGAATCAAAGGAGATTGAGAAGAAAGTTGTTTCCACTGTTGCAGGGTATTGACCATTTGCAGTGGTACTCCCCTGTCCCCTATCTCGTCCTCTTCTTGCCCTTATACTCACCATCAGTGGATAGTAAAAGAATTTACCGAGGCGTTCGAATGGATATCATAGGGATATACTCATTCTAGGGTATGTGTAGCCCTATCTCTAATGAGTTACTTAATGTGTTATACTCCTAAGCTAAAGTCTTAACCCTCAGCTCTAATACCAATTCTAACGACCCTGACTCGACCTTCGAAAATCGACACTAAATACGACACTCGTATTCAAATGCCGCAGATGCAAACGTCGAATCTGGTTGACCGGAGCTGATAACACATTAAGTACAACACGGCGGAAGAAATGAATAATACATTTGATATACAACATTTGATATAATGTCAGCTACGATATGATACAACAGATGATACAATAAATATCAATATACATCAGAGATATGATACAAGATAATAGCAACGGAAAGAGAAGGTAACACCAGCAGCGGAACATAATCTCCAAGATAGTGTTCAAGAGAAAACTCCAGTATCCGTAATCTCCATCTCCAAGGAACCAATCTAGAAATAGCTCGAACTCCCAATCAAGATGAAGTGAAGCAACTCGATCCAAATGAAATTGCCAAATCCTAAGGCTGAAAGCTATCGAATCTACACCTACTATTCGGTTATTTGAAAAACCCAACTCTAGACTGCCCGTGTGGGAAAAATGTGGGCACCCAGAGTTTAGGAAAGGAACAGTAAACTCCAGGTCAATCGTGGGAGTGGTATGAGCAAACAAAACAATTTTTTTAATCTTTTAAAGCCAACAACAAAAGAATTTAAATAAATCAACAATGCTTTTGGAAAATGAAACTACCATAAGACCTCCCGCCACACACACAATGCAAACACAGAATTGGAGGAGATTTCTCCTTATGTTAGTCAAATATGCTTGATACGAGAAAATTTCTATGATATTATTACTAGTGCATAGTGTAGGAAAAACCATTCGAAAGTATAATATTAATCCTAGCCAGCATACGACCAGTACAGTATGCCTATTATAGCTACCATGTTCAATAAAAGGTTACCGCCATATTTCATGGCAGGTTATACAACTAAAACCGTATAGGGCGCGTATTGTTTTGTTTGGATTTCCAACAAATGGTCAGGATAAGGAACTTCCTACTGCCCATGGGTACGCCTCTGGCGGGACGTCCCGAGAACCTAACCGGATCTCTGCCAGTACAAGGCCGGGTTACCTATGTAACTTGGTAACTACTACACGAGCGTTCCATCCCCCGGTCCTTTGGGACCTTTATCCGAGGTACCTCTAATAAAACAACCACAAAGAAATCACAAAGTAATAGATCTGCAGTATCCACATGGGTGAAGTATCTGGGCTCCATACCATGATACCACCCTTTTCCAGAACAGAATGACAAATCCTAAAGGGCGCGATCCCCATAACCATGCCGCATCTTTCCTGTTTCGACCATTTCTGGGGTGTGAGGTCCTGATGCAGTCTCGTCCACAAAGCTACGCTTTATACAAAAGCCATGCTTTGTTGTACATAGCAGCACTCAGCATGCCACACCACCAAATTGGGAGTATATCACTGATAAATATCAACTACGTAACCTCTCAGCTCGTATGTCTCAAAGAAGGGTGTTAAGCTAAGAGAATAAATTCTCCGCCACCAACAGAAATGTATTTGATAGAGATCAGGTTAATACCTCAAAGTGTAGTGTTAGACATACAACCATACAAGTCTGTTCCGGGTTCGAACAGAACCGAAGGCACTTTCGAAAAAGCCCTTGCAATCCGGGTATCCAGAATCCCGATCGGACTTCCCATCACTTAGGGAATCTCTATACCGTTGCTACTCAGTGCAGAGATAATTGCTAAGTTATCCTATCGTTCTCGCAAATACCCGGTCTTCAACACAATTCTTCAAATGCAATCCATAACGTCGTATCACTATTCGGAATGGGTTATATGACACAAGGTCCTCTCCCGGTTAAACCGAATAGTGAACGCAATATTTAAAAATATATGGATATGGGATTTCAGTCAAGTCACAACTTATAAATCTAAAACTTTTCTTCGAATGATTAAACAAATTACCATTTCAAATCTTTTAACAAAATGATTCGTTTCACAAAGTTCACCTAGTTTCACAAAGATCAACTCATAGATTTCAAAACAATTTCCACTTCAATTGGATTAACCCATTAAATCTTTAAATTAAAGACGCCCGCTCCCCTGCAACACAAGACCGGGACTACCCCATACTGGATAATCCCGAGTGAGATCACCCCGCGGTTGGGATCAGCAACCGCCCACTAAGCCGAAACAAAAAGGGACATCTAGACAGGAATGACCTCACCCTGCTTGGGTGTTACCCACCTAGCCTTGCTGCATAACCCCTGATTTTCAGTCATTCCCGGTTGATGAGGCTTGAGCTAAGTGTTACCTTTATAGAACATATCCCTTAGAATGCCCATCGTCCACCTGACGATGTTTCGCAAGCATTCATCCATACAAGTCCGTCCCGGGTTCGAACGGAACCGAAGGCACTATTCCTACTACATCCACTTTGGAAATATCCTCAGGATTAGTAGCGACTAGCCCTTGCACTTCACTGCTCCATCTTCGAATCCAAATTCGTTTTCACGAAACGTACAAATCGGATCGAAGTGGTTTTCGAGAAATAAATCTCGATCCCGGTCTCTTCGAAACGATCAACGCATTGTCCAATATTGATAGTCGGTTATTTAACTATCAATTAATATTCACAACATCCATCACACAATAAATAATTTCCAAATTATTTATTTATCTCAAAAATATCTTCACAAGATATATTTTCACCTTCCAAACTCCTTGGAAACAGTTTTCAAAACTATCTTCCTTTCTCAGAATAAATTCCAAATATTTCTATTTCCACTGGAACTACCAAGCACAAAACTGGATTTTTAAAATACTTTAAAAATGCTTTATTGTAAAATATATTTAACATTTAATGTAGAAAAATTACTTTAGTACTTAATTTAAAATAATATTCTAGAAATAACTAAACTAAGGTTACCTTATAACTATACATTAGATTGTCTTCTTTAAAATACCAGATCATTCTTTAAATAATTATTACGATAATAGATTAAACAAAATACTTACTTTGGAATTTTACTTTTAAACATTTAAGTTAAAACTACTTCAATAATTGGTTAAAAATTTGTACTATATAAACACTTGAAAATAAAGTTACTTAATAAAATATAAAACTAGATTTCTACTATTAAAAACAAATTACTAAGTTACTTCTTAATAGTTACTGCTAAAATAGATTAAATAAAATACTGACTTTAGATTTAAATATTAGAAATAATAGATTTTACAAAACTTGCTTTTTAAAACAACTTTAAAACATTTAATTTATTTTTTTAAAATTTTACTTTTAAAAACATGTACTTGGCTATCCAGAGAAAAAATTCCAACTTCAATCACTTAAATCAATTTCCCCAAATTGATTTCCAATTTTCCCAAATTGAGTTCCAATTTATTTTATTTGAAATAATATCTTTTATTTATCAGTTCATTTCCAAATTCAGTAGTTATGGATTTTATTATTATCTTTTCCAATTTCTTCTTTACTCTTTCAATAATTCAAATCTTAAATTCTAAATAAATGTTTGTTCTTTTTAATTGATAATACTGTATTTTAAAATTCATTAACTTTCTATTTATTCAAATTTTTCTTTCCATTCTCAGGATTTAAAATTTTAAAGTCACTTTATTTCTTTCCCAAGACATTCTTAAATTAATTCTATAATTATTTTACTTACAATTTCACTTCTTTTAATTTTCATTTCAAAAATCAAACTTATATTTTTGGTAATTCATTATACCCAATTATATCAACTAAGCCATAGCATTCAATACTTCCACATAATTCATCATAGAATATCAAATAATCAGAATAGAGAATATTAAATAATTTAAATAAAAGTTGAGGGGTCCAGTTGGATCCCTCCAACCAGTTTTCCCTGCACCCACAGACGTTAGCATCACATAATATGCCAAATTCAAATTATACTGTACTATATCACGTCAATCCATTCAACCATACGATCGGTTATTTAAATTTAATCATTTAGATTTTTAAATGCAGCTGAATGAGATTAACTCACCTTTTAATATTGTTTTGCAACTCAATCCAACCCGGCTCGTTTCCATTGTTTATGACCTTGAATAAGTATTATAGGATTTTATTAGTATTCGAAATATCGAACTATAAATTTTCCATTCACTAATTAATTTCACTAATAATTTAATTCAAAACTAAATTCCCTTTAATAAATTATCTTTAACTAAAATAATTAAATAAACATATTAATTTCCATTATTTAAAATTTAACTAAGTGAATGAAAATATGTATATTTATATATTTAGTTTTTCTCTGAAGCTTCATTATAAAAACAATCTATCAAATTTTATATACTCGCTTTCATTATTTTAAATTTCTATATACTTCCCAAAATCTCGTATAAATATTATCTTATGTTTTACTGTTTATCTATTAAATTAAAACGGAAATCTTTTCTCTACTGTATATAAGTTTGTGAAAAAAACAAAAAAATATCTAGATTCAAACTTCATATATATAAATGTGCCCTAAAGACATAACCATTATTAACAAGCAATAATAGTTCGAGTTAAGAGATTACCAGGAAATCGACTCGACCCCTCCATCGTTCAAACCCTAGCTAATCGCCGAGCTTCTGCCCAATATCTAAATCGAGCTTTGCTGAATTCACCGCCACCGTGTCAGCCACCATCACCAAGCCATGCTCCTTGATGTTGTCGACAAATAGGCAAGGTCGCACCTACTACCTCACTCTACTATCGTACCCCCTCGCGGCGCCGCGCAATCAAAGTCGACCCCTTCCGCGTGCGTGAGCTCCCATCAAGTTGCGGCTAACGAATTGATTCGTTTGGGAAGGCGGCGGTATGGTTTCGATCGAGCGATGATTGGGGTTTGCTTCGGTTTCGACATTGAAGAAGGAGGGAAATGGAACATAAGCTCGAACGAAGGAGTGAGAGTTTCGATTTGAAGGCACGAGGCTTCGGCCATTTTTAAGATTTTTTTTTTATTAAGCCGAGAATATTTTTTTAGCAGAAGGATGAGAAGCATGCCCTTTTATTCCTCTTTTCGTTCATTCCTTCTGAACGAAGCCATTATCATTTATTTTATTATATATTTTTTTTCAAAATGTTCGGCTGAAAAGAAAGAAGGGGCAACGTGATTAGAAATAAAGTAAGGAGGCGTATACAAGAAGGCTCGATTTTTTTCTCTTAAATTAAATTTCATTAGATTATTTATCAATTTAAATTTCTAGCACGTTTATATTTCGTACACTCACACACTAATTCCGAACAAAACGAAATTTGAAATCTGATAATAATTCAATATTACGGATCCAATGGAACTGGTTTCGTCGAGTTTCGAGACTGCGCCTCGGAAGGCTATTTTTAAATTCAATTTAAACAATGAAATTTCAAAACTGAATAAATCACTATTAAATTTAATTTTAAAACTTCTATTATCTTCAATATTATCAATATAAATTTTATAAGTCTTTTAATTATTTTTAATCGGCTTAAAATTCTAGATTCAAAAAATTTCCTAACTTCAAATTATTTAATTCAATAATTAAATTATCGAATAAATTGTGATATTCGTAATTCAAGTTAAAATTACTCTATTGAATATTTAAAATAAATTAAATATTCCGATTTTAAATGCTCGAAAATTTCGAGTCGTCACATGGGGTATCACCTGTCATAGTATGTGGCCTAGATCACTGTACCGAGGATTACTCCCAATCCCCTGCAACACAAGACCGGGACTACCCATTACTGGATAATCCCGAGTAAGATCACCCCACAGTTGAGATCAGCAACCGCACCGCTAGCCGAATAAAAAGGGACATCTAGACAGGGATGACCTCACCCAAATGGGTGCTACCCACTTAGCCTTGCTGCGTAACCCCTAATTTTCAGTCATTCTCGCTTGATGAGGCTCGAGGTTAAGCGTTACCTTTTTAGAATATATCACTTAGAATGCCCACCGTCCACCTAACGATGTTCCGAAAGCATTCATCCATACAAGTCCGTCCTTGGTTCGAACGGAACCGAAGGCACTACTCCTATTACATACATTTTGGAATCATTCTTGGGATTAGTAGCGACTGGCCCTTGCACTTCACTGCTCCATCTTCGACTCCAAACTCGTCTTCCTCACGAAAACGTACAAACCGAATTGAAGTTGTTTTCAGGAAATATTTGTTGTCCTCAAAATATCTTCGCAAGATATAATTCCATTTTAAACCCTTTTTGAAAACGGTTTTCAAACCATACTCTTCTCATGGGATAAATTCCCAACTGTATATTTCCACTGAAATAACCAAGTACAAAACTTTAGATTTTTAAAATAATTTAAAAACACTTTATTATAAAATATACTTTAAAATTTAAATTGAAAATTACTTCAATACTTTGTTAAAAATATATACTTTTGAATATTAAAATGAGGTTACTTTATAAAATATAAAACTAGATTTTCTCTTTTTAAAACAAAATACCAAGTCACCTTAAAATAATTACTACGATAATAGATTGAAAAATACTTACTTTAGAATTTAAACATTTAGAAATAATAAAATTTCTAAACATACATTTTTTTTAAACAACATTAAAACTTTTAACTTATATTTAAAAATTTGCTTTGGAAACGTACTTGGTTATCTAGGGAAATACACTTCTCTTTCACATCCTTTAAAAATAAATCACTATTTACTTTTAAACAAATTTGCCCTTTCCCTTAATAAATTCCCACCGTGAATTTATTCTTCCAAATATCCACTGATATATTGACTCAACTTCCTTAAAAATTCCGATTCCAAACACTTAGATCAATTTCCAAATTGATTTCCAATTTACTCCATTTTGAAATAAATTTCTTTACTTACTCAATTTATTTAAAAATCCATTAACTTCAGATTTTATTCCTTAATTATGATTTAAAATCCTTTTTAACTGAAAACACCAATTTCAGATTTCCAAATTCCTTCTTTATCCTTTTCACTAAATTTAAACCTTAAATTGTTTAAAATAAATTCTTCATTCCTTTACATAATATCACTTAAGTTTTAAAATTCATTATTATTCTGTTTATTTAAAATCCCCTTTCCATACTCGAAACTTAATTATTAGAATTTTAAAATTTCCAACATTCTTCAATTTATCCCAAATTTTCACTAATCATTTCATTTACAAATTCTCTCTTTTAACTTTCTTTTTCAAAAATCCAATCTATATATTTTTGGTAACTCAAAGTACCGAAGTATATTCAACCGAACCATGGTATCCAATAATCCAATTATCAATATAATTCAATCACTCCAATATATACCATATACTATAATATAGCACATCAAATCAATTCAATCATTCAACCAATTATTTAAATTTAACCATTTAAATTTAAATAACAATCCAAAAGAGTGAGATTAACTCACCTTTGTTTTTAATTTGCAGTCCAAACCTACAAGCTTGTTTTCTTCACGATTCAGACCTTGTACAATCATTATATAATTTATTAATATTTGAATTATTTTAATAATCAATTATCACATAATAATTTTAATTGTCTAATGATTTTAATTTAACTATTAAGTCCCCTTTAAAACTACATATACACTGATAAAAATAAATTATAGATTTTCAAAAATATACTTTTATAAATTCCTTAAACATTTTAAAATCCCTATATATTTTCAAGCTCTTTTCTTTTCTTTTGAAATCATATACATATACATATATTTATAAAATATATTCAGATTTGAAAATCTGATTTTTTTTATATAAACTCTTCTAATCCATTGTTTTTTTTTTAAAATACACATATATATTTATAAAATATATATACATATTATAAATCTTATATGAACTCTTCTACAATAAAAATTTTATCTTAAAATCTTATACCTATATATATTTATTAAATTAATCAAAACCATAAATACCAAGTTGTTAATGTCCTAATAAGTGATATAACAATCAACCATTCATTGATAAGTTTAAACCTAAGTAATATTTGAGTTAAAATGCTCAAAATTAAACTACCTCAACTCGAACAGGAATCCACACTAACCCAGTTTCTTCTCGAAATCCAAATCGTGCCTTTGCCGAGCGCATCCTATTACGTCGTAGCCTCCATCGCCAAGCCCTGCTCCTTGCCTTTTCCCATGTCTAACCCGTGGTCAACTGCGTCATTATTAGGTCTGTGCCTCATCGCCATGTCGAAGTCACCAACACCAAAATCTCAGCGAAACTCAGCGCGAAACCATATCCATCACTCAGTTGCCTACTCGCGTGTATTCACCACCGCGCGTCTTTCCCATTAGGTCGTTGGCGTCCTCCATTGTCAGCCGCTCTAACTCCCTTGCGCGAATTTATCATTTCTACTCTCTTCGTTGATCAATAAAAGAGGAGTAAGAAAATTCGAAGAAAATTCTTTTGGGGGTTTACATCTGAAGATGGATTTCAAAAAAATTAGAGGTACAGGAGAAAGAAGAAGGAAGTTCGACTATTATCCAATTCTGTGAAGTTATAGAAAAGGGAAAGGAAGAGTAAAGAGGGGCCGCGATTTTAACAGCCATTTTTTTCGCTTGCTTTAGAATTTATTGAACGGCTTGCTTGCTTTTAAAAAGAAGAGGGAGGGGACAAGAAATGACATTGGTGTGTGCGAGAAGGGCTACAATTTTTGAAGAGGAGACCAAAAGCACTGATGTGAAATTTATTTTCAGCTGATGTGAACAATTTGACAAGTCCACACACATATATATATATAATATTCAAATTTAAATTGTCTCGATTTTGCAACCTAAAATCCCGACCCACTATCGAGGCATGCTGCTAGGCGTTTATAATGTTATACCCCTATTTCGAATGCAATGGAAAAGGTTTCGAGTCCTAATTCGATCGTATGGAGAAGATAGCTTTTGGACCAGTTATTATATTGAATTTTCGATATAAATTCCATCGCGTTTACTTACCGTACGATCACACGACAACTCCGAAAGCTACGAAATTCGAAATCCGATAATAATACAATATTACGGATCCAACGGAACTGGTTTCATCGAATTCCGAGACTGTGCCTCGGAAGGCTATTTTTAAATTCAATTTAAACGATAAAATTTCAAAACTAAACAAATCACTGATAAATTCAGTTTTAAAACTTCTATTATCCTCAGCACTATCAATATAAATTTTACAAGCCTTCAAATTATTTTTAACAGGCTTAAAATCCAGATTCAACATTTTACCCAACTTCAAATTATTTAATTTAAAAATAATTTATCCAATAAAAGGTGATATTTGAATACAAGTTAAAAATTAACTTTTAAATATTTAAAATCAATTAAATATTCCGATTTCAAACATCCAAAAATTCCGGGTCATCACATTCCTCCCCCTTAAAAGAATTTCATCCCCGAAATTGCTAGTTAAGAAGAATGATCCAATACCCATTACTATTTTCCAAAACCAAACAGTTTTATCAACTTGCCATAACATATCTTTTATCAAAGACCCACTATTACTTCAACCAACTTTTCAAAACCTTCCATGGTTTCCAACAACATTATTTACTCGACTTATTCAAATTTAAATTTAAATCCAAATTTAAATTATCAAAACTTTCTCAAAAAATTTCTAACTATCTAAATTTCCGGAAAAAAAATCGTCAGCGTCTCCTTTGGCGGCTAGCTCGGTACAACAACAAAATGCCTCTATGGGCCCACAGATTTCAAAAGAAAACAAAAGCCAAGTGGCTAGACTAGAAAATCATTAAATTTCATACAGAAATTTAAATACATACCTTTGCCGAGCAAATTTCAATTTATTCTCTGAAATCAAAAATCCCAAATTCACTTTCCTAATCCTTTAGTTCCAACTAAACAATTAGTTTCAATTTCCATTTCCAAAATTCCTTATTTCAATTCCAATTTGAAATCGTTTTGTCGCTAATAAAAATTTTCCAAAAATTTTCAAAAATTTTCCAACTCCCAAAATTTTCGGAAAATTTTGGCAGAATCTCCTTTGTACAGAGGAGCTTTTGCAATTTGACAAGAGATATAAATATATATACATCGACCCACATGGTCGGAAAAACAAAAACAGTTCATATTTCCTATTTTTGTTGCATAGGCGTACCTTTATTTAGCATTTTTAAACAAACGGCTTATTATTTTAGCAATTAGCGCGACCAAATCCAGCCAAACGGCTTCCCGGTACCTGTACTTACTCAATTCAAACATGTAAGTACTAAATGTACGAAATTTATTAACATTTCACTTACTTTCAATAGCTAAACACATGCATTTCATAAGCAACATGCACCAAACACTTTCCATGAGCAGTTTATATGATTTCAAAACTAATTCAATTGCTTTCGACCAATTCATGTGCCATTCCATTCAATTTTGATGGTTTACACTTCAATTTCTTACATTCAATTTATTTTTAATCCAAAAAGCTCATATTCAATTCAGTTGATTTCAAAATCAATTTTATTTCACTTCTATCAATTCTTAGAATTTTATTTAATCTTGTTTTCGTCAAATGACAGTTTATTTCTACACAATTCAACTATATTCATGTGAATAAATAATTACTTAAGCTCATAACCCAAATTGATTCTAACTCAATTTATATTTAATTCCTTCCATTTTAATTCATTCACAACCATTTTATTTAGCTCGACGCATTCCATGCTTGTAAACTACTACCCATTCCCAAATTAATTCAACCCAAGCTTTTATTTAATGGTCTTCCATTCCTACTCGAAGTCGAGCTTCTCATTATTCTTAACTTAAGTTAATTTACTTCAATTTATTCCAACTTCAAACTTAAGTTCACTTCTATTTAATTTGATTCTCATCTAATCAAATTCATTTAATTCATTTAGCCCATCCAATTTATTTTAATTCATCTCCTCAATTTATCAAAATAATATCCAAGCACATACTTAACTCATTTATACTCGAATTGGATTTTATTTGTAACTCAAATCATTTCTATTATAATCCAATTCCATTTTATTTTTACAACATCTCCACTTATTTTAATTCATTATCAATCCAAATCGAATTCTATTTATAATTCGAGTTTATTTCCAATCCTCCTTATTAACTTACAATCCATTTTATTTAACTGAATTAAATTTTATTAATACACTCTATCAAATAATTTATTTATCTAATTAGCTTACTTCCAACTTTTAAATCAATTCGATTTTATTACAAAAATCACTTCATTAAATTTTTGTGAGTTCAAATTTTTCTGCTCTTCATAATTCCAGTTTAGATTTTCTTTCATTTTCCAAAAGTCCAACACTTTTATTTTGTCTTATTTATTCCCTTTTTACATTTTTATAAGCTACTCACTTATTAATATTCATTCTTCGCCATTCATTTACAGTCAATCACATTTTCACTTTACTTTTAACTAGGGATTATATTTTTATTTCAATGCTTTTTAATTCTTTTATAAGCTTCCAAGGCTTATTTATCCCAATTCAATACTTACTTAGTTTATGCTTATTTATTTAAGTAAGAATTTTAGTCCATTCAGTATTATCTATAACTCAACTGAATTTATTTAAATTCAATTTTATTTAACTTAACCTTTAGTTAAATCTAGCATCATACCATTCTCTTTAAATTTTATCAAGCAAGGACATAATTTCATTTAATACCATCCCACACAATTCACCTTAATTTCATTCCAATTCCTTTCAACTTACTTCAAATCCAATTCATTATTATTAACTTTGCTTAAGTTAATTTAATTCTAATTAATTTTATTTCTCGATCCAAATTTAATTTTTTTATTTTCCCATTCCAATTACATTCACGATTTACTAATTATTTCTTCCAATCATCCATTAAATTATCCACAATTTAATTTCTCCAAATTAAATTTATTTAACTTTTTCACTTTATATTTTAATTCCAACATTCAAAGCTCGTATTTCCTTCCTTATTTTAAAATCATCCCAATTTATAAGTTTATAACCTATCTCATCAGGATTTTTAATTCAAATAAGGATTCAGGATTTTTAAACACCCGGCTTTTGTTTCAAATCATTTTGAAATCACCAATATCTCAAAATCACACTTCTTAAATTTTTAAACCAATCCTGGTTTTTATTCCCAACAAATTTCCTTGATAATTTCAAAAACAAAACTCGTTCTTCTGAACAAATCAATTTGACAGTAATCCGTCACTTAGAAACTCGAAAGTGAACATCGATGATGTTGCAGTCATCACCGAAATTATTTTCCAACGGCTGAAGTGAGTTCAATGCTATATCCCTTCCCAAAATTTATTTGAAACAATTTGCTTTCAGCAGTACATTCAAAATAATAATGCTACTATTTGTCTTCAAAACACTTCCAAAATCTCTCGGGTTTTAAATTTATAGATTTTATTTAAATCAAATTTTAACTATAATTCATTTGTTTAATTTACGATCATACAAATTACCATTTGATTATACAAGTCATACCAAATTTTTTTTTATAATCTTATTTATTTAAAATATCATCATCCAAACATCCAAGTTATATAACAATTTAAGAAAATATTTGTCTTATATCAAAAAATATAATTTTTGGGTAAAATTATTTCATTCACCCACCTTTAAAACAATATTGTTTCACTTTATCGTGTAAAGTGTTTACAAACTCTTCTCGAGTAGCGGCCAACTTACTCTATAAAGAACCGTAAATCCGTACTCCTTGAATAGACACTAATCTCCATTGATTAACTCAAGGTGAACGAAAATACGAACCCTTATGGTTTTTTTTTAAGAAAGAAGAAAAGAAGAAGAAAGAATAGAAGATAGAAGAAAATAGAGAGAAAAGAAAACAGAAATTAGAACGGAACAGAAATAACAGAACAACATCAGAATCTCACAATTCGCAGCGGAACAACATATAATAGATAAATGAATAATCTTTAAACAAAGAACTACATCAGTTATTACATTACATTACATTACATCATATCATCAGAGTGTACAACATTAAACAATCAGAGGAAAAGAAAGTACTATATACTAGTAATACGCCAATGCCATCCAGCTTGCCTCCAGCAATTCCAGAATATCCAGAATATCCTGATAAACTTTAACTCTTGACTGCCCGTGTGGAAATTGGTGGGCACCCAGAGTTAAGGAAGGAAAACAATAAACTCCGAGTCAGTCATGTGACTGGTGTGAGACTCAAAACAGTTTATTTATCTTTAAAATCAAAATAGAGGAATATTTTTAAAGTCAATTCGCAATGCCTTTAAGAATGAAACTACCACAAGGCCTCCCGCACACACACACATGCAAACGCAGAATCGGAGGAGATTTCTCCTTATGATAGTCAAAGATGCTTGATACGCATTAAAAAGAACATTTGATATTATTACTAGTGCATAGTGTAGAGAAAATTCATTTCGAAAATAAAGATATAAATCTTAGCCAGCATAGACATTTCGCACTTATGCCTACTATAGCTACCATGTTCAATAGCGGGTTACCGCCATATTCCATGACAGGTTATACAACTAAAACCGTACAAGTCTCGTATTTGAAGAATGGATTTTCCAACAAATGGTCAGGCCAAGGAACTTCCCATTGCCACATGGAAACGCCTCTGGAAGGACGCCCCGAGAACCACCGTTCTCCGCTAAATAAAGCCGGGAATCCCTTTTCCCAAGGAATATTACAAACCCTCAGATATGCCACTCCTGGTCCTTTGGAACCTTTCACCGAGCGCTCGTCACCATCATCACACAATCATAAAGTGATTTCAACATGAGTAAGTATCTGGGCTCCATACCATGATACTACCCTTTTCCAGAAGGAATGGCTATACCCTAGGGAAGCGATCCCTGGAAACCTTGCCGCACAATTCCTGTTTCGACCATTACCTGTTTGTAAGGCTCGACGAAGTCACGTCCACAAAAACATACTTTATACAAAAGCCATGCTTTGGGTCAACAAATGATCATAGAAATGATCACCAAGATAGACGATCAAATAAATGATCCTATCACAAAAAATCAACACCATGATCATTTAACAGCAACACTCAGCATGTCACATTACCAAATTGGGAATATATCGCTGATAACTCCAAATATATAACCTCTGAGCTCGTACGTCTCAGAGAAGGGTGTTAAGCTACGAGAATAAATCCTCCGCCACCAACAGAAATATATTTGAAAGAAATCGGCTTTATATCTCAATTTGTAATGTCAGACATACAATCCATACAAGTCTGTTCCGGGCTCGAACAGAACCGAAGGCACTTACAAAGAAGTCCTTGCGATCCGAATAATCTCTAATCACGTTCGGATTTCCCATCACATATGGAGATCTCAATACCGGGGATCAGCCAGTGCAGAGACAATCAACAAGAAACCCTTTCGCTTTCGAAAATATCCGGTCTTCAACACCGATCTTCGAATGCAATTCATAACGACGTATCACGTATTCGGAATGGGTTATACGACCCCAAGGTCCTTTCCCGGTTAACCCGAATAGTGAGCGCTTATTTTTTTTTAAAAATAAGTGTGGCATTCAATTTCAAACAAATCACAACAAATACCTATTTAAAGGTAAATATTGATAGTCGGTTATTGAACTATCAATAGATATGCCAACATCACCAGATTCCAAATAATTTTCCAAATTATTTATTTCCCAAAAATATCTTTATAAGATATACATTCTCCATTCTTTAAAAATAAATCAATATTTATTTTTAAACTCATTTTCCAAATTTCATTTATAAATTCCATATTGAATTTACATTCCAAAATATTTATGAATATACGATTTCCATTCAATTTCTACTATTCATTTTCAATTTATCTTCAAAAAGATAAATTCCAAATATTCACGTAATATTGGAAAAGCATTTCTATACTTATTAAAAATAAGTAATTCACAGATCTTTTTGTTTTCTATACTTAGAAAATATTTAATATACCCTAATCGAAATTAAGTATATATTTCATTCTTTAAGGAAATCATTCACTTAAACATATTTATTTGGGCCAAAACGAATGTTGCGTAAAATATCGTTATGACACCCAAAATCACTAGTATAGGGATTCAAAATTAAAATAGATATATAAATCCCAATACTATACAAAACATTTCCTTTCGGAAATCATTTACTATAACAACAGTGCTATAGTCTATCATTTCCTTTTATTTCTCGAAAACGTCTATTTCAACAATGAATGTTGAAATCTATGGTTTCGAATCTCAATACATTTTAAAACATCTTTAGATCGTTTTAATTCTATTTAAAACATCACATCCAAAATAATTTCTTTAACATAATATTCACTATTCAAAAACGTGAATATACTTGTTAATAAATTTCATCACTTCTATTCATTTTATTTTAAAGGATTATTCACTGTCTGAAACATGAATATAACTCCATAAATAAATTACAACAATTCACTTATCAAAATAAGTCGTTGCGGATTTATAAAACAATGTTTATAAATTCTATTTCTATTTATTTTACAACAACTTCCTTTATAAATTTCCGTTATAAATCTATTCAATTTCATATCTCAATTATAAACCAAAAGTTCACGTTATAAGTTAAGTACTTATAATTTATTTGTTTGAAAAAAAAAATTCTTTTAAAATTTCCCAAATCTATAAATCTTATAACTTCTAAGATTCATTTATTTATCCAAATCTATTCCTTTAATAACTTTATAAATTTTATAAACCTACTGCTTATAAAATTTCATTTATAACTTCACTGTTTATAATTCTATAAATTTCATTCATTTATGAAATTCATTTACAAATCATTCTATCACTTATAAAAGCTCGTTTTATAATTCAAGATATTCTAAATTTATAAATATCAATTTATAAATCTTTTAATATAAATCAATTTATATTATTACTTTAAACATCTTTAAACTCTTTTATAGTTTCATCATTCTGATTTATAAAATAAAAATTTTATAAATCCTATTTTTAAACTTCTTATAATAAATTCAGAAATCCCAGTTCAAACTATTTTATAAAATCACTAATCCCATATTTTCAAAAATCAACTTTTAACTGTATTTCTCAAAAATCATAATTTTCATAATATTAAAATTATAACGTTTATTTATTTAAGATGAATCAATTCCAAAAATATTTTATAAACGTATATTTCTAAAAATCACTTTAGAAATCAAAATCGTTATTTTTAAACTTCAAAAATTGGATCCGATGATGCAACACATCAATAGTCAATCACGACTTTCAAACATCATATATCATCCATGATAATCAATCAAACATCACAATATCTAAAATCAAATAAATATTTGTGAGGAATCCAGTTGGATCCCTCCAACCTGTTTCCCTGCATCCACAGACATTAGCACAATACCATTCCACTTCGAGGTGGAATATCGCGGTATATGGGATTTTATAAAATATATCCGCTTACTAACGGCGCAATAGGGTCTCATCCGCTATACAAATGCGGGAAATCAATCAACTGCAATATATACATATGCCAATATATATATATTGCTATATATATAATAAAATACCAATTCCACTTCGAGGTGGAATATCGCGGTATATGTGTGTAATAAATAACCTCCGCTTACTAACGGCGTATAGGGTCTATTCACATCCAATATATATATATATATATATAACAATCATCATTCAAGCATTCAATCAACATAGTCAAGCAAATTTTAAATCTAACTATTTAAATAAACAATAAAATTCCTTTTGAGTGAGAAGTTCTCACCTTAGCTTTTATTTGCAATCCATTCTCCATCTTGACTTGATTCTCTTGTTTTATACCTCGCTGTCTCTCGAACCCATGCCAGAGAACCCATCGCGAGCTCCTACCTCACCATTAACGCCGCCGCCATCACGCGATTCGAATCGCCATTGTTGTCGCTTGCCACAGCCATCAATCTCCTCGCGCGCACGCTCGTACGCGCCATCGTCACGTCGCCCTGCTATCGCGATTCACTGCATCGCCACCATCTCGCGAGTCGCTCTCGTCCCTACGCCGCCACCGTTCACCTCCATCGGTTCCAAATTAAGGTCGACCCCCCCTGCTTCCATCACTCGCGCACACGCGGCCGCGACGCCCAAAATAACTCCTAACTTCAATCGAACGACTCGCGACCCCCAATCGCGATTGATTCGAAAGCGCTGTCCCCATTGCGTGATCGTGAAACGCTCGAACTCGAGCCCTCCCCCTTTCGATTTGTGTTGCCGCAGCCACCATTGTTTTTTTTTCTTCGGAGGAGTTTGATTTTGCGTTTGAATCTGAGGAGGAAAGGCTTCGGTATGTTTAAAGAGAAATGGGAGGCATGGTTATTGCGATCTTGTTCGTGATTTTTAGGCGAGAATCTAGGACGAATGTGGTGAAGTTTGACCAATTTAAATTTGAATTTTAAATTGAATCTCGATTCAATTTCAACGCGTTTACTCACCGTGCGCTCACATATCAACTCCGAAAAATACGAAATTTGAAATCCGACAATAATTAAATATTACGGACCCAATGGAACTGGTTTCGTCGAATTCCGAGACTGTGCCTCGGACGGCTATTTTAAATATCGATTCAAACGATTTAATTTCAAAACTGAACAATTCACTTTCAATTTCAATTCTGAAGCTCCTATAATTTTCAATATTATAAATATGAATTTTACAAGCCTTTGAAATATTTTTAATTGGCTTAAAATTGAAGATTCAAATTATTATTCAATTTTCAATAGATTAAATTCTATAATTTAATCGACATTTTCATAGTTATATTGAAAATTCGATCTAAACCATCATTCAAATATTTAAAATAAAATTAAATATTCTCAAATTAAATTATTTAAAATTCTGGGTCATTACATACTCGATCAGAATTCGTATTCCACTCAACCAACAAGTGAACACAATATTAAAACAATTTATATTCACTGACAAATACGCGCTCATATCTATTAATATTCTCAAACTCCTAGAGTACTACTGACTCCATCTCTAATGAGTAATCCCACCAGAGCCAAGGTTACCACCAACCTTCGGCTCTGATACCAAGTGAAATGACCCGCAGTTCCGTACCCCTTGAGTCGACACTATTCTCAATCATTCAACTCGAGATGAACGGAAATACAAACCATTTGGGTTAAAGAAGAAGAGGTGGAAGAAGAAAATAGAAAACAACATCAGAATCTAACCATCGCAGCGGAATAAAATATAATAGATAATAAACTACCTTTACACAAAAACAAATATATCTGTTTATACATTACATCATCGGAGTACAGCATCAGAGTTCAATACAAACAACAACACAACTTAGGACGGTTATTGTAACGACCCAACTTCCAGACTCCAGGAAATTGCATCGCTAATAAGAAAGAAAGGGATAGAAGAAGAAAAGAAAGAGAAAGAAGAACACAAACAACATCAGAATCTCACAGCGGAACGAATCAAATATAATATATCACATAATTACTTTACATAGTATCATATACATCAGAGTTTTACAGCCAATACAACACATACTAGACAGTTATAAACACCTGTCTAGTTATACAACTCTAAACAGTACAAGTACAACTCAGAGAGACGACTCAGAGATACCAACACAGCGGAAAAATAGATAACTACAACGCAGAAGCCTCCTGCTCCATTTGCTCCTCCATAACTCGTCAAAGCAATCCTGAATCACTTGACTACTCATACATAATATGAGTACCCAAGAGTTTAATAAAACAGAAAATAAACACTCGGGTCAGACAGGGGTCTGGTGTGAGTAAATAGTTTAAAAGTTGCTTAACTTTATGAAAAATCCTTTGAAAACAAAAGGTATCACGTAAGACTTCCCACACATAAACATGGAAAAGTTTTTACCTTACGCTAACCAAAACATTTGATAGGAAATCCAGTGATATTATAATAGTGTCTAGGGTTTTCAAAATAAAATACAGAAATAGCTGGAATGCTTACATCTCACGTTCCAACATAGTTGGGCACAATCAAAACCGTACAGGCACTTATTGGATTATGGATTCCATCAATGGCAGGGCTACCGGGGTACCGCCCGTCACAGTACGTGGCCTAGATCACCGTACCGAGGAGCCACCCTAACTCCCCTGCAACACAAGGCCGGAACCGTTCCTTACTGAACAGTCCCGAACAAGACCACCCCGACGGTTGGAGCTCAAAAACCGTCCACACAGCCGAAATATAAAGGGACCTCTAGACAGGGATGTATCTTGCCCTCCAGTGGGCGCGACCCACGAAGCCTTGCTGCACCTCCCCTGTTTTAGCCATTCCCGGTTGATGAGGCTTGAGGCTGCGATTACCTTTAGAGAACACATCTATCTTAGAATGCTCATCGTCCACCTGACGATGTTCTGAAAGCATTCAATCCATACAAGTTCGTTCCGGGTTCGAACGAAACCGAAGGCATTATCTCGTTACACTCGTATTGGAATCACCCTCAGAGTTAACGACAATAACCCTTGCACTCTGATTCACCATCTCGAATCTATAAGCACTATTCCGTCAACTCATTACGGAATCACCCACAGAGTTATACTGACGTATAGCCCTTACACCTCGAGTCTTCACTTGCTCCACTTGGATTAACGACCTAACGTTTAATTGGAATCGATGTGGTTTTCGGATATCCAAATATGGAAACCCGATCCCGGTCTCACCGAAACCAAACGCCATTTTAATGTCCAAGTTATACTTAAGGGTTTTAAACAATTAACTCATTTAATTTTTTCTATTTCACACAGATAGATAAACTACACATTCTTATCATAACAGATAACCCATAACATTATCACAACAGGTAATCAATCACAACAATCAAACATCATAACAACAATCATCACAACCAAATAATCCATCATACTATAACTAAGCATCCATATCCTATAGATACTACTCATCTCATTTCTGAGATCACAACATCCAAAGGTATATCAATATCATCCATAAGTAATGATATATTATCCATCATTTATAATTAATTTAAAATGAATTAAATTAATTACTTCTATCCTTAATTAATTTAAAATAAATTAAATTAATTACTCATCTATAAATCCTGCTTATAAATCCATTGATTAATCAACCTAGTTAATTAATCATTCATTAAGTATTTAACTTGATTAAACATCTTTGATTAATCATTCACTAATTACAATAAGTAATTACTCTTTAATTAATTTTATAAAATTAATTAACCTTAATCACAAGTAATTAACATTTAATTACTTAATTTATTAATTAACTATAATTAATTACATTCACCCTTAATTAATTACAATTAATTAATCACTTAATTAATTAATTAATATTTAATTAAACAATTCTTAATTACATCATTAATTATAATAATTAATGATCTCTAATTAATATTTAAATTAATTACTCAATTAAAATTAATTACATTTAGTAATTAATCAAAATACATTTATTAATCACCTTGATTAATATTTAAATCCAGTAATTAACTACCCTTAATTACTTCCTTAATAAATTAATTATCCAATAATTAATTATCTATATTAATTAATCCTTGGTTAATTACAAAAGTAATTATCCAAATTACTTTATTAAAATAAAACATCTTTCCTTAATTACATTCCAGTAATTATTACTTCTCTAAGTAATCTTACTCCATAAATTACATTAAGTAATTATTATCATTAAATTATTCTTAAATTAATTAAACTAAATTAATTAATTTAACAAAGCATATTATCAGAATTAATAAATAATTAATTCCTTAATTACTTTTGGTAAAGTAATTATACTTAAATTACAATTGATTATCTTAAATTAATTAATCTAATTAATCCATCAAAATTAATTACATTAATTAATTATTAATTATCCTTAGATAATTAACTACATTTCATTTAATTCCTTACTTAAGAATAATTACCTTAGATTAATTATTCATAAATCATCTTTAATTATAAATTAATTCAAGTTATTATTTAAAATCAAACAAATAAGTAAATTCTTAATTATTTCCCAAAATAATTTATTTACTTATTTATAACTTAATTAATATTCAAAATGTATTAAAATAATACATTCCTAAAATTTACTTCAACTTTCAATTTAAAGTTAACATATCATAATTTTATTTAATATTTAAAAGAAAGAAATCTTTTAAATTTAAACCTTTGTTTGAAATCAAATTTATATTTGAATTCTCCTTAATAACATTTTTGTTCAATATTTAAAACTTTTCAAACTTGATTTGAATTCAAACAGATTTCAAACCCAAAACTGAAATCATATTTAATTTGATTTCAAACCCAATTTTAAATCTTGCCTATCATTTAAATGTTACATTTTGAATTCAAAGTATTCCTGAATTTAATTCAAATTTAAACCTGAATTTGAATCTAAATTTTAAACATTGAATTCCTTTAAAAATTTTAAAAAGAAACAAAACTGTTTTAAATAAAATCTGGATTTAAAACCTGAAAACTACACTTACACTGTTTTTTTTTCCAGATTTGAATTTAAACTTAATTCCAATTCAAACCAAAATTTGAATCTTGTTTTTTAAATATTGAATCCACCTTTAAATTTTTAAAAAGAACAAAACTGTTTCAATATAAAAACCTGGATTTAAAGAAACCTGAACTACATTGCACAGTTTCCAAATTTGAATTTTAAACCTTAATTTAAATTTAAATTTATCATTTAAACTTTTTGAATTCATAAACTCATTTGAAATTAATTCAAACTATACTTAAAATTTAACTCATAGCTTTTAAACATTTTAATTTTTCCCCAGATTTCATCAAAAACATTTATTCAGGTTATACCCTGCACACTAACCCGAGGCCATCACAATATACTTCGAGTTAAATGCCTACTTACTTCGGGTTATAACTCCAACTGCACGGGTTCAACCCCGAGTCACTCAAAGCCTGCACCAAAATTTCCACCATAGACAACCCAAAACTGTCAATCCTCTTACACTCCACTCTGATCATCTAATGTCTCAACTCTGGCCATCTCCAGGAAGCTATCCACCTCTCCACTTGATACAAACACCAACAAACTCTCTGTTGCTTGAAAACAGATTCAAGCAACAAGACATCAACCTGAAACTTCACCACACATATCAAAACCCGAAAAATACCCCACTGTCAACACCTTCATCTGATCACCTTATTTATCCCACTCTCTCCAGTCAACTTCCCAACTTCAAGCAGCAACAACAAATCCAAGTTCAAAAACCCATTTCATGAATTGATATTCCCAGTATATCAAAATTTCTGCACAGACTAAGTTTACTAACCCCTCAGACTTTTTAAGACCTGAAGCATGTTTTAAATAATCATGCTTTTAAACATGCATTAAAGTTTTTAAACTTGTTTGAAAATTTTTAAAGTTGTTTGGTAAATTTACTTTATTACACTATTGTCTGCTGTTACTTATTCCAGTAGCAACAGGTTTTCTTTTTTTTTTTTTTTTTTTTTTTTTTTCTAAATTAAAATTTTCAAATCCTAAATCTATGCAACACAAACTCAAATTTGATTATATAATAATTTCCTAACTAAGATTCATACATAGAGAAGTAGGTTTATATTTAAGTCCAAGTAATAGTAGAAGCATATCTGCAGGAATTCATATTACACATATCTGCATATTCAAACAAAATCACACACAGAATATCCATCTTACAACAGTCACAAGCATATTCAAACTCATGCACATATAAAACTTTAAACAACCCATAAATTTGGGATTTCTTGCTAAGAGAAAGAACAAAACAGTTTAACTTGCTACTGTTTAATTTGCTTATTTAAAAGGCATTTGATTTAAACTTTAGTTTCTGCAAATATCTTGATAGCTTAAATTTTTTTTTTTTTTTTTATTAAATGAAGAAACTGTTTTTAAACCATAGATTTACTCACCTCAAAATTGAAAAAGAGCATGCATTCCAATGAAATTCATTTCTGCAACCTGAGTTCCTTGCATGCTTGAATCAGAGCTTGCTCCTAGTTGAAAATGGTATGTGCTTGATGCTTTCAGGCTTTTTGAATTTGCATTTGATGATTTGGTTACAATACATGTTGATTCAGGCTTTGGAATTTGCATGCAGACCCCTTTTCAACTTGCTTGCATTGATTTATTACAGATTGGAGAAGTTTGGTTTGTTGCAGATATTTGAACATGGTTTGCAGGTTTCAAAACATTGATTTGCAGATGTAATAAGGTCTTCATTTTGTAGAATATTGATTGTGGAATTAGAGTGAAGTAGGATTTTCTTTTTCAGGTTTGGGTTGTGAAATTTTTAGAGTGAAGATGATTTCCAGATTTTCTCAAATCTGAATTTTGATTTTTCATGGAAGATAAAATGTTTGAAACAAAAGACATGTTTTAAGTTTTATTCCAAAATTGATTTGTATTGCCACTTGTTAATTAAGTATGAAAATAAATTACAAGTGTCTACTTAAAAACATGAATGTTAAACACATGTAAGATTTAGATAATAGGATTAATTTATGTGTTTACAAATGTCTTTAGTTAAAGATAAAACCATTCTAATTTTAATTTAAGATGTTTATATATGTTTATATATAATTAGTCTTTACAAATGAATTATCCAAACATATACAAATATTTGTTTGAATATTTTAAGAATTATATTTAAAACAAATTTCAAAAGAGAAACTTAAAAGAAAAGAACAAGTTGAATTTATTTTATTCAAGAGTTCCAAATTAACATATTATACTTAAATATAAATAAACTAAATTTATTTCAAAACGATTTTAAAATAAAACAAAATAAACTTTATTATAAAAATCAATTCTTAACTATATATATTTATAACAAAATATTTACTATAATTACTTTCTAAAAATACTAGATAGATTTATAAATTGACTTATGAAAAGTTCAATACTATTTTCAATTTAATATAAATCAATTCATAAATTATATAGCTATATATATATTATAAATTTGAAAAGATCCTTTATTAAATTTAAAATTAAAATCAAAACACCTATTTACAATGTATACACATATATACATTATAAATAAATATTTTTAAATCAACTTAGAAAGGAAATTTTATCATTTAAATATTTTTAACATTTTAAAACAATAAGATTCTCAAATTAAATCATTATTATAAATTTCAAAAGAATATCATTTATCAACAAAATAATTATAAATTTTCAAAAGAAAATTATATTTGAATTGGATTATTAAATCAGTATTTCATATTTTAAAATGATTATAAATGAAATTATTAAATAAATATTGCCCAAATTTCCGGGACATCACATTCCTCCCCCCTTAAAAGAATTTCGTCCCCGAAATTTAAAAGCAAAGGTAATTTAATAATCTCTTTAAAAATTTTATTTAAAACACAAGCATATATCAAACATATGCTAACAATCAAAACAACCAATTCAACCAATCAAACAAATCTAATTATCCAGACAAATTCTGGATAAAATTCTATCGAGTTTCCCCAAGTATATATATATACCGGGATACTCGCTCTAGAGAATCCAAACAATCAATACTAAGAAGCTCCAAAACTCCTATACAACTATATCTACAACACTAGACAATATATCAGACTGCAAACGAGTCTGACTCAACAACCAAAACTCCAGAACTGCTGGTTCCACAACCAGATAGATCATACACGTATTCCCTCAGAGATACGTGAAACTTATCGAATTCCAGTTATCCAAACTGGCAATCCAATCCTGTAGATCAATCACTTAACCTTTGAGAGAAAACAGAAAGGTCTAATCTCTTATCCACAAATCTTTCCTGTCGATCCTGGGCTGCTTCCAATCTTCTAGATCAATCCAATCCATCACACAAACTCTACTACAGATATCAGAAGACTTCAGATAAACTACACTTATTCGGAAAACAGAACAGGTGCTCAAGACATCCAAGTTTCCACATTAAAGTGAATTTCCCATAGAAATCCTCTGATCCAAGACAAAACACAAATCCCCAAATGAATCGGGTGCTCCTATTCTGGAATAGCTGCCACCATGCTTCCACTGCGCAACTCTGATTTGAGAATGCTGTTGACGAACACAGGTACACACTTGATCAATTTACCCCGTAAACATTGTTCATCAAATCCCATAAAATCTCAAAAAACCAAGTCGAAACAGAACTCAATCTCCTGATGCGGATGCAAAACTTAACTCCTTTGAAGACATCCAGAAAATATTAAACCACTTCGATAACTCAAACATCTTCTAGAGATGCTTCAATCCAAACAAAGGTTACTCAGAAACTCCGGATCATCGCAAGTCACTTTTGCGATTCTACTCAGTTCAGATTGTTCTCTCTTCAACAATCAGAACAGCTAAAGCCTTCAAATCAAAAGGAAAACTAGTGGTCCACCTTCCACCACAAACATCACACCCAGCTGAGCTTTCAGAAGAAATGGACAAGCTTCACCATCTGCCCGGCCTACAGACAAAAGATCACAGAAACTTCAGAACCATCGAAGAGACAAGCCAATCATTGCTGCTACTGCTACAAAACTTCCTTACCCAAAAACTTATCAAACCTCAAAACTATACCAGCCACTTCCACAAAAGAGCCTTCAGAAGACAGATATCCCTCAGGAAACTCGACTCCTATCAAGCACAAAACACTTTGCCAAACTGAGTCTCGAACTCAAATACAGACAGAACTCCTATCAAAGGTTGCCAAAATACCATTGCTGGCTTTAGTAATCCAAACTGATCCAGACTCAAGAAAAATCCACTCACACGAGTGAAATCAAGCTTAAAATCCAAAGATACACTCCGAATCTTGAAAAGATTCTCCTTCAGAGATCAGTGAAATCCTTCACACCAAACTGCCAAACTACTCAAGATGCCCAACATTGCCCTAGCAGATCACTTCCAAGCTCAAACACTCAGAACTCCAACCATTGGTAGTTGTGTTACACACACCACTACCCTATCTACCTTTATTACTTATATTGGAAAACCTGAACAGGTAACCCAACAGATAGGTAGAATTAAATATATTTATATTTAAAATTACAAGTACGCTCTCTCGAGAAAGACACCACTACAGAGCCTAGGTATTCACTCAACCTACTGCTCTGATACCACGTTGTAACGACCCAACTTCCAGACTCCAGGAAATTGCATCGCTAATAAGAAAGAAAGGGATAGAAGAAGAAAAGAAAGAGAAAGAAGAACACAAACAACATCAGAATCTCACAGCGGAACGAATCAAATATAATATATCACATAATTACTTTACATAGTATCATATACATCAGAGTTTTACAGCCAATACAACACATACTAGACAGTTATAAACACCTGTCTAGTTATACAACTCTAAACAGTACAAGTACAACTCAGAGAGACGACTCAGAGATACCAACACAGCGGAAAAATAGATAACTACAACGCAGAAGCCTCCTGCTCCATTTGCTCCTCCATAACTCGTCAAAGCAATCCTGAATCACTTGACTACTCATACATAATATGAGTACCCAAGAGTTTAATAAAACAGAAAATAAACACTCGGGTCAGACAGGGGTCTGGTGTGAGTAAATAGTTTAAAAGTTGCTTAACTTTATGAAAAATCCTTTGAAAACAAAAGGTATCACGTAAGACTTCCCACACATAAACATGGAAAAGTTTTTACCTTACGCTAACCAAAACATTTGATAGGAAATCCAGTGATATTATAATAGTGTCTAGGGTTTTCAAAATAAAATACAGAAATAGCTGGAATGCTTACATCTCACGTTCCAACATAGTTGGGCACAATCAAAACCGTACAGGCACTTATTGGATTATGGATTCCATCAATGGCAGGGCTACCGGGGTACCGCCCGTCACAGTACGTGGCCTAGATCACCGTACCGAGGAGCCACCCTAACTCCCCTGCAACACAAGGCCGGAACCGTTCCTTACTGAACAGTCCCGAACAAGACCACCCCGACGGTTGGAGCTCAAAAACCGTCCACACAGCCGAAATATAAAGGGACCTCTAGACAGGGATGTATCTTGCCCTCCAGTGGGCGCGACCCACGAAGCCTTGCTGCACCTCCCCTGTTTTAGCCATTCCCGGTTGATGAGGCTTGAGGCTGCGATTACCTTTAGAGAACACATCTATCTTAGAATGCTCATCGTCCACCTGACGATGTTCTGAAAGCATTCAATCCATACAAGTTCGTTCCGGGTTCGAACGAAACCGAAGGCATTATCTCGTTACACTCGTATTGGAATCACCCTCAGAGTTAACGACAATAACCCTTGCACTCTGATTCACCATCTCGAATCTATAAGCACTATTCCGTCAACTCATTACGGAATCACCCACAGAGTTATACTGACGTATAGCCCTTACACCTCGAGTCTTCACTTGCTCCACTTGGATTAACGACCTAACGTTTAATTGGAATCGATGTGGTTTTCGGATATCCAAATATGGAAACCCGATCCCGGTCTCACCGAAACCAAACGCCATTTTAATGTCCAAGTTATACTTAAGGGTTTTAAACAATTAACTCATTTAATTTTTTCTATTTCACACAGATAGATAAACTACACATTCTTATCATAACAGATAACCCATAACATTATCACAACAGGTAATCAATCACAACAATCAAACATCATAACAACAATCATCACAACCAAATAATCCATCATACTATAACTAAGCATCCATATCCTATAGATACTACTCATCTCATTTCTGAGATCACAACATCCAAAGGTATATCAATATCATCCATAAGTAATGATATATTATCCATCATTTATAATTAATTTAAAATGAATTAAATTAATTACTTCTATCCTTAATTAATTTAAAATAAATTAAATTAATTACTCATCTATAAATCCTGCTTATAAATCCATTGATTAATCAACCTAGTTAATTAATCATTCATTAAGTATTTAACTTGATTAAACATCTTTGATTAATCATTCACTAATTACAATAAGTAATTACTCTTTAATTAATTTTATAAAATTAATTAACCTTAATCACAAGTAATTAACATTTAATTACTTAATTTATTAATTAACTATAATTAATTACATTCACCCTTAATTAATTACAATTAATTAATCACTTAATTAATTAATTAATATTTAATTAAACAATTCTTAATTACATCATTAATTATAATAATTAATGATCTCTAATTAATATTTAAATTAATTACTCAATTAAAATTAATTACATTTAGTAATTAATCAAAATACATTTATTAATCACCTTGATTAATATTTAAATCCAGTAATTAACTACCCTTAATTACTTCCTTAATAAATTAATTATCCAATAATTAATTATCTATATTAATTAATCCTTGGTTAATTACAAAAGTAATTATCCAAATTACTTTATTAAAATAAAACATCTTTCCTTAATTACATTCCAGTAATTATTACTTCTCTAAGTAATCTTACTCCATAAATTACATTAAGTAATTATTATCATTAAATTATTCTTAAATTAATTAAACTAAATTAATTAATTTAACAAAGCATATTATCAGAATTAATAAATAATTAATTCCTTAATTACTTTTGGTAAAGTAATTATACTTAAATTACAATTGATTATCTTAAATTAATTAATCTAATTAATCCATCAAAATTAATTACATTAATTAATTATTAATTATCCTTAGATAATTAACTACATTTCATTTAATTCCTTACTTAAGAATAATTACCTTAGATTAATTATTCATAAATCATCTTTAATTATAAATTAATTCAAGTTATTATTTAAAATCAAACAAATAAGTAAATTCTTAATTATTTCCCAAAATAATTTATTTACTTATTTATAACTTAATTAATATTCAAAATGTATTAAAATAATACATTCCTAAAATTTACTTCAACTTTCAATTTAAAGTTAACATATCATAATTTTATTTAATATTTAAAAGAAAGAAATCTTTTAAATTTAAACCTTTGTTTGAAATCAAATTTATATTTGAATTCTCCTTAATAACATTTTTGTTCAATATTTAAAACTTTTCAAACTTGATTTGAATTCAAACAGATTTCAAACCCAAAACTGAAATCATATTTAATTTGATTTCAAACCCAATTTTAAATCTTGCCTATCATTTAAATGTTACATTTTGAATTCAAAGTATTCCTGAATTTAATTCAAATTTAAACCTGAATTTGAATCTAAATTTTAAACATTGAATTCCTTTAAAAATTTTAAAAAGAAACAAAACTGTTTTAAATAAAATCTGGATTTAAAACCTGAAAACTACACTTACACTGTTTTTTTTTCCAGATTTGAATTTAAACTTAATTCCAATTCAAACCAAAATTTGAATCTTGTTTTTTAAATATTGAATCCACCTTTAAATTTTTAAAAAGAACAAAACTGTTTCAATATAAAAACCTGGATTTAAAGAAACCTGAACTACATTGCACAGTTTCCAAATTTGAATTTTAAACCTTAATTTAAATTTAAATTTATCATTTAAACTTTTTGAATTCATAAACTCATTTGAAATTAATTCAAACTATACTTAAAATTTAACTCATAGCTTTTAAACATTTTAATTTTTCCCCAGATTTCATCAAAAACATTTATTCAGGTTATACCCTGCACACTAACCCGAGGCCATCACAATATACTTCGAGTTAAATGCCTACTTACTTCGGGTTATAACTCCAACTGCACGGGTTCAACCCCGAGTCACTCAAAGCCTGCACCAAAATTTCCACCATAGACAACCCAAAACTGTCAATCCTCTTACACTCCACTCTGATCATCTAATGTCTCAACTCTGGCCATCTCCAGGAAGCTATCCACCTCTCCACTTGATACAAACACCAACAAACTCTCTGTTGCTTGAAAACAGATTCAAGCAACAAGACATCAACCTGAAACTTCACCACACATATCAAAACCCGAAAAATACCCCACTGTCAACACCTTCATCTGATCACCTTATTTATCCCACTCTCTCCAGTCAACTTCCCAACTTCAAGCAGCAACAACAAATCCAAGTTCAAAAACCCATTTCATGAATTGATATTCCCAGTATATCAAAATTTCTGCACAGACTAAGTTTACTAACCCCTCAGACTTTTTAAGACCTGAAGCATGTTTTAAATAATCATGCTTTTAAACATGCATTAAAGTTTTTAAACTTGTTTGAAAATTTTTAAAGTTGTTTGGTAAATTTACTTTATTACACTATTGTCTGCTGTTACTTATTCCAGTAGCAACAGGTTTTCTTTTTTTTTTTTTTTTTTTTTTTTTTCTAAATTAAAATTTTCAAATCCTAAATCTATGCAACACAAACTCAAATTTGATTATATAATAATTTCCTAACTAAGATTCATACATAGAGAAGTAGGTTTATATTTAAGTCCAAGTAATAGTAGAAGCATATCTGCAGGAATTCATATTACACATATCTGCATATTCAAACAAAATCACACACAGAATATCCATCTTACAACAGTCACAAGCATATTCAAACTCATGCACATATAAAACTTTAAACAACCCATAAATTTGGGATTTCTTGCTAAGAGAAAGAACAAAACAGTTTAACTTGCTACTGTTTAATTTGCTTATTTAAAAGGCATTTGATTTAAACTTTAGTTTCTGCAAATATCTTGATAGCTTAAATTTTTTTTTTTTTTTTATTAAATGAAGAAACTGTTTTTAAACCATAGATTTACTCACCTCAAAATTGAAAAAGAGCATGCATTCCAATGAAATTCATTTCTGCAACCTGAGTTCCTTGCATGCTTGAATCAGAGCTTGCTCCTAGTTGAAAATGGTATGTGCTTGATGCTTTCAGGCTTTTTGAATTTGCATTTGATGATTTGGTTACAATACATGTTGATTCAGGCTTTGGAATTTGCATGCAGACCCCTTTTCAACTTGCTTGCATTGATTTATTACAGATTGGAGAAGTTTGGTTTGTTGCAGATATTTGAACATGGTTTGCAGGTTTCAAAACATTGATTTGCAGATGTAATAAGGTCTTCATTTTGTAGAATATTGATTGTGGAATTAGAGTGAAGTAGGATTTTCTTTTTCAGGTTTGGGTTGTGAAATTTTTAGAGTGAAGATGATTTCCAGATTTTCTCAAATCTGAATTTTGATTTTTCATGGAAGATAAAATGTTTGAAACAAAAGACATGTTTTAAGTTTTATTCCAAAATTGATTTGTATTGCCACTTGTTAATTAAGTATGAAAATAAATTACAAGTGTCTACTTAAAAACATGAATGTTAAACACATGTAAGATTTAGATAATAGGATTAATTTATGTGTTTACAAATGTCTTTAGTTAAAGATAAAACCATTCTAATTTTAATTTAAGATGTTTATATATGTTTATATATAATTAGTCTTTACAAATGAATTATCCAAACATATACAAATATTTGTTTGAATATTTTAAGAATTATATTTAAAACAAATTTCAAAAGAGAAACTTAAAAGAAAAGAACAAGTTGAATTTATTTTATTCAAGAGTTCCAAATTAACATATTATACTTAAATATAAATAAACTAAATTTATTTCAAAACGATTTTAAAATAAAACAAAATAAACTTTATTATAAAAATCAATTCTTAACTATATATATTTATAACAAAATATTTACTATAATTACTTTCTAAAAATACTAGATAGATTTATAAATTGACTTATGAAAAGTTCAATACTATTTTCAATTTAATATAAATCAATTCATAAATTATATAGCTATATATATATTATAAATTTGAAAAGATCCTTTATTAAATTTAAAATTAAAATCAAAACACCTATTTACAATGTATACACATATATACATTATAAATAAATATTTTTAAATCAACTTAGAAAGGAAATTTTATCATTTAAATATTTTTAACATTTTAAAACAATAAGATTCTCAAATTAAATCATTATTATAAATTTCAAAAGAATATCATTTATCAACAAAATAATTATAAATTTTCAAAAGAAAATTATATTTGAATTGGATTATTAAATCAGTATTTCATATTTTAAAATGATTATAAATGAAATTATTAAATAAATATTGCCCAAATTTCCGGGACATCACAGTTATAATATCTCGTCTTTCCAAAACCGAATACACAGCGGAATATTTCATACAAGTACGGAAGTATGTATCGCCATCCAGCTCCATAGCATCATTTCCTGTAATCTATAATACTCGGTCTGACCCGAATATTATAGTCAAATAACACCCGAGTCAGTCTGGAATACCAGCATGAGAAAACCACACTCAGATTGATTATTAAAGTTTCAAAATTCTTTTGAAAACAAAAGAATTACGTAATACCACGCCACAAATAAAATGTCGAGTTTTTACCTTACGATAGCCAGAACACTTTTTATCAAATCCGTCTGATATTATATTTGTGTCTATAGAAAGTAAAATAGAATCTAGCTGAAATGCTTACATCTCACGTTTCAGCAATAGTTGGGTATAATCAAAACATACAGGCGCGTAGGGAGAATGGATTTCCAACTAATGACTAGGCACTGGGATACCACCTGTCATAATACATGGCCCAGATCACCGTACCGAGGATTACTCCCAATCCCCAGCAACACAAGACCAGGACTACCCTTTACTGGATAATCCCGAGTAAGATCACCCCACGGTTGGGATCGGCAACCGCAGCTGTGACGCCCCACCTCTATACCCACGCTAGCCAAGAACGCTACGGTGTAGTGCTGTCAACTAGCACGGAGAATAAGGCTATTGAGGAGCGGCCATCAATAGTTGGCCTTACACTAGTATTGGTTATCTCGATAGGAGTGGTATATATATATATATATATATATATATATATATATATATATATATATATATTTTCATATTTCATCTCTGATTTATTTTCTCCCATCGAAATACCCCAATTCCAGTATAAAACGAACTACGATGGTTCATAATAGTTTAGAACAGTAAATATAAAATAATAACACAGATAAATTTAAATGCAGAACACAGATAAAACATAAATTCTCATATATACAATAACTGATGTCAGTTACAATACATTTGACACGGTACATATGATACAACTACAACAGTCGACTCAGGAAGTTACATATACAAGTACATTAACGTATATAATAAACATGAATACATATCTTCCTATACAATCATACAGACTACTACAAATAACGACGACTACTCCAAAAGATATGAAAGAACTTCATAGCTCTAGCAGCAACCCAAAGCAGAATACCTACAACCTGAAATACTCGGTCTGACCCGATTATTAAATTCAAAAGAAAATAATACTCGGGTCAGTCTAATTCAAACTCAGTTATTAGTGCACAGAAGCAATAATAATCAAATAATGAATAGACGACAGTAATTAAACCAAATAAAAATGCAATTCGGAATATTGAATTGAAATAAATAGAACAGTTCAAACCATTGAAATATCAATTAAAATATTAAGATGAGTAGGGCTGCAGTACACGCACGCGTGTACTGCCTCGCCACTACAGCACATGAACTACGCAAAACATTAATAAATCAAAACAAAATAGAATATCACAAAACCATACCGTGTGGCTGCAGTTCACGCTTGCGTGCACTGCCTTTCCACTATAGTGACGATGTACCCAATGAATACCGTGTGGCTGCAGTTCACGCTTGCGTGCACTGCCTTGCCACTACAGTAATGATGTACCCAATGATAATTCACAACCAAACACAAGATCAAACCCGAGTCATCGGATTCAACTCAAGTGTAATTCGAAAATCAATCCAAATGCACATGGCAGTGACATGATGAAACAGTGCTAACAAACAAATAATGGCAGTGGTACCAACATGAAGACACAGTGGAATAAGGTGACAGCAAGAGAGAGATATGGCCAAAATATATGAAACTGCTCATATACTCGAGCAACAGAGGCAAAATGCACCAAAACCGACAGCAAGCATATAGGATAATCAAAGTCTACAAGAATGCATATAAATGCAAACAAATGCAAAGTCTAATGAATGCAACAGTGACTCAAAACATATGCAGTGAAGAAGGAATGCTCGAGTTATACCAGATTCAGGTATACACATGAGAAGCGTACGGCCAATACGAGTAACCATGAACCTGTTTCAGCAAAGCCAAAACTGGGTGTAACACAATGTTACAACACACATGAACATACATGCTATAAAATATCACACATATATACAATTATACATACATATGTGTGTACATGAAAATCAGTGCATATTTACATGTCAACAGGTGGAACAAAGATCAGACTAACCAGTTAAACAGTGCAGGTTCTAGTCTTAACAAAGAACTGCAGTGCAAAATAATGCCCAACCCAATTGACACGATGCCCAGAATAAATGCAAAGACTGGTGTAACTCAATACAGCAACTACCAAAAGGAAGTCGAGACTAGCCAGTGCTAACATGAAGTGCAATAAGCTCAATGAAACAGACATAAAAAAAAAATCAAATTAGCCAATATGATTAAAGAAACAAGTCCAGCAACGACCAAGAACAAGGCACAGTGCAGTTTCAATGCTGCAAGGCTCGAGTATATATATGAATACACATATATGGTGACACAGCAGTATGTTGAAGCAAGCGAGTTTCAAAACTCGAAGTCAAGTGATCAAAAATCAAGTTTAAAAAGTCAGGATGATACATGAATTGCAACACACAACAAAATTCACGTTACTGCCCCTTCGTCAATTAGAGCAACAAATTGAATGTCAAAGCAAGAATGCTTTGTGATCAATATATGTACATGTTGTTTGATGTGATTTTTTGTTTGATGATAACAAACATATATATATCAATATATATATGTGTTTGCAGTTTGGACTATATACAGAAAGGAAGAAATATTCATATTGAAAAATTATACTATTGCATAGAATTTATATAATTCAACTAGTATTTTTTATTCAATATAATATTTTATTACAACACTTAAACAATACAAAGTTTTCAGCTCTCTCTATATATATACATACATACATCAGTTCATACATTTTACTTTTCTCACTACAACACTCAACACTCAGTTTTTTTCACTCTGTCTGCACATCTGCATCTATCTGCATTGTCCAGCTCCACTTCTCGTCCTGTCTTCTGTGTACCTGTATAATTAGCAACTACAACAGTAATCTGAAAACAAACAAATTTAAATTTGCAAAAATAAATTTGTTTGTGTCTCAGATACATGGGTTATTGTCATCATCTTTGATTGTGCAATATCTATGCATATCAGTAATTTTTATCAGGGACAGGCAATTATAAGTGGCTGCAGTACACACGTGTACATTCGTATACGTGTGCACTGCCACGCCAACTCGTGTGCACAAACTACAACAAAACACTAATTCATTCAAAGCAACATAACAGAGAAGAACAAAGACCAAGTGCAGCATCAGAAATATGCAAAACAGTGGTCATGAATGCATTAACAACATCGAGCCAGAAACAGTCAAATATCCCACAAAAGTCCAGACCAACAAAAACATGAATACTGCACCAACCAGAATGAACCAGTGATACAAGGCAACAAGTACAACACTGCACAAATTCAACATGAAGCAGTGCAAGCTCTCAAAGATACAACAGTGAAAGAAACTGCATCACAGCAGCATGAAACATCAAAATATGGAAACTGCATCAATGCAGAACAGAACATAGTATATAAAGTGATGCATAGCAACTGCATAGCAGCTACAAACACCAAGTGCAACAGTGAACACAATGTACATGCCAACAACAAGTCATGAAGCAATCAACATGAATATCACAAGAGTCACAAAAAAAAATGAAGACTGCAAACTCAAGTGATAAAATTTGAGTACATCGAACCAGCTTTCAAATGAAACAAGGAACATAAATACTGCAACTACAACAATGGAACAACAGCTCATATGAACAAGTGTACAAAGGCAACATGAACAAGTGTAGCATCTGTATCAAAAGCAAACCGAGTACAACACAGCAAACAACTCTGTGCAGATGTGAAGCCAGAAGAATTGCACAACTACAAGTACAGGGATGAATACAACATGATGAAGCAGTGGAAACAAACTCAAGTGCACGTGAACATGGCAGCAGACCAGTGACAACAACCAAGTAAAGAACATGGATGTACAAGGCAATGCACCAATGCAAGTGACTAATGCAACATGAAGTGAATCAAGTTCAAAACATCATAACAACAAGTACAGTGTTCCTCAAAGACGAATTCGAGCTAGAAACAAATGACATGCACCAGCAAGCTATCAAGAATCAGATCACAACTACATGCAGATCAAATAAAGTTCTGATTCAATCCCATAGCAAAATCAAGTCACAATGAAAGTACAAACCCAAAAATATATGCATACACACATACAAATGTATATATGCACATATATAGTAAACTGGTGAATGTGCAGTAGGGAACACAAGACAGTGGCAAGTACAAGGCAGTGCAGAAATCAAGCCGAAGTTAAAGAATAAATTCGTATCTTTTGATTAAGTCTTTGATTAAGTCAAAGATTTCTAATTTGGAAAGAAATCTTTGCAGCAAATTTCTCGAATTCATATATGGACAGTATTAATTCAAATGAGGACCGAGACAACAAATACAGCAAGATATCTTCGAATCAATTAATTCGAATTCAAATATGGTCAGCAATTATTCGAAATTGAATCAAGAAAGGAATACTCCAAATCCAGAACAAATTCAGGAAAATAATCAACGACATGAAGAAATCAAATCTGACAGTGTTAATTAGGGTTTCAACCCTATAAATACACCCCAAGAAATCATCATAGACAACAGAACAATCGAGTTCGAAAATCACAAAACCACAAACAAGCAAAAAGATTACATACCGCAACAGTAAACTCGATTATCAGAGAACGAGCTAGCAACAAGCATCAAATCATCAGAGAACGAGCGTGAGAAAGATCAACACAAGTCAAAGAATCAATCATCAGAACAAAGCCCCAAATCTCACAGAAGAACCGAAGCCCTAAATTGAAAAAGAAAAGGATCGGCCATTTTTTTTCACAAACAAAAGAAAATGGACCGGGTAAAATAAGATAAAGGGAAGTGACCGCATATCTTATGTTTGTATTGGGTTAGGGTATTTTTATTTTTATAAAGGCAAGATAATTTAAATAGTTTTAAATTTAGTGCTTGCTTTTATAATTCGCTTTATTTGTATGTTCTTTTCAAAACAAAACATGATAAATTATCACCTAGGGTTTAGGTGTTGACAGATTGTCTAGTTAGAGTTAGTCCAGTTAGCAGGGTTTGCAAGTTTGCAAAACTCTATAGGCGGTAGCAGGGTTTGCAAGTCTGTTAGAGTGTTTGTAAGCGGGAAACTGTTTAATTCTAATAGAAATCTGGGAATGCAGTAGTAGGCAGGGGTTGCTGAAGCTGGGTAAATTCTGTGTGTGATTTATTTTTCAACATATTTATTTCTGCAGTTTGCTTCTGTGTTTAATTCGCAAAAATTTGCTATAACCCTATTCACCCCCCCCCCCCCCCTCTAGGGTTAATCTAGATCCTACAAGTGGTATCAAAGCAAGGTATTTTACTTTAACTCTAGAGTCATGAATCCACCAAATAATGCTTTTTCTGAGGGGCAATCTATTGCTAGGCCACCCATGTTTAATGGGAATGATTATGCTTATTGGAAAGTTAGAATGAGTATTTATCTTAGTTCTGTCGATTATGATGTTTGGGATATTATTGAAACTGGCTATAAATCTCCCACTATAGTTGTTGGTGATACTGAGATTCCTAAACCTAAGGATAGGTGGGATGCTAACGATAAGAAATTAAAAACTACAAATGCCAAAGCAATGAACGCTTTGATCTGTGCGCTTGATAAAAATGAATTTAATAGAATTTCTCATTGTACAACAGCACAGGAAATTTGGCACACTCTGGAGGTGACACACGAAGGAACTTCTCAAGTCAAGGAGTCACGACTAGCTCTATTTAGCAATGAATACGAAAACTTTGTGATGGAAAAGGGCGAGAGCATAAAAGATATGTTTGGACGATTTTCAACTTTGGTGTACAATGCTAGAGCGCTTGGGAAGGTCTTCACTGAAGTAGAGCTTGTACGGAAGATACTGCGAGTCTTACCAATGAACTTTGAGGCAAAAGTCACTGCAATACAAGAATCAAAAGATCTGAGTAAACTAAGCATGGAGGAGTTGATCGGAAACTTGATGACATATGAGCTTGAGCTAAAGGCAAAGGAGGAACGTAACAACTCCGAATCAAAAAAGAAGACGATTGCCTTAAAAAGCAAAGAAGAAAGCGGTGAAGAAGAAGAAGATCCAATTGAAGAGCTTGCGATGGCTGTCAATAATCTTAGAAAATGGTCAAAATTCAGGCCACGCAAGAAGAAAACAAGTGGTAATAAGTCAAAAGATTCTGATGATTCCGATAATGAATTAACATGCTTTAACTGCAAAAAGCCTGGCCACTTCAAACAAAAATGTCCACTTCTCAAGAACAACAAAGGAAAGAAAAAGAAGAAGAAGGCCTTTGTAGCAACTTGGGATGATAAAGAAGGAGAAGAAGTTTCGGATAATAGCTCAGAACAGGCTAACTTGTGCCTTATGGCAAAATCAGATTCAGAAACAAGTTCAGAGGAATCCAGTGAGGTACGTAACTATTCTTATAAAGAAATTGTTTTGATGTGTTATGATTTTACTAATACAATTGATACTCTTGAAACTAAAATTGAAAAATTAAAGTCTGACAGGAGAGAACTCGTTCATGAGAATACTAGGTTAGAAACTGAACTTGAAAATATTCAAAACCTAGACTGTAAAAAATATAAAATTTTAGATTCAGAAATATCAAGACTTAAGAATAGCTTCGATAATCTTGAAAAAGAAAACTCGAGTCTTAAGGAAACCATTGACACTAGGAAAAAGGATTTTATAAATAGATGCACCACACTTGTGACTGAAAACACAACACTAAAAACCAAAGTCCAAAATCTTGAGAAATCTCTGAATAACTTTTCAAGAGGAGAAAAATCGTTTAACATGTTATTGGGAAATCAACTCTTTGCTAACAACAGAAAAGGACTAGGTTTTGGGAAAACACAGGTTGATGATCATGCAAAAGGTAAGAGTGTTTTTGTTAGAAGTGAAATTGGACATCGTGTTGAAAATTGTAGTCATAGGAACAAGAACACAAAATTTATACAAGTTTGGGTTCCTAAGAATTCTACAAACAAATTTCATGTCTATAGGAACAAAAATAAAAGGACAAAACAAGTGTGGGTTCCAAAGGGATTGTTTGTTCACAATGCTTCAGTTACTAATATCATTGGACCTAAGAGTTTCTCTAGGTCATCCTCCTCTCTCTTTATGTAGGTCTGTTGGCGGGCTAAGGAGCAACAAGAATGGTTTCTAGATTCAGGTTGTTCTAGACATATGACAGGTGATAAATCTAAGTTTCTTAGCCTAGAGAAGTTTAGAGGTGGAAATGTGATCATGGGAGATAATAGCAAGTGTAAGATTATTGGGAAAGGTGAAGTAAGTAATGGTACTTTTTCCTTGACTAATGTTTTATACGTTGATAATTTGCATCACAATCTCATTTCTATTAGCCAACTATGTGACAAAGGTATGAATGTGGTTTTTGATAGTGATACTTGCAAAATCATTGATAAAACTTCTAATAACATTGTTTTTATGGGCAAAAGAAAAGGAAATGTTTACTCACTTTCGTTTGACAATCTAAATCTTTCCAGATGTTTGGTAGCCACTGACGAAGAGGCATCTTTATGGCATAGGAGACTTGGACATGCTAGCATGAGTCTCTTAAGAAATCTTGAAATGAAAGAATTAGTCAGAGGGTTACCACATCAGAAATTTAAAGATAACAAAGTGTGTAAAGCATGTTCCTTGGGCAAGCTTAGTCGATCATCATTTCGCCCTAAAAACATTGTTAGCACATCAAGGGTCCTCGAATTAATTCATATGGACTTATTTGGACCAAATGAAATTGCAAGCTTGAATGGAAAACGTTATTGTTATGTATTGGTTGACGATTATTCTAGATTTACATGGGTTTATTTCTTAGCCAAAAAGTCTGAATCTTTTGATTATTTTTCAAAATTTGCTAAACTTGTTCAAAATGAAAAAGGAGTTTCAATTAAAACTTTGAGAAGTGATCATGGAGGCGAATTTGAAAATTCATAATTTGAAAACTTTTGTGAAGAAAATGGTTTAAAACATGAATTTTCTGCCCCACGAACACCTCAACAAAATGGGGTGGTTGAAAGGAAAAATCGTACATTACAAGAATTGGCTAGATCCATGTTGAGTGAGTATAAACTACCTCTAACTTTTTGGGCAGAGGCGGTGAATACTTCATGCTACGTAATGAATAGAGTAATGATTAGACCAATACTTGGCAAAACTGCTTATGAAGTGTGGCATGAAAGGAAACCTAACATCTCTTATTTTCGTGTTTTTGGATGTCCTTGTTTCATTCTTAACACAGGTGATCAACTTGGAAAATTTGAATCAAAGGCCGATGAGGGAATTTTCATGGGCTATTCAACAAGGAGCAAGGCTTACAGGATATACAACAAACGAACAAAGACAACTGTTGAATCAGTCAATGTGAAATTTGATGAATCTAATCTGGAAAGGACGATTGAAAAAACGGGTGATGATGGGGTAGATGATGAAGGCATTAAAGAAGGGACATCTACTGAGAAAGATGGAAGTAGGACTGTTGATGCTGATAGATTGAAGTTCAAATCCAATCATCCTCCTGAATTGGTTATAGGAGATCCTACGGAAGGTATACGCACTCGCTCTGCATTTGATAAAAATTTGTGTGCGTTTTGTTGTCATAGTGGTTTTATTTCTGAAATAGAACCTGATTCTGTTGAAATGGCTCTTAATGATGAAAGTTGGGTTTTAGCAATGCAAGAGGAACTTAATCAATTTGAGAGAAATAAAGTTTGGAAATTAGTTCCTAGGCCAAATGACTATCCAATTGTAGGAACTAAATGGGTGTTCAAAAACAAACTTGATGAATCAGGAAATGTAATTAGAAAAAAAGCTAGGTTGGTCGCAAAAGGATACAACCAAATAGAAGGCATAGATTTTGATGAAACATTTGCTCCAGTTGCTAGGTTAGAAGCCATTAGGATTTTGCTAAGCTTTGCTTGTTATAAAGGTTTCAAACTTAAACAAATGGATGTAAAAAGTGCTTTTCTAAATGGTGATTTGAAAGAAGAAGTTTTTGTTGAACAACCCCCCGGTTTTGAAAATCACAATTTTCCAAATCATGTGTATAAACTTGAAAAAGCATTATATGGTCTTAAGCAAGCCCCTAGAGCTTGGTATGACTGCCTTTGTACATATCTTCTGGAAAATGGCTTTGAAAAGGGGAGTGCTGACACGACACTGTTTCTATTACATAAAGGAAGTGATTTTTTGATTGTTCAGATTTATGTGGATGATATCATTTATAGTGCTACTAATGAACTCTTGTGCGAGAAATTTGAACAAGTCATGCAGGCTAAATTCGAGATGAGCTTGGTTGGAGAATTGAAATATTTTCTTGGATTTCAAATCAAGCAAAGCAGTGATGGCATTTTCATTTCGCAATCCAAGTATGTGTTGGAACTGTTGAAGAAATTTGGAGTTGAGAACTCCAAACCATTGAGAACTCCTATGAGCCCATCAACAAAGTTGGACAAAGACGAGAAAGGAAGTGCTGTTGATCAGAAAAAATATCGAGGGATAATTGGTTCACTTCTCTATCTTACTGCTTCTAGACCTGATATTATGTTTTCTGTGTGTTTGTGTGCACGTTTTCAATCTAATCCTAAAGAATCTCATTTGAAAGCCACTAAACTTTTGAGATATCTTTCACACACACACAAATTTGGATTAAGGTACCCTTCTTGTGAAAACTTTGATTTAGTTGGTTATTCTGATGCTGATTATGCTGGTTCATTGGTTGACAGGAAAAGCACCAGTGGGACATGTTTCATGCTAGGACATTCATTAATTTCATGGTCAAGTCGAAAACAGAATTGTGTTGCATTATCCACCACTGAAGCAGAATATATTGCTTTAGGAAGTTTCTGTGCTCAAATTTTATGGATGATGCAAACCCTTTCTGATTTTGGCTTAGTTTATAAACAAGTTCCATTAAAATGTGACAGTAAAAGTGCAATAGACTTATCAAATAATCCTGTTCATCATTCACGCACAAAACACATTGATGTGAGACACCACTTTCTTAGAGATCACATTGCTAAGGAAGACATTTGCATTGAATATATTTCAACTGAGGCTCAACTTGCTGATATTTTCACAAAACCCCTCCCCGAAGACAGATTTTCTAGATTACGTTTGGATTTGGGGATTATAGAAATTGACTAACCATTTTTTCATTGTTAGGTTGAAATATTCTTGGATATATACTTTCAACTTCAATTTCTAGGATTCAAACAAGTTTTGGATATTTTCCAAAGATTGATTCGAATATGGTATTCAGTACTGGATATTACATAATATAATTAACTTGGTAACTTATTCCACGATCATTTTTATTTCTACCATCTTTCTATCGTTCATAATGGTTTGATAAAATAAGAAGAGTGAATTATTTTAAATTAAAAAAAATATAATAATAAATAATAATAACTCTCATGCATCCATTCTCATTTAAAAGTCCTTATGGTTATGCATGGATGGAGCATGTGAGTGAATTATTTTTATCATTACTCCATTCTCATTTAAAAGTCCTTATGGTTATGCATGGATGGAGTATGGTAACTAAGTATTCTGGTCTCACTTAATAGTCTGGATGCATAGACTAATAAGTAACTGCTAATCCCATTTAAAAGTCCTTATGGTTATGCGTGGTTAGTAAGTGCTTATTTTGTTTTTTTTGTTTTTTTTTTTTTTGCTTAAATGTCAAATTAATGTTAAAATATCTCTCTTCTTATTAAAACTAATCATCGATCCATCCTCTACAATATGGAAGTTTTAATCTCGTTATGATATATTATTTTTTGTTCCTACTGTTCCATTTTTTTGTCAGTCTTTTGATAATGACAAAAGGGGGAGAAGAACAAGATTTTGATGAGAAAGTAAATATTTTTTGACCTATTTCAACAAATTTGGTTAAATTTTGCTAGTTAATTTTTCTTTAGTTCTTTTTATTCTTTTGTAATTTTTGTTATCTTCTAAACAGGGAGTGGTCTTGGTTGTAGGGGGAGCATTCAAATAGGGGGAGCTAAAAATTTCGTGTTCAAACACATGTATTAGCATTTCAAAATCTTTAATATATATGTTTGTCATCATCAAAAGGGGGAGATTGTTTGATGTGATTTTTTGTTTGATGATAACAAACATATATATATCAATATATATATGTGTTTGCAGTTTGGACTATATACAGAAAGGAAGAAATATTCATATTGAAAAATTATACTATTGCATAGAATTTATATAATTCAACTAGTATTTTTTATTCAATATAATATTTTATTACAACACTTAAACAATACAAAGTTTTCAGCTCTCTCTATATATATACATACATACATCAGTTCATACATTTTACTTTTCTCACTACAACACTCAACTCTCAGTTTTTTTCACTCTGTCTGCACATCTGCATCTATCTGCATTGTCCAGCTCCACTTCTCGTCCTGTCTTCTGTGTACCTGTATAATTAGCAACTACAACAGTAATCTGAAAACAAACAAATTTAAATTTGCAAAAATAAAATTTGTTTGTGTCTCAGATACATGGGTTATTGTCATCATCTTTGATTGTGCAATATCTATGCATATCAGTAATTTTTATCAGGGACAGGCAATTATAAGTGGCTGCAGTACACACGTGTACATTCGTATACGTGTGCACTGCCACGCCAACTCGTGTGCACAAACTACAACAAAACACTAATTCATTCAAAGCAACATAACAGAGAAGAACAAAGACCAAGTGCAGCATCAGAAATATGCAAAACAGTGGTCATGAATGCATTAACAACATCGAGCCAGAAACAGTCAAATATCCCACAAAAGTCCAGACCAACAAAAACATGAATACTGCACCAACCAGAATGAACCAGTGATACAAGGCAACAAGTACAACACTGCACAAATTCAACATGAAGCAGTGCAAGCTCTCAAAGATACAACAGTGAAAGAAACTGCATCACAGCAGCATGAAACATCAAAATACACAAAATATGGAAACTGCATCAATGCAGAACAGAACATAGTATATAAAGTGATGCATAGCAACTGCATAGCAGCTACAAACACCAAGTGCAACAGTGAACACAATGTACATGCCAACAACAAGTCATGAAGCAATCAACATGAATATCACAAGAGTCACAAAAAAAAATGAAGACTGCAAACTCAAGTGATAAAATTTGAGTACATCGAACCAGCTTTCAAATGAAACAAGGAACATAAATACTGCAACTACAACAATGGAACAACAGCTCATATGAACAAGTGTACAAAGGCAACATGAACAAGTGTAGCATCTGTATCAAAAGCAAACCGAGTACAACACAGCAAACAACTCTGTGCACATGTGAAGCCAGAAGAATTGCACAACTACAAGTACAGGGATGAATACAACATGATGAAGCAGTGGAAACAAACTCAAGTGCACGTGAACATGGCAGCAGACCAGTGACAACAACCAAGTAAAGAACATGGATGTACAAGGCAATGCACCAATGCAAGTGACTAATGCAACATGAAGTGAATCAAGTTCAAAACATCATAACAACAAGTACAGTGTTCCTCAAAGACGAATTCGAGCTAGAAACAAATGACATGCACCAGCAAGCTATCAAGAATCAGATCACAACTACATGCAGATCAAATGAAGTTCTGATTCAATCCCATAGCAAAATCAAGTCACAATGAAAGTACAAACCCAAAAATATATGCATACACACATACAAATGTATATATGCACATATATAGTAAACTGGTGAATGTGCAGTAGGGAACACAAGACAGTGGCAAGTACAAGGCAGTGCAGAAATCAAGCCGAAGTTAAAGAATAAATTCGTATCTTTTGATTAAGTCTTTGATTAAGTCAAAGATTTCTAATTTGGAAAGAAATCTTTGCAGCAAATTTCTCGAATTCATATATGGACATTATTAATTCAAATGAGGACCGAGACAACAAATACAGCAAGATATCTTCGAATCAATTAATTCGAATTCAAATATGGTCAGCAATTATTCGAAATTGAATCAAGAAAGGAATACTCCAAATCCAGAACAAATTCAGGAAAATAATCAACGACATGAAGAAATCAAATCTGACAGTGTTAATTAGGGTTTCAACCCTATAAATACACCCCAAGAAATCATCATAGACAACAGAACAATCGAGTTCGAAAATCACAAAACCACAAACAAGCAAAAAGATTACATACCACAACAGTAAACTCGATTATCAGAGAACGAGCTAGCAACAAGCATCAAATCATCAGAGAACGAGCGTGAGAAAGATCAACACAAGTTAAAGAATCAATCATCAGAACAAAGCCCCAAATCTCACAGAAGAACCGAAGCCCTAAATTGAAAAAGAAAAGGATCGGCCATTTTTTTTCACAAACAAAAGAAAATGGACCGGGTAAAATAAGATAAAGGGAAGTGACCGCATATCTTATGTTTGTATTGGGTTAGGGTATTTTTATTTTTATAAAGGCAAGATAATTTAAATAGTTTTAAATTTAGTGCTTGCTTTTATAATTCGCTTTATTTGTATGTTCTTTTCAAAACAAAACATGATAAATTATCACCTAGGGTTTAGGTGTTGACAGATTGTCTAGTTAGAGTTAGTCCAGTTAGCAGGGTTTGCAAGTTTGCAAAACTCTATAGGCGGTAGCAGGGTTTGCAAGTCTGTTAGAGTGTTTGTAAGCGGGAAACTGTTTAATTCTAATAGAAATCTGGGAATGCAGCAGTAGGCAGGGGTTGCCGAAGCTGGGTAAATTCTGTGTGTGATTTATTTTTCAGCATATTTATTTCTGCAGTTTGCTTCTGTGTTTAATTCGCAAAAATTTGCTATAACCCTATTCACCCCCCCCTCTAGATCCTACACATGTGATAAAATATATTCATGTAAAAGATATCAAACCATTGTACAGGCATGTACAGTCAATAAAATAAAAATCAAAGCATGTACAGGCAATGAAAAAAAATCAAAGCAAAAGTGCCTAAAAGGTGTGTTTTTCAGAACTTCTTTCTGAGAGGACGGTTGAGTATTTTGAAACTTAAAAAGGGTGTTTTACAAGTTCCCTTTATTTTAAGTGCACAAGGACAAGGATGAAAAAAGAAAAGGGAAGAGAGAATTGCACTAAAAGCAGGTTCACCAAGTAAGAACTGACAACTACTTGTTGATGGCAAATTCTATTGAGAGACCATAAATAATCAATATTCCCCAAGTTTTACTTTGTCTACATGAAACATAATCACTATCCATACTTTTCAGTAAAATTACAATTTCATAACTTCCTCTTCATCTTTTTTTTTTTCTTTTCAAAGAGACTCCCTGAACATAGATCCCAACTCGACAAATTCAACTTAGTATGCTCGGGTGATCTTTTTATTTCTAGTAATTTGTGGTTAGCATTCTGTTATTTTATTATTGATTTATTGTTACTTTAAGTATAATGAGGCAATGATGAAATCGACGCCGTGAAAATCAGTAAGCAAGTATCATTAAACATACGAATTCAAGCAAAACCTTAGTCAGGAAGAACAAAACCACGAAAACACGAAATCGAACCAAGACAGGAAAAATCAGTAACATCAAAATAAAGTCGAACGACCTAAACACGGGCTTAAGGATGAATTAGATGTGAGAATTTCTCACCTTGTCGACAAATTTAGGAGAAGCCGAGCACGAGATCGTCGATCGACGTAGCCACGAACAAGATGAAGGGGCGAACGAGAAATGAAAAGGGGCCGCCATTAATTTTTCTTCGTTCGATTTTTGTTTAGGGTTGAGAAAATGAAAATAACGAAGGGGGAAAACGGGTCTTTGTATTGAAAATTATCACGGCCCAAACGTGAAACATGGACCCCTTTTAATTTTCAAAGCCCATAATTCTTTTTAACACTTTATGAATGAATCTTAATTCAATATAAAAACATCAAATGGCAATTTGCACCAATATTTATCGTTTAAATGTAGATTATTAATTGATGCGAATTACCGGGTTGTTACAGCACCACTAAGCCGAATAAAAAGGGATATCTAGACAGGGATGACCTCACCCTATTGGGTGCTACCTACTTAGCCTTGCTGCATAACCCCTAATTTTCAGTCATTCCCTGTTGATGAGGCTCATGGCTAAGCGTTACCTTTTTAGAATATATCACTTAGAATGCCCACTGTCCACCTAACGATGTTCCGAAAGTATTCATCTATACAAGTCTGTCCCGGGTTCGAACGGAACTGAAGGCACTACTCCTACTACATCCATTTTGGAATCATTCTCAGGATTAGTAGCGACTAGCCCTTGCACTTCACTGCTCCATCTTCGACTCCAAACTCGTCTTCCTCACGAAAACGTACAAACCGGATCGAAGTGGTTTTCAAGAAATAAATCACGATCTCGGTCTCTTCGAAACGATCAGCGCATTGGCCAATATTGATAGTCGGTTATTTAACTATTAATTAACATTCACAAACAACCATCAAACAATAAATAATCTCCCAAATTATTTATTATCCTCAAAATATCTTCGCAAGATATATTTTCATTTTCAACCCTTTTTTAAAACAGTTTTCAAACCGTACTCTTCTTATGGGATAAATTCCCAACTATATATTTCCATTGAAAACACCAAGCACAAAGCTTTGGATTTTGAAAATAATTTAAAAAGACTTTATTATAAAATATACTTTAACATTTAAATTGAAAACTACTTCAACACTTTATTAAAAATATATACTTTAGGAATATTAAAATGAGGTTACTTTATAAAATATAAAACAAGATTTTCTCTTTTTAAAACAAAATACCAAGTCATCTTAATATAATTACTACGATAATAGATTTGAAAAATACTTACTTTAGAATTTAGACATTTAGAAATAATAAATTTTCTAAACAAACTTTTTTTAAACACAGTATTAAAAAATTAACTTATATTTAAAAATTTGCTTTGGAAACGTACTTGGCTATCTAAGGAAATACACTTCTCTTTCACATCCATTAAAAATAAATCATTATTTATTTTTAAACAAATCCACCCAATCCCTTAATAAATTCCCACCGTGAATCTATTCTTCCAAATATCCACTGATATATTGCTTTACTTTTATAAACCAAGTTTATAAGTTTCATAAACTCAACTTCCTTAAAAATTCTGATTCCAAACACTTAGATCAATTTCCAAATTGATTTCCAATTTACTCCATTTTGAAATAAATTTCTTTACTTACTCAATTTATTTCAAAATCCATTAACTTCAGGTTTTATTCCTTAATAATTATTTAAAATCCTTTTTAACTGAAAACACCAATTTTAGATTTCCAAATTCCTTCTTTATCCTTTTCACTAAATTTAAGCCTTGAATTGTTTAAAATAAATTCTTCGTTCCTTTACATAATATCACTTAAGTTTTAAAATTCATTATATTCTGTTTATTCAAAATCGCCCTTCCATACTCGAAACTTAATTATTAGAATTTTAAAATCACTTTCATTCTTTTCCAATTCATTCTTCAATTTATCCCAAATTTTCAGTAACAATTTCATTTACAAATTCTCTTTTTTAACTTTCTTTTCAAAAATCCAATCTATATATTTTTGGTAATTCAGAGTATCGAAATATATTCAATCGAACCATGGTATCCAATAATCCAATTATCAGTATAATTCACCATAGAATATCACATAATCATAACATAGAATATTAAACAATCTAAATAATTTTGAGGAATCCAGTTGGATCCCTCAAACCTGTTTCCCTACATCCACAGATGTTAGCACAATACCAATTCCACTTCGAAGTGGAATATCATGGTATATGGGATTTACATAATATCATCCGCTATTATGCGGTGCATAGGGTCTCATTCGCTATATAATGCGGGATGTCAAATACTCCAATATATACAATATGCTATAATATAGCACATCAAATCAATTCAATCATTCAACCAATTATTTAAATTTAACCGTTTAAATTTAAATAACAATCCAAAAGAGTGAGATTAACTCACCTTTGTTTTTAATTTGCAGTCCAAACCAACCATCTTGTTTTCTTCACGATTCAGACCTTCTACAATCATTATATAATTTATTAATATTTTAATTATTTTAATAATCAATTTCCATGTAATAATTTTAATTGTCTAACGATTTTAATTTAACTATTAAGTTCCCTTTGAAACTACATATACACTGATAAAAATAAATCATGGATTTTCAAAAATCTACTTTTATAAATTCCTCAAACATTTTAAAATCCCTATATATTTTCCAGCTCTTTTCTTTTCTTTTGAAATCATATACATATACATATATTTATAAATATATTCAGATTTGAAAATATGATTTTTTTTTTATATATAAACTCTTCTAATCCATTGTTTTTTAAAAAATACACACACACACACATATATATATATATATATATAATATCCATACATATTATAAATCTTATGTGAACTCTTCAACAATAAAAATTTTATCTCAAAATCTTATATCTATATATATTTATTAAATCAATCAAAACTGTAAATACCTAGCTGTTAATGTCCTGATAAGTGATATAACAATCAACCATCCATTGATAAGTTTAAACCTAAGTAATATTTGAATTAAAATCTGAAGATGGATTTCGAAAAAAATTTGAGGTACGGGAGAAAGAAGAAGGAAGTTCGGCCATTATTCAATTCCGTGAAGTTATAGAAAAAGGAAAGGAAGAGTAAAGAGGGGTCGCGATTTTAACAGCCATTTTTTTGCTTGCTTTAGAATTTGTTGAACGGCTTGCTTGCTTTTAAAAAAAGAGGGAGGGGTGAAGAAATGACATTGGCGTATGCGAGAAGGGCTGTAGTTTTTGAAGAGGAGACCAAAAGCTCTTATGTGAAGTTTATTTTCAACTGATATGAACAATTTGACCAGTCCACATATATATAATATTCAAATTTAAATTGTCTCGATTTTGCAACCTAAAATCCCGACCCCCTATCGAGGCATGTCGTTAGGCGTTTATAATGTTATACCCCTATTTCGAACGTAATGGAAAAGGTTCCGAGTCCTAATTCAATCATATGGAGAAGATAGCTTTTGGACCACTTATTATATTAAATTTTCGATATAAATTCTAGCGCGTTTACTTACCGTACGATCACACGACAACTTTGAACGCTACGAAATTTGAAATCTGATAAAAATACAATATTACGGATCCAACGGAACTGGTTTCGTCGAATTCCGAGACTATGCCACGGAAGACTATTTTTAAGTTCAATTTAAACGATATAATTTCAAAACCGAACAAATCACTGATAAATTCAATTTTAAAACTTCTATTATCCTCAGCACTATCAATATGAATTTTACAAGCCTTCAAATTATTTTTAGCAAGCTTAAAATTCCAGATTCAACATTATACCCAACTTCAAATTATTTAATTTAAAAACTAAATTATCCAATAAATGGTGATATTTGAATTCAAGTTAAAAATTAACTTTTAAATATTTAAAACAAATTAAATATTCCAATTTCAAACATCCAAAAATTTCGGGTCATCACAAGAGGTGTAATGCCACTGTGCATTTCTCCTCATAACCTTTCTATGCAAGAATTGTCTAAAGTCCCTTTGGGAACTTAGAAACGTCAGCAATATCGCATAAGCTTCAATTTAAGATCCATAAGTTTGCTACCGAGGCAACGGTATAAGTATGATTGCTATTGTCCTAACATGATGTTTATTCCTCCTTAGTCAATTAGTTTCTTTTTAAATGATGCACAAGACTAGGAACATACATAAAGTCAACATACCATTCAAGAAGCACTCATGAAGACAAAAAAATCTACTCATAATTTGATAATGATAATAATCAGCCATCATTGAGTGTAATAACAATTTTCTTTCGCCGTCTTAGTTCTGTCATATCATTTGTATTTACAAGAGATATGCCCATGAATCATATATGTGGTTTGAGGTTTTTTGCAGTATTTTCTACCATTTTATTTATAGTATTTTTGAACTATTGATGGGTATCATAATATTTAGTTGTTCATATATATCGAAACTTGTCAAAAGTAACAATTTTCAAAACAACATACAACAATAATTATGTACTAAATGGTTATTCATCATGCAATATAAACAGACCTAAATATTAGAGCAATGAATAAAAAATAAAAACAAAAATATGTAATGATTTCTAAAATGAATAAATGAAATAAGCCCATCATTAAAAACATAGTCAATGAAAGTAGTGAGAAGAACGGTGGAGAAGAAAGCCAAAATAATATGCTGGTTCATTTTCAAGAATTACGATAAACACTTTACGGTCTTAAAACATGAAGCATTTTCCATAGAGTTAAAATTAACAATAAAATTTGTTTAGCAAAGCATATTGAATTATACAAAGACTATTTTTTTTAATTACTGTTACAATCCTAAACTAATACGACATATAATAAGCGATGACCCAAAATTTGATCACTTTAATTGGGGATATTTAACTTATTTTAAATTATCAAATATGGATTATTTCAACAAACAATCAAGTTTTATTAAATAAATTAAATGAACATATTTTGAAGAAATATTCGCAAAAATATTTTGTTGGAAAAATACCTATAAAGTGGCTGAAAACCATTTTACTAATAAATAGCTGTATAATCATAAAACGTCGTACATAGAGCTAGATACATACAACTATTTTTATAACTGAACATAAATATGAAATAAAATCAATTATTTTATTTTTAAAAATAAAATCTGTGTACAACATCATCAGTGATGCCTTTATATTTAAATATAGATTTATGAATTTAAATCGAGATTTAATGACTTAATAATTATTATAATTATTCAAATAATTGTTTATAAATGATAATAATAATTCATTTTAATTATTTATAAAGTGATGATAAATCATTTGTAATAGTTTTATGAAAATATATATTTGATTTGAAAATATAAAAAATTCGTATCGCTTTATCGATATACAGCAATTTTTGTAAACAATTGTCAATATTAATTTATATAGTCTTATAATTCAAATATGATCATTTTAATTAATCAATAATGATCAGGAATTTATTTTCAATTTTTTTAAAAATATACTGAGACGACCCAACTTCCTATCTCCAGGAAATCGCATCATCAATGAAGAAAGAAAGGGATAGAAGAAGAAAAGAAAGAGAAAGAAGAACACAACAACAACAGATAACTCACAGTGGAACGAATGAAATATAATATATCACATAAAATATTACATAGTATCATATTACATCAGAGTACACAACTTATACAATAGATATTAGACAGTTATAAACATCTGTCTAACTATAAAACTCACAATACACAAGGAACAGATACCAAACAAACACAGCGGAAGCATAATATATCTACCCGTGGAAGCCTCCTGCTCCATATCTCCTCCAAAATTCGTCAAGCTAACCAGAATCACTTGACTACTTATATATAATACGAGTACCCAAGAGTTTAATCAAATAGAAAATAAACACTCGGGTCAGACAGGGGTCTGGTGTGAGTAAACGGTTTAAAGTTGCTTAACTTTAGAAAAACCTTTGAAAAGGAAAGGTATCACGTAAGACTTCCCACATATAAACATGGAAAAGTTTTTACCTCACGCTCTCCAAAACATTTGATAGGAAATCCGTTGATATTATAATAGTGTCTAGGGTTTTCAAGTAAATAAGAAATAGCCGAAATTGTTGTATCTATTAAATTCCAGGTACTAGCCACAAAAGTGGGTAATACAATCAAAACCGTAGGGTCTCATAGGAAGAATGGGTTTCCATCAATGGCAGGGCTACTGGGGTACCACCCCTCATAGTACGTGGCCTAGATCAACGTACCGAGGAGTACGCCCGCTCCCCTGCAACACAAGGCCGGAACCATCCCTTACTGGACAATCCCGAACAAGACAACCACGCAGTTGGCCGCGACCCAACTGCCCACACAGCCGAATAAAAAGGGACTTCTAGACAGGGGAAAATCTTGCTCTCTAGTGGGAGCTACCCACGAAGCCTTGCTGCACCTCCCCTGTTTTAGCCATTCCCGGTTGATGAGGCTTGAGGCTACGATTACCTTTACAGAACACATCTATCTTAGAATGCTCATCGTCCACCTGACGATGTTTTGAAAGCATTCAATCCATACAAGTTCGTTCCGGGTTCGAACGAAACCGAAGGCACTATCTCGTTGCACTTATTTTGGAATCACCCTTAGAGTCAACGACATAGCCCTTGCGCTCTAAATCACCATCTCGAACCTATAAGCACTATTCCGTCAACTCTTTACGGAATCACCCACGGAGTTATACTGACGTATAGCCCTTACACCTCGAGTCTTCACTTGCTCCACTTGGATTCACGACCTAACGTTTAATTGGAATCGATGTGGTTTTTGGATTCCAAATATGGAAATCTGATCCCGATCTCACCGAATCCAAACGCCATTTTAATGTCCAAGTTGTACTTAAGGGTTTTAACAATTTAAAATCTTATTCAAGGTGATATAACAGATAGATGAATAACATTATCACAACAGATAATTCACATCAAACATTCATCTCCATAAAGCAGCCTATCACACATCATAGATATCCAAATCATCCAGTATCAACCAATATCAACAACTCAGTATTGATCATCCAATATCAATCAATCAACCAATAATAACCAATCAACCAAGCAGAATTGATTAACTCTTAATCAATGTGATTACCTAAAATCCTCCTTCATTTATTTATTCCAAATAAATTAATCATCTCTAATGATCTTCCCAAATTAATCTTCCTTGATTAATTTTACTTTAATTACATTCAAGCAATCATCCTTAGCCATATTCAGTAATTAACCTTTAATTACTATCATTAATTACAATAATTAATGATCCTTCATTAATTAATTAACTATAGTTAATTACATTAATCCTTAATTAATTACAATTAATTAATCACACTTAAATTAATAACTTATACAAATTAACTTTGATTAATATCATTAATTACATTAATTAATGATCCCCATTAATTAATAATTCTCTTTAATTAAATAATTAACTTGTAATTAATCAACTCATTAATCATAATTAGTAATTAACAATTTGTAATTACTTATCTTAATTAATTAAATTCTTATTTAATTAAGTTAACCCTTGATTAGTTAATCTAATTAATTAATCTTTAATTACTTTATTAAGTAATTATTAAACAATTAAATTAATAAATAAATCCTTAATTAATTACTTTATTAATTAATTACTCTTTAATTAATTACACTTAGTAATTAATCTTAGATAAATTTCATTCATAAATTAATTAATCATATTAATTAATTAACTAAAATAATTAAATAATTAACTCTTAATTACTTAACAAGTAATTATCTTCTAATTACTATCATTAATCAAACTTGATTACTCCCTTAATTAATTACTTAACAAGTAATTAGTCCCATTATTAAATAATTCCTAAACTCATTAATTAATTACTCCATAATTAATTAACTTCAAACAATTAACTTAATCAATTCTTAGATTAAATAACATCAAGTGATTAACCATTAATCACTACAACTAATTACGCCCATGAGTAATTTCCTCAAATTACTTCGATAAGTAATTATCATTCTTAATTACATTTAATAATTGACCATTAATTACTTCATTAAGTAATTACACTTAATTAATATATAATTAAGTGATTATTTAAAATTAAATAAATAATTATCTAATTATTTAAAATTAATTAAACAATTAATTAATTTACTTCTAATATTAAAGAAAATCTTTGATAAATTAAGAAAAGCATAAATCTTAATCAAACTTAACTTATTAACAAATCATACTAAATAAGTATTCTTAAATTAATTATCAAAATAATTTAACCTTATTTATTTCCATAAATAAATTATTTGAATTATTTAAATCTTATTAATTCAAAGACAAATTATTAAACTTGGTTTACAAAATCATAATAATAGTCTTACTTGGAGATAAAACATTTACAAATCATTTCCAAATTTAAAACACTTTAAATTATCAAGTTTTAAACTAATTTATTTTCAATATAAATTGAAAATTTGTTATTAAAACATTACTTCAAACTTTAACTTAAAACTTTGATCTAATAATTAAATTCAAATCACTCTTTTAAATTTGTATTTTTAAAACTTATTTAAGATAATTATTTTTAAACAAACATTTTTACATTTGAAATATAAATTCAATTTTTACCTTTAAATGTTTGATTTACTTTCGTTTTTAAATAACAAGTTTACCTTTATTTTTCACCTCCTTTATAAACTTGTTCTTATAATTTTGACTTGATTTATACTTATTTATACAATAAGCAAAACCTGCATTTATTCAAAATTCACGTTTACTATGCAACTAAAAATCATTTCAGTACTAACAAAACATCTCCACCCTAAACCCGAGACCGACTCGGCAATCATGACAGTCTTCCCCGAGAAAAAACCCAGCCCTAAGATCTTCGAGACATAGAAATAAAACATGACAGCTTCCCCGAGTTTCAACTCGTCTTCTCCAAACAAACCCCCCCAGTGCACGGACCCAATCACGGTGCACGTTGCACCACCATCCAACCCACTTCGACCATCAAGTCGATCGTCGACAAATGCCATGCGACCCCTACGACCATCTCCTCCACTCAGATCGTAGGATAGGCGCTCGAATCAAAATTCAACCTCAAGCACGAAGAACTGCAGAACACTCAACACAAAACCAAACCCACCTCCGATCATCCCATCTCCGATGAACCTTGCCGTTCCCACCACAGCACCGCCACAATACGAGCTTGAATTCTGCACCGTCGGATCACTTCCGGTTCAATAATCCAGTCGCAAAACCCACAACATCAAGCCGGCAAGAAAAAGAGGCAAAAACCTAAAATGATTAAATTCGAACAAATCGAACATTGGAAAAATCAAATTGGATTTTTCCCTTAATCAACATCCCATAAACAAGCTACGATCAAAAATCCAGCTAACATAATCACCTTGATCTTTGGCAAACTCTCAAAACCCCAATTCAAACAAAACCCAATTTCAAAACAAATTATCAATTTAAAATTTTCAAATTGCATGTCAAAATTCATGATTTTTAACATCTAATTCAGTTATACAATCCAAAACAATAATCGAAGTATTTAGTTTTTCATGAGAATCGATATCCCTACTGTTATACATATTTTTAAAATTATCTGTAAACTAAAAATTTCCCAAACTATTTTTAAAACTTATGTTACACAATCATACTAAATTTCTACGTAGTGATCAAGAATTAAAACTAAACGGATAAAGTGTATTTAAATTTATTTTGTGGGATTCAACCCTGTGAAGCAACAGAGACAATCAAAAAAAATATATACAGACACATCCCCCATTCATACATGCATACATAATTATAACATATATAAGTCATGTTTCTACAATCATCCATCACAACATTTAAGCACAATTACCCATAAAATCTGTTTTTAAGAACAATTTACTCACCTAATAAAATTGCAGAGAGAAGATTATTTTTTTTCTTTTCCAGGCTATTGAATCTTGATTTTGAAAAATCTTTTAATTGCTGTTGTAAAATCCATCTGCATGCTTTTAAATTGAAGTTGAACTTGATTCCATTTGAAATGCAGGTGATCAAATGTTGTAGACTTCAATTTGCAGGTTTGATTTAGACTTTGAAATGCAGTTGAACACCCATTAGCATTTGCAGGTTGATATTTCAGCAGATATTAATTTGCATGTTGAAGTTGCAGGTTGATTTTGAGAAGAACTTCATTTTGCAGATTTAGGTTTGAATTGCAGCTTTGAAAAATGCAGTTTTGGTGATCATTTGCTTTTGGGTTTTAAATTTCAGTTTGAGTTAAGAAAGGAAACAAAAGAGTGAAAGTGTTTGTAAAAAAAACTGATTTTCTTTATGTTTAAATTCAAATGAATAAAAATGTAGGCCACTTGTTAAAAACTTGGACAATTGTCACATAATTAGCTTAATAGGTTTACATGTGTTATTAAGATGTTAACATGTTTTACACGTCTTTAAGTCCTTTTTAATTAATTTTGCTTAGTTTGAATGTAAACATAAACTCATATATTAAATTTACTTTATAAATAAATACTTGTATATGTAAATATAAATTTATCTTTAAAAGAAATTATTCCAAAACAAATGATAATACAAATATATTCTTATGGATTAAAAAAAAATCTTAAACATTTATTTATATACATTTATAACTATTTAAATTGAAGCATTTAAAAAGAAAGCAAAACAAACTTTGTTTAAATTCATTTTTAAACTATCATATTTAAAATAAATAACAATCGTATATTTTAAAAACAAACAATTATCTTATAATTGAAAACAATTTGACAAATCTAAATTAACTTTTGAAAATACAAAATAAAACAAACCTTAAAATTATAGTTTCATACATATACAAATTATCCATAGATTAAATTAAATTTAAAACAATATCAAATTATAACATATACTTACATATATATTACAATTTGCAAACTCAATTTTTATTTAAAACACAAGATCTTCTATTCACAATATATACCAGATATATATATTATAAATAGAATAAAATTTCATTAGCTTTGAAAAAATAAATCTTATCAATATTTTAAATTGTCAGAAAGATATTGATCACAATTATCAGATTAAATACTTATTAACCTTTAGAAAAGAATAAATTTATCAGTTTAAATTAAAATTATAAAACAAAATTATCAAACCAGTTAAATTATTTATACAGATTATTAAATTTATATTGCCCAAAATTCCGGGTCGTTACAATCCTTCCCCTTAAAAGAATTTCGTTCTCTAAATTAAAAAGCAAAGGTAATTTAATAACCCAACAAAGATTTTAATTTCAAACAGCAAAGCATTCCTATCAACCAGTTACTAACAACCAAAGCAATCAATCAAACAAACAAACCTAACTAATTATCCTGACACAAATCAGAATAAATCTTCTAACACTATCTCGAGTTTCCCAAGTATAAATCATCGGGAGACTCGCTCTACAGAAGCCAACAAACTAACTACACCACCAAAATCCAGAGCTCCTCTCATCTCTAGATCCATCAAGCTGAACAGAACATTAGAATATACTCAAGTCTAGCACAACTTCCAAATCTAACTGAACCACAGATTCAACAACCAATCAATGAATCATACATGTATTCCCTCAGAGATACGTGAAATACAATGAATTCCAGCTATCCAAACTGGCAGTTCAATCTTATTCTTATCAAAACACAGATAGGGAATCCCGAATGCCTCAGAACTAGCTATCAAACTTACCATTCTCTTAACCAGAGAAATCTTAACAGCAATGAAGTTTCCAACTTCGAATTCCAAACTCCTTATCTCATATCTGTATATAACCCAACAGACAATCCTGGGCTACCAATTCTCTTCCAGATCAGCTCAACCTATGCCGATACTTCCAGAAACAACTAGACCAAAGCAAACAGTTCCTGCATCCTATTCAACAAAAAAGTCTTTCGAAATCCGTCGAAATCCAGAACTCAAGCTCTACTACTCAAGCAATAGCAAACAGAACTTACTTCCTTCCTTGCACAGCTGCTACTTAGCTTCCGCTGCACAACTCTGATTCTGAAATAGATGAGAATATCGTTGATGGACCCGAATGCAAACTTATCCAATATATCCGGGAACTTGTTCATCAAATCCATAAAATCTGAGTGACCCATCTGACTCAGTCACAACCTTACAATAGAAATCCAAACTCAAAAACTAGATCTGACCAATCCCAAATTCCAAAGAATATCTGAGCTGCTCCACCAACTCTTCCCCTAGGCTAACTACCAAAATCACTTCTTGAACCAAAACAAAATGGAACTCAACTCCAGATGCAGACGGACTTCTGATTACATCAGTAGCTCCTACTTCCACATGAGAACCCTCAGTCTCAAACAAAAGATTGTCCAGATAAATTTCCAAACTAATCGCAAGTCACTTTTGCTATCCTACCTAGTTCGAATTCCAAAGAAACCGTCCTCGCTTTACCAATTAGAACAGCTTTAAAGCTTCTCCAAACAAGGTTAATCCTCAAGAAAACTTCACCAACTGCCCGAACTGCTGAAAGAAGAACCACCAAGATTCCTGAATCATCGAGAAACGAGCACACTGCTCCTTCCAAACTCCACCTCAATAATATTGCAATGCTAAAAGACCTTCTCGTCAGCACACCGAACACTTCGAGTTGCACGGCTACCACAGCTAACCAAAGATTTCTAATCCAAAGACTTCTCGAAAACCAAAACCATCGACAAACCACAAAAAAGACCCTCGAGATGGCAGATATCTCTCAAGAAACTCGGGCTCCAAACCAAGCAGCAACATCTCGTTTTCCTTAAGGAATGTCAAATGAGACCATGCCAAAGCGAAATAACTCATAGTCCTTAGTCTCAAATTCCAAAACAACTAACCTCCTAGCTAAAGATCCAGATAACTTCTACACAGACGAATCTTCCCTGTGGCAGGTAAAAACTGCTCCTCGACCACTTCTAAAACCACTCCAAGAGAAAACATCTCCTGGAATATCCATGGATACTGCATCTCATCACGCAGTTATCAAGATACCATTACTTACATCTGCACTTCCGACAGATCCAAACTCAAGAAAAATTCGCACACCCGAGCGAAATCCAAATTTACACTTCAAAGATAAACTCCGAATCTTTTAAAGATTTCCTTCGGATATCAGAGAAATCTTTACTCCAAACTAAAAATCTTACCAGAGACGGTATGAGGTCTACAGTCTCGACAAATACTTCCAACCTCAACATACGGACCTCTTCCATTAGTGGTATTCGTGTTACACACACCACTATTCCATCTACCTCTAAAACTTACGTTGGAAAATCCGAACAGATAACCCAACAAATTTAGGAAGATATAGATATATATATATATAGTTATATATAAAAATTACAAGTACGATCTCTCAAGAAAGACACCACTCTAGAGCCTAGGTATTCACTCAACCTAATGCTCTCTCAAGAAAGACACACCTCAGAGCCTAGGTATTCACTCAACCTAATGCTTTGATACCAAATGAGACGACCCGACTTCCTATCTCCAGGAAATCGCATCATCAATGAAGAAAGAAAGGGATAGAAGAAGAAAAGAAAGAGAAAGAAGAACACAACAACAATAGATAACTCACAGCGGAACGAATGAAATATAATATATCACATAAAATATATTACATAGTATCATATTACATCAGAGTACACAACTTACACAACAGATATTAGACAGTTATAAACATCTGTCTAACTATACAACTCACAATACACAAGGAACAGATACCAAACAAACACAGTGGAAGCATAATATATCTACCCGTGGAATCCTCCTGCTCCATATCTCCTCCAAAATTCGTCAAGCTAACCTGAATCACTTGACTACTTATAAATAATATGAGTACCCAAGAGTTTAATAAAACAAAAAATAAACACTCGGGTCAGACAGGGGTCTAGTGTGAGTAAACGGTTTAAAGTTGCTTAACTTTAGAAAAACCTTTGAAAAGAAAAGGTATCACGTAAGACTTCCCACACATAAACATGGAAAAGTTTTTACCTTACGCTAACTAAAACGTTTGATAGGAAATCCAGTGATATTATAATAGTGTCTAGGGTTTTCAAGTAAATAAGAAATAGCCGAAATGGTTATATCTATTAAATTCCAGCTACTAGCCACAAAAGTGGGTAATACAATCAAAACTGTAGGATCTCATAGGAAGAATGGGTTTCCATCAATGGCAGGGCTACTGGGGTACCGCCCATCACAGTACGTGACCTAGATCAACGTACCGAGGAGTACGCCCGCTCCCCTGCAACACATGGCCGGAACCGTCCCTTATTGGACACTCCCGAACAAGACAACCCCGCAGTTGGCCACGACCCAACTGCCCACACAGCCGAATAAAAAGGGACTTCTAGATAGAGGAAAATCTTGCTCTCCAGTGGGAGCTACCCACGAAGCCTTGCTGCACCTCCCCTGTTTTATCCATTCCCGGTTGATGAGGCTTGAGGCTACGATTACCTTTACAGAACACATCTATCTTAGAATGCTCACCGTCCACCTGACGATGTTTTGAAAGCATTCAATCCATACAAGTTCGTTCCGGGTTCGAACGAAACCGAAGGCACTATCTCGTTGCACTCATTTAGGAATCACCCTTAGAGTCAACGACGTATCCCTTGCACTCTAAATCACCATCTCGAACCTATAAGCACTATTCCGTCAACTCATTACGGAATCACCCACAGAGTTATACTGACGTATAGCCCTTACACCTCGAGTCTTCACTTGCTCCACTTGGATTCACGACCTAACGTTTAATTGGAATCGATGTGGTTTTCGGATTCCAAATATGGAAATCCGATCCCGGTCTCACCGAAACCAAATGCCATTTTAATGTCCAAGTTGTACTTAAGGGTTTTAACAATTTAAACTCATATTCAAGGTGATATAACAGATAGATGAATAACATTATCACAACAGATAATTCACATCAAACATTCATCTCCACAAAGCAGCCTATCACATATCATAGATATCCAAATCATCCAGTATCAACCAATATCAACAACTCAATATTGATCATCCAATATCAATCAATCAACCAATAATAACCAATCAACCAAGCAGAATTGATTAACTCTTAATCAATGTGCTTACCTAAAATCCTCCTTCATTTATTTATTCCAAATAAATTAATCATCTCTAATGATCTTCCCAAATTAATCTTCCTTGATTAATTTTACTTTAGTTACATTCAAGCAATCATCCTTAACCATATTCAGTAATTAACCTTTAATTACTATCATTGATTACAATAATTAATTACATTAATCCTTAATTAATTACAATTAATTAATCACACTTAAATTAATAACTTATACTAATCAACTTTGATTAATATCATTAATTACATTAATTAATGATCCCCGTTAATTAATAATTCTCTTTAATTAAATAATTAACTTGTAGTTAATCAACTCATTAATCATAATTAATAATTAACAATTTGTAATTACTTATCTTAATTAATTAAATTCTTATTTAATTAAGTTAACCCTTGATTAATTAATATAATTAATTAATCTTTAATTACTTTATTAAGTAATTATTAAACAATTAAATTAATAAATAATCCTTAATTAATTACTTTATTAATTAATTACTCTTTAATTGATTACACTTAGTAATTAATCTTAAATAAATTTCATTCATAAATTAATTAACCATATTAATTAATTAACTAAAATAATTAAATAATTAACTCTTAATTACTTAACAAGTAATTATCTTCTAATTACTATCATTAATCAATCTTGATTACTCCCTTAATTAATTACTTAACAAGTAATTAATCCCATTATTAAATAATTCCTAAATTCATTAATTAATTACTCCATAATTAATTAACTTCAAACAATTAACTTAATCAATTCTTAGATTAAATAACATCAAGTGATTAACCATTAATCACTTCAACTAATTACGCCCATGAGTAATTTCCTCAAATTACTTCGATAAGTAATTATCATTCTTAATTACATTCAATAATTGACCATTAATTACTTCATTAAGTAATTACACTTAATTAATATATAATTAAGTGATTATTTAAAATTTAATAAATAATTAACTAATTAATTAAATTAATTAAACAATTAATTAATTTACTTCTGATACTAAAGAAACTCTTTAATAAATTAAGAAAAGCATAAATTTAAATCAAACTTAACTTATTAAAAAATCATATTAAATAATATTCTTAAATTAATTATCCAAATAATTTAACCTTATTTATTTCCAAAAATAAATTATTTGAATTATTTAAATCTTATTAATTCAAAGACAAATTATTAAACTTGGTTTACAAAATCATAATAATAGTCTTACTTAGAGATAAAGCATTTACAAATCATTTCCAAATTTAAAACACTTTAAATTATCAAGTTTTAAACTAATTTATTTTCAATATAAATTGAAAATTTGTTATTAAAACATTACTTCAAACTTTAACTTAAAACTTTGATTTAATAATTAAATTCAAATCACTCTTTTAAATTTGTATTTTGAAATCTTAATTAAGATAATTATTTTTAAACAAACATCTTAAAACATTTTTATATTTGAAATATAAATTCAATTTTTACCTTTAAATATTTGATTTACTTTCGTTTTAAAATAACAAGTTTACCTTTATTTTTCACCTCCTTTATAAACTTGTTCTTATAATTTTAACTTGATTTATACTTATTTATACAACAAGAAAAACCTGCATTTATTCAAAATTCAAATTTACTATGCAACTAAAAATCATTTCAGTACTAACAAAACATCTCCACCCTAAACCCGAGACCGACTCGGCAATCATGCCAGTCTTCCCCAAGAAAAAACCCAGCCCTAAAATCTTCGAGACATACACGATAAAACCCGACAGTTTCCTCGAGTTTCAACTCGTCTTCTCGAAACAAACCCCCCCAGTGCACTGACCCAATCACGGTGCACGTTGCACCACCATCCAACCCACTTCGACCATCAAGTCGATCACCGACAAATGCCAAGTGACCCTTACGGCCATCTCCTCCACTCTGATCGTAGGATAAGCGCTCGAATCAAAATTTAACCTCGAGCACGAAGAACTGCAGAACACTCAACATAAAACTAAACCCACCGCCGATCATCCCATCTCCGATGAACCTTGCTGTTCCCACCACAGCACCGCCACAACACGAGCTTCAATTCTGCACCGTCGAGATCACTTCTGGTTCAATAATCTAGTCGCAAAACCCACAACATCAAGCCGGCAAGAAAAACAGGCAAAACCCTAAAATGATTAAATTCAAACAAATAGAACATTGGAAAAATCAAATTGGATTTTTCCCTTAATCAACATCCCATAAACAAGCTACGATCAAAAATCCAGCTACCATAATCACCTTGATCTTCGACTCTCAAAACCCCAATTCGAACAAAACCCAATTTCAAAACAAATTATCAATTTAAAATTTTCAAATTGCATTTTGAAATTCATGATTTTTAACATCTAATTCAGTTATACAATCCAAAACAATAATCGAAGTATTTAGTTTCTCATGAGAATCGGTATCCCTACTGTTATACATATTTTTAAAACTATCTGTAAACTAAAAATTTCCCAAACTATTTTTAAAACTTATATTACACAATCATATTAAATTTCTACTTAGTGATCAAGAATTAAAACTAAACGGATAAAGTGTATTTAAATTTATTTTGTGGGATTCAACCCTATGATGCAACAGAGACAATCAAAAAAATTATATACAGACACATCCCCCATTCATACATGCATACATAATTATAACACATATAAGTCATGTTTCTACAATTATCCATCACAACATTTAAGCACAATTACCCATAAAATATGCTTTTAAGAACAATTTACTCACCTGATAAAATTGCAGAGAGCAGATTATTTTTTTCCTTTTTCCAGGCTCTTGAATCTTAGATTTTGAAAAAGCCTTTAATTACTGTTGTAAAATCCATCTGCATGCTCTTAAATTGAAGTTGAACTTGATTCCATTTGAAATGCAGGTGATCAAATGTTGCAGACTTCAATTTGCAGGTTTGATTTAGACTTTGAAATGTAGTTGAACACCCATTAGCATTTGCAGGTTGATATTTCAGCAGATTTTAATTTGCATGTTGAAGTTGCAGGTTGATTTTGAGAAGAACTTCATTTTGCAGATTTAGATTTGAATTCCATCTTTGAAAAATGCAGTTTTGGTGATCATTTGCTTTTGGGTTTTAAATTTCAGTTTGAGTTAAGAAAGGAAACAAAAGAGTGAAAGTGTTTGTAAAAAAAATGATTTTCTTTATGTTTAAATTCAAATGAATAAAAATGTAGGCCACTTGTTAAAAACTTGGACAATTGTCACATAATTAGCTTAATAGGTTTACATGTGTTATTAAGATGTTGACATGTTTTACACATGTCTTTAAGTCCATTTTAGTTAATTTTACTTAGTTTAAATGTAAACATAATCTCATATGTTAAATTTACTTTATAAATACATACTTGTATATGTAAATATAATTTTATCTTTAAAAAAAAATATTTTAAAACAAATGATAATACAAATATATTATAATGGATCAAAATGAAAATATTAAAACATTTATTTATATACATTTATAACTATTCAAATTGAAGCATTTGAAAAGAAAGCAAAACAAACTTTGTTTAAATTCCTTTTTAAACTATCATATTTAAAATAAATAACAATCTTATATTTCAAAAACAAATAATTATCTTATAATTGAAAACAATTTGAAAAATCTAAATTAACTTTTGAAAATATAAATTAAAACAAAGCTTAAAATTATAATTTCATACATATACAAATTATCCATAGATTAAATTAAATTTAAAACAATATCAAATTATAACATATACTTGCATATATATTACAATTTGCAAACACAATCTTTATTTAAAACACAAGATCTTCTATTCACAATATATACCAGATATATATATTATAAATAGAATAAAATTTCATTAGCTTAGAAAAAATAAATCTTATCAATATTTAAATTGTCAGAAAGATATTGATCACAATTATCAGATAAATACTTATTAACCTTTAAAAAAGAATAAATTTATCAGTTTATTATAAAGAAAAATTATCAAACCAGTTAAATTATTTATACATATTATTAAATTTATATTCCTCAAAATTCCGGGTCGTTACATATATGTATATTTATTTATAAGTAAGAATGCGATCGGTAATTGGTTTTTCGATTTTCAATGGTTTAACAAACAAAATTCATTCAAAGGTTGTTACAACCTTATTTACATATCATGCACACATATATAACATACACATGCATGCACTAACAATATATATACATATACACTTATATATACATACATGATAAAAATATCTAAGCTATTTTAGTTTTCTTCTTACTTAAGCATCTTAAAAGTAAACTTACACATCAAAACCTCACACCATCATCTCATGCACATGGGGGAAGGGAGTGATGATGGCCAAGCTCATGATGATGATATGGAGGGGGAAACGTGAGTAAAGATGGAGGAAAGTTGGTGTAAAGTGGTGATGTGATAGGATATGGAATATCATGATATTTAGTTTGGTTAAATTCATTTCAAAGGCTCCTCTTCCTATATATACACACACATGAACACATACACACACATATACATCTATGTATACATGCACATGGCATACGCGCATGTATTTATATATGTAGAAAATATCTTAGATATTTATCATACAAAATCAAGCAAATCTTCACCAAAACCAATGCGAAACACATATCATTCTAATGAGCATTGCTTAAGGGCTAAGGAGGGAGACAAAATATGAAGTGTAGTAAGGTGAATGGGGGGAGGTGGCGTGTGAAATGATAGAGGCGATGGTGCACATGGTGATAAGAAAGGTGGTGAAGTGATGGAAGATATTTTCCACGTTTTTTTCCTATAAATACCACCTCTCTTCTCATAAATTCTGAACATATTTTTCTACTCTTATTCTCCTTTATCAAGCTAGATTCATTGCTTCCATGCTTAGAAAAATTATGAGAAAAATTTGTGGCAAATTATTAGAAAATTATATACACATGTATATGTTATCAAATCCACTTCAAACGAAGGCAAATCACCACCTTTTCACCCTAACACTCCACGGCCACCCCCATACAGGCCAAAGACGAAGCCTTTCCCACCTCCCAATTCATGGCCACAAGCACCCAAGGATCCAAAGGTTAAGGTCGAGCCATCTAGGGGTGATAATCCAAGCGTTTGTGAACTTAGATTTCGAGATAGCGGAGCTATAGCCATTTTTTGGTTACTCGTTTAATCTAAGATGAGAAACTACTAAAATATAGTTACACATATTATTGGATGATATATGTGTTTGGATATGATTATTAATGATGCTTTTTTAATATGGTTGTTGAATATATATATATATATGTGTGTGTGTGTGTGTGTGTGTACGTGTATATATATGTGTGTGTGTATATATGCAAGTCACGTTTATACACATCGATAAGCACAAAGGAACATACTTTCCTTTATTGAATACAACGATGTATATGGTGTAACGACCCGCCTTTCATTCCATAGAAAGACGCATCATTAAGAAGAAAGAAAGGGATAGAAAAGAGAAAAGAAAGAAGCAAACAACATCAGAATCTCACAGAGGAACGAGTAAATTATATTATATCACATAAAACATTACATAGTATCATATACATCAGAGTTATACAGCTATTACAACACAAACTAGACAGTTATAAATACCTATCTAGTTATTACAATTCAAGTACATCAGAGAAAAACAGATACAACTCAAACACAGCGGAACCACTATATATATCTACACACTGAAGCCTCCTGCTCTATATCTCCTCTAGAACTCGTCAAAGCAATCCTGAATCACTTGACTACTCATACAAAATATGAGTACCTAAGAGTTTAATAAAACAGAAAATAAACACTCGGGTCAAACATGGGACTTGTGTGAGTAAACGGGTTTAAAATTGCTTAACTTTGAAAATCCTTTTAAAACAAAATGTATCACCTAAGACTTCCCACACATAAACATGGGAAAAAAATTACCTTACGCTAACCAAAACATTTGATAGGAAATCCAGTGATATTATAATAGTGTCTAGGGGTTTCAAAATAAAATACAGAAATAGCTGGAATGCTTACATCTCACGTTCCAACATAGTTGGGCACAATCAAAACCGTACAGGCACTTATTGGATTTTGGATTCCATCAATGGCAGGGCTACTGGGGTACCGCCCGTCACAGTACGTAGCCTAGTTCGCCGTACCGAGGATCACTCCGAATCCCCTGCAACACAAAGCCGGAACCATCCCTTACTGGACAGTCCCGAACAAGACCACTCCGCAGATTGGCCATCGCCAACTACCACACAACCAAAATATAAAGGGACCTCTAGACAGGGGTAAATCTCGTCCTACTTAGGCATGACCCACTTAGCCTTGCTGCACCTCCCCTGTTTTAGCCATTCCCGATTGATGAGGCTTGAGGCTACGATTACCTTTAAAGGTCAGATTAATCTTAGAATGCTCATCGTTCACCTGACGATGTTCTGAAAGCATTCAATCCATACAAGTTTGTTCCGGGTTCGAATGAAACCGAAGGCATTATCTCGTTACACTCATTTTGGAATCACCCTCAGAGTTAACGACGATAACCCTTGCGCTCTGAATCTTTATCTTCACTTGAGACACGACCTAATGTTTAAATGGGATCGATGTGGTTTTCGGAATTCCAAATTTGAAAACCCGATCCCGGTCTCATCGAAATCCAAATGCCATCTTAAAGTCCAAATGAATTTAGTTTGAACAATTAATTCAATTCATTATTATCTGTATACACGCAAATAGATAATTCACATATCACAATAGATAATCACATTCATCATCATAAACAGATAAACCGTATCATAATCACAAATAGATAATCATCACAACCAGATAATCCATATTATCATACTTTAACTAAGCATCCATATCATATAGATATTACTCATCTCATTACTGAGATCACATCCATTCAATGAAATATCAATATCATCCATAAGCAAAGATTTATTAACCATCATCTATAATAATTTAAAATGAATTAAATTAATTACTTCTATCTCTAATTAATTTAAAATAAATTAAATTACCACATCTATAAATCCTGCTTATATATCCATTAATTAATTAACCTAGTTAATTAATCATTCTCTAATTATTCATCTTGATTAAACACATTTGATTAATCATTCTCTAATTACAAGTAATTAGTCTTTAATTAATTTCACAAATTAATTAACCCTAATCATAAGTAATTAATATTTAATTACTTCATTTATTAATTAACTATAATTAATTACATTTATCCTTAATTAATTACATTAATAAATCACTTAATTATTAATTTTCCTTTAATTAAACAATTCTTAATTACATCATTAATTATATTAATTAATGATCTCTAATTTATATTTAAATAAATTACTTATTAAAATTATTTACATTTAGTAATTAATCTAAAATTTAAAAATACAATTATTAATCACCATTGATTAATCTCAATTCAGTAATTAACTACCCTTAATTACTCATAACAAATTAATTATCCCATAAATAATTATCTTTATTAATTAATCCCTTGATTAATTACAAAAGTAATTACCCAAATTACTTCATTATAAATCATCTCTTACTAATTACATTCCAGTAATTATCATTTATTATTTCCCTAAGTAATAATGCTCCATTAATTACATTAAGTAATTATTCTTTATAAATCATCAAATGATTTACTTACATTAATTAAACTAAATTAATTAACTTAAACAAATCACATTATCAAAATTTATTACAATAAGTAACTAATTCCTTGATTACTTTAATTAAGTAATTATACTTAACAAATTACAATTGATTGTCTTAAATTAATTAATCTAATTAATTATCATAATTAATCACATTAATTAATTTCCTAATAATCCTTAGATAATTATCTTTGTTAATTAACAACATTTTCTTTAATTACTTTCTTAAGAAAAATTATCTTAGGTTAATCCTTATTAATCATTTCTGACTAAAAATTAATCTAAATCATTATTTAAAATCAAATAAATAAGTAAATTCTTTATTATCTTAATTATTTATAAAATAATTCATTTACTTTATTAATGACTTCATTGACATTCAAATGTATTTAAAACAATACATTTCTAAATTTAAATTCAAATTCCATTTTAAAATTTAAGATTCAAAATGTTTAACTATTAAAACATTTATCCAAATTTTAAATAAACTTATTCCTTAAAATAAAAGTGAAGAACATTTAGTACTTATATAAGATGATTATATAAGAAAAGTTAAAACTAAATTACTTAATTTTATTCAGGAAATCAAGCTTTAAAATAAATTGATTATTTAAACTTCAAATTTAAGTCAAACACTTCATAATTTTTATTCAAATATTAAAGAAAAGAATTTTGTCAAGTTTAAAACTTATTTGAAAACAAACTCATTTTTTTAAAATCTACTTTAAAACATTATGTTCAACATTTAGAATCTACAAAACTGTTTAAATCTGGGTTCATAGTAGACTTAAACCATATTTAAACTGGATTTTTAAAACTTGATTTAAACCTTGTTTAATATTTAAAAAAAATCATTTTTAAAACTTTGGATTCAAAGTTCACTTGAATCAAATCCATCATAAACTTGGAATTTAAATCCCTGTTTAAAATCCTGCTTAAAATTTTGAATTTCATTTAAATTTAAAAAGTAATACTGTCGGGTTTATAAACCTGAAACACAACAATACCCGAGACCATCTATATCAGCTTCGAGAAAAACCCTAATCTCCTTTGAGTAACTACACGATCTGCCCGAGTGAAACTTCGAGTCACAATTCTGCACATTCCCAAAAGTTCATCAGAACTTATATGCACGGTGTATATGCACGGTGCATATGCACTGGCACTCTGGCGATCTCCAGCCACCATAGCTAACTTCACCAAGTCGCCGCCCAACCTCTGACATGATGATGACCATCAAATATCCCGCTGCAGCTCGAAATTGAAATCGAGTAATCCAAGCCAACCTGGAAACATCACCAAGAAAACATTCCCAAACCTGTCAACACGCGTCAACCCATCTCCGATCATCAGAATCACCTATGATTCCGGCCATCCCTCCATCTACATCCCCTCTGCCAAACTCGAAAACCTTGGAACACTCGGTGCAACAAAGAATATAAGGAGCAACAAAACTTCGACCATCAGCAAAATAGGGTTAGAAACCTGTAATTGGAAACCACGGTCGCCAACCACCTCTGACCATCCACTTCCCCTACTCACCTATAAATACTCCACCTCCAGGAAGAACTACAACTTCCAAAAATCACTGAATCACCAGATAAACCCAAAAATTCCCAATTTGTTCAACCTAGACAAGCTCACTCAACAGTTAATTAAAAAATGTGATTTTTATTTTAAAATTCATGATTTCAAACATGCATTCAGGTTATAAAACTGTTTTAATAATTTAAGATGTTTGAGATTCTTGCTTATTGAAAACAATAATTGTTATTATTGATACAAAGACAACAGTTTTTTTTTAAATTTAACTAAATTATGATTTATAAGCACAATTTCATACCAAACAATAATTTTTGTTTACATATTAATTTCTAACTGAAATCAAATCAAGTAATAATGGTTTTCTATTTAAAAATCTTAGTTTAAAACATAAACTGGTATGCAGATACCTGTCAGCAACAACACATATGTATATTATATATATACACAGAATATCATTACAATACAATCACACAAACATGCTCATATCCACATGCAACAGATAATTTAAAGCAACTTTTAAATTGTGAAGTTATTCATCAAAAAAATGTAGGAACTGCAGTTTATCTATAATCAGTTTTGATTTTTTTTTAAACAGTTTGCATTAGAACCATGAGTGCTAATACTTGCTTAAGCATTAATTTTAAAGGAAATAATTGTTTTGAAAATAAAGAAATTTACTCACATTTAATGGAAGAAGTAAAGAATACTCAGATGCATTAACCTTTTTCTGAAACAGATCTGCATTTGCTAGTTGAATCTGTGTTTTGCAATTTGCTGTTGAAGTTGATCTTAAAACTGCATTTGCTAGATGAAGTTGTTCTCAAAACTGCAGCTGACCTCCATTCTTCTTTGCTTGAGTATGAGTTGAACTTCAAGTTGATGTTGAAACTTTTGAGCAGATTTGGTTTTGAATTTGTTACCAGATTTGATTTGCAGATTTTAAACAGAATTGTATTTGGGTTTGAATTTGGTTTTTGAATTTTCTTTTAACTCTGATTTCAGATTTCTCATTTGAAGATAAATGGTTTGAATGAATTGCTAAGTTTTTCTTATCTATAATAATTAATTTCAAAAATAAACTAACATTCCACTTGTTATCTTAGTATGACAAATGTTACAAGTGTCTTCCTAAAATTTAGTTGTCTTACACATGTACAGTTTAATATTAAAAGAAATTTCTTAATTTTATAAATGTTTTTAAATTTATTCTAAATCAATTTCTAATTTAATTTAACATGTTTTTAAATGTTTATCTATATTTAGCCTTTAAATGATTACATATAAACTTCCTTTATAACATTACACATTTTAATCATTATTTGAATATTTTTAAAATAATATTTTTAAAGCTAATTTTCAAGAAAGAAAAATTTAAAAAGAAAAAGAATATTGAATTACATTTTATTCCAAAGTTTCGAACTAAAATATTACACTTTAATATATAAGAACCAAGTCTATTTCAAAAGAAAACAATTTTCAAAATAAAACAAAATAAACTTTTATTATAAAATACTAAAAATAAATATTTTACTTTAATTTCTTTGAAAATGTAAGATAGATTTTTAAACAAACTTTTGAAAAGTTTCAATACTAATTTAAACCAAATTAACCAATTCACAAGTTATATATCTATATATATAATAAATTGTAAATATTCTTGTTAAATTAAAATTAAAATTAAAATCAAATTCTCTATTTACAATGTATACACATATATACATTATAAATAAAATATCTTTAAATTAGCTTAGAATGATAATTTTATCATTTAAATATTTTAACTTTTGAAAAGAATAAAATTCCCAAATATAAAATTATCATTATCATTATTATAAATTTTGAAAAGAAAATAATTTTTTAAATTGTTAATTATTAATTTTCAAAAGATAATTTCTATTTGAATTAGATTATTAAATCAATATTTCATATTTTAAAATAATTATTAATGAAATTATTAAATAAATATTGCCTAAATTTTCGGGACATCACATTCCTCCCCCCTTAAAAGAATTTTGTCCCCGAAATTTAAAAGCAAAGATAATTTAATAATCTCATACCTATTTTAATTTTAAAATAGTAACCATAGCAACCTATTCATACAAACAATTCTAACTATTTAGACAAAATTCTGGATAGGATTCCTAGAGTTTCCCAGGTACAAACACCGGGACACTCGCCCTACAAAATCTAAACTGCCTACACCACATAGATCTAGAGCTCTTATGTATCTAGATCTGCAAATCTAACTAGGATACTGGGCTACAGGCAAGTCCTGTTCAACTTCCAAATCTCCCAGAACTACTGATTCTAAAACCAGTGATAAACCATACACGTACTCCCTCAGAGATACGTGAAAAACATAACAAATTCCAGCCATACGGACTGGAAATTCAATCCTGTAGACCAAACACTTAACCCTTAAGAGAAAACAGAAAGATCCAATACTCTTATTCACAAATCTCTCATGTCGATCCTGGGCTGCCTTTAACCTTCTTGATCAATCCAATCTTCGTAGATGCTTCACGGAACAAATCTGGACAAAGAAATAAACGATCTCCAGATCCTACTCAACAAAATGGTTCTTCCAAAATCCATCAAAAACCACCACAAAAACTCTACTACACAAATATCAGAAGACTTCAAACATACTACTCCTATTCTGAAAACAAAACAGATGCACAAGACAACCAAGCCTCCAGATCCAAAATAAATTCCCTATGGAAATCCTCTGATCCAAGACAAAACACAAATTCCCAATGAATCGGGTGTTGCTTCTATTCTGGAGTAGATGCCACTATGCTTCCACTGCACAACTCTGATTTGAGAATGTTGTTGATGAACACAAGTTCAGACTTGATCAACCTATTCCGGAACATTATCCATCAAATCCCATAAAATCTCAGTGACCTATCCGATTCGGTTACAACACCAAAGCAAAAATTCAACCAGAAAACTAGATCCGATCAACCCTGCCAGCTTAAACGGATCTCTTTCTCAAAGAGCCTCCTACTAGGCTGAACCAGCGGTAAAGCTTCAAGAACCAAGTTGAAACAGAACTCAATCTCTCGATATGGATGCAAATCTTGACTCCTTCGAAGATATCCAGAAAAATCAAACCACTTCGATAACTCTAACATCCTCTAGAGATGCTTCAATTCAAACAAAGATTACTTAGAGAACTTATGAACCATAGCAAGTCACTTTTGTGATTCTCTTCAGTTCAGATTCCAAGAAACCATTCTTACTTCAACAATCAGAACAGCTAAAGCCTTCTAGCCAAAAGAAGAAACTAGTGGTCCACCTCCAACCACAAACATCACACCCAGCTGAGCTTCCAGAAGAAACGAACAAGCTTTACCATCTTCCCGGCCTACTGACAAAAGAATCACAGAGATTTCTGAACCATCGAAGAACAGGCCACTCTATTGCTTTCGGACTCCACCTCTAGAATATAGCTAAGCCAAGAGACTATCCTGATAGCACACTCAACACCTCCAAGCTGCTACTGCTGCCAAAGACATTCTTATCCAAAAGATCATCGAATCACAAAGCTACCTCAGCCACTTCCACAATAGAACCTTCAGTAGACAGATATCTCTCAGGAAACTCGAGCTCAAACCAAGCACAAAACACTCTGCCAAACTGAGTCTCAAACTCAAATACAGTCAAGACTCCTTCCTACGGTTGCCAAGATACCATTGCTGCTTCAAAACTTCCGACTGATCCAAACTCAAGAAAATCCATTTGCACAAGTGCAACCAAGCTTACAATCCAAATATAAACGCTAAACCTTGAAAAGATTTCCTTCAGAGATTGGTGAAATCCTTCACACCAAACTACAAAACTACTCAAGATGCCCAATACTTCCCTAGAAGATCACTTCCAACCTCAAACACTTGGACTCCAACCATTGGTATTTGTGTTACACACACCACTACCCTATCTACCTCTAGAACTTATATTGGAAAACCCGAACAGGTAACCCAATCAAATAGGTATAAATAAATTAATATATATACTAAATTACAAATACGCTCTCTCAAGATAGACACCACTCCAGAGCCTAGGTATTCGCTCAACCTAGCGCTCTAATACCACAATGTAACGACCCGCCTTTCATTCCATAGAAAGACGCATCATTAAGAAGAAAGAAAGGGATAGAAAAGAGAAAAGATAGAAAAGAAAGAAACCAACAAAATCAGAATATCACAGCGGAATGAATAAATTATATTATATCACATAAAACATTACATAGTATCATATACATCGGAGTTATACAGCTATTACAACACAAACTAGACAGTTATAAATACATGTCTAGTTATTACAATGCAAGTACATCAGAGAAAAACGGATACAACTCAAACACAGCGGAACCACTATATATATCTACACGCTGAAGCCTCCTGCTCCATATCTCCTCCAGAACTCGTCAAAGCAATCCTGAATCACTTGACTACTCATACAAAATATGAGTACCCAAGATTTTAATAAAACAGAAAATAAACACTCCGGTAAGACATGGGTCTGGTGTGAGTAAACGGGTTTAAAATTGCTTAACTTTGAAAATCCTTTGAAAACAAAAGGTATCACGTAAGACTTCCCACACATAAACATGGAAAAGTTTTTACCTTACGCTAACCAAAACATTTGATAGGAAATCCAGTGATATTACAATAATGTCTAGGGTTTTCAAAGTAAAATACAGAAATAGCTGGAATGCTTACATCTCACGATCCAACATAGTTGGGTACAATCAAAACCGTACAGGAACTTATTGGATTTTGGATTCCATCAATGACAGGGCTACCGGGCTACCGCCTGTCATAGTACGTGGCCTAGATCACCGTACCGAGGATCACTCTCAATCCCCTGCAACACAAAGCCAGAACCATCCCTTACGGGACAGTCCCGAACAAGACCACCCCGCAGATTGGCCGTCGCCAACTGCCACACAACCAAAATATAAGGGGACCTTTAGACAGGGGTAAATCTCGTCCTACTTGGGCATGAACCACTTAGCCTTACCGCACCTCCCCTGTTTTAGCCATTCCCGGTTGATGAGGCATGAGGCTACGATTACCTTTATAGGACACATTAATCTTAGAATGCTCATCGTGCACCTGACGATGTTCTGAAAGCATTCAATCCATACAAGTTCATTCTAGGTTCGAACGAAACCAAAGGCATTATCTCGTTACATTCATTTTGGAATCACCCTCAGAGTTAACGACGATAACCCTTGCACTCTGAATCTTTATCTTCACTTGAGATTCACGACCTAACGTTTAATTTGGATCGATGTGGTTTTCGAAATTCCATATTTGGAAACCCGATCTCGGTCTCATCGAAATCCAAACGCCATCTTAATGTCCAAGTGAATTTAGTTTAAAGAATTAATTCGGTTCATCATTATCTATATACACACAGATAGATAATTCACGTATCACAATAGATAATCACATTCATCATCATAAACAGATAACCCGTATCATAATCACAAACAGATAATCATCACAACCAGATAATCCATATTATCATACTTTAACTAAGCATCCATATCATATAGATACTACGATCTCATTACTGGGATCACATCCATTCAATGAAATATCAATATCATCCATAAGCAAAGGTTTATTAACCATCATCTATAATTAATTCTAAATGAATTAAATTAATTACTTCTATCTCTAATTAATTTAAAATAAATTAAATTAATTACCACATCTATAAATCCTGCTTATATATCCACTAATTAATTAACCTAGTTAATTAATCATTCTCTAAGTATTCATCTTGATTAAACACATTTGATTAATCATTCTCTAATTACAATAAGTAATTAGTCTTTAATTAATTTCACAAATTAATTAACCCTAATCATAAGTAATTAATATTTAATTACTTCATTTATTAATTAACTATAATTAATTACATTTATCCTTAATTAATTACATTAATTAATCACTTAATTATTAATTTTCCTTTAATTAAACAATTCTTAATTACATCATTAATTATATTAATTAATGATCTCTAATATATATTAAATAAATTACTTACTAATATTAATTACATTTAGTAATTATCTAAAATTTAAAAATACAATTATTAATCACCATTGATTAATCTCAGTTTAGTAATTAACTACCTTTAAATACTCATAACAAATTAATTATCCCATAAATAATTATCTTTATAAATTAATCCCTTGATTAATTACAAAAGTAATTACCCAAATTACTTCATTATAAATCATCTCTTACTAATTACATTCCAGTAATTATCATTTATTACTTCCCTAAGTAATAATTATCCATTAATTACATTAAGTAATTATTCTTTATAAATCATCAAATGATTTACTTAAATTAATTAAACTAAATTAATTAACTTAAATAAATCACATTATCAAAATTTATTACAATAAGTAACTAATTCCGTAATTACTTTGATCAGGTAATTATACTTAACAAATTACAATTGATTGTCTTAAATTAATTAGTCTAATTAATTATCATAATTAATCACATCAATTAATTTCCTAACAATCCTTAGATAATTATGTTTATTAATTAACAACATTTTCTTTGATTACTTCCTTAAGAAATATTATCTTAGATTAAACCTTATTAATCATTTCTAATTAAAAATAAATCTAAATCATTATTTAAAATCAAATAAATAAGTAAATTCTTTATTATCTAAATTATTTCTAAAATAATTCATTTACTACATTAATGACTTCATTAACATTCAAATGTATTTAAAACAATACATTTCCAAATTTAAATTCAAATTCCATTTTAAAATTTAAGATTCAAAATGTTTAACTATTTAAACATTTATCCAAATTTTAAACAAACTTATTCCTTAAAATAAAAGTGAAGAACATTTATTACTTATATAAGATGCTTATATAAGAAAAGTTAAAACTAAATTACCTAATTTTATTCAGGAAATCAAGCTTTAAAATAAATTGATCATTTAAACTTCAAATTTAAGTCAAACACTTCATAATTTTTATTCAAATATTAAAGAAAAGAATTTTGTCAAGTTTAAAACTTATTTGAAAACAAACTCATTTTTTTTTAAATCTACTTTAAAATATTATGTTCAACATTTAGAATCTACAAAACTGTTTAAATATGGGTTCATAGTAGACTTAAAACCATATTTAAACTTGATTTTTAAAACTTGATTTAAACCTTGTTTAAAATTTAAAAAAAAAATTCATTTTTAAAACTTTGGATTCAAAGTTCACTTGAATCAAATCCATCATAAACTTGGAATTTAAATCCCTGTTTAAAATCCTGCTTAAAAAATTGAATTTCATTTAAATTTAAAAAACAATACTGTCAGGTTTGTAAACCTGAAACACAACAATACCCGAGACCATCTATATCAGCTTCGAGAAAAACCCTAATCTCCTTCGAGTAACTACATGATCTACCCGAGTGAAACTTCGAGTTACAATTCTGCACATTCCCAAAAGTTCTTCTGAACTTATATGCACGGTGCATATGCACCAGCACTCTGGCGATCTCCAGCTACCATAGCCAACTTCACCAAGTCGCTGCCCAACCTCTGACATGATGACAACCATCAGATATCCCACTGCAGCTCAAAATTGAAATCGAGTAAGCCAACCTAGAAACATCACCAAGCAAACATTCCTAAACCTGTCAACATCGCGTTATCCCATCTCCGATCATTAGAATCACCTACGACTCCGGCCATCCCTCCATCTACATCCCCTCTGCCAAACTTCAAAACCACGCAACACTCGGTGCAACAAAGAATATGAGGAGCAACAAAACTTCGACCATCAGTAAACTAGGGTTAAAAACTGTAATGGGCAACCACGGTCGCCAACCACCTCTGACCATCCACCTAATAATTTTCCCCTACTCACCTATAAACACTCCACCTCCAAGAAGAACTACAACTTCCAAAAATCACTGAATCACCAGATAAACCCAAAAATTCCCAATTTGTTCAACCCAGACAAGCTCACTCAACAGTTAATTAAAAAAATGTGATTTTTGTTTTAAAATTAATGATTTCAAACATGCATTCAGGTTATAAAACTGTTTTAATAATTTAAGATGTTTGAGATTCTTACTTATTGAAAAAAAATACCTGTTATTATTGATACAGAGACAACGGTTTTTTTTTTAATTTAACTAAATTATGATTTATAAACACAATTTCATAACAAACAACAATTTTTGTTTACATATTAATTTCTAACTGAAATCCAATCAAGTAATAATGGTTTTCTATTTAAAAATCTTAGTTTAAAACATAAACAGGTATGCAGATACCTGTCAACAACAACACATATGTATATTTATATATATATACACAGAATATCATTATAATACAATCACACAAACATGCTCATTTCCACATGCAACAGATAACTTAAAGCAACTTTTAAATTGTGAAGTTATTCATCAAAAAAATAAATGCACTGCAGTTTATCAATAACCAGTTTTGATTTTTTTTTAAACAGTTTGCATTAGAATCTTGAGTGCTAATACTTGCTTAAGCATTGATTTTAAAGGAAAGAACTATTTTTAGAACAAAGAAATTTACTCACATTTAATTGAAGAAGCAGAGAATACTCAGATGCATTATCCTTTTCCTCAAAAAAGATCTACCTTTGCTAGTTGAATCTGTGTATTGCAATTTGCTGTTGAAGTTGACCTTAAAACTGCATTTGCTAGATGAAGTTGTTCTCAAAACTACAGCTGACCTCCATTCTTCTTTGCTTGAGTATGAATTGAATTTCAAATTGATGTTGAAACTTTTGAGCGGATTTGGTTTTGAATTTGTTACCAGATTGGGTTTGCAGATTTTAAACAAAATTGTATTTGGGTTTGAATTTTGTTTTTGAATTTTCTTTTAACTCTGTTTTCAGATTTCTCATTTGAAGATAAATGGTTTGAATGAATTGCTAATTTTTTCTTATCTATAATAATTAATTTCAAAAATAAACTAACATTGCCACTTGTTATCTTAGTATGACAAATGTTTACAAGTGTCTTCCTAAAATTTAATTGTCTTACACATGTACAATTTAATATTAAAAGAAATTTCTTAATTTTATAAATGTTTTTAAATTTATTCTAAATCAATTTCTAATTTAATTTAACATGTTTTTAAATGTTTATCTATATTTACCCTTTAAATGATTACATATAAACTTCCTTTATAAAATTACACATTTTAATGTTTTTTTGAATATTTTTAAAATAATATTTTTAAAGCTAATTTTCAAGAAAGAAAAATTTAAAAAGAAAAAGAATATTGAATTACATTTTATTCCAAAGTTTCGAACTAAAATATTACACTCTAATATATAAGAACTAAGTCCACTTCAAAAGAAAACAATTTTCAAAATAAAAAAAAATAAACTTTTATTATAAAATACTAAAAATAAATATTTTACTTTAATTTCTTTGAAAATATAAGATAGATTTTTAAATAAACTTTTTAAAAGTTTCAATACTAATTTAAATCAAATTAACCAATTCACAAGTTATACATCTATATATATATATAATAAATTGGAAATATTCTTATTAAATTAAAATTAAAATTAAAATCAAATTCTCTATTTACAATGTGTACACATATATACATTATAAATAAAATATCTTTAAATTAGCTTAGAAAGATAATTTTATCATTTAAATATTTTAACTTTGAAAAGAATAAAATTCCCAAATATAAAATTATTATTATCATTATTATAAATTTTGAAAATAAAATCATTTGTCAAACTGAATAATTATTAATTTTCAAAAGATAATTTCTATTTGAATTATATTATTAAATCAATATTTCATATTTTAAAATAATTATTAATGAAATTATTAAATAAATATTGCCTAAATTTCCGAGACATCACATATGGAATGCTTAAACCTCCTAAAAATGTTTTAATATGATTTAAAAATGTTTTATAAACATTTCAAAGTGTTTTGGTAAAGTTTAAATGAATATTAAAAATTGAATAAAAAATTGTCGTGTTGCGTAACGGTGGTTCGCATATCACACTATAAAAGTCTAATGAATATATAGAATGGAATATTGCTCGGAATTCTTCGCGTTAGGAATTTTTTGAACAATTATACCCATAGTTTTCAAAAAAGAAAGAAAATCGAGATTTCTATAAGTAGATTTTGAATTATGAATAAAATGGGTTTCATAAAAATCGCGGTTTAGCATTTCGGAATCCGTAAATGGATTTCTATAAAGATGACATTTTAAAAATATGAAGTAAATTCTAAAAATCTTTTAAAATGCTTTAAAATTGAATTGATTTATAAAAATAGATTTCTAAATAATAGAAAAGTCGTTTTGGTCGATACATCTTAAAAGTCACCATTCGTAGCACTTTTTGCAGCACTTTTCTATAACTTTAGAAATATAGTTTTAACCGCAACCATTCTTTTCCAAATATTTTTTGGATGTTTTTAAATAATTAATAAAGTATTTTAAAGGTGATTTAAAGGATTCATGCAGTGGTTAAATAAATAGTTAAAAATTAATTGAGCATGTTAAAAGATTTAGAGTCGACCAAATAACTTGACCGCCTTATGGGTGAGAAAGAGAGAGAGAGATAGTGTCTAGGCTTGAGTTTAGAAAACCAGTTTCTTGCTCTCTCTCTCTCTCTAGCTATCTGGACTGGATCGACAGAGGGAATGGTAAATTTAATTTCCTCGGATCAAAATTTTCCAAAGTATAAAGGATATAATTTTCCAAATATAAATAACTAGGATTTTATGGAGATAATATTCTTATACTTGGCATTAAATTCCAAAAAGGGAACTCGTACTATTCATGGAATTTAAAAGATGATTTAGCCATTATCTCGCCTATAGTACTGGTTGAATATGGAAATTTATATTAAGTAGAAGTAGATGATTTCTATGGATTCTTCTCACTTAATATTTACTGGTTTTGGATTAACATCCTAGATAACATGGTTTCCACTCAATCAAAATTTTATTTGAATTAAGAAATCTTTGTTAACATTTAAATAAATAATTTTCCAAAGAGAGATTTAATGATTTCGCATATACCAAAAAGAAATGTTTTAAAGATATATATCTGTTGAAGATATTTTTGATAAAAAGGAAGCAATAAATCAAAAGATTAATTTCTTATTTACTTAACATTTCTTTTATCAATGATTGGTTTGAAGGAATAGGAGTCATATTTGGGTGATTTCTATCCAAAGACCACTTCGAAAAATTTACATGTTTGAAAATAAAAGACATGGGATGATGTGATTTGGAAGATGGAATGTAGGGCTGATTGTCACTGACCCTCGGGGGAAATTTCCTATATCATATTAATGTGATGGAAATTCTTCATTTGAGATCTTTGATGCAAGGGCTCTGTGCTATTAATCCTAGGGGTAACCCCCGACAGGATGTGGTGGAGAGTTCCTTCATTTTGTCCTATTCCTACACAACTTGTATAGATGAATGTCTAACATTGCATTCTAATTACATAAATTGGACTCTATGAACATATCGTCCGTTTAGTGGTATAGAATGCAACTTCTCTTTTCCTAACACCATTTCCTACAATATACGAGCTAAGGAGTTATACGTTTGTAGAAATCGGTTGTGTGATCATGATGGCGATGTAGCATTCAAAGTGGAATGTGCTATGTGAAAAGTAATCGCTACCTTAGGCCTCATCACCCGTTAATGGCTTAAATAGGGTACGATGTAAGGCTATATGGTTCACAACCATTAGGGTATAATCATCACCTTTCTAGAGTACTCTCTATATGTCGAGTCTGTGGTGTATGCTATGGGGCCCTAAATAGGTCGGTAATGATTGGGGTGATGTCATATTCGGTTTCTATCCAGGCCATGTATAAGTGCCAAATAGGGATAGACGGTCTTGCCAAATGCTAAGGACTTTTTGTGTATCCTTGGTGCATTGCTCTAGAAATGTACTGTATGAAAGGTAGTCCCATACCGACCTTTATATCGAAAGCCATTCTCCAGTAAGTGCATTAAGACTTAATTGTAAACCTATTACGCCGTCAAATTTAACATTAAGACTTAATTGTAAACCTATTACGCCGTCAAATTTAACCAATGTAACAATTTCAGCTAAGATTAATAAGTTTATTTGAAAAGTATTTTCAAAAGAATATCTTTAACCCAGTTTTTGCATAGAAAATGTTTTGGTTATCATAAGGTAAAAACCCATTCCATATTTATATACGGAGTGGCCATATGAGATACCTTTATGTCCAAAATGCATATTTTGAGTTTCTCACACCAGTCTCAGGACAAACTCAGAGTTTATTTTTCTTATCCCTTAAACTATGGGTGTCCTAATTTTCTTAAGTAGCCTAGTAGTCAGGTTTAGTTAGAAGAAATCTGGAAGAGCTCGGATCATGGAGTGAGAAGATTCTTCTAAAGATTGTTGTCTGTTTCCACCACACTTATGTATTATTGCATTCCGCATTTGTAAAGACAGATATTTATAAATGTCCATGTTTAACTCCCTTAAATGCATTAGATTTCCACTGCAAAGATTATAGGTTGAAATAATATATGTTATTCCATTCGTACGAGATTCTATTCTATCTTTATTTATTTTCTTACCCTTCAGAATCCGCCTCTCTGCATTTGGATTTGCGGCACGAATACCGAGGATGTATTAGTGTCAATTTTTAGGGTCGAAGAAATGGGTCCTCACACGTGGTATCAGAGCATAAGGTTAAGCGAGAACCTTGGTTTGGGTAGGGTAAAGTCACATCAGAGATAGGGTTAGTAATGTCGTAGGATGAGTTACTCATTAGAGATAGGGTTAGTAACACCCTAGAATGAGTTTGATAATATTATATATGAGCGCATATTTGTTAATGAAATATAAAAATGATTTTGGTATTGAAAATTTATAAATGAAATAATTTTATCTAGGATTATATTTTGAATATAAAGAATACTTTTCAAATAATATTTATTTGATTAAGAAAATGCTAATACTTAGTAATTATCATTGGCTGATTGGTTGTTTAATTTAAAAGTTTAAATATGAACACCTCATGAACTTAGTTTCATAATTTGACTATGGAGTATTCAATAAATAATAATATTGGTTTAAGATTAAAGGAATTTATTTAAGACAAATAAATCTTATGAATATGTTTTATAAGTGATTTTATAAAACATGCTTTATAAAGGAATTTTTGAGAATTTAAATTCCGATATTTTTCAAAGGAATTTCAAATGATTTTTGGAAAAGGGATAATATAGTATTCTTTATAAAATGGGATTTTGAAAACGAAAAAACAATCTTATGATTAATCGATTCGAGTGGCACAAAAGTGACTAAAAATGGGTAGGAGATGTATTCGGATGGTAAACGCTTCTCTTAAGCATTGCCTTTCTTGTTAAGGAAATATGTGATACTATTGGTAGTACCTAGTTCCTTGGTTTCATTTTTGAGTTATAATTTTCTAAAATTAAAAGGGATAATGTGAATCATTAATTGATGGTTGTAAATTTTTATCAAAGCATGGGTATGCTTTGATCTTTAAAAGAAATGGTTAATGTTATTAATGAATGGTTTTGGGTTTGTAGTAAACGATGTTTTAGCAACATTTGTTTTTAAATCCTTGAATGAAACTTTGGAAGAAATCTAATGGGTATATTTAGATTTTTAATAGTGGGATCTTAAATATTAAAGCAAGTATTGGAATCTTTTATATAAAAATAGAAAATATATGTTTAATTTATAAAGGAATTTAGTATAACAATATTTTATTAATAGTTGTTTCAATATCTTTTAATATATTTTAATGTAATTAAAACTTATTAAGTAAATTGTGAATATACTTAAAACATTTAAATAAGTATACGAATACTTTTAAGTATTAAAACCGGTATAAGTGGATAATTAATAAAAGAAGTATTAATTAATAAAATAAGTCTTGATTGAAAAAATAAGTTTTATTAAATATAAAGGTGTTTGCATTTAATATTGGTTGAAAGGAGAAAATTATAATATAAGAGGTATATTATAACAAAAGGTAAGTTATCTTTAACTTGAATATTTCTTAGAAATATTAGCAAATAGTTAAATATAAAGAAGCAACTTTATAAAAATGTTTGAATAAAAAATAAAAGTTTTATGAAATGTTTTAATAAAAAAAATTAAAATATTATTAAATTCATATGAATTAGTGGATTATTTCATCGCATAATTTGATATAAGATTCGAGTATAGAGCTTTGAGGTTTTTACACCGTCCGAAAAAGGATTTATCGTTGGTTTCTTGACGATGAATATTGATGAGGGTTTAGGGTCGGACACTGAAGTTTTCTATCATCGTTGAGAGCTATCATTTATGGTTGGATACTTAAGTTTTCTATTATAGTTGAGAGCTATGCAAGGAAAAACTAAAAGTTCTTATCAGAAAACTTGATCGGTGTAACGATCCCGGATTTTAATTTAGTTTAAATTGATAATTAAATTAATTTTTGATTTAAAAATTGTGTAATAATCGGTAATTTATATCAAATGTTAGTTAAATTTTAATAATCAAGAATAAATTTGAATATTTGAAAATAAATTATCAAACGGTATCGGGTTAAACTTTAAAAAAGAATAAAGTTTGTGTCAATGTTAAACAAATATTCAAATAAATTTACAGTTATATAAAGTGTGAAACAAAAGAAATATGTTCAAATACGTACAAACAGAACATAGTAAATAAATAGAAATGTGTAGGCTTGCAAAAGAAAAGAAACAATATGCATTCAAATATGATTTGAAATGTATTCATATGACAAGTGATAAAACAAAAGAAGAAAATAAGAACATGTGTTGGGATTAAACATAAGTACATAAGCTAAAAATTCGCAACAAATATTAAAAAAATGTACTCAAAGCAAAGTAGAAGTAAAATAAATATGCAAGAATAAAACAAAGCACCAAAAAAAAGTAAGAGATCATCTCAACATAAACAATCCCATCTCAGCCAAAACAAATCCGCATAGCCTCCACGAAATCTTGATGGCCAGATTATAAAAAGAAACAAAGAAGTACAAGAGAAGACAATAATAAACATGTAGCCTGTAAGTAGCATGTAAAGTAAGGCAAGTATGGATATATATGGAAGTAGCTTGCAAAATCAAGTATCAGGGTATAAAAGTAATAAGGCAAAAGAATGTTGCCTGTAAAAATGCAAAGCAAAATCAAATACATCCAAGTGAATTAACAAAAGAAAACAGTGCAAACATATTTATATCTATAAACAAGACATATGATAGTCAATGCTACTACCTCTAGTACACTATAACATTTCATATATCAGCCGAAATGCAAAGCATGGAAATAAAGTACCAAAGCATTTAATAAAAACATCTCAGCCACCATAACATAGCATATCACCCATACCTATGTATAAACAAAGATATCATCCCTGTACAACTCATTTTCTTATATACCCAGCCTTCCTCAATCTCATTTTGTCCATCTTCAAAACTAAACAAGAAAAAAAAACTGAAGCAAATATCCTTTCAAACTAAAACAAAACTTCAACAACACTATACAAACAATTCAAACCAGAGGATCAAATTTAAAAGCTTCAGCTAACAACTCAAGACAGTTTCAAAATTGTGAGTAATTCAACCCAGTTTTCTATGTTAATCGAAATGCCTGTGAGTAACATATGTGTTTTATTTATTTATTTAAAAGTTGAATTTGTTACATATATATGTCAGTTTTTACATACATATAAACCCTCTGAATACATTTGAAAAACTGGAAGTACAAGTTATTGTTATACAGGTTTTCTGTTCTAAGATTGTAAGATACCAGATTTTGATTTAAAATTCATTTTCACCTAATCTACTTGATGCTTGGGTTTAGTGTTAATACAAGAATTGATTGTTATAGTGTATATTCAAGATTTAAATTTTATTTAAGTTGAATCAACTTAGGATTTTCTTTGGGAAGCAATAAATTCGAATATAACCTCCAATAAGTCAAAATTTAAACTTTTTAAATTTCGAATTCAGGTACGCAGTCTGAATTAGTATGCTATAATATGATTTTCAAAACAAAGATTATAATTTTCCGATCAAAGGTTCAGGAGCAGTTCGGGGTTAAAAGAATTTCTTTGTTTTCATGATTCCTGATGATCCTCTGAGTTGTAGAGGTCGAGATCGTGCGTGGAGGTGAAGGAGTCTACGACCTGCTAGGAAAAATAGGGAGATGATCGGTAGGTGGTCGTGGCGGCAGTGGCGGACGTTTAAAATTTCTAAACCTAGTTTAGCAAAGGGTTCGAATTTTTGATTCGCTCGTCCTCTACGATGGACCGAGTGCGAAGCGCCTTCGGGAGATGGTGGTAGGGTCGATGACGAAGTGGTGGCCGGTGGTTCTGGTGCTCCAGTGGTCGGAGGAGTGGATGCGACGTGTTGACAGGTTTGGTTTTTTGTGTTTTGTGCATTTCCAGGTTTGGGTGATGCCTGGATTTCGATTTTAAGGAGGAATCAAGGTTGGGGTGATTGAGATAAGATACATTGGTGATCGATGACTTGTCTAAGTCATCAGAGTTGATCGGAGTTGGAGGATGGACAGTGCATGTGCACGGTGCACTGCTAGCTGTCAGGGGATGTTGTTTTGGTTTCAGGGATTTTGTTCTCAAGCAAGTTGATAATGTGACTCGAAGATTTTTGGTTTTGGACTAGGGGAAATGTTAGCTTGTCTCGAGTAAAGTTAGGTTACAGGTTTCAGGGTTTTGAAACCTGTCAGTGTGTAGTTTTGAAATTTAAAACTAAATTTAAATAAAGAAGCAAAGCAAGTTTAAAACAAAAAGTTTGAAACAAGTTTAAAATAAGTTTATAAAAATGAAATGTTTCTAACCACTTTAAATTGTTTAAGTATTTTTATAAACTGTTTAAAAAAAATCTTAAAAATGAAATTTAAATAGGTTTTTAAAATTTAAGTTTAAATTTAGATCTGAATTCAAATTTGAATTTGAATCTTAGGTTTGAAAAGAAAAGAAAAGTTATAAATTTAAAATGTTGTAATTAAGTATGAATGATAAAGTATTTCATAAGTGGTTTTAAATAGTAATTAATTTTGGTAATGTGATTAATTTAAGTTAATTAATTAATTTAGTTTAATTAACTCAAGAAAATCATTTGATAATTTGATAAGTGTATTTACTTAGTGAAATTAAGAGAGATAATTACTTAGGGAAGTAATGAATGATAATTACTAAGAGGCAATTAGTGAATATGATTTATAAATGAAGTAAATTGGGTAATTACTTTTGTTATTCATCAAGGATGATTAATAATTGTGTTTAACTAAATAAATTTAAATAAAGTAATTAAATTTAAATATAATCAGAGATCATTAATTAATAAAATTAATGATGTAATTTATAATGGAATAATTGAGGAAATAATTAATAATAAGGTGGTTGATTTATTTATATCAAATAATTTGTAATTAATTAATCAGAATTTGATAATTAATTCATAAGCAATTAATTTACTTGGAAATAAACTGAATTGATCAGGATTAAAACAATTAATTAATCCTGCTTATAAATGATTATTAAATGCTTGACCTTACTTATGAATGATTGTATTGTATGAAATGCCTTGAATTGATTGTCCTATCTGATCTGTGATATTTTGTTCTGTGGATTATGCTATATAAAATTTATTCGTTTATTGATGATACATCTGTATATTATCTATGAATCTGTGAATGAAAGATAAGCGTTATAGTTTATATCGCTTATCAACTATATTTCTATGTTTTAATCTGTGATGATTGAATGATGTTGCACTATTGTGTTAAACCCCTGGACCACACTTATACACACACAATGATGGATTTCACGAGGAAATCGGTTAAGTCACAGATTTTGTAATAGTTTAAAATTTGAATTTTTAAATTCAAATGTTTTGGAAATGGAATCGGAATAAATGTGAAAAGCTTTTGGAATGGAATTTCAAAATAAAAATTTATTTTTAAATTACTTGATTAAGTTTTAGAATTTAAAAACTTTAATTTAAATTTAAATTCAATATTGAAATTGAATTCTATAATTTGAAACTAGGGATTAACGATGTTATACTAGTCATTATAAGTTAAACCATTTTTTAAAGTATTATTTTTGAAAATTTGAATTAACCCAAATATTGTAACTTGTACAAATGAAATCGGGTTTTTCAAAATAAGACTGTTGTTTCTAAATAATAAAAAGCTTTCATAGGAGAAACGAATTTCAAATTATATAAAAGGGATTTCAAGTTTAAACTTAAATAGTTTACCAAGTTATTGATAAATATTTGGAAATGAATTTTGGAAGTGAATATTTGGAAACGGTTTGAAAGCTATAAGATAAATCTTTAATTTAAAGATTTTAAACGAGTTAATCCAAATGAAATGGAAATTGTTTTGAAATCCGTAAATGAAATTTTATGAAATAAATCTTTTGTTTAAAAGATTTGAAATGGTAATTGGTTTAAACCATTTGAAAAGAAAGTGTGAATTGTTAAGTTGTGACTTAATTTAAATCCCATGTCCATATGTTTTAAAAATATTTTTCGCTCACTATTCGGTTTAGCCGGAAAAGGACCTTTGTGTCGTATAACCCACTCTGAATATGTGATTCGACGTTATGGATAGCATTTGAAGACCGGTGTTGAAGACCAGGTATTTGCGAGAGCGATAGGATGACCTATCAATTGTCTCTACACTGAGTCGCGCCGGTATAGAGACTCCCTAAGTGATGGGAAATCCGATCGGGATTGTGAATACCCGGATTGCAAGGACTTCTTCGAAAGTGCCTTCGGTTCTGTTCGAACCCAGAACAGACTTGTATGGATTGTTATGTCTGACATTACAATTTGAGATATAAAACAGATTTCTTTCAAATATATTTCTGTTGGTGGCGGAGAATTTATTCTCTTAGCTTAACACCCTTCTCTGTGACGTACGAGCTCAGAGGTTATGTAGTTGAAGGTTATCAGCGATATATTCCCATCTTGGTAATGCGGCATGCTGAGTGTTGTTGTGAAATGATCATTGTTTGTTCATTTGTGATATGATCATTTGTTTGATCATTTATCTTTATGATCATTACTTTGATCATTTGTTGACCCAAAGCATGGCTTTGTACCAAGCATAGCTTTGTGGACGAGACTTCGTCGAACCTCACACCCCGAAATGGTCGAAACAGGAAAGATGCGGCAAGGTTATTGGGGGTAGCACCCTTTAGGGTATGTGCATTTCCTTCTGGATAGAAGTGGTATCATGGTATGGAGCCCAGATATTTAACCTATGTGGTTACTGCGAATTTATTACTTTGTGGTTGTTGGTTATTGGGATCCCGAGAAAAGGTCATTTACGATCGGGGGATGGCATACTCGTGTCAGTAGTTACCCAGTTAGGGGTAACCCGGCCTTGTGTTGGCAAAGATCCGGTTAGGTTCTCGGGGACGTCCTTCCAGAGGCGTTCTCATGTGGCAATGGGAAGTTCCTTGGCCTGACCATTTGTTGGAAATCCAAAGAAACAATACGAATCATGTACGGTTTTAGTTGTATAACTTGCCATGGAATGTGGCGGTATCCTGTAATTGAACATGGTAGCTATAGTAGGCATAAGTGTGAAATGTCTATGCTGGCTAAGATTTATATCTTTACTTTCGAAATGAATTTTTCCTACACTATGCACTAGTAATATTATCAAATGTTTCTTTTAATGCGTATCAAGCATCTTTGACTATCATAAGGAGAAATCTCCTCCGATTCTGCGTTTGCATTGTGTGTGTGTGCGGGAGGCCTTATGGTAGTCCCATTTCTAAAAAGCATTGCGAATTGATTTTAAAATATTTCGTTGCTGTTTTTAAAGATAAACTGTTTTGTTGCTCACACCAGTCCCATGACTGATCCGGAGTTTATTGTTTCTTTCCTAAACTCTGGGTGCTTAAAATTTTCTACACGGGCAGTCTAGAGTTGGGTTTTTCAGATAGTCATATTTGTAGGTTATTTGGAGCTAGTTCAGTCGTTGGATGTGGACGAGACTTGCTTGTCTTGGTGAATCGAGATATTGGTTCGTGCTGCTGCTGGAGTTCTTCCTTGAAGACTATCTTAGAGTTATTTGTTCCGCTGCTAGGTGTTATCTATTTTTCTTTTCCGCTGCTATTTTATTATATCATATCTCTGATGTATATTGATATCTATTGGATCATTTGTTGTATCGGATATTGTATCAAAGCTGTATATCAATGTATTATTCTTTTATTCCACTGTGTTGTTTACTTAATGTTGTTATAAGCTCCGACGAATCGGATTTGAACGGTCGAATCTATGACATTCGAATACGATATGAAGTATGGATGTCGATTTTCGAGCGCGAAAAATTCGTAACATCACATTTGGTATCAGAGCTAAGGTAAAACTTTAGCTCAGGAGTATAACACATTAAGTAGCTCATTAAAGATAGGGTGAAGTAAACCCTAGAATGAGTGTATCCCTAAGATTTCTGTTCGAATGCCTCAGTAAATTCTCTTGCTATTTACTGATAGTAAGTATGAGTGCAAGAAGAGAACGAGATAGGGGACAGGGAAATACGACTATAAATGGTCGATACTCTGTAACAATAGTGGAAACAACTTTCTTATCAAATTTTTTGATTCGTTTTCAAATTTCTTTTGATTGCTTCGTGACAGCTCCGGAAGAAGTTTCGGTGCGATGGCCCTACGAATCGTTGTTGGAAATTCTTACTTCGTATCTTCATCGGTTTCTTATCAGTTTTGATTTAAACCTTAATGAATATGAATTGGAAATTTGAAATAAATTGAAAATTTAAATTGAGTTAACTTGATTAATAGAATATGAAGGATAAATTGAATTGAATCAATTGAAAGATATTGTTTAAAACCAAATTTGAAATTCTATTGTAATTTCTCGTGAATACCAAAGTCCAAAGAGGGACAAATTGGTATGTATTCTGAGATATTCCGACTTGAGTTTGGAATTCATATCTTAAGTTTGAGGAATTATAGGAGATCGAATCTATCTATCTATCTCTGTGTTGTTTTCGTGCCTGCGAATTTCGAGGACGAAATTCTTTTTGAGGGGGGAAGTCTGTAATGATCCCGGATTTTAATTTAGTTTAAATTGATAATTAAATTAATTTTTGATTTAAAAATTGTGTAATAATCGGTAATTTATATCAAATGTTAGTTAAATTTTAATAATCAAGAATAAATTTGAATATTTGAAAATAAATTATCAAACGGTATCGGGTTAAACTTTAAAAAAGAAATAGAGTTTGTGTCAATGTTAAACAAATATTCAAATAAATTTACAGTTATATAAAATGTGAAACAAAAGAAATATGTTCAAATATGTACAAACAAAACATAGTAAATAAATAGAAATGTGTAGGCTTGCAAAAGAAAAGAAACAATATGCATTCAAATATGATTTGAAATGTATTCATATGACAAGTGATAAAACAAAAGAAGAAAATAAGCACATGTGTTGGGATTAAACATAAGTACATAAGCTAAAAATTCACAACAAATATTAAAACAAAGTACTCAAAGCAAAGTAGAAGTAAAATAAATATGCAAGAATAAAACAAAGCACCAAAAAAAAAAAAGAGATCATCTCAACATAAACAATCCCATCTCAGCCGAAACAAATCCGCATAGCCTCCACAAAATCTTGATGGCCAGATTATAAAAAGAAACAAAGAAGTACAAGAGAAGACAATAATAAACATGTAGCCTGTAAGTAGCATGTAAAGTAAGGCAAGTATGGATATATGTGGAAGTAGCTTGCAAAATCAAGTATCAGGGTATAAAAGTAATAAGGCAAAAGAATGTTGCCTGTAAAAATGCAAAGCAAAATCAAATACTTCCAAGTGAATTAACAAAAGAAAACAGTGCAAACATATTTATATCTATAAACAAGACATATGATAGTCAATGCTACTACCTCTAGTACACTATAACATTTCATATATCAGCCGAAATGCAAAGCATGGAAATAAAGTACCAAAGCATTTAATAAAAACATCTCAGCCACCATAACATAGCATATCACCCATACCTATGTATAAACAAAGATATCATCCCAGTACAACTCATTTTCTTATATACCCAACCTTCCTCAATCTCATTTTGTCCATCTTCAAAACTAAACAAGAAAAAAATACTGAAGCAAATATCCTTTCAAACTAAAACAAAACTTCAACAACACTATACAAACAATTCAAACCAGAGGATCAAATTTAAAAGCTTCAGCTAACAACTCAAGACAGTTTCAAAATTGTGAGTAATTCAACCCAGTTTTCTATGTTAATCGAAATGCCTGTGAGTAACATATGTGTTTTATTTATTTATTTAAAAGTTGAATTTGTTACATATATACGTCTGTTTTTACATACATATAAACCCTATGAATACATTTGAAAAACTGGAAGTACAAGTTATTGTTATACAGGTTTTCTGTTCTAAGATTATATAAGATACCAGATTTTGATTTGAAATTCATTTTCACCTAATCTACTTGATGCTTGGGTTTAGTGTTAATACAAGAATTGATTGTTATAGTGTATATTCAAGATTTAAATTTTATTTAAGTTGAATCAACTTAGGATTTTCTCTGGGAAGCAAGAAATTCGAATATAACTTCCAATAAGTCAAAATTTAAACTTTTTAAATTTCGAATTCAGGTACGCAGTATGAATTCGTATGCTATAATATGATTTTCAAAACAAAGATTATAATTTTCCGATCAAAGGTTTAGGAGCAGTTCGGGGTTAAAAGAATTTCTTTGTTTTCATGATTCCTGATGATCCTCTGAGTTGTAGAGGTCGAGATCGTGCGTGGAGGTGAATGAGTCTACGACGCTGCTAGGAAAAATAGGTAGATGATCGGTAGGTGGTCATGGCGGCAGCGGCGGACGTTTCAAATTTCTAAACCTAGTTTAGCAAAGGGTTCGAATTTTTGATTTGCTCGTCCTCTACGATGGACCGAGTGCGAAGCGCCTTCGGGAGATGGTGGTAGGGTCGATGACGAAGTGGTGGCTGGTGGTTCTGGTGCTCCGGTAGTCGGAGGAGTGGATGCGACGTGTTGACAGGTTTGGGTTTTTGTGTTTTGTGCGTTTCCAGGTTTGGGTGATGCCTGGATTTTGATTTTGAGGAGGAATCAAGGTTGGGGTGATTGAGATAAGATACATTGGTGATCGATGACTTGTCTAAGTCATCAGAGTTGATCGGAGTTGGAGGATGGACAGTGCATGTGCACGGTGCACTGCTAGTTGTCAGGGGATGTTGTTTTGGTTTCAGGGATTTTTTTCTCAAGCAAGTTGATAATGTGACTCGAAGATTTTTGGTTTTGGACTAGGGGAAATGTTAGCTTGTCTCGAGTAAAGTTAGGTTACAGGTTTCAGGGTTTTGAAACCTGTCAGTGTGTAGTTTTGAAATTTAAAACTAAATTTAAATAAAGAAGCAAAGCAAGTTTAAAACAAAAAGTTTGAAACAAGTTTAAAATAAGTTTATAAAAATGAAATGTTTCTAACCACTTTAAATTGTTTAAGTATTTTTATAAACTGTTTAAAAAAAATCTTAAAAATGAAATTTAAATAGGTTTTTAAAATTTGAGTTTAAATTTAGATCTGAATTCAAATTTGAATTTGAATCTTAGGTTTGAAAAGAAAATAAAAGTTATAAATTTAAAATGTTGTAATTAAGTATGAATGATAAAGTATTTCATAAGTGGTTTTAAATAGTAATTAATTTTGGTAGTGTGATTAATTTAAGTTAATTAATTAATTTAGTTTAATTAACTCAAGAAAATCATTTGATAATTTGATAAGTGTATTTACTTAGTGAAATTAAGAGATAATTACTTAGGGAAGTAATGAATGATAATTACTAGGAGGCAATTAGTGAATATGATTTAGAAATGAAGTAAATTGGGTAATTACTTTTGTTATTCATCAAGGATGATTAATAATTGTGTTTAACTAAATAAATTTAATTAAAGTAATTAAATTTAAATATAATCAGAGATCATTAATTAATAAAATTAATGATGTAATTTATAATGGAATAATTGAGGAAATAATTAATAATAAGGTGATTGATTTATTTATATCAAATAATTTGTAATTAATTAATCAGAATTTGATAATTAATTCATAAGCAATTAATTTACTTGGAAATAAACTGAATTGATTAGGATTAAAACAATTAATTAATCCTGCTTATAAATGATTATTAAATGCTTGACCTTACTTATGAATGATTGTATTGTATGAAATGCCTTGAATTGATAGTCCTATCTGATCTGTGATATTTTGTTCTGTGGATTATGCTATATAAAATTTATTCATTTATTGATGATACATCTGTATATTATCTATGAATCTGTGAATGAAAGATAAGCGTTATAGTTTATATCGTTTATCAACTATATTTCTATGTTTTAATCTGTGATGATTGAATGATGTTGCACTATTGTGTTAAACCCCTGGACCACACTTATACACACACAATGATGGATTTCACGAGGAAATCGGTTAAGTCACGGATTTTGTAATAGTTTAAAATTTGAATTTTTAAATTCAAATGTTTTGGAAATGGAATCGGAATAAATGTGAAAAGCTTTTGGAATGGAATTTCAAAATAAAAATTTATTTTTAAATTACTTGATTAAGTTTTAGAATTTAAAAACTTTGATTTAAATTTGAATTCAATATTGAAATTGAATTCTATAATTTCAAACTAGGGATTAACGATGTTATACTAGTCATTATAAGTTAAACCATTTTTTAAAGTATTATTTTTGAAAATTTGAATTAACCCAAATATTGTAACTTGAACAAATGAAATCGGGTTTTTCGAAATAAGACTGTTGTTTCTAAATAATAAAAAGCTTTCATAGGAGAAACGAATTTCAAATTATATAAAAGGGATTTCAAGTTTAAACTTAAATAGTTTACCAAGTTATTGATAAATATTTGGAAATGAATTTTGGAAGTGAATATTTGGGAACGGTTTGAAAGCTATAAGATAAATCTTTAATTTAAAGATTTTAAACGAGTTAATCCAAATGAAATGGAAATTGTTTTGAAATCCGTAAATGAAATTTTGTGAAATAAATCTTTTATTTAAAAGATTTGAAATGGTAATTGGTTTAAACCATTTGAAAAGAAAGTGTGAATTATTAAGTTGTGACTTAATTGAAATCTCATATCCATATGTTTTAAAAATATTTTTCGCTCACTATTCGGTTTAGCCGGGAAAGGACCTTTGTGTCATATAACCCACTCCGAATATGTGATTCGACGTTATGGATAGCATTTGAAGACCGGTGTTGAAGACCAGGTATTTGCGAGAGCGATAGGATGACCTATCGATTGTCTCTGCACTGAGTCGCGCCGGTATAGAGACTCCCTAAGTGATGGGAAATCCGATCGGGATTGTGAATACCCGGATTGCAAGGACTTCTTCGAAAGTGCCTTCGGTTCTGTTCGAACCCAGAACAGACTTGTATGGATTGTTATGTCTGACATTACAATTTGAGACATAAAGCAGATTTCTTTCAAATATATTTCTGTTGGTGGCGGAGAACTTATTCTCTTAGCTTAACACCCTTCTCTGAGACGTACGAGCTCAGAGGTTATGTAGTTGAAGGTTATCAGCGATATATTCCCATCTTGGTAATGCGGCATGCTGAGTGTTGTTGTGAAATGATCATTGTTTGTTCATTTGTGATATGATCATTTGTTTGATCATTTATCTTTGTGATCATTACTTTGATCATTTGTTGACCCAAAGCATTGCTTTGTACCAAGCATAGCTTTGTGGACGAGACTTCGTCGAACCTCACACCCCGAAATGGTCGAAACAGGAAAGATGCGGCAAGGTTATTGGGGGTAGCACCCTTTAGGGTATGTGCATTTCCTTCTAGATAGAGGTGGTATCATGGCATGGAGCCCACATATTTAACCTATGTGGTTACTGCGAATTTATTACTTTGTGGTTGTTGGTTATCGGGATCCCGAGAAAAGGTCATTTACGATCGGGGGATGGCATACTCGTGTCAGTTGTTACCCAGTTAGGGGTAACCCGGCCTTGTGTTGGCAAAGATCCGGTTAGGTTCTCGAGGACGTCCTTCCAGAGGCATTCTCATGTGGCAATGGGAAGTTCCTTGGCCTGACCATTTGTTGGAAATCCAAAGAAACAATACAAATCCTGTACGGTTATAGTTGTATAACCTGCCATGGAATGTGGCGGTAACCTGTAATTGAACATGGTAGCTATAGTAGGCATAAGTGCTAAATGTCTATGCTGGCTAAGATTTATATCTTTACTTTCGAAATGAATTTTTCCTACACTATGCACTAGTAATATTATCAAATGTTTCTTTTAATGCGTATCAAGCATCTTTGACTATCATAAGGAGAAATCTCCTCCGATCTGCGTTTGCATTGTGTGTGTGTGCGGGAGGCCTTATGGTAGTCCCATTTCTAAAAAGCATTGCGAATTGATTTTAAAATATTTCGTTGTTGTTTTTAAAGATAAACTGTTTTTGTTGCTCACACCAGTCCCATGACTGATCCGGAGTTTATTGTTTCTTTCCTAAACTCTGGGTGCTCAAAATTTTCTACACGAGCAGTCTAGAGTTGGGTTTTTCAGATAGTCAGATTTGTAGGTTATTTGGATCAAGTTCAGTCGTTGGATGTGGACGAGACTTGCTTGTCTTGGTGAATCGAGATATTGGTTCGTGCTGCTGCTGGAGTTCTTCCTTGAAGACTATCTTAGAGTTATTTGTTCCGCTGCTAGATGTTATCTATTTTTCTTTTCCGCTGCTATTTTATTATATCATATCTCTGATGTATATTGATATCTATTGGATCATTTGTTGTATCGGATATTGTATCAAAACTGTATATCAATGTATTATTCTTTTATTCCGCTGTGTTGTTTACTTAATGTTGTTATAAGCTCCGGCGAATCGGATTTGAACGGTCGAATCTATGACATTCGAATACGATATGAAGTATGGATGTCGATTTTCGAGCGCGAAAAATTCGCAACGTCACAATCGGACTCTGCACTAGAGGATCGAGGAATCAATACAAGTTTGGAAATAAAATCATGGATTTGAATAAAAGATTGAATCGGAAGTTATGGAAGAACCATGTATGTAATGTAGAATTGAGTTTATAATAAATATTTTGGGAAAAACCTTTAGGTTTTTTTTGGGTAATTTCAGGGACAAAATTCTTTTAAGGGCGAAGTATGTAACGACCCAAAATATGATCACTTTAATTGGGGATATTTAATTTATTTTAAATATTCAAATATGGATTATTTTCAACGAACAGTCAAGTTTTGTGAAATAAATTATAATAATGAACCTATTTTGGAGAATATTCGCAAAAATATTTCCTTGGAAAAATACCGATAAAATGGCCGAAAATCGTTTTACTGATAAACAGCTCTATAATCATAAAACATCGCCAACGGATCTAGACACATATACTTACTTTATAATTGCACACGATATGAAATAAAATCAATTTTTTTATTTTTTTAAATAAAATCTGTTTACGACATCACTAGTGATGCCCTTATATTAAATATAGATTTGTGAATTTAAATTGAGATTATTGACTTAATAATTGTTAAATTATTCAAATAATTTTTTTAAATGATAATAATAATTCATTTTAAAAAGTTATAAAGTTATAATTTGTCATTTGTAATAGTTTTGTGAAAATATATATTAGATTTGAAAATATAAAAAAAATTGTATCATGTTACCGATATAATAGCGATTTTTATAAATAATTGTTAATATTAATTTATATGGTTTTATAATTCAAATGCGACGTTCTAATTAATTAATAATGGCTAGGAATTTATTTTCAAATTTTTTTATAAATATATGTGTATATTTATTAATAAGTAAGAATGTGACCGGTAATCAATTTCCCGATTTTCGATGGTTTAATAAACAAAAGTGATTCAAAGGTATTTACAACCTTATTTACATAATATGCACACATATATAACATACACATGCATGCACTAACAAATACATACACATATACACTTATATATACATACGTTTAAAAATATCTGAGATATTTTAGTTTTCTTATTACCTAAGCATCTTAAAAATAAACTTACACATCAAACCTCACATCATCATAACATGCACATGGGGGGTGATGATGGCCAAGCTTATGACGAAGATATGGAGGTAGAAATGTGAATAAGGATGGAGTAAAAGTGGTGCAAAGTGGTGATGTGAAAGGATATGGAATATATCATGATATTTAGTTTGGTTAACTTCATTTCCAAGGCTCCTCTTCCTACATATATACACTAATGCATATATATATATATATATATATATATGCACACATGAACACATACACCCATATATACATCCATATATACATGCACATGACATATGCACATGTATGTATATATATAGCAAATAACTTAGATATTTATCATACAAAATCAAACAAATCTTCACCAAAACCAAAGCAAAACACATCATTCTAAGGGGCATTTCTTAAAGGACAAGGAGGGAGACAAAACATGAAGTGGACCAAGGTGAAAGGGGGGAGGTGGAATGTGAAATGATGGAAGAGATGGTGCATATGGTGATAGGAAAGGTGGTGGAGTGATGGAAGATATTTTCCATATTTTTCTCCTATAAATGCCACCCCTCTTCTTATAAATTTCTAATACATTTTTCTTCTCTTCTTCTCCTTCCTCAAGCTTGTTTCATGGCTTCCATACTCATAAAAATAATGAGAAAATTTTGTGGAAAAATATTAGCAAATTATATACACATGTATATGTTATCAAATCCGCTTCAGACGTAGGCAAACCACCCCCTTTCCACCCTAACACTCCATGGCCAACCCCATATAAACCAAAACCAAGTCTTTCCCACCTTCCAAGTCATGGCTGTGGGCACCCAAGCATCCAAGGGTTAAGGCCGAGCCATCTACGGGTGATAATCCAAGTGTTTGTTAGCTTAGATTTCTAGATAACGGAGCTATTGCCATTTTTAGGTTAATCATTTAATCCAAGGTGCGAAACTACTAAAATATAGTTATATATATCATTGGATTATATATATGTTTGGATATGATTTTTAATTATGGTTGTTTAACATGGTTGTTGAATATATATATATATATATATATATATATATATATATATATATATGCAAGTCATGTTAATACACGTCGATAAACACAAAGGAAATCACTTTCCTTTATTGAAATAAATGGTATATATGAATTGTTTAAACCTCTTAAAATGGTTTAATATAATTTAAAAATGTTTTATAAACATTTCAAAGCGTTTTGGTAAATTTTAAATGAATTTTGAAAATTGAATCAAAAATAAGCGCTTCGCGTAACGGTAGTTCACGATATCACGCTGTAAAAGTCAAACAAATATATAGAATGAAATATAGCTTGGAATTCTTTGAGAGAAGAAATTTATGAACTATTATGTCCCTAGTTTCTAAATAAATTAAGAAAATAAAGATTTCGATAAGTATATCTTGAATTATGAATAAAACAAGTTTTCAGAAAAATCGCGGATTTGCAGTTCGGAATCCATAAAAGGATTTCTTTAAAAAAGATATTTTAAATTTGTTTAAAAATATGAAGTAAAATCTAAAAATATTTTAAAATCTTTTAAAATTTATTTGAGTTGTAAAAATGAATTTCCAAATGATAGAAAAGTCGTTTTGGTCGATACAGCTTAAAAGGCACCATTCGTAGCACTTTTCAAAGCACTTTTCTATAACTTTTGAAATATTGTTTTAAACGCAACCATTCTTTTCCAAATCTTTTTTTAAATGTTTTAAAACAATTAATAAAGTATTTTAAAGGTGGTTTGAAGGATTTATGTGGTTTTTAAATAAAAAGTTAAAAGTTAATTAAGCATGTTACAAGATTTAGAGTTGGTCAAATAACTTGACCACCTTATAGGTGACAAAGAGATAATATCTAGTCTTAAGTTTGGAAAACCAGTTTCCTTCTCTCCCTGGCTATCTGAACTAGTCCGATGGAGGGAATAATAAATTTGATTTACTCGGACCAAAATTTTCCAAAGTATAAAGGATATAATTTTCCAAATATAAATAACTTGGATTTTATGGAAATAATTTTCTTATACTTGGTGCTGAATTCCGAAGGAGAACTCGTATTTTTCATGGAATTTAAAATGTTATTTTGCCTTTATACTGCCCATAATACTGGTTGAATATGAAAATTGATATTGAGTAGAATTAGATTATTTTTTAGGATTCTTCTTACTTAATATTTACTAATTTTGGATTTGCATCCTAGATAACATGGTTTCCACTCAATCAAAATTTTGATTTGAGTTAAGAAATCTTTGTTAAGGTTTAAATAACTAATTTACCAAAGAGAGGTTTAATGATTCTGTATATACCAAAAAGACATGTTTTAAAGATATATATCTCTTGAAGATAATTTTGATAAAAAGGAAGCAATAAATCAAAAGAATAATTCCCTATTTGCTTAACATTTCTTTTATCGATGATTGATTCGAAGGAACCGGGATCGGATTTAGGTGATTTATATCCGAAGACAACTTTGAAAAAAATTACGTGTTTGAAAATAAAACACATGGGATGATATGATTTGGAAGATGGAATGTAGGGTTGCTCATCACTGAACCTTGGGGGGATTTTCCATATCATATTTATGTGATGGTAGTTCTTCATTTGAGATCTTCAATGCAAGTGCTCCTTGCTACTAATCTTAGGGGTAATCCCCGACAGGATGTGGTAGGAGAGTTCCTTAGGTTTCTCCTATTCCTAGATAACTTGTATAGATGAATGTCTGACATTGCATTTCTAATTACATAAATTGATCTATGAACGTATCATCTGTTTGGTGGCAGAGAAGGCAACTTCTCATGGCTTAACACCCTTTCCTGAGATATACGAGCTCAAGAGTTATACATTTGTAGAAATCAGTTATGTGATCATGGAATGGCGATGTCGCATTCAAAGTGGAATGTGCTATGTGAAAGGTAATAGCTACCTTAGGCCTCATCACCCGATAATGGCTTAAACCGGGTACGCCATAAGGCTATGTAATTCACAACCATTAGGGTATGATTATCACCTTTCCAGATTACTCTCTCTATATGTTGAGTATGTGGTGTATGTTATGAGGCCCTAGATAGGTCGGTAACGGCTGGGGAGATGTCATATTTGGCTTCTATCCAGACCATGTATAAGTGCCAAATAGGGATAGACCGATCTTGCCAGATGCGAAGGATTGTTTGTGTATCCTCGGTACATTCCTCTAGAGATGTACTATACGGAAGGTAGTCCCTTACCTTCCATTGTTTGGAAATCCATTCTCCAATCAATGCCTTCGGACTTAGTTGTAAACCTATTATGCCATCAAATTAAACAATGAACAATTTCGGCAAATATTCATAAATTTATTTGAAAAATATTTTCAAAAGAATGTCATTAAAAATAGTATCCTTGGTTTTTATATAGCAAATTTTTTGGTTATCATGAGGTAAAAACTCAGTCCGTGTTTATATGCGGCGTGGCCATATGAGATACCTTTGTTTCCAAAATGCATATTTTGAGTTTCTCACACAAGTCCCATGACGGACCCGAAGTTTATTTTTCTTATCCCTTGAACTCTGGATGTCCTAATTTTCCCTACCAGCCTAGTTGTTAGGTTTAGTCAAAAGAAATCTAGAAGAGCTCAGAGAATGGAGTGAGAAGATTCTTTTGAAGATTGCTATCCATTTCCATCACACTTGTGGATTATTGTATTCCGCATTTGTAAGGATGGATATTTATAGCTGTCCAAGTTTAACTCTGATAAATGTATTAAATTTCCGTTGTAAAAATTATATGTTGAAATAATATATGTTATTCCATTTGTGTAAGATTCTGTTTTGTCTTTATTTTCTTTCTTACCTTTTGAGAATTCACCTCTCCGGCACTTGGATTTGTGGCACATGAATACCAAGGACGTATTAGTGTCATTTTTCGAGGCTCGAAGAAATGGGACCTCATAGTAGGTTCCTTTGCCTATAAGCATTGTGTTCTAACTATGTTCAATATATAACAATTTTTACATTACATCGATCCATAATTATTGAAGCTCCCAATAAAATATGATATAAAGATTAGGGTTTCTGGGATAAGGTAACAACAAAACATAGTAAAGAAATATAAATACCTCATCAAAATTAGGGTTTTTGCGATAAGCCTTGATTTGTTCTGAATACCGATTTAGGGTTTGTGCAGAAATCTCAAGCAAGTAGACATGTAGCAGACTGAAGGAGTGGATCGAAGAAGTGGAGACGAGTAAATTGAAATAGAGGACTAGCGCAAGGATGGAGGAAAAACTGGACCGATATGAATTTTTTGATGTAAAGAGGGAAAAAAGATGAAGGAAATATGATAATGTAGAAGCTTAGAGGAAACGTGATGGTTTTTTTACTATTAGCGAGATACGACGATAAAATTTTGGCAATGTTGAACAAAATAGAATGAACATAAAATAAAGTGTAAAATAATATTTGTTGCACTTGCCTTTAAACACTGCCGATAAGTGCAACTAGTAGGGAATTTTCTTGTAGTGATGGTGTCTCGCAACATATATGATACGTATGTAGAAAAATTCTAAACTGACGCCCCCTATATGAATGCGTTTTTCCAAAAACATTTTGAATATATGATACAAACAATTTATATATCCTGACGGTTCTATATGTATGAAAGTTTTCAAAAATCAAAAATCCTTTTACACACAATAATTTTTACGCTCCTATGAGTAGGAGTATGGTTCAACCAATTTTGCATCCAATCCCTACCATCCAATACCTAACACATAATTACTAAAATCCAAAAATTTGAAAATCTAACATACCTAAATCTATACTCCTATGTTGAAAAATGAATTTAGATGGAAAATTTCTCATTTTCACCATTCTATTAGATACCTATTCCGTTATTCTTTGGAACTTTCTCTTTTGCCCTGAAAATCTTTTCCAACTATTCCAAATACAATTTGCATAAGGAGGTTTATTTTTGGATGTTAAAATAGAATTATTCTAAATGCAAGTTTCATTTACTATCAACAAGGTATGGAAATAGAATTCCAAAGCTAAAGCGGCTTTTTCCCTTATTATTCCCTATGTATTTTTAACTATCACTCATGTTGGACAGTAAAATTCATATTCACTAACACGTCGACCCTCCCTATGCTAAGTATATGGCACTAGAAAATAGGAAAATAAAACTTGCAAAGTAATATGAAAATTAAATCTTCTACAGCATTCAAACAATTTTCAAAAGCATCTAAACACAACTTTTCAAAAGCATTTAAACACCATTTTTTCTCAAAAGTACCTAAACAAAATTTTCCAAAAGTATTTGAACTCAACTTCTTAAAAGATTTTCCACTCCATCCTTAAAAACAAATCAAGTCGTATCTTAATGTAATCAGAACTCAATTAATGAGTTAATGCACTTCTTGACCCTAGCAATTTGTAGTTAATTTTATATTTGAAGAACATTTCCTTTTACTTATAAACAACGACACGCAAGCCTGTTCATAAATTTTATCTTTTAAAGCATAGGGATAGTGGGTGATTTCACAACAACCTTCTCTGTCCTTCATTTGCTAAAATTTATGTTTTCCAAAATTCTAAAGTTCTTTGTATTCAAGAATTTGCTAACCTAATTTCCTATTTACATTCTCGCTTTAATAACACTTATCGCTAGTTAAGTATCCTTATAAAATTGCCTTACTCACACTATTTCTTTACATGTGTGTGTGTGTGTATGTGTGTATTAAAGCTCCTCTAGACCATCCATATGGTAATAAAATAGAAACATATCTCATATCATATCATATCATACCCTTTTTCAATAACTAAATGGAGACAATTAGCGATTACAACTCAAATAATCAAAAAGAAAATGCTAGCTGGAAGCCGCCCTTCAACGTCACTGATATTAATGATGATGTGGCTCTGTCATCTCTTACTTGATGGAAATTACTAGTATGCCATTCAAATAAGATGTTCAAACTTGCCTCCTTAGCTCCCAATAAATAAGATTCATCCATTACATCAATCTTACACACGATTATGAGATAAATTATGCATTCCCACACTACAGTGGTTAAGAAATATGAATTATGCACATTTAGAATAACTCATAGAAAAATTGACTTGGTGGAATAACTTTTCTACCACTTATCTTGTCTTCTTTAACCTTAAGTCAACCAACATTCTCTATGTGTGTTTGTAATCTGATTGCCTTCATCTCCAATCACACTACTGTCTTCTTTCAATCAAAATCTCTTGATGGTATTATAAAAACTTTGATATTTGCTTCCTCTATCCTTAATATTTTATGCTAGTATACCCTAGGACTCATAAAATTGTACTTTGATATCATTCCCATTCCTTTAAGGGTTCTTCTTATAGCTTCCACACATCTGTAATGAAATATTTCTAGGTTCATACTCGTATTCTTTTTATTCAAAGGGGATTCCTTAATGCGACCCTGTGAGCATTGATGATAATTTTTTCATAGCCTAAACCTTTACTCCGTCTTACCTAGGCAATCACCCTCATCTACTTTATATCAGAAATTGGTTTAGTTTTTCACGACCCTTTAAACAAATAAAACTTCACAGTCATGAAGTACTTAATCCAAAAGTTTCATTTTTGAAATTATAAACTTAGAAACCTTTTGCAAAAATTACTTGGTTTGTAAAAGAAGCTATGAAAATTTTCCTATTCTAACAAACTTTCCATTTTTAAGGACTTCCTACAATAAAGACTTTCTTCCTTTTAAAGTAGGATTTTTAATTCAAAACATTTATTTACGTTCAAAAACCAAGTTTTCATACTAAACTATATTTGTTTCTAAAAACATCTTGAAATAATGAAAAATGGAGTGGACAAGGATAACTTCCATCCTATTACTTTCCTACCACTCATGCTATTTCTGTTTTGAACTTTAGCAGAGATTTAATAGCATATGAAGGAGACTTTTAAATGATATGCGCAACTACTACACATATTTATGGAAACTATCTATTTACCCATCATATCCCTATTATTTTACTCCTATATTACTTCTAATTAGATTACTAATCCAATTTTAATATAAATTTCTAACGATGTTTCTATTCAAACTTATAATACTGCTACTATTAAAATTTCTCCTACTTAAATGGCCTCTATTCACATAACACTTTCCCTCTTTAATTATTTCCCCAATTGACTTATTATAGTGTTGCCTACTACTTCAGTCATTGGGCCTTTCTTCAATAACCTGAAAAAAGATATGCATAAATCTATTTCAGTAGTTATTCTTCTTGTTTTCCTTATACGAGAATATTCCTCCTTTATTATCGAGCATTCTTACCCAGTTTGTACTCTTTACCCCATTTCAATCGAGTACCATTTCCATTTATCCATCCTTTAGAAAGAATTTTAAAAATGCACTCCCAAATTTACAAAAATAGGAAAAATCATTAAGCCAAACCTATGCTCTATTTTCCATTTATCTCAAAAATGAAAAATCCCTTTCTCAAAAATCTTTAAATCCAAACTTATTGGCACAACAATTTTAAGCTAGAAGATTTAAAATTTATTTTCTTTTTTAAATTACAAATTCTTAATAATCCTTTAAAAACCCCATTCAAAACATTCTAAGAAACTTTTAAAATCTTTCTGTTAAATTCTTTCACATGGAGCCAGGCTCAAAAATGGACTTTTATTGTTCTTTCTTTTGGACTCTCCTTCTTTTCCACTCATCGTTAACTCATCTTCATCAAAAATCCGGCTTATCTTCTCGGGGTGATTAGTGCATATTTTCTTGCGGAAACTTGCTAATTCTTCTTCACATCTTGCTTCTGGATGCTTGCAACATACATTTTCTTATCTCCCATCTGTCTGGATGAAATGTATGTCTTCAATCATCAATCAATTAAAATCCACAATTATAAGCAAGCCTAGGCCAAACTAAGAAGTCAAGTACCATCCAGCCTTCGGGATTCTTCTATATGTCGTGCTCATGCTCTTCTTAGTCAATGCCTTAAGGTACTTCCATGCTTGGTGGGGTATTCATGGTGGGTCTATAAATTTAACTCTATTTATTGTTCCAACTCATAGTCGCCTCGTCCATCTTTTCAAAAAATGGTCGCAGCTACTTCTATAGACGGAATTTATAGAGTTTGGCATATAATATACATACATACATATGTATGTATGTATGTTTTTATTATTATAGCTAAATATAAAAATATGTTCTCTCAGTGTATCGTAATTCTTATGATCGACTAACCTAGAATTTGATACCAAATGCAACAATCCACGCATTAATGGGTTTGAACTTTGACTATATCAAAACTCAAGTCAATTAGGGTACAATGATTGGTTTTGGTAACCTATAGTAAACATAAGCATATTAGAAAGCGAACAATATAAACTCATAGCGGAATAGAAAAATATATAGAACATATACACCGACAAAGGCCCCTACCTTAGAATCAATATTATCCCTTGGATATTAAGTCACCTTATCAATGTTGAGCATGAATGAGAAGCCTTCACCACCTGCAGTTTGCATCTTACTCTAGTAGTTTGTCCCACTATATATATCTTGTGGGTTGTAGTGAGGAGGGGGTTAGAACAACGTTCTGGTGATTGAAAAATTTCACACTTTACCTATAATATTAATTTGTGCTGATTGATTTCCATTTAAGTGTTATATGTATTATTGACAGGTAATTCGTTCAATTCTATTTGCGCATTCGATATGTTCAGCCTTCTCCAAGGTATAACATATATATGCCTATATACATATATATATATAAACTTTGTTCTAACCAAAAACCCAGCCATTTAATGCTTCTTAAATAAGGAAGAGGCAGACCCAACAAGCATTTAAAACCTCAATCCCTAAAGCGGGCCCTCCGCAATGTAAACGCTAGCCAATCGATCCCAACTACATAGACCGATGACCCCTATATATGGATTTACAATATAGTTGATGTATTATTAACGAATCTCAAAGACTCATCTAAGGGTTAACTAGCCTACCTTTGACAAACAAACAACTAACTACTTAAACTTTGTGGTTTGTGCGCATCCCATACAGATTCTACACTAGTAGGAAGCGAAATCCATTAAGGCATAACCTGAGTCTTTGCTAATGACCGCTCGGTACTGCTAGTGGTCATAACCTATATGCTAGCCCTACTACTCAATGTCGATCCAACTATAATACTGACACGGCCCGCCGACCTTCCACAGCTAAAATCTTGCTTAGGCTAACCTAATGTAAGTCAAGGAAAATGACCCTTTTAGTTATTAATACCTCTTATTAGAAATGAAGTAGATCCTGTTTCATGAAGTAGATCCCGTTTCACTAAAGTATTGGGCCATTTAATACATCAAATCTGAGGCAAAACCTTGGTATATTTTCCTCTACCTATCCGTGTTGAATTTCCCTTCCCTACATGTCCTATGATTGGATATGTCCCACATCGGTATTACATATATACAACTACTAGTAGCCTCTAGTTGAAGGGAAGACTTCTGTTGTGTAACTTTATTTACCTCGCATCCCAATCCATTAAACCAAACTAATTATCCTACCCTAAATATGAAACTAGGCCTACTGGTTCGCGCTTATCCTAAATGTATAATTAAGGCTTTATAATTTGCTTTATAATTTCCTATTATAAAAATTATAATGCCTCATAGTATTTAATTCCTATTTTATCTGCTTATTTCCTATATTTCATAAATGTCAACTATTGGTAATAAATGGTCGTTATTATTCTATTTGGACAATCTTTAACTTTACTTATTTATTTGTCCTGATTCAAGCTATTATTCCTACTTCATTTCCTCATAAATGCCATATTAGACCCTTTAGCCAGTCATATTAACCGTATTTATGCCCCCATTTAATTTCTATAACTCCCTATTAACTGCACATTTATTGCTCTATTAATTTTGGAGCTACTATATTTTTTCTTCTACACCTCCTAATCCAATCATTTATTACGCTATTTATAACTAGATGTCTTGGTTATAACTAATTTGAATACCGACATATATTACGCTATATATGTGTATATATTCCTATTCCTAACACATTATTCCTACGCTTAGGAATTTTAGAATATTGATTTCTATATTTTAATCTATTAAAGTTATCCTTCCGAAAAAGAACTATTGTTATAATTTTCCATAATTTACCCAAAAAAGAGACTTCTGCTTCGTTTAAAATAACAAGAATTTATCTCTTTTCTTTTATTGAAGTAGATAGTGCAAACTGTGGAGAAGAGTATATGTACTCTACAATCTCTTTCCTTTCTGGTATATTCCTTTTTACTTCAAACGATGCACATTTTATATGTTTTTGGAATTAGATAATTTATGGAAATTATAAGGAGATAGGTATAATTGAATTGTACCCTACTCCCAATAAATTAAAACAAAGAAATTCACATTTCAAGTCATAGGCAATCAAAACTAATACAATATTTTATAACCAAACTATAAATTTAGAACAAAATATGCAACTTTATCTACATTCAATTTTAATAAATTTAGGGATTGATTTTCAAATTTCCAGGTTAGGGTGTAAATACCATTCCTATTCAAATTTCCTAACTTATAGAATATTTAGGCGAGATTTCATCTTCCTAAGCCTACAACTCATTAGATCTTATATAAGCATAATAATTATATAAAATTCAACAATATAAAATTTATGTTGTAAATAAATTATAAAATTTCTCACTCATCTTTCAAGCTTTCCAAATCCCCAAATCTTAATTTATATCTTTACTTGATCCTTTTTCTTTTCAATCTAAAATAATATGTATAACAAGGTATATATATACTACTATAATTACAGATTTGGGAAGAGATTTAAGGTTAGGGGGAATATAGATTTATAATTATAAAAATTACCTTTTTCTTTCGCAGCATTAATTCGCTTCTTCACTTTTATTTTCCACCATTCTCTGATTTGTATAAATATAAAATATTTTATAATTTCTAAAAATAGCGGAGAGCAGAAAATGGCAGAGCTTCGCTGCTTTGATTAGAAAATATAAGAAGATAAGTGAGGGGCTAGGTCTTTATTTATAGCCTCTCGAATTAACCATATCCGTTAGATTAAAATAATAAATCTGGGTTGTTTGGCCAAGGTTCAACCCTAGCCGCCACTTCAGGAATGGTTGATCGCTCTTCTATAGGCGGTCGACGGCCCCAGAAGGGGCTGGACTGTTTGGGTTCTGCATTTAATGTTATTTATTTTCTATTTTTCCATTTTAATTATTTTCATTCCAAATATTTCAAACGCTAATAACTTTTTAGTTTGAACTTTGATCATAAAACTCCAAATATGAAAGTTGCTAGAAAATTGCCATGAACGTAATGGTGCAAGTTTCAAGGCCAAATTTTGACGTTTTTTCAAATTCCATTTGAGAGCATTATTAATTAATATTAATTATCACTAATTCTTACAGGGTGTTACCCTTGTACTATTATTGTGTCATGCCTTTTTGTTTGCGAAATGTAGGTGCAACACCAATGGCACATCAACTGCATATCCTTAAAACAGACTAGTTAGTTTATAGAAGTTTATATGGATGGTATATTGGTTAAGTTTGAGGAGGTAGGGGGATTTGCAAAATCTTGAGGCTTTCGATATCCTTCGTTATTACAACATGAAGTTAAATCCCAAGAAATGCTCTTTTATTGTATTATTTGGTAAATTCCTTGGCTATATTGTGAGCACCGAGGGGATTGAGGCTAATCTTGATAAGATCCAAGCCATCCAAGACATATAGGTTTCCAAAAATGTGAAGCAAGTGCAAAGCTTGAATGGAATGCTTGCAATATTAAGTCGGTTTATGTCGGAATCAACTCATTATCTACCTTTATTTGATCACATTAAGAAAGGAAAACTTTCACTTGGAGTGAGTAATGCGCCAGGACATTTAAAGAATTGAAGCAGCATTTGATTAGTTTCTTCACACTATCTAAACCCATCGATGGTGAGGATCTTTATCTATACTTAACTGTGTGTGATTAGGTGATCAGTGCCGCCCTAATCAAAGAAGACAAAACGATCTAATGATCGATTTATTATGTAAGCAAGAGATTGACCGGTCCACAAACTAGATACTCTCAGCTAGAGAAGCCTACATTCTGTCTGCACATTGTGGTCTGTAAGCTCCGGCCATATTTTAGGCTCACCCTATCAAAGTCATGACAAATTAACCTTTAAAGCAGATCCACAATCGGCCTGATAAAATGGGCTGATTATTAAAATGGTCTATCAAACTTAGACAACATCACATCTCATTCTAACCTCGCACCTCCATCAAAGGTCATACCGTTGCCGACTTCATTGTCAAATGTTCAGGGTTGAAAGGATCAGAAGAAGAAGTCGTCATCGATAGATCAGTTTGGTGCTTATACGTTGACAGACTATGAAACAATAAAGGGGTAGAGGTCAGCATAGTCCTCATCATGCCTAAGGGGAAAGAATTATGTTTTGTGGTCCACTTCACCCTTAAGGTGGCCAATAACATAGCCAATACGAAGCTGTCCTCGTCGATCTCAAGATGGCAAGGGAATTATGCATGGAATCTGTGCATGTGTTTAGCAAATCACCTTTGGTCATCAATCGAATTGCCGAGTGCTTCCATCTAAAAAAACAAAACGCTAGCCTTGTATGTTACCAAGACCAAAAGGATCATCGGTACCTTTACAGAATTCGGACTGGAACATCTACCAAGAGAACAAAATGCCAACGCCGACCAACTTGCCAAAGTAACAAGCAACTCCAAAAATGGTATCACTCCTTGGGTCTCTTTGGAATTTCGTAACACCACTGGCACGAGCCATAGGCAACATTGATGGAGATAGACACGCCCTCTATGAATGACTGGATGACGCCCCTGGTCAGATACATTAATTAAATAAAGAACTTCCTGCTAATCGCAAGGAAGCCAAGAGATTCACTATCGAGCCTCAAAGTGCATGATTATGGATGAAAGGTTCTATAAACATAGGTATTCCATGCCTCTTTAGCTGTGCTCGTTTTCAAATGAGACCATCTGAATCCTAAAGGAACTACATGAAGGATTCTTTGAGGACCACGCTAGGGGTAAGGCGTAACAAAGAAGGCTAACCGACAGAGCTACTGTTAGCCTACTTTGATCAAGGATTCCATGTACTACATAAAGAAATGCGAAGGAAATTGACCTCAATAATCTCTCATGGATGTTCGTTACCTAGGAAATTGGCCTAATAGGAAAAATATCAAATGCCAAGGAAGGTTACAACCACACTACATTGCCATCGATTACTTCACCAATGGGGTCAAAGATGAACCCTTTATCAAGGTAACCATCCCTAAAATACCTAATTTCATAATAAAGAATATTATGTACAATTTTGGCTTGCCAAGAAGATCATCACTAATAACGAAACTCAATTTGAGAGCGGTTTCTTCCATGTTGTTTGTGCAAGTAACAAAATCGAGAATGCTTCTCTTACATCTTCCATCCCCAAGTCAATGGATAGGTGGAAGCTGTCAATAAGACCATCAAGAGCACCCTTAAAAAGCATCTCATGAAAGCTAAAGGGAACTAGGCCGAAGAACTACTATTGGTCCTTTGGTCCTATCATATTTCTAACTGCACATCAACCAACCATACTCCTTTCTTACTATCATATGGATATGAAGCCATGCTGCTTATCAAAGTTGATATCCCATCACCATGGCTTCAGTCCTTCAGGACCGAGTAAGATAGGAGTTACTCAAGTTCAGGCTTAACATTATACAAGAACGAAGCGCTAGGATGAGTTCTGCACTAAAGCATATAAGGGGAAGATCGATGAACACTGCAGCTCAAGTGTAAAACTTCATCATTTCATTGTCGGTGAGCTATTCCTTTGTTGGGTGTTCGCTAAAACAAAATACCCGAACGAAAGGGCCCATGGCCCGAATTGGGAAGGACCTTATATCCTTCGAGAGGTCCTAAAAACTAGCTTTTATTATTTCTCTCACCTTGATAGGGAAGTCGATTCCCACTCTTGGAACCCTGTTTACCTCTATGCCAAACACATATGGAATCGGTCGCAACTATAAGGCTACGTAACCCTTGATTTTTATGAATACACTAAAGGTTCCAAAATCCTATTGTCCAATAGTCAATCGACTATCCACGTGTGTGAATTATCGAGCATTTAGTTCTCTATCAAGGCCCGTCGACTTCTGCCTCAAAGAGTGTAGCGAGCCATGCTTGCCGCCTGTTATCAGGTTATCCAATGAAGGAAGAGTTTTTATGTGCTTATTTTCCCTGTTGGGGACCACCTACCCATACCACCAAGTGCATTGCAAGCCATGCTCCTCGCTTGTCGGCTGACTATCCATGAGGGTGAATTATCGTGCATTCATTTTCTTATTGAGGACTGCCAACCTCTACTACAAGGTGCATAGCAAGCCATGCTCCCTGCCTAGGCTATCCAATGAAGGATGAGTTTTTATGTGCTCATTTTCCTTATTGGAGACCACCGACCCATGCCTTTAAGTGCATAGTGAGCCATGCTCCCCTCTTGTCAACCGGCTATCCACAAGGGTAAATTTCCATGCATTCATTTTCTTGTTGGGGATTGTCAACTTCTGCCACAAGATGCATAGTGAGCCATGCTCCCGCCTTCCACCGGGCTATCTAATAAAGGATAAGTTTTCATGTGATCATTTTCCTCATTAGGACCATCAACATATGCTGCTAAGTGCGTAGCGAGCCATGCTGCTCGCTTGTCGGTTGGCTATTCATGTTGGTAAATTACCATGCACTCGTTTAGTTGTTGGGACTACCATCCTTTGTTGCAAGATGTGTAGAAAGCTGTGCTCCCTACATGCCACTAGGCTATGCAATATAGGGTAAGTTTTTATGTGCATATTTTCCTTATTGTGTACTACCGATCCTGCCGCCAAGTGTGAAGCAAGCCAAGCTCGCTATTTGTCGACCGGCTATCCATGAGAGTGAATTACCATCCATTCATTTCCTTCTCAAGGATCGCCGTTCTTACTGCACCCGAGGAACTTTCGATATAATCTCAGTGTGATCTAGGATCACACAGTTAAGCTCGATGCCCAAACACCGACTTTAGTGCCTCGACAACAAGATTGGCTGATCCAATAAAAATACATTAGTTGGTTGCAACTGGCATCCATCACCTAAGACGGCATCTGCCATCGAAAAACACGAATATACCAAGAAGAAGCCAAATTTCCCAAAATATACCCAACCAGTTATGCCGACAAAGAAAAACATCACTTGAAATTTCAACAAAGGGAAATATTTTCATATACAAAAGTATAGGGGCACATATCCTAACCCAATAGGCTCACAAAAGGGGATAAAAATATATATGGATGGATCATAAACCGAGCGGCGTAAGGAGCTAATTTGCTTCCTGGTCAAGTTGACCGAGACAATCTCCTCAACAGCCGCTATCTCTTCCGTAACCTCCTCCCATATTACCTAGCATCTAGGTGACTGATGGAAATTTGCAGATCATAGTTCTCTTTAAACAAAACTCTGATCATGTTAGTTAATAGATTCTAATTAATCCTCCTCCTCCTTCCAAGCGGCCTCTACATCAGTAACAGACTTATAATCGGTAGTATAATGTTCAATATCTACCATAAGCTTGCCTAACCTCTCCTTGAAGGTTGCCACCTCCCTCTCTACATGCTCCTTGGCATTGACCATTACTTTTGATGGCTCTTTTGCCTCATCGGTCATCTGTTTAGTCGATGCCTGAGTTTGGTTACATGCATTGCCTGCGTTCTTAAGCGCCTTAAAGTCATCTCGAAGGTGGGAGCGATAGGCGATCTATAAGAAAAAACCAGTTAGAAAATTTCACACAATGTAGAGGTTCGAAAAAAAAGAGGGAAGATCTTACAAATAAAGCTTCCTGGTATAAATGTCCATGACCACCCCTCCATCATGGACACCCCACCTAAACCAAACATGATGAGAAGATACTAGAAGCTCCATCGACATCTCCTGAAATGACCATAGTAGACAATTCGAATCATCATGATCTCGAGTGACATCTAGCACTAGTAACACATGCTCTATCGGTTCTCCCTCCTCTCCTCGATGAAGCCCCTCTGTATTATACACTAGCGCATTCCTGGCAAAGGGCCACTCACGCTTGGATTCCCTAACCCTCTTTCTCCTCTTCAATCCCTCAGCAAGGGGACTTTCCTCTTTGCTCGAAAAAAAGCATGACAACCTGCCTCTCTCTCTCCCATTCTCCTTCCCTTTCCTTTGTCCTCCAAGGGAATGGCGGTCATGACAACCTCAGAAGCTGAGGTAGACTGATAAAAGGCATAAAAGTTAAACCTCCCGACCACTTCATCAATAAAGGAGGAAATGTTATACCACGATACAAAGAAAAAACGAGTTAAAATGCAAGTAAAACTACCATTTATAGCGGTCTAGCCTTTATTTCTTATAAAGGGTGGGTAAGATGAGGATAAGCTATCAGCATTAGTCACGTCTATCCCCATCAATTTCTCACCCACAGCCCCCTTCGTATCCAGGGTACGAGGGATCATATTCAGCAACTGGCTTGAGTTAACAACCTACATCCACGCTAGCACTCAACCTTTGTTCCCTCTTAGAATTGCTCGCACCAGAACTATACTCGATGTTCTAGTTTGCAGGTGATGTCTAATGATGAGGAATAGGGATGTCAACTAGTTGTCAAGGGTCATATTCCTCCTACTGCCCCGGCACAATGTTAACTAGCTTATAAGGATCTATATATAGCCTCTCCCCTGTCTCCTCGCCCTTATCTAGGTCATCATATCCACGGTTGGCATCAGTTCTGGCCTTAGTCAGGATTATTAAACCTATCTGGGACAGATCCCTTTTCGGCTTCGTCGATTCCCCCTCTCAATCGCCTGTCTGGATTTCTTTCTCCTCTGTGGCTCCTCGGCCATTGTCTGGCCTTGCCTCAACAGTCCGACCCATTGGAAATTGTCATTTGTTAGCAACATCCTCAAGTTTAAGCGTAGGGCATGGCTGCTTTCAACCGCTCCAAGCTTGAGGTCAGGGTAGAGAGTGAGATGCCAGATAATTGGCATTGCCTATCAATAAACAAGGCAAGCAAAGGAAAGTAGCTAAAATAAGAAATAGAAAAAGAACAAGACACAGACTTATGAGGGGGAGCGGAAGGTGATATTCTCCAAGTCGGGATCAACCCCATGAGGCACAAATAAGTAATCCATCGACAATCAAAGGGCTATCTTGCTAAGAATGCCCAAAAAAATCATAGACATAGTGGTGGCTTGAAAATAGTAAAAGGTGCCAATAGGATATTTGACCTCCTTCTACAATTTGAAGGCCAACTCAACAAGGTTAGCATTGGGCTTCTAGTGACATAGAGAGACACAAGTAGTGTAGATACCCAGCAGAAACCAATAACTGTTCGACGTCAACTGACTGGGGATAAGTTGGTATGCATTGAGTGTAGGTACAGGGAAAGGGTCGAGGGGCAGCATAACCCCCACCTTGAGATAGCTGGTTGAGGATGCAAAGTAACCCATCGGTGACAAATAGGGATGTTTTTTTGGATTAGCATAACATACCACTCCTATATTTACCCTATAATCAACCAAGAGTTTACCTAAGTCATGGTTATCCGAATTTATTACAGAAGACTTGAGGAGGCATCCCCCGCTAAGGGAAATTAATCGACAAAAGTGGAGGCCGAAGCAGCCACTTAAAATATAAGTGACAAAACCACATAAACATGATGATCGAAAATCCTGCAAAACCCAGAGGAGTAACCCTCGAAAAGCTATGACCTCCAAATAATCGTTCCTATGGTGCATCCATACTGGATGCTCCGCGCAAGCTAGCCTTCTTCTTCCTTCCTGAGTCTGATATTTGGCCCATGGCCCATTATCAAAAGAAATTCTACATATAAAAAACATCTATTTACTTGTAGTCCCATCCAAGACCATTGGCATCCATTAACCACCATTGGTAAAATAGTGATGGTCGATCAATGACAAAAGGACACGAAAAAGGATGGTTGTTAAACCGTTGTTCAAAAAATACCCAATGCATATGATCCTACAACATTTACGACCATAAAGATGCTTTCACAAAAAAGGGGAAAGAGCATGAAAAAATAGAAGGAAAAAGAATGGCTAATGCCTCAGCCCTCATCCCAGCTATAGCGCTCACCATGATGGAGATAAAGGCGAAGGAATACTCACTTTTCTGAAATGAAGATCTAAAGAACACAAGGTTTCGAGAGTGCTTAAGCTTTTGTCATGTTGTTTGAAATTTTTATAAAGAACGAAAAAAAGGGATGGAAAGATTTTATAAACCAACTCCCCTCCCCCTAAATCTCCACTATGGGATTTGAATCGGCCTAAAATACCGGATGTCCAGGTGTATGAATGCAACTCTCATTTCATCCACGCCCAAAAGCAGGCTTCCCTCTTGCCACATTTGGAAGAACGAACCATCATAGCCGATTGCAAAAGGCCATTTGGAAAGCGCACTAAATGCATTATAGAGTTGTCAACCAGTAAGATTTTTATAGATACAAAGGCAATATGTTGCTCAAATTTTTTGCAAGTTGCTAGTAGGCTGATCAAAGGCAATTTGGCCCAATCAAAGCCAGCCCAACTGAACTACCACCAGCCTAAAGAGTCTGGCCTAACCTATTGTCTCAAACCAAGCTTTCTACTCGGTAATGCACTAACATAAGGCCCGGCTGTTTCATCTTGAAGCCACCTTCATGCTTAGACAAGATCTGGACCAGGTGCGGCTTAATTTGGATCAGCTCCTCTATATTGAACTTCTTCCCCCAGTAGCTAGAAGCCAACACACTTTACCCAGCATCGCATAAGCTGATGTCTAGCTTCTATCCAAGTCTGCCCTAGCAAGCAGCACATCTTACAAGAATGGCCCAAGCATATCCTGTCCTGAAGCATAACTTCAATACATCCAATTCTAGTCGATATCAGGCCTCCCCTTGAATGCCTTAGGCACGATCATTTACCTTCTTCCTCCATATAGCCCTCAACAAGATTCCAAGCCTCTTCTATGTTGCCAACAGCTAGTCGGCCAACTCATCCATGTGGGAACTCAAGTGATTAACAAAGCTATCCATCCACCCAATTAAAGCACTAAAGTTAGGTAGTTGAACTAATATGGATTACCATTCATCATTAAATGCGCATTTAATGCAAGCCTATGTAAGGTACAAGAGGGCAGTGAGTACTTTACATCCATCACCCATCTTCTAACAAACTTTACAACATCTATTCAACTGTTTGGAGAAGTAGTTGAGTAGTTAAACTGATGTGGCTTACCATCAACATTCAACGTGCATTTAATACAAGCCCATATAGTACAGAGGGCAACGAGTAATTTGTCATCCACCATCTATCTTTTGGCACACTTTTCCCACTGGCTCAATAGTGCGATCTCAACCATTCACCATCCACTTTGGTTACTATAAACAATTCCTACTTTGCAACTTTAAAGGAATTGAGCTCTGGCAGAAATATTCAGGAATCCTGAATGCTACGTGTTATTTAGCACTCTTATCACCACATAAATCCTTAAGATTACATTGCTTTGTTAGTTTTAAGTCCCTTCCTTTTTTCTTATTAATCCCTTGTAATTCCCTATAATTGTAAGATAAATATATAGTAAGAGAACTTCACAAGGGACGTATGCAACTTTGCTAAACCACTTTACATCTTATGTTATTTACCATTCAATTATGTATTTAACTCCTCATTTTCTCTATTTTGGGCCTAGTGATTAGCACGTAATCTTTGCTTTTAACATTGCACTTGTAGCACTCCAAGTTTGGCTAAAAAACTAGTCAACGGTACCGATAGTAGAAATGCCTCTTATCTCACTTACCGCTCGCTTACGTGGAAACTCCTCTCATTCCATAATCACTTCACTAAACAAAGTACTTTGCAATATGACTCACATTGTCGATTAGTCAAAGTTTAGACACTGCAAAAATTTCCCCGAATTCCCTAGGGTGAAGCCCAAAGCAACCTCCCAACTTCTTTTGGTTTGGTCCGAAGCGAGCTTAGGGAATTCATGCATCATCATCATGTTGCAACGCCGATCATTCGAACTCCATAATTCGACTTCCACCATCTATATCCAATGCGATCGATTCTATAGGCCCAGTATGTCGTCGTGACCATGCACAACTGATCGCATGGCTATTGGACCACCTTTGTAACAACTTTGATAACCGTTATGTCATGGTTTCTAGCCCGAAACAGCCAGCTCTTAGCCCCAAAGTACATAAGTAAAAAACCCAAAGTCCTAGCACCAAGTCCCCACTCATTTGCCTATGCACCTCCTGTGTGCTTTGACTTCACCCAAAACCATATGGTCTAAATGGTTGGGGTCCAAACCATTTTGGTCCTAGGACTTATCCAATATCGGTTAAGTCTATCCACCCCACTTCATGCAGCGTTTCTTAAATCCAAACCCTAAAGCTTCGTGCGTCAAATCTCAAAGTCAATTCCAACTCCTCAAGCATGATTGAACCATCTCTCCAAGGCCATAATTCTACCATCTTCACTTCGAAACACTTGTGATCGGTCTTGTAGCCACTCCCTACCATCGGCTACTCATCAAATTGATTGCAAGTCTTCAGGAGAATTTTAGATTGATTGGTCATGGTAAATTAGTCGTGATGGACCGTTCATGTTCGATCATCCTAGAAAACTTGTCTTTGTTTATAATTTTTCTGAGTTGGTTTCCCCTCTACTCCAAATGCCTTGACTTCCTATGCAATTTGTTTGCTTCGATTTAGCTTCAAACATTACAGATCAACTGAGTCTCCGAATTATATATCGATACTCTATACTCAAACGTAAGCAAATAAATACACAAACACTACAAAATAAGCATCATGTCATCGTTACAAAGCAAATACAATCATTATATCATCCAAGGTAAATCGAATGATGAAATGGTCCATCTATACGAGCATACATGCAATATCTGGATCTAATCTACTATAAATCATTAAATTTCATTTTCAAAACATAGGTAAGTTTAATTTAATTCAAAATTACGTTTTTAACTTTAAAATCGTATCGAAACATGGTTTAATATTATATTAATATTCATGGTACAGTGAGATACACAATTCACTCACCTAAGGGTCAAAATGCACAAAAAATAGGAGAATCCAAGATGAACAGTAGCCACCACGAATCCCTATGCTCCTAAATAGTAATAAATGAATTCCTTGCTAGTCTCTTTGCTATTCTCCTCTTAATTACTTAATTTGGCTAACTAAAATAAGGATTGAAGTTGTTTATAACTAAGGAGATGAATAAATTTTGGAAGTGTGGAAATGACTAGGGGCTATCCCATAAGTTAAATTATGCAAATTTTTTGAAACAAAACAATGGACCCTAATTATTTAATCTATCGACCTACTAATCTTTCCAAAAATCATCTAACTTCAAATGACCATATCTCCTAAACGATAAAGTGAGAAATCTTTTATGACTATTATATGGAAAGAGAAATCATCGTATCATTCATTTGGAAGTGACCTCAAACCCTAATTTGCCTCCTATCAAAAGTTATAGGCTTTATAAGTTTTCAAGATCAATATCTTCCAATAAAACTTCTAAAGGTCAAAAATATCAATATTCAATATTTCCTAAAGTTATAGTCTCATTTGATCAAATTTGAATTTTAAAATAATAATTTATGACCCTTTAATGTATAAAATATGGGTCGTTACATTCTCCGTTCATTTAGAAACTTCACATATTCCAACAACGTGGTAAGGTCGTACAATATGGTTACCCCCTATGTCTAACAACCATATGTTAGCATAACATTGACAACATGCACACACTAGCGATTAAATGCAATAATGCCTAACCTTGCATGCAAGGTAGTAAACTACTAAATATGGTATTAAAAGTGAAAGTAAATGCGACAAATAGAAAGCCTTGTTGAGTAAAGAGCTCTGGATATGCAGTTCTCATGCTCACCTCGGTCTCCTAAAGTGCTATCACTCTCGTTTTCAACCCCGTTGAACCTTCATCAACTTCACCGTCTTCCTTCTAAGCTACTTCATATCATATCGAAGTTTTCGAATAGGGCTACGAAGTCTCTAAGTTTCTAGTTCAATCTTGATATCGTCTAGTTAATTCGGTGTAATAGTTATGTTAGTCCTTGAGATGATGGTTTTGATGACAACAACCTTAGGACTTGCTATAAAATATAAATACTAACATTATAGTTTAGATATATATGTATATGTAGGTTATAAACATGCAGGTACCAAGAATGAAGACTGTACAGCATAGAGATTCAAGACTGAAGATATCAAGATTGAAACTCATGAGTATCAAGATATCAAGAGTTCAAGATTTCAATAGTACAAGATAAGTATTGAGTCTAGATTTATGTTAAAACTTCTTGAAAGCACTTACATCTTTATTCGAAATGTATTCGTGGAATGGAATCCACTTCGAGCCTGTTAAAGGGATGGAACCCACGATAATATCTAGTGGAACATATAATGGCCCTATTTTGATATCCACTAATTTTATAAAATGGTTTTCAAAAATATATCTCTTGTTTTTAAAAAATGTTTTCAAAACTTTCTTTTCAAAAAGACATCTCTCTTGGTTTTAAATATTTTAGCCTCAAAACTACTTTTATCATTTTTAATATTTTGATCTCAAAATTGTCCTTGTTTTTAAACCGTCTCTTGTTTTAAATATTTAGCTTTAAAATATTTATATACTCGGTTCTTAAATCACTTTATAGATTAAGATTATATATATTAAAAATTACTTTCTTAACTCTTTTATATGTTTAAACTATACTCAAATATATTTAAATAGTTTATATATTGTTTTGACAAATTATAGAAATCAATTTTAATAAGAAAATCAAAACATCAATTTTTGCCTTGAGCATGTCGACATCCCTCAACCCCCTATGTAGACATGGTGTCCGTTAAATTTAAAATTCAAGTATTCAAAAGAAGTGTCTATTGGTTGTAAACTTTCGCGAAGAGATATGATAGTTGCTTTACTATATATACCTGTTGTTTTGAACGAATTTTAATCATAATTTTACGTGTTTTCTCTCCTCTTCATCTTCCACATTTATTCTGAAGAATCTGAAACTATACTCTATTGAAATACAAGTGAATCAAACTTGATTATCTCTTATTTGATTCTCTACCACTCTCTCCATAAGATATCAGTGCTGTTCAGAGTTATAGAATTTTTTGTACATCAAACTGTTGAGTAAAAGTTGCGGTTAAGCCTTAAAATCAATTGGGTGTGATTGTAGCCCCGGAAATCAATTAGGTGACCTTGTAGCATGGTTAAATCAATAGAATTTTCCCTGGACTTGAATATAGGAGGGGGTACCTCGTAGCCTTGAAACCGAGGGTGTAATCTGGGAGATTATTTTGATAAGAAATCTGTACGATTGTGCGGGACTGGATGTAGGGTAACTCCGAACCAGTATAAAATCCTGGTGTTTTCTTTCCTTGCTGCTTTTATTTAGTATTTGGATCTGTGTTTGTTCTGTGATTATATTTGTGTCCATGAATTGCATTTGTTGGTGATTAAATTACATAAGTTTCAAAAAGATTTAGAAAGTCCATAAAACACTATTCACCCCCCTCCACTCTAGTGTTATTCTAGCCTTGAGAGACGTAATCCGCGTTTCTAACATTTGGTATCAGAGCACTGGTTTTCAAAGTTTGCATAATCTGAATTTTGAAAATGTTTTTAAAATGGCTATTTTTTAGGATTTTGTTAACACTAATTTAAAACTGTTTAAATCATCATGTCTCGTAAGTCTGCATATAGTTATTATAGAAAATCAAGTTACCTACCAAGATTTTATTCTGTGTAGAAAGAAAAATGTTATATAGCCTTGGAAGAATCAACTCTCAATGGAAAAATTGTGCAAATCAAGAAGAATAAGTGGATACTTGATAGTGGATGCTCAAGACAGATGATATGTAATCCAGATATGCTGAACGATATTATCTATAAAGATGGAGGATTGGTTAGTTTTGGAGACAACTCAAAAGGATGTGTGATTGGCATCGGTAATGTTGGTAACTCTAAAACTCCTGCTATTTCTAATTTTTTATTAGTGAAACACAATCTGCTTAGCATTAATCAACTTTGTGATAAAGGATACAAAATTAAATTTGAAAATGATAAGTGTCACGTCGAAGATAATAATTCAAATATTCTATTTGAAGGAATTAGGAAGAAAAATATTTATATTCTTAGTATGAAAATCTCAAATGATAATCTATGTTTTTTAGCCAATACAAGTGACCTTAGGATTTGGCATAAAAGATTTGGTCATTTGAATTTTAAACTCTTATCTAGACTTTCTAAACTTGATCTAGTAAGAGGTCTCCTTGGAACGAATTTTAAAATAGATAGTATATGTGATGATTGTCAATTAGAAAAACTTAGGAAGAGTTCCTCCAAATTAAAAGATATGACTTCAACTTCAAAACCTCTTAAGTTACTTCATCTAGAGTTGTTTGGTCCATCCCAAATTCAATCAGTAAATCACAATAAATATGTCTTCGTAATTGTAGATGATTATTCTAGGTTTACATGAACAATTTTTATGAAACATAAAAGTGATAATTTTGATTCATTTAAAATTTTTACAAAAAAACTTCAAAACCAACTTTCTTTAAAAATTATAATTGTTCTTATTGATCATGATGGGGAATTTGAACATGAAAATTTTGAGAGATTCTGCAATAAAAAGAGAATAACTCATAATTTCTCTTTTCCAAGAACTTTCCAATAAAACGGAGTAGTAGAACGTAAAAATAGGACGATTCAAGAGTGTGCTAGAACGATGCTTTCAGATAGTAATTTAACAAAACATTTTTGGGCTGAAGGAGTCGATACAGCTTGCTACATTTTGAATAGAATATTAATTTGACCATTAACTGATAAAACACCTTATGAACTTCTTTACAAGAAGAAACCAAAGGTATCTTATTTTAGAATCTTTAGAAGTAATTATTTTATTCTAAATACAAAAGACAATTTGGATAAATTTGATCCTAAATCCGACAAAGGAATCTTTATCGGATATTCTAACATAAGTAAAGCATATAGAGTTTTCAATTTAAGAAATAATACCATTGAAGAAACAATGCATGTTTTGTTTGATGAAAATTTCAAAGATGTTGAACAAATTAATGATGAAGAAGATTTTGCTACCCTAAATAATGAATCAATTGAAACAAATAATGAACTTAGTCATCCAAATAAAAAGGTTAAGCTTTTAAAAGATCATCCTATAGAAAATATACTAGGAGATATTGAATCTGTTGTTAGAACTAGAAATCAACTAAATAACAAGAGTAATGTAGCTTTTATATCATCCATTGAACCTAAAAATCCAAAGGAAGCATCGTTTGATGATTCATGGATTCTGGCTATGCGTGAAGAACTGAATCAATTCACTAGAAATGATTTATGGGAACTTGTTCCTAGACCGGAGGATAAAACTATAATAGGAACTAAATTGGTTTATAAAAATAAAATGAATGAACTAGGTGAGGTCGTTAGAAATAAAGCTCGATTAGTCGCACAAGGTTATTGTCAAGAAGAAGGAATAGATTTTAATGAAACCTTTGCACCCATAGCAAGATTAGAAGCCGCTAGAATTCTACTTGCTTTCGCAAACTATAATAATTTCAAATTATTTCAAATGGATGTTAAAAGTGCATTTCTAAATAGATTTGTGAAAGAGGAAGTTTATGTTGAACAACCTCCAGTCTTTGAAGATGAAAAATTTCCAAACATGTTTTCAAACTTAAGAAATCTCTAATGGTCTGAAACAAGCTCCTAGAGCATGGCATGACAGACTAAGATCTTTTTTATTACAATCAAATTTTGAAATTGATAAATTAAATAATACTCTTTCATTAAAACAAATAAAAATGATATCCAGCTAGTATAATTTTATGTAGATGATATTACTTTTGGTTCAGCTAATCATGAAGTGAATAAAGAATTTTCTGAAGTAATGACAAAAGATTTTGATATGAGACATATGGGTGAACTTACTTTCTTCTTAGGTTTAAAAATAAAAACGATTAGATAATGGTATTTTTACTAGTCAAGAAAATATGCTAAGGATCTAGTTAGTAATTTTGGTATGACTACTGCAAGTGGAAAATCCACTTCCGTGGTAACTAATGAAGCTTTAAATAAAGATCTTTCCAAAGATGTAAATCATAAACTATATAGAGGAATGATTGGATCACTACTCTATATCACTACGAGTAGACCTGATATCATGCATAGTGTTTATCTCTGTGCAGATATCAATCCCAACCCAAAGAGACTCACTTAAAAGCTGTGAAACGTATCATAAGATATGTCAAACATACTTTTGACTATGGTTTATTTTACTAAAAAAATGATTCATTTGATTTAATCTCTTATTGTGATGCTAGGTATGCTGGTTGCAAATCTGACCGAAAAAGTACAAGCGGAACTTGTCACTTTTTGGGGCATTCTCTGGTTTCATCGTTTAGTAAAAAGCAAAACACTGTTTCTTTATCAACAACTGAAGTAGAATATATTTCTACTGCTTTGACTTGCTCTCAAGTCATTTATATGCAACAAACCCTAAAAGATTTTGGATTAACAATTTCAAAATCACCAATTTATTGTGATAATACTAGTGCAGTAAATTTATCTAAAAATCCCACTCATTATGCTAAAACTAAACATATTGATATCAGACATCATTTTCTCAGAGATAATATAAGTAAAGAGATTATTTCTCTTGAATTTATCAACTCCGAGAATCAAATTGCTGATATTTTAACCAAACCCTTAAATCAACCTATATTTAATAAATTAAGAAGAGAATTAGGCATTTGTTCAATAATTGAGATATAGAATATAGATATAGTGACATATATTTTTAATAAATAGAGATATACAAGGAAACCAAATTTTTCAGAGGGATGTCGACATACCCCTACCACCCATGTCGACATACAACGTTAAAATCTGAAATTTTGATTTTCCCTCTAAAATTAGTTTGGTAGTTATATAAACCTATATATTTTGAATTTTTCTATCTTCTCACTTAACTTCTAAAAACTAAAATTAATGGCCTCCTCCACTAAATCAAACCAAAATGACACTATTTCTTTCCTTTCTTCTCATTCTGGTCCGTTCCAACACACTACAGTGGCACTTGTGATAAAGATTCAAGATCTATGAAGGATGCCATGCAAATGTTGACTAAAATTCAAGTACTGCAAATAAGGATGGAAAAAGAACAAGAAAATAAAGGCAAATTCTTGGAATTTGCAAAAATTCCTAATGGATAATCATGCTAATCCTATTGTGATTGAAGAAGATTCTCCCAACATTCAAGTGCATAACCCCTTAGAGCACAGCGAAGAGGAAGAAGAAGAAGAGGAAGAAGAAGAAGAGTAAGAAGCACCCATGGAAGAAGACAACAATGTGGTCTAATAGGCAAAGTCTGTTTTGACAAAGATGGGAATTTGGTCAAACAACGTGGAAACTTTTTTTTCATTATCAGAATTGTTCGATTCGCGAATCTCCAATTATCAAAAACTCATTAGTAGTGTTATTCTATAATTTATGTACTTAAATATAGTCATGTGTTTATGTTCCATATATATATATATATATATATATATATAAGTATAACATCGTATATAATAAAAAAAATCGCTTATTATACTTCCTTATTAATATTTAGTTTGGATAGTATTAGATTAAGGGGGAGTTATATTAGTTTAGGATTAGTTTTTTTTGTGATGACAAAGGGGGAGAAACATAAAATAGAGTAGTTATAGTAGTTACTCTTAGATTAAAGGGGAGTTATTAGTTTTAGGGGAAGTTATAGTGAAGGTGGAGTATATTTTATAAACATAGGTTGTCATCATCAGAAAGTGGGAGATTGTTAGTCCTTGAGATGATGGTTTTGATGACAACAACTTTAGGACTTGTTGTAAAATATATATACTAACATTATAGCTTAGATATATATATGTGTACATGTAGGATATAAACATACAGGTACCAAAAATGAAGAATGTACAGTATAGAGGTTCAAGACTAAAGACATCAAGGTTGAAGACTCATGAGTATCAAGATATCAAGAGTTTAAGATTTCAATAGCACAATATAAGTATTGAGTCTAGAATTATGTTAAAACTTCTTGTAAGCTCTTACATCTTTATTCGAAATTCATTCGTGGAATGCAATCCACTTCGAGCCTGTTAAAGGGATGGAACCCTAGTGGGAGGGAACCCACAACTGGAACATACAGTGGTCCTATTTTGATATCCACTAATTTTATAAAAATGCTTTTCAAAAATATATCTCTTGTTTTTCAAAAATATTTTCAAAACTTTCTTTTCAAAAATACATCTCTCTTGGTTTTAAATATTTTAGCCTCAAAACTATTTGTATCATTTTTAATATTTTGATTTCAAAATTGTCCTTGTTTTTAAACCATCTCTTGTTTTAAATATTTAACTTTAAAATATTTATATACTTAGATTTTAAATCACTTTATAGATTCAAATTATTTATATTGAAAATTACTTTCTAAACTCTTTTATATGTTTAAACTATATTCAAATATATTGTGACGCCCCACCTCTATACCCACGCTAGCCAAGAACATTACGGTGAATGCTGTCAACTAGCACGGAGAATAAGGTTGTTGAGGAGCGACCATCCATGTAATTGCTTTGTGCAAGCACCGATATGTCAGATAGTATAACATGCATTTTATTTCAAGAGGAAATCCGACATACCGATACAAACACAAAGCTACTATACAGTGGCTATAATAATCTTCGGAAACGAATATAGAAATAAGCATAACATAAATCAGTCACAGACAATTCATATCACAAAGGCGGAAATAGATATGAATATTACACTAGGAAGTGTACATCAGAGTAGTGGTCTAAAAAGATCCACAATATCACAAAAGAATAGTTACAAGAACTACACAAAAGAATAAGTATACATTATGGAGTCAATATCTCGAATGTATACAACAAAAACTACTAATCTAAGTAGTTAACCAAAAGTCTGAGAAATCGATCCCAAGAGAGAAGTCAAGCAGAAGCACCTGTAACATCTCCGTCTGACCCGAGTATTATTTAATAAGAAAATAATAAACGGATCAGTCTAACTATAGATATCAGATGAAACGATGTAGAATAAGAGATATGACTAAACACATAATAATCACAATTCCAAGCTGTGATATATATAAGTAATTGAAAATCAACGAGAGATTAATCAATATCACCAAATCTACACAAGAATCAAAGAAATGCCATACTCCTTATTTCGTTCATCAAACACAAATATTGACGATTATATTAATGTCAATCACAAAAGTCAATGACACACAAATTCACCAATGCACAAATATTGACAATAATATCAATGTCAATAACACAAGTCAATGACACACAAATTCACCAATGCACAAATATTGATAAGACTTATCAATGAAATCACGAAAATTGGTGAAACACAAATTCTAGAAATCTACACAAGAAATCCAGAAATCACAAAGGGGGGAGGCCTATCACAAACGGAAGCATAAAGCTCGCCAACACGTGTATCACAAACGGAACGCTAATTCCATGGTCGCTAACCATCACAAATTGAGCCGAAGCTCCACAAACGGCCCGAAGACCATGGGTTGCTACCCCACCAAATTGAGTCGAAACTCCACAAAACGGGGTTTAGTCTCCCTCGCAGACAAAGAGACATCGCACATTGCTAGTCTAAATCACAAAGATGATCGTCATGATCAACGAGAAGTGTCAATTACACTAAGCTAGTAAATATATGAGTTTAGCTTCATGTCCCATAACCACTTGCTTAACTTAAATATTTACGAACAAACTGTACATCTCCACTATAAAATTGTCACAAGAGATTCAATCGAACAAGTCCAAGAATTAACCGACAAAGTGAACGCAAGCGTTTCATACCACTTGTTTTACTAAGTCGTTTAATTAGATTTCTCATACGAATGAGGTAAAGGTTTATATATATACTAATAGATTAGAAAACGGTTTTATAAACGAATTTGGTATTAAAATAGTATTGAAATCGTTTGCGAAAAGAGTTTTAATATTTACTACTAGTATAGAAAACCTTTATATTTTTGAAGTGACAAAACACAAAGAAGATTGTAGGAACAATCAATCACTAAAATTCACATACGAAGATGTGAATAAAAATCCAAAGAAATCGATACTGAATCCATCGAAACGGATATTCACAGAATTCCCAAAGAAAATAAGTCATCAAAGTCAACAACAACTGATAACAACAATTAGGGAAACAACACAAATCGATTAGAGTTGGATATTTAAGCAACAAGGCAAAGCAGGCAAAAATCATCAGGTCGGTCGGCCGGACTCCCTGAGTCGGTCGACCGAACCTTAAAACAGAAAGTGCTTAGGCACTTGGAAGCAGGTCGGTCGACCGGACCAGAGGGGTCGGTCGGCCGAACCAGAAACAGAAGTGCAACTGCACATTTGGAAGCAGGTCGGTCGACTGGACCAAAGGGTCGGTCGGCCGAACCTGTTTCCAGCCTCTTCCCTGCCTATTGCAAATGAGGTTCAATCTTGTCCAAATTGCATTCTCTCGAGCAACGGCGCTAAGGGATTATGCCAATCGACTACCCGGCCCTATAAGCTCTTCGATGCATCTCCAAAAAACATGTTCAAACATAGAAGTTAGGATTTTTAACGAATTGAACTCAAAACACTAAAAATTGGAATATACACCAATTCAATCCAAACTAAAAGCAAATGCACACGAATAAGTGTTAGGAATTCATACCTAACAATCGAAGATAAATATAAGCATAGATGTGAGATAAAAATCTCACCTTTTCAAAAATCGAGCAAGAAGAAGCTTGAAAACAAATGGAGAATCAACCTCTCTTCAACACAACCCAATTGAGCTTGAATCTAAGCTCAAAACAAGAACATTCCCAAAATTAGGTTTAGGAATTTCTGAAATTGGTAAGAGAATGAGTTGGAGAAGAGGAAGGGAATGCTTACCAATGGGTTCTCTTGAATTTGGAGCAAGGAAATTGAATTTGCAAGAAGAACTAGGGTTTTGGAGTTTTAATTTCCAATCTCTCCCACCATTAATGCTATAAAAACTGAAAAGAGGAAGAAGTGAGGGAGAATGGGGAGGAGGGGTTCAGTTTTTAAGTATTAGTTGGCTAATGGCTGAACCCAAACTCAAACCCAAAGTGAAAAGTAGCAAAGATCAACTTTCTCCAAACATATCGAAGCTTATACTCAAAAAGGTCGCAAACGGCATTTTAAACTCAATGGGAGTGGACCCGAGTCTTAATTCGACCGTATGCAAAAAGTAGCTTTTCGGACTAAAATCCGACTAACGATGAAATATTTAAATAAAATATTTAAATATAAAATCGATAAATATGCGGGTTGTTACAGACTCCCCTCCTTAAAGAAATTGCGTCCTCGCAATATTTAAGAAGAAGATATGTAGTAACAACCATAAAAGCATATTCAACACAAAAGAAGTTTGAAATAAGAAGTTCACCTCAGAGAGCACGAGAAAGTAAGTCCGGATGTGTTCGCTCGATGTACTCTCTAGATTCCCAAGAACAATCCTTAGGATTTGAAGGCCATTGAACTTTAACAAGCGGAACATCTTTATTTCGAAGTCGTTTGACCTCCGAAGCAATGATACGAATAGGATGTTGCTCATAAGTTAAATTAGGCGAAACTTCAATCTCTTCCACAACACCGGGCTCAAGAATAGAATCGGAATCTCGAAGACATTTCCGAAGTTGAGAAACGTGAAACACGTCATGGATAGCAGAAAATTGAGCCGGTAATAAAAGGCGATAAGCCATGTAACCAATACGTTCGGTGATAGGAAATGGCCCAATATATCGAGGCGCTAACTTTCCCGATCGACTGAAACGTACAACACCTTTCATAGGTGAAACATGAATGAACACAAGATCTCCCACAGAAAATTCTAACTTCCTTCTTCGACTATCGGCATAGGATTTTTGTCTACTCTGGGCTTCTTTCATCCTATGACGAATAAGATCAATTTTTCTGTGGAATCCCGAATAAAATCTGGACCTAAAACCAGCTTCTCACCGGCCTCAAGCCAACAAGAAGGAGATCGGCAAGGCCTTCCATAGAGTGCCTCGAAAGGTGCCATACCAATACTAGATTGGAAGCTATTATTATAGGAAAATTCAACAAGTGAAATATGATCTTCCCAACTTCCACCAAAATCAAGCACACAAGAACGAAGAAGATCTTCAAGAGTTTGATTCACACGCTCAGTTTGTCCATCGGACTGGGGATGATAAGCGGTGCTAAAATTAAGCTTCGTTCCCAAAGCTTTTTGAAGACTCTTCCAAAATCCACTAGTAAACAATGGATCACGATCACTAACAATAGAAGTAGGAACTCCATGCAATTTAACAATCTCTTTGATAAAGAGCTTGGCCAAAAGAGGAACCGTTCGGTTAGACCGAACGGGAATAAAATGGGCGGATTTAGTAAGTCTATCAACGATCACCCATAAGCTATCATGACCCGAACGAGAACGGGGAAGGCCATCTATAAAATCCATGGAAATTTGGTCCCACTTCCAAATCGGAATTTCTAAAGGTTGCAATAACCCACCGGGCCTTTGATGTTCGGCCTTAACGAGTTGGCAAGTCATGCAACGCTTAACGAAGTTAGCGATGTCAAGTTTCATTCCCTCCCAATAATAAAGTCGCTTCATATCCGCATACATTTTACTACTACCGGGATGAATGGTAAATTTAGAACGATGTGAATCTTTTGAAATATCTTTACGAAGATCACCAATATTTGGCACGACAAGTCTACCAAATTTCCGAATGCCGCCACGAGAATCGATATCAAAGTCTCTCAAACCTTCAATATCAATTTTATCCTAATATTTTGGCCAAGAAGAGCCAAGTCGGGATCTAGCCCTTGAGCTTCAAGAATGCGGTCTAAAAGAGAAGGATGAGCCTCAAGGCTACATAACACAAGTGATGAACACAAATCGGATACGCGGTCTCGAATCTCACAAGTGGATAAGATCTCAAGATCGTTCCATTTGGATATCATCATAGAAACAACAGCTTGTTGTTTACGGCTAAGAGCATCGGCGACACGATTACCCTTACCGGGTGTATAAAGAATATCAAGATCATAAGGAGCAAGAAATTCGAGCCAACGTTGTTGACGCAAATTAAGTTCCTTTTGAGAGAATAAATACTTCAAAGACTTATGATCGGTATAAAGAACAAATTTCTCTCCTAAAAGATAATGACGCCAAACCCGAAGAGCGAAAACAATAGCCGCGAGCTCTAAATCATAAGTGGCATATCTAGTCTCAGCAGGCTTCAATTGCCTAGAAGCATAAGCAATAACACGTTCTCTTTGCATAAGAACGGCACCCAAACCAACGCGACTAGCATCGGTATAAACAACAAAATCTTGATTCCCCTCGGGAATAACGAGAATAGGAGCATCAGAAAGAAGTTCCTTTAATTTCCGAAAAGAAGCTTCACATTTGTCCGACCAAATGTATTTAATACCTTTCTTCGTCAAGCTAGTGAGAGGCACGGCAATCTTAGAAAAGTCTTTGATAAAACGGCGGTAATAACCTGCCAATCCAAGAAAACTACGAATCTCCGTCACACTCTTCGGTCTCTTCCAATCTTGAATCGCTTCAATCTTTGAAGGATCCATGGAAATTCAGGATTCGGAAATAATGTAACCGAGAAACTTAACACGAGATTGCCAAAAGTGGCATTTAGAAAATTTTGCCTTTAATTGATTACTCCTAAGAGTTTTCAACACAATCCGAAGATGTTTTTCATGCTCCTCCTCGGTTTTAGAATACACAAGAATATCATCGATAAAGATGAGAACAAACCGGTCGAGGAAGTCTTTGAAAACTCTATTCATAAGGTCAACGAAATACGCCGGAGCATTCGTCAAACAAAATGGCATGACAAGCCATTCATAAGATCCATAACGAGTACGGAACGATGTCAAAGGAATACTATCCTCTGCAATACGAAGCTGATGAAATCCAGTAGCTAAGTCTAATTGTGAAAAGACTCTAGCACCACTAAGTTGATCGAATAGATCATCAATCCGAGGTAAAGGATATTTATTTTTGATAGTAAGATCATTAAGCTTGCGGTAGTCAACGCAAAGCCTAAGTGTATCATCGGATTTCTTCACGAAAATTGCCGAAGCTCCCCAAGGCGAGGAACTAGAGCGAATAAATTGCTTCGTCTTCAATTCAGATAATTGTTTACGCATCTCCTCGTTTTCTTTATTGGACATACGATACGGAGGACGAGTGATAGGTTGAGCTCCAGGAATAAGATTAATTCTGAACTCAATTGCTCGCTTAGGTGGTAATCCTAAAACGGGCTCAAATAAGTCGGAGAATTCACGAACGACGTGAATAAGAGAAATAATATCACCCTCATCATCATCATCGTCATCACGAGGGTTTAAAGAATATAAAGATGCAACCAAGTTGGAATCTGAATCTTGAAGATTAATAGAAATCTGCTTAATAGATTGAGGGTGTCGAAGATGAATAGTCCGCTCAAGACATAGGATATGGGCTTCATAACGGTTAAGCCAATCCATTCCCAAAATCATTCCAAAGCCTAAATAACGCATGACATGCAAATCGGCTCGGAAAGAAAAATCACACAAAATAATCTCGACATCTTTACACAATAAACTGATTGTTGCGAATCCACCAACCGGATTCGCAATTCTCAAAGAAGTCATTAAACACAAAACATCCAAAGAAAAAGTATCAACAAGTTCTTTTGATATAAAAGAATGGGACGCACCCGTATCAAAAGGAACTCGAATAGGATGATCACGAAATAAAATAATTCCATCCAGAATAGAATGAGAAATACCTTGGCCACGAGATGTGTTGCCAGGGGCTTGAGCAACATTAAGCTTTCCCTCTTTCTTGCCTTGAAGTTTGGGGCATGAAGATATAACATGACCGGGAACTTTGCAGTAGCGACAAGAGAGAGAATTTGGGCACTTGTTCGCATAATGGTCCTTCGAACCACAATTATAGCATTCCCCACGGCCAAAGGAAGAAGTCTTTGCCACGGAGGTTGCTTGCTTCCCTTTCTTATTGGGATAGGGGCCTTTGAATTTGTTTGGCCTCTTCTTGTTGTTGAAGTTTGGTTTGGAACCCACCACTTCAACATCATTCTCCCTATCCGCCTCTTCAAGACGAAGAGCGATATCAACGAGTTGGTCGAAAGAAACTTCTAATTTTAGAAGTAATGGCTTCTTGAGATTTTTGTTTAAGCCATAAACGAACCTCTGGTTCTTCTTTAAAGGGATGTTGATGTATTCAACCCCATATTTGGAAAGCGACTCGAAGGAGGAGACGTAATCAGTCACGGAGGACTCACCTTGAACAAGGTCTATAAATCGTCGAGCCATTGTCACTTTCTCATCTTCCGGTACGAATTTCAACTCGAAGCGTTCTCGGAATTTCTCCCAGGTGAGATCCGCTTCATTAATCTCAGAAATAAGAAGCTCGTACCAATTCAATCCTCTTTCTCGGAGCATACTAGAGGCCATCTGAACTCGGTGAAGGTCAATAAGATTCATGCGAGAAAAGATTCGATCGCATGACCTTAGCCAAGCCTGTACTTCAATAACAGTTTCGGAACCTTTGAATGGCTCCCCACCCAAATTAGTGTAATCGCTACACAAGCGTGCAAATCCCGACTTTGGGTGAGCAGGTTCCGGGTTAGCTCCGGCTGCTTGAGCATTGGTCACTAAATCAAGAAGCTGTTGAGCGGTCATAAAAACTCCATCTTGGGGTGGAGTGCTAGACGGTACGGCTCTAAGACGGCCTGGTCTAGACATTTCTCTTCCTTTAGAAAGAAAGAAGAAGAAGAAAAAGGTTATTCACCAAATTGAATATCAAGCAATTCTTGATAGACAAAACAAGGAATCATAAGGAAAATAGGATGAATCGGTACGAAGACTCGAATTAAATCCTAAAGCACGACTCCTAAGAAAGACTTAGGACGATGATCCTTGTTATAATATTACATATTGTTCCGAAGTTTGGCTCTGATAGCATGTTGTGACGCCCCACCTCTATACCCACGCTAGCCAAGAACATTACGGTGAATGCTGTCAACTAGCACGGAGAATAAGGCTGTTGAGGAGCGACCATCCATGTAATTGCTTTGTGCGAGCACCGATATGTCAGATAGTATAACATGCATTTTATTTCAATAGGAAATCCGACATACCGATACAAACACAAAGCTACTACACGTGGCTATAATAATCTTCGGAAACGAATATAGAAATAAGCATAACATAAATCAGTCACAGACAATTCATATCACAAAGGCGGAAATAGATATGAATATTACACTAGGAAGTGTACATCAGAGTAGTGGTCTAAAAAGATCCACAATATCACAAAAGAATAGTTACAAGAACTACACAAAAGAATAAGTATACATTATGGAGTCAATATCTCGAATGTATACAACAAAAACTACTAATCTAAGTAGTTAACCAAAAGTTTGAGAAATCGATCCCAAGAGAGAAGTCAAGCAGAAGCACCTGTAACATCTCGGTCTGACCTGAGTATTATCTAATAATAAAATAATAAACGGATCAGTCTAACTATAGATATCAGATGAAACGATATAGAATAAGAGATATGACTAAACACATAACAATCACAATTCCAAGCTGTGATATATATAAGAAATTGAAAATCAACGAGAGATTAATCAATATCACCAAATCTACACAAGAATCAAAGAAATGCCATACTCCTTATTTCGTTCATCAAACCACAAATATTGACGATTATATTAATGTCAATCACAAAAGTCAATGACACACAAATTCACCAATGCACAAATTTTGACAATAATATCAATGTCAATAACACAAGTCAATGACACATAAATTCACCAATGCACAAATATTGATAAGACTTATCAATGGAAATCACGAAAATTGGTGAAACACAAATTCTAGAAATCTACACAAGAAATCCAGAAATCACAAAGGGGGAGGCCTATCACAAACGGAAGCATAAAGCTCGCCAACACGTGTATCACAAACGGAACGCTAATTCCATGGTCGCTAACCATCACAAATTGAGTCGAAGCTCCACAAACGGCCCGAAGACCATGGGTTGCTACCCCACCAAATTGAGTCGAAACTCCACAAAACGGGGTTTAGTCTCCCTCGCAGACAAAGAGACATCGCACATTGCTAGTCTAAATCACAAAGATGATCGTCATGATCAACGAGAAGTGTCAATTACACTAAGCTAGTAAATATATGAGTTTAGCTTCATGTCCCATAACCACTTGCTTAACTTAAATATTTACGAACAAACTTTAGATCTCCACTATAAAATTGTCACAAGAGATTCAATCGAACAAGTCCAAGAATTAACCGACAAAGTGAACGCAAGCGTTTCATACCACTTGTTTTACTAAGTCGTTTAATTAGATTTCTCATACGAGTGAGGTAAAGGTTTATATATATACTAATAGATTGGAAAACAGTTTTATAAACGAATTTGGTATTAAAATAGTATTGAAATCGTTTGCGAAAAGAGTTTTAATATTTACTGCTAGTATAGAAAACCTTTATATTTTTAAAGTGACAAAACACAAAGAAGATTGTAGGAACAATCAATCACTAAAATTCACATACGAAGATGTGAATAAAAATCCAAAGAAATCGATACCGAATCCATCGAAACGGATATTCACAGAATTCCCAAAGAAAATAAGTCATCAAAGTCAATAACAACTGATAACAACAAGTAGGGAAACAACACAAATCAATTAGAGTTGGATATTTAAGCAACAAGGCAAAGCAGGCAAAAATCATCAGGTCGGTCAGCCGGACTCCCTGAGTCGGTCGACCGAACCTTAAAACAGAAAGTGCTTAGGCACTTGGAAGCAGGTTGGTCGACTGGACCAGAGGGGTCGGTCGGCGGAACCAGAAACAGAAGTGCAACTGCACATTTGGAAGCAGGTCGGTCGACCGGACTAGAGGGTCGGTCGGCCGGACCTGTTTCCAGCCTCTTCCCTGCCTATTGCAAATGAGGTTCAATCTTGTCCAAATTGCATTCTCTCGAGCAATGGCGCTAAGGGATTATGCCAATCGACTACCCGGCCCTATAAGCTCTTCGATGCATCTCCAAAAAACATGTTCAAACATAGAAGTTAGGATTTTTAACGAATTGAACTCAAAACACTAAAAATTGGAATATACACCAATTCAATCCAAACCAAAAGCAAATGCACACGAATAAGTGTTAGGAATTCATACCTAACAATCGACGATAAATATAAGCATAGATGTGAGATAAAAATCTCACCTTTTCACAAAATCGAGCAAGAAGAAGCTTGAAAGCAAATGGAGAATCAACCTCTCTTCAACACAACCCAATTGAGCTTGAATCTAATCTCAAAACAAGAACATTCCCAAAATTAGGTTTAGGAATTTCTGAAATTGGTAAGAGAATGAGTTGGAGAAGAGGAAGGGAATGCTTACCAATGGGTTCTCTTGAATTTGGAGCAAGGAAATTGAATTTGCAAGAAGAACTAGGGTTTTGGAGTTTTGATTTCCAATCTCTCCCACCATTAATGCTATAAAAACTGAAAAGAGGAAGAAGTGAGGGAGAATGGGGAGGAGGGGTTCAGTTTTTAAGTATTAGTTGGCTAATGGCTGAACCCAAACTCAAACCCAAAGTGAAAAGTAGCAAAAATCAACTTTCTCCAAACATATCGAAGCTTATACTCAAAAAGGTCGCAAACGGCATTTTAAACACAATGGGAGTGGTCCCGAGTCTTAATTCGACCGTATGCAAAAAGTAGCTTTTCGGACTAAAATCCAACTAACGATGAAATATTTAAATAAAATATTTAAATATAAAATCGATAAATATGCGGGTTATTACATATATTTACAAAGTTTAGAAATCGTTTTGACAAATTTGGAAACTAATTTTAATAAGAAAATCAAAACATCAAGTTTTGCCTTGGGTATGTCGACATCCCTCAACCCCCTATGCCGACATGATGTCCGTTAAATTCAAAATTCATGTTTCCAAAAGAAGTGTTTATCCGTCGTAACCTTTCGCGAAGAGATATGACAGTTGCTCTATTATATATACCTGTGTTTTGAATGAATTTTAATCATAATTTTACTTTTTTCTCTCCTATCTTCCACATTTATTCTAAAGAATCCTAAAATATACTCTGTCGAAATACCAAGTGAATCAAACTTGATTATCTCTTGTTTGATTCTCTACCACTCTCTCCATAAGATTTCAGTGCTATTCAGAGTTATAGAATCTTTTGTAAATCAAACTATTGAGTAAAAGGTGCGGTTGAGCCTTGAAATCAATTGGGTGTGATTGTAGCCCTGGAAATCAACTAGGTGATCTTATAGCCTAGTTAAATCAAGAGATTTTTCCCTAGACTCGAATACAGGAGGGTGTACCTCGTAGCCTTGAAACTGAGGGTGTAATCTAGGGTATTATTTTGATAAGAAATCTGTACGATTGTACGGGACTGGAAGTAGGTAACTCCGAGCCAGTATAAAATCCTGGTGTGTTCTTTCCTTTACTGTTTTTATTTAATATTTGCATATGTGTCTGATTCTGTGATTATATCTGTGTCTGTGAATTGCATTTGTTGGTGATTAAATTACATAAGTTTCAAAAAGTTTAGAAAATTCATAAAACATTATTCATCCCCCCTCTAGTGTTATTCCAGCCTTAAGATCCGTATTCCGCATTTCTCACAAGTTATGCCTGAGCCGTGCACAAATTTGTGAAAATGAGAAACGTGGAACCCATTGTACACACCTGCCATCTTTCGAGGTAAGTTAACTCTATAAGCTAGGTTCCCAATTCACTCTATTATTGGAAAAAGACCTATGAATCTCGGTGCCATCATCCTGTAGTACTAGATCGAACTACATTCTTTGATGGAGAGATTTAGACAAATACCATATCACCAACATAGAACTTTAAATCACATCTTCTTTTAGGAGCGTAGCTCTTATATCTGTATTGAGTAGCTTTCATTCGTTGCCAGTGGTCACTATCTTCTCCAAAGTCAGTCTCATTATATATGGCCTGAGTATAAGTCTTGTGCCCGCTTTCCACCAACCTAAAGGACAATTGCATGGCCAACAATATAGCACCTCGAACAGTGCACTACTAATGTTAGACTAATATTTGTTCTTGCATGCAAACTCAGCAAGATGAAAATTATCATTTCATAAGCCCCTAAAAGCCAAATACGTAAGCATACAAGAGATCCTCTAAAATACGATTCACTCTCTCGGTCTGTCTATTAGTATGTGGGTGATAAGAACCAAATTAGGAATTTTTTGAAATTTATCTATTCCATCCGTTGCTAAATGGGATGGACCCAACACTATGGGGATTACTCTAATAAGGTAAAATTGGTGTTGAAAGTAATAAGACAGGGATATTATTGGCCTCGAATGAGCGGAGACGCTCTGGTTTATGTAAAGAGATGTGATAAGTGCAAAAGATTCTCAAGGATCCCTTGGTTGTTTCCAAATGAGTTGACATCTGTAACTATTCCTCGGCCTTCCGATATATGGGGCATTGATTTGATTAGGCCCTTACCCATTTCAAAAGGAGGAGCAAAAGTCATGGTCGCAGCAATTGATTATTTTACCAAGTGGGTAGATGTTGAACGGCTGCCCGATATAAACACTACAAGAGTTCTAAAATTTGTCATTAAAAACATCAAAACTAGATTTCAACTTCCAAACAAAATCATTTCTAATAGTGGGTACCCATTTGAGGAATTTACACTTTTTTGTGAAAGAATGGAATAACAAAAGGCTTTTCTTCAGTGGCTCACCCGAAAGCAAATGGAGCAGTATAAGCTATAGACAAAACTATTAAGGACATCCTTAAGAAACGATTAAACGAAGCTACATGGAATTTTGTAGAAGAAATTCCCCTTGTTTTATGGTTGTATAGAACTTCATCCAAGACAACAAATGGACATAAGCCATTTTCTTTAACATATAGTTTTAAGATCATATTGCCAATTGAAGTTGAAATTTCATCACTTCAAAGAATCGTGTGTTTCCGCCAAAATTGGTCACAAACCCCGAATATCGTGAAAGCACCAGTGTATGAACACAGATCAGCAATATTCTAACACAAATCTCAGATCCAGACAAAGTGGAGAACAACAATTGAAAAATAACAAGCAGTAAAACACAAGATTTGCAGTGGTTCGACTATCTCCAGCCTACGTCCACTTTGAAGGACAATCTTTTATTGATGTTCTTGTTGGTTACAGTCGATTATAGCAGTAAATTTTCGAGTACGGCAATTGAGCTTGAGTGCAATTGTGATTTCGATGGAGTCCGGACGTTGTAGGATCTAAAAGTCACTTCTCTGTAGGCCCTAGGGTGCTATTTATAGGAACTCCATGCGAAAATCTGGCTCAAACTTCGAGAGACTTCTTCTGGCACGTGAGTGGGCCCACCCGATCGATCCCATGCAATTTTGACTCGATCTGTGATCAATACAAACGTAATTCGTATCGATCAAGATTTGGTCCAATGGAGTCGAATTTGACATGAAATTTCTTTAGCATGTTCGCAAGCCCCTGTGAAAATTTCATAGCATTTGGACTTGTGGATTGTGAGATATGATCGATGCAAGATTGCAATTTTATGAATGATGTCGCGTTCGAATCGATGCCTTCGTATCGATCCATCTGAATCGATCCAGGCATGTGCTAGCAGGTTGACATGGTATGCACTCTTTGGATCGATCCACATTTTATGCCGAGTTGATCGAGTCATTCCAAGGCTTTCGCCTTGGTCATATCGATGGTTTCTGTTCCATTTCATATCGATCGAATCCATTGATTTCGTATCGATCATTTGTGGCTCTTGTTCGCACTGATGTTAGTGGTTTGTTCGTATCGATCATGCATTGTATCATTCGTAACGATTGGTTACGCTGCTTTGTCTGTGCTTCGTTTCGCTCATTCGATCGATACGAAAGGCTTGAAGTCCAATCGATACGAAGTGCATTTACTGGCTTGGGCGACCAATACGAACTGATCGATGGATACGAACCAAGGTCACCTTGATCGATACGAACGGTCGATAATTCGATGGATACTTTGATGGACCCATTCAAACACGATGGGTATGAGGCGATTCCACTCCGATCGGTACGAAATCGATGGATTCGAACTAGGTGGATACGAAAGAGACATGAGCCTGGATCGATACAAAGTGCGCAGGCCTGATGGATACGAACGAGAACAATGTTCAACTTTGCATCAGTCATATCTCGAGCACACGAACTCGGATTGACTTGAAATCTGAAATGCCAGCTTCCACAGCTTTGCTTGTCATGTCTTGCGAATTGTAGCTCAATCCAGACTCGAACAAAATCTATCAATATCCATAGTGAACCTGTGATGTATAATCAATATTTGGAATAAGTCGTCATTGATTTTCAGTTGATTCCCAGATATCTCGGCCTTGCTAAAAGGTGGGATAACACTTTTCCCCCCAAAACATGCCTTTTGGCGAAAGGTGTGTTTTGAATAGCTTCAAATCAAATGTCGTGAGTTCATGTTTTAACCATAGCTATAGTATCGTCAATCGAGTTTATGGTTGTTCGAAGCAAATCAATATCCATTTCCACTTGCGAAAATCAGTAATCAAATTCTACAGCCTCTCCGGACTATCGATGGTCACTCCGAACCCTTGCTAAGTCCATTCCAAGCCTAGCGATCGAATAGAAAGATCCTATTGCGCTCCAACGTTGCTTTCTATCCCTTGCATTGTGGCCCCAACGAGGGCATATAGCGATGTCTTGGTCATTCTAGACCGATCATAGCCTCTCCGGGCTCTTGCTGGATCCCATCCTGTCACTCTCCGATGAAGGGGAAACAGCGACGAGTGAGGCGATTCTATCGCTCTCTGACGAAGCGGCAACACCCTATGCACTCCGGTTCAGTGTCTCTAAATATTAGTCAATGTCATGGTCTAAATCCTAGGCCGATCATAGCCACTCTGGGCTCTTATCGAACCCTGATACAATCACTCTCTGGTGAATGGGGAACGACATTAAGTGAGTTGACCCTGTCGCTCTCCAGCGAAGCAACTCACTTCTTGCACTCCGGACCCCGTCTCTCTGGGTAGGGTCATAAAGCGATTAATTTCAAATTGGCTTTCAATATTCATCCTTTAACTTTTCGGTCAAAGGTTTATTTTGAGAAATTCAAGTTCATTCATTAAATTCAAATTCCAAATGTTCAATCACAAACAAAGGAAAAACTGGATATTGCCTCTCCGGGAAGAGCGGTCTATTACCATCTCAGTGCATGCTAAGGGATCTCTCCAGTTCCTGTACATGTGTAAGTGGAATAGCCGTTTTATTTTGAAATCAAATCTATGGAGTTTAATCGACCAAAGTTCAAATCCTGAACTTGGCCCTTGCCATCGCGATCAATTGATGATGATTCATGATCCCGATCCAGGATTAGTTCTATTAGGTGGAGGCGGTAGTTGCTCAGGTCCTACGGCCATTGTCCGATCTCTGGTGTTTGTGGCAATCTACCACTTTTGGCATGCTCTTCCACTTCATCCTTCAGATGGCGACAATCGTCGGTAGTATGCCCTTCCAGCTCATGGAATAGGGAGTAATTTCCACTCCTACGTTCCCATTCTGTGGGATCTCTCCTAGGTGGTTTTCGATAGGGCAGCTGCCCCGAAATTCCTGTGTAAATCTGTTCCAGGTTTGCCGTCAAGTCTGTGTATTGTCTGAAGCTGGGTTCTTAAAAAATTCTTCCGCTTGTCAGGAAAATCGTATATGTCATCCTGCTTTCGCTTTCCTTTGTCTGTCCCGATTGTTCTTTGGAGGTTCCTTCGCCTTGTACAGCGTTTTTTTCTTGCCTCTCGACATGTGAATCTTCCAGTCAAATGAATCTTTCAGCTTCATGATAAAATTCTCCAAGGTCATGTGGTGGATCTCTTGCCAAAGAATCCTTAAACTTTGTTCCTTCTGCAACTCCTGCTACCACCGCCATCAAAATTATCGATGGATCCGGATTATCTATTGAAGCCATCGTTGCATTGAATCATAGTAGAAAATCTCTTATGGACTCTCTGGTCCTCTGCTTTATCAAAACTAAAGTCATCACACCCTTGGGTCGCATCACGTGGACCCTAAACTATCTCATGAAGTGCTCCACTAGCTCGCCCCACGTTCTAATTGATCCATTCTCTAGCTGTCTGAACCAAAGCACGGCCAAATCTATCAAATATAGAGGGAAGCATCATGCCACCACTTCCTCAGATGCCCCCAGCACTTCCATATGTCTGATATATCTGGTAATATGCATGGTTGGGTCTAATTTCCGTCACAAGGGTCCAACATGGTTAACTCGAACTTTGAAGGGTTCCTTGCATTTCTGATATTCGGAGTGAACAGACTCCGACTAACCTCTTCTATGCTTCCGCTCGGCTATCCTTCCCTCATAATCTGTCGTACTAGTCTAGCCATTCTTTCATCTCCATCCAGGGGTTGCCCCTCATGGTTCTATCCTGCCCCCCAGGTCTCGAAGGGTACTCTGGGTAGTATTCTTCATGTGGCTCATTCATGTTGGCGTTGGCTCTAGCCCGCTGAGCTCCATCTATGGGTCTTTCGATGCTAGATCCCGAGGGTCTGCCCCCAGGTTCCCGTTGACTGCCTTCACGTCCTTCGTTCTGATCTTGAATCTGACCTTCGTTGGTTTTTGCGACTCTAACTCCTTGTCCTGTATTTGCAGCCACTGTAGTCGGTCCAAGGTTCTGTGTTCCAACTGCTTTCATCTGCTCAAATCGGAGCTGGACCTGCTCCATCCCTAGAAGAGGCCACTTGGCTTTCTCTTGTTGGCTCCTTTCTCCTCTCTGCCTTCTTGTTGATTGTCTTGTCATTGTCAAATTCTTGAAGCTTTCAAATCTAATATCCAAGCGGTAAAATCCCTAAGTTAGCTGTTCTTAGTGAAAGCACCAAAATATTGGTGCCAAAATTGGTCACAAACACCGAATATCGTGAAAGCACCAGTGTATGAACATAGATCAACAATATTCTAACTCAAATCTCAGATCCAGACAAAGTAGGGAATAACAATTGAAAAATAACAAGCAGAAAACACAAGATTTAAAGTGGTTCGGCTATCTCTAGCTTATGTCCACGTTGAAGGATAATCTTTTATTAATGTTCTTGCTGGTTACAGTCGATTACAACAGTAAATTTCCAAGTACAACAATTGAGTTTGAGTGCAATCATGATTTCGGTAGAGTTTGGACGTTGTAGGATCCAAAGTCACTTTTCTGTAGGCCATAGGATGCTATTTATAGGCGCTTCATGCAAAAATCTGGCTCAAACTTCGAGAGACTTCTTCTGGCCCACGTGATCGATCCCATGAAATTTCGACTCGATCCGTGATCGATACGAACGTAATTCGTATTGATCAAGATTTGGTCCAATGGAGTCAAAATTTGGCACGAACCTTCTTTAGCATGTACACAAGCCCTTGTGAAAATTTCATAGCATTTGGACTTGTGGATTGTGAGATACGATCGATGCAATATTGCGTTTTTATGAATGTTGTCGCGTTCGAATCGATGCTTCGTATCAATCCATCTGAATCGATCCAGGCACGTGCTAGCAGGTTGACGTGGCGCGCACTCTTCGGATCGATCCACATTTTATTCTGAGTTGACCGAGTCATTCCAAGGCTTTTGTCTTCGTCGTATCAATGGTTCGTGTTCCATTTCGTATCGATCGAATCCATTGATTTCGTATCGATCATTTGTGGCTCTTGTTCGCACCGATGTTAGTGGTTTGTTCGTATCGATCATGTGTTGCATCGTTTGTATCGATCGACTACGCTGCTTTGTGTGTGCTTTGTATTGCTCATTCGATCGATATGAAAGGATTGAAGTCTGATCGATACGAAGTGCATTTACTGGCTTAGGCGATCGATACAAATTGACCGATGGATACGAACCAAGGTCACCTTGATCGATAGGAACGGTCGATAATTCGATGGATACTTCACTGGACCCATTCGAACACAATGGATACGAGGCGATGCTACTCCGATCGGTACGAAATTAATGGATTCGAACTTGGTGGATATGAAAGAGACATGAGCCTGGACTGATACGAAGTGCGCAGGCCTGATGGATACGAACGAGAACAATGTTCAACTTTGCATCGATCATATCTCGAGCACACGAATTCGGATTGACTTGAAATCTGAAATGCTGGCTTCCACAGCTTTGCTTATCATGTCTTATGAATTGTAGCTCGATCTGGACTCGGAAAAAATACATCGATATCGATAGTGAACCTGTGATGTATAATCAATATTTGGAATGAGTCATCATTGATTTTCGGTTAATTCCCTGATATCTCGGCCTTGCTAAAAGGTGGGATAGCATTGTGTACACATATGGGCCTAACTAAGAATTAAAAAAGAATCCTTAGACTTGATCAATGAGTTGAGAGATGGGGACGCCTTAAGAATGATAGAGTATCAACAAAGAATCTTTAAGTACTATAACTCAAGAGTAAGAGGAAAGGCATTTCAAAAAGGATCCAATAAGGATGGAAATTAGAACCGACCAATAGACCCAGCGGTTCTCGTTTCTAGGCGGGTTGGTTTTATCGGGTCCAAACCATGCATTTTAAACCTAGACCTGTCCCAATCCAAGAATTGGTTTAGGTTAGGTCGGGTTGGTTCGGGTAGGGGTCTGATTGGGTCTTTGTGGTATTATTCATCATCTAGACCCAATTCGAGACCCATTAGTTTTTGGCCTTTTCGCGTCAGTTTGGTTCAGGTTTATGGCTCTTAGTTTTAATTTCTAGCCCTACGGTTAGTGCTCAGAAGGTAATGGAAACACTAAAAAATCTAGCAGACAGACCTTTAGGATACAATAGGGAAGGGTCCTTGGCTATCCATGAAGTAATACCTCCAAACGCTTATCGATTAAGCAGACCATATGGAAATGTCATAGAAAGAACATGGAATATCAAGCATACGAGATACAGAGAAATGATATATGTGAAATCAATTTATGGTTTAATAACTAAGAAATTTTAATAAGAAGAATACTTTAGATTGAAGAAAAATCCTTAAGAAATGAATTTTAAAAGGTTTTTCAAAATCAAATGTTGACATATCAACTTCCAGAACCACAAAAATTTACATGGTATACTAATCGAAGGTGGGCCAAAAGGAGATCTAAAAAAATAGTTTCCAAGACTGATTTTTGGGAAAAAATTTCCTTAAGAACCCTATTAAGGGAATTTCCACATAAAAACCTACTCATATCCTCTTTGGGTATAAATGAAGAGGTGACCCCTGATTTAAGATGCATTATGCTTAATATAACTTTTAACTGATGAGTTTAGTAAGATTCTTTAAATAAAGGAAAATTTTACACCCGATGATGTTAAAAGCCCTTGACCAATTACCAAGGCATACAACAAGAGAGTTAGAAAAATAATCCTTTGGTCTTGCCTCCGAGCCTGATCAAAGAAACCATCCATGAGAATATATATGATCAACAAGCCTTTGGTCCCACCCCCGGGCCTGGCTAAAGCAACCATCCAAAAAACTACGAGTGGTAAAATAAGCCTTTGGTCCCACCTTAGTGCCTTCCCAAAAGCAACCGCCCAAGAGAATACAGATGATCCACTAAGCCTTTGGTCCTGCCACCATGTCTGGCCAAAATAATCATTCATAGTAGAGAGTATGGATGGCTAATAATTCAAGAAATTCCCATGAAAGAAAGACCACATAGCTAAAGGATGACCAACATGACATCTGATAAGGATAATTTTTCAATAATAAAATGCATTACATTAATAGAGGCAATAAATTTAAGATTAAATCAAGATGTGAAAGTATTATGAGATACCTATAGATAAATAGTCACTTTAAGGAATCACTTTAAGAAACCATTTACACAAAACCAAGTCAACCAAAATTGGAAATATGGATGAAAACAACAATTTAATGTGGAAAATGAGTTTTAATCAATCTATTCTCTGAATTCATAGGTCAAATCGGAGTACAATCCAAAGGAGAAGTGCAACTTTGAAGGGAAGAAACCTATTATAGCCAAAAAAAACAAGACTAGAATGAGAAAACAAAGCAAAGAGTTTCCTTCAGATAAAGCATAAGCAAACTTTCCAAGGGGGCAAATGTGATACCTAATTTTAAATCCAAATTAGAGGTAGCAAGCCTAATGAAAATAATCTATCATAAGTATAAAGAAGGAGCTATTGCAAGTATAAAGATGGAGTTATCTCATATATAAAGAAGGAGCTATTATAAATATAAAGAAAGAGCCACCGTAAGTATAAATAAGAAACCATCACAAGTACAAAGAAGGAGCTACCATAAGTATAAAGAAGAAGCTATCGCAAGTATAAAACAAGAGCTATCACAAGTATAGAGAAGCAGTTATTGTAAGTATAAAGAATGAGTTATCGCAATTATAAAGAAGGAGCTATTGCATGTATAAAAGATAGAAGTTATCGCAAGCCTAATGATGGGCTATCGCATGCATAAAAGATAAAAGCATTCACATGCATAAAAGATAGAAGTTATCACATGTATAAAAAATAGAAGCCATCACAAATTTAAAGATTGGTTATAGCATGTTTAAAAGGTAGAAGCTATTACAAGTCTATGGAGGGGTTATCGCATGTTTATAAGATAGAAGTTATTGCATGTCTAAAATGTGTGAGCTATTTCACTTCTAAGGATGAATGAGCTATCACACTTCTAAAATGGATGAGCTATCGCACTTCTAAAGATGCATAAGCCATCACAGTTCTAACGATGAATAATCGATTGCACTTCTAATGAATAATGAGCTATTACATATATAAAGTCTTGAAGTGCCATCGCATGTTTAGAACCGATATTGCATGTCTAAGATGCTCTCCAAAACTATCCTAATTGTCCATCTATCATCTTGTTATTAGTCCAACTTCGCATGATAAAATGAAAGGTAAAAGGAGGAAATTGTGCTATGTGTCATCTTGATAGCATGCCATGTTGGAAACTAGCTAAGAAAATCTCAGCCATTCAAGGTTTGATACCTGCTACGTGCTAAGAATCTAGCGATATAATTGTAGGATCGATTTCACCCTAGAGTGGGGGCGAATAGGGTGATACTAATTAATGTGAAAATATATAAAATAACTACAACATAGATAATAGTAGAATAATAAAAAGCAAAAATAGAACAACATAGATTTACCCAGCTTCAGCAAAATACTGCCTACGTGTTGCCTCCAAGGTTTCTATTAGAAATTAAGTAGTCAGACGCTTACACACATAAACTAGCAACACTCGCTATCGACTAACCTAATTCTACGCTCAAAATCCAGCCACAACTCAGCCACTGAGTTGCAAATTCTCGAACTACACCACCGTAGTTCGTAACTTAGTCACACGACTAGAATTTTACAAAAGTTTAAAAGAAAATTACAAAATAAACTAAAAAAAAACCTCTTTAATAAATTAAGCCCAAATAAACAATGGCTCGCTTAATTAATAAAAAGCCGACTTCCCTTCTATTTTATTTCATAAAATATCTTTGGTCATGTTCTTGTTTTCCTCTTTCAAAATTAGGGCTTTGCTGTGTTGAAACCGCTGCTTGTTCTTTTACTTCGATTGAAATATGTGTTTGCTTTGGATTGCTTTATCAATCGATTGCTACTTTGTTCGATTTCGACTGCTCCAATTTGTCGAGATCGAATGGTGCTTATGTTAGTCCCCTTTTTTGATTTATAATTATACTTGACTTGATTCGAGTTCTGGATTGATGCTTGCTCTCTGATTTTTTTGCCTGAACTCGAATGACTTTCTACCGATGATGTTACTGAGTTTTATAGGGAATGAAAACCTATATTATCGTTTCCTATATTTGTATTTGAATTCTTCAAACATTTTCTTGGCCATTCGACTATTGATTGAATGCTTGTGATAATTCTTTTACTTGTTCATCTCTGAATTTTAGCTTGAATTGCTTTAGGTTGGTTCCTATAACTTCGAAATTTGAATATTATGACCGTAGTTTTCTACTATGACCTTGGCATTGTGAATTTTTGAGATAAACCTGACTTCGACTTGTTCAATTATTCCACCCTGATTGACTTCACTGCTCGTACTAGTTCAACATGCTACTATTTTGATTTTTCTGTGAACTCGGCTTTATATAGACTACTAGCTTTCATTGATTGTCTCCATACATATATACATACATATATGTATGTATATATGTGTGTGACTGACTTGATTGCACTTGTATTAATTTGTGGTCATTCATATATATTTTTGACCGATCTGGTTCTAGCAATCTTCATGTATGAGCATTTATATTTTGGTTCTGTCTTGTGTGGTTCCACTTGAATAGCTTTGAGTTAAATATTCCAGTTGCATGTCGCTGTTGTATATCTGGACTTGGAGTCTCTTTGTTTCATATGTATGCACTGTGTATATACATATGTGAACATACATGTATATATGTATGTTGTAGCTTGATTTTAGAGTGGTCTGCATATCTGGGCTATGTTGTATGTGGTCCCAATATGCTTTGCACTCCTGTACATATGCACTAAAGTATGGTCTCAATCATGTTTATGTTCTTTGTGTGCATATATCCGGTACATGTTGTTATTTTATTGAACTAGTGCACTATGTATTCAAGGCTTCACATCTGGTTCCATATGTTGTTGATGACTTTGTACAATGTGCACTTGTTATTTTCTAAAGTCTTGTTACTTTAGTGGTGTTTGAAGTCTGCAATCATATTTTGGTCTTATAGTCTAGGCCTGCTTGCATCTGAACTCTATTGGCTTGTACATGGTTGCATATGAACTTGCTGGTGCACCTTTCTCTGTTGCCTTCTTTCTTGTGTTTGGTCTTGGCCATTGCACTTGGTTCTTGCATATGGTATTATGTGATGTCTGATTGTCGAGTTACAGTGACCTGCCTCGAGTTAGAATGGTCTGGTTTATATCGGTCTTCATGTGTACATTGATTTGAAATTTTGTTGTTGTGGCTATGCCAAAAAAAATTTGTTGTTGCCTCTAAGTTTAAGCTTGTGTCTGATCTACTTGCATATGTATATATATGTTACTTGTTGTGGCCAGACTTGTTTACATATGCTCCAACTATGATGGTCTGAAGTCTTTGTGTATTACACATGAGTTGAATACAGCAATGGCTCGGGTTTGACCTTGTGCTCACCTGTCCCTACAGTTTTATGAAGTGCATATTGGTGTGCACGGCCTTGTGGCATGTATAGTGATACACTGTGCATGTCACAAGTTGTTCGTGTATGATGGATTCAAACGAAAATGACGATGAACAACCCAAATAACTGAGGTAAATAATATTTTCAAAAACACACTTTCTATTTTACAATGCAAAAGTATTTCTTTTTCAATTTTGCTGCGTCAGTGTTTATTTTGCAGATAATTCAGATGTTGGAGGTAAATTGGAATACAGTTGGAGATAAATATGAGTATTTGAGTGATATGCAGCGAGTCAACATTCTAAAGTGAAATTTGTGATGTAGTCGAAATTGTATTGTAATTGAAAATGTATATATGTGGTGAGAGCTCAGATTGTACTATTCAAAATTGTAATAAAATAATTGTTTGAATAAAATATTTTTTGAATATGACTTGTGTGCTATTTATTTTATTCATCAAATATTTATTTAATTATGTGAAAAATAAAATAGAACGGTAACAAATACATTTAAATGAATATATATATATATATATGTTTATTATCATCAAACAAAAATCATATAATAGCATATTCAATAATAATTTTCCAATAAATAGGCATGTACCCCCACTTAATAAGAAACGAATTCCTAAGTCTTCTTCTTCCTTATTTACATTTTGTAATCAAAGCATAAATAAGAACCCAAATTGGGATTTTAATGCTCATTAGGTGAAACTGAAATCAGACATTTGTGACAAAGGACTTTCATAATTTCATATTTGCATTATTGCACATTTGTTTGGTTGTTGATGATATAACTCTCTTGCTCAAGCAACATAGATCTTCTCGACCTCTTTGCATAAGAACTCGAGCTGGGCCAAATCTAAGGCTTAATAGTTCTAATTGACAAGGTAGATTCTTGAGGTAGTTTCCACGATACTTGTGAGAATTTTAGCAATACTCAGCAACAAAAACAAAAAAAAGAAGATACTTTCTGTTATGATTTTTGATACAAAGTTATATTTGGAGAAACTAAATAAAAAAAGGAAAATCAGATATTTGTCTTTCTTAGGTTAATAATGCACATTTGAATATACATATTATAATAAAAGGGAACAATTTTCTTTACCACATTAGATGCAATAATTTATTTATTTCCATATAAACATCGATTTTATTATCAAATACTTTATAGTCGTACATAGGGATGTAAGTTTCTCTTTTAGGATACGGGAGTTATTATTTTATGGTTTTGCAATTGAGATTTGGTTCTCGATTTGGGATTTCCTTGTAATCTTTTGATGAATTGGATAAAGCTAGTTTGGAGAAACTAATTTGTGTTCTACATATTTTCTTCACTTCTTTTCTCTTCTAAAATTTAATTGTGTAGGGAGCTAGAGATAACCCTAATAAGTTAGACATATAGCACCCTACATAATTTTTTCTACAAAGTTTTTGGTTATAGATAAAATAAGTGTTGATAAACTTAATGAAAGAAATTGAGATTCTGGAAGGCAAAGTTGGAGGATTTTCTATATTTTAATGATTTCGTCAACATTGGAAAACAAAAGGGAGAGTCCTAGTGGTACAATATAAACAAATGCGAAACTTTGGAAAAGAAGGCTGCGATAGCTATTCAGCGTTATATGAGCGTATGATGTTTTATGATGTTGCTAATGAAACGTCTTCTTATGCAATTTGGAAGAAGTTGAAGGAAATTCACGCAAAGACTCTACAAGAAATAAGGTTTTTTTAAGAAGGTTGTTAAATCTGAAGCTTAAGGAAGGCAGGCCAATTGTCAAGTACATTAATGACTTTCAAGTAATTGTGAATCAATGGAAGCCGTGAATTATAAGATCAATGACAAAACTCAAGCCTAAATGTTAATGAATTCATTTTCTAAGAGTTGGAAAACATTGGTGATTGCGCTAAATAACCAAATTCTAATGGAGTCATTTCCATGGATTTGGTGGTTAATATGCCAATAGTCTTCTCAATAAGGAGATGCAGATGATGAATATAATGAATGGAAAGGTAAAGGAAGAAATGGAAGACATCAACCCTCTTGAAGAGATGAACCTTGCAAGGTGAAGAAAACAACCAAATATGGAAAGGGGTATCATTTGCTATTACCATGAAAAAACAAGTCCCTTAATGAAAATTTGCAATAATATTAAAAGGGATGTACATATGATGAAAGCATTGGAAGAAGGAAAATTATCAAGGAGAAAGTAGTGATGAAGAGACAAATTTTGGTGCTAAAATTAATAATTCTGTATTCTGTGTTGACAATGAAAAATGACATGAGCGAGTGCTTGATTAAGGTGCATGTTTCAATATGTGCAATCAAAATAAAACATTTATTGATTATTTGGACTTAGGAGCAAAGAGGTAAGGTTCGCCAATGAAGAAGATTTAATGGTGAAGCATATAGGTTCAGTTAGGTTAAATATGTTTGATGGAAGGATGGTATGTTAGGATTTCAATTTATTTGGGATTGATTAATCATGAAATCCTATGTCTGAATAGATGACCCATATTGATTTGGTTGAGAAGAAATCAGAGGAAAGTAAATGAATTAGCAGAAGCTATACTTGAATCCAAAGTTGCTTATTGAGAAGTAAATTTGGTTTGGTTTTCCGTATTAACACAAGCCTTGGATCTTATATTAGATTTGAATTCACAATTGCTGCTTTCATGAACTGATTAAGAGAAAGAGACCAGATCTAAAAGATAAGAGTTGGATCCGATCTTTCAAATTGACATAAACTCTAGATTTGAATTATTTGATAGAAGAGATTAGGAGAATAACTAGATCTTATGTAATTTGAGGACCATAACCCCTTATTTATAATGTTGGCAGTTTCTAATTTGGCCCTTCAATAAATTAGAATTGCCCCGCTATCTACACATTAATACCATGACAATAATATCCTTAAGCCTGTTAGCTTCAATTCATAATTTTACCACTTTAGTTGGGCTTTATACCAAAATAACACAACATATTTTATTTTAAATATGTGGTCTAAATGTTGGAATTTTCCAACAATCTCCCACTGAGATATATATGTAATAACCTTATATGTGTATAACTTCATGAGCTCCAAAATTTGCTATTTATAACATAAGGTGTTTTTGAAATAATCTTGTCCATTAACTATGACAGCAAAGAATAAAAGCGGCTTTCGTTACTTTTAACGTAACCCATCAGTGGTCACATATACCAACACAATCGAACGAAATAGATCAATCATGGATGTGTAGCATGGAAATTACATGAGATGTAATCTATACATGTCTATTTCCAACTAGCCCTATTTTAATGAGATCAAACGTTCAATATTTGAACAATCTATAGTGCGAACAGAACTTTATTACTTTATTTTTGATTAGAAAAAAGAACTTGATATAATATATATATGTCTGTAATCGAAGTACAGAGCAATGTGTCATATGACAGTACCAAATACAAATTCCCTATAAACCAAAATATCCTTACATAAAAGTTACACAAATTAAGCAACATGCTTATGAAACACCTTGGATGATAATCCTTCGATAAGCAGACCCGCCGTAATGGAGATTATCGCAACATGTTCTATAAATTACAATTTATTTTGTACTCTCCCCTTATTGAAAAATAATATGCTTTTTGTTGTCACGGTTACTTTAATGGTCTTTCAAATTCCTTTTTTAATATTTTTTAACTTTGTGACAAAATTTTGCAATTATTTTCCATCGTTGGATGCCTCATAAAAGAAAATAAATGTTAGTTCCAAAATAGAGGAGGCTATAAGTGTTTGTAATGACAACTTTCTTTATATAGTTCCACCAACAGAAAATATTATTACCTAAAATGGATCTTTTATACACTTGGCATCCAAAATATTCGGATCGTAATGCTTCATGACCTCAAACCAATCCAATCTTTTATCTATGAGTATATATAACCTTTTGTTCCTTAAAGATATCTCATAACCATTTCAGTTACTAACCATTGATCCACTTTCAATGTCAGTAAGATGTTTGCCAAATAATACATGCAATATCTATTTGTGTATATGCCTTAGCATGCATTACACCACAAATGTATAAGAAATCTTTTGCATTTCTTTAACTTTAAGGGTTATATTATATCACTATATAAGACAATATTTGTCTCATTTGGCAAAAGAGAATCAATTGATTCGCAGTTTGCATACCAAACCTTTTTATGCACTTGTCTGCCAAACTCTTTTGTGATAATCCAAATATCACCCTGTAAATAATAACGGTGTATTTGAATCCCTAATACAAAAGAGTAATCCATAAGTGGGTTACTTTAGTTGTTTCATCAATGTCTCCATTAAGAAACATGACTTTAATATCCTTCTAATATTGCTCAAAACTACAATCTGCAACAAGTCCCAAAAAAATTCTAAAGAGTCTTTCGACAATACTAAAGAGAAAGTCTCTTTAAAAAAATTATTTTCCTTTTAAGAATAGTCTTTTCTATAAAAGAGCCTTGTATCTTTTCATATTACCCACTTGATCTCTTTTGGTTTTGAATAGCTATTCATCACCAAGGATCTTGTTACCTTAAGGTAAGGGAAAAAATCTCAAACTTTATTGTCTTTTATAGATTTATATTATACATTCATACCTTAAATCCACATTTCAAACTAATATCTTGTAAGGATTGATGAAATTCAACAGAAACATCTTCACCAATCCATTATTTATCTTTATGGAGAAATACTACATAATCATCCGAAATATTAATTTTTTCTTTCCAAGTGAATTTCTTTTCTGACCTTGCACCTTGAGGTTGTTGAGTTTGGTTTCTTAAATCATCAACCTTAATTTGAAGGAAATTTTGTTTAATGGTTCTTGATTTACTTCTTGTCAATGAAATGAAACAAATCCAATATATTATACGAGGAAGTAACTGCAGTTGAATCAAAGATAACGATTCTCTTTAAAGACAATGAACTATACTTTGTTTCTCCCCCCAAACTCAACAACCTCAAAAATTGTAGCATTTCCCATATTAAAAATTTTCATTGGTGTGGGTTTATAAAAATTGTATCAATAAAGTATTTGCTATCTTTAGTGTCTTAATTTAGAACTATTTAGTAAGCTGAAACAAATAATCATATTAATCATCAAACCAAAATTTGAGACTTCATTATAAAAGGTATTTACCATAAGTTGATATAAGCTATATTTTAAACATTAGGAGTTTTAATTCCAACTATGTTCGAATTTATTCATAAATTAATCTTATTATTTATAAAGGAACAATAATAACCAAAAAATTTCATATCAAAATAAGAAATCGAAATCTGTCTAAGTCACAATATAACAACAATATCAAACAAATCCAAAACAATATGCACGTCTTTTTAGAAATAAAATGTGCGACATCTAGTAAAATTCTTTTTATATATCTATAGATTTCATAAAAGAAATAACTATCAATATATCCTTATACCATTTCTTTTATTTAGGTCCTTAACGAATTCTTTTTTCCTTATTTATACATTTATTTACTATGTATGTTAAATAGGTACTTTCTATCTTATCATGTTTCATTCTCTCTTCTTCTTCCTACAATGCAAATGAGCTCAATAAAAGGTTATTTTCTTAATAATAATAATCTTAAAATAGTTATTCTGTGAATAAAGAGAGTATCCTAAAAATAATAACTTAGGTGTCTTTAACTTTTAAAGTAATATTTTCCATATAATACTCAATTATGTTTCATTAATTTTGACTTTATAGAGTCAAGCACTGTAAAGCGTGCTTGTTTTCCATTATCGTTTGTGTTTTGAAAAAAATGCTTTTTCGGTTTGTAAAGAACTCCTTTAAATTTATCGTCCCTACGGATATCACATCCCTGAAAGCTTCTAAAATATTTTACTTTATGATCTTTTGACTCTTGCTTTTTGAATTATTTCACCTTTCAATGTTCTTCATAACATTATAAGAATATTCTACCATAATATGGATGGATGTGACCTTCCTAATTGCAAGAGTTAGATCCACGAAGTTAACAACAAACAACATCTTCTCTTAATAATCCTTAGAGTTAGTCCCAAACAAGATGAGAACATTAAAATTCGGAACAAAAATTAACGGTTGACAGTATATGTTCATCCAAATATCAGCCATAGTAAATTCAAATAATTGATAAGTCTCTTCTCAAGATGTCTAGCACAACATTAATATCAAGTCTTTGCACAGTAATATTAACTATGAGTGGTACTCTTGTTGCAATGATCAAATGCCGATAATAAATTCAAGTCAAATAATAATATTCCTTTAGGCCGATTAGTTATTCACTTGTAAAACCTTATAACTGTCATATATTTATTGTCACTCATGTGTAAGATATTCAACCAAATATTAGTCTTCTTTTGGGCTGGCTAACATTCGCATGAATAAATACACACAAAAATCAAACATTTTACTGAAAACTAAAATAAAAGAGGTCACTTTGGTGACATGTTATTTTAATTAAGTCATTTGGAATGTAGGATATCTACAATTAGTTTGCAAAGAAACACCAAAAATATATTTGAATTTATTTCTTAGTGTATGTACAATATTTCGAGTGTTGTAAAACACTCCTAAAATTCTTTAAGTCTGCATGACACTTGAAAATATTGAAATTATAACTGTGGCACAACATGTTTTAATCATAGCTATTATAATTTTTTACTTTATGTATGTGATTACATTCATTACATTTCCTAAATAAATATGAGATAAGACATTATAAATAAATTACATAACAAATGTCATAGATGAACGCCAGAATTAAATGCCACATAAAATTATACATAAATGACATAGTAAATGCCGTACTAAATAACATGAATGAATGTAGTAGCTATGATGTATATCTGAACCATAATATAGCTATACAGAAGGCTAATGTATCACTTTACATTTAGTTTATTATTTGAATACTTGATTAAGGTCAGTAACCATAGGTTTTGACAAAATATGAAATCTGCAGCTCCTTTTATTTTATGATAATTAAAGCATGAAAGTAAAATATGTTTTCAATGAGCATGGGTCAAACACATAAACTATCTGTAACACTACTAGAAAAGGCGTCATTACCGACAGCAATGACCGACGGCTTCCGACGGCTTATTTCCAACGGCTTTCGACGAGCCGTCGGCGGCCTTCGGAAGCCGTCAGAAATTTGCGATTATAACTGCAGCCGAGCCTTCTTCTTCCTCCTCCCTTCATATGAAAATTATAAACCAAAACCCCCAAATTCCTTCTCCAAGCTTCCAATCCCTAACTTTTAGCTTCCGGATCCTCCACGGCTGCCTAATCAAACTCCATTACTCTTAATCTCAGGTATAATCTCTTATTTTTGCGAAAAATTCAGTTTTTACCCTAATTGTAGATTTGATAAATTGATAAATTCGGGCGAATTAGTGATTGCAATTGTTTCCAATAGCGTAATAACGGTTTATAGCATCACATGGTATACCTATTTCATCTTTTATCGTGAAATTGTGTAAGACATGTATAATTTGTGATTGTTCATATATATGTAAATTGTTCTGTATGCTTTGATTCGACGATTATATACGTTATTTGGAATAAGATAAAATGATTGAATGAACTAGGAGTATTATATTGTGCACGTATTTACTTATGCATTACTCTAAATTATAATTGTGTGTATTGAAAAATGACAAAAATGTTAAACCAACCTTAAGTTGATTTAATACGTCGAATAAATGTGTTAAATTAATATATATTTTTGTAAATGTGAACAGTGAGTAAAACTGCATTTTTTCGTAAAATGCACGCACGTAACTGACAAATGTCCCTTAGAGAGTTTTTGGCCCCGTCTGACGAATGTTGTACATGACCGTTGTATAAATAGTCGTTTTTTTCGAAAACCGACCATTTATATTCATTTGGTACAATGTTTGTCGGATTTGTCCCTGTATTGGACAAGTTATGAACACAGTAAGCATTTACATTTTGTATACTACTTCGTCTCAAGCGGTTCATAAAATTTCGGTCTAACTTTTCTTTTTTGTTTCTTGCGTACACGCATTTGTGTACAATGCAGGGAACAAAAGGGAAATGTTGTCGAAATTTTGTTGAATCGTTTGAGACAAAGTAATATACGAAACGTAAATGCTTACTGTGTTTGTAATGGGAAGTAGGATGCCTAACCAATGGAAAAAAATTATATATATTTTTAAATCGATACGTTAAAAAATAAAATGTGCCCTATTTGAAAATATTTTTAAATTTGTAAAGTTATTCTTTAAATTCAAAATATTATACGACCATGAAAATAATCTTTTTTGAATTTGTATTCTTCAAAATAAATATTAAATTTTGAACTTCTCATTTTATCAAATAGGAAAAATGATTGATTATTTTGTTGATCGGAGGAGATGGATGTACCAAAGGAAAGGACTGAGGGGCTCAATAAAAGAAGATTTTTATGATGGTATAAATGTGTGTTGAATTCGCTTTAAGTAATAACGGAAACGATCCAGAAATTCGTTGTCCGTGTAGTTGGTGTAGACATTTGAACTATTTTTACCAGATATTGTGAAAGTTCATTTGTGCCAACACAGTTTCGCACCCATGTATTATGTTTGGGATCGACGTGGAGAATTTGTAGCAAATACTTCGGTAGAGTCTGAAAGTGTCGTTAACGAAATAGTTTCAACGACCCATATAGAAAATATGATCGAAGATGCAGCACGATCAATGTTTCCTATGGCTGAAATTGACGACGACGATGGAAATGTTGAAGAACTAAATATTGAAGCAAATTTTTTTTATGATTTACTAGATGCTGCTAAGAAACGTATTTGGGATGGTTGTAAAAGCGGCACTCAGCTGTCAGTAATCGCAGAATACATTGCGATGAAGTCAAAATACAACATCACCGAAGCTGCGTTTACGGCTGTTGTACAAGCTGTAAAAAGACATATGCCGCCTGATAATCTAATGTGTAAAAATCATTACGAAGTTAAAAAACTTATATCGGCTTTTGGTTTACCGTATCAGAAAATAGATACATGTTTAAAAGGCTGCATGTTGCTTTGGAAAGAAGATGCAAACCTTAGAAATTGTAAAGTTTGTAACCAGGAGAGATACAAACCAAGAAAAAAGAAGGGGAAGGAAGTTCCGTACAAGCGTATGCACTACTTACCCATAACTCCAAGACTTCAAAGATTATATGCATCTTCTGTAACTGCATCTAATATGAGATGGAATAGCGTGAGAACGGAGGAAGAGGGTACGTTGACACATCCGGCCGATGGAGAAGCATGGAAGCATTTCGATAAAACGTATCCAAATTTTGCAGCGGAGAGTCGAAATGTTAGATTGGGATTATGTACGGACGGTTTTTCTCCATTTTCTCAATTTAGTTCTAAATATTCATCCTGGCCCATTATCGTCACACCGTATAATTTACCCCCATGAATGTGTATGAAAACACAATATATGTTTCTTACTGCTGTCGTTCCTGGCCCCGACGATCCGACACAAGGAATCGATGTATATTTACAACCGTTGATTGAGGAGTTAAAAATACTGTGGAATGAAGGAGTAGAAACATACGATGTGTCCAAGAAGAAAATTTTTCGTATGTTTGCTTCTTTGTTGTGGACTATAAGTGATTTTCCTGCCTATGCAATGCTTTCGGGATAGAGTACTGTCGGTCGTCTTGCATGTCCATATTGCATGGATGAAACATGAGCGTTTTCTTTACCTCATGGTATGAAAATTTCATGGTTTGACTGTCATCGATATTTTCTCCATGTAAATCATCCCTTCAGAGGAGACAAGAAAAACTTTTTAGCTAATAGAGTAGAAACCAGACAACCACCGACGATATGGTCAAGCGAAGACATATATGAACTTGTTAAGGACCATCCAAAGATATATGAAACTGGCGAGCAAATAGAAATTGAAGGCAAATCAGTTGTTCATAACTGGTGCAAACAAACTATTTTTTGGGAGTTGCCGTATTGGAAACATCTTCTACTTCGCCATAACATAGATGTGATGCACAATGAGAAAAATGTATTTGATAATGTTTTTAACACAATTATGAATGTGAAAGGGAAGACGAAGGATGATTTGAAATCAAGACGTGATATAGAAGAATTATGCAAACGTCCTGAGCTTCATATAAAACCAAATGACAGTAAAAAAACCCAAAGCATGTTACGAATTAGATAATAATCAAGTTAAAACTGTGTTAAAATGGGTGGAAGGGTTAAGATTTCCTGATGGGATATCATCAAATCTTCGTAGATGTGTTGACTTTAAAAATGGTAGATTGAGCAGAATGAAAAGCCACGACTGTCACATAATGATGGAAAATTTATTTTCCGTAATGTTCAAAGAACTACTGCCGTTAAAAGTTTGGAATGTAGTAACGGAGCTTAGTATGTTTTACAAAGAGCTTTGTTCGACTACATTAAAAGTGCAACGTTTACGTAAACTTGAAGTGGACATTCCTATATTACTTTGAAAATTAGAGAAAATATTTCCGCCAGGTTTTTTTAATGTGATGGAACATTTACCCGTTCATCTCCCATCTGAAGCACGACTTCGAGGTCCTGTCCAATATGGATGGATGTATCCATTTGAGAGGTATGTAATATGTTATAACGTAATTTAATTTCATTTGAAAGATGAAGTTAATATAAATTAATTTTGCATAGATATTTGAATCATCTGAAGAAAAAAGTGAGGCAAAAAGCACGAGTTGAAGGTTCGATATGCAAATCTTACATCGAAGAAGAAGCTTCGTTCTTTTTCTCTCACTATTTCAGTGACCATGTGAATATTTCATTTCAAAGTGTTCCTCGTAATGACGAAGGTGACGAACAAGAGTCCTTTCAAGCAATGTTATCTATTTTTAGACAACATGGTCAGCCTTTTGGAAAATGTGTAGAAATATGGCTAGACGATAGAGATTTTCATGTCGCACACACTTATATTCTTCTAAATTGTGCCGAGGTTGCACCATTTGTTAGGTAATCAAAAATAATAATTTGTGTTTTATTCTTTTCTATAATGCATGTGCGTGTATAACCTAATGTAATAATTTTTTATATAAACAGTGTTTATGAACGTGAACATCCGAACGGAGATCTCAGTAAAGAATTTTCCGGTTGGTTTTGAAATTACGTTTATGAGCCGAGAAATTGTGTTGTTGACGATGGGTTGAAACATCTTGCGATGGGACCAAAAAGAGTGGTCAAGACATATCCAATATATTTCGTCAATGGATATAAATTTAACACCAAAGAACATGGTGCAGAAAAATTAACAAATAATACTGGTGTATTTGTTAAAGGTAGTGACGATCCAGAAAATCATTTAAATGATTTTCATGGCGTTCTGACACAAATTTTGCAACTGACATATTTCTCACGACCAGCGGATGGGGTGTTTCTATTTAGATGCAATTGGTTTAGCAATGCTTCAGGTTCTGGAATTAATGTGCACAAGGATTATAATCTTATCGAAATAAAGCATACATCGCACTATCACAAGTATGATCCTTTTGTACTAGCCAAGCAAGCATTGCAAGTTTATTACGCTCCTTATCGGTCTCTAAAAAGAGATAAAGTAGATTGGTCTGCAGTTTTTAAAACAAAGGCCAGATTCACATTCGATGAGAAGAATATTCCGGACGAACAAGCTTATCAGGCAGATCTTGAGCAAAATAACGAAATAATAATTACAGACGATCATATAGATTTTGGTCCTTTGATCGATGAATCAAATGTTTTGGTAGAAGCGTTTCACGGTGCAGAGGAAAATATCGTCGAAAATGAGACCGAATCTGAATCAGAAGACGATGATGACTGATATAAATCTGAATCTGTTTTTTTGCAATTGGTGTAACTATGTTGAATTCTTGATGTATTATTAAATTGATGTAACTATGAAACCAAATCCGTTTACTATTGTAATTTGCATGTTTTATGTTACTTCCATTTGTCATTTATTTAGCAATTTTTATTAAATATGCAATGAACTCTGCTTATCGTTGGAAGAGTACACCCGTTATGAATCATGTATAACACACTTCCATTTCTATTTCCATTTCAGTCATTAATTAAGCAATTTATATTGTTAATGTCATTTTCATATGAAATATATTTCATTACCATGTTATTATTCTCTTATATAATGATGTGTATATGTCACAGGTTTATCATTATGCCATATAGAGGTAGGAGCTCTTCCCGATCGTCAGGAGGTGATGGCAGTGACCAATCGCAAGAGCCACAACATGCAGTTGTATCGTTAGTCCCTAAAGCAGATGGGTAAGAATTAAATTTTATTCAGCATCTTATTTTTTCTATGATATATGTACGTACTTATCTATATCGTACTTAAAAACAGGTGGTTCTCCTCTAAGGTTATGCTGGACGTCTCTAGAGCTTCTTATCGCAGTAAGATGAGTGCTTGCTGGCCGAAGTGGGATAACATCCCTCCTTACATCATAGAGTGTATATGGCAGGATGTCCTAGTATGTATATTTTTCTGTTTTCCATTTTTAATTCGTTTTTGTCATTTTTCTACTATTTATCGTTTAAAGTGTAATCTTTTTTTTAACACAGGCTGAGATAGACATCCAGACAGACGATCTGATACTGACACGAGCATACTGGATGAATAAGATGCGCAAGAACTACAGAGACACGATATCTGAGATTAAGAAATCTGGTAAGAAACCACAGTGGATGGGAGAGAGCGTGTGGCAAGGTTGGTTGAGATACTGGGAGACGGACGAGGCGAAGGCAGCTATACTAATTTTTTTTTAATTATTAATTTGGTATGATCGAAAAATAATGTATCAAATTTTGAATGTACAGGCAGAGTCGGATAGAAACTTTGCAAATAGAAATAAGAATCCTATCACTCATTGCGGAGGATCGAAGTCGTTTCAGCAGTATCGGCAGGAGTTGGTAAATTTACTGAATAATAAATGTAAATAGTTTATGCTATATGATTTTAAATGTATAATAATTGTATGTAACAATCAACTTCAGGAAACCGAGGCACATGGTCTTGTCAGCTATATGGACGTGTTCAACGTACGCATGCTGTCGAGCATGTTAATCCAGACGGGACTGTTTCACATACATGGCAGGACGATAAATCCAGCAAAAGCCATGTAAGCATATTTCATTTTACTCAGTATTAATAATTATTTTAATTGTTAAACTATGATGAAATAAGATATGATATTATTAATTTGTTAATGCAGGAGATGTTTATGGAGCAACGACAGAAACCCCTTGCTGATACAGGTCGAGATCAGCTGAGGACCGATGAGGAGGACGTTATTTTTTAGTCTGTTATGCATCCAGCAGAGCATGGTCGACGATACGGATTTGACAATCTAGCGGTAAATAATTTACTTTTTTTTTGAAATACTTCAAATATGATATTTTGACCTTTTCAAAACAATAAACTTTGATTTTATTCATTTTTTAATTATTGTAGGCTAGTAGTCAGAGTAGGGGACGGCGGAGTAGACCTCCGAGCGATCTAGCAGATATAGAAGAATTGCGGACTAGAGTGTTCCAATTGGAGGAGCAGAACCGTCAATAGGCCATGCAGACCACAGTTGTTAGAGTACATGCAGCAGTTTGGTGGCCGCTTCCCTTCCTCGGCTGGCTCTGGATCCAGAGGAGATTGATTCATTGTTTGCTTGCTTGTTCGTTCGTTCGTTCAGGTATGTTTTTTTAAGTTTAGAATGATTTGGAAGACGGCGTAGGTAATTGTTGATTTATGTATAATTATGTTTGAAACACTTGGTTCTGTAGTTGTATGAGGACGTGTATGAGAATATTGATGAATTTGTGTATTAACAACATGGTAGAATAGTTATTGTTAGGATTAATGTTAATGTTCGAATGGTTATGTATATTTTGTATTCTATTTTGATGTAATTTTATTTATTTGTGTGTTTATTGAATATTTTGTAGTTTGGGTTTGGATATTTTGTTGGATTATTGTATGTTGGATTGTGCAGTATTGATATCATAGTGTTTGGACGAGAAATGTGGTTGAAAGGCTATATTTGCAGTGAATTTAAAAAAAACAGCAGATTACTGACGGCTTCCGATGGCTTTCGACGGCTTACAGGTCAAAATTTCTGACGGCTTCCGACGGCTCTCGGCGGCTTGTAGCATACTATTTCCGACGGATTCTGACATCTATCGGAATCCGTCGGAGTCTTGTGCGACAGCTTCCGTCGGAAGCCGTCGGAAATACTGCTCCCGACGGCCTTTTCCGACGGCGGCCTACGGCTTCCGACGGCCGCCGACGGTTTTCGGCCATCGAAAAACGTGATTCCCCTTGTAGTGTAACTATCAAACATAAATGGATCAAATAATAAACCATATGCCTTTTCTTATCCAAATACAAACATGTTACATCATTAATTAATTGTAACCAATGCATTTAGTGCATTTATGATAACAAATTAATTCATTTATTATCATAACAATCACGTTTAATGCATTTATGATAAAAATAAATGAAATTGACCGTTATGGTCCAAAATGTAAATTAATGTCTTGTTAAAATTTATTTCAGTAATAAAAGAAACATAAACACTTTAAAGAAGCATACTTTATTTCTAATTAATCAAAAATTTTAAAATAACCAAAATACCTATATATATATATATATATATATATATATATATATATCCAAATTACTTTATCAAAAGTTGATTAAGATAAAATAATCATAGAACTGGATTTATATTACTTACATAAATAGTTCTAAATTATATATATCTGTCTATACCATTTATAAACATTAAAGAAAAGGACTGTGCATGTTAGGTCAAAATATTCCTCACATTTAAATTCGTAACTTATTTACAAAATATACAATAATAAACATGTGAATGCTTTAACCAACATAAGTTGTTACCGAAATTTAGAGGAAGTTTGATTATTTCCCACAAATTTAATGATTTCAAAATTCTAACTTATTTCAAAATGACATATAAATTATTTAGATCTATCTTTCCACGTCGAAGTAGTTTTAAAAATCAGCCTTTCAATTTATATTATTAAAAAAATACTTAAAAAATCTAAATTCATCAATGGAAAACCCTTAATACGTCGATCAAATAGATCTAAAACTTGAGTAAGAAATTACAGGACTTCTAAAAAAAGTTCAATTTAAGACTTACTCATAAAAAATGCATAAAAAAACTTTTTCCAGTGAAATCAATGATGGATGGCTTTGTTACCACTTGTCAGGATTTCAATATAATTTAGGATTGATTTATCATGAAACCCTAGATCTGAATAGATGACCCATATTGATTTGATTGAGAAGAAATCAGAGGAAAGTAAATGAATTAGCAGAAACTATACATGAATCCAAAGTTGTTGATTGGAAAGGTAAATTTGATTTGGTTTTTCATATTGACATAAGCTCTGGATCTTATGTTAAATCTAACTTCATAGTTGCTGCTTTCATGAATTAATTAAGAGAAAGAGACACATCTAAAAGATAAGAGTTGGATCCGATCTTCCAAATTGACATAAACCCTAGATCTGAATTATTCTCATATAAGATATTAGGAGAAAATTAGAGCATATGTAATTTGAGGACCATACCCTTCATTTATAATGTTGGCAGTTTCTTATTTGGCCCTTTAACAAATTAAAATTGTCCCAGTATCTACACATTAATATCATAATAATTATATTGTTAAGCCCTTTAATTTCAATTCATAATTTGACCACTTTAGTTAGACTTTACACCAAAATAGTACAATTAATTTTATTTTACATATGTAGTCCACATGTTTAAATTTTCTAACATGGTAAAACTCAATAGAGTTAGGCATACCCCTGAGATTGAGAAATACTAGTTCGGTTGGGAAACTGGAAGAAAGATGATACAAATTTTCAACTCATGGTGAAGTTACAAGGGTTTGAAAAGCAAATTTAGAGATTTTATGTCAAATGGGAAAGCAATAACGTATATGAATTTCTTGGGAAAATGTTGAAGAATGAAGGGAGTTCTCAAATTCGTGTTGAAGAAGCAAACTTGTCCCAATCCAGGTGGAGCATGCAAAAGAAATTCATAAAGCCTGCACGGAGGCCTTCGTGGTGGATGTATGTTCGACCGATAGACATGTGTAATTAGGTGCTTTGGTTAAATTGATGATCGAGTATGTGTTGAAGTGGTGTGATTTTGTATCAATATGGAATGTTACGTTTTTTGATGCAAAATTATATTTAAAGGAAATAAATATAAAGAAAAAAAAAAGAATATATTCAATTTGCTCAAAAATATATATAATGCATATATATGGATATGTCTATTATGGTTAAAGAGAAGAATTTACTTTTCCAAATTGGATGAAACAAATTGTTTGTTATCATATGCATGATGACTTGCTTATCAAGTAATTTATTTATTAAAATAAGGACAACTATTTTTCCAGAATTAGAGAGTAATTGTTTTAATGTTTTGAAATTAATAATGATTCTTAATTTAAGGTTTGTTTATAATTTTTTGCCGCGAATAAAACTTGTTTGGAGAAATTGATTTTTATTCTACATATTTTCTTTTAAAATATAATTGCGTAAGGGTCACAAGACAATGTTTAAATGTGGCATTAGCTTGATTAGGAAAAGAAAAAAGGGAAAAATAAATATATGAAAAATAAATCAAAGCATCCCATTAATTGAAACTTGAAAGGGCGTTGAGTAAAAATGGAAGTGTGATGACTGGAAAAAACCAAGTCCCTACGATTTACAGCTAGTCAACAATATTAATTACCGCACAAACTAGCTACTAGATCTCATATACCTTCCTCCTCTCTTCGTCCACTCATTTTCCTCTCCTGTTTCTTCACTCTCCCCATTATAGTCCCCAATACCCAATGAAGAAAGAGAGAACTCAAAGCCGGAACCCGAAACCTTACCGGATCCACAGTCCCGCACTGAGAAAATCGCTTATGCGGAGTAATGGAGCTGCGGGAGGTTCAGGCGGGCCGACCACGCCGCAGTTCAAGTGGAAGTTAACGGATGCGTGTCCCTCAAATGGGTCCTCTTGCGAATCCGATATGGCAGGTGTCGTGTCTGCTCGAAAGCTTGCGGCTAATATTTGGCTCGTTAATGGCAGCTTTGGATTCGATGAGGTAAACACAATTGGGGTTTTGCTGTAGTGTGGGTTAAACTTTAGATTATAATGGCATTGGTTGGATTATAAAAATATTGTTTCCTTCTGGATATTTTATTTAGAGCTTAAGTCGTTAAGATTCATGTCCAACAAATTAATTTAGTTGAAATTTAAAAGAGTTTAGATGATTTTCAATTATGTATTTTTCCTGAATGACGTTGATGGCAACTACCCAAATTACATGATGATGTAAGCGATAATGTTTTGATAGGCCCCATTAATTATTTGAAGGACCTGATGAAAGAATGTTTTTAAATGTAACTTCAATACGTAGAGCATCTCCAACAGCTGCGATTTGCTGAGATATGAGGAGAATTCCAATCCCCCGCCCACTCCACCCCCCTCACCCCCCCACCAAAAAACCCACCCCCCTTTTTTTTTTCCGATTCCTCGTGCTCCAACTACTTTAGTTTGAACCTAGGCAATGAGGAAAAGTGGGAGTTCGTCCTATTTTTTTAAAGCTGAGAAACTCATTTAAACACTTAAACCGTTTAGGAAGACGGGGTTTCTGAAAACCGTTTAGATTTATAAATGATTTTCTGAAATTCGTTTATAGATTTTTGGTTTACTTTAAAAAGGACCAATTCCTCCCACTCGGCTGCTGGAAAGGTGAAAGGAATTGACGTTTTCCCCTTCCTCACCTTAAAAATCACCATGCTGTTAGAGATGCTCTTACATTTCGATATGAAATGTTGGTTTTTCATAAGATGGGTGATTATTGTTTATTGTACTTTAGCATGTTGAAACTTGTTTTGTTAATGTTATATGTTGGTTTTGTTTGAATATGACTCAACACTTTTAGGGCAATTAACTAGCTGTACTTTTTCACAGTTTTGTTTGAAAATAACCTTGGTTAAATTTGAATTAAGAATGGAAATTGGGAGTGAATTTAATCCAATTTCAGTTATAACATGGTTAGGACAGAGAAAATGAGTACTACCTCCTTTTTTTTTTTTCCTTGCCTTTTGTTTTAGGCATATGTGCTTCTATCTCTATGGTATATATGAAAATATAGCATTTTTTGCTGTAGACGACTATGTTTGATATTTATTATATTATTAGTTCGTTATTGCATTATTAATTTGTTTCCATGGGTGTGGGAAAATTACTCTTGGAGATGCACAATACAAAACTTAAAGATATCGGTGTTTGTTTGCGGTATTCACTATATTGTATTTGTACAAGCCAGACTTCAAAAGACATGCACTAGAACTCTATAATTGCATCTCGGACACTTTTAACATTATTTTCCTTTGGAATTCCTAAAGTTGATCTCATATAGATGAAGTAGAATGATAAACCTATTATAGGTGTAGGTACCTGTGAAATATCAAGTTTGTGTGATTTTGTAATGTTTGCTTACGCTTTGTATTTGATATGACTTGATTCTCATTGCAAATGAACATATAGTAGTGATAAAGCTATTACTGAAAAAACTGCAGAACCTATTCATTTTAAAGTGCTTTTGTACTCGCGACATTGCATATAATGATTCATTTTGCAATCGATGAATTGTACGTATAATGATTAGCCTCTAAGTTCCTTTCCACACAATTTTTTGTTAAGCACTTAGACTTGAATATTGGGAAATGTTTCATGTAATTTCCCCAAAATTTCAGTCTGGGCATACTGCTGTTGCATTCACCGTAGTAAATGGAATACACATTCACATTGGAGGACTGCTGGAGCAGAAATAAAACCACAATACGTGACTAAATATTTTGGTCGTTAGATCTCATTGTTCTTACGTGAGGTTGAAACCAGAGGGAGATATAACAACCGAGATCATTTTGTACCGTCGATTGTGTTTTATTTGTATTTCAATTGTCTTTCCAATATGTGTATGTGTGTGTGTATGCGTATGTATATATATGCACATACAAAAACACAAACACAAACACAAACACATACCTGCATACACACATTTATGTATATATCATATATAAATACACTTATACGTATATGTATGTGTTTGTGTATATACCGTACTCATACATACATTTATATATACATACATATGTTTTTATATATGATATATACATTATGTACACACACATGCTGGAAGGTTCTAAATACCGTTCATATAAATCCCCCCGAATCCCTCTTTTATTTGTTTAGATGTTTTAAAGTGAGTCAAAACTTTGTAGATGTGATCTTATTAGCACCAACCCTTACAAATTTTAAAGACAATCCAATTTTTTAAAGATCATTTTCAAAACTATAACTCATTTTGAGCTATCAAAATATTTATTTTAATGGTTGATTTGAAATATGGTTTTGAAGACATTACAGATTTCGGAAAGATATAAAATTTTGTGGAGATGATTTTGATAGTAGTAATATCATGTCTATGAAATTTTGTTGAAATTTGATAATTTATGGCACAAAAAAACGGTAGGAATAAATAAGAGGTATATATCCTTCCCCATGTATACACGCATGCACACATGTATATGCACATACAAAAATATCCCAAAATGTAATGTATTGTCGCTAATACTGCTTGTTACACAGCTCATTGGCAAAATGTGGTACAGACAACTTTCCTTTTTGCAACAATTTATTCATCACCAAAAGATATATATATATATATATATATATCCCTCTAGTTATTTTTCTTTTGTTTCCAAGTTTCATTCTAACCGTAGTATTTCCATGCAGCCTAACATCATTGAGCCTCTTAAACCCAACCAATGCCGGAAGACAAATTATAACCAATCTCATATTCTGACAAGTCATTCCAGGAATAACACCAGACAAAAGGTTTGTGTACAAAGTAATCTGTTCTCCCTCTTCTTTTCATATCAACTCTCTCTCTCTCGCTCTCTCTCTACACACACACACACAAATATATGCATATACATGTGTGCGTGAGTGTGTGTTTATACACACACATGTATGCATGTATACACGTATGTGTATACGAGGAGAGATTTGGAACCCCTCTTCTGTAGCATTTTTTAGTGCCCTTATCATAGTTTGAGTTGATGCTATTTGGAATGTTACAGGATTTTATTGATGTATAATCTATACTGCGAATATTACGTCTAGAAAACTTTTAGTCTCTTCAAAATTATAATTCAGTATTGAACATTAAAACATACATTTTAACCGGCAATTTAAAATATCAATTTAAGTGAGATAGAAATATCCAAAATAACTGAATTTGTGAAGATGATCTCAAGTATGATGTGAATTGTGAACATTAAAAAAAGAAGTAGCATTTGAAACAATATAGCTCAAAATATGACCGAGGCACTAAAAGTAGTGCTCCAAAAGAATGAGGCCATGAATCCTTACTTACACACATAAACGTATATTTGCCTATAATTGATCAATGACATCAATCATACAACGTTTGATTATTTACTTTGTTTTTAGCTTTGCGATCCACTTGAAAGTTCAACAAAGTGGGACCCCAAGTACCAAAATCAATCAATGTTCCCAATGGACACATCCATCCTCCGTTCCGAGCTCAATGACGCTCATGCTCGAATCGCAGAACTTGAGTCTGAGCGTCACTGTTCTAATAAAAAACTCGATCACTTGATCAAAAAGCTCTCACTTGAGAAAGAATCATGGCGCGTCAAAGAGCATGAGAAAATTTGCTCCATAATAAATTCGATAAAAGAAGACCTCCATAGAGAGAGGAAAACTCGACAAAAGATTGAGATAGTGAATTCAAAACTAGTCAATGAACTCACTGAGGCCAAGCTATCTACCAAAAGATTACAACAAGACTATGAGAAGGAAAAGAAAAATCGTGAGGTACTAGAAGAGGTATGTGATGATCTTGCAAAGGAGATAGGAGAGGACAAGTCTGAGGTGGAAGAACTGAAAAGAAGCTCAATTAGGGTTCAACAGGAGGTTGAAGAAGAGAGGAGACTTTTGCAAATGGCTGAAGTTTGGCGTGAAGAAAGAGTGCAAATGAAGCTAGTCGATGCTAAGGTTACATTAGAGGAAAAGTATTCTGAACTCAGCAAACTTCAATCGCAAATTGAGCTGTTTCTATCGAAGAGAAGAGGTTTTGGTACCTACGATGACGTGAATAAAGAAGCAGAGTTGTTAAAAAAGGAGGTGGAGTCGGTAAAAGGTGAAGAGGTCAAAAAATTTACTTATGAGCCTCCTAACTCAGAAGACATATATTCTATTTTTGAGGAAATCAAGTCAAATGAAGAGGTTTCTAAAAAGGAAATCGTTGGTTTAGAAAATGGTGCAAGTGGATGTGAAACAGATGCAAACTTAGAAGAACATGGCTCAAGCAACTCGGTTAATAGTATGTATGAAGAAAGTAATGCTTCAGTTAGCGGTGAAAACGACAGAGCAAATAGTGAAACAAGCGACGTCTGCTCTGTGGAAACAAAGCGATCGAGGAAGAAAGCTTCTTCTGTAACTAGATTTTGGAAGTATTCACGTAGAAATTCATTTGAAGTTACAAATGGAAGAATGAATAATGCAACTCTTTCTCCTGAAGGAACGTTGGGAGGAACAAATGTAAGCTCACCGAGCGTTAAAAATTGGAGCTCTCCAGAGTCAGTCAAGCAAATTATAAATCGAGGCGTGAAGGGAATTATTGATCACTGGCCTCGAGGCGTTCAGAAGCAAGGCATGAAGGGGAAGGTTCTAGAAGCAAGAGGGGATATCCAGAAGATTCAGCTACGCCATGCTTTAGAGCAAACAATATAGACATTGCTTCTTTGCTGCAAGGAGGTGAAGGTAAATCAGCTTAGCAGAAGAATATTACATCTGTTTGTATCTACTGTTTATTGCATGTACTTTCTTTGATTTTAATGATTAGCATTGGCCTATCAGCTAGCTAGTGTAGTCATCTTTGTGCATATTGAGTTAATGTACTTCATAACCATATGCATGATCAGGCATAGTTGCAATCATGTTGTTTTTGCTTATTTATTTTGTAAACTTCCGACTCTTTCTTAGGTTCACTTTTACATAAACTAGCAGTATATTTTTATGTACAAATGCCGATTCAATATACCTTCCATGCAACAGGCTTGAAAAGTATATCAATAATAAATATTGTATAATTTTTTTTTATAGTTGTGTTTGTAGTGGACATCATTGATACATAGATATGTTAATCTTGAATTATCATTGTATATTTGTTAAAGTAGCTTTATGTTAGAAACCGTACACCTTTATTGTTAATTGTTATGTATGTAGCTATTGAACTTCTAGTACAACAATGTTGTTGACAAGGTTTTAGTAGGAATATATCTTCGTTTTTAACTTAGAAAGTGCTTTATGTCGTCAAGTAGTTTTTGCACTAGGTGTTTGCTTATTAATTTAAATTATTAAGCGCACACAGACACTTTTTCCGTGCTTAATGCTTACTGCATTATATAAACAATCAATAAATATAAAATTCTCATCATAAACAACCACAATTATAATTCACATCATAACAAAACACAATCTAACTTATGAAATTCCTTTTATTAGAATTAACATTAAGCACACCTTACTTTGTGTGTTTAAATTATCATCTGATTCGTAATCTTCTTCTAAATTTCGTATCGCTTTAAAGGCTAGCTAGGAATGTGATGCGGTTATACCCACTTCTGGACCAGAATAATGCACCAAGGTTCCTAAAGACGTCTGGATTGGGCACGACGACTTCTGGATGCAAATAGAAGCTGCTTAAGTTCTCTATGTAAATTATGAAATAAATAACTAAATTAGATAAACATTTTGTCTCTAGTATGCTGAGTTGCCAGCAAATGTGTGGATTTGTTATGCATATCTTGTCTTATTCTATGGAAAATTGCTATGTAGAAGGATTGAGGAAATAGAATGATAAGAATTTGGCTGAAAACTTCTCTTTATCTTCTCTGTTGCTCACCCTTCTCTGTTCATATTCTCTCCCTTTTCATTCTTTTATCTTTGCAAATCAATATTAGAGCAAGTTGTACTTGTCAGAATCAAATCCTTTATTGCCTTTTTATCTTTGTTAATCTGTCAAATTCTTTGCTGTATATAATTAATCGACAAAGCTTGGCCCTTGAAAGCTCAACCAAGGTTTAGGACTACCTTAATTTAGTATTATGGAGGTTTAGATTACCTGAAACAACATGGCCGCTTAAAAATGCTAATGTTTAGTTCACCTTAGCATACAGAAAGGTCATAGCAGACTCAGTTCCAAATGACAAACTATATGGAAAATGACGATATCGTAGAAATTGTACGATGACCTTTATTTTTACTTTTTGATCTCTACAAATGTGTGTGTAGATGCCCATGCCTTTCATTACCCCTCATTTCAACCGTTCAATATAATAAATCAATGGTTAGATTTAGTTGCATACTCTCCATCGATTTATCATAACCAGTGGTTGATACGCCCCTTCCCCTCTCTTTCTTTCTCTGTGTGCGCACTGGGTGTGGATGCGTGTGTGTGTCAAGTACCTCTGGCTCCAGTGATCAGAATTATAATGCTTAAGATAAATATTCTAGATGTCATGAGTTCGAACCACTGAAATAAGAGTGCTATATTTGAATAATGTATAACTTTTGTTATCAAATACACACATAGAAATTATACATATATAAATACATACATAAATCAAGATCTCACATGATATATATACATATATTCAAAGGTTCAGCTATTTTTTCCCGTGAAAAACAATAATATTATCATATAGATCGTCTTCACAAAATTTTCAAATTATTTCATTATGTTCTGACTCCTTCAAAACTACATTACATTTTGAATTGACGATTGACTATAAATATCTAAGCAACAAGGCCATGTGCTTCTGAGCTTGTGTATGCACATGTATGCATATACTACATATGCATATATATACGTAGTTACATACATACTTATATTCACACACTTATGTATGCACATACACACATATACATACATATATGTACGCATATATGTGTATGTACACACTCGCTCACACGTACATACCTATACACACATGTAAATATATAATAGTTCGAGTATAACAAAACATAATTTATGCAATTTACTTGGAATATGTGGTGTGGTTTGAGTTCGAGGTATAAACATTTTTGTCAAAAATCATAAAATTCTATGATTTAAATCTCAATTCAAATCGGATTTCTTCTTTACAATTTGAATTTACATTCCGATTCCAAATTATTTGACACTGCAACTGAAAAAGAACATTCAATTCATACTAACATATTTAATATACTTGTTTGGATTCTATGTTATTTATAACGTTTTCAAAACAAATAAGCGGAATAAGAGATAAATTGAGTTTTATGTTTAATTGTAGATGTTTGAACGTCAAAATCGATTTCAAATTGTGTGCAAACATTAAAATATGAATATTTTGATTCTACGATTTACGATTTAAATTCTGTTTTGATTTAAAATTTGAACTTTACGATTTACTATTTAAATCCTGTTTTGAAAACATTGTTTAGAAGTATAAGCTTGGTTCTATGGGTTTTTGTGGAATGAATAACAATTTTTTAGTAGATTTGTATAGCGATTATCATCTATTTGTTAATTGCAACTTGAACAACCTTTTCAGAATTTTTAGATGATCCTATTTCTATAAAAAAAATTGCAAGCTAAAATACATAAAAGGGCATCAATCGACCGTCGGTAATTGTAAATTACCTTTTGTCTAGAAAAATCAAGAGTTTGATATTGTTTTACGTTGTTACAATATTTCATCATACATTTTATCGCATCATTTTATAAAGTACACTAGTGAGAAAGAAAAGAAAAATGCAATTAACATCGTTTGAACGGAATTTCCAAACTAAATTTGGTCATTTGCTTACTTTCAAATACAAGTAATAAGCTAATATAAATATCCACGTAATGCAAATGCAATGGAAAATTCCGTTTCCTTCGGTTTTGGACTATCTTACCAATGTTCTGCCATTAAAAATCGTACCGTACCGATTATACTGGTACACCGATTTAGTGCAAAAAGTTAGTCAACTGATTGAAAATGACGACATCTAATGGGAAATTACGGTTGTCATAATAGTCCTATTTAGCGGTCGCTAGTTCTAGTTACTGGTATGGAGTTTGATTTCTTGAAGAATCGAAAGTGTTGCATTTTAGGGGATGAAAAATTTAAGTACGGGAAATAATTGTATATTATGCTATAATAGGGAATTTTTTTTTTAAACTTAATACTATGAATTTAGAGAAGGGTCATCATCGTCATCATCATACAAAATTAACAGGTGATTAAATTTTCAAGGAAAATTATGCAGAACAGGTAATTATCTATCAAACAGTCACTGATTTGTTTATCTAACAAACTTTGACCATAACTAAAAATTACTACCTGACTTAGTAGGATATGAATATAATTCTCTATCAAAAAGTACATCTTGACAGGTCTAGATACTGGTCTCTTTGCCTGAATTCGCATCTGAAAACATTTTCGGATATTGGATATCTGCATCTGTGGATACGGACGGTATACGTTAACAATTGATAAATTAACAAACACAAATGAAAATTTAGGTTCAATATAATTTTATGTTTAATCACATTGATTACTTAAATATGCAAAATCAACAAAAATGATGATAATAAATAATTTTGAACAGTTAATGTGCATTAAATAGAATAAAACGATAAATACAGAACTTTCGTCATAGTAGAATACACAAAATAAATTATAATCATGATAAAAACCGAACGGATGATCTTTGAATGCGGATGCCTTTGTATCCACATCCACTTCATCGAATATCGGATATTTGTTTTCTTTTCGGATACGGATGTGAACATATTTCAGATTTTTCGAATATGCATTGACAGCTTTGCCTTGCCTTACCTTACCTATATCAAACGTTTTCAGAAATTTTAGGTGTTATGTGGCTGTAACAGCGACTTTTTCATGCTTGACTTTTGAAGTTTAGGTATTTTGTGACTATAAAATCAAGAGACTTCTTGCTTTATGTTCTCTGGGCGGTTTTATTTTTCTCACTTTAGGCAGTTTTATGGAATATTGCTGCCAAATTATCAAAACGTTTCTAATTTATGCTGTGATTGTAACAATTAGCTACTTGTGTCACTTCAGTTTTTCTCCTTGGACACTTGATAAATGGACATCCATTCAGGTACACACTTTTATTATTTATGTTACTTTATAAAGTTGGTGCACATGTATCATCATTATTTTCTAGTACTAGTTTGAGCTAAGTTATCATAATGTCTTATGTTATTGTAGTTGGAATTGTGTGCAAGTAATGAACAAGATAATGATGGGGAACAGACTCAATATGTGGAAACCTAATTTATTTTTCATGATTGTTTTTGGAGAACAGTTACCAAATATCTATTCCCACTTAAATAATGCACTTCCATAGCAATTTTTAAAGTGCTGTCATATTAAACAGATGCTATATATGTATAATCTATATAATTAGTAGGGCTAAATTCATTTTCTTTTGGTCAAAAAGAGTACAAAGACTGTTTATATTACCATATAGTAGACGAAATTGGTTAGACTATGATCTCTTCTAATATATGACACTTTCTTGTTGTTATAAGCTTTGTCTAAGTGTATTTCTATCATAGATTCAAGGTTGTAAAAATAGCTAGGCGGTAAGCATAGATTATGGATTAATGGTTTAGGCGAGGATTAATCCAAACTAGACGTTTTTGATAGCTCATGTATTTAGGATGAAATATAGCGCTTTATTTAGTGTCGATTGATATGAATTGAAATTTGAGATTTTGGATGTATTTTGGAGTAGCCAAGAAGGCAAAACCGCTTGGAGCTAGCACATTGATTCTTGTCTGTGTCACCAAACTTTAAATAATGTCTAACTGGTGTCTAAATGCATGTTTAGAATCTTACATGAGGCAATAAATTTTGTCTAGACAGGCCTAAACAAAGCGCTAAGTGGCAAGCCTCGTCTATCGTCTACGCATGAACTACTTGGAGGTCCAGAAGGATCTTTACAACAACAAGTTAGGTTAGATTGTAGTTTCATATTTTAGAGACATAAATTAAGTAAAAATCTTGAACGACACGTATTTTGACGATTGCATCATAATCGCTTGTAAATTGTAATCTTTTAAGGGCTTTCATTCTTCGACGTCAGTGCATCCTCTCCGTCGTTTCTACATCATCGTCATAATGGCTTAAAACTTTAAATGGTTTCCTCCATTCTTTTCGGTATTTTATAATGATTTTTTTTAAAATCAAAATGAAACCAGCCAGACCATAATATTCTCACTTTTAATAAGATTAGGACGTAATGTGATACCACTGATTTGGAAAACAAAGAATATATGACTTTGTTGTAGCTAGAAAGCAGCCAAATCTTAAGACAGTACTAAGAATATTGAATGCGAATGCATTGGTTGAGGCGACCGACTTGACATGCCTGTAAATAACCACCACTGATGAATAGTGCACTCCTGACTCAGATCATGGAGCTAGATCCCCCATTAGTACAATATGTCGTCTATTTTTCATCAAATGAATAGTGCATTCTACTTTGTTCCTGGAGCAACTCCCCCCACCCAATATTCAACCTTCACACTAAAGCATTTACGCCCCAACAATGGCTTCGGGCTAGATATTTAGTTGAAGTTTCAGTTTCCACTTAAGGAAGCTGAAGTGGAACTAACCGTTCATTTAATGGACGTTCAGTTTTAAGCGTATATATGCCCATTAAATGAGCATCCAACCGTGCATGATTTACACATTTACTGAATGTCTAACGTTGGAAAAATGGACATTTAACTGTTGGGCTCTTCTTCCATTTTCAGTCCTGAACATTAAGGACTGAAGCTATAGGAGATGAACTTAGATAGGGCTGTCAATAGATACCTGAAAAATTCAAAATCCGTCAACATACGTATCCGAAAAGCGGATAATATCTGATATCCTGTAAAACGAATACGAATGCGGATACGAAGACATTCACATTCGAAAATTATGCGTCCGGTTTTTGTCAAGATTATAGTATAAATTATGTGTATTTTAGTATGAAGAAATATATTTATTTATTGTTTTATTAAGTTAGTAGTTTATATTATATGCATTTAATGCTTATTAACTGCTCAAAACTATTTATTATCGTCATATTGTTTATATTTAACACTTTTATAATCAATTGGATTGAAAAATGTATGTTAAACTTAAAATTTATATTTCTTGATTTATCAGTCGTTAGCTGATAGGATAATTATCCGATATCCGTTCATATCCGCGGTTGTGAATATGCCATATCCGGAAATTATTTCGGATGCGGATATGACACTATCTGCATCCGAAAGTATCCGACATGCCTAACCTTAGATGCCATTAGTTCGTTATCTCTTGCTTTTGATTGGTCTGCAAGTGCAATATGTTATCCTAGGAAAAAATAGTAGATGAAAGTTGCTTTCTTTTCCGTTTGATTGCTAAATTGTTACATGCTAAAATTAAAAAGAAATGGCTGCCTACATTTTATATTCTTGAAAAATATCAATGAATAGTTAGTGAGTGGTTTGTATTAGTACACAGTATTTTAGTTTCATATTTATGTAGACATATTTTTTCCCTTTAATTTTTTCAGTGGCTATATTATAGATGAAGGCATGAAGAAAATTGGGAATTGGGTGTAGAAAAGGCTAGGAATGGTTTTATTTATTACTTGAAGTTGATTACGTTACTAAAGGAATAAATAGCATACATCTAAATCTGTTAGTATAAAGTCCAAATCTCCTACCAATGTTCATCTGTAATCTCATTTTTGCCTCAATTCTAATACTTAATTTTCAAAGATTTTGGAGAAAATCTGCCTTTGATTCTCTTCTTTTTTCATTTATTTCCCCTTTGTTTAAATCAGTAAAGCTTACAGCTTAATGCAGGAATAACCCCAAGTTATTGTACGCTTAAATCTAAGGGAACGCTTGTAAAAACACCATTCTTAAATTTCAAAATACCCAACAATCCCTATTCAAAAACATATTAGAAAAACTCGTGTTTTTGAGACTCAGGATAGAGGTTTTTAGGTTCAAGGAAAAGGTTGGAGAAAAATTTAGTTGTATGGACATGAAGTTTGTTTTTTAGGTTGCAAGACACTTTTTAGTGTAAATCATAAAATGATAATTGTAACTATCATTTTCAGTTTACACTAAAAAATGTCTTTCAGACTAAAAAACAAACTTGCTGTATCTGAAACTAAAATTTTTTGCAACTTATTTTTTGTATCTATTTCTATTGTCCTGTTCAGGATATTCATAGAAACTCTACATGTATTTTCATTGTGCAAATATTTGCATTTATAAAAAAGATAGAAAAAAGAATTGTTTTGATCACATACCATACAATTGATATTCAAATTTAATTCTCAGGAAAAAAAAGAAAATTTTTCCTTATCGAAATTAAAATTAGAGGTATAATTTAAACTAATTTTTGAAAAGTGTTTTTCACGTGCTAAATTTGAAAATAAAGAACGGAATCAAATTTCTACTAAATCTAATCCTCTTTTTCCAATTGTTTTTACGGATAGATTATTATAGGAATTGCAATTTCTCTCTTTTTTCTCTCATTAATTCCACCCGATTCGCTTCATTTTACCCCATTTCGAACTAGAAGTCTTCACCTTGATTTCTCTTTAATGCTTCTTGAATAAATTGTATTAAATTAGGCATTCAAAAATCAAATTGTTTCATTCAGCTATGTCATGCTGGATTGCTCAGTAATCCCACTTGTTAATTAATGAGTGAATGCTTCTCAATGGTGCACAAGGATGCATATCTAATATAACACGTTTATGCTTTTTGTATGTAAAAGAAGTAATGTTACTTCATTCATATATAAAAAGTGACATGCTTTATATTAGCTATTTCTCTGGGAATGCACCTTTAACAAACTCAAATGCATTTCAAAGCTCAAATACTTAGGAAACTCTCATGAGATAAATAATTAATATTTTAATTCAAAGCTTGAAATAAATATTTTAATTGTTGCTATTGACTCAAATCTTGTACGCGTTATAATTTTTTCCGATAGTGATGGTGGTACTTTATTCAAGTAGAGCACTCGTTTGATATTTCGGGGGTTCAAACCACGACCTCTAGAGCCTCCAGAGCGTCATACCACTATCCGGTTGAGTTAGTGGTCCTTGAGAAACATATCAGAATTTTGAAGTAACTCTTTTTATGTGAAAATTATTAAAATTTAAGTTACAATTATACCCGTTATGAATGATCAAACATTCATAATTTTATTTACCACTTTTTATTTTGAAAAGAAAGAAAGAAGAAACCTATGAATTAGACCTGTCAAATGGGTTGGGTTGGGTCAAAATGGGTTGGGTCGAGTTCGACCCAATCCATTTACGACCCATTCTCTTTCACCCATTTATGACCCAACCCACTTAATAAGCGGGTTACCCATCTAACCCATTTAAAGATTTAAATTTAATTTGACTAATAAAAAATAAAATATATAAAATAATTCTAATTCCAAGTTTTATGTTTTGAGATCCGACAAAAATTTAAAATTTAATTCTAATTTTCATCAAAATTCAAATATGGGGATGGAGTAGCTTATTATTTTCTAAGTACAATTGTCGGTTTCCTTGGAGAACTACAGCGTACGTTCACACGATGAAGTATCCGGGTGTTCCATGCTGTCCGTAATTTAGGTGGGAGTTGATCGGTCGAAGTCTCGACTGATTCCGAGTTAGAACGAAGGAGTTATTGCAGTCTGAACAAAAAAAAATAGCGGCTTCTGCACTAGGCGGAGTTCAATATGCAGGTGTGATAGCCTGTTATTTTCTAAGTACAACTGTCAGTCACCTTGGAGAACTACAGTGTGCGTTCACACGATGAAGTATCCGAGTGTTCCATACTGTCCGCAATTTAGGTGAGAGTTGATCGATCGAAGTCTCGCCTGATTCCGAGTTAGAACGAAGGAGTTATCGCAGTCTGAACAAAAAAAATAGCGGCTTCTGCACTAGGCGGAGTTCAATATGCAGGTGTGGTAGCTTGTTATTTTCTAAGTACAACTGTCAGTCCCCTTGGAAAACTACAGTGTGCGTTCACACGATCAAGTATCCGAGTGTTACATACTGTCCGTAATTTATGTAGGAGTTGATCAGTCGAAGTCTCGTCTGATTCCGAATTAGAACGAAGGAGTCATTGTAGTCCGAACAAAAAAAAAATAACGGCTTCTGCACTAGACGGAGTTCAAATATAGGAATGTAGTAGCCTGTTATTTTCCAAGTACAACTGTCAGTCTCCTTGGAGAACTACAGTGTGCGTTCACACGATGAAGTATCCGAATGTTCCATACTGTCCGTAATCTAAGTTGAAGTTGATCGTCCGAAGTCTCGTTTGATTCCGAGTTAGAATGAAGAAGTTATTGCAGTCTGAATAAAAAAATAGCGGCTTCTGCACTAGGTGGATTCAAATATGGAGATGTACTAGTCTGTTATTTTCTAAGTACAACTGTTAGTCTTCATGAAAAATTATAATGTATGTTTAAAATTCTTATTTTTTAAATTTATATTAAAATTTAATATTTTTAATAAATGGGTAAATGGGTTACCCATTTATAACCCTTTTAAAAATGGATCAACCCTACCCATAACTCATTTTATGATATTCATAAATTGGTTGACCCAACCCATTTATAAGTAGGGTAAATGAATTAGGTTAATGGGTTGGGTCAAATTTTGACAGGTCTACTATGAATTTTTGTGAATAATAATGACAATACTGTTAACGTAAAAATCTGACGCTAACACCCCGGTGCAAGTAAAGCAAGTGTGAAAGCACCACCCGATGATACGGGAATCAGAAATAAGAAGGAAAATATCAGAAAGACAGTAAAAGACACGGTTTTTATAGTGGTTCGGCTTATAGTCAAGCCTACGTCCACTTTATATCTCTTTATTGCTGACTCAAGTACAACTTATACAACTTTCTTCAATTACAACACACTTTAGACTAATAGTTCAAACTTTGATGGAGAATAATCTGTCGAATCCATGTTGAATGATGTAGATTTTCTCTTGAAGTTTGTCGTAGTGTCCTTGGTGTTTGGAGTGATTGAAGTGCTGTTTAAGTTGAGAAAATGGTAGAGTATCGGCGCTTCGAGAATGAGCCAAAAAGATCCCCCGAACGTTGGAGCTCACGCTGTATTTATAGGAGTTTTTTGGCCATAAGTCGTAGGTCGGAAGCTGCGACTTAAAGTAAGTCGTGGGTCGAAGGTTGCGACCTAAAGTAGGTCGTAGGTCGAAGGTAACGACTTAAGTTAGGTCGTAAATCACATGTGAGCGACCTAGCAGAGGGGAGCTTCGGCCCTTCCTGGTAACACTGGTCTCTTCTGGATGAAGTACTAGGTCGTGGACGACTTAGGGGAATGGTTGACAACCTTAGAGCGCTAAGATATCTGATGTAGCGACCTAAGCTTACTTGTTTACCCACTATGTCGCATAGTCCATTAGGTCATTAGGTCGCTTGTGATTTTAGGTTGCTAGGTCGCGGACCTCTTAGGTCGGTAGGCCGCTAAGCCGCCAGGTCTTTTAGGTCGTTGAGTCGTGGCTTCTTGTAAGCCGTTAGGTCGTCCAATTCTCTAAGTCGTTAGGTCGTCCAATTCTCTAAGTTGTTAGATCGTCCGTCTCTTAAGTCGTTAGGTCGTCCATCTCTTAAGTCGTTAGGTCGCTGGGTCGCTCCAACTTGTTAACCTCTTTAGGTCGCTTCGATTGTTGAGTCGCTAGGTCGCATAATGAAGAAATTAATACTTGCCCCTCGAAGTACACGCCTAGGTCGTAGGTCGTGTGCTTCGACTTAATTCCTTAGGTTGTGAGCGACTCAAACGGTTTGCTAGGTCACGTGACGGTATGCCTTCCTTTCATATAAATTGTGTAACTCGCTCCTTCTTCACTTTACCTGCTTCATCACTCTAAGCCGCCATTAACAAATATCCAAGCTTCCACAGGCCAATTTGGGCTAGCCAGTTGTCGATTCATTTTCACCATCGCATTGTGTAAGTAAACTCGACCTTTTTCCTATCCACTATCACCATCCAATCATGAATTTCAATCTTCTGATTCCTTACCAATTTCGTACATTGCGCTTCATTCTCGAGTTATGCTGATCGTCGTTAGCCATGTTGCCATTGCGATCCATGAGAGCATAGCATGGTACTGTGTTTATGATAGATCTGAGATGATTCAGATCAGTGTTTGGGTGATTTAGTGGTATGGATAGATGATGGGTTTCATCGAGAAGATGGTGGATCTTCGTGGCTAATGAGCTATTGGGTTTGGATGTAGGAGTTGTTGGATAGAGAGGAAGGAAGCGAGCTAGGAAAAAATCATAGTGGTGCCAACAGGAGATGGTCCAAGGCTGCCAAGTTTCATCAGAGGCGACCTAACAAATCCGAACGACTTAAGAGACTTTGCGACTTAATGTGGTGAAACGACCTTAGTGCCCGCGACTTAAATTGCGCACGACTTAACTCACTTGCGACTTATCATATCTACGGCTTAGGCTTTAGGTCGCGGCCGAGCTAGGACTTGGATGATTTTGCACTGCCGAGAGGCTTCTTGCGGCTTATACCTATCTCGCTTACTTGTTAGGTCGCGTACGACCTAGGACTTGAGCAAATCCTCACTGCCTTGACTTGAAGCCTTTTAATTTGAACTTTGAACTGTCAAGATAACTCGCATGACTTTGCTATGCTTGCTTAACAGATTATACCAAATTTGACGCTAATAACCTGTTAAATACAACATTTGCAAAAAATTCGGGCGAATATACTGCCACTGATTGCCCACATCAAATGACAGATTAGTTGGTAAAGGATAATCAACATAAAGAGATTATATGAAATGCTGTGAATCAACAAACTCAAGTGAAGTATTAAAGCAAAGCATCGTTTAACTAACACTGGTTCGTTTGCATTAACACTGCACTTACATTTGGACTCAAAACAACAAATTCTGAAACTTTATAACTAACTAATGTTGGTTAGCTTAATTTCAGTTATATTTGCTTGCTGCTTTGTTAGTTTTACACAACACTTCACACATTTAGGAAACGTGCACCTTCATATTTGAATATCCAGTTCCTTGTGTAGAATGTCTTCTCATCAAGAGGAGGAAGTAGAACAAACCGAAGAGGCCTTCCCGATAGCTGACCCACTGATCCACCCACCAGAAAGAACTCCCACTACTTTGAGTTACCGAGTGTTCAACCAGTTACGCGCCCAGTTTGGGATTGTAGAAGCAGATGCTATTCTCCCTGGGCCAAATGATTTTGCTCATAATCCTCCCTTCGGCTTCGTTGCCGTTAACCGCCAAATATGCCTTTGTGGTGCCATTCCTCCTTTCAACAATTTTCTCCAACAACTCTTTCGCCGACTGGCTTTTTCTCCTTTCCAATTGCACCCCAACGACTATGCCATTTTGATGGGATTATGCGCTCTCTTCAGAAGGACGCTTGACCGCCTCCCAAGCTTTGAAGAAATCTGCTATTTATGCACATTTGCGAAAAATACAGACCATCCTTCCATTATATATGTGAGAAGCGCCAGAAATCGCAAGCTTATCACTGATCTCTCTGATAGCGCTCATGGTTTCTTGAACCAGTTCTTCTTTGTCCGCTGCCCCCAAGGATTTTACGCTATCTGGAGAGTAGGGGGTAGGCTTACTTATCCTCATTCTTTCCTTTTCTGAGCTTTGCGAGATCCGAATTGCTAAATGTTAACTTCGTTCTCTACTTTTGCAGTCCTCCCTCCTCCTTGTAGAGACTTTAGCCACAAGTCAACTTTTGAGAGGCTTAACGCTGTGGCGGCTGAGGAGAGAAGCATCAAGTTTTTGTTAAGAGATGAGTTCCTTCATCAGTTCGGACTCTTACACCCTTCTCGATTTACTCAGTCTTATGAAGTTCCTGATTCTCCGGCTGAGACACCGGATGCCTCAGTTTTTGTTGAGGAGCCTATACCGAAAGAAACTGCTTCTGAGGCTACTCTGGTGAAGTGCTCTACTTCTATCGATGTTGCAGGGTCATCTGGCAAGCTTGCACTTGCCCCGGTCATTGAAGAAGAAGAAGAGCCTCGAGAACCTCCCCAACATTTAGGGAAGTCCGGTGATGGAGGAGCTGGGAAAACAAGTCCTGTCAAGCAGAGCGGGGATGAAACTTTTGAAGGGTTGAGCGACTTGTTTATCACCTTACAGGAGCTCTTTAAAGAGTTGACTCAAGAGTTGACATTGGCTACTACACCCACCATTTCCCCGCAACCGAGGAGTGGTTCGTTGTTTGACGCGCATAGTTTGCACATTACACACACTTAGGATTTTTCAGCACCTATTTGCACTCAACTTTTGTACTTCAAGGACTAATCAGGTTTTGTCCCTTTCTCATTTTTGGGTTCTCCAATGGGACGTAGCGGTTCCTATTATGACGACTTTCAACAGTACGGAAGGCGTGGTCAGTATGATTATGGACGCTATCTTCCCGCCCACAGGGAAACTGATGAGGAGAGAGCTGCTCGAAAAGCTCAAGAAAGAAGAGCGTATGAAGAAAGGTACGGAAGAAGGGATGGGCAACATGACTCTTCTCGCAAAGGCGATGACTCTCATAAAAGAAAAACTTACGATGATAGAGGAAAAAGCCATGACATCGGAGACCCAAGCAAGCGGGCCAGGCTTGATGAAAAGACTGCATCTGCAACTTTAGAAAAAGTCACTGCTCTCACTTCTCTTAAAATTCCTCCAAAGTCTCCTGCCCTTGAAGGAGCCGACATTCAGACACTTCTCGGCAGACCCTCGTACCAAGTTGAGAGAGGTCCGCCAACCCTTCAAAGTCGGTTTCCGCATTGGTGCTTAAAGAGAGTCCGCTTCGACCTTGACTTGGTTCCCATCGACAAAGAGGCCATGCTACGAAATCTTGACACTGTTAAACTTGATATTGAGAGAATGTTAGGGTGGCAAAAGCTCGTTGATGAGCTTCAAAGGGTGAATCGGGCCAACCTTGAATGTATGCCGACGATGGAGAACGACAAGTCTGAATGACAGAAAATTCTTGATCAGCACAACACCGAAATGAAAAACATCGCTGAGTACAACGAAAAACTTAAGGCGGAGGTCGAAAAACTTAAGCACGAGCTTGCTACTTCTTCTACCTCTTATACCCAAAAGGAAGAAGTGCTTCAGAAGCAAGTTCGAGATGCTCATGTCGCTCAACGGTATGTCGAAACCCGGCTTGAAGCTACACAGAAGACGGTGGAAAAATATCGTGCTGACTTTGCAGAGCTACGGGAGAAAGCTAACTCTCAGGACTTAGAAATCATGAGGCTGAAAGCTCAACTATTAAAGACTGAGAAAGAACATGATGAGGCCATGGCTGGAAGGAGGGCCGCTGAACAATCTCATGAAGAGACAAAAACTAACATCAGCTCTACTCTGTTTGATTTTTACGTCCAAAGCGTCTTGGGGCGTTGACCTTGCATTTTTGGGGCCTAAATATGAAATCACTTTGGCTGAAGTGTGGGAGGCTGTAATGGATATGCTCAAAGGTGCCAGTTTTTTCGAAGATGAACTTGAGGCGCATTACTTTGATGACGAAACTCGTGCTGCTCTCGCCAGAGGAAAGGAGCAGCTTGTTAAAGTACGAGCCGAAACGATGGGAGGGGAGCATCCAGAGAAAGAAGCACCTTTAGTTGCCCCTGTCCCTCCTTCGACTTCGGCCGACATTGATATCATAGGCTCCGGTTCCCATTCTCCGCCCACGGCAAAGGTTGTAACTGAGATTACAAGCGCACAAGGTGGAGGCGAAGGCGAAGAAAGCACTGAAGCTCAAGCTTATGAAATTGACGTTAGAAAACCAAATTCTCCAGGTAACTTTAATGCTGATCTTGCTCAAGTAGACCGCTCATTTTCTTCACCTGAGTTTGATGAGCTTCTTGATTATTTCCTAAATTTCAACAAGCCTTTATCTCCTCTCTTTACTGATTTTAACTTCTTTTCTTCTGTAGAGAAAGTACTGAGCATTGTTCAGACTTCCCCTCCTCCAGTTATTCCTCCCCCATCTCTGCAAGTCACTCCTCCTTCTGTCTCTCAACCGGGATCACAAGATGAGCAAATATAAGCTCTCCAAGACTTGGACGGTCCCATTGCTTCTCAAGAACATAGGGGACAAGAAACTGAGGAGGGCGAAAAGACTCCGGAACTAACTGGCTCCGACGATACGCCGTTAGCCACACTTTTTACTTCAGAAAGCGGGCCTTCTTCTAAGAAAAGGGGAAAAAGTGGAGTCTCAAAGAAGAAAGAAGCTTCAACTGGCGAGAAAAAAGCAGAAACAAGTCCGATTGTTCCACTTTCTCCTTCTTCCCCTACTCTTTCTAGCCGGCGCAAGAAGTTGGTCATCCGGCCAAGTGCAGGCTCAAAAGGTGGAGGGAAGAAAAAATGATGGCTTTGGTCCTGTGCTTTTTATCTCGCTCTTTGCTTTTTGCTTGTATATAAGCTTGTGTTGACTGGAGATTGTGCGGGTACCAGTCCCCGCTTTCTTTTACTTTGAAACCTGCATATGTATAAAATTCTCATAGTATGGAATAAAATGGTTCTTTTACTTATACAAATTTCTGTCTGTATTTGAGAACGCTTTTATTTTCTGTTTTCATGCAAGTTTCTTTATCCTCTTTATGTGAAGTTGCAGTAAACCTATGGTATGTTTCTTGAGCATCGTTTTCATTTTTGTGATGACTATATTGTATTGCCCCCATACCATGGTTTATTGCAATTCTTTCACATTAGCAAAGTTTCGGAGAACAACTCTTCTATTTCGAGAAGACTTGTACTCTTCCTTTAGAGAACAACTCTTTCATTTGAAGGAAGTTTTCATTTGTACTTTATAAGATAATATTTTCGTTTCAAGAAAATATTTTTCTAATTTAGTAGAATGCACTTCATATTGGAGGAGTTTTCTCTTCTTCTTTTTTTGTTGCGAAGTTTTTACACTTCACTTTTTGGAAAAAGTCAGTTTTGCTTTGGCAAGTGAATTTTACTTCATAGTACAGTGGGCCTTCCGAAAAAGGGCTTCAACCTGCTTGAGCCTCCGAAGAGAGTTTTTTGTTTGATTGTGCCTCTGAGAAAAGGTCTTTTTGTTTGGTTGCGCCTCTGGGAAGAGGTCTTTTTGTTTGATTGTACCTTTGGGAAGAGGTCTTTTTGTTTATGCCTCTTGGGAGAGGCTTTTATCTTTTCCCTGTTCGCTGGAAAGCGGGCCTCCGAAGAGGGCTTTTCACATTTCGACTCGTGTGAAGTTTTATTTCAGATCACGGTGAAATGCGTGCCTCTGAGTAGGGCTTTTGCCTGAAAGTTTGGAGTTTCCTTCTCTTAGTTGGATGGATTCACGGGGCGGACACGAGTGTTCTGTGCCACCGATCAGTCCGCAACTTTCTGTCGAGAAAGAACTCTCTTTTTTCGACGAGGCCCGCTCGAGGTCTTTTAGCATTTCAACTATGGTGAAATGGGCCTCCGAAGAGGGCTTTTCACATTGCAGCACTTGTGAAGTTTTATTTCAAATCTCGGTGGAATGCGTGCCTCCGAGTATGCCTGGAAGTTTCTTCCTCGTGGTTGGCTGGATTCACGGGGCGGACGCAAGTTACTTGGACGCTTATTTGCGCAGATTGTCTCAGCTAGTGAACAAGTGCCTTGCCTTCCACTTGGGAAGGTGCCTCCGATCATCGTATGGATTCACGGGGCGGACGCAAGTTACTTGGATGCTTGTCTGCGCAAACTGTCTCAGCTAGTGAACAAACGCCTTGCCTTCCAGTTGGGAAGGTGCTCCCGGTCATTCCATACCAAACTTTTTTGTTGAGAAAGTCTTCTGGCATGCCCCGTTCGAGGTCTTTATCCTCCGAAGAGTTGTGCCTCCGAAGAGGGATTGTGCCTCCGAAGAGGTCTTTGGCTGTTTGATGCTTGCTCGCCCATGTCTCTTTGCCATCTATTCATATCGGCGATCCCCGTTATCTTTTCCAAATACACTTCTCTTTTAATTGCCAACAATTTCTTTTATCCAAAGAAGTATACTTCATAGTTAAGCGAGTTGGTTGAGGCAGACACAGGCTATTTAATTGGATGCTCGTTTGTACAAACAACCACAATTAGTTAGCAATGTCCCACTTCCATCAGAATCGCTAACTTTTTGCTTGAAGTACTTCTTCCGTAGGATTTGAGTATGGAAATTTTGAACGGCTTAGCGTTTGCTTGTTGGGTGATTTCAGGGATTGCTTGGTCTTGTGATGGGTAAGCTTTGCTTTTATGGCCTGCATTATTAAATCGACATTTTAGTAATACAATTGACGTATTTTATATATCGAAATAAAACAAAGCAGTTTATAATAGTAAAGAACACAAGATTTATAGCGGTTCGGCCAAGAACTGGGCCTACATCCACTTTATAGTTCTTATTATTCACTTGCACTGGCTTTACAACGGCTTTCAATACAATAATCATACATTCATCATTCTTTTACAATATTTCATTAAAGCCTTTAAGTAAAATATGGACGCAAATGATTGCTGTTCCAAGCTCTTGGAATTGGGTCTCCTCCGACAGTTATGAGTTTGAATGTGCCATCAAGAAGTTTTTGGCTTATGACATACGACCCTTCCCAGTTTGGCCCCAACACGCCTGTAGGTGTCATAATTCTTTTTAAGATTAGATCCCCAACTTCAAAGCTGTGTTGGCGAACTTTGGAATTGAAGTGTCTGGCTATTCTTTGCTGATGAGCCGCAATTCTGAGCTCAGCTTCTTCTCTTTTTTCATCAAGGAAGTCAAGGGCTTCAAGTTGCAGCTTTTCATTTTCGGCTTAATTGAAATGGATTCTTCTATGTGAAGAGACCTCTATTTCCACCGGAATCATTGCCTCTGATCCAAATGCCAATGAAAATGGACTGTGCCCCGTCGCAGTTTTATGTGTAGTTCTATATACCCATAGTGCTAGTGGAAGCTTATCGACCCAACCACATTTTGCTCTTTCCAGCCGTTTTTTGATGGTCGATTTGATAATTTTGTTTACTGCTTCCACTTGCCTGTTTTCCTGCGGATGAGCCACTGCTGAGAAACTTTTCTAGATCTTGAATTTCTTGCAAAAATCTTGGAACTCTTCACTTTCGAATTGGGTTCCATTATCTGTGATTATCTTTTGAGGCACACCATACCTGCAAATGATATTCTTAGTTACAAAGTTTATCATTTTCTTTGAGGTAATAGTAGCTAATGGTTCAGATTCAGCCCATTTAGTAAAATAATCAATAGCAACAATAGCATATCTGATTCCGGATTTTGCAGTTGGCGAAGGTCCGATGAGATCTATTCCCAAAATAGAAAATGGCCACGGACTGACCATCCGTGTTATCTCAGTGGAAGGTGCTCTTGGGATTTTTGCAAATCTTTGGCATCGGTCACATTTTCGGGCGTAACTTGCGGCATCACGATTAATATATGGCCAAAAATACCCATAACGGAGAATTTTCTTTGCTAAAGTTTGACCACCTGAATGATCTCCACACTCTCCTCCGTGTACCTCAGTTAGAATTGTCTCAGCTTCTTCCTTGGTCACGCATCGGAGTAATGGCATTGAGAATCCCCGCCTATACAATCAGCCATCTTGAATTATATATTTGGATGCTTTTCTTAACAACTTCTGCCGTTCTTTTGAATTTTCTGGTAGAGAACCGTCGCGCAGATATTCCAATATTGGAGTCATCCATGATTCTCGCTCTTATGATATAGTCATGATCCAGTCAATATCCATTTCATCAATGCTTGGAGTTGACAGGACTTCCACAGGAACTAATCCCAATAATTGAGCTTCACCAGTGCTTGCATACTTTGCGAGGGAATCTGCCTTCATGTTTTCTTCCCGGGGTATATGATTTATCGTATAATGGTCAAGGTCATCGAGAAGCTCCTAGGCTCTAGAAAAGTAAGCAGGCATATTTCCCCCTTTAGTCTGAAACTCTTTCTTGACTTGACATACAATAAGTTGTGAAACACTGAAGATTTGCAACATTTTGACGTTCAATTCCTTAGCAATTCTCAAACCGGCAATAAAAGCTTCATACTCTGCTTCATTGTTTGTCGAAGGGAATTCCAATCTTAAAGCATAACACAATGACCGTCCTTCAGGGGTTTCAAGCACAACCCCAGCCCTGGAACAATAATTGTTTCTTGCGCCATCAATATACAATTTCCATCGAATTGGGGGATTATCGGTTACTACTTCCTCTCTATCACCTTTGTCTGTATATTCTGCGATGAAATCTGCCAAAGCTTGTCCATTGTTTGCTCTCCGGGGATGATAAGTGATGTCATATTTACTGAGTTCAATATTCCACTTCAAAAGGCGACCCGAAGTCTCAGGGCGAAAGAGGACTTGCTTCAGTGGCTGATCAGTGAGGACTTTGATTAGATGAGCTTGAAAATATGGCCTCAATTTTCTTGATGCGATCGGTAGACAATAGGCAAGCTTCTCCAACTTTGAATAATTTATTTCTGCCTCAGTAAACCTTTTGCTAATATAGTAGACTGGGTGCTGAATTTTGGCGTCTTCTCGCACCAGTGCCGCACTAAGAGCATGAGCTGAGATCGCCAAGTATACAAAGAGATCTTCACCATCGTCGGGTTTAGAAAGTATTGGAGGAGTTTTCATATGACGAATTAACTCATCGAAAGCTTTCTGGCATTCTGGAGTCCAGTCAAAGTTTTTCCTTCCTTTCTTCAGAGCATCAAAGAATGGAATGCATTTATCAGTAGCTTTGGAAATGAATCGACTTAAGGCAGCGACTTTTCCATTAAGACTTTGCAGTTCCTTCTTCGTTCTAGGAGTTTTGACTTCTCTTAAGGCAGTGATTTGAGTAGGATTAGCCTCAATGCCCCTAGCGCTCACAATGAAACCCAAGAACTTTCCAGACTCCACCCCGAATGAACACTTCAAGGGATTAAGCTTCATTCCATACTTTCGTAGGATAGTGAACATTTCTGCTAAGTGGTCCATATGGTCTACTGCTCTCTTTGATTTAACCAACATATCGTCAACATAAACTTCCATGGTCTTTCCAATCCGTGGCTTGAACATTGCATTAACAAGTCTTTGGTAAGTTTCCCCTGCATTCTTTAGTCCGAAAGGCATGACTTTGTAGCAGTATGGACCAACATCGGTTATGAAACTCGTGTCCTCCTGATCTGGCTCATGCATCATGATCTGGTTATATCCGGAGTAAGCATCCATAAAAGATAACAAATCATGTCTCGCTGTTCCGTCAACCAACTGGTCAATCCGAGGAAGCGGAAAACAGTCTTTGGGGCAGGCCTTGTTTAAATCTGAAAAGTGATGCATACTTTCCACTTTCCGTTAGCTTTCTTGACCAGTACTAGATTTGAAACCCAATTCGGATAAGTTGATTCTCTGATAAAGTCATTCTCCATGAGCCGATCCACCTCTTCTTTCAATGCTGCTGACCTTTCGGGACCCTGGGTTCTTCTTTTCTGCTTCATAGATGTAAACTTCGGATCAATATTCAAAGTATGTACTGCAACTTCAGGTGATATTCCACACATATCAGCATGGGTCCAAGCGAATACATCCAGATTTGCTTTCAGGAATGATATTAAAATATTCTGAACTGACGCACTAAGTTGTGAACCCACATTCAGCACCTTGTTTGGGTCTTTTGGGTCAACAGGTACTGGTACCGTTACTTCCACTGGCACCACTCGATTCTCCCCTGCACTGGCTTTTCTGGGATCCATTTTCCTTCGTGCTTCGCTACATTCGCCAGTACAGGGTCCGTCCTGTAATTGCTACAAGGTTGATTCTTTGATGCGGACTGGGGTTGCCGCGTCCTTTCCCATCTCTCTCTTTCTTGCTTCACGTAGTTCTATCAGATAACATTCCCGCCCCGCATTCTGATCCCCTTTTACAACACTAACTCCATTATTTGTGGGGAATTTCATGGTAAGGCACCACGGGGCGAGGATTGCTTTAAAGGCTGCAAGAGTTGGATGGCCTAAGAAGGCGTTGTAAGCAGAAAATTCATCAACAATTACAAAAGTCTGCCTTCGAACGACCTTCTTCTGCCCCTCGCCAAGTTCCACGAACAGGTCAATAGTCCCAATCGGCTGCCTGGGTTCCCCAGTAAATCCAACGATCTTTTGCGATGAGGCTTGAACACCAGCCATTGGGATCTTCATCTGATCAAAAGTCTTCTTGAAAAGAATATTGCAAGATCACCACAATCAACAAGTACTCTTGTTACAATAGCTGGTCCAATGCCATCAGAAATAACCAAGGGATCTATGGTAGGGGCTTCAACACCCATAGAATCCTTGACTCTGAAGATAATGTCATCATTAAAAGTTTTCTGCTGCTTCAGAGGTGAAACATCTTCCAACACAAAAACATTCTCCTCTGTTGGGGCATATTTCAATGCATGAGTGTACCGTTCCATCTCACCCCAGCTTCTGCCAACTGGGTGAGGTCCTCCTGTAATCACATTAATAACGGGCCTCTCAGATTCATGATCTGCTGCCTTTTCACTTGAGTTAGGACGATGAACAAGAGCCTGTTGTCCTTGAGTTGGCAAAGTTGGGCCATTCTTGTTCCTCCTCACATATTGCTGGAGCTTGTTTTCTTTCAATAGTTCCTCAATCAACTCCTTCAAGTGACGACACTCATTGGTATCATGCCCGGGTTGGTTGTGGAACCGGCAAAACCTTCCATTCTTCTCGGCTTTCTTATTAACCCTTTGCTTAGCTGGTGCGGGGAACTCGATTGTGTCTTTGTTTGCAAAGTAGATGTTTTCCGGGGTATCTGTCAGAGGGGTGAAGTTGAAGGGACGACTCTTCTTTGCATCTCCTTGCTTCCTCTGACCATCATTTCCCTTCCTCTGATTGCCAGGTTCCTTCCTATTCGGAACAACATTACTATTTCCAGCCCCTATCGATACCACCTTAGCCGGTGCTTGGAGGCTTTCCAGGCGCATGAATTCATCGGCTTTCTTATAAAACTTGTCAAGCGAATTCGGTTCTTTCATTTTCAACCACCTCCCGAACTCACTTGTCTTATCAATAGCCTTCATCAGGTACGTCAAAATCATTCTCGGCTCTGCATTGTCTACTTCAGCCAGAGCTATATTGAAGCGATTCAAGAAAGTTCTAATGGATTCTCTAGGATTCTGCTCCAAGCTGGATAACGACAATATATCTTTCGCCTTCGAAGCGTGCAATCTGAACTGTTCCTTAAACTTTCGAGTCAAGTCATAAAATTGGTCTATTGACCGGACCGGCAGTTTTGTGAACCAGAGTAGAGCAACTCCTTCTAGGTACACCGGGAAATATCGACATTTGATCTCATTTGAAGCTCTGGCACCAGTCATGTGCCAATCATATTTGTACAGAAATTCATTAGGGTCACTTGTCCCCTGATAAGCCGGTATGGTAGGAGGAACAAACTTTCTAGGAAATTCTGCTTTCAAAATCCTTTCAGTGAATGGAGTCTTGCTCGGAGCGAACCCCCATTCTTTTTCGTCTTCCACTCTTTGCATACTTTCCTTCATGATTTGTCGGACCATCCCTGAGAAATATTCCTCATCATTAAGGGGCTCCGCAGGACAAGCATCGGCCTTTTTTTCAGAAGTCCGCCTTGACAGGCGCTCACGGAAAGTTGGCTGTTGTCCCGATCCTCCAACTTGGGGAGGTGTGTTTTTGGCTGGGCCAGCTGCCCTTTGAGGAACATCTCTTTCTTCCACATCATGAACATTATCAGCAAAGTTTGGTTCGTTATTCACTGGTTGACGGTTAGCCCCAAGCAAAGCGTTCAACCTTTCCAACATCAGATTGTTTTGGGTTTCCATCTGCTGATATAGCCCAGAAACCGCGGCATCCAATTCTGCTCGCGTTACCCCAACAGTTGGAGTTGTTTGACTTAAAGGAGGAGAAGTGGCAGTAGTCTCGTGAACATCATCGGATCTAACAGACTTGCGCTTTCTTCCAGGAGCCATTATTTCTGACAAACTTCTGGTTTTTAGAGAGATCCTTTCCACAAATTTCTGCGAAGCTATGATGACAGTATCCTGAGTTCAATTCTCAGTGAAATCACCAAAAATGTTAACGTAAAAATCTAACGCTAACACCCCGGTGCAAGTAAAGCAAGTGTGAAAGCACCACCCGATGATACGGGAATCAGAAATAAGTAGGAAAATATCAGAAAGACAGTAAAAGACATGGTTTTTATAGTGGTTCGGCTAATAGTCAAGCCTACGTCCACTTTATATCTCTTTATTGCTGACTCAAGTACAACTTATACAACTTTCTTCAATTACAACACACTTTAGACTAGTAGTTCAAACTTTGATGGAGAATAATCTGTCGAATCCATGTTGAATGATGTAGATTTTCTCTTAAAGTTTGTCGTAGTGTCCTTGGTGTTTGGAGTGCTTGAAGTGCTGTTTGAGTTGCGAAAATGGCAGAGCATCGGCGCTTCGAGAATGAGCCAAAAAGATCCCCTGAACGTTGGAGCTCACGCTGTATTTATAGGAGATTTTTGGCCATAAGTCGTAGCTCGGAAGCTGTGACATAAAGTAAGTCGTGGGTCGAAGGTTGCGACCTAAAGTAAGTCGTAGGTCGAAGGTAACGACTTAAGGTAGGTCATAGACCACATGTGAGCGACCTAGCAGAGGGAAGCTTCGGCCCTTCCTTGTAACACTGGTCTCTTCTGGATGAAGTGCTAGGTCGTGGACGACTTAGGGGAATGGTTGGCAACCTTAGAGCGCTAAGATATCTGATGTAGCGACCTAAGCTAACTCGTTAACCCACTATGTTGCATAGTCCATTAGGTCATTAGGTCGCTTGTGATTTTAGGTCGCTAGGTCGCGGACCTCTTAGGTCGGTAGGTCACTAAGCCGCCAGGTCTTTTAGGTCGTTGAGTCGTGGATTCCTGTAAGCCGTTAGGTCGTCCAATTCTCTAAGTCATTAGATCGTCCAATTCTCGAAGTTGTTAGGTCGTCCATCTCTTAAGTCGTTAGGTCGTCCATCTCTTAAGTCGTTAGGTCGTCCATCTCTTAAGTCGTTAGGCCACTGGGTCACTCCAACTTGTTAACTTCTTTAGGTCGCTTCGATTGTTGAGTTGCTAGGTCGCATAATGAGGGAATTAACAAGTACATTTCATGAAGATGGTCATGTTCATTAGCATCATTATGTTAACTTGATTGCCATTTGATATTTTTAGTTTTGACCTTGTCATGTTTACATATAATTGAATTAAAAATAATTAAATACTACCCTCAGATTCAAAAACGCGATGCGTTCTACACTAGGATTTAATCTAAACCTAGTATAATTCACACTGGAAATTGATCAAAACCTTGAGCGTTGTTCCTAAAGAATCGATGAAACTTCAATGAGAAATGAGGTTAGAAATGGTAATAAAGCTCAAATAAAACGAAGAAAAATATGAGATAGTGCTCCAATTTAATGGGGACTGTGGGGGCTGGGGTGCCAATGTTAGATAAAACCATGTTATTATCAGTAAATATAATGAGGGTGTGACAGCAAATATACGTAGGGTGTCTAACTTTTTCAATAACTAGTAGTGTGACAAAAGAAGCTGAAGGGGTGTTAATAAATTTATCTGCTCTAAAGTTTCATTTAATTGCAGATAGTGTAGCATTATAAACCTGAGGAGTTGTAGAATGGGGTTGTAGCGGATCTTTGCAAGGGAACTTATTCATCTGATCAATAAATAATTAAATCTACCTCCAAACACGAATAAACACCAAAATCAACGGAAGCCCTAAACGAATCGACACGAGTGTTGCAAACAACAATTGGATAATATCTTAGTTTAACACAACCAACGATCGCTATAATAGAGAGAGCGACAAGAAAAATAAAATAATAAAAGACAACTAGATTTATAATGGTGCTACTAATGTCGTATTAAAGTACATTCATTTTAGGTAGAATTTTTATTAATTCTAAAGAGAGAGATTGATTATAATAATATTCCAGAATTAATTTTGTGGAGATAAGAGATGAAGAAATAGTAGTGATGAAACCATAGAGCAATAGAGCGAAACCCTAACCCCCAATCGATGCCATAATTCTCTCTTTTATAGTACGAGAGAATTATCACTGAAATTGACGGAAATGCCCTAGAAAACGTCGCTTCAGAGTTGTCCCGAAAAATCCCACATCAACTAATCGTTCGACTGACAAAAGGATTGGTCGATTGACGTTAAATACCAAATTTTCACGGCAGCTTAACAGTCGATTATTTGGGGGCAAACCATCGACTGATTCCTTCAATCAATCGACCGTTTCCCCTGAATAGTCAACCAAATCCACCCAAAATTGCACTATGTCTTTTAGAGAAAATATACATGCTTTCCTCTATCAAACAATCGACTAATCTATGACAATCAGTCGTTGATTTACTGTAGCAATTATTGGCTCCTTCTTTCTTCGAACCGTAATAACTCTTCCATATGAGCTCTAAATAAAAAGTCGTTTGAACTTTAGAAAATGCATTCAATCTTCTAAATCTTCACATATATAGTATCATCAAATTTCAACACTCCATGTCGATACTATATCCAATCTTCACTTCAGATTGATTTACCAAATCACAATATACCATCATATCAATCTCTACCTTCATTCAACTACGGTTTCATCAAATGGCAGCCGTCATTTCGCATCCACTCTTCAACAAATATTAGCCACTACTCTCCAAATTGTGTCGGCAAGTGACATCTAGCACCCCATCAAGCAAGTTAAGTTCGAGCAATGCTCGAACTAACCAATCGGCAATGCCTTTGTCAACTTATCCATCGCATTATCTGCAGTTTGAACTTTTTGAAGATAAACAAGTTTATCCTCATCCATGGAAACAAGAAAAGGCTCTCTCACTTTAGTATGTGTGATAACCCGCATATTTTACGATTATATATTTAAATATTTTATTTAAATATAACATCGTTAGTTGAATTTAAAGTCTAAAATGTGACTTTTTGTAAAGAATCGAATCGGGACACGAGACCACTTTCATTGAGTTTATGACGAGTTTACAATTTGTTTGAGCATAAACATCGATATGTTTAGAGTTGATTAGAATTTCGGTATTTTCATTTGGGCTTTAGGTTGTGTTCTAGCCCGCTAACCCAATACGAGAACCCAAACTCCTCTACCAAATACCCTAACTCTACTCCTCTTCATTCATTCAATCCACCTTCCAAATTCCTAACACTTAAGCCCTAGAAAAATGGGGGAAAAGAGGGGAAATCAAAACTCCTAAGCCCTAGATTCTTAGGAAATTCAAATTCAAGTTCCAAAATCAAAGGGAAGCTTAGATAAGCCCTTCTTCATCTTCTCCATCTCAATCTCTCTTCAATTTTCAAAAATTCATATAACATAACTTAGGAAATCTTTGCATTTGGCAATAGATTGAAGATTCTAGAGGTGTAGTGAAGAGGAATTGGTCTTGCTTTGTTTTAAAGCTTGTCATTCCTTATTTTTGAGTTTAAAGGTGAGATTTTGATCTCACATCCATGTCTATAGCTTTCGTTGTTGTCAGGCATGAATTCTTGACATCTATTTCATGTTCATTTGCTTTTGAATTGAATTGGTTTGGTGAATTTTCCAATTTTGGTATTTTGAATTCAAAATCTATGAAAATCATACTATGGATGTTTGCACATGTTGTTTGGAGTGTATTGAAGAGCATATAGGGTTGGGTTGTCGTTTGACAAATCCCTAGCCATCGTCGCTCATTCGATTGCTTCAAAGTTGATTTGGCCATCAATGACCTAGGTAAAAATATACCCTGAGCTTCAGCTCAGACGTCTGTTAAAATGCTTAGACATCTGATGCTACGGAATAAAAATTCCAGATTTACAGCTCAAACGTCTGAGGTTATTTGCTAGACGTCTGGACGATCTGGATGAAAATTTCCAGACCTTCAGCTCAGATGTCTAGGAAGACCACCAGACGTCCGACCCTGATAAATTAAGCCAAATTAGTCTATTTTGAGTGGATTTCCGTTTTAATTGATTTTTTTTGATCCAATTAGCTGTTGTCATTTATTATCGACTTTGATGACTTTTTTCTGGATTTTGGGAATATTCATTTGATGGATTTGATATCAATTTTCATGATTTTAATTCACGTCGTCGAATGTGATTTTTTGATGATAGATTATTTTTACAATCATTTCTATGATTTGTCACTTTAAAATACAAAGTTTTCTATACTAGTAGTAAATACTCAAACTCTTTCACAAAAATGATTTCAACATTTACTTTTAATGCAAAAGCTCGTTTTTAAAACCGTTTTCTAATCTATTAGTATATACAAACCTTTACCTCATTCGTACGAGAAATCCAATTAAACGACTTAGCAGAATAAGTAGTATGAAACGCTTGTGTTTACTTCGTCGGTTAATTCTTTGACTTGTTCGACTGAAATCTTGTGACAATTATCGAGTGGAAATTTACAATCTAATCGTAAATATTTAAGTTAAGCTAGTGGTTATGGGACATAAAGCTAAACTCATTCATTTACTAGCTTAGTATAATTTACACTTCTTATTGATCAATGATAATCAATTTATGGTTTAGACTAGTGATATGCGATGTCTCTTTGTCCGTGTGGGGGGCTATACCGTGTTTTGCAGAGCTCGTTTCATTTTTATGGGCTAACGACCCATGGACTTTTGACCGTTCCTGTAGCAATCGGCTCAATAAATTTGTGCATGGAGCGTATCTTTTTAGATGTGTCGATGTTCGGCTATACATGGGGCGTATCTTTTAGGCGAGTCGATGTTTGGCTTATTCGTCCCCAAAGGGGACTGTACCTCGTATTTTTATGGGTTAGCGACCCATGGGATAGTGTCCGTTTGTGATACACGTGCTGGTGAGTTTTCATGCTTCTGTTTGTGAAAGGCCTCCCGCTTTGTGTTTTCCGAATTTCTAATAATTGATTTCTGTAATATGTGTTTCACCAATTTTTGTGATATGCGTTCACATGTTTTGACGATATTTGAGGTTTGGTGAATAATCTAAAGAATATGACATTCTTTTTGGTGTTTGAAAAAAATTTGAGATATTGTATGATTTTTGTTGTTATCATATATATTTGTCATATCTCTTATCCTATCTCATTTTATATGATATTTATAGCTAGACTGATCCGTTTATTATTTTTCTTCTTAAATAATACTTGGGTCAGATAAAGAGGCGTTTTAGATGCTTCCACTTGACTTCTTAGCAGAGACTATCTTCTGACTTTTGGCTATCTAATTTAGCTTAGTAGTTTTTGTTTTGATACATTCGAGATAGAGACTCTTTGATGTATACATTTTCTTTTGTCTAGCACTTGTACCTATTCTTTTGTGATGTAGTGGCTCTTGTATGATCACTGCTTTGATGTACACTTCTATTTGATACATTCATATCTGTTTCTGCCTTAGTGATATGAATATATTTGTGTTATGTTGATTTTTATTTTCTGAAGACCACATAACCACCGTGTAGTAGCTTTGAGTTTGTATTTGATATGTCAAATTTCCTCTTGAAATGAAATGCATGTCATACTGTCTGACATATCGGTACTCGCAAAGCAATTACCCAGATGGTCGCTCCTCAACAGCCTTATTTTTCGCGCTAGTTGACGGCATTACCCAGTAGTATCCTTGGATAGTGCGAGTATAAAGGTGGGGCGTCACGTCTTGGTATCAGGGCCAAACTTCGGAACAATGTAGAATAATCTAACAAGAATCATTGTCCTAAGTCTCTCTTAGGAATTGTGCCTTAGGATTCAATTCGAGTCTTAGGACTCGTTATATCCTATTTTCTTTTATTATGTTTTGTTTTATCAATCAAGATTGTTTGATATTCATTTTGAGCATAATTTTTCCCTCTTCTTTCTTTCTTAAAGAAGAGAAATGGTTAGACCTGGTCGTTCTAGCGCCGGTCCATCCAATGCTACTCCTTAGGATGGCATATTCATGTCTGTCCAACAACTTTTGGATCTTGTAAAGAATTTCCATGCTGCCGGACCTATTCCTGAGCCTACTCATCCTAAATCCGAGTTTGCACACTTGTGCAGTGATTATACAAATTTGGTTTGAAGATCATTCAAGGATTCCGAAAGCGTTATAGAAGTCTAAACTTTGCTTAAAACATGCGATCGCATCTTTTCTCGCATGAATCATGTTGATTTACATCGAGTCCAAGTGGTTTCTAGCATGCTCCAGGAAAAAGCGTTAGATAGGTACGAGCTTTTGATTTTCAAATTATCGAAAGATCTTTCTTGAGAGCAATTCCGAGAAAGATTCGAGTTGAAGTTTGTGCTGGAAGCTGAAAAAGTAACTTTAGCCTGACGCTTTATTGACCTTGTTCAAGGTGAATCTTCCGTGACAGATTATATTGATCTTTTGAATCCCTCTCTAAATATGGGCTAGACTATGTTAATACCCCATTGAAGAAAAATCGGAGGTTTATCTATGAGTTGAATAAGAACCTCAAGAAAGTCTTTACTTCTGAAACTAGAAGTTTCTTTCGATCATCTTGTTGTCATCGATCTTCGACTTGAACAGGTCGATAAAGAAAGTGATGTTGAAGTTGTGGGTGCCAAACAGAACTTCAATATCAACAAGAAGAGACATATTAAGTTCAAACCTAGTCCCAACAAGAAAGAGAAGCAAGCAACTTCGGTTGCAAAATCTTCTACCCTTAATCGTGGAGAGTGCTACAATTGTGATTCTAAGGACCATTATGCAAATAAGTGTCTAAAACCCCTTTTTGCCACTATTGTAAAAGTTCGGTTCATCATATATCTTCATGTCCCAAAATTCAAAGAAAAAAAAGAGGAAAATCTGAACGTTGTGTAAGCGCCCAATAACACTTCTCTTGGTCAAGGTATTTCTCATTCTGTCCTTGATGGCATTATTATGTTTCATGATCAACCTATTCGAGTTCTTTTTGACACGAGTGCCTCACTCTTTTATATTAAAAGAACTTGCCGATACTTTGTTTTTAAATGTTACGGGATTGATGGCTTCATTGAGAATTGCGAACCCGGTTGGTGGATCCACAACACTCAATTTTGTAAAGATGTCGAGATTATTTTATGTGATTATGATTTCTATGCCGATTTGCATGTTATGCTTTACCTAGGTTTTGAAATGATTTTGGGAATGGATTAGCTTAACCGTTATGAAGCCCACATCCTATGTCCCGAGAGGACTATCCATCTTCGACATCCTCGATCTGTTAAGCAGGTTTCTATTGTTCTTAAAGATTCATATTTGAATTCGGTGGCATTCTTATATTCTCTAAATCCACATGATGACGATAATGATGGTGAGGAAGATGTCATTTGTAGGATCTAGATTAACCCTAGAGGAGGGGGGGTGAATAGGGTTATAGCAAAATTTTCCGAATTAAACACAGAAACAAACTGCAGAAATAAATATGCTGAAAAGTAAATCACACACAAAATTTACCCAGCTTCGGCAACCCCTGCCTACTGCTGCATTCCCAGATTTCTATTAGAATTAAACAGTTTCCCGCTTACAAACACTCTAACAGACTTGCAAACCCTGCTACCGCCTATAGAGTTTTGCAAACTCGCAAACCCTGCTAACTGGACTAACTCTAACTAGACAATCTGACAACACCTAAACCCTAGGTGGTGATTTACCACGATTTGTTTTGAAAAGAACAGACAAATAAAACAAATTATAAGAGCAAGCACTAAATTTAAAAACAATTTAAATTATCTTGCCCTTAAATAAAAAACACCCAAACCCAAAACAAAAGAAATATGCGGCCACTTCCCTCTTGTCTTATTTCACCCGATCCTTTGTCTTTTGTTTGTGAAGAAAAAATGGCGGCCCTCTGTTGTATTCTTTATTCGATCTGAATTAGGGCTTCTTTCCCTTGCGATCCAAATTGGGGCTTTGACTGATTTTTGATGCTCGTGCCCGCGCTCGCTCTCTGATGATCGATTCTACTTGCGCTTTGTTTCGCAGCTGCTCCTTTGATCGAGTTTGATAGATTTGTATGTATTCTCTTTCGTTGCTTGTTTTAATTGCTTGCTTGACTCGATTGTTGTGTGTTCTATGATGATTTCTTGGCGTTTATTTATAGGGTTGAAACCCTAATAACCACTGTCAGATTTGATTTCTACACGTCGTTGATTATTTTTCCTGAATTTGTTCTGGATTTGGAGTATTCCTTTCTTGATTTAATTTCGAATTATTGCTGTCCATATTTGTTTTTGAATTAATTAATTCGAAGATTTCTTCCTATATTTGTTGTCTCGGCCCCTATTTGAATTAACACTGACCATATATGTATTCGAGAAATTTGATGCAGAGATTTCTTTCCAAATTAGATTTCTTTGACTTAATTAAAACCCGATGTTTATTTTTAAATTCAACCCCATTTTTTTTCTTTGACTTTGGACATTTTTGCATAACTGTTGAGCTCACTGTGTCTTCTGATTTTTTTTTAACTGGTCGTTGATCTTCTGGCCCTTGTGAGCTTCGTATCTGGCCATCTTCTCTGTTGTTCATGTAGTTGCATTTGGTCTCGAGTTTCACTGTTGCATTTGCTCATTGGAGTTTGTACTCGCACACTGCACGTAGCTTATTGTCTGTACTTGGTGCATTGAGCATTTTCACTGTGTTGCATTGTTCTGTCCACTGCCCTTGTGTTGCTCACCATGTTGCATACATGTTTTTATGCTTTGTGACATTCGGGTTTGTTGTGTACTTGTCTCTTGTTCACCTGTATCATGCTTGGCTTTGCGGTTTGGTTTCACTTGGGCTTGTATATTGTTGAACCTGTTAGTCGAGCTTGCATACTCCATCCTTGTTGTTGTATACCTACCTATTGCAGTTTCATTGTGACTTGACTGTGTTGTTTTGTCTCTGCCCAGTTGATGTTCTATTCATGTGTGTCTGGTCGACTTCATTCAATTCATTGATCCTTGTACATGCTGTACTGTCTGGTCTTTGTTTGCTTGGTAGCATTTCTTTGTGGTCTTTCATGATGTGTTTGCTGTTGCACTCGGTGTTTGTAGCTTGCCACTGACTTCTTTGTAGTTGCACTGCACTTTGGCTTCACTGAGTTTGTTGTTGCAGTGATTTGTCTGACCTCGTATGCTTCAAGTTGCCTTGAGTTGAACCTATCTTGGGTTTGACCTTGTTTGTGATTTCTGTGCATTGTGCTCTGTTGTTGTATTTGCATTGAGTCACTGATTTTGGTCGAGACTTTGAACACAGTCAGGTTGCATATCCAGCCGAGTCTATATTGTGCATGATTGCTTTTGTTTATAGCGCACACGAGTTGGCGAGGCAGTGCACACGTGTATAAATGTACACGTGTGTATTGCAACCACTCACGATTACCCGTAAGAACACTGATATGCACAGATATTACACAATCAAAGATGATGACAATAACCCATGTATCTGAGACACAAACAAATTTCTATTTTTGCAAATTCAAATTTGTTTGTTTTCAGATTACTGTTGTAGTTGCTAATTATACAGGTACACAGGAGACAGGACAAGAAATGGAGCTGGACAATGCAGATAGATGCAGATGTGCAGACAGAGTGAAAAAGTGAGTGTTAAGTGTTGTAGTGAGAAATGTAAAATGTATGAACTGGTGTATGTATATATAGAGAGAGCTGAAAACTTTGTATTGTTTAAGTGTTGTAATAAAATATTATATTGAATAAAAAATACTGGTTGAATTATATAAATTCTGTGCAATAGTATAATTATTCAATATGAATATTTCTTCCTTTCTGTATATAGTCCAAACTGCAAACACATATATATATTGATATATATTTTGTTATCATCAAACAAAAAATCGCATCAAACATCATTTCCCTCATTCACATTGCTCGTGAATTTTCTGATATATTTGAGCCCGTTTTAGGTTTACCACCTAAGCAAGCAATTGAGTTCAGAATTAATCTAATACATGCAGCTATACTTATCACTTGTCCTCCTTATTGTATGTCCAATAAGGAAAATGTGAAGATGCATAAACAATTATCCGAATTGGAAGCGAAATAGTTTATTCGTTCTAGTTCCTCTCCTTGGGGAGCTTCAGCTATCTTTGTGAAGAAATCCGATGGTACACTTAGGCTTTGCGTTGACTACCACAAACTTAATGATCTTACCATTAAGAATAAATATCTCTTGCCTCGAATTGATGATCTATTCGATCAACTTAGCCGTGCTAGAGTCTTTTCACAGTTAGACTTAGCAACTGGTTTTCATCAGCTTCGTATTACGGAGGATAACATTTCTTTGACGTCATTCCGTACTCGTTATGGATCTTATGAAAGGCTTGTTATGCCATTTGTTTTAACGAATGCTCCAAATTATTTTGTTGACCTTATGAATCGAGTTTTTAAAGACTGCCTTGATTGATTTGCTTTCATCTTTATTGATGATATTCTTGTTTATTCTAAAACCGAGAAAGTGCATGAAAAACATCTTCGAATTGTATTGGAAACTCTTAGGAGTGATCAATTGAAAGCAAAATTTTCTAAGTGCCACTTTTGACAATCTCGTGTGAAATTTGTAGGACATATTATTTTTGAATTCGGAATTTCCGTGGATTCTTCAAAGATTGAAGCGATTCAAAATTGAAAGAAATCGGAAAGAGTGACGGAAATTCATAGCTTTTTTGGATTGGCGGGCTACTACCGTCGGTTCATAAAAGACTTTTTTAATACCATACCTCTTACTAGTTTGACAATGAAGGGAGTAAGTACATTTGGTCAGACAAATGTGAAGCTGCTTTTCAAAAATTAAAAGAACTCCTTTCCGATGCTCCTATTTTTGTGATTCCCGAAGGGAACCAAGACTTAATTGTTTATACTGATGCCAATCATGTTGGTTTGGGAACCGTTCTCATGCAAAGGGAATGTGTTATCGCTTATGCTTCTAGGCAATTAAAGCCTGTCGAGACTAGATATGTCACTCATGATTTAGAGCTCGCGGCCATTGTTTTCGCCCTTAGAATTTGGCGTCATTATCTTTTGGGAGAGAAATTTGTTCTCTACAGCGATCACAAATCTTTGAACTATTAATTTTCTCAAAAGGAACTTAATTTGCGCCAACAACGTTGGCTCAAATTCTTTGCATCTTATGATCTTGATATTCTTTATACTCTCGGAAGGGAAAATCGTATTGCCGATGCTCTTGGTCGTAAGCAACAAGCGGTTGTTTCCATGATGATATCCGAATGAAATGATCTCGAGACTTTGTCCACTTGTGGGATTCGAGATTGTGAACCCAATTCATGTTCATCTCTTATTTTATGTAGCCTTGAGGCTCATCCTTCTTTTTTAGACCGCATCCTTGAAGCTTAAAAGCAAGATCCGAATTTGGCTCTTCTTAGCCAAAGTTGTAAGGATAAAAATGAGGTCAATGGTTCGAAAGACTTTGGTATTGATGCTTGCGGAGGCATTCGAAAATTTGATACACTTATCGAGCCAAATATTAGTGATATTCGTAAAGGTATTTTAGAAGATTCTCATTACTCTAACTTTACCATTCATCCCGGTAATAGTCAAATGTATGCGGATATGAAGCGACTTTATTATTGGGATGAAATGAAATATGATATTGCTATTTTTATTAAGCGTTGCATGACTTGCCAATTCGTTAAGGCCGAGCATCAAAGGCCCTGTGGGTTATTGCAACGTTTGGACATTCCTGTTTGGAAGTGGGATCAAGTCTCCATGGACTTTATTGACGGTCTTCCCCGTTCTCGTTCGGGTCATGATAGTCTATGGGTGATAGTAGATAGACTTACCAAATCCTCTCATTTTATTCTTTTTCGGTCCAATCAGACCGTATCTCTTTTGGCTAAACTTTATGATAAAGAAATTGTTAAATTGCATGGATTTCCTGCTTCTATTGTTAATGGTCGTGATCCATTATTTACTAGTGGATTCTGAAAAGGTGTTCAAAAAGCTTTGGGAACAAAGCTTAATTTTAGCACCGCTTATCATCCTCTGTCCGACGGACAAACAGTGCGTGTGAATAAAACTATTGAAGATCTTCTTCGTGCACATGTTCTTGATTTTGGTGGAAGTTGGGAAGATCATATTTCTCTTTTGGAGTTTTCTTACAATAATAGCTTACAATCTATTATTGGTATGACACCTTTCGAGGCACTCTACGAAAGGCCATGTCGACCCCCTTCACGTTGGCTTGAAGCCGGTGAGAAGCTGGTTTTAGATCAAATTTTGTTCACGATTCCACAAAAAAGATTGACTTTATTCGTCATAGATGAAAGAGCTCAAAGTAGACAAAATCCTATGCAGATAACCGAAGAAGAAATTTAGAATTTTCTATGGGAGATTTGGTGTTCATTCGTGTTTCATCTATGAAGGATGTTGTTCGTTTTAGTCGTTCGGGAAAATTAACACCTCGATATATTGGCCCATTTTCCATCACCGAACGGATTGGTTCTGTGGCTAATCGTCTTTTATTACCGGCTCAATTTTCTGCTATTCATGACATATTTCACGTTTTTCAACTGTGGAAATGCCTTAGAGATTCCAACTCTATTCTTGAGCTCGGTGTTTTTAAAGAAATTGAAGTTTCATCTAATTTGACTTATGAGCAACATCCTATTCATATCATAGCTACGGAGGTTAAACCCCTTCGTAATAAAGATGTTCTGCTTGTGAAAGTTCAATGGTCCACAAATCCTACGGATTGTTATTGGAAATCCAGATAATTCATCGAGCGAACGCATACGGATTTACCCTCTCGTGCTCCTCAAGGAGAACTTCTCACTTCAAAATTTTCTTTTGTGATGTTGTGCTATAGAGTGGTTGTTACTCAATTTTTTTCTTAAGTATTGCGAGGATGCAATTTCTTTAAGGAGGAGAGTTTATAACAACCCGCATATTTTACGACTATATATTTAAATATTTTATTTAAATATAGCATTGTTAGTCGAATTTGATGTCCAAAATATGACTTTTGGTAAACAATCGAATCGGGACTCGAGACTACTTTCATTGAGTTTAAAACGATTACAACTTTTTTGAGTATAAACATCGATACGTTTGGAGTTGATTAGAATTTTGGTATTTTGATTTGGGCTTTGGGTTGTGTTCTAGCCCACTAACCCAATAAGAGAACCCAAACTTCTCTACCAAATACCCTAACTCCACTCCTCTTCATTCATTCATTCCACTTTTCAAATTTCTAATAATCAAGCCCTAGGAAAACTTGGGGTAAAGAAGAGAAATCAAAATTCCTAAGCTCTAGATTTAGAAAATTCAAATTCAAGTTCCAAAATCAAAGAGAAGCTTAGGTAAGCTTCCTCTTCATCTTCTTCATCTCCATCTCTCTTCAAATTTCATAAATTCCTATAACCTAACTTAGTAAATCTTTGCATTTGATAATAGATTGAAGATTCTAGAGGTGTAGTGAAGAGGAATTGGTCTTACTTTGTTTTAGAACTTCTCATTCCTTGTTTTTGAGTTTAAAGGTGAGTTTTTGATCTCACAACTATGTCTGTAGCTTCCATTGTTGTTAGGTATGAATTCCTGACATCTATTTCATGTTCATTTGCTTTTGAATTGAATTAGTTCGGTGAATTTTTCAATTTTGGTATTTTGAATTCAAAATCTATGAAAATCCTACAATGGCTGTCATAACGCACATCATCGTTATTATGCATAAGACCCAATACATACACCAACCTTCAATGAAGTTCTTTCTTTTCCGCTTCAACCGTCGAATCAACTCCACCTTCATGGTCAATAGAGAAACCACGTTTTACAATTTTGACATCTAACTATGCTCGTTCCATCAAAAGTAATTACATATCTAGAAGTTTATTTTCTTTGACCTATGTCATCAACATAGTTCAAATCATAATAACCAACCAACTTGTAATCCATACCAACACTACCACCAAATACAAGACCTTGACTAGAAGTCCACCTAAGATATCTTAATATACTTTTCATGGCTTCTCAATGCAATTTACTTAGATTAGTTACATAGCGACTAAGCGTCCCGATGATGTTTACAACATCAAGCCTTGTACATACCTTGGCTCACACTAAGCTACCAACCACACTTGCATATGGCGCCCTTGCCATGAGGGCCTTGTCCTCCTTCGAAATAGGAGAATCCTTTAACAAAAGCTTCATATATAAAAGGCAATGGTGTACTAGCTACCTTTGCCTTGTCCATGCTAAACTGAGAAATCCCCTTCTTAATATATGCCATTTGAGTTAATTCCAACTCACATCATTTCAATCTCTAACAATTTTCATGCCAAATATTTTCTTTGCTTCACCAAGATCCTTCATATCAAATTTTGACTTTAACCGAGATTTCAAATTGTTTATTTCATCCTTATCTTTTGAAGCTATGAGCATCCACATACAAGATGAAGTACACCCAATAGCTATTTTCCAAGCGCTTGAAGTAAACACGGGCATCCTTGATGCTTCTATCAAAATCGATATAAAGCATAAAATTATTCAATCTCTTGTGCCATTCTCTAAGCGATTGCTTTAAGCCATAAAGTGACTTCTTTAGCTTGCACACCAGATTTGACTTCATTTCTATAACAAACCCTTTCAGTTGTTCCATGTAGATGTCCTCATCCAAGTTTCCATGCAAGAAAGCTGTTTCACATAAAGTCTTGAACTGCAAATATAGACAATAAGATTTAGAGTGAAGCATAGCGCACAACTGGCACAAATATCTCATCATACTTCTTTCCTTTCCGTTGTGCAAACACTTTTGCTACCAATCTAACTTTGAGTTTTTCATTGTCCTTCATCTTATATATCCATTTTCAACAAATAGCATGTTTTCTTTAGGCAGTGGAACCAAATCTCAAGTCGTATTCTTATACAAAGGCCGCATCTCGAACACCATGGCACAAATCCATTTTGAGTTATCACTCGATTTCATGACCTCATCAAGTTAAATCGGATCATCTTGGACTACATGAAGAGCATAGTCTAAATGATCATCAAAACTGATATAATTCCAACTAACATACCTCACGAGCGGCCTTATAGTATGTCTACCCATTTGTTTTGCAATTAAATCATTTGAACTTCTTTGGCTTCATCTTGAACCGTTTCAACTTCGGCTCCACCTTGAATCAAACTCTCTTGTACATCACCGACATCTCTAGAGGAAACATGTGGACTATCATATGACATAATATCAATCACCTTACTACCAACAACATCATCTACTCTACTACTAGGTCAGAAAGTGGGGATAATTTCCATCTCCTTTGATTTGTCGCTAATCAAATCCGAAACATTTGACGAGCTCACCTTATCTTTAAACAATGTGAACTCATCAGAATTAACATAACGCGAGTTAGTCACTTCTTCGTTTCAGGTTTCAAATACGATAACCTTTTACCACATCCGCGTAGCCTAGCCAAACTCCTTTGGAAGCTTTTGGTTCATGCTTATCATTTCTCAAATCATGCACATAAACCGGACTACCAAATAAAGAGAATAATTTAGATCAAAACTCTTCCTTTTCCACACTTCTTCTATACTTTAGTCATCGGTAGCCGAGCATGCAATTCAATTCATAATATGAACCGAGGATCGACAAAGCTTTGTTCTAAAATCTTTTTGACAAATCCGATGTCAACCTCGAACATCAAGCTTTCTCCAATATAGTATTATTTATCCTCTTTGCAATCCCATTTGATTGCGGATCATCTAGTGTATTAAAATGCCTTTGAACTCCTTGTTGTTTACAATAGCCTAAGCACTCTCCAAAAACACTCCCCACCACTGTCGGATCTCAACATCTTCAAGATTTTCCACTCTCATTCTAAACAAGGGTACTCCGGTTTTGAAATTCTCAAACACATCCAACTTAGCCTTCATTACATATACCTAAACTAATGATAAAAATTCATCAATAAAGGATATATAATATCTAACATCACCCAATGAATACCGATGCCGGTCCCCATACATCCGTGTGAACATACTCAAGAAGACATCTAAAATCATTTTTTCCTTCATTGAGCGATACCTTTGATTACTTCTTCATGACATAATCATCGCAAAAATCCAACTTACTGAAGCTCTTCCCATCGATCACTTTCCATTTTCGAAGAATGTCTAAGTTTTTCTTTGAAACATGACCCAATCTCAAATGCTACAATATGGTCACAACCAAATCACTAGAACTATCAATACTAACATAAGTTTTGCCTTTAACAGTCACAACTTTAAAGAAATGCAAACTATGGACCTTTTAATAACACAAGTGTTCCCTTAGAAACACTCAAGCTATCCTTTTTGTAGTAATTTTGCAATCAGGAAAATCAGTTTTCCCCAAAGAAATTAGTGACTTGTGAATCTCGAAATATGGCACGCATTAGTGAGTGTGCGAAAAACACCATCGGACATCCAAATCCGCACAAAACCAACCTCTACAGACTTACAAGTAGCACAATTTTCCATAATAATTGAATTTCTCTCCTTGTGGACATAAGGAGGAAAACAACTCCTATTAGGCATTATGGCAGGATGCCCCCGAATCTGCCTCCAATCATGACCCGAAATCTTAATGCTACCACCATTAATACATTCTCATCTATCTCACCATCAACACTCTCCACTGAGATGGATGAAGTCTCTATATCCTTCTTCTTCTCCGGACAATCATTCTTCCAATGGTCAAGCTTCTTACATCTAAAGCGTTTTAAGTTTCTACCCTTCGATTTTTCTCGCCCATGATTATCAGGCTTTCTAGATTTTGACATTCCTCTATTGTCCTTAACTTTCTCATTGTTTCCTCTTTCCACAAATAAGCTATGACTACTAGTCCTATCACCATCACCACTCAACTCCTTTACTTGATCACACAACTTTTCACTAAGAAGTTCTGCCTTGATATCACCATGATTTAATGTAGCCCGACTATAAATAAAGATATTAGAAAATCCAGTATACCTCTCCAGCAATGAATACAAAAGGATCGTAACCTTTTGTTTTTTCAATATAATCAGGTCTACCGCTTTCATAGCTAAACATCAAATGTATTCAAGTGTGCCTTTAGCGAAGTCACATCCTTCGTCTTATATGTGAAAAATATTCGCTATAATATCAAACGATTTATAAGTGAATTTTTCTTATATAATAACTCCAACTTGTCCCAAACACTCTTAGTGCTGGTCTCACCACTAATCTCAAATATTACACTTCTCCCATAGCAAGTTAAAGTATGGTGAATGTCCATTCTTCCATCTCTTCTTTCTCAAGCTTCAAAATATTCAACGGCACCAAATGTTTATCAACAAGAACATGATGTACTTGATTTCGCCTTAGAACCGCTTTCACCGTCCATTGCCCTTTTTCAAAATCATTATCACCATTTCATTTCTCTATAGCTAATTGTGATTCAGATACCACATACAATCCACGTACTCATGACACTACATTACTACTACTATTAGTACCCCTTAAGGGATTAGTAGACTCATCCTATAATTCTAACATTTCAACAAACACCTTTCGCACACCTTGATGGAAAATAACTTATAAATCTAACAAATAATTAATTAAATCTTCTGCAGAAAAAAATAATAATCACCAAAGACAACAAAAACCCTAATAGATCGATATTGGTGTTGCAAAATAACCAATCAAACAATATATCAATCCAACACAACTAACAATCACAACGGCAGAGAGAGAAGTAAGACAGTAGTAATAAATAAATGATAACGAGATTTATAGTGGTTCCACTAATGTCGTATTAGTGTACTTCTACTTGGGGAGAACCTTTATTAATACCAAAGAGAGTGAGATTGATTAACAATAACTTTTTCCTAAGAATTAATATTTTAGATGTAGCGACATGCATTTTATGTATCGGAGGATTGTAAAATATTTTTATTTTATTCATATGAGGTCGGTATGATTCTATAATTTTTGGATATGACTCTTTGGGACATTTTACATACTACGATTTTCCTGAATTTCTATGTGGCTATTTTGACTCTGAAAATCTTGTTTGGGCTATAAGTTTTGATAGTATTTGAATTAGATCTCAAACTAGTACCATTGCTTCAGAATAATGGTTCCCATTCCGTAGAGTGGTCATAGTAGAAAAATAGACTTAAAGGTAGGAAGTTATGCCTGTTTTTAGTTTTAATGGCTGTTGTCCAAGATTAATGTGTATCTAATTAAGCCCATTAGTAAGCTCATTAGTCTAATTCAAGAATCATTATAAATAGAGGGTTAGAGTGTCAAATTAAAACTATTCCTTTCTGCCAAATTATCTAAACTCTCATTAACCCTAGATTCATCCAAAATCACTCAAATTACTATATAAATCAAACTAAATTAAAGATTAGTAAATAGATCATTGATAGATCATCAATTTGATTGATTTTCATTGCTTTTGCTACTGTCCATATTGGATCTTCGCTCGATTTTATTGAACTTGGTAATTGATGAATGGTTTATGCTTTCTCACTATCATATACATGTTCATATGATAGAATTACATGATTTAACATGATTTTTTGCCATAAAACCTTTTCTAACTTTAATTACATGTTAATGTATGCATATGTGTTGAATTTGATTAGAAATTACTTTTATTCATGTTCATATGTTCATATAAAATTTAGTTCTAGATAAGAATTGGCTTGTTTATCATATTCTTATGTTTTGATTACTTGAATAAATGTATGTGCATGTTGATCTATGTTTGTATATTGTGATTTGATATGGTTTGTTAGTGTTTTGGATGTTTAGAAAGACATGTCAGAGAATTTCGCAAATCGGAAGCACAGATGGTCGAAATTGGATGAAATTTGGCGGGGAGGCTCTGGAGTAAGAGGAGCTTGGGGTTAAAGTTACGGGTCCAAATTCTTTAAATGCACAACTCGACACCGACATGAATAGGTCGTACTGACTTATTTATGTTGGTCTTATATCTTGATGGTTGCCATGGGATTATAGAGTACGACTAGTAGAGTTGACCCAAGGTAAGAGATAGGTGATTGGCTGAGGGTTGGAGGCTATGCCAATTTATTTCCTAGAACATGAAGTGGAATGCTTTGGAGTGAAGACCGAGTCTTTTGGAGGATAGGTCAAGGTTAAAGCATCTAGGCATGGAGTACTAGAAGCGAGGAAGGAGTGGAAAGAAACTTGGCCAATAATGGGCTAAGTGGACAAGTCGACATCGACTTGCTTATGTCAGTCAAAGTTATCCTTGTGGGTCCGGAGAGAGTGAGACTTCTAGCAGATGAAGTGGAGGTCCTGTAGATTGTGCTAGAGGTGTTGACTCATTCGCTTCAATGTTGGATAGCGAGGTAACAACATGATAAAAGCTTTGTATCTTAGGTTTGTGATTCAAGTGGAAGTAGGTACCGAAGTGTGATGGCCCGGATTTTCGACGCTTGAAAATCGACATTAGTACGTTCACTGTATTACACGTCGAGCAATCGAATACCAGAAATAATTAGGGAGAAAGAAGAAAGATATAGAAGAAGAAACTGAAAACAACAATACAGAATCTCACAATCACAGTGGAGCAATATACAATAGATAATAACATGCCTTTACAAAAAAGGAACTATAACTGTTATTTACGCATTACATCATCAGAGTACAACACATCAATAACTCAACACTAGACAGTTATAATAACTTGTCCTTATAAAAGCCGAATATAATCTGATACGTTTTCATCATCTAGCTCATCTCCTGAGCTCCATAACATCCCATCATGTATCTATAATATTCGGCTTGACCCGAGCATTATAATAAAATAACACCCTAGTCAGTCTGGAAAACCAGCATGAGAAAACATACTCAATTTGAATTATTAAAGTTTTCAAAATATTTTGAAAATTAAAGGTATCTCGTAAGATCATGCCACACATAAAAACGATGGATTTTTACCTTACGATAACCAAAACATTTCATATCAATTCCTTTAATATTATAATAGTGTCTAAGTACAAATACTTATTCAAATAGATGAAATTGTTACATTAATTAAATTCAAGCATACTAGGATCTACAATCAAAACCACAAAGGGCATGTATTGGAGAATGGATTCCATACGAATAACTAGGCACTGGGGTACCACCTGTCACAATACTCATATAGAAACAACGTACCGAGGACCATGCCTGGATCCTCTGCAACACAAGACCGGTCTACCCTAACCTGGAGAGACGAATGTGCTATCACCTCGAGTGTTCCCACCATTACTGAGCTCCTTCCCTGTATCATAGAAAGGTGATAAACATACCCTAATTGGGTGCTACCCACTTAGCCTTGATGCATCTCCCCTGCTTTTCAGTCATTCCCAGTTGATGAGGCTAGAGGTTACGTTTACCTTTTAAAGAAATTTTCACTTACAATGCTCATTATCCTCCAATGACAATGTACCGATAGCATTCATCCATACAACTCTGTTCCGGGTCTGGACAAAACCGTAGACACTATTCATACTACATCCATTTTGGAAAAATCCTCAGGATCAGTAGCAATTAGCCATGAAAGCATACCATTACTCTTCGAAAATTTAATATAATAATTTTCTTCAAAAATATACTTATACAATTCCTAGACAATTTCCAAGTTTTAATTTAGGCAAATACGTTTTAAATAAATGTTATTATAAAAATATAGTATTAATATTGAACAATTTATACTTTTGAAATAGTAATATTGATTACTTCTTAGATAATAATTAATTTAATATAAACTAACTTAATTAATAATTAAATATACTTAAAACAATTTTAAACAACTAAATAATTAGTTTTCTGAAATATTCTTTAAACACCTTTTAAGATTACTAGTTAATGATTTAAAATCCTTCTTTTTAAAACAAACTCAATTTCTCGATAAAATATATTTTTCCAATCCCAATATAACCAGCCTAACATTTATAAATCTCTTCCGATCTATTCCCCATTTGATTTACGGCCCAATTCCGTAAATCCCCTTTTCACATTTCTAAAACAAATCCACCATTTATTTTAAACCGGTTTACCCATTTCCTTATACATCTTCACCATGAATTTATAATTTCAATTTATCCACTGATAATTACTTCAATTTATTTATAAACCTCGTTTATAAATTACATAGTCTCATTTTTCATTTATAACGGTTTCACAATACTTGATCGATTTCAGATCGATTTCTAAATTAAAATCCATTTTTGAAAGTTAATTTCCTGAATAACCCAACTATATTCCAAAACCCAACTAAATTCAGATTCCACTATCTTTCCAAAATTAGAAATCTTATTTAAAATCTAGTACAACAATTCCATATTATATTTCCAAAATTCCCTTTTCATTCTTCCAACTATTTAGACCTCGATTTAAAAATAATTCCTTTTATACTTGAACAATATCGCCTAAGTTTTCTTATTTAAAAATCCTTTTATTTATTTTGTCCAAAATCTATATTTTTCCATATTCCAAAATTTATCAAGTACAAATTTTGAAATCAAACTATTTATTTTACCCAAAATTATTTCTTTTAAATAAATCCCGATTTCACTAAATATTTTACTTCAAAATTTTCCTTCTAATTTCCTTTTAAATTGAATATACATATTTATAGTATTAAACCATCAATACCATAACATCCAATAAATTCAAATTCCACTATAATCTATCATAGATTATTCAGGCAATTATATATCACTATATATGAAAATTAAATTCAACATTTTTGAGGAATCCAGTTGGATATCTCCAACCTGTTTCCCTGCATCCATAGATGTTAATGCAATTATAAAAAAATGACAATCCCACTTTGAGGGTGATATTGTGGTTTATAGGGTCATCCGCTATATATACTCGAGAATATCAATCACTCCAGTACATACACTACTATATATAATATCACATTCAACTGATAATAATATATCAATCCAATCAATCAATCAATAATTAATTTTAACTATTTATAATTAATTGTAGTAATCCAAAATTGAGTGAGATTAACTCACCTTGACTTTTATTTACCAAATATCCAGATTTTTAACTTAATCGAACATCGTTCGATTTAATTAAAAATTCCAACGAACTCTGAAAAATTCCAAACCACTTTTAGAAATGTGAATTTTTTCAGCTACGAATTTATCCGATGGACTACGTGATTTTTGGACCTCATATAGACAAATCATAGATTTCTAAACATTTGGATAATAAATTATTCAGTTAACAAGTTTTTTTAAAATGTTAATTACCTTATTAACACTAACTGCCAAACTCTCCTTTTCTTCTTTTCCTTCAGATCATAGATTTTTTTTTATAAACCAGCTATACCCCCGATAACCAACCCGACGCATAGCTGCTGCTTCTTCCCCAATCCCATTTTCACGCTGATACCCTGTGCAAGCAACCAATCCACTAACTTTCCCACTAGCCTCCTCTTCCCTCACCCTATTCTCCCATCACCATAAGATCAAACTCGATACCTCCCATGAATGCGCTACCTCGTTCATCGCGACGTGCTCGAACCTGCTCTCAATCGTACGAAGATGTCGCTACGTTTCCTCTTACACCGCCCCCTTCAGATTACTGCCTCGCATGCGGCCCACCCCTACAAAGCCTACTCCGACTTCGTTCGCCCTTCCAATGATCGAAACCCTACGCCTACCGCCTCCACCCAGTTTCACGCGCACGAAATCGTGCATCCCCAAATCGGGAACGCGCCGCCTTATTTTTAAATTATTATTACTAATGGATTTCATTTCGAATAGAAGAGGATAAGGGGAAAGACATGATTCATATTCTATTTGATTTGTTTTCTATGATCGGCTGTTGTTTTCAAAAGGAAGAAGTTGCGTGTTGAATATGTTTGCGTGGTTGAATATGTTAAGTCAGAGCCCTAGGTTGTAGTGAAAGGAAAATTTTGACTAGAATATCTAAATATATATTAGTCAAACTAAAAACATCTCGTTTTACGTAACTTAAAATCTCAAACCCCTATCGAGGCATGCCGCTAGGCGTTAATAACGTTATACCCCTATTCCGAACATAATAGAAAAAAGTTTCGAGTCCAATTCGATCGTATGGAGAAGATAGCTTTTTAGACCCAATTATTATATTGAATTTTGATGTAAATTTCAATGCGTTTATATACCGTACGACGAAACATTAACTCCAAACGCTACGAAATTTGAAACCAAATAATAATATAGTATTACGAATCTAATGAAGCTGGTTTCGACAAAATCTGAGACTGTGCCCCGAAAGGCTATTTTTAAATATTAATTTAGACGATATATTTTTAAAACCGAACAAATCACTTTTAAATTAAATTTCAAAACTTTTATTATCTTCACTATTATTAATATAAATTTAACAAGCCTTTTTCAACATGCTTAAAACTCTAGATTCAATATTTTACCCAATTTTCCAATTATTAAATTCAATAATTAATTTATCACATAAATGTATATTTGAAATTCAAGTTAAAAATTAAATTTTAACATTTAAAGTAAATTAGATGTTCAAATTTCAAATATCCAAAATTTTGGATTGTTATATTCCTCCCCTTTATAATAATTTCGTCCTCAAAATTGCTAGGTTAGAAGAATAGTCCAAAAACCGTTAACTATTTTTTCCCAAAACCAATCTGTTTAAACAACTTTCCAAATTAATTTATTGAAACCACACTATCACCTTTACAAATTTCTCCAAATTAATCCATAGATTTTGGCAATATTATTCCTCCAATTATTCAAATTATAATTTAAAAATAAATTTTAAATTATCAAAATTTTCTTCAAAATTTTTCCAACTCCTTAAATTCTTGAAAAATTTCGCCAGCGTCTCCTTGGCGCGGCTAGATCCGAAAAACTAGAAAACTGCCTCTATGGCCCCAATTCATCAAAAGAAGCAAAAGCTAAGTGGCTCAATCAGAAATTCATCACATTCAAACATCAATTTAAACATATACCTTTCTGTCGAGAAATCAAGTTTTACTTCTGAAACTAAAGACACCAATTTAGCTTATGCTTTTAAATACCTACATCTTACTTACAAATAATATCCAATCATGCAGTTCAAAATCATTTTATTTATTCCTTTTCAAAATTTGCTTTACTTAAGCCCACACGATGTACATATGTCATCCGTATGCAATATCAACTCTAATCACTCGTTCGATCACACAATTTCACTTCCGAACTAGTGTCCTTCACATGACTCCCTAGTGCAGACTCAGATTTGGTTTCTTAATTAGAAACCGTCATTCTTCTTGCATAGCCATAACTATGACAGAGAATCTTAGAATCAATCAAAAACCCATATCTAGGGTTCGCCGTCGAAAATCGAGTGAAAAATCCTCACTCGGATCGATATAAATTATCTCTAAATTCTATGCTCGAATCTGGATCAAATTGTTATGCGAATAAAATAATATACATAAACTTATGTATTTATTTCCAATTATTCTTGGCTATCCCAAATTCTCTTTACTCACATTTATCCTTCACAATCATTATCCACTTTTATTTTATTCACCTTTAATTTCCCATTTTCGGTTATTTACCTTTATTTGATCTTCATTCAAATATTTACCTGGTATATTTTTCCAATACCAAATTCACTTAAAATTTCACCCACAATTTTCTTAAGTTGGTTTGTAACATTTTATACAATGTTCTTAGATTTATTTCCACTTCACCACTTTAGTTTGTATCTATTTATATTCAAATTCAATTTTCAATTCCAAATTTAACTCAATTTATCTCCAAACTTTAAGTATTGGATTTTATCAACCATATTTCGACCCATATTTAATTCACTAATTATTGTAAATAATTAGGTCCATCCGCTAATTCATTCCAAATCTCAATGAATTTTATTTCCAAACTTTATTTTATTTAGTCCAACTTAGGTTGAATTTTCAAAATTCACCTTATACTTAACTCAAGTTAAGTTTAATCCCATTCCAATATGCAATTGCAACTCCATTTACTTAATAATTAAATTAATTAGTTCATCCATGCATTTTATTTCAATTTTAATAAATTCTATTTTCAATAATTATTCCATTTAGCATACTTAGGCTTAATTCCTCAATTCACTTTACATTTAAAATTAGGTTAAGTTTAATTCCATTTCAATAATCAAATTTCAAATTTTTTTAAGTTATTAAACTTACTAATATTTCATAAAACATTTCAAAATAAAATCCTAGAGTTTAACTCCTTATTCCTAAATTTATTTCAGATCATTTTTGAAATCAATACATAACAATCCATTTATATATCAAATTATTCCTCTGCATTTCAAACCAAAACCAGTTTTTCCAAAACAAACTCCAATTACAAATCATTAAGGTAACAACCCCTCCCTTGGAAACTCGAAATTAACACCGATGATGTCGCAATCATCATCAGAATTATTTTCCAGCGATGTCCTTTAAAACCAACTTTTAAATATTTCCAATTCATAAATATTCTCCAAATAATACAATTATTATTTTCACAACTTTGGAAAAACATTTCAAAACCAACGGGAATTAAATTCCCAAATTTTCAAATTTTCATCTTTTAAATCCTTTATAAATCATTTCTACATATCATTTTTAAATATCCCTCAGAAATTCCATTTCATTTCAAATTATAAACCACATTTATAAAATCATATTTACAAAATCCCATTTTGTTATATGAGTTACTTTCTTAACTGTTGCCTAAAATATCTACTTTTTATTTCAATCACCACAACAACAAATGATAATGGTTTAATATTATCATTTCCTAACAAGCAAGCAAACCATGTATAACTATAATAATTTACAAAAATTATTCCTTTTATATGTAAAAATAATTTGGGTAAAATTATTTCATTTACCCCATTTTAAAACAATACCGTGTCGAATTGCGCTGTTTCATTGACCAGAATCCATAAGCAACTAAACAAACCAATCAACGAAATATAAAACAATTTTATATTCACTAATAAATATGCGCTCATATCAATTAATACACTCGAACTCATTCTAGTGTGCTGCTGACCCTATCTCTAATGAGTAATCCTCACCAGAGCCAAGGTTCTCGCATAACCTTCAGCTCTGATACCAAGTGTGACGACTCGGATTTTTGACGCTAAAAAATTGACATCAATATGTTCACTGTATTACATGCCGAGCAATCGAATGCCAAAAATACCAGATTGCTAGGGAGAAAGAAGAAAGAGGTAGAAGAAGAAATAGAAAAGAACAATACATAATCTCACAATCGTAGCAGAACAATATACAATAGATGATAACATGCCTTTATAAAAAAAGAAGTATAATTGTTATTTACACATTACATCATCAAAGTACAACACGCAAGTAACTTAATACTGGATTGTTATAATAACTTGTCCTCACAAAAGATGAATATAATCAGATACGTGTGATACATCTTCGTTATCCAGCTCGTCTCCTGATCTCCATAGCATCCTATTTTATATCTGTAATACTTGGTCTAACCCGAGCATTATAATAAAATAACATACGAGTTAGTCTGGAAAACCAACGTGAAAAAACACACTCAATTTGAATTAATAAATTTTTCAAAATCCTTTGAAAATCAAAGGTATCTCATAAGACCACGCCATATATAAACACGGCGGGTATTTATCTTACAATAACCAATACAATCTATATCAAATCTTCTGATATTATAATAGTGTCTAAGTACAAGCACTTATTCAAATAGCTAAAATTGTTTCATTAATTAAATTCCAGCATACTAGGCTCTACAATCAAAATTGCAAAGGGTACATATTGGAAAATGGATTCCATATGAATGACTAGGCATTGGGGTACCACCTGTTGCAATACACATCTAGAAACAGCGTACCAAGGACCATGCCGGGATCCCATGCAATACAAGACCGGTCTATCCCTAACCTGGATAGACCGAATACGCTATCACCCCTGGTGTTCCCACCTTTATTGAGCTCCTTCCATGTATCGTAGTAATAATATCCTAGGGTATCTAAAAAGGTGATAAACACACCCTAACTGGGTGCTACCCACTTAGCCTTGCTGCGTCTCCCCTGTTTTTTAGTCATTCCCGGGTGATGAGGCTAGAGGCTACGATTAACTTTTAAAGAAATTTTCACTTAGAATGCTCAATGTCCTCTAATGACAATGTACTGATAGCACTCATCCATACAAGTCCGTTCGGGATCCAAATGGAACCGAAGGCACTATTCCTACTACATCCATTTTGGAAAAATCCTCAGGATTAGTAGGGATTTAACCTTGCGATTCACTGCTCCATCTTTGACTCCATGCTCTTGTTTTTCTTTCGAAAACATATTCGTTGGATCGAAGTAGTTTTTGGATAACATAACCGATCCCGATCTTTTCGAAACAACGTTCGATATTTCTAGTAAACTCAACTCCGGTTCTTTTAGGAAATAAATAAACGAAAATTAGATCGGAGATCACCTTCTAACCGTTAGCAGACGAATTCCTTTTAAACGTCATAGAAGGATGAAACGAGTTTATAGTATAGTATAACACATTATATGGTAACTGTACCATATAATTCCTGTGTTTCTTCTAGATTTTTCCAAAGTTATTTTTAGGGCCAGTTTTGATAGTCGGTTATTTAACTATCAACAAACAATCATTCAACCAAAATTTCTATTTCCACTGAAAAACATACCAACTGAGACGACCCGACTTTCCACTCCCGGAAAATCGCATCATCTTTAAGAAAGAAAGGGATAGAAAAGAGAATAGAAAGAAGAGAAGAAAGAAACAACACATCAGAATCTAACAGCGAAACGAATAAATTATATTAATAACATAAATATTACATAGTTTACAACCATTATCAGAGTACACAGATATACAACACATACTAGACAGTTATAGCACCTGTCTAGTTATACAACTCAATACAACTCAAAGACAACAACTCAGAGAACACACAGCGGAATATTATATATATCTACACGCAGAAGCCTCCTACTCCATTTGCTCCTCCACAATTCGTCAAAGCTAACCTGAATCCTAACCTGAATCACCCTTGACTACTCGTAAAAATTGAGTACCCAAGAGTTTATGAAAAACAAAAGATAAACTCCAGGTCAGACATTTTATAAGCACACGAACATAATTTTTAAGTCTTATTTAATTTTTAAATAAATTAAATCTCTTAATCTAAAAGTATGTTCTTATCTTATCGAATTTAGTATATTCAAAAACTATCCCTTTGAAAAATATTTGAAAACCCTTTAAATAATAAGGAAGGCACTACCGCGGTATCAATCATGGATTCGTAGGTTAATGGTTATGTCTCTATCACAGAGAAATCCCAAACTTAACTATAGGCACTCACTGCTTCCGACTACGCCATGAAAGCATACCATTACTCTTTGAAATTTTATTTAATATTTTTTTTCAAAAGTATACTTATAAAATTCCTATACAATTTCCAAGTTTTAATTTAGGCAAATACTTTTTAAATAAAGGTTATTATGAAAATAATAATATTAATATTGAATAATTTATACTTTTGCAATAATAATATTGATTACTTCTTAAATAATAATTATTTTAATATAAACTAACTTAATTAATAATTAAATACACTTAAAATGATTTTAAACAACTAAATTATTAGTTTTTTGAAATATTCTTTAAACACCCTTTAATATAACCAGTTAATGATTTAAAATCCTTATTTTTAAATAAAACTCAATTTCTCGATAAAATATATTTTTCCAATCCCAATATAACCAGTCTAGCATTTATAAATCTCTTTCGATTTATTCCCAATTTGCTTTACATCCCAATTCCGTAAATCCCCTTTTCACATTTGTAAAATAAATCTACCATTTATTTTAAACCGATTTACCCATCTCCTTATACATTCTCACCATGAATTTATAATTTCAATTTATCTATTGATAATTACTTCACTTTATTTATAAACCTTGTTTATAAATTCCATAATTTCATTTCCCGTTTATAATGGTTTCACAATACTTGATCGATTTAAAATCGATTTCTAAATTAAAAATCCATTTTTGATAATTAATTTCTCGAATAACCCACTATATTCCAAAATGCAACTAAATTCAGATTCTACTATCTTTCGAAAATTAGAAATCTTATTTAAAATCTAGTAGAACAATTCCATATTTTATTTTCAAAATTCCCTTTTCATTCTTCCAACTATTTAGACCTCGATTTAAAAATAATTCCTTTTGTACTTGAAAAATATCGCCTAAGTTTTCATATTTAAAAATCCATTTATTTAATTTTTCCAAAATCTCTTTTTTTCTATATTCCAAAATTTATCAAGTACAAATTTGAAATCAAACTATTTATTTTACCCAAAATTCATTTCTTCTAAATAAATCCGGATTTCACTAAATATGTTTACTTCAGAATTTTCTTTTTAATTTCCATTTAAATTAAATATATAATTTTACAGTATTTTAAAATACCGTATACTAAACCACTAATACCATAGCATCCAATAAATTCAAATTCCACTATAATCTATCGCGGATTATTCAGACAGTCATATATCACTATATGTGAAAATTAAATTCAAAATTTTTGAGGAATCCAGTTGGATAACTCCGGCCAGTTTCTCTGCATCCACAGATGTTAAAACAATTACAAAAATTACCAATCCCATTTCGAGGAGGATATCGCGGTATATAGGGTCATCCGCTATTATGCGGGGTGCATAGTGTTGAATATGCGATTATATGATTTTTATTTGATGATAATACACACACACACATACACACATATATATATATATATATATTCATTTAAATGTATTTGTTAATGTACTATTTTATTTTTCATAGATTAAATAAATATTTGCTGAATAAAATAAATAACACAGAATTTGAATTCAAACAAAAATTTTATTCAAACAAATATTTATTACAATTTTTGTATAGTGCAAATTTCAAGCTCTCACTATATATATACAACTTCAATTAGAATACAATTTTGATTACATCACAATTTCACATTTACATTGCATCTCACTACATATCACTCATTCACTCAACTCGTACTGATCTTCAACTTCATTCCAATGTGAATCCAACATCTGAGAAATTTGCAAAAATATACAGTGACGCAGTAAAGTTGAAAATAAAACATTTTGCAGTATAAAATAAAATGTGGATTTTGAAAATAATATTTACCTCAGTTATTTGGGTTGTTCGTCATCATTTAAATTTGAATTCATCATACACGAACAGCTTGTGACATACATAGTGTATTACTGTATATGCAACAAGGCCGTGCACACCGATATGTACACTTGATAAAATTACAGGGACAGGTGAGCACAGGTCAAACCCAAAACGCCGGGTTCAACTCAAGTGCAGTAAAAATAATGTCACAATATCAGCACAAGGTCAAACCCGAGCTCCAAGCTGGATTCAACACTGGTGTAGTTCGAATATACAATTTTAATAAAATGGTCAGGAGCAAGCCAGTCAAAGTGTACACATGAACCAGAAGAGTTCGATTCAAGACAGCGACTCAATCAATATGATATGCTACCTGGACTACATGAGCTCAATGCAACACAACATCAAAGAAACAGATACATGTTCAACGATTCGACACACAATGAAACTCAACCAGACCAGGCACAAGCTAGAAGTTCATATGCTCACAAGTTTAAGGCACAATGCGAACTTACGTACACATTAGAAATGACAACTGGAAACGTGAATGTACAGAAACCATGATAAACTCAAACAATGCAGAAACCATGGAACAACATAGCAACTCAAGCCAGCATATAAAATATATATAGCAAGCTCCATATGGTACACAAGTAAAAGGCAACAACAAGGGATGCACAAATGAAACAGGCTGACACATATATAACAGCAGACAGTGCAATGCAGGCATGTCAACAAGATCATATACATGCTTGAATAATACATCTGACTCAATACAAAAAAGCAATTGAACCAGACCCATGAAGGCACAGAGGCACCAAAGCATGCACAAGTCCATATGTAGACATGATAAAGCCAGGCACAATGCAATGTGTATAGAGAAATTTCTACTAGACCAACAATGCAATTGAAATGCAAACTGTCTCGAAGAGTGATACCAGAGACTACAAAGAAATCAAGGCCAGACAGATTCAAGATGCAATCATGTACAACAATAACTGGAAACAAAAGCAAATACAACTGATGCAAGTAGTGCAACTCGATAACAAAGTAAACAGCATATGTTGTGATACGTATACATGCTTAACACACATGTTGAACAAGACAAAGTAAGAGAACAGAGAATCAAGCTTCAAAAGTACAGGTTGCAGTGACGCAAAAATCACAATAGAATCAAATTCGTAAAAATCAAGTCAAAGTCTGGTAAAATCAAAAATCAAGTTGAAGCTGTGAGCAACTGACCGGAATCAAAGGAAACAAAGAACGAAATCAACATCAGCAAAATCAATTCGAAACCATGGTGGCCAAGTAAATTGACCAAGTCAAAAATCAACACCATGAGTATCAAGCAGCGAAATTATATGCATTGAAGAAGTCAGATAAATCACCATCGTTCAAGAATAATCAAATAGCCAAAGACAAATTCAAATAGATGTATACAAATGAAAATCAAGGATCTCGAATCCTATATAAATAAGTAAATCATCGGCCAATTGCAAGCATCGAGTTCAAGTAAGAAAAATCAGAAAAGAAAAAAGAAAATTACATACCAATTTTGATTCGAACTCGACGCAAATTGAAGGAACCATGAGCAAAGTGAAGAGACGGTCGATTGCCGACGCAAATCAGAAGATCAATTGTAATCGATCAACAATCAATCGGGTCCTTCGATATAATTTCACAAGGCCGAAGCCCTAGCCAATCTTACAGGAGCAAAGACAAGGCGGAAGCACTAGCTAATCTAATAGGAGCGAACGCGAGGCCAAAGCCCTAATTTCAAAGCAAAATAGGAAAGAGATCGAAGCAGCCATTATTTATTTTTCACAAACAAAGAAGAAAGTGGGCCAGCATATATTATAATAAAGAAGGAGATAATGGGGCTGTGTTTTCTTAATTGATAATACTTTGGGCCGGGTTATATTGACAAAGGCTTTAGTTTATAAAATTAGGTTTTTTTTAATTGTTTTTAATTTGTATTTCGCGTTTAAACAGTTGTAATTTCTAGTCGTGTGACTAGGGGGCAAACTACGTGGCGTAGTTTGAGAATCGCAACTCAATGGCTGAGTTGTGGTAGGGTTTTGAGCATAGAGTTAGGTTAGTCAGCAGCGGGCGTCGCGAGTTTACGTGTGTAAGCGTGTAACTACTTAATTTCTAGTAGAAACCTTGGGGGCAGCACGTAGGCAGTTTTTACCGAAGCTGGGTAAATTCTGTGTCGTTCTATTTCTGCATTTATTATTCTGCTATTATATGTGCTGCTATAATTTTGATTTATCCATGTTGAAATAATTTTGTATGCTTCCGCAATAATTTTTATAATTAACAGCACACCCTATTCACCCTCCTTCTAGGTCGAAATCGATCCTAGAAGTGGTATCAGAGCTAGGAATAAAAGTCAACTTTTGTTTATAAAAAATTCGTTTTTCAAAAACCAATTTTTGTTTTAAAAAATTGAATTTTTAAAATGGCTTCTTTTAATACTGCTTTTGCCAAGGGTCAATCCATAGTTAGACCACCAATGTTCAATGGTGAACATGCTTACTGGAAAAATAGGATGAAATTTTTTTTGAAAACCATTGACGCTTGGAATATTGTTGAGACAGGTTATAGAGCACCAACTATAATTATAGATAATCAGGAAATAGATAAACGAAAGGATCAATTACAGAACTAGAAAATAAATGACAAAATGATAATGCTAAAGCTATGAATTCTATATCTGTTCATTGGATCAATTTGAATTTAATCGTGTCTCACATTGTCTAACTGCACAGGAAATATGGCACACACTAGAAGTGACTCACGAAGGAACATCTCAAGTCAAAGAATCTCGCCTTGCCATGCTAAGCAGCGAATACGAGAGCTTCACAATGGAGAAGGAAGAAAATGTCAAAGAGATGTATGGACGACTTTCCAATATCGTTACAAATCAAAAGCTCTCGAAAAATCATACAAAGAGTTGGAGATACTCCGAAAAATCCTCAGAGTCCTTCCATGAAGTTTTGAAGCCAAAGTGACTGCCATTCAAGAATCAAAAATTTTAAAACAGGCGAAAGTTGGAGAATTCATTGGAAATCTCACCACTTATGAGCTAGAAATGAAATTCGAGGAAGAGCGTGATGGAGGTGACACTCGAAAGAAATCAATAGCTCTTAAAGGAACAATAGAAAGTGATGGTGGTGGTGATGATGATGGGGCAGCAGAATTGGCGCTGATAATAAATAAATTCAAAAGGTGGAATTACGAATATTGAAATCCAGCTCGTAATCAAAAATTGAAAAGCAGAATAGCCAAAGCACTAGACTATTCAGAAGAACAGAAGATCATCTGTCACAAGTGCAACCAACCCGGACATATCAAGCCCAATTGTCCTCAAAATCGACCCGACTTTGAAAAGAAATAAAAAAGGAGAAGTTCTGCAGCCATGTGGAATGCAAGTGATGAAGGTAATCAAAGTACTAGTAGTGAGAGTGAGAAAGCAAATATGTGCCTTCAAGGTAATATAACTGATAGCGACAATGACGAACCAAGCGAGGTATCAAAACTCACTCATTTAGAATTACTTATATATTTCCACGAAATAAATGGCTGTTTTAAACGACTTAGGGAGAAGTATGCCAAACTTGAATCACAAAAAGATACTTTGATAGATTTAAATAAACAACTTGACCAATTAGTTAAAACCTATCAAAGTAGGATCCCTAAGTGTGATAAGTGTCCAACATTTGAAGAAGAAATTTAAAAATCAGAAATTAATATAAAATCACTTGAAAATGAAATTCTGATTTTAAAAGAAGGTGAAAATACTAGGAGAGAAAATTCTATTAAAAAGTGCACATAATTGTTAAACGAAATGAATCTCTCAAAACACAAGTCCAACAATTGTCAACGACTTTAGATAAATTTCCAAAAAGTGAAAAATCGTTGAATATGCTATAATGAAAACAAACTGTTAATACAGTTAGACAAGGACTTGGGTATAATCAATCTAAAAATGCTAGCAATGAGATTAATCCAGTAAATTCAATGTGCACAATTTGTAGAAAATTTGGACACAATCAAAATAATTGTTGGTAGAGAGCTAAACACATGAAAACTATGCCAATTTGGGTTCCAAAAGGCACAAATATAAAATCTCTCAAAGCTAAACAAATCTGGGTGCCAAAAGGAACATATATAAATAGTTTTGGGTCTCCAAAAAATTGTATTTCAAAATATTCTGCCACTAACAATCATGGACCTATAAAAACAAATAGGTCACAAAAATCTTTTATCGTGTAGGAGTGGTGGCAGGCTAAGGAACAACAACAGTGTTATCTGGATTCTGGCTGTTCCAGAAACACAACGGGCGACAAAGCAAAGTTCCTTAGCCTAGTATAAAGGTGACAGAATCACATTGGACAACAATGAAAAATATCATAAAGGTAAAACAGGTAATGGTACATTTATTTGAATGATTTATTAAATGTGATAATCTGCACCATAATCTGAGTTAAATCAGCCAATAATGTGATGATGAAATAATGATGATTTTTGATTCAGACTTATTCAAAATTGTTGGCGAATTATATTCTTATGCCAAGAACACTATAAAAATCTGTAGAGTCTTTTAATTACTTCATACATATTAGTTTGGATTAATAATAGTGTTTTGTTGGATGATAATACATTTGGTTATTTTACGGCTGACTCTATATTCACGGTTTTGATTATTTACATGGTTTCAATTCAAATTCAAGAGAATGTCATTTAAAAAGCTGTTAAAATTTATTTTGAGATATTTTGTTGCACACTTCATGGTCTGGTCTATCAAATTCAATTAATGATAATTTTGAGTGAAAGAGAAATTCAGATGCAGATTACACTGGTAATCTAGTTGATAGAAAAATTACTAGTGAAACATGATTTGTTGAGACATTTAGTAACAACATTATTTTTCAAAGAAAATATCTGCATATTTTTCATTTCATAATGTTTCAAATAGCAAAATTTTTTCTCATAAAACCCTTTCTAGAAAGTCATCTTTGACCTTGTTTTCAGATTGGTCATTTTTAGAAAAATTGATTTTATAATTATTTTTGAATTTAATTTTTAAATTATAACATTGACTAATCTGACACCTTACTAATTATCAAAAAGATAAATAGTGACTGAAAAAAAGTGACGAGTGTTGATTTTTATCATATATTATGACTCGATACGGTATAATTAGTAAATTTCTTTAGAAATTTAAACAAGAGTTATAAAACTTTTTGTTGGTAAAAAATTCCATGACCATCTCTATTTCTATCATATTTCTAACGACCATCACTCATCAAAATTCAATATAGTTTGTCAATATGTGGTGCCTTAAACAGGAATCATTCGTTTTTCATTTTACATTTTTAATAAAAAATAAAATAAATAATAAAAATAATAATAAAATAAAATAAAATCCAAAGTATCCACTCTCATTTAAAAGTCCTTACGGTTATGGATGGGTGAATTACTTGGAATTTGTTATGTGCTTCCATGATCATTTAAAAGTCATCACGGTTATGCATGTATAGAACACATATCAAAATTGATTTTTTTTAAAATAAACAAGTTGATTCTAATCCTACTTAAAAGTCCTCACGGTTATGCGTGGTTAGAAGATACTTGAATTCTTTTTTTTTTTAAAATAAAATTGGAATACTACTAATCTCATTTAAAAGTCATAACGGTTATGCATGGTTGGTAGATATTCAAATTCTTGATATAAATATGCTACAAATATGCACAACTATGTGGTTTTATATGATGACATCATTCCCATCCTTCTAAAAGTGGAATATGCGCCTAAAAAGTATTTATGATTTTTGTTTGATTTTTCATTGAAATTTAATATTTATCTTCAATTGAGTTATAATGTTGGATTAATATCGATCATTTTATCTCTATTTTCTCTAACACTATTATTCTTTTGCTGATAACAAAAGGGGGAGAGAAAAGTTAAGATTTTGTTAAAGAAAATCAAGCAAAGGTCAAATATTTTCTATTTGCATCTAGGATCATTTGCATATTTTTAATTGTATGCATAAATGAAGGGGGAACTTTGTGTAGAGGTGAAGCATTCAAATAGGGGAAGCAAATGGAATCATCAGATGCATTTAATATGTTCAAAATCTTAAATATATGTTTGTTATCATCAAAAGGGGGAGATTGTCGAATATGCGATTATATGATTTTTGTTTGATGATAATAAACATATACATATTCATTTAAATGTATTTGCTAATGTACTATTTTATTTTTCATAGATTAAATGAATATTTGCTGAATAAAATAAATAACACAGAATTTGAATTCAAACAGAAATTTTATTCAAACAAATATTTATTACAATTTTTGTATAGTACAAATTTCAAGCTCTCACTATATATATACAACTTCAATTACAATACAATTTTGATTACATCACAATTTCACATTTACATTGCACCTCACTACATATCACCCATTCACTCAATTCGTACTGATCTTCAACTTCATTCCAATGTGAATCCAGCATCTGAGAAATCTGCAAAAATATACACTGACGCAGTAAAATTAAAAATAAAATATTTTTGCAGTATAAAATAAAATGTGGATTTTGAAAATAATATTTTCCTCAGTTATTTGGGTTGTTCGTCATCATTTAAATTCTAATTCATCATACACGAACAACTTGTGACATACACAGTGTATCACTGTATATGCCACAAGGCCGTGCACACCGATATATACACTTGATAAAATTACAAGGACAGGTGAGCACAAGTCAAACCCAAAACGTCAGGTTCAACTCAAGTGCAGTAAAAATAATGTCACAATATCAGCACAAGGTCAAACCCGAGCTCCAAGCTGGATTCAACACGGGTGCAGTTCGAATATACAAGTTTATTAAAATGGTCAGGAGCAAGCTAGTCAAAGTGTACACATGAACCAGTAGAGTTCGATTCAAGACAGTGACTCAATCAATATGATATGCATCCTGGACTACACGAGATCAATGCAACACAACATCAAAGAAACAGATACATGTTCAATGATTCGACACACAATGAAACTGCACCAGACTAGGCACAAGCTAGAAGTTCATCATGCTCACAAGTTTAAGGCATAGTGCGGATTACGAACACACTAGAAATGACAACTGGAAACATGAATGTATAGACACCATGATAAACTCAAACAATGCAGAAACCATGGAACAACATAGCAACTCAAGCCAGCATATAAAATATAAACAGCAAGCTCCAGATGGTACATAAGTAAAAGGCAACAATAAGGGATGCACAAATGAAACAGGCCGCAACATATATAACAATAGACATTGCAATGCAGACATGTCAACAAGACCATGTACGTGCTTGAATAATACATCTGACTCAATACAATAAAGCAATTGAACCAGACTCATGAAGGCACAGAGGCACCAAAGCATGCACAAGTCCATATGCAGACATGATAAAGCCAAATACAATGCAATGTGTATAGAGAAAGTTTTACAAGACCAACAATGCAATTGAAATTCAAACTGTCTCGAAGAGTGATACCAGAGACTACAAAGAAATCAAGGCCAGACAGATTCAAGATGCAATCATGTACAACAAAAACTGGAAACAAAAGCAAATACAACTGATGCAAGTAGTGCAACTCGGTAACAAAGTAAACAGCATATGCAGTGATACGTATACAGGCTTAACACACATGTTGAACAAGACAAAGTCAGAGAATTAAGCTTCAAAATTACTGGTTGCAGTGATGCAAAAATCACAATAGAATCAAATTCGTAAAAATCAAGTCAAAGTCTGGTGATATCCAAAATCAAGTTGAAGCCGTGAGCAACTGACTGGAGTCAAAGGAAACAAAGAACGGAATCAACATAAGAAAATCAATTCGAAACCATGGTGGCCAAGTAAATTGACCAAGTCAAAAATCAACACCGTGAGTATCAAGCAATGAAATTATATGAATTGAAGAAGTCAAATAAATCACCATCGTTCAAGAATAATCAAATGGCCAAAGACAAATTCAAATAGATGTATACAAACGAAAATCAAGGATCTCGAATCCTATATAAATAAGTAACATCATCGGCAATTTGCAAGCATCGAGTTCGAGTAAGCAAAACCAGAAAAGCAAAAAGAAAATTACATACCAATTTTGATTCGAACTTGACGCAAATTTAAGGAACCATGAGCAAAGTGAAGAGACGGTCGATTGCCGACGCAAATCAGAAGATCAATTGTAATCGATTAACAATCAATCGGGTCCTTCGATAGATGAAGCCCTAATTTCACAAGGTCGAAGCCCTAGCCAATCTTACAGAAGCGAAGGCAAGGCCGAAGCACTAGCTAATCTCATAGGAGCGAACGCGAGGCCAAAGCCCTAATTTCAAAGCAAAAGAGGAAAGAGATCGAAGCAGCCATTCTTTGTTTTTCACAAACAAAGAAGAAAGTGGGTCGGCATATATTAAAATAAAGAAGGAGATAACGGGGCCATGTTTTCTTAATTGATAATACTTTGGGCCGGGTTATATTAATAAAGGCTTTAGTTTATAAAATTAGGGTTTTTGTTTTTAATTGTTTTTTAATTTGTGTTTTGCTTTTAAACATAGTAATTTCTAGTCGTGTGACTAGGGGACAAACTACGTGGCGTAGTTTGAGAATTCGTAACCCAGTGGCTGAGTTGTGGCAGGGTTTTGAGCATAGAGTTAGGTTAGTCAGTAGCGGGTGTCGCAAGTTACGTGTGTAAGCATGTGACTACTTAATTTCCAGTAGAAACCTTGAGGGCCTCGCGTAGGCAGGGTTTTGCCGAAGCTGGGTAAATTCTTTGTCGTTCTATTTCTGCATTTATTATTCTGCTATTATCTACGCTGCTATAATTTTGATTTATCTATGTTGAAATAATTTATAAGCTTCCGCAATAATTTTTATAATTAACAGCGTCACCCTATTCACCTCCCTCTAGGGTGAAATCGATCCTACACATAGGGTCTCATCCGCTATATATATGCGAGAATATCAATCACTCCAATATATATATACTACTATATATAATATGACATGCAACTGATAATAGTATATCAATCCAAGCAATCAATCAATAATTAATTTTACAATTTAAAATTAATTGCAGTAATCCAAAATTAAGTGAGATTAACTCATCTTGATTTTTATTTGCCAATATCTAGATTTTTAACTAAATCGAACATCATTCAATTCAATTAAAAATTCCAATGGACTCCGAAAAATTCCAAACCACTTCCAGAAATATGAATTTTTGCAGCTATGAATTTATCTTGACCGACTACGTGATTTTTGGACCTTGTGTACATAGACTATAGATTTATGAACATTTGAACAACAAATTAATTTAGTCAACAAGTTTTTTTTTTTAAAATGTTAATTACCTTATTAACACTAACTGCCGAACTCTCCTTTTCTTCTTTTCCTTCAAATCATAGTTTTTTTTTTGTAAACTAGCACATACCCTCAATAACCAACCTGACCCACTACTGCTACTTCTTCCCCAATCCCCTTTGCACGCTGTTACCATGTGCGTGCAACCAATCCACCAACTTTCCCACTAGCCTCCTCTTCCCTCACTCTATCTTCCCATCACCATAAGATCGAACTCGAGACCTCCTACGAACGAACTACCTCCTTCATCACGATGTGCTCGAACCTGCTAGAACCTACTCTCAATCGTACGAAGATGTCGCGACCTTCCCTCTTATGCCGCACCCCTTCAGATTACCTTCTCACGTGCGGCCCACCCCTACGAAGCCTACTCCGGCTTCGTTCTCCCTTTCGATGATTGAAACCCTACGCCTTCCGTCTCCACCCAGTTTCACGCTCATAGAATCACGCATCCTCAAATCTTCAACGTGCCCGCCATTTTTTTTTTATAATTTTGATTATGAATGGATTTTGTTTTAAATAAAAGAGGATAGGGGGAAAGAAATGATTTTTATTCTTTTCAATTTTTTTTACGCTCGGCTGTTTTTTTTAAAAGGAAGAAGTTGCGTGTTGAATATGTTTGCGTGTTTGAATATGTTAAATCAGAGTCCTTGGTTGTAGAGATAGGGCAGTTTTGACTAGAATACATAAATATATTTTAATCATACTCAAAACGTCTCGTTTGCGTAACTTAAAATCTCGAACCCCTATCGAGGTGTGCCGTTAGGTGTTCATAATGTTATACCCTTATTCCGAACACAATGGAAAAGGTTTCGAGTCTTAATTCGATTGTATGGAGAAGACAGATTTTTGGACCCAATTATTATATTGAATTTTTGATCTAAATTTCAGCATGTTTATGTACTGTATGACCAAACGTTAACTCCAAACGCTACGGAATTTGAAACCCGACAATAATACATTATTACGGATCCAATGGAACTGGTATCGTTGAAATCCGAGACTGTGCCCCGAAAGACTATTTCTAAATGTTAATTCAGACGATATGTTTTTAAAACTAAAAAAATCACTTTTAAATTCAATCTTAAAACTTTTATTATCTTTATTATTGTTAATATAAATTTAATATGCCTTTAAATTATTTTTAGCAAGCTTAAAAATCCAGTTTCAATTTTTTACCCAATTTTCCAATTATTAAATTCAATAATTAATTTATCATATAAATGGTTATATTTGAAATTTAAGTTGAAAATTAACTTTTAAATATTTAAAATAAATTAAACATTCAAATTTCAAGTATCCAAAATTCTAGGCCGTTACACGAAGATAGTGGCTCGATAAAGAGGAGAGTCGTAGAATGGGGAACATGGTGGGTTCCTAGATGGTGGAAATTGGATTGAGCAAGAGAAGGGCTTGGAATCCGAATGGTGCACAAGATGGCTTGGATGTGAATGTGCTAAGGAATTGTTGATACTTGAAGTGTTTTCAATTGTACTCGAATCAAGGGTATTTTAAGTAGGGACGCCCATGGGTCATGTAAGGATCCGTATACCCTAGACCAGTTGCTTTGGGTCTAGTGTCTAGCTTTAGGCTATGAGATACGTATCGAGCTTTGGGCTACGTGGTAAGAGGGTACAATGAAAACTGGTATTTCCATTTGTCCCTGGCAGTAAGGATGCCATACGAGTTATCATATATTCAAGGAACAAGGATGAGTGAGTGGGTATTTCTTGATGGATGCTATGGTTGTTTGGTTGCTTTCTTAATGGGCTATCACTCAGTGGTATCATTGGAAGTAGGTACCGGAGATAGGGATATCTGGACATCCATCATTATATGTTGTACAATACCTTTATGATATTGTAGAATGGCATATTATAGTGTTATATGTTAACACTTAGGTTGCATGGACAGGTCAGATATGGTTCATGTAATCTTATTCCTTACCATATTTACCTGCATTGTATTTTGAGATTCATTTATCGCTTACACCAGACTATTGTCTGACCCAAGGTTTTATGCTTTGCTTCTTATTATCCTAGGTACTCTTAAATGAGTAGACTAGATAATAGGTCTAGGTGACACAATCGCTGTTCGAAGGATGAGCTGGATAGAGCTATCTCGTATTATATATATATATATATATATATATATATATCTATATATGGATTTCTACACTTTTCCGCTAAGAAACATTGTGGAGACCTTGGCAGTGCTTGCTTATTTCTATTTGTTGAGGCAATTTATTTGAGTTGATCTTGTTGTATACTCTATAGCATTTGATGTATAACTCTGTGAATATTAAACCCTGATGATTGGTTCACATTGTTATTACCGTCTCTTTTGTTGTATCTTGATATTATATTTTGTTCATGCACTGTGAGCTATATGATAGGTTATTTATTATGTTTATTATTATTAATTCTGATGATCTTCCTACATCGACCAAGCATGACTACAACACACTATTTGTATACTATTGGTACTGATAATATAGGGCGATCGTCCCAGTGGACATAAGAAATGAAGAAACAGTAATGGTGGAAACCCTAAAGCAACAGAGTGTAACCCTAGCCTCCAATCGATGCCATAATTTTATTCTCAGCTTCTCTATATAGTATAACAGAATTACAACCAAAATTGATGAAAATGCCCCTAGAAAACATCACTTCATAATTGTCCTTAAAATTACCATGTTGGCCAATTAGTCGACTGGCCAAGTGGATCTTGAGCTGTCAATGAGTGTCCAAAAAATCCGAAATCCTCTATATCCTTACCTGAAATATGATAAATTACCCGATATTCGAAAAAAGGATACGAATATGGCCATATCCGTATTCGATAATTATCCATTTAGTTTTTATCAAGGTTATACTTTTTTTTAATATTTTTAGTACATAAAATGATTATGGTTTATAATTTTATATAGGTAAAAAAAGTTAATATGTATACGAAAATTAACCTTTACCGCTTACAATTATATTTCTTAGTGTATTTTTTTTTATAAATTTAGTACAAAATGGATTTATAATAAATCAAAATTTCTATTTATCTGTTTAGATTTATTAGTTGTGAACTGATCAAAAAATATCTGACATACGTTTACATCTGCGGATACGGATATTCGATATCCGAAAATGATTTAGAATACACATACGGATACAAATATGGCGTTATTCATATATGAAAGTATTCGTTCATAGGCCTCGGTGGATCGCCCGACTTATGTCAATAAACTAAATTATCCTGGCAACTTAACGATTGACTATTTAGGGGCAAACAGTCGACCGATCCTTCAATCAGTAGGCTATTTTCCCTTGAACGGTCAACTGAATTTATCCTAAATTTTACCGCTTCTTCTCTAAAGTATATATTGGCTTTCCTCCATCAATCAGTCGACTATACTCTGCCAATCAATCGACTAATTTTCTATAGCAATTATTTCCAGTTTGTTTCAAGAACTCTTTATTCCTTCAACCTATTGTAACTCTTCTTTATGGGCTTCAAATCATGAAACGTTTGAACCATTGGAAAGCACATTCAGTCCTCTACATTTTCTTATATATACACACACATATACATATACATATAGTACCATTAATTTCAACAAACTACCCTAGTATTCATGCTATATACACACATTTCTTTAAGTAAGATTGGAGTAATTTTATTACAAGTTTAAATAGGAAACTACCTTTTCTTTTCAATTCCTCTATACTAGTTCTAAAAGTCATATGTCTTTTCCTTTTTCTTGAAAAGATAATCATCACATTATTTAATTATTCTTATTCTTTAAACAACTTTTTAATATTTGATTTACACCTGTATACATACCAATGTTTTAACTGCACATGGCATTGGTACATGATACTTAATGTTGAGGATTTCTACACCAATTTACCAGAGAAAAAGGTGCTTGGTAAGGGAAATTTAACGGAGTTACTATTGTCTTCGTAAACCTTATTTTATAGAACCTTTTTTCATTGGTTTTCGAATTTTCATTCTAAAATTTTGTAGCTAGGTTCTAATGTATTCATGAAATATATATTAAAGGTGCCAAAACTAGTGCTTTTAGATACAAAATTTCTCCATCGTTCTAGATTACATATGAAATTTCTCCATTATTCTTGATTACTTATGAAAATATTATGATTAAATGTACTAACCCATATTTTGGTTTTGGAACGAGAGAACGTCTATCATTTGAATTTTTATAAACGTTTGATGGTTGAAGTGTATAAAAAAGAAAACGCTATAAAGATTTTTTTACCAAATGATGGCTCGACCACATGAACTCTAAATTTCCATGGATTTCTTTTCAGTCATGAGAAATATCATTAGTTAAATATAACTTTTCATTATGTTTGGAATATTCCTGATTCCAAGTTTGGATCTTATTTTTTGTCCTTCAATGTAAAGTTATCTCTTATCTTTAGCATTACATAATCCTGTACTCTTTACTTATACTTGTACCATCTAATCTATTTTCCTTAGTTTTCCTATTTGGAGGTGTCATTTTTAGTCTCTCTCTTACTCTCATTTTTTACTCTGTCTTTTCATGTAATTCTAACCATCCTTCCTTGCATTTTCATTATCTTTACAATTAACTTATTTTGTTATTTCTTTCTCAAAGCTCAAAGGTCAACATTGTAACACTCCACCTATATACCCATACTACCAAAGAGTATTACTGGGTAATACTCTTTGATAATATGGAGATAAGACGATATCGGGCTGTCGCACATGAATATTTCCTTGGGCTAACATTGGTATGTATTCAAAATCAAAAAAACAACTCACATATATGTACATAGTATTAGCACAGTGCAATAAGCACGTGCATTTCCAGGATAGAACAATACACAGTATAAAACTAATAATGTACAGAACATAGAGTCATTAACGCAATGATAATGTTTAATAGGAAATAAGTACAAACCAAATAAGATTTAAAATAGGTCAAATACCCATTATCACATAAATATGCAATGCATATCCACTTTCCAACACAATATCATACACACATGATGTGGCATAATACATAATGGTATGCAATAATCGCTATCCTCCATCTAAGCCTAGCATCCACAAACTAATCTTCTTATCCCTAAACCTAAAATGTCTTGGACTGACCCGAGTATTATGTAAATAACACACAGATTAGACAATGTCTAAAATGCAGGTGTCAATATGTATCAAAATAATAGCACTGCAACCCAAAGCTATGGACCAGTAATATAACCCATATAAAAAGTTTGGTCAATCTACGTACTAGGAGTATAAGGTCAAGGGTGAATCATCTATACATCCAACTATCTGGAAATATAAGAGATCAATAACAACATAGGACATGCACCCATTAGTATCCATGATTATCTCTCAGATAATCATGTAATTGATACACCATAGGGTCTATCATACTTAACATATATGAAAACATACATAAATAATCATCCAAATCAAATACATAAGCAATATAAACATGGCATACCTCGGCAGTCAAGGTATTTTCCCCAAATAACCATAAAAGATATGTACAGGGTCCAACTCCATGCTCTCAGTACTTCCAACTATCCTTGATAGCAATATAATCAATACGTATGGGGTTGCACCTCTTCTTGGATGCATAATCACATGAATAATCAAGAGACCAATACTCACTCAATAATCATCTAGACTTTCAGCCTCTTAGTAGACAATTTGGCTATCAACCAATAAAATGATCATATGGTCCCTCAGACCTCTAGAAATCTACTCAATTCTCGGTATCATAGATAGTCATTTGTACTCTCAGTTCTATATGCAATTAGTATCACTGTGCAATTAAAGCTCTTAGCGGTTCCATAGAGATGAAGGTGCAAAAAGTTATGGCGGGGATATAGCGAAAAATAATGGAGGTGCAAAAAGCTTCATTAGGTATAAAACTTAATATTTAAAGTTGATTTACTCTTATTCTCATATCATTTATGCAGAAAAAAGAAATATCGTTTGATCTTATATAGCAATACCAAAGAATATTATAATTTATGCAGTCTATATTTAGCGACTATAATAGATTTTCAACTCATATTGAGCATTTATGCCCTAGAATTAGGTCTTTACCCTCACTTTTTTGATTTGGTTTAAAAGAGAACAAGTCAAATCAAACTTTTAATATAAATATTTTTAAAGCAGGTGCTAAAAAGTCTTGATTTGATGGGTATAGCAGAATATAGCGGGGCTTAAAGCGGATCAACTTTTTAATAGTGCTAGATTGAAAAAGCATAGCGGTGGAAGAGCGCTATGCACTATAAGGGGATTTATGGGGCTTTAACTACACAACAACATCATAAGTAGCTATATTGGCATCTGTGTTAACAAATGATCTGATCTACTCTCAGCCTCACACATGGCGGTTTCTTATAGGTTAATAAGTAGTATCTGTATCAACAATGACCAGATGAGGTACTAATAGCTTTCAGCCTGCTCCAGGAGCCTTCCTCACACGTTGTCAATGTTACTCCTACAGCCATCAGTTATCTCAACGGTCATCGTGACCCAATATCCATCAAGTGCAAGATTATTCTATGAAATGATCACTACCCTACAAGTGCCCCAATGGTAATTGACGCTGACCCATATGATATACGGTAGTGGCTGTCAACCGTATACATCATGATGGTGTGTCATAGGTTCAAAGAGAAACCTCAAAATCAGGACGATAGGATGGATACTGCTAATATGGTTTATTCCATATCGTATAATAGGAGTACACGCAAAAGATGCACACACTTATGGCTCTCAATTTGCTCATCCTAAGCTCACGTCACCATAAATATAATACTCCGTAGTCTTGACCTTATCGAGTGACATCTACCTGTAGAGAGTAATAAACAAGTATTAGCTCGGATGTCCCATACCACCTAGTGTTACTTGAACATTTTCTCAATGCTCGTAAATTACACTCATAAGATGTGTGTGCGTGTAACAAGTCCAACGAATATCCAGAATAGTATTATTAAAAGTCTCATACTAGATGGTGTTACTAATCCATTTATTCAGATTTCTTGTTACACAGAATTAGTACAAACATGACTTACATATTTATTTGAAAAAAGTGATATATATATGTATATTTATAAAACATATCTATAATTAATAAAAGCATATATAAATTTTAAATAGTCAAAATATTTATTTCTCAACCTTCTTTTTTTAGGTAATAACATGATATTCACAAATAACTTTGAAAACTCATTTCTATCCTTTAAAACCGTAAAAATGGATTGCAAAACCTAATATCACTCATAATAATCATTCATAATTTTCTATAATTAAATATGAATTTTAATTTAAATTCATAATATCCAAATCCATAAATGTATTTTCTTAATCTTTAGATTATATTCAAAATTCATGAAATATACGTTAAAATATATAAAATATTAATAAGAAATTACTTCATATTTCTTTTAGACTTTAACGGATTTTTAAATAATTATAATATTAAAAATTTGATTTTCTTTAATAAACCAATAATTAATAATATAACTAATATTTAATTTAAACAAAAAATTATTTAGTCAAATACGTATAACATACTTCAACGCCACATGTTTTATTTAATGTATATTTATATATTTTTATTTTTTTAAATGCTGACTGTCGATCGACCATTAGCAGTCTATTAGGTGGTAGACTGGATGCCCTACTGGTCAACTGCCTAGTCAATCATCTTTTTAATCTATTCAGGCCTTCTCCTCTTACTTCTCTCCATTTCCCCCTCTAATTCAATGCATACTCAACCATTTACTTCCATCCATCAACCCAATCAATTATATATATATATATATATATATATATATATATATATATATATGATCACATGCATTCAACATAGGTTTGTGAGTGAGAATACTCACCCAGAAGTCGTAGTAGATAGAATCTCGCTCCTCCTCTCTTTACTTTACTGTGAATTTCCCCATGCTCAATCAAAACTTGAAATTCAACTTAGATTTTGGTGTAGATTGGTGTCAATAAGCTTATATCTAAATTTGAGAATTTATGTTAACTTATTTCATTTTATTTTTGTTTTTGAAGGAAGGAGAATAAGTGGGATTTTATAATTTCCTAAAGCTTGAACATATAAATTGGTTGATGGAAAGTATACGTGAATTGAAAATATGAAGGAAGGAAGTTTCTAGATTTAGAGAAGTCTGGATACTTAAAATTGAGTTCGGGTTTAATGTTTGGACTTTGGGCTTCGTGCAATTATTAAACGATTATTTCCTTCACTTGTTTTCTACTTCTTCTAATTTTTTACTTAACACAATTCAATATCAAACTCTCAAATAAATTTCATATTTGCATTTCTTAATCATCATATAATTCTAAAAGTACTATTTCCATATTCAAATTTGTTATACTAAAATCACTTTTTAATTACCTTTCGAATACATTTATTAAAAGAATTCCAAACTCGCTATTTAATTAAAATAAAATTTCTTTTTTTTAAGAATCAACTTCTAATCCCATTCATGATCATCCTAAAATATTTCAATCGCTTTTACTACAAATTTATATAATTTCAAATTTAAAATATAATATTTCCCAAAATAATTAAATCCACCATTTATTAGTAATTGACAACTTTCAAATATTTATCCCAAAGATGATTTATCATCAAGTTCCCATTATTTCCAATCAAATTTTAAAATTATTCGCATTTTGTGTTTGAAACACATGTTTAATTAATTAAATCACTATTATTTATCCTAGTTAATTCCTTCCCAACACCAGTTTGTTACAAACATTCCGCTCCTTACAATAAAATGTTTCTTTTAGTTTCTTTGTTTTTCTCCTACCATATAAAATGATACCAGCTAAACTCTATTTTATAAATCATGTACCAATTTGATTTGTTATACCTCTTTCTATATCTTCACATACTTCCATTACTAAAACTTATATATTTTTACTTATCTTTTTTGCTAAAATTTTGTTGCTAATAGCATTATAAATGTAAAAATAGTTTTTTATGTTCCAAGGGCAAAAATTTACGCTCGTATTGAAATGTTAGAAATGTAGGAATAAACTGAAATGTTTATTTTTTGAATTTTGATAATCAGGTATTTCAAAATTCAATCAAGGACATACACATAATCAAGTATAAGAAAGAAATCTATTTTGAGATTGATATTCTTCGATCGATTTGTATCTGTTTTAAGATAAAAGAAATTGATTTGAATTCAATTAAACACTTGGAGCAGGAAACTAAGATTTAAACTAGAGAACTTGAAAGGAATATAATATGCAAATGTTATAATGTTATATCCTTGATTGAATTTAGAAAATTAAAATCTGCTCTAATTTACTATTGGCGTGCATTTCAATTTTTCAATGATTATTGTTAACGCTTAAAATTGAACGCTAACACCCCGGTGTGTGTAGAGATTAAGTGAAAGCACCACCCGTCTATACGGGAATCCCCGGTGTATGTAGAGATTAAGTGAAAGCACCACCCGTCTATACGGGAACTAAAAGTAATTAGAAAAGTCATAGAGAAAGCAGTAAAAAGACAACAGTTTTATAGTGGTTCGGCTTCAAGTTAAGCCTACGTACACTTTAATCTTCTTTATTGCTGAATCAATTACAACTTTACAACAATCTTCGATTACAACACTGATAGGACAAAAATCTAGAACTCCGATGTAGAAGAATTCTTTGAATCCATGTCGATTGTGTTAGATTTCCTCTTGAAGTTCGTTGAGATGTCTTTCGTGTTTGAATTGTCAAGTGAGTCGAGAATTAAGCAGAGTATCGGCGTTCCCGAAATGAGCCAAAAGGATCCTCTTCCTGTTGGAGTCAGTGGGTTATTTATAGGAGAGTTCGGAGTAAGGTCGTAGGTCGTAGATGACTTAGGATTTGGTCGTAGGTCATGAGCGACTTAGTAGACATGGTTTACGGCCTAACAGGAGCGCCCTTGATCACCTGAACAAGTCATAGGTCGTGGGCGACCTAGGGAAGGAACGACATAAGGAAGACAAGTTACCTCGGTTTTGTATAGTTCGCTATGTCGTTAAGTCCTTAGGTCGCTAGGTCGTTAGATACTTTAGGTCGTTAACTCGTTAGCTCATTAGGTTGTTAGGCTCTTTAATCCGTTAGGTCGGTTAATCCACTTAGCTACTAGGTCACTTTACAATTTAGGTCGCTGCATCCCATAGATAGTTAGGTCTCTTTAGGCCATAGGTCGTTAGGTCGCTAAGCATCTTTGTTGTGACATGCTGTTGATGGTTAGGTCGCTAGGTCGTTTGATAAGCTCAGGTCGTTAGGTCGCGATATCTTTAGGTGCTAGGTCGTTGGGGGTCTTTAGGTCGTTAGGTCGTTCATATCTTAATTCTTTTAGATCGCTTATTTCTCTTAGGTCGCTGAGCCGTGGAATAGAGGAGTTAACATTTGCCCCTCGAAGTATACGCCTATGCCATAGGTCGTGTGCTTCGACTTAACCTTGCTAGGTCGTGAGCGACCTAAGAGATAATTTAACTCGTATGTCCATTCGTCTTCCTCTTTCTCCCCTATATAATCCGCTAAGTCGTTTCTTCCTCCTTACTTGCTGCAGCCTTTAGAAACGCCATTGAAGAAACTTCCGACTTGAACTCACCGATCACCGATCATCCTTGCAACCTCATTACGTAAGTGAATCCGTTCTCTGTTCAATTCACGACCATCATTAAACCACGAGTCCTGGATTCCCGCCTCTAACCTCCGATCCTACTTCGTATTTTTATGTTTCATGCCACGATCGATTTCTGATGGAATTGAGGTGACTCGGTTCAGTTTTGGGTGATCCTTGATGATTTAAGGAGGAGATGATGGATTGTAGTGCCTCGAATTAACTAGTCTGCGAGTTTGGAGGGCGTGATAAGGCTCTTAACGGGTTGATGGGTTATTGGATTCTAGGTTGAATCGTTGCACTTCTGGTGATTGTGAGGTGATGGACACATGGTTGCATTCGAGTGGAGGACATGCCTTGGGCCTATCGGTTTAATTGCGAATCATACGACCTGTCATACTTGCGATCTACCATACTTGCGATCTGCCATAATTGCGACCTACCATACTGTATCACACTTGCGACCTATCACACTTGCGACCTATCGCACTTGCGACCTATCACACTTGCGACCTATCGCACTTGCGACCTAACTTTAAGTCGTGTGTACGCTCGAGCGACCTAAGACATAGCCGAATCTACACTGTCTTTTCCATGAAACTTTAAAACAGAGCGACCTAGGAGATTGATGAGTTAACTTCTCAACCTAGGACTTAGGTCGTAGGTCGCATATGCAGTTGCATAGGTCGTAGGTTGCGTATGGAGTTGAACGACCTAGGACTTGGCCTATTTTGTATTGCCCTAAACTCCTTTCAACTTGAATGAACATGACATTGATGAATTTAATTCCCAACTTAAACTGTCGAGATAACATTTCTGAACTTGTTGCACTTATTTACAGATCTCACTAACTTTAATGTAATAACCTGTTAAATGCAACATTTGTAGAAAAATAGGACGAATATACTGCCACTGATCGCCCACATCGAATGACAGATTAGTCGATAAAAGATAATCAACTTAAAGAAATTATATGAAATGCTGTGAATTGACAAATTCAAGTGAAGTATTAAAGCAAAGTCATATTAATCAATTAAAACTGACTTGTTTGCATCAACACTGCACTTGTATTTGGACTTAAAACAACAAGCCCTGAAACTTTAAAATTGGCAATTGCATATTGGTTTATTTCGTTTATATTTGCCTGTCGTTTTATTAGTTTTGCACAACACTTCACACATTTAGGAAACGTGCACCTTCATATTTGAATATCCAGTTCCTTGTGTAGAATGTCTTCTCAAGAAGAGATAATAGAGCAATCTGAAGGGGTCTTCCCGATAGCCACTCCATTGGATAATCCTCCGGAAAGAACTCCAACTTCCCTGAGTCAACGGGCATTCAACCAATTACGTATTCAATTTGGTATTGCTGAAGCAGACACTTTGCTTCCTGGGACAAACGATAGTGCTGACAGGCTACCACTCGATTTTGTCACTGTTAATCGCTAGATGTGCCTGTGTGGTGCCATTCGTCCTTTCAATGAATTTCTTCAACAACTCCTTCTCCGACTAACCATCTCTCCCTTTCAACCGCATCCCAATGGCTACGCCATCCTGATGAGATTGTGCGTTCTATTCAGGAGGACACTTAACTATCTTCCGAGCTTCAAAGAAATTTGCTACTTATTCACATTCGCAAGGAATAAAGACCACCCCTCCATCATACTCGTGAGAAGTGCCAGAAACCGTAAACTTATCACCGACCTTTCCGAAAGTGCTCACAGTTTTCTGAATCAATTCTTCTTCATTCGCTGCCCCCAGGGTTTTATGCCATCTGGAGAATAGGAAGTAAGATTGCTCATCCCCGTTCTTTCCGTTTTTGAGTTTTTCGAGATCCGAATTGCTAAGTGCTAATTTCATTCTTTTCTTTTACAGCACTTCCTCCTCCCTCTAGAAATCTCAGCCCCAAGCCGACTTTTGAAAGATTAAGTGTCGTGGCGATTAAGGAAAGAAGTATTAAATTTTTGCTGAAAGACGAATTTATTCACCAATATGGACTTCTGCATCCTTCCCGATCTACCCAGCCTCATGAAGTCCCTGATTCTCCAGTGGAGACATCGGATGCCCCAGTTTCCGTCGGAGAGCTTACACCAAAAGAACATACTGTTGAGGCTTCATTGGTAAAGTGTTCTACTTCAATTGATGTTGCGGGGCCATCCGGCAAACTTTCACTTGCCCCGGTCTTCGAAGAAGAGGAACCTCCCCGGAAATCTGGTGACGAAGGAACTGAGAGAACAAGTCCCGCCAGGCACAGCGGTGATGATACTTTTGAGGGGTTAAGCGACCTGCTGATTACTTCACAGGAGCTTTTCAAAGATGATCCTATCACTGCTATTACTTCTCCAGCAGTTGAAGCGACATCCATCTTGCAGCAAACCCCATCAGCCCAAGAATTAACACTTACTGTAAAATCTTCCATCACCTCCAACCAAGGAGTGGTTCGTAGTTTGACGTGCGTAGATTGCACGTTACACACATTTAGGACTTTTCAGCATTTATATGCATTCAACTTCCTTGCTTTGAAGATTTCTGAGTTTATTTTTTCTTCATTTTCAGGTTCTCTAATGGGACGAAGTGGCCCTTACTACGATGATTTCCAGCGTTATGGGAAGCGCGGTTCTTATGACCCCAGGAGGTATCTTCCTGCCTCTTGGGAAACCGACGAAAAAAGAGCTGTGAGGAAGGCTCATGAGTAGCGTGCTTATGAAGAACGCTACGGGAGATGAGATGAACCACATGATTCTTCCCATAGAGAGGATGATTCTCACAAGAGAAAATCCCGTGATGACAAAGGGAAAAGTTATGTCACTGAAGATCCGAGTAAGTGGGCCAAACTTGGTAAAAAACTGACATCTGAAATTTCTGAAAAACCCGCTGCTCCCGTCTCTTTGGAAATTCTTTCCGGCTCTCCCCTCCTTCAAAGAACCGATATTCAAACAATCATAAGCAGGGCCCCCTATCAAGTTGGACAGGGTCCCGCTACTCTTCAAAGCCGATTTCCACACTGATGCTTAAAGGGAGTGCGTTTCGATCTTGACTTGGTCCCGATTGATAAGCAAGCCATAGTGCGAAATTTTGATGCCGTCAAACTCGATATCGAGAGAATGTACGGTTGGCAGAAACTTGTTGACGAGCTTTAAAGAGTAAATCATGCAAACCTCGAAGCCATGCTGACTATGGAAAATGACAAATCCGAGTGGCAAAAAACACTCGATCAGCATGATGCCGAAATGAAGAGTATTGCCGCTTATAATGAGAAGCTTGAAGAGGAAGTTGAAAAACTTAAGGAAGAGCTCACCACTTCTTCCACTTCCTATTCTCAGAGAGAAGAAGTGCTTCAAAACAAGTGAGAGATGCTCACGCGGCACAGAGAGATGCTGAAGCTAAATTTGAAGCACAACAACAAGTTGTGGAAAGCTACCGAGCTGACGTTGCTCAGCTGCAAGAAAAAACCAACTCCCAGAACTTGGAAATTGAACTGCTAAAAGCTCGACTTTCTGAAGCTAAAAAGGAGCGTGATGAAGCTATTGCCGGCAAAGCAGCAGCCGAGGAATCTCATATGGCAACTAAAGCCGAAGTCATCTCTACTTTATTCGAGTTTTACATTCATAGTGTTCTGGGACATGGCAGCCTTAAATTTTTGGGACCGGAGTATGAAATCACTTTGGCCAAAGTGTGAGAAGCCGCACTTGATATGCTTGGTGGAGCCGGATATGCCGAAGTAGATTTAATGGCACACTATCTAGATGATGATGCATGTGCCGCTCTTGCCAGGGGAAAGGAGCAACTTGCCAAAGAGAGAGCCGAAATGGCAGAAGGAGAACATTTAATGAAGGCAACTTCAACCGACCCAGTTCAACCTTCGATTTCGGCCGACATCGATATTGTTGGCTCGAGTTCCCATTCTCCACCTCCTGCTCAAGCTGTTGTTGAAAGTGCCACCGCCCGCACTGGAGATGAGGCTCAAGAAAGCACTGAAGCACAGGACTTTGAAGTCGACATAGTAAAGCCTACTTCTCCAGGTAACCTCAATGTTGATCTCGCTCAAGTGGACTGCTTGCTTACTTCACATGAGCTTGATGAACTTTTTGATTATTACTTAAGTCTTGACGCGCCACTTTCTCCGCTTTTTATTAGAGATGCTGACTTTAACTACTCTTCTCCTGTAGTGAAAGCGCCAAGTGTTGTCCAACCTTCCCCTCTTCCAGCTGTTTCCTCTCCGCCTCTTCAGATTACTCCCCTTTCCGTTTCTCAACCGAGGTCACAAGAGGAGCAGCAAGGTTTGGATGACCCAGTCGCTTCTCAAGAACAGAAGGCCGAGGAACCTGAAGAAGGCAAAAGAACCCTGGAGCAAACTATTTCTGATGACATAAAATTGTCTCCACTTTTCACTCCGGGCAGTGAGTCTTCTTCAAGGAAGAAAGGGAAGCGCGGAGTCTCAAAGAAAAGGAGAGAAGCTTCTGCCGGCGAAGAAAAAGCAGAAGAAAGTCCAATTGAACCCCTTCTTCTTTCTTCCCCTACTCTCACAAGCCGGCCCAAAAAGTTAATTATCCGGCCAGGCGAAGGCTCGAAAGGTGGAAGGGAGAAGAAGTGATGGGTTTGGGACTTATGCTTTTCGTCTCGTTTTTTTGCTTTTTTTCTTGTATATATAAAGACTTGTGTTGACTGGAGATTGTGTGGGTACCGGTCCCCGCCTTCTTTTGTTTTGAGACCTGCACATGTATAAAAATTTTATAGTATGGAATAAAATGATTCTTTTACTTGTACAAACTTCTGTCTGTATTTGAGAATTCATTTATTCTTCTTTTTCATACAAGTTTCTTTATTTTCTTTGTGTGATGTTGCAGTAAACCTATGGTATGTTGCTTGAGCATTGTTTTTATTTTTGTAACTATATTGTATTGTCCCCATACCATTGCAACCTCTTTCACATTGGCAAAATTTTGGAGAACAACTCTTCTATTTCGAGAAGACTTGTACTCTTTCTTTAGAGAACAACTTTTCCATTCGAAGGAGGTTTGCATCTGTACTTTATAGGATAATTTTCCGATTTTAAGGAAATATTTTTCTGATTTAGTAGAATGCGCCTTGTATTGGAGAAGTTTATCTTTCTTTCTTTCTCTTTTTTTTTATGGAGAAGTTTTTACACTTCACTTTCGGAGAAAGCCACTTTTATTTTTGGCAAGTGAATTTTCCTACACGGAAAAGTGGGCCTTCGATAAAGGGCTTCGACCTGTTTGTGTCTCCGAAGAGGGCTTTTGTTTGATTGTGCCTCTGGGAAGAGGGCTTTTTTATGTGATTGTACCTCTGGGAAGAGGGCTTTTTGTGTGTGCCTCTGGGGAGAGGGCTTTTGTTTTTCCCTGTACGCGGGGAAGCGGGCCTCCGAAGAGGGCTTTTTGTTTCTGCCCCTAGGGAGAGGCTTTTATTTTTTCCCTGTTCGCGGGGAAGCGGGCCTCCGAAGAGGGCTTTTCACATTTCGACTCGTGTGAAGTTTCATTTTAGATCACGGTGAAATGTGTGCCTCGAAGAGGACTTTTAGCATTTCAACTCTGGTAAAATGGGCCTCCGAAGAGGGCTTTTTACACTCCAACACTTATGAAGTTTTATTTCAGATCTCGGTGGAATGCGTGCCTCCGAAGAGGTCTTTTCACCTTTCAACTCATGTGAAGTTTTATTTCAAATCACGGTGAAATGTGTGCCTCCGAGTAGGGCTTTTTCCTGGAAGTTTCTTTCTCATGGTTGGATGGATTCACAGGGCGGACACAAGTTACTTGCATTGTTTGTTTGCACAAACGTTCTCAGCTAGTTAACGAGTGTCCCGTGCCACCGGTCATTCCACCAATCTTTTTTGTTAAGAAAGAGAACTTTCTTTTTCCGGCAAGTCCCATTAGAGGTCTTTATCCTCCGAAGAGTTGTGCCTCCGAAGAAGGCTTGTGCCTCCGAAGAGGTCTTTTGCTATTTGCTGCCTGCTCGCCCATGTTTTTTCGCCATTTTCTCATATCAGCGGTTCCCTGCTATCATTTTCAAGCACACATTACTTTCTTTTGAAAGTAGCTTATTTTATCCAAAGAAGTGTACTTCATTGTTAAATGAGTTCGCAGGGGCAGACACAGGCTGATTAATCGGATGTTTGTTTGCACAAAAGATCATAATTAGTTAGGAAGGGTCCACCTCTGCGGAACCACTAACTGTTTGCTTGAAGCACTTTTATATAGGATTTGACTCTGGAATTTTTGTGGCTGAACATTCATTTGTGGAGTGATGTCAGGGATCGCTTGTTCTTATGATGGGTAAGCTTTGCTTTAATGGCCTGCAATATTAAATCGACATTTTAGCAATACAATTGAAGTACTTTATACATCAAAATAAAACAGGCAGTTTATAATAGTAGAGAACACAAGATTTATAGTGGTTCAGCCAAGAACTGGGCCTACATCCACTTTATAGTTCTTATTATTCAATTGCACTGGCTTTACAATAACTTTCAATACAAGAATCATACATTCATAATTCTTTTATAGTATTTCAGTGAAGCTTTTAAGTAAAATATGGGCGCAAGTGATTGCTGTTCCAAGCTCTTGGAATTAGATCTCCTTTGACAGTTGTCAGTTTGAAAGTGCCATCAAGAAGTTTTCTTCCTATGACATATGGCCCTTCCCAGTTTGGCACAAACACTCCCGTTGCTATCATGACCCTTTTCAAGACTAGGTCTCCAATCTCAAAGCTGCGTTGGCGAACTTTGGAATTGAAGTGCCTGATAATTCTTTGCTGATGGGCTGCATTCTGAGTTGAGCCTCTTCCCTTTTTTCATCAAGGAAGTCAAGTGCTTCAAGTTGCAACTCTTCGTTTTCAGCTTGGTTGAAATGGATTTTTCTATGTGAAGGGACTTCTATTTCCACCGGAATCATTGCCTCTGATCCATATGCCAATGAAAATGGAGTGTGCCCAGTCGCAGTTTTATGTGTAGTTCTATATGCCCATAGTGCTAGTGGTAGCTTATCGACCCAACCACCTTTCGCTTTTTCCAGCTGTTTCTTGATGGTTGATTTGATAATTTTGTTTACTGCTTCCACTTGCCCGTTTGCCTGCGGATGAGCCACTGCTGAGAAGCTTTTTTGGATCTTGAATTGCTTGCAAAAATCTTCGAATTCTTCACTTTCGAATTGGGTCCCATTATCTGTGACTATCTTTTGAGGCACACCATACCTGCAAATGATATTCTTAGTTACAAAGTTTATCATCTTTTTAGAGGTAAAAGTAGCTAATGGTTCAGACTCAGCCCATTTAGTAAAATTATCAACAGCAACACTAGCATATCTGATTCCGGATTTGACGGTTGGCAAAGGCCCGATGAGATCTATTCCCCAAATAGCAAATGGCCACGGACTGACCATCTGTGTTATCTTGGTGGAAGGTGCTCTTGGGATTTTTGCAAATCTCTAGCATCGGTCACATCTTTGGGTATAGCTCGCTGCATCATGATTAATATCTGGCCAAAAATACGCATAACGGAGAATTTTCTTTGCTAGAGTTTGACCACCTGAATGGTCTCCACACTCTCCTCCGTGTACTTCTGCTAGAATTGTCTTAGCTTCTTCCTTGGTCACACATCGGAGTAATGGCATTGAGAATCCCCGCCTGTACAATCGGCCATCTTGAATTATATATCTGGAGGCTTTTCTTAGCAACTTCTGTCGTTCTTTTGAATTTTATGATAGAGAACCGTTAAGCAGATATTCCATTATCAGAGTCATCCATGATCCTTGCTCTTGAGATATAGTCATGATCCGGTCAATATCCATCTCATCAGTGCTTGGAGCCGACAGGACTTCCACATGAACTAATCCCGATAATTGAGCTTCACCAGTGCTTGCGTACTTTACGAGAGAATCTGCCTTCATGTTCTCTTCCCGGGGTATATGATTTATCGTATAATGGTCAAGATCATCAAGAAGTTTCCACGCTCTTGACAAGTAAGCGGGCAGATTTCCTCCTTTAGTTTGAAAGTCTTTCTTGAGTTGACATACAATAAGCTGTGAATCATTGAAGATCTGCAACACTCTGACATTCAATTCTTTATCAATTTTCAAGCCGGCAATAAGACCTTCATATTCTGCTTCGTTGTTTGTCGAAGGGAATTCCAACCTCAATTCATAGCACAATCCCAGCTCCGGAACAGTAATCGTTTCTTGCACCATCAACATATAATTTCCATCGAATTGGGGTATTATCAGTCACTTCTTCCTCACTATCACCTTTATCTGTACATTCTACGATGAAATCTGCTAAAGCTTGTCCACTAATTGCTCTCCGGGGATGATTAGTGATGTCGTATTAGCTGAGTTCAATATTCCACTTCAAAAGGCGACCCAAAGTCTCACGGCGAAACAGGACTTGCTTCAGAGGTTGATCAATGAGGACTTTGATAGGATGAGCTTGGAAATATGGCCTCAATTTCCTTGATGCAATCAGTAGACAACAGGCAAGCTTTTCCAACTTTGAATAATTGATCTCTGCCCAAGTGAATCTTTTACTGATATAATAGACCGGGCGTTGAATTTTTGCGTCTTCTCGTACCAACGCTGCACTGAGAGCATGAGATGAGATTGCCAAATATATGAAAAGATCTCCACCATTGTCTGGCTTAGAAAGTATTGGAGGCATTTCCATATGACGATCAACTCATTGAAAGCTTTCTGGCATTCAGGAGTCCAGTTAAAATTTTTCCTTCCTTTCTTCAAAGCGTAAAAGAATGGAATGCATTTATCAGTAGCTTTGGAAATGAATCGACTCAAGGCAGCGACTTTTCCATTAAGACTTTGCAGTTCCTTCTTCGTTCTAGGGGCTTTGACTTCTCTTAAGGCAGCAATTTGAGCAGGACTAGCTTCAATGCCCCTAGCACTCACAATGAAACCCAAGAACTTTTCGGACTCCGTCCCAAACGAACATTTCAAAGGATTAAGTTTCATTCCGTACTTTCGGAGGATTGCAAACATTTTCGCCAAGTGATCCATATGATCTTCCGCTTGCTTTGATTTCACCAACATATCGTCAACATAAACTTCCATAGTTTTTCCAATCTGCGGTTTGAACATAGCATTGATGAGTCTTTGGTAAGTTGCCCCTGCATTCTTAAGTCCGAAGGGCATGACTCTATAGCAGTAGAGACCAACATCGGTGATGAAGCTCGTGTCCTCCTGGTCCGGCTCATGCATCATGATCTGGTTGTATCCGGAGTAAGCATCCATAAAAGATAACAATTCATGCCCTGCTGTTCCATCCACCAACTGATCTATCCTGAGTAACGGGAAGCAGCCTTTGGGGCATGCTTTGTTTAAATCTGAGAAGTCGATGCATACTCTCCACTTCCCATTAGCTTTCTTAACCAGTACTGGATTTGAAACCCAATTTGGATAAGTAGACTCGCTGACGAAACCATTTTCCATGAGCCGGTTTACCTCTTCTTTCAACGCTGCTGACCTTTCAAGACCCTCGGTTCTTCTTTTCTGTTTTGCCGGTGTAAACTTCGGATCAATATTCAGAGTATGTACTGCAATTTCTGGGGATATTCCACACATATCAGCATGAGTCCAAGCGAATACGTCCAGATTTGCTTTCAAGAATGATATCAAGGAATTTTGAATCGTCACACTAAGTTGCGAACCCACATTCACCACTTTGTTCGGATCTTTCAAGTCAACAGGTACTAGCACCGTTACTTCCACTGGCACCACTCTATTCTCCCCTACACTAGCTTTTCTGGGATCCATTTCTCTTCATGCCCCGCTACGCTCGCCAGTGCAGGGTCCAACCTGTAATTGCTACAAGGTTGGTTCTTTGATGCGGATTGGGGTTGCCGCATCTTTTCCCATCTCTCTCTTCCTCGCTTCACGCAACTCTATTAGATAACATTCTCGTCCAGCATTCTGATCCCCTTTAATAACTCCAACTCCATTACCCGTGGGGAATTTCATAGTGAGGCACCACGGGGCGAGAATTGCCTTAAAAGCCGCAAGAGTTGGTCGGCCTAGGTAGGCATTGTAGGCAGAAAATTCATCAACAATTACAAAGTCTGTTTTCAAACCACCTTTTTCTACCCCTCTCCAAGCTCGACGAACAAGTCAACAGTTCCAATTGGCCGCTTCGGTTCCCCAGTAAACCCAACAATCTTCTGAGATGAAGCTTGCACATCAGCCATCGGATTTTTCATTTGATCGAACGTCTTTTTGAATAGAATATTGCAAGAAGCGCCGCAATCTACAAGCACTCTTCTCACAATAGCCGACCCAATGCCTGCAGAGATGACCAAGGGATCCATGATTGGAGCTTCAATGCCTATAGAGTCCCTGGCTCTGAACACAATATCAGCATTAAAAGTTTTCTACTGCTTCAAAGGTGCAGTTTCTTCTAGCACAAAAATACTCTCTTCTGTTGGTGTATACTTCAAGGCATATGCATATCTTTCCATCCCGCCCCAGCTTCTGCCTGCTGGGTGAGGACCTCCTGTAATCACATTAATAACAGGCCTTTCTGATTCATGCTCAGTATTCCTCTCACCCGAGCCAGATGGATGAGCACGAAGTTGCTGGCCCTTAGTAGATGAAGTTGGGTCATTTCTACTTCTCTTAACATATTGCTGCAACTTGTTCTCTCTCAGCAGTTCTTCAATCAAACTTTTCAGATGGCGACATTCGTTGGTATCATGACCGGGTTGATTATGAAACAGGCAGAATCTCCCACTTTGAGTAGCTTTTCTCCCAACTCTCATCTCAGACGGTTTAGGATATTCTACCGCGTCTTTGGTAGCAAAAAAGATATTCTCCGGGGTGTCAGTCAAAGGAGTGAAATCTGAAGGTTTTGAGAAGCGGGGTTTCTACATATCTTTCTGTTTCTTTCCACCATTATTCTTCCTTTTCTGATTTCCGGATTCCTTTTTGGTAGAAGCAGCAGTAGTATCCTTAACCTCTGTTAATGCCACTTTAACCGGTGCTTGAAGGCTTTCCAAGCGCATGAATTCATCAGCTTTCTTATAGAATTTCTCAAGCGAATTCGGTTCTTTCATCTACAGCCACTTCCCAAATTCGCTTGATTTGTTGATTGCCCTCATCAAGTATGTCAAGACCATCCATGGCTCTGCATTGTCCACTTCAGCCAAAGCTATGTTGAAGCGGTTCAAGAAAGACCTAATATATTCTCCAGGATTCTGTTCCAGGCTTGACAGTGACATAATATCCTTTGCCTTTGAATCATACAACCTAAATTGCTCTTTAAACTTCCGAGTCAAATCAGCAAACTGGTCTATGGATCGGACCGGAAGCTTTGTGAACCAGAACAGAGTCACTCCTTCCGAGTATACCGGAAAGTACCGGCATTTGATCTCATCAGATACCTTAGCACCAGTCATGTGCCAATCATACTTATACAGGAATTGATTAGGGTCGCTTGTTCCCTTATAAGCCGGGATGGTAGGAGGAACAAACTTCCTTGGGAATTCCACCTTTAGAATCCTTTCAGTGAACGGAGTTTTGCTCGGAGCGAATCCCCATTCCTTTTCATCTTCATCCCTCTGCATGCTTTCTTTCATGATTTTTCGCACAATGCCCGAAAGATATTCCTCATCATTTAAAGGATCTGCAGGACAGACTTCGGCCATTTTCTCGGAAGTTTGTCTGGACAAACGTTCGCGGAGAGTTGGCTGCGGTATCGATCCTCCAGCTTGAGGAGATGTTTCTTTGGCGGGGCTAGCTGCTCTTTCAGGAATATTCTTCTCTTCAGGATTATGAACATCATCTGCAAGGTTTTCTTCATTATTCACCGGTTAGCGGTTAGCTTCGAGCAATGCATTTAACCTTTCAAGCATTAAAGCATTCCGGGTTTCCATCTGCTGGTATAACCCAGATACTACGGCATCTAACTCCGCTCGTGTAATTCCGGCACTTGGTGCTGCTTGATTTGACGAAGGAGAAGTGGCAGTATTCTCATGGACATTACTGGGCCTTGTAGATTCACGCTTTCTTCCAGGAGCCATTATCTCTGATAGACTTCTGGTTTTGAGAGAGATTCTTTCAACAAACTTTTGCGAAGCAATGATGAAAATAGCCTGAGTTGGGTTCTCAGTGAAAGCACCAAAAATGTTAACGCTTAAAATTGAAGGCTAACACCCCGGTGTATGTAGAGATTAAGTGAAAGCACCACCCGTCTATACAGGATTAAAAGAAAGTAGAAAAGTCACAGAGAAAGCAGTAAAAAGACAACAGTTTTATAGTGGTTCGACTTCAAGTTAAGCCTACGTCCACTTTAATCTTCTTTATTGCTGAATCAATTACAACTTTACAGCAATCTTCGATTACAACACTGATAGGACAAAAATCTAGAACTCCGATGTAGAAGAATTCTTTGAATCCATGTCGATTGTGTTAGATTTCCTCTTGAAGTTCGTTGAGATGTCTTTCGTGTTTGAAGTGTCAAGTGAGTCGAGAATTCAGCAGAGTATCAGCGTTCTTGAAATATGCCAAAAGGATCCTCTTCCTGTTGGAGTTAGTGGGGTATTTATAGGAGAGTTCGAAGTTAGATCGTAGGTGGTAGACGACATAGGAATAGGTCGTAGGTCGTGAGCGACTTAGTAGACATGGTTTACGGCCTAACAGGAGCGCCCTTGATCACCTGAACAAGTCATAGGTCGTGGGCGACCTAGGGAAGGAACGACATAAGGAAGACAAGTTACTTTGGTTTTGTATAGTTCGCTATGTCGTTAAGTCCTTAGGTCGCTAGGTCGTTAGATACTTTAGGTCGTTAACTCGTTAGCTCATTAGGTCGTTAGGCTCTTTAATCCGTTAGGTCGGTTAATCCACTTAGCTACCAGGTCGCTTCACACTTCAGGTCGCTTTAGGGCATAGGTCGCTTTAGGCCATAGGTCGTTAGGTCGCTTTAGGCCATAGGTCGTTAGGTCGCTAAGCCTCTTTGCTGTGACATGCTGTTGATGGTTAGGTCGCTAGGTCGTTTGATAAGCTCAGGTCGTTAGGTCGCGATATCTTTAGGTCGCTAGGTCGTTGGGGGTCTTTAGGTCGTTAGATCGTTCATACCTTAATTCTTTTAGATTGCTTATTTCTCTTAGGTCGTTGAGCCGTGGAATAGAGGAGTTAACAATTATAAGATTACAAATGATTTTTTTAGAGAGGAGAATTCAGAAATCGGCCTCCTTTTAAATGGGGTATTATGTTAGGCCATTGAATGTTCGACATGTGACACGATCGATGGAATTTTTTTCTTTGGTGATGACATGACACACGCTAGTAGCGACACTTTTGATTCTAAAATGATTTCTTTCAAAAACTTGATAGCTTTGTGGGCTTCATTGGCCGAGCTAGTTTTAGGGTTGATAATGTATGGTATGATTTACTAATTGATGCCCATTATTGTAACAGTTACTCAATAGTATTGAATAAATTATTATTCATACTGAATCATAACTATTTTTTAAAAACTCAATACTACTATTATGGACTTATATTGCAAACAAGTCAAATGGATGTACCACCATTCTAATGAAAAAAACTAACAACAATAAGTCCTGATATGAAGAAAATTTATGTACAAGGCTTCAAGTTTTCCAACTCTTGGAAATCGTCAGTTGCTTCCTTTGTATCATTAAGTATACTTAACACTTCACATATCTGCAAATTAAGATATGCATAGCATGGTTGTTTATGGGGAAAATGTAATTATAAAATAGTTAGAAGTATAATACCACTATATTTAAAAAAATAATACAAGTAAATAACATATGAAGTGTATGACTTACCTTTTTATTCTTTCTACCATGACAAGTTCAAAATGTATAATTTAAAATGTTTTCTCCTTGCAATTTTTGGAAGCCAAATCATCAGCGATATCTTCATATTCAATGGTTTATAATATATATCTTTTCCCAATGCATATGATTACCAGTTCATTATGTCTGTCTCGACTCATTATTGTTTGCAAATATGACTGTAATAACTTCAGTTTCGAAAAGCTTTGTTCTATAGATGCAAATGTCATAGGAAGAGTTAACGAAATACTAAATGTAATTATCACATTTGAAAACATATCCTTACTTTTCAATAAGTCCAAAATTTTGATAATCATCCATGCCTTGTCTACATCATATGATTCACTAAGCAATGCAAATTCTAGTATTTGTAGCTCCGAAAGTAGGTCTTTTACATTTGTGTTAGAGGCATTTCCATTTTTTAAAGCCAAATCAAGTTTTTCACTAAGATATTCTTTTTCACCATCATCTAATGATTTTAATTTTAAGGCATCAAATACAAAACCAAAAGTTGACCGAATTAAGTGCAATTGCTCAAATCTCACTCCCAATTATGAAAGATAAATATCCACTATCACAATAAAATAATTGATTCGAAATGATTCTTCAGTAGATTGTTACTCTTTTTCAAAATTCACAGTTTCAGCAAGTTATTATTTTCTATGAACTTAATGTTTCAAAGAAAATTTTGGATCAATATTCGTTGTACAAGTAATTACTGTTGCCTCACTCTTAGCCCGATAAAATTCGTTTTTTCTATACCTTCCAACAAAGGAAACAAGGCCTTGTAAAGATTTTACAACGACATCAATGCTCATATCTTTATATTTTAATTTTTTACTAACCATGTTAACTCTTCTAGAATCACATACCAAATACTAAACACAACATGAACTTGAACCTGGATAGCTCTTGATCCGTTAAAATTTCAACATATTGACACAATTTTGCATCATTACTTATCCCTGCTAATCTAAAAAATGCTTCTCTACTTTGAGAAACTTAATGTGACATAGTTTTAACACTTTCTACATGACATTTCCAATGTGTAGTGGATGAAAATTTCAAAGTAAAACTATTAACATAATCTAGTAAAATAACTCACCGCTTAGAAGAATTAGCAAATACTATATACATGCATTGACATGGTCTAAAATAAAATTTTGCTCAAACCCAAGAGCTTGCCATATCACAAATAATTATATTAAGAGAATAACAAGCACAATGCATGTAAAAAGCTCTAGGATTAATGTTGAGTAATCTTTATTGCACACAATTTATTTTTGTTTCACATTAGAACTATTATGATAGCCTTGCCCCTCACATTATCAATGTCAAGATCAAGTAAGCTTAATGCATTTTTCTAGTTCTATCAAAAGTCATAACCCAATTGTTTTTTGAACATTCAAAGACTTTAGATAAAACTCTTCGACTTTAATTGGATAATTTATCACATCTATACATCGTATAATCAAAGTAATTTGCTATTTATTACTTGAATTAGGAGTGTAGTTAAGTATAACCAAAAAATATTTTGCTTCTTTTATTTTTGAAACAAGCACATTTCTTCCTTTAAATCCTATAATTTCAATTGTGTATTCCATGGATAAGATAAGTATAATGAATATTTTATTTGAATGAGATGAAAATGATGTCGCATTACTAGATAATATTTAGCAATCATTTCAACCAAGTCAAAAAGTCACCATTAGGGTTCTCATACAAGTTTTTGTTATTCCACGAAATGCCAAATTATTAATTACAAGACATTTCACATAGAAATTATTATATGCATAATTTATTTTCGATGATTTTTTAATCTTTTTGAATAAGATATTGCATAATTTTGTCAATTGTTTGATTACACTGTACCCTTTTTCTCAATTCAACTCAGATAGAATAGTTAAAATTGTATTCTTTACTTCTTTCATGTTACTTATGTGTCTCACCGAGATGTCTCCAATCTCTGATTCCATCTTTTTCTAATTGGCTTTTAGAACAAACATTCTGTTAACCAAACTTATGGTCAACATCCCAAAGTTATTCCAAGTAGCGCGATTAGTCTGAATGAGGGAATTGATACCTTTAAGTATTGCCTTTGTATTTTTTTTGTAAATATCTTTTGAATCTAACCGTTAGATGTCGCTGAAAGGGTTAGGTTCTTGATTATGAAACCTCCCGGATTTGTTGAGTTAGCGTGAGATTCTCTCTAAGAGTTTCCTTCTTTGTTTGAATTGAATTTTCTTGAATTTGTCCTTAGGAAGTTGAAACTTATCCCAACGAAGGGTTAGGATGATTGCCTTCTTTGGGTTTAAGTAGAATATTGAACCCTTTTAGATATGCAGAAGTTTTGACCTTGTTGAAAGGTTAGATTACTTATGAGGTGTGTTTTGGTCTGGGTCAAAGGGTATGGGGACGACTTCTTATGGGATAAGTCTTGTAAACCAGAGTATTTCTACTTGAGGGGTAGTCTTTGGTCTTGGCCGAAAGGTTGGATCATATAGGCTATATTTTCGAAAGGTTTAAGCAATAAGGTTGAAGGTTTCGAAGGGTTGTAGTCTCTAGCTGAATCAGGAGTGTTTTCAACCTCGTCGGCAAGAAGCTGTTGATAATCTAGAAGCCGAAATTAACAGTTAATCCAACAAAGTTTAAGCAAAACATTAAGGAAATTAATAGATTACGGGACTTCCGGTTTTGTCCATGTAAAACTCTATTTTTATTAAATTCCCAAATCAGTGCCTATTTAGGGTTATAGTACTTTAGTTAAGAAGTTACAAGACTAGAGTGAAAAAAGTCGGATCCCAAAACTGGACCACTTGGGTCTAATTTATAGATGCGGGCGACCCTCCTTCCAACTTCATGCTCTCGACTGGGTCGGAAGCTCCCTTTTGTATGCCACTTTAAACCCTTCATGTTCATCGAAAGGTTTTCTCTTTCATCTGCTATTATGAATCTTCCGCTTTTGCCGTAAGGTTTGTTACTCATATGCCACCATGATCTATCCTCCATTATCGAAAAGTTTGTCTTCTTTATATAGTTATGAACCTTTATACTATTATGAACCTTTCAACCTTGTCGAAAGGTTGCTTTTCTTTTGGTTATTGTAAGCCCTTCGACATTGTTGGAAGGTTGTTTTTCTCTTGTTTATCGTCAACCTTTTGACCTTGTCGGAAGGTTACTCTTCTTCTATGTTGTCGAAAGATTGTCTTTCATTCTTTGTTGACTTATGAGTGCTGCTTTCTTCATAAACCTTTTGTCATTGTCGAAAGGTACCCTGGATGTGCTTCAACCAGTTCGAAAGGCTAATTATGCTTCGAAAAGGCCATTAAGTGCTTGCTCACACTTGCTTTGGATTCTTCATCCCCTTAGAAAGGAAAAGACAAAACCTTTCGACTCCTTCGAACGGTTTGATGCTGATGAAATTTGATGATTGCTCCCCTTCGACTCCTCAAAAGGTTTGGGCTGTGTTTATCTTCCTTTGCTCTTGTTTGTAGACCTTTCGTCTTAATCCAAAGGTTGATTTTTTAGTGTAACATTTTCCCTCCCCATTCAAAGGGATTCTCTTGACGTTCCTAGTCATATTTGTCGGAAGCTACAAAATTTTCTGCCTCATGGATTTCCCACGTTGATCTGGAACATTCACTTAAATTAATCTAACGGTTGAGAATTTGGGTGACTTTTCTTATATAGCAAGCTTCTTCTCTTTCTTCCTCTTTTACCTGAAATTAAAATCACCGCATACAAGTAAAAGAATCCTCAATAATTTTCTAAATCTCGACTTGCTACAACAAGGTATTTCTTGAATTTGCTTCACAAATCTTAGTCTAATTTTACACTTATCAACTTTCAGTTGAATTTTCATTTTTTAAAACCTGAAATCGAAATTCGATTTTTATACGATTTGCTGCAAAAAAAATTAAATCGACTTCTAACAACATTTATCTATAGCTTTGGGTTTTTAAGCCGATGATGTTTGGTAAAGGAAAATCCCCTTATTGGATTCAATTTTAAACTCAAAGCCTCTAGATTTAGATTTTAGCTTTTAATTCTTGAATTTTTTACCATTTGATAATATTGTATTCCTCTTCGAAATCGATCTAGATCAATTCCAGATGAAAATAGTTTTTTTAGTGGGTTCGTTTTGCTTGTTTCTCAAGAAAAATTTGAAATTGCATTTATTATTGGGTTTGGGCTTTCTTAAACCTGATATAGTAACCTGGACTCTACTAGCATACAATTAGGTAATGCAAAAAGACTTTCCTACCCCTTCGAAAGAAGTCGAGGTGGAAAAAATCAGGTTTACCCCTTTTTGTACCTTTCGATGAAGTCAAAAGTTATTTTGACATCACCTTTTCACTGTGGTTGGAAGGTTAGGTAGCACCATATTGAAATATTCGACCAAGAGCTTCCGACAAGATTGGAGAGTTTGAACCTTTCGTCTACCTGCTTTCGATAAGGTTGAAATTCTCTAATCTTAAAGTTATATTTTAATACCTTTGGCCAGACCTTACGACAATATTAGCAATGTCCATGTTTTCCAATTTGGGAAATTTCAGATTTCTAATTTTGTTCATATCAAAAGGTCTCGCCATTTAACATTAGGTTATAGTTGCAATAGGCCCAGGTTTTCGTAGAACCTTCAACATTGTCAAAAGTTAGTGAATAGGTAAATATTTATCTTTTTCCTTTCGACCTTGTCGACAGCTTTAAAAAAGTTACATTTTCTTTACCTCTAAATTTTGTTAGCATAGTGGTTAAAACTGAGTTCATTATTCTTTCTAACATTGTCAAAAGTCCACCCTGTTAGACCTTTGATATCGTCAAAAGCTTTTGTTATATTCCATTTGACTTCTTCGAAAGCCTAAACTATTAGTTTTTTTTTGAAAATTTGCACCATTTTGAAGCGTTGTGCATATTTTCATGCTTAATCTATCTAAGAAAACTTATTTGCTTTCATATTTTTGATTAATATTTAAATTTATAATTGGTTTAGGGTTTTTTAGTTAGAATGTTCTCACCTAGCAGAACAATGAGTTCTCCAAAAATTGAAGCTACTCCAAGCACTCTTTCATTGAATCATAGAGTGAAGTAGACACTATTCTGAAGGAGTTTGGCATCATTGAAGTTGAAGCCATTACTCCTAAATCCATCGAAACTATTGACAACCCTCCAGAAGGGTACTTTGCATTCTCCGCCATCCACATATTGCATGGTGGCTTTCTTCCATTTCCTGCATTCTTGTGCTCTTTCTTGTCTTATATTGGACTTTCTCCGATATAACTTTCTTTTAGAGTGTATACCCATCTTCTAACCCTCGAGATGCTGGCGTTGGAATCCAGACTTCCTTCGCTTGGCTCTAAAATTTTAGCCTCCTTGATCAAATTAGCAACGTCAAGTAAGTCTAACGAGAAGATCTTCAGGGTGAATGTATATAAGAAATTGATATTGGATGGTATTAACGAGTTTAAGGATTGGGAGAACCAATTCTTCTTTGTTAAGTGCTTCGCTGATGCTCGCGGGGCCTTTGCCTTTCCTCGTATGTCTATTTCAATACTGTCTTTGTTTTTCTCTATGCTTTATGTTAACTAATCTCTGATCTTTCAGATGAACCCTCTAAAATACTCAACGATGCAGACCAAAGAATTATCAACTCTTTAACTGTAGTTTCGGGACATCTTAGGAGTAGATTAATGCTCCTAACCTTTTCAAACTTAAGGAAGCATTCTTTGTTACCAACCGGTCAATGGATTCTTGGCACCCCGCCTGGCATCATGCACAACTCTCGAGGAAACCGCTTCTATTCTCTAGATGATGCCGACTATTTTACCTCATTGTCGCCTATTCGTTCGGACGTTTCAAGTATCCCATTAGCTTAGCATTCTCTTTTTTATAGAATTCTTGAATTGCTCTAATTGATTTTATATCTCCTTGAATTCACTCTAGCTTTGCCTTTAAGTGAAGTTGCTCCTCCTTCATCATCTATGGTTATCACACTAGTTTTGGGGGCTTTTGCTAGCTCCAAGAGATCTTCAAAAAGAAGAATAGCAGTGCCTCTTGAGGAGGCCCCTCTAGCTCGAATAACAACGTTTATCGATATTAAGGAGGGAGAAGAGCACATATCTCCAGAGAAAGCTTTAGATGATCCAATTGTCGAAAAGTTATAATGGAGCCAACACCTCCTATACTTGCTCCCCTTTCGCCTATTTCCATTTCCGTCTCTCTAGCTGCATTGGCACATATGCAGATTGCTCTTTGTGAGACTCCTTCTAAGTCACATACTCTTTCAAAATCATCACCTTTCACTTCTTTGCTAACTAATTTCGATGATATTATTAAGTCCATTCTTCAATCAGAATCTTTACCTTCTCTTATCTGTCGTCTTTTAGCCTAGACTTGGCAGAAAATCATTGCTCTCTCGTGGAGCAACAACTCTTGGTAAGATCTTATCCAGTTAACTCTATTATCACTGGGCCTTTCTAATTGTTAACCTTTGTTTCTTCTCTTGTTGGAGATTTCCAGGAATTGGGTTTCCCTTAATTAACATGCCTCCAATCTCTCTATTAGATCCTCCAAGCTTTAGGAGGAAAATGCTGAATTGAAAAGTTAGCTAGCCTCGTTAACGGCTGCCCAGAATACTACTTCCTCTGAACTTGTGCAAATCAAGGATTCCCTTATTGGGGCAGAGGGTGATCTAGAAGTAGAGAGGCGAGCTCATCATCTCACCTTCGATGAAAAATTTACAAGGGGTTGGCTTTGAAGGATTCAGAGGAGGAAAAAGCTTGTCTGATTTCCAAAAACACTTCGCTAAAAGATAAATTCAAAAAGTCCAGAGCTTCACTCAAGCTAGCTGTTTAAAACCTCTCCGACTTCTAAAAACATATTTATGATTTTGTTGACTCCCCCCCGGGGCCTATGATGCTGAAGTATTATGAAGATGCCGTCATGCCTGCCTGTGTAGACAATCATGATAAATGTCTTGACTTCACTTTTCCTTCACTTCAACCAACTATAGACAAAAGAGTTATGAGCAAAACTGAATGTTTCAAACGGGGTCCTGAGTTCGATGGTGAAGAGAGGATGTTGATTTTATGAAAGCCTTTTCTTTTGATATTCCCTCCTTTGATATTGAATCCGACTCTAAAGAGGAGGACTATGAAGGTAAAGACCCTAGTGAGAAGTAGGATGATGATCATATGAATTGGAATACTGAAGATGATAATGACAACGATGATAACCTTCTCGGAGGTCAAGGCCATGATGGAGACAAGAGGGTTCATTCTGGTGCTCAAGAAAAAGATGGTGGTGGTTCAACCAAATCCCCTAAAAAGGAGCCATCACCTTATAAAGATATGCCTCCACCGTCCTATGGACCAAATGCTCCTCTGGAGGAGGAAATTGCTCCTGTCCATTCCGAGGGTCCTCAAAAGAAAGAACAAGCTCCTTACGTTTCCATTTCGATTTCCCAGTTATGGGCTTCTTATTTTAAATGTTTTACACTCGAAAGATAGTAATTGGTGATAAATCATTTGTCTTAGATAAAAAAGTCCATCTTTCCCTATAGCACAAAACTTGAGAGAAAACAAGCGGATATTAACAAGTTATATAGAGAATTAGACAGATAAATAAAGGAACATAATGCTCTATCTCAGAAATATCATAGTCTAGACAGGTGTACTTTCGCTTTAGCATCTTTTAAATTTCATAGAGTGGTTCCTTTACTAAAGAAAGTGCGTCTCTGATATGATGCTCTCTTGAAAGGAAACATAAAATTACTAACTCTATTCTGGATGGTGATTGAAGAAAAAGATATTTTAATTAACTTCTTGTATAAAGTATACTGCAGAATTAAATCATGGATTTCTTGTACTTAGGTGAATTCAATGGGTGTCTACTTAGACATTTTCACAAAATACATTTAGATGAATTTGAATCTGACCAGCATTGGGGTATGCTGGAATTTACCTCGGGTCAGATCGATTCCCAATGATCTTCCCACTGAGAAGCTTAAGTATTACAAGAACAAATATGTTTTCGAGTTTTTCTCTAATTCTATTTTGTATGAACTAGATGAATGACTGTAAATATGTAACAAGTAGTTGATTTAAATATACATGTTTTTGTTATGCTTTCTATGCATAGCTTATTTTTACTGTGCTATTTTAGAATACCAGTTCTTTAGGTCGGATCATCCCAAGAGACCACTTAAGTCAGCGTGTTAACCCGAGGAGAGTTTACTCTAAAAATGGACCAATTTTAAGGGCTTTTAAATTAGCAAGATATTGCTTTCTTTGAGATTTACAAAAATTATACTTGGAACACCTCCATCTCAGCTTCGACTTCCTTAGCGAAGAAAAAGAATTATTCTTAAAAGAAATCAGAACATTCCATTCTAAATTAATTTGTGGTCGCGATAGTCCATCGGCCGAAAAATGGGATTATCGTAGATGTCCGCTAGTTATAACTTCTGAAGGAGTCATATACCTTTTGGTTCAATAGTCGTGCTTTCCGCTAATACTCTAGGCAAAGTAGGAATGTTGTCTCTCAGCTTTAGATGTAATGAAAGCATTCGTTGTTCCGTTTAACTTTGCGGTTACTTGGGTTGTAATCTATCATCATAGTAATAAAGATATCTTTTAACTCCATTTTGGATCATATTCCATTTATTTTTATTTAAACAGGGGCTTGGGTCTGCTATGATCCGTCATTCTCAAAATTTGCTTTCTCGCACTGACGCAATTAGTGAAAGATTATTAAGCAGAAGTGGTGAAATCGTGGCACATGACGAAGCCCTTCTTGAGCGTTTCATTCGTAACACTGAAGTCGTGAAGTGGCATAAAAGATATCTCATCCAAAATATCATATCCAGCAAACATAAGAATCATACTGAACATACTGAGACTGAGATTAAGAGAAAAGATGAAGCGATTATTTTACTTAAGAAACAAGTGAAATCGAATCCTACAATCGGCTTTGATAAAAAGATGTCTGAACTTATCCAATGGATAAGCGATTTAGAGTTTGAGAGATAGTCAAGCTCAATGTGCGTCTTTAGAATTCCTCATATGGGAAAAGATTCCAAATGTTGATCTTATGGTCCCTGAAACAACCCCTTCAATTATTAGGCCTACTAAGTCAAAACCTCTCGTAGCTAAAAAACTTCCACCCGTGCTGAACCTTCCTCCAGATTTGGATGATAACATAGTCGAAAACTGGTACCGAATGGTGAAGTTTGAAACTGCCAAATATTTTGGTGAGTAGCAGAAAATCAAGTATTCCCACACTACTAATGATTATGCTGCTAGGAATTAGAAGCTTGAGCATGAAAATTATTTGCTTGACAAACACATTGTTGAGTTGGAAAGGGAAAATAAAACCCTTAAAGGTGCAAATAGGGCCTTTAATCATGCCTTAAAAACTAACATTTCCACTAACGACGATGAGAATATAATTAGGATAAAGGAGAAAAGGCTTAAGGAAGTCCTCCGTGTAGCAATATTAGGATAAAGGAGACCCTTAATAAAGCATCTCAAGATTTTTAATTTGTTTATGTATTTAGGCTATGTAAATATAACTAGCACATAATTTCATTATTTGTAAATGACTATATAACACATGTAAACTGTGGAAATTTTGTAAATATCACCTGATGTGTGATCCTTTGTAGTGTAACTTTTAACATGCCTTTGAATTTCTCACTCAACGATGCTTATGCTTGTTGAGTCTTTTGTTATCCCTTACCATTCCAACTTTCCTACGAAACATATAGAAAGCAACGTTTTTAACTGTTAGCTTTTAAATTGACATGTTCGTCTATGTATGTCCTTCGTCTTAAATTAACGAATCATTTTGCTAAAAGCATGAAATGCAAATTATTCAAAACGTTAAGTTCTCATCTATATTAATGATGAGAAATGATCAAGGATTTAACTCCTTCCATATGGTTCAGAAGTCAACGTGTGAGATTTTTGAAGTAATAACTCTTTCATACGTTACTTTGACATAGTTAGAAACACAAATATCCCATTCGAAGTCTTAATAGTGTCCTTTTTAATAATGTTCTTTGGCCTTAATTTGGGCATTTAAGATGAACAGAAATCCGAAGACCTTATACCCAGATTAAGGTTTAAATAAATAGTGGTCTTGATACCCAGATTCAGGTATAATATGTTAACGATTGATAATGATGCAAAGTCCAGATTCAGGTATTTAGATATTGAAATTCATATATAAGAATCCTGAAGCCCATAGTACCCTTTCTGGTAAAGAATAATAGTTACCCAAAGCACCATCTACGGTAATGGATAATGTAAGGGTAGAAATCCATATCTGCTAATCCGATATTAATAATGGAGGACCAGAAGATCGTTTTCCGCAATAAGTATCAGAAAACCAAAAAACCATTCTGGCCATGAGGTGCCTTATTCTGGCCATAGCGTGACACAGATAAGGGCTTGTGCTGCTTTAACCTGGCCATTTTGGATTTTGGAGTGGATAAAGGCTTACGCCCTCCCTCTAGGAGGTGCCTTGATCAGACCATCTTGGTGCGACCAAGGGCTTTCTACCATTATTGGTAGCCTACCATTTTAGGTAGTCCAAGTTTACGGAGAATTTCTCCCAACCATTTTGTAAATAGAGTCATTATTGCATAATTTTTTCAATCCCTTACAAACTATTGAAGTTTTCCCTATCTTAGAAAGTGTAAGATCATTTTCCCAAGTATCTTACAATGATTTATATCATGTCCGTTTATGAGATGAAAGTTGCAATACGGTCCCTTAAGTCTTATTTCAAACCCTGGCTTCTTTTTCTAAGAAGGCTAATAATTCAGTTCCTCTCTGGTTCTGATATAAATGTCTTCGATTGATGTTGTAAGATTATATTCTCCAAGAAGTCTTGACTTTGACCTGTCTTTGACTGGCGTCTACTCTTTTGTAGCTTGGTTGCAATACTTCTTCTTAAGGTGTAGGTTTCCTTTTCATTGCTCGTTGGTCTTCTTTAAGGGATCCTTCTTTTAGTCTTAAGGTTTCGGTTGGAAATTTCTTGGTAATTTCTATACTTCTACCTGGTATTTCCTTTATCATCCATACTTCTTCAACTGTGGATTTTTCCATATGTCCATAGTCCTCTTTTGAATGACGAGGGTCATTTATAATCTTACTCCATTTATGCGTGAAACTATCATAATCCATTATCATTTCTTTTTCAAAGATAGTCCCATGGGAATATGACTGAATAGTTCTTCTTACTTGGTTAAAAATGTTGTCACGTCCACTTATTCTTTTTCCAAGTTCAAAAATTGGGCTTGGTCCTACATGAAAGGGTTTTAAGCTCCATTTCTTAGGGTCATAATATTTTTCTTTCTTTTTGTTTATAATTGTCAAGGCTTCGATGTGACGACCCGCCTTTCTCAACCCAGAAAGACGTTTCATCATTAAGAAGAAAGGGATAGAAATAGAAAAGAATAGAAAGAAAGAACAACAACATCAGAATCTCACAGCGGAATGGAACAAAATATAATACATCACATAACTATTACATAGTTATACATACATCAGAGTCAAACATTATCACATAACAGGACTGTCATATACATATATGTCCATACATACATCCAAAATACCGCATACACTAACTACACATCGAAACTACATATATAGATACATACGTCTGGTCGTCTACCCAAAAGAGCTCCTCCAGAAAATCTACACTCCCAAATACCTATCACTTAGCTACTCATAAAAATTTGAGTACCCAAGAGTTTATGAAAAACAAAAAAATATAAATTCTAGGTCAGACATGGGTCTGGTATGAGTAAACAGGTTGAAATTGCTTAACTTTGAAAATCATTTGAAATAAAGGTATCACGTAAGACTTCCCACAAATAAATACGGGTAAGTTTTTACCTTACACTAACCAAAACATTTTATAGGAAATTCTGTGATATTATAATAGTGTCTAGGGTTTTCAAGTAAATAGAAAATAGCCGAAATTGTTACATGATTAAATTCCAGATACTAGCCACGAAAGGGGGTAATACAAATCAAAACCGTAGGGTCTCGTAGGGAAAATGGGTTTCCAACAATGGCAGGGCTATTGGGGTACCGCCCGTCACAGTACGGGGCCTAGATCACCGTACCGAGGATCACTCCCGACCCCCTACAACACAAGGCCGGAACCATTCCTTACCGAACAGTCCCAAACAAGATAAACCCGCAGTTGTGGCCAAAAACTGCTCACACAGCCGAAATAAAAAGGGACACTAGACAGGGGAATATCTTGTCTGCTTGGGCATGACCCACCTAACCTTGCTGCATCTCCCCTGTTTTAGCCATTCCCGATTGATGAGGCTTGAGGCTACGATTACCTTTATTGCACATTATTCTTAGAATGCTCATCGTCCGCCTGACGATGTGTTGAAAGCATTCAATCCATACAAGTTCGTTCCGGGTTCGAACAAAACCGAAGGCATTATCTCGTTACACTCATTTTGGAATCATCCTCAGAGTTAATGACGATAACCCTTGCATTTTGAAACACCATCTCGATTCACCATTTGATAAGTCATGACCTATCGTTTAATTTGGATCGATGTGGTTTTCGGAGAATCAAAATTTGATTCTTCCGATCCCTGTCTCATCGGAATCCAAACGCCATTTTAAAGGCCAAGTTGTCTATTTAACTTAACAGTTCAATTTAATATCAGAATTCACATAACAGATATAACAGATAAATCATACACAGTTATCACAGATATCCATAGTATATCATAACATATCACAGAAATATCATCAAACAGATGTCAAAGTCAATCAAACAGAGTTATCAATGCATACCAAATAGTTTGGTTTTACTTAACTTAATTAATTGCTTAAGAATAAACTATTTTATTCTATTTAATTAATTACTGATTAATTAACTTATAACTTTATTAATTATTACTTACTTACTCAGTTAATTAATTGATTCCTTATTGTTAATTAATAACTTACTTACTAATAATTAAAATGTAATTACATATTTAACTATCACAAATTATTTAATTAATCATTTATTTACAATGAATTAATTATTAATTATCAACTAATTAATCATTCATCTTTAATTACTTATGTAACCATCATTTATTAATGTATGATTAATTAAACGTATGATTAATTTCTAATTTCTAATTTAATTTATAGGTATTACTTTGATCTAATTTCGAGTATAAGTTAACTTTTAATAACCTTATACTTTTATATGAATCATCTCCCTTTACAAACTTTACTTCAACAAATTTTAAATCAAATCTTAACTTGAACTAACCAATATTTTCCCTTAATCATTCTCATTCTTTGTCAAATACTTAAGTATTTAAGCAAAAACAATCAGACACGAGACAAATTCAATTTTTACCCGAGGAAATCCCGATCCTCTCTCGGTTCTTACCGCGTCTCTCCTTCCTCACTTCAACTTGTTCTTCTTCCCAGTTTTCTTTCTTCTATTTTTATTTTTAAGTTTAAGTAAAATTAAAACTGCAGTCAACAACATTCTCGCGCTCACATCCAGGGACCCGAAGTCATGCTCGAAGCAACCACCAAAAGTCACGAGCACGCGACGACTCTCTGACCATCGAACATCACCTCGCCACCATGCATGTGGACGGTGGCTCGCCTCCCCTCCGGCGACTCACGACAGCCCCCACAACCCACAAAACATCCACTCATATGAATACAACACTCAAAACAACACGAATCGGTCGAAGGCAAAAATTTGCCTGATGCTCGACACATGCGACGCATTCACCCACCGACAATTCCTTCGTGCGGCCACCATCCATCACCGGAGGTGATGAAACTCCACCAGAACTTCGCTCACATTCCCCCCTAACTCCACTTAAAATTGCGTTCCACTCTGTTGCCCTATGATGCCGAAATCAATTGTTTTACAAAGCATTGAAAATATGAACTTAAACCCTATTTTAGATTAAAACCCAAAATCCATTCATTGGATAATTTTTCCAGCATTTTTCCTGACATCTACAAGTATCAATCAAACTCCCATATGAATTTCAACTTCTAAAATTATTTGAATCACCGGATATTCTCAAATAAGCAATTTTGGTTCACTTTGAAACCACACCTATTCTTCTTACTTAAAAATCATTATTTTTATGTTAAAAATCTCAGCTTTGAGTGTTTAATCAAGATATAGATTCAAATTAACAAACTAAAATATTTAAATTTTAACATTGATTTCCTTTTTTACTGTAACTTGAAGATACCATGTTTATAACATACTGTTAAACTCCTAAAACAAGTTTACAGGCCTATGTTTAAGATAAACCACTTATATCAGCAACAACACTAAAGTTCAAATAATTATATGAATAAGTATTTATAAATATCTTGGCTTTTCTTTGTTCAGATTTTGAAAAAAAAAACTTGAAGAACAACTACCTATACTACCAAAGCAACAGGAAATACCCAAGGCTATTTATATAAACAATAGCAAAGCACTTACCATTTATAAACTAAAGATACAAGTTTAGATTTAAATAGGTAAGTTTACTCACAAGAACTAGCTCTGAACAGAAAGTGATGTTGAATAAGACACTGCAGAAAGAAATTCCCTGAAACCCTTCCTTTTAGTTTCCTGCTTTGAGTTAATATATGTTTGCAAGCAAAACAATGTTTTTCTCAGGGTTGCTTTTAAGTTTAGTTAAGTTTTATAAATGAACATAGTATATAGGTATATATATATATATATATATATATATATATATGTTAAAGCTACTTAACAGGTTGTAGCTGGCCAGTTTGTATTTGTTTGTCATTTTTCTTTTTTTTATTGGTTAAATGATATACACCTGCAGTATGAAGTGATAAGAGATTTCGGCTGTAGTACTACATGAACAAAATGTCATGCTAATTAATGCTTTTGCTCTTAATTATGATAACATGTATTTAATGTTTTACTGATATGTACAAAACCCAGATTTTGTTATATGATATTGAAGTGAAAACTTGTGTTTTCATATGCATATACACTATATAACAGCACATAAACTTTATATTTAATTCATAGCATTGATTGTACAAAGATATTTATTTTTTCCTTTCATTATTTTGGCCAAGCATATCTTGTAAGACACAGATTTTTGTTTTCATTATTAATTTGAAGTGAAATCTTGTTTTCTTATACATATAAATTTCCTACAGCACCTAAGTTTTATTATTGGTTTACATGTTTAGTTTATATTTTTTTTTCTGGACAAAGCACTTAATTGCTGTACATATGTATATGTGTACATAGGCAATACATAAGAATATCTTATATTAGATTTGTGTCTTGTCTCTTGCATACTTAATTTACAAAGTATCTTTGTTATAAATTTTATTAAAGATTTTGTGTTGTGCAATTGAATTTTAAATATTATCGTTTGACTATATTACTTCTATTCCATTTGTATTTCAGATTTTACAAGCCTTTGATTCATAGCATTGTTTAGTTATATTACTTACAATTGTACATTTATCTTTTTAGTTATATTTTATAATTTATAATTATGTTTTATACTAGTTTTGTATGTTTATGTTAATATTACTATGTTTGTTAATTTTTAAACTTATCATTTTAAAAACTACAATTGTATTCATATGTATATTATCAAATAACAAAAATATAAAGTCTTTGATTTGATTTTATTGAATAAGACAGATTTTGCTTTAATGGGTTTGAAGCATTCTATTTTAAATTTTCAAATCAAAACTTTCTTTTACAAACATCTATAACTGTTAAATATCAAAGATCTCATCAGTTTAAAAATTGAAAAGCTTGTATTTAATTTAAATTAGATTAAATATTCATTAAAATATGCTGTCAAAAATTACGGGTTGTTACATTCCTCCCCCCTTAAAAGAATTTCGTCCCCGAAATTTAAAACAACAGTTAATTCATAAGTTTTTATATTAACAATCCAAACATACATATCATTCATACAATAACAAACAAACAGCCTATTCTAACAAACATCACTAGTTATCCGAACATAAATCTAGATAAGCATTCCTAAAACTATCGAGAGTTTCCCAGGTACAATCTCTGGGATCCTCACTCCATTGCACCTTGACGAGTTTCATCACTTTGTTTCTGAGTTGCTTCTCCTCTCAATCCACGATCTGAACTGGATTTCTGACTACAGTTAAATTGGGTTCTACTTCCAAATCTTCTTGAATTACCGGTTCTACAACCAGTGAGGGATCATGAACAAATTTCCTCAAATGCGATACGTGAAACACATTGTGAATCCCAGACATCTGCTCTGGAAATTCAATCCTGTAGGCTACAGCTCCAGTTCTTTCCAAAACTCGAAATGGTCCAATGTATCTCGGTGCAAGTTTTCCCGTTTTTCGAATCTTATGGCACCTTTAATTGGGGAAACTTTAACAAAAACCAAGTCTCCGATTTCAAATTCCAATGGTCTTCGTCTTCTATCCGCATATTTCTTCTGACGATCTTGAGCAGCTTTCATCCTTTTCTTGATAAGCTCAACCTTCGCAGAAGCTTCACGAATAAGATCGGGTCCGAGCATAAGACGATCCTTCGATTCAATCCAACAAGATGGGGATCTACACGGTCTTCCGTATAAAGCTTCATAAGGAGCCATCTTAATACTCGCTTGATAACTGTTATTATAAGAAAATTCCACTAGATGAAGATGGTCCTCCCAAGATCCTCCAAAATCTAAAACACAAGCCTGTAGCATATCCTCAAGAATACGATTAAGCCTCTCCATCTGTCCGTCTGTTTAAGGATAATAGGCTGTACTCAATCTCAAATCTGTTCCCATTGCTGATTGCAGAGCTTCCCAAAATTTTCTAGTGAAAATAGTATCACGGTCACTTACTATGCTGACGGGAACACCATGCAATCGAACTATCTCCTTCAAGAAAATTTCCGCCAAAGAAACTGCAGTGCGGGTTGCCTTTACCGGTATAAAATGGGCACTCTTAGTTAAACGATCCACAATAACCCATATACCATCATTCCCTTTCCTGGTTCTAGGCAAACCATCAATAAAATCCATCGAGATCATTTCGCATTTCCAATTCGGAATTTCCAAAGGTTGCAGTAACCCGGCAGATTTCTGTTGATCACCTTTAACTTGTTGGCAGATGGCACAACTGTTCACAAATCTAGCAATATCCTTTTTCATGCCTGGCCACCAGAATACTCTCCTCATGTCCTTGTACATCTTTGATCATTAAAAGAGTCAGGAAAGGTATTCTTGCTGAAGTTAAGGAGGATCATTAAAAGTTTTTGAGGAAGCATGTGTTGAAGGCGAAGTTTTTGAAGATCCTTCCAATAAGAGATGGAACCACTTCCAGAAGAGAAAGAACTGCGTTCTTACTGAGAGCATCAGCTACGACATTCGCTTTTCCCGGAGTGTACAGAATGTCCAAATCATAAGATGCAAGAAATTCAACCCACCGCTGCTATCTCAGATTTAGATCTTTTTGAGAGAATAGATATTTCAACAGTTTGTGATCCGCGAACAATTCGAATTTCTCTCCCAAAAGACAATGTCTCCAAATTTTCAAAGCAAAAACAATGGCTAGTAGTTCAAGATCGTGCGTAGCATAGTTCTTCTCGTGTGGCTTCAACTGCCTACTAGCATACACAATAACCCTTCCGTTCTGCATCAGAACTGCTCCCAAACCAACTATACAAGCATCAGTGTAAACTTCCATTTGCTCTTCCCATCCGGAATAGCAAGTACTGGTGCACTAGTAAGCCTTAGCTTCAATTCCTAAAAAGCTTTTTCACACTGAGGTGTCCATTTGAATTTTGCTCCTTTTCTAGTCAGCTTGGTCAGATGCGAAGAAATCTTGGAATAATCCCTGATATATTTCCTGTAGTAGCCAGCCAATCCTAGAAAGCTGCGAACTTCCGTCGGTGTCTCTGGCTGTTTCCATTCCAGAATAGTTTCAACTTTCGCTGGGTCTACAGAAATGCCTTCACCAGAAACAATGTGCCCTAAAAATTTAACTTCCGATTTCCAGAAATGGCACTTCAAAAACTTCGCCTTCAACACATGCTTCCTCAGAGTCTCCAATACAATCCTCAAATGTTCCCTGTGCTCTTCTTCGGATTTGGAATAAACCAAGATATCATCAATGAATACCAGCACAAACTTATTCAACACATCCCTAAAGACTCGATTCATGAGGTCAACGAAGTAGGCAGGAGCGTTGGTTAATCCGAACGGCATAACCAACCACTCATAGAAACAATTCGGTCCCCTAAATGCAGTCAAGGGAATACTGTCTTCAGCAACCCTCAACTATTGGAAACCTGAAGCTAGATCCAATTGAGAAAAGATAGAAGCACCATGCAACTGGTCAAAAAGATCATCGATGCGAGGAAGAGGGTATTTATTACGGATAGTCACCTTGTTTAATTCTCTATAATCCACACAGAACCTCAGTGATCCATCTGATTTGGTCACAAACATTGTCGTCGAACCCCAACAAGAAAAATGGGTCTAATCAATCCCTTCTCTAAAAGATCCTGCGTCTGATTAATCAACTCTTCTCTTTCCCTAGGAGCCATTCTCCTACTGGGCTGAATCACTGGCACAGCTCCTGGAATCAAATCAATACGGAACTCTATTTCTCGATGTGGTGGCAGACACTTAACTTCTTCAAAAACATCAGCAAATTCTCGAACCACATCGATGTCTTTAACTCTCTCTTCAGAAGTCTCAATTCCATGCAAAAGACTACTCAAGTGAATTCTAGAATTATCACACGACACTCTGGCAATTCTACCCAGATCAGTTTCCAACGAAACTGCTCTTTCATCACAATTCAAAACGGCTTTATACTTGTCCAGCCAATCCATACCCAAAATAAGATCAAATCCCTTAAAATTCAACACATACGGGTCACAAGAAAAACTATGGGATAGATAAGAAATCTTCAAGTCCTTACATATAGTGTCTAATTTAGTCACCCCTCCTATAGGATTAGATACCAAGATAGGACTGGCTACAGAACTAGGGGTAAGAGAGAACTTTTCAACAGAATCCAAAGAAATAAAACTCAAGGAAGCACCCGAATCAAACAAAACTTTAATATATTTTCCATTTAAAAGTAAATTACCTTCTAATACTCCTTTGCCCATCGAAGAAGAAGATGGTCCGGCTTCCAAAGCAAAAACTTTATTGTGAGGTTCCCTCTGCAGAAGTGGACAATTCTTGATCATGTGTCCTGGCTGATGACAATTAAAGCACAATGATTTCTGAACCATAGCTGATCCTGGGCCACTCTGATGCGGTTGCCGTTGTTGCTGCTGGAATCCTTTTCTAGGACACTTATTTGCCAAATGCCCTTCCTGTTGACAAATGTAGCACTTTCGAGGTCCGTTGTTATTCCCAGGTTTCTTCTTATTTGGCTTTCTCCATTTAGGATCGAACTTTCGCTTATTCGAATTAGTGAAATTCCCACCTGAAGCTGCAAATGGAGCCACCCGGTTTCTTACTCATCAAACTTTCGTATCTCAATGCCATATCAATCAAATCAACAAAAGATCCCTTCAAAAGAACCGTTAATTTCCCATGGAATTCAGGTCTCAACCCTTATACAAATTTTTCATTCTTTTTCAGAGGAGTATCGATAAGTCTTGGTCCATAACAAGAGAGTTCGTTGAATCTGGTTTCATACTCCGAAACAGACATACTACCCTGCTTCAAATACGGAAAATCCTGATACAATTGGGTTCTCCCTGCCGTTGGCACAAACTTCTCTTCAAACAATTCCTTAAATCTGTCCCATGAAATGTCATCCTCAGAAATATTTGCAATACTTGAATCCCACCATGCTGCTGCACCACCTTGCAGTTGCCACGATGCATATGCCTCTTACGCTCATCAGTCAATTTCATGCTCTTGAAAATACGTTCGCAAGAGCGTAGCCAGTCTTGAACTTCAATTATTGACTCTGAACCTTTGAATGGTTGCCCTCCGAGATGTTTGAAATCCTTGCATAAGGCTGCAAAACTAACTTGAGACGGTACTGGGTTGACAGTCTCACTAACATTTTGACTTCGTCCATTATCTGTTGAAGTACTGGCCCTAACTCTGCCTCTTCTTCCAGAACTCATGTCGGTCACCTGAACAGGTAACTCAACCAATTTAGATAGATATATATAATATAAAAATACAAATACGCACTCTCAAGATAAATATAACACAAGAGCCTAGGTACTCACTCGACCTAGCGCTCTGATACCAACTGTGACGACCCGCCTTTCTCAACCCAGAAAGACGTTTCATCATTAAGAAAGAAAGGGATAGAAATAGAAAAGAATAGAAAGGAAGAACAACAACATCAGAATCTCATAGCGGAATGGAACAAAATATAATACATCACATAATTATTACATAGTTATACACACATCAGAGTCATACATTATCACATAACAGGACTGTCATATACATATATGTCCATACATACATCCAAAATACAGCATACACTAACTACACAGCGGAACTACATATATAGATACATACGTCTGGTCGTCTTCCCAAAAGAGCTCCTCCAGAAAATCAACACTCCCAAATACCTATCACTTGGCTACTCATAAAAATTTGAGTACCCAAGAGTTTATGAAAAACAAAAAAAATATAAACTCTGGGTCAGACATGGGTCTGGTATGAGTAAACAGGTTAAAATTGCTTAACTTTGAAAATCATTTGAAATAAAGGTATCACGTAAGACTTCCCACAAATAAATACGGGTTAGTTTTTCCCTTACGCTAACCAAAACGTTTTATAGGAAATTCAGTGATATTATAATAGTGTCTAGGGTTTTCAAGTAAATAGAAAATTGCCGAAATTGTTACATGATTAAATTCCAGCTACGAGCCACGAAAATGGGTAATACAAATCAAAACCGTAGGGTATCGTAGGGAAAATGGGTTTCCAACAATGGCAGGGCTACTGGGGTACCGCCCGTCACAGTACGGGGCCTAGGTCACCGTACCGAGGATCACTCCCGACCCCCTACAACACAAGGCCGGAACCATTCCTTACTGAACAGTCCCGAACAAGATAACCCCGCAGTTGTGGCCAACAACTGCTCACACAGCCGAAATAAAAAGGGACATCTAGACTGGGGAATATCTTGTCCTGCTTGGGCATGACCCACCTAACCTTGCTACATCTCCCCTGTTTTAGCCATTCCCGGTTGATGAGGCTTGAGGCTACGATTACCTTTATTGCACATTATTCTTAGAATGCTCATCATCCGCCTGACGATGTGTTGAAAGCATTCAATCCATACAAGTTCGTTCCGGGTTCGAACGAAACCGAAGGCATTATCTCATTACACTCATTTTGGAATCACCCTCAGAGTTAACGACGATAACCCTTGTATTCTGAAACACCATCTCGATTCTCCATTTGATAAGTCATGAATTTTTCCAGCATGCTGCTGCACCACCTTCCATTTGGTTTGTATTACCCAAAATCCATTCATTGGATAATTTTTCCAGCATTTTTCCTGACATCTACAAGTATCAGTCAAACTCCCACATGAATTTCAACTTCTAAAATTAATTGAATAACCAGATATTCTCAAATAAGCAATTTTGGTTCACTTTGAAACCGCATCTATTCTTCTTACTTAAAAATCATTATTTTTTTGTTAAAAATATCAGCTTTGAGTTTTTAATCAAGATATAGATTCAAATTAACAAACTAAAATATTTAAATTTTAACATTGATTTCCTTTTTTCTGTAACTTGAAGATACCATGTTTATAACATACTGTTAAACTCCTAAATAAGTTTACATGCCTATGTTTAAGATAAACCACTTGTATCAGCAACAACACTAAAGTTCAAATAATTATATGAATAAGTATTTATAAATATCTTGGCTTTTCTTTGTTCAGATTTTCAAAAAAAAACTTGAAGAACAACTACCTGTACTACCAAAGCAACAGGAAATACCCAAGGCTATTTATATAAACAATATCAAAGCACTTACCATTTATAAACTAAAGATACAAGTTTAGATTTAAAATAGGTAAGTTTACTCACAAGAACTAGCTCTGAACAGAAAGTGATGTTGAAGAAGACACTGCAGAAAGAAAGTCCCTGAAACCCTTCTTTTTAGTTTCCTGCTTTGAGTTAATATATGTTTGCAAGCAAAACAATGTTTTTCTCAGGGTTGCTTTTAAGTTTAGTTAAGTTTTATAAATGAACATAGTATATAGGTGTATATATGTATATGTTAAAGCTACTTAACAGGTTGTAGCTGGCCAGTTTGTATTTGTTTGTTATTTTTCTTTTTTTTATTGGTTAAATGATATACACCTGCAGTATGAAGTGATAAGAGTTTTCGGCTGTAGTACTACATGAACAAAATGTCATGCTAATTAATGCTTTTGCTCTTAATTATGATAACATGTATTTAATTTTACTGATATGTACAAAACAAAGATTTTTTTTTATGATATTGAAGTGAAAACTTGTGTTTTCATATGCATATACACTATATAGCAGCACATAAACTTTATATTTAATTCATAGCATTGATTGTACAAAGATATTTATTTTTTCCTTTCATTATTTTGGCCAAGCATATCTTGTAAGACACAGATTTTTGTTTTCATTATTAATTTGAAGTGAAATCTTGTTTTCTTATACATATAAATTTCCTACAACACCTAAGTTTTATTACTGGTTTACATGTTTAGTTTATATTTTTTTTTCTGGACAAAGCACTTAATTGCTGTACATATGTATATGTGTACATAGGCAATACATAAGAATATCTTATATTAGATTTATGTCTTGTCTCTTGTATACTTAATTTACAAAGTATCTTTGTTATAAATTTTATTAAAGATTTTGTGTTGTGAAATTGAATTTTAAAGATTATCGTTTGACTATATTACTTCTATTCCATTTGTATTTCAGATTTTACAAGCCTTTGATTCATAGCATTGTTTAGTTATATTACTTATATTTGTACATTTATCTTTTTAGTTATATTTTATAATTTATAATTATGTTTTATACTAGTTTTGTATGTTTATGTTAATATTACTATGTTTGTTAATTTTTAAACTTATCATTTTAAAAACTACAATTTTATTCATATGTATATTATCAAATAACAAAAATATAAAGTCTTTGATTTGATTTTATTGAATAAGACAGATTTTGTTTTAATGGGTTTGAAGCATTCTATTTTAAATTTTCAAATCAAAACTTTCTTTTACAAACATATATAACTGTTAAATATCAAAGATCTCATCAGTTTAAAAATTGAAAAGCTTGTATTTAATTTAACTTAGATTAAATATTCATTAAAATATGCTATCAAAAATTCCGGGTTGTTACATTCGAAGTCTTTGTTCCTCATCCTGATTGGAGTCTTTGATGTTTACGTGGGAATACCTTGCCAAGTGTAGTTCAAAAGATCCTTGTTCAGACCTCTTAACTCTTTTGGCCATGATCAAACCAAAATAAGTGAATTTGATGTAGAATTGTTCCAATGGGGTTAGAGAATTGTAGTGTTAGGGAGTCAACCAAGTCGGAGGTTCGACCCCTCCCACTAGTGCCAAAATGTTAGCCAAATTTATGGTCAACACCCCAAAGTTATTCCAATAGTGCGATTAGTCTGATTTGAATGGGGGACTTGATACACTTAAGGATTGCCCTTATATTTTTGCTTGTAAATTTCTTTCGAATCTGAACATTCAACGTCGCTGAAAGGGTTAGGTACTTGATTACTCCCGGCTTTGTTGAGTTAGCATGAGATTCTCTTTAAGAGTTTCCTTCTTGGTTTGAATTGAATTTTCTTGAATTTGTCATTAGGAAGATGAAACTTATCCCATCAAAGGGTTAGGATGATTGCTATCTTTGGGTTTAAGTAGAATATTGAACCCCTTTGTAGATGTGCGGAAGCTTTCGACCTTGTCGAAAGGTTAGATAATTTATGAGGCGTGTTCGGTCTATGTCGAAGGGTATGGGGACGGCTTCTTATGGGATAAGTCTTGTAAACCAGAGTATTTCTACTTGAGGGGCAGTCTTTGGTCTTAGTCAAAAGTTTTGATCATATAGACTATATTTCCAAAAGGTTTAAGCTACAAGGTTGAAGGTTTCAAAGGGTTGCAATCTCTGGCTGAATCAGGAGTGTTGTCAACCTCGTTGGCAAGAACCTTTCGATAATCTAGAATTTGAAATTAACAATTAATCCAACAAAGTTTAAGCAAAACAGTATGGAAATTAATAGAATATAGGACTTCCCTTTTTGTCAACGTAAAACTCTATTTTTTATTAAATTCCCAAATCAGTGCCCATTCAGGGTTATAGAACTTTGATTAAGAAGTTACAAGACTAGAGTGAAAAAAGTCGGATCCCATAGTCGGACCCCTTGTGTCTTACTTATAGATACAGGTGGCCCTTCCGACTTCACGCTCTCGACTAGGCCAGAAGGTCTCCCTTTTATATGCCGCTTTAAACCCTTTGTCTTCATTGAAAGGTTTGCTCTTTCATCTACTATTATGAATCTTCCGCTTTTGTCGGAAGGTTTGTTACTCTTTTGCCTCCATGATCCTTTACCCTTTATCGAAGGGTTTGTCTTCTTTATACTATTATGAACCTTTCGATCTTGTCAGAAGATTTCTTTTCTTTTTGTTGTTGTGAGCCCTTCGACGTTGTTGGAAGGTTGTTTTTCTATTGTTTATCATCAATCTTTCGACCTTTTCTGAAGGTTGTTGAAAGGTTGTCTTTCATTCTTTGTTGACTTGTGAGTGCTGCTTTCTTCATAAACCTTTCATCATTGTCGAAAGATACTCTAGATGTGCTTCGAATGGTTCGAAAGGCTTATTATACTTTTTAAAAGGTCATTAAGTACTTGCTTACACTTGCTTTGGCTTCTTCATCCCCTTCGAAAGGTAAGAATACTTTGGATGCTAGAGACAGAACCTTTCGACTCCTTCGAAAGGTTTAATGCTAATGAATTTGATGATTTGTATCCCTTTGACTCTTTCGAAAGGTTTAGATGGTGTTTCTCTTTCTTTACTCATATTGATAGACCTTTCGTCTTAATTGAAAGGTTGATGTTTTTAGTGTAACACAAACTATTTCCTATCATGGTACTCTTCGTTATTAATTTGTCTCTTGTAATACCTTATAGAGAAATGTCTAAAATTTCACCTTGAGGGTAAGTTTATTAAGTTCTCTAATAGGATTCTTCTCAATAAGTAAATTTCTTTTGTTCCCATTAATATTATGCCATACTCCTGGAACCTATATATTCATAACATCTTCCAAAGATATGAATTTTGTTTCATTCAAATGATCTAAATAGTGGATATTGTTGTCATTACTATTTGTTATGGTGAAATTTCAGTATCATGCGTATTTTCTTTTATACATTATTTTTTTCATTCATTATAGTCTAATTTTCCGCTGTATCAACAAAATCATTTTCATGTTCAAAATCACAAGATTGATCAGAATTGTCAACTAAAATTTTCATTTTTGCGAAATATTTGTAGAAGGTCTCTTTACGATTTCACTATATCTTCATTTCTTTTTTTTTCCTATTAGAATTTCTCAACAGTTATTTTTTTGGAAAAATATTGATATATAAAACGATTTGGCAAAGAGACTATATGTTCAATAATATTCGAAATTGTAACTTGGTTTTTTTTCTTCAATTAAAAACCACAATTTCTATGAAACAAAAATTATATTTACAATAAGATAAAATAATATGATTTCATAAACACTTTGTTCATCAAAATTGTAACAAAACTATAACTAAAAATTGTTATTTTTTTACCATGATTAGGATTTAGAAATCTTAATATTTTAAAGCTAAATTGATATTCATCTCACAGTCTCCTAGTTTATAAATTCCTAACATGAAAGAATCATTTTCCCCTCTTTTTTCTTATTTTAAATCAAGTAAAACGGTTTAAAAGTAGGGTTCCATATTTTCTCATTTCCAATATTTTTAATAGGGAAAACTTAATTGATGTAAAAGAGAATAAATTAGGAATTAGGGTTCCTTATTTGTAGCTCTACTTGTTGAAACCCTCAAATTGCAACTTATTCCGTAGAAGACATCGTTTATTTTGGGTTTACTTCTTCCTTAATAGCTATTAGCCACACACTCCACTTTGAACGTCACAACATGCATGTTTTTTTCTCTTTTTTACTAGAACATTTGTTTAAATCGCTCATGTGTTTTTAATTTTCCTCATCTGTGCTGCCCCCTTTGAATTGCTTCCTATTCGATGGCCCAATTTGCGCTGAGTTAGAGCCGGATCTACTAATTGGTATGATTGAATGGGTGATTAAGATTTTGACATATTGCATTACAAGTTATTCCAGCAGCTTTTGGACATATTCCAATCCATTCTTTCAGTAGCAAAAACAACTTTATACTTTTGATATCATAATGCATTTTTTCCTCAAGCTATATGACAATGTTTCTAATAACTATTGATTTCATATTTTTGGTAACTTGTATCATCATACTTTCGGTAGCTTGCATATTCATATTTTAGATACCCTATAACACATCGATAACTTGTATACTCATACTACCTACACTTTGTATCATTGACTTTCGATAGCCTATAGTTTCATATTTTGGTAGCTCTTGGCGCATTTGGTAGCATTTTTTTTACTCTTTTGATAGCCCACAGCTGGTAATTTTGCTACCAAAGGATTTTTTATGGTTTAGTTATGGAAACTCTTTTTTTATCAACCTAACAAATGAAATCCAAAGTATCAAAACCATTTTAGCCTTTGTAGAAATAATGATGCGACCGAGGGTATTTTTATCCATTTTTGTATCAATTGGATTGCCGTAACTATGCATCTACAGTTGCTATTTTGGCCATAAATCTACGAATAAAAACATAAGTTTACTTGTCTTTCTTCTTCTTACTCTAAAAAATTGCAAATCAAAACAATCATCTACTTTAAATCCCTACTCCAGTTGCTCCTAATTTCCTTTGACAAGTAGATTTCCTCTTCCCTTCCCTAGTTTTACTTAATTAATTTAATTTCTAGTTAATAATGTTGGGTTGTCAAATTTGACCGGCTAATTTATATACTATGTACAGAATCATCTTGAATCTATTTAAATTAAATAGGGATTTCATACAAAAACTCATTCTATGCGAATCAATGTCCTTATATGAGTTGAATTTTGAAAAACCATGATATTAAGGAAATCAATGGAAATTGAACTTTTTGAACCAAAAAATGGTTCCTTTTCTGAAGCACCCCATAATTTACAAAATTAAATAACTAAACTAAAAATGGGAAAATAGTAATTTCACATAAATGACAAAATAGTAATTTTTTATAGGAAGTGAAATCGGGCTTCAAAACCTATTACATTGCATTCGGAATGTTATCTATCGTTTGAAACCATATATAACTTGTCAAATGGGCTAGAAATTAGAAGAAGTCAAACCTAGTGGCATTTTCGTAATATATTAATTTTGAGATTTTAGGCTACACGTGAGTTATTTTGGCCTATAGATAGAAATGTAAACCTTATTTTCTAATTCTATTTACCCTGAATATGTTACCACTAATATCCATCTTCTTCAACTAATCTATAAACAAAATTAATTCCCAATCCACAAAATTAAATCCAAATTAAAAGAATTAATGTATGGAACTGATCACCCCGAAAAGAGATATTCAAATAAATCGAAGCTATCAAGAAACTTGGCGTTTTCAAGGTGCGAGTTTTCGGGACAACGAAGGAGGAGGAGGATTCACCTCTATTCGGAGAAGTTTCCTTACCAATTGCTGAGTGTTATCCATCATATTCTTGTATATATTAGTAAAATATAGTAATTCATCATTTATGGTCATAAATCACATTCTAAATGATGTAATTGAAATTCAAAAAATGAGTTTTTGTATTAATATGATTAGGATATAGTATCCCATGACTGGATGAGAAAAAAAATAGTTTTTTATCTTTTGTAATTAGCAAACATAATCACTCACTAAATAAAAAGTGTGAAATACAGAATTGTTTCGAACTAGTTATATCATATATCAAAATTATGGTTCTCGACAATGTAAATCCACTGATGGGTTTTGTTGGTTGAATGGGTCGATGGATTTATTAGAAAATACGTTGGAAGTTTAAAGAACATGGACCGTTCCATTCCGATCCAATAGTGAAACAACGATGATAAGACGATCAATGGGCATGTTCATGTAAAATGAGTCAACCAGATCCCCAAGCTAATCTCCGATCACCCCAAAACAAGGCATGGAGGTGCAGATCTAAAAGAGAAGCTGGCTATGATGTTTTCATGAAGGTGGCTAGAGGTGATGTGGTAAGCATGGAGTAGCCCGAGTGACGAGGAGACTAATGGTGGTGTGTGATCGTTGTTTGGGGTTTTATGGCAATGGCGATAGGAAAAGGTAGTGGCATCACTTTGGCTTGAGTGCAAGCAACCACAATGTTAAAGAAACGAAGATAATAATTAATTAATTAAATATAATATTAATTATGGACATATTAATTAAATAATACCCTATGCTCATAACTCTGACATTTAGACTATGTTTCACACATGGTTTGTTGCATTAGGAACATGGTGAGGAGGGAAATATTTTGGTTTGTTTTGTTATTTTTTGAGATTCTTTATAAAATTGTAATAATTAGACAAGTTCGTTAATCAATTTAGTGCTTACGAGTTAGGGCTTGACCCATTAGCTTCATGAATAGTGGGGCGATGATGAGTTTTGGGCTTGATTCCAATAGTGTCGCAGACCATTAGACGAATGAATAACTTGGACTCTACCTTATTATATGATAGTCCAAGGAGCCGAATCCTTAATATATCCTAATAATTGATTCCTCAAATACGATAGTCTGAGTTGCGAAGTCTCCAATATACCATAGTTCGAGAAGCCGAGTCCTTAATATAGTCCGAGGAGCCAGGGTTTCTGTTAACGCCGAGCGACTCATGGAGCTTACGACTCATGATAGTTACCGACTTATGAAAAGGAGCGACTCAGTGGCTTTAGCGACTTAAAGTGCTTTGCGACCTAGCGAGTTAAGATGCGAACGACTCGTGGGATATGGGACTCATTGAGTTATCATAAGCTAGCGACTTACCAGTAAAGCAACTTAGCGACTCAATACTTCTAGCGACTCATGAGTGAAGTGGTTCAACGACCCAGTGGCCCACCGACTCATGGCACACCGGCTTAGCGACTCATCGTATGAAGCGCTTGGCGAGACATCAATGAAGTACTGATAAATGCTTCAACTACAACCCAAAGACATGATCTACGACTTATTATGAGTCGTTGCCGACTCATGCCTCACCACGATGAGTCGCGTGCGACCTAACACTTGGAGAAAAAGTGATGCCGCTTCTCATACGGTGTGAGCCGGTACTCGTAAGCAAAAAGGAGTAAGGGGGTGATACTTATCTCATGACTCGATGACTCGTGACTCGCGAACGACCTATTGAGCAATATGAGTCGCGTACGACTCATGGGGGGGCGACTAAACTCTGAGAACTACTATAAATAGGCAGCCACCTCCAACATTCAAAAGGACTTTTGGTTCATTCTCGAAGCGCCAAAACTCTGCCATTTTCTCGACTCAAGCAACACTTCAAGCACTCCAAACATCGAAGACATTACATCAAATTCAAGAGAGAGAATCCACATCATTTATCATGAGTTTGAAAGATAATTCTCCGTCAAAGTTTGTACTAACAGTCTAGAGTGGATTGTAATTGAAGAAAGTTGTATAAGTTGTACTTGTTCAGCAATAAAGAGATCAAAGTGGACGTAGGCTCGATTTTAGGCCGAACCACTATAAAACTGTCGTCTTTTACTGCTTTTCTGCAATTTCTCTACTTGTATCTTGTTCCCGTACCAACGGGTGGTGCTTTCATAACTGTTATCTACTCACTAAGGTGTTAGCGTTTAAATTTTAGCGTTAACATTTTTGGTGCTTTCACTGAGAATTGAACTCAGGACAACTGTCATCATTGCTTCACAGAGATTTGAAGAAAGAATTTCCTTAAAAACCAGAAGTATATCTGAGATTATGGCTCCTGGAAGGAAAAGTAGATCTATCAGATCTGGAAACATTCAAGAGGGAACCTCCGCTTCCCCTGTGCCTAATCAACCTACTCCGTCTGTTGGAGTTACGAAAGCGGAGTTGGATGCTGTAATTCTAGGGTTAAACCAGCAGATAAACGCCCAAAATGCACAATTAGAGGCTCAAAGTGCCCAGAATGCTCTGATTCTGAATAAATTGAACGATTTACTTGGGGCAAACAATCAACCAGCTTGTAATGAAAGGAACTGTGCTGGCAACATTCATGATGTTAGTGAAAGGAATGCTCCTGAAAGGGCTACTAGCCCCTTTGAGCAGGCAGTTCCTGAGGCTGGTGGATCTAGAACTCGGCATGATGAGGAATATCTTTCTGGAATGGTCCGGCAGATCATGAAAGAAAGTATGCAAAGGGTTGAAGATGAGAAGGAATGGGGTTTCGCCCCAAGCAAAACTCCGTTTACTGAAAGAATCTTAAAGGCGGAATTTCCAAGGAAGTTTGTCCCTCCGACTATCCCAGCTTACAAAGGGACAAGTGACCCGAATGAATTTTTATATAAATATGATTGGCACATGACAGGTGCCAGAGCTTCTGATGAAATAAAGTGCCGATATTTCCCCGTATACCTTGAAGGTGTGGCTCTACTATGGTTCACCAAGTTGCCAGTCCGATCTATTGATCAGTTTTCAGACTTGACCAGAAAATTCAAGGAGCAGTTTAGACTTTATGCTTCAAAGGCCAAGGATATCATGTCATTGTCCAGTTTAGAGCAGAATCCTGGTGAGTCTATCAGATCTTTCTTGAACCGCTTTAATATAGCGCTGGCGGAAGTGGACAATGCTGAACCACGAATGATCTTGACTTATCTAATGAGGGCTATTGATAAGTCAAGCGAATTTGGGAAATGGTTAAATATGAAAGAGCCAACCTCTCTCGAGAAGTTCTACAAAAAAGCAGATGAATTCATTCGCTTGGAAAGTCGTCCTTTGCCAGTAAAGGTAGTGTTGGAAAAAGCTGAAGACAACACTGTCGCTCCACGCAAGAATGAGTCGGTGGGGCAGAAAAGGGAGAATAATAATGGAAAGAAACAGGGTAATCTGAAGAAGCCCCGGTCCTTCAAGCCATCAGAATATACTCCATTATCACATACGCCGGAATACATCTACCTTGCCACTAAAGAGTCCGTCGATTTCCCTAAACCTATCCCTTTGAGAACCGGGAAAAAGGCCATACAGAGTGGGAAATTCTGCCGCTTCCACAATCAGCCAGGTCATGAAACTGATGAATGCCGCCAGCTGAAAAATCTAATTGAAGAATTGCTAAGAGAAAACAAGTTGCAGCAATTCGTGAAAAAGAATAGCAACAATCCTGCATCGTCGAGTCAGGGGCAGCGGGCTCCTGTTCATCAGCCTGGGGCAGGTGAGAAAGCTACGGGGCATGAATCTGGAAGGCCCGTTATCAATGTCATTTCCGGAGGACCTCACCCAGCTGGCAAGAGTTGGGGTGAGATGGAGAGATATTCCAGGGCTTTGAAATATGCTCCAGCCGAAGAAGACGTCTTTGTTCTAGAAGACACTACGCCCCTTAAACAACAGAAAACTTTCAGCGATGATATTATTTTCAGAGCCAGAGATTCTACAGGTATTGAAGCTCCTACTTTAGATCCCTTGGTCATCTCGGCTGGTATTGGACCAGCCATTGTCAGAAGAGTCCTCATTGACTGCGGAGCATCATGTAATATCCTCTTCAAAAAGACATTTGACCAGATGAAAATCCCTATGATCGATGTGCAAGCCTCATCACAGAAAATCGTTGGCTTCACTGGGGAGCCAAAGCAACCAGTAGGAACCATCGATCTGTTTGTAGAACTTGGGGAAGGAGAAAGGAAAGTGGTCCGAAAGCAAACCTTTGTGATCGTCGATGAATATTCTGCTTATAATGCTTTTCTTGGCCGTCCGACACTCGCAGCATTCAAAGCTATCCTAGCCCCGTGGTGCCTCACTATTAAATTTCCTACTGACAATGGAGTAGGAGTTATAAAAGGGGATCAAAATGCTGCGCGAGAATGCTACTTGACAGAGCTGCGAGAGTCAAGAAAAAGAGAAATGGGAAAGGATGCGGCAACCCCAGTCCGCATCAAGGAACCAGCCTTGTAGCAATTACAGAGCGGACCCTGCACTGGCGAGCACAGCGGGGCACGGAAAGAAATGGATCCCAGAAAAGCCAGTACAGGGGAGAATAGAGTAGTACCGGTGGAAACGACAGTTCCGGTACCTGTTGACCCGAAGGACCCAAATAAGGTGTTGAATGTGGGTTCACAGCTTAATGTGTCAATTCAGAATATCTTGATATCTTTCCTGAAAGCAAATCTGGATGTCTTTGCTTGGACTCATGCCGATATGTGTGGAATATCCCCAGAAGTTGCAGTACACGCTCTGAATATTGACCCAAAGTTTACGCCAGTTAAACAGAAAAGAAGAACCCAAGGTCTAGAAAGGTCAGCAGCATTGAAAGAAGAAGTTGATCGACTCATGGAAAATAACTTCATCAAAGAATCTACATATCCGAATTGGGTTTCAAATCCTGTGTTGGTCAAGAAAGCTAATGGAAAATGGAGAGTGTGCATTGATTTTTCTGATCTAAACAAAGCTTGCCCCAAAGATTGCTTCCCATTACCCAGGATCGATCAACTGGTAGACGGAACTGCGGGACATGAATTGTTATCTTTCATGGATGCCTACTCCGGTTATAACCAAATCATGATGCACGAGCCGGATCAGGAGGATACAAGCTTTATCACAGATGTTGGACTTTATTGCTACAGAGTTATGCCCTTCGGATTGAAAAATGCAGGGGCAACCTACCAAAGACTTGTTAATGCTATGTTCAAACCGCAATTGGGCAAAACTATGGAAGTCTACGTCGACGACATGTTAGTGAAGTCCAGGAAAGCAGCGGATCACATTGAACACTTAGCAGAAATGTTCGCAGTCCTCCGGAAATACAGAATGAAACTTAACCCTCTGAAATGTACATTTGGGGTCGAGTCCGGAAAGTTCTTAGGTTTCATCGTCAGTGCTAGGGGCATTGAGGCTAGTCCAGCTCAAATTAATGCCTTGAAAAAAGTTAAAGCTCCTAGAACAAAGAAGGAATTGCAGAGTCTCAACGGAAAGGTCGCCGCCCTGAGTCGGTTCATTTCCAAAGCCACTGATAAATGCATCCCATTCTTTGACGCCCTGAAAAAAGGAAAGAAGAATTTTGAATGGACTTCCGAATGCCAAAAGGCCTTCGATGAGTTGATCCGTCATATGGAAACGCCTCCAATACTTTCTAGGCCAGGCAATGGTGAGGATCTTCTTATATATTTGGCAGTATCATCTCATGCTCTAAGTGCAGCGCTGATACGGGAAGACAAAAGGATTCAACACCCGGTTTACTATATCAGCAAAAGACTCACTGGGGCAGAGCTGAATTACTCCAAGTTGGAAAAACTCGCCTATTGCCTACTAGTTGCATCAAGGAAACTGAGGCAATATTTCCAAGCTCATCCTATCAAAGTACTCACTGATCAACCTTTAAAGCAAGTCCTATTTCGCCCTGAAACTTCGGGTCGCCTTCTAAAATGGAACATTGAACTCAGTCAATATGACATCACCTATCACCCCCGAAAAGCAATCAACGGACAAGCTTTAGCTGATTTCATTGCAGAATTCACAGAGAAAGATAATGGTGAGGAAGAAACGATCAACGATTCCCCAGTCCAGTGGAAGATGTATGTTGATGGCGCAAGAAATGACTACTGTTCTGGAGCCGGAGTGGTACTTGAAACTCCTGAGGGTCGATCATTATGTTATGCACTAAGATTGGAATTTCCTTCAACAAACAATGAAGCAGAATATGAAGCTCTTATTGCAGGTCTGAAAATCGCTAAAGAGCTAAACATTCGAGCATTACAAATCTTCAGTGATTCTCAGCTTATTGTATGCCAAGTCAAGAAAAAATTTCAAGCAAAGGGTGGAAACCTACCTTCCTACTTGTCAAAGGCTTGGGAACTCCTATGTGAACTCGATCACTATTCAATAAGCCACATTCCTCGGGAAGAGAATATGAAGGCAGATTCCCTCGCAAAGTATTCAAGTTCTGGTGAAGCTCAACTATTGGGATTGGTCCCTGTAGAAGTCCTTTCAGCACCAAGTATAGACGAGATGGATATAGACTGGATTATGAATGTATCTCAAGAACAAGAGTCATGGATGACTCCAATACTGGACTACCTACTCAGAGGTTCTCTGCCAGAAAATTCGATAGAAAGACGAAAGCTACTAAGGAAAGCCTCTCGCTATGTAATTCAGGATGGCCGATTGTACAGACGGGGATTCTCAATGCCATTGCTTCGATGTGTATCCCGGGAAGATTCCAAAACAATCCTAGCTGAGGTGCATGGAGGAGAATGCGGTGATCATTCAGGTGGTCAAACATTAGCAAAGAAAATTCTCCGATACGGATATTTTTGGCCAGAAATTAATCGAGATGCTGCAGATTACTCCCGAAAATGTGACAAATGCCAAAGATTTGCCAAAATTCCTAGAGCACCTTCTACCGAACTCACACAGATGGTCAGTCCATGGCCATTTGCAATTTGGGGAATGGATCTCATTGGACCGCTACCAACTGCTAAATCAGGGAATAAATATGCTATTGTTGCAGTTGATTATTTTACTAAATGGGCTGAAGCTGAACCATTGGCTACTATCACTTCTAAGAAAATGATAAGCTTTGTGACCAAGAATATCATTTGCAGATACGGTGTGCCTCAGAAAATAATCACAGACAATGGTACTCAGTTTGAAAGCGAGGAATTCCAAGATTTTTGCAAACGATTCAAAATCCAGAAAAGCTTTTCGGCAGTAGCTCATCCGCAGGCTAACGGGCAAGTGGAAGCAGTGAACAAGATTATCAAATCAACCATCAAAAAGCAACTCGAAAGAGCAAAAGGTGGTTGGGTCGATAAACTACCACTTGCACTATGGGCATACAGAACTACTCACAAAACTGCAACTGGGCATACTCCTTTTTCGTTAGCATACGGATCGGAAGCAATGATCCCGGTTGAAACAGAGGTCCCTTCACACAGAAGAATCCATTTCAATCAAGCAGAAAATGAGAAGCTACAACTTGAAGCACTAGATCTCCTTGATGAAAAAAGAGATGAAGCTAACCTCAGAGTTGCAGCTCATCAGCAAAGGATAGCCAGACATTTCAATTCCAAAGTTCGTCAACGCAGCTTTGAAATTGGAGATCTAGTCTTGAAAAGAATTATGACCGCGACAGGTGTGTTTGGGCCAAATTGGGAAGGACCGTATGTAATAGGTCAGAAACTTCTTGACGGCACATTCAAGCTCACCACTGTTGATGGAGAACAAATTCCAAGGGCATGGAACAGCAACCATTTGCGTCCATACTTTACTTGAAAATTTTGTAAAAAGAATTATGAATGTATGATTCTTGTAATTGAAAGCAATTGTGAAACTGATGCAAGTAAATAATGAAAGAATATAAAGTGGATGTAGGCCCAATTTCATGGCCGAACCACTATAAATCTTGTGTTCCTTATTCTTATTACATGTTTGCTTTATTTTCGATATAAAAGTACATAAAATGTATTGCTGAAATGTCGATTTAAATTTTTGCAGACAATGGAAATAAAACTTGCGCATAATAAGACCGAGCGATTCTCACCATCATTCAACAAACAAATTTCAAGTCACAAAGACCCCGAATTCAAATCCTAGATAGGAAATACTTCAATTGAACGGCTAATGATTTCGATAGAAACGAGCCCTTGCTGATAAATTGAGATTGTTTGAACAAACAAACATCCAATTAGGAAGCTAGTGCCCGTTCTCACGAACTTGCCAGACAATGAAGTACACTTCCTTGGATTAAACAAGCCACTTGCAAGAAAAGGGGAATGAAAACTTAAAAAAAAGAAAAAAAAAAAAGAGAGGATCGCTGAAAAGGCATAAGTAAGTGAATAGAGGAACAACCAGGGCTACCATCAGCAGCACAAGTCCACTTCGGAGGCGCAACTCTTCGGAGGATAAAAGACCTCTAATGGGTCATACGCCACAAAAAAGAAAGTTCTCTACTCAACAAAAAAGATTGGAGGAGTCATGACCCTCCAACCATGAGAGAGTAACTTCCAGGCGATGAAAACCCTCTCTGAGGCACATTTCACCAGGAGTTGAAGTGTTATGACCGCTCTTCGGGATTCCACTTCACCAGAGTTGAAATGTAAACAAAATAAAAGCCCTCTTCGGAGGCCCATTTCACCAGGAGTTGAAGTGTTATGACCGCTCTTCGGGATTCCACTTCACCAGAGTTGAAATGTAAACAAAATAAAAGCCCTCTTCGGAGGCCCATTTCACCAGGAGTTGAAGTGTTATGACCGCTCTTCGGGATTCCACTTCACCAGAGTTGAAATGTAAACAAAATAAAAGCCCTCTTCGGAGGCCCATTTCACCAGGAGTTGAAGTGTTATGACCGCTCTTCGGGATTTCACTTCACCAGAGTTGAAATGTAAACAAAATAAAAGCCCTCTTCGGAGGCCCATTTCACCAGGAGTTGAAGTGTTATGACCGCTCTTCGGGATTTCACTTCACCAGAGTTGAAATGTAAACAAAATAAAAGCCCTCTTCGGAGGCACATTTCGCCAGGAGTTGAAGTGTAACAACCGCTCTTCGGAATTTCACTTCACCAAAGTTGAAATGCAAAAACAAAATAAAGACCTTCCTGAAAGCCCACGTTTCACCGAGATTGAAATAAAACTTCCAAGTGTTGAAACGTGAAAAGGCTTTCTTCAAAGGCATAACTCTTTGGAGGTACACGTTTCACCGAGATTGAAATAAAACTTCCAAGTGTTGAAACGTGAAAAATCCCTCCTCAGAGGTACAATTTTGTATAAAAAAAAAATCCTCATCAAAAGCGTACTTTAACTTTCAAAGGAAGAGTAATTTACCTACTATGGAAAATGATCGTAAAAAAAGAAAAAGGAAAAAAAGTTAAAGTACCCTTCAGAGGTCCGCTTTACCACATAGAGGAATTCACTTGGTAAAATATGCACATAAGCAAAAGAAAAAAGTGATTTCTTCGAACGACAAAGCGTAGAAACTTATACGAAGGGAGTTGTACTCTACAAAAATTTTCTTTAAAGAATAAAATAATTATTCTTTAGCAAATAAGAGTGCGAGTCCCCTCGAAGTATAAAATATTGCAGCAAGCTTAAGGTGTGGGGGCAACATGGTATAGTAGTGTAGCTGCATCAGTAAAGTAATACTCAAACAACATACCATAAGCCCGCTGCAATATCATATAAATAAACTTGTGCAAAAATGAATAATAAATGCATACTCAAATTCAAACAGAAGTTTGTACAAACGAAGAATCATTTTATTCAACTATAATGCAGATACAGGTTTCAAAATAAAAGCGGGGGCCGATACCCGCACAACTCTCGGCCAGTTCATACAAAAGACAAGAAGCTAAAGTCTTCACTTCTTTTTACTGCCTTTGGACCCTTTACCCGGCCGAATGACCAGCTTTTCAGGTCGACCAGTGGGTATAAGGGAGGAAGGAGAGGTAGGCGCAGCTGGCCCAACTTCTGGCTCCTCTTCAGTGGCAGTGATTACCTTCCCTCTCCTCTTTGATGCTCCTTGCTTCCTTCTCCTCTTCGAGGAAGACTCACTTCCTGGAGTGACAAGTTTAGATAGAGTTATGTCGTCAGAAGGAGTCCGCTCCGGAGATATGTCGCCTCTCTCAAGTCCCTCATCTTTCTGCTCTTGCGAAGCAATGGGATCATCCAGGCCATGGAGAGCCTCTATTTGTTCCTCCTGTGATCCAGGCTGCGAAGCAGAAGGAGGAGCCACCTGAAGAGATGGAGGAGGGATTACCGGAGAAGTAGAGATTTGAGCAGTGCTTGATACTTTTTCTACAGAAGAAAAGAGGTTAAAGTCAGTAAAGAGTGGAGATGAAGGTTCACCAATGAAGTCAGTAAAGAGAGGAGATGAAGGCTCGTCAAGGTTGAGAAAATAGCCAAGGAGCTCATGAAACTCATGCGAAATAAATGAGTAACCCGCTTGAACAGAATTGACAGTAGCGAGATTAACAGTGAAATTACCTGGAGAAGCTGGTTTCCTGATATCGACTTCATAAGCTTGCGCATCAGCGCTCTCTTCACCCTCGTCTCCACCTTGTATGCTTGTAATATCAGTGGTAACTTTGGTGGGAGATGCAAGATGGGAACTGGAACCAATAATGTCGACTTCAGACGAAGAAGGTGGCTAGACTAGAGTAGTTGAAGTGGTTTTCCCTAGCCGGTCCCCTTCCGTCACTTCAGTTCTTAATTTGGCAAGTTGTTCCTTTCCCTTGGCAAGGGCAGCGCGAGCGTCATCATCAAAATAATGCCTTTCCAGGGCTGATTCGTCATAACCAGCACCTTCAGCACCAAGCATCTCAAGAGCGGCTTCCCATACTTCAGCTAAAGTGATTTCATACTTAGGACCAAGAAAAGCGAGGCTTCCACGCCCCAAGACGCTATGCAAGTAGAAGTCGAATAATGTTGAGCCGAAGCTGTTTTTGGTCGCCTCATGAGATTCTTCGGCTGCGATTTTGCCGGCGACAGCCTCATCACGCTCCCTTTCAGTTTTGGCAAGCTGAAGCTTAAGCATTTGTATCTCCGCCTCCTGGGAGTTGTTTTTCTTTCGAAGCTCAGCAATATCAGAGACATAGCCTTCACTAACTCTTTTTTGTGCTTCGAGCCTGTCTTCGACATCCCTCTGGCTAGCGTGAGCGTCTCTCACTTGTTTCAGGAGCACTTCTTCTTTCTGAGAATATGAAGTAGAGGAAGCAGCAAGTTCATGTTTCAAATTCTCAACCTTTGCTTCGAGCTCCTCATTGTAAGAAGCAATGTTCCTCATTTCGGTGTCGTGTTGCTCAACGACCTTTTGCCATTCGGCCTTATCATTTTCCATAGTAAGCATGGCCTCTATGTTGGCACGGTTAACTCTTTGAAGCTCATCGACAAGCTTCTGCCAGTTTGACATCCTCTCGATATCGAGCTTGACTGCATCAAGATTGCGCAACATAGCAGACTTGTCGATGGGAACCAAGTCTAGGTCGAACCTCACCCCCTTAAGGCACCATTGAGGAAATCGGCTCTGCAGAGTGGCAGGACCCGGTCCAACTTGAAATTTGGGCCTGTTAATTATCGTTTGAATATCCGATTTCCCAAGAGCGGGAGAGTCAGAAGGAATGTCGAGTGAGGCAGGAATAGTAACTTTCTCAGGAGTAGTAGGGGCCTGCTTTTCACTGTGACGGGCTCGTTTGCTTAAGTCTTCACCCATGTGACCTTTTCCTCGATCGTCATGAGTTTTTCTCTTGTGGGAGTCATCACCTCTTTGCCAAGAATCATGGCGCTCTTCTCTCTCCCTTCTTTCGCGACGTTCTTCTTCAGTCCTCCTTTCATGAGCCTTTCGGGCAGCCCTTTCTTCATCAGATTCTCTGTAGGAGGGAAAGTAACGCCGATAATCATATTGACCACGCCCCCCGTAGCGTTGGAAATCCTGATAATATGATCCGCCGCGTGTCATTGAAGGATCTGAAATAAGAAAAGATAAGCTTTAGAAATCTTTAAAGTATGAGAAGATAAGTGCATAAATGTGCTGGAAAATCCTTAGTTGTGTGTGAAGTGCAAACTACTCGCGTTGGACTAACGAACCACTCCTCAGTTGGGGGGAAGTAATAGGTCCCACTGTCGGTGACAATTCTTGGGATAAAGGAGTTGGAGTCTGTTGGAGGGCAGAGGTCGCTTCAATCATCGGGGGTACAGTTTTACCACAGGCAGGGTCATCTTTAAAGAGCTCTTGGGAAGTGACGATTATGTCACTTAAATCCCCAAAAACGTCATCACCGTCATGCCCAACCTGATTCCCTCCATCAGCTCCTTTGTCAGCACTCTTCCTGGTTTGGGAAAGGGGCTCCTCTTCTTCTTCAATTATGGGAGCAAGTGCGGGCTTTTCGGAGGGTCCCGTATCGTCTCTTGGAGTAGAGCACTTTACTAGTAAGGTTTCTGCAGAAATTTCTCCTCGCATGTGCTCTTTAGTGGAGATCGGAAGATCAGGAGTTTTCCCCGGAGAATCAGGAACCTCCGTTGGAGCTTCACGAGGCCGAGTAAAGCGAGAGGGATGGAGGAGTCCGTATTGATGTAAAAATTCATCGTTTAGCAGAAACTTTATGCTCCTCTCTTCTACCGGCACGGCATTTAATCTTTCAAAAATTTGCTTAAGACTTGGGTCCCTAGCAGGGGGTGGAAGTGCTAAAACAGGAAAAGAATGAAATTAGCAATTGAGAGTTCAGATCTCGAGAAAGTTTCAAAACGGAAAAAGTAAAGACAGGAAATCTTACTTCCCACTCTCCAGATGGCATAAAACCCTGGAGGGCAGCGAACAAAGAAAAACTGATTCAAAAATCCGTGAGCGCTTTCGGAGAGATCAGTAATAAGTTTGCGGTTTCGAGCGCTTCTTATAACCACGATGGAGGGATGGTCTTTAGTTTTCGTGAATGAGCAAAAATAGCAGATCTCCCCGAAGCTTGGTAATCGATCCAAAACTCTCCTAAATAGAACACATAACCCCATCAGAATGGCGTAGCCATTGGGGTGTAATTGGAATGGAGAGATAGACAACCGAAGCAGGAACTGTTGGAGAAAGTCATTAAAGGGAGGAATAGCGCCGTTCAAGCACATTTGGCGATTAACAGCAACAAAGCCAAGAGGGGGCCTATCCGCGGTGTCATTTGGCCCCGGAAATAAGATGTCAGCATCATCAATGCCAAACTGGATGCGCAGTTGGTTAAACACCCGCTGATTCAAAGTTGTGGATGTTCTCTCCAGAGGGTTGTCTATAGGGATGGCTACTGGGAAGACATCTTCAGCCTGGCCCATCGGCTCTTCTTGATGAGAGGTCATTCTACACAAGCAACTGGATGTTCAAATGCGAAGGTGCACGTTTCCTAAAAAGTGTGAAGTGTCGTGCAAAGCTAATAAAAAAAATAATAACAAGTAAAGATAACTGGAATTAAACTGGTTGACGATTGATTGACTACGGTAATTTCGGAACTTGTTATTTAAAGCTCAAGCATAATATTAATGCGGGCTGGTCAGTTTCAATTGACTAATCCAGTGCTGCTTTAATATTCCACTTGAAATCGATAGCACTTCGTTCACACAATTTGTCTAAGTTAATTGTCTATTATCAACTAATCTGTCATTCGATATGGGAAGTCAATGGCAGTATATTCTTCCCGTTTTTCGGCAAGTGTTATATTTAACAGGTTATCAATATTAAAGGTAGCATAATCCAGCGGCAAAGCATAACATAGTTATTGGAGTTGTCACAGCAATTCAAATTTCAGGATAGAAACATAAGCTAGTTCTGTCAAAATTTCAAGTTCCCAAAGTCGCTTAAAAACTCAGTGCAATCTGAATCAAGTAAAGAGACACAAGGCACGACACCATGCATCCAAACCTAAGGTCGCTCATAACCTAACAGGAAGATCACTGCATCAGTAAGTCGCATTGTATGAGTCAAGGGGTCTCGGTTCAAGGGCATGCGGAATTCTCTAAGTCCTAACTCGGCAGCGACTCAGGATGTCTCGGCCACGACTCATGGCTCCTAGCTGACTCGACCAGCAACTCAAAACCTGATTTGCTAACTCGTGGAATTCCTCGTCACGCCTCATCTCACAGCCCCCCTTTCTCTGCCTTAACCCGCTAACCCGTTAGTACTAGCGCAACAAAGATCTGTCACATTCCCAATGGAACCCATCATCTGTCCATACCAACAAATCACCTGAAAAACAATCTGAAATGTTTCGCATCGATCTTATATTCAATGCATTGCTGAGCTCGCGTATCGGATAGTGATCCAGAATCAATTATAACAATTCGAAGTAAAGCGCAACGCATGAAAACAAACTAAAGCCGAAAGACGAGAATTTGTGATTCAACATTGATTATTATGGATTAAGATCGGATTTGCTTACGAAGTATGATGGTTGGGATGAATCGGAGAGTAACAGGGTTGAATTCGCCTTCGGAAATGAGATTCGAAGATTCGTTAATGGCGGCACCAGGTGTTAAGGCAATGATTAAATGAGGAAGAAGAGCAACGCATTAGCTTATATACAAGACAGGGGAGAATAAGAAAAGACTCACGAGTCATAAGCCGCCCTGATTCGGTCACGACTCAAGAAGAAAGTCGAAGCACACGACTCATGATCTAAGCGTATACTTCGAGGGGCAATTGTTAACGCCGAGCGACTCATGGAGCTTACGACTCATGATAGTTACCGACTTATGAAAAGGAGCGACTCAGTGGCTTTAGCGACTTAAAGTGCTTTGCGACCTAGTGAGTTAAGATGCGAACGACTCGTGGGATATGGGACTCATTGAGTTATCATAAGCTAGCGACTTACCAGTAAAGCAACTTAGCGACTCAATACTTCTAGCGACTCATGAGTGAAGTGGTTCAACGACTCAGTGACCCACCGACTCATGGCACACCGGCTTAGCGACTCATCGTATGAAGCGCTTGGCGAGACGTCAATGAAGTACTGATAAATGCTTCAACTACAACCCAAAGACATGATCTACGACTTATTATGAGTCGTTGCCGACTCATGCCTCACCACGATGAGTCGCGTGCGACCTAACACTTGGAGAAAAAGTGATGCCGCTTCTCATACGGTGTGAGCCGGTACTCGTAAGCAAAAAGGAGTAAGGGGGTGATACTTATCTCATGACTCGATGACTCGTGACTCGCGAACGACCTATTGAGCAATATGAGTCGCGTACGACTCATGGGGGGGCGACTAAACTTTGAGAACTACTATAAATAGGCAGCCACCTCCAACATTCAAAAGGACTTTTGGTTCATTCTCGAAGCGCCAAAACTCTGCCATTTTCTCGACTCAAGCAACACTTCAAGCACTCCAAACATCGAAGACATTACATCAAATTCAAGAGAGAGAATCCACATCATTTATCATGAGTTTGAAAGATAATTCTCCGTCAAAGTTTGTACTAACAGTCTAGAGTGGATTGTAATTGAAGAAAGTTGTATAAGTTGTACTTGTTCAGCAATAAAGAGATCAAAGTGGACGTAGGCTCGATTTTAGGCCGAACCACTATAAAACTGTCGTCTTTTACTGCTTTTCTGCAATTTCTCTACTTGTATCTTGTTCCCGTACCAACGGGTGGTGCTTTCATAACTGTTATCTACTCACTGGGGTGTTAGCGTTTAAATTTTAGCGTTAACAGTTTCAATGTAACATAATTTTAGGAGTTGAGTCCTCAATATAAGATAGTTTAAGGAGGTATGTCCACAATATACGATAGTTCAAGTAGCCGTGTCCTCAGTATTCGATTTAGCATTAAGATATGGTTAGAGTGGCTAAGTCCTTAGTATATATTTTGACGATAATGGGTTGAGAATTTAGGGTTAATCATGGGTATTTGATTAGGCATGGAATAGATTTTAGTGAGACCTTAGCATATGATGTCACTGTAGTATTATATTATGTTTTGCTGAGTTATTTAGTGCAGGCGACATAAATTAATGTATGGTTTTCAAGTATAAGTAATGTTTCACTAACACATTAGTATCATACCCTTATACGATGTGTTTCGCTCGCTAGACATATATCTTACTTCCTCTATCATTTTCTTTTTTAAGTTATACTCTGATAGGTCGATAGAGAGAATGATGGTGACTTGAGGTGTGAAGGTATGATGGAGACTCATACATTTATTAGCTACCATTATTTTATTTTATTCATTCCCATACATTATACAATCTCTGTTACCAGTACAAAGAGATGTTATAGTTTGAACTTATTTAATATTACACTATCTTATTTGTTTGGGATTGTACTATTAATTATTACATTTTATACCTTCCGCTATGAGCTCCAGAAAGTGTAAAATATTATAGATAGATCCGTGATTTTTTTATGTATTTTACCCTAAAATGATCCATTGTTTGCGAGATCCGCGGTGTCGGCGTCACTTTATAGGTGAATCGAGGCATCGTAGATTGCGAGTTGTTACATGTGGTATCAAAGCTCAAGTAAAATGATTCCTACTAAACTAATCCATACGAGAGAGCATATTTGTAATTATTATTATATATATAATATTTACGCAACACCACATATACTTTGACTCGATGTAGTTATTGGCTTATCCCTTATATAAGTAAACCTCTATGAGGTTAATAAATGTTGAGATTTAAATAGTTTGGGTGGAAGATGAATCCACCACATTGGTTGTAATTTAATCCATAGAAAACTGCTAAAAGAGAGTTTATATGCTATGTAGCAGTAGAGTAAATTGCGGGACTAGGAATGAATAACAAGAAGAGTAGTACCCTTAAGTCCATAGAACATAATGTGATGTTTTTAGGAATAATGAAGGTACTTAAATTTTTTTTTTTTGGATTATATGACCAAGTTAGGCATGTGTAAGTTATGATCTACTCTAAGTAAAGTATATAAATTAATTGAAATGTTTACCTAAAATGTTAGAAATATTGGTATTTGAGATTCTTAGGCAAAAATAATAATAAGAAGTTTAAGTTTGTTTAATATTTTGAACAAAAATAACTCCTTAGTATGAGTTTCAAAAAACGAGAAAATTCAAAAAGAAGTAATTTCCTATAATTATTTTTAAAGGTTTAATTTTTTACTTATTGTACGGCACAACATTATTCTGATATGTACTTTTCTTTAATCGAGAAACTTTTGGAAGAAAATGATAAGTAAATCACATCTTTTTTAATATATTTTTTTTTAAAAATATTTATGTTACATTTTGAAACAAATTAAAATATTGCATTTTCTTTACACTTTTTTGAACATTTCTTGGTTATAAAAGTAAACTTTGAAAAGATATATTTTACATGTTTATGTTTCTATGTAAAATTTACACAATTTTGGATAGAATCTAAATTTATAAAAAAATATTTAAAATTATAATTTGAAACTTGTTGAATTTTTTCACTTACAATATGTATGTATTTTGATGGTAGTTGAAGAATTTGAGATATAAATACTAGAAAATATGCATTATAAGTTAACATTTTGGAAATATTTCGAATTACATATGAATAAGGTTTGTAGCAAAATGAATTTAATTTTTTAAATATATTTATGTATGTACCTAATGTACTGTTTAAAAGCGTTGGAAATATTACATAACTAGATATTATTCTGTAAATGATATATATATATATATATGTATGTATGTATATTGGTGATAACTTATTTATAAATTATATGAAATAATATTGTAAAAATAAATAAAGCGTATTTCAAAAAATAGTCAAAGTTATTTCAAATTTAATTATATTTTGAGTAATTAATATCGAAATTGATGACGATATTAGAAAAAAATCGAGTTTTGGAAGTTGATTATTTTTAATTAGGGATATTTTAAAAATTGTTGAAAGGAAATTAGCTTTAAAAATTGAAATTATATAAATTGTTTCATAGGAAGACTAATGGTTAGATATGAAATGATTAAACTTTAATAATTTGGGTTAAGATTTTCTATAAAATGATTTAATCTGGAATGTTTAAAGTAAAACTTTTTGAAAATTTGTTTAAGTGGAATTTATAGAATTTATTTAAGAAAAAATGTGGGATGATTGGAAGTAAACGTCGGTTGAAGTTAACAGAGAATTTTATGGTTTTCAAACCGTACCCATTTTATGATGAATAAGGTTTTCGATCATGATTATGATTTAAAAATTGAACTGAAAATTTATCGATATTTTCAATTGGAATTTGATTTGAGCTAGAAAAGAATAACAAAATCTATAAAGTTTGAATTGATCATGGTGAACTAGCTAGGATAGTTAATATGCTTGTATGTTAAGGACTTGCTAGAAATAAACTATACGATTTGTACTAAAAATTAAAGAGAATATTATTTATTAATCGTGGAACAAGTTCTAAAACAATTAGGAAAATCTATTTTGAATCGAGAATTTACTATTATTTATAAAGTAATGTGGAATTTAAATACATAGTAATATGATTTTTGGATGACTATCTAAATTTTGAGCAAATAATAATATGACTGTTTTATGGTATTTATGAAAAAATTATTATTATTTAAGTGATAAAAGTATGAGGTATTTTGAGAATAATATAATAAAGAGATATTTTCCATGAATATTTTTGAAATAGATTTTTACTATTTTTGATATAAATACTAGTAAACAAGATTTTTGGAATATGATGCAGAATGTCATTATTTTGGTTACGAATAAAATAAAGCAATTTAAATAAGTATTATTGTTTTGATGTAAAGTGATAGTAATATTATTTTTTTGAAGGATGTTTAATGAAAATTATTATTTTTGGATTAAGTAATCATGTTTGAAATATTTAAAGTAATATGTCGAAAACAAATGATTTTTTGAATATCTAATTGTTTTGAAAAAAATGTTTTGAGACAAAAGAGAAAATGAATTTTTATAATAAGCTACGCTAAGATATTTTATATTTAAGAGGAAATAACAAGCTGAAATTTATTATTTTGAAATACTGAGACGTATATGGCAGAATGTTTGAAACTAACATATATTTTTACATTAAGGGTTGAGATTCACTTATGTATGACGTGGGAAGCATGGGAGTGCAGTTAAGTGAAAAGTTCATTAAAAGGTTACTGTAACATCCCCTATCTTGAGGCCCAAAGCTAAGCGCTATAGATGCTGCAGTCATCCATAGTATTAACTTTCGGCGACTAAATACAGCTATATTAGTGGTATCCATAATATCAGAAGCACATGAATATGAAATATTTTACAGAATACATGTTTCGCATTCAAATTACATAATCTCATAATTGTTTCTCAGGTTCAGATAAAATATATTTATTACATAAATATGCCTAGAGCGACATATGAAGACGCCCCTTGGTTGATCAGAGTACTATATGGTCATAATTGACTTAATACAACACAGTGGGATTGAACAAAATAAAACAACAACTCCTGAATAGCTATTTGTTAACCACCTGGTCGTCTGTGGAAGCTCTTTTTGCCAACCCACTAAAACCTGTAAACCTCAACCCTCAGTCTACTCAAATCAATTTTGAGCACCCTAGAGTTTAAGGAGAAAAACATAAACTTCGAGTCATACATAAAGCCTGGTGTGAATAATACTATACATCTCGGTTATTTGACATTAAGTGCGACCATGCTGCTTAGCAGAATGTGTTTCACCTCGCTAACATTATTTTAAAACATATCTTTTGCAAATCTTTTCCGACAACCAAAAATGATTAAAAAATGTAAAGCATTATTATGTAAACATACGTATTAGGTAACAATTGAACTATCTATTCGAACACTATAGTTTTGTTTGGCTAACACTAATCTTGGATGACTCGGGCTTACTAGACAATATAATCAAAATAATCTAACACCTGTTAGACACTCCTCTTATGGATGGTATTTCCTTAACACTATGTTAAATACTCCTCTGCTGGATGATCTGTCTCTAACTTAACATCTCCCAATGTCACCTGATCCTTGCGGGCTCACTAATAACTTATCTATATACGAACATATATTACTTCTATGTGTAATCATAATTTTAGTCTTACCTGTGACAAAGCCCTACACATTGGAATTTTGGACTAAATTAGCTAGGGCTAATAGCTAATATATAGGGCGCAACCCTATACCACTCGCATCCGGTATTTTAATATTTGAGTCATTTTACTTAGGGTAATCATCCCTTAAATTTTCCTTGAAAACCTTTTCTCAAATTGATTTAAAATCTCTAAACTAAATTTAAACAAGGAAAATAAACATACTCTATACTTCACTCACAATCACCTTGCCATGTTATTTATATTTTACTCAAATCTTTGTTGTTGAAACTATTCAAACCTTTGAAAGTACCCCTTTCGAATCCATTGAAAGTGCCCCTTTGGAAACCAAATAAAACCCTTCTTTCACCTAGGTCGAAAGGCCAAAACATTCCTTTCAAAACCATTCAAACATTCTTTTGAAAACACTTGAAAGACCTTTCCTTCAAAAGCTTTAAAACCACAAACATCCTATGTTTAAAGTACTTTAAACATTGCCCTCCGAAATCATTGGAAAATCTTTCCTTTCAATCTTTTGAAACCATTGGAGAACCACCCCATCGAAACCATTCTTTGAAACCTTTCGAAAGAATCAAAATCTTCATAAACAGCAAGCCTTTCAAATGCATTTTGGTTCAATTTAAAACATGTCAAAACTCCTTTTGAAACCATTTAAACTAAACCATTCAAAATCTTTGGATTTTACCTTGAATAGAGCAAAAGGGTCAAACAAATTTAAGTTGAAAGCATTCCTTTCAAAAGCAACCCTAAGTAAAGAAGTTTTGTTGCCGAAGCCAACCTTCCAAAAGCATTGGAGAAGCAATAGGTTTTATAAAACAAAGTATACCCTTCGAAACCATGGACTTTGAAAGGTAGAAAAGTGGAAGCAAAGGGATTCAACCTAGTTGGAAGCATATACTTAAAACAAGGGCGTAACCACTTAAAACCATTCTTTTAAAACCATTGGTCTAGTCGAGAGCAAACCAAGTCGAAAGCTATACCGTCGAAAGCAAAGCAAGCGCATTTTTATTTAAAACAAAGAAACGCTTCGACCTCTTTGGAACCCCTTGTTTTGACCTCATACTTAAGAAGGAAATAGGGTGTCGAAAGTGGCGAAACATGCAATTTGCATGCAAAACTGATTTTTAACCTTTTTAAGTAATCTTTTTAACTAACCTACCTTGTTTGTCAAAATCTTATAGTTCGTTAATTTTCTTTTCTAAAACCATTGCCAATATTCAGAAATAAACAATTTAAAACATTATAAAATTCCCATTCTCCTTTCATAAATATATAAAACATTTAGTCCCATACCTTAAATAATTTTATATATCCATCAAAACGCTTAGGAAAATTCTAGAAAAATTCCAAAAAAAATCATTTTTAATAAATTTTCTTTTTAATAAATTTTCTAACATATGTAAATTTCAGACCTAAATTATATATAATTTAACCGTAAATTATTGTAAACCTAATAAATTATTTTCTTCGCTAGAAAATTAGTATAATATCCACATTAATTCAAAAATTATGAAAATTGAAATCCGTCTCCAAAATATCATTTCTGATCTATATCTAGAATCTTAGGGCATTTGGATGTCATTCATAGGGTTTTCACATTAAAACATATTATCAAAACTACATGAACAAACATAAATCATCAGCAAGCATATACGCACACTTAATCGTTGAAAAACATGGCATAATCATGCAATATACTTCGATTTATCCTTAAAACCTAAAACAATTAGAAAATGAGATGTAGTCATTATTCACCTTAGTTTTTGATATTAAACAGTTTGTGATTTGAATGGATTTAAGTTGATTAAGCTTCCCCTTGATTCTTTTATCTTCCTCCAATTGCTCCTAATGGTGGTCGACCTCTTTGTTTAATTTTTGAAAATGATTTGAATGTGAGGATACACGACTAAGGGTTTAGGGTATTAGAATGCTCATTTTCCTATTTTTTCCTCACCTATTATATTTAACCTTTTTGTTCTAGTTCATTTGTTATCATGGCACGATTACCCTTTATTAATTACAAATATCAATCCCCTAATCATCACATTATTTTTTAATTTAGCTAATTAAATATCCTAATAATGTTACTAGAAATTAGGGTCATACCAGTTACATAATAAAAGACTAGTTGTATGAGATAGTCGCCGATGGAGGGTGACTACACTTATCCATGTAAATGTTTCTGGAGTATAATGATGTATATAAGGTACTCTAGTCGTATGTTACTTTATAGGGCTTTACAAGCATATGGAGTTAGTATTATTTTTGAAGTATCTAGCGTTGGATGATTTCAAGACATGAAATAAATGTCTTAACTTACACATACTAAAATATGAATGCTATTTTAAGAAAAGTGAGATTTGATGATTTGAATTTTTTTGACTAAAAGGTTAGAATAATTCTTTCCAGTCATTGCTTGAATTGAAAGAACTATCTTATTAAGTTAATTTTAAAAATAATGACCTTTTGTGCAAAACTTTTTTTAATGCTTGATGCACGTGCAAAATGAGTGAAAGGTGCACAACCTAGTCTATGAGATAGTAATATTGTATTCATAAAAAATAAGGCATCATCCTTTATTGATTATTATAAACTAAATGTGGATGAAGTTTGGGGTTTGCCTAAGTATCGTAAATGTTAGTCAAATTTGAGGGAAGTCACCATCTGTTATCGTGCCTATGGACCTAAGGAAGGAATTTAGTGAGGATGTTAAAGGACATGAAGAGGATTTTCTATTGGTCGAGAATGAAGAAGAAAATGTGGAAGTATGTCGCAAAAGGTATTTATTGAAAGAGATATGCCAATACTGTTGTCTATAAAGTTATACTTGAACATTTTATGATTAGAAACACCTTTGTGGTATGCTAAGGAATGAAAACCTGTAGGGTAGGAATGTATAGAGAGTTCGTAGTGGGTGGCATGGTATAGGTGAAGAACTCGATGTTGAAATATGTTATGAACGAAATCTATCACCATCAATTATTGGGCCTCTCTCAGTTTTATAGAGAGTTGGGTTGTTAGCATATTTGAGTGGGCTTCTTAACAATTTGGTGGGTGTCCATACTTTTTCGATTTATCCTATCTACGAATGTACATTGATAATTTTGCGGTCATGATTGAGCCTAGTCAGCTTATGAGGTGAATGTAGAGATAGTGTCTAGAATACTCCTTAGGTATATTCATATATTAAGATTTGATATGATATGGCATAAAAAACGAGAAAATGAAGTTCATCCAAGTACAACAAGGAATTTTTTTGGATAGGAGTATGATGGGGCTTGTGGAGAGAATATGAGCTTTCCATCATGAGATCTCTTCTAATAATTTCCACTTTTAGTTAGTTTGTAGGTTAATTTGCTCGTTAGCACATTGTTTGTTTTGCATGGTTGGTTTAGCTAGCTAGTTGACATATGCATGGTTGTGTGAATGCTAAGATTAGTTGTGAGAACTTTCTTGTGATGTTTTCTGATTGCTACAGTTACTTTGTTTGGTTAATACCAGTTTGGTTTTTAGCATGTAACTTTGTATGTATATACATTCTAACGTAGGATAAATCCTTATAGTTAGGTGTTCTAATTTATGTTAAATAATTTTACATATGTTATTTACTGATTTCTATATGTACATTTATTGATTATGTTTATGGACGTGGTTATTCACCTACACTTTGACATGAATGTTGTATATGGATGTATGAATGTGCATGCGTGCGTGCATGCGTGCATGCACTGATATATATCTATATATAATGCACATATTAGGATATTTGCATACATATTGATTGCAACGCATCTGCATTCATATATAAGGTTGATTTAGTTGCATTTGCACTTATTTTATATCATATCATGCGATTTTATCTACCGTATGTATTATATATTTTTGGTTATGCTTTTGCTGGTGTTGTATAAAGTATGTTGGATTGATGTAGCTATGTCTGTTTTATGTTTGTGCAATGTAAAGGGAGTTATGTTTTCTATCTCATTGAATTTTCGGAGTCGAAATTATTTTAAAGGGGAGAGAAAATAATTTTACGAAATTATATAATTAAATTGAAAAGGGAAAAATTGTAATTTCATATAGAGGGAAAGAAAGAAATTTTCACAAGAGGTGGAATTCGGCTTCAGGATCTATTCCATTATATTTGGAATGCCGTTTATGGTCAGAAAATGTACATAACTTGCCGATTTTCGCCGAACGAGTTAGAAATTAGAAGTCAAACCCAATGGCAATTTTGTACTATATTAATTTCGAGATTTTAGACAAAACATATGTTATTTCAGCCTATAAATAGAAATGTAAATCCTATTTCTAATTTTCCTTTGGCCTAAACTTAGTACCATTAATTTCTAACTTCTTCAACTAATCTCTAGACAAAGCCAATTCCAAATCCACCAAACCAAATCTAAATTAAATGAGATAATATATGAAACAGATTACCATGAAGAGAGATACGTAGATAAATCAAAGCAATCGAGAATTTTGGTGTTTTCAAGGCAAGTGATTTTTTGACAGCCAAGATGGAGGTGGTTTCACCTCGGATCAAAGAAGATGCACGGATGATCCGTGAGTGTTATTCGTCCTATTCTTGTATATATTAGTAAGATATTGTAATTCATCACTTATAATCACCTTGTAAATGATGTAACTGAAATTTAAAAAGTGTCTTTCTCTGATATAAACGTTATTAGGGTGTGATATGCCTTGGCTAGATGAGAAAAAAAATAGATTATCGATTGTAATTAGCAAAATTTAATCGCTCCCTAACTAAAATGGGCGAAATACAAAAGCGTTATGAACTAGACATATTATATAGCAAAATTGAAGTTCTTGATGGTGCAAATCTACCGGTTTTATTTGTTTTTCGACTAGGTGTATGAATCAATCATAAAATGCAGTAGAATTTTAATGAATGTGGATCACTAATTTCGATTCAACGGTGAAACGATGATGATAGGAGGATTAGAGGCGATAAATATGTTGGTAGAGTCAAGTAAAACCCAGGAAAATCTCCAATCACTTCAAAATGAGGCATGGTGGCACAGATCTTCAAGGGAAGTTACTGGTAGTGGTTTACATGAAGGAGGTTGGAGGCAATGTGGTTGGCTTGGTCAGGTAATATGAGTGACGAGGAGACTAACAGTTATGTGTTATCATATCTGCGGTTCTATGATGGAGATGGTAGGTGGAGATAGTGACGTCAGCTATGGGGTGAGTGTAAGCTGCCGTGATGTAGAATAAATGAAGATTATAATTAATTAATGAAATATATCTGTGGAAAAATTAGTTAAATAACACCCTTAACGTCAAATGCTCATAACTCTTGTATACGAACATCGTATCACACATGGTTTGTCGCATCAAGACCGTTATAAGACGAGGAACATTTTTGTATATTTTTGTCATGTTTTGGGATACATCAGAAAATTTTCTTAGTAGCTTCGTGAATGGTGGAGCGATGATGAGTTTTGGGCTCGATTCTAATAGTATTGTAGTCTGTTAGGTGAATGACTAACCTAGATTTTGTTGCACCCAATGAAAATTAATAAGAAATTAAATAATGAGAAAATAATTAATTAATGAATTAATAATAAGGATAAAATTAAAATTTTATAAATGTTCAAATTTGGTCATGAAAGTTGTGTCGTTGCATTCGTGGCGACTTTTTAATCAATTTCCATATATAAGGTTTTACTCGACTTGGGGTTAAGTAAACGTTAAAATAAAGTTTACTCGACTTAAGGGTTAAGTAAATGTTAAAATAAATGTTAACGCTAAGAATTAATTATGGTATTAAATAAATAAATTAACGGCAGAAAAATAACATTTGCAAAATAGACAACTTAGTCGATCGCCTAGGATGGACCGATCGACCGGTCGATGTTGGTGCCGGCTAGAGTTTTGTACGTTTGAATGATCTGAATTTTATTATTTTTAATTGACTTAAATCTAATGGTTCTAGGGTTTTCTAACCACTACAAATAAGTCCCAAGCCCATTTACTTTTATTCGTAAATTATTTTGGAAACTAAGCGAAGCTCTGTCAGTTTCTCTTTTCAAAGATTCAAAAAAATTCTCTAGAGTTTTAGGTAAGAAAATTTAGGTGTTTGTTATTCAATTTCTTATTCTATTCTCCTCCAAACCCTAAATTTATGAATCTAGTCTATATACAATTCCCTTGTTGTACATATTCAAATGGGGAGATCAGTAACATATTGAAGCAGGCATAAACAAATTCAAAACAGAACAGCTAAGCACTTTTTGTGAGTGGAGTCTTTCTTATTTTATTAATTGTACAGTATAACTTGTTTTGATACATAATCTTGGGTAATTTTTTCTGTGAAAACATCACACTAAACACTAAAATTCACCTTGAGCGAAATGCCAATTCTTAAATAGAAATGGTGATATTGCAATTTTATTGTTTACATTAATTCCACTTCTTATCCTTTTCTTTGGATCTGACTTAGGGTTTTGAAAAAGGTAAATTAAAAAATGGTGTGTAAAGTACGGATTCTTTTATTCGTAGTTTCCATTGCCTACTCTCGTAATTTAAATAGAAATTCCCTTTTTCAATTTTACATAAAGATGTTGAATAGAGTGTAAAAGTATTTGAATTTTAAGTTTCTATTAATGTCAAGCCTGCTATTTTAGTATTAAATAACTTTGGTACGGATTTTATTTTATACAGGCCTGTTTATTGAATTGTGGATATTTGATATATTATATTTGTTGATATGGAATAAGACTTGTACAAATTCGATGTTTTGACATTTAAAAGTTAGATTATGGCGTAATCTTCGCACTCTGAAAAATATTTAGGCCTGCATTCATATGTACACACACACACACGTGTGTGTGTGTGTGTTAGCATAAATAATGTATAATTATAACATATTAATTACGTAGTTAATTGGCTATTGATTATTAAATCTCCCTTATGAAAGAAGTTAATTATAAAGGAGAAATAAGAGTTTTCTTGTAAGGCCTTGATGTGGAATGCAGTGAGATGTGTGATTATATGTTAAGAGAGTGCTGTAAATTATGACTAAGTTATAGGGATGTGAGGTAAATCAAAAGAACATGGAAGTTTACCCAGCTAATCTGGCTACTAGTAGTGTGACTTCATGGATGATGTGAGGTATCACCTATTATAAGTACCCACGGAGGAGGCAAAGTAGTCCTAAATTCTCTAGGGTAAACCTGCCTTGCTAATCTGGCTACTAGTACCTACGAATAGTTGGACTAACGTGAGATGTTAGAGTTGGGTTACAGTCATAACACACAGGACCTGCTTTAAGGCTGAAGGTGCTAAGTGGCTGATTGAGGGCCTGCCTCATCCCAATGTGAGAATATTAAATGGTTAGGGTTAGCGATTAAGCACGGTAGAGGATATCTCGGGGAGAGTCTGCTTCAAGTTTGAAGCATTAAGTGCTTGAAGAGATTTCAAGCGATATCAACTAGATAGTACTAGAGAGGAGTCCGCCTTGGAATAGTATTAAAATATAGGGACCAACCTTGAATGGTTATTAAATGGTCAGAGCCTGCCTAGTTCCTATTACAAAGATATTAAGAGCTTGGGTACTATCTCTTATTATGGCATTATTGACGATGGATACAGGTTATTAGGTTGAAAGAGTAATGGTTATGGAATTAGACTTTGAAAGCCTTAGGGCATATAGTTGGAAGACATACTATATAGTTGGGATATGTAAGAAATATTCTTACTTAAATTATACTACCCAAGTACTATTATAGAAAGGCTCGAGCTTTTATTCACCAGACATTGTTATTCCGACTTCCTCATCATTACAACGTAGATTTGAGACGACGATGCAGATTTTTGAAGGTAGTGGCGGAGATGTAGACTTGTAGTAGTTATTTATCTATTTATGTTATTTTTTCATTTATGATGTATGAATTAAGACGTTGTGTATTTTGAGATATTGTACCACGAATATTTGGCATTGTTATGTGGGATTATGTTGTTTATTTTTACATATGAATTTTTAAATAAACGAGTACTATTTTGATATTACATTTTATTCTTCCGTCGTGAGATTATGAATGTATAAATAAATAGCTTGGGGTATTGTTCTTTAGATCAATTTTACCAGCCAAAAACCAGCTTGAAATGGGTCTATGTTTCGACCTAACTTTTCTGGGTTGAAAATTAGGCCTATTTTTAGGCAAGTTGTTTCATTTGGTATTATAGCTTAGGTTATCCGATCAATGGGGGTACCTATACGTATGAGTTGCGTACTTGTTGTTTTTAAAAATCTTACTACATATATACTTATTTTGAGCATACACCTAACTTTATAAACCCCGTTTATAAAAGTAGTAGCGACTATATTTTGAAAGGATGGGCAAGGCAACTATAAGTTTGGCCAACAAATAAATTTAAATTATATACTCTTACCTTAACTACACTATGGGGCGATACCAAGAGAAGCATGACCGCAACATATGGAAGCACCCCAGAAACTGAACGATAGATGGGAGATAATAACATATATGTTGTGAGCATTCAGAAGTAAGGAACGATAGGAGTGAAGCAAGATGTCAAGAAGGAGTGGAGCAAGTACCTGCAAAGAAGACGTACATTAATTATCACAATGAGTGTTAACGTGAAAATCAGACGCTAACACCCTGGTGTAGATTGAAGTTGAGCGAAAGCACCACCCGTGAACACGGGAACTAAAAACAAGTAGAAAAGTCACAGAGAAAGCGGAAAAGACAACAGCTTTTATAGTGGTTCGGCTTAGGGTAAGCCTACGTCCACTTTAATTCTCTTTATTACTGAATTGATTACAACTTTACAACAATCTTCAATTACAATTCTGATGAGACAAACAACTAGAACTTTGATGCAGAAGAATTCTTTGAATCCATGTAGATTGTGTTAGATTTCCTCTCGAAGTTAGTTGAGATGCCTTTCGTACTTGAAGTGTCGAGTGAGTCGAGAATTCAGCAGAGTATCGGCGCTTAAAGAGATCGGCCAAAAAGTCCCCCTCAAGTTTGAGATAGGTTGGTATTTATAGGAAAATTTCTCCCTTGGGTCGTAAGTCGTGACCGACCTATGGCAGGTCATGGCCGACTTATCTGGCCAAACCCCACGGTTTCACATAGGTTTATTTGTATAAGTCCCAGGTCGCCCCCGAGTCAATACCTCCTTGTATCAGTAATACGGCATCGGGCTTACATTTAGTAGCTTTAGGTCGTGGACGACTCAAGCTAGGTCGTGGGTCGTGAACGAGTTAACTGGCAAGTCGCAAGTCACGACTTAACTGGTAAGTCCTGGATCATGTACGAGTTAAGAGGCCACTGTGCGAAGTAGCTGCATTGGACTTGTCTTCCTTTGCTCGGGTCGTGAACGACTTAACATAGGTCATAGGTCGGTTGCGACTTAGGTATAGTTCATGATCTTGTCCCTGTCTTGAGCAGTTAGAGCATCAAACTCTCTGGATAGTTAGGTCGGCTTCTATCTTAGGTCGGTAGCTATCTTAGGTCGACATCCTGTTTTAGGCAGTTGGGTCGGCGTTCTTGTTAGGCATTAAGTCGACAACTGTTCAGCCTTAAGTCGTTATCCCTCTTAGGCCTTAGGTCGGCATCCCTCTTAGGCCTTAGGTCGGCATCCCTCTCAAGCCTGTTAGGTCGGTATCCTTTCAAGCCATTGAGTCATGCCGGAGCGGAGCTAACAATTGCCCCTCGAAGTATACGCCTACTGGTTAGGTCGTGTGCTTCGATATCCTCTAACCCGTCCACTCTCTAAGTAGGTAGGTCGTACGCGACCTAACAGTTAGGTCGTACGTGCCGCTTCAGATCCCTCCACTGCAAGGTATAAATCACATCTCCTTCTTCCTTACCATTACCTACTCTCTTGCTTGATTCTGCCATTAAAACTTTCTCAACCTCCAAAAGGCGATTTCATTCCAAACAATCACCGATAATCTTTGTTATTCATCATGTAAGTAAACCTGCTTCCTTCTCGATCCCCTACTCTCATTGATTCATGAACCCCATTCAAACTTCACCCACCTCCTCGCGCAGTGCTTCATCACAAATCTTATCACACCAATAGTTGATAATCCTGAGATGGCTCAATTTGGATTCAAACGGTTGATGAAACGATGCTGATGGGTCACTGCTTCGGGCTAATCAATCCTGATTTACGTTAGGATTGTGGGGTGTTGAATTCGTGGGGGTTTTAATCTGGTTTAATGGATGATCCGATAGCATGAAATAGCATAAATGAAATGAGGGTTTTTTGGTTGAGGGAGTGGCTATCGGGTTAACGGGTTGAGTGGAGTGAGACATTGGTTTGGACGCGACCCAGTGGTTTTGGGTGACCTAACTTTCGGCCGAGCTAATTTAATATGATCTAATCCTTAGATCGTGGCCGAACCAGCACTTGGGGAAATTCGCTGACCTAACCCTTGAACCGTGGCCGAACTAACACTTGGAGAAATCTGCCGACCTAACCCTTAAACCGTGGCCGGACTAACACTTGGAGAATCCTGCATCGCCTTTTGAACTAGAGCCTTTCTCCTTACTATCCCTTACGACTTAAAGAACTGCTGAGAATCAGAAACTTAATCTTAGCTCGTGAAAGATTCCTTGGGTCGCGGCCGAGTTAACACTTGGATGCCCAATTCGAATTCTCACTTAAAAGCATAATTCCAATTTGAATTCTTAACTTAACCTACTGGACTGAACTGCTTAAATCCTGTATTGTTTTAACTTTGCTGCCTTATTTAACAGATCACACTAGCTTGTAGGCTAACAACCTGCTGAAAACAACAATCACAGAAAACCAAGGCGAATGTACTGCCATTGACTGCCCACATCAAATGACAGATTAGTTGACATAAAGTAATCAGCCTAAAAAACACTGTGTGAAATGCTGTGAACCATTCAACTAAAGTGAAATATCAATGCAAAGTATCGCTAACTTGAACTAATTTGTTTGCATCAACATTACACTTGCATATTAAAACAATAAACCCTGGACTTTATGACTGACAAATACTTGCTAGTTTTTATTCCAGTTATATTTGCTTATTGCTTGATTGATTTTACACAACACTCCACACATCTTAGGAAACGTGCACCTTCATGTTTGAATATCCAGTTGTTTGTGTAGAATGACTTCCCACCAAGAAGAAGAAGTGGAAGCTCAAGCGGAAGAAACCTTTCAGATAGCTGTTCCTATAGAGAATCCTCCAGAGAGGACTTCGACTATCCTTACTCCGAGAGCGTTTATTCAGCTACGTACTCAATTTGGTTTTGCTGAAAATGATGCCCTACTTCCAAATGACACCGCCGACAGTCCTCCCCATGGTTTTGTCGCAATCAATCGTCAAATGTGCCTAAGCGGGGCGATTCCTCCTTTTAACGACTTCCTTCGAACCCTTCTCCATCGGTTGACAATTTCTCCGTTCCAACTTCATCCTAATGGCTATGCCATCTTGATGGGGTTGTGTGTTTTGTTTAGGAGAACTTTTGATCGCTTGCCAAGTTTTGAAGAAATTCGCTACTTATGCTCGTTTGCAAAGAGTAAAGACCATCCTTCCCTTATTATTGTGAGAAGTGCCAGAAACCGCAAGCTTATTTCTGATCTTACTGAAAGTGTTCATGGATTTTTGAACCGGTTTTTCTTTGCTCGCTGCCCCCAGGGTTTTATGCCATCTGGAGAGTAGGAAGTAAGATTACCTGTATCTATTTTCTCCATTTTCAAACTTTTTCGAGATCCGAACTACCAATTGCTAATTTCTTTGTTTGCTCTTTTCAGCACTTCCTCTCCCCTCTAGAGATCCTAGCCATAAGCAAATTTTTGGAAGATTGAGTGCCGTGGCCGCAGAAGAGAGAAGTATAAAATTTTTGTTGAGGGATGAATTTTTGCATCAGTATGGACTTTTGCACGCTTCTTGCTCTACGCACCCCCATGAGGTTCCAGACTCCCCGCCTAAAGCATTAGATGCCCCAGTTTCCACTGACGAACCCTTACTAAAAGAAACTACCTCCGAAGCTTCTCTGGTGAAGTGTTCTACCACTGTCGATGTTGCGGGGTCATCTGGCAAATTCGCACTTGCCCCAGTCATTGAGGAAGTAGAGCCTCAGGGATCTCCCCGACATTCACAGAAGTCTGGTGAAGAAGTCGGGAAAACAAGCCCTGTCAAGCATAGCGGGGACGACACTTACGAAGGGTTGAGCGACCTCTTCGTCACCTCACAGGAGCTCTTTAAAGACGATCCTGTCGCTACTAGGGTTTCTTCTTCAGTGGTGGAAGCGACTTCTTCTTTGCAACAAGCTCCGTCGACCCAAGAGTTAACGTTGACTACTACCCCTACGATTACTCCGCAATCAAAGAGTGGTTCGTAGTTTGATGCGCGTAGTTTGCACATCACACACACTTAGAATCTTTTGGCACTTTCATGCATCTAACTCTTTGTACTCTGAAGATTCTAAAGTTACACTTCTTTTCTCTGAAGACTTTTAAGACTTGTCTTTTTTTTTAAAATTTTTTTTCTTCAGGTTCTCCGATGGGACGCAGTGGCTCTTACTATGACGACTTTAAGCGCTACGGGAGGCGTAGTCAATATGATTATAGGCGCTACCTTCCCGTTCACAGAGAAACTGACGAAGAGGGAGCCGCTCGGAAGGCTCAGGAGAGGAGGGCTCAAGAAGAGCGTTATGAGAGAAAAGAAAGGGAGGAGCACCATGATTCTTCCCCGAGAGGTGACGACCCTCACAAGAGAAAGTCGCATGATGATCGGGGAAAAAGCCATATGGTTGAGGACCCAAGCAAGCATGCCCGACACGGTGAGAAGCATGCTTCTACAACTCCCGAAAAGGTCATTGCCCCCTTCTCACTTGACATTCATTCCGGCTCTCCTGCTCTCGGGAAGACAGACATTCAGACAATAATCAGCAGGCCTAAATTCCAAGTTGGATCAGGCCCGGCTACTCTGCAAAGCCGGTTCCCGCACTGGTGCCTAAAGGGAGTGCGATTCGATCTTGACTTGGTCCCTATTGACAAGCCTGCCATGCTGCGAAATCTCGATGCCGTCAGACTTGATATTGAAAGAATGTCGAATTGGCAAAAGCTTGTTGACGAGCTTCAAAGGGTAAACCGTGCGAATCTCGAGGCCATGCTTACTATGGAAAATGACAAAGCTGAATGGAAAAAGGTTCTTAAGCAGCATGATACTGAGATGAGGAGCATTACTGCTTATAATGAAGAGCTTGAAGCGAAGGTCGAGAAGCTTAAAGAAGAACTCGCCACTTCTTCTACTTCCTACACTCAAAAAGAAGAAGTGCTTCAGAAACAAGTGAGAGATGCTCATGCCGGCCAAAGAGACGCCGAAGACAGGCTCGAAGTGCAAAAAAGAATCAATGTGCGCTACATTGCTGATATTGCAGAGCTTCGAAAGAAAACCGACTCTCAAGAGGCAGAGATCAAAATGCTTAAGCTTCAACTCTCCAAAGCTGAAAGGAAGCGTGATGAGTCCGTTGCCGGAAAAATTACAGCTGAAGAATCTCATGAGGCAACGAAGACCAGCATCAGCTCGACATTATTTGACTTCTACCTGCATAGCATCTTGGGGCACGGTAGCCTCGCCTTCCTAGGTCCCAAATATGAAATTACTCTGGCTGAGGTGTGGGAGGCCGCACTTGATATGCTTGGTGCTACAGGTGCCGGCTACATCGAATCAGCTCTTGAGGAGCATTACTTGGATAACGAATCTCGCGCCGCTCTCGCCAAGGGAAAAGAACAACTTGCAAAATTAAGAACTGAGATGGCAGAAGGAGAACGTTCAGGAAAAACTACTTCAACTATTCTAGTTCAGCCTTCGCCTTCGGCCGAAATCGACATTGTCGGCTCCAGTTCCCATTCTCCATCCCTGGTTAAAGTTACAACTGAGATCACAAGTGCACAGGGTGGAGATGAAGGCGAAGAGAGCGCCGAAGCACAGGCTTATGAGGTTGATATCAGGAAGCCGACTTCTCCAGGCAACTCTACTATTAATCTTGCCCAAGCAGACTGCTCATTTATTTCTTATGAGTTCGATGAGCTTCTTGACTATTTCCTGAACCTCAATGAGCCTTTATCTCCTCTCTTTACTGATTTTAACTTCTTTTCTTCTGTAGAGAAAGCGTCGAGCATCGTTCAGACTCCCCATCCTCCAATTATTCCTCCTCCGCTTCTCCAGGTCACTCCTCCATCCGCCTCTCAACCCGGGTCGCAAGAGGAGCAAATAGAAGCACTTCATGGCTTAGATGATCCTATTGCTTCTCAAGACCCGAAAGGAGAAGAAACTGAGGGGATTGAGAAGACTCTAGAACCAACTGGTTCCGATGATGAACCGTTAACTAAACTTTTCTCTCCAGGGAGCGGGTCTTCTTCCAAGAAGAGAGGGAAGTAGGGAGTCTCTAAGAATAAGAAGGAATCTTCAGCCGGCGAGTAAAAAACAGAAGAAAGTCCAATTGTGCCCCTTTCTCCTTCATCCCCTACTCTTACAAGCCGACCTAAGAAGTTGACCATCCGGCCGGGTGCAAGCTCAGAAGGTGGAAGGAAGAAGAATTGATGGCTTTGGTTCTGTGCTTTTTATATCGCTTTTTGCCTTTTGCATATACTGACCGGAGATTGTACGGGTACCGGCCTCCGCTTTTCTTTTTCCTTTTTATTTTGAAACCTGTACCTGTACAAAATTTTGACAGTATTGAATAAAATGATTCTTTTTGTTTGTACAAACTTCTGTCTGTATTTGAGAATGCATTTACTATTCATTTTTGTACATGTTTCTTTATATAATATTGCAGTGAGCTTGTGGTATGTTGTTCGAGCATAATTTTTACCAATGTAGTTATACCATATTGCCCCTATACCATAAGCTCGTTGCAATCTTCTATACCTTGAGGGGACTTGTACTCTTATTTTCTGGAGAATAATTATTCCATATTTGAAGGAATATTATTCTGCTAAAAATAGAGTACAACTCGCTCCATATCAGTTTCTACGCTTCAACCTTCGAAGATATCACTTTTCCTTTTGTGCATACACACATTTTTACCAAGTGAATTCCCCTATGTGGTAAAGCAGGCCTCTGAAGGGCACTTTAACTTCTTTTTGAGGAAGAGTATTTTCATGAATAGAAGAACCAGTCTTCCTTTGAAAGCTAAAGTGTGCCTTTGAAGAGGGCTTCTCTTTTTTTTTTATTGCGCCTCAGTGGAGGGCTTTTTGATCTTTGCTTTGCATTTCTGATGAAATACTTCTTTGAAAAGTTGTACCTCTGAGGATGGCTTTTTTCACGTTTCAACACTTGGAAGTTTTATTTCAATCTCGGTGAAACGTGTGCCTCCGAAGAGTTGTGCCTCCGAGGAGGGCTTTCCACGTTTCAACGCTTGGAAGTTTTATTTCAATCTCGGTGAAACGTGTGCCTCCGAAGAGGTCTTTCTGTTTGATTGCGCCTCTGGGAAGAGGTTTTTTGTTTGATTGTGCCCCTGGGAAGGGGTCTTTTTGTTTGATTGTGCCCCTGGGAAGGGGTCTTTTGTTTCTGCCCCTTGGAAGAGGCTTTTATTTTTCCCTATTCGCTGGGAAGTGGGCCTCCGAAGAGGGCTTTTCACATTTCGACTCACGGGAGTGTATCACCGATCACGGTGAAATATGTGCCTCTGAGTAGGGTTTTTGCTTGGAAGTTTGGAGTTTCTTTCTCTCGGTTGGACGGATTCATGGGAGTTTATCAACCGATTAGTCCGCAACTTTGTATCGAGAAAGATCTCTCTTTTTCTGGTTTGGCCCGCTCGAGATCTTTTAGCATTTCAACTGTGGTGAAATGGGCCTCAGAAGAGGGCTTTTCACGTTTCAACACTTGGAAGTTTTATTTCAATCTTGGTGAAACGTGTGCCTCTGAGTAGGGCTTTTGCCTGGAAGTTTGGAGTTTCTTTCTCTCGGTTGGACGAATTCATGGGAGTGTATCAACCGATCAGTCCGCAACTTTGTATCGAGAAAGATCTCTCTTTTTCTGGTTAAGCCCGCTCGAGGACTTTATCCTCCGAAGAGTTGTGCCTCTGAAGAGGGCTTGTGCCTCCGAAGAGGTCTTTTGTTGTTTGATGCTTGCTCGCCCATATCTCTTTGCCATCTATTCATGTTGGCGATCCCCGTTGTCTTTTGCAAGTGTCATCCCTTTTTAGTTGCCAATAATTTCCCTTATCCAAAGAAATATACTTCATAGTTAAGCGAGTTGGCGGTGGTAGACACAGGCTATTTAACTGGTTGTTTGTTTGTACAGACATTTGCAGTTAGTTAGAAATGGTCCACTTTCATCCACATTGCTAACTTTTGTTCGAAGCACTTCTTTTGTAGGATTTGAGTATGGAAATTTTGAATGGTTTAGCATTTGGTTGCTGGGTGATGTCGGAGATCGCTTGGTCTTGCGATGGGCAGGCTTTGTTTTTATGGCCTGCATTATTAGATCGACATTTTAGTAACACAGTTAACGTATTTTATATGTCTAAATAAAACAAAGCAGTTTATAATAGTAGAGAACACAAGATTTATAGTGGTTCGGCCAAAAACTGGGCCTACATCCACTTTATAGCTTTTCATTATTCACTTGCTTTACAATTGCTTTCAATACAAGAATCATATATTCATAATTCTTTCACAACATTTCAGCAAAGATTTCAAGTAAAATAGGGACGCATATGATTGCTGTTCCAAGCTCTTGGGATTGGTTCTCCTTTGACAGTTGTGAGTTTGAATGTGCCATCAAGGAGTTTCGCGCCTATAACATATGGCCCTTTCCAGTTTGGCCCAAACACACCTATGACTGTCATAATTCTCTTCAGGACTAAGTCCCCAACTTGAAAGCTGCGTTGACGAACTTTGGAATTGAAGTGCCTGGCTATTCTTTGCTGGTGAGCCGCAATTCTAAGTCTAGCCTCTTCTCTTCTTTCATCGAGGAGGTCAAGTGCTTCCAATTGCAATTTTTCATTCTCATTTTGATCAAAATGGATCCTTCTGTGTGAGGGGACTTCAATTTCCACTGGAATCATCGCTTCTGATCCGTATGCCAATGAAAATGGAGTATGCCCAGTCACAGTTTTGTGGGTGGTTCTGTATGCCCATAGTGCAAGCGGTAACTTATCGACCCAACCACCTTTTGCTTTTTCCAGCTGCTTTTTGATGGTTGATTTGATGATTTTGTTTACTGCTTCCACTTGCCCGTTTGCCTGTAGATGAGCCACTGCTGAGAAGCTTTTTCGGATCTTGAATCGTTTGCAGAAATCTTGGAACTCCTCGCTTTCAAACTGAGTACCATTGTTTGTGATTATCTTCTGAGGCACACCATACCTGCAAATGATATTTTTAGTCACAAAACTTATCATTCTCTTAGAGGTAATAGTAGCCAATGGTTCGGCTTCAGCCCATTTAGTGAAGTAATCAACAACAACGATAGCATATTTAATTCCCGATTTGGCAGTCGGCAAAGGCCCAATGAGATCTATTCCTCAGATGGAAAATGACCATGGACTGACCATTTGTGTTAGCTCAGTGGAAGGTGCCCTAGGAATTTTAGCGAATCTCTGGCATTTATCACACTTTCGGGAATAGTCAGCAGCATCCTGATTAATTTCTGTCCAAAAGTATCCGTAACGGAGGATTTTCTTTGCTAAAGTTTGACCACCTGTATGATCCCCACATTCCCCTCCGTGTACTTCAGTCAGAATTGTTTAGCTTCTTCCTTTGTCACACATTGGAGTAATGGCATTGAAAATCCTCGTCTGTACAAACGACCATCTTGAACTATATATCTGGAGGCTTTCCTCATCAGCTTCTGTCGTTCTTTTGAACTTTCTGGCAAAGAACCATTGAGTAAATATTCAAGTATCGGAGTCATCCATGATTCTTGTTCTGGGGATACATTCATAATCCAATCAACATCCATTTCATCTGTGCTTGGAGCTGACAAGACTTCGACGGGAACTAACCCCAATAGTTGAGCTTCACTAGTACTCGAATACTTTGTGAGAGAGTCCGCCTTCATGTTCTCTTCTCGGGGTATATGGTTTATTGAATAACGGTCAAAATCTTGAAGGAACTCCCAGGCTTTTGATAAATAGACGGGAAGATTCCCTCCTTTAGCTTGAAATTCCTTCCTGACTTGGCAAACAATAAGTTGAGAATCACTGAAGATCTGTAATGCCTTGATGTTTAGTTCTTTAGCGATCCTTAAACCAGCGATGAGAGCTTCATATTCAGCTTCATTGTTTGTCGAAGGGAATTCTAGTCTCAGCGCATAACATAGCGATGGTCCTTCTGGGGTTTCAAGGACAACCCCTGCTCCGGAACAGTAATCATTCCTTGCGCCATCGACATACAATTTCCATTCGATTGGGACGCTATCAGTGACTTCTTCCTCACTATCACCCTTATCCGTACATTCTGCGATGAAATCTGCCAAAGCTTGTCCATTGATTGCTTTTCGGGGATGGTAAGTGATGTCATATTGACTGAGCTCAATATTCCATTTCAAAAGACGGCGCGAAGTCTCAGGACGGAATAGGACTTGCCTTAGAGGTTGATCAGTGAGGACTTTGATTGGATGAGCTTGGAAATACAGCCTCAATTTTCTTGATGCGATCAACAAACAATAGGCGAGCTTTTCTAATCTTGAGTAGTTCATCTCTGCCCCAGTGAATCTTTTGCTGATATAATAGACTGGGCGTTGAACCCTTGCGTCTTCTCGTACCAACACTGCACTAAGAGCATGAGGTGAAATTGCCAAATATATGAAAAGATCTTCCCCATTGTCAGGCTTTGAAAGTATCAGAGGTACTTCCATATGACGAACCAACTCATCAAATGCTTTCTGACATTCATGAGTCCACTCAAAGTTTTTCCTTCCTTTTATCAGAGCATCAAAGAATGGAATGCATTTGTAAGTAGCTTTGGAAATGAACCGACTCAAGGCAGCAACCTTTCCATTGAGACTTTGCAATTCCTTCTTCGTTCTAGGAGCCTTGACCTCTCTCAGGGCAGTGATCTGAGCTGGATTAGCTTCAATGCCCCTAGCGCTCACAATGAAACCCAAAAACTTTCCAGACTCCACTCCAAATGAACATTTCAAGGGATTAAGCTTCATTCTGTACTTTCGGAGTACTGCGAACATCTCTGCCAAGTGATCCATGTGGTCCACTGCTTTCTTAGACTTCACTAGCATATCATCAACATAAACTTCCATTGTCTTGCCAATCTGTGGTTTAAACATGGCATTAAAAAGCCTTTGGTAAGTTGCCCCTGCATTCTTGAGTCCGAAAGGCATGAACTTGTAGCAGTAGAGTCCAACATCTGTGATGAAGCTCGTATCCTCTTGATCTTGTTCATGCATCATAATCTAGTTATATCCGGAATATGCATCCATGAAAGATAACAATTCATGCCCTGTCGTCCCATCCACCAGCTGATCAATCCTGGGCAGTGGGAAAAAGTCTTTGGGGCAGGCTTTGTTCAGATCTGAAAAGTCAATGCACACTCTCCACTTTCCGTTAGCTTTTTAACCAGCACTGGATTTGATACCCAATTTGGATAAGTAGATTCTCTGATGAAACCATTCTCCATGAGCCGATCCACTTCTTCTTTTAACGCTGCCGTTCTCTCAGGACCCTGAGTTCTTCTTTTCTGTTTCACAGGTGTAAACTTTGGATCAATGTTCAGAGTGTGTACTGCAATCTCTGGGGATATTCCACACATGTCAGCATGAGTCCAAGCGAGTACATCCAAATTTGCCTTCAAAAACGAAATCAGAACATTCTGCACCGTTGTGTTGAGTTGTGAACCCACATTCAGCACTTTGTTCGGGTACTTTGGGTCAACGGATACCGGCATTGTTACCTCTACCGGTACTACCCTATTCTCCCCTTCATTGGCTTTCCTTGGATCCATCTCTCTTCGTGCGGCACTACATTCACCAGTGCAGGGTCCACCCTGTAATTGCTACAAGGCTTGTTCTTTGGTGCAGACTGGAGTCGTCGCACCTTTTCTCATTTCTCTTTTCCTTGATTCTCGCAACTCTGCAAAGTAACATTCTCGCCCCACATCTTGGTCTCCTTTAATCACACCAACTCCGTTATCTATGGGGAATTTTATGGTCAGACACCATGGGGCAAGAACAGCTTTGAACGCAGCAAGAGTCGGTCGGCCTAGAAAGGCATTGTAGGCAGAGACTTCTTCAACAATTATAAAGGTTTGCTTTCGATCCACCTTTCTCAGTCCCTTTCCGAGTTCTACAAACAAATCTATGGTCCCAATCGGCTGTTTGGGTTCTCCAGCAAACCCAGCAATCTTAAGTGATGAAGCTTGAACGTCAGCCATTGGAATCTTCATTTGATCAAAGGTTTTTTTTGAAGAGAATGTTGCATGAAGCTCCGCAATCAACTAGAACTCTTCTCACAGTAGCCGGCCCAATACCAGCGGATATGACCAAAGGATCTATGGTAGGAGCCTCGATACCCAAAGAATCTCTGGCACTGAATACAATATCATCTGTGGAAGTCTTTTGTTGCTTTAAAGGCGCTTCATTCTCTAAAACAAAAACATTCTCTTCAGCTGGTACATGCCTCAAGGCCTGGGAATACCTTTCCATCTCGCCCCAACTTTTGCCTGCTGGGTGAGGTCCTCCAGTTATTATATTGATGACAGGCCTTTCTGATTCATGTTCTACGGCCTTCTCACTTGAGCCAGGATGGTGAGCGGGAACTTGTTGTCCTTGAGTCGACGAGGTTGGGGCATTTCTATTTCTTTTCACATACTGCTGGAGTTTGTTCTCTTTCAAAAGTTGTTCAATTACCTATTTCAACTGACGGCATTCGTTGGTGTCATGGCTGGGTTGGTTGTGGAACCGGCAGAACCTTCCACTTTTTTCCATCTTAATCCCAACTCTCATTTTAGGTGGTGTTGGATAATTGACATCATCCTTGGTCGCAAAAAAGATGTTCTCAGGGGTATCGGTCAAGGGTGTGAAATTGAAAGGACGGCCTTTCTTAGCATCTCCCTGTTTCTTTCCACCATCATTTCCCATTTTCTGAGTGTTAGGTTCTTTCTTGTTCGAAGGAGCACCATTGTTCCCGGTTTCCACTGATACCACCTTAGCCGGTGTTTGAAGGCTCTCCAAGTGCATGAATTCATCCGCTTTCTTGTAGAATTTGTCAAGTGAGTTTGGTTCTTTCATTTTCAACCATTTTCCAAATTCACTCGATTTGTCAATCGCCCTCATCAAGTATGTTAGGACCATGCGCGGCTCAGCATTATCCACCTCGGCCAATGCTATGTTAAAACGATTCAAAAATGATCTGATAGATTCTCCTGGATTTTGCTCTAGATTTGACAGCGACATTATATCCTTTGCTTTAGAAGCATACAATCGAAATTTCTCCTTGAATTTTCTGGTCAAATCGGAGAATTGATCAATGGACCTGACTGGCAGCTTTGTAAACCACAGTAGAGCCACACCTTCCAAATATCCGAGAAATATCGACATTTGATTTCATCAAACGCTCTGGCACCCGTCATATGCTAGTCGTATTTATACAGAAACTCGTTAGGATCACTCGTCCCTTTGTAAGCCGGAATAGTAGGGGGAACGAATTTCCTTGGGAACTCTGCCTTCAAGATCTTTTCAGTAAATGGAGTTTTGCTTGGAGCAAAACCCCACTCTTTCTCATCTTCATCTCTTCGCATATTTTCCTTCATGATTTGGCGAACCATACCCGAAAAATACTCTTCATCATTTAGAGGTTCTGGAGGGCAAACATCAGCCACTCTCTCTGAATTCTGTCTTGACGATCGTTCACGGAGGGTCGGTTGCGGCCCTGATCCCCCAGCTTGAAGAGGAGTCCTTTCCGCAGGGTCCGCGGCTCTTTGAGAAATGTTCCCTTCAGCATCCTGAACTCCCACAGTAGGGTTCCCATCATTATTAACCGGTTGACGGTTTGCCCCTAGCAGAACATTCAACTTACTTAAGATCAGGGCATTCTGAGCATTCTGAGCTTCCAACTGTGCATTCTGAGCATTCAATTGTTGATCCAACCCCAAAACTACGGCGTCCAATTCTGCTCGCGTAACTCCAACAGTTGGAGCTGCCTGACTTGAAGGAGGAGAGGTAGCAGTATTCTCTTGAACATTGTCCGATCTTACAGAACTTCGTTTTCTCCCAGGAGCCATTATTTCCAATAAACTTCTGGTTTTAAAAGAAATCCTTTCAACAGACCTTTGCAGAGCAATGGTGGAAATATCCTGAGTTCAATTCTCAGTGAAAGCACCAAAAATGTTAACGTGAAAATCAGACGCTAACACCCCGGTGTAGATTGAAGTTGAGCGAAAGCACCACCCGTGAACACGAGAACTAAAAACAAGTAGAAAGGTCACAGAGAAAGCGGAAAAGACAACAGCTTTTATAGTGGTTCGGCTTAGGGTAAGCCTACGTCCACTTTAATTCTCTTTATTACTGAATTGATTACAACTTTACAACAATCTTCAATTACAATTCTGATGAGACAAACAACTAGAACTTTGATGCAGAAGAATTCTTTGAATCCATGTAGATTGCGTTAGATTTCCTCTCGAAGTTAGTTGAGATGCCTTTCGTGCTTGAAGTGTCGAGTGAGTCGAGAATTCAGCAGAGTATCGGCGCTTAAAGAGATCGGCCAAAAAGTCCCCCTCAAGTTTGAGATAGGTTGGTATTTATAGGAAAATTTCTCGCTTGGGTCGTAAGTCGTGACCGACCTATGGCAGGTCGTGGCCGACTTATCTGGCCAAACCCCACGGTTTCACATAGGTTTATTTGTATAAGTCCCAGGTCGCCCCCGAGTCCATACCTCCTTGTATCAGTAATACGGCATCGGGCTTACATTAAGTAGCTTTAGGTCGTGGACGACTCAAGCTAGGTCGTGGGTCGTGAACGAGTTAACTGGCAAGTCGCAAGTCACGGCTTAACTGGTAAGTCCTGGATCGTGTACGAGTTAAGAGGCCACTGTGCCAAGTAGCTGCATTGAACTTGTCTTACTTTGCTCGGGTCGTAAACGACTTAACATAGGTCATAGGTCGGTTGCGACTTAGGTATAGTTCATGATCTTGTCCCTGTCTTGAGCAGTTAGAGCAGCAAACTCTTTGGATAGTTAGGTCGGCTTCTATCTTAGGTCGGTAGCTATCTTAGGTCGGCATCCTGTTTTAGGCAGTTGGGTCGGCGTTCTTGTTAGGCATTAAGTCGGCAACTGTTCAGCCTTAAGTCGGTATCCCTCCTAGGCCTTAGGTCGGCATCCCTCTTAGGCCTTAGGTCGGCATCCCTCTTAGGCCTTAGGTCGACATCCCTCTCGAGCCTGTTAGGTCGGTATCCTTTCAAGCCGTTGAGTCATCCCGGGGCGGAGTTAACAATGAGATAATCAGATTTTTATGAACAGAAGAAGAAAAGTTCAATAAAAAGGAAATTAAAGTCATAAATCCAAGGGATAGAATTTGATAAAAGTTTTTTTTGAAAATTCCTTAAAATGTTTTGGATGAGTTATTCAAAGGATTTATTAGAAAGTTATTATTTTGAAAAAGTAAGGAAATTTAGTGATTCATAATTTAAAATTTTTTGTTGAGTCAAATCTTTTTGACTAAATGATTTCTGGTAAAAAAAGGTTCTTCAATTTTAAAATTCTTAGTTTAAAATTTTGTTAAGTCAAAATGTTTTCGGTTTAAAGATTTTCGATAAAGAGATATTTTGCTTTTGAAGTAAATGTAAAATTGAGCAAAGGTTGGACTCGATGATTTTTCCTACTTAATAAATTTGGAAGTTCTATTTTTTTTAATTCTTTCCAAATGGGGGAATAAATGGATGTGGAGCTTGGCCAAAATGAGGTAGAGAGAATAGAAGGGTAAGAATGCTCTATAATGTAGGTAGGAGGTACATTACTCTATAAGGAAATGCAGAGAATAATAGCAGAAATAGATGGCTAAAGCAATAGGCGAATGAACTGCAATGAGTCAATATTAGGAAATTCAGATAGTAATAGCGTTATAAATTTACCTAAAATAGGATTAGTAATCTAGTTTGAAATAATATAGGAGAGAAGTAATAGGAATAACATGGGAATATAATAGGGTAGAAGTTATCTTTGTCTATTCTACTTTTCATTGTTTAAAGTTTTAGAAGATGTTTACGGAATATATATATATATATATATATATATATATATATAATTAAGTGGTATGATAATTGACACTTTAAATGTTTTGGGATAAAAACCCTATTTTTAAAGAAGTAAGTCTTTAAGGTAAAAGTCTATGAGAAGGGAAATTATTTTGCTAAGCAATTTTTGAAATTAGGGTAAGGGTAAAGCGGCAAATATTTTAAAAAATTATGTTCGATGCTTTTGAGAAGTTGAGTTCAAATATTTTAGGAAGATTTTGTTTAAGTGATTAATACAAAATATAAAATATGTTGTTTAAATGCTTTTGGAATTCGATTCTATAAATTGTTTTGCCAATTGGAAATTTTTTTGGGAATTTTTTAAAAGTTTTCGTTTGAAATGAGGAAATTTCTGAACTTAAATGCCACATATTAGCATAATTAAGGTTTCTAAGTTTATGTCTTCAGATAGTTTTCAGATTGGGTACTTCATGATTATGAAATTTTAGTTTTATAAGGAATGGTGAAAATCAAACCAAATTTTCTACAGAGTCGATATGGATCTCTGCTTAGGTAAGATAGAGTAAATGTTTTAGGATATGAATAAAATAAGAAAGTATGTACTACCTGAATTGGAAATTTGAAATCAATCCCAAATATTTAATTATAGAATGTTGGTAAAGTTGAAAGAATATTCCTGCTCTTAACTGGGTTGTAAATTAGGTTGTTGTAGTTAACTTGGAATGTGAATTTCTATGTTTTAATTTATTTGAAGCAGGTTTTGTGTAATTTCCTTAAATTATCCAATTCCAAAATATGTATAAAAGCATGTTGTTTGAATTAAGAAAGGATATACTAAAAAGGGTAAGAGACGTGTAAAATATAGATATACATATCCGACTTGGAAATGAGAGCATATATAAATGGACTTTATAGATGGGTTGCCTAAGAGTCAAAAGGGAAATAAAACCTTTTAGGTTATAGAAGACAGACCCACTAAAAAGCGCTTAATTTATACCCATTAGAAGTAAGAGGACAACAACATCTTTAGGAAAAAATTGATACTAAGGAGATAGTTCGATTTTATGGAATTCTGGTTAGCATTATCAACGATAAAGACCAATATCTACTAGCAAACTTTGTAGCATATTGCGGACAACTTTAGAAACTTCATTGAATTTTAGCCCTACATACCAGCCGTAGACCAATGGTTAAATTGGACGGGTGAAAAAGATCTTGGAAGATTTGTTAACAACATGCATCATAGACTTTGGAGGACACTACTAGCAACACTTACCTTTAGTCAAATTCACATATAATAATAGTCACCAAGCGAAAATTGACATAACACCCTTTAACAGGATGTATGGCCGGCTATGTGAATCGCCAAATTGTTCAAGGGAAACCATCGTCAAAATCCTACTCGGACCACATTTAATTCAACAGACTTCGAAAAAGGTAGAGTTGATTAGGTAGCATATGAAGGCCATGCAAGACCGCCATAAATCCTACACGAACAAGAGAAGAAAGGAGTTGGAGTTCGAGGTTGGAGACTATGGTGTTTATCAAAGTTTCCTCTCTTAGAAAAGTCATGATATTTGAAAAGTCAGGAAAGTTAACACCAAGATTTGTTGGGCCTTTTCGAGTTGTAGAAAGAATAGGAAAACTTGCTTACTACATGGAGCTACCAGATTAATTGGCAAGAGTCCATGATGTTTTTCACGTTTCGCACTTGAGAAAATGCCTTCATAGCATAACCACTATGGTAGTGCTTGATCAATTGGGAGGCATTAAGATGGAGCCAATAGCATCATGATCCACCACATGCATTATGGATCATGGAACTAGAAAGCTCCTTAACAACGAAATTAAGTTGGCTCAAGTACAATATAGAGACAATCTAGTGGAAAGCTCATGGGAAACTAAAGAGAAGATAATGACTTGGATCTTGATTTTTCTCTGGTAGACTCCTCTCTTCAAAATTAGGTTTTGATTGCATCATAGTTTCTAGATTGGATGGAAGAATATAGTTGCCACAATTTTCACTGTCACTTTTGCATTTATATAGAAAACTTTTTGCATGTTTAGGATGTTTCATGCATGTTTATATGTCATGACACTTATACTCATAGTAGGATTGAGCTTACCAATAGTACGTCTGCATGCATAATCACATTGCACTTTTGGTCGAGTAGATGGTTGTGTAGATAACTTGATTGTATGACATAGATGCTTATTATGCGTTACGCTATCATCCCTTAAGGATTCGTGGATAAAATCCTTTTAAAGTGGGAGAATGTAATACCCCATAAAAATTGATAAGAAATTAACTAATAAAAAATAATCAATTAATAAAGGGCTAAAAGTGGAAATTCTGTAAATGTTAAAATTTTACCACCAAACTTATGTCATTCTATTCAGAGCGATTTATGATCAATTTCCATATATAAAGTTTTAAATATGGAGCATAGACAAAAAAGTTATTAACTTTTAAAACTTTTGAATTCAATATGATTTAAATGGAATTCAAATTAAGAAAATAAATAATTTTTAATTTTAAAATTTACAAAGTAATAGTGATTAGACTTGGAAGTTAAGTAAACGTTAGTATTAAAAATTAATTAAGGTAATAAATAAATAAATCAATGGGATTAAAAAAACATTCCCAAAATATACCAACTGGCCAATCGCCGCATAGGACCGATCGACCGCTAGCCATTGACTGCTTAAGATGGACCGGTCGATCGATGTTATCCAGCATTTTGATCGGCTATATCTGAGCTGATTGGATAAGTTAGACTCGACTGTTATCGAGGCTAGTAAGCCTAGAGTGATGATTGTGGGGTCCAGAAATTGAGCACAGATGATAATATAAAGCCATGATCTAATGGAATTGAAAGATATGTTATACCAAATGTCTAAAGTATGGAATATAATCTAATCTAGAAATGGTATCGGTTATGATCCCTCTCTGCCAAAGGATTGGTTTATATCAGCTAAACAAGTGCAACTTAATGGAAAACTATCGATATCTCAAGGTCGAGAAGTCTAATACATATGAAACTTTGGAAACAAGATGTGGGGACTGTAGGAAGTCCACCCTAGGGATTGCACCTCAAAAGGAGCAAGCAAGAGGGATCGACTCTCTTCCCTTTAGAGGGATCGTCCAGAATCAGGCTACAGAACATGTTGCAACAAAGATTGATCAATAACTCTAGTTTTGCTAATCCAATTGGAATGAAACTTGGAGGCTAAGCATAATACAATATGGAGAAGGTCCCATAGGGATTGCATCTACAAACTCCTCCAAAATAGAGACCGGTCCTGATCCCTATTCTTGGAATTTGGGCCATGCGATCCCTCTTATGGGCCTCTATGGTTTTGGAGATCCTTCTGTCAAATTTTCAGAGAGATATTTTACCGCCTTCCTCTATAAATACAGGTTTGATTATTCGTTTTCCGAATTTTTAAAATTCTTATTGCTTTGTACCTTTTTATAACTAAGGATTTTAATGCGATCCTTATTGTACTCAGTTTACAAAGTGATTAATAAAGCTATCTTTTCATAACAGACGTAGGCAAACAAAGCCAAACCACTTAACTGCTGTGCCTCTATTATTTACTTAATTTTTATTGCTTTACTTCTATACTCTCTCTATTTACATTTAATGTTCTTCAATCATTCCTTTATAAAATCTATATTGGGTGTTTGTGCCAATTTGTGATGCAAACATTTTGATGCTTTCAATGAGAAGGAGATTTTTAGCTTTATTTGGATCTCTTTGCTGCTACTGGATTGCATAAATCCTAAGAAGATATTCAAAAATATCTTCAAGTAATCTATCAGTTATATTTAGATTTGCAGATGTCTAAGGAAAACTTTCACCAATGGTTAGGAATACCAGATCTACCTCTCAAAACATAGAAAAAATGAGAACGCTAGCATCCAACAAGGAGGCCAGAGCAATCTACTAGTAGATATTAATGCTACCAGTCTAGTTGATGCCCAGAATCTAGCTAATTCCATTCCATTTCAAAAATTTAATGAGAGAGCTCGTGGATAGCAGCAGATAGTTGAACCAGCAGATTCAAGGTCATATCGATTTAATGAATTAACTCAGAGATCAACAACATGGAAAAAAATAAGAGGGAGCCAAATGCCTATTTTACACTGGAAAGCTTTACTTCATCGGATGAATATTACAGATGCAGACATCGTAGAACTGATGGAAATCATGCAGAAACTTCTAGACATCAACAATCAAACCTATTTGGGATACCAGGACCAATCGAACCTGATCCCTCTAGAGGGATCGGGGGCGATCCCTCCTCCAAAGGTGGAAGGATGCCTTTTTTCATTGAAGCACAAGTTGGAGCCAATGCAATTGATAGATGCTGGAGTTTAGGATGATCATTTGTGATATGCGTCGAGAGGATGTTGAGCAAAAAATTTATGGAACAGCCAATAAAATCGACTGGACCATTCATGGGAGATGGAGCATGGCTACCGCTTGGCTCCAACTATTCAAACACCGAACTTAGCAGCTATGATCAAGTAGCTAGTAAGGGAGAGCCAAGGCTTGACCAATAATAATTAGGGGATCTCGAGAAGCCATACTCCATGCACCGACAATATCCTACATGCGGTGTATCCAAGGAGGTTCAACATGCCATTGATGCCTGTTTATGATGCAAAAACAGAACCCAAGCAGCACATCATGAGAATGAATGGCCGGTGAATTCCGCATGAGCTAATGATGCTACAAAATGCAGATGTTTTCTTACTACTCTCTCTAGCATAGCAACGATTATGTTTATGAGATTACCAGCATAGTCATTCTCTAGATTTGGAGATTTGGCTAAAAATTTATGGAGCAGTTTCATATGCATACAACTTGCCCCAAAGATGTAATGTTCCTATCAAGCGTGATCCAGGCTCGGGAGAATCGTTAATAGACTATTTGGAAAGATTTCATATAGCCGTCATAGGATTCAGTAATGCGAAGGACCATTCAATATTGATGGTGGTAACAAGAGGGATTGACCCATAATCTGACTTTGTCGATTGGTCAGCTGGCAAACCACCTGCAACATTGGAGCGTTTCTATGTAAAATTAGCTTAATATTTAAGGAAATAGGAAGATAGATGCTCTAGGAAGACGAATGTTGTGGGACCACATGGAGAAGGAATGTAGAGTAATGTTACGGTGAAATAATCCTAGGAAAGTTCTTGAAAAGTTCAAGTAAATGTCCAAAATAAGCCGAATTAGCAAAATAAAGGGGGTGATTGGAACCATGAATGGAAGAGGGATTCTGGAAGAGGAAAGCCAAGGATTCCAATGTATGAAACCTATACACCACTGAATACATCCCTAGAGAACGTCTACTTGTCTACGTGCAACACCATGTAGTATAGCAAGCCACCTCCGAAAGAATCGACGGAGAAGCAAAAGAAAACTGGAAACTACAGCCGGTTCCATGAATGCTATGGTCGTAACATGAATGAATGTAGGCGTCTCTAGGATGTTATTGAGAAACCGATCCAGGAAAGAAAACTACAACAGTTTATTAAAGAATCAAAGGATCGCAGGCAGGGGACATCCGACTCCAATTGAGGACAAGCGCTGCATAGGCCGAGGAGCCTGGATGGACTGGTGAAAGATTAGTGATGAACGCAATAGTCAGAGGATTGTATCCAACTGAAAAGAGCAGGTACAAGATGAAGCGCTATGCAAACGCAATCAAGCGTATGAATTTTTAGTGTTGTTCAACTACAGAAGACGGGGCTCCAAAAAAATAGAGACGTACAATGGCAGACTGCATTATATTTAGAAACAGAGATGCAGATAAGGTAAAGGCATCGGCGATCGACTTAATAGTCATTTTGGCCATGATTAGCCCCGCCTTAGTGAGGAGGATCTTGGTTAACTATGGAAGTTCCAGTAATATAATTTTCACAAAGGCTTACGATGAGATGAGGATGGAAGCAAAGGACTTAAAACCGCATAAACCCCACATTCATGGCTATAATGGTGCTATGGCTAAAGCTGTGGGTTATGTCGAATTGCCCGTGGAACTGGGATAAGGTGACCGCTGGAGAGTGCAAATGTTGTTATTTGTTGTCTTGAATGTTGACTCTCCATACAATGCTTTTCTGGATCGACCAGCCCTAGCTAAATTACGGACAACTCTTGCCCTATGGTGTTTGGCTTTGAAGTTCTCAACTAATAACCGTGTTGGATTTGTGCATGTTGATCAGGTGACCGGACGTTCCTGATATGTGAATGAATTGAGGGACGCTCAACGGAAGGAGAAAGTACGGGTGTGGACAAGTCTCTTCGCATTCAAGCCATCGAAGATTGACAACCAGCGGTTGGGCCTCGACTCGGGTGCTATAGTTGGTTCTATAAAGATAGATCCAAAGGATGATGAGGAGGAGCCCAAAGTGACCAAGGCTGCACTGGCTGAGCTGATGATTGACATCATAATCAGCCACGACGACCTGTTACGAATCCTAAAGATTGGAACATAGCTTATCCCCCCAATGATGCAAGAACTTGCTGGTTTTCTCCGAGCAAATCTTGATATGTTCGAATAGACTCATTTTGATATGCGTGGGATATCTCCTCCTATTGTGATCCAAGCATTATACATCGACCCGAGGCATGTTCTGGTGGAACAAAGAAGGCGAGGCATGGATCTGGAGAGGTATGTGGCCTTAACAGGAGTTGGATAGGTGCAAAAGCAATTGGTTTATTTGCGGTGCCCTCTACCCTGAATGGGTATCTAATCCTGTACTTATGAGAAATGAAATTGGAAAGTGGCAGACATGTGTTAGCTATTCGGATTTAAATAAAACATGCTTGAAAGACAGTTTTCCACTTTTGAGAATTGACTAGCTAGTGGACTCGACCATAGAGCACGAGTTGCTATCTTTCAAGGATGCATACTTTGGTTATAATAAAATCCCGATGCACATTCCCGACCAGAAGCACACCAGCTTTACTACGAATGATGGATTGTATTGTTATATGGTAATGCCATTTGAATTGAGGAATGCTGGAGCAACTTATCAATGCTTAGTCAACAAAATGTTTAAAGATCATATTGGAAAGGTGATGGAGGTATACGTGGATGATATGCTTGTAAAGTCACGATGATCAAGTGACTACATTAGAGACTTAGGAGAAACGTTTGATTTCCTTGTGTATTACAAAATGAAGATCAATCCTTTGAAATGTTCTTTTGGCGCTACGTTCAGAAAGTTATTGGGTTTCATTGTCCATGATCATGGAATCGGAGGTAATCCTAAGAAGATTAGAGAAATTTGCAGCATCCAAGCACCAAAGAGCATCAAACAATTATAGAGCCGAAATGGGAAGTTGCCGATGTAAGTCAATATTTCCAGAGTCAATCAGAAATGCATTCCTTTCTTCGACTTGATTAGAAGAGAGAAAAGGAACTTTGAATAAACACATGATTGTTAAGATGCATTCCAAGATTTGGTGAATCACTTAAACAGGCCTCCCATCTTGTTAATGCCAGTGGATCATGAAGATTTGTATATCTGCTTGGCCATGTCCGCATACGCTATATGTGTCGCATTGCTTTCTGAGGAGAATCGAATCCAGAGACCAGTGTATTATGTAAGCAAGCGATTAACAAGAGCTGAAAGGAACCATCCAAAGATGGGGAAATCGGCGTACTACTTATTGAATGCTTCATGAACGCTTTGTTCCTATTTTTCGGCTCATCCCATCAACATTTACACCATCGGCCGTTATGACAGTTCCTATAACGACATGAAACGTCCCGAAGGTTACTCGGGTGAAATATCGAACAGAGCCAAGTTGACATCACTTATCTCCCTTGGAGAGCCATCCAGGGACATGCACTAGTGGAGTTTATAACAGAATTCACTGCATTGGATGATCTCGAAGAGAGCGGTTGCGCCCCTACCACATGATGGAAAATGTATACGGATGAAGCATCCAATGATCATGGTTCTATAGCTGGAATCGTTTTACTAATCCCGAAAGGTCGATCAATTTGCTACGCTTTGAAGCTTGACTTCCGTGGAACGAACAACGGAGCTAAATACGAAGCTCTAATTGCTGGACTCTAACTTGATAGAGAACCAGGGATAAAATCTCTTGAAATCTTATGCGATTCCCAGTTGGTGGTACACCAGGTCAGGAGAGATTACCAGGCTAAAGGACAACAAATCACTCCATACCTTATTCGAGTTTAAGAGCTATTGACTGACTTTGAGTATTATGACATTACGCATATTCCTATAGATCAAAACAAAAAGGCTAATTCATTGGAAAAGTTTGCTATCATTGAGGATGCACAATAAACGGGCTTAGTCCCAATCGAAGTACTAGATGCTCCGAGCATAAACTAGATGGAAATCGATTGGGTACTAGAGATGGAACAGGAGAAGTAGTCGTGGCCGATTAGAATTTATTTGCTACAGAGAGTTCTTCTCAAACCGAGGAATGAAAGATAACAAATCTTCCACTAAGCTTTGTGATGTATCATTCAGGAAGGAGTTTTGTATAGAAAGGATTTTTCTGTTCCCTTGCTCTGTTGTATCGCTCGAGATGAAATAAAATGAGTCCTAAAGGAAGTTCATGAAGGGGAATGTGTCGATCACACTGGGAAGCAAATCCCAGTAAAGAAAATATTCCACTACAGGTATTGCTGGCCAACTGCCAACCAAGATGCCGATGATTACATTAAGCAATGCAATAATTTTTGGATGTATGCAAAAATTTCATGAGCTCCACAGATGTAAATTACACAAATAATCAGTCCATGGCCATTTTCCATGGGGGGAGTAGATATTATCGCTTCCTTACCTATTTCAAAAGGTGATGCGAAGTGCGCCATCGTAGCAATGGATTACTTCACCAAATGGGCCAAAGCAAAATCTTTAACCATGATCACAATAAAGAAATTAATCAACTTCATTGTTCAAAACATCATCTATTGTTTTGGTCTTCCATCAACCATTGTAACTGATAATGGAACTTAATTTGGCATCGCTGAATTCAAAGACTTCTACCGTCAGAATCATATTGAAAATAGATTTGGGGCAGTTGTTCACCCTCAAGCAAATGGACAAGTTGAAACTGTGAACAACATAATAAAGTCCATTCTGAAGAAATGTTTGGAAAAAGCAAGAGGCAAGTGGTTGGATAAACTTCAATAGAATTATGGGCTTACAGAACCACCTACAAGTCTATGACTGGCCATACTCCATTCGCCCTTGCTTTCGGCTCCTAAGACATCATTCCTGTTGAACTCGATGTCCCTTCTCATCGAGTGACCTACCATGACCTAAGAACAAATAGAGATCTCCTTTTAGATTCTCTAGAATTTGTAGATGAGAGGTGTAAAGAAGCTGATTTGAGGGCAGTTGCACATCGACACCGAGTCTCTCGATACTACAACATTAAAGTCCGATCCAGAACCTTTGTAATTGACGATCTCATCTTGAAATGGGTTTTTCATATCACATCACACATGAATCCTACTTGGGAAGGATTGTAAATTATTGAACAGAGGCTTAAAGAGGGAACTTTCAAGCTAACGACTTTTGATGGCATCATACTCCTAAGGGCGTGGAATAACGAGCACTTACGGTGCTATTTCACTTATTTTTATTCCTTTTTCATTTAGCTGTATTCAAGTTTCAAATTTTCTTTAGCATTGATCTTCTAAATATGTAGTAAGACAAATTATTTTATTTCTTTCCATATGGCAAATAAAGTTTGAAATTTACTTCATATCTATGGTTGCTGTAGCATTACATATTAGTTACGATACCTGACTAACTAATATTTATATAATGGTTCTTGCTCACAACCCGATAGACGGAGTATCTAACAAGAAATGTTATGATTGAAAGGTTCAATCTCATGAAGAATCTCCCATACTAGTTTCTCCTCATCCAAATCAGCTTCACCATGGGCTTTCTTCCTCATTTCAATAATATATTCCCAAGCCTCGGCAAGAAATTCGAGGTAGGCCTCTCTAGGAGAACTCAAGTCATATTGGATTAGGAACTTAGCATTGTATTCAACAATCAAAGGATCAAACATGTCCTTAATCTCATTCTAAATAGCCTCTACAGCATCCTCCAACTGGGCCTCAAATTTCTCTTTAACTTTATTCTTGCTAGCTTCCCTTTCCTCTTCCTTGAGGGCTTCGATTTGAGCAAGCTGCTCGTCAAGTTTAATTTTTAGCTTATGAGCCACGATGGCCTCTTCATAATACTTTTGAGACTCCTTTTGAGCCTCAAGTTTTTCTTCCTTCTTTTTTTAAGAATCTCTTCGAGTTCCTCAATGTGGTGGGTTAGAGTATTTTTCTCTTTTTGCAATTTGTCCCTCTCCAAAGAAAGTACACCGTTGCGATTAAAGGCAGTGTCCAGCTCCTTTTTGTGAGTCATTTCCAAATGAATAACTACCTCAGATGTTTCTTTAGCACTCTTCTCTACAATGGCTAACTTCATGATTAACTCCATCATCTCATCATCTTGGTGTTTGATTATGTCTTTATCATGGACCGCCTCCAGTTTAAGGCGATCGATTTCATGTTTCCTTTCAGTAAACACCTCAGATGTTTTCCCAGCTAAGTGCTGGAATGCTTCATGCTGCATAAAAAAATTATTAACACATGTAAGTGAACTCGCTTTAGCACTCTCTGGGATTGTATGGATAGAGGGAAGAAACTTCATCCCACCAAAGCAGATTTTTGAAAAATTGACCATAATGTCGACCAATCTTTCTTCCATAAAGGCCTCAAGAACTATGATAGTCAAAGCTAGATCAAAGATAACAATATGAGTTTGCTCGACTAATGATTGCGAGGTTGTCAAGAACTAGATGAACCCGAATAATGTTCGGGTGGCATAACAGTTTTGGGGAATATGAGAAAAGGTCCTATCATCGCTATATACAAGAGGATCAGACTGCACTTCCTGATTAGATGATTGTGATTTAGACTTGTGCTTAAAGGATGAAGACTCCCTTGAATGATAACTTCTTTCCTGACTATCATCCCTTTCTTGATACTTGCCTGAGTCTGGACCGTGATTGGGTCCATACTATGTCAAGGATCCCCTCAAGTGATCAAAGGCACCTAAATGAGACATAACACCTGGAAACCAAACAAGAGCGAATAAGTAACCATCAAATAAAAGGTAGACAAAAATTGTGCAGTGAAATGTGTGCAATCATGAGTGTCTTAGGGTCACCTGACGGACCAGTTACTATGGCCTTGCTTACAGGAGCGATTTCCCCTTTGCTAGTGGGAGGAATGTCATCACCAGTCCTGGTTGGAAAATTAAGCCCCCCAACAACAATGTTGGGAAAGTCAAAGGTCATGATATCTTCAGGTATCGGGAGACTCGAGAATCCTTCCATCGAAGTTTCTAAAGGCTGAGAGGAAGAGTTCTTCTTCAATAGAGGTAATGATGAACTCGGGATTTTTGGTAGTTCTTCTCCTACGGAGTTTGTAAGCGATCTTTTTCCCTTTTCTTATTCGCACATGAGATTGCGTGCGTTATGATGACTTGACCACAGGTGCATTACCCAAACCAACATCATCATTGCCAGGCTCATTGACCTCAACGCCTCTAATTTTGCCTTATTCGGCATCGTCCTAAGCCTCCTTGACTGGGGGCACGATAGGGCTATTGGTATCGCCTTCCCGTTTGCCATATTTCTTCATAATACTACGCTTCCTGGAAGTCCGATGCTTCAACCTTCTTCTAGCTACCCAAAAAGAGATAACCACTCATTGGCTAAAAGGAATCTGATGTCCTTGTCTTCAACTGGGGTAGTGCGGATTGCAGAAGCCCACCTTCAAAAACTATCTCCTTCAAGTCGTGGATGGACACCTATAAATTTTCAAAGTATTTGTTAGTTTAGGATATGACTTGAGATAAAGAATTTGAGAATAAAATAAAGACAACACTTATGTCCTCTAAACCGTCACCTTACGAAGCCAGGCGGATAACGAACGTAGATCCATTTTTGTTTAAAGAAACTGAGCTTGTTCCAAGCACCAGCCGGAACATATAATTGGGCATGGGCTTGAGGAAAGTATAAGAAAGGATTCCTGTCCGTTGCTTGAAATTGTAAATGAACTTGATGTTTTCAGGAGATAGCGGGTGGAATAGAACATCTATAATTAGCAAGAGAGTGCCATAAAGAAAAGCGTAGCAACTCGATTGCATCTCCAGATAATTTATCATCTATCAGATAAAAGAATTAAAAGGTTGCATACATCCAACAAAAGACATAAATTTCTTACATGACATTTAACCCCCCAGGGGCAAATGAGCCCTATTATTCATTGAAGGCACTAGAACATCCCCAAATCGGATCCTATGTTTAAAGCACAGCCTACGGAGAGCAGCCTCACTAATTCTTAAGGCCTAGGAATCCACCAGGTTATCTAAAAATATGACACCCTCTATAGTTTTAGGGGCATGATTTATCTATTCCACCGAAGGAATGGTGTCATAGAAAAGGTTAGCTAAGTGATCGAAAATCTTCGGTTGCTCAGTTTGGTGTGTAGGAGAAAATCTACTGGATATAGTCATAGAACTTGACTTGGCACCTGGATCACTATGCTGTGAAGGTTGTCTAGAAGACATTATGACAAAACACTCAGAACGTATGGAGCCCATATCAACTAAATTCAGTGGATAATCAAGATTAGAAAAATTAACCTGTCCCCCCATGCTAGGTGTAAAGTAGTGTGGTGCAGTTGTTAACACAAAAAATGTACGCTAACACCCCGGTGTAAGTTGTGAGAGAGCGAAAGCACCACCAGTTGGTACGGGAGCTAAAAATAAGCTGAGAATAGCAGAAAATAGAAAAGAGACGACAACTTCTATAGTGGTTTGGCTTAAAATCAAGCCTACGGCCACTTTATATCTTTTATTATGATCTTTTAGTACACTTTGTTACAACTAAACTTCAAGTACAACAAACTTCAAAGACTTGAGCTTCCAAAGTAGAATCGAGTTGGTGAGGAAGTTTGATCCATTCTGGAATTGATCTCTGAAGTTGTTGTGATATTATCGGACTTGGAGAACGAGTTGCTTGAATTTCAAAGTGGCAGAGCCCCTACTTTTCAGGAAAAATCCCCCCTTTAAGTGTGGAGTAGGTGAGGTATTTATAGGATAGGTTGGGTTTAGATCGGCCATGTTATAGGTCGCGAGCGACCTAGGGAGCTGCAACATAAGAGTGGTCTTGAGGTAGCTTAAGTCGTTAACGACCTTGTGGAACCATCCTCGATGAGATGCAGACCATGAGCGACTTAGTATGCATAACATGAGAGTTATCTCGGCTTGCTTAGGTTGTGGGCGACCTAATGGAAGAGGCATTGCATGCGGCTTTACTTTGCCTTAACTCGTTAGGTCGCTGGACCTTTTAACCCATTAGGTCGCTGGACCTTCTAACTAGTTAGGTCGCTGGACCTTCTAACCCGTTAAGTCGCTGAGTATTCTAACCCGTTAGGTCGTTGAGTCTTCTAACCCATTAGGTCTCTGAGTCTTCTAACCCGTTAGGTCGCTGAGTCGTGAAAAAGAGGAGTTAACACTTGCCCCTCGAAGTATACACCTAGGGACTAGGTCGTGTGCTTCGATACTTCTTAACTCGTGCCTTGCTGAGTCGTTAGGTCGTGAGCGAGTTAATGAGGGAGTTAGGTCGCTCGCACCGATTCAGATTCCACTGCCCCTATATATAAGTCGCATAACCTTCTAACTAATTGGTCGCTGATCATTTTCATCATCACATCACGTAAGTGGATCCGTTCATTATCCAATCCACGATCACCATCGAATCACGAATTCCCCATTTTCCATCCCTAATCCAATTTCATATGCCCCGTTTCACCATGTGCCACGTTACGATCGATTTTTGATCGTCATTGGTTACGTTATCATTGTAATTCTCGTAAGCATTGTAGTGCATCGGATTTATGATGGATTTGAGGCGATTTGATTCGGTCTTAGGTGATTTTGGCGATGCGGAGAGACGATGATGGGTTATTGGGTCTCAGGTTAACGGGTTTGTGAGTTAAGCGAGTTATTGAGTGAAGAAGAGTTAGCAGGTTAAGGAGAGTTAGGAAATGCCTGGCTTAAGAGCTTTGAACGTCCTAGGGCTTGATAGTTTGGACATGAATCGCATGACCTAACCGGTTAACGGCTTATCATCCAAATTCTGAGCGACCTGAGAGACTGCGACTTATGTGACTCACGACCTAAGATGTATAGTATGTTACTTCGGATGAGATAACCCTTTTAACGACCTACCTTCAGGTCGCAATATGGTTTGGGCGAGCTAACACTTAAGCAAATTTGCCTTGTAGTGACTTAATCTTGCCAGAATAGCATATGAATTCCAAACAGAACGACTTAAGGAAAGCCCGACCTATGTTAAGTCATTTGAGCACGATCTGGACGACCTAAAGAACCCCGAGTTAACTCAAGTCGTTCCTGCGACCTAAGAAGTGAACAGGACTTGAATACTTGTAAATTTTGACAGAACTTGATTGGATTTCCAACTTGAATAGCCAGAATGAACTGCTTGAACTTGTTGCACTTTTTCATAGATTATATTAACTTTTGAGTTAACAACCTGTTAAATACAACATTTGCAGAGAACTTGGGCGAATATACTACCATTGGTTGCCCGTATCGAATGACAGATTAGTCGATAAAGAATAATCAACTTAAGTGAATTGTGTGAATGAAATCCTGTGAATCAACAAGTTCAAGTGAAGTATTAAAGCAAAGCTAAATTAATCAACTAAAGCTGATTTGTTTGAATCAACACTGTACTTGGACTTAAAATAACAAACCCTAAAACTTTATAATCGACAAATGCCGACTAGTTTAATTCCAGTTATATTTGCTTGTTATTTTTATTAGTTTTGCACAACACTTCACACATTTAGGAAACGTGCACCTTCATATTTGAATATCCAGTTCCTTGTGTAGAATGACTTCTTAACAAATGAAAGAAGAGACAGCAGAGCGAGCCGATGAAGTTTTCCCAATAGATGACCCTCTAGAAAATCCTCCAGAAAGAGTTTCAACTTCATTAAGTCAACGGGCTTTCAGCCAACTATGCATTCAATTCGACATTGCTGAAACGAATGCTCTGCTTCCAGGGGTAAATAACACTGCCGATAGGCCGCCTCCAGGCTTTGTTGCAGTCAACCGTCAAATGTGCCTGAACGGAGCTATTCCCCTATTCAACGATTTTCTTAGAATACTCCTTCTTCGATTGACTATCTCTCCATTCCAGCTGCACCCTAACGGCTATGCCGTTTTGATGGGGTTGTGCGTACTGTTTAGGAGGACGCTTAATCGCCACCCAAGCTTCGAGGATATCTGTTACTTGTGTTCGTTCGGGAGGAACAAAGATCACCCTTCCATCACCCTTGTAAGGAGTGCGAGAAACTGTAAACTGATTACAGATCTTCCCGAGAGTGTTCACGGGTTTTTAAATCAGTTCTTCTTTGCCCGTTGCCCCCCGGGATTCTACGGCATCTGGAGAGAAGTAAGACTACTTATCTCCGTTCACTTCATTTCTGAGCTTTTCAAAACTTGAGTCGTCAAGTGTTAACTTCATTCTTTACTTTTGCAGCAATTCCTCCTCCCTCAAAAGATTCTAGCCATAAACCAACTTTTGAAAGATTGAATGTCGTAACTGTTGATGAGAGAAGTATTAAATTCCTACTGAAGGACGAGTTTTTGCACAAATTCGGACTTTTGCACCCTTCTCGATCTATTCAGCCCCGTGATTCCCCTAGTTCTCATATAGAAGTGTCAGATGCCCCAGCCTCCGTGAAGGAATCCGCACCGAAGGAATCTATTGTTGAGGCTTCGTTAGTGAAATGCTCAAGTATTGTTGAGAAAGAAAGTCTTGTTATAAGGAGTGCAAAATGTGCTGAAGAGGGCATGACTCATTCCATTGGGCATGATGGTGATGATGTCTTTGGGGGACTGAGTGACCTTATGATGACTTCCCAAGAGCTTTTTAAAGATGACACCATCACCTCTATGCTCGTTTCTCCATCAATTGAAGCGACGTCTGTTTTGCGGTCAACTCTATCAATCCAAGAATTGACTACTAAGCCGAAGAATGGTATGTAGCTTGATGTGCGTGGTTCACACGCCACACACATTAGGATTTTGGCAATTATGTGCACTTAGCTTCTTTATTTCGAAGATTTCTAAACTTGTCTCTTCTTCACTTTCAGGTTCCCCCATGGGACGCAGCGGTTCTTATTACGACGACTTTAAATGCTATGGGAGGCGTGATTCTTACGACCCCAGGCGTTATTTTCCTTCCCCTAGGGAGATCGATGAGGAAAGAGCTGCCAGGAAAGCTCGCGAGAGGCAGGCTTATGAGGAGAGGTATGGAAGAAGGGATGACCGCCATGACTCTCACTAAAGGGATGATGAATCCAATAAAAGAAAGTTTCACGACGGCAAGGGGAGGAGTTATGAAGCTGAAGAGTCCAGCAAGCGGGCCAAGCCTAGCGAAAAAACTTTAGCTGAAATCTCTAAAGTGCCCGCTACTTCTATTTCTTTAGTTATCCCTTCTAGCTCCCCTGCCTTCAAAAGAGCTGAGATTCAAACAATCATTAATAGGCCTACGTATCAAGTTGAGAATTCTCCTCCTGCACTCCAAAGCCGGTTTCCAAACTGGTGTATAAAAGGAGTACGCTTTGGACTTGGTTCCTATTGACAAACAGGCTATGCTGAGCAATCTTGATGTTGTTAAGATTGACATTGAAAGAATGTCCAGGTGGCAAAAGCTAGTCGATGAGATTCAAAGAGTGAACCGTTTAAATCTCGAAGCTATGCTAACCATGGAAAGTGATAAATCTGAATGGAAAAAAGTTCTTGATCAGCACGACACGGAGATGAAGAACATCACCTCATATAATGAGAAACTCGAGGCTGAAGTCAAGCAACTTAAAGATGACCTTGCTACCTCTTTGTTGTGCACGTAAATGTGCATATTTTTACCACCATATTTATTCTCTTTAAATTAAATAAATGATCATATTGGGTATTTTAACTTGTTTTAACCAAAATCCGTATTAATTCTAAATTGTCACATATCCATCTTCATATAGGGGCAAAACAATCATTTGCATGCATATATTTATTTGAGAAAAATTAATTAGAAATTTATATATATTTTTGTAGGAATTTGGTCTCAAATAAGAGTGGTTCATGAAGACACATGCATGCATAACATTAATATAAAGGAATGAAGATGGAAATAATTCAAAGTGAGGATCATGGAGGACCCTACCTACCCACCTACCTTAATGTACAAATTAAAGGCTAATGCACATGCTTATGGAGTTAATGGTTTCATGTACACTTAATGGGGGATTAAGACATGTTAACGATTACTTGGCCTCCACATTTCGTAAGGGGTATTTTGGGCACTCCCCAAAAAAATGAATTAGGGTTTTAAAACTTGTATATATACCCCTTATGTTTCATGTAATCCCTCATCTTTTCTCTTAGTCTCTCCTCTTCATTAGTTTAGATCAAATAAAAGAAAGCTCTCTTTCTCTTTTCATGGCTACTTAGCTATTTATCTTTATGTAATTTCTTTTTTATGCAACTTCAATACATGTTGTTTTATTCTTTCATGCTTATTTCCTTTTAAGCAAGTAGTGTAGATCTCTCTTATTTCATGCAAGTAGATTAGTTTTGTTTCTTTGCTTTACTCTCTTTTTCTTTTTCTTTTACTTTAATGTTGCAAGCTATATTTGCTGTTTTGATAACAAATATGAGAGGCCAATCCCTTCAATTTAGGGGTAATGAAGCTCTCTAGTTAATGTAGCTTCAACATTTTGTTAATTCATGCTCTCTTTTTGCGCTTAATGATGATCAATGAAGGGTTTTATTTGTTGTTTTTGTATTGAATTTGATAGCCTATATTGTTGATACCAAATAGGCTATGCTTAAACAATCACTAACATAAATGCCTCTTCATGAATATATGATTATGGCATAAGAAAGTGATTTGAAATTAAAATTTGATGGTCTATGTTTCTAATCAATAGTTAATAGGCCATACCTAAAATAGATTTCATTTTCATTTTCCTTGTCAAGTTTCATGAAAGTTAGTAAGTGTTTTAAGGGGTGTGTTATATTTTGATGGCTTATGTTGGCTAATCAATAGCTCAGATATGTCATACTTATGATAAACACATCAATTAAAACACTAATGACCATAAAAGAGAGATCATGATTTCATGTGTTGAACTGCATGATCTAGAGAGTGGATTTATTCTCTAAATTGTCATTTAACTCTCATATTTGCATTTCTTTTCTTTTTTTTAGTTAGTTCATTTTCTCATTTTCTAGCTTAAACACACTCTTGACTTTGGTATATTTTGATTGAGTAGGAAATTTAAATCAACAATTCCCTGTGGATCGACCCGTATTCGCCACGTGCTACATTCGTACATCGTGCGCTTGTGGTTATTTTAATTTAAATTCATTCGACGGTTTTCTAAACCGATAGAATTTCCATCGACGAACAAATTTTTGGCACCATTGCCGGGGACTTGTTTGATTTTATTTTCTATTCTTTGGATTATTTTTGTGTGATTTTATTTGTGTTTTATTTTGTGTGTTTGTTTGCTATTTAAAAAAAAAATGTTGTGTGTTTGTTTTGTGAATTTTTCTTTCATTTTTCTTTGTTAGCTTGTTGCCTTTTCTATTTTCATTTTTCTTGCATTCCAACTAAGAAAAAAAACACAACACAATTTCGAAAGAAAAAAAAGTTTTTATTCCATTTCGTTTTCAATTACATTTTCCATTTACAGTTCTAAAAAAAACTGTTTATTGCATTTCTGTTTTCTCTTACAATTTTCAAGACAATTTCTGTTTTCTGTTTCCAATTCTGTTCTTATATCCTCTCTGATTTCATTTCTGTGTAGTGCACAGCTGAAACAACCCTCTTCTGTTAATAGTCTTCAACCTGTTGCTTCAACACTTCACTCCAGTCAACTACGACACAACTTCGCAATACCACAACTGCAAATACCCCAACACTACTTCTCTCATCCATCATTCATACCTTTCCACCAGCCACAAACTCCGATACCCACTGCAGCTACTAACTTCCAGGCATCACTGTCATCGCCATTTCCCCTTCAACAAATCCACCGACCGACTGCCTACATTCCACGACCAGACTACTGAACATACACACATCTACCAAGTGCATCAACAATCTTTCACTCACATCATCTGCTTTCACAACTGTCACACTTCAACATAGAAACCCCTCACTACAAAACTCCATCCTCATCACCGTTTACTGTCATTCATTTTCAACAATCAACTGCTTGCATCACCTTCTTCAAACAACATCCCTTCTAGTATCTACAACAAGCCATTCAATTGACTTCACCCACCGCAATCAAGTTGCCACTGATCAGGCATCAATCCAATACAAACTGTCACCAACCTTGCTGTCTTTCACCAACTGTGGCCACTGCTCCTCCTGCAAGAACAACCGAAGACCAAAACACCACCATTGTCTTTCAACAGCAACTTCCATCCTCCACTGACCACTTCGTCAAACAGCATCCCACAACCTGCCTGCAAGCACTTTCCCCCACTTCACCACATCGAACTCACACACACCCAATTCGAACAGCCTCATCCACTTCGACAGTCTCCACACCACTGCATACAACTGTGAACAAACAATAACTACAGATTCAACATCCATCACCTTGCAATTGAGCAAGCTCATCCAGAAACTGCCCTCGTCGATAAACTGACCACCATCATACTGCCTCAAACCAAGACAACAACGCAAATCACCCCCCACTGTTCCACCCATTCAACATTACCTGTTACACTGCAATATCCCTACTGTCTTCCTAAACCATCCCACATCCGGCCATACATTGCAACCTCTCTTCACCATCAAAACCATACATTCCATAAATCCTCCTTGCCATGTTTCATAAATATTCCACCTCCACTGCAACCTCTCTGGCCATACCTCACCACTGTCAAAAGCTATCACAGACCACTCCATCATTGAATACAACAGGTGCCATTCTCCTACTGCTACACAGCTGCCACCAGTAACCCAAAAATCCCACCGCTAGCCTCGAATCACGCCCTTCCTCTCTCTTTTGTCTATTTCCATATCCAGTAACCAACGTTAACAGACCAACCCATCACCAACGCGACCATCCTCAGCCAACAAATTGCATCGGCGAACTCATCACTCACCGAAACCATCATCGCGCTTCACGAACTCAGAAACCATCAATTTGCAAAACAATTCGCGACTTTAATTGCGAACCTCCCCAAATCGTAAGCTCGATCCTCGAACAACAGCCCCTTCGAACAATTACCGCGACCAACCCATGTCCTCGCAATAATAGAACCACAGATACAAGCCAAAATTGGAACTTGGGATTTACGAGCTTGGGAAGTAATTTCAATTTTAAAAATCGATTTTGGGAATTGATTTTGAAGTGCTAAGTGGAGCAGTTTATACGATAAAAAAAAGTCCTGAAGTGGTCGGTTACTTGTTGTATTGGACAGGGTTAAAAGCTTTTAATTGATTTTATTTCCTTTTTTCTCTTGTTTTTATTTATTTATTTTGTTTTTGAGTTTTAGTTTAGTTAGTTTACTTTGTTTTAGTATTTTCATTTGAATCACTTGTTTTGTTTAGAGTTGATATCTTTTGTTTCAATTTTATTTGAGTGTTAAGTATTTTGTTTGCTTCCAGAAAAAGCAAATAAGAAAGTTTTCATTTATGTTGGTTTCAATTCTATTTTGTTTTCATTTTCTTTATTATTTTTTTCTTTTTTCTTTGTTATATATATATAATAACTTGTATGTATATATATATATATCTTGTTTTTAACTTTCAGGTTGCAGGAAATAAAAGGAAGAATTGCTTGCTCCACTGCTTGCTAAAAAAAATTGCTTGCTTGATACTATTAATTTTATTTGCCTTGCATTGTTGTTTGCTTGCATTTTATAAAAAAAAATCAAAAACAAAAATTCATTCTTAGTTGCATTGTTAATACACGTTTAATTTTTTTTGAATTTCATCTTAGAATTATAATTGATAATAACGATGGCTCTTAATTGTATACTGACAATTTGTCTTCTTTGAACAATTTAATTTCTTGGTGTTTAGGCTACGGCAGAGTAATAACCATTTATAAATATTACGGTGATTCGTAAATATTATAGTGGTTGTTCCTCTGAAGGTACTTAAACCATCAGCTGCATTGCTACGGTGATTCATGGTGCATCGATAAATCCTGTCCGTTACCTGGCTGAGAACTATCTTGTTAATTTAAGACAATTTATGATTATACAATTTTGGGTTAACTTAGGATAAATCATTTGTAATTAAACCTTGCATTCATTCAGTTGCATTAGTTCATGCATATTTAAAAAAAACAAAAAAAAACAAAAATCAAAAACTAAATAAAATTTGTAAATATTTCTTAACATAGTTTTTTTTCCTTTTCCTTTTCCTTTGGAAATTTTCAAACCAATATTCCAAAAAAAAAAATTAAAATCAAAAATCCAAAAAAAAACTCATTTCAAAAACAAAAAAAATTAAAAATCCAAAATAAAAAACAAAAATCACTTTTCATTTTGAAAAATAATTCCACTTTGTAAATATTTTTTTTACAAAAACATTCTTGAAAATTTTTGAGTTTCCCCACATGCATTAATTTTACAACAGTTGTGAAAATCAATATAATCCATATAATTTCACTTCAAATTCTTATGGATATTTCAACAAGTATTGTTTAAACGATTCGAATTTTGAACCTCAAAATTTTCAAAATGATGACCAACCTTCAAATCTTGAAAATAGCATTTCATCTTTACTTGAAATCGCTACACAACAAAATCAAATGATAAATAAGTTGTGTAATTCATATTTGTGCGATAACTCAAATCAAAGTTTTCAAAATAATCAAAATTTGAATTCACTTCAAAACTCAAATGATTTCGAGTGTAACCACATGCCAATTCAATTTCGAGCTTCAATATGAATTTCAAAATAAAGACGAAAATGTGATTCAATTTTCAAATAATTTTGGCAATGGGAATAGTTTCAATAACGATACGATTGAAAACTTTGGTTATCAACAAATTCAAAATGAAAATTTTCAAATTAATAATCATGAATTTGATTTTGTTGACCAAATGGAAAAAGATAACGGGGATTTACTACTTGAAAAATAATTTTTTTTTTCATGAAAATCATAATCAAATCTCAATTTGCAAAGAACCAAATAATAATCTACAGTTTATCGAAATTGACAATTCTTGTTCTCAACAAGTCCAAATCAAAAAATTTCAAGTTAATAATTACAAATTTGACTTTGTTGAGCAAATGAATGAAATGTACAATGATCACATGGATATTGTGTTCGAAACATATTTGAATCAACGTGTTAAACATACTCAAATTCCAACGTGTGGCAACTCAACTGATAGTCCACCTTTTACCCAAATCGATGATTTTCAAATAACCACTTTCGAAATTTAAAACGAAAATCTTAACGAAGTTGTTGAAAACATGGTAATTGAATTGGATTTCCATTCTTTTGAGGGTGTGGAACCAAATTTAAAATTCGATCTTCCTTTTCTCGATTCTAAAAATTTGAATACAACAATTTTGGATTTTGAAATGGATACATGCGATGAAGTTGTTGCTAATCCAACGAAGGAAGATGAATTTAACGAATGCGAGTTTTATAGACTTTTCGAAAATGTGTCCTTAAATTCTGATAGGGAAGATTTCGATCACCATTTTGACTTCAAAATCGATAGTTTGAAGGAAGTTTTCAATGATAAACTTGAATTTCAATTTGGTGAAAATAAATGTGAATTTCAATCAATCGTTATATCTACCCCAAAAATCACCGAAAATTAAACAACTCGTAAGATTTTTAATAAAACAACATTCGTTTTTTCCAATTCCACATTCGACCTCAAAATCTTTCATGGTTTGGTTTTTCGAGCTTAAGCTATGTCTCGCATACTTGACGAGACAAATGAATTGGTTTTTGGAAGATTGTTTCATTTATATTTTGACCATATACTTTCTGATCTCGTGTAAATACATTTCATTTTCATGTAAATAATAATAAACGTTCCTTTCACTTGGGTTGACTGTGGGGACACAGTCAAAATCGAGTGTGGGGGGAGACTCATCTTCTTCTTGATTTTTTTAGGATTAATTTTTCATTTTTCTTCCAAAAACTAAAAAAAAATCAAAAACAAAAGAAGATTTTTTTTAGCATTTTGATTTATTTTTTAAAAAAACACTATAAGATAAATATATGGTTTTGGTTTATTAAATTGAAATTTTTGGAAATTTATTTGTCTAAACAAAAATAAAAATGAAATTTGATTACAAATAATAATAGTTTAACTAGTATATAGGAATATTCATACATGTTAATTATGAAGTATATCCTAATTGAAAATATTTGTTTTAAAAAGTGGTTGATTTAAAGTAAAGGATATAACATTTTTTTTTGTCTTCTAAGTTAAATGGTGCTAAGATGATTTTGCAAAACTCTCTCTCTCTCTTAAAAAAATAAAAAAAATAAAAAAATAAACATCCAAGTATTCACTCTCATTTAAAAGTCCTCACGGTTATGCATGAGTGAATTACTTGGAATTTTGATTATGTGCTTTCATACTCATTTAAAAGTCCTCAAGGTTATGCATGTATGGAACACATGTAAAAAAACAGACTTAATAAAAACCATCTACGGTCGATAGGTGTATGCACGAAGTGTGTACACTCGCTATGCTTTGTACTCCCCTCACATAAGCCCGAAAGGCAGTGCATGGGTGGTATATCTGACCTCAGTTTACCTTAGCTAGGTGTGTAATTTTTCTTGCAAATAATGAGAGAGCAAGCAATTGAAATCCTAGCACTACTTTTACTTATTTGATTTGATTTGTTGTTGAAAAGAAATGAAAGTACCACTTTGATAAACTTTGATAATCAGCTAAAGATCCATTTTATAATTACACTTTGTTATCTACCGAAACAACAAGTTAAACTATATTCTATTTGTTATGATAACTTGATTTTTGTTGGAAATTTTGACGAGTAAATGACATAAATTTTCAAGATAACGACCAAAACCTATATTTAACTTATTCGTGTCAATTAAAAAATAAATTCTTCATTTGTAAATATTTTCAAAAAATTCGCATTCATCTCTTTGTAAACAAATCTTGCATTTTGTAAATATTTTCATCCTGCATTTTGTGGGTAGTATCCGCTGAAAACCCTCACGAGACAACACTCGTCCTACTGGGGACACCTAGAGGTTTAACGGCTTGTTGCATATGCTCAATGCAATCATGCTCCCTACGAAAACGGATTTATCTTAGTTTTTCTTCATTCGAGGACGAATAAAAAGATAAGATGACCTTGCTATGTCTTCCACTTCTTGTACTCAAAAGGAAGAGGTGCTTCAAAAGCAAGTAAGAGATGCCCATGCTAGTCAACGAGATACCGAGGCTAGACTTGAGGCACAACAGAGAATTGTGGAAAGCTACCGCAGTGATGTTGCTCAGCTGTGGGAAAAGACCAGCTCCCAAGACTTGGAGATTGAAATGTTAAAGACTCAGCTTTCTAAAGTTGAAAAAGAAAGCGACGAGGCCATTGCTGGAAAAGCAGTAGCTGAACAATCTCATGAGGAGACGAAGGCCAACGTTTGTTCTACTTTGTTCGAGTTTTACATTTACAGCGTCTTGGGGCATGGTAGTCTCTCATTTTTAGGCCCAAAGTATGAAATTACCCTAGCTGAAGTGTGGGATGCAGCGATTGAAATGCTTAAGGGTGCCGGCTACGCTGAGGAGGGTCTTGAGGCTCATTTTCTGGACGATGAAGGTCAAGCCGCCCTTGCTAGAGGGAAAGAACAACTCGCCAAAGAACGAGCCAAAGCGGGGGAAGGAGAGCATTTAGGGAAGGCACCTTTGACCGACCTGGATCGTCCTTCGGCTTCGGTTGACGTCGACATTATTGGCTCTAGTTCTCACTCTCCGCCTCCTGCCAAAGCCAAGACCGGAATTACAACTGCCCATACCGAAGAGAAAGCCCAAGAAGACATTGAAGCTCAAGACTTTGAAATTGATGTGATAACGCCAGCCTCTCTAGGTAACTTCAACACTGATCTAGCTCAAGTTGACTATTTGTTTGCTTCACATGAGTTTGATGAACTTCTTGATTATTACTTAAACCTTGACGTGCCACTATCTCCTCTCTTTGCGAGAAATACTAATGTTAACTTTTCTTCTTCTGTAGTGAAAACAATAAGTATCGCACAAGCTTCGCCTTCTCCAGCTGTTGCTCCTCCATCTCTTCAAGTTACTCCTTCTCTTGCTTCTCAACCGGGGTCATAAGTAGAACAGATAGAAGCTCTTCAAGGCTTGGATGACCCGACTGCTTCACAAGAGCCGAAAGCTGAAGAGCTTGAGGGGGGTGCGAGGATCCCGGAGGAATTCACTGCCAACGATACAAAGTAGATTGATCTTATTGCTCTGGGCAGCGAATCTTCTTCAAAGAAGAGGGGCAAGTGCGGAGTTTCGAAGAAAAGGAAGGAGACTTCTGCTGGTGATGAGAAAGCAGAAGAGGTCCCAATTGCGCCTCTTTCACCTTTTTCCCCGACCCGTTCAAGCCGACTTAAGAAGTTAACCATTAGGCCGGACGAAGACTCCAAAGGCGGAAGGAAGAAGAAGTGATGGGTCCGGCTTTATCCTTCTTGTTTTGCTTTTTTTCTTGTATTGACCGGAGATTGTGCGGGTACTGGCCCCCGCTTTTTGAAACCTGCACATGTATACAGATTTTTTATAGTATGGATAAAATGATTCTTTTTATTTGTACAATCTTTTGACTGTATTTGTGAATGCATTTATTCCTTATTTTCGTACAAGTTTCTTTATTTTCTTTGTGTGATATTGCAGTGAGCTCGTAGTATGTTGCTTGAGCGTTGCTTTTATTAATGCAGCTATATTATATTCGCCCATATCACGGCTCATTGCAATCTTCTCCATTTTGAGGAGACTTATACACTTACTTTGGAGAACAATTTTTCCATTTTGAGGAAGTATTATTCTACTTTAGTAGAGTGTGCTTTATACTGGAGAAGTTTTCTCTCTTTTCCTTTTTTTAGGAGGTTTTACACTTCAACTTTCGGAGGTGGTCACTTTTTATTTTTGAGAAGTGGATTCTCCTACTCGGTGAAGCGGGCTTCCAAAGAAGGCTTTGATTTGTTTGTGCCTCTGAAGAGGGATTTTTGTCTGTGCCTCTGGCGAGGGCTTTTTTGTTTGTGCCTCTGGAGAGGGCTTTTTGTTTGTGCCTCTAGTGAGGGCTTTTTTGTTTGTGCCTCTGGAAAGGGCTTTCCTTTTTCCCTTTACGCAGGGAAGCGTGCCTCCGAAGAGGGCTTTGGCACTTCAACTTGGTGAAGTGTGCCTCCGAAGAGGGCTTTGGCACTTTAACTTGGTGAAGTGGGCCTCCGAAGAGGGCTTTTGGCACTTCAACTTGGTGAAGTGGGCCTCCGAAGAGGGCTTTTGGCACTCCTCCCTTGTGAGGAGAAGTGGGCCTCCTAAGAGGGCTTTTTGGCTCTTCCCCCCTTGAGAGGAGAAGAGGGTCTCCGAAGAGGGCGGAGGGCTTTTGGGCTCTTCCCCCCTTGAGAGGAGAAGAGGGCCTCCGAAGAGGGTTTTTTGGCTCTTCCCCCCTTGAGAGGAGAAGAGGGCCTCCGAAGAGGGCTTTGGCACTTCCCCCTTGTGAGGAGAAGCGGGCCTCCGAAGAGGGCTTTTGCCTCCGAAGAGGGCTTTGTTGTTCGCTTGGAAGGTTGCATCTCACATTTAAGTGGATCCACGGAGCAGATGCAAGCTACCTAACTAGATGTTTGTTTGCACAAACGATCGCAATTAACTAGCAAGGGCCTGGAACCTTCACTTTGGGAAGGTGCCCCTTCGGTGGTTCCACCAACCTTTTTGGTTGAGGCACAAGATTCCATTTTGACTGTTCTTTGTCTGCTTGCCCATGTCTTTCCACCATCTTCCTCTCCGTGATTCCTCGTTATCATTTCCAAGCACATGTTCTCTTCCTTTGCAAGTTGTTTGCTTTTCTTTTTTCTAAAGAAGTGTATTCCATTGTTAAGTGAATCCACGTGGCAGACGCAAGCTACCTAATTGGATGTTTGTTTGCAAAAACGATCGCAACCAGCTACCAAGGGCCTGAAACCTTCACTTCGGGAAGGTGCCCGTTCGGTGGAATCACCAGCTGTTTGTAAGAAGCACTTCTTATGTAGGAATTGAATCTGGAATTTTTGTGTCTTGACATTTGCTTATTGAGTGATTTGTAGGAATCGCTTGGCCTTGTGATGTGTTGAATAGGTAAGCTTTGCTTTGATAGCCTGCATTATTAAATTGACATTTTAGCAATATATTTAAGATACATGCACATCAAAATGAGATAGGTATTTTATAATAGTAAAGAACACAAGATTCATTGTAATAAAGAACACAAGATTCATAGTGGTTTGGCCAAGAATTGGGCATGCATCCACTATATAGTTCTTATTATTGATTAGCAGGAAGTTGTTTCCCCTGAGTAGATGAGGTTGGGTCACTTATGTTTTTCTTCACATATTGTTGTAGCTTATTCTGTCTCAGCAGTTCTTCAATCAAATTCTTTAAATGGCGACATTCATTAGTGTCATGGCCAGGTTGATTGTGGAACCGACATAATCTCTCATTATGCAAAGCATTTTCCCCAAGCCTCATCTTAGGTGGTTTGGGGTATTAACAACATTCTTGGTTGCAAAAAAGATATTTTATGGAGTATCAGTTAAGGGAGTGAAATCTGAAGGTCTAAAGTGGCGAGTTTTCTTCACATCTCTTTGCTTTTTTCCACAATCATTCTCCCTCTTCTGGCCACCAGATTCCGTTTTGTTAGAAGCAACATTGTTATTCTCAGTCATGGCTACTTTTGCAGGCACAGGAAGGCTTTCTAAGTGCATAAATTCATCGGCCTTCTTGCAGAATTTTTCAAGTGAATTTGGCTCTTTCATCTTTAGCCACTTTCCGAATTCAGTTGATTTGTCAATAGCTCGCATCAAGTAAGTCAAAATCATCTGTGGCTCTGCATTATCAACTTCAGCCAAGGCTATATTAAAGCGGTTCAAGAAAGATTTGATAGACTCTCCGGGGCTTTGTTCAAGGCTGGATAGTGACATTATGTCTTTGGCCTTTGAAGCATATAACCTGAACTGATCTTTGAATTTCCGTGTTAAGTCGGAGAACTGATCCACTGATCGAATTGGCAGCTTCGTGAACCAAAGCAAGGCCACTCCTTCCAAGTACACAGGAAAGTATCTGCATTTGATCTCATCTGTTGCTCTGGCACCTGTCATATGCCAGTCATACTTGTATAAGAATTGGTTGGGATAGCTTGTCCCTCGATAAGCTGGAATAGTAGGGGGAACAAACTTCTTTGGAAGTTCAGCCTTTAGAATTCTTTCAGTAAAAGGAGTTTTACTTGGAGCAAATCCCCAGTCATTTTCATCTTCCTCCATCTGCATGCTTTCCTTCATAATTTGTCGAATCATTCCCGAGAGGTACTCCTCATCGTTTTGAGGCCCCGCGGGACAGACGTCAGCTAATTTTTTGGAAGTTTGCCCAGACAAACATTCACGAAGAGTTGGCTGCGGCCTTGAACCTCCGGCTTGGGGAGGTGTCTCTTCGGCGGTGCCAGCTGCCCTTTGAGGAATACTTTTTCCTTAGGAATTATGAGCATCTTCAGCGAAGGTTTCTTCATTATTTCCTGGTTGCTGATTAACTCCAAGCAAAGCATTCAACCTGTCCAACATCAAAGTGTTCTGGGCTTCCATTTGTTGATATAACCCAGACACTGCAGCATCCAATTCGGCCCTTGTGATTCCAACACTATGAGCCTCTTGATTTGATGCGGGAGAAGTAGCGGTGTTTTCATAAGCACTTCCAGATCTAGCAGATCTACCTTTTCTTCCAGGAGCAATAATCTCGGATAGACTTCTGGTTCTTAGAGAGAGTCTTCCAACAAATTTTTGCGGAGCAATGATGGGAGTACCCTGAGTTCAGTTCTCAATGAAAGCACCAAAAATGTTAATGCAAAAAATATACGCTAACACCCCAATGTAAGTTGTGAGATAGCGAAAGCACCACCTGTTGGTACGGGAACTAAAAATAAGCAGAGAATAACAGAAAACAGAAAAGAGACGGCAATTTTTATAGTGGTTCGGCTCAAAGTCAAGCCTACATCCACTTTATATCTTTTATTATGATCTTTGATTACACTTTGTTACAACTAAACTTCAAGTGCAACAAACTTCAAAGACTTGAGCTTCCAAAGTAGAATTGAATTGGTGAAGAAGTTTGATCCATTCTGGAATTGATCTCTGAAGTTGTTGTGATGTAGTCGGACTTGGAGAACGAGTTGCTTGAATTTCAAAGTGGCAGAGCCACCGCTTTTCAGGTAAAATCCTCCCTTTAAGTGTGGAGCAGGTGAGGTATTCATAGGCGAGTTTGGGTTTAGATCGGCCATGTTATAGGTTGCGAGCGACCTAGGGAGCTGCGACATAAGAGTGGTCTTAAGGTAGCTTAAGTCGTTAACGACGTAGTGGAACCATCCTGGATGAGATGCAGACCGTGAGCGACTTAGTATGCATAGCATAGTAGTTATCTCGGCTTGCTTATGTCGTGGGTGACCTAATGGAAGAGGCATTGCATGCGGCTTTACTTTGCCTTAACTCGTTAGGTTGTTAACTCGTTTGGTTGCTGGACCTTTTAACCCGTTAGGTCGCTGGACCTTCTAACCCGCCAGGCCACTGAGTCTTCTAACCCGCTAGGCCGTTGAGTCTTCTAACTCGTTAGGTCGCTGAGTCATGAAAAAGAGGAGTTAACAGCAGTGTTGTGCAGTGCAGATATAAACAATTCAGAATTAAAAGTAAAAGCAGTGACAAGATTTTGGATTCTGACCGGAGTGACTGTCATCTCTGAACATCTCAGTTGTCATTTAAATTGATCGGTTGTGTAAGCTTTGGGATCGACCATCGACTTATTAAAGTATAAATTTCGTTATTGAAGTACTTATGCTAAGTTGCAGTCCATATGAAAGTCGCAGAAGTTTAGTTATCCAGTTTCAAATTTAAAGTTGGATACACAAGTCCTGCAGTTTGTTATAGTCATATATTCAAGTTCATTAAGGTAGGATTGGTTCTAATTGTTTGTATAAGTCTGCATGGAGTGGTTTGTTTAAGGTTTTAAGCTTGGATAAAGGGCTTGAAATTGGCTAAATCCCTATAGCGGATCCCTCTCATGAAGCAAACAACCGATCCCTATTTATAGCCGAACCATAAGCCAAAACCATCCAATCCCTTAGCCGAGCACTCCATCACCAATCCCCCGTCAAACTTCGATAACCAATCCCTATTACATACCTTTGCACCGATCCCTTTACTTATCCATTTTCACGCATCCTTCAAATTTTTTACTCCGAGCCCTTAAAGAACATGCAAGACCGAACCCTCTTCTCCATACTCCATCATAACCAATCCCTCTTCTTCCTTCATGCCCCACACCTTTTCTTTCTCCTCCTATGTTCATGTAAACATATATATTAGAAATATATAAAATAAATAAATACATAAACACAATGAAATTATATCTAATTCAATGAAAATTGATGATGACTCGTGAGTGTGCAAACACATCTGGGAGCCAACAACGGGAACGTGTACTTGAATATGCACGTGTATATTCTAAAACTTCAATTTTTGGAAATTGAATTCAGGCTTAAAGCTTTCAAGTTCGAGACTGAATCAGATAGGCATAACTTAATAGCTCCTTAGCATCAAACATTGATAGCAACTGAAAGAATATAATTCTAAATTTATACAATTGGAAATCGACCAAGCGTCATGACAATAAAAAAAGATACGACACTTTGAGAAAATAATTCGGCTGAAGGATAATGACTACTAAGAAAACTGGATGGATTTCTTTCCCACGACTCTAACTTGCATCAATTCAAAGCATGTCATATTCAACATGAGACATACTTTAGGGGCAAGTGTTATCCAACATCTTGAACCAGCAATATCCGAGCTGATTGGAAAAGTTAGACTCGATTGTCATCAAGGCCAGTTAGTCTAGAGTAATAATTGTGGGGTCAAGAAATCAAGTACAGATGATAATACAAAGCCGTGATTGAACGAAATTGAGAGATATACTATAGAGAATGTCCTAAGTATGGAATACAATCTAATGTAGAGATGGATCAACTATGATCCCGCTCTGCCAAAGGGATCGGTCTACTTCCGCCAATCAAGTGAAATTAATGGAAAACAATGGATATCTCAAGATCTAGAAGTCCAATGCATATGAAACTTTGAGAACAAGATGTAGGGACCTAGGGATCGTATCTAAAAAGGAGAAACTAAAAGGGATCGACCCTTTTCCCTCTAAAGCGATTGTCCAGAATCTGGCTACACTACATGTTGCAACAAAGATTGATCAATAACTCTAGTTCTACTAATCCAATTGGCATGAAACTTGGATGTTAAGCATAATACAACATGGAGAAGCTTCCATAGGGACTTCACCCCAAAGTCCTCTAAAATAGGGATCGTCCTCAGTCCTTATTCTTGGGATTTGGACCATGCGATCCCTTGTGTGAGCCCCTATGGTTTTGGAGATCCTTCCGCCGAATTTTGAGGGAGATATTTCACCGCTTTCTCTATAACTACATGCTTGATTTTTCATTCTTGGGATTTTTAAGATGCTTGCTGCTTTGTACTCTTTTGCAACTAAAGATTTTAATCTGATCCATATTGCACTCAGTTTACCAAGTTTTTAATAAAGCTATCTCTTCAAAGTGGACGTAGGCAAACAACGCTGAACCACTATAAATTATTATGTCTCTATTATTTTCTTAATTCTTATTGCTTTATTATCATATTCTCTTTATTTACATTAACTATTCTTCATTTATTCCTTTATAAAATCTATATTGGGTGGTAGTGCTAATTTTTGGTGCAAACAACCTGTCAATGTTGATGGCAGTTAAGGATTTGTGCATTTGAACTGTCCGGATTTTATTATTTTTTACCGACTTATTTGGACGGTTCTAGTGCTTTCTGACCACCAAATAAGAGTCCGGCTCTCTTATTTTTATTTATAAATTATTTTGGGAACCAACTCTGTCAGTCTTTCTCTTCAAAAATTCAGAAAATATGTTAGGGTTTCAGGTAAGAAATTTTAGGTGTTTATTATTCAATTTCTTATTCTATTCTTCTCCCATCCCTAAATTTCTGAATACAACCAACATGAAATTCCTTTGCTATATATTTCTAAAAGGAAAGATCTATGACATATTGAGTCAGGCATGAAAAAAAAATCCAAAAGGGAAGAGCTAAGTACTTGAGTGGAAATATTAGTCTTGCTTATTTTGGTAATTGTATAACATAACTTAGATTTAATATATGCTTTTAGGGATTTTTTTTTTACAAAAAAATCACACCATAACCCCAAAATTCACCAAAAGCAAATGGTCAATTCTTAAGCTAGAATCTCTATTATTCTACATTAAAATAGTAGAGTTGTGTAGATATTGCAATTTTACTATTTTACGTTTTGTTCTTCTTCTTATCTTTTTCCTAGATCTGAATAAGGATTTTAAAAGAATAATTAGGAAATGTTGTGTAAGGTACGGATTCTTTTATTCGTAGTTTGCACTGCCAATTTATGTAATTTAAATAGAAATTCTCTTTTTCAATATTATACAAAGATGTTGAATAGAGCGTAAAAGTATTTGAATTATAAGTTTATATCAATGTTGATTTCGCTATTTTAATACAAAATAAATTTGGTATGGATTTTATTTTATTCAACTCTGTTGATTGAATTATGGATATTGGATATATGGTATATTAGTTGATATGGAATTATACTTGTATCAGTTTGAAGTTTTGACATTTAAACATTAGTTTAGGGCATAGTTCTCACGCGCTTAGAAATATTTTAGGCATGAGCGTGCACATGTATGTGTGTATATATGCGTAAATAACCTATAGTTATAAGTATTAATCACAAAGTTAATAGGCTATTAATCATCATTAAATTCCCCTTAACAAAGAAGTTAATTGTAATAGCGAAATAATATTTTTCTTGTAAGGCCTTGATATGTAATGTAGCGAGATGTGTAACAATATGTTAAGAGAGTGTTGTAAGTTATGACTAAGTTATAGGGGTGCGACGTCATTTAAAAGCACATGGACATTTCCTAGCTTATCTAACTACTAGCAGTGTGACTTTGGGGCTGATGGGAGACATCGCCTATAATTTCTACCCATGGAGGATGCTAGGTTACTCCCAAATTCTATAGGTTAAACATGTCAAGGTAATCTGGCTACCAGTACGTACGAATAGTCAGACTAATGTGAGACACCATAGTTGGGTTACGGATCATAATATAAAGGACCCGCTTCAAGGTTGAAGGTATCAAGTGGCTGATCAAGAGCCTACCTCTTCTCTATGTAAGAAGTATTAAATGATTAGAGTTTGCATATATGCACAGTCGAGGGTATTTCAAGGAGATTTCACTTTAGGTTTGAATTATTAAGCGGCCTAAAGGGATTCGATTCAATGTCAACTAGATAGCACCGGATCAGAGTCCACCTTAGGATATGTATTAAATGCCATGGACCATCCTTGAATGAGGTACTAAATGGTCAGAGTCTTCCTAATTCCCATAAAAAGGTATTTAATGGCTTGGGTGCTATCTCTTACATTGTTAGGACATTATTGACTATAAATACGGGCTATTGGGTTGAAAGAATAATAGTTATGGAATTGGACTGGGAAAGCCATAAGGCTTATAATTGGAAGATTTACAATACATTAGGATACGTAAGACATATTCTTACTTAAATTATACTGTCCAAGTATTATTATAGAAAGGTCAAGATTTTTATTTATCGGATAATATTGTTCTGACTCCTTCCTCATTACAACACACGATAGAGATGATGATGCGGATTTTTTGAGATGGTGGCGGAGATGCAGACTTGTGGTAGTTATTTAGCTATCTATGTTAGTTTTATATTTCCTATGTACCCACTGAGACATGATGTATTTTGAGATGTTGTACCAAGAATATTTGGCGTTACTATATGGGATTATGTTGTTTGTTTTTGAGATTTGAATTTTTAAATAAATGGATACTATTTTGACATTATATTTTATCCTTTCGATGTGAGATTCTAAATATGTAGATAGATAGCTCTATGTATTGTTCTTTAAATCAATTTTACCAACCAACAACCAGCTTTGGAGTGTGTCTAAGGTTCGATGGGCCTTTTTTGGGTTAAATATTAGACTTGTTTCATGGTGGGTTGTTACAAATTGACCTTAATATATGATAGTCAAAGGTGCTAAGTCCTCAATATAGTCTAAGCAGCTGAGTCCTAAATATATTATAGTCCGAGGAGTCGAGCCCTTAATTTATGATAGTCCGAGGAGCTGGTCCTCGATATGAGATAGTCCAAGGAACCGATTCCTCGGTATTCGAATTGCCATTATCACACGGTTAGTGGATCTGAATCCTTAGTATACATTTTTGCGATAGTGAGTTCAGAGTTTTGGTTCAATCGTAGGAATGTGATTAGGCATATAATATATTTTGTTGAGACCTTAGCATATGATATCACTATAGTATTATATTACGGTTAGCTGTACTGTGGGCGTGGTGACATATATTTTAATGAGACCTTAGCATTTTCTTCTTCTCAATTATGACTTGATGGGTCGATAGATAGAATTAGTGACTGACTTAAAAGCATGGTGGTAGGATGGAGACCTGCACAGTTATTTTTTAGCCATCTACTATTTTATTTCATTTATCACAAGACATTTTACCATTTCTATTACTAGTACAGAGAGATGTTGAAGTTGGAATTTATTTGGTATTACATTATTTTATTTATCTGGGATTTTATTATTGATTATTATATTTTATTCCTTCCGCTATGATTTCCAAAAATTATGGAAAATTGTAAATGGCTTTGTGATAAATTTATATATTCTGCATCAAAACTTACCACCATCTGCCAGATCCAATGTGTCCATGTCACTTTGTGCATGAATCTGCGCATTGTAAATAGCGGGTCATTATATTTTATGTATAATTTTTTTTTGTAGGTTTCTAATAGGTTTGTATGTAAAATTATCGCTTTAACTATAGCTTTGGGAAAATCCATTTTCCCGATAACTTATAAATTGATATTTTCAATATCCTATACTCTCCATGTTGTAATAGTTTAGAATTCATATTTTGGATTTCCTTCAAATTTATATTTCCAGTAGCTTGTAAAACCTACTTTCGATACCTTTCAAAATCCTACTTTTGATAGCTTGTAAAAGCATATTTTCGACAGCTTCCGAAATCCTAATTTTGATAGCTTATAAAAACATATTTTCAATAGCTTTTAAAATCATTCTTCCGTTGGCTTATAGAGCTATACTTTCAATAGCTTTCAAAATCGTATTACTAATAACTTAAAAAACTATACTTTTAATAGAATAAAATTTCTTTTGTTGGAAATTTTTTTTGTACATAGCGGCTTAATATTTAATGGTCTAAATCACAATTCTAATCACAAACACTCTTTATATTATATAAAATGCAAAAAAATTCTTACCATTTAACTTTTGTGAGCTCTTTAAGGTTTTGTTTTTATGTCAAGAATGGATGCTTCAACACATACACACACATATATAATGAACTTTTTGGTTGTTTATTAGTCGGATTCATATAATATATTTCCACTTCATGTTTTATTTTAGGAAATATATGAAATCGGAGAAGGTTGCCTTAAAGAAACCAAATTCTTTTCAACATCCCAGGAAAGTTCAAAGTAACACGAAACATGAAGTTTACATTCAGATTCCTTCCTTAATCACCGATAGGAAAAAAATTGTCCTAACTTTGGGATTACTATGGTTGAAACAGATTGTCTTCTCCATTAATAGGATCGGATACTCCTGCGGATGGTTTTCTATCATCTATGTTCTTTATATCAGGCATTTATGATATCTTTTGTCGAATCCTTTATTGGCAGCGGTATTTGATATTCTTAATGTTTCACCTATAAAGCTTTTGCCAAACTCCTAAAATTAATTTCACTATGCATACCTTTTTAATGAGATTCTAATTGATGTCATGGATTCAAAAACTTTCTTCTCTCTTACAAATGTTATATGGATTAAAAATCAACCAATCGAAACCATTTCCAACTTGGCATATGCTTATGGAAAGCTCTTAACAAATGGCATTAATAAGCCAAGAGACTAGACAAATCTTTTTATTAGTAGTTCTTCCCTTGGAATCACTAGGAACTTAAGAACTGCAAGCAAGTTTCTTTATTTTTTTTCATTGCTGTTCATTTATTTCTAATGTTTATGTTCAACCTCACGAATTTTGGGCTCTTGACGTCAACAATGTCGGTCCTCGATGCTTGGTGAAAATTAAATTTTTTTGAAAGCTAAACGAATTTTTTTCCAATAGGCTTAACTTATTGTAGAGGGAAATCTAAGAAAATACCACTTAATTCATCCATACCATCGACTGCTGCATTAGTCTCCTCTATCAAGAAAATACAATCCACAAATTTTGGATCATAGCACTAAAGAGGCTGATTAATTGCCTTTCTATAGCTAAATTTAAAGAGTTTCTTCTGATAGCCTCTACTACTCACTTGATACCTCTATGACTACGTTCATCCCCTTTTCATTTCATTGATCTATTTCTTGACTTTGAATACATATCCGATGTCAACTTGACACTTGCACCTCTTTCTAAGGAGTGTGGCAAGAAAATCTTTGAACCCTTATTTTCTCAAAAAGATTCGACAAGTCTTCAACTCTCCTAGAAATAATCACCAATGGTCCATTTTCTACTTCTTTATCTACATTGCCTTCGATGCTTTGAATCTTTCCAAAGATGGAGAGTTCACGAAAGTTGTTAAGAAAAGAAAACTCCATGAAATTTTCCCTAACCTCGAGGGAGAAGTGCATCTCAAAATCCATGCTGCCATCTGTTTGGCCTCACTTGCATATTCCATAAACACTTTTATTACTATTCTTATGCCTTCTCCAGAAACACCTCTTATTTTTAGCATTTATCTTGTATTCAAGCTTTCCCAGTCTATTAAGAACTCCTATTGTCGTGACTTCACCTATCGTTGCCACTGCTCATGAATTAGTTTTGTTTGTATCCCTTCTACATGGGATATTGATGACCTTCTCAAGATTTCTTCTACTATTTGACTAATGTATTCTTTTATTAGTTTCATTTCGACATAATTTCATCTATGATTTTTTGAAGTACAATTTTATATTCCAAGATAAATCACAAATCTTCAAACTTTAATGTTCACATGCTTATGTAACCCACCGAAATCATATATTTGAAGTTGAGAATAAGAAGTTATCCGCAAAAGTCCTCTCTCGAAAAAGAAATCAAATTTCTTTAGAGTAAAAATTAAAATCATATAAGCGAGAATCAAAGGCTATAGATTTAGTCACCTCCGTTTCAAATAAGAAAAGCTCTATTGAAGATGGTCTCAAAAGTTAAACTTCTTAATTGGAGGTTGTAAAAAAAAGAATGTCGAACTTGATAAAAGATTATTGGCTATAGAGAAAACTGTCCATTTTCTCGACCAAGAGAACGTTAAATATTAGAGTCAGTTACCTGATTTTGAGAAGCAAAGGTCATGCTTGATGAATGATCATCTAATCCCAAGAAAAAGGAACCATTTTCAACATTGGTTTAGGCCACACTATAAATAGGATCCAAGAAGAATAAAGGCGTAGAAGGATGAAACTAAAATAAAAGCCTTAAATACCATCTAAATAAGACGGTGCAAGATTATGTTTTAGAAAGGAAAAAATGGAGACTAGGTTAGGAAGAAGTATCTCATCTAAGAATATCCTCCACTTTTAAGTTTAAAACCCTTCAATGTTGAAGGAATACACCCCCCTAAAAATATCGCAAGAGAAAATATATCTCTTATCAAAATCAAAACTCGAATATTGGTCATCAAAGAAAAAGGAAGATAGAGCCAAACGGTAGGGGGAGTATTGCATATATCATTAGTTAAATGGGTATAAAACTAATGATTGCACTTTTTGCAATGAATGAGAAACACATCGGAAAAAGAAAGCTAAAAAATTCATCAAAAGCACACAAATAAGGACTTTTTTAAATGGATTTCTTTATATTCTTATTTTTGATTCCTTAAATGCATATTCTACCAAGTTAATTTATGCTTAGGGGTTAAATTATTTCTTATATCCTATGCGCTTCTTGGATTTATTGGTTATTTATTGATTTCCTATGTTACTCTGGTTTCTTGAATGCTTCTTTGGACTTATAGAAATCCTTATAACTATTGGGTTTTCGCTTCGAATTCTCAAACTCATGGTTTTCCTATAACACAATTTTTAAGGACTTCTCACTTTTATTTTTAGAATTCTGAAATTTCTTGTATAATATAGACCTATATAAGTCTATAATCTTCATTAAGGAAATTCTTGATGACAAATCAATGTTCTTCGAATCCATTTTATTCTTTGGATCCATAATGTGCTAGGGAAAAACTCTTCCAAAAGTTATTTCTTGGCTTAAAAACTCCTAGTTTATGAAATCATATTCAACGTGTCTTTTCAACTAAGATTAGTTTATTTTGTGGTAGTGGGAAAGAAACTATCTTGGTTCGTTATGCAGTTAAACACCAGCTAAAGCCTCTAAAATCCCCGCTAAAGCCTCTAAAATCCCAACTATGGCGCATAACGCTCTTCGACCTCTAGGTTGTTTCAATTTTTCATTGTTAAACACTAGATTTGCCTTAAGCCTTGCTGTTTTCCACTACATCCGCTAAATCAAGGCTTTTCAACATTCGATTTAGCAACCTTAATATAGAAAGATTTATTTGATCGGTTTGTGTTAAAATAAAATTAACAAAGTAATGCTAAAGACCAAACCTGAAGGTATAAATGCTCAATATAAGTTAGGAATTTGTTATAATCACCAAATAGTTAGCAAAAATCATAATATTCTTCAGTTTTATTATATAAGATTAAACAATATTTATTTTTCCAACAAAAATAATGTTAAAATAAGAATAAATCAACTTTATATATTTGGTTTTATATCTAATAAATTTTTTTCACTTCCACTAATTTCTGTTATATCGCCACTTTATCCCCGCTACAACTTTTTTCACCTCCACTGCTATAGAACCGTTAAACATTTTAACTACGCAGCTAGTTCGTAAGGTATAATAAATCCTTAGTGTAACATCCATGGCTAAGAAACTTATACTTTGTGCCTCATGACTAGCGATTTTTTATATAATTAAAATCAACTTTTCCACTCTAGGGTCTCAAAAACCCTTATCCCTATTGGTTAGATACAACTCAGCAAACTAAACCTTCCATTACTATATTAATTCGTTCATGCTAAAGATAAGCTAAGACAAGTTGATATTGAGTTCCGTTGACCCAATGGCTTTCCCTTTGCAAGGGCGACTATTATTTAAAGATTTATAATGGCTAATGAAGTTCTTGACATAATGAAATCCTTATGTGAAATTCATTGTTCGCTAATTAGTGTAATGCCTTCGATTCCCACTAAAAAGCCATGTGGGGCATTTAAAAATAGAGTTAGGAAGTCATTTGTTCATGTTGTACATGCTTGGCCAAAGTGACCATTTGACTATCCAAAAGAGCGTTAAAACGAATGGTTCAAAATCATCTTAGGCTATGCCGCTTGCTCCTAATAGAATTACCACTTAGAAGAAATAATGTGCTTGGTCAGTAATTAGAAAATCAATTTAAGGTCTTTAAATCCATTAGCCATATCAGGATAAGGAAACATCTCAAAGTAAGAATAATCCAAATTTTATTGTCTGTGTATAATAGCACAACAATCCAAGTAAAAATGTTAAAAGATCAAATGTGTGGTTAAATAAGTTTCAAAGAGAAGTCATAGAAACCTTTTATATTTCTAGAATATTTCAAAAATGTAGCTACAGAAATCTTTCCTATTTCAAAAAAAATCGAAAAAAAGATATAGGAAACTTTTATATTTATAGAAAATTCAAAATACATTGTAAAAAGCTCTGCATTTTGAAGGTTTTTTCAAAAAAAGCCATAGGAAATTTTCCGTATTCAAAAATATATTCGAATAACGTTAGTGAAACTTTCATGTCTCTAATTACTTCTTAATAAAGACGCAAGAAATTTTCATATTTTAAGCATATTTCAAAGGATGCTATGAAAGGCTTCCGTTTTTTATTTCTTTAAAGTAATAAATATTTTAAACTAAACCTATAAAGAATACTCATGTTCAAAAATGTCATCACGGCCAAAAAATAAATTTCTATGGTCCGAAAGTGCAGAAATGTCTAATTCACATGGTCCTTAAGATATGACTCAAAGTCATCAAGCAAACTAGTAAATGTATCGTTGAACCACTATCTCAAAATTATAGAAGAATGGAAATACATCAACTAATCTCTATACAAAATGCTCATACAAATCTATGTAAAAAAACAAAATAAATTCGAGAAGTCAATAACATAAAAAGGTGTTTATTCTGTAAAATTACAAAAAATAAAATGGATCTATTCCTTTATCAATAACATTAAGGGTACAGTAGTAAAGCTCATTAAAGTGGTTAAGCATATTCGATGTTGTAACTTATTTGTGTAAAATAGGAGGACACCTGAGATCTTCCGGATTATCAGTGTAGCTATATTAAAATAAATGCTAAAAATATTTGGTAACTCATGATTACGATTTTCAATGGTGTGAGCTCTTTTGCTAAACAAAGTACTAGAAATCCACATTTAAATTAAAAGCAATGACGATTTCAATCAGATAATAAAACATTGCATCAAGTTTGCATGCTCTTATAATATAATGTCATATAAGATCAAAATTCTCTTTCTTCTGCTTAATTTCTATTCCTAATAGCTTAATAGCCTCAACGGATTAGCGAGGCGTTGATTGGCTAGTTCCAGCAACATTTAATTTTTTTCTCCCTTTTATTAAGAATAATTTGGGGCTCAACTGCATCAATTTGCAGGGAGAAGCTATGTTCTATTATTTGATTAAGCTTCCATTGAAGTGAGTTCTTTCAAGATAATTGCTTACTTTCATCATTGAAAGTTTTGACCTTCCAAATCATGGCATTCTTATTAGAATCAAGAGATTCAGTTGGAAGTGCATGTTTAAGAGTTCTTCGGCGAACTTCTTCAATCTAGTATTTTTCACAACCCGATTGCAGTCAGATTTTAATTTCCTTTTCCGTTTAGAAATTTTAGAAGACTGGATAAGTAGGTAAAAGCGCAAGAGAATATTGCCTACCACATTTGCAAACTTGTGACTAGTTATGGATCTTTGAGGTATATGTCAAAACATCTCAGTTTGGCGAAATAAAGCATGGTGTGGATGAATCAACCTGGTTTTCCTCCAAGAAAGAGACTCATAAAATATGCAATCTTCTTGAAATTTCCTTATCTTGGCTTCATAGTCAAAGATTATGTGGTTTAGATTGTCAATGATAGCATCAGAAGGAGTTTTCTCCAAAGCCGGTACTATTTTTCTTCTTTATCCAGCCTCCATTTCGAATGTTTAACTTTTAATATGGTCTTCGATAGAGTATATCTCATTTGAAATGGAGGTGATTAAGTTTTGGAGCCTCTAATTCTAACTTTTATAGTTTTGATTTTCACTCCTAAGAACTTGGTTTTCTTTTTCAAGGAAGAAGACTTTTCGAATAACATCTTGTTCCCTACTTCAAATAAATGATGTTGACAAACCGAGTCAGCAAATGAACATTGAAGCTAGGGTACTTTGTAATTTATCTGGTAACATAAAGTCACACCTCAGAAATCATAGAGGAAATGTTTGCAAAATGTAACTAACATAGAAACTTATAGTCAAAAGATTTGTTGAAAAGTTATCAAAGGTGTCATGGCCGAAGGATAGAAAGGGAATCAATTGTAGAAGAGTCGTGTCTATGGGAATTAAAGACATTAGTTAAATAGGAGAAGAAATCTTGAGGAGGGCCATCAATATCCCTTGTATAAGGGGTATGAAAATAGATTCAAGCAGTAGCAATGATAGGTGAACTCATGGTATAGTAAAGTGCTTAAAGGAACATGCCGAGAAATCCCAAGCCCTTGGTACTTGTTGACATCAGGAGGAGTATCTTGGGAAGGCATGATGTTAATAGTAAAATTATTTACAGAGGATGGAAGCTAGACCGTGAAGATGGCAGCTTGGATTTGGGATGACTCTAATGCTATCACTGACAACCTAAACCAAAGAGTATTCTGTTGGTGAAAATCCCTTATAATGATCAGTCCAAGGGAATAAAAAACCAAACGCGGCAAAAAACAACGAACTGGATCGTGATTGTAGTGAGACAGAAAAAACAGAGATAAGCACTAGAACAAACAGTCACAGGTCAATGAAATGCAGAAAATAAATAACACCAATATTTATAGTGGTTCCACTACAGTGCGGCAGTGTAGTCCACTTGGGGAGAGGAGATTTTATTAATCGCTGAAATATTAGAGTTACAAGATTGATTCACTTTTGAAGCCTCTACATAAGAAGAGTTTACAATACTGGCAAAATCCTACAGAGTTTCAGCTCTCTATGATGGCTACCATTGTTGTCCAAAAGCTCCACTATTTATAGAGTGAAGATATAAGGGGTGGTAGCTGCTATATAGCAAACATGAGATTTGGTTCGGCATTCCTGGTTCAGCATGTTTGGTCCGGCAAACAGCACATCGTTTGGTCTGGCATTCAACACTTGGCATTTGGTTTGGCAAAGTCCAAATGCCAAACGAGATATTTCTTTCGACATCACAACAACTTTGGAGCAGCATCTTCCTGTTCAGTCAACTTGGTCCGGCATCTCCAATTTAAGTCTGGACCATCATTTCCAAATACCGAATGAGGTATTTCGTTCGACATCCATCTAGTTCGACAGACCGCCAAATGAAATATTTCGTTTGGCACTATCCCCTCCAATGCACTGTCCACCGAACGAAGTAACTGGAGTGGCAAGTCTGGACTGACATTCCTTTACCACCGGATGAGATAACTTGCATCTTGCATTTACTGTCGATCAATGCACTACCACCGGACCATATATTTAGTCCGGCAATTGCTTCACCGAACCAGACTTCTGGTTTGGCCTCCAAGCTTCTCTGCAACACTCAAACAACCGAACGAGAATTCTCATTCGGTGATTTTACTGATCCAAGCCCTTCCAAGCCCTAGCATTTCACATCCGCGCTTTCTCTTCGTAAAGTGACTTCAGCTTCTTCTCCTAGGGCTTCGCCTGCTTCTCCTCCTCGTCGACGCTTCTCTAATGGCTTCATCCCGAATTCAGGTATTAATTTCTAACAATCTTCACATTGATACCGAATTTCATACAAGCCTTCCAACTTCATCCACGCCTTCATGCTCCAAGCAATGGATACTTACCCAATGAGCTTCTCTAAGCCATCACCCATTACACTTTGTCAACGAACTCCAACAAGGCCACCGTCCGTCAACAAAGTGTTCGAAGTATCCAGTCTATGTAGTACCTATCAATCTCCGCCATGAAAATAAATGTCTCTATAAACCGTCTCAACTTACCCCCAGCCACCCCATGGCACCTAGCACTTCATTAAGAAAATCATGTCAGAGTAATGCTTGAACTTGGCAACAGGCAATGATTTGGTAAACATGTCTACTGCATCCTCCTTTATGTGAAACTTTTGAAGAGGAACTAGCTTGTCTTCACTCATCGAGACAAGGAACGACTCTCTCACTTCAATATGCTTCGTTTTCGAGCTTAATGCCAGATTTTTAGTTAAGTGAATTGCACTCTGACTATCACAGTGCACATCCACACCTTCATATACGAAGCCCAAATCACACAACAGTCGCCTCAAATAAAGAGCCTCCTTAGCTGCTTCAACCGCAGCTATGAGCTCTGCCTCTGTAGTATACGAAGCCATAATCGTCTTCAACCTCGCTCTCCAACTGATTGTTGTCCCACCAATGGTGAACACATATCCATAGGTCGACTTCCTTTGATCTCTAGCACCGGCATAGCTGGAATCACAAAATCCAACCAAAGTGAAATCTCTTCCTTTGTCACCAAAGATAAGTCCATGGTTTGAAGTTCCTCTCATGTATATGAAGATACACTTCACCTCTTCCCAATGCGTATTTCCTGGATTCACCATGAATCCATTCACCAATCCAGCCGCTTGTGCAATAACAAGCCTAGTGCAGACCATGGCATAAATCAAGTTGCCAACTGCACTTGCATATGGGACCTTCATCGTATAAGCTTTGTACTTTTTCAAGATCAGATAGCCTTTATTTGATAGGTGTATGTGAAAAGGCATGAGTGTGTTGATCACCTTTGCCCCTTCTATGCTAAACCGAGAAAGCACCTTTCGAATGTACTAATTTTGAGTGAGGATCATAAGTCCTAGCTTTCTATCCCTTTGGATTCCATATCCAAAATTTTCTTTGCTTCTCCATGGTCTTTCATTTTGAATTATGCTTTTAGCTTTCGCTTTAAACTATCGATTTCAGCCTAATCCTTGGAAGCAATCAACATATCATCCACGTACAAGAGTAAGTACATCCATCTACCATTCTTTAAATGGTTGAAGTACAAACAAGCATCTTTACTGCTACGATCAAAACCAAGTGAAAGCATAAAATTGTCAAATCTCCTGTACCATTTTCTAAGCGACTGCTTAAGTCCATAGACTTCTTCAATTTGCAAACCTAATTTTCTTTCCCATATACAACAAATCCTTCCGGCTACTTCATGTAGATGGTCTCATCCAAGTCTCCATGCAAGTAAGCGATTTTCACATCCAGTTGCTCCTGCTCCATGTCATGAGCTGCAACGATAGCAAGCAAAATGCGGATGGACGTATGCCTAACTACTAGAGAGAATATCTCATCATACTCCAATCCCTTTCTTTGTGAAAACCCTTTAGCAACTAGTCTAGCCTTGTATCTCCGTCATCCTTTACCTTGAACACCCACTGCCAGGCCCAACTTCCTTGAGGAGGTGGTACCAAATCCCACGTCTTATTCTTCTTCAATGACTCTATATCCTCTTCCATAGTGCACGTCGACTTTGAACTGTCACATGGCTTCAAAGTTCATCAAGGTTAAGCAGCTCCTCGAGAACCACATGTAAGGAATAGTCAAACTGATCACCAAGGCTAAGGTTCGCAAATTGCCAATCACCATACCTTTCGAGTGGCCTAATTGTCCTACCAACTAATCCTGGTAGGCACAGCTTTGCCAAAAATCCTTTCAGCTCCACCTTGAAATGAACTTCCTCTAGATTCATACACATCACCAGCACTATTAGAAGGTACCTGTTGACAATCCTGTGATGTTTCATCAACTGCGTTTTCCTCAACAGCATCAACGAAAACTTTACTATTTGGCTGGAACATGGAAACTTCTTCCATCTCCTTAAGCCTATCAAAATCTTCTGGATTGAACACAGCAGACTCATCAAAAGTAGGATGTCTGGAATGAACGATCATCCGATCAATAAGGTTCTAAATTCAATACCGTTTGACATCGCCGGTGTATCCGATTAGTGTGCGCTTCTATGTTCTAGCCTCCGACTTGCCATCACCTGTATGGTGAATATATACATGACAACCAAAAATTTGAAAGTAACCAAGATACATTGCTATACCTCTCCAATTCTCCTCTGGAATCTTCTCATCTATGGCTGAGCACATAATTCGATTTATGATATGCGCCACAGTTGATAATGCCTCAGCCCAAAAGCCTTTAGACATGCCCACCGTTACTCTCAAGCAATGTACCTTCTCCGGTAGACTCTTGTTCATCCTTTCTTCAACCCCATTGTATCATGGATTACCGGGTGTACTGAAATGTCTCTGAATGCCATGATGTCTGCAAAAGTCAAGGAACTCCTTAGAGACAAATTCACCGCCATTATCAGGTCTTAGCACCTTCAACCTAAAACCAGTTTGGTTTTCAACACTTGGTATCCAGTCTTTGAACTTATCAAAACTTTCTGATTTGGCCTTTATCACATACACCCATACTTTTCGAGAAAAGTCATCAATAAAAGAGATAAAATATTTTTCTCGTCCAAGAGAAGGCGTAGCAGCCGGTCCCCAAACATCTATATGCACGTACTCAAGTACTCGCCTCGATCTATGGAGTTCAACTCCAAAAGATACTTTAGTTTACTTGTTTAACACACACTCCTGGCAAAAGTCCATCTTTTCGAAGCTTTCTCTTTTGATCATCTTCCGTCTTCGAAGTAACTCTAAGCCCTTCTCTGGAATATAACCCAACTTGAGATGCCAAAGCTTTATGGCATCCAATGCACAAGAACTATCTACTCCAACACATGACTCTTCAAGAACTGTGGTTCCTTTCAGCAAATACAAATTTCGAAACACATCTCCTTTCATAAGAACTAGTGCATCTCTTAAAACCTTCAGACTATCCTTCTCGATAAGTACCTTGCATCACAAAGATGCCAATGGTCCTAAAGAAATTAAAGACTTCCGAAGACCTAGAATATACTCGACACCTATCAAAGGACGCATCACTCCGTAAAAATCCTGATCGTCGCTATACATTCACTCATTGCTCTACAACTAGCATCTTTACCCATAAGAATAGATCTTCCCTCCCGTCCAACGAAAGAACTGAAGTAATCCTTATTAGGCGCCATATGGAAAGACGGCCCCTAGTCCAGCACTCAATGGTCTGTGACATTCGATACTGTCGTAGACAAAACATCATAAGATACAGAATTCTCCGCCACAAATGATGAAGATCCGTCTTCTTCCTTCTTCAAATCTGGACAATTCATTTTCCAATGACTAGATATCTTGTAGATAAAGCTCTTCCCATTCTTAGACTTTCCTCTTCTTCCATTACCGGGCTTCCTAGACTTGGAACGCTCTCCAGAGTGCCAATTCTTCTTATCACCTCTACTTCTTTTAACAAATAGGACGTGACTACTACTTCCACCTCTTCCTTCACTTATCTCCTTCATCTAATCTCTCATTCCCTTAGATAGAAGGCCTGACTTCACATCTTCCACTATCAATGTGTCCCTAGCAAAGATAAGGCTATTAGCAAAATCTATGTATCGCTTTGGAAGAGAACACAAAAGAATCATTGCCATTTACTCCTCATCCAACTTCAAGTCAACAGTCTTCATCTTTATCACGAAATCATCAAAGAAATTAAGATGTTCCTTCACTGAAGTACGCTCTCTCATCCACATGGTGAAATGTATCTTCAGTAATATTAGATTCTTAGTTAGAGATTTCTTCAAGTAGAGATTTTCTACTTTGGTCCAAATGCCCCTAGCAGTTGTCTCACTGCTAATCTCTGAGATAACATTCTCTCCCATAGCTAGTTATAAAGTAGTAAACGCTCCTTTCTTTATCTTTTTCCCTTTCATGATTGAGATGTCAACCGTCAACTCCTTAGGGGCAAACACTACTAGATGGACTTCATTCCTCATTAGAATAGCCTTCATCCTCCATTTCCACTTCTCGAAGTCTTTATCCCAATTCCATTTCTCAATTGCCAATTGTGATCTTGAAGCGATATACATCTCCAGTATAGGGTTTTGTAACAACTGGAGTCGCCTCATCTCCCGCCATAGCATATAACACTCCTCAATCAACCTTGTACCTCTGATACCAGAATGTTGGGGAAAATCATTTCAGATGGTCAGTCTAAGAGAGTAAAAAACTCAACGTAATGGAAAAACAATGAACTAGATCATGATTGTAGTAAGATGGAACAGACCAAGATAAGTAGCAGAACAGACAATCACAGATCAATGCAACGTAGAAAAATAAATAGCATCAGTATTTATAATGGTTCTACTACCATGAGGCAGTGTACGTCCACTTTGGGAGAGGAGATTTTATTAATAACTAAAACATTAGAGTTACAAGATTGATTCACTTTTGGAGGCTACATGTAAGAATAAATTACAATACAGACAAAATTTTGCAAAGTTTCAGCCCTCTAGGATGGCTATAATTATTGTCCAGAAACTCCACCACTTATAAACTGCAGATACGATGAGGGGTAGAGGCTATATAGCAGTCCCGAGGTTTGGGTCGGCGTGTTTGGTCCGGTTGACAGCACATGGTTTGGTCTGGCATACATCACTTCGCATTTGGTTCAACAATGCCCAAATACCGAACGAGATATTTTGTTTGGCATCACAACTTTGGAGCAGCATCTTCCGGTTCGGTCAACTTGGTTCGGCATTTCCACTTTTATTCTGGATCGACATTTTCAAATACCGAATGAGATATTTCGTTCGGATCCATCTAGTTCAACATGCTGTGGAACCAAAAATTTCATTCGACATTATCCCCTATATTGCACTGGCCACTGAAGGAAGTAACTAGAGCGGTAAGTCTGGATTGGCATCCCTTCACCACTGGACAAGATAACTTCCTTCTCGCCTTCACTGCCAATCGATGCACTACTACTGGACAAAACCTTATGTTCGACAATTCCCCCACCGAACCAGACTTCTGATTTGGGCTCCAAGATTCTCTATAACACTCAACCAATCAAACAAGAATTCTCGTTCGGTGATTTTCTGATCCAAACCCTTCCAAGCCCTAGCATTTCACATCCGTGCTTCCTCTATGTAACATGACTTCGGCTTTTGCTCCTTGGGCTTCATCTGTTTCTCCTCCTCATCGACTTTTCTCCAATCGATTCTTCTCGAATTTAGGTATCAATTTCTAACATTTTCGACCTTGAAGCTTAGATGAAGAAATATCAAGGCAATTGTAAACTAATCTGCTTTATTTCTTAAGAGGAAACCAAGTTGATTCATCTACAAACATGCTATTCAAACTGAGATGTTGTGACCCATATCTCCATGGGCCATAATACCATTTACAAGTCATACTAGCATAGTGGACAATCATCTCTTGCTCTTGTTACTTTCCTTATTAATTCTCTTGAAATTTTTGAGTGTAAAAGGAAACTAAAATTCTACTACATCAGGTCTTGAAAAAGTACTAGAATGAGAAGTTTACCAAAGAACTCTCAAATTTTCACCTCCAAATTGAATCTCTAGAATATGAGAAGAACACTTAATTTAGAAAGTGAAAACTCCCAATGTTGATGGTAAGGAAGTATTTCAAAGAAATGCACTTCTTTAGGGGCTTAGAAAAGTCCTAAACCGTAGCGTATCCCTACACATGAATGCTATTGAGCAATAAAACATTCTTTAGAAAAAGTAGAAGAAACTTAAGGCAACTAGCCAACCAAAGTCTGACTAACCTAGCTGAACCCTTAAGAAGTTAGAAAAAGAAATTAAGCAAAATAAAGAGTCGTTTGATCTTATGAAACATTATATTGCAACAGTGTATCAACTCAAAACTATGTTTTATTATCTAACTGAGCTCATTGCTGCATTTAATTTAAAGTTGGATTTCTCGTTCCATGGCCCGAAAAAGAATTGAATCTTTGAACATCCGTAATCATTAGTTGTTGAAGATTTAAGAATTTCCTTTTATATGGCTACACCAATGATCCTTATTTCTTTTTTATACAGCTTCGCTAATGATCCTAAGGACATCATGGTCCTCCCATCTTACGCAAAGAAGGTACAACTTCGAATGATCTTCACCACTGTACCCTTGATGTTATTGAAAAGGAATTTATAAACCACCTTTTTCTTCTTCTTGATATGCTGAATTGCATTATTTTCATTTTTTGCACTTCTTGGTGCAAACCTTTTATATTGAGATTGGCTATAGAATTCTATTCTTCTAAAATGTTTGCATAGATAGAATATAGAGTCTAATTATATGTTTCCTTATCTGCTTGATGACTTTGAGTTATATCCTAATGACTACATTGACCAAACATATATGCACTTTTGAATCACTGAAATTATTTTTTGGTTGGTAAATACCTTTCCAAATATTAATATTATTGATAGATTTAACAAAAAAATACAACTTCAATGAATTTTGTGAAATGAAATCCCTTTATAGCATCCTTTGAAAAATGCTTAAAATATGAAAACTACTTTCATCTTCTTTAAAAGTATTTTGAAACATGAAAGCTTTCTATAACACAATTTTAATACTCTTTTGGAACATGAAAAATTCCTTACAACTTTTTTGGAAAAATCCTTGAAAAACAAAAGCTTCGTGTAACTTTCTTGAAAAATTGAAATATGAAGTCTATCTATTGATTTTTTTACTTTTTTTGTTACGTTGACACTTTCTATAGCTCCTTTTTTGAAAGATGTTGGAAATAGAAAGACTTCTATGACTTCTCTATGAAAATTATTGGACCACCCATTTGATATTTCGATTTTTCTCCTTGGACAGTTATGCTCTTTAGCACGGATAGTACAAATTTGGACCATTCTTCTTTCTACAATTTTCTTATCCTCACACGACCTTTAGGTATATGGATCTTTAAATTGATTTTTCAATTATTAATCAAGCGCACTTTCTTCTTATTAGTTACTTTGGTCGGGTTTAACCGACTGAGCCAAAGTCAAGTTTAAACCATTCTTAGTATCACTATTTTGAATATTTAAACTGTTGTCTAAGCTAGGCATGTACAAAATGTACTAATGGCGTTCTAACTCTACTTCCAAGTGCCTCAAATATGCTTTTAACGTGAACCATAGGCATAACACTACTTAGTAAAAAAACTAAAGATTTCATTGATCTCATTGAATCAAGAACTGCGTTTGTTATCATAAACCTCGAACTAAGAGTTGCCTTAGCAACGGCCAAGCCTTTGGACCATGGTAACTCAAGGGCTACTTGCATTATCTTCTCTTTAGCATATACTAAAGGTAGTTTTAGGTTTGTTTGAGTTGTACCAAACCAAAAATAATAAGGGGTTTTAATAGTTAAAAAATTGCTAGTCATGATGCATAATGTTTGCGTCAAAATTGGTCACAAACACCCAATTACAGATGAAAGCACCAACACACAATCACGGACCATAGATAGACAATATGTAGTGGATATAAATATGATTAACACTCAAAATTTAAAAGGAAAGCAGTAAAAATATAGGATTTATAGTGGTTTGACGTTGTAGCCTACATCCACTTTGAAGATTTTGCTGTTTATTGATGATTCACAAGTGGTTTACAACCGTACAATTGATGGTATTTGAGTTACAATGAAGTTCCAACAGAGTAACAGCATAAAAGAGCCAAAATTCTATTTTCTGTTGGCATTGGAGTGTTATTAATAGGTGTAGGACTGAACATATCTTGCTTAGATCTCGAAATAATCCTTCTCACACGTAGGTGGGCCCACATGATCGAACCGAGCTCATTTGGGATCGATCCATGATCAATCCATATGCTCTTCGTATCGATCAAGATGATGTCCATTGGGGCTGAGATTGATCATGAAAGTTCTTCTAGTGGCATGCAAACTATAGTGAAAATTTAAAGGCGACTTATGGTTCTTGAGCTATTATCGATCAAAGATTGGTTTTATAGGATGGCCGAGATACTTGTATCGATCCTAGTTTGTACCGATATATCTTCGTATCGAGAAAACGTGGATCGATGATGAGGAGCATGACTTAGGGGAGATCCACTTTTTATGCTAAATGTCTGTGTCTCTTGGTTGACTCAGCCTTCTTCATATCCATTGGCCGTCGAGCTCTTCGTATCGATCGATCGTCTAGTTATAAGTATCGATCCATGGCCATTGGTTCATATCGATCATTTGACTGATCGATACGAAGTACACAGAGGTGGGATCTATATGAAGCAAGAAGTCGATGGAGAAAGCGAACTTAGATCGATTCCCAGGTACTTTGCACCGATGCCTGGTGTGTGGCTTCGTATTGATGGGAAGAGTTGGTTTCATGTTTATCATATGGTTAATCGATACAAAAGATACATCAACATAGATCGATACAAAGTGAATGATTATTGAGAAATGGGCCTTGATCGATCTGAGAGATCCGTCTTCCAGATGGATATGAAAGGAATGAGTGCAAACTTGATGGATATTGATGTGGATCGTGGTTGCTGATCGATCCAAGGCTCTAACTCGAATTAGCCGCCTACTTGACCCTAAGTAACCCTGCCATTAACTCAGAGTAAATGTTTTGCCGACTCAACGTAGGTGTTTGATGGCTTGAAGTAACTCGTTGCTCAAAGACCCGAAGTAAGGTGCATGAAAACCCAAAGCAAACATGAAGGTGATTCAGGGCAGACTCCAAGCAGCTTAAAGCGACTCGATCTTTGTCGAAACCATATTTTAAACATCATATGCTGTTAGTTCATCGACTGTGCTATATTCTGGCATCGTGATCATGATTATTATTTATGACAATCCAATTTCGATCATTATGCAGTCGAGTGTGTTAAATCCGCCTGTATGTTGCATTGCTAAAAGGCGGGTTAACACTTTGGCTCCCAAAACATGCCATGCGATAGGAAGGTGTGTTTTGTAGTACCACAAGCTAGATGTTCGTATCCTATTGTTGACCTGTAAATGGATTGGAAATCTTGCTTGATTGTTAATAGCAATTGCTCGAGATCATATGCCGTTCGAGATTATATGTGACCGTTGGAGGTCGGATGCCGTTCGAGGTGAATTGTGACCGTTCGAGGTCGGGTGTCGTTAGAGGCAAATTGTGACCGTTCGAGGTAGAGTGCACTTTGAGCCGAATTGTGACCATTTGAGATCGGGTGCCATTCGAGGTGAATTGTGACCGTTCAAGGTCGAGTGCCATTTGAGGTGAATTATGACCATTTGCGGTTGTATTTTGGAATTATGAACATCCGTATCACATTCAATTGAGTCTTAGAATAAAAATGTCTAATTAAAGCAAGTCCAGATGCAAAAATAGGAAATAAAAGCAAAACAGAAACGCTAAAGTGCAAATACCTCCATTGTTGCGGTTTGTTGTCGTCTCAGAACATGCCTGAGGACTGTTCGTGATCCCGTACACGTGTAAGCGACTTAATCATGTTAGCGTAGAGTTTTCTACTTATTTGTCATTATTCTAATTAGTTGATGAGAAGTTGACGATGCCTAGATCCGGAGCCGTCCTAATTTGATGGAGGTGGTGGTCGCTCCTGCTCCATCGCCGCTGCTCGCCTTTTCATGTACTATAAAAGCATGTCGTTTCGGATATGTTCTTCGACTTCATCCATCAAGTGCATGTGATTGTTCGTGCTATGGCTATTTAGCTCGTGGAATAGGCAGCATTTGCGTGATTTCTTTCATTATGGTTGGATCCCTACTGATAGGCCTTCGGTGAGGAACCTGCCCCCTAGTGTCTTGATAGATCCGTTCATAAGTCTCATTCAATTCTGTATAAGAGGTGAATCTTGGTTCCATTCATGGCCGCTTCAACTCGTCAAAGCTATTCTCTGCTTTTCGTTTCCTCTTATCCTTGCCTGAATATTTTTCGGGCGGATCTCCGCTTTTGACCGCATAAACATCAACTTTATCTCCTTCCCCTCTCTAAGCCTTTGCATCCTCTTATTGCAGGAACCTCTCCGACTCATGGTAAAATTCTCCTAGATCCATGCTGGATCCTTCGTCATTGAATTCTTGAATTCCGTGCCATCGGCTATGCCAGATAGAACTGCCATCAAGACCATGGATAGATCTGGACGATCCACCGATGCTGCTGGCACCAAATCTCATTAAAAAGTTCCTTAGAGACACTTCAGTCTTCTGCTTCATCGCTGACAATCTCATCACATTCTTGGGCCTTGAGATATGAACTCTGAACTGCCTCATAAAATTCTCAATCAACTCGGTCCATGGTCCAATCGAATTGCTTTCCAATTGCCTAAACCACAATGCTACTATATCCATCAAATACAGTAGGAAACACAGAGCCATGACCTCCTCCAATGCCTCTAGTACTTCCATGCGCCTCATATACCTTGTCATATGAACTGCAGGATCTGTCCTTCCATCATACGTCTCCGTGTTGGTAGCTTGAATTATGATGGATTCCTGGCCTACCTAATGGTAGGAGCGAAGAGGCTCCTGTTCACATCTTTTAGATCTCTATTAACCAATCCTCCTCTCATCGCCTGTCTGCCTACCTCTGCCAATCTGCCACTATCATCAAGTTTTGGTCCTTGTCTATCGCCTTTGACTTCCCCCTCGAGTTCACGAGGGAATCCTGGAATCTGCACTCCTGGACGAGCATCCATTCCTCTATCAATGCCATGTTGCACAGTATTGCCCGATATCCTACCTGAGATTTGATCAACATGCTCCTAGGGCATGCCCCTCGCTTAAGGGCTACTCTTGATCGTCCCACTCTATTTTGGATCCAGGTTGCTACTTGCTCCTGGTCTCTATTTCCAGCATTCCCTGTAGTTGTGTTATCTTGATTCTGCATTCTAGTTTGTCTTACCTGCTAGAGTAGGTTCTGCTTCATATCCTCCTTCCGTTTTAGCATCACTTCTTATATAGCATCCATCATCATCTCCATCTCGTCTCTGGTGATGAAAACTGAAGTTTGATTAGCTTCTGAAGAAGCCCATGATTTCCTTCATGCTGACTCCTTTTCGATCTTTGTCTCCTTGGTTATTGCATTGTCATAGCCTTCCAGATCCAAGCCTTAAGCATTTAGATCCAAAATCTAAGCTGTAGAATCCCTGAGCGCGAGCCTTCTTAGTGAAAGCACCAAAATGTTTGTGCCAAAATTGGTCACAAACAATGAGTTGCAAATGAAAGCACCAACTCATAATCACGGACCATATATAGACAACATGTAGTGGTGCTATCAAGTGATACAAATACTACATGAAATACATGGAGGCAATGCCCAAACTGTCGCAAGTAACTCAACAGTACACATTGCAGTGACAACATGCAAAAATGACCCAACATATCAACTGCACCAAAGATACAACAATGATACAACTTTCATTCAACTACAAGCCCAAGTGACAACATGATGAATCAGACCACTTAGTAATGTCCACAACAATTAAACTGCAACGACTGAAATGATCACAGTGCAGACTCGAATGTATAGATCAAGTGAAGTATACAAGAGAAGCCTATAGACTATCATGAAGCAAAACCAATTTCGGTGACACAACGAACATGGAAAATCAAGCAACAATTTCATAGAAACCAAAATTCATAACCTAGTCAAAGCCGAGGTATACAATTCAAGTCAACAGCAGTATAATCAGACATGAAGCCGAGATGAACAATGTAAGTGTCGAAGTCGTGGAAGCATACCGAAGTCAAAGAGAAAGTCACGGAACCAAAAATCAAGTTCAAGCTCATACCGCTATAATCAAGCCAAGAATTCTACCGTGTCAATCAAGGAATCAAGTGCATACGATTATGAATTAGTCAAAGAAAAATCTCAATCATCCAAGTAACATCAATCGATTGATAAAATAAAATTGACAAATTCAAATATATTTGTACAAACGAAAATCAAGGGTTACAATCCCTATATAAACCCACAGAATCATCCTCGGCATGGCAATCAAGTTCGAGCATAAAAACAAGAATAAACAAAAAGGAAATCACATACCATATCATTCAACCGAACTTGAAAAATTGAAGTAGCTGTCTGCAATTCAAAGTAACCTCTGATCGAACAAGCAAGCATCGAATTAAATCATCTGTTTCGATCGAACAACTCGAAGCAGCGCTTCAATTTGAATCAAAAACCCTAGTTTTGATCGAAGAAGGAACAAAGCCCTAATTCAATTTCACGAAAAGCCGAAGCCCTAATTTAATTGCAAAGAGGAACGGCTGCCATCTTCACAAAAAGGAACGGAGCAAATAAAAGTGGAACGGGTTAAATTATAAAAGGGGCCGGCCTGTTTTTTAAAAGAGCTTTCTCTTTTTTTATTTAAGGGTTTTTAATTTTTTAAATATGGTTATTTTATTTTATATTGTTTTTAATTTGTAATTTCTTTTTAAACCATTTAAATTTCTAGTCGTGTGACTAGGGACAAACTACGTGGCGTAGTTTGAGAATTCGCAACTCAGTGGCTGAGTTATGGTAGGGTTTTGAGCGTAGAGTTAGGTTAGTCAGTAGCGGGTGTCGTGAGTTTACGTGTTAAACGTGTGACTACTTGATTTCTAGTAGAAACCTTGGGGGAAGCACGTAGGCAGGGTTTTGCCGAAGCAGGGTAAATTCTGTGTCGTTCTATTTCTGCATTTTATTATTCTGCTATTTTTCTGTGCTGCTATTATTCTGTGATCTGTGTTGAAATTAGTTTATAAGCTTCCGCAATTAATTTTTATAATTAATAGCATCACCCTATTCACCCTCCCCCCTCTAGGGTGAAATCGATCTTACACCAATGATAATTCTATTCTCATGGGATTGGCTAAAGCGATCGATCTCGACTTCGAGTTTGGTAATTGGTTGACTAGAAAACCCCCACTTCGTTAGATCATTTCTGCTAAGGCGGCATGGTTCTTGAGGAGAGAAGACGCTAGACGATTTAGGAAGCAGGATTTGCGGGGCCCATTGGTGAAAGCATTGAAAGTAATGTTGCTATGAAGCAGACCGGTGAGAATTCTGGTAAAGTGCAATTGAATATTCAGAATATGCAAGGTCAATAGAAGGGTAATGGAGGTCTGGGAAAGAAGAGAGTCCCAAATAGCGGATCGAGACACAGAGCTCCTATGTTTGACCAATAAACTCCTTTAAACACATCGCCAGAGAATATTTATCTCCAAACCTGCAATGCAACACAGTACCAGAATCCAGCTCTGAAACCATCGTCAGAGAAGCAGATTCAAACTAGAAAGTTTTGTAGATTACATGATTGTTACGACCATAATACCAATGAATATCATCATCTGCAGGATATTATTGAGAAGTTGATTAGGGAAAAAAGTTGGAGCAGTTTTTCCTGGCTCCACAAGATGCTAGAGCAACCTCATTTAATCCCAATCAGGACCAAGACAAGGCAAGGCCTGAAGAACCCGCATGTACAGGCGGGAGACTGGTAATCAATATTGGGAGTGGTGGTCCTCATCTGGCTGATCGAAGATGGAAGGAAATGGAGTCATATGCTAGTTCGATTAAGCATGTGGACTTCGAATGTTGTAATGGTACTGATGAAAGGGCCCCAACAAAGAAGTATAGGACGAAGACATATGACGGCTTTTTTAGAAATCGTGATGCCGATAGAGTCGTGGCCTCCACTATTGGTCCGTTGGTTATTTATGCCCAAATAGGTCCTGCTTGGACGAAGAGGATCTTAGTTGATAGTGGAAGTTCCATGAACATACTTTTCAAAAGCACTTACGATCGAATGTTGATGGAAGCAAAGGATATGAAACCATGTTAGTCACATATACATGGTTTCAATGGAAGTGCAACCATATCGGCTAGGATCGTGAGATTACCTGTTGAGTTGGGTATTGGTGATCGCCAGAGAGTCTGGATGCTATAGTTTGTTTTGTTGGATATTCATTACCTTTATAATGCTTTTCTGGGCCAACCGGCCCTTGCAGAGTTCAGAAAAGCGATTGCCCTCGGTGTTTAACCCTGAAGTCCCACACAGGTAATGGAGTCGGAGTAGTACGAGGCGATCAGGCAGCAGGACGCGCCTGTTATGTTGTGGAGCTACGGGATGCATAGCAAAAGGAGAAGGGTAAGGGCATGGAGGAATCTCTCTAGTCCGCTTTATGGAAATGGTTTCATTCATTTACACACTGGCTTTTATTCATTTCGTCCTGCTTTTCCTTTGAAATTGTTTATGCATTTTTAGAATTTGAAATAGTAATAAGGAAACTGACTTTGCCATACTTTCTTATTTTAGCAATAAAATGTACACTCGTCAAGCCAGAGTAGCAATTCTTGAAATGCATCATACGACCAATCATGATGTACGAAGAGCTAAATCCCATCCTACGATGGGACTCATTCAAATAGGGAGTGGTCTCGATCCGACCGGTCATCGTTAAGTGAAACCCCAAGCTCGGGGCAACCAACAATAAAGCAAAGAGAGATCAAAACATGACGATCCTCTAACGAACTCCAGCTCCCAAAGTGCAAGCTGAAGTACAAACTCCAAAATCTAGGCTAGAGGAGGATGGATCTGTCCATCCACGACCTCGCCTCCCCTTTCCCAAGCTTGAAGAGGACGGATCCATCGGTCTACGACATCGTTTTCCAAATCAAGGTGGATCTGATCCGACCATCCACAACTTTGATCAATTCCTTGTTCTCGAAGTGCGAATGGGATCCTAATACTTAAAAACGTGTGACTGACCATCTGTTGAACGACTTTAGATTCTCGAAGTGCAAAATGGAGTATAAACATCAAATAGGTGAGACTGGACCAACTCTAGTCCCGAGAGCATGAACTGGTGTATAAACATCAAATGGGTGTGACTGACTACCCATCGATCAACACTGGTCTCGAGAGCGCGGACCAGAGTATAAACACTAAACGGGTGTGACCGACCACATGTGTAACAACTTATGTCCTTGGAGTTTGGATATAATCCTAAACATTAGATGGAGGTGATTGATCACCTATCAACTGATTCTAGCCCCAAGAGCGTGGACTAGACTATAAGTGTAGCGCCCCACCCTGAAACCCACCTTAGCAAAGAGAATTAACAAGTAATTCTATCTACTAAAGCGGAGAATAGGGCTTGCTAAGGGCGACGATGTATAATTTTGTCTTAAACATCTATTTAATACATCGATAAATGAAAAATATTTTTTTTCAACTCAAGTGGATCGACATACCCAATAAATGCTTAATCCAAAACTATAGGTGGCTAACGGATCTATCAGAATCAAATACAATAACTGAATGTAAATCACATCACAAAATAGTAATCAACATCATATATATACATATACACTGATACACATTCAATACAATACAATATGAATGCAATAAAAGTGGTGCACGACCACACCATATACATCAAATCAAATGTAAAAACATCAGAGTATGCGGAAGTAATAGACTACTCAAGCGAAAGAAGAGCTGATATCCAACATCAACTTCAAGCCTAGTCCAATAGATGATACCTGAAACAACTCGGTCTGACCCGAGTGAAAACACACGGGTCAGGCTAGCTAAAATCATCAATTAAACAGAATAATCGATAAGGATAAGTAGGTGGAAGCTACGGTATCCTTTTTCTTAAAGGATGCCATGCCGTAAAAAGGGTTTCAACATCATAAGAAAGGACAACATCTCTTCTTGGCAAGTAGAAGAGATAATGATGATAAAGTCATACTTAAATGGCATAACTGACACTTAAGTAAATGGAACATCGGCGAGTAAAGTTTTAAAGATAAGACTTAATAAACATCGCTTTTGCCTCATATCATCGGCGGCATAAAGGAATATGGATAATGACTTCAAATGATTCAACTATCTTCTTAGAAGTGGTTGTCAATATAACAATACATCAAAGGTACATATCCTTCATATATAGAATAAAACGCATGTGGATATGCCCCATCTCTTTGGCACATCCTAAGTATCATTTAAGGAAATGTAAAACCCGATCATAAAAGAAGCATTATACTTACTCGTACCTCGTCTCATCGGTATGAATATAGACACGTCTCAAATCCATCACTAAAACTCATCATAAAAAATTCTTCATAATCATTTATACCTCATCTCATCGATATAAACTTATAAATACATCTCAACTCCATCTTAACATCAAGTAGTCTGCAAAATCATTAAATCATTAATCCATAATGCAAATAACTCAATCAAAGAATAAAATCATAAATGATTTCACCATATATGTATACATCTCCTCTGGCACTAGGCTATCGATGTAATAATCATTTAAAGACGGTGAAGTCTAAAACATCAAAACTCAAAGAAATCCCGGATTAGCCAAATCCTCGATTGCACGCCGAAGCAATGATACGCGCACTACATCGTGACCAGTACTACTATTTGGTACCATAAACATCGTGATGATTGGAGTCAAATAACATCTTAACATCGTGAACATCATGAATGACTATAGTCTATAACATCATAATGACTCCCAGTCACAAAGACCCGAGTTAATAACATCATGATGATCGGAGTAGCAACTACATCGTGATGACTCCAATCGAGTACTCGTGGTCTGTAGTACTAGTAAATATCGTGAATGTGTCTCAACTTCTCGGATAGGAACTCAATAGGTGTTAACGTACGTCCTATACCATACGTTTGCACCTAATGGTTTACTGGCCGTTAGTTGGTACCATACTAGTAAAACATCATAAACATCATAAAAATTTACTCGGCCTCAACTCATTGCCGAGTAAATACAATACCATGTTCGTCTCATCTCATTGACGAGTGCTAGTAGCATCGTGACTTGTCTCGTCTCATCGACAAGTAAAAAAAAAATTTATAATGCATCTCAACATCGTAAAATCATCATAAAGAAGCTTACATCATCCCATAGGCAAGTAAAAATAACATCTAGATGGTTATTTATAACCATAATTCGAATTAGGAATTTCTAGCTCTTAATTCACCTCATTTTAGCGGCGATTAAGAAACACATCTTAAAATGATCCTTCATCGAATGTACTCCTAAATTGGATTTCTCGGACCATATAATCTACCAAAAATTTAGTAGCATCTTAAAATCACCTCAAACAGTTCATCGAATGGGTTCCGAACGTATAAGTCCGATATTAAGCGATAAAGCAAATTCTTGGGTCCCATACCACATGTTTTACTTTAACGTTTAATTGCCTTTTTTATATGTTCGAAATTAAAAAAAATAGTAATTTTATTTATAAAATAATTTTATTAGAGAAATCAGAAATTTAAAACAATTTTCCAAAACGATTATTAAAACCAATATTTGAAATTCCTTTATTATACGAAATAAATCTATCTTTATTTAGAAAAATAATTTTAAAAAAATACTATGTAATAATAATTTTAAATTTTCACGTATTTCAAAAATGGTTTAGTGAAACCATTCTCGAAAGCAACGAAAACTAAGAGGGATATCTCAAAACCAATAACTTGAATTCATACGAATTCAGTTCAAATTTAACCCAAAATCAATTCAAATTCCATTTAAATTTGAATTTCAAATTCTTCAAATATGGCTAGCTTACTGATAGGCGTCATAGCTCTAAAAATATCTCAAAACATCATCAAAACTGAAGAGAATGAGAACAAAAATGAGCTAATACAATTCTAAGGTCAACGATTGTTGATGCTGTCATTTTGCTCTAGGACAACAACATACAACCATAATTACAACCAAGCAAACTTCAAAAATTCAAAAAATACAATGAAAAAAACTTGTAGCACATGACCTAATCTTTCCAATACATCTAAAATAATCAAATTCAGTTAAGAAACGAAGAAGTTATGGTCAAATTCGTTTCGGTTTCAAACACAGAGCAAATATTGGTTTTGCTCTCGTGTTAGCAATAGAAAAATTAGATTTTGACATAGCTAACCTCAAAATTACAGAAAAATAAAAACATCAAAATTGTAGTACATGATTTATGCTTTCTGAAACATCTAAAATTATCTAAATCGATTAAGAAACGAAGAAGTTATGGCCAATTTTGTTTCAGCTTCAAGGATAGAGCAAATATTGGTTTTGCTCTCGGGTTAGCGGTAGGAAAATTAGATTTTGACATAACTAACCTCAAAATTATAAAAAAAACTCAAAACATGAAAGTTGTAGTACATGATTTAAGATTTTTGAAACATCTATAATTATCAAAATCGGTTAAGGAACGAAGAAGTTATGTACAATATCGTTTCATCTTCAAGGACAGAGCAAATATTGATTTTGCTCTTGGGTTAGCAGTAGAAAAATTAGATTTTGAACAGAAAAGTTGTAGTACATGATTTAAGCATTCGAAAACATCCAAAATTATCAAATTTCAATCAAAAATGAGCAAGTTATGCCTAATTTTGTTTCAGCTTCAAAGATGGACAGAATTCAGTTTTTGGATTGAGCATAAAATATGATCAAAACTTGATTTTATAGCTCCAAACATCCAATTTTACACTATATACGAATAAGAAAGATTGTTTACAGCTAGCGTGAGTGAGCTTACTCACTTTAGGGTTTATAGCAGCGAATTAAATGATTTTTCTTGCAAAGAAAAGAGCTCTGGCCTTGGATTAGTAATTAGAAACTTGTAGAAGCTATAGAAACAATATGCAAGTACGGAAAATATCAAAACTCAATTATAGTGAATCAAATCCGAGAATTGATATGAATTTGGCATTAAATAGTAGGAGATTACCTTCTCTTGTATTTGTAACTTGAATTAAACCTTAAATTTGCAAGAGAATGAGTGAATTCTGATTTTTCATCATATGAAGGCCATTAATTAGAATATTGAAGTTTTTTGGAAGAAAAGTATTTTATTGAACAAATAGTCAAAGAGTAATGAATGTATATCTCTTTGAACATTCTAGAAATTGGGTTTGTGGGCATAAAATAACCCTATAAGCCCAATTCTCACACTTAGAAAATATTTAGAGTAAATATATATATGTGCTTTAGTAATTTGCACATAACTTTTGCATAAAATTTCCAAATCACATGAAACAAGTTGCATTGTTCATGTTTTAATAAAAGAAACATGTTAGTGACATCAAAAATTTAATTTACCAATTAAAAATATTATTTTCCCACTAAAAATATTATTTTCCCCATATAACACAAATTTTTAACAATATTTACCAGTATTCTCATTTTTAGTGAAAAATCACTATTTCCATCCATTTCAACCAAATAAAATTTATTTTTAAGTCTAATGAAGTGTATTGAAATGTTTTAAAAATTTTATAACATTAATACATCATTGCAAGCCTAATTACACTTCTAAATTTTATTTTCTTCATGTTATTCCTTTTATTTTACAATAAAAGGCTAACATTGGAATAAATTTCCAATATTACTAATTAACTCAAATTAAACCATCACAATTATTTACTTTCAATCCAAATCCATAAATAAAGTTTTCCAAACTTTATTTCATTCATTTACATTTTTTTACCATCAAATGTTGAAATAGGCTTCAAATAAAATAATATGACTTCGAATCCCAAATTATATTCATCAAGATACTGTTTATATAAAATAAACAATATAATCCCTCATTTTATTATCCAATTCATTTTCAAAAACAATATTAAATTATAATTTGCATTATAATTTAATATTAACAGTAGTATCCAAAATCCCAGGTTCTTACAGACTCCCCCGCTTAACAAAATTGCATCCTCACAATTTCTTGTGGAAAAAGGCTATAAACAACACAAAAATTCAATCAACAAAGGATAAAAGACAAGCTCGAAACTCAAACCATTCATACTCTCAACATAGAATGGTAGAGAGAAACAAGTAAAAACTCACTTGATTAATCCAATTGCCATCAAATGCTAATATAGTAATTAGCAAACCATCGAATTTTCCAAGTAACTCGAAAGAATTTCGAAGATATCCCATCTTTGAATCAAAACTCAATAAGATTCTCAACAATTAATCAATCTAAAATGATTGATTTCACAAAACTCTACGAATAGAGTCGGGATCAAACTCACTTAAACCCAAACTCTAAGCAGTAAAGAAGATCATCAATAAGATTTTCCGCATAAATATACGCAAAGTGCATCCTCACAACAGGGTAGACACAATAGACAAGATTGATAAATCACAAGATAGCTTCTCATAAGGCCACCAACTCGAACGACCACGAAAAATGCACGTCGTTAATAATAGCTTAAAGATAGAATATACTCAAGAACAAGAATATAAGCTTGAATTATCTCTTAGTCCAACTTATTTAGTATTTTTAAATCTCAACATCTTTTAAATTTTAAATCTCAAATTTCAACATTTGAAAATTTTCAAACTTTTTACTATATTACTTAGTAAGTTGTTTAAAACTCAAATTAAAAGTGCAAATTTATTCTCTTACTTTAAAATTAATTTCCAAATAAATTTTTAAATCCATAATAATATTCCTCAAAATAAATTAAGGGTTTAAATTAATCTCTTAAATAGTTTAAAACAATCTTCAAACCCTCTTATAACTCTTCTCTGAAGACATCCAATGTGTATAGTATAGATTCTAAAATCTCAAATTATACTACCAATGAAGCACGGCCCAAAAATAATCTCGTTTATATTCTCATCTTTATAATTTAAAAATAAATAAATGGCATTTCTTCACCACTAAGTCTCTAATAAATAAATTTATCTATTTGCTGCAGAGTTGACCGAATGATCAAAACTAGATAGCGGCTCTATTAGTCGTCTCTAAAATCAATGGCTGCAATTACCATTCAAAAATAAACTTAATATTTAATCTCAAAATATTATTTTTTTTAAATCTCAATTTTTAAAACACAAACCATCGTGTCTGATTGCCTCGTCATAGCATTAAGAAGATTCCTATCGATAACGTTGATCAGGCTTATCGACCAAAACTCTTAACTACTCGATGGACAACCTAACACTCTTAAATTATTTCTATAAAAGAAATACTACTCGTGTGAATATATTCTCAAAATATTCTTTGATTTTTTTTAGATATCTCAATGCTCAAATTTTTTGTAACGATCCCGATTTTTTAATTAAATCTAAATTGATAATTAAAATAAATTTTTGAATAAAATGGTAGATTAATTTGAATTTTTTTCAAATTAAATAGGATATTTGGACATTGATTTTAAAATTTAAATTGGATATTTAATATCTTATAAATAAAATGTAACATCCAAAAATTATCAATTAAGATAAATTTAATATACTTAAACTCTTGGAATTTAATTTGAGAATAAATTGAGAGAAATATCTTAAACAAATAAAATAAGTGAAAATAATATGTAAATAAATTCCAATCTTATTTCGAGTTGAAAATATTGAAATAATAAATGTTTTAAAATGTTATTTAAATTTAAAATCTTATACATTGGTACTCTGCATATATGAGAAAATTGAATACATATTGGAAATTAATTTAAATTTTTTTTTTAGGATATGTGTGAATATAACAAATGGACATAAATGTTTGTATTACAAGTTTAAATTTGAAATTGAAATTTTAAGTGTTTTGAAAATAAGTAGCATTTAAAATCATTGAGAGATAAAGTATACAATGTCAAAACAACTTTTCTATAAACTTTGTACACATGTATATATATATATATATACAAAAGAATAAAGATATACATTTATTTTTAAAATGTATAAGATATAGATATTAAATTTTCTTTTGCTTTGTAAACATCAAAGGCTAAACATACATTGCACATGGAAGGTAGAGTAGAATAATTGACAAAATCTTGATCATATGATGATTTCTTACAAATGGCATCAAAAATAATTAATTGAATAAATTAATAAAATTAAAAATTACAAGAAACCTTTCCATTTCCCAACATGCATTCATAAAACAACTCAGCAAATCTGAACAACAGTAAAAGATTTGAGGCATTTCAAATCTCAACATCCAAAAGAAAAAAATGATGGGAAGGGGAAAATCAGAAGAAGAAAAAAGGGAGGGAAACATGCAAGTTCAGGCAAGCAAAAAATTTCAAAACACCTTAAAAATCTGAAAACAAGCAAGGCTTCAACCTCAATCTTGAGCAAAGCAGGGAAAATTAAAACAAAAGGATCAAAACAAAAACCTGGAAATCAAACAACCAGATCAAATGTTCCAGATCTTTCAAAATAAAAGTATTTCCAGTTCAAGTGTCAAGAAACAAATCAAGCTGTAACTTATGTTCCTTCTCTCAGGTAAATGTTAAACTTTAAAGTTTAATAGACTTGTGGTTTCAAAATCAAGTTTTAACATAAAAACAAATTCAAAATAAAAACTGCAGATTTGTAAAGGGGGTGCTTTAGTTTTGGCCAGTAAGCAAGATTCTCTGGAAATAAATGAAGTTAAGTAAAATTCTTTTAAAAAGATTTGGATTTTATGTTGTTAATCAGTAGTAAAATAAGGATATGATCAATAAATTTAATAAATTGCAGAAGAAATCAAGCTCAGAGATTTTATCTATCTCTAGTTTTCAAGTTGCAGAGAGGATAAAAAGGCTTCTCTGTTATATACAGTCAACTGTAAATAAGTAGAATTAAATTTGTTGGGTTTGATGAATTAAATGAACAAATACAACAGTGATTAAACAAAAGTTTTTATTCACGAGTTCCAGACTCCAGCCTCAGGCAAGACTAATCAAAATCAAAATAAGGAAAAATCAAAAGCCTGCAAACTCAAAACAATCTTTCCTGTCCCTGTTCTTGTCTCTGCTGCAAATCAACAGTTGAGCAAATCCCTTAGCCTGTTATGTTTTTTTTTTCTATGCTTCTATTTGTCTTTGGAGTATGCATGGGTTATGGTTGAATGACTGTGTGGATTGTTTGAATGCTTTTATATATATGTGTGAAAAAAACTGGGTGTATACTAGTGTGCAGGCAAAACAACATGCCTCTGTTCCAGGTTTCAAAGAAAAAAAAATTTAAAAATCATCCCAACGCAAAACATATTAGGATTCGATGGTTGAATGAATTAAGTTTATATGGGTATAACATTATTTATAAAAATGTAAATAAGCAAAAAAATTAACAGATAGTTTGTTGGAAATTTAAATTTCACAGTAATGACCTTTAATGGTGAAAATTCAAATGATTTAATTCCTGTTTTTGATTATACAATCTAATTTGTACTCTGGAATGTTGAATTTTAAAAATAAAATTTTGGTTTTTAGTTTCAAATTGAATGTGGGATCTGGGTTTTAAACTAAATCGTGTTTTTCGCCAATTCCAAATGATCAAGGGGAAATCAAGCTTTGGGGTTGATGATGGAGGTAGATTAAGTAATGAAGTTTGCTGGAAAAATAGTCAATGATTTTTTTTGATGCTCATGAAGGTTTGTCGATGGGGTTTTAGGGTTTAAGAACCCAAAATTGCTGTTGTATTCATCGACTTAGGGTGGTGACAAACGTTGATCGAAGCCGTTCGGTCTGTTTTGGAATCAAAGCGGGAAGGTTTGGCGTGGCTCCAGTCATGCTCGTGCGATTTACGGTGGTCGGAGCACCGCGATACGAGGAGTTTTGCTGATGAGGTTTGGGTGTCTAATGCAGCAGAAAGCATTCGTTTGGATGATTCGTTCGAGGTTGTCGAGTGGCTCGATGGTGTGGGGATGTCGTTGCCGACTTGCTGGGCATCACGGTGGTGGCTGGAGGTGTTGGGGCTTCGTGTGCAGGTGCACGCGTATGTTTGTATATCTGGGGAGGATGATGTTTTGGGGAAGAAAACAAATGAATCGTGTTCGTGCTCTAGTTTCTCGCATGAACGACTCGAAGCAGATGAAGTATGGGGAAGGCCCGAAGTTTGGCTCGAGGAAAAGTTGTAATTGCCGGGGTTTGTGGAATCACGTCTCGTGTGGATCTGAGTAGGGAGCTGGTTTTGGAATTAAAAGGGCAAATCAAAGTTTCAAGTTTTAAAATGCTTAAAAACATATGTAACTTATATTTTGGAAAAGTTTGTTTAAATAAACTTTATAATATTAAGGAGAGTTAATTAATATAAAGAATAATTTGATGGTTAAGTAACTTTTAAAATTTAAGTTAAGTTATTTATTAAAGAAAATTAATTACTTGAAGTTAATTACTTAATGAAAGTAATTAAGAATGAATGATTAATGTTTTAAGGATTTATAAATCAAGTGTTTGAAGGTTAATCAATTTAAAAGAATAATTAATGTGATAAATTAATAAAGGTAATTAATTGGAAAATAATTAATCAATTAAAAGCAAATCAATTTATGAAAGTGATTAAGGAATCATAATAAATTAAGGATTAATTTATTAATCATTGTAATTTATTAAAGAAGGAAGAGTTTTGAATCTTTAATTCAACTTAATAGTTTAAGTTAAGGTGGTTAATTGCAAGATTATTAAACGAGGTAAATTACTTCATTAAGATAGAACGTTTTATCTTTTAATTAATCAAGTTCTTAAATAATTTATGATGGGTTATTAACAAAGGAAATCAAAAAGGTTTTTGTTTAAAGGAGGATTAATGAATAAAATTTATTAAAGGATAATTAATTAAAATGAAGATTTAATTAATCAATAATTAAAGGTTTATTAATTAAAGTAATTAATTAGGGAATAAGTAATTAAGATTTAATTATTTGCAATAAATGGTCAATTAATTAAGTGAATTAATTAAGAAATGGTTAATTAATGGAAGTGAGTAAAACTTAATCAATTGAAATTAATGATAATAATCGTTGATTAAAAAAATTACTAATGAAAGTAATTATGCAATTGATAGACAAAAAAAAACACCCAAATTATTCATCTTAGTTGTAGTGATTTGATTGCTATTGGATGCTATGTGATGGATTGTTACGTGATGTGATGCTATGTGATGTTTTATGCTAAACTGTTAGATCTGTGATGTATATATTGTTATATGAATATGCAACCCATTGACCCATAGAACGACATTTGAATTTCGATGCAGCAGGGAGTCGGATTCCAGTTGGTTATCCGAAACCCACATCGAATCATATTAGTGAATCTTTGTGACTGATAATTTACTTTATCTATGAATCTGTGAATATAGATAAGCGTTATGGGTTATACTGCTTATCGATATGGTTGAATCTGTGATGATGATGTTGTGCACTATTGTATTGACCCCTGGACCACACTTATACATACACAAATATGGATTGCACGTGGAAATTAGTTAACTCATAGATTTTGAAATTGTTTTAAAATTAAATTTTTAAATCCAAAATAGTTTTGGAATTAGAATTGAAGCTTTTGAAAATGAGTTTCAAAAATAAAAGTTATTTTGAATAACTTGATTGAGTTTTGAAATTTAAATAATTTAATTTAAATTTGAATTCAATATTTGAAAATTGAATTCTATAATTTGGGAACTAGGGTTTAAAAAGGTTATTCAACTTATAAATGTGTTATATAGTTTTTTAAACCACTTTAAAAGTGTTGTTTTGGGGACTTCAAATTCAACCCAAGATTTCAACTTGTATAGATAAAATTGGATTTTTCTGGAACGAAAACTATTTGTTTTCAAAAAATAAAAGCTTTCCCATAAGGAATGAACTTCCAATTGGTGTTAAATGGATTCAAGTCTAAAATGAAAACGGTTTTCCAAGTTATAGATATATCTTTGGAAACGTGTTTTGAAAGCTATAAGTTAAATCTTTAATTTAAAGATTTAATGAGTTAATCCATTTGGAATGGAAGTTTTTTTTGGAAATCTATAAATGGACCTTTGTGAAACTGGGTGAAACTTTGTGAAATAAATCTTTTGTTTAAAGATTTAAAATGGTAATTTGATAACCATTTGAAAGAAAAGCTTTGGATTTTTAAGTTGTGACTTAACTGAAATCTCATATCCATATATTTTAAAATATTGTGCTCGCTATTCGGTTTAGCCGGGAGAGGACCTTGTGTCATATAGCCCATTCCGAATAGTGATACGACGTTATGGATTGCATTTGAAGACCGGTGTGAAGACCGGGTATTTGTGAGAACGATAGGATAACCTATCGATTGTCTCTGCACCGAGTAGCTACGGTATAGAGATTCCCTTAGTGATGGGAAGTCCGATCGAGATTGTGGATACCCGGATTTGCAAGGGCTTCTTCGGAAGTGCATTCGGTTCTGTTCGAACCCGGAACAGACTTGTATAGTCGTATGTCCGACATTACACTTTGAGATATTAAACTGATCTCTATCAAATACATTTCTGCTTGGTGGTGGAGAATTTATTCTCTTAGCTTAACACCCTTCTCGGAGACGTACGAGCTCAGAGGTTATGTAGTTGATATTTATCAGTGATATATTCCTAATTTGGTAGTGTGGCATGCTAAGTGCTACTATGTGTTGATGAACATTTGTTGATCATTTGTGATCAAAGCATGGCTTTTGTATAAAGCGTAGCTTTGTGGACGAGACTGCATCAGGACCTCACACCCTGGAAATGGTCGAAACAGGAAAGATGCGGCAAGGTTATGAGGGTCACGCCCTTTAGGGTGTGTCATTCCCTTCTGGTAAAGGGTGGTATCATGGTATGGAGCCCAGATACTTACTCATGTGGTTGCTCCAATCTCATTTACTGTGTGGTTGTTGCTTTGAGGCACCTCGGATAAAGGTCCCAAAGGACCGGGGGATGGCATATTCGTGTTGTAGTTACCCAGTTACAGAGGTAACCCGGCCTTGTGTTGGCAGAGATCTAACCATAACATTAGTTTCTCGGGACGTCCCGCCAGAGGCGATCCCATGTGGCAGTAGGAAGTTCCTTAGCCTGACCATTTGTTGGAAATCCAATCAAAACAATACGTGCCTTGTACGGTTTTAGTTGTAGAACCTGCCATTTAACATGGCAGCTATAGTAGGCATAATATCATGGTACCTATGCTGGCTAGGATTAATATTATACTTCCGAAAGATTTTCCACTATGCACTAGTAATAATATCAAAGAAATTTTCTCGTATTAAGCATATTTGACTATCATAAGGAGAAATCTCCTCCAAGTCTGCGTTTGCATTGTGTGTGTGGCGGGAGGCCTTATGGTAGTTTCATTTTCTAAAAAGCATTGCGGATTTTCAAATTTAAAATTCTTTGCTTGTTTTAAAAGACCAAATGTTTTCGTTTGCTCACACCAGTCCCACGACTGACCTGGAGTTTATTGTTCATTTCCTAAACTCTGGGTGCCCACTATTTTTCCATACGGGCAGTCTAGAGTTGGGTTTTTCAGATAGTCAGGTTTAGTAGATTGTCTGGAGCTAGTTCGGTCTTCAGATCTGAACTAACCTTGCTTATCTTTGTGCATCGTGATTGGGAGTTCGAGCTATTTCTGGATTTGTGTTTTGAAGATGGAGTTACTATTATTATTTGGAGTTCTCTTCTGAAGACTACCTCCATATTTGGAGATATTGTTCCGCTGCTGATGTTATCTTTTCTTTTCCGCTGCTATTATCTTGTATCATATCTCTGATGTATATTGATATTCATTATATCATCTGTTGTATCATATTGTATCTGATATTATATCAATGTTGTATATTGATATATGATATTCTTTTTCTTCCGCTGTGTTGTTTTACTTAATGGTGTTATAAGCTCCGGCAGATTCGACGTTTGGATCTGCGGCATTTGAATACGAGTGTCGTATTCGGTGCAGATTTTCGAAGGTCGAGTCAGGATCGCTACATTTGGTATCAGAGCTGAGGATTAAAACTTTAGCTCGGGAGTATAACACATTAAGTAGCTCATTAGAGATAGGGTGAAGTATACCCTAGAATGAGCATATCCCTAAGATATCCGTTCGAATGCCTCAGTAAATTCTCTTACTATCCACTGATAGTTATGAGTGCGAGAAGAGGACGAGATAGGGGACAGGGAAGTACCACTACAAATGGTCAATACCCTGCAACAGTGGAAACAACTTTCTTCTCAATCTCCTTTGATTCGATTCCCAATTCTTTTGATTGCTTCGTAGCAGCTCTAGACGAAGATTCGATGTGACGGTAGCCTTACGAATCGTTGTAGAAAATTCTTACTTCGTATCTTCATCGATTTCTTATAAGCTTTTCAACTCTAATGGATTTGAAATTGAAAATTTAAATTAAAATAAATTGGAAATTTTAAATTAAGATAAATTGGTTAACAAATATAAGGATAAATTTGAATTGTATCAATAAAACGATATCGGTTAAAACCAAATTTGAAATTCCATTATAATTTCTTACATAGATTGAAGTCCGATGAGGGACAGGTTGGTATATACTTTGGGATATTCAGACCTAAATTTTGAATCCATATCTATTGTTTGAGAGTTATAGAAGATTGAATCGATCTATCTATTCTCTGGGGACCGATATACTCTACGAACGATTAGTTATCCCTTCGAACTAATCAATGCCCTTGCATATTCGTAGACCGGTGGACCCGAGTATCTTGTAAAATAATTGTATGAGTTTGTTCTCATATTTGTTGATATTCTGATTTGGAAAGACAAATACAGAATCGATATCCAGTTTGAATAGGAAAGATATTTCTTTATCTATCATCTTTTCCTTGTTGTCTTCCTTGCAAATTTCGAGGACGAAATTTATTTAAGGGGGGGAATCTGTAACGATCCCGATTTTTTAATTAAATCTTAATTGATAATTAAAATAAATTTTTGAATAAAATGGTAGATTAATTTGAATTTTTTTCAAATTAAATAGGATATTTGGACATTGATTTCAAAATTTAAATTGGATATTTAATATCTTATAAATAAAATGTAACATCCCAAAATTATCAATTAAGATAAATTTAATATACTTAAACTCTTGGAATTTAATTTGAGAATAAATTGAGAGAAATATCTTAAACAAATAAAATAAGTGAAAATAATATGTAAATAAATTCCAATCTTATTTTGAGTTGAAAATATTGAAATAATAAATGTTTTAAAATGTTATTTAAATTTAAAATCTTATACATTGGTACTCTGCATATATGAGAAAATTGAATACATATTGGAAATTAATTTAAAAAATTTTTTTAGGATATGTGTGAATATAACAAATGGACATAAATGTTTGTATTTCAAGTTTAAATTTGAAATTGAAATTTTAAGTGTTTTGAAAATAAGTAGCATTTAAAATCATTGAGAGATAAAGTATACAATGGTCAAAACAACTTTTCTTTAAACTTTGTACACATGTATATATATATACAAAAGAATAAAGATATACATTTATTTTTAAAATGTATAAGATATAAATATAAAATTTTCTTTTGCTTTGTAAACATCAAAGGCTAAACATACATTGCACATGGAAGGTAGAGTAGAATAATTGACAAAATCTTGATCATATGATGATTTCTTACAAATGGCATCAAAAATAATTAATTGAATAAATTAATAAAATTAAAAATTACAAGAAACCTTTCCATTTCCCAACATGCATTCATAAAACAACTCAGCAAATCTGAACAACAGTAAAAGATTTGAGGCATTTCAAATCTCAACATCCAAAAGAAAAAAATGATGGGAAGGGGAAAATAAAAAAAAAAAAGGGGAGGGGACATGCAAGTTCAGGCAAGCAAAAAATTTCAAAACACCTTAAAAATCTGAAAACAAGCAAGGCTTCAACCTCAATCTTAAGCAAAGCAGTGAAAATTAAAACAAAAGGATCAAAACAAAAACCTGGAAATCGAACAACCAGATCAAATGTTCCAGATCTTTCAAAACAAAAGTATTTCCAGTTCAAGTGTCAAGAAACAAATCAAGCTGTAACTTATGTTCCTTCTCTCAGGTAAATGCTAAACTTTAAAGTTTAATTGATTTGTGATTTCAAAATCAAGTTTTAACATAAAAACAAATTCAAAATAAAAACTGCAGATTTGTAAAGGGGGAGCTTTAGTTTTGGCCAGTAAGCAAGATTCTGTGGAAATAAATGAAGTTAAGTAAAATTCTTTTAAAAAGATTTGGATTTTATGTTGTTAATCAGTAGTAAAATAAGGATATGATCAATAAATTTAATAAATTGCAGAAGAAATCAAGCTCAGAGATTTTATCTATCTCTAGTTTTCAAGTTGCAGAGAGGATAAAAAGGCTTCTCTGTTATATACAGTCAACTGTAAGTAAGTAGAATTAAATTTGTTGGGTTTGATGAATTAAATGAACAAATACAACAGTGATTAAACAAAAAAATTTATTCACGAGTTCCAGACTCCAGCCTCAGGCAAGACTAATCAAAATCAAAATAAGGAAAAATCAAAAGCCTGCAAACTCAAAACAATCTTTCCTGTCCCTGTTCTTGTCTCTGCTGCAAATCAATAGGTGAGCAAATCCCTTAGCCTGTTATGTTTTTTTTTCTTTTATGCTTGTATTTGTCTTTGGAGTATGCATGGGTTATGGTTGAATGACTGTGTGGATTGTTTGAATGCTTTTATATATATGTGAAAAAAACTGGGTGTATACTAGTGTGCAGGCAAAACAACATGCCTCTGTTCCAGGTTTCAAAGAAAAAAAAAATTTAAAAATCATCCCAACACAAAACATATTAGGATTCGATGGTTGAATGAATTAAGTTTATATGGGCATAACATTATTTATAAATATGTAAATAAGCAAAAAAATTAACAGAAAATTTGTTGGAAATTTAAATTTCACAGTAATGACCTTTGATGGTGAAAATTCAAATGATTTAATTCCTGTTTTTGATTATACAATCTAATTTGTACTCTGGAATGTTGAATTTTAAAAATAAAATTTTGGTTTTTAGTTTCAAATTGAATGTGGGATCTGGGTTTTAAACTAAATCGTGTTTTTCGCCAATTCCAAATGATCAAGGGGAAATCAAGCTTTGGGGTTGATATTGGAGGTAGATTAAGTAATGAAGTTTACTGGAAAAATAGTCAATGATTTTTTTTGATGCTCATGAAGGTTTGTCGATGGGGTTTTAGGGTTTAAGAACCCAGAATTGCTGTTGTATTCATCGACTTAGGGTGGTGACAAACTTTGATCGATGCCGTTCGGTCTATTTTGGAATCAAAGCGGGAAGGTTTGGCGTGGCTCCAGTCATGCTCGTGCGATTTACGGTGGTCGGAGCACCGCGATACGAGGAATTTTGCTGATGAGGTTTGGGTCTCTGATGCAGCAGAAAGCTCGATTCGTTTGGATGATTCGTTCGAGGTTGTCGAGTGGCTCGATGGTGTGGGTACGTCGTTGCCGACTTGCTAGGCATCACGGTGGTGGCCGGATGTGTTGGGGCTTCGTGTGCAAGTGCACGCGTATGTTTGTATATCTGGGGAGGTTGAAGTTTTGGGGAAGAAAACAAATGAATCGTGTTCGTGCTCGAGTTTCTCGCATGAACGACTCGAAGCAGATGAAGTATGGGGGAGGCCCGAAGTTTGGCTCGAGGAAAAGTTGTAATTGCCCGGGTTTGTGGAATCACGTCTCGTGTGGATCCGAGTAGGGAGCTGGTTTTGGAATTAAAAGGGCAAATCAAAGTTTCAAGTTTTAAAATGCTTAAAAACATATGTAACTTATATTTTGGAAAAGTTTGTTTAAATAAACTTTATAATATTAAGGAGAGTTAATTAATATAAAGAATAATTTGATGGTTAAGTAACTTTTAAAATTTAAGTTAAGTTATTTATTAAAGAAAATTAATTACTTGAAGTTAATTACTTAATGAAAGTAATTAAGAATGAATGATTAATGTTTTAAGGATTTATAAATCAAGTGTTTGAAGGTTAATCAATTTAAAAGAATAATTAATGTGATAAATTAATAAAGGTAATTAATTGGAAAATAATTAATCAATTAAAAGCAAATCAATTTATGAAAGTGATTAAGGAATCATAATAAATTAAGGATTAATTTATTAATCATTGTAATTTATTAAAGAAGGAAGAGTTTTGAATCTTTAATTCAACTTAATAGTTTAAGTTAAGGTGGTTAATTACAAGATTATTAAACGAGGTAAATTACTTCATTAAGATAGAACGTTTTATCTTTTAATTAATCAAGTTCTTAAATAATTTATGATGGGTTATTAACAAAGGAAATCATAAAGGTTTTTGTTTAAAGGAGGATTAATGAATAAAATTTATTAAAGGATAATTAATTAAAATGAAGATTTAATTAATCAATAATTAAAGATTTATTAATTAAAGTAATTAATTAGGGAATAAGTAATTAAGATTTAATTATTTGCAATAAATGGTCAATTAATTAAGTGAATTAATTAAGAAATGGTTAATTAATGGAAGTGAGTAAAACTTAATCAATTGAAATTAATGATAATAATCGTTGATTAAAAAAATTACTAATGAAAGTAATTATGCAATTGATAGATAAGAAAAAACACCCAAATTATTCATCTTAGTTGTAGTGATTTGATTGCTATTGGATGCTATGTGATGGATTGTTACGTGATGTGATGTTATGTGATGTTTTATGCTAAACTGTTAGATCTGTGATGTATATATTGTTATATGAATATGCAACCCATTGACCCATAGACCGACATTTGAATTTCGATGCGGCAGGGAGTCGGATTCCAGTTGGTTATCCGAAACCCACATCGAATCATATTAGTGAATCTTTGTGACTGATAATTTACTTTATCTATGAATCTGTGAATATAGATAAGCGTTATGGGTTATACCGCTTGTCGATATGGTTGAATCTGTGATGATGATGTTGTGCACTATTGTATTGACCCCTGGACCACACTTATACACACACAAATATGGATTGCACGTGGAAATTAGTTAAGTCACGGATTTTGAAATTGTTTTAAAATTAAATTTTTAAATCCAAAATAGATTTGGAATTAGAATTGAAGCTTTTGAAAATGAGTTTCAGAAATAAAAGTTATTTTGAATAACTTGATTGAGTTTTGAAATTTAAATAATTTAATTTGAATTTGAATTCAATATTTGAAAATTGAATTCTATAATTTGGGAACTAGGGTTTAAAAAGGTTATTCAACTTATTAATGTGTTATATAGGTTTTTAAACCACTTTAAAAGTGTTGTTTTGGGGACTTCAAATTCAACCCAAGATTTCGACTTGTATAGATAAAATTGGATTTTTCTGGAACAAAAACTATTTGTTTTCAAAAAATAAAAGCTTTCCCATAAGGAATGAACTTCCAATTGGTGTTAAAAGGATTCAAGTCTAAAATGAAAACGGTTTTCCAAGTTATAGATATATCTTTGGAAACGTGTTTTGAAAGCTATAAGTTAAATCTTTAATTTAAAGATTTAATGAGTTAATCCATTTGGAATGGAAGTTTGTTTTGGAAATTTATAAATGGACCTTTGTGAAACTGGGTGAAACTTTGTGAAATAAATCTTTTGCTTAAAGATTTAAAATGGTAATTTGATAACCATTTGAAAGAAAAGCTTTGGATTTTTAAGTTTTGACTTAACTGAAATCCCATATCCATATATTTTAAAATATTGCGCTCGCTATTCGGTTTAGCCGGGAGAGGACCTTGTGTCATACAGCCCATTTCGAATAGTGATACGACGTTATGGATTGCATTTGAAGACCGGTGGTGAAGACCGGGTATTTGTGAGAACGATAGGATAACCTATCGATTGTCTCTGCACCGAGTAGCTACGGTATAGAGATTCCCTTAGTGATGGGAAGTCCGATCGGGATTGTGGATACCCGGATTTGCAAGGGCTTCTTCGAAAGTGCCTTCGGTTCTGTTCGAACCCGGAACAGACTTGTATGGTCGTATGTCCGACATTACACTTTGAGATATTAAACTGATCTCTATCAAATACATTTCTGCTTGGTGGTGGAGAATTTATTCTCTTAGCTTAACACCCTTCTCGGAGACGTACGTGCTCAGAGGTTATGTAGTTGATATTTATCAGTGATATATTACCAATTTGGTAGTGTGGCATGCTAAGTGTTGTTGTGTGTTGATGATCATTTGTTGATCATTTGTAATCAAAGCATGGCTTTTGTATAAAGCATAGCTTTGTGGACGAGACTGCATCAGGACCTCACACCTCAGAAATGGTCGAAACAGGAAAGATGCGGCAAGGTTATGAGGGTCGCGCCCTTTAGGGTGTGTCATTCCCTTCTGGTAAAGGGTGGTATCATGGTATGGAGCCCAGATACTTACTCATGTGGTTGCTCCAATCTCATTTACTGTGTGGTTGTTGCTTTGAGGCGCCTCGGATAAAGGTCCCAAAGGACCGGGGGATGGCATATTCGTGTAGTAGTTACCTAGTTACAGAGGTAACCCGGCCTTTTGTTGGCAGAGATCTAACCGTAACGTTAGTTTCTCGGGACGTCCCGCCAGAGGCAATCCCATAGGGCTGTAGGAAGTTCCTTAGCCTGACCATTTGTTGGAAATCCAATCAAAATAATACGTGCCTTGTACGGTTTTAGTTGTAGAACCTGCCATTTAACATGGCAGCTATAGTAGGCATAATATCATGGTACCTATGCTGGCTAGGATTAATATTATACTTTCGAAAGATTTTCCACTATGCACTAGTAATAATATCAAAGAAATTTTCTCGTATTAAACATATTTGACTATCATAAGGAGAAATCTCCTCCAAGTCTGCGTTTGCATTATGTGTGTGGCGGGAGGCCTTATGGTAGTTTCATTTTCTAAAAAGCATTGCGGATTTTCAAATTTAAAATTCTTTGCTTGTTTTAAAAGACCAAATGTTTTCGTTTGCTCACACCAGTCCCACGACTGACCTGGAGTTTATTGTTCATTTCCTAAACTCTGGGTGCCCACTATTTTTCCACACGGGCGGTCTAGAGTTGGGTTTTTCAGATAGTCAGGTTTAGTAGATTGTCTGGAGCTAGTTCGGTCTTCGGATCTGAACTAACCTTGCTTATCTTTGTGCATCGTGATTGGGACTTCGAGCTATTTCTGGATTTGTGTTTTGAAGATGGAGTTACTATTATTATTTGGAGTTCTCTTCTGAAGACTACCTCCATATTTGGAGATATTGTTCCGCTGCTGATGTTATCTTTTCTTTTCCGCTGCTATTATCTTGTATCATATCTCTGATGTATATTGATATTCATTATATCATCTGTTATATCATATTGTATCTGATATTATATCAATGTTCTATATTGATATATGATATTCTTTTTCTTCCGCTGTGTTGTTTTACTTAATGGTGTTATAAGCTCCGGCGAACCAGATTCGACGTTTGGATCTGCGGCATTTGAATACGAGTGTCGTATTCGGTGCCGATTTTCGATGGTCAGGTCAGGATCGCTACATTTTTTCTTTAAAACTCATATTTATATAGCTTCAAAACTCAAACCAAAGAGCATTAAGAGAATGCATCAAGATATTCCCAGAATACTCGATTCTCAAAACCATCAGAAGGAGGTAGAGTGTTTGTCAATCTTACGATGTCACGAGCCACTAAAAAAATCATCAAGATAGAATTAACAAGATGTAGCGCCCCATCCCGAGACCTACCTTAGCAAAGATAATTAACAAGTAATTCTATCTACTAAAGCGGAGAATAGGGCTGCTTAAGGGCGACCATCTGTAACTTTGTCTTAAACATCTATTGAATACATCGATAAATGCAAAATAATTTTTTTCAACTCAAGTGGATCGACATACCCAATAAATGCTTAATCCAAAACTATAGGTGGATAATTGATCTATCAGAACAAAATACAATAACTGAATGTAAATCACATCATAGAATAGTAATCAACATCATATACATACATATACACTGATACACATTCAATACAATACAATATGAATACAATAAAGGTGGTGCACGACCACACCATATACATCAAATCAAATGTAAAAACATCAGAGTACGCGAAAGTAATAGACTACTCAAGTGAAAGAAGTGCTGATATCTAACATCAACTTCAAGCTAAGTCCAATAGATGATACCTAAAATAACTCGGTCTGACCCGAGTGAAAACACACGGGTCGGGCTAGCTAAAATCATCAGCTAAACAGAATAATCGATAAGGATAAGTAGGTGGAAGCTATGGTATCCTTTTTCTTAAAGGATGCCATGCCCTAAATAGGGTTTCAACATCATAAGAAAGGACAACAACTCATCTTGGCAAGTAGAAGAGATAATGATGATAAAGTCATACTTAAGTGGCATAACTGACACTTAAGAAAATGGAACATCGGCAAGCAAAGTTTTAAAGATAAGACTTAATAAACATCACTTTTTCCTCATATCATCGGCAGAATAAAGGAATATGGATAATGACTTCAAATGATTTAACTATCTTCTTAGAAGTGGTTGCTAATATAACAATACATCAAACGTACATATCCTTCATACATAGAATAAAACGCATATGGATGTGCCTCATCTCTTTGGCACATCCTAAGGATCATTTAAGGAAATATAATCCAATCATAAAAGAAGCATTATACTTATTCATACCTCATCTCATCAGTATGAATATAGACACGCCTCAAATCCGTCACTAAAACTCACCATAAAATATTCTTCATAATCATTTATACCTCATCTCATCGGTATAAATTTATAAATACATATCAACTCCATCTTAGCATCAAGCACTCTATCAAATCATCAAATCATCAATCCACAATGCAAATAACTCAATCAAAGAATAACATCATAAATAATTTCACCATATATGTATAAATCTCCTCTGGAACTAGGCTATCAATGTAATAATCATCTAAAGACTGCGAAGTCTAAAACATAAAAACTCAAAGAAATCCCGGATTGGCCAAATCCTCGATTGCATGCCGAAGCAATGTTACGCACACTACATCGGTACTAGTACTACTATTTGGTACTATAAACATCGTGATGACTAGAGTCAAATAACATCTTAACATCGTGAACATCATAAATGACTATAGTCTATAACATCATAATGGATCCCAGTCACAAAGACCAGAGTTAATGACATCGTGATGATCGGAGTAGCAACCACATCGTGATGACTCCAATCGAGTACTCATGGTCTGTAGTACGAGTAAACATCATGAATGTGTCTCAACTTCTCAGATAGGAACCCAATAGGTATCAACGTACGTCCCATATCATACATTCGCACCAAATGGTTTACTAGCCGTTAGTTGGTACCATATTAGTTAAACATCATAAACATCACGAAAATTTACTCGGCCTCATCTCATTGGCGAGTAAATACAATACCATGCTCGTCTCATCTCATTGACGAATACAAGTAGCATCGTGACTTGTCTCATCCCATCGACAAGTAAAAAATTTCATAATGCATCTCAACATCGTAAAATCATCATAAAGAAGCTTACATCATCCCATCGGCAAGTAAAAATAACATCTAGATGGTTTTTTATAACCATAATTCGAATTAGGAATTTCTAGCACTTAATTCACCTCATTTCAGCGGCAATTAAGAAACACTTCTTAAAATGATCCTTCATCATATGTACTCCTAAATTGGAGTTCTCGGACCATATAATCTCCCCAAAAATTTAATAACATCTTAAAATCATCTCAAACAGTTCATCGAAAGGGTTTCGATCATATAAGCTCGATATTAAGCGATAAAGCAAATACATGTGTCCCATGCCACATGTTTTACTTTACCATTTAATTGCCTTTTTTATATGCCTAAAATTCATAAAAATAAGTAATTTTATTTATAAAATAATTTTATTAGAGAAAAATTTAAAATGATTTTCCAAAACGATTAATAAAACCAATATTTGAAATTCCTTTATTATACGAAACAAATCTATTTTAATTTAGAAAAATAATTTAGAAAAATACTATTTAATAATAATTTGAAATTTCCATGTATTTCAAAAATAGTTTAGTGAAAACCATTCTCAAAAGCAACGAAAACTAAGAGGGATATCTCAATATCGATAACTTGAATTCATACGAATTCAATTCAAATTTAACCCAAAATCAATTCACATTCCATTTAAATTTGAATTTCAAATTATTCAAATATAGCTAGCCTACTGATAGGCGTCATAGCTCTAAAAATATCTCAAAAACATCATCAAAACCGAAGAGAACGAGAACAAAAATGAGCTAATACAATTCTAAGGTCAACGATTGTTGTTGCTATCATTTTGCTCTCAGGAAAACAACATACAACCATAATTACGACCAAGCAAACTTCAAAATTTCAGAAAATACAATGAATAAAATTTGTAGCACATGACCTAAGCTTTCCGATACATCCAAAACAATCAAATTGAGTTGAGAAACGAAGAAGTTATGTTCAAATTTGTTTCGGTTTCAAACGCAGAGCAAATATTGGTTTTGCTCTCGGGTTAGCAGTAGAAAAATTAGATTTTGATATAGCTAACCTCAAAATTACAGAAATCCCAAAACATAAAAGTTGTAGTACATGATTTAAAATTTTCGAAACATCTAAAATTATCAAAATCGATTAAGAAACGAAGAAGTTATGGCCAATTTTGTTTCAGCTTCAAGGACAGAGAAAATATTTGTTTTGCTCTCGGGTTAGCAGTAGAAAAATTAGATTTTGACATAGCTAACCTCAAAGTTATAGAAAACTCAAAACATTAAAGTTGTAGTACATAATTTAAGATTTCTAGAACATCTAAAATTTAAAAATCGGCTAAGAAACGAAGAAGTTATGCACAATTTCGTTTCATCTTTAAGGACAGAGCAAATATTGGTTTTGCTCTCAGGTTAGCGGTAGAAAAATTAGATATTGGCACAGCTAACCTCGAAATTACAGAAAACTCAAAACATAAAAGTTGTAATACATGATTTTAGCTTTTGGAAACATCCAAAATTATCAAATTTCAATCAAAAATGATCAATTTATTCCAAATTTTTTTTCAGCTTTAAATATGGACAGAAATCAGTTTTTGGATTGAGCACAAAATATGATCAAAACTTGATTTTATAGCTCCAAAACATCCAATTTTACACTAAATATGAATAAGAAAGATTGTTTACAGTAGAGTGAGTGAGATTACTCACCTTAGGGTTTATTGCAGTGAATTAAATGATTTTGCTTGCAAAGAAAAGAGCTCTTGCCTTGGATTAGTAATTAGAAACTTGTAGAAGCTATGGAAACAATATGCAAGTTCGGAAAATATCAAAAACTCAATTATAGTGAATCAAATCTGAGAACTGATATGAATTTGGGATAAAATAGGTAGCAGATTACCTTCTCTTATATTTGTAACTTGAATTAAACCTTAAATTTGCAAGAGAATGAGCGAATTTTGATTTTTCTTCGTATAGAGGCCATTAATTAGAATATTGAAGTTTTTTAGAAGAAAAGTTTTTTATTGAACACATGGTCAAAGAGTAATGAACGTATATCTCTTTGAACCTTCTAGAAATTGGGTTTGTGGGCACAAAATAACCCTATAAGCCCAATTCTCACACTTAGAAAATATTTAGAGCAAATATGCATATGTGTTTTCGTAATTTGCACATAACTTTTGCATAAAATTTCCAAATCACATGAAACAAGTTGCATTGTTCATGTTTTAATAAAAGAAACATGTTAGTGACATCAAAAATTTAATTTACCAATTAAAAATATTATTTTCCCCATATAATACAATTTTTTACAATATTTACTAGTATTCGCATTTTTAGTGAAAAATCACTATTTCCATCCTTTTCAACCAAATAAAATTTATTTTTAAGTCTAATGAAGTGTATTAAAATGTTTTAACATTTTAATAACATTAATACATCATTCCAAGCCTAATTAGACTTCTAAATTTTATTTTCTTCATGTTATTCCTTTTATTTTACAATAAAAGGCTAACATTGGAATAAATTTCCAATATTACTAATTAACTCAAATTAAACCATCACAATTATTTACTTTCAATCCAAAACATAAATAAAGTTTTCCAAACTTTATTTCATTCATTTACATTTTTTTACCATCAAATGTTGAAATAGGCTTCAAATAAAATAATATGACTTCAAATCCCAAATTATATTTATCAAGATATTTTTTATATAAAATAAACAATATAATCCCTCGTTTTATTATCCAAATCATTTTTAAACTCAATATTAAACTATAATTTGCATTATAGTTTAATTTTAACAGTAACCTCCAAAATCCCGGGTTGTTACAATAAGCATTACACGGGCGTGCCTGACCTCCCATAAATTAACTTATGTCCACAGAGTGTGGATATAATTCCAAATACCAACAGGGTGTGCGCCCGTAAATTATCTCATGTCTCCGGAGCATGGATATGATTCTAAACGATAAGCAAGCATGACTGATGCAGCGCGAGCTACAGATTCACAAGGATTAAATCAGCCACGACCTAAGGGCTTAGGTCGTCCACGACCTAAAAGAAGAGATTCCAGTGCAGAAGAAGAAAAGAGCAGAAGTTTCCGACCTAACAAGCTTGCGACCTAAGCCTGTGCCCCAACCTAACTTCACCGACCTAACCTAACTCTTCCGACCTAACTCTTCACGACCTAACTCTTCCGACCTAACTCTCGCGAGCTAAAACCATCACGACCTAAAATCTCCCCGACCTAACTTTTTCCTACCTAACTTTTCCCACGACCCAGCCTGTTCCCATCGTTCACGACCTAACCCATATCCTGTCTTCACGACCTAACCTTCCACGCGGCATAGCATTGTTAGGTCGTTAGTCCATTATGTTTTAGGGTCGCTGTGTTGTAAGTGTTAAGTCGCTGGGGTCTGTATTTTCCTTAACTCGTATACGTTGTACTTTCTTTAAGTCGTTAACGACCTAACTTAGGTCGTAGGTCGCGGCTATGTTAAGTTGTGAATGTTATGTTGTAATATGTTTGTACTTTCTTTGAGTCGTAGGTCGTTTACTTCTTAAGTCGCGTGAGTAGTTAAGTCGTATACGACCTAAGTGTTGTAAATATGTTTCGTATGTTTTAAGTCGTGTACGACTTAAGTGTGTGAGTCGCGTTTGTTGATAGGTCGTTGCCGACCTAAGGGTGAGTCGTTAGTCGTGGACGACTTAAGGGGTTGTGTTGTAAAAGCTATAAATAGGGAGTGAGTTGTACATTTTTAGGTTGGTTGATATTTGAATAAAATTCTCTTTTGTTAGTTTTGTGCTTTCATACAAATTGGTAGTTGAGTGTGATCTCCTATCTCCTCTTTCGGTTAATCGAGTGCGCTCGATTCAACGATCGTAGAAGCCGATTCACGGTATCTAGTGCGCTAGATCAACGTGCGAAGAATCGTAGATCTTCTTTCTCGGCATCGTGCGCGATCAACGAGACGAAGATAGCTAGAATCCGGTATCTTTGGATCAACGGATTTGGGCCTTGCAGTATTCTCAACTCACCAATTGCTACTTTCACCGATTGAAGTTTATTTTGATTTATCCGCTGCGTCAGTTTGGTATCAGAGCAAGACTTAGCCAATCATAGCTGAGTCGATCTTGGAACCGAATTTTGAATTTGTGAAGCAAGCCGACCTAAGCCTTAGGTCGATCTATGTTGAGTCAAGCCGTGGCTTGTTAATCAAGTTGTGTAGAAGTTTGAAGAGCTTTGAAGTATTTGTTGAAGTGTTTGTGTTGATTCAATCATGCCACCTAGAAGAGCTAATCGCCATCAAAATATTGAAGCATTATATCGAAGGGAAGAGGTCGATCAAATGGAGCAACGTATGCATGAGAAGATTGATGAAGGCATTGGTAGGTTGGAAAAGTTGATGATCGATATGAGCCAGAATAGAAGGAGAAATTCACCAGAATCAAATCATGGAGGGAGTAGAGTTTCACCACAGTCGGATCGGGAGAGGAGAGAAAGTCGAGACCATAGAAGTGTTGACAGTCGTAGTAGGAGGAATGTTGATGATCGTGATCGAAGGGATGTTGGTAGTAGGAGTGGTGATGGTAGAGATGTTGGAGGACGTGAACGACAATGATATACATCAGACTTTGATGAGGAGTTTGACGGTGAAAGAGGAAGTGTTCATTTCAGAGATCGAGATCAGGGACAACGTCAGTATCGGGTTATTGATGATGATCGACGATGGGAGTCAGGAATGAAGACAGAAATTCCGGAGTTTAAAGGTGGGATGGTTGCAGAGGAGTTTTTGGACTGGTTATCTAATGTAGAAGAAATTTTTGACTTTAAGGAGGTTCCGGAGAATCGAAGAGTGAAGTTAGTTGCTACAAGGCTGAGGGGAAGAGCTTTGGCATGGTGGCAGCAAACTAAACTTACGAGAGAACGGATGGGGAAGTCAAAGGTTGTTGAGTGGGATAAGATGAAGAAGATGATGAGAGCTACTTTCTTACCTTACAACTATCAATCGCTTATGTATCAGAGGTTGCAGAATCTGAGGCAGGGGACGAAATCAGTCAATGATTATGCAGATGAATTTTACCAACTCATTGCTAGGAATGATATTATGGAAACAGAGGAGCAGCTGACTGCAAGGTTTGTTGGAGGGCTAAGGATGCAGATCCAGAATATGGTTAATATGTTTAATCCGAGATCTATGGCGGAAGCACATCAGAAAGCGTTGGCTTGGGAAAAGCAAGGAAGGCGTGGAGGTGGTGTGTTCACTAATTCCAACAATCAAGTGAAGGGTGTCGGTGGAAGTTCTAATGTTCCTAAAACTATTGCAAAACCAGTTGTGAAGGAGGGTGAGAAGGCGAAGGTTAACAACGGGTTCAAATGTTACAATTGCCAAGAGTTGGGTCATAAAAGCAACGAGTGTCCGAAGCCAAAGAAGAGAACTATGTTAGCTGAGGTTGAAGAAGAGGATGAAGAAGCTGAATGTTCTAATTCACTACCGGTTGAGGAGGAAGACTTATTGTCGGGAGACGAAGGGTATTCACTGATGATGAGGAGAAGCTGTTTGACACCGAAGCAAGAAGGGGAAGAAAGTTGGTTGAGGAATAACATATTTCAATCTACATGCACTATTCTTGGAAGGGTCTGTAAATTTGTTATTGATGCCGGGAGTTGTGATAATATTATCTCCACAGAAGCAGTGAAGAAGTTGGAATTGAAGACTGAGAAACATCCTAAGCCATACAAGTTAGCATGGTTGAGGAAGGGTGGTGAAGTGAAAGTTGGGCGTAGAGCTTGTGTGAAATTTTCAATTGGGAAGAAATACAAGGACGAAATTTGGTGTGATGTTGTGGACATGGATGTGTGCCATCTGTTGTTGGGCAGACCATGGCAGTTTGATAGAGCAGTACAACATGATGGTCGAGCTAATAGCTACAGTTTCATGTTCGAGGGTACTAAAATCATTTTGGTTCCTAAGAAGCAACAACAGAAGGAGAGCAAGTTGGAGGAGATCGAAGAACTGAAAACTTTGTTGACTTTGAAGGAGTTTGTTAAGGAAGTTGAAGATGAGCCTGAAGTCTATTTGTTGATTGGACGAGAGAGTCATAAAGAGGTTGAGATTCCAGAAGAAGAAAAGCCAGTTTTGAAAGAATTCGAAGATGTATTTCCAGAGGAATTGCCAAAGGAGTTACCGCCACTGAGAGACATTCAACATCAAATCGATCTTGTTCCGGGATCAGTGTTACCACATCGAGCACATTATCGAATGATTCCGAAGGAACATGAAGAGTTACGAAGGCAAGTGGAAGAGTTGTTAGAGCAGGGACGTGTTCAGGAAAGCTTGAGTCCTTGTGCAGTGCCAGCTTTGTTGGTGCCGAAGAAGGATGGAACATGGAGAATGTGTACCGATAGTAGAGCTTTGAAAAATATTACTGTTCGTTACAGATTTCCTATGCCAAGGTTGGATGACTTGCTAGATCAGTTGAGTGGGGCTACTATCTTTTCGAAGATTGATTTGAAGAGTGGTTATCATCAAATTCGGATTAGACCTGGAGATGAATGGAAGACCGCATTCAAGACGAGAGAGGGGTTATACGAATGGTTGGTTATGCCATTTGGTTTATCAAATGCACCTAGTACATTCATGCGGGTGATGAATCAAATCTTTAGACCATTCATTGGGAAGTTCGTGGTGGTTTATTTCAATGATATTCTGATATATAGCAGGAGCACAGAGGAGCATGTAGAGCATTTGAGAAAGGTGTTAATTATTCTTCGTGAGGACAATTTTATGCAGCTACGAAGAAATGTGTGTTCATGACGAGAAGTGTATTATTTTTGGGATATGTCGTATCTGAGAAGGGAATCCAGGTGGATCAGAGTAAAGTCGAAGCTATTAAAAATTGGCCACAGCCGAGAACTATCACTGAAGTTAGAAGTTTTCATGGATTGGCATCATTCTACCGAAGGTTTATGCCACACTTCAGTAGCGTGATGGCACCGGTTACTGATTGTATGAAAGGGAAGCGGTTTTCCCCGAGGAAGCAGGGTTTGCTTTTGAAAGAATAAAAAAACTTTTGACGACAGCGCCAATTCTTGTTTTACCGAATTTTCAGTTATTGTTTGAATTGCATACTGATGCATCGAAGGTCGGTATTGGAGGAGTTCTGAGTCAGAATGGGAAGCCAGTTGCTTATTTCAGTGAAAAGTTATCAGGAGCAAAGATGAGATACAGTACATATGACGTTGAATTCTATGCTGTGGTACAAGCTGTTAAGCACTGGAGGCATTATCTATTTCAGAAAGAATTTGTTCTGTACACTGATCATGAGGCATTGAAGCATTTACAGGGGCAAGACAAGATTTCAGCAAGACATGCATCATGGATTGCTTATTTACAACAGTTTACTTTTGTCGTGAAACATAAGTCAGGGGTGACGAATCGTGTAGCAGATGCATTAAGCAGGAGGAGTCATTTATTAACGACATTGAAGGTTGAGGTGACAGGGTTTGAAATGTTACCAGAGCTGATTGAAGAAGATCCTTACTTTGTGAAATGTGTAGAGAAAGTTAAGGAAGGAAATACCGATGAATTTGTGATGGTTGATGGATTCTTGTTCAAGGGGAATCAATTATGTATTCCAGATTGTAGTTTGAGATTGAAAATTATCAAGGAGTTACACGAGGAAGGGCATGTGGGCCGTGATCGTACTTTGCAATTGATTTCACAGTCTTACTTTTGGCCGTCGATGAGGAAAGAAGTGGGAAGGTTTGTGGAGCGATGCCATATTTGCCAAGTTTCGAAAGGAACCGCGACCAATGCTGGGTTGTATATGCCGTTGCCTGTACCGGCTAAACCATGGGTTGATGTGAGTATGGACTTTGTATTGGGATTGCCGAGAACGCATCGTGGTAATGATTCTATATATGTAGTGGTTGACAGATTTTCTAAAATGGCACATTTTATTGCTTGCAAGAAGACGGCGGATGTTGTTCGTGTTGCTCAGTTATTTTTCAAGGAGATCTATCGACTTCATGGATTGCCAGAGTCTATTGTGTCGGATAGAGATACTCGTTTTCTGAGTCACTTTTGGTTAAGTTTGTGGAAGATGGTGGGAACGAAGTTGAATTTTAGCAGTGCTTATCATCCACAAACAGACGGACAGACCGAAGTTGTTAACAGATCGTTGGGAAATTTGTTGCGATGTCTTGTGAAGGACAATCTGAAGAGTTGGGACATGAAGTTATGCCAAGCTGAGTTTGCACATAATCACGCAGTGAATCGTAGCACGGGATTCAGTCCATTTCAGATTGTATATTCAAATTTACCCAAAGGACCGTTGGACCTAGCGGTGGTACCACAACCGAAGGGGACGGTTAAACGAGCTGCTGATTTTGTTGAATGATTGACGGAATGTCATAGAATCGTTCAAGAACGATTGGAGAAGTCGAATGAGAAATATAAGAAATTTGCAGATTTGAAACGAAGAAATGTTGAGTTTAATGAAGGAGACTTAGTGTACGCTGTGTTAACAAAGGATCGATTTCCAGTAGGTGCTTATAACAAGTTGAAAGCCAGAAAAATTGGTCCAGTAGAAGTTTTGAAGAAAATCAATGAGAATGCGTATCAATTGAAACTACCAGATGATATTCATACTTCTGATGTTTTCAACGTCAAATACCTAGTTCCGTATGGTAGGAATGAGATTGTTGTGGATGAAGATGGTGAAAATTCGAGGTCGAATTTCTGTCAACTGGGGAAGGATGATGCAGCGCGAGCTACAGATTCACAAGGATTAAATCAGCCACGCCCTAAGGGCTTAGGTCGTCCACGACCTAAAAGAAGAGATTCCAGTGCAGAAGAAGAAAAGAGCAGAAGTTTCCGACCTAACAAGCTTGCGACCTAAGCCTGTGCCCCGACCTAACTTCACCGACCTAACCTAACTCTTCCGACCTAACTCTTCACGACCTAACTCTTCCGACCTAACTCTCGCGAGCTAAAACCATCACGACCTAAAATCTCCCCGACCTAACTTTTTCCTACCTAACTTTTCCCACGACCCAGCCTGTTCCCATCGTTCACGACCTAACCCATACCCTGTCTTCACGACCTAACCTTCCACGCGGCATAGCATTGTTAGGTCGTTAGTCCATTATGTTTTAGGGTCGCTGTGTTGTAAGTGTTAAGTCGCTGGGGTCTGTATTTTCCTTAACTCGTATACGTTGTACTTTCTTTAAGTCGTTAACGACCTAACTTAGGTCGTAGGTCGCGGCTATGTTAAGTTGTGAATGTTATGTTGTAATATGTTTGTACTTTCTTTCAGTCGTAGGTCGTTTACTTCTTAAGTCGCGTGAGTAGTTAAGTCGTATACGACCTAAGTGTTGTAAATATGTGTCGTGTGTTTTAAGTCGTGTACGACTTAAGTGTGTGAGTCGCGTTTGTTGATAGGTCGTTGCCGACCTAGGGGTGAGTCGTAAGTCGTGGACGACTTAAGGGGCTGTGTTGTAAAAGCTATAAATAGAGAGTGAGTTGTACATTTTTAGGTTGGTTGATATTTGAATAAAATTCTCTTTTGTTAGTTTTGTGCTTTCATACAAATTGGTAGTTGAGTGTGATCTCCTATCTCCTCTTTCGGTTAATCGAGTGCGCTCGATTCAACGATCGTAGAAGCCGATTCACGGTATCTAGTGCGCTAGATCAACGTGCGAAGAATCGTAGATCTTCTTTCTCGGCATCGTGCGCGATCAACGAGACGAAGATAGCTAGAATCCGGTATCTTTGGATCAACGGATTTGGGCCTTGCAGTATTCTCAACTCACCAATTGCTACTTTCACCGATTGAAGTTTATTTTGATTTATCCGCTGCGTCAATGACCAACTGTCGTCATACAAGTTCAATCCTTGGAATGTGGATGCAAATACTAGCGGATGAGTGAGTGTGATCCTATCACTCAAACTCATTTCACTTTAACTTTGTTACGACTTAGTTAAATTAAAATTAGCAAAGGTGGAAAACAACTGCCGACTGACTACCTCAATTTTCCCGAAGCCTGGGGGCAAAATTCAACTATCGACCGTTGACCGAAACAGCGCAACATTGGAACTCGACTCGATGTTTGATTACGACTCGAAGCCATGACTTTTGGACTTAGCGACCGGACTCAAGTTCGACTCATAAACTAAATCCTGACAAGTACATTGAATGGAAACATGAGCGTTGAAATACTTAAACAAATAAACATAGAGTATTGCTGGAAAAAACAAAAAGAAATTTTATTTTAAATAATGTTCTTTGGAAAAGTAAGTACAAAATATGTTCGAAGAATTCCTTTAAGCAGGGGCCAAGCCTACATCTATACATGGCCTACAAAAGCAAAAGAAAAACCTTATTCTACCAATCTACAAAAGGGAGGAAACAAAAATCTGAGTCTACACCTTCGATTTTCTATCCTTCTTGCTTTTCTTTGGCGTAGACCAGCTCAGACTACCGCTCATATGTCTCTCTGAGCCTTTACCTCCCCAGCCTGCTCCGGTGGGCTTATCTTCGACCGGGGGGTATTGAAGCAGTCTCCTCCTCGAAAATCACAGGGATCGGAATGTCCTTTGTATGCGGAATCGGAGGGATGGTGGCACTTTCGATGTTAGAGGGAGGAGGCACGCCGACATTAATGATGGTGCCACTTGGAGGAACAACAAGTATCGGGATCGAACCGCGGCCTGCAATGCCATAGCCAGCTCTATAAGCCTTCTGAGCTTGCTCGATTTTATCTTTTATTTTCGACATTATCTTCTCTGCCCAGTCCGCACGTATGCTCATTGGGATGCTACTTATCGGGCCAGAGGAGGCCGTGATGACCACATCTTCATATATGTTGAAAAGCATTTCGATGCTTGTATCACTTTTTTGGTTTAGGAGTGGTTCCATCAATTGATCTTTAAGAAAGCAACTACTTTCATGCATCTCCACAGCCGATGCAGTGACTGTCGTAGTTATAGCCTCTGTTATTAGCACGTCTTACTCGTGATGCATTTCTTAGGTTGGTGGAGGATCAGTCCGTGCAAATCAAAGGTTGAATAAAGATAAGAGAATATACCAGTAATATCATCTGATAGTGCTCTTGCATTTTGAGGAATAGGAGGAGTGTCCAAAATACCTTCCTCGGGTTGACTCCCGTGTTGAGCTTATGTGCCTCCCGAGCCGCATTCATGTATCGGAGAGAAGTGCGGGTTATCAGTGTCATATCCTGGGACAACTGGAGGATCGATAGAAGAAGTAGGCTCAGATTAAGAGACTGGGAGCGCTTCGAAACCTACTTCATAATGCACAACTCCAGATCCTACTCCAGCGTCCAGATACTTGGTAGCCAACTTTTCTTTTTCAAGAGCGATGATTGTATCGTGGAGGATCTTTGATTCATCTCCGAGAAGCATTTGAGCTTCCATTTCGAACTCATTGATATTCACAGCATCGCGGATCACCTTTTTGACATCTACCAAGCATTCAAGGCTATATATAGTAGAGAAGTATAACCTTTGCCAGGCTAATTTAAGTTGTTGTTTCTTATGACATCAGTGTTTTATGTGACTAGGAGATTTTCAAATTCACTCTCCATCTTAGCCTTTACCACCTTAATTTCCTTATCAATCCTGGCATCGACATCCTCGACCTTCAAATTTACTGCATCCCTCTCCTCCTTAAGTCTCATTACCTATTCACATGCCTCATGGATGGCTTTGTTAGCCTCGTCTTTTTCCTTGATGGCCTCAGCTAGCTTTTCCCATAGCTCCTCAACCTCTTTTCGCGCAGAGTCCCTTTCCTAAGTAATGAAAGTGTTGCAGTGGCCCATCTCCAACGACAGGTCCATGTGAGTTTTTCGCATGTTTTCTGTGGATTATGTAGCCTCACCAGCTTTCATATTGGCCTCCATCTTTGATTTCCTTGAAGATTCAGTTTCATTACTAAGAACTTCTATTATTCTATCCTTCTAAGCAAGGTTGTCCTACAGCTTCTCAATTATCTTAGCCTGCTCAAAAGATACCGTAGAAACTCTCTTGGTCATCATAACCCATTCCCTGTAACGATCCACCTTTTTGGACGGATTAAATCGACAATAAATCACACATGTTTAATTCAAACCATTCAAAATAGAGGATTGTTAATGGGGTAAATAAGAAAATAAGAGAAAAAAGGAAAAACAAAACATATAATCTCGCAGCGGAACGAAAAAATATAATAATCAAATAAACAGTTCATAAAGTTGTTTTATAAATAACATTTGATTGCACTTTTACATTCAAATTAGAGTTATACATACATCAGAAATAAACAAATAATGCAGCGGAAGACAGAATGCAGTGGAATAATAAATAGAAATAATATACTGAATCTTTTTCTTCGTCCTTTAGAAAATAATCTTCAACACACTGAAAAGCTCAGACTGACACGAGCGTAATGAAAAGACAAAACACTCGAGTCGGTACTGAAAGATCTTATGTCAGTCAAATCAAAAAAAGTTAAATAGAAATATTAGTTCAATGGTTTCGTAGATGTCACAGGAATTTCATCTCCTATGAAGTGTATAAAGTGAATATAATTATTTAACGGGTTTCAAATAATTTGAAATATCAGTCTAAATAATCTAATTAAAAAAATTCGAAGTTTGAATTAACTTAAACCCTTCAAATAATTCAATTTCAAATAAAAGTACAAATTCAAGAAATTATATGGGTATATGTCATTTCAACCAGTATAAAAAATCAACATTTCAAAATCAATGAAACCCGCTCGGGTTTATTATTTCAACCCATAACGATTTTCCTCTAATCTATATGATCGTTCGAGTATATATTATTTTAACCCATAGGGATAAAAAAGATATAGACATAAATAACATCCAATCATCCAAAATGTCAACCAATATCATCCATTGTAAATTCGACATCCAAATATCAACAAATGAACATACAACCAATCATCATTGAAATCAACAATTAACAACCAATATTAAAATTAAATGGAAATTAAATTCAATAAAAGTCATATTTAACTTGAATGACAGTTTAAAATATACTAAATAACAACCAATCAATTTCTAATCACATCATAAATTCAGTTCAACTAACATAAGAAAATCTAGTGGTTGTGAGTGTTTGCTCACCTTTCGTGGCTATGAAGGTGATGTTAAAAATGGAGCAATATGGAGATTCCTAGAAAAGGTCCAAATGCAAAGAAAATCCAACAAATATTAACACGAACACGAATCAATAAACTAGTTTCAACAACTTCCAACGTCCAAACAACCCAAGATCCAAACTACGTACAAACCTGAAACTAGGTCATTTTTAAGAAAATATTCAAACTAGAATATTACTGAATCTGTAAAAGTGACGAACTATAAAGTTATTTCAAATTATTTTCTCTCCACTTTCAAAAAAAGAATCACTCAAAAGCTTCTACCTTAAGGAAGTTACGGTCAAAACAAACAGGGGTGTTTTCTGAGTTGAAAATCTGAGTTCAAAAATACTTCGAAAATATTTGAGTTTTGGCATAGAAATTTAAGGAATTTGAAGAATTGATCTAAAATAAAGTAGAAGCCACTGGAAAATAAATGATTTGAATAAAAGAATCACATAATTTGATTCATTCCTTTAGGAGATATGATTGATACAATATGGGGTAACTGGACACGATAAAGACTTGAAAAATGGTGTTTTTGGTATAGAAATATTTGGAATGGGAAGAAGGGTTCAGCAATAAAAGTCCATTGAAATTATACATGATTTCAGAAGAAAAAAATTGCTTGATTTGGAATAGTTTAATGGAATATAGAAGCCATGGAAATAAGGGGGAGAAAGAGGAAAAAGGGAAGGAAAAAAGAATGGAAAAAGGAGAAAGAAGAGGATAAGGAAGGCGGGCCTTTGGCCATGGGCTACTACCATGTATTGTGGGTAGTGATGGAGGTGGGTGGTGGTAAGAGGAGAGAGATGGGCTAGGGTTTTGAAAGTGGAAGGATGGAACTTGATTTGGAGATTTAGGAGTTTTGGGTATGGAGTTTTTTGTAGATTTGAGCAAGAAGAAGAAGAGTACGCAGAAGGTTTCTCAAATGTGGAATTTATGTGCGTAATTGGTTTTAGTCAGATAGGAAATAGAAGGTCAATGAGTGGAAAAACTAAGGGTCGAAAGTCTCTTAGGGTTTCTAGAGTCTCTTGGTTTACTAAAGAGCCCATTAGTCTAAAACAAACCTAGTAGGACTTAGTCAAAAAAAGAGCACAAATATACAATGCAAACAAAAGAAATATGCTGCAAGTTATATAATAATTAGAAAACGAAGGTGGAGAGACAAAAATAAATGTCACGTTTTATTTTGAAAGCTTCAGGAATTAATAATGCATAAAGAAATTGTCATAGGAATGGAAAAGTTTGCAAACCAAAGAAAAGTGAAACTTTGTATATGCGAAAATGAGGTGGCAAGAATTAAATACAACCTAAAAGTCTCGGCTCAGATATTAAACAAAAGGAGAAATGAATGGATCAAGTATTAATAATGAGATAACTATGTTAAAATATACGTGCAACAATTAATAACAAAAGAAATGAATGGACCATGTACATCGCACAACCTTTTTGAAATTCAATTTGTGAAACGTAACCAAATTAACTTCATTAAATCAAATAATATTCAAATTTGTACACATTTAGTTTTTTATCTATGCATAATAAATAAAATTACTCACCTTAAAAATGAAAACTTTCAATTTAGTTTACCCAAAATAATCTTTTATTTCCATTAAAACATCTTTTCTGTTTAACACAAAAGGTGCGTTTCTTTTATTAAATCTATTAATTGCAATCAACATTTTCTTCCCTTCTAATTGAAATATTTCAGTAACATTAATTGCAATTACTTACAAAGTTAAATTTCAAAAAAGACAACTAAAATAGATGAAAAATATAATAATTGTTTCCTTTAGTCATTTAAGTACCTTTATAAATTTGTTGTTTATACAGCAGAGTAATTAATAATTTACTTAAATGAATTATTTTACTACACCTATAATCCATCTGTATGCTAAAACACAGTTTAAATATACATATATATCTTCCTTTAAATCAATCATTCTATTCTTTATTTTAATGAAATTAAACCTACATTCACAAATGAAACATTCATTTTATTTGATATAAATGTTCTTTTCATTAAATCAACTTTCCTTATATTTTCACAAAACATAAGCTACGTTTAATTACACCTATTAATTTACAATTTGGTGTCCTCTCTACCATTAATTGAAATTATTCAATTCCATTAATTTCAATTGTTTACAAAGGTGAATTTAAAAATGTACAAAATAAATGTAATAAGAAATAGAACTATTATTTCATATCTAACAGTAACTTAAACTTATTTATACACTATTGGATACAAACATGGATTATACATTTCTTTTCGAATAATAGTTTCTCGTCTCTGCAATCAATCTTTCAGGTACCAAACATTTCAAATAAATAAACATATGATTTCTTCTTTAATAAAGTAACATTTTTTATTATTTATTAGGATTTATTATTCCAATCAATTAGAAATTTACATTCAAACAATTGTTAATTTCATTCAAACCAATGTTAATACACACTAACATTTGTTATCATCCTTACATTATTGCAAACATGTGTCATTAATAGAAATTTTACTTAAGCTTAAAATTTGTATTATAATTAAATTTGTATCCGTAAAATCTTAATTTTTTCCCTAACAATTTTATTCAAAAATTTTATTTAATTTAATAGTTTTAAATGTTTAAAAATACGGGTTGTTACAATTTCCCCCACTCAAAACTTTTCATCCCTGAAAAGAAACAAGAACGAATCCAAAATCTGTTATATTTTATTTAAAACGGTCAATTCATAAACAATTAAGCCTACATTTTCAAGTTTAATAAAATTTGAAAATAACTCAAATTCTACAAAAAAATTCTAAGTCTTAAATTTTCGAAAAATTTCGGCAGAGTCTCCTTTGCACGGATACGTCCGAAAAACAATGATATCAATAATTTCAATATATATATATATCATATTTCAAAATAAATATCCCAAGCCACGCGAAAACAATATAATATTGCTATAAAACCATAATCCAAAAACGTACCCATTTGTCGGACAAACAAACTTTATTTATGAAACCAAAAGCAGTAGTTATTGCTTCCATAACCTGTATTTCACTTATATAATCCAAATAGTTAAAATTATATGAAAGAATAATATTATAGTTGTTTCAAATCTATGACACAGACAACATACAATATATCACAATCATATGAAAACAAAACTATACAACCACCATAGGTCAATCACACATCCATAATAACCAAGACTAATTGTTTGTTCAGATTCCGAACTTTTAAACGTACAAGGATGATAAATAAACTAATAAGTATACCTTATGCTCAACAGCCTTAGATAATTAATTAATGGATTATTCATACAACTTCAAACAATTAGAAGTTTTTTCCCCAAACTTCCCATCAGCCAAACAACAAGAATTTTAAATCTACTTAAGTTTATTTTATAGTTTTTTCTCATCATTTACCTTTCCATTCATTTATTTATATAAAGGTCGATAGCTTACATAATTTGTTTTCCATTGAAGATTTAAGTCAATGAATCATTTCAAAATATTAGTTAAGCTCCTACTGTGCTACCAAAGTTTATAACTAAATTCTGTTATAGAATAAAAATTTAAGTTTTGGTATTTTCCCTTGAAGATAAAAAAATATTTCAATATATCTAAAATTCAATAAAAACATTTGACCTCATTCACTTAGTTAGAATATAAGATATGTTTTAAACATCCTCATAGCACTTTGAAAGGATTTTCCAAAAAGTTTAAAACAATGTTATAAGTTTATATCAAAACATTATGATAAGTTTTTTTGAAATAAAGTTCCTTAAATTAGGTAATTCATTAGACTCATTATTTAAAATAAGTATAAACTCTATATTATTAAACTGAAACTAATAGTATACTCAAATCTTACATTAAATATCCAAATCAAAGTATAAAATTTCAAATCTTCATAATTAATTTTACACACTTGTCTTAAAATGAATATTCAAATCATGAAAAAACATTTATTATGATTTAATACAAAATCAAATAGTAAATAAACATATAAATTTACTATTAGTGCATCGAAATCAAGTAAATATTTCAAACCATACTTCCAAAATAGAGAATCAAATATATTTGTCAAGTATATTACTATAAATGAACTTCGTAAATCATTTTTTTCATTTATATAACATCTTTAAATTTTACATTCAAAGAAACTTATATAAATTTTACTTGAAATATTCATTTGAAAACTTTATTTGCAACACTTTACGGAAAAATTCATCTGCAAAATTTCTTGCTTCATATATAAGTATCATTTAAAAATTTTAAATAACATATTTATAAATATATGTAAACTATTTGAAAACAATTATTTATACCATTACTTATATTTAAAAAGAAGTTATTGAAAACCTGAAAATCCATTATTTATAAATTTTATTAGTTTTAAATTTCAAAATACTTTTAAACATCATTAATAAATCAATAATCATTAACTTTAAATATGTTTTATTTAATTAATAACTTCTCCCAATATTTACAATACTAATAATTTACTATCAAACCATATTGTACATAAATAAACAATATTTTAAACATTTTAAAGTATTTAGAAATGCAAAAATGACCAAAATATCTTTTATATAATACTTTATCGTAATACTTTTATAACTCGATGTTTTAACAAGTTTATCCTCATTCTTGTAGACTCTGGTCGTATGTTGAGGAGAGGCAAAAAATGTCACATTTTATTTTGAAGCTTTAAGAATTATTAATGCATAAGAAATGTATGTAGGAATGGAAAAGTTTACAACCCAAAGAAAAGTGAAATTTTGTATACGTGAAAATGAGGTGGCAAGAATTAAATACAACCTAAAAGTCTAGACTCGGGTATTAAACAAAAGGAGAAATGAACGAATCAAGTGTTAATAATGAGATAACTATGTTAAAACGTACATGAAAAAATTTATAACAAAAGAAATGAAGGGACCATGTACATCGCACAACCTTTTTGAAATTCAATTTGTGAAACGTAACCAAATTAACTTCATTAACTCAAATAACCTTAAAAAATGAAAACGTTCGATTTGGTTTACCCAAAATGTTTTTTTATTTCCATCAAAACATCCATTCTGTTTAACACAAAAGGTATGTTTCTTTTATTAAATCTATTAACTACAATCAACGTTTTCTTCCCTTCTAATTGAAATATTTCAATAACATTAACTGCAATTACTTGCAAAGTTAAATTTCAAAACAGACAAGTAAAATGGATGAAAAATAGAATAATTGTTTCCTTTGTTCATTTAAACACCTTTATAAATTTGTTGTTTATATAGCAGAGTAATAAATAACTTAATTAAATAAATTACTTTTCTACTCCTATAATCCTTCTGCATGCTAAAACACAGTTCAAATATACATATATTTCTTCCTTCAAATCAATCATTCTATTCTTTATTTTAATGAAATTAAACCTACATTCACAAATGAAACATTCATTTTATTTGATATCAATGTTCTTTTCATTTAATCAACTTCCCTTATATTTTCACAAAACATAAGCTAGGTTTAATTACACCTATTAATTTACAATTTGGTGTCCTCTCTACCATTAATCGAAATTATTCATTTACGTTAATTTTAGTTGTATACCAAGGTGAATTTAAAAATGGACAAAATAAACGTAACGAGAAGTAGAACAATTATTGCCTATCTAATAGTAACTTAAACATATTATACACTATTGGGTACATACAGGGATTATACATTTCTTTTTGAATAATAGTTCTCGTCTCTGTAATCATTCTTTCAGCTACCAAACATTTCAAATAAATAAATGTATGATTTCTTCTTTAATAATGTAACATTTATTATTCTTTATTAACGTTTATTATTCCAATCAATTAGAAATTTACATTCAAACAATTGGTAATTTCATTTAAGCCAATGTTATTAAAATACACACTAACATGTGTTATCATCTTTACATTATTGCAAACATGTGTCATTAATAGAAATTATACTTAAGCTCATAAGTTGTATTATAATTAAATTTGTATCAGTAAAATCTTATTTTTTTTCCTAACAAGTTTATTCAAAAAGCTTATTCAATTTAATTTTTTTAAATTTTTAAAAATATGGGTTGTTACATTCCCTGTACTGGATGTATGCATCATGCACGTAGTCTGGCACCAGTCTTTCTATGTCGTTAGAAATTCTTTTCAAGTTTGGAGGAAAGTGGAGGCCATCAAAACAGATAGTTGGAAAATCTTTCTTTAACTTAGCAATTTGAATGGCTCCCTCACCAATGGGTTGGACAGCAACTTGCTCTGTAGTGATGGGAGTTTCCTTTTCAGTTCTATAGCGTTTATCACCGAATTGCCAAGTATGAGGAGGCGCTACTTGGCGTGCAGTTTCAGAAGACTGCTAGCCAAACCCGGATGGTTTTAAGGAACCTTTAGGTGGTGGTGATTGCGACCGGGAACGGCGCCTACTTTGATGGACCTCTCCTTCTCCCTTTCATGACGCTCATGCTCGGGCTAGAGTGGTGGTCGCGATCGTAGTGTCTTTCACTTTCACACCTATGAGATTCAGAGTAAGAGCTGAAAGAATGGCTTTTGGAGCGAAGATTGTTGAGCATAGACCACTGCCTCGCCATTGTGTCTGTAAAATAAAAGGAGAAGCAGAATTAGCCATCTCCGTAGATCAGATAACATGTGATTAGAAATTGTACGGTACCGTGAAGTGCGTGTATGCATGTGCAAATCCCTTAACCGACCGATTTTGGTAGCCTTGCTGGTAGGAGTTGGCTCCCCTATGTCTAAAGAAGTTATGCCCGTGCCAATTCATGGAAGGGAAGGGAGTCCCTCTATTCCAAGATCCTGGAATGAAGATACATCATCCGGAATAGGGATGTTTGATAATCCTCTCAATGAACTTTCCTTTTGCGGAGAAGAAGTCTCTAGACTTATAACAGTCGCAATGGGCAAAGACATTACAACGGTCTTATGCCTCTTGGATTTTTAGGCAAGAGCCTTGCCGTTTATTTTTTATTCTAGTGATTGAAGGCCCCATGGAGGCATAACCACGGCTCATATCTAGCTGTCGCATTCTCGACGTCGCCCCGTTCGTTGATTATAACTGCAGGAGATCTCCTTCCTTCTTGCCGTACCAGAGCCCCTTTGGGAACTCCTGTTAATCCAATGTGTTGGCCTCTCTCTATGAGCCCTATGGTGATCAAGTTATCATTGCTAAGGACTTCATCGATTTCTCTAAGTTCAGCTGGCACCGATTGGAGAGTCCGTACTATCTCCTTGAATTATGCTCCTTCAGACCAGAGAATCGAAGCGGTAAAAGAAACGTAGTATTAGCCTCAGCATCAACTTATATTATCCGGTTAATTTACAAATAAGTTAAAACACTTGCGTCTAACTAACCACCATCTAGCAAATCTTGGTAGACATCTAACAAAGAACCATTCGGTCTTGAAGTAACTAAATTTACTTCAAGCACCTGTCATTACTTGGCAGTTTCTGACTACTTCTAAGAAAGTAAATGAAGGGTTATCCCCATGACTCTTGACGTTGAACACGTATTTGATTTCCTTGATGGTCGAGGGTCAGAAAAGATGCTCCATAAAGATGATATATAAGCTGTTGACAAGCGCATACCTGTTCAGATGCATTAAGAAGGCGAGATCCTTAAAAAGAACAGCACATCCTGGGTAAATTGATTGAATAAGGGCAATGTTCCGGCTATGCACATAAATCTATTGCAAGCAGTAAACCCTTCAGGGGTTGTGCGCTCTGTCTTCTACCCCGATAGCAGAACATCTTCTAGGGATAATCCATGTCTAAGTCAGATTCTACCTAGCATATCTCTGGATATTTTGGAACGAACTGAGTCCATCGATTCAAAACTAAAACTACACCCGACAGTTCATCCGGAGCAGGACTTACTACATCAGCAACGATTTCTGGTATTTTTATAATGGGAAATGGAGAAGTCTGAACTTCTTAATACCCTAAGCTTCGGGGATCCATAGCTATTGAAATCAGTAAAAACCAATGTTAGATGGCAAGAAACCTATGTACCCCCGGTGTAAAGTGAGTGATCATGTTGTGTAGTGTCGTGCTACATAATATTTTAAATTTCTACAAGTTTGAAAGATGGTAAAACGATGAGATTTTGAGATTTGGCCGGAGTGACCGTCATCGTTGATCGTCTCAACCATACTATTCTGACTTTGAAGAATGATCCATGTTAAATTTCATTATGTTTGACACATTACAGTTCCATAGATGAGCTTTGAAGGATAGTCAAATATGCAGTTTAATGGTCAAGTCCAGTTATGCAAGGCTAAAGCTCATCGGATTCAAGTGTTTGAATATGCAAAGGGCTATATTTCTTATCCATCTTGGCTCAAATTGGAACGTTCCCCTCAAGTCTAATTTCGCATCAATGCAAAGCCTTGACTGGTAGCCTACTCATATCGATTCTCTTCATATCGATCTACTCTAGACAGATGCTCTTCGTATTGATCCAAGGTGAACGGTTTCGTATCCATCAAATTAAGTCGATACGAACTACCATAATTTCCAAATCGATACGAAGCGGCTTCCACCATCTACCATCGATACACATTTGACAAAGCTTGGAGGTTAGTGACTCCTTTGTCTCCCTTTAGTGCTTTCTTCCTCCTTCTCTTTCAAGCAACCATTAGAGTAATTCCTCAACCTCACTCCAGAAACTTTCCGGCACCTACGACGCCAGAGTTGATCGTAATCTTGGATGAAGTGGTGAGAAGCTTGAATCATATCATTTTAATAGGCTTTAATCGGTCGTTTACCTAGTTCGAACGTATTGGTTTAAGGATTAAAAGCTGATTGTTTTAGAGACTAAGGCTTCTATAGTTCCATCTCTTTTTAGATCAATACAAAGTGGAAAGTGTAAACAAAGCCAAATGGAAAATTTGTCTAAGTACAGAACTATATATATGCCTTCGTAACCAAAGGAAAAACGTTTCATATTCCACTAGAAAAAAAATGATAGAAGTGGTCAAAATACAATCGATACGAAGAACGCTGAACAAGCATATCTAGAACGATCATACGAAGAATGACCTTCGTATCCATCAATTCAAAGCGATCTAAAGTCTAGCACTTGGTATCCATCAATGACCAGCCACCTATTGTAACGAATCGAAAATTTTCGAACCCGAAATTTCAGATAGTTAGGAAAAAGAAGAAAGAGATAGAAGAAGAAGAAGAATACCAGAAACATCAACCTCTCACATTCGCAGCGGATAAAATATAATAATAAAAAATAACAGTTTACAAAGAATTCTGTATCTGTCAAAGTACATTTATAATACATCAGAGTTACACATATATACAGACACTGGATATACACAATCATCATGTCTCAGATATACAACAATATAAATATAGCGGAAATACTTTATACGTTCTTGCCATCCAGCTCGCCTTCTGAGCTCCAAAACGTCCCTACCTGAAAATCTGTAATACTCGGTCTGGCCCGAGAATTACACCAAAGTAACACCCGGGTCAGGCTGGAAACCAGCGTGAGCAAACCCATCTAACATGGAATACAAAGCATACAACTTATATAAAACCCGGGGTAACTCATATAAATTTAAAAATCCACAATTTGTTATAGATATCATTTATTTCACCATCAATTTTTCTAATTGCCAAAATTTAGATTAAATAGTCCAATTCACTTAAATCATTTCATTCAAGCCTATAGATTTCACATATCAATCTATAAAAATTCAAAGTGGTTTCGGGTATTTTCTAATACCCGACCCTGGTCTCTTCGAGTCTCATGTCATCCTAATCCAAGTTATCCAAATGAAACACACAACATTTCATATCAGAGATATCAACTCATTTCAAGCATCCAATACCATTTAATCATCCATAAGAAAAGCTTAAGCACATACAAATTTAATTTAATTAATTCTGATTGAATTACTAACCTCAAGCACTTAGATTTCTTCATTTAACATTAATTAATTTCAAATCAAATAAATCAATCATCCCTTCATTATTCATCTTAATTAATCACCCTGGATTAATTATCCTTCAATTACATTCAAGTAATTAACTTAATTAGTTTCACAATAGTAATTATTCTTAACCAAAAATCAATAAGTAATCTTAATTACTTCATAAATTAATTAACTATATTAATTACATTAATCCTTAATTACTTATATTAGTTAATTTCTCATAAGTCGCTTATTATTGATTAATCAATCTTAATTAATCAATCTTTAATTACATCATTAATTATATAAATTATTGATTTCTAATTATATTTTAATTTATCCTAATCTAAATTAATTACATAAATTGAACCACGATATTAATCATTCTCGATTAATCTCAACCTGTATTTAACTATCTTTTATTTACTTCATCAAATAAATTAATTATTCCTTAATTAATTAGCTTATTTAATCTCTTGATTTCTTGCACAAAGTAATTATATTTTATTAATTACATTAAGTAATTACCTATCAAACCATCCAATGATTATTCTAAATTAATTAAACTTAATTAATTAACTTAAACCTTAATTAATTAATTCAAACCCTTAATTACTAAATTAATTAACCTAAATTATTAATTAATTGAATTAATTAATTATCCATTTTAATTACCCTACTATTTTAATGAATCACAAATCATTAAGCCCTTATTAACTTTAAAATGGAAACATTTTCTTATTTATGATTTAAGTTTAAAACAAGTTAAAATCCCGAATACTTCGAGTCAAGCAACAATTAACTCGAGAACCAACCAAAACCTAAGTTACCCGATCATCAACTCACAGTGCACATCAAATCAATTCAATCATGCAACCAAATACTTAACTTTAACCATTTAAATTTAGATTAAAAAATCCAAAGGAGTGAGATTTACTCACCTTTGCTTTTATTTGCAATCCACCTCAAAATTGCCTTGGTTTCCTCGATTTTTGACCTTGTATAAATAATTAGGTAGTTTATTAATATTTGAACAAATCGAAAAATCAATTACCATTTGATACTTAAATTAACTAATAAATTTAATTTAAAACAACAATTTCCTTCTTAAAAATCTTTTAGTGGCTAAACAAATTAAATAAGTTTATTAATCAAATTAATCACTAAAATACATTATTTAAAATAAACTCGTAGATATAAAAATGTGTATATGTATATGTGTGTGTATATATATTTCTCTTTCTTTTGTGTGTATATATATACACATTAAAAACTGCCTATATATATACCTCATGGTATTTATACTTTCCTTTCATTTTTTCACACCGTATATACAATTTAGTAAAATTAAAAAAAATGACTTATACCTGCACTGCAAATATTTTTTCTGAATCTTGCTCGCTACTGCCACTACGGAGGATCAACTGACCAATGTCTCCTCCCAGCAACGATCGCCAAGCCGATGCTCCTCAAGCGCCCTCGTCCATCACATATTCATGTCGAGGCGTCTTCGCCTTTGCCTCAGCATCGTTGGAAAACACTAGCACGCTGCCTACAAATCAAGTCGCCTTGCTACCGCTTTTCCAGAAATGCGCGCCTACGTACGCGATCCACCAATCAACGTCGCGACCCCTATCTCGCAAACCAAGCCCTCGCGAATCGCCGAATACTCACCACGAACAATTAGCACAAACGACTAGCCTGCGCGACACGATGCGTCTCCCTCAACCATCACGACCCGCCTTTAACTTCGACATCGAGCCGTGACCTTCCCCTTTCGATTTGATTTTAAAGATAGGTGATAAGAATAAGTATGCGGTCTTTTTTTATTTTACAGAAGAGAGGAGAATGAAAATTGATTTTGATTTGGGATAAGGGAGGAGATACAACTTTTGGCAGAGAGTGGCGTGTTTGGGAAGGAAGGAACGGCATATTGAAGAAGGTTACTATTTATTTTATTAATATTCTCAAATTTTACAAGCTTTTCGAACGGACTCCGAATCAGACATGTCGCCGGGCGATTATAAAGTTTTACCAACGTTCCGAACATTATGGAACGTGTTTCGGAGGCTAATTCGATCATATGCGCGAGTTACGGAAATAAACGATCAATTTTAAATTAAATCGATTGAAATAGTTTTTATGTGTTTTGAGCTGCCAGGGTCAAATGACAACTCTGATTGCTACAGAAAATGAAATCTGACAATAGCTAACTATTATGGATCCAATGGAACTGGTTTCGTCAAATTCTGAGACTGTGCCTCGGAAGGCTATTTTTTAAATTCAATTTAAACGATATATTGTTAAAACTGAACAAATCACCTTTAAATTAGATTTCAACCATTCTATTATCTTCAGTATCATTATTATAAATTTTATAAGCCTTCAAATTATTTTTAACTGGCTTAAACCTGAAGATTCAATAATTCACCCAGTTCCAGTTTATTAAATCCAATAACTCAATTGCTAAATAATAATAATAATTGAATTCAAGTTAAAAATTAACTTTTAAATATTTAAAATCAATTAATTATTCCAATTTAAATTGTTAAAAATTCCGGATCATCACACCTACTTTGTATCCATCGATACAAAACCCATCGATACGATGATCCCAGCCTGGTTATGTCTTTATCATTCAACTCCATCGGTACAAAACACAGCTTTCATATCCATCAATTCGAGAACCCACGTGTTATATCAATCGATACGCAATAACGCCGTACTTAATCTATTTTGTGTTGATAGCCATCGATACGTAACCTACCTTCAAACATCTCAGATCGATCCAGGAGAAGATCTATACGAAGGAGTGAACTAAAGGAACATCAATCGTTGTTAAAACTCGAATTTCACATTGATCCAGGAGAGGATCGATACGAAACTCGATCTACACAAGAACAAAAAAACATGACAACAATCCATGAACGTGCAAACACGAACAGGAGTCAAGTTAACATATGTGCATGTATGACAAACTAACATTTGATTTTCAAAGTTAACAGGAATTGAATGCTTACTTGGTGACCACCAGAATAGTGAACAACAAATTGCTAGCACTCGAGCTTCAATTACATCGAAACACTACATAATCATTGGCAGTCTATAATTCAACATTTATACTATTGGAAATTGATAAAACGTTACATCCCTTGGCAAAAACATAACAACTATTCAACGAATTAGATAGAACTTTTTCAGAATAAAGAATGTGTCTTTTCAAAGCACGTCATGTTCACACAGGATGTACTTTGGGGGCAAATGTTATCCTGCCTTTTGGTAAGACCGTGACGCCAAGGACTTAACTAGAGATTGAAGACGGTTCGTCCCGAAGATCGGCTATCTATGAGTCCATGATGGATACAGGAAAATTTGGTCCGAGTTTGGATTTAGCTACAATTAGCATGGTATGACTAACAAGGCTATGAAAGGCAATATTCTAAATTTTGGGTCAATCGAAGTTCGTATGCTCAAGTTACAGATCGATCAAAATCCATGTAGAAAATATCTTTTCATATCCATCAAAGTCCATCGCACTTCGTATCCATCCGGCTTCGTATCCCTCAACTTGGTGTCCATCCCCTTCATATCCATCAAGAAATAGCATCAATCAGAGTTCATCTACTCAACCACTGCCCAATTCGTATCAATCCCAGCAATAGCCATTTCGTATTGATCAACCAAGCATCGATATAAAACCAACATCCAGGTATCGATACAAAAGCAACATCCAGGAACATCGGTATGAAAGCAATGGAGATCCATTGATATAAAAATATTGGCATTAGATGGATCAAAAGGAAGTGGTCAAGCCAAAGGATTCGTTCTACAAGCATAAAAGATGGATCTCCGCATAAATGTCGCACCACGTCATCAATGCACAACTGATCAATACGCAGCCTATGATACGAAGGAGTATCGATACGCAGCCATCAGCCTGCCTACAAAATCAACCTCGGATCCATCATAACTCAAAAACTACAATCCCAAATGCCTCCAAATATTAACAGAAGCTTGCATATCACATGAAGACCCACCATGATCGATCGCGGCTCAAATGGAGCCAATATTGATTGATACAAAATGCACATGGATCGATTCTGATTGATCCCAATGACCCCAGATCGATCTGGTGGACCCACCCACGTGTGAGAAGACGTATTCCAAGGTTTGGGGGAGATATTTCCAGATCTACACCAATAAATAGCACCACTACGCTTATAAAAAAAGAAATTTTTGGCTCTTCTATGCCGTTACTCTACCGCAATTCCATTGTAACTCGAGTGCCAGTGCTAGTGCTTTGTACAATTGTAATCAGTTGAGAATCATCAAACAATTCAAAGTGGACGTAGGCTACAGTGATGAACCACTATAATTATTTGTCTTTTTCTATTTCTGCATGCTTTTATTGGTGTGATTGTTACATTAGCCTCTTTTTGCATTTACTTTCTTTACTTTAATCTCTTCAATCACATCCGAAGAGTATTGTGCCCAATTTTGGTACAGACAAATATTCATTGTCTTATATTGCTTTAAGTTCGAAACTCATAGAATGTAATACACAGTCTCGACCAAATAAATACATAAGCTATCGAATTACGGATGATTTAGTAGTTGTAAAATCAGTCGCTTGCATCAATATTAAAACATTAACATGCAAGAAATATTTATTAGTGAGTATATATTATATTTATATTTGTCAATCTTTAATTTAGTTCAATTTTATATCTTAATTGATAAGTATTTTATCAATCATATTAAATGCATAAACTAGTTAATGTAGATTATTATAACGTTATCTAGCATATGTTGTTTACAATATTAAAATGGTTAAATTTTATCATTTCAGTTTCATAATAACCTCCCACTATTTTTTCATGTTTCACCGAACCCTAAGCAAAACATAGAAATATTTTGACTTCACTAACGGGTGTTAGGACTCATATACCTTGGAATTTTGACATTGTGGAAAGCTCAATAAATCATAAGCCCACATATGATGGATAACTCCTTATCGGTTGTATCATATACAAATCCTAACTCATGGTACCTTGTCCTAATCTCGCCTTTACATTGAGGAAATCTAGGTAGGTAAGGTGGGATTATTGGCTTGGACCTATCATTTCGAGATGATATCTTGAGGAAAGCTCAACGAATATGTGCGGTTATCTAACATCATCTATTTAATATTTTAATAGTACTACACATAACACCTCTAGCTTGAGGAAATCTCAACAACTAAAGAGTATGCAAATAATATATTAACATAAAAATGATAGAGGACAACTTTATATTTAATATTCATAATCTTCACCATATTATATCAAGTGATATTGCCTTATGGAATAATGTATTTCTTATGAAATATTCTCGTGATTCAAGTGTTGAACACATTCGAAATCACAATATACATAGTATTTGTATATATTTATCCCTTAAGTTTATTTAGGTTTGTTTAATTTCCATTATTTAGTTTATACATTCATATCATATAAGTTTTATTTATTATATAAATTTTATGTTCTATATTACTTATATAATAGTCTTATGTATAATTTTATATTAATTAAATCTTATTTAACTAATTTTAACTAATTAACCCGTTAATTAATTTTTTTTTTTTGGCAAGGCCGACGGTTTTATAGTGGACCGACCACTTTTATTACCACGTAATAAAGTTGTAGTACAGGAGTAAGGTAGAAGTACCTTAACTACTAAGAAGGTAAGTAAAGTAAAAAACAGCACAGGAGTGTGACAGACAAGTCACAGCTACAAGAAATTAATTTTATATTAGTATTTCAATACAACTTTTATACTGAAGATGTCTACTATAACTTTTAAAGTATATACTATAACCTTTGTTATAACATCTATATGTCATATATGTACATACTATAACCATTTTCGTATAACACATATGTCATATATATATATATATATATATATATATATATATATATATATATATATATATATATATATATATATTTGTGTGTGTGTGTATGTATTATTATTATTCTTTAATTAATTAACCTTTAATTATTATGTTTAATTAATTGACCATTAATAAATTTATTTTAATTAATTAACCTTTAATTAATTTATTTAATTGAAAAAATTAAATTATATTATATTATTTCAAAATTTTATCTTATATACATAAATGTAAACTTATGTTATCTTTAACACCTTAAAATATCATAGCATATATCAATACATATAATACATGAACGCAAGTAGTAATTAATTAACATATTTAATTAATTCAGTTTATTAAAATTATTGATAAATTTTAAAATTTTAACTTAGTATTTAAATATTTTAGATTATTTTGAAAATATTATTATCTTTTCAAATATTTTGAAAACATATGTTGTATAAATTTTATAATAAACATGGTTTTATTTTAAATTTAACTTTTAAATTTAAAATCTTTTATTTCTATTTTCAAAACAATTTTGGAAAATTAGCTCAAAGCCCAATTCAAATTGGGCCTTTTCCATTAAGTGCAACCTTTGGGCTCACTTTACCTTTCAGGCCAAGCTGGTAATCGAATATGACATGGTACTTGATTATTCAATTCATTTCCTAGAGATTACCTTTCTAGATGGTCGAGCTTACTTATTTAATCTTTTCATGGCTAATTTAGACAACATAGACTATTGAGCTTCAATCGCATTGTTAGAACTGGGCCAACTCGTAGTGGAGGAAAAGGGGAAAATTCAAAAAAAAAATCCTATTTTGGATCTTTAAGGCCTATGAAGTCTAAAATTTTATTAGATGCAATCTAATATTATTTCAATAAAATAGTATTTTTATTAGTTTTTTCTTTGTTTTATTTATCTAATAAAGTGTGGTATATAAAAGGCATTTGAATATATCAAACATATTCATTCTTCAGTTGTTTGTCAAAATAATTAAACATAAGGCAAGTGTTATCAATTAATGACAAGATATATACACTTAAGTAGGAATAAATTGATAGATAATCACATAGGGGGCAAAGGGAGAAATAAATAAAAGATGACATGGATGGTTGATTCAACTTCCATTTTAATTGTATGTCAAATAAGTGAACATAAGATAAGTGTTATCAATTGTTGACAAGACAAGTACGTGCAAGTAGGAATAAATTAATAGATAATCACATGGGGGTAAAAGTATAAATAAGTAAATAAAGAATGATATGGACGATTGATTCAACTTCCCTTTTAATTGTCAAAATAATTAAACATAAGACAGGTGTCATCAATCGATGATAAGATGTATACATGTAAGTAAGAATAAATTGATTGTTAATCGCATAGGGGGTAAAAGGAGAAATAAATAAAGGACGACATGGATGATTGATTCAACTTCCCTTTTGGTAAACTCAACTAATATAGCATATAATTAACAATTAAAAGATGTCATGATATAAGAATGTAAATTGTCAATAATAATTTTCATATGTATATTATTGCCTTAGTTTAAATTATTTAATAATAATAATAATCTAATTCGTAATATAATAATATGAAATATAATAATTTATGTATGCACACATACATATAGATTTAATTGTGTGCATACAAGATTCTATCAAATTTTTCTAATTAATACAAACTAGAGAGTTATTACAGTCAATTAAAAATTTGGATTTATTGTCAAAACATTATGTAAATTTTCTAGTACAATATAAGAACAAATAATATATACAAACAAACTTTCAAATCTAAAGTTACATGTTATTTTGAGTGATTAAAACATGGATCTATGATTAAAATATTGTACGAATCATATACAAATTTTAGCTTTATTTGTTAAAATAAAATCCAACTAATCAATGTGAACATACAAATTTTCAGATTTAAATTGAATTGAGTGTTTAGAACATAGATTTGTAATAAAACTTTCTATTTGAACATATATATAATTTTCAATTTTAATTTAACAAATAAAAAGCCAATCAGCTAATATGAACATAAAATTTTCAGATCTAAATGATTGCACTTTAATTTGGATGTTTAAAAACATAGATTACGAATAAACATTTTATCATATATAAAAATTAATTTTGATTTACTAAACTAACAATCAGTTCATTCAACAATCTAGTCAAACTACACAAAAATTTAAATTAAATAAAGCAATGATATGTACATCCAAATTATGATGATCAGATTTATTTTTCGTCGAACAATACATCAAATATTATTATCTATAAAAAGGAAAACATACCATATTACCATAGCCTTAAAATATTTCTTGAATAAATTCTCATATTAAAACACTTTCTGATTCAAAAGGGCACTAATCCTTGAATTGTTGACCTTTTCCTATCAAATAGATGCTGGATCTAAATTGATTTGAGTTTTTTTATGGAGAAGAAGTGCTAGTCCTATTCATATACCACTAATCCCTGAAATTACTTTTCTCCCCGAAGCAACCTTCGTCGGCGACGATGGTTAGAGTTCTTAGCCTTTTATGATTTTAGCATTTCTTATACATCCGATAATGGAAATGCAGTCGTTGATGCTTTGAGTAGAAGACAAACTATTTTAGAAGCGGTATTCCTAGAGTGGAAGCATTTAGAGTATATTGTTGGTTATGACTTCAAACATCATTAGCAGTTGGAGCAAAAGATGTTAACAAATTTAACCACTATAAGAAGTTGATCGACGGGAATGGTACTAGTTAAAGGTTAGAAGTTAGGCTAGCAGAGATCATGACAAAGATAAAATAAAGAGTGGAGTCTGGTGAGATGAGGTAGTATAAACTCGATCAAGATGGTTGGCTCTATATGGATGGGAGTTTGTTTGTCCGAGATACTGATGGATTACGAATAAGGTATGGGAGTGCCATCATTCTAGATCGACTATACATCCCAACACTAGTAATATGTACCATGATAAGACATGGATATATTGTTGGGATGGGATGAAGAAAGATGTCGAGACATTCATCTCAAAGTTTACAAACTACTGGTTAGTAAAGGTAGAGTAGAAGAAACCAAGGGAGTAAATGCAACCATTGGAATTTTTCAAGTGGAAGTAGGAATAAGTATCAATGAATTTCATTAATTGATTGCCAAGGACAAAAGGAGGGTACCATAGCATATGGGTCATAGTCGATAAGTTAACGAAGAGAGCTAGATTCATACCTATTCAATCTAGTAGATTGACAACCGAATTGGTCGAGTTGTATGTGAAATGGGTAGTGCAATTCCATGGTATGATTAAGAGCATTGTGAGTAACCAAGATCCTTTATTCACTTATAGTTTTTGGAAGACCTTACAAGAGGTGTTGGGGACAGAGCTGCATTCAGTACAGCTTATCACTCGTAAACCAATGGGCAGGCTGAGATAGTGATTTGTATATTGAAGGATGTCTTACGAGCTTGCTTACTCAATTTTGGAGGCTTATGGGGTGATCATTTGCATTTGGTAGAATTCGCATATAATAATAGTTATCGCTCTAGTATATGTATTGCACCATTCGAAGCAATGTATGATCGATTGTGTAATGCTCCTTCATGTTGGTGGGAAGCGGGCCAAAAACAAACTCGAGCCAGAGGGAGACCTCAAAGAAGATTAAAATCATTTGACAATGAATGAAGGCTACCCAAGATAGGTAGAAGAGATACACTGATAAGAGACATAGAGATTTGGAGTTCTCAGTCGGTGATATGGCATTTGTGAAATTTTCTCCATTAAAGAACATTGTTTGATTCGGTAGTAAGGGAAAGTTGGCGTCAAGATTCGTAGCTCCTTTTTGGATTATTAAGAACCTAGGTATAGGGTCAACTTACCTCAGAAGATGGCGGGCACGCACAACGTATTACACGTCTCTCACTTGTGAAATTTTGTGCATAGCTTAGGCATGACGATCGCAGTGGATCAACTTGATGATATCGAGATTGAAGCAGAAGCTTTAAGGCCTCGTAGGTCGACTTATATTGTCAGACATGATACGAAACAACTTAAAAGGAAAACAACGGAGTTAGTGAAGGTTCAGTGTGGTGAAAGTGAAGGCGATTGTACGTGAGAAACTATGGAGAGCACGAGGGCTGCATATCTAGAGTTTTTTGTGTGGTAAGATTATTGTTTATAAAATTTTCTTTCACTTTATCATTTAGGATAGTTTAGTATCTCGCATGCTAGGATAGGTATACCTTTATTTGCACGGAAGCCTATTTGATATGTTTGATGGTTTCTTATGATTTTTAGGCATGTAGGATAACATAAAGGTGTTTATCGAGTGGACTAGACCGGACATAGGGGTTTTCGTGCCTTGTCCTATAAGAGTTTCGAGCAGACATGGACCAGATGAGGCTTTGGCTTGGACACTCTTCATACGAGCCGAACAACAAACGGACGATGTACGAACAATAGAAAATTCATCAAATAATTCATACAGACAAAATATCATACAAATTTTCTTTTCCTAATTCATGCCCTAAATGAGAAATGAATGAACGTGAATGAACATATTTCGACTTCGAATCGAGCCGGACAACGGATGCTTATGCAAAATAACACCCCTAGGTAACTTGGGTAACTATTCTTTGATTGACTAGGGATTTCGAGGGTGAAATTTCTAAAGGGGGATAGTGTAACGGTCCGTATTTTACACATCTAAAGATGGATAAATATTATTATTTAATTCGTTTAAGGCCGTATGACTCTATACTTTTACGAAATGACAACTAGAGGCATTTTCCATCTTTAGAACTTTTTCAAATGATTTGAACCTAGATATTCTTGTAAAGCCTGTAACTTTGGATAGAATTAGAGTTTGAAACCACTTTCATTAGATCGGGTTGATGGTTTCTTTTTCCATTGAATGGTTATAATAGGAAAATGGACTTATCATTTATGAGATATGGTCTTTTAAAGTTTGGACTATTGCTGGCCAGATTAGTGGATACCTAATTAAGCCCAAACTTAAGCCTACTAGTCCATTTTGGGATTTGTGCCAAAACAAGAGATAATGGGATAAATCTAATTACTTTTCCATTTTCCAAGCAAGTATAAACCTCTATTAACCTAATTTCCATCCTCTTTTTCATACTTAATCTACATGAATCATCACCAGTGATTAATTAGCAAGGAAAGAATCTTTGATCTATAGTTTGGCTGCTTTCGAAACCATGTGCTTGCTACCCACTTTAGATTTGATGGTAGACTTGGGTAATTTTATAGTTTAGTGATTTGATATCTCGTACTATTTTATACATGTATAGTTAAAATGATGTTTTTAAATTGATTTTGATACTAAAATGTTTTTAAACTTTAATCTAACTTAATGACATGTTTATGGCCGAATTTAAAAATATAATAATGGATTTTAAATTGTTTAGTACTCTTTTAATTATGGATCATGTTGTCACGTTAATATGAAACTAGATCTAGGCATAATCATATATGTTAATCATGTTTAGATGAATTGAATATGTTTCTTGGATGTTAATGAATGATGTTTGCACTAGCATGAATCGTTTGATATGTTTGTTTGTGATTCTGGTGCAGTAGAATGTTGTTGATTTAGGCAAAAACATGTCTAAAATACTCAAAACGTGACGTAACTTGGAGACAAGATTATTAAGGAGTAGAGCAGCCGAAAAAATAGGTCACATGAAGATTGGAGTTGACCTGCGTGACCACATTCATGTCAGTAAGAGTTGCAAATCTAGTTGGTAGTGATGCAATTTATGTCGGTAAAGTAGAAACTTTGGAACTTAAGCCATAAAACTCGAAGGTAGGCATGAGGCAATGCAAGGGAAGGGATTATGTAACACCTCACAATTATAATATTCGAATATTTAAATGATTAATTTAGATATTTAATCATTAATTGACAAAATGTCCATTATACTCAATTTTTACAGACGAGTGAATGGAATTCGAAACACCGGTAGTTGAGTTCGATTTTTCAATGTAAGTAAAATGAATATAACCTTGGCTGTGTTTGAAGTCGATAATTTTCAAGGATGAACAATGTCGGATGGAAAGAATTTGGCTAAACCCATTAGCTAGCCTATAAGAGGCTAACTCCCTTCATTATTTCATTTCCACTTCTCCATTCACATTTCTTTTCCTCTCCCTCTCTTAACCGTTCCCTAATCATCCCTTAATCACCACTTAATCCCATAGCACTAAACTCCTTAAGAAGAATTCTCGATCTAAATAAAAATCACCATAATTCCTCTTACGTAATTGTCTACCAAACCTGCAAAGGGATTAGCTTGAAACAAAGTAGGGGTGGAGATCTCGGATTGCAAGAGCGGGAAAGCATGGTTTTGGTGATTGGAGCTTGAATTAGGGTAGAATAAGGAGAGTGGGATGATTCTCTATGTACATTTATGAGTTAAAATTCATGTTTTTGTTTATTTATTAATATGAGATTACATGAAGTGATTTGGAAGTGATTTGGGTTGAATTATACTTGCATCCATACTTTGAACATGATTATATCATCTTAATATTTTTTAGATGAAATAGTATAAAATTGATAATCTAGTGCATATCATTTGTTATTAACAATGAAACCAATTTAAATGGTATTAGAAAAGTTCATAAGTTAATTAAGTGATTAATAGAGCTTAATTGGTATTGATAAATATTATTTAAAGTCAAGGAATGATTTTTATAAGTGAATAGTTTGTATATAAATTTATTTTTTTAAAGAAATAATTTTATGAATAAATTTGGATATTTTATGAAATAGTACAAAAGTGATATTCTATAAAAGAAGTGATTTTACGAAATAGTATAAAAGTGATATTTATAAAATAGAGATTTAATAAAATAGTATGAATGGGACGTTTTATGATAACTATAAGATGTTATAAAATACTACGAAGAAGATGTTTTATAAAAGGTTATTAGGTTTGGTAAAATACTATAAAAAGATGTTTTACTTTTATTAAAAAGATTTAGTAAATAAAATAATATTTGATTTAATAATAATTGAATTACTTATTCAAATATATGTGTATGCATATGCACAGGAGCGGATATGTATGTATGTGTTTTTAAAGAATATAACAATAAAAAAGATGTGTGTATTGTAGTTAGAATTTATTGTATTTTGTTTTTTTATATGTGTATGAAAATTTTCAACTATATAGATATACTAATGCATATACATGCATTGTGGGAACCTCACATAGACATAGTGACTATCATGTACGCTAAGTTGCGTAAGAGCATACTTGGTTGAGTAATCGCGCCGGCTAAGCCCGAAATGTGATTTTGTGTGGTAGCGCGCTTGTGTACACATTTGTATATGTGCAAAAATGAGTGTGCTAGCACGTGTAGGCATCACATGAGGCTAGATGGTTGGTTGAGTGCGTTTTGGCGTTATTAGAGGAAGCTGAGTCGTTATGATTGCCCATTGAACTCTAAGCGTGCAAAGAGTGGACTTCGTAGTGAAACTGATTTTTTAATACATAAAAAACCACTTCCAAAACATCAACCAATGAACTCCGAAAGAGGTCGGATGCGGCAAAGAGAGGCTACGGGAGTTAAGGTGGCTCATCAGTTGAAGTGATGGAGTGGACAAAGCTCAAATTGACGATTGATGGCTCGACTTGTACCGGACCCATAATTTATCGCCTGGGACTTGCCACCACCAGTCCATTGATGATGGATTGACCTAGGCAGTAAAGCCTAGGTCGGGTGCACTTTCGAGTAGGTTTTCCCCGGTTACGACTATGGGCTTGCATGTGTTTTCGAATAAGCTTTAGGAGACATTTGGCTACTCGTGGAAGGGGAAGACACGACGAAGTTCGGGATCGGGACACTAATACAATTTGAATATATGCAATTAATAATAATCGACACGATCGGGCACGAGGTCAGTACGATGATTGGTCACACAATCACATCTAGCAAGCGTGTACAGTCGAACGAAGTAAATTTGCACCTTCGAGCTTTATCCTTGGGGTATGTATAGTGTAATGAGTTGTATTGACTTTATATTAGTAGCCTTGCATATTTTCGGTCTTATATTAGTGACCATACACAATGTTATATATTCGATGTACACGTTTATCTATGCGGCGTCTAGGCTCCTTTATGTTCCAGATATTGCACGGCAGTATCTTTTTGATAAGAGGCATACACAATCCATTCAAGAAATCCTTGATGTCCTAAAGCGGGATGATAATAATCATATAGGGTATGGTGTGATCTACAAGGTCCCATGTAGTTAGAGTAAATCATATATCGCCAAGGCTTATTAGGGGTACATTGACATTTACATGAAAAACCATCATTTAGTATATGGGTTGGGGTCTATGGTATATTCAAGTACCGACCCTATCTATTATGGGATAGGTTTCATGTATTTAGAGTAGATCATATATCACCAAAGCTCATTATAGGGGTACCGTGAGATCTACACGAGAACCATCATTCAAGATGTGGCTCGGGATCTATGGTACGATTAGGTACTAACTCGAAATATTTTTAAATTCTCGAAAGGAATCATTAGGTTGTGATAAATGTTAGTAGTTGACTTCTCCCTAGAGTAATGGTGGGTATCGATTTGTATTCTTTGATTGTCATATCATTGTTATATTGTATATTGTATTAGTCGGTGGACCATGTCATAATGTATTCTAGGATATGCTTATTTTATGGTTTTTTTAGTGTCTTTGCATGTATATATTGAATCGTGGTATCATAGTATACCGCTATATATCAGTCATATTATACTAGTTGTACTGACTTGTTGATTACAGAAGAAGAGCAGGTTATGGTATGATTTCCTATCTTTTGGATAGTTTACTTTACTTGTTTATAAACAGTCTGGACTACCCATAAGCCACATTTGTGGAGAGGGCTGGCTGTAATTTTGTAGTATCCTATTTATTTATATATTACTTTAATATACAAAAGTTTGAGATAGTTCCCTCCACCTCAGGCTTTATATCTAATCCGCGTTTTGTCTTTGTCCGTTTATGTCATGACAACTCTTGGGTACTCAATTGAGTAGTTTGAGATTCAGGTGCTTTGGGGATACACTTTCAGGGCAGTTGGAGCATTCCGTGGAGGCGATGTTGACCCTTCGCATATATACTTGATATAATAGTAGTTTATGGCAGATATGTATTTGTATGTAAGACCTGTTGTATCAGATATTTATTCAAAACTTTGTATTGTTGGGAGTTGATGTATTTTGACATTTTGTACTAATATTCATTTATCAGTTGCTTTTGTTAGTCTAGTTTCTTATATATATATATATATATATATATATATATATAGTTCATTCTACTATGTTCGTTTATATTTAGTATATTACATGTTATCATTTCATTATGAGATTTTATCGATGTCTTGACGTAGTGGTATTCGAAAGTCAAGTGATTTTGTAAGGTGTTGATTTTTGGGTATTACAAAGGGCAGGTTGTTACATTTAGTTACAAAGCTTAGGCTCAAAACTTGGACCAAGTAGACAAGTTTAAGTTAATCAATCTGGTGGAAATAGATATGTAGAGAGTGAATAGTTGTATTTTTCTTTTACATTATATTATATAACCTACTTATCGTTTGGACTTTCATTTTTTTTCTATCATTGGTTGCTAAGGTATCTTTGTAAAGCTACTAGTATAGGAAGACGGAGTACACAACAATTGTGGATGGTAAATCTGTGATGTTCGATTAGTTCGGAGACTACGTAGCTGCTGCAAGAAATGTTCTGCTGCCCATAAACATTTTCGGTAGATGCGGTGGGCGTCAGAAGTGGTATGACCCTTAAGGCACTGGTACTTCTAGCTCCACCAGCTCTAGACTCTTCGAAGCAGTGCCGTAATTTCCTCAGCCTTAGAGGAAAACCATATTTGATTCTTGAGACTGTTGTAGAGGCACGGTCTTATACACAAGCGTGAGAGGGCTTCCATTAATATCGGTCTAGGGAATGTTCTCATAAGGAAAATTATTTCTCGGCATTTGGAGAAGGGAGACTGTGGTTGGGTAGGGTGTAGTGTTTGTACGGCTGATGAGCAGGCCTTTGAGTTGGAATTAATTCAGGCGTGTCGCATTGGTTCTCAGTTCATTCTGAGATCGAGAAGGGCATGTAGCTTGATCATTCCATCCATCTTGAGCAGGGCAGCTTGTCAGTAAAGGAGTGTTGACCAATTCAACCTTTTATTTTAACAGTTTAAGATGGTTGGTACTTCGTTGTTGTAAGCAAGGAGATTTGTCTTGGGCCTTAAAGCATTAGTTGGGGATTTATTGCTTAGTCTTATCCCTGTTAGGGTCCATTTTGAATATCCCGCTAGGATGCTTTTCCTTTGCAAGAATGCCTAGGAGATGCCTGAGGTAGCGAAAGTGGAAAGCAGCCAAAACTCCAACCGAGGCATAAAGACCATGATACAAGAAGACGAGCTTATGTGAAAAAGTAAGCTGATCCTATATGTCACTTTAGTGGCATATTGGGGCATTTCTCTATGAAATGTCATCTAGCTAAAGCGAAGCGTAAGTGCTTCAATTGCGACTGGCTCGTTTGCTTAAAGAAGGACTGTCCTATATTTTCAAAGGGTGAGTAAGTGATGATGACTTGCGCCTTATAGCCATTACTGGGTCCTAGCAGGTATATGACTCAAAAGAAACGGAAGGAACGTACGTAGTGAGGTATGCTTTATTTTTGGAAAATCATTTCTGTTCCTTCCGACACTTGAGCGGTATATTTTTTCTATTGTTGGTTACTTGGTAGATAGGCTAAACTCGACACCTTTCATAGTAGGCAAATTCTTCAATAGAGATAAACCTTGTTTCAGTAACCTTAGTCGTAAAGCTGAGGTGAAGTGATCGACAGTACTACCATTCGAATTATTTGATTGTATGCTGATTTCTTATTATTGATTGTTGACAGTACTAAGGCAAATTCTTCGATAGAGATAAACCTTGTTTTAGTAACCTCAGTTGCTTGTTTTCATGTTTGATAGTTTGTATTTAGTTATAGTTGCTTACTGATTGCATGTTGTTTGTTTCTTTTTTCCATTGATTGATCCTTGCTTGTTGCTAATTATTGTTGAATGACACTGATTGATGATTTGCTTGTTTTATGTGTTTGATTACTCGTGTGATGATTATAATTTCATGATTTAAGTTTGCTCGGAGAATGATAGCGATAGCTATCTAAAATAGATCATATGCTATTTATGGCCATTTGAGGGGTTGAGATGAGGAGTATACGAATACATTACCCTTTTGCTATGACTCAGAGTCGATGGTATATTTAGATACCAAATCATTTGTGTTTACTCTCCAATTGATAGTCGTTTATGATTTTGGTTGTATCAGTTACTATGCTTGATTGTACATGTGTTGGTATCATGCGATTGCAATAGAGATGCTTGTTTCATAATTCAAGATGACAAGTTTATTATATATGCTTGTTGTATTCGATGTGCTTCTTGTATGGTTTATTGCAACAAATTTAATTGAAATACTTTTTACACGGTTTGATATGGAATAATTATTTGAGATGATTAATATATATGATTTAGCATGCTTAGACTTATAATATGATGTTGCAAATATGCTTAATCCTCTTTATGTAGTACAACTAAGTACTATAGAGTTGAAGTATAGCAATTTAAATACTTATCCACTTTGATAGGCATTTAAATAGTGAGAAACTTTCTTAAAAAGAGGCATGAATTTTGGAAAATAGGTGATAATGTAAGTTATCGCATATTTTACATTCTAATTTGGGAGTCCTCGTAATGCTGATGGCATAAGGGAAAGTGCTTTTAGAATTTTCCAAAATATAGATTTTGGAATTTTGATCAGTCATGTCACCTTCTTGTACTCATAGGAATTTCAGAGATGAAATTCTATTAGAGAGGGGGAAAATGTAACATCGTGCAATTTAAATATTTAGTCATTAATTGACAAAACATCCATTATACTTGACTTTTAAAAATGAGTGAATTGGGACTCGAAACACCGTAGTTAAGTTCGCATTTTCAATGTGAGTAAAATGATTATAAACTGGGCTATATTTGAAGTCGATAATTATTAGGGATGAATAGTGCTGAATGGAAAGAATTTGGCCTAAGCCCATTAGCAAGCCTATAAATGGCTAACTCCCTTAATTATTTCATTCCCACTTCTCCATTCACATTTCTTTTCCTCTCCCTCTCCTAATCATTCCCTAATCACCCCTTAATCACCTCTTAATCCTATAGCCCTAAACCTCTCAAAAAAATTCCTAAATATAAATAAAAATTACCATAATTCCTCTCATATAATTCTTTATAAACCCACGATGGGGTTATCTTGAATCGATTTAAGGTTGGAGGTCTCTAATTTGGAGGGAGGGAAAGCATGAGTTTTGGTGATTAGAGCTTGATTTGGGGAAGGAAAAGGTGGGTGGGATGATTCTCTATGTATATTTATATGTTAAACTTATTATTTTCGTTTATTGATTAATATGAGACTATATGAATTGATTTAGATGTGGTTTGGGTTGAATTAGGCTTATATCCATGCTTTGAACATGATTATATAATCTCACTATTTGTTTAAGACCTTAATTACTATTTTTGAAATAGTTGGTAAGCATAGAAATAGATTTTGGGATTAATTAAGTGATTACAGGAGATATTGTGATGGATTAGACACTAGTTATATGACATAATCAAGTGAACATCATTTGCCAGTGCTAATAAAAATAATTTAAATGGTTTTAGAAAAGTTAATAAGCAAATTAAGTGATTAACGGAGCTTAATTAGTGCTTATAACTATTATTTAGTCAAGGAATGATTTTTATAAGTAAATTGCTTATTTATAAATTTTATTTGTGTAAAGAAGTAATTTTACAAGTAAAGTTGATATTTTATAAAACAAAATATTTTATGAAATAATATAAAAGCGATATTTTACGAAAGGATGATTTTATAATATAGTATAAAGTGATATTTTACAAAATAGAGATCTTATAAAATAGTACGAATGAGATGTTTTATAATAAGTATAAGATGTTATAAAATAATACGAAGAAGATGTTTTATAAAATAATTATGAGGTTCTGTAAAATACTATAAAAGGATATTTTACTTGTATGGAAAAGATTTAGTGAATAAAAGTAATATTTGATTTAGTAATAATTGAATTGCTTACTCACATATAGGTGTACGCATATGCGCATGAGCGGGTATGTGTGTATGTGTATTTAAAGAATTTAATAATCAAAACAATGTGTGTACTGTAGTTAGAATTTATTGTATGTTTTTTGTTTGTATACGTATGCAATTGTTTGACTATATAGATATAGTGATGTATATAGGTGCATTACGGGCATCGCACGTAGCCATATCGACTATCATGTGCATTAAGTTGCTTGAGAGCATATCGAGTCGAGTAATCGCTCCAGCAATGCCCAAAACATGATTTTCTATTGTATTGTGCTTGTGTGTGTGTAACGACCCAGAATTTTATTAATTTAAAATATGAATATTTAATTTATTTTAAATATTAATGAGTGAATTTATAAGTCGAATAAATTTTATTTTGAATTATTGGATTTTATTGGATAATTTAATCAATAATTAAATATGTTAAATTATGAAAATAATTGAAAATTGAGTTAAATATGATTGAAAATGATTTGTAAAATTTTATTTTATCATATGGAAGTTAGAACGATATTTTAGAACTTTTAAAATCGAATTAAAAGTTAATTTGTGAAAATTGAATATTTTAATATTAAAATCGACTAGTAAAAATAGTCAATTTTTGAACAGTCTCAGAATTGAACGAAACCAGTTCCATTGGATCCGTAATGGTTAGTTATTACCGGGTTTCAATTTTCGTGTCAATTGGAGTTACCGTTTGATCGTGGCAGCTCGAAACGCATCGAATTGTTTTTAATATTAATTTGACGAGTTAAAATAGCCATTTTTCAAAAAGTCTCGGATTTCGACGAAACTAGTTTCATCGGATCCGTAATGTGATATTATTGTAAGGTTTCAAATTTCAAGTCGATTGGATTTACCGTTTGTCCGGTACAAATTAAAACGCCTAGAAATCGAGTTAAATCGTTTTAATTTAAATTGAGCGTTTATAGTCATAACTCGCACATACTTCCGAATTAGCTTTCGAAACCTGTTCCATTGTGTCCGGAACGCGGGGTAAACCCTAGAAACGCTGGTTACGGCGCGTAAATCGGAGTTCAGAATTTCCGGGATGAATAGTGTTTCGTCGGTTCCTTATAAATAGACCAACCATTCACCATTTTTAGAAAATAAAAACCCTAACCCTAATTCTATATGCACAGCCGCCACTTTAGTATTGAATGGCCAGAAATCTCTAGTTTTCTTTCCTTAATCTCTTCCAATCCGTGAAGTTTTAGCCAAAGTGATTAACTACAACATTGTAGAGGGTAACGAGAGCTTTAAATCCATACGGTTGAGATCGTGTTTGGAGCATCAGAGGAGGAGCAAAGTGGGGCCGACCGTGTTGAGCTGCGCACGCATTCCAAGGCTAGAGAGGTGGCCGAGTTCTATGGCCTTCAGGCCGAACATGGAGGGGAGTGAGGCACACGTATTCATGCTTCCTGATCGAATTTTAATTGAGAGATGGTGGCTTGAATTCAAACCCTAACCTAGGATGTTGGGTTCGGCTATGAGCTGTAGCCGTGCGCACGAAGAAGGAAGAGAGGAGTAGGGGACGTGCGGTTCTGATGGGCTTGGGATTGAATCTAACGGCCATGATTTAGCTAGGGTATAAAATTTTATAATTTAGTTGTAAATTATATAATAAAAATCGTGTAACTTCAAATAATCATAACTTTTTCATACGAGGTCGAAAACGCGCGAAACCAGTTGCGTTGGAATCGTATGGACGGGCACTACGCGATGGAGTTGGTTTGGAGTCGTTTGGAGTTAGTGAGAATTTTGGGTAAAATTAAACGTCCGTTTAATTTTATTCGAAATAAATCGCTAAAACGGAATTTAAAATCAAGGTGAGAACTTCTCACTCAATCGAATCAGTTTCGATTTTATTTTAAATAGTTAGATTTAAAATATTTGAATGCATGTTTGAATGATGATTGTTATCTATTGATTGTTAAAATAGACATTATACGCCGTTAGTAAGCGGATGTTATTTATTAAAAACATATACCGCGAATATTTCATAAACAGTGAAATTGGTATTATATATAGTAGCAATATATATATATTGGCATATGTATATATTGGAGTTATTGATTTCCCGCATTTATTTGTTTAGCGGATGAGACCCTATTGCGCCGTCTATTAAGCGGATAATATTTTAAATCCCATATACCGCGATAATTTCGTACTGGAGCGAAATTGGTATTGTGCTAATGTTTTTGGATGCAGGAAAACAGGTTGGAGGGATCCAACTGGATTCCTCAACAGTATTTATTTGATTTCAGATATTTTGATATTTGATGGATTTTCATATTGATATATGATATCGTTGTTGTCGTGATTGACTATTTGGTGTGTAGCATCATTGGACCAAATTTGGAATTTTAAAATGATTTCAAAGTGATTTTTGAAAGTATACGTTTATAAAATATTTTTGGAATTGATCCATTTTAAATAAATAAACGTTATAATTTTTAAAGTTATAAAAATTATGATTTTGAGAAATATAGTTAAAAACTGATTTTTGAGAATATGATGCTAATGATTTTATAAAATAGTTAAATCGGGATTTTAGAATTTATTGTGAAAAGTTTAAATATAGGATTTATAAAATTTAATTATTTTATGAATCAAAATGGTGAAATAATAAAGAAGATTAAAGACGTTTTAAAAGAATAATATAAATTGATTTATATTAAGAGATTTATAAATGGATATTTATAAATTGAAATATGGACATTATAAAACGAGTTTTCATAAGTGTTTGAATGAAGTGGAAATGAATTTCATAATTGAATGGAATTTATAGAATTTTAAACAGTGAAGTTATAAATGGAATTTTATAAACAGTAGGTTTATAAGATTTATAAAGTTATTGAAAGAATGAATTTTCGATAAATAAACAATCTTATAAGTTATAAGATTTATAATTATGAAGTTTAAAAGAACGATTTTGTAAAATAATCGTTTTATAAGCATTTAACTTATAATATGGAATTTTAGTTCATAATTGGGATATAAATCGAATAGGCTAATAAAGGAGATTTATAAAGGAAGTTGTTATAAAATAAATAGAAATGGAATTTATAAACGTTGTTTTATAAATTCGCAAACGACTTATTTTTGATAAGTTAATTGTTGAAACCTATTAATGGAGTTATATTCACGTTTTTGACTGTGAAAAATCCTTTGAAATAAAATGAATAGAAGTGATGAAATTGTTAATGTAGTATATTCACGTTTTTGAATAGTGAATAATATGTTAAAGAAATTGTTTTAAATGTGATATTTGAAATAGAATTAAAACGATCTAACGATGTTTTAAAATGTGTTAAGATTCGAAATAATAGATTTCAACATTTATTGTTGAAATAGACGTTTTCGAGAAATGAAAAGGAAATAGTGGACTATAACACTGTTGTTATAGTAAATGATTTCCGAAAGGAAATGTTTTGTATAGTATTGGGATTTATATATCTATTTTAATTTCGAATCCCTATACTAGTGATTTTGGGTTGTCGTAACGATGTTTTACGTAACATTCGTTTTGGCCCAAATAAATATGTTTATGAGAATGATTTCCTTAAACAATGAAATATATACTTAATTTCGATTCAAGTATATTGAATATTTTCCAAGTGTTGAAAATAAATAAAATTTGTGAATTACTTATGAATAAATAAGTATGGAAATGTTTTTCCAATGTGAAATGAAACGTTTTGAGAATTTATCTTTTTGAAGATAAATTGAAATGAATTATTGAAATCATATGCATGGATATTTTGAAATGTAAATTCACTAAGGAATTTATAAAAGAAAGTGGGATTGGTTTAGAAAAATAAATATTGATTTATTTTTGAAGTATGAAATGATATATCTTGTAAAGATATTTTGGAAAGTAAATAATTTGGAAAATTATTTGGAAACTGGTGATGTGTGCATATCCATTGATAGTTCAATAACCGACTATCAATATTTTCCTTTGAATGGGTATTTGATGTGATTTGTTTGAATTTGAATGCCACACTTATTTTTGAATAAGCGCTCACTATTCGGGTTAACCGGGAAAGGACCATGGGGTCGTATAACCCATTCTGAATATGTGATACGTCGTTATAATTGCATTGAAGATCGGTGTTGAAGACCCGGTATTTGCGAGAGCGATAGGATGACCTGTCGATTGTCTCTGCACTGAGTTGCAGCGGTATAGAGACTCCCTAAGTGATGGGAAATCCGATCAGGATTGTGAATACCCGGATTGCAAGGACTTCTTTGTAAGTGCCTTCGGTTTTGTTCGATCCCGGAACAGACTTGTATGGATTGTATGTCTAACATTACAAGTTGAGATATAAAGCCGACTTCTTTCAAATATATTTCTGTTGGTGGCGGAGAATTTATTCTTTTAGCTTAACACCCTTCTCTGAGACGTACGAGCTCAGAGGTTATATAGTTGAAGTTATCAGCGATATATTCCCAATTTGGTAATGTGACATGCTGAGTGTTGCTGTAAATGATCATTGTGTTGATTATTGTGATAGGATCGTTTATTTGATCGTCTATCTTGGTGATCATTGTGTTGATCATTTGTTGACCCAAAGCATGGCTTTTGTATAAAGTATGTTTTTGTGGACGTGACTTCGTCGAGCCTCACACCCCGGAAATGGTCAAAACAGGAAAGATGCGGCAAGGTTATGAGGGGTAGCTCCCTTTAGGGTATGTACATTTCCTTCTGGATAGAGGTGGTATCATGGTATGGAGCCCAGATATTTAACCTATGTGGTTACCGCGAATTTATTACTTTGTGGTTGTTGGTTATCGGGATCCCGTGAGAAAGGTCGTTTACGATCGGGGAATGGCGTGCTCGTGTCAGTAGTTACCCAGTTAGGGGTAACCCGGCCTTGTGTTGGCAGAGTTCCGGTTTGGTTCTCGGGGATGTCTTTCCAGAGGCATTCTCATGTGGCAATGGGAAGTTCCTTGGCCTGACCATTTGTTGGAAATCCAAAGAAACAATACGTGACTTGTACGGTTTTAGCTGTAGAACCTGCCATCTAATATGGTAGCTATTAGTAGGCATAATATAATGGTACCTATGCTGGCTAAGATTTATATTCTACTTTCGAAATGAATTTTTCCTATACTATGCACTAATAATAATATCAAAATTGATTTGATTTTAATGCGTATCAAGCATCTTTGACTATCATAAGGCGAAATCTCCTCCAAGTCTGCGTTTACATTGTGTGTGTGGCGGGAGGTCTTATGGTAGTCTCATTTTTAAAAGCATTGCGAATTGACTTTAAAAATATTCCTCTATTTTGATGTTAAAGATAAATAAACTATTTTGAGTTCTCACACCAGTCACATGACTGACTTGGAGTTTATTGTTTTCCTTCCTAAACTCTGGGTGCCCACCAATTTCCACACGGGCAGTCAAGAGTAAGGTTTATCAGGATATTCTGGATATTCTGGAGTTGTTGGAGGCAAGATGGATGGCATGGCGTATTACTAGTTTATATAGTATTCTTTTTCCGCTGTTTGTATGATAGTGTATACTCTGATGATATGATATGATGATGTAATGAAATGTATAAAATGTAATAACTGATATAGTTCTTTGTTTAAAGATTATTCATTTATTATTATATGTTGTTCCGTTGCGAATTGTGAGACTCTGATGTTGTTCTATTGTTTTCTGTCCTGTTCTATGTTCTCTATTCTCTTTTCTTTCTATTTTGAAATATTCTGTTTTCTTTCTGTTCTATCTTCTATTTTTCTTTTCCCTCCATCTTCTACCTTATCTATTATGTTCTTTCCTCTCTTTGTCTTTCCCCTTCTTTCTCTCTTTTTCTTTTCTTAAATTTTTTCTTAAAAACCATAACATTTCGGGTTTTTGGCCTTCGATTTCTCGGCAGTCGATAAAGTGAGTATCGATGTTGAATTTTCGAAAGTCGAAAATTTCCGGAGCGTTATAGTGTGCATGTGTAAATATGCACGAATGAGTGTACTAGCACGTGTAGGTCTCACATGAGGCCAGTTTGTCGGTTGAGTGCGTTTTGGCATTATTAGAGGAAATTGGGTCGCTATGGTCGCTCGTTGAAACCTATGCGTGAAAACAGTGGATTTCATGGCAAAATCGATTTTTGAACACAAAAGGAACAACTTCTAAAACATCATCCAATGAACTTCGGAAGAGCTCTGATGCGGAAAAGAAGGCTACAGGAGTTAGGCGGTTCATCGAGGAAGCGATGGAGAAGATGGAACTCGAAATCGATGATCGGGGGCATGTCTTGTACCAAACCTGGGCTTTACTGCCCAGGACTTTCCACCACAGATCCATCGGTGGTGCACCATTGGTCAATCGGCGGTGGACTGACCTGGGCAGTAAAGACTAGGTCAGGTGCTATTTCAAGTGAGGTTTTCCTCGATTTCGGGTGCGGATTTGCACGTGGCTTCGGCTTGACTTTGATGAGATATTTCGCTACTTGGAGAAGTGGAAGACAAGATGAAGTTCATAATTTGGACAACAATGCAATTTGATTATATGTGATTAATAATAATCGACAGAATTGGGCATGAGATCGATACGATGATTGGTCATACGATCGCATCCGATGAGTATGTACGATCGAACGAAGTAAGTCCGCACTTTTGGGCTTTGTCCCTGGGTATGTATAGTGTGATGAGTTGTATTATCCTTATATTAGTGGCCTTACATATTATTGGTCTTATATTAGTGACCATACACGAGGTTATATTCGATGTATAGTTATATATGTATGGCATTCGGTTCCTTTGTAGTCCTGGTATTACACAAGACACGACCATCGTTCTCTTTTTTAGAAGAGGCGTACATAAGCCATTCGAGAAATACTTGATGTCTTAGAGGAGGATGATAATAATCATCTACTATGAGATCAAATATCGCCAAAGCTCATTATAGGGGTATGATGTGATCCGTAAAGGTCCCAACTAATTAGAGTAGATCATATATCATCAAAGCCTATTATATGGATACAGTGTGATCTACACGAGACCCATTATTTAGGATTTGGCGTGGGGCCTGTGGTACATTCAGGTGTTGACTCTATCTATTATGGGAATAGGTTTCAAGTATTTAGAGTAGATCTTATATCACCAAAGCTCATTAATGGGGTACAGTGAGAACTACAGGAAACCAATAATTTAGGATGTAGCTCAGGGTCTATGGTATGATTAGGCATGGACTCTATTTGTCTTGAACTCTTGAAAGGAATCATTGGATTGAATTAAATGCCAATTGTATTGAATTAAATGCCAATTGTTAACTTCTCCAATTAGTAATAGTGGGTATCAATCTATAATCTTTGGTTGCCATATCAATGTTATATTGTATATGTATTAGTTGGTTGATTATATCATAGTGTATTCTAGGATATGTTTATGTTATGGCATTTATACTGTCTTTAGATATACATCTTGAATCACAGTATCATGATATATCGCTATGTATCAGTCACATTATATTAGTTGTGCTGAGTTGTAAATTATAGGAGAAGAACAGGTTATGGTATAATTTCCTATCTTCTGGATTGATTTACTCTTCTTAGTTATGGATAGTTCGAATTACCTAAGCCACGTTTGTAGAGAGGTACGGCTATTATTTTGTAATCTCCTATTTATTTGTGTATTACTTTAATATACCGTAACTTGTGGTAGTTCCCAGCACACCAGGCTTTATGTCCGACCCTTTTTTTATCTTTTTCTGTTTATGTTATGACAATTCTTTGGTACTCGATTAAGTGGTTCGCGAGTCTGGTGCTTTGTGGATACACTTTTAAGGCAGTTGGAGCATTCCATGGAGGCGATATCGACACTTTGTATATATACTTGATATAATCGTAGTGTATGGAAGATATGCATTTGTATATGAGACCTGTTATATCATAAATTTATTCAGAACCCCATATTATTGGGAGTTTATGTAGTCTATCGTTTTGTATTGATATTAATTTATTAGTTGCTTTTGCTAACGAGGTATCTTATATATAAATTGTTTATTTTGCTCGGTTCGTGTTTATTTAGTATATTATATGTTATCATTCCGTTGTGAGATCTTATCAATGTCCTGGCTTAATATTTTGTTCTAATTGTACCTCGACAATATGTCACTTTTAGTATTCAGAATTCGAGCAATGTTGTAAGGCAATGACTTTTGGGTATTACGAAGGGCGTGTTGTTACAGAGTTGGAAGACTTAGCATCAAATTGGAGAAGCAAAATCAACTCGATACCGAGCAATTTACTTGGTACCGACTTCTTTTTGAGCAACAAGAGTAAGGCACAACTTCCAAAGGAAAGAGAAGGACTTAGGGCATAAAAGGGAGGACCAGAGGCAAGCAAAAGATGGAAAGCGATCGAGGTAGAAGTACTTAGCATATTTTGCCAAGTAATTCCCGTTGGCACCGACATCTTGAAGTTTGACAATTTTGTCTAGGCTTCCAAGGTATGATGAGGGAGTCCAATAGGTCGCGCTAGAGTTTTTTGTTTGTTCATTCGATGTATGGCTGAGACGCGGTAGGGCGATGAAGGATGATGATTAATAGAAGAAGCAATGTTGGAATGCTTCAATATGGTGGCTTCAAGACTTTGAGATGCAGTTTCTATGATAGGTAAGTTTAGTTCATTACTACCGACCAGTGGTTTTGGGATGATCGTCAATGGAGAACTACATAATCCATGGCCATATCTTGACCAGGGTTAAGTTCGGTTCACAACTACTGACTTGGGCATTAGGGTCAATTGTCAATGGTGAACTACCTATTCGGTGGTATGCTCGGACCATAGGCAAGTCCGGCTCACCATTGTCAACCAATGTTTTTACTAAGGGGGAGCTCAACATTATTGCGGTGCAACCTACCCTCGAGGATAAGAAAATCCAGCTTTAAAAGATTTTATAATGCTTAATTAGTATGAACGCAAACTCGACGAGCTTGGTTGCTTATTCCAATCGATATCCTTTAGTGATGGGTGTTAGGTTAATCGAAGCAAACAAATCGGGTGTTCATAATAGTCCGGGTGTAATAAAACACACCTGATACAATAAGATTTCAAGGAATGCTCTTTTTTTTTAACAATCACTTAATAATTTTCTTAATTACAAATCAGCAGTAATTGAACAAACAACAAGAAAAAAACAGACAAAGTAAAATAATGACAAAGGTTTTGTGAATTTCTAGCTTTTCTAAACAAATCCTTATCTGTTGTGCTAAGGATGTAAACTCCAATGTTCTAATCTTTACGAATAATATACGTCCTTCCCAGATTGGGTCAAGTGCCCTTGGTCTAAGGAATATTTGCTTCAGCACCATGTCCCCTTCTCTGAGAGGCTGGTGTTTAACCTTGGAGTTATACTCCTCGGTAATCCTTTGTTAGCGTGTCACGGTATTTAAGGAAGCTTCATCATGCTTCTTATTAATCAAATCAAAAGACATATTCAGCAACTCCTTGTTTTCATTTGGGCCATAATGAATCCTCCCGTGCGATGGTACTGCGGTGTATATGGGTAGCATGGCTTCTAATAATAGACCAAGAAAAATAAGGTGTGTCCTATCATTATCTTGAACGAAGTACGATAGGCTCACAGTGCTAGAGGAAGTTCCTCGTGAGAGTCTTAAGAACTTTGTTAATTGCTTCCACTTGTCTGTTAGTCTACTGGTATGCCACTGCAAAAAAACTCTTTATCCTCTGTTGTTGGTAGAAGTTAGTAAACTTCTTGTTGTCAAACTGTATTCCATTGTTTAAGATGATCTAAAGCGGGACTCCGTACCTACATATATCATTCCTAACTAAAAAGTTTATAACCTTTTCCAAAGACACGTTAATAAGGAGTTCTACTTCAGCTTACTTAGTAAAGTAATCACCTCCACTATGGCATACCTAGCTCCATCCTTTGCCATGGAATATTTGATGATCAGATCTATCCCCCAAACCGCAAAAGGCCAAGGGCAAACTGTATGCGTTGGCTCATTCGAGGGTAACCTTGGGATTTTCACAAACCTCTAGCGCTTGTGACACTTCTTTGCATATTCCATCGTGTCATGATTTAATGTTGGCCAAATGTATCCATATCATAACGCATTTTTCACTAGGGTTTCCCCCCATTGTGGTCTCTCCAACTGCCCTGATGTATATTATCCAACACTTCTTGGGCTTCACTTCCAGCTATGCACCTTAACAGCGGATTGGAGAATACTCTTCGGTACAACATATTATCCTAAATAATGGATGTGCCTTTCGCAAGACCTTCTTTGATTCGTTCCTATTGCCCAACAAGATCCCCTTACTTAAATACTTTCAGGTTCATCCAACTTTCATCCCTATTAATAGTTTCAACCATATTCACCTCCTTAAAGCTAGGGCTCAGTAGGGTCATTGCTGGCATTGAGCCTAGTAGCAGTTCATCTCTTGAACTTGCCAATGTTACCAACTCATCTGCATTTTGATTATCTTTTCTCGAAATGTGTCTAATTACATAGTGCTCCATCTCATTAAACAAGGCCTTCGCCCTCTTTAGATAGGATGCCAAGTGTTCTCTTTTAACCTGGAATTCCTCGAGCACTTGGTTCACAATCAGTTGAGAGTCACTATGCGCAGACAGCGACCTTATCCCCCATTCTTAAGCTATCTCCAACCCTGCTATCGCTGCCGCATATTCAGCCTCATTGTTTTTATTCTTAAATCCTAACCACACTATGTCACACAGCTTTTGCAAATTGGGTGTTACAACCAATACCCTAGTGCCAAAGTCATGCTTTCGATGCTCCATCCACTACATTTTCCATTTAAGAGCCTTCTCCTCCTGAGATTCGACGTGGTAGTCCCTAATAATGAAATCAACAATAAAGTCCACCAAGATATATCTTTTGATTTTCATCCTGTGATGGTGGGTAATTTCGTATTGGCTCATGTCAACACTCCACTTAGCTAACCTTAAAGAGGTATCGGGTCGATGTAGGACCTACCTCAATGGTCGATCTGTCAACACCCGAGTTGGATGGGATTGGAAATAATGCCTTAGCTTTTGGGATGCTGTTAGGAAATAGTAAACCAATTTCTCTAACTTAGGGTGTCTGGATTTCACTCCACTGAGTCGCTTGCTCATATAAAATAATGGTTGTTGCACACGGTCTTCTTCTCAAACTAATGCTACACTCAAGGCATAGGTTGACACTGCTAAGTAAAAGTACATATTTTTCCCTTCCTTTGGCATAAGAAGAATTGGATGCTTCCATAGTTGCTCTAGTAGGTTGAAACCCGGCCAAGCACTCATCCGTCCAGGTGAATTTTCTTTTCTTCGTTTTCAATGTTTTGAAGAATGCAAACACTCTTGCCAGCCGCCTTATAAATAAATCTATTCAGTGCTACTACTTTACTAATTGAACTCTACATCTCCTTTCGTGCTTCAGGCATCTTGATGTCCCTTAAGGACTAGACCTTCTTTGGGTCAACTTTGATTCCCCTAGCATGCATGATAAAGCCTAGGAATTTCCTGGAGAAAACTTGAAACAACATTTTAGTCGGTTTAGCTTCATTCCAAACCCCCGCAAGACAAGGAACATCTCATCCAGGTGAGTAATATGGTCCTTTGGCTTTTTGGATTTTACCAACATGTCATCGACATATGCTTCTATATTTTTTTCAATATGACTAGCAAACATCTTATTGGCCAAGCATTGGTATGTTGCTCCTACATGTTGAGTCCAAAAGAGATTACTTTATAATAATAGAGTCCCAAGTCAGCTAAATCTAGTGTGCTCATGATCAGGGACATACATAGAAATCTGATTGTACTTAAAGTATGCATCCATAAAGGATAAGAGTGAAAGGCAATGCGGATTAAGGATCTTAAGGCTAATTTAACACTAGAGGGGGTGAATAGTGTTTAATGGATTCTAAGACTTACATGAACTAATTTAAAAAATATGATATAAACAAATGCTGAACTTAATCACGAAACAATCACAGAATCAAACACAGATGCAGAAAGTAAACAAAAAGCAGTAAAAGGAAATAACACACTGGATTTTATACTAGTTCGAAGTTACCCTACACACAGTCTTGCACCAAGGCAAAAACTGTTTGATGTGATTTTTTGTTTGATGATAACAAAATATATATCAATCTATATATGTGTTTGCAGTTTGGACTATATACAGAAAGGAAGAAATATTCATATTGAATAATTATACTATTGCACAGAATTTATATAATTCAACCAGTATTTTTTATTCAATATAATATTTTATTACAACACTTAAACAATACAAAGTTTTCAGCTCTCTCTATATATACATACACCAGTTCATACATTTTACACTACAACACTCAACACTCAGTTTTTTCACTCTGTCTGCACATCTACATCTATCTGCATTATCCAGCTTCACTTCTTGTCCTGTCTCCTGTGTACCTGTATAATTAGCAACTACAACAGTAATCTGAAAACAAACAAATTTGAATTTGCAAAAATAAAAATTTGTTTGTGTCTCAGATACATGGGTTATTGTCATCATCTTTGATTGTGTAATATCTGTGCATATCAATGTTCTTACAGATAATCGTGGGTGGCTGCAATACACACGTGTACATGTATACACATGTGCACTGCCTCGCCAACTCGTGTGCGTTATCAACAAGAGCAATCAATACTTCAATGAATTCAACATGAAGCAGTGCAAACTCCCGAAGACACAACAGTGATGAAAACTGCACCAATGCCAAACAGAGAATATATATATAGTGATGCATAGCAACTACATAGCTGCTACCAAGCAAACAAAGACCAGACAGCACAGCATGTACGAGGATCAATGAATTGAATGAACACGACCAGACACACATGAACAGAACATCAACTGGGCAGAGACAAAACAACACAGTCAAGTCACAATGAAACTGCAGTAGACAAGTACACAACAAACCCGAATGTCACAAAGCATAAAAACATGTATGCAACATGGTGAGCAACACAAGGGCAGTACAATGCAACACAGTGAGCTACATGAACAAATGCAACAGTGTGAAGTGATGTAACAACAATTACAGTGATATACTGCAACAAACAAAGTCTCGACCAAAATCAGTAACACAATGCAAATACAACAACAGAGCACAATGCACAAAAGTCACAAACAAGGTCAAACCCAAGATAGGTTCAACTCAAGGAAACTTGAAGCATACAAGGTCAGACAAACCACTGCAACAGCAAACACAGTGAAGCTACAAACATCGAGTGCAACAACAAACTCTGTGCACATGTACAGGATGAATACAACATGATGAAGCAGTGGAAACAAACTCAAGTGCAACAGTTGAATACATGAACAAGTGTAGCATCTGATACGGTGAAAAAGCCCAAGTCAAGATGGAGCTACAATGCAACACAGTGATAATGCAACATGGAGTATGCAAGTGAAATTCGAATTTTCAAAACAGTTTCAAGTTACAACAAAGAAGTCAGTGGCAGGTCCAAAATCAAGATCAACATAACATGAAGCAGTTCAAATCCAAGTACAAACCCAAGAATATATGCATACACACATACATTTGTATGTATGCACATATATAGTAAACAGGTGAATGTGCAGTAGGGAATACAAAGACAGTGACAAGTACAAGTCAGTGCAGAAATCAAGCCGAAGTTAAAGAACAAATTCGTATTTTTTTGATTAAGTCTTTGATTAAGTCAAAGAAATCTAATTTGGAAAGAAATCTCTGCATCAAATTTCTCGAATTCATATATGGTCAGTATTAATTCAAATAGGGGCCGAGACAAAAAATATGGGAAGAAATTTTCGAATTAATTAATTCGAAAACAAATATGGACAGCAATAATTCGAAATCAAATCAAGAAAGGAATACTCCAAATCCAGAACAATTTCAGGAAAAATAATCAACGACGTGCAAAAATCAAATCTGACAGTGGTTATTAGGGTTTCAACCCTATAAATAAACCCCAAGAAATCATCATAGAACACAGACAAATCGAGTTAAAAAGCAAGCAATAAAACGAGCAACAAAAGAAATAACATACCGAATCAACATCAACTCGATCATCAGAGAACGAGCAAGCCGAGCAACAAAATTTCAAAAGTCAACAATTAATCATCAGAAATCGAGCACAAGCAAGAGCCGAAAGCCTCAATTTGGATCGATAGCTTAAAGCCCTAATTTTTATCAAAAACTCAAACCCTAATCTCAATAGCAAGGCCGACATTGTTTTTACAAGCAAAAGAAGGAACGAAGTGGATCGGGTTAAAGAACATTAGGCCGGCTTATTTTATTTTAGTTATTAAAGGGGCTTTAGTTTTATTTAGGGTTTAAACTTTAGAAGTTTTTTTTTGTTGAGCAAAAATTAAGGATTAACGTTTATATTTTAATTTTTTGCTCTTGCATTTAATTTTGATGTTTTTTTTAGTCAAAAGAATTTGTAAATCACCACCTAGGGTTTAGGTGTTGTCAGATTGTCTAGTTAGAGTTAGTCCAGTTAGCAGGGTTTGCGAGTTTGCAAAACTCTATAGGCGGTAGCAGGGTTTGCAAGTCTGTTAGAGTGTTTGTAAGCGGGAAACTGTTTAATTCTAATAGAAATCTGGGAATGCAGCAGTAGGCAGGGGTTGCCGAAGCTGGGTAAATTTTGTGTGTGATTTATTTTTCAGCATATTTATTTCTGCAGTTTGTTTCTGTGTTTAATTCGGAAAAATTTGCTATAACCCTATTCACCCCCCCCCCCTCTAGGGTTAATCTAGATCCTACAAAAACCTCGTACATATTTTTATTATACCAATGTTGAGATTACAATCCTCAATTTCTAAAGTCCTTGAGGCACCCTCCTGTCTTCGAGTTTGGGGAAAACTCTTTTGATATATGAGACACAAGATCACCCAATTGATTTCCAGGCACAATCACATCTTATAGAGAGACTCGATAAGCTTTTGATTACAAATTGATCTTATAACTCTGAATAGCACTTTGATCTTCGAGAAAGGGTAGAGAATCAAACAAGAATGAGACTCTAATTTGATTCATTTCGGTACGATCCTAAAAATATAAAAAATTTAGAATATGGATTTTTGGAGAAGGAGTGAAGAAAATAAGAAATAGTTAGTTAAAAAATTCGTTTTTGAAGGCTATTTATAGACCAGTAATGATCATAATCATTTGTGAAGAGATTTAAACAAATAGACACTTCTTTTGAAAATTGAAACTTTTGAATTTAACGGCCACCATGTCGACAGGGGTATCTCATGATGTCGACATCCCTTAGTTAAAAACTATGTTAAATTTTTTTTGAAAATGGTATTGAAAGGAAAACAATATAAAATGATTATGAAGTAAAATAAGCTAATTTTCCTATGTTTTAAAATAAAAGGAGTAGAAAAATATATTTTTACAATGTATATATAAATTTGATTTTAAATCACAAGTATATATATTATAAAGAATATTTAAAAATCAGAAGACAGTTTTAAAAACAAACAAAGTTTAAAACAAGAGTTTATTTAAAAAAACAAAAACAAAGAATATTTTAAGGATAAAATATCTTTTTGAAAATCATTTGAAAAGACAATTTTTAAAGCTAAAACATTTTGAAAAGCAGTTTTAAAAATCAATTTGAAAAACCATTTTGAAGTAGTTTTGCAAGCTTCTTCCTGCAGAATATTTCATCACATCAGGACTCGAGAGCTTGTAAAAACCAGGATGTTCGTAGTTTTGTAAGCCACTTGTCATAGGTTTGTAAGCTACTTGTTATGGGTTTGTAAGCCACTAAGAAGATAGAAATGGATTCCATCCTAAATGAAATTTAGAATGAAGATTTCCATGTTATTATGAAGTTTTAGCAAAACTAGACACTTATCTTGAAATATTGATCTTGATACTCATGAGTCTTCAAACTTGATTTCTTCATTCTTGATCTTTATAGTTCAATAATCAATATCTGCCTTATATATATCATGCATAATAACGTCCATATATATCTAGACAATAGTGTTAGTATATGAGTTATAATAAAATAAGTTACAAAGGTTGTTGTCATCAAAACCACTATCTCCAGTTCCTAACAATCTCCTCCCTTCTGATGATGACAACCTTATAAAACATACTTACCACTTCGGTCATACCTGTGACGACTCGGAATTTCTAGATATTTGGAACAGAAATATTTAATTGATTTTAAATATTTGAAAGCTAGTTTAACTTGAATTTCAAATATCACTATTTGTTTTGCAATTAAATTATTAAATTTAATTATTGGAAATTTGGAAAATTGTTGAATCTAGAATTTCAGGCTTGTTAAAAATAAATTGAAATTTTATAAAATTCATAGTAGTGATACTAGAGATAGTAGATGTGTTAAAACTGAACTTGAAAGTATTTTGTTCAGTTTTGAAATTATATAGTTTAAATTGAATATAAAAATAGCATTTCAAGGCATAATCTCGGAATTCGATGAAACCAGTTCCAACAGATCCGTAATAGTGTATTATTATCGGATTTCAATTTTCGTAGTGTTTGGAGTGATCATTTGGCCGTATGGTAGATAAACGCGCTAAAATCTATATCGAAAATTTAATATAATATCTATGTTCACAAAGCTATCTTATACATACGATCGAATTAGGACTTGAAATATTTTCCATTGTTTTCGGAATAGGGGTTTAACATTGTAAACGCCTAGCGGCATGCCACGATAGAAGGTTGAGATTTTGAGTTGCGGATGCAGGTCAATTTTCAATTTAATATTGAATTTAAAAATAAGTTGACTAATAAAAAAGGAATTTATTCACTTCAAATTTTTGTATCTCCATATCATTCCAACACATGTACACTTAAAAAACAATAATTCCGCCACTTGTCTAGCACACTAATAAATTTAAAACACGTAGCAGAGAAAATAAAAAAAGTATAGTAAATTAACACAGCCGAGTTTCCCTTATCCTCTACAAAATCCAGTTCGATTCGAAATCAAATTTCATGGCCGATCTTCCTTTTTACTTTGGCACAAACCAATCGAATCGATTCTCGTTCGAAAAAAGAATTCTGTAACAACCCGCATATTTATCGATTTTATATTTAAATATTTTATTTAAATATTTTATCGTTAGTCGGATTTTGGTCCGAAAAGCTACTTTTTGCGAACAGTCGAATTGGGACTCGAGACCACCCCCATTGAGTTCAAAATGACGTTTGCGACCTTTTTGAGTATAAACTTCGATATGTTTGGAGATAGTAGAATTTTGACCTTTTTCACTTAGGGCTTTGGTTTGGGCTGAACCCATTAACCACTTACTAACTCAGTCCCAACCCACTCCAACTCTTCATTACTTCATTTCATATTCCTAACACTCAAGCTCAAGAAAAAATGGTGGAAGAGAATGGGAATTAGAAACTCCAAGCCCTAGTTCCTCTTGCTAGCTCAAGTTCTTGTTCCAAAATCAAAGAGAACCCATTAGTAAGCATCTCCTTCTTCTTCTCCAACTCATTCTCTCTTTGATTTCAGAAATTTCCTAAACCTAACTGAGGGAATGTTCTTCTTTTAAGCTTATATTCAAGCTTCTAGTGTTGAGATTGAAGCGTGGTTGATCTCCCCTTGACTTCAAGCTTCTCATTCATTGTTTTTGGGTTCAAAGGTGAGATTTTTATCTCACATCTATGCTTATATTTATCTTCGATTATTAGGTATGAATTCCTAACACTTATTCATGTGCATTTGATTTTGATTTGGATTGATTTTGTGAATATTCCAATTTTTAGTGTTTTGGGTTCAAATCTTTAAAAATCCTAACTTTGATGTTTGAATGTGTTTTTGATTGTGCATCGAAGAGCATATAGGGCCGGGTAGTCGATAGGCATAAACCCTTAGCGCCGTTGCTCGAGCGAATGCAATTTGATTGAGTTTGCACCTCTTTTGAAATAGGGCAGGGGAGTGATGGCAACAGGTTCGGCCGACCGAGCCCCTGGGCCGGTCGACCGACCTGCTATCCAGGCACTTCCTGCCTCTGTTTGGAAGTGCCGATTACAGGCCTCGGCCGACCGAGCCCCTGCGCCGGTCGACCGACCTGGTGCCCCGGGCACTTCCAACCCCTGGTTCGGTCAACCGACTCAGGGAGTCCGGTCGACCGACCTGCTGCTATTTGCCAACTATGCCTATTTTGCCTAGTTGTCTGAAATTCCAACTTTAATCGATTCGTGTTGTTTCCTATGTGTTGTTATCATTTGTTATGACTTTGATGACTCCTTTTTAGGGATTTTTGAATATCCATTTCGATGGATTCTTTATCGGTTTCTTTGGATTTTATTCACGTCTCCGAATGTGAATTTTAGTGATTGATTGTTCCTACAATCTTCTTTGTGTTTTGTCACTTTAAAAATATAAAGGTTTTCTATACTAGTAGTAAATATCAAAACTCTTTCCTCAAACGATTTCAATACTATTTTAATACCAAATTCGTTTATAAAACCGTTTTCCAATCTATTAGTATATATAAACCTTTACCTCACTCGTATGAGAAATCTAATTAAACGACTTAGTAAAACAAGTGGTATGAAACGCTTGCGTTTACTTCGTCGGTTAATTCTTGGACTTGTTCGATTGAATCTCTTGTGACAATTTTATAGTGGAGATCTACAATTTGTTCGTAAATATTTAAGTTAAGCTAGTGGTTATGGGACATAAAGCTAAGCTCATATATTTACTAGCTTACTGTAATTGACACTTCTCGTTGATCATGACAATCATCTTTGTGATTTAGACTAGCAATGTGCGATGTCTCTTTGTCTATGTGGAGGACTGTTCCTCATTTTATTGAGCTTCGTCTCATTTCTTACATGGGTCGTACCTATTTAGGTGCGTCGATGTTTGTTTATACATGGGTCATACCTTTCTAGGTGCGTCGATGTTTATTTATGCATGGGGTGTACCTTTCTAGGTGCATCGATGTTTGTTTACTTCGTGGAGCAATCGGCTCAATAAGTCGGGGCATGGGACGTATCTTTCTAGTTGCGTCGATGTTCGTCTATGCATGGGACGTATCTTTCTAGGTGTATCGATGTTCGATTGTGCATGGGGCGTGTTTTTCTAGGTGCGTCAATGTCCAGTTTGTGGGATTGGCCATCCTTTTTTTGTGATTTCTTGATTTCTATTTGATGATTTCTGGAATTTATGTTTCACCAACTTTTACGATTGGCATTGATATATATGTCAATTATTGTGGCTTGGTGAATGAAATTAGGAGTATGACATTCCTTTTTATCTTGAGTAGATTATTGTGATATTGATTAATCTCTTGTTGATTTTCAATTACTTATTTATCACAGCTTGGCATTGTGATTATTAATGTTTATGCCATATCTCTTAATTCTATATCATGTTATCTGATATCTATAGCTAGACTGATCCGTTTATTATTTTCTTATTAAATAATACTCGGGTCAGACTGAGATATTACCGGTGCTTCCTCATGGCTTCCTATCTGGAACCATCTTCTGACTTTTGGCTAACTACTTTAGTTTAGTAGTTTTTGTTGTATACATTTGAGATACAGACTCTATGATGTATACTTATTCTTTTGTCTAGCACTTGTATCTATTCTTTTTGATATTGTGGATCTTGTTGACCACTACTCTGATGTACACTTTCATGTGTAATATTCGTATCTATTTCCGCCTTTGTGATATGAATTGTGTTTGACTGATTTACGTTATGTTTATTTCTATATTTGTTTCTGAAGATATTATAGCCACTGTGTAGTAGCTTTGAGTTTGTGTCGGTATGTCGGATTTCCCTCTTGATAAGAAATGCATGTTATACTATCTGACATATCGATGCTCGCGCAAAGCAATTACACGGATGGTCGCTCCTCAACAGCCTTATTCTCCGTGCTAGTTGACAGCATTCTCCGTAATGTTCTTGGCTAGCGTGGGTATAGAGGTGGGGCGTCACAGCTTGGTATCAGAGCCAAACTTCGGAACAATGTAAAATAATTTAACAAGGATCATCGTCCTAAGTCCATCTTAGGAGTTGTGCTTTAGGATTTAATTCGAGTCTTCGTACCGATTCATCCTATTTTCTTTATGATTCCTTGTTTTATCAATCAAGTTCGATTGAAATTTATTTTGAGAATAACTTTTTCCTCTTCTTTCTTTCTTAAAGAAGAGAAATGGTTAGACCTGGTCGTCCCAGCGCCGGTCAATCTAGTGCTACTCCCCTGGATGGAGTATTTATGTCTGCCCAGCAGCTTCTTGATCTAGTAAAGAACGCTCAAGCAGCCGGACCCAATCCAGAGCCTACTCATCCTAGATCCGGTTTTGCACGCTTGTGCAGAGACTACACCGATTTGGGTGGAAGGATATTCAAAGGATCCGAGAGTGTTATAGAAATTCAAGCTTGGCCCAAATCATGCGATCGCATCTTTTCTCGCATGAACCTTATTGACCTTCATCGAGTCCAAGTGGCTTCTAGCATGCTCCAAGAAAGAGTGTTAGATTGGTATGAGGTCTTGACTTCGGAAATTATCGAAGCGGATCTTACTTGGGAGCAATTCCGGGAAAGATTCGAATTGAAATTTGTGTCGGAGGCTGAAAAAGTAACTTTGGCCCGGCGTTTTATTGACCTTGTTCAAGGTAAATCTTCTGTGACAGACTATGTCGCATCCTTCGAATCTCTGTCCAAATACGGGGTTGAGTACATTAATACCCCATTGAAGAAAAATTGGAGATTTGTCTATGGCTTGAATAAGAATCTTAAGAAGCCATTACTTCTGAAACTTGAGGTTTCATTTGATCAGCTTATTGATATCGCTCTTCGTCTTGAAGAGGCCGATAATGAAGGTGATGTTGAAATTGTGCATGCCCAACAAAACTTCAACAACAACATGAAGAGGCCTATCAAATTCAAAGGCCCCAATCCCAACAAGAAAGGGAGGCAAGAAACCCTGGTAGCAAAAGCACCTACCTCTAGTCGTGGACAATGCTACAATTGTGGTTCCACGAACCACTATGCAAGGGAGTGTCCGAGACCCCTCTTTTGTCGCTATTGCAAAAATTCGGGTCACCATATTACTGCATGTCCCGTACTTCAAAGTAAGAAGGAGGGAGAGCTCAATGTAGTGCAAGCTCCTGGTAACACTTCTCGTGGTCAAGGTATTTCTCATTTAATCCTTGACTACATTTATTTTGTGATCTTCTTATTTGAGTTCTTTTTGATATGGGTTTCATCTCACTATTTTATATCAAAAGAACTTGTCGATTCTTTTTCTTTGAATGTTTTGGGCTTGATCTCTTCTTTGAGAGTTGCGAATCCGGATGGTTGATCCGCAACACTCAATTTGCTTTCTTTTAATGTCGAAACTATTTTATGTGATTTTTCTTTCCGAGCCGATATTTTTACTTAGGCTTCGGAATTGATTTTTGTAAGGATTGGCTCAATTGTTGTGAAGCTCATATCCTATTTTCTGTGTGCACTATTCATCTTCGACATTTTCTATCTGTTAAGCAGATTTCTATTTTTCCTTGTGATTCCGATTTCAAATTTTCGAAGGCATCATTTTATTCTTTAAACCCTCATGATGAGGAAAATTTTATTTCTCTCATCTAAATAGTTTGTGAAATTTTCCGGTTTATTTGGACTTGCCTTAGGATTATCACCTAAGCAATATCTTGTGTGGTGATAAGGTCTTTCTAGTTCGACCTTACCACCGATTTTCATTTGGCTACGAGTCATGTGAGTTAGCATTCCACTTACGCACTCCGCACTCGTTATGATTCTAATGAATGACTTATTTTGTCATTCAATTTGTCCAGCTTATTTCATCCATTTTATATATCAAATATTCTATGAATATTTCGATGAGACCACTTTTATTTATCGGTTTTTGGATGTAAATAGCAATTTAAAATTTTGCAAAATCTTTTTCATAAGATTTATTTAGAAGTATAACCGGATTTTTGTTCTTAAAACGAACAAAGAATATTCTTAGAAGTTTTTGAGAAACTTACTTATCCTATAGAATACGATTTTGCGATTGTATTGCCCATTTAGTGTTTTAAGAATTTTGGTCGATGCGCTTGATCAACGTTATCGATAGGAATTTCCTAAACGCTTAGATGTGACAGTCAGACACAATAAATTGACTTATGTAAATTTTTCTAGAAAGATTATTACATAAAGATAAATGTAATTCTGAAAGTTTTAACTTTTTGGGAAAGAAGATTATTTAAAAGAAATTCTTTCTTTTCAATACTCTTATTCTTGTAATTCCCGAAGGGAACCAAGACTTTATCTTTTGTACCAATGCTTATCGTATTGGTTTGGATGTCGTTCTCTTGCAAAAGACAACGTACTATCAGTTGTGCTTCTAAATCATTATAGCTTATCGAGACTAGATATGCCACTCATGATCTAGTGCTCGCGGCTATTGTTTTTACTTTTGGAATTTGGCGTCATCATATTTGGATGAGAAATTTGTTCTCTACAAATCTTTGGAATATTTATTTTCTCATAAGGAACTTCATGATGACTCGAGTTCCTGGCATCTTATGATCTTGATATTCTTTTTATTCCCGGAGGGGAAATCATGTTGCCAGTGCGCTTTATCGTAAGCAACAAGTGGTTGATTCTTTGATGATGTCTTAAGGGAATTATCTTTTTATCAAGTTCATCGGGCGTTTTAAGGTACTTCGTTTTATTGAGTTTCATCTCATTTCTTTTAAGGACTTGCGTCTGATGTTCTTTTATGGTGTTCGGTTCATCGGATGTACTGTTATTATACTACATCGATGTTCCGTCTTATTTGATTCATTGGGCGTACCGTTTTTGTACTACGCTGATGTTCCAAATTATTTGAGTTTCTAGTTTCTCGGGCGTACTATTATTATACTACGTCATTGCACCAGCTCAATTTTCTGCTATTCTTGACGTTCTCCACGTTTTTCATCTACGGAAATGCCTTAGGGATTCCGGCTTTTATTCTTGTGCCGGTGATATTGTGGAAATTGAAGTTTCACCAGATTTGATTTATGAGCAACATTCCATTCGCATCATTACTTCGGAGGTTGAGCGCCTTCGGAATAAAGATGTTCTTTTTGTGATAGTTCAATGATTCTCAAATCCTAAGGATTGCTCTTGGGAATCCAGAGAATTCATTGAGCGATCCCGTTCAGGCTTAATCTTTCATGCTCCTTATGGTGAACTTCCTATTTCAAATTTTCTTTTGTGTTGATATGCTTCTATGGTTGTTACTACATATCTTCTTCTTAAATATTGTGAGGACGCAATTTCTTTAAGGAGGGGAGTCTGTAACAACCCGCATATTTATCAATTTTATATTTAAATATTTTATTTAAATATTTTATCGTTAGTCAGATTTTGGTCCGAAAAGCTACTTTTGCAAACAGTCGAATTGGGACTCGAGACCACCCCCATTGAGTTCAAAATGACGTTTGCGACCTTTTTGAGTATAAACTTCGATATGTTTGGAGATAGTAGAATTTTGGCCTTTTTCACTTAAGGCTTTGGTTTGGGCTGAACCCATTAGCCACTTACTAACTCAGTCCCAACCCACTCCAACTGTTCATTACTTCATTTCATATTCCTAACACTCAAGCTCAAGCAAAAATAGTGGAAGAGAATGGGAATTAGAAACTCCAAGCCCTAGTTCCTCTTGCTAGCTCAAGTTCTTGTTCCAAAATCAAAGAGAACCCATTAGTAAGCATCTCCTTCTTCTTCTCCAACTCATTCTCTCTTTGATTTCAGAAATTTCCTAAACCTAACTGAGGGAATGTTCTTCTTTTAAGCTTATATTCAAGCTTCTAGTGTTGAGATTGAAGTGTGGTTGATCTCCCCTTGACTTCAAGCTTCTCATTCATTGTTTTTGGGTTCAAAGGTGAGATTTTTATCTCACATCTATGCTTATATTTATCTTCGATTGTTAGGTATGAATTCCTAACACTTATTCATGTGCATTTGATTTTGATTTGGATTGATTTTGTCAATATTCCAATTTTAAGTGTTTTGGGTTCAAATCTTTAAAAATCCTAACTTTGATGTTTGAATGTGTTTTTGATTGTGCATCGAAGAGCATATAGGGCCGGGTAGTCGATAGGCACAAACCCTTAGCGTCGTTGCTCGAGCGAATGCAATTTGATCGAGTTTGCACCTCTTTTGAAATAGGGCAGGGGAGTGCTAGCAACAGGTTCGGCCGACCGAGCCCCTGGGCCGGTCGACCGACCTGCTATCCAGGCACTTCCTGCCTCTGTTTGGAAGTGCCGATTACAGGCCTCGGCCGATCGAGCCCCTGCGCCGGTCGACCGACCTGGTGCCCCGGGCACTTCCAACCCCTGGTTCGGTCAACCGACTCAGGGAGTCCGGTCGACCGACCTGCTGCTATTTGCCAACTATGCCTATTTTGCCTAGTTGTCTGAAATTCCAACTTTAATCGATTCGTGTTGTTTCCTATGTGTTGTTATCATTTGTTATGACTTTGATGACTCCTTTTTAGGGATTTTTGAATATCCATTTCAATGGATTCATTATCGGTTTCTTTGGATTTTATTCACGTCTCCGAATGTGAATTTTAGTGATTGATTGTTCCTACAATCTTCTTTGTGTTTTGTCACTTTAAATATATAAAGGTTTTCTATACTAGTAGTAAATATCAAAACTCTTTCCTCAAACGATTTCAATACTATTTTAATACCAAATTCATTTATAAAACCGTTTTCCAATCTATTAGTATATATAAACCTTTACCTCGCTCGTACGAGAAATCTAATTAAACGACTAGTAAAACAAGTGGTATGAAACGCTTGCGTTTACTTCGTCGGTTAATTCTTGGACTTGTTCGATTGAATCTCTTGTGACAATTTTATAGTGGAGATCTACAATTTGTTCGTAAATATTTAAGTTAAGCTAGTGGTTATGGGACATAAAGCTAAGCTCATATATTTACTAGCTTACTATAATTGACACTTCTCGTTGATCATGACGACCATCTTTGTGATTTAGACTAGAAATGTGCGATGTCTCTTTGTCTATGTGGAGAATTGTTCCTCATTTTATTGAGCTTCGTCTCATTTCTTACGTGGGTCGTACCTATTTAGGTGCGTCGATGTTTGTTTATACATGGGTCGTACCTTTCTAGGTGCGTCGATGTTTGTTTACTTCGTGGAGCAATCGGCTCAATAAGTCGGGGCATGGGTCGTATCTTTCTAGTTGCGTCGATGTTCGTCTATGCATGGGGCGTATCTTTCAAGGTGTATCGATGTTCGACTGTGCATGGGGCGTGTCTTTCTAGGTGCGTCGATGTCCGGTTTGTGGGATTGGCCATCCTTTTATTGTGATTTCTGGATTTCTATTTGATGATTTTTGGAATTTATGTTTCACCAACTTTTACGATTGGCATTGATATATATGTCAATTATTGTGGCTTGGTGAATGAAATTAGGAGTATGACATTCCTTTTTATCTTGAGTAGATTATTGTGATATTGATTAATCTCTTGTTGATTTTCAATTACTTATTTATCACAGCTTGGCATTGTGATTATTAATGTTTATGCCATATCTCTTAATTCTATATCATGTTATCTGATATCTATAGCTAGACTGATCCGTTTATTATTTTCTTATTAAATAATACTCGGGTCAGACTGAGATATTACCGGTGCTTCCTCATGGCTTCCTATCTGGAACCATCTTCTGACTTTTGGCTAACTACTTTAGTTTAGTAGTTTTTGTTGTATACATTTGAGATACAGACTCTATGATGTATACTTATTCTTTTGTCTAGCACTTGTATCTATTCTTTTTGATATTGTGGATCTTGTTGACCACTACTCTGATGTACACTTTCATGTGTAATATTCGTATCTATTTCCGCCTTTGTGATATGAATTGTGTTTGACTGATTTACGTTATGTTTATTTCTATATTTGTTTCTGAAGATATTATAGCCACTGTGTAGTAGCTTTGAGTTTGTGTCGGTATGTCGGATTTCCCTCTTGATAAGAAATGCATGTTATACTATCTGACATATCGATGCTCGCGCAAAGCAATTACACGGAGGGTCGCTCCTCAACAGCCTTATTCTCCGTGCTAGTTGGCAGCATTCTCTGTAATGTTCTTGGCTAGCGTGGGTATAGAGGTAGGGCGTCACAAATTCGCTGCTCAATTTGAATCGTGCTAGTTTGGGATTGTTGAAATCCATCACGACGAGTCGCGATCTAGAATGCTCGTCAGTGGGTCAGAAGCATCGTGTTTAAGTTCACTGTGGGTGCTCGCGTGCTTGTTAGGTCAGGATAGAAAGGTACTTTCGTTGGTAGGGGATTTTAGGGGTTTCGAGCGCAAGCTCAAAGTCGAGCTCAATGATGCGGCCGAGCTCGAGAAGAGGTGCGATTGGTGGGAGAAGCATCGTGGCACTTGGATATTGCAAGGCCGACAAGTGATGAAGAGCTCGAGGGTAGGGCCGCGTTAATGTTGGCATTCGCGAAGGGGAGATTGCCTGATGATCGTGGGGAGCACGAGTCGTAAGAGCATTAAGGTATTTTTTTAGTTAAAATAAAATATTTATAAATTGAGAAAGAAAAATATTGCATATAGGTTATAGTAAAATTTTAGATAGTTATTTTTTTTAAATCTAATCTGATATAAAGTTATACCATTTCAGGGAATCATTACCCACCATGATTATTTCTTATTTAAAATAAAGAGTATAAACTATTGTTTCGAGGATATCAAAAGTATTTATACCAAATGTGAGTTAGGTTGGTAAATTATTATTTAAAACTAGCTAAATAAATTGAACTATTAAAAGGAAATAGATTGTTTGATGTGTTCAAATATTAATAAAACCCTAAAATGTTATTCAAGGTCTGAAATCATGGAAACCAAGTCGAGTTTGAAGTGGATGGCAATCTAAGGCCAATGGTGAGTTAATCTCACTCATCTAGGTTTATTTAAATTTAAATAGTTTAATTAAAATTTTGGTTGAATGATTGAATTGATTGGATGTGGTATGTTATATAGTAGTATATAGTATATATTAGAGTGATTGATTACCTACATTATATAGCGGATGAGAACCTATGCGCCGCTTAATAGCGGATGAGATAATATGACCCCATATACCACGATATATCACCTCGAAGTGGAAATGGTATTATTTATTGTGCTAAGATCTGTGGATGGAGGAAAAAAATAGGTTGGGGGGATCTAAACCGGTTCCTCGGAACGTTTGAATCTATTTTATATATTCAGCGATTTGATTGTGTGATAATCTGTGATGAGTTATATTGATCATATTGGGAATTGGAATTTATTGAATACTCTAGCTTGGTTAAATATATATATAGGAATTTCGAGAATTGAAATATATATGAAGTTTGAATTTTTAAAGTAAATAAAAAGGTAATTTTAAATAAAATAATTATAAGGAATTTGGATAATTAATATGATTTGGAAGAATAATAGTTGATTTTTAAATTGTAACAAATAAATCCAAAGTATGGGAAAAGAGATATTTTGAATAAATGAATTTAAGTGATAATATTTTAAAGGAGTAAAGAATTTTTTAAATTTAAGGTTTAAATTTGTTGGAAAAGATAAAGAAGAAATTTGAAAAGTATGAAATTTGTATTTTTAGTTTAAATAAGGTTCTAAATCATGATAAAAAATTTAAATCTGGAATTAATCAGTTTTTGAAGTAAAATTGAGAAAGTTAAGGAGTTTATTTATAATGGAGTAAATTTTGGAAATCTATTTGAAATATGATTTAGTGTTTGAAACTGGAATATTAAAAGGAAGATGAGACTATGAAATTTATAAACTGGGTTTATAAAGTAAAATGGATATCAGTGGATGTTTTGAAGTATAAATTCACAGTAGGAATTTATAATGGAATGTGTAATTTGTTTAAAAAATAAATAGTGGTTTATTTTTAAAGGTGTGAAAGAGAAGTGTATTTCCCTGGAAAGCCAAATACGTTTTCAAAGCAAATTTTTAAGTATAAGTTAAAAGTTTTGAAGTTAGTTAAAGGGTTATTTTTGAGAAATAATTATTAATTTGTTAAATTTTTAAAGGTAAAGATTTATTAAATTAGTTATAGTGGCAATTATTTTAAAAGGTTAATTGGTATTATGTTTTAAAAATATAATTATTAATATTTATATTTATAAAGTAATTTTATTTTAAAGATAGTTTGGTTAAAGTTTTATTGAAAACTTGTATAAAATTTTGCAATCTTATTTAAAAAAATAGTTTGGCTTAACTTTTATATTAAAAATTAGTCTTTTTATTTTATAAAGTAGTTTTATTTTAAATATTTTTTTTAAAGTATATATTTTGAATAAAGTGTTTAAGTACTTTTAATTTAAATGTTTTAAAGTATGTTTTAGAATAAAATGATTTAAATTATTTTTAAAAATCTTTAGTATTTAGGGCTTGGCAGTTTTCAAGTGGAAATGAAACAATCAGGTGGAAATTTATTTCCACGCGAGAGAGAAAAGTGATTTGAAAACTATTTTTCAAAGGATTGAAATGTAGGAAAATATCTTACGAAGATATTTAAAAATAAATAATTTGGGTGAAATTATTACGGCTTGATGGTTGTTTGTGAATGTTATTTGATAGTTAAATAACCGACTATCAATATTGGCCAATGCGCTGATCGTTTCGAAGACACTAGGATCGGGATTTATTTTTCGAAAACCACTTCGATCCGGTTTGAACGTTCTCTAAGGAAGACAAGAGCTTGGATTCGAAGACGGAGCAGTGAAGTGCAAGGGTAATCGCTACTAATCATGAGGGTGATTCCAAAATGGATGTAATAGGAGTAGTGCCTTCGTTTCCGTTCGAACTCGAAACGGACTTGTATGGACGAATTCTTTCAGAACATTGTCAGGAGGACGATGACCATTCTAAGTGAACGTGTGCTAGAAAGGTAATGCATAACCTCGAGCCTCATCAATCGGGAAAGGCTAAAACAGGGGAGGTACACACAAGGCTAAGTGGTTAGCAACCAATTAGAGAAGGTCACCTCTTCCTAGATGTACCTTTATATATTCGGCTGTGTGGCGGTTGCTGATCCCAACCGTAGGGTTAACTATTCGGACTATCCAGTAAGGGGTAGCTTCAGTCTTGTGATGCAAGGGATTAGGGTGGATCCTTGGTACGTGATCTAGACCACGTATTGTGACGGACAATACCCCAATAGCCCTGCCATTGATGGAAATCCATTCTCCCTACGTGCCTTTACGGTTTTTGTTTGTAGAACCCACTTTGTGGCTAGTAGGTGGAATTTAATAATGTAACAGTCGGCTATTTGAATAAGTTTTTGTATATAGACACTATTGTAATATCAGAGGTTTTATAAGAAACGTTTTGGTTATCGTAAGGTAAAACCCGGCATGTTTATTTGTGGCATGGTCTTATGAGATACCTTTGTTTTCAAATGATTTAGAAACTTTAATAGTCCAATTGAGTGTATTTTCTCACGCTGGTTTTCCAGACTGAATTGGGTATTATTTAACTATAATGCTTGGGTTAGACCGACTATTATAGAGTATAGATTCTGGATAGACTGCTATGGAGCTCAGGAGACGAGCTGGATGGCGAGATGTATCAGACGTATTTGATGTATGTTCCGTCGTGTATTCAGCTTTGGAAGGACGAGATAATATAACCGTCCTGAATTGTATTGTAGATGTTGTATTCTGATGATATATGTATAAAACGGATATAATTTCTTTTGTGTAAAGATCAATTATCATCTATTCTATTTTATTTCGCTGCGTTTATGAGATTCTGATGTTGTTTTCTGTTTATTCTTCTACCTCCTTCTTTTAACCCTAATGGTTTGATTTTTCGGGCATCGAAAAATCGGTTCGTTACACTTGGTATTAGAGCTGAAGGCTAAGCGAGAACCTTAGCTCTAGTGGGGATTACTCATTTGAATAGAGTCCGCAGTATTCGAGAATAAGTTTGAGTGTATTAATAGTATGAGCACGTATTTGTTAGTGAATATAAAAACATGTTTTTATATTGTGTTGACTTATCGGTTGAGTGTTTGTGAATTATGGTCGATATATGGGACGTCATGTCATTGACAGAGATTTCTAAACACTTAAACAAGATAAACCGACACATTATTGTTTTAAAACAGGGTAAATGAAATAATTTTATCCATATAATTTTTGTATTTAAAAGGTATAATTTTCCGAAAATTTTTATAGTTATATATAGTTGCTTGGTTGTTAGGAAGTGATAATATTAAATTATTATCATTTAAGTGTGAAATTGAATAAGAAGTTAAGATAATAATCAAAGGTTAAGGAAATAAGTTAATTAATAGAATGGAATTTGAAATGTAAATTATGAATGTGATTTATAATTGAAATTGAGATAAAAATTCCAGTGTAATGTTTCAATATGAATTGGCAGGATTGGAATTTGGAATTTTGGGAAAAGTTTAAATTCCTTTTGAGTTTTAAAATGATTTTCAAAGGTTTTGGAATAATGGTGATAATATTTGTGAAATATTTTTAATTGGATTTGAAATCTGGTGAGATCTAGAATTTAAAAATATTTGGAAAAATGTTTTAAAGAGATAAAAGCACTGAACTCTTTTCGGTCCTTGGAAAATAATTTCGATGATGACTGCAGCATCATCGAGATTCATTTTCGAGTTTTCAAGAGAGGAATTGCTGCCAAGATGTGACGATCCGCCTTCCATTCCATAGAAAGACGCATCATCATTAAGAAAAGAAATAGGTAGAAAGAAAGAAACAACAACATCATAATCTCACAGTGGAAACAGAACAAAATATAATACTTCACATATCTATTACATAGTCTAATACATCAGATTACACAGTTACACAACTTCATTACATTAGACAGTCGTAAGGACCTGTCTATCCATTACATCCAAAATACCACAGACAAAAGACACTACACAGCGAAAAGATATAGACAGATACGTCTGGACTCCTGCTTCAATCTTCTCTCGAAATTCATCAAGTCAAACCTGATCATTTGGCTACTCATAAAAATTTGAGTACCCAAGAGTTTAAGAAAAACAGAATAAACTCCGGGTCAGACATGGGTCTGGTGTGAGTAAATGGTTAAGCTGTTTAACTTTAAAAAAAATAAAAATAAAAGGTATCTCGTAAGACTCTTCACAAATAAACATGGACAAGTTTTTCCCTTACGATAACGAAAACATTTGATAGGAAATCCAGTTATATTATAATAGTGTTTAGGGTTTTTAAATAAATATTCACATAGCTGAAATTGTTACATGATTAAATTCCAGCATGCTAGCCACATAGTGGGTTATACAATTAAAACCGTAAAGGCACGTAGGGATAGTGGGTTTCCACCAATGGCTGAGCTATTGGGGTACCACCCGTCACAGTACGTGGCCTAGATCACCGTACCAAGGATCCACCCTGATCCCCTGCATCACGAAGCTGGAGCTATCCCTTACTGGATAGTGCGAATAAGGCAACACTGCGGTTGCGGCCTACAACCACCAACACAGCCGAATAAAAGGGGCCTCTAGACAATGGAAAATCTTATCCTACTTGGGTGCTACCCACTTAGCCTTGCATGCACCTTCTCTGTTTTAGCCATTCCCGGCTGATGAGTCTTGAGGCTACGATTACCTTTAAGAGCACATCTTGGAATGCTCACCGTCCTCCATTGACGATGGTCTAATAGCATTCATCCATACAAGTTCGTTCCGGTTTGAACGAAACTGAAGGCATTATCTCGTTACACTCATTTTGGAATCACCCTCAAAGTTAATGACAATAAACCTTGCACTCTGAAACTCCATCTCAATCTTCACTTGAGATTTCACGACCTATCGGTTTAACTTGGATCGATGTGGTTTTTGGACAATCAAACTTGATATCCGATCCCGATCTCATCGGAATCCAAACGTCATTTTAAAGGTCAAGTTGTTTAAGGTTTTAACAATTCAATTCAATACTTTGAATTCACACAACATTTATCTCAGATAAATAACATCAATTTACCACAGATATATCCAATATCACATCATAGAATATCATTGATTATCATTCAATAGATATCAATCAATCCAGCCATTCTACTCAAACGATCATCCATAAGCAAGAATTATTAATCCACATTTTAATTAATTTAATTAATTCAGATTAAATTAATTACTCAAGAATTAATCACAAATTCCTTGCTTAATCAACCATTAATTAATAAAATCAATAATTAATTAATGACTCCTCGATTACCTTATAAATCAATTAATTAATCTTCAATTATAGATTAATTATCCTTTAATTATTAATTAACAAACCGTAATTATTAATTAATATTCCTTAGTTACAAATTAATCCATAATTACCAGTTAATTAATCCTTAATTAACATTTAATTAATCCTTAATTACTTAATTAATTAATTTCATATTATAAATTAATTAATCTTAATTACTTAATTAATTATTCCTTAATTATCAATTAATTAATCTCTAATTACTTAATTAACTCATCCTTAATTATAACTTAATTAATTAATTAATTAATATCCAATCATCTAATCAATAATCCTTAATTACAAATTAATTAACCTCTAATTAATTAAGTTTTAACCATTAATTACTAATTAATTAATCCTTAATCACTAATTAATTAAATTAATTAATCATACCTAAATTTCTTTATTAACTTAATTAATCTCAAATCATTAAGACCTTAATTATTTTTAAGGTAAATCATTATCCTTTATTAATGACCTAATTATCATTAACATTATTTAAATCATTTATCTTTATTAAACTTACTTAATTAAATCATTTAGTTTAGAATAAAATAAACAATTAACTTAACAAACAAATTTTAGCTTCCTAAAACAATGTTAAAAAAACATTTATTATATATATTTAAGAAAAGTTTAAACTAAATTTATTTTAATTTCAAAATATTGCTTTATTTTAAAACTTTTAAAAACTGTTATAACTTGCTTCGGGTCAAACCCTATTTCTACCCAATCCCTACTCTGGGTAAAATCTACATTCCTCTTTTCTTTTCTTTTTCTTTTTTAAAAGTTAGTTTAATTTAAGTTAAAACTGGAACTCGATACATTCACACATCAACCCGAGGATGAACTCGGGCAAACAACACAAAATCTCGGGTATCCCTTCAAGATAACTCCTCTACCCAAAAACTGACATCACCTGGCACTGGTACACCTACACAGATGATCACGACGACACTGACCACCGCCGACACCTTCAACCCATCGTCGATCACCGTTACAACAATTTTTGACCACCCAAACATTATCACAAGCCCATGATCGAAATTGAGGAACTCAGTCAAACCTGGAAACAAAACCCTTTGCCTAAAACATCCTCGAACCCACGTCTCCGATCACCAATGATCGTGCAACTCCGGCCACACCTTGCTGACCTTCCATGCCACCATTTCCAAAGTTCCACGCAACTCGATTCACCAGAGATGTCGCGGTGACGAGATATCCGACCTCAACCCATTTTAGGGTTAAAAACCCATTTCGACTCGCTGCCGACACCACGGTGATTTACCCACCCATTGTTGAACCATATATTTTGACTCACGACAAAGCAGTAAATTAGAGTATATGGATAAATGACAAAATGGAAGAAAAGAAAGAGAATTATGTTGTTCAAACTACAAAGGAGACAAGGCTACAAAACTACGTATAGTATGATAATTTATTGAAAGTTTTAGTCCTAGAGATGTTAAAATCTATCCTCAAGTAGTTAAGTTGTTTTAAAACTTTAAATTTTTAAAAAATATGTGAAGACTGTGCTTTGACTGTCGGGTCAGTCAACTGACCGTATATGGCCAGTCGACTGAATCTGTACAGGTGCACAGAACCTCTCTATTTTTGCACAACTTTGAACATTCAGTTGACTGGTCGTTTTGGGTCAGTCAATTGAATTCTTTAAGCAGCTATTTTTTCTGAATAGACACTTCCTTTTGCTAAGAGTTACGTTCTAAAATGAAGAGGTGCGGATGCTTCTTTTAATCACAACTCTTCGTGAATGGTTGCATCTCTTTATCTACTATATAAACAAAAAAAAATTCACTTCAAAAAATCACCAATTTTTTGATTACTTTCTAATCATACTTTCTACTATATCTGCATTCTGAAAAGCAATCACAACTTACATATATTGTTTGAATCTCTGAATTAATTATCTTATTCTTTGATTCAAAGCGATATTTTTTCCTTCTAAATCTTTACACGCACATATATACTTGAGGAAAGATTATAGGAAGGTTAACTATAAAAGACAAATTAGTGTTATCAAGAACACAAAGTGTCAAAAGCAATTTTTAGTGAATCTGTGAAGTCATGTTCAGTTGTTCAGGTGGGTAAAGCCCTCTTTCGGCTGTTAGAGGCGGAAAAATCCTGATCGGTTGCTCAAGTGTTGTATACCTATTCCTCCGGCTTAAGTGAGGGGTTACTGTGAGAAATTCCAGAGGGAAGTCTGGTACTGGACATAGAACGGGAAGTTCAAACCAGTATAAAAATTCCCGGTGTGCTCATTTTTATTTACTTTGCTATTATCATCTGTTTTTCGCTTTTAGTTTTAAATATATTCCATATTACACGATCCAAAGTGATAGCTAGCCATTCTGTAGTCACTTTCATTTGGTATCAGGGCATGTCATCCTATAACCGTAACACAGTTATTTGATAAGTTGTCATTAGTTAATATGGAAAATAACGACATCACGAGCACTGTCACTAACACTAGTTTTATTGAAGGTCAATCTACTGCATGACCTCTACTATTCAATGGCATGAATTATAATTACTGGTCAACGAGAATGAGAATATACATGCAATCTAATGGTTTTGAAACTTGAAACATTACTCAAAATGAATATATTACTCTAACAGAAGATTTTTCAACTTGGACTGCTGCATAGAAAACTGATGCTACTACAAATGCAAAAGCAATGAATATGCTATTTTGTGCATTAGATAGAAATGAGTTTAATAAAGTTAGTTTGTGTACAAATTCTTGTAAGATATGGAGAACTCTAAAATTAACTCATGAAGGAACTAACAAAGTCAAACAAAGCAAAATTTCAATGTTGAAAAATCAGTTTCAAAATGAAATCAATGAAAATATAAATGACCTGTGTTCTAGATTTCAAGATATATATCATTCACTATTGGCACTAGGAGAAAAATTCTCTGATTTTGATATAGTATCAAAAATCCTAAACTCCTTAACAGATGAATGGGAAAGAAAGGTCCTAGCTATTGAAGAAGCAAACAATCTTTCGACGATGAAACCAGAAGAGTTAATAGGAAACCTAATGTCATATGAAGTGAATTTGCAGGCAAAGAAAATTCAAGCACAAGAAAAGAAGAATCTAGCATTTCAAGCAGAATAAGATGACTCTGACTCAGATGAAGAAGATATGGCATTTTCTAAGAATTTCAAAAAGTTTTTGAAATTCAAAAAGAATAACAAGGGGAAGAGTTACAAAAATAACTCTAGCAACAATAATAGCAATAAACCATCATCGTCTGTCATGGAATGTTATGAATGTCATAAGAAGGGTCATATGAAGAAAGATTGTCCAGAGAAACAAAAAACAAATTCAAGAAGAACAAATTCAAGAAGAAAGAATTTTCTGTAACATGGGATGATTCAAATTCTCCATTATCAAAAAGCGACAGTAACGGTGACACAGAGCAAGCAAATGTATGCTTCATGGCTACAAATGATGATGTAAGTGAACTAAGTTTTGAAGATTTTGTTGAACTTAATTCTAAACTAGTAGATTTTGTAAAACAAACCAAGAAAAATAATAAGGAGTTACAAGGAAAACTGAATAGATCTGAATTAGAAATTAGTATGCCCAGAGATGAAAAGAAAATTCTCGAAGAAAACTTGAAAAATCTTAAGAATCTAATTCTAATTTAGCTTCTCAACATTCTATGATAACTCAGGAGTTAGAAATTCAGAAAAATAAAAACGATGGTTTATCTATTGAAATTAATGATTTAAAATCTAATACTAAAGTATTAGAGTTAGAAAAATCTAGTCTTAAAACTAGCTAGAAGATATTAATAAAAATATTTCCAATTTTAATAAAGGAAGAGAGAATCTTTCTTAAATAATAGAAAATTCTCTGTCTACTTCAAATAAAATGGGATTAGGATTTAAGAAAATTGAAAATCCTAAAAAATCTGGAAAGCTTAAAAATAAATTTAAAAACAAAATTAGTAAAGATTTAAAGAAAACAGTTTCAAAAGATTTTAAAAATATTAACATATGGATTCTTAAAACAAATAATAACTTGATTAGAAAAAACATATCAAAACATTTATTGAAACTGTTCATAAAAATAAGAATTATATTTATAAAAGGAATTCTGAACCTTCTTGGGTTTGGTTTCCTAAGACCTAACTCTTAGGACCCTAAAACGAAAGAGTGGGTACCATCTTAATCTTTATTTTTTGCAGGTACCACTTAAAAAGAGAGGAAAATGGATTCTAGACAGTGGTTGCTCAAAACACATGATTGATGATAAAGACATTTTAACAAACATAGTCTACTCAAATGGAGGATCGGTCACTTTTGGAGATAATTCAAAAGGTTATGTCATCGGCAAAGGCGATGTGAGCAATAACAGTGTTTCTAACTCACCTCTCATTACTGATGTTTTATTAGTTAAAAACTTAAAACATAACTTATTAAGTATAAGTCAATTATGTGATAAAGGTTTTAATATATCTTTTTCAGAAAATAAATGAAATATCTCTGATAAAAATCAAAAATTAATTTTTAAAGGTATAAGAGATAAAAAATACTTATATTTTAAATATGAATATAAATCATAACACAAATATGTATTTCGTAGCTACAGAAAATGATTCTTGGCTATGGCACAAAAGATTCTGTGTTATAAATATTAATACTACTAATAAATTAGCTAAAAATAAACTTGTTAAAGGACTACCTGATATGAAATTCAAAATTGATAATATCCGTGATGCATGTCGGTTAGGAAAATTAACAAAATCTTCTTTTAAATCTAAGAAAATCATATCTACAACACAACCACTTGAACTATTACATATGGACCTTCTCGGACCTACTCAAGTTTAATCTATTAATCACAATAGATATGTATTTGTTATTGTAGATGATTTTTCAAGATATACATGGACTATTTTTATAAAACATGAAAGTGATACTTTTGAAAATTTTAAAATTTTTGTAAAGAGAATTCAAAATATAAAGAATTTAAAAGTTAAAAATATTAGAAGTGATCATGGAGGTGATTTTGAAAATGAAGCTTTCAAGCATTTTTGTAACAAGAAAGGAATAACTCATAATTTCTCCTTTCCTAGAACACAAAATGGAGTTGTAGAAAGGAAAAACAGAACATTACAAGAATATGCACGAACTCTATTAAATGGAAGCACTTTACCTAAGCATTTCTAGGCAGAAGCTGTTGCAGCTGCTTGCTATGTTTTGAATCGTGTTTCTATTCGACCATTAACGAAAAATACTCCATATGAACTTTTAAATGGTAGAAAACCAAATATATCATATTTTAAAGTTTTTGGTTCAAAATGTTTTATACTTAATAATAAAGATCAGCTTGGCAAATTTGATCCAAAATCCGATGAAGGAATATTCATAGGATATTCAAAAAGAAGCAAAGCTTATCGAGTTTTTAATATAAGAACTAAAGTTATCGAAGAAACTCTTCATGTTTCATTCAAATAAAATATCAATATTTCTTCTAAAATTTCAAATTTGAAAAATAATACAAATATAATTCTAACAAATAATTCATAAGATGATGATATTGTTCTTCAAAATAATACTTCTGACATTACTTTAGAAAATGTAAATACTATTAATAATGATAATATAATAATATCTTCTCCAAGAATTCTTAGAGATCACCCTGTTCAAAATATAATTGGAGAAGTAAATTCAAATGTAAGAATAAGACACCAATTAAATCAAATGGGTCATATAGCTTTTCTCTCTACTATAGAACGTAAATATATTATAGAAGCCTCAACTGATGACTATTGGATTGTAGCTATGCAAGAAGAGCTAAATCAATTTGAAAGAAACAAAGTTTGGGAATTAGTTCCTAGACCAAGTGATCAATCAGTCATTGGTACAAAATGGCTTTTCAAAAACAAAGCTGATGAACAAGGTAACATTACTAGAAATAAAGCTAGATTAGTAGCACAAGGTTATAATCAAGAAGAGGGAATAGACTACGAAGAAACGTTTGCTCCAGTTGCAAGATTAGAAGCTATACGTATTCTACTGGCCTTCGCATGTTTTCATAACTTTAAATTATATCAAATGGATGTTAAAAGTTCTTTTCTAAATGGTTTTATAAAAGAAAATGTTTATGTTCAACAACCTCTTCTTTTTACTCATGAAAAATTTCCAGATCATGTTTATAAACTTAAGAAAGCTTTATATGATTTAAAACAAGCACTTCGTGCTTGGTATGACCAAATTTAAAAGCTTCTACTAGAATCTGGTTTTGAGATTGGGAAAGTTGATCAAACATTATTTATTAAGAAAACTAAATAAGATATTTTAATTATTCAAGTACATGTTGATGATATTATTTTTGGTTCAACAAATGAAAAATTATGTCAGGAATTTTCGACTATCATGACAAATGAATTTGAAATGTCACATATGGGAGAACTATCATATTTTCTCGGATTGCAAATCAAACAAATGAAAAATGGCATTTTTCTTAATCTAGAAAAGTATTGCAATAACCAAATTAAACGACTCGGTATGGAAAACACGTCTGCCAAACCAACTCCAATGAGTACAAATATACATCTTGAAAAAGATGAAAATGGTAAGAGGGTTGACCAAAAACTATATCGTAGTATGATTGGATCACTACTTTACTTAACTACTAGTCAACCTGACATTATGATGAGTGTTTGTTTATGTGCTCGATTTCAAGAAAATCCTAAAGAATCACATATGCGAGCAGTTAAATGTATAATTCGTTATCTTAACAAAACCAAAGATTTAGGATTATTTTATCCAAAAGGTTGTCCTTTTGAATAAGTATCATATAGTGATGCTGATTTTGGAGGAAGTCGGACAGACAGAAAAAGTACATGTGGAACTTGTCATTTCATTGAAAGATCCTTAGTATCTTAGTTTAGTAAGAAACAAAATTGTGTTTCACTATCGACATATAAAGCAGAATATATATTTGCAGCTTTAGCATGTGCTCACATAATCTACATGCAACAAACATTACAAGATTTTGATATAAAATTAAATAAGTCTATAATATATTGTGATAACACTAGTGCAATAAATTTATCTACAAATCCTGTCAATCACTCACGAACTAAACATATTGACATTCGTCATCATTTTCTTCGTGATAATATTGAAAAGGACATAATAAATTTAGAATTTGTAAATTCTGACAATCAATTCGCTGATATTTTCACTAAACCACTCAAATGAAAATTGTTTTATAAGATTAATAAGAGAACTAGGTATAATTTCTTTAAAAGAATTATAAAAATTTCTAACTAATTTAATTTAATTTAAAAAAAAATTGGTACTCGAACTCTGCACCTTGGGTTTGATAAGCTTATGTCACTTCCACTTGACTGTTCAATATTTCACATTTACTTTTTATACATTTTCTCCTTTATATTTTTTAATTATTCTTATGATAAACTTTCAGCCACAAACTCTTGTTTAATTCTCATCCTCACTTTTACAGTTTGCACGTACAACCATCATTTTCTAACTGCATTTCTTCCTATAAATTTTTCAGCTCTCAGCTCTCTTTTCTCCATCAAAAGAAATTTATTTTCTTCAAACATATTCTTATCCTCTACATAAATTTCTAACCTCCTTTCGACATTAAAATGTCTTCACATGATTCATCTGATGGATCAGCTTACTCATCTATCAATTTCGCAACACCATCATCTGCATCATCGAACCACCATACATCAACTCCTACTCATGAACCTGCAAGACCGTCAAATTATCGCACAGGTTATAAACCTGATAAAAAGAAAGCAAGACGTTTCATGTTCTTTAGTTCTCCTCAGACCAAACAAAAAATTGATGATTTGCATCATTACCAGAGGGAATCGATAATGCTTGAGATGTATTACGAACAGAAAATGAACTCAGGACGTTTGAGTTTTCTAGTGCAGATTGGATGGAAGTTCTGCGGTTCATCTTTCTCTATGGTTCATTAACCTACACCTTTGTCATCTCGGAATCCATGGGATAGGTCGCCTCAAGCTCTGCCTGTCTCTCCAAACTCATGGGAGCGCGGAAACCAGTGATCACCACTACAACCATATGTAGAGAAGACGAAGGATGAACCGATAAATTCCAAATCTCCATCAACCTCTTCTTCCAAATAATTTCATTTTGTCTATCTTTTTACTTATTTTTTATCTGTATTCTATATGCATTGTGTTAATATATAATATATATATTATTTGTGTGTGTACAAAATTGATTGAATATGCTGCAATACTCATTTAGTCGACTTAAAATTTCGATCAGTCGACTGAAGTTGTATAGTATATGTTTTCATACACTATTCAGTCGACTGATCGATAGTAACTAGTCAGCTGAATGATTAAACAGAGAGCATATTTGCTTATTCAGCCGACTGGCCCAGTCAACTGAATTTGAAACATAATTCTTGGGAAAATGGTTCAATCGACTGACCAGATTCAACCAGTCGACTGAATCTGAAACAAAACTCTCGAGATAATGTTTCATTCGACTGATCATAATCATTCAGTCGACTGAATTCAAATCTGAGCCTACCTTTTCACCTTTTTACCTATCTTTTAACACTACAACCCTTTAACTCCGCTTTTACTTTTTACATTTACCTCCATGCTCCAGAATTCTAAAACCCTAATTCCTAAATTTTTCCAAATTTCTTCAATGCTTTCACTAATTCAAATGGCTCCTCGTCAACAAAAGAGATCTAGGCATGCTTCTTCTTCCTCTGAGCCAATTGATTCTCAAATCGCTCAATGGTTATACGATGCTACTGCAATCCAAAGGTGGAATTAGATGAAAGAAGCCTGGTTCTTTGAAGGTTCTTTTGTTTTTTTTCCTGATTTTGCACCATATAGGTTTCAAGATTTAGCAAGGAGAAGCCATCTGGAATCACTCCTAGATCACAACTAAAATAATATCAAGATAAATCATACCTTGGTGAAATTTTGTATGCTAATTTAAATTTAGGCCATCAAAACCCAAGCAATCGTGACAATTGTGTTTGGAGTTTAGTATGTGGCCGACAAGTGTTTCTTTCTTTAGATAGAATTAGTCATATTCAACATACTCCGATAAGTGGTATTGATTTACAAGAATTAAATGCTGTCATAGGTGAGAGAGATGAAGTAAGTCATCGATTCTCAGAAAATGACATGACAGAACTCAAGTCTATTGCATTACGACCTACGGCCAGAATTATGCATAAAGCTTTAATGCACACAATTCTACCACGTACTAGCTCTTATGAGCTTGTTTATCCAAACAACTATAAAGCATTATTGCTATTTGGGGAGAAATTGAAGTAAATTGGCCAAAACTCATTCTAGACGAATATTTGTCATTTGACCAAGGTTGTATGAATATTATTTATTTTGAAGAAAATATTATGCGGCTACTTATGAATCTACCGGTTCCTATTTCGGAATTTGATACCTCTATTCCAAAAACTTCGAATAGCCACACCATAAGCCTTATGAAACTACCACCAAGACCTCTTACTATCATGACTTTTCAAGAATGGAAATCTCAACCTCATAAGAAACTTCTACTCAACAACAACAACGGTCAAGAGATGACATCCGAATGCCAACTCCATCCCAAAGCACTCGGGAATCTATTTATTTAATCGTAAGAAATCAAGTCATCTTGGATTCCCGTATTAAAAATCTTGATAAGAAAATTGACAAAAAGTTTGACAAAATCAAGAGTTTCTTGGGGATTTTATGGGATGCAATATCTTGCTCCTCTTCCACCACTGCGGAGACTTCTCAACGGGATCCAGGCAAACGCCCAGCCCGTTACTTTACTTGGTCAACATCAGAAGAACATACTAGTTCTAACACGAGTGGCAGTGGAGGTGGTAGACAGTTTGCAGGAAGTTCCTCCAGAGGAAAAGGACTAATGCAAGTTGAAGAAGAGGTGACAGAATCTGATTCTGAATGAGGTTGTTATCTTTCAGTGGTAGTAAGTTTTTTTATTTTTTTGTTCCGAACATTCTGTCTATAAGTTTGTAATCGTAACAATTTAAATCTTTTATCTCTATGATTGTAATTAGTATTTTTATTCTATTGTGTTAGTTTAATGATTAAATTTTCGTTTCTTTTTTGTTGATGACAAAGGGGGAGAAATTTGTATGACTAACCATTTCATGCAGGGATTAAAAATGTTGCCATATATTCAAGGGGAGATATATATAATGGGAGTTATATATTTGTCAAAAATATAGTATCACATATAATAGGTTGTCATCAATCAAAAAGGGGGAGAATGTTGAATCATATATTTTGATTCATGACAAAGCGGTAAATTAGACTATATGGATAAGCAAAAAAAAGGAAGAAAAGGAAGAGAATTATGATGTTCAAACTACAAAGGAGACAAGGCTACAAAACTGTGTATAGTATGATAATTTATTGAAATTTTTAGTCTTAGAGATGTTAAAATCTATCCTCAAGTAGTTAAGTTGTTTTAAAAACTTTAAATTTTTTAAAAATATGTGAAGACTGTGCTTTGACTCTCACGTCAGTCGACTGACCGTATATGGCCGGTCGATTGAATCTGTACAGATGCATAGAACCACTCTGTATTTGCACATCTTTAAACATTCAGTTGACTGGACGTTTTGGGTCAGTCGAATGAATTCTTTCATCGGCTTTTTTTTCTGAATGGACACTTCCTTTTGCCAAGAGTTGCGTTCTAAAATGAAGAGGTGAGTATGCTTCTTTTAATCAGAACTCTTCATGAATGGTTGCAACTCTTTATCTACTATATAATCACACAAAATTCACTTCAACAAATAACTAATTTTTTGATTACTTTATGATCATACTTTCTACTATCTCTGCATTCTGAAAAGCAATCACAACTTACATATATTGCTTGAATCTCTGGATTAATTATCTTATTCTTTGATTCAAAGCGACACTTTTTCTTTCTAAATCTTTACACACACATATATACTTGAGGAAAGATTATAGAAAGGTTGTACTATAAAAGAAAAATTAGTGTTATCAAGAACACAAGGTGTCAAAGAAATTTTTAGTGAATCTGTGAAGTCCTGTTCAGTTTTCAGGCTGGTAAAGTCCTCTTTCGGCTGTTAGAGGCGGAAAAATCCTAATCGGATTCTCAGTTGTTGTATACTTATTCCTCTGAGTTAAGTGAGGGGCTATTGTGAGAAACTCCTGAGGAAAGTCTGGGGCTGAACGTAAAACGGGAAGTTCGTACCAGTATAAAAATTCCTGGTGTGCTCATTTTTATTTACTTTGCTATTATCATATATTTTCCGCTTTTAGTTTTAAATTCCATACTACATGATCCTAAGTGATAGCTAGCCATTCTGTAGTCACTTTCACCCATCTGACATTTTTGTTGAGCTCGCCGAACCTTCCCCCGCCTCCAGTTGAAACCCCAACCACCCAAGTACTCCGGCCACCAGAATTTGCTCAAAAACAATTTTCTGGTCATCACCGAAATAGTGACTCAATTCCAATCTAAAAAATCATGATTTTCATCTTAAAAATCCTAATTTTCAAAGAAGATTCAGGTTATAAACATGAATTAGCAAACCATGATGATGGACTTTAACATGTTCTTAAGTGTTCTACTTTTTTCCTATTTTCCAGAAAATTAACAAACTAAATTTGCTTAAATATATTTTTAAAACTTTGATTATACTTAAATAAAGATATCTTGTTTAAATTCTTCATCCTATTAGAGATTGCATGAAGAGATTTTGAAAAAAAAATTCATTTTTAAACTCTGTAACTATAAACAGAGATGAACATACACATATCAGGCATGTACACCCCAACACAATCATATATCCAGGTATCCATAGGCATGCAAAGCATAATTCAATCCAGGAATCACATGCACAGATTTTAATTTGCTTAATCCTTTTAATAATATGTTTACTCACCTGTTTGAAGGACAGAGAGCTTTTGAAACAAATTCTAGAAAACTTGAATTTGAAAAAAAATGCTTGAATCTGGAAACTTTGAATTGTCGTGATCTTCTTAAAAACTGAAATGCCTTGTTGATGTGATGATTTAAGCTTTGAAACTAAGGTGTTCTTGCTTGCTTAGCTGGTTTGAGGTTGCTGATTGCTGTTTGAAATTTCTCTGGTTCGAAAATTTTGTGTTTCAGGCTTGTTTTCTTGCTTTGATTTTTCTTGGTTTTGAAAATTGTTTTACAGGTTTAAGTTTCTTTGTTTTGAAATGAATTACAGTCTTATGTTTTGAATGAAGATAGGAAAAGAAAGGGAAGAGAAAAGATAGATGTATATATAGAATAAATTTGTGATTTATTAAAAATTAAAGAAAATAAAATAAAAAGATGACACTTGTAAAATTTCCCAACATTTGTCAGTTACATTTGTTAATTAACTTACACATTTTACTAATAAGATTAATAGTCTAACACTTGTCATTATGTATTTTTTAAATGTTAATAAAAAGCTTTTGTATTTATTTATTAATTAATAAATAATTTCTAAATTTATGTAGATAAAATTCTTTAAAGAAAATAAAATAAAAACTAATTATATTCAAAATAAAATCACATATAATGTATTTTGAAATCCAAAATATATTTCAGATATATATCTTTAAATTTAAAATTTAAATCAAAATTCAAATTCAAATTAAAATTCAAACTCAATTTAAAAATCCAATTTAAAATCAATTTAGATATCTATATATATCTATTAAACAAACCCAAATTCAATTTGAAAATTTATTTATCTATATTTGAAAACAAACCATTATTATTATTATTTGAAAATAACAATTTTAAAAATTTTAAATAATTAATAAAGGGGATTATCATACTTTAAATTGCTTGAAATTTCTGAGATATCACACAAGAGGATTTTGAATTGGAGTTGTTTGCAAAAGTGGGTATGGTTTTGAAATTCAAAGAGATAAGTGAATTTACCGTAGGATTTTGGATATAGTTGATTTCAAGGTGATTTTGAAATGTGAGAAATCATTTAAACTCTGGAATCTTAATTAGGACGTTTATGGAATATAATAAGATTCAACTTGAAAGGGTTAAATAAAGTAAGTGTGAAACCCAGATAAGGGGGAAGGTAAGCTAATTAACTGAAGTAAATCAAAAGTAGTTAGCAAATGTAATTAAATTTGAAGAAAAAAATATAGAAGATTAAATTTAAATTGAATTAGTGTGTAATTAAATATAGTTAAGTAACAGCGAATTTAAAGAAAAGTCTAAGGAGATTAAGTGAAATGGTTACCTAAATAAAAGTTATAAGTTAGAAATAAAATTTTGGATAGACATATGAATTTGCATTTGTAAGTAAGTGGAATGAAAACTGAATTTGGAATTAAATTTGACTTGTGTTAAATAAAGTCAGATGGATAATTAGTCAAGTTGAATTAAATAAAAAAAGGTTTGAAAATAAAAATTGGTAAGTAAACTAATTGATTAAATGGGTAAGTAAATGAATTAGAATTAAATATAGGAATGATATTTAATTTAAATTGGGTGACGTAAAGTAAAGTAAATTTAAAAGATTTATTCGTAGTAGATAAAGAATAATAAGGGTTTGGAAATGAAGTCCATTAAGATTTAAAATAAATTAGTAAATGGAACTAATTTTAAATAATGATATGAATCAGTTATGAATGGAAGATAATTGATAAAATTCAATATTCAGAGTTTGAAAATGAATTGGATTGTAGTAGAATTGAAATCAAAATCTGGATGAAAATTGGGAAAGAATATTTGAAATTAATTAGTAAATTGAAGCAAATTGAATCTATTTGGAATTAGAACCCAAATTGATTAAATATAGATAAAAACCAAGTGATAAAGTGAAGTTGAAAGATTAATTCGTAGTAAACTAAAAATAATTTAAAGTTAGGAAATAAATCCATTGGGATTTGAATAAATTAGTAGTGAGACTACTTAAAGAAATGATTAATTGAATATTGTTTGAGATGAAGGCAAATTGAATTCATATGGAATTGGAGATCCAGTTTAAAAATAGGTGGATACAAAGGCTAAAGTGGTAGAGTAATAATATAAGAGTATATAAAATGCTTATATTAAACTTAAAATGGTGAAATTCTTAAGTAAGTTTGGTATTGGAAATATACAAAGTAATGTCAAAATGAAGATTAAATAAAGTTATGAAAGGGCATAATTGTGGATAAGTGAATAGAAATCAAAATAAATAGGAATAAAAGAAAATTGATATAGCTAATAATCAATGGATAGAAATAAGTAAGATACACGTATATTATTTTATTCGCATAGCAATCCAGACTTGAGCACAGAATTTCGATGTAGTCATGCCGATCCGAGTTGGGACTTTTCACTCGATTTTCGACGATGAACTCTGGATATGATTTTTGATTGATTCTGGAAAGTCTCTATCATAATGTGTGGCTACGCAAGGAGAATGAAGGTTTCTGATCAAGAAACTAGATCTGAGTCTGCACTAGGAAGTCGGGTGGACGATACTAGTTCGAAAGTGAAATTGTGTGATCGAGTGGCCGATCAGAATTGGGTATTGTGGACGGATGATATATGTGCATCGTACGGCTGTAAATGAAACGGATATCAAAACTTTTTTAAAGAAATGTGTAAAGCGATTTTGAATGTTGTAATTGAATATTATGGCCTAGTGGGATACGGGTGTTAAAAGAAAAAGGAAAATTGGAATTTTGATTTCAGAAGATAAATGGAATTGTCCAACAAAAGGTATGTATTTAAATTTCTGCCTGAAATTTGATGATTTTCTTGTCTAGCCATTTGGCTTTTTGTTTTTTTTTGAAATCTGGGGACCCGTAGAGGCATTTTGTAGTTGTACCGAGCTAGTCGCGCAAAGGAGACGTTGGAAAAAAATTTGAAAATTTTGGGAGTTAGAAGATTTTGATAATTTAAAATTTGGTTTTTAATTTAAATTTGAATGGTTGGGTAAGTAGTATTGGTTGGAACCTATGGAGGAAGTTTGGAAGATTAATAAGGGTGATAATGTCCTTAATATAAAGATGGCTTGGGTATTGTTAAAAACTGTTGGTTTTAGAAAAATAATAACGGGTTATGGATCGTTCCTCTTAATTAGTAATTTCGGGGATGAAATTCTTCTAAGGGGGGAGGAATGTGACGATCTGGAATTTCTGGATATTTGGAATCGAAATATTTAATTGATTCTAAATATTTGAAAGTTAGTTTAACTTAAATTTCAAATATCACTATCTATTTGAAAATTAAATTATTAAATTAAATTATTGGAAATTTGGAAAATTGTTGAATCTGGAATTTCAGGCTTGTTAAAAATAAATTGAAATTTTATAAAATTTATATTAGTGATACTAGAGATAGCAGTGTGTTAAAACTGAATTTGGAAGTATTTTGTTCGGTTTTGAAATTATATAGTTTAAACTGAATTTAAAAATAGCCCGAGGCACAGTCTCAGAATTTTACGAAACTAGTTCCATCGGATCTGTAATAGTGTATTATTATCGAATTTCAATTTTCGTAGTGTTTGGAGTGATCGTTTGGTCGTACGGTAGACAAACGCGCTAAAATCTATATCGAAAATTAGATATAATATCTTTATTCAAAAATCGATCTTCTACATACGATCGAATTAGGACTTGAAACCGTTTCCATTGTGTTCGAAACAAGGTTTTAACATTATAAACGCCCAACGGCACGCCTCGATAGGAGGTTGAGATTTTGAATTGCGGATTCAGGTCAATTTTAAATTTAAATTTGAATTTAAAAAATAAGTTGACTAATAAAAAAAGAATTTATTCACATCAACTTTTTGTATCTCTATATCATTCCAACACATGTACACTCAAATAATAATAATTCCTCCACTTATCTAGCACAATAAGAAATTTAAAACACGTAGTAGAGAAAAAAAAGTATAATAAATTAACAAAGCCGAGTTTCCCTTATCCTCCTCAAAATCCTGTTCGATTCGAAATCAAATTTCATGGCCGATCTTCTTTTTTCCTTTGGCACAAACCCATCGAATCAATTCTCGTTCAAAAAAAGAATTCATTGCTCAATTTTAAATTGAGCTCATTGGGGAATATCGAAATCCATCACAACGAGTCGCGATCTCGAACGCTCATTAGTGGGTCAGAAGCATCGCGTTCAAGTTCATTGTGGGCGCTCGCGTGCTTGTTAGGTCAGGATAGCAAGGTGCATTCATTGGTGGGGGATTTTAGGGGTTTCAAGCATAAGCTCAAACTAGAGCTCGATGATGAGGCTGAGCGCGAGAAGAGGTGCGATTGGTGGGAGAAGCATCGTGGAACTTGGATATGCGAGGCCGACCAGTGATGAAGGGTTCGAGGGTGGGGCCACGTTGATGTTGGCGTTCGCGAAGGGGAGACTGCTCGGTGATCGTGAGGAGCGCGAGTGGTGAGAGCAGTAAGGTATTTATTTAATTAAAATAAAATATTTATAAATTGAGAAAGAAAAAAAATTTGCAGATAGGTTACAGTAAAATTTTAGGCAGTTTTGCTTTTTTAAATCTAATCTGATATAAAGTTATACCATTTCAGAGAATCATTATCAACCATGATTATTTCTTATTTAAAATCAAGGGTATAAACTATTGTTTCGAGGATATCAAAAGTATTTATACCACATTTGAGTAAGGTTGGTAAATTGTTATTTAAAACTAGCTAAATAAATTGAGTTCTTAAATGGAAATAGATTGTTTGATGTGTTCAAATATTAATAAAACCCTAAAATGTTATTCGAGGTCTGAAATCACGGAAGCCAAGTCGAGTTTGAAGTGGATGGCAATCTAAGGTCAAAGTGAGTTAATCTCACTCATCTGGGTTTATTTAAATTTAAATAGTTAAATTTAAATTTTCGTTGAATGATTGAATTGATTGGATGTGGAATATTATATACTAGTATATAGTATATATTGAACTGATTGATTTCCCGCATTATATAGCGGATGAGACCTTATGCGTCACATAATAGCGGATGAGATAATATGACCCCGTATAGCGCGATATTCCACCTCGAAGTGGAACTGGTATTATTTATTGTGCTAACATCTGTGGATGTAGGAAAAAAATAGGTTGGAGGGATCCAACTGGATTCCTTAAATGTTTGAATTTATTTATATATTCAGCGATATGATTATGTTATAATCTGTGATGAATTATATTGATCATATTGGGAATTGGAATTTGTTAAACACTTTGGCTTGGTTAAATATATATATTAGAATTTTGAGAATTGAAATATATATGAAGTTTGAATTTTTAAAGTAAATAAAAAGGTAATTTTAAATATAAGGAATTTGGATAATTAAAATGATTTGGAAGAATAAAAGTTGACTTTTAAATTGTAACAAGTAAATCCAAAGTATGGGAAAAGAGATATTTTGAATAAATGAATTTAAGTGAATATTTAAAGGAGTAAAGAATTTATTTATTTTTAAACTTTAAGGTCTAAATTTGTTGGAAAAGATAAAGAAGAAATTTGGAAAGTATGAAATTTGTATTTTTAGTTTAAATAAGGTTTTATATCATGATAAAGAAGTTAAATCGGGAATTAATGGGTTTTGAAATAAAATTGAGAAAGTAAAGGAATTTATTTAAAATGGAGTAAATTTTGGAAATCAATTTGAAATTTGATTTAGTGTTTGAAACTGGAATTTTAAAAGGAAGATGAGACTCTGAAATTTATAAACTGGGTTTATAAAGTAAAATGGATATCGGTGGATGTTTGGAAGTATAAATTCACAGTAGGAATTTATAAGAGAATAGGCAATTTTTTAGAAATAAATAGTGGTTTATTTTTAAAGGTGTGAAAGAGAAGTGTATTTCCCTAGAAAGCCAAGTATGTTTTCAAAACAAATTTTTAAGTATAAGTTAAAAAATTTAAAGTTATTTAAAGGGTTATTTTTAAGAAATAATAATTAAGTTGCTAAATTTTTAAAGGTAAATATTTATCAAATTAGTTATAGTGGTAAATATTTTAAAATGTTAATTGGTATTATGTTTTAAAAAGATAATTATTAATATTTATATTTTATAAAGTAATTTTATTTTAAATATAGTTTGGTTAAATTTTTATTTAAAACTTGTATAGATTTCCGTAACTCTTATTTTTAAAAAATTAGTTTGGCTTAACTTTTATGATAAAAATTAGTTTTTATATTTTAAAAAGTAGTTTTATTTTAAATATTTTTTTTAAAAGTATATATTTTTGAATAAAATGTTTAAGTAATTTTAATTTAAATGTTTTAAAGTATGTTTTAGAATAAAATGATTTAAATTATTTTTGAAAATCTTAAGTATTTAGGACTTGGCAGTTTTCAAGTGGAAATGAAACAATCGGGTGGAAATTTATTTCCACGAGAGGGAGAAAAGTAATTTGAAAACTATTTTTCAAAGGATTGAAATGTAGGAAAGTATCTTGCGAAGATTATTTAAAAATAAATAATTTAGGTGAAATTATTATGGCTTGATGGTTGTTTGTGAATGTTATTTGATAGTTAAATAACCCACTATCAATATTGGCCAATGCACAGACCGTTTCGAAGAGATCGGGATCGGGATTTATTTTCCAAAAACCACTTTGATCCGGTTTGAACGTTTTCATAAGGAAGACAAGAGCTTGGAGTCAAAGATGGACCAGTGAAGCGCAAGGGCTAATCGCTACAAATCCTAAGGGTGATCCAAAATGGATGTAGTAGTAGTGCCCTCGGTTTCGTTCAAACCCGGAACGGACTTGTATGGACGAATGCTTTCAGATCATCGTCAAGAGGACGATGAGCATTCTAAGTGAATACGTGCTAGAAAGGTAACGCACAGCCTCGAGCCTCATCAATGGGGAATGGCTAAAACAGGGAAGGTGCACACAAGGCTAAGTGGCTAGCAACCAATTAGGGTAAGGTCACCCCTATCTAGATGTCCCTTTATATATTCGGTTGTGTGGCGGGTGCTGATCCTAACCACGGGGTGAACTTATTCGGACTATCCAGTAAGGGTTAGCTCCAGTCTTGTGATGCAACGGATGAGGGTGGATCCTCGATACGGTGATCTAGACCATGTACTGTGACGGGCGGTACCCCAATAGCCCTGCCATTGATGGAAATCCATTCTCCCTACATGCCTTTACGGTTTTTGTAACGATCCTGAATATTGAACAATTTAATTTGTAAATATTTAATTTATTTTAAATATTTAAATGATGATTTGACTTAAATTTCAAATTTTCAGGATAAATTGGCGATTAAATTTTTGAATTTAATCTATTTAAAGTTGAACTAAATTTGAATTTAACTTTGGAGTTTGAAATTGAATATTGAATTAGTATTTAAAATTTGAACTAATGACTTAGAAAAAATAGTTTGGATTTACAAATTTTTATTTATGTAAATTTATAAATGGATGGTTAGTTTTAAATAACATTTTTCTTTTCTTTAAAATAAATAAAGAAACACACATAGTTAAAAATTCAAACAACATATCTATAAATTTTGTAAAATATAATGTAACTACATTGGAAAAAATTTAACAACATAATTTTTACAAAACAAAACAAAGCAAAGAAATAACAAAACTAATTGAATTTAAGTTGAAAAAAAGAGTGAGAAAAAAAGTAAATAAAAAAAAAAATAAGTATACATTACCTTACCCCTGTTAGCCAAAAACATGCCTTAACCCACGCCTTCAACTCTGCAAAAACACGTCTTCCCTATTCTTTTATACCCGATACCTCCTTTACCTTTCCCATTCAAAACCCTTTCAAGCGAAACAAAGAAACAATGGCGGCCACGAATCTTCGCTCGTCCTCCTCTTCGATTCTATGCTTCAACAATTAGGGCTTCAGCTTCGATCTTCGTTAATTGTGCTCAGTACACTCTTCGGCCATTTCGATTCGGTGAAAGGTGAGTTCTTTGCTCACGATTGGTTTTAATTCAAGTTTTCATATTTGTTTGAATTGAATGCTTGGATGCATGCTATGTTTTGGGTGATATTTGCTATCAATTGCTATGATAATTCGATTTTAACTGATGAAAACAGATGCTATTTGAATTGCGTTTAAACTGTTGAAAACAGATACAATAATTTTGTTTTTAAATTGATGAGAACAGATGCTAATTGAATTTGTTTTTTTAACTGATAAGAACAATTGCTATTTGTAATTTTGTTTTTAAAACTGTTAAGAACAGATGCTATTAATTTTGATTTAAACTGATGAAAACAGATGCTATATGATATTGTTTTTTTAACTGATGAAAACAGATGCTATAAATTTTGTTTTTTAACTGAGGAGAATAGATGTTATTTGTAATTTGTTTTTAAATTGTTAAGAACAGATGCTATACCAAAAATTTTGCTTGTTTGAACTCCAGTGCATATGTGATGTATGTATGTGTCTGTAAATAAATTTTTCCCCTCTAATTTGAAATGAATATCAGTTTCAAAGTTTAAAATCTGAAGCTTTCAATGTTAAGAAAATTTTGAACCCAGTTTCATTTGTTTTGATTTGATCCTTTGCTTTGTTTCACTGGTACCTTTCATTTTGTCTGCACTGTCCACTGCAGTCTCCTCATTTATGCATTTAGACTTGACTGTTGCACTTGTAGTTGCATTCCATTTTGTTGCACTTGAACTTAACTATTGTCTGCATTGTCCACTTATGTACATGCTTGGCTTTGTGGTCTTCATGTTGTGCTCTCTGAGTTGATTTGCATTTTTCCATGCTATTATCTATACTCATGTTCTTGCAGTCATATTGGCATGGAGTTGCATTAATACTGTTGGTCTTTTGTAGCATTGAGTTGCACTGTATTTGTCCTGTCCACTGTTTCATTTAGTTTGCATTTGTGCATTACTGTCATTTAAGTTGGTCACTGTTGCATTACTTGTGGCAGTTGCTATGTTCACACATTTTCCCATTCACTGTCACACTGTACTTGCTTCACCATTGAGTGTTTCATTTCATGAACATATTGGTCTGCATCCCTTTGTTTGATCATCATGTAGCTTACTGTGTTCATTTGAATACTTTGTATTTCCAAAATTTTGATATGTTGTCCATCTGAGTTTGATGCATTTGCATGTACTCTGTCTTTGAGTTGCTGTGTTGATTGCATTGTTGTACCTAGGTTATATCACTGATCATTTGTATACACATAGTTGTATGCTTCTCGGTTGCACTGTAGTCTAGTCTGCATCCCTTTGTTTGGTCATTAGTTGTAGCTGAACAGTTCATATTGCTGTTGACATGCCTTGTACTTGTAGTTGTATTCACTGTGTAGTTGGGGCTGCTGGATTTTGTTGTACACTGCTGCCTGAGTGCCAGTTTACATTGTTCTTGTGCACTGACCATATGGTCTCTACTTATTTGTGGCTTGTATCACTTGTTTCCCCTGCCTGTAACTTTTTTTTGTTACAGTAATGATTCAAAATCCCTATCCTTCAATTCTTTTGGAAAGAAGAAAAAAAATGGAAGTGTGAGGTTCAATTCTGTGCTTTAATTATTCCTCTAATACCCTGTTGCATTTAGTTTATGTTGTTGCACTCATTTGTAGTCTTCACCACCATATGCTTTTGTAGCCTGATCTTTGTTGAATATGTGTTTTGCTATACTGTTCACTTGAGTTTGAATTTGCTGTCTCATTTGAAACAGTGCAGTCCCTTTGTTTTGAGATATATGCATGTTGACTAGTTCACTTGCTCATATATGTTGATTCACTGATGCATTTCTTATGATCTATTTCTTTTTTGTTATGAGCTTAATGAGTTGTGCTCATTTTGGTCTGCACTCTGTAAACTTTGAGTTGTATTTGTGAACCTTTTGTTGCTTCATGTCTTTGGCATTTCTGAGTCTCTGCCTTTGATAGCCTGCTTTGACATTTGTTACTTGTATTGCTTGTCTGATGCCTTCTTGACTCTTTTATCTGTACATTGGCCTTGAGTTGAACCCAGTTTTGAAACTTGGGTTTGACCTTGTTTTGATCTGATAGCTGTGCTTTTGTTTGGTGCACACGTGTTGGCGAGGCAGTGCACATGTGTGAAAATATACGTGTGTACTGCAGCCACACAGGATTGATAGATTTCAAAAAATAATAATTTAATTGAAGTTGTTAATGTGAAAAATCCGTAATAGATTAAATTGATTCATGTGATTCGTCATCTCTGTTACCATTTTATTCAGTTCAATACAAATTTAATTACTTGAATAAAGATTAATCCTGACTCGAGTGTTTTTGTGTTTTGCAGTAAACGCTCAGGTCAAACCGAGTATTTTTACAGCTTGAAGATTTTCAGGCAGCGAAGTTAGAGAGAGAGGGGAAAGCACTTCACTAAAGTTTTTCTAAAAAAAAAATTCTTGTACTTAAGAATAAAAGATTATTCCGCTGTATAAAATTTTAATGCATTGTACAAACTCTGATATATGTATGTAAAAAAATTTCATTTATGAAATAATATTATGATTGTTCTGTGATTCTGTGGCCAATTCTGTTTAAACTCTATAAACTGACTAACAATCCGTCATTTTGAACGTTTCGAGTTGGTTTAATTACCGACTAGAGGCGGTCAGAACGGCGGGTCGTTACAGTTTTTGTTTGTAGCACCCACTTTGTGGCTAGTAGCTGGAATTTAATAATGTAACAACTTCGGTTATTTGAATAAGTATTTGTATATAGACACTATTATAATATCAGAGGATTTTATGAGAAATGTTTTGGTTACCGTAAGGTAAAAGCCCGGCATGTTTATTTGTGGCGTGGTCTTACGAGATACCTTTGTTTTCAAATGGTTTTGAAACTTCAATAATTCAATTGAGTGTGTTTTCTCACACTGGTTTCCCAGACTGACTCGGGTATTATTTAACTATAATGCTCGGGTTAGACCGAGTATTATAGAGTAGATTCTGGATAGACTGCTATGGAGCTCAGGAGACGAGCTGGATGGCGAGACGTATCAGAAGTATTTGATGTATATTCCGTCGTGTATTCAGCTTTGGAAGGACGAGATATTATAACCATCCTGAATTGCGTTGTAGATTGTATTGAACATTAATGTTGTATTCTGATGATGTATGTATAAAACAGATATAATTTCTTTGTGTAAAGTTCAGTTATCATTTATTATATTTTATTCCGTTGCGTTTATTCTGATAGTGTTTTCTATTTCTTCTTCTACCTCCTTCTTCTTTTAACCCTAATGGCCCGATTTTTTGGGCTTCGAAAAATCGGGTCATTACAATACCATGATTCCCCCTTACTCCAACAACCCCCTTACTCGAAGCCTATTATTTTATATAACTTCTCCCCCTTTGTCGACAACAAAAATAACCTATAAACCTTGAAATTAATAGAAAATGAGATAAACAAACATATGACATAAGAATAATAACTATGTATGAGTGAAATATGGCATCCTAAGTTTAAATGGAATTCAAGATTTTATACACCAAAGATTGATTTTAGAATAACATTAAGATAACACTTATATACAAATTAACATACCAATATACAATCAAGAAAATGAAAAAAAGCTTGATGAGGACCCTTAACTATTGGTGATTTATGGATCGAACAATTTGGATAGTGGAGACAAAAATTTCCACATTGTTCAACCAAGTTCTTATTAGTGTCAAAAAGAACCTCTCCAACGCAAATCACGCCATCATCTTCGTCCATATGAACATCCAGATTCGAGGATTTTCTTCTTCTTGATCCTCTTGTGGTTCATCTAGAGACTTTTCTTCTTCAGAATCCATGGCTTGTGGTGATGATTCTTCGATGACAATGGGATTGGCATGGTTATCCATAAGGAAGTTTTGTAAATTCCTAAGGATTCTGCCTTGCATATCTTAGTTTCTATCCATTCACAGTTGACTCACTTGAATTTCCATCGTCATTTGAAGCAAATCTTTCATCTTCTCTTGTAATTTGATGACTCGTACATGTGTGGAACGTTGAAAATGAAAAGAATGAGGAGAATAGGTGAAGAAAGTTCATTATTAGAAGAGGAAGCCATTAATTTACTGTTTTAGAAGTTTATGGCAGAGAATAGAAAAGAGAAAAGGAGTAAAAGTTGAAATATATAAATATATAACCAAATAACTTCTTTTAGAGGGAAATTTAAATTTGAAAATCTCGGCCTATATATCAACGTGGTGGGATGGGTCGTGTCGACATGCCCAGTTCAATTTTTGAGAAATTTTTATTTATATTAATTATTAACTATACTTGTATTATTTATAATTTATATTTCAGTTAATGAACATTTACCTAATTCTCTTCTAAATTTAGTAAAGTTTTGTTCATTTAATGGTTTGGTTAATATATCAGCAATTTTTTTCCATATTAATATGTTCAAGAGTTGTGACTTCTTTACTTATATTATCTCTAAGAAAATGATGTCTAATATCAATATGTTTTGTTCTAGCATGATGAGTTGGATTTTTAGATAGGTTTATTACACTAGTATTATCATAACAAATTAGTGATTTAGTTATAGTTAATCCAAAATCTTTTAAAGTTTGTTGCATATATATAACTTGATAACAAACCAAAGCAGCAGATATATATTCTGCTTCATTTGTTGACAAGGATACAATGTTTTGCTTCTTACTAAACCAGTAAACCAGATAATGTCCTATAAAGTGACAAGTTCCACTTGTACTTTTTCGATCTGATTTACAACCAGCGTAATCAGCATCACAATATGAAATTGAATCAAATACATCACTTTTAGGGTAAAATAAACCATAATCTAAAGTATGTTTTACACATCTTAAAATTCTTTTAACAGCTTTTAAGTGAGTTTCTTTAGGTTGAGATTGGTATCTTGTACAGAGACAGACACTATGCATGATGTTAGGACGACTTTCTATTATATAAAGCAGCGAACCAATCATTCGCCTATATGATCTTTGATCAACATCTTTTGATTTATCTTCTTTACTTAAAGCTACATTAATTGTCATTGGAGTTGGTTTCCCACTAGAAGTGGTCAATCCAAATTCATTAATTAAATCCCTAGCATATTTTTCTTGACTAACGAAAATTCCTTTATCTAATTGTTTGATTTGAAGTCCTAAGAAGAAACTTAGTTCTCCCATATGACTCATTTCAAATTCTTTAATCATTATATCTGAAAATTCTTTATTCATTATGTTATTAGTTGATCCAAATATTATATCATCTACATATATTTGTATTAATTGAATATCATTTTTATTTCTTTTAAAAAGAGAGTTGTATCTATTTTCCCAATTTCAAAACCAGATTGTAGTAAATAAGATCTTAGTCTTTCATACCAGGCTCTAGGAGCTTGTTTCAGACCATATAAAGCTTTCTTTAATTTCTATACATGAATTGAAAATTTATTATCTTCAAAAATTGAAGGTTGTTCAATATAAACATCTTCTTTTACAAAACCACTTAGAAAACCACTTTTAACATCCATTTGATACAACTTGAAATTATTTTAGTTTGCGAAAGCAAGTAGAATCCTAATAGCTTCTAGTCTTGCTACGGGTGCAAAGGTTTCGTCATAATCAATTCCTTCTTCTTGACAATAACCCTGCATGAATAAACGAGCTTTATTTCTCATGACCTCACCAAGTTCATTCATTTTATTTTTATAAACCCATTTTGTTCCAATTATAATTTTATCCTTAGGTCTAGGAACAAGTTCCCAAACATCATTTCTGGTGAACAGATTCAATTCTTCTTGCATGGTAAGAATCCATGAATCATCAGATGAAGCTTCCTTTGGATTTTTAGATTCAATAATTGGTATAAAAGCTACATTACTCATACTATTTAGTTGATTTCTTGTTTTAACTACAGATTCAATATTTCCTAGTATATTTTATGTATGATGATCTTTTAATAACCTAATTCTATTATTAAGTTGAATGATTTCACAATTAGTTTCATTATTTAAAGTTACAAAATCTTCTTCATCTTCTATTTGTACAGTATCTTTAAAATTTTCATCAAAAGATACATGCATTGTTTCTTCAATAGTGTTAGTTCTTAAATTATAAACTCTAAATGCTTTACTTCTATTATAATATCCAATAAAGATACCTTTGTTGGATTTAGGTTCAAACTTATCTAAATTATCTTTTGTATTAAGAATAAAACACTTGCTACCAAAAACTTTAAAATAAGCTACTATGTGTTTCTTACCGTAAAGTAATTCATATAGTGTTTTATCAGTTAATGGTTTAATTAAAATCCTATTTAATATATAATATAACGACCCGCAATTTTGGACTATGCGCATCCGCACATATCAGATTTTAATAATTCAAAATACCGAATTGTTAATTAAAATTTGGCAAAACTGAGATATACAGTAAATAAATAGTCACAGACGCAGAGTAATAATATGCAGCGGAAGTAAAAGAGATAGTAGTTCATGAAGCTACTATATAAATAAAAGATACATCAGAGTTATACCAGATACAACGAAAGACATGATACATCAGTTACAAATCAGAATACATCACTGAAATCATCAAATACTGAAAGCAGAATAGATGGCTGGATCTTCAAGCAAAGCTCCAACTCCAAAGGTGAGTCTCGAATACTGGTACACTCAGTCTGACCCGAGCGTAAAGCAAAAAACAAAACACTCGAGTCAGGATTAATATTCTTATATCAATAAATCCAACTCAAGTGAAATAGCAATCTAAATACAAGTAACTCAAAGGACGTTGGAATAACCATCCTCTAAGGATCCGTTAAACTATCTACTATGTAGTATAATACGCTATTATAATATGTCTACAGTAAAGTAAAGTATTAAAACAGCGTTAAGGAGTTACCATAATCCCCATTAACACATTTTTATAATGCCATAGTCTATACAGCACCGTAAGCCCCACCGTAAACTGGTGGTTATCAGAGGGTACCCCATAGGTATAACACAAAACAAAACGTAGTGGTCGCGAATAGGATAATCAGTATGACAAGGTACATGAGGCGATACCAACTAAGATACTAGTAGTTGCGTGGTCCAGACTGATGTTGAGCATAGCCAGCAGCTACCTCAACACCGCGAAACAACACTCCCAAACCGAGGGGTGCACCCAAATCGAAACACAAAAGTAGTAGATATGGTATCGAAGAAGTGTGTCCGCTAGAGATGGCGAACCTCAATGGCCCGGCGCGGCTCCTGTTTTAGTCATGTCAGGGGTCATCCAATATCGTTCTCTTTCTTCAGTCAACGCGTTCACCAAACCATCCACTTCATTCTGGAACAACACTCCGCGTATAATAGTTATTAAAGTGGGTTTCAGTATCGACAGAGAGTATGTCCATATCTGATCCCGGTCTCTTTAATAACTACGTATTTATTACACCGATTGATCGTTTAATATATTTCAAAACAATCAATTTCAATTTCAATTGGAATTCGTAATAACATTCCATCTATCTTTCTATATCAATTTCCATAATTTACATTTCAAACTTCCAAATTACCATTTCAAAAGCTTATAATTCAATTTCAGATCATTTTTAAACAATTCAAATATTGATTCAAGTCGTACATAAGTTTCATTCCGAAATTATTTAAATTAATTAAATTTTACATTCAAATCAATTTAAAATTTATTTATCGATTTTATTCAATATTCGTTAAGTTAATTTAACATCCAAAACAATTCTTTTTAATTTCTGAGTCATTAAATCAATCACCTAAGTTAACTTCATTATATTAAAACTTCAAAATTAAATTAAATTAAATTTGTCAAATCAAATTCTTTAAATTACAACTCTTTCGTTAATTTCAATAAAATGCATTTATTTCTTGTTAAGAAATTCAATTTCACTTATTTGCTTACTTAAATAATTTCCAAAACTTAATTAACAAAGAATCTCAATTTCAATTATTTACGAAGTTCCAATTCACTTATTCAAAAGTTCAATTTCTCTTATCAAAGAATTCAATTTTTACTCAATTATCAAATAATTCAATCTTAATTATTAAATAATTTCAATCTTAATTATTAATAATTTCAAAACTTAATAATTTCAAACTTAATTATAAATTCAAATTTAATTATTAAATCATTTCAAACTTAATTCAATGAATAATTCCAATTTAATTATTAAATAATTCATTTCAAACAACGTTCTTTCATCAGCTATTGCATTTATATTTTGTTTTAGATTTCAATATTAACATTCTCCTTTCATCAAAATTTACGTTCCAATTTTATTGCAAAACCTTATTCTTTACTCAAATAAAATCATTATTTTATTTTAAATCAAATTATTGACCAATTGGGTTTTATTTAATTTTCTATCCTAAGTCAAGTTCATTTGGGTATATATCATTTCAACCCGATTCCATTTCAATTCAAAAATCAAAGCATAGCAAAGGGAACTTACAGTGTGATAACATGGATGGTGTCAAAGTAAATAAACAAGCGATAACAACAATCAATAACAATTCAATAATCAATTCAAATAATCCCGAAATAATCGTATTAATTCACATTGTTATTTGTGCAAATTAATAATTATTTCTAGAATCTACACTATCATTTCATGTAGATGAAAGATTATTACACTATTATTTTATACGGTTTTTCTCTTGTCATTAAAATTTCAATTTCATACTTCATCAATTTATACAATATACATTCAACGGTTCAAGGTGTACATAGTCAAATTCTACGTGTCAATTAATTAGACGTGTACTGAGGTCATATTATACAACTTAAACTAATCAAATTCAACACGTATGTCGATTCAAAATTTTAACTATCCTACGCCGAATTCAATTGCATAATATTTATCATTTTATACATTACAACTTAACATCCAACATAACAACAATCAATCAATTATCAACCAAACTGGATTATTATTGCATACGTGATAGATAACGGCGTCAGATGTCAGAGGTGAACTGATACATAAATAACAGTGCAATAAATAACAGCAACATATTTCAATTGTCGTTTCAATTGAAATCAAATTTAATAAATAAAAGAATATTAATCATGAGTGATTGCTCACCTTTTGAGGCTAGAGAAGTTTGACGATGAATTGAGTTACGAATCCAAGCACGAATTCGATGATCAAAGCTGATAACAAGGAATGGGCGAAATCAACTCAGAAATTGGGTCAATGAAGATAAATGGATGCAAGTGAACTCATATATATATAACTATATATAAATATATATATATATATATATATATATATATATCAAATTTAAGTACACTTATGTAAGCTAATCTATGCAAAGTTATGGAATTATTATTATTTGTCACATATTCGCTAACCAAAACCTCAAAATAAAATAAACCTTTATAACTATATACTCTTATATAAATGATTCGACAGCATAAACTAGAACATATGTACTTATGTAACCATATCATATAATTGTCATATCAGAGAAATATATACAGTACCCATAAACTAGAATATATGTAAACAACAGTTATATGTATAGCTTATATTACTTTGTAAACCAACATATTACGTAAAACAAAACAAAAAGCAAAAACAAAACAAAAACAAAAACAAAACTAATACATATAAAACACGCATATATAAACATTATACGAAGAAGCTTTTTAATAAATATACATTTGTACTAACTTTATTTGTACACACAGCCTACTTGCTCTAGCCTAGATAGTCGTATTCAAAACAAGTTTACTTTTTAATATCCAATTTAGAAATACACGTTATTAAAATAATTGTAGACATAATATTTATCCGTACAGATCTTATGATAAAACACAACTCTACAGCTGAAACCCCATTATACACAGCAACTAGCATCAAATCAGATTATATAAACTTTTATAACCTACATACTACAATATATACACCCAACAGTTAAAGACCAAAGAATTTTTTTTATTGACCATTATCACAAAGAAAGATCTACTCACGTAACCTAAAATTTTGTATATACTTTACGTATAAATACTATATATTATACTACATTACACATATAACACTTACAATGTATGTATACACATATTCCTTATGATACTTGAAATCCAACAACATTCAGCAAAGAAAACAAAATCACTGCCACCCAATATAATTTGCAAACTTCACAATATGTATATTTTCAATAATATTCGATTAAAGAACCCAAACTGTAAATATAAAATTTATAATAAGAGAGAGGGCCCCGCACACATAATTCATGTATATATTATATTATCTTTTCAAACTGTTTTATGACAAATAGAATCTGAAAACTAATAGAAAATATATGTATTCAAATCCTTATACAATGATACACAAAAATCTAAAAACATACATATTAAATACCTTACAGAATGCAAGGCAGGACGAAGAAAGGCGAACGGCCCGGATGCACGAGAAGAAAGGCTGGAAGAAGCTATGTTGCTCGGCTGTAGCTAGAGGGGAACAAGCCCGGTCTTGGTTCTGGTGACCGGTGATGGAGATCTGGATGCAACGCGGAGCACGATGGGTGTGGCGGTGGTCAGACTTTGGGTCTGGGATGCAGAAACACATGCCTAGCTCGGCCGATCAAGGAGAATGGATAGGGACGAGAAGAAAGAGGGGGAGTACGGCCAGGTGGCCAAACGGGGAGAAAGTGCGGCGTTGCTAGTTGTAGCGGAGGCCGGAAGGAGGATGGGCGAGAGCGCGAGGTGAGGGGACGATGTAGGAAGGCGGAGGCTCGGAGATTTGTCAGGCCGTGCACGATTGGCCAGGGTCGGTAGGCCGGAGGTGGTTCAGGCGGGCGAGGCGTGGGTGGAACGGTGGGTTTCTGCGGTATTGGGTGATGGGATGGAGGCGGTTCTACTGGCGAGCGTATGGTTGGTGATGAGTGGGTTCGGCCATTTTTGAGGAGGAGAATGGTTTGGATCTTGAAAGGCTCGGATCTGGGGAGGTTCCGGTGATGGTTCAGCTGTGAAGGCCGGGGTGCTGGGTTGTGTAGCACGACGCGGAGAGCTGGAAGCAGAGGCCGAAGGCTGGGAACTTGGTGGTGCCGACGATGATAGCGGAGGTCGGCGAAGCTTGTCACGCTATGGTGGAGGCTTGGGGTTCGGTTTCAGATCTAGGTCGGCGGTGGAGGCCGAAAGGTTGATCGGCGGAGCGGGTATGGGTGAGTACGTGGGGAAAGGCGATGTTCCATGCGAACATAAGATGGCTACAGAAAGATTTATATATAACTTAAATTCTTCTAAAAGACGAATGATGGCATCAGGTGTTAAAAGGAAAGGAACGGGTGTTAAAAGGATAGGAATGAATGGTCACAGAATGGGTTACAGGTGGCATAGAATAAAGCTTTATATTTATTATATACAAATGCATAATCTGGTTAGGCTAGCAAACGTATGCAGGCTTCCAAGCTTCCCATCAATACAAACTGACATAAATATAATTACTCTACCATGTTTGGAAAAGCAAACGTCTCAATCTAACAGCTGGTTGAAATTAATAAGTCTTTCGATTCACGTGGGTAACTGAAAAGACAAAAGAAACCAAATGATTATAAAATGGTACCGAAACGGAAGCGTTTTTCGCGGATTCCACTGCGTATCGGACTTCAAAAAACAAAATTGAATATATCACAGAGATCAGCACGATGAGATGATCAAAACGGTATACAGATATTAGTGATACGATCGAATTATAAAAATTCGAAATTTTCTACAGAAGGAAAAATGCAGTAAAACGTCGAAAAATAAAATCGACGGAGCTAAAGAAGTCCGAATTTGGAAAAACGAAAAATGACGTCTTGCTCAGAAGACGATTTAGAATTTTTCTATGTAAAAATATTTAGATTTCGAAAATGGTTTATTTCCATCGATTACTAACTGATTTAAATTGAAGTAAGTTTACGCGCGAAATAAACTTTCATATTTCCGAACGAGAATTTACCAGTTGCTATGTTTAATTTGACGCATTCCAAATATGAAGTTTGAATAGCATCGGCATTTGTTTGTGAAAATTCGAAATTCTACACTAAATAAGCGATTTTTAAAATTTTAAACTGGGTCTGAATTTCAGGGTCGTTACATATAACAAGCTGTATCAACTGCTTCAGCCCAAAAGATTTTAGGTAAGTTACTATCAGAAAGCATTGCTCTAGCACACTCTTGAATTGTTCTATTCTTACGTTTTAGTACTTCATTTTGTAGTAGAGTTCTTGGAAAAGAGAAATTATGAGTAATTCCTTTTTGATTACATAAATTCTTAAAATTTTCATTTTCAAATTCTCCACCGTGATCGCTACGAATAGTTTCTATTTTTAAAGAAAGTTGATTTTGAATTCTTTTACCAAAATTCTTAAATAATTCAAAAGTATCACTTTTAATTTTAAGAAAAATTGTCCAAGTATATCTAGAATAATAATTTACAATTACAAAAATATATTTATTGTAATTAATTGATTGAACTTGAGATGGACCAAATAAATCTAAACGAAGTAATTCTAAAGGTTTAGAAGTAGAGACCGTATCTGTTAATTTAAATGAACTTCTCTAAAGTTTTCCTAATTGGCAAGCATCACATATACTATCTACTTTAAAGTTTAACTTGGGAAGACCTCTAACTAAGTCAAGTTTTGATAACCTAGATAATAGTTTGAAATTTAAATGGCTGATCTTTTATGCTAAATCCATGGGTCACTTGTACTAGCCAAAAGACGTAAGTTATCATTTGAAACATTCATACTAAGGATGTAAATGTTTTTCTTCCTAATTCCTTCAAAGAAATATCTGACTTATTATCTTCGATGTGACACTTATCTTTTCCAATGTTAATCTTAAATCCTTTATCACATAGTTGACTTATACTAAATAAATTGTGATTTAAATTCCTGACTAGAAAAATATCAGAAATAAGAGGATTTTTAGAATTACCAACATTGCAGATGCCAATCACATATCCCTTTGAGTTATCTCTAAAGTTGACCAATCCATTATCTTGATGTTAACCCTTAAAATTGAACGCTAACACCCCGGTGTATGTAGAGATTAAATGAAAGCACCACCCGTGAACACGGGAATTAGAAACAAGTAGAAAAATCACTGAGAAAGCAATAAAAGACAATAGTTTTATAGTGGTTCGGCTTCAGGTTAATCCTACGTCCACTTTAATCTTCTTTATAGCTGAATCAATTACAACTTTACAACAATCTTTGATTACAACACTGATGGAACAAATAACTAGAACTCCAATGTAGAAGAAGTCTTTGAATCCATGTTGACTGCCTTAGATTTCCTCTTGAAGTTTGTTGAGATGCCTTTCATGTTTGAAGTGTCGAGTGAGTCGAGGATTCAGCAGAGTGTCGGCGTTTCAAAAATGAGCCGGAAAGATCCCCCTTTAGTTGGAGTAGGTGGGGTATTTATAGGAGAGTTCGGTGTTAGGTCGTAGGTCGCAAGCGACCTTGGATAGGTCGTAGGTCGTCCACGACCTAGTGGGAGTCATTTACGGCCTATACAAGGTACACTTCATCGTTCTGGAGAAACTAGCAAGTCGTAGGTCTTGGCCGACCTAGGTAGGAAGCGGCATAGGAAGCTCCTTTGGTATGTTTAGGTCGTGAGCGACTTAGGTATAGGTCGTAAGTCATGGGTGACTTGGTAGACATGGTTTATGGCCTAATAGGAGCACCCTTGATCATTCGAACAAGTCATAGATCGTAGGCGACCTTGGAAAGGAACGACATAAGGAAGATAAGTTACCTCGGCTTTGTATAGCTCGCTAGGTCGTTAGAGAGCTTCATTCCTATTAGGTCGCATCTAAGTTAACTCGCTTACACTTTAGGTCATTAACCCGTTGTTGGTCCATTAGTCCGTTAGGTCGTAATGCTTGCTGTGTTAGATCATTTCACCTTAACTCGCTGCAGAACTTTATCCCTGTTAGGTCGCTCCCCTTGTTAACTCGCTAGGTCGTTCATCCCTTAGGTCGTTGGGTCGTTGATAACTTTAGGTCGATGGACCTTTCAATCCTTTAGGTCGCTGACTAGTTGAGTCGCTAGGTCGCTACTTTCTCTAGATCGTAGGGTCGTAGAAAGAAGAGGGTTAACACTTGCCCCTCTAAGTATACGCCTAAGAATTAGGTCGTGTGCTTCGATATCTTTTAACCTGTGCTAGCTTAGATCGTTAAGTCGCGAGCGACTTATGAAAGAGTTAGGTCGCTCGTGTCGATTCATGTTCCGTTCTCTCCCCTATATAAGCCGTTAGGTCGTTTCTCCTTCCTTCACCTTGTTGCATTCTGCTACCGCCATTACTATCTTTGAGCTCGAGAATTTTTGAAGCGAATCTACCTGTTGATCTGATCATCATCTCCTCAATATCACTACGTAAGTGAATTCGACCATTATTCAACCACGACCACCATCAAATTATGAATCCCCCAGTTTTCGGCCTTATCCCGATTCTGCATGCTGCATTTTACCGTGGATCACGTCACGATTAACTTTTGATCTTTTTGGACACGTTGTCGCTGTGATTCACAAGAGTACAACAGTACATTGGGTTTGTGATGGATCTGTGGTGATTTGCGTTGGTTTTGGATGTTCTGGTGGCGTGGAGATATGGTGGATTTTACCGTAGAGAGGCTAACAGGTTATTGGGTTAACGGGTTAGGTGATTTGCTGAGAGAAGAAGAGTTAGCGAGTTAAGGGGGGTTAGGTCGTGCTCGACTTAGGAGCCTTGAACGACTTAGGGCTTTAGCGGTTCGAGACGTGAGTCATGAGACTTAACTCGGCAAACGGCTTAAAGAATTGGCGCGACCTAAGGATCCTTATGACTCAAAAAAGGGGCTAAGCGATTTAACTCATAGCGACTTAAACTTTAGATCGCATGAGCGACTTAGACTTTAGATCGCATGAGCGACTTAGGCTTTAGGTCGTGTGAACGACTTAGTGCCTAGGTCGTGCAAACGGCTTAGGACTTAAACAATTTTTCACTGCCGAGTTGCTCCTTGCGACCTAGACCAATTTCAACCCAACTTGTTAGGTCGTGAGCGACCTAGGACTTAGAGAACTTCTTGACTCGGACTATGACTTAAGGACTTGAACAAAACTTGAAAGCTTCAGAATTTTGATAGAACTTGATTGTACTTCTAACTTGAACTACTAGAATGAACTACTTGAACTTTGAACTGTTTGGACTTTAAACTGTTTTAACTTTGCTGCACTTCTTTACAGATTATATTCACTTGTAAGCTAACAACCTGCTGAACACAACATTTGCAGAAAACTAAGGCGAATATACTGCCATTAATTGCCCACATCGAATGACAGATTAGTCGATAAAAGATAATCAACTTAAAGAAAATTTTATGAAGTGTTATGAATCAACAAATTCAAGTGAAGTATTAAAGCAAAGCAATATTAATCAATTAAAACTAATTTGTTTGCATCAACACTGCACTTGCGTTTGGACTTACAACAACAAAACCTGAAACTTTGTAACTGACAAATGCCTGTTAGTTTAATTTCAGTTATATTTGCTTGTCATTTTATTAGTTCTGCACAACACTTCATACATTTAGGAAACGTGCACCTTCATATTTGAATATCCAGTTCCTTGTGTAGAATGTCTTCTCAAGAAGAGATAATCGAGCAATCTGAAGGAGTCTTCCCGATAGCTGACCCATTGGATAATCCTCCGGAAAGAACTCCAACTACCCTGAGTCAGCGGGCATTCAACCAATTACTTGTTCAATTTGGGATTGCCGAAGCGGATGCTATACTTCCTGGGCCAAATGATACTGCGACAGGCCTCCTCTCGGTTTTATCGCTGTCAACCGTCGGATGTGCCTTTGTGGTGTCATTCTTCCTTTCAATGAATTTCTTCATCAACTCCTTTTCCGACTAACCATCTCTCCCTTTCAACTACATCCCAATGGCTAAGCCATCCTAATGGGATTGTGTGTTTTATTCAGAAGGACACTTAACCGTCTTCCGAACTTCGAAGAAATCTGCTACTTATGCACATTCGCGAAGAATAAAGACCACCCCTCCATTATACTCGTGAGAAGTGCCAGAAATCGTAAACTTATCGCCGATCTTTCCGAAAGTGCTCACGGTTTTCTGAATCAATTCTTCTTCGTTCGCTGCCCCCAGGGTTTTATGCCATCTGGAGAATAGGAAGTAAGATTGCTCATCCCCGTTCTTTCCGTTTCTGAGTTTTTCGAGATTCGAATTGCTAAGTGTTAATTTCATTCTTTTCTTTTACAGCACTTCCTCCTCCCTCTAGAAATCCCAGTCACAAAAAGACTTTTGAAAGATTAAGCATCGTGCCGGTTGAGGAAAGAAGTATTAAGTTTCTGCTGAAAGATGAACATCTTCACCAATATGGGCTTCTGCACCCTCCCGTTCCACTCAACCTCATGAAGTCCCCGACTCTCCAGTAGAGGCATCGGATGCCTCAGTTTCCGTTGGAGAACTTACGCCGAAAGAACGTACTGTTGAGGCTTCATTGGTAAAGTGTTCTACTTCAATTGATGTTGTGGTGTCATCCGACAAGCTTGCACTTGCCCCAGTCATCGAAGAAGAGGAAACTCCCCAACAATCTGGGAAACCTGGTGACGAAGGAGCTGAGAGAACAAGTCCCGCCCGGCACAGCGGTGATGATACTTTTGAGGGGTTGAGCGACCTGATGATTACTTCTCAGGAGATTTTTAAAGATGATCCTAGCACTGCTAAAGTTACTTCTCCAGCAGTTGAAGCGACATCTGTTCTGCAACAAACTCCATCAGCCCAAGAGTTGTCACTGGCTGTTAAATCCATCACCACCTCCCATCCTAGGAGTGGTTCGTGATTCGACGCATGTAGTTTGCACGTTACACACACTTAGGACTTTTCAGCACTTATATGCGTTCAACTTTCTTGCTTTCAAGATTTCTGAGTTTATGTTATTTTTTATTTTCAGATTCTCCAATGGGACAAAGCGACTCCTACTACGATGATTTCCAGCGTTATGGGAGGCGCGGTTCTTATGACCCCAGGAGGTATCTTCCTGCCTCTTGGGAAACTGACGAAGAAAGAGCTGCGAGGAAAGCTCGTGAGAAGCACGCTTATGAAGAGCGCTACGGGAGACGGGACGAACGACATGACTCTTCCCAAAGAGAGGATGATTCCCACAAGCGAAAGTCCCGTGATGACAAGGGAAAAAACCATTTTACTGAGGACCCGAGAAAACATGCCAAACTTGGTGAAAAACTGACATCCAAACTCTCTGAAAAACCTATTGCTCCCATCTCTTTGGAAATTCCTTCCGGCTCTCCTCCCCTTCCAAGAACCGATATTCAAACAATCGTAAGTAGGCCTCCCATCAAGTTGGGCAGGGTCCGGCTACTCTTCAGAGCCGATTTCCGCATTAGTGCTTAAAGGGAGTATGCTTCGATCTTGACTTGGTCCCGATTGATAAGCAAGCCATGTTGCGAAATCTTGATGCCATCAAACTCGACATCGAGAGAATGTCTGGCTGGCAGAAACTCGTTGACGAGCTTCAAAGAGTGAATTGTGCAAACCTTGAAGCCATGCTGACTGTGGAAAATGACAAATCTGAGTGGCAGAAAACAATCAATCAGCATGATGCCGAAATGAAGAGTATTGCCGCTTATAATGAAAAGCTTGAAGCGGAAGTTGAAAAACTTAAGGAAGAGCTCGTTACTTCTTCCACTTCCTATTCTCAGAGAGAAGAAGTGCTTCTAAAACAAGTGAGAGATGCTCACGCGGCACAGAGAGATGCCGAAACTAAATTTGAAGCACAGCAACAAGTTGTGGACAGCTACCGAGCAGATGTTGCTCATCTACAAGAAAAGACCAACCCACAGAACCTGGAAATTGAACTGCTAAAAACTCGACTTTCTAAAGCTGAAAGAGAGCGCGATGAAGCTATTACCGACAAAACTGCAACCTAAGAATCTCATATGGCAACTAAAGCAGATGTCAGCTCCACTTTATTCGAGTTTTACATCCATAGTGTTCAGGGGCGCGGTAGCCTTAAGTTTTTGGGACCTGAATATGAAATCACTTTGGCCAAAGTGTGGGAGGCCATACTTGATATGCTTGGAGGAGCCGGATATGCCGAAGTAGATTTAATGGCACACTATCTAGATGATGATGCGTGTGCTTCTCTTGCCGGGGGAAAGGAGCAACTCGCCAAAGAGAGAGCCGAAATGACAGAAGGAGAACATTTAGGAAAGAATCTCAACCGACCCAGTTCTACCTTCAGTTTCGGCCGATATCGATATTGCTGGCTCCAGTTCTCATTCTCCTCCTGCTAAAGCTATTATCGAAAGTGCCACCGCCCATACTGGAGATGAGACTCAAGAAAGCGCTGAAGCGCAGGACTTCGAAGTTGACATAGTAAAGTCTACTTCTCCAGGTAACCTCAATGTTGATCTTGCTCAAGTGGACTGCTTGCTTTCTTCACATGAGCTTGATGAACTTTTTGATTATTACTTAAATCTTGACGTGCCACTTTCTCCTCTTTTTATGAGAGATGCTGACTTTAACTTCTCTTCTCCTGTAGTGAAAGCGCCAAGTGTTATTCAGCCTTCCCCTCTTCCAGCTATTTCCTCTCCGCCACTTCAGATTACTCCTCCTTCTGTTTCTCAACCGGGGTCACAAGAGGAGCAGATAGAAGCTCTTCAAGGCTTGGATGACCCGGTCGCTTCTCAAGAACAGAAAGCCGAGGAACCTGAAGAAGGCGAAAGAACCCCGGAGTAGACTATTTCTGATGACATAACGCTGTCTGCACTTTTCACTCCGGGCAGTAATCCTTCTTCAAGGAAGAAGGGGAAGCGTGTAGTTTCAAAGAAAAGGAGAGAAGCTTCTGCTGGCGAAGAGAAAATAGAAGAAAGTCCAATTGCACCCCTTCCTCTTTCTTCCCCTACTCTCACAAGCGGGCCCAAAAAATTGATCATCCGGCCAGGCGAAGGCTCAAAAGGTGGCAGGAAGAAGAAGTGATGGGTTTAGGACTTATGCTTTTCACCTTGCTTTTTTGCTTTTTTGCTTGTATATATAAAGACTTGTGTTGACCGGAGATTGTGCAGGTACCGGTCCCCGCCTTCTTTTGTTTTGAAACCTGCACATGCATAAAAAATTTATAGTATGGAATAAAATGATTCTTTTACTTATACAAACTTTTGTCTATATTTGAGAATGCATTTATTCTTCTTTTTCATACAAGTTTCTTTATTCTCTATGTGTGATGTTGCAGTAAACCTATGGTATGTTGCTTGAGCATTGTTTTTATTTTTGCAACTATATTATATTGCCCCCATACCATGCTTTATTGCAATCTCTTTCACATTGGCAAAATTTTGGAGAACAACTTTTCTGTTTCGAGAAGACTTGTACTCTTTCTTTAGAGAACAACTTTTCCATTTGAAGGAGATTTGCATCTGTACTTTATAGGATAATATTTCCGTTTTAAGGAATATTTTTCTGATTTAGTAGAATGCACCTCGTATTGGAGAAGTCTTCTCTTTCTTTCTTTTTTTTTATGTTGTGAAGCTTTTACACTTCACTTTTTGAGACAGTCACTTTTATTTTGGCAAGTGAATTTTCCTTCGTGGTAAAGCGGGCCTTCGAAAATGGGCTTCGACCTTTTTGTGCCTTCGAAGAGGGCTTTTGTTTGATTGTGCCTATGGGAAGAGGGCTTTTTGTTTGATTGTGCCTCTGGGAAGAGGGCTTTTTTGTGTGTGTGCCTCTGAGGAGAGGGCTTTTTTTTGTTTCTGCCTCTGGGGAGAGGCTTTTATCTTTTCCCTGTCCGCTGGGAAGCGGGCCTCCGAAGAGGGCTTTTCACATTTCGACTCGTGTGAAGTTTTATTTCAGATCGCAGTGAAATGTGTGCCTCCGAAGAGGTCTTTTAGCATTTCAACTATGGTGAAATGGGCCTCCGAAGAGGGCTTTTCACATTCCAGCACTTGTGAAGTTTTAATTCAGATCTCGATGGAATGCGTGCCTCCGAAGAGGTCTTTTAGCATTTCAACTATGGTGAAATGGGCCTCCGAAGAGGGCTTTTCATATTCCAGCACTTGTGAAGTTTTATTTCAGATCTCGGTGGAATGTGTACCTCCGAGTAGGGCTTTTGCTTGGAAGTTTCCTTCTCTCGGTTAGATGGATTCACGGGGCGGACACAAGTTACTTGGATTGTTTGTTTGCACAAACGTTCTCGGCTAGTTAACGAGTGTCCTGTGCCACCGCAGTCCACAACTTTTTGTTGAGAAAGAGAACTTTCTTTTTCTGGCAAGTCCCATTAGAGGTATTTATCCTCCGAAGTGCCTCCAAAGAGGGCTTGTGCCTCCGAGGAGGTCTTTTGTTATTTGCTGTCTGCTCGCCCATGTCTTTTTGCCATTTGCTCATACCAGTGGTTCCCTGTTACCATTTTCAAGCGCACATTCCTTTCTTGTGCAAGTAGCTTACTCTATCCAAAGGAGTGTACTTCATTGTTAAATGAGTTCGCAGGGGCAGACACAGGCTAATTAATCGAATGCTTGTTTGCACAAACGATCACAATTAGTTAGGAAGGGTCTACTTCTGGCGGAGCCCTTAACTGTTTGCTTGAAGCACTTCTTATATAGGATTTGAGTCTGGAATTTTTGTGGCTAGACATTCATTTGTTGAGTGACGTCAGGGATCGCTTGGTTTTATGATGGGTAAGCTTTGTTTTAATGGCCTGCAATATTAAATCGGCATTTTAGCAATACAATTAAAGTGCTTTATATATCGAAATAAAACAAGCAGTTTATAATAGTAGAGAACACAAGACTTATAGTGGTTCGGCCAAGAACTGGACCTACATCCACTTTATAGTTCTTATTATTCACTTGCACTGGCTTTACAATGGCTTTCAATACAAGAATCACACATTCATAATTCTTTTTACAAATTTAAGCAAATCTTTTAAGTAAAATATGGACGCAAGTGATTGTTGTTCCAAGCTCTTGGAATTGGATCTCCTTCGACAGTTGTCGGTTTGAAAGTTCCATCAAGAAGTTTTTTGCCTATGACATATGGCCCTTCCCAGTTTGGCGCAAACACTCATGTTGCTGTCATGACCCTTTTCAAGACTAGATCTCCAATCTCAAAGCTGCGTTGGCGAACTTTGGAATTGAAGTGCCTGGCAATTCTTTGTTGATGGGCTGCAATTCTGAGTTGAGCCTCTTCCCTTTTTTCATCAAGGAAGTCAAGTGCTTCAAGTTGCAACTCTTCGTTTTTAGCTTGGTTGAAATGAATTCTTCTATGTGAAGGGACTTCTATTTCCACCGGAATCATTGCTTCTGATCCATATGCCAATGAAAATGGAGTGTGCCCAGTCGCAGTTTTATGGGTAGTTCTATATGCCCATAGTTCTAGTGGAAGCCTATCGACCCAACCACCTTTCGCTTTTTCCAGCTGTTTTTTGATGGTAGATTTGATAATTTTATTTATTGCTTCCACTTGCTCGTTTGCCTGTGGATGAGCCACTGCTGAGAAGCTTTTCTGGATCTTGAATCGCTTGCAAAAATCTTGGAACTCTTTACTTTCGAATTGGGTTCCATTATCTATGATTATCTTTTGAGGTACACCATACCTGCAAATGATATTCTTAGTTACAAAGTTTATCATCTTTTTAGAGGTAATAGTAGCTAATGGTTCAGATTCAGCCCATTTAGTAAAATAATCAACAGCAACAATAGCATATCTGATTCCGGATTTGGCGGTTGGCAAAGGCCCGATGAGATCTATTCCTCAAATAGCAAATGGCCACAGATTGACCATCTGCGTTATCTCGGTGGAAGGTGCTCTTGGGATTTTTGTAAATCTCTGGCGTCGGTCACATTTTCGGGCATAACTTGCAGCATCACGATTAATATCTGGCCAAAAATACCATAATGGAGAATTTTCTTTGCTAGAGTCTGACCACCTGAATGGTCTCTACATTCTCCTCGGTGTACTTCAGCTAGAATTTTCTTAGCTTCTCCCTTGGTCACACATCGGAGTAATGGCATTGAGAATCCCCGCCTATACAATCAGCCATCTTGAATTATGTATCTGGAGGCTTTTCTTAGCAACTTCTGTCGTTCTTTTGAACTTTCTGGTAGAGAACCGTTGAGCAAATATTCCATTATCGGAGTCATCCATGATTCTTGCTCTTGAGATATAGTCATGATCCAGTCAATATCCATCTCATCAGTGCTTGGAGCTGACAGGACTTCCACAGGAACTAATCCCAATAATTGAGCTTCACCCGTGCTTGCGTACTTTGCGAGAGAATCTTCCTTCATGTTCTCTTCCCGGGGTATATGACTTATCGCATAATGGTCAAAAGCATCGAGAAGTTCCCAGGCTTTTGACAAATAAGCAGGCAGATTTCCTCCTTTAGTTTGAAACTCTTTCTTAGTTTGACATACAATAAGCTATGAATCACTGAAGATCTGCAACACTTTGACATTCAACTCTTAAGCAATTCTCAAGCCGGCAATAAGAGCCTCATATTCTGCTACATTGTTTGTCGAAGGGAACTCTAATCTCAATGCATAGCACAATGACCGGCCTTCAGGGGTTTCAAGCACAACCCCAGCTCCGGAACAGTAATCGTTTCTTGCACCATCAACATATAATTTCCATCAAATTGAAGGATTATTAGTCACTTCTTCCTCACTATCACCTTTATCTGTACATTCTGCGATGAAATCTGCTAAAGCTTGTTCATTGATTGCTCTTCGGGGATGATAAGTGATGTCGTCCTGGCTGAGTTCAATATTCCACTTCAGAAGATGACCCGAAGTTTCAGGATGAAACAGGACTTGCTTTAGAGGGTGATCAGTGAGGACTTTGATTGGATGAGCTTGGAAATACGGCCTCAACTTTCTTGACACAATCAGTAGACAATAGGCGAGCTTTTCCAATTTTGAATAATTCATCTCTGCCCCGGTGAACCTCTTGCTGATATAATAGACCGGGTACTGAATTTTCGCATCTTCTCGTACCAACGCTGCACTAAGAGCATGAGATGAAATTGCCAAATATGCGAAAAGATCCTCACCATCGTCGGGCTTAGAAAGTATTGGAGGAGTTTCCATATGACGAATCAATTCGTCGAAAGATTTCTGGCATTCAGGAGTCCAGTCAAAATTCTTCCTTCCTTTCTTCAGTGCATCAAAGAATGGAATGCATTTATCAATAGCTTTCGAAATGAATCGACTCAAGGCAGCGACTTTTCCATTAAGACTTTGCAATTCCTTCTTCGTTCTAAGAGCTTTTACTTCTTTTAAGGCAGCAATCTGAGTAGAATTAGCTTCAATGCCCCTAGCACTCATAATGAAACCTAGAAATTTTTCGGACTCCACCCCAAACGAACATTTCAAAGGATTAAGTTTCATTCCGTACTTCCGGAGGATTGCAAACATTTCCGCCAAGTGGTCCATATGGTCTACCGCTTTCTTTGACTTCACCAACATATCGTCAACATAAACTTCCATGGTTTTGCCAATCTGCGGTTTGAACATAGCATTGACGAGTCTTTGGTAAGTTGCCCCTGCATTCTTAAGTCCGAAGGGCGTGACTCTATAGCAGTAGAGACCAACATCAGTGATGAAGCTTGTGTCCTCCTGATCCGGCTCATGCATCATAATCTGGTTGTATCCGGAGTAAGCATCCATGAAAGATAACAATTTGTGCCCCGCTGTTCCATCCACCAACTGATCTATTCTGGGTAATGGGAAGCAGTCTTTGGGGCAGGCTTTGTTTAAATCTGAGAAGTCAATGCAAACTTTCCATTTCCCATTAGCTTTCTTAACCAGTACTGGATTTGAAACCCAACTCGGATAAGTAGACACCCTGATGAAACCATTCTCCATAAGCCGGTCTACCTCTTCTTTCAAAGCTGCTGACCTTTCGGGACCTTGGGTTCTTCTTTTCTGTTTTACCGGTGTAAACTTCGGATCAATGTTCAGAGTATGTACTACAATTTCCGGAGATATTCCACACATATCAGCATGAGTCCAAGCAAATACGTCCAGATTAGCTTTCAAGAATGTTACCAAGGAATTTTGAACTGTCATACTAAGTTGCGAAACCACATTCACCACTTTATTCGAGTCTTTCGGATCAACAGGTACCGGCACCATTACTTCAACTGGTACCACTCTATTCTCCCCTGCACTAGCTTTTCTGGGATCCATTTCTCTTCGTGCCCCACTATGCTCGCCAGTGCAGGGTCCAGCCTGTAATTGCTACAAGGTTGATTCTTTGATGCGGACTGGGGATGCCGCATCTTTTCCCATTTCTCTCTTCCTCGCTTCGCGCAACTCTATCAGATAACATTCTCGCCCAGCGTTCTGATCCCCTTTAATAACTCCAACTCCGTTATCCGTAGGGAATTTCATAGTGAGGCACCACGGGGCAAGAATTGCTTTAAAACCCGCAAGAGTTGGTCGGCCTAGAAAGGCGTTGTAGGCAGAAATTTCATCAACAATTACAAAAGTTTGTTTTCGAACCACCTTTTTCTGCCCCTCTCCAAGTTCGACGAACAAGTCAATAGTTCCAATTGGCTGCTTCGGTTCCCCAGTGAACCCAACAATTTTCTGAGATGAGGCTTGAATATCAGCCATTGGAATTTTCATTTGGTCGAACGTCTTTTTGAAGAGAATATTGCAAGAAGCGCCGCAATCTACAAGCACTCTTCTCACAATAGCCGACCCAATGCCTGGAGAGATGACCAAGGGATCCATGGTTGGAGCTTCAATACCCATAGAGTCTCTGGCTTTGAACACAATATCATCATTAAAAGTTTTCTGCTGCTTCAAAGGTGCAGCGTCTTCTAGCACAAAAACACTCTCTTCTGTTGATGCATACTTCAAGGCATGGGCATATCTTTCCATCTCGCCCCAGCTTCTGCCTGTTGGGTGAGGACGTCCTGTAATCACATGGATAACAGGCCTTTCTGATTCATACACGGTATTCCTCTCACCCGAGCCAGATGGATGAACAGGAAGTTGCTGGCCCTTACTGGATGAAGTTGGGTCATTTCTACTTCTCTTAACATATTACTGCAACTTGTTCTCTCTCAATATTTCTTCAATTAAACTTTTCAGATGGAGACATTCGTTGGTATCATGACCGGGTTGATTATGAAGCCGACAGAATCTCCGACTTTGAGCAGCTTTTTTGTTAATTCTCATCTCCGGCGGTTTAGGATATTCTACTGCATCTTTGGTAGCAAAAAAGATATTCTCCGGGGTGTCAGTCAAAGGAGTGAAATATGAAGGTTTTAAGAAGCGAGGTTTCTTCATATCTTTCTGTTTCTTCACACCATTATTCTCCCTTTTCTGACTTCCGGATTCCTTTTTGGTGGGAGCAGCAGTATTATTTTTAACCTCTGTCAATGCCACTTTAACTGGTGCTCGAAGGTTTTCCAAGCGCATGAATTCATCAACTTTCTTATAGAATTTCTCAAGCGAATTCGGTTCTTTCATCTTCAGCCACTTCCCAAATTCGCTTGATTTGTCGATTGCCCTCATCAAGTATGTCAAGACCATCCGTGGTTCTGCATTGTCCACTTCAGCCAAAGCTATGTTGAAGCGATTCAAGAAAGACCTGATAGATTCCCCAGGATTATGTTCCAGGCTCGAGAGTGACATAATATCCTTAGCCTTTGAAGCATACAACCTGAATTGCTCTTTGAACTTTCGAGTCAAATCGGCGAACTGGTCTATGGATCGGACCGGAAGCTTTGTAAACCAGAGCAGAGCCACTCCTTCCAAGTATACCGGAAAGTACCGACATTTGATCTCATCAGACGCCCTAGCACCAGTCATGTGCCAATCGTACTTATATAGGAATTGATTGGGATCGTTTGCCTCTTATAAGCCGGGATGGTAGGAGAAACAAACTTCCTTGGGAATTCCGCCTTTATAATCTTTTCAGTGAACGGAGTTTTGCTCAGAGTGAATCCCCATTCCTTCTCATCTTCATCCCTCTACATGCTTTCTTTCATGATTTGTCGCACCATGCCCGAAAGATATTCCTCATCATTTAAAGGATCTGCAGGACAGACTTTGGCCATTTTCTCGGAAGTTTGTCTGGACAAACGTTCGCGGAGAGTTGGCTGTGGTCTCGTCCTCCAGCTTGAGGAGGTGTTTCTTTGGCGGGACTAGCTGCTCTTTGAGGAATATTCCTCTCTTCAGGATTATGAACATCATCTGCAAGGTTTTCTACATTACTCATCGGTTGACGGTTAGCTCCAAGCAATGCATTTAACTTCTCAAGCATTAAAGCATTCTGATTTTCCATCTGCTGGTATAATCCAGATACTGCAGCATCTAACTTCGCTCGTGTAATTCCGGCACTAGGTGCTGCTTGACTCGGCGAAGGAGAAGTGGCAGTATTCTCATGGGCATTACTGGGTCTTGTAGATCCGCGCTTTCTTCTAAGAGCCATTATCTCCGATAGACTTCTGGTTTTGAGAGAGATTCTTTCTATAATCTTTTGCGAAGCAATGACGAAGATAGCCTGAGTTGGGTCTCAGTGAAAGCACCAAAAATGTTAACGCTTAAAATTGAACGCAAACACCCCGGTGTATGTAGAGATTAAATGAAAGCACCACCCATGAACACGGTAATTAGAAACAAGTAGAAAAGTCACAGAGAAAGCAGTAAAAGACAATAGTTTTATAGTGGTTCGGCTTCAGGTTAAGCCTACGTCCACTTTAATCTTCTTTATTGCTGAATCAATTACAACTTTACAACAATCTTTGATTACAATACTGATGGAACAAATAACTAGAACTCCAATGTAGAAGAAGTCTTTGAATCCATGTTGATTGCCTTAGATTTCCTTTCGAAGTTTGTTGAGATGCCTTTCGTGTTTGAAGTGTCGAGTGAGTCGAGGATTCGGCAGAGTATCGGCGTTTCAGAAATGAGCCGGAAAGATCCCCCTTTAGTTGGAGTAGGCGGGGTATTTATAGGAGAGTTCAGTGTTAGGTCGTAGGTCGCAAGCCACCTTGGATAGGTCATAAGTCGTCCGCGACCTAGTGGGAGTCATTTACGGCCTATACAAGGTAAACTTCATCATTCTGGAGAAACTAGCAAGTCGTAGGTCGTGCCGACCTAGGTAGGAAGCGGCATAGGAAGCTCCTTTGGTATGTTTAGGTTGTGAGCGACTTATGTATAGGTCATAAGTCGTGGGTGACTTAGTAGACATGGTTTACGGCCTAACACGAGCACCCTTGATCATTCGAACAAGTCGTAGATCGTGGGCGACCTTAGGAAGGAACGACATAAGGAAGATAAGTTACCTCGGCTTTGTATAGCTCGCTAGGTCGTTAGAGAGCTTCATTCCTATTAGGTTGCATCTAAGTTAACTCGCTCACACTTTAGGTCATTAACCCGTTGTTGGTCCATTAGTCCGTTAGGTCGTAATGCTTGCTGTGTTAGGTCGTTTCACCTTAACTCGCTGCAGAACTTTATCCCTGTTAGGTCGCTCCCCTTGTTAACTCGCTAGGTCGTTCATCCCTTAGGTCGCTGGGTCGTTGATAACTTTAGGTCGATGGACCTTTCAATCCTTTAGGTCGCTGACTAGTTGAGTCGCTAGGTCGCTACTTTCTCTAGATCGCAGGGTCGTAGAAAGAAGAGGGTTAACACTTGATATATAATGTTACTGAGTATCTCGGGATTTCCAGTCATATGCCTTGAACAGCCACTATGAAGTATCCATTTATCTTTCTCAATTTGCACAGTTTTTCCATTGGTTGTTGATTCTTCAAAAGCCATGCAACATGTCTGTTCCTGCAAAGCAAACCAGTTCGGTGGATAACTTGATTTTTCATAAAATCTATATGCAGACTTATGATACTTTGATGAATGCATAAATTCAAACTACTATTAACAAAATTTCCTAAAAATTCCATTTTTAACTTTTTAAGTTTCAGATTACGAAATCTATGAAAACCTATGCTTTGATACCAATTGAAAGGGAGTGCGGATTAAAGATCTTAAGGCTAATTTAACAATAGAAGGGAGATGAATAGTATTTAAAGGATTTTAAGACTTATATGAACTAATTTAAAAATTATGATGTAAAAAAATGCATAAATTAATCATGGAACAATCACAGAATCAAACACAGACGTAGAAAGTAAATAAAAAGTAGTAAAAGGAAAGAACACACCAGATTTTATACTAGTTCGGAGTTACCCTACGTCCGGTCTTGCATCAAGGCAAACACCTCATATAGATTTTTATTATCCCAATGTCGAGGTTATAATCCTTAATTTCTAAAGGCCTTGAGTCACCCTCCTATCTTCGTGTCCGGGGCAAACTCTCTTGATTTACGAGACACAAGATCACCCAACTGATTTCCAGGCACAACCACACCATATAGAGAGACTTGAGAAACTTTTGATTACAAATTGATCCTATAACTCTAAAAAGCACTTTGATCTTCAGAGAGGATAGAGAATCAAACAAGAATGAAATTCTAATTTGATTCACTTGAGAATTCGGCAGAATTTCGGCACAATCTTATAAATACGAAAATTTAGGAATATGGATTTATGGAGAAGAAGGAATGAAAAAAATATGAAAATAGTTAGTTAAAAAATTAGTTTGTGAAGGCTATCTATAGACCAGTAACGGTCATAACTATTCGTTAAGAGATTTAAATGAATAGACACTTCTTTTGAAAATTGAAACTTTTGTATTTAACCGCCACCATGTCTACATGGAGTATCCTATGATGTCGACATCCCTTAGTTAAAAACTATGTAAAAAAAATTGAAAATGATATTGAAAGGAAAACAAGGTAAAATGGTTCTGAAGTAAAATAAACTAATTTTCCTATGTTTTATAATAAAAAAGAGTATAAAAGTATATTTTTAGAATGTATATATAAATTTAATTTTAAATCCTAAGTATATATATTATAAAGAATATTAAAAATCAGAAGATAGTTTTAAAAAGAAACAAAGTTTAAAACAAGAGTTTATTTAAAAAAAATAAAAACAAAGAATATTGTGACGAACAACAAATCCGTACCCTTTGAATCGATAATAAACCACGCATGTCCGACGCAAAACATCACAGACTGACAGAAAGTCAGGAGAAAGAATAGAAGAGAGAAGAAGAGAAGAGAAGAGAAGAAAGAGAGAAGATAGAACCAACAGAACAATACAGAATCTCACATCACAGTGGAAAACATATAATATGATATCAATGATCTTTACAAAATAGAAACTGTATATATGCAATCAATCATTATCAGCCTGAACGGTTATAATAACCTATCCTCATAATTGATGATAATATACAACAACTAAGCAACAATGCAACAGAAAATCAAGCAAATATGGATGTACGAAAATGAAGATCTCCAGCTCTCCTGCTTAAGCTCCAAAAGCACCAAATCATAACCTGTAAATATACTCGGTCTGACCCGAGCATTGAAAGGGAAGAACACTCGGATCAGTCTGGTAAACAAGCGTAAGAAACACACTCAACTAAATTTATTAAATTACCAAACTTTTCTTTTATCAAAACAAAAGTATCTCGTAAGACAAGTCCACACATAAATATGGACATGTTTTTACTTTACAATAACTAAAACATCTCATATCAAACTCATGTTACATTATACTAGTGTCTAGTATACAAATAATATTAATCATAGTCGAAATTGTTATATTGATTAAATCCCAACATATAGCACAATTGGGTAATACAATCAAAATGGAAAACACATAGTGGAGTTTGGATTTCCATAGAAATGACCAGTGAAGGGGCTACCTTCCGAAGGGGTACAGCTCTAGATGGATGTCCCGAGGCACAAAACATCTGCCTTATATCAAGACAAGACAGGCCCACCTCTATAACTAGATGGTATTGAATATGTCATTCTCCGGTCGCTACCGACCTTTACCGAGGGCCTTTTAAGCATACAAACCACATAATCAGATACACGACGTCATAGCGTGTAAAGATATATCTAGAAGAGAATGATCATATCCTACTTGGGAATGACCCACTTAGCCCTGCTGCATCTAACCATGTTTTGGTCATTTCCGGTTGATGAGGCCTAAGGTACCTTTCACAATCACATATCACATCACTTTGAATGCCACATGGCCATTTCCGTTGACTACTAATTTCCTTCCACAAAAATACAACTCATAAGCTCATACGTCTCAAGGAGGGTGTAAAGCGAACAGAAGTTGCCTTCTCCACCACCACTAATGTACGTTTGTAAAAACCAATGTACATAGTCTTTAGAAATGCAATGTCAGACAAACATCCATACAAGTTGTCCAGGAACAGAACAAACCGATGGTACTTTCCTGTCGAGAAATCCCTAAGATTAGTAGTGAATAGTCATCGCATTGGACATTTCATAATGAAGAGACCACTGCTACTATATATATATTGGAATTTTAACCCAAATGATCAACAAGCAGTTCCCCACTACGAAAATCCAAAATACCAATATCATCACAAGAAACCTGCACAATTGTCGCACATACGTTGGTCCAAAGTGGTTTTCAGATAAACCGCTCCTGGCTCTTCGCACCAACAACGCAAAAGCGTTTCTCAACCTCACACATAAACTAAGTCTCATAGACTTATTACGTCTCCAACTTTCAACTTTCTATCCTTTGGGCCAAGAAGGAAGCTCGATAGATTGGAGTAACACTATGCACTATACGAATCAACATCCTCAACACAAACGATAATCAAGCCTACACAGATGACTACGTACTAAGTGTACGACTAAACAGTTCCCACATCAAGTCGAGGAACTAAAATTTGGCCAAGTTTGATGGTCGGTTATTTAACTATCAAAGAAAACAAACAAATATTTAGCACCATGACAATCATTGGGCCCTTTTAATTAATCTTTTATAAACTAAATCACTTGCCAAATATTCACTTCAAATTATCTTTAAAAAGATATAATCCCAAAATCATTCAACATTGGAAAATATTTTCAACTACTTATTTACTAATAAATAATTCACAAATCAATTTATTTTCAATACTTAGAAAATAACAAATATACTTAAATTGGGGTTAAGTATATATTATATTATTTATGGAAAACATTCACTTAAATACATTTATTTGGGTCAAAATGAATGTTGCGTAAAATATCGATACGACAACCCAAAAATCACTATTATAGGGATTCGAAAATAAGATAGATATATAAATCCTAATACTATACGTAAACATTTCCTTTCAGAAATCATTTACTATAACAACAGTGGTATAGTCCATCATTTCCTTATTTCTCGAAAATGTCTATTTCAACAATGAATGTTGAAATCTATGTATTCGATACTTAACACATTTAAAACATCTTCAAAACCACTTTACTCCATTTAAAATATCACTTCCCAAAACATTTATTTAATATATTATTCATTGTCCAAAATCGTGAATATAATTCTTTTACCATATCATTACTTCTATATATTCATTAAAGGATTATCCACTATCCAAAATCGTGGATATATCTTCTTTAATAAACTTCTATATTTAACTTATCAAATTCAATTGATTTCGGATTTATAAAAAAAATGTTTATAAATCACATTTATACTATAAAAACTTCAATTAATGGACCCTTTTATTAACAATTTCCATTTATCATTTATATGCCAAAAATCCAAATTATAAGTTAATTACTTATAAATCATCTATTTACAGAATCATTCTTTTTATAACTTCTTAAATTATAAATCTTATTCACTTATAAAATTCATTTATAACTTCATTTTACACTTATAAAAACTTCTTTGTAATTCCATTATTTCGATTTATAAAAATTCAATTTTATAAATCTTCTATATAAACCATTTACAAAAAAACAACAATTTATACTATTTTACAAAATAGTTAACTCTATATTCCAAAAATCAAATTCTGATTATATTTCACAAAAATCATAATTTTTATAACATAAAATTTACAACATTTATTTATTTAAAATAAATTCATTTCTTTAACACTTCAAAATTCAACAAAACATCTATTTCCAAAATCACTTTAGAAATCCTTTTAAATTGAAATCATCACTTTAATATTTTTAAATTTCCAAAAATAGGCCCAATGCTGCAGCAGCACCAAATACATCAATCACGACATCCAAAATATCATATATCATATGATAACAGCATATATCATAATATATGTAAATCAAATCAGTACTGGTGAGGAATCTAATTGGATCCCTCCAACCTGTCACCTGCAACAAATATACATATTAGAAATATATGTACAATGTCCGTTTCGAGGCAGACGTGCGTACAAAGGATCATCCGCTCATACACGGGAACGTATAGGGTCATCTGCTCCACTAGGCAGGTATATATCCAAATACCAATCAATATATCATATATCATCCAAACAATCATCAATCATCATAAATAATATTTATTCTCACTTATATTAAAATATCAGTAAGGAAGAAAGAGTGAGTTGTACTCACATTGATTCCAATAGCAGTTGCAGTTTTTGTTTCGAATAAAATTAAACAGACGTTTAATTTTACTCAAAATATGCACTAGCTCCAATCAACTCCAAAATGAGCTTCATAATGTAGTGCTCGTTAATACAAACCCGACACAGTTCTTTTCGTGAGAAACGAACCTTGTATGACAAAGTTAAAACGTTTTAATGTTCATATGAATTTATAATATAACAGTTTAAATTTCTATTTTCCTTTTTTATTTTAGTAACCTTTTTTATCATGGCCGTTCTTTTCTGCTAAACAAGATCTTGGTCACGCATTCACTCTTCTTCCACCCAGGTGAAACACGAAAGTAAGCAAACCCATATACGCGGCCATATTTTGAACGACGCGACCACGTCTTGAAGTTTGAAGACGATCGACCTACTTCATTTGAATGGCCATCACTTGCCCTACCACCGGCTTGAATATCGACGAACTCGGTCCTCCATCGACCATAAAAAACTCGTTCGAACGTACGGCATTCATCGACCGATTTCTCCTTGATCATTACATCATATACGATCATCGCCATATAGATTCGAAGGTCTCGCGATGCTCTATAGTTTATTAGTTTAAAGTTTTTGAAAATTGTCGATGGATTTAGAGAGATTGATGGAAGAAGGAACGAACGTTTTCGGCCATTAAAATGATGGTGGTAGCTAGGGTTTAAAACCCTAATATTTTGCAAAAAGAAAAATTAAGGTCCTTTTATAGAAAATTTGACAACGCTATTCATCCGGAAATTTTTCAAACAGGAAACAAAGTGTTCAATTTTAAATCCTACAATAAATAACATCATGGATCCAATGAAACTGGTTTTGTCTAAATCCGAGACTGTATGAAAAATGGCTATTTTTACTCATCAATTAAATATTAAAGTATTCAATTTCTGCAATTTAACTTTGAATTCAATTTTACAAGTTCTCTAACATCATTCTAATTCAAATAGAATTAAATTCAACTTTATAAATCATTTTCATTCACATTAAATTCAATTTCCAATTATTTCTATAATTTCAAATATTAAATTAACTTTTGCATATTTAAAATCAATTAAATACATGAATTTCAAATGACAGAAATTCTGGATCATTACAAATATTTTAAGGCTAAAACAGCTTTTTGAAATCATTTGGAAAGATTATTTTTAAAGCTAAAACATTTTGAAAAGAGGTTTTAAAAATAATTTTGAAAAACCATTTTAAAGTAGTTTTGCGAGCTTCTTCCTGCAGAATATTTCATCACATCAGGACTCGAGAACTTGTACAAAACCAGGATGTTTGTGGGTTTGTAAGCCACTTGTCATAGGTTTGTAAGCTACTTGTCGTGGGTTTGTAAGCCACTAAGAAAGTAGAAATGGGTTCCATCCCAAATGATATTTGGAATAAAGATTTCCATGCTTATATGAAGTTTTAACAAAACTAGACACATATCTTGAAATCTTGATCTTGATACTCACGAGTCTTCAAACTTGATTTCTTCATTCTGGATCTTTATATTGTACAGTCTTCAATAATTAGTACCTGCCTTATACATATCTTGCATAATAACATTCTTACATATCTAGACAATAGTGTTAGTATATAAGTTATAATAAAATAAGTTACAAAGGTTGTTATCATCAAAACCACTATCTCTAGTTCCTAACAGTCTCCCCCTTTTTAATGATGACAACCTTATAAAATATACTTACCATTCGGTCATACAATAGCTCTCCCTTTTACCAACAATTCTCACTTACTCCAAGCCTACTATTTTATATAAATTCTCCCCCTTTGTCATCAACAAAAATAACCTATAAACCTTTAACTTAATAGAAAATGAGATAAACAAACATATGGCATAAGAATAATAACTATGTATGAGTGAAATATAGCATCCTAAGTTTAAATGGAATTCAAGATTTTATACACCAAAGATTGTTTTTGGAAGAACATTAAGATAACACTTATATACAAACTAACAAACCAATATACAATCAAGAAAACAAAAAAACACTTGACGAGGACCCTTAACTATTGGTAATTTATGGACCGAACAATTTGGATAGTGGATACAAAAGTTTTCACGTTGTTCGACCAAGTTCCCATTAGCGTCAAAAAGGACATCTCCAACGCAAATCACGCCATCATCTTCATCCATATGAAAATCTGGATTTGGCAGAGGATGTTCTTCTTTTTGATCCTCTTATGGTTCATTTAGAGGCTCTTCTTTTCAGAATCCACGGCTTGTGATGATTCTTTGATGACAATCAGATTGGAATGGTTATCTATAAGGAAGTTTTGTAAATTGCTAAGGATTCTGCCTTGCCTATCTTGTTCTCTAGCCATTTGCAGTTGACTCGCTTGAATTTCCATCATCATTTGAAGCAAATCTTTCATCTTCTCTTCCAATTTGATGACCCATACGTGTGTGAAACGTTGAAAAGGACCAGAATGAGGAGAAGTAGGTGAAGAAGCTTCATTATTAGAAGAGGAAGCCATTAATTTACTGTTTTAAAAGTTTATTACAGAGAATAGAACAGAGAAAAGGAGTAAAATTCGAAATATATAAATATATAACCAAATAACTTCTTTTAGATGGAAATTTAAATTTGAAAATCTCGGCCTGTATGTCGACATGGGGGATGAGTCATGTCGACATGCCCAGTTCAATTTTTGACAAATTATTGTTTATATTAATTATTTATTAATTATTAATTTTACTTGCATTATTTATATTTTATTTCAGTTAATAAACATATACCAAATTCTCTTCTAAATTTAGTAAAGTTTTGTTCATTTAATGGTTTGGTTGATATATCAGCAATTTTTTCTTAGTATTAATATATTCAAGAGTTATGACTTCTTTACTTATATTGTCTCCAAGAAAATGATGTCTAATATCAATATGTTTTGTTCTAGAATTATGAGTTGGATTTTTGGATAGGTTTATTCCACTAGTGTTATCACAATAAATTGGTGATTTAGTTATAGTTAATCCAAAATCTTTTAAAGTTTGTTGCATTATATAACTTGAGAATAAGCCAAAGTAGCAGATATATATTCTGCTTCAGTTGTTAAGAAGGATACGATCTTTTGCTTCTTACTAAACGAGGAAACCATAGAATGTCCTAGAAAGTGACAAGTTCCACTTGTATTTTTTTGATCTGATTTATAATCATCATAATCAACATCATAATACGAAATTAAATCAAATAAATCATTTTTAGGGTAAAATAAACAATAACCTAAAATATGTTTTGCACATCTTAAAATTCTTTTAACAGCTTTTAAGTGAGTTCTTTAGGTTGAGATTGATATCTTGCACACTATGCATGATGTCAGGATGACTTGCTGTTATATAAAGCAGTGAACCAATCATTCCCCTATATAATTTTTTATCAACATCTTTTGATCTATATTTTTTACTTAAAGCTGCATTAATTGTCATTGGAGTTGGTTTCCCACTCGAAGTGGTCAATCCAAATTTATTAATTAAATCCTTAGCATATTTTTCTTGACTGATGAAAATTTCTTTATCTCATTGTTTGATTTGAAGTCCTAAGAAAAACTTAGTTCGCCAATATGACTCATTTCAAATTCTTTAATCATTATATCTGAAAATTCTTTATTCATTATGTTATTAGTTGATCCAAATATTATATCATATACATATATTTGTACTAATTGGATATCATTTTTGTTCCTTATAATAAAATGAGAAGTATCTATTTTACCAAGTTCAAAACCAGATTGTAGTAAATAAGATCGTAGTCTTTCATACCAGGCTCTAGGAGCTTGTTTCAGACCATATAAATCTTTCTTTAATATGTATACATGATTTAGAAATTCATTATCTTCAAAAAGGGGAGGTTCTTCAACATAAACATCTTCTTTTACAAAACCATTTAGAAAATCACTTTTAACATCCATTTGATATGACTTGAAATTATTGTAGTTTGCGAAAGCAGGTAGAATCCTGATAGCTTCTAGTCTTCCTATGGGTGCGAAGGTTTCGTTATTATCAATTCCTTCTTATTGACAATAACCTTGCGTGACTAAACGAGCTTTATTTCTCACGACCTCACCAAGTTCATTCATTTTATTTTTATAAACCTATTTTTTTCAATTATACTTTTATCCTCGGGTCTAGGAACAAGTTCCCAAACATCATTTTTGGTGAACTGGTTCAATTCTTCTTGCATAGCAAGAATCCATGAATCATCAAATGATGCTTCCTTTGGATTTTTAGGTTCAATAGTTGATATAAAAGCAACATTACTCATACCATTTAGTTGATTCTTGTTTTAATTATAGATTCAATATTTTCTAGTATATTTTCTATAGGATGATCTTTTAATAATCTAACTCTTTTATTAGGTTGAATGATTTCACAATTAGTTTCATTAGGTTCATTATTTAAAATTACAAAATCTTTTTCATCTTCTATTTGTACTGTATCTATAAAGTTTTCATCAAAAGATACATGCATTATTTCCTCAATAGTGTTAGTTCGTAAATTATAAACTTTAAATGATTTACTTCTATTAGAATATCCGATAAAGACATCTTTGTCGGATTTAGGTTCAGATTTATCTAAATTATCTTTTGTATTAAGAATAAAACACTTACTACCAAAAACTTTAAAATAAGCTACTATGGGTTTCTTATTGTAAAGTAATTCATATGGTGTTTTATTAGTTAATGGTCTAATTAAATCCTATTTAATATATAACAAGCTGTAGCGATTGCTTCTGCTCAAAAGTTTTTAGGTAAGTTACTATCAGAAATCATTGTTCTAGCACACTAGTGAATTTTTCTATTCTTACGTTCTACTACTCCGTTTTGTTGTGCAGTTCTTGGAAAGGAGAAATTATGAGTAATTCCTTTTTTATTATAGAAATTCTTAAAATTTTCATTTTCAAATTCTCCACCGTGATCACTACGAATAATTTTTTTAACGAAAGTTGATTTTGTATTCTTTTTGCAAAATTCTACAATAATTCAAAAGAATCACTTTAAAATTTAAGAAAAATTGTCCAAGTATATCTAGAATAATCATCTACAATTGCAAAAACATATTTATTATCATTAATTGATTGAACTTGAGATGGACCAAATAAATATAAATGAAGTAATTCTAGAGGTTTAGAAGTAGAGATCGTATCTTTTAATTTAAATAAAATTTTCTTAAGCTTTCCTAATTGGCAAGCATCACATATACTATCTACTTTAAAGTTTAACTTGGGAAGACCTTTAACTAAGTCAATTTTTGATAACCTAGTTAATACTTTGAAATTTAAATGAACAAATCTTTTATGCCAAATCCAATGGTCGCTTGTATTAGCCAAAAGACATAAGTTATCATTTGAAACTTTCATACTAAGGATGTAAATGTTTTTCTTCCTAATTCCTTCAAAGATAATATTTGAATTATTGTCTTCGATGTGACACTTAACTTTTCTAAAGTTAATTTTAAATCCTTTATCATAGTTGACTTATACTAAGCAAATTATGTTTTAAATTCCTAACTAGCAAAATATCAAAAATAAGAGGAGATTTAGACTTACGGACATTGCGGATGCCAATCACATATCCTTTTGAGTTATCTCCAAAGTTGACCAATCCACCATCTTGATATATAATATCATTGAGTATCTCAGGATTTCCAATAATATGCCATGAACAGCCACTACCAAGTATCCATTTATCTTTCTTAATTTGCACAGATTGTCCATTAGTCGTTGATTCTTCAAAAGCCATGTAACATCTATTCCTGCATAACAAACCAATTCGGTGGATAACTTGATTTTTCATAAAAACTATATGCGAACTTATGACACTTTGATGAAATGCATAAATTCAAACTAGTATTAACAAAATTTCCTAAAAATGCCATTTTTATCTTTTTAAGTTTCAAATTATGAAAACTATGAAAATATATGCTCTAATACCAATTGAAAGGGAGTGCGGGTTAACGATCTTAAGGCTAATTTAACACTAAAGGGGGGCGAATAGTGATTAATGGATTCTAAGACTTATATGAGCTAATTTAAAAATTATGATATAAAAAAATGTAGAACTTAATCATAGAACAATCACAGAATCAAACACAGATGCAGAAAGTAAATAAAAAGCAGTAAAAGGAAAGAACACACCAGATTTTATACTGGTTCGGAGTTACCCTACGTTCAGTCCTGTACCGAGGCAAACACCTCGTATAGATTTTTATTATATCAATGTCGAGATTAGAATCCTCAATTTCTAAAGGCCTTGAGGTACCCTCTTGTCTTCAAGTCCGGGGCAAACTCTCTTATTTACGGGACACAAGATCACCTAATTGATTTCTAGGCACAACCACACTTTATAGAGAGACTCGATAAACTTTTGATTACAAATTGATCCTATAACTCTGAATAACATGTTGATCTTCGAGAGAGGGCAGAGAATCAAACAAGAATGAGATTCTAATTTGATTCACTTGAGAATTCGACAGAATTTTGGCACGATCTTAAAAATATGAAAATTTTAGAATATGGATTTCTGGAGAAGAAGGAGTGAAGAAAATAATTAGTTAAAAAATTCGTTTGTGAAGGCTATTTATAGACCAGTAATGGTCATAACCATTCGTGAAGAGATTTAAACGAATAAACACTTCTTTTGAAAATTGAAACTTTTAAATTTAACAACCACCATATCGATATGTGGTATCCCATGATGTCGACATCCCCTAGTTAAAACTATGTAAAATTTGTTTTGAAAATGGTATTGAAAGGAAAAAAGATAAAATGATTTTGAAGTAAAATAAATTAATTTTCCTATGTTTTAAAATAAAGAAGAGTAGAGAAATATATTTTTAGAATGTATATATAAATTTGATTTTAAATCTCAAGTATGTATATATTATAAAGAATATTTAAAAATCAGAAGATAGTTTTAAAAACAAATGAAGTTTAAAACAAAAGTTTATTTAAAAGAACAAAAACAAAGAATTTTTAAGGCTAAAACATCTTTTTGAAAATCATTTGAAAAGATAATTTTTAAAGCTAAAACATTTTGAAAAGCAGTTTTAAAAATAATTTTGAAAAACCATTTTGAAGTAGCTTTGCAAGATTCTTCCTGCAAAATATTTCGTCACATCAGGACTAGAGAAGTTGTACAAAACCAGGATGTTCGTAGGTTTGTAAGCCACTTGTCGTAGGTTTGTAAGCCACTTGTCATGGGTTTGTAAGCCAATAAGAAAGTGGAAATGGGTTCCATCCCAAATGAAATTTGGAATGAATATTTCCATGCTATTATGAAGTTTTAACAAAACTAGACACTTATCTTGAAATCTTGATCTTAATACTCATGAATCTTCAAACTTGATTTCTTCATTCTTATTCTTTATACTGTACAATCTTCAATATTCAGTACCTATCTTATATATATCCTGCATAATAACATTCATATATATCTAGACAATAGTGTTATTATATAAGTTATAACAAAATAGGTTACAAAGTTTGTTGTCATCAAAACCACTATCTCTAGTTCCTAACAAAGAGTTCATGTCTTACAGTCCCATCTACCAACTGATTAGTCATTGGAAGCCGGAAACAATCTTTAGGACATGCATCATTCAAGTTGGAAAAGTCAATACATGTTCATCATTTTCCATTTGGTCTTTTCACCAATACTGGATTAGCTATCCATTCTAGTTAGCGGGATTCCCTAATGAACCCATTTTCTGACAGAGTTTCTACCTCCTCGTCAAGGGTTGTCGACCGTTCAGGGCCTATGCTCCTTTTCTTTCGTTTCACCGGGGACTTCCTTGCATTGATGTTTAAGGCATGACATAAGATGGAGGTGGAAATTCGACACATGTTTGCATTAGACCAAGCAAATACATCCTGATTATTTTGTAAGAATCCTATTAACTTTGTCTACAGATCCTGTTCCAATCAAGACCCGATCTTTATCAATGTAGTTGGGTCATTACTATCCACCTCCACAAACTCTACTGCCTCTTCAAGCTCTACTTTGGCCACTTCCCCTCCATCTCTTAGGTCAAGATCATTAGAATAATTACTTGTAAAACATAGTGCGGCCCTCCTTTAGTTACTACACAGTCGCTTTTTTAGCGTCGACGGTGATATCTACGCTCGTCCCTTTTTCCAAACATTTATTCTCATGAAGCTCTATTGTGTAATATTCCCTAGCAGCATCCCGGTCTCCTTTTACTGCTCCAACTGCATGGGCTGTGGGAACTTCATAATCAAACACCATAAGGCAACAACTGCACAGAAGTCCGATAAGGTGGGCCACCCAAGGAAGGCATTATATGTTGAGACTCCATCCACCAAAATGAAATTTTTCTTCTGTATAGATGACCAGGGATAGTTTCATATCTCGACAAATAAATCCGACTTCCCTAAGGACATTTTATCTTCTACGATGAAACCGTGTAGATGTTTTTGCATGGCACATATCTTTTATGGATAGTCTAATCCTAGAAAATGCAATCTTGAATAGGATGTTAATTGAACTTCCACTATCAACTAAAATTTGATGTACTTCTATCGGTTAGATCATTGTTGAGATTACCATGGGATCTGCATGCGGATATTGCTTCCCATGAAAATCGCTATCATTGAAAATTACCTTGGCCTACTCCTGACAAGGGGTTTTAGCCTTATACTTTTCGCCTATAATGTATACGAAATCTCCTCCATTCTTTAGAGACCTAACATATTTTTCCTTTTGAGCCCAACTTTTGTTCGTTATATGAGGCCTCCCATTACGGTGTTAGCTAAAAAGTTCCTATATTCTCATGGTTAGTGTCGGTTTCCTCTCTTTCATTTCTTAGCAGGGGTTGTTTTTAGTGTCTACAGCATATGAATAGGGGGAGGGGGTGGAGCATTAGGATTTTTGACATATGATTCTAACTTCTTCTTTATGATGTACTTCTCAATAATGTCCCGTAAATAACGACATTCGTTGGTGTCATGTCAGTGAAATTTGTGAAATTGGCAGTATTTTCTCATATTTATGTCTACTTCTATCTTCTTCTCAACCGAGGCAAGTTGTACTTAAGCTCTGCTTGCGTTCCAAAATAAAAAAATTCCACGGTATTATTTAGGTCCATATAAGAATCGAACCTCGATCCAGGTATGAACCTCATACGTTCTGTTATATTCTAGTTGGGCCATTTTGGTCGTTATCCTTCTTCTTATCGATGAAATTACCTTCGCTTCCCCTTACCATAGCGTTTATACTGTTAGATCCTTCTGATGATTTATTTACCATCCCTATAAGTCTCTCAGCTGCAACATCCTTCAACCTCATATACTTTATTGCTTCATAAAAGAAATCCTACAAGATGGTTGGTTTCTGCTAAGTTAATCTTCAGGCCATTTTCGTGTTTGGATTCATGCCGCCGCACAATGCCATCATAGTCAATCATTTGGTTGCATTTTGAACCTTTACGGCTGCGACATTGAAATGAGTTAGGTACTGCGTAGCATCTCATCCTCCCTCTGCTTCACATTTGATAATGAATACGGGTCCTTAGGTTGTTCCACATGCATTAGAAACTGGCTAATAAACTTTTCCTTTAACATCGTCATGGAATGGATTGAGCCGAAAAGTAGATGAAAAATCCACATCATCGTTAGGTCTGCCATAAATAGAGGGAATCACTTGCATAAGACTTCCTCTGTTGCTTCGCTCATTAGCAAGTGCTGGATGTACCGCTGTAGATGTACGACGGGGTCAGTCAAACCTTGGTAAGGATCCATGGTTGTCATCTTGGAGTTCCTTGGGTTTTAGGCGGTTTCTATCTCCATGGAGAAAGTGATACCAACTTTGGCCCTAATGCTATGTTCTTCTTATTCACATCGGACACATTCACTAATGATATCCATGTCATTCTATCTTCTAGTTCAGGCAATGAGCTGAGATAGGTCGACCTCTCCTTTTGAGGTGAAAGGCCTCCCTCACTTCTTCCATAATGACTTGATTTGTGAAGCTAATCTTATTCCCGAATTTGGGACCACTCTCGATGGTCGGATTACCTTCCACTTGCTACCATTTCGGCTAAGGCAAGGGAGTGTCTCTTGGAGCAGAAGCGGTCGACCATAGCTAGTCTTGACTCATTGACTCCCCTAACTGGTCCGGCACGTTCCACAAGTGCTGCTTCGGGCTGACTCCTTACTTGTTAGACTTCCTTGGCATTTACCTTTCCCGTTCTTTGGTTCTCCTGATCAGATCCGCTATCAAAAAATGACCTCCTTTGCTTTCTGGACTCCCTAAACTGGGATCGTCCTCGTGCTTCAGTGTTGTGCTCGACAGTTTACGCTGCCCTCAGCGTGCCATCATCTTGTCCAAAATAGTTTGCGATTAGATAGCGAAATGGGTATTGAGTCCCACCACAATTCTATCCAGGTCATCTTTGGTGACGATGTCTAATTCTAGGGTGTTAGATGAATAGTTATCTTGATTGGTAACTATTTGGTTGACATTCCCACTAGTGGTACCAACTCTAACTTTTGGTTTTCAAGGCATATTGAGAAGTTCTCAATGAAACCATCAAAAATGTTTGCATGGAGAATGGACAAACACCTCGACCCTATTTAATGTGGGGCTGCTTATACTGAATGTATAAGCAACAATATAGTGACAAATAAATGTGAATGCATTAAAGTAAAACACATATAGATTTATAGTGCTTTGAGAAGAATGTGCCCACATGCACTGTTCATTTTTATTTTCTTCCTTATAGATCAATTTTACAATAATTACAATGAAAAATACAATGATTTAGAATAAAATATTGCTTCCAATAATTTTTTATTTATGTCATGTTCGGTATGTTCTGTTTGGCAGTAGCTGGTCGTTCCAAAAGTTGACCCCGTTGCTGTTGGAAGCTTGAGTATTTATATGACTAAATGTATATGGAGGTTAGACGGATAAAATAGGTGATTTTCGTATTTACGATATTCGGTTTAGTTAATTTCATATATACAATATATGATCCAGAATTTCCATACAAACATGACACACTTTCCAAAACGATTCTGCTCGGTTCGGTAGTAGGTGGATGGTTCGGCGTTGATTAGTTCGATGAATAGACACGGTTGCATTCTTTGCTTCATTCAGCTTTCACCCCCTTGGTTCGGTAAGAGTCGAACAACGTCCATGTTTGGTGATTTTGCCACCAAACAAGAAACCATGTCTAGTATTCCTACTACCGAACAAGAATTTCTGTTTGGTAGTAAGACTACCGTACATGAATTATTGTTCGGTAGCTTTACTATCAAACATACAAAAATTTGAGTGGTTCCTCTTGTTTTGCCCTATTTTCCCACCTGTGCAACTTTAAGAGCTCCTTGCTTCTTCGTTTATGATACTTAGACCACGCACTCCATCCCAAGCTCGAATGACATGTAACTATCATTCCTTGTATGGAAACACCCATAATAAATATACACATTTATAATAGAAAATTATTTTTAAATATTTTCCTCCCTACACAAACACGCACATGGATTAAACAATATGACTAAAAAATTAAAGGAATAAATTATTTTATATTAGCATTGATATAAATTTGATTGTCTAATATTATATGTACATCTTGACATGATATTAACGTTTGTTATCACTTATACATTAATTAATCGTAGGTCGGTACTGTTAGTTTTACACATATTCTCATATTAGTCTAGCTTAGGTTATACCTTTTAATACATTTATGATGTATGCATTTCGAATACGAACATCACAAAAGGTTAAAACATCAAATTGAAGTAAAATTAAATTAATAATAAAATACAAGTGTTAAATATTAACAAAAAACACAAATATTTAAATAAATGAAATAAACCAACAAATTTATCAATCATTTTTCTCATTTACACAAAGATGCGCACATTATGCATATCAATACACTACTAAGTAAATAGGAGTGACAACTTAAAGATTCCAGCCCTCCACTTAATATAAACCAAAAGCAAAAATAAAAAAGGACAGTGATTATTGGAAACGTCTTATTCTTCCTTTTTAAATTAAATAAATAGCTAGCTAGCCTACCCTTTGAGTGCAACCGCTTCAAACTTTAGTAATGTAGTAATATCATTCAGTACGACCTTGATCAATTAACTATTTGATTATAGGTTAAACCACCATTAATTGAATGATTAAGTCCACATGCATCACTCAAATGCCTTTTAATTTAAAATCCAAATCTTTCTAACATCTGATCAAGTTGATTCCATTGTATTCTCTAATATTATTAATTTTGACTCTTGTGAAGATTCTATCATTTTCCCGGAGAGACAGATAAGATATCTAGACACAGCGGCATTTTAATACCACCGGGAATGGAAAAAAAAATTCTAAGGAATCAAAATTTTTGAAAAATTGGATTTATGTCCAACGAATTTACTGTCTCCTCATATATAATAAAATTTCTCCATGTTTAATTACCATGAGCAATATGCAATTATTGGTCCTTAAAAAATCAATGCTATATTTTGGTGGAACGCTGTTAAATATGTTGAGGATAAGGCTTATGATAAGTAAACTAATATGTTTGGCTCCGTAGCTTTGTAGTACCGTTTATGAGAGGTTTAAAAGTAACGGTTTTGGCCGTCAATAACTGTAGTAGTTTTAATTGGTTTGGATGAAATGTTATTTTAACCGATCGATGCATGCTTGAAAGTTTGTCACATACCGGTTTTAAGAGTTTTCCATCAAAGTATCATTACATATATATCATTATACTTATTTTTCAGTTTCTTGAACATTAATTTTCCAATATGATCATTATGGATATAGTTAAAAAATTAATTAGACACCATCGGAACACCATAATTTGATGGGCTAAAAATTACAGCAAATTATACTACACTAGTTTTCATCAGCTTTTAGCCAATAATAATCGATGTGGAAAAAACACATAAGCAAAAATTATGGCAACACCTGAAATACAGAACCGTCCAAAATCAGTCAAAACTGATAGAAAAAATACTTTCAAGTGGAGCGTATAAATGAGTTGATATATTCGGTATTCTAAAGACCCAACCTAACTGCGGTTCGACCGCGGTTAACCATCGACATTTGAATGCCACGACTATATTTCTATGTGCGCGAATCAACGGTCTTATCTCAAAACCTTAAAAAAAAACCCACTAGACTAGCCTCTTTGAACCAAGTGCTTCTCTAAATTTAAGAAAGAACTATCCTTCATTTTTTATTTTTTTCACGTAATCAATTGACAAATAGTGTCTTAATCTTAGCCACTAAATTATTGGATTACTTATCAATTTTGGATGATATGATACACCACTACATTCCATGAACCATTATTAAATTGAACCTCTTTAATATTAAATTTTTTAGGAAATTAGACTTTTGCACTGAAGAAATTGTTATAGGATTTTTTTTAATTAATATTTATTGTCAAATATTCAAAAGTATTTGTTTTTAAAAGTCAATATACAAATTATAATTAGATAAGTTTTTACAATTAAAAAAATAATCTTACATATAAATAAAAAATAGCGATCTACAAGATTCTTACGGTGTGACCGGTCAAACCATTAGAAGCTTTAATCTTGCATCAACACATCAACTCACAGTTCGGTCTTCGAAACCATGGATATAATATTCATAAATTTGGTTAATATATTAATCCTTGAAAATGGCTATTGGTGAGAAATAAAAGGTCTGCTTAGTTTTTTTGTAAAAGAAATGAAATAAAATTTGGTTAATATTCATTAATTTTACATATAACGTATCTAAATATTGCAGTAAATTTATTATTTATGCTTTGTAAAAAATCATTAATCTTTGAACTACCAACCCTTATCAAAAGTCATTAGAAACGTAAAAATCTTCATAAGGATTATACAAAATTTGTCAAATAGTCGATGACGTATGATTGAGAAATCACCAAAATCAACATGTATTTTTGATAAAGAACAATGTATTTTTATAAACCTCGAATATATTGCAATTGCTTAGAACATGTGACACTCATGTGCAAGGTAGATGATTTAATTCTTGATATCAAATACTTTGTAGCCTGGAATATGTGTCGTTAGTTCAACGGAAAGGAATGCATTTTTCTCTGTTTAAGTTAAAATTTTAAAATTGCATTTCATAAAAAAAATTATGAAATATTAATTTTGAAAGATGTTGTGACTGATGTATAAAACCAAGTTTTCAATTATTTTGGAAAAATCTACAGAAATTTCTAGTTGCAGTCGACCTAGGATGTTGAATCATTAATGATGATTTTTTGTTCAACGAGAAATAACAAATTTTAAGTATCTGAATCATGTTTAAGTGTTCGTCAATTAATTGTTGAATCATGAAATATGCTTGCATAATTAGAAAAAATGCAAATTTGTTAGATTATAATTAAAATTAAGTGGCACTAACAAGAATAAATCAAGATGTCTTAAATACAATACTAAAATTAGATGTATTATGTTTCAATGTCGAAATCATCTTCTTGTCTGGAAATTTGATACGCACCTCTATTTTCAGAAACTACTACTTCGGAAACTCTTCTGTTTTTTGTTTATTCCAAATGTAATTAACATCCAAATATGCTAGTATTAATTATTTTTTACCATTGATTTCCGCATATATGATCATTAGTGCCAATTCCGAACACCATCAATTTATTCTACACATTAATTCCCATAAAAGGCATTCACATTAACTACTTCTATTCCTATTTAATTGTTTTCCACATTGACTACTTCTATTTCCATTTAATTATTTTCTCAAAAACAAAACACAGAGGACAAAAATAAAAGAGAATGACATGATAAAAAAGTCATTACAAAATGAAGAAATCTTCCTAGGAAATATACAAAATTTGTCAAATAGTCGATGACATATGTTTGAGAAATCACCATTATCAACATGTGTTTTTATGAAGGAACAATGGATTTTTATAAACCTCGGATATAGTGTAATTGCTTGGAACGTATAACACTCATGCTGTTGATTCAACGAAAAGGAATACATTTTTATCCGCTAAATTTAAAATTTTAAAATTGCATTTTCATAACTTTTTGTTTTTCTATAAAATATTAATTTTGAAAGATGTGACCGATGTATAAAACTAAGTTTTACAATCATTTTTGGAAAAATCTACAAAATTTCTAGTTGTAAACGGTTCTACACCAAAGGATGTTGAATCATTAACAACGATATTTTGTTCGACGAGAAATAACCGTGAATTTTAATTACCAGAATTAAGTATAACTGTTTCTAATTAATCGTTGAGTAATGAAATATACTTGCATAACTACAAAAACTACAAATTTGTTAGATAATAATTAAAATTAAACGACAGGAATAACAATAAATCAAGACGCCTTAAATACAATACTAAAATTAGATGTATTATGTTTTCATGTTGATATTATTTTCCGATCTAAAAATTTGACCTACATCTCTATTTTCAGAAACTACTACTTCAGAGACACTTCTATTTTTTATCCATTTTCCAAATATAATTAACACCGCTTCTTGGACCCGGTGCCGGAAACACCGCTTAGAACGTTAAGTACAGAACCCACGCACTTCTATCCTGACAAAGAACGCAAGATTCGTATTTGCGTCAACAGAAACCAAAGGGAGGTGGGTCGGGCCCACAAGTTAAGGCAGCATTTGTCGTAGGGCTCCAACACTCGTGGGCCGTGGGCCCCCATTAACAACCCAATTACACATCTAACATGTGTATGATGTACACATAAGTCAGACAATCCATAGACATAGATGTGCATCAAGATAAGACCACTCAATTCTTCATGCGTCGCAGTCCTAAAAAAGACGCATGTTAACCTGCTCCCTCCCTTCAACCCTCTTTAACATTTTGGTACACTTTTAATGCACCTTAATTCAACCATTTAACGTTAATCACTTGACTAATCACCGATTAGAGAAACCAATTAAAGAAAAACGATCGGGATATACATGGAACATGTACGTTCAAGTCAGGCTAACCGACTCAAACAATACGATCAAAACTTCATGATTATATTGGCAAAAGGACAAAAATGTCCATAGAAGATGAAAGAGCATTTATTAAGCTAACGTTTTAAGTAATCTTTGGTATTTTGTTTAATTAAGGACAATTATCGAAAGTTGGCATCATACAGAGAAGCTCCTTTTTCGTGAATGAACTTCATTAATATTTACATTAAATTTGTCGTTTCGCTCGAATTTGATCGAAGAGATGGGACGAACCCATTCCGTAACTGCAATCGTTAATTAAAGATTAATTTAATACGTATAATTAATATTAATTAATCAATTAATTTAACGTTATAAATACTAGCTCAATCGCCCTTAAGTCCGTGCCATTTTCGTTTTGATTTCAATCCGCCTGCCAGCTCAGCGTACTCTTTCAATGGCGACTTACAAGAAAAGCTTCGACCGCGATCGTCTTCTCGGCTACGGCGGCAACTACGTCCAGAGCACGGACGTGGACTTCGATGAAGAAGAGGTATGGATGATGACTTCTGAGCATGGTTGGATCGAGCCCAAGTCGAACCGGGTTGAAACGGCCCATACGAGGCGTCGAGCTGGAGGTCTTTCGATGGCGTTTAACGAAGACAAGCGTCAGACTGGGGCTCGACGAGGCCGCGATGGTCCGACCAAGCGAGGGGCGACCGCCGCTTCGGCGCCGATGAATGTGCCGGTCTGGTCCAGCATGGTGAGGGCGGAGTCGAATGACTCGATGAACGGGTCGGTTGAGTTGGACCGGGAGGAGAGTGAGTGGGTCCCACCGCATGAGTACTTGGCGAGGGAGCATAAGCAGACGACGAAGTCGGTTTTTGAAGGTGTGGGCCGGACTTTGAAGGGCCGCGATCTGAGACGGGTTCGGGATGCCGTTTGGAGTCAGACCGGGTTCTTTGGCTGACCCGGAAAGCATAATTTCTGGTGAATTGGGTCTTTTTTTTGTAATTACTTGCTCTGGTTAGTCCCTTCGTATGTTTTGGTTTAAGATCTTTGTTACTTTGTTTCAAATGACTCTATTAAAAGTCAAATGTTTTTTGTTAGAACGGGTTGCTTTTTGTCTAATTTGCATCAATTATAGCTCAGCAGTTAGAAATTTGAATTTAAATATGAAACAAGAGGATGTATTAATTGTTGAAAAATTCATGGTGCCAAATGCTTTAGAATATAATGATCAACTAGAATGATCATGACATATTTTCCTATTAATACAAGTTCAAATTGGATTTTGCTACGGGTACAATATAACTTTCTATCAAAATGCAAGAATAATGTATTTTGAGGATTTACTGGAATTGGGAAGGTTAATTTGTTTTATCATCTCTTCTAAAAATTTGTTTTATGTAGAATTTGACAAAAAAAATTTTTGTCATAATAGCATTTTTGGTTCAAATTTTGAGCTACAATTATATTTTTTTGCAATTTAGAACTTTACCACATGTACAAAATAAGTTGATGGTTGGAATTCAGAAAGCACCGACCCATAAAATCAGATTGAATTGTGTTTTTAGTAAATTTTACCCAATAATTTTGGTATGGGCAAAGAAGACCCCAACGAAATTTTAAGATTATGTTGCACCAAAAAAAAAAAAAAAAAAAAAAATTGTTTCAAACATTTTAAACGATATATGTAATTATCTGTTTTTAAATGTGCATAAATGGAGTCTACTTCCTGGAAAATGTACTATGGTGGAATATTGGTGTGGGCAATTATTGTGGGCCTACTTAAAGTGGGCCATGTTCATGGGCCCACAATTGAGTGGCCTATTCAGAAAAGACACGGCAGTGGGCACAGCCTAGAGGATGTCCATGAAATAATAATAAAATGAACAAATTAAATTAAATATGTAAATATAATAATAAAATAAAAGCAGTATTCCTTTCACTGCCTTTTTCCAGAAAGGGACTTGAGGTATTTGCACTAATGTCCAATAAAGTTGATTGGCTCTTTCCATCATCGAATGTTGAGGGTTTCACTTCCCCTGTAGTTTTAGATTTGTAAGATCCCAAATGCTATTAATAATATACCTTACTATAGTCACAACCATTCATTAATTTATTACTATAGATCTATAATGAAAGGGATCAACGTTACATTGCAACCGTCATTGTAACCTAAAAAATGTCGCCTTTTTTTTTTTTTTCACACGTAAAAATACCGCATCCCTACCAGTCTAAACTAAAAACATAGATAATTCGCTTAATCGATTATGCAAAATCAAATTGATTATACGGAGTCAAAAAATTTCTTCATAATGGATTTTGGATTTTTTTAATGAATTTCAAGTATGTTGCACAGTTTTGTTTATTCTTTCCTTCTAAATTTCATCATTAATTAACAAATGATCACGGTCTGATTTTTGAATATTTTATGTTGTTTTTTACACAAATTTTAACAATATGGTTGATTTCATCAGATCAATATTCTAAATACAAAAGGTAAATAACAAAAAATTGAACAATTTTATTATTAAGAATTTAATTTTTTTGATAACTTGAATGCCATGACTCCTTTAGAAACATGTTTATGGTGTAGGGTAGATAAATAAAAATTTCTATAGTATTATATGGTTATTTGATTTGTCTTCGTCATAGAGTCTATGGTTATTTGATTTGTCGCGATAATTTCTATAGTATTATATGGTTATTTGATTTGACTTTGTTATAGAGTCTATGGATATTTGATTTGTCTCGTTGTAGAGTCGCGATAATCTTATAGCATTTTTTTCTTTTCCAAATTAGAATTAACAAGAATTGTGGTATATTTCAAAAGGATGTGGTATTTTCAAGATAAGGTAAAATAAAGTATACTTTTTCGTGTATTTAGCATTAATTATACTAATTCTGTAGAATTCATATTCAAAATCATCAATAAAATTTAATGTTTTCTTCTTCTTCTTTTTTTTTTTTGTGAAATTGGGTATTTAATGGTAGTACGTAGTTATATTACAAGTCTTATGTAGTATACACCATACTACGTGTCAACATATGTTCAGTGGTTTGATGTTATCTAAAGTACAAGACTATTCTTGCAATTATGCTCGATGAAACGAGATATTTATTCCTATAAAACAACTGATTACATTCATTTGTATTAACCATGAAATAATCAGCAATCAAATATTTTAAATATTTTTTGTAAAGCAAATCACTTTACTGGTGTAATGGATCCAACTGATTCTCATTCTTGAGCATCTCTTTTAATATGTTCCTCTTTTTGATGATTTTATGTTAGTGCAAACCATCCAGTGCTTTGTACATTGGAGAAGTCATAATTATAGTGTCACTTAAAGAAAGATGATTTGGTCCTATTTTATATGAAAACCTGAAGGAAAAAAAAAGGAACGATAAAGAAAATTATTTGAGCATCTGATTATTAATTTAAGAACTAAAAAGAAATGAAGACTTGAATACTAGTACATGCCCAGTAGTGCTAATTCAGTCAAATTCAAACTTAAATCATTTGTAATTTTAAATTTCAAATGTAAATAAAATGAAAAAGAACTGCCTTTAGAAAGCTGATGCTGAAAAACGAAACTGATTAAATGGTCAAAATATCAATATCAGTGCTATATCAACTTCAATCCTAATCCAAGAAGGGAAAAACAAATAAAGTTTTCGACCTATACATCTAATGCATAATAATCAATACTAGTATAAATGCACACATCTGTGTCCGCGGCCAATAAAGAAAGATATTTGCTTTTTATTTCAGAAATATTTAATGCAGTAAAACAAATTTTTTCAATAATTTTATTTTTATTATATATGTTATAAGTGAAAAACTTTTGTGGTCACGGACGTCTTTATTTTACGCAATCCTGTTGATGGTGGAGGTTGAAAATCAATTATGAGATTTCATGACGATCACAAAGGGGATAATGGTGCATATTACAAATCGGTGTTCCATTAATGAATGATCGGAAAATGAATGTTAATTATGGTATTTCAAAAAGACAAATGTAAATCATATTGATTGAACTTTCATTATCAATGCTAAATACTAGAGATCAAGAGTTCAAATTTCAGATTTCAGATAAAATCTCGAAGTAACATCTTTTGGTCTATATCTTGGGTAAAAATCTTAACATCTTGGATGAGATGAGTGTCAAACTAGTTATAATCATGTTTGAAAGTTTGTATCGTCCGAGTGCAAAAAGTGGATATCCGTTGAGATCTTGGACGAGAATAAGGATATTTAAAACTCTGAAAGAGACAAGGATTAATAGCAGAGATAATTTCATGAAAAGATAGAATTGAGTAGCACTAACTATGCAAGTACATTAAGATAAATTCAATGCTTTCATGTCAAATTTGGAAGTTACACACGCATAGTATCAGTGTTTAGTGATGGTCCTCAACTAAGAATGATAAAATATAACTCATACTGTTTATAGGATGAAAGACTGAGATTTAGGGCACATACTGTTTTCGCTGTAGGAAGATGTGAATGCATGCTTTCTGAAATCTGCAATAGATGGACCACATTATGTTCTATATTTGTATGTATATAAAAGTTCCAGTTTTGCCTAAACTGCTGAATCAAATTCTTATACAGTATATAGCCAGGAAACTAGTCCCAATTTGAATAACAATAGTGAAAGCTTCACATTCGAGATTAACCAATTTAATATATGCAACTGCTCAAGTTAAATCAGTTCTTATATACAAGCACAGTGAGAAAACTCACAAGGAAAAGCTACACTAGTTATTAATTATGACCATATCTTTAGTTATATTGGTTCTAGTATAATTTTTATATTATTACTGTAGACAATATAATTGCAGTTCAGTGGATAAACTAAACTCATCAATAGCAATGGTGCAGTGTACGGTATGTCACTGTTCTGGATAAAGAACTAGATATCCATCAAGCTACTTGTAACAAAGAGATTGCTTTCTTTTATGAACTTGTCTGTTTTATTTATTTTCTTTTAACTGTGACATAATGCTGTGTACAGTATCAGTACATGTTCCAACCATTCTAAAATAGACTGCATAATGCCATACCCAAATGCTTCTATCCAAGACTGAAACAATATTTCATATTTGTAGGACGAATTCTTTGATCTTTTATTTACTGACAGGAGATTTATGAGATTCTGTGCCATGGAGATTCATGGAATTGTGTGCCTTAGTTAGAAAATTATTACAATATATATATATATATATATATATATATATATATATATATATATATATATATATATATATATATATATAAACCGGTCGGAATCTTTTGTGTTGTGAATGAATCAAGCCAGCTGCTGTAGAATATCCAGTGATATACTATGTGTTCGAGCTAAATGCTAGATCATATGTGCTGTTATTTTTTTCTATTTTTTTTAAAAAGATAAAATGTCTGTCAAATAGTCCTTTAAAGTTCTGATTACATCATCATCAGATTCTGGCATTATTTTAACAAAATACATTCTCATTTATTTTATCTCGACATGCCTGCAGATTTGATTGAACCACATGTAGGAGTTGTTATAATGTTTGTTAGGTTCATAATGATATGATGAAAGCACGCCCGCACTAGAAGATATTGACATATTCAGCTTAAAATTATAGAATTATGTAATGTTGTTATTTTACAAATCACGCTCAAAAGCAACTGACACGGTATATATTAGAGCACAACTAGCAATGACTTAATCAGTTAAAACTAGCCACCGACCAATCAGGCTTATTCATTTTTCCGTGACTGATTTTAAATGATTTCGTGTCTGGTTCACTGAACATGAGACTGGTTTTTATAACGGCGAAGGCTTCGCTATTATAATAATTAGTCCTTGTGTTTATAAAATATAACGGTGAAGACTTCGCTTTTATAATTAAAAATAATTATAAGGGCAAAGTCTTTGCCGTTATATTTTGCTGTTTTTTAGATAAATTGGTCTGTGCTAGTTCTGTGGCTGTCTGTGTGCGCAGTTTATTCGCTCGGTCCAAAAGTATAAGAAAGAGTGAAATGAACAGTTTGATAATGGTATTAAGAACACATGTATAATACAGCGAGAGACGACTTCAAGGCCAGACAAGCTGGTCGGTGGAATAGGACAACCCACCATGGAGGGGGCAACAATTAAAGAAGACGAAGTAGCTAACAATGAAAAAGTATTCGAAATATAAGGTTGTTTGATACATTGAAATTGAAGTACTTCATAGTCCAACGGTTAATATTAAAATTTACGAAACGGTGAAGTTTTAACAACATTTGTTTTAGAAACGTTGTAGAAAAGATTTTGAAGTGGACAACAACGAAGAAAAACAGGTGTTTGAAAAGGAAATAAAATGGAAAAGTTCAAGTTTAGTGAAAGGGAAATGTATTCTGTGATTCGAAAGGGTAATGTGGATATTTGAAAAGAGGGTTATTTCTTGTTATTAATATTTATGTTTATTAGTGTTATTAATTTGTTTAAATATTTATGAAATAGTGTTGCGATTTGGGTTAAAATAATTGTTGAAGTAGAAAAATAATGGAAAAATTGCACTTTAGGAAAAAAGATGTTTGAAATGAAATACCGGTACATTGAAATTTAAATAATAGAAAACAAACGATACAACCTACTTAAAGAAATGCATCCAAGGAAATAATAAAGAAGGAAATAATAAAGTACTACTACTTAAGGGCACTCGACTTCATCATAAGTGATGTGTTGGATTCGTGGAATCCCAAGCTTTAACACATTCTAGCAATATTGTCATCTAAAGTATTAATATTTCTCCTTTAATTTTTAACTTTTATTGTAAAAAGTGATAACGCTTCAGCAGCGTCAGTTTCTTCAAAATATTTCACGCAAGTCGCAAAAGCGATAGACGTTTCAGTAGAATCTACACTATATATTATTAGTTAGACTTGGGTTTTAAGTGGGGTTAGGCTATCCATTTCAAAACGATATTACTTCACATGCTTGTTATGAGTCAAGACCAACAATCTTGAATCATCTTCTCGCCGGTCTCGTAATTACATCTTCTATCACCCCCACTACTAACTTTAGCACTGGAAGATGAGCAACGATGAACCAAGATCCAATTTAAGTGACGGATGATCCCAAATTTGGAGAAAGTGGTAGAGGTAAGGGTATACGCAATGGGTAATTATGTAATTTGATTATCTGAATTAACTCTTATCGTGAATGAGTATATACGCACTTTCATGCGGACCTTCATTTGATCATTTTGCTATTAAAAACAATGGCAAGAAAAATCAGTGCAATGATCTTTTGCCACATTAACACATTCAAATATAGTCAACTGCCTTTGAACTGCCTCATGAGTTAGTTCGTTGTGCATGAACAACAAAATCAGACGTATAACAAACAAATAATAATGTTCTATGTACCACTTTTAGTTTAAACCAATTTTCGCCTTTTAGTTTAAACCGATTTTTTTGTCAAACTATTTTGAACATGAGCTTATATCAAACTATTTTATCAATGCTTTCTCTATGTGTTTTACCTTTACAAAGCAAACTGGTCAAGATTACTATATCAGTTAGTAGACATTCAATTTTATAGTATACGTTCCTGATTTCAACATGTAAGTAGCATATGATTAACATCAAAAGAAAATTTACTATGTTCTGAATCTACCCTGAAGAATATAGTTCTGCATACAACAACAACATTGTTTCGCTCTTTAAGCTTCAAAATCAACTGCCAAAGCTCATGTTGATGTTACTGCATATGCTTGGAAGCCCCTGAAAACTGAGTTATGTTCTGAAACTCTCTTATGCAGCAAAATATATACCCTGATTAAAGGGAATATTAAATACAGAAAACATATTTTGAAATACAAAATGTTCTTTAATTTTGCTCTAATATAAATTTCTTGACAAAGCAGTCACTAAATCAACTTTTAAATTACACTGGTGATCATTAAGTTTTAACACTTAATGCAGCAATGTTCCAAGGTACCGAGTACCTTTTACATAAAATGATGATCAATTTATATAGATGATAAATGCATCATATATGAACTTCCTAATCTATCAAATGCATATGATAATAAAGTATTTTAGTTATACATTTTCATGTATCGAAGATGAGTTTAAATATATGCAGTGAAATTTTTCATGCATCAAATAGATGCTTTGTAACAACCCTAGATTTTGACTATATATTTAAATTTGACTTTATTTCATTTTGAAATTATTTTAAATTTGTTTTATTTGTGTGATATCATTTCTAAACATTTTTAAAATGATAATATAATTTTTCCATAATTTACTGTATTTATTTCCTATTTTTAAAGGCAGTTTTCTAATTTTCTGCCATTTTCTTCATTTTAAATTTCTTTATTTTATTTTAAATTTGTTTTATTTGTGAAAATTCATCTCTAAATATTTTTAAAATAATAATAGAATTTTTTCAAAAATTACTGTGTTGATTTCCTATTTTTAAGGGCTGTTTTCCCATTTTCTGCTATTTTCTGCATTAAAATTTTATATTTAAATTAAATTTTAAATATTTATTTTGTGGATATATTTGTATTTTATGTTATTATTTATGTTTAAAAATACTTTACAAGCTTATATGAATTTTCTAAAAATTATTTCATTTAACTTCAAATTTTGCTAGTCTAGTTCACTGTTTTAACTATTTTCCTTAATTTTACTTTACATAATTGATAAATATTATATATATTTGTATATTTGTTAAAAATTTCAAAATCTTATCTGATATTATTATTATTTCAGCTACATAAATTTATATAAATAATAAAAGGTAAATTGAAAGGGTTTGTGACCTTTTGTTTCCTATGGCTTTTGATTTTCCTACCTTTTCACATTTTAACTTACTTTTGACATCAATTAGCCATAACTACTCACATAATTCAGCTGCCTACCTCCATTCTTCATTCACGTACATCATTTTCCTCCTTCCTGAAAAAAATTTCGGCCTCCTCTTGATTGAGAAGTTTGGTAAAATTCTATTTCCTTTTATCTTCTTTTGTTCACTTATGTTGATTTTTCTAGTTTGATTTTGCACTTGCTTCACCTCATGTAGGTTCAACCATGCCACCTTGCTGCCTAGCCGCCTCCACCACCTGATGACACACCACCAGCACCTCCTCCTCACCAGCCACCCAAGCCATGAACCCTCTTGGTGATGCATATCCGCAAAAGTTTCAAAACACCCTTCATATTGACCTAGCCGAGCACTAGCTTCCACATCCACCACTTCCACCAACCATGGCCGCCACTACTTCACCACCACCACCTCCAGAACCTCCAGCACCCACGGCCACACCACCACAGTGGACCCCACTCCTCTGGCCATGACACTTAGGGCCTTGGCCGAGCCCAATTCATGGCCCAAAACTCATGTGTATGCATGATTTTGTGTTCTTGCCTTCACCCATCTTTACACCATCACTCAAACTCATGTTAGGCCGACCTTAGCAACCCAGACCTGACCCTAAATCATTGTCTTAGACCTGCACTCTACCTCTGGCCGATCCTATGAGATGTCAGAAGCAAGTGCAAAGCATTTCAGCTTTGTTTTATGAAGTTATTTCTAGCATCGTTTATCGTATTTTTGGTTTGAAACCTTATAATTGTTATATTGTTTTTTTGATTTGTATTCAAGGGAATTAATCCTTGGCTCCTCCATTTCGTATCTATATCGTGCTTTTGTGCTTGTGTAGATCCCGTTGTGCAATTCGTCGTTGTGTCATCAGCTCAAAACAGTGAGTAAATCTCACCAGACTAATATGTACTTATGTAGTGATAAACTGACATCACGTGAATCTGTAAATGCATATCATCCTATTATAACTGCTATATCATATTCATATGATGTTCACACCTATATTTACACCTGTTATATCATATGTTACTGTTATTTCATGCTATTCTGTTACTTTCATCAGTTTATCACACTGCAAGTTCCCTGTAGACTAGAATCACTATGGGTTGAAATGATACATACCCGAACGGACTTTAGAATAGGAGAAAATCGTTATGGGCTGAAATGATAGGCCTGAATGATTTTCAATTATTTTCTTTTACTTGGGATTGCGGGTTTGAAATGATCAAACCCGGGTTTTCTTTGTAAATTACGGGTTGAAATGATATATTACCCGTATCACTTTACCTAGGCTAGAAAATGAAATACAGACCCGTTGTTAAAATATGTTTTTCTAAAAAACTTTAAAATATTTTAGAAATGTAAATATTATAATATTTTGATTAGATTTGATTAAAAATGATTTTTGTAAAGCATTATTGATTTTCTGAAAATTTATAAGTGAAATAAATAAAGGGTAAAGTTAGAAATCTGAAATGTAAGTTATTTTGGAAATTATAATTTGGTGATAAATGGAATTTAAATTAAATATGATAAATTTATGATATTTTGAATCAAATGAATTTAAAATGATTTTGTAATACATTAATGATTTTTGAATAAAGTTAAATGTGAAATGAATGAATATTTATGTTGAAATTTTGAAATATAACTAAAATTGGAAATTTGTGAATTTGGCTTAAAAGTGAATTTTAAGTTAAGTAAATAAAAATGAAATTAAGTTATATTTGAAAATTTTAAACTTAAGTGTTAAGTTAAATTTAATTTAATGAATTTGAAATTTTATGTTGGAATTTAATAAGTGAATTATTATTAAATTTTGATTTTTGAATGGAGATTTAACTTTATAAAATCATGAATATAAGGGTATTTGAATGATTGTTTTAAAAGTGAAATTATATGATTTTATAAGTTAAAAAATGATTTAAATAAAAATATAATTATTTGTGAAATTATACTGAATATTTGAAGTTAATTATCAGAAATGCTATTAATTCTAATGTAAATGATAACACAGCATTTGTAAATGCTGTAGTTGATAATAATGAACCAAATGGCTAAGTTTAATTAAAGGCTATCATAGCATTTTTGTAAATGTTATAATTTTTGAATTTAACTAAGTTTTATTTGAAACTAATATAACCATATCACAGCATTTTTTTATGCTATCTTTTGTTAAATTGAACTGTTTTGAATGTAACTTTCTGTAGGAATTTCTAAATGCTACGAAAGTTGAATTTTCATCCGTTTTAATAAATTAAGTGGATAAATGAATTTTGAAAGACTAAAATTTTGTAAATTTAATAATTTAATTATTAAATATATTTACTTCATTTTATAATTTAAAATGAAGTAATTTATTTTGAAATATAAACTATTTTGAAATGTGTATTGTAATGGTATTTAAATTAAATAAAAATGAATGTGGTTTGGAAGATATTATATTTTTGATATTTTGAAATGGATTTTGAATGATATTGAATTTTGAAATGATATTTGATTTTGAAGTATAAAATACCATTTTGAAATTTTAACCACGGGATGTATTTAATTTATAGTTTAACTGATTCTTAAAGGATGGGCGATCCCAAGTATCCTTTAAGTTATTGTGTACTTCTACTACAGTTCACTTGAGTTGGTTTACATTATATAAGTATATATTGTCCTGACTCGAGTGTTTTGTGTTTTACTTACGCTCGGATCAGCTTGAGTATTCACAGCTTTGGATTCTCTTTCTGGAGCTGGTCTTTGCTGGAGTTTCTGCTTATCTACATTTATATCTGCTCTCTGTTTCAGCTGTTCTAGTTTATCTCATGTATTAGTGAACTTCTATGTATTTAGGATTTCTATTATGTTGTTTTCAGACTGTATTATGTATTTGGTTTGAGACTCTGCCGTAGTAGCTTCATGAACTACTATGTATTTTATTTCCCCTGCGAGTTATTCTGATATTTCTGTGTCTGTGATTCTGTGATTGTATTTCATTTGCTCCAAATTTATTTACAACGCGGTATTTTGAGCAATTCAAGTCCGACATGTGCGGATGCGAATGGATGGAAATATTAAGTTGTTACAGTTGGTATCAGAGCTTTGGTTTTAGGCAAACCTTAGCCTGCGGAGCAAAAACTCATTAGAGATAGGGTAGAGATACCCTAGAATGAGTGAAATCAATTTCAGAATCCTTTCTTTGTGAGAGAAAGTATTTTCAAAGTATAAAATGATTTCCAAATGATTTTTAAAGGTTTTTCAAAGATTATTTTGGTATAAAAATATTCTTATTTCGAAATCAAGATTTTCTAAACTTCATCTCCTCGGTATCCACCTTGTTAGAAATCTCTCGGTTAAGATTCTTATCGACTAGGATTCCTTGAACTTTGGAACACTCCCACTTGTTCTGGAATCCAGTCTTGTTTTCCCCATTTTTCCTTTTAATTTTGGAGCATTCCGTAACTCTACTTTGGAATGACCTCTCTAAAGAGCGGTGATTCCGTAAATCTTTGAATGATTTGTAAAGGGGTGAAACTCCTTTACAATTAGCATTGATTCATTGAAGATTTTTGTATCCTCGGATGTCGTTGCTATCTATCTCCTGCTCTACCCGGATTCTATCTCTGGCGATCGAAGGTCGATTTGCCTTAGATTTCCGTATTGATTATATTCCTAAAGTCTCGGTTGATCGGTTAAGTTCGCCCGCGATTTATATAGGCTTATCTATCCTCTATTTGGTAATTAAATTATCTCATCTTCGTTTGAGTTTATCTTTGAACTAGAAATCTATTTGATTAGAGTTCCTCTAATTTTGAATCTTTGTTTGTTTGAAATCCTTCCTTGAATCATCCTTTGGAAATTTGTGTTTGGTTGTATTTTGATATTGTGCATACATCGAAATTATTAAGGATGGCCATATTTTTATATATAAAAGTGAAATGTTTTCAATAAGGATTATATACCTTTCAAAAATGAAAATTTAAAATTTCGAAAGGATTTGAAATTTTGAAATTTATAAGAACTTGATTTATACAAAAATGATTTATAACTGAAGGGTTTTGAATTTGAATTTCGAGGAATCGAATTCCGATGTTTTGAAATCGGTTTTAAGATTTTGGAAAATATATAATAATAATATGATTTAAAGATTTTTTTTTTCAAATAAGAAATGTTTCAAATGTATTCGAATGAATTTCAATAATTTCGAGGGAATTTCAAAGAAGTTCTTCAAAGTTAATTGAAGTCCAGAACTCACTTATGTCGTTGGAAAATAATTTCGGTGATGAATGCATGCATCATCGACATTGATTTTCGAGTTTCTGAGTGGGGAGAGGCCACTCTAGTAGCTTTGCTATGCGAGTGATTTTGTGAAACCAATTTTGATTTCAGATTTTGAAATATGGTTTGATATTCGAAAGATATATGTATGTGTATATATTTAAAATGATTTAAAGTAAGTCGGTGTTCAGTCCTCGAGATTCAGATTTGTTTTGTTATAACCTTATCTATTGGAATTGATTTACTGATTTGTTAGTGATTTCCTACTCTTGGATTTGAAAATATGATTTCTTCGACTATTTTGAAGGTTCGAGCACTTCCAAATCAACTTTAACTTTTCAAAGCTAAGAAATTTTGAAAGGTATAAGGTATTTGATAAAGAATATAAGTTTAGTTTGTATGTTTCAAGTATGAAATAGTATGATTTGTATAAGTTGAAACTATTTTGTTAAGTAAATAAATAAGACTATTTTGAATTATACTAATACGAAATTTAGTTTTGAAATGTTTTGGAAAAAAAATTAGTCTTCAAATGTTTGAGAAAATTTTGGTTTTAAATTTTTTAACTTAGTAACATCTTTATAAAACTATTTATTTAACAAGTTGGAATAGATACATAAGTTGTACGTATGTTGTTTTATTCGCATAATTAATTTGATCCAAGTTTGAGTACACAAGTTTGAGGTGAATTACACCATTTCGTGTTAGGATTTTTCATTTGATTCTTGATGGCGAATATTTGATATGGATTTTGGGCTTGATTCTATAATTCTCTATCATAGTATATAGCTACGCAAGGAGACTGATGGCTTCTAGTCAAGAAACCATATCGAAGTCCGCATTAGGGAAGTCGAATGGACAATACTAGTTCGAAAGCGAACTTGTGTGATCAAGCGAGCGATCGAATGTAATGTTGCGAAATGATGACATATGTACATCTTATATCCTAATATCATTGGTATACTTGACGCTGAAAATTGAAACCTGTTGGGTTGGATATCGTTGTAATTTAATTGGAATTTTTCTTTTATGAAAAACTATTATTAAAACCATTTTTCAAAACCATTTTTCTTTTATTCTTCTTAAACTAACTATTTTATGTTGAATATGCGCTTATATGATTTTTTTTTTGATGATAATAAACATATATACATTCATTTAAATGTATTTGTTAATATACTATTCTATTTTTCACAGTTTAAATAAATATTTGTTGAATAAAATAAATTACACAGAATTTGAATTCAAACAGATATTTTATTCAATATTTATTACAACTTTGAATAGTACAATTTCAAGCTCTCACTATAACTATACAACTTTGATTACAATTACATCACATTACATATTTACAGTTCACCTCACTATATATCGCTCACGCTCGTATTTACCTTCAACTTCCTTCTAGTTTGAATCCAGCATCTGAGAAATCTGCAAAAATATAAACTAACGCAGTAAAATTGAAAAAGAAATATTTTTGCAATTCAAAAATAAAAGATAATTTTTGAAAATATGATTTGCCTCAGATTATTTGGGTTGTTCGTCATAATTTAAATTTGATTTCATCATACACGAACAACTTATGACATACACAGTGTATTACTGTATATGCCACAAGTCCGTGCACACCGATATATACACTTGATTGATTTACAAGGACAGGTGAGCACAGGTCAAACCCAAATGAAAAGCCGGGTTCAACTCACGTGTAATAACATTGAAAATCACAAGGTCAAACCCGAGTTTTGAAACTGGATTCAACTCAAGTGAAATATAAAAAATCAACATGAAATGATCAAGAATCAGATCAGAGACCAAGTACAAGGCACAGTGCATCACTGACCAGAATGCAACAACAAGAAAACCAGTTCAACGAGTATGACACAGCAACAAGGGAAACAGTGACTAAGATGTACAGCAAACAAAATGCAGAAAGATGAATCACCAGCCACAAGTATACACAACAAACTCAGTGACATGCACAATAATCAACACGGTGAAGAACATGGATGTCAAAGTGTACATGGAACAATGTTACAGCTCGACCAAATGGCCAACATGATCAAGAAATATAACATGCAGTTTGTTGTGACACAATGCTCAATCCACAGTAACAAACAGAAGGAATAACCAAGTGGAGCATCTGTGTCAAAGCATAGCAAATGTCAACATAAAGTGTATGCAAATTCGAAGTATGGACAGAGCTCGAGCACAGTTAAAACTCAAGCAAATGAAGACATTACAGTGACATGCTACAATTTCAAACAGGCAGTGCACATGTGAATCAAGTGACCAACCAGAAGTACAACATGACCAAAAGTATACAGTAGTGCAACAATACTACACTGCCTCAGCCATCAAGTTCAGTGCCACAGCAAACAAAAGAATGATACAAAGCAATGAACAAGAGAACATTGTTGTACAAGGCACCAGAGTCAAAGAACAACAAGTCACAATGTCACAAGCCAATATTATAGCAAGGTTGCAAGCATATGGAATGCAGACAACAAGTGACAACATACTACAACGACCAAAATATAAATACAACTCGAATGAATGCGAGTTCATATGTACAGCAACCCAACAGTCATGCAAATGCATGTACAAACTGTAGTGTATACATGAAGGTCACAAAAATGCATGAAGCAGTTCATATATACAACATAACAGCCCATACATGCAAACTGCCTCAGAAATGAACTCAAACCAAGTGCATCACTGATTTTTTTTTTACACCAAAGCTAACAGCAACAAACAAGCATGAAACCAGTCAATGCCGAGGCTAAACAAATCAGTGACATTGAAACAATGCAGTAAGGCCAGAGGTGAAAACAATACAACACTAAAGTAATGCATCCAGTACCAACCAGAAAAAGATGGCCAGAGACGAAATGAATCAAAGCCAGAAACTCACAAAATCAAAAAAAAAGGCCGAAGTCAATATTGAACGAGTCAATAATCAAAACCGTGTCAACCAAGCCGTGGGAAGCAAGTAACAAAATTATACGCATATGAAAAAGTCAATCAAAATCGCGAGCATCCAAGAATAATCGAATGGCCAAAGCGATATCAGTAGACAAATTCAAATTAACTTATACGAACGCAAATCTAGGGTTACAAACCCTATATAAACCATCATCATCGGCAATCTCAAATCCATCGAGTTCAAGTATCAACCTAGTAAAGCAAAAGGAAACAGTAAATACCGAAATCACAAACAACGAACTCGATCAAGCAGCTGCAAACGAGAGACAGTCGACCATCAGAGAAGTAGCGAGCTAGGGCAACACATCTCAGATCGAACGAAGAAATTGAAGCCCTGATTTACACAAGAGCCGAAGCCCTAATTGGAACAAAGGGAACGAAGCCCTGATTTGCAAAGAAGAGAAGAGAGCCGCCAATATTCTCAAGTAACCAGGCCGATAAAAATAAAAAGAGAAGAAGGGGGACGCATTTTTTTTGGGCTGTGTTTTATTTTAATTAGGGCTTAGTTTTAAATTAGGGTTTAGGGTTATTTTCTTTGTCTTTCAATTGTTGTTTTTATTTTTCGAGTCAAAAGAATTTGTAAATCACCACCTAGGGTTTAGGTAGTGTCAGATTGTTTAGTTAGAATTAGTTCAGTGAGAAGGGTGTGCGTGTTTGCAAAACTCTATAGGCGGGAGCAGTGTTTGCGAGTAAGCGAAACTCTATAGGCGGGAGCAGGGTGTGCGAGTCTAGTAGAGTATTTGTGAGCGGGAGCAAAAGGGTCTGCGAGTCTAGTAGAGTGTTTGTAAGGGTGACACTATTTAATTCTAATAGAAATCTGGGAATGCAGCATTAGGCAGGGGTTGCCGAAGCTGGGTAAATTTTGTGTGTGATTTACTTTTCAGCATATTTATTTCTGCAGTTTATTTCTGTGTTTAAATCGAGAAAATTTTCAATAACCCTATTCACCCCCCCTCTAGGGTTAATCTAGATCCTACAAGTGGTATCAGAGCCCGGTATATTTTTTATTTAACTCTAGAGTTATGAGTCTACAAAATAATGCTTTTTCTGAAGGGCAATCTATTGCTAGGCCACCCATGTTTAACGGGAACGATTATGCTTATTGGAAAGTTAGGATGGGTATCTATCTTAGTTCTGTTGATTATGATGTTTGGGATATTATTGAAACTGGCTATAAACCTCCCACTATAATCATTGGTGATACTGAGATTCCTAAACCTAAGGATAGGTGGGATGCTAACGATAAGAGATTGAAAACGACAAATGCTAAAGCCATGAATGCTTTGATATGTGCTCTTGATAAAAATGAATTTAATGGAATTTCTCATTGTACAACAGCATAGGAAATATGGCACACTTTGGAGGTGACACACGAAGGAACTTCTCAAGTCAAGGAGTCTCGTCTAGCCCTATTCAGCAATGAATACGAAAACTTTGTAATGGACAAAGGCGAGAGCATAAAGGATATGTTTGGACGCTTTTCAACTTTGGTATACAATGCTAGAGCGCTTGGGAAAGTCTTCACTGAGGTAGAGCTTATGCGGAAGATACTACGAGTTTTACCAATGAACTTTGAGGCAAAAGTCACGACAATCCAAGAATCAAAAGATTTGAGTAAGCTAAGCATGGAGGAGTTGATTGGTAATTTGATGACATATGAGCTTGAGCTAAAAGCAAAGGAAGAACGCAACAACTCCGAACCAAAGAAGAAGACGATTGCCTTAAAGAGCAAAGAAGAAAGCGATGAAGAAGATCCAATTGAAGAACTTGCAATGGCTGTCAATAATCTTAGAAGATGGTCTAGATTCAAGCCACGCAAGAAGAAAACAAGTTGTAATATGCCAAAAGATTCTGAAAATTCCGATAATGAACTGACATGTTATAACTGCAACAAGCCTGGCCACATCAAACCAAAATGCCCACTTCTCAAAAACGACAATGGAAAGAAAAAGAAGAAGAAGAAGAAGGCCCTTGCAGCGACTTGGGATGATGAAGAAGGAGAGGAAGTTTTAGATAGCAGCTCAGAGGAGGCTAACTTGTGTCTTATGGCAAAATCAGATTCATAAGCAAGCTTCGAGGAATCTAGTGAGGCAGTTGAGTATTCCTATAGAGATCTAGTTTTTATGTGTCTTGATCTTACTAAGGTAGTGGATACTCTTGAATCTAAAATTGAAAAACTGAAATCTGATAGGAGAGAATTTGCTCGTGAAAATTTTAGGTTAAAAACTGAACTTGAAAATATTCAAAACCTAGAATGTAAAAAATGTAAGATTTTAGATTCAGAATTATCAAAACTTAGGAATAACTTTGAAAGTCTTGAAAATGAAAACTTGAATCTTAAGGAAACCATCGACACTAGGAGAAAGGATTTTATAAATCGATGCACCTCACTTGTCACTGAAAACTCAACATTAAAAACCAAAGTCCAAAATCTTGAGAAATCCCTGAATAACTTTTCAAAAGGAGAAAAATCTTTCAACATGCTATTGGGAAATCAAATTTTTGCTAACAATATAAAAGGACTAGGTTTTGGGAAATCACAAGATGATGATAATGCAAAAGGTAAAAGTGTCTTTGCTCGATCTGAAATAATTGGAAATCATGTTGAAAATTATAGTCATAGGAAAAAGAACACGAAATTTAATCAAGACAATTTAATGTGCACGATTTGTAGAAAATTTGGACATAATCAAAATAATTGTTGGAATAGACCCAAACACGTGAAAACTATACAAATTTGGGTTCCAAAAGGCACAAATATAAAATCTTTGAAAGTCAAACAAATTTGGGTGCCAAAAGGAACATATATAAATAGTTTTGGGTCTCCACAAACATATGTTTCATATTCTGCCACTAACAATCATGGACCTATAAAAACAAATAGGTCACATAAATCTTTCATCGTGTAGGTGTGGTGGCAGGCTAAGGAACAACAACAGTGTTCTCTGGATTTTGGCTGTTCCAGAAACACAACGGGCGACAAAGCAAAGTTTCTTAGCCTAGTATAAAGGTGACAGAATCACAATGGACAACAACGAAAAATTATCGTAAAGGTAAAACAGGTAAAATTGTTTTTAACGATATATTAAATGTGATTATCTGCACCATACCCTAAATTAAAATCAGCCAATATTGAGATGAACAAAAGATGATGATTTTGATGCTATGACTTTTTCAAAATATTGACCAACCATCTTTAAATAGAATTACTTGGAGTAATTATGATGGTTGACTGATTCGGACTTAATTGATATGATTTTTTGACTTGTTCTTAATTATGACCTTGATTTGTGCTTAAATGATGACCAATCAGATTTTCAACTTTGAACTAATCCATATAAATTTGTTCGGTCAAATGATGGTTACTCATGCTACACGTATATATATTTGTTTTGACATTTTGGTCACTGCTTATAAATTTGCACGATTTCAAATTTCATGTGAAAGCTGTGAAAAAGAACTTTATGAAATTGTTGAAACTTCAAGAAATTATTTTGAAATAATAATGAAGTTTTAATGACTGTTGATAGTTGTTCATCCTATGGCTTCTAAGATTGACACTATGATATGTTTTTGATTGTTAACACAGCTTCAATTCAAATTCAAAAGAATGTCATTTAAATTGACGTTAAGTTTGAAATTCTTGGTGCACACTTCATGGTTTGGTCAATCAAATTCAACGAGTGAATATTGAGTGAAATTTAAATTCAGATGCAGATTACACTGGTAATATAGTTGATAGAAAAATTATTAGTGTAACGTGATTAATTTTTGAAACATTCATTTGCTGCATCATTTTTTCAAAGAAAAATCTCTGCACATATTTCACTTGAAATAATTTTCAAAAAGCAGAAATTTTTTAAAAACCCCTCGAGAAAATCATGTTTGACCATATTTTCATATTAGACATTCTTATTTGATTTTAAATGACAATCTTGACTAATCTGATTCCCTTTGATTATCAAAAAGATGAATAGTAATTAAAAAAGTGATGAGTGTTGATATTTATCATATATTAAAACTCGAGAAAGTATAATTAGAAAATTTCTTTAGAATTTCATAACAAGAGTTATAAAAACTTTTTGTTGGGTAAAAATTCCATGATCATTTCTATTTCTATCATCTTTCTATCGACCATCACTCATCAAAATTACACATAGTATGTAAATTTGTGGTAGTTTACAAAGGAAACCATTCGTACTTCAATATCTTTAAATCTGTGAAGGAAATTATTTGTGCTTCAATTTATTATATTCTTCAATAAAAATAAATATCCAAAGTATTCACTCTCATTTAACAGTCCTCACAGTTATGCATGGGTGAATTACTTGGATTTTTGATTATGTGCTTCCATGCTCATTTAAAAGTCCTCGCGGCTATGCATGTATGGAACGCATATCAAAATTAATTGATTAAATAGACAAGTTGATTCTAATCCCATTTAAAAGTCCTCACGGTCATGCGTGGTTAGAAGATACTTGATTTCATTTTTTAAATTAAATTGGAATACTACTAATCTCATTTAAAAGTCCTAACGGTTATGCATGGTTAGTAGATATTCAAATTTCCTGAAATAAATATACCACAAATAGACAGAACTGTATGATTTTTTGATGATTTTATCCCCATCACTTCTGAAAGTGGAATATGCGCCTAACAAGGGTAATTATGATTTTTGTTTGAGTTTTATTGAAATTTGATATTTATATTAAATTGAGTTAAATGTTTGATTCATGTTTGTCACTTCATCCCTATTTTTATAACACTGTTATTCTTTTGCTGATAACAAAAGGGGGAGAGAAAAGTTAAGATTTTGTCAAATAGAATCAAGCAAAGGTCAAATAATTTTCCATTTGCATATAGGCTCATTTACATATTTTTATTTGAATTTCATATATGTAGGGGGAGTATCATGTAGAGAGGAAGCATTCAAATAGGGGGAGCAAATTGAACGATCAAATACATTTCATACATTCAAAATCTTAAATATATGTTTGTTATCATCAAAAGGGGAGATTGTTGAATATGCGCTTATATGATTTTTGTTTGATGATAATAAACATATATACATTCGTTTAAATGTATTTGTTAATATACTATTCTATTTTTCACAGTTTAAATAAATATTTGTTGAATAAAATAAATTACACAGAATTTGAATTCAAACAGATATTTTATTCAAATAAATATTTATTACAACTTTGAATAGTACAATTTCAAGCTCTCACTATAACTATACAACTTTGATTACAATTACATCACATTACATATTTACAATTCACCTCACTACATATCACTCACACTCGTATTTATCTTCAACTTCCTTCTAGTTTGAATCCAGCATCTGAGAAATCTGCAAAAATATAAACTAACGCAGTAAAATTGAAAAAGAAATATTTTTGCAATTCAAAAATAAAAGATAATTTTTGAAAATATGATTTGCCTCAGATTATTTGGGTTGTTCGTCATAATTTAAATTTGATTTCATCATACACGAACAACTTATGACATACACAGTGTATTACTGTATATGCCACAAGTCCGTGCACACCGATATATACACTTGATTGATTTACAAGGACAGGTGAGCACAGGTCAAACCCAAATGAAAAGCCGGGTTCAACTCACGTGTAATAACATTGAAAATCACAAGGTCAAACCCGAGTTTTGAAACTGGATTCAACTCAAGTGAAATTTCAAAAATCAACATGAAATGATCAAGAATCGGATCAAAGACCAAGTACAAGGCACAGTGCATCACTGACCAGAATGCAACAACAAGAAAACCAGTTCAACGAGTATGACACAGCAACAAGGGCAACAGTGACTCAGATGTACAGCAAACCAAATGCAGAAAGATGAATCACCAGCCACAAGTATACACAACAAACTCAGTGACATGCACAATAATCAACACAGTGAAGAACATGGATGTCAAAGTGTACATGGAACAATGTTACAGCTCGACCAAATGGCCAACGTGATCAAGAAATATAACATGCAGTTTGCTGTGACACAATGCTCAATCCACAGTAACAAACAGAAGGAATAACCAAGTGGAGCATCTGTGTCAAAGCATAGCAAATGTCAACATAAAGTGTATGCAAATTCGAAGTATGAACAGAGCTCGAGCACAGTTAAAACTCAAGCAAATGAAGACATTACAGTGACATGCTACAATTTCAAACAGGCAGTGCACATGTGAATCAAGTGACCAACCAGAAGTACAACATGACCAAAAGTATACAGTAGTGCAACAATACTACACTGCCTCAGCCATCAAGTTCAGTGCCACAGCAAACAAAAGAATGATACAAAGCAATGAATAAGAGAACATTGTTGTACAAGGCACCAGAGTCAAAGAACAACAAGTCACAATGTCACAAGCCAATATTATAGCAAGGTTGCAAGCATATGGAATGCAGACAACAAGTGACAACATACTACAACGACCAAAATATAAATACAACTCGAATGAATGCAAGTTCATATGTACAGCAACCCAACAGTGATGCAAATGCATGTACAAACTGTAGTGTATACATGAAGGTCACAAAAATGCATGAAGCAGTTCATATATACAACATAACAGCCCATACATGCAAACTGCCTCAGAAATGAACTCAAACCAAGTGCATCACTGATATTTTTTTTACACCAAAGCTAACAGCAACAAACAAGCATGAAACCAGTCAATGCCGAGGCTAAACAAATCAATGGCATTGAAACAATGCAGTAAGGCCAGAGGTGAAAACAATACAACACTGAAGTAATGCATCCAGTACCAACCAGAAAAAGATGGCCAGAGACGAAATGAATCAAAGCCAGAAACTCACAAAATCAAAAAAAAAGGCCGAAGTCAATATTGAACGAGTCAATAATCAAAACCGTGTCAACCAAGCCGTGGGAAGCAAGAAACAAAATTATACGCATATGAAAAAGTCAATCAAAATCGCGAGCATCCAAGAATAATCGAATGGCCAAAGCGATATCAGTAGACAAATTCAAATCAACTTATACGTACGCAAATCTAGGGTTACAAACCCTATATAAACCATCATCATCGGCAATCTCAAATCCATCGAGTTCAAGTATCAACCTAGTAAAGCAAAAGGAAACAGTACATACCGAAATCACAAACAACGAACTCGATCAAGCAGCTGCAAATGAGCGACAGTCGACCATCAGAGAAGCAGCGAGCTAGGGCAACACATCTCAGATCGAACGAAGAAATTGAAGCCCTGGTTTACACAAGAGCCGAAGCCCTAATTGGAACAAAGGGAACGAAGCCTTGATTTGCAAAGAAGAGAAGAGAGCCGCCAATATTCTCAAGTAACCGGGCCAATAAAAATAAAAAGAGAAGAATGGGGACGCATTTGTTTTGGGCCGTGTTTTATTTTAATTAGGGCTTAGTTTTAAATTAGGGTTTAGGGTTATTTTCTTTTGTCTTTCAATTGTTGTTTTTATTTTTCGAGTCAAAAGAATTTGTAAATCACCACCTAGGGTTTAGGTAGTGTCAGATTGTCTAGTTAGAATTAGTTCAGTGAGCAGGGTGTGCGAGTTTGCAAAACTCTATAGGCGGGAGCAGGGTGTGCGAGTCTAGTAGAGTGTTTGTGAGCGGGAGCAAAAGGGTCTGCGAGTCTAGTAGAGTGTTTGTAAGCGTGGTACTATTTAATTCTAATAGAAATCTGGGAATGCAGCAGTAGGCAGGGGTTGCCAAAGCTGGGTAAATTTTGTGTGTGATTTACTTTTCGGCATATTTATTTCTGCAGTTTATTTCTGTGTTTAAATCGAGAAAATTTGCAATAACCCTATTCACCCCCCCCCCTCTAGGATTAATCTAGATCCTACATTTTATTCTATTTTTCATACAAACTATTTTATATACAAAACTATTCTTAATAAAAAAATCTTTTAGTAAGAAAAGATGTTCAATCCCATATGGCTTTTCATGCAGCGAAATTTATTTTTTTGAAAATTTTGATCCTTATATAAGATAAACTTTACGTAAGTATAAAATGATTTTGAAACCATTGATTTTGATAAATCAATAATTGAAGCTTGTATTAGTATGAAAGGATATTTGGTTTACCTGTAATTTGAGTTTATTTAAAAATAATGGATTTATGAAATAAATATTTCAACACTAAGTAATAATGAAGTAGAATTTGAGATATATGAAATTATGAAATTTAGTTTTGAAATATGGTATATTTAAGCCTTGAAACATATTTAAGATTTAATAGTTTATTTTGTAAATCAAATCTATATTTGAAATTGATAATATTTGAAATGGTTTTGTTGGAAAACTAAATTGAAACTGATGGTTTGAATTGAATTAAAATTGGAAATTTTAGATTTTGGTTTAATTGAAAAGAAATTTGAAATGTAAAGAATTAAGGGCATGTTTTATGATTTCAAATGTATGATTTCAAAATGTTATGATTTTCAAAGTGAAATGATTTCAAGTATTTGGTTTCGAAAGATTTATAACTTTGAAAGTATTATGATTTTTGAAGTGAATACATGTTTGAAATGGAAATGAATTTATTTGACCTAAATTTTGTTGATTTGGAAATTTGGATTATTTTCTAAATCTATTGTTTAAGAAACTTTGAAACTAAATTTATGTAATTTGGAAGAAATGATTTGGTGAAATCATATATGACTTTGAAGCTGAATTGATATTGAAACAGTTTGAAATTGAGAACCTTGTTTATTTAAATACTTTGATTTGGGAGTTATCGAACTTATATAAAAATTGATTTGTGTAAGTATGCGGTTAATTTGAAAACTATTGATTTGAGAACTTTTGATTTGAAAAGGTACTCAATTTTGAAAAATGAAATCTTATATAATCGAAATTTATATAAGTGTGATTTGATATACTATTATTTTGGAAAGTATTTGATTTGAAATGAAATCTTATATATAATGGACTTTATATAAGTATGATATTTGAAAGTGATTTTGAACTGTATTATATGATACATATTTTCGAAGTAAAGATATGGAAAGTGCCTTCTGCTTGTTATCCGCTTTGTGGCCACACTGTGGATTCGTTCTATCGATATTATTCTCTCTCTTTGATTTGGGTTTTTCGGATATGATACTCGAGTGTCCATCGAATTCCACGGCGATCCCCATGGTCTTATGATCGTGACTACATAGCGCAACTGCCTGGCTGAGCTGGCCTGGGCGTACGGATTGTTTCCCGGGGGATCCAGGCGTAACCATTGTGTATCCTGCACTCTATGTAGGTCGCATTAGTAGCGCAAATGCCTGGCTGAGCTGGCCTGGGTGTACGGATTGTTTCCTGGGGGATCCAGGCGTAACCATTGTGTATCCTGCATTCTACTCGTCATCATGGCGTAACTCGTAGGGCTGAGAAAGCTTACGGATATGGATTGTTTCCTGGGGGATCCAGGCGTAACCATTGTGTATCTGCGATCCATGGTTAGACAACTGTTTCGGTTTGGTTGATTTGTTTGGATTGTACTTTCCATATCTGTTTTTAAAAGTGTTTTCATTATTTTCACTAGGTGTTGAAACAAGTCTACCAAGTACATGGAGAATTCTAGCTTTGGCCTGATCAACGCATGGCCAGAGTCTGCAGGAACGAAAGTAAACTTGTTAAGACATCGAGTTATAAAAGTATTTTGATAAAAGTATCTTGATAAAGTACTAGATAAAGAATATTTTGATCAGTTATTTTCCCTTCTAAAGATTTTAAAATGTTTAAAAATTGTTTACTTTGAACCATCAGATTTGAATCAAATGACTATTCATCATATTATAAAATGTTTAAAATATTATGAAAATTAAATTGAAATGTATAATGGTTCAAATAATGGTTCATCTTTGTCTTTCAACCTACTTTACCTCCTAGCTATCTTTTTTTCCCTACCTTCTTTCGGGGATGTATTCCAACCTATTGCTCTTTCTTGTTGTTTCTCCGCTTCCTTCCTTTTTGAGGACGAAAAGATTTGAGTGGGGGAGAGTGTAACAACCCTAGATTTTGATTATATATTTAAATTTGACTTTATTTCATTTTGAAATTATTTTAAATTTTTTTTATTTGTGTGATATCATTTCTAAACATTTTTAAAATGATAATATAATTTTTCCATAATTTACTGTATTTATTTCCTATTTTTAAAGGTTGTTTTCTAATTTTCTGCCATTTTCTTCATTTTAAATTTCTTTATTTTATTTTAAATTTGTTTTATTTGTGAAAATTCATCTCTAAATATTTTTAAAATAATAATAGAATTTTTCCACAAATTACTGTGTTGATTTCCTATTTTTAAGGGCTGTTTTCCCATTTTCTGCTATTTTCTGCATTAAAATTTTATATTTAAATTAAATTTTAAATATTTATTTTGTGGATATATTTGTATTTTATGTTATTATTTATTTTTAAAAATACTTTACAAGCTTATATGAATTTTCTAAAAATTATTTAATTTAACTTCAAATTTTGCTAGTCTAATTCACTGTTTTAACTATTTTCCTTAATTTTACTTTACATAATTGATAAATATTATATATATTTGTATATTTGTTAAAAATTTCGAAATCTTATCTGATATTATTATTATTTCAGCTACATAAATTTATATAAATAATAAAATGTAAATTGAAAGGGTTTGTGACCTTTTGTTTCCTATGGCTTCTGATTTTCCCACCTTTTCACATTTTAACTTACTTTTGCCATCAATTAGCCATAACTACTCACATAATTCAGCTGCCTACCTCCATTCTTCATTCACGTGCATCTTTTTCCTCCTTCCTGAAAAATTTTTTGGCCTCCTCTTGATTGAGAAGTTTGGTAAAATTCTATTTCCTTTTATCTTCTTTTGTTCACTTATGTTGATTTTTCTAGTTTGATTTTGCACTTGCTTCACCTCATGTAGGTTCAACCATGCCACCTTGCTGCTTAGCCGCCTCCACCACCCGATGACACACCACCAGCACCTCCTCCTCACCAGCCACCCAAGCCATGAACCCCCTTGGTGATGCATATCCGCAAAAGTTTCAAAACACCCTTCATATTGACCTAGCCGAGCACTAGCTTCCACATCCACCACTTCCACCAACCATGGCCGCCCCTACTTCACCACGACCACCTCCAGAACCTCCAGCATCCACGGCCACACCACCACAGTGGACCCCACTCCTCTGGCCATGACACATAGGGCCTTGGCCGAGCCCAATTCATGGCCCAAAACCCATGTGTATGCATGATTTTGTGTTCTTGCCTTCACCCACCTTTACACCATCACTCAAACTCATGTTAGGCCGACCTTAGCAACCCAAACCTGACCCTAAATCATTGTCTTAGACCTGCACTCTACCTCTGGCCGAGCCTATGAGATGTCGGAAGCAAGTGCAAAGCATTTCAGCTTTGTTTTATGAAGTTATTTCTAGCATCGTTTATCGTATTTTTGGTCTGAAACCTTATAATTGTTATATTGTTTGTTTGATTTGTATTCAAGGGAATTAATCCTTGGCTCCTCCATTTCGTATCTATATCGTGCTTTTGTGCTTTTGTAGATCCCGTTGTGCAATTCTTCGTTGTGTCATCAGCTGAAAACAGTGAGTAAATCTCACCAGACTAATATGTACTTATGTAGTGATAAACTGACATCACCTGAATCTGTAAATGCATATCATCCTGTTATAACTGCTATATCATATTCATATGATGTTCACACCTATATTTACACCTGTTATATCATATGTTACTGTTATTTCATTCTATTCTGTTACTTTCATCAGTTTATCACACTGCAAGTTCCCTGTAGACTAGAATCACTATGGGTTGAAATGATACATACCCGAACGGACTTTAGAATAGGAGAAAATCGTTATGGGCTGAAATGATAGGTCTGAATGATTTTCAATTATTTTCTTTTACTTGGGATTGCGGGTTTGAAATGATCAAACCCGGGTTTTCTTTGTAAATTATGGGTTGAAATGATATATTACCCGTATCACTTTACCTAGGCTAGAAAATGAAATACAGACCCGTTGTTAAAATATGTTTTTCTAAAAAACATTAAAATATTTTAGAAATGTAAATATTATAATATTTTGATTAGATTTGATTAAAAATGATTTTTGTAAAGCATTATTGATTTTCTGAAAATTTATAAGTGAAATAAATAAAGGGTAAAGTTAGAAATCTGAAATATAAGTTATTTTGGAAATTATAATTTGGTGATAAATGGAATTTAAATTAAATATGATAAATTTATGATATTTTGAATCAAATGAATTTAAAATGATTTTGTAATACATTAATGATTTTTGAATAAAGTTAAATGTGAAATGAATGAATATTTATGTTGAAATTTTGAAATATAACTAAAATTGGAAATTTGTGAATTTGGCTTAAAAGTGAATTTTAAGTTAAGTAAATAAAAATGAAATTAAGTTATATTTGAAAATTTTAAACTTAAGTGTTAAGTTAAATTTAATTTAATGAATTTGAAATTTTATGTTGGAATTTAATAAGTGAATTATTATTAAATTTTGATTTTTGAATGGAGATTTAACTTTATAAAATCATGAATATAAGGGTATTTGAATGATTGTTTTAAAAGTGAAATTATATGATTTTATAAGTTAAAAAAATGATTTAAATAAAAATATAATTATTTGTAAAATTATACTGAATATTTGAAGTTAATTATCAGAAATGCTATTAATTCTAATGTAAATGATAACACAGCATTTGTAAATGTTGTAGTTGATAATAATGAACCAAATGGCTAAGTTTAATTAAAGGCTATCATAGCATTTTTTGTAGATGTTATAATTTTTGAATTTAACTAAGTTTTATTTGAAACTAATGTAACCCTATCACAGCATTTTTTTATGCTATCTTTTGTTAAATTGAACTGTTTTGAATGTAACTTTCTGTAGCAATTTCTAAATGCTACGAAAGTTGAATTTTCATCCGTTTTAATAAATTAAGTGGATAAATGAATTTTGAAAGACTAAAATTTTGTAAATTTAATAATTTAATTATTAAATATATTTACTTCATTTTATGATTTAAAATAAAGTAATTTGTTTTGAAATATAAACTATTTTGAAATGTGTATTGTAATGGTATTTAAATTAAATAAAAATGAATGTGGTTTGGAAGATATTATATTTTTGATATTTTGAAATGGATTTTGAATGATATTGAATTTTGAAATGATATTTGATTTTGAAGTATAAAATACCATTTTGAAATTTTAACCACGGGATGTATTTAATTTATAGTTTAACTGATTCTTAAAGGATGGGCGATCCCGAGCATCCTTTAAGTTATTGTGTACTTCTAATACAGTTCACTTGAGTTGGTTTACATTATATAAGTATATATTGTCCTGACTCGAGTGTTTTGTGTTTTACTTTACGCTCGGGTCAGCTTGAGTATTCACAGCTTTGGATTCTCTTTCTGGAGCTGGTCTTTGCTGGAGTTTCTGCTTATCTACATTTATATCTACTCTCTGTTTCAGCTGTTCTAGTTTATCTCATGTATTAGTGAACTTCTATGTATTTGGGATTTCTATTATGTTGTTTTCAGACTGTATTATGTATTTGGTTTGAGACTCTGCCGTAGTAGCTTCATGAACTACTATGTATTTTATTTCCGCTGCGAGTTATTCTGATATTTCTGTGTCTGTGATTCTGTGATTGTATTTCATTTTCTCCAAATTTATTTACAACGCGGTATTTTGAGCAATTCAAATCCGACATGTGCGGATGCGAATGGATGGAAATATCAAGTTGTTACATGCTTATTATACCAATATTGGCTTACTTGGTTAGGTATTTTACTACTTTTCTGTACCCAAAAGGAACTATAAAATATAAAAGAAATGCAAGTCAAACAGCAGATTGTTCCTAAGTAAACTAATATTTGTATTCTAAAGGCACAGTTTGTTATATAGTAAAAACTAAATAGTTATTAGATTGTTCATCTTATGATAATTTCTACTACTACTGATATATATATATATATATATATATATATATCTACGTTGAATGCTAATTATCTATTACGATGTCCGCTTATAAGTGGTGTAAATTAAAGTTGGACCAAACTGAGTAGCATGACATTAACATACCATACTTATTAATAACCATTGACAAATTTTTGAAAAATACATCAAGAAACTCTTGCTAATTTTCATGGAAGAGGGATGAAAGTCTTTTTTTAAAACTAAAATAAAATCATTTGAAATTGAAAAACAAACAATCAGTGATGTAGCAATTTGGATACTAACTAAAAAAATAAACCCACACGCTTAAGTGGTCAATTGTTGACAATTTGGATGTCTCTCTCTAGCTTGACCAACTATGAACATACTTGCTTATGAAATCCCATAAATAAATAGATTTTCAAATAGTGGGATCAAATTTTTAGAGAATTGCACGAAAACATTTAGCGGTAGGAACTCTTACTTGGCTTCTGAAAATATCCAAGATATGTTCTCCTCTGCTACATGATTCTATCTATGTAAGATAATAATATTTGTTGGGCTACAGGCTCACTGCTTATCACATATTGTTTATTCTTGATTCCTTAGTGGTTTTTCCTTTAATCCCTTGTTTGATGGTTTAGAGTTGAAGACTGTAGACGTTGACTGTGTTACCATAAAAATGCTACAATCATATATATTCTATAAAGATATTTGGAATCATTTGTGTTGACCATATTTTTCTGTGCAGTCCTTGCATTGTCTCAATCAAATTGCTAATATACCTCATCTTTGAATTACATTTTCTTCTTGACGACACCACATGACTCAATGATTCTTCCACCTAATTTTTTCATTATACCATTCCATCTTTATGGTTTACCTGTAACATTTGGATTTTATGAACTATTTTCAAGCATTTTCTTGCTGAAAGCAAATGCCATGTAATAAAAAATAATGCAAACCAAAGAAAATTAAAAATGGTCATCCAAGTGAATAACGTTTATTATGTATGTTAAAATGAGCACAACTTCTTTATTGTGTCACATAAATGTGAGTTTCATAAAAAAGTTTACGATCTACTTACTCCAAACATCCCTTAGACCAAAAAACAACACCAAGGACAGAAAAGTTGGTTCATATGCCTACATGTAGCGTTATTGTGGGGTAAAATTTTAAAATGATTTATACAAACATCTGATTGCTGTAAGCAAATGCTTATTGAGAAAATGCAAGCAAGAAAAACTTTTGGACAAAGATACCAAATTCAAAACTAATTTATACCTGTCAACTGAATAGTCTAACATTGAAATTGCCATTAACATATTTTAGCAATACAGTGAGCTCGAATAAATCTCATTAACTACATACGTTAATATTTAATGACAAAGAACTTCATATAAAGTAATTTTGATCCCATCAATATTTGTGCTGAAATAAAATTTTTGTTTAATTGATTAAAAAGTATTGATGAGCTTCTAAGTGAGAAGGCCTGGTTGCAAAGAAAATATAGTATCAGTATCAATATCCATCGAGTTGCATTCAGAAATTATAAATAAAACTTGTTCCAACTTTGAGTTACCGCAGCTAATAGTTTTGAAACATTTTGATTTTGTATTTTTCACAGCTAGCAGTTTTAAGTTTTGTAGTATAGAATCATTAGAAAAAATTATAGAAGTAAAAGCCGAAATATAATTCCCATAAAAGATAGTTTTAATGGTCGAACAAAGAATATTATACGTTGAGCATATTGAATATCATGTTAGTTTACAAAAACTCGCACAATATTTCTTCTATATATTTTTTCTTAGTCTTCTACTGCTAATGTATGCCAGTGCTTACTGAATGTCATTAAATTAATACCATTGGAAGGGCTAATAGTAGTGCAGCAGTTCACTATCAAGCAACTAAATATTAATAATAACTTGCTTGTTTTCTTCAATTATAATATTGTCAAGATAAGAATGAACATAGGGCATACGTTTGTTGTACGGTAGAGGCTTGGAAGAATAATTCCTACAATGTCGGAAATTGTTTAGCCAATTATCTTCTAGCTCAAGTTAAATGATACCTAGTTTCTCTTTAGGAATTCCTCCTCCTTCTCTCTAGTAATGTCCCTCCAATCCCTTACTTTGCTTTCACTGATGTGATTAGTATAAACTACGAATGAGAAGCAACAAAGGCATGCGATTAGCACTTCTCAATGGCTTGACAATGTTAATTGCATGGTTGAATTAATTGATGATACGTTGATTATTACTAATAAATTACACAACATTTATGTAGAGCAGATGATAATCTATGAACATTAAGCTTATTTTAACTATGCAGTAGTGCACACATATGCAAAACAGAGGTTAACGGGTAAAAAAGATAAAGTTATAAAGTTGTGAATTGACCAAAGAGCGAAAAATTTGATCTGCATATATTAATAGTCAGGCCTCACAAAAACTTATCCAAAAAAGCTAAAGAAAAGTGGGAGTATTTGTCTAAAGAGGTAGAGGTGGGCCTCCTATGATTGTTGAGTACAGTGAAATAGAACCCTCCATGACTACCGAAATCTACCAAATGACCGGAAGACTTCAATATTATTGGAGTAACGTATGTTTAGTTTCACTTTTTTAATCCAATATATAACTTTGTCGCATCTACATTCGAACTATATTTGAACTTCTGTTAGTTTCACATATTAGTAGGTTTTCTGTTATAGTCAAGTACCATGAACATGAAATCTTATACACCAAAATAAAATTAAAGGGATTCACCTACATATTTTAGGTGGAACTATAGCTTATGTCATAAGCCCAAATGTACGATAATGTATAAGTTTTACTCCTTATTTTCTAATTGGATTATTACATGTTTTACCATTATTTCTGTAAGGAACATGTGTGAAAAGTTTACATGCTGGTGGCACCTTCTATCTTTCAAATGACACAATCCTACTGAAAGCTTTTGGATTTATAGTGCTTTACCCCACATATTGAACTTATAACGGTGTAATTAACATGTTAAAAAGAGATGTTTCCTGAAATCTTTTGAATGTTTTTATTTTTTAGGTATTCTTACACATGTTTGCATTGGATTTTCTGAATCAAATTGCAAATGGGCTTGAGAAAGATAACATGTGAGCCATTCTCTTTATCTGTTTCTTATGCCATTACAGTAACATAAAATTATATCCAACGTTATAATGCATGAACTGTAGCTATAGTCTTATATATTGATATTTGATTAATATTGAACCGGTTGCATGTGTGTCACCTTGATTCTACATTATAATCTCATTTTTGAACAATGTAATATCAATTTACTTCAAAGCAAAAAAAGATTATTTTACTGCATCAATCCATCAATATATCCACGTTATGGTTGAATTGTTTGTTTAGATATAACCTTTATTTGTGCTTTAATCTATCCACGCAATAATCCATGCAACCCCTTGAATCTATGGCTGAATTATTTTACTGCGTCAATCTATCCACGCAGCCCAAAGAGGCAGGATTAAAAAAAAAGGTCCAAATGATTCCATAGCGTGGATTCGATCTAGGGTTTGAGAAAGAATGCAGGTGGAGTGAGGGTGGAGGTTGGATCTAACAGTGAAATAGTTTTTGAGTCGGGGCAGGATAGAACAGGTGAAAAGTAGTGCAAACGGAAGGGTATTTTGGGTATTTCAGAAAGACACCGTGTAAATTAGTTAATTGAATTTTCTTCATTAGTAGTAAAGATTTGTTAGAAACAAAATAAGATTTATAAGAGCTAGTGGTATGCCCTAGGGGCAATTATGTTGTTACATATATCTAACTCTATAGTCAATCTTATTCGTCATAAAGGTGTTTGTTTTCATTTGTATACTTTGTTATATTGTGATAATTTAGAATATATAATTACGAAAATCCTTAAATAAAATGTTATGTGATTATAGTTACAAACAATTGCAATCATGAGTGATTAATCACAATATAAAATAACATTTGTTTTAAATATTTCCAGTCAAGATGTTTTGAGAAAAGGATATCGATATATTCATGGTCAAGATGTTTTGAGAAAAGGATATCGATATATTCCTGGTCAAGTTGTTTCTCATTTTTTTATATCTTTTATTGTAAGAAGAGAAAACACTTTAGCAACATTGTAACATCCCGCCTTTTTGCACACTTTAAACCGACACACGTGCCAATTCAAAGCATACGCAAGGGCGGATTGTTATGGGGTAAATAAGAAAACAGAGAAGAAATAAAAACAAAAACAGAATCTCACAGCGGAAGGATAAAATATAATAACAAATATACAGTTCATAAACAGTTTACAAAAGCTTGATCCTTCTTTTACAATAAATATCAGAGTTACACATACCAATACAAGCAATGCAGCGGAATAGAAAGAGTGTGGTGTAATACTATATATAACATAATACTTATTCTTCGTCTTCGTCCTCCAAAGCTAAAATCTGCTATCCTGAAATGCTCGGACTGACCCGAGCGAATTTGAATAGACAAAAACACCCGAGTCAGACTAGAATATCTTATGTGAGTTAAATAAACAGAATATAAATATGAGTACAGTAACTCAAGAGATGTTCGGGATTTACATCTCCTAAGGATCCGTTAAACTATTTACTATGTAGTATATTGCGCTATTATAATAGTGTCTATTTATAAAATAAACTTACTTTTAAATAGCGTTAAGGCTTTACATTTTCCACCTTAACACGTAATAGTCCCAGTAGTCCGTCCAATATCATAGCCCCCCCTGATCGGGAAGCCACTAGAGGATACCACACGGGCTACGGGAGAAAACCAAACTCGTACAAGGCGCGATATGGTAGGTGACACGGCACAACTAGGCAATGCCAGGGTAGATATACCAATTGCTATCCAGGCTGGTGGAAACGCGTAGCCGCAGTTACCGCCCACCTCGGACTAACTCCCCAAAATCAAAATATAGAAGTGGCCACTGAATCAAATCCAAGTCAAATTATAATATCGAAGAGGAGCGTCCGATCAGAGGAATGACCTCATTGGCCTGAGAATCGCTCCTGTTTTAGCCACCTTATGCCAACTCATGGGAGTTGGGTCCACGTATTTACCTTACAGGAAACGTCGCCACCACCTACTTCATTCTGGAATCTCCACCGCGTACACGGTTAGTCAAAGTGGTTTTCGGTATCGACAGAGAGTATGTCCATATCCGATCCCGGTCTCTTTGCCAACCAATCGTTATTATAACACCGCGGTCATTTAAAAATAGTTTATACTTTTAAAACCAGAATATAATCCATTTCAAACCGTAATATTACGATATCATTTCTTCTTTTAAAACCCAAAACAATATGATATCGTTTATCCCAAATAAAATTATTCCTTTCCAAAAAAATTATGTCACTTTTTATTATTTAATATCCCATGTAACCAATATTCTGTTTGTAACTTTCAACATAATTCTTCGAAAATCCATAGTATTTTAAAACCATTATTTTCAAAACTAAATGGTTTGGATATTCAACGGTATGCGAATTAAAAAGGTTTAACTTTACTGTTGCTTTACAAAGAAATAAATTACATGGCTTTCCAAATATTTCTTCTTTTAAAGTTAAACCAAAATCCAAAATATTACTTCAAGTCCCAAAACCATTTCAATTTTATATATATTTATATCCATTTTTGAGCATTAATATTTCAACTAAAGTTGGATTTTTATCCTTTCAAAATCAATATTCTATTAATTAATCTTGACCATTCACATAAAATCCATAATTAATAAGACTTCAATTTCTAGTAAAATATATATATATATATATATTTCCAAATTCAATTTTTACTAGAATATTCATTTCAAAATATTTTGGGAAAAATCCAATTATAAATATCATATCTTTAAAATTTCCAACTTAATATTTAAACATAGGATATAAATCATCAAACTCCATTTTCTTAATTTCTTCCATTTTCAATAAAGAAATTTATATTCCTTTTAATTTCAAAATTTCAACTTCATAGGTATATAAATATGAAATAAAATATTTATACAATATAAATTTAAGATTTATAGACCGTATTCAATCCAAACCATAGAAATCACATTAAAATAGTTATATATAGACCGCGGTGCCTGTATATAATTTTCTATCCTATGGTCAAGTGGTACGGATATTTATCATTTCAATCCGCAATTTAAAAAAATAAAACTTTGCGGTTTTATCATTTCAAACCACAATCCCGAATGAAATGTAAAATGTATGCTAACTTGCAGTTTAATGATATAAAATAAAACATCCATTCAACAAAACATCCATCATCCAGTCACAAACATCAAGCAATATCAATCAATAACAATTATATATATGATCATATATAACAGGTGATAACTGGCAGTTTATTCAAATTAAAATTTTCAACTATTAATCTAACAATTTATATTCAGTGATAATTGACATAACTGTTAACTAGCAGTTCATATGCAACCAAAAATTTCTAACAGCCAATTAACACGAAATAAATCAATTAAATTAACAGTTACATTCAATAAAATGCAATTCAACAGATATGAATGAAATAACATGCCAAAAGCTCATAAATAAATTTCTATTCATTTCTAAAATTTATTTAACAAACATAAAAGCTTCTAGTAGTTGTGAGTGGGTTAAAACACCCACCTTTTGAATTTAAATTGAATTCAAATCCAATTTAAACCCAAAAATTGGACAGTCTCCAAATTCATCCAAACCAGTGCCAAAACGTCAGAAATTCTGATACGATCCCAGCAAAACAAACCGCGCGTGAATCCGAGCTCGTATGCAAAAGTTATGAAAATTTGAAAAATGAAAAATTCTGGTCCTGGGTCAACTTCGGGTTCGACTTCGGGGCGCCGCCTCATTTCCCCGATGCTTGCTTGGAGTTTTCGCCAAAACGACCCGGAGCGACCCGAGTCATTTTCTTCCTGACCCGAAGTTGCTCTAGAGTTTTCTCCTCTGAAACCCGAAGCGCGACCAGAAGCTGCTGCAGATCCACAAATTTTTTTTTTTTTTTTTTTTTTTTTTTGAAATAAAATTTTGGAATTTGGGAATTAGGTTTTTTTCTGCCATTGGAATGAGGAGTTGAGAAGGAGATGTACGTATAGAAAAATGAAAATAAGGAGTGGCTAGGGTTTATAATCGCAAATATATAGACAGATAAAAGAAGGCTAGGTGGGTACGGATAACGAACGTGCTAAACGATAGTTGGCCCAAAAAGCCCGTTCTGCCTCCGGAGTCGAATTTGTTAAAACTATATATCCAAATAGGTGTTTCAAAATATTCTGAACGCGATGGAAAAAGTTTCGCGACCAAATTCGATCGTATGAAGAAGTTATGCTAAAAAAATAAAAATTTCAAATTGATTTCAAAATGCGTAAATTTCAAGGCGTTTCGAGTCCGTACGATCAAACGACAAGTCCGATCGCAACGAAACTTGAAACATTATTATAATTCACCGTTACGGATCCGATGAAACTAGTTTCGTCGAAATCCGAGTCCGTGACAAAAATGACTATTTTTAATATTTATTAAATAAATTAAAATAAATCATAAAATCCAAATTTTCTTTCAACTTTAAATATTGGCCAAATTTCATTACTTATATAATCCAATCAATTCCCAATAATTTAGCAAGCTTGGATGTGAATTAAAATTTATAAGTATATAAATTTCGCAGTGTTAACCTCTGCGTTTTCTTATTATTTGGGAATTATAAATTTTATTCGCAAAACCCAATTATTTAATCATATACTTATACTCTCATCTTAAATCTAATTATATAAATAACTTGATTTCTATTATCCAACTCAAAATATATCAATTATTCTCCAACTACATAGTTAACGTTTCTTTTATATATCACTGTGGTAATATTTCAAAATGTTCATCTTTTGTTTGCATAAATTACTGTATTTAGATAAAATTGTAATTTTGGTAACTTATCACATAAATAACTTAAAACCTCAACTAATACATTCCACCTTTGTTTCATCTTATTCATTCACTCATCAATATTCCGTACTAACTACAAAATTTAGTGTATTCCTTTAAATTGATCAAAATAAGACTTATCAACTAATAGAAAGATTTACGTACAAAATTTATTGTCATACATCTAATTTACAAGCCTATACTTAATTATTATCCTACAATACGTTTTACGTTACTATAATGTTCATTCTTCCGTTCCTACGTTTCTATAAATTTATTCCTTTATAATTTATTTAACGCAACACTTAATCTACACCTATTGCGATGTTTCAAATTTACTTGAATGAACAATTTCTTTACTTAAAATAGTTGTTGTAAACTCTTAATTCCACATTTATAAGTGTATTATTATTTTCACTCAAATATTATACATATATATAGAGTATTGGGTTTTTATTTAATCATCATTTATCATATATATTAATTAATTAAATTCAATACTTAAGTCTGACTAAATTTATTCCCCAAATACACATTTACATTTCTCAACCAATAAATATAACCAATCAAATTCTCATTTTATTGAACCTTGGTCAATTCCACACGTTAATTTTACTTAAAGTCTCAATTAATTAATTTACCTCGGTTTCATTACCTTATTACCTTATATGCATAATTGACATGGTTATATCTTCCATTACATCAATAATTTATCATTTCATTTCTATGCAATATATACTCATCTTATTCCATTTATTTGGTTACTGCATTGAAATCTATTTATTAACCAATACTAACGTTATTATCATAAAAAAAAATTTGATTCCCAATTTTATTCAATACTTAGAACAAAAATTTTCACATTAAATCAAATCCTTCTATTCAAACCAAGTATCATGCTATGATAATATTTTACGTTGGTTACACTGAAAAAAAATCAACTTTTTATCGTTATCAATTAAACATACATTAATTGCACAAATTAAAGGAATTAATTGCCATTTATCAAATTAAATTTTTCATACATCAATCTATTTCATCTAAATCCTTACCTATGAATATTGCAACCTTTAATTCCATTAAATACCAATTAACCCAAATTATTTCATTTATTCTAAGTCATATCACTAAAATAATTCATCATAATAAACTTAAAATCTATACGTTTATTGATTTATTTCTATTTGTCTTATGTTAAATTCTAAATTTAGTAAGACAACCTAAAGTACTCCACTCAATCGACAGTCCCTTTCAATTGTTAATACGTACTTAAATTTCTACAGTTGCCTTCCATCTGCACTTCCGTTACTATGATAAAAATTAGTAACGTTTATGCCATCAATCCATCATAATTACTTACCCTTAATTGAGTTTGATTTCCAAATAAATTTGCTGACCCTTAATTAGACAATTTATAAAAGTTTGTCATCATACCTATAGTTCTACGCTTATGCTATGTCTTAAATTTCAATAAATTTATAAATTTTGAGATGTTCATTAGGGTTTACAAATTTATTGACTTGCAATAACAGGGTTTCTTAATCTATTCAATTTATCGTTCACAATCTTTTATTGCATTAAATTGGTTTAATATTCCCATATTAAATTTTATGTACAGGTAAGAATTTTTCTTTCTTTCTCTACTTAATTCATTTGAATTTTATTCAAATGTCTTTAAATAGGTTTCTAAGTCACTTCTATATAATTTATTCTAGCCTTCATTTTAATACTTATCTACCACCTTTATTCTTTCAACTAAAATAAATTACAAAATCCTATTAAACAAACAATTTTAAATGGTCGAACTTAACGGGTCGTTACACTCTCCCCCACTCAAAACTTTTCGTCCCCGAAAAGGAAAAAGAAGGGAGAAGGAAGAATAAAACAGTACATCTCAATTCAATATTAGCTTATAAATAATAATTTACTGGATTAATTTCCTTTAATGAAATATACCCGTTTTATAGCCATTATAAACTTTTATACTTAAATAATTAAAGTTGGAAAAACATTTTCAACAAAATTCTAAGTCCAAAATTTACGGAAAATTTTGGCAGAGTCTCCTTTGTACGGAGAGGCTCGGGAGAAAATAAAATATCAAAATATAACAAATATATTACAAATATTATCAAAATATTATATCCCAACACGGGCAACTATATAAAATAGCGCTTTAAACGTAATCCGAAAACGTACCTATTTGTCGGGCAATACGCTTATTATTATGGAACCAAAAGCAGTTGCTTCCATCACCTGCATTCACTTATATAATCTAAAAGGTTAAATATTTATATTAAAGTGAAATGTTTAGGTGGTTTCAACCATTAATCACCCAATCAATACAACAATTATCAATCTTACAAATAACATACATACACAAAGTGAAGCAACCATTTAAACCATCAAACAATTAGTTGTCTGGGTTCAAATTTGAAATTTGTATGAAATGAAATTAACTATCAAGTGCATCCTTTACTCAACAGTCTTAGATGGAACAAGGATAGATTATTTATTCCCCAACAACTTCAAATTCCTTACCCAACAAACATAAATCAAACAATAACAATTCAAACTAACAGCCAAATTAACTTATTATACATTTATTTCATGCTTCGGTGGTTTGATTTTCTTTCTTTCATTTATGGAGGGATTTCTTTGTTTCTTACAATTTTCATTTTCCATTTGTTACAAAATTCATTATATTGTATTCCAATTTATTGACTAAGGTTTATATTATCTATTTATACTACTTACCCTTTCTTATATAGTAAAATTTCCAATTTAACTTAAGTTTATACAGTTAATTCTCATTTATAACAGCAAATTTATTGAATACCTTAATTACCTCAAGCTTCACTTGTAAGATTTCCCCTTACATTTTCTTACTAACATTGCAACTTTTATTATATGGTAAGTTATGTATATTTAAGAATGCAAGTGAAAATTTACAAGTTTCTTCTCAATTCCTTTTTATTTATTAACGGTTCAATAAATATATATTCGTTTTATAAATTACAATTTCAACTTACCCTTAATTTCATTCCTTTATTTAATGTTTATGTTTTATTATATTTAATTACAGTAACCCTCTACTTACACTTAAATTATTAACCTTAAAACCTCCATTTTTATAAATAAAGGATTTTATTAATTCATTATCTAGGGTTTACAGACATTTATTTATATTACCTACTTTTTATTATATTACTAGTAGCATTTTAAATCATACTTAAGTTTATAACCCTACACATCAATATTAAAGAATTTCATTTTATTTACTTAAGTTAAAATCACCTATTAATAATACTCACCTTTAATTTGGGTAAAATTTCAATTATCACTTAAGTTTATACCAATAAATTCTTTCATTATTTCCTAAATTCCTACTTGTAAAATATTCAATTCCAGTTTCTCATTTAACACTTCAACTTTTATATTTGGGTAAGTTATTTATGTTAAGGAAATTGCAATTGAACTTATACAAGTTTAATCTCCATTCTTTTAATTAAATTTAATGTTTATTCATATTACCCTTTGTCTCATATGTATGCAAATTCCTCTTTATAGCTTTGCAGTTATTCTCTTATTCCAATTAGAGGTTTCAATTCATTCATTCTTCAATAAATCTTTTCCATTATTTATCAGTTAAAAACTTTTACTTCCCTTATCCCTAGCATTAACTTTCTTACTTAATATTTCACTAACAAAGTTTAAACAATTAATTAACGGAAAAATTTAGAATTAAATACCGGGTCAAATTTTAATCTATTTCAAAATAATAGATAAATAAGTTCTTACAACTTTTATATCTCTAATTATATTTAGAACAATAAAAGAAAATTTTTAGAAAATTTCAAAAATAAATCTGCAGTAGAATTTACTACAGTGGCCTTTCCCCTTCGAAACTCGAAAATGAAAGTCGATGATGCGGCCGTCATCACCGAATTTATTTTCCAGCGACAGAGAGGAAAGTACAGAATTTAATTCTTTTCCAAAATCTTCTTTAAAACAATTCTTCCAATTTATACGAAATATTTATATAAGAAAATACTTATAAACCAAATCAATAAATTTCACAAATTCTTTGAAAGCAAATTTTCAAAAATCCCGGACTTAAGTTCTAAATCTCCAAATTTGGTTTATTATAATTTCACTTAGCTTCAGTTATTATAAATATTTTTATTGCCTAACATCCAATCTATAGCAACCAAATATATATATATATCTTTATAAAACTATTTTTATATATAGAAATATAATAGGCAAAATTATTTCATTCACCTATATTAAAAACAAATATTATGTCGGTCTGTCCTATTAAGTGTTTAGAAATCCCTATTGATGACATAGCGTCCCATGCATCAACCAGAATTTATAAATACAAAGCGGAACAGATTAACACAATATTAAAATCTTTTTATTAATACTAACAAGTACGCTCTCTCTTATATATACACTCAGCGACTCCCATAGGATATTTCTACCCTATTAACAAAGAGTCAAACCCCACAAAGCCAAGGTTTATCGCTAAACCAAAGCTCTGATACCAACTGTAACATCCCGCCTTTTTGCACACTTTAAACCGACACACGTGCCAATTCAAAGCATACGCAAGGGCGGATTGTTATGGGGTAAATAAGAAAACAGAGAAGAAATAAAAACAAAAACAGAATCTCACAGCGGAAGGATAAAATATAATAACAAATATACAGTTCATAAACAGTTTACAAAAGCTTGATCCTTCTTTTACAATAAATATCAGAGTTACACATACCAATACAAGCAATGCAGCGGAATAGAAAGAGTGTGGTGTAATACTATATATAACATAATACTTATTCTTCGTCTTCGTCCTCCAAAGCTAAAATCTGCTATCCTGAAATGCTCGGACTGACCCGAGCGAATTTGAATAGACAAAAACACCCGAGTCAGACTAGAATATCTTATGTGAGTTAAATAAACAGAATATAAATATGAGTACAGTAACTCAAGAGATGTTCGGGATTTACATCTCCTAAGGATCCGTTAAACTATTTACTATGTAGTATATTGCGCTATTATAATAGTGTCTATTTATAAAATAAACTTACTTTTAAATAGCGTTAAGGCTTTACATTTTCCACCTTAACACGTAATAGTCCCAGTAGTCCGTCCAATATCATAGCCCCCCCTGATCGGGAAGCCACTAGAGGATACCACACGGGCTACGGGAGAAAACCAAACTCGTACAAGGCGCGATATGGTAGGTGACACGGCACAACTAGGCAATGCCAGGGTAGATATACCAATTGCTATCCAGGCTGGTGGAAACGCGTAGCCGCAGTTACCGCCCACCTCGGACTAACTCCCCAAAATCAAAATATAGAAGTGGCCACTGAATCAAATCCAAGTCAAATTATAATATCGAAGAGGAGCGTCCGATCAGAGGAATGACCTCATTGGCCTGAGAATCGCTCCTGTTTTAGCCACCTTATGCCAACTCATGGGAGTTGGGTCCACGTATTTACCTTACAGGAAACGTCGCCACCACCTACTTCATTCTGGAATCTCCACCGCGTACACGGTTAGTCAAAGTGGTTTTCGGTATCGACAGAGAGTATGTCCATATCCGATCCCGGTCTCTTTGCCAACCAATCGTTATTATAACACCGCGGTCATTTAAAAATAGTTTATACTTTTAAAACCAGAATATAATCCATTTCAAACCGTAATATTACGATATCATTTCTTCTTTTAAAACCCAAAACAATATGATATCGTTTATCCCAAATAAAATTATTCCTTTCCAAAAAAATTATGTCACTTTTTATTATTTAATATCCCATGTAACCAATATTCTGTTTGTAACTTTCAACATAATTCTTCGAAAATCCATAGTATTTTAAAACCATTATTTTCAAAACTAAATGGTTTGGATATTCAACGGTATGCGAATTAAAAAGGTTTAACTTTACTGTTGCTTTACAAAGAAATAAATTACATGGCTTTCCAAATATTTCTTCTTTTAAAGTTAAACCAAAATCCAAAATATTACTTCAAGTCCCAAAACCATTTCAATTTTATATATATTTATATCCATTTTTGAGCATTAATATTTCAACTAAAGTTGGATTTTTATCCTTTCAAAATCAATATTCTATTAATTAATCTTGACCATTCACATAAAATCCATAATTAATAAGACTTCAATTTCTAGTAAAATATATATATATATATATATATATATATATATTTCCAAATTCAATTTTTACTAGAATATTCATTTCAAAATATTTTGGGAAAAATCCAATTATAAATATCATATCTTTAAAATTTCCAACTTAATATTTAAACATAGGATATAAATCATCAAACTCCATTTTCTTAATTTCTTCCATTTTCAATAAAGAAATTTATATTCCTTTTAATTTCAAAATTTCAACTTCATAGGTATATAAATATGAAATAAAATATTTATACAATATAAATTTAAGATTTATAGACCGTATTCAATCCAAACCATAGAAATCACATTAAAATAGTTATATATAGACCGCGGTGCCTGTATATAATTTTCTATCCTATGGTCAAGTGATACGGATATTTATCATTTCAATCCGCAATTTAAAAAAATAAAACTTTGCGGTTTTATCATTTCAAACCACAATCCCGAATGAAATGTAAAATGTATGCTAACTTGCAGTTTAATGATATCAAATAAAACATCCATTCAACAAAACATCCATCATCCAGTCACAAACATCAAGCAATATCAATCAATAACAATTATATATATGATCATATATAACAGGTGATAACTGGCAGTTTATTCAAATTAAATTTTTCAACTATTAATCTAACAATTTATATTCAGTGATAATTGACATAACTGTTAACTAGCAGTTCATATGCAACCAAAAATTTCTAACAGCCAATTAACACGAAATAAATCAATTAAATTAACAGTTACATTCAATAAAATGCAATTCAACAGATATGAATGAAATAACATGCCAAAAGCTCATAAATAAATTTCTATTCATTTCTAAAATTTATTTAACAAACATAAAAGCTTCTAGTAGTTGTGAGTGGGTTAAAACACCCACCTTTTGAATTTAAATTGAATTCAAATCCAATTTAAACCCAAAAATTGGACAGTCTCCAAATTCATCCAAACCAGTGCCAAAACGTCAGAAATTCCGATACGATCCCAGCAAAACAAACCGCGCGTGAATCCGAGCTCGTATGCAAAAGTTATGAAAATTTGAAAAATGAAAAATTCTGGTCCTGGGTCAACTTCGGGTTCGACTTCGGGGCGCCGCCTCATTTCCCCGATTCTTGCTTGGAGTTTTCGCCAAAACGACCCGGAGCGACCCGAGTCATTTTCTTCCTGACCCGAAGTTGCTCTAGGGTTTTCTCCTCTGAAACCCGAAGCGCGACCAGAAGCTGCTGCAGATCCACAAAATTTTTTTATTTTTTTTTTATTTTTTTATTTTTTTTTGAAATAAAATTTTGGAATTTGGGAATTAGGTTTTTTTCTGCCATTGGAATGAGGAGTTGAGAAGGAGATGTACGTATAGAAAAATGAAAATAAGGAGTGGCTAGGGTTTATAATCGCAAATATATAGACAGATAAAAGAAGGCTAGGTGGGTACGGATAACGAACGTGCTAAACGATAGTTGGCCCAAAAAGCCCGTTCTGCCTCCGGAGTCGAATTTGTTAAAACTATATATCCAAATAGGTGTTTCAAAATATTCTGAACGCGATGGAAAAAGTTTCGCGACCAAATTCGATCGTATGAAGAAGTTATGCTAAAAAAATAAAAATTTCAAATTGATTTCAAAATGCGTAAATTTCAAGGCGTTTCGAGTCCGTACGATCAAACGACAAGTCCGATCGCAACGAAACTTGAAACATTATTATAATTCACCGTTACGGATCCGATGAAACTAGTTTCGTCGAAATCCGAGTCCGTGACAAAAATGACTATTTTTAATATTTATTAAATAAATTAAAATAAATCATAAAATCCAAATTTTCTTTCAACTTTAAATATTGGCCAAATTTCATTACTTATATAATCCAATCAATTCCCAATAATTTAGCAAGCTTGGATGTGAATTAAAATTTATAAGTATATAAATTTCGCAGTGTTAACCTCTGCGTTTTCTTATTATTTGGGAATTATAAATTTTATTCGCAAAACCCAATTATTTAATCATATACTTATACTCTCATCTTAAATCTAATTATATAAATAACTTGATTTCTATTATCCAACTCAAAATATATCAATTATTCTCCAACTACATAGTTAACGTTTCTTTTATATATCACTGTGGTAATATTTCAAAATGTTCATCTTTTGTTTGCATAAATTACTGTATTTAGATAAAATTGTAATTTTGGTAACTTATCACATAAATAACTTAAAACCTCAACTAATACATTCCACCTTTGTTTCATCTTATTCATTCACTCATCAATATTCCGTACTAACTACAAAATTTAGTGTATTCCTTTAAATTGATCAAAATAAGACTTATCAACTAATAGAAAGATTTACGTACAAAATTTATTGTCATACATCTAATTTACAAGCCTATACTTAATTATTATCCTACAATACGTTTTACGTTACTATAATGTTCATTCTTCCGTTCCTACGTTTCTATAAATTTATTCCTTTATAATTTATTTAACGCAACACTTAATCTACACCTATTGCGATGTTTCAAATTTACTTGAATGAACAATTTCTTTACTTAAAATAGTTGTTGTAAACTCTTAATTCCACATTTATAAGTGTATTATTATTTTCACTCAAATATTATACATATATATAGAGTATTGGGTTTTTATTTAATCATCATTTATCATATATATTAATTAATTAAATTCAATACTTAAGTCTGACTAAATTTATTCCCCAAATACACATTTACATTTCTCAACCAATAAATATAACCAATCAAATTCTCATTTTATTGAACCTTGGTCAATTCCACACGTTAATTTTACTTAAAGTCTCAATTAATTAATTTACCTCGGTTTCATTACCTTATTACCTTATATGCATAATTGACATGGTTATATCTTCCATTACATCAATAATTTATCATTTCATTTCTATGCAATATATACTCATCTTATTCCATTTATTTGGTTACTGCATTGAAATCTATTTATTAACCAATACTAACGTTATTATCATAAAAAAAAATTTGATTCCCAATTTTATTCAATACTTAGAACAAAAATTTTCACATTAAATCAAATCCTTCTATTCAAACCAAGTATCATGCTATGATAATATTTTACGTTGGTTACACTGAAAAAAAATCAACTTTTTATCGTTATCAATTAAACATACATTAATTGCACAAATTAAAGGAATTAATTGCCATTTATCAAATTAAATTTTTCATACATCAATCTATTTCATCTAAATCCTTACCTATGAATATTGCAACCTTTAATTCCATTAAATACCAATTAACCCAAATTATTTCATTTATTCTAAGTCATATCACTAAAATAATTCATCATAATAAACTTAAAATCTATACGTTTATTGATTTATTTCTATTTGTCTTATGTTAAATTCTAAATTTAGTAAGACAACCTAAAGTACTCCACTCAATCGACAGTCCCTTTCAATTGTTAATACGTACTTAAATTTCTACAGTTGCCTTCCATCTGCACTTCCGTTACTATGATAAAAATTAGTAACGTTTATGCCATCAATCCATCATAATTACTTACCCTTAATTGAGTTTGATTTCCAAATAAATTTGCTGACCCTTAATTAGACAATTTATAAAAGTTTGTCATCATACCTATAGTTCTACGCTTATGCTATGTCTTAAATTTCAATAAATTTATAAATTTTGAGATGTTCATTAGGGTTTACAAATTTATTGACTTGCAATAACAGGGTTTCTTAATCTATTCAATTTATCGTTCACAATCTTTTATTGCATTAAATTGGTTTAATATTCCCATATTAAATTTTATGTACAGGTAAGAATTTTTCTTTCTTTCTCTACTTAATTCATTTGAATTTTATTCAAATGTCTTTAAATAGGTTTCTAAGTCACTTCTATATAATTTATTCTAGCCTTCATTTTAATACTTATCTACCACCTTTATTCTTTCAACTAAAATAAATTACAAAATCCTATTAAACAAACAATTTTAAATGGTCGAACTTAACGGGTCGTTACAAACATCATTCACGCGAGTCTCAAAAGCGATAAACGTTGAAAACATTTTTAGTACAGCTGTAAGAACTCATATTTTACATATCGGATGATTGTAAAATATTATTTTTAAAATCATATTTGGTCATATGACACTATGACTTCATGGAATTATCGAGTAGTGAAATTTTTTATGTCGAGAAGTTTTATCGGATAATTTTACATTCTAAACCTTGTAACGGCTATAATTTTTGATAAAAGCCGAATTAGTTCCTCAAACGACTTTCTTTAGGAATATATAGCAGTTTTATGTTTCATAGAATGGTAATAATAACAATTTAGATTTACCATTTGAGAAATATGATTGTTTGAAGTTAGACGAATTTTGGTTCAGCTTAATGGTAATTAGTGAGATTTAGAGGTAAGTTCAAAAACCCGGGTTAATATCGTTGAAATAGAAATCCTCGAATCATTCCTCTTTATCCCAAATAGATCCAAGCCTCTATTAACATTCTTCTTAGCCAAAATATTCTCTAATCTCTTCCAAATCAAGCCAAATCATCAAATCTAGGGTGGATTAATAAGGGATTAGCGAGAGACTTTCAAATCCGCATTTTTGAAGGGAAAATTTTTAGGCTTTGCTGTTTTTTTTACAGATTTTCCTCATTTTGCATGCAATCAATGCTTTTTGGATGTTCGGTGAGTGATTTATCATCTCACATCATATTATATATATATATAATATAGATATAAACATTTTGAACCCATTTTAAAAGTCAAAATTATGTTTTAGAACTGTTTTAAAACCAATCTAAAGTAAAAAAAATGAGATTTAAATAACATAAAGTGTTTTGATCGCGTTATTTGGATGTGTAGTTGCCCTTATAGGTGATAGGCTATGTTATTGTTTGCGTCAAAAATGGTACACACCCAATGAAGTAGATAAATGAAAATTATCAAGAAAACGCAAGAAATAAAAAATAACACATAATTTTTATAGTGGTTCCGCAAATACTCTGGCATACATCCACTTGAACTTTGTTATTCAATTTCGATAACTTTTACAAACCGTGATTTTATGGATCGGTGTTCTAGGGATCAGCAGAGATCCAACAAGGTTCCATGGCGAAGTCTTGGCCATTATATTCTAATGTTTTTTTATAGACGAAATGGTCTGTGCTAGTTCTGTGGTTGTCTGTGTGCGCAGCTCGTTCGTACAGTCCAAAAGTATGAGAGAGAATAAAGTGAACATATCGGATAGTTGGTAATGGTCTTAAGAACACATGTATAATTCAGCGAGAGATGGCTTCAAGACTAGACAAGTTAGTCGATTGAATAAGACAACCCATCATGGAGGAGACAACAATTAAGGAAGATGAAGTGGCAACAATGAAAAAATATTCAAAATTATAAGTTTGTTTGATACATTTTAACTATAAGATGCTTTTGTTAAGTTTTTAACTCAGATTGCTAGTAATTCATGAAAATGCTCTACAAATAGTCGACCAAAAAAAGGAAGTAATAGTAACATTGCAAAAGCTTTGATGCTTTACTTTAGTTCAGCTTACGTCTATAGTAATAGTCAAAGAAACGAAACCAAAAAAGAAAGAATGATAAAAGGATTTTTTCTTTCTTTCTTAGTTTTTTTTTCTTCTTAATGTTTCCCTAGAGATAAAAAATAACAATGCAAAATTGCACTTACAAAATTCTCGAGCAAAGAAAAACACTGATACAAGTTCTTGATACTTTGTGTCAGTAGCTAAAAAAAACACAAAACCTTTGCTCAAAATCAACAAGTACAGTGATTGACAAACACTAGAATTCATGATACTACTAGATCATTTGTAAGACTTGGAACAAGTCAGTAAAAGAAAGAAAGAAAGAAAAAACCATTTTACAATATCCTGCACACAGTAGATTAAAATTTATGAAAGAGTGAAGTTTAACAACATTTTTTTAGAAACGATGTAGAAAAGATTTTGAAGTGGGCTTACAGCGAAGAAAAATAGGGGTTGGAAAAGGAAATAAAATGGAAAAGTTTAAGTTTAGTGAAAGGGAAATGTGTTTTTGTGATTTGAAAGGGTAATGAAAAAGATATTTGAAAAGGCTGTTAATTTGTGTTATTAATATTTATGTTTATTAGTTTTATTAATTTGTTTAATTTATGAAATAGTGTTATGATTTGGATTAAAATAATTGTTGAAGTAGATAAATAATGGGAAAATTGGACTTTAGGACAAAAAAGATGTTTGAAACAGCGTTTTCATGATGCTATCATGTCTCGGTCCGATCCCGAGTAACCCTGAATCTTGAACCACCATGGTCCGGAACTCAATTGAAACTCAATTGGACCTCGTTCATTCTGAATCTTGTCAAACAGTCGAACCAACGGTCCAACCATCAATTTTACCTGGTTAAATCACCGTTTTTAATTTTTGTTTTTTCTACTTTCTCATCATGTAATTCTCTCTAATTTTCATCTTTTGCATTGATTTGAAGAAAATAAGTAAATATATATTTCAAAATCATAATCGTTCCAAAATCTAAACCACTACTTCATCACTTTGTTCTTTACTGCTGTAAACTCCTCTAATACCACTGTAAAATTCATCAAGTTTTTCCTTGTTAAACTTCTATTGTTGTGCACTACTCTACTATATACAAATCTGTACTTGCGTATTGCAACAACATACAAATTCGGTTGTAGGCCTTAGCATTATTATTTCAATATTTTTTGTATAGTTTGTAATTAAATATGCAAATTTTTCAAAAAAAATAAATCATGGTTTCGATGGTTTGACCGGTTGAACCATCAAAAGCTTAAACCTTCAATCATCATGGTTTGAGACACATATGGTCATGAAAACTATGGCTTGAAATGAAATACTGGTACATTGAAATTTAAATGATAGTATTTTAAAAAATATGTGGAAGAAATAATAAAGTACAACTACTTAAGGGCACCGCCTTCGTTATAAGTGATATGTTGAATCCTTGTAATCTCAAACATTAACTACATTCGCAATATTTCCATTGAAGCGCTAAATATTCCTCCTGTATTTTTTTATCTTTTATTGTATGAAGCGATAATGCTTCAGCAATGTCGATTTCTTCAAACTGGTTCACGCGAGTCGCAAAAGCGATAAATATTGAAGACGTTTAAGTAAAATCTACACTATATATTATTTGTTGGATTTGGGTTTTAAGTAGGGTCAGCTTATCCGTTTCAAAAATAATATTTCTTCACATGCCTATCATGATTTAAGATCAACAACCTTTGATCATTTAAAATCAAATGATAAACAATAAAAAGGTAGGCAAGTGGTAAATTAAATAAAAAGGGGTATGGAAGGTCCACTAAACAAGGGAGGGTAGTAAATGTTAACAGGAATAGAAATAGAATTTCTATAAGGCATGAAAAAGTAAATAGGAAAAGATATTTAGATCTTCTGATAAAAATGGTAAATGACATTAAATGATTTAATGGAATAAGAACTAACACTACAAGAAAAATAGGTATTAATAGCAATGAAAAATGATTATTACTGGCGTTTGAATGCTCATTGCTACTTTTTTCCAGTAAAAGAACAAAAATGAAATATAAACGCTAAGAGGACAAACCATGTAGGCGGGCTCCCAAAATGTTTCCAAGGCCGCTCTATTTCCTAATTATTTTAGTATCTTCTCCTCACTTTATTTCTCCATAATTCATTCAGTTGAAAAACTGAAATCCCCTTGTTTATTCATCTCTTATGGCTCTCATCTAAACCTCTTTGTGACGACCCAAAATTTTTGGATGTTTGAAATCAGAATATTTAATTAATTTTAAATATTTGCAAGATAGTTTAACTTGGATTTCAAATATCAGTTTGAATTTGACGATTGAATTTATTGAATTAAATAATTTGAAGTTGGGTAAAATATTGAATCTGGAGTTTTAAGTCTGTTAAAAATAATTTGAAGGCTTGTAAAATTTATATTGATAGTGTTGAGGATAATAAAAGTTTTTAAATTGAATTTAACACTGATTTGTTCAGGTTTGAAATTTTATCATTTAAATTGAATTTAAAAATAGCCTTCCGAGGGACAGTCTCGGAAGTCGACGAAGCTAGTGTCATTGGATCTGTAATATTGTATTATTATCGGATTTTAATTTTCGTAGTGTTTGGAGTGATCGTGTGGTCTTACGGTTAGTAAATGCGCTGAATTAAATCGAAAATTCAATTTTGTAATTGGGTTCAAAAAGCTATCTTCCTCATACGATTGAATTAGGACTCGAAACCTTTTCCATTGCGTCCGAAATAGGGGTTCAACATTATAAACGCCTGACGGCATACCTCGATCGGAGGTCGAAAATGTGAGTTGCATAAATTGTAACGATTTAAATTTCAGTTTGAATTTAAATTAATATATATAGTATTTGATATAATACCATTTTCTCAAGGCAATTACACGTTTCATATACTAGAACACGTGTTTTAGTTTTTTTGTTTTTGAAAATTTAACACGCGTATTCCCTTGAAAAAAAAGAGATAGGTATAATCGAAGCAGTTAAAAAAAATCCCTTTCTTCCTTCTATTCGAAAAACCCTTCAATCGAATTTATGAAACCATGGCCGTCTTCTTTTTCTCTCTCAATCAATTCGAAAAATAAAATAGAAATAAAGGGTAGATTCAATTCAAATTGAATCAGGTCAAAAATGGTATCGCGAGTTCATCGTCGCCAGTGTTTTCTTCTTCGCCCTTGATGTTCGGTATTGGATACTACTGCTTCGAGTCAATCTGCGTTGAATCTAGTGATGTAGCACCGAGGGCTGAGCGTAGGCGGCGTTTAAAACTTCCGCGAACGAAGCGGCCACTGATGCCGAAGCCATGGTTTTGTGTGACGAGTCGACGAGTGGGGTTAGGCGCGTTCGACCGAGGCGTTCGTGCTTGTGCATCGCAATGATCAGAGGGTCGCTAGTCGATTTAGGTCGATGACGTGGTCTGGTTTAGGGTTCGTGACTTGGTGTTCAAGTCAAGGGCGATATTGGTGTGGGTGCGCATTTTGATGGCCGTAGTTTTTCGATCCTGGCTGTGAGGTATTTTCATTTCATTTTAAGTGTTTGTGTATGCAGATTTGATCAATATTTAAATTTAGCACATAAGAATGCATGCTAGTTAGGAAGAAAATAAAAAATAAAGTGGTAACAGTAAAGTAAATGCTTGTTTTTGAGGTTTAATGGAAAATTAAATATATATATATATATATATATATATATATATATATAGTTTAGAAATGAAATCTACAATTTTGTTTAATAATGTATATTAGTGATTTAGGCGATTAATAAACTTATTTAAATTATTTAGTAACTAAAAGAAATTGTAAAGGAAAATTTGGTGTAACTAAATTATTATTCGATTTATTTATTTAATGGCAATTAATTGTTCGATCAATTAAAATATTAATAAATCGTATAACTGTTTATACAAGGTTAAAATCTGAAAGGAAACAAGTCAAGATTGGATTTGGATTGCAAAATCAAAGGTGGGTTAATCTCACTCATCTGGTTGTTATTTAAATTTAAATGGTTAAATTTAAATAATTGGTTGAATGATTGAATTGATTTGATATGTTATATTATATATAGTAGTATACAGTATATATTGGAGTGATTGATTTCCTGCATTATATAGCGGATGAGACCCGTATGCGTCGTATAATAGCAGATGATATTATATTTAAAACACATATACCGCGATATTCCACCTTGAAGTGGAATTGGTATTGTGCTAACATCTGTGGATGTAGGGAAACAGGTTGGAGAGATACAATTGAATTCCTCAAAATTATCTAGATTATTTAATATTCTGCGTTATGGATATTTGATATTCTGTAATGAACTATATTGATAATTGGAATATTGAATGCTATGGTTTGCTTGAATATATTTCGGTACACTAAGTTATCAAAATATAAAGAAATGGATCTTTGAAAAGAAGATAAAAAGAGTGAATTTTTAAGTAAAATAATTATAGAAAATTTGAATAAATTTAAGAATGAATTGGAAAAGAATGAAAGTGATTTTAAAATTCTAATAAATAATTCTGAGTATGGAAAAAGAGGATATGAATCAACGAAAAAAAATAATGAATTATAAACCTTAAGTGATATTATTTAAAGGAATAAATAATTTATTTTAAAATTCAAGATTTAAATTTATTTGAAAGGATAAAGAAGAAATTTAGAAAATATGAAATTGGTATTTTCAGCTAACAAGATTTTAAATCATAATGAAGAAATAAAATATGAAGTTAATGGATTTTGGAATAAATGGAGTAAGTAAAGAAATTTATTTAAAAATGAAGTAAATCGGAAATCAATTTGGAGATTGATTTAATTGTGTAAAACCGGGATTTTTAAAAGAGAAGTGAGACTTCGGAATTTATAAACTGGGTTTATAAAAGTGAAGTAATATATCAGTGGATATTTGGAAGAATAAATTCACGATGGGAATTTATTAAAGAAATGGGAAAATTTGTTTAAAAATAAATAGTGAGTTATTTTTAAAGGATGTGAAGAGAAGTATATTTCCCTGGATAGCCAAACGTTTTCAAAGTAAATTTTTAAATATAAGTTAAAGGTTTAATGTTGTTTTAAAAAGCATATTTTAGGAATTTATTATTTCTAAAATATTTAAATTCTAAAGTAAGTATTTTTCAAATCTATTATCGTAGTAATTATTTGAAGATGACTTGGTATTTTGATTTAAAAAGAGAAAATCTAGTTTTATATTTTATAAAGTAACCTCATTTTTAATATTTCTAAAGTATATATTTTAATAAAGTATTGAAGTAGTTCTCAATTTAAATGTTTTAAAGGATATTTTATAATAAAATGTTTTAAATTATTCTAAAAATCTAAAGTTTTTATGCTTGGTGTTTTCGGTAGAAATAAATATTTGGAAATTTATTTCATGAGAAAAGTGTGGCTTGAAACCGTTTTCAAAAAGGGTTGAAAATGGAAATATATCTTGCGAAGGTATTTTGAGGGTAATAAATTATTTGAGAGATTGTTTATTGCTTGATGGTTGTTTGTGAATGTTAATTGATAGTTAAATAACTGACTATCAACGTTGGCCAATGCGCTGATCGTTTCGAAGAGACCGGAATTGGGATTTATTTTCTGAAAACCACTTCGATCTGGTTTGTACGTTTTCATAAGGAAGACGAGTATGGATTCGAAGGTGGAGCAGTGAAGTGCAAGGGCTAGTCGCTACTAATCCTGAGGATGATTCCAAAATGGATGTAGTAGGAGTAGTGCCTTCGGTTCCGCCGAACCCGAGACGGACTTGTATTGATGAATGCTTTCAGAACATCGTCAGGTGGGCGATGAGCATTCTAAGGGATATGTTCTAAAAAGATAACTCTTAGCCTCGAGCCTCATCAACCGAGAATGACTGAAAATCAGGGGTTATGCAGCAAGGCTAGGTGGGTAGCGCCCATTAGGGTGAGGTCATCCCTATCTAGATGTCCCTTTTTATTCGGCTTAGTGGTGCGGTTGCTGATTCCAACCATGGGGTGATCTTACTCGGGATTTTCCAGTAAGGGGTAGTCCCGGTCTTGTGTTGCAGGGGGTCGGGAGTGATCCTCGGTATGCTGATCTAGACCAGATACCGTGACAGGTGGTACCCCAATGCCGAGTCATTAGTTGGAAATCCATTTTCCCTACGCACCTGTACGGTTTTGATTGTGCCCAACTATTGCTGAAACGTGAGATGCAAGCATTTCAGCTAGATTCTATTTTACTTTCTATAGACACTATTATAACATCAGAGAATTTTAATAAAAAGTGTTTTAGTTATCGTAAGGTAAAAGCCCGACATTTTTATTTGTGGCGTGGTCTTACGAGATGCTTTTGTTTTCAAAAGAATTTTGAAACTTTAATAATCGATTTGAGTATGGTTTTCTCACGCTGGTATTCCAGACTGACTCGCGTGTTATTTAACTATAATGCTCTGGTCAGACCGAGTATTACAGATTACAGGAAAGGATGCTGTGGAGCTTAGGAGGCGAGCTGAATGGCGATACGTACTTTCGTACTTGTTGTAAATATTCCGTTGTGTTGATTAGTTGTGTATTTAGTTTTTGTGAGGACAGGTTATGATTACTGTCCAGTTGGATGTGATGTGTACTCTGATGATGTAAAGTATAAACAAATTTGTTTTTGTGTAAAGATCATTTATTATCTATTATATTTATTCGACCGCGATGGTCAGATTCTGATGTTATTTTCTATTTTCTTCTTCTACCTCTTCTTCTTTAACCCAAATGGTTCGTATTTCCATTCGTCTTGAGCTGGTTAATGGAGAATAGTGTCGACTCAAGGAGTATGGTTTTGCGGGCTGTTACATCCTTCTTTGCGTGCTTCCACCTTTTACCGACCTCTGTAGTAATCTTCTATATATGAAGCCCTAATCCTTATACAGTTCCTTAATCCGTTAAGTTCACAAACGATCGCCTCTACCTCGGACCTTAAACGGTGATACATCTAATGCTCTAGGGTTTTGAGCTGTTCTTTCTCGCACTTAATCTTGGTAATTTCAATTCATTTCTCTTATTCAACTAACTTTAAATTTTGTGTCTCTGCCTTATCAATTAAATGCATAATCATATGGTTCATATTTCTCTTTGTTCAATTAGTTTAATTCAATAACATACTTGTCATGCTTAGTGCTATTGATCAGATCCTCTGTTCTTTAATCTGTTTAGATAGGATATTATGTGATGCCTATTAGCTTTGATGCTTTTGGTCTTTGTTAGATGACTATATTTATGTAGCGTTTTGTATGTTTAGATATTTGTTAAAAGTCGTCGCACAATCTAGTGATGCATCACACAATATAGATATATGTTAGGCGACTCTTTATTATTGGATTTGGGTTTGGTATATATGATTATTGTCAGTTGTAGTAATAAGCTCTTTCATCCTCAAGGATTTAGGGTGAGTATATCTTTACGGTTATCGTGCCTACAAAAATTATCATTTATACTAAGCTATAGGAATTTTGTTGTTTCTTAGACTTACCCATCAATGCTGCATATATTTTGAAATTTTATATTTAACGAGTATGAGAACCTTTAAGTTATTTTCGGAATACATAAGCGATTAAGGGGTTTGGGAATTGAATTTTGTTGATAGAAACCTGCTCCGATTTTTAGTTGCATCAAAGCTTAGGTCAAATTTTTGATTACTTCAAAGCCAGATCCTATGGCTTTGATGGTCTAGTATTTAGTGAAGGAATAATAAATTTATATTATATGTTAACACTGAAGCATCAGAACAACCTTTTAGTATAAAATGAACTTAGTATGTACTGGAAAATGATCCCTCTTCTAAATCGAAGTGATTCTACTATAAGTTCAATTAATTTATTCCTTTTCTTTCTGTGTTTTTATGGGCACATTTATTATAATTGTAACCAATTTGACTTCCACATCTACAACGCAAGATTAGGGTTTCTATGAAGTTTACATATTTTTTTGTTCCTGGATAGGATTCAATCGATTGTGTTTTGTTTCTTAAACGGAAAGGTTTTTTGCTGCAAGCAAATGCTTGCTGCATCTGGTCACCCCCTTGAGTTGCATTCAGCTAAAGCAGTTACATCATGAAATATATTTTTTCCATCAAATGGTTACATCAAAATAGCTATAGCGATAATGTAGTCAATATAACATAGGAAGCATAATTTGATTTCACTTAGCATGTCTGATTTTTTGACGAAGTACTTTGTTGTGGGATCAATACCAATTCAAGAAATTATTGCATATTCCTACACATTTTTTTTTTGGATACTTAACATTTTTCATGCATTAGTTGAGTGCTTCTTTCTTTTTATATTTATACATATAAATGCTAATTTAAAATGCCATCTTTGAAGAGGCATTTTCTCCTTTCTTTTATTTTTTTGAAATTAATCGTTTTTTCCATGGAGAATGCATGCTATAAACATCCTTCTACATTCTTTATAAAACCATAGCAAAAGGTTCCTTAAACTCTTGTTAGCATTTTTTGTGTTAGATATTTGTTAAAAGGCGTCACGCAATCTAGTGATCCATAATTCTTATTGTAAAAGCTAGCTAAATTTGTAAAAAAAAAAAAAAAAAACTCTCATAAAAGATAAAGTTTATAAATTTTTTTATATAAATTAACTAAATTTTCGTAAAAATAACTATTTTTATATAAATTAACTAAGTTTTATAAAAATTAACTAAATTTTATAAAAGTTCAACTACGTTCTACAAAAATTAACTATGTTAATTCAATATTATAAATTTTAACCAAGTTGACTAAAATTTCCAGTAAATAACTAAATATATACTAATTAGCTAACTTTTATAAGAATTAATTAAGTTAACTAAGTTCAATGAAAATTAATAAAGTTTATTAAAATAAAATAGATAAACTAAGTTTTATATAGAAAATTAACTTGACTAAATATCCTCGTCTGCCTTGCCATGGTAAGTCTCATTCTCGTAGCAGCATAAAGGTGCCTCAACCAATATTGAGGCAGCCTCTGTTTCATTGAGTTAATTGCATACATGAAGGTGCCTCGGTAAAGACAAAGTGAATTATTGGCTCATGCACACATGAAGGTGCCTCACTCAATACGGAGGCAACCTTAGTTTCATTGAAGCAGTTGCTTTTGTCAATATTGAGGCAATGTCTCAGTTAAACTGATCATTTGCCTCGGCTAAGGCCAAATTAATAATCTTATGTCTGGTTTTAATGTTATCTAGATTATTTACAAAAACGGTAAATGTGTTTGTTTATTTTGACACCAAATAGATTTTTATTATCTATAAACATCATACTTATATGCACTACATTGAAAGCTCCACTATTTACGCATTAAAGTTGCTCACTGTATAATTTAATCCTTTGGTTTATGCTCTTCAGTATGGAGTTTCATTGGTTGCAAATATTAAATTGTCAATTTGACCGGTGATAACAGTACATATTGTGTTTCTCCATGTATCTATACTATTACTGTGTTTCTCCATGTATCTAATACCACTGTAAGATTCATCAAGTTTTTCCTCGTTAAACTTCTATTGTTGTGCACTACTCTACTATATACAAATTTGTACTTGCGCATTGCAACAACATACAAATTCGGTTGCAGACCTTGAAGACCATCTACAGCTTGTGTACATAACATTATTATTTCAATATTTTTGTGCATAGTCTGTAATTAAATATGCAAATTTTTCAAAAAAATAAATCACGGTTTCGATGGTTCGACCGGTTGAACCATCAAAAGCTTGAACCTTCAATCATCATGGTTCGAGACACGCATGGTCATGAAAACTATGGCTTGAAATGAAACACCGGTACATTGAAATTTAAATGATAGTATTTTAAAAAATACATGGAAGAAATAATAAAGTACAACTACTTAAGGGCACCGTCTTCGTTATAAGTGATATGTTGAATCCTTGTAATCTCAAACTTTAACCACGTTCGCAATATTTCCATTAAAGCACTAAATATTCCTCCTGTATTTTTAATCTTTTATTGTATGAAGCGACAATGCTTCAGCAATGTCGATTTCTTCAAACTGGTTCACGCGAGTCGCAAAAGCGATAAATGTTGAAGGCGTTTAAGTAAAATCTACACTATATATTATTTGTTCGATTCGAGTTTATGTAGGGTCAGCTTATCCGTTTCAAAAGCAATATTTCTTCACATGCCTGTCATGATTTAAGATCAATAACCTTGGATCATCTTCCAGTCAGTTTCATAACAACATTTTCTACCATCCTCATTACAACCTTTAGTATTGGAAGATGAGCAACGACGAGCCACGATCCAATTTAAGTGACGAAATAACGGATCATCCCAAATTTGAAGGAAGTGATAGGGTTAAGGGTGTACACAAGAGGTAATTATGTAATTTGATCATCTGAACTAACTCTCATGGTGAATTTGTTCGAAAAAAAAAAGATGTGAAAGAATTAGTGTAATGACATAAGAACAATTATGTAATTACATATACATAATTCTGTAGTTAATGTTGTCCATAATAAATGTGTTGGATTTTATTTATATACTGATATAATTAAATTTAAACTATATAATTACGAAAATCCTTAAACAAAAATGTTATGTGATTGTAGCTGCAATCGTGAACAGTTTAATCATAATATAATGTTTTGTTCCAAATATTTCTGATCAAAATGATATCTATACATCCGTTGAGAACAGAACATGTAACGCTCTTCAAACGATGGGTTGCCTTCTACTCATGGCTACTAAAAGCATCTAAAGTTTACATACTTGTAGTTACCGTTTTATATATATATATATATATATATATATATATATATATATATATATATATATATATATATATATTAGTGCAAGAATTTCGTATTGGTTGATAACTATCTGAACTAGACACTACTACAAACCTACGATTTTTTATCGAGCACTTGATGTCGCTACGACGTCGTTAAATTTTTTAACAACATCAAATGCCCCACAAAAAAAGGGACATCATTAAATAGTTTGACGTCATCAAGATATCACAAGATGGACATCACTATGGCGTCCTTAAATTTTAACGATGTCATTGTAATGTCTTTTGCTTAGTCGTCGCTACGGCACCGCTATGGTCGTCTTAATTTTTAGCAACGCCATATCGATGCTACATTTCAATCGCCAAGGCTATCACTACAGATGCACCCATGCTTCTTATTCTTTCTGCAACTACGATTTTGTTTTGGAACTCAACTGATACTAGCTTATCAGCTTGCTTGGCCAACGCATGCTGAGGTCAAATGACATGCAAACCACGTTTAAAGAAAGCATTAATTACTGATATATCCTACAGTCCCAATTTGCATATGAAGTTTGTTGACAACATACCACAAACATGTAAGCCGAGGTACTAAGGCATTCTAACAATATTTTCAAAGCAAGAAGTACAACCAATATACATTATGGAACAAAATATGTTTATATTGTTAAAATGATAATTATGTATGTAGCAGTTTCACAATGGTTTGCCCTTCAAAAGTTGGTTGCAAAAGACATCTCAGTATTCATGCCTTTCTTTGTAACAATGCCTTTGTTTCATAGTTTCCTGAGTAGTCCCTGTATGCAAGTTTTGTCAATAATCAAACCAAAAAATATAGATCTTAATAAGATAACTTATAAATAAACACAAGAAGAGACCTCACGGATGCATGCAAAATTTGGATAATGCATTACTTTATGGTATATGTGAGTTTAAATAGGAACTTTAGTGATACTTTGGATACTAAAATCAAAACCTTTTGTGATACTTGGTACATAGTATAACAGTGTTTAAAGATAGGCTGTTTCTCGATCTATTCAATTTTATTTCCCTTGCGTTGAAAGAAATTTTCTTAATTGGAAATTAGGTTGAAGGACTTCTATTTTCAGGGTAATAGGTTTTAAGGACAACACTTCTGAATAATTAATCTTAAGGACAATTTACAAGATAATGATAAATTCATTTATCTTTTTAAGTTATACATGAAAATGACAAATATTTTTACCATTATTTCTGTATAACCGAAAATGATGAATTCTTCTATCTTTCTGTAAAATGTCCTTAAAACTAATTTTTCAGAAGTAGTGTCCTTAAAACTTATTACCCTGCACAAACAAGCTCTTGATGTGAAAAATCCTCTTTTCTTAATCTAAACTGAATACATGTTACACCATGAGCTATGTATGACAAAACTTTAATTACATAAGGCGTTGTTTTTTAACATTGTCCGTTAGTTTCTTCTTAAGGATGCGTTTCCTGCTGCTTTAGAAAATTATCATTCACCCAATACATTAATCATTATTATTACTAGTATGGGTCCGTGCTTCGCACACAGGCTGGTTGTATTATTGTGTACGTTAATATTTTGTTTGAGTGCAAACATGTAAACAAAAAGCAAGAGCACTTTTGGAATTTCAAAAAGACACCGAGTAAATTAGTTCAACCAATTTCCTTTATTAGTAGTAGAGATGATAGTAAGATCTCCAAAAACTTTTAGGACACAAAAGAACAGAAGTGTTACCTAAACAAAATCGTAGTCCAAAACCAACTTTGTTTATCTCCTCCTCACTTGAGAAAACAAATTATTTACCCACAAATCTTAAACACCATAGCAAGCTATCAGTTTAGCTTGCCTTGTATATTTACATCATCTATAGCTTTTCAAACATGTCAAGCTAGCATCATCATGCTCTTCAAACTAACTTTCAAACTGAATGAAATTTAAGCTTGTTTTTGTGAGTGAACAATGAATAAACGCAAAGATAGCATCTTACAGCAGACTGCTTTTAAGCAACAGAACTCTAGAACTAATGAGTCACATGGTATTGTGATCTTCCTTGACATAGAAAAGTGTCGGTGAAGAAGACTAATAAACAGATTTTGAACGCGTGAATGAAAAATAAAGTATATAGAATAACTAGAGAAACCAACCTTTGTAAAATATGCAGGCTGCTCAAGGGAGCTTCAGGTGGAAGAGGAAAACGGTGTGGTGGCATGCAAAAGTGCATGCGAAGCTTTTGGTCTGGATCAGTACTGTTGCAGTGGAAAGTTTGCAGACCCAACCACATGCAAGCCTTCATTTTACTCCACCATTTTTAAGAGGGCTTGCCCCAGAGCTTATAGATGATGGAACCAGTACCTTCATCTGCAAGGCTTCCGATTACAACATTGTCTTCTGTCCCACTTTTAATGGGTAAGATACACATATAACAGGGCACAAAATAGATAGTTTGATATGATAAACAGTATACAACACTTGTTTTACAGTATACTAATAATGTCCAATATATGATACATGCAAGACAAGGCGGACAAATGGATACTTCAGTAGGCAACCACCACCGTCCAGTAACAGTAATGGCCAACCTATCAGTTACTCAAACGGACAACCAAACACTCACTCTACAGACCAACCTAATTATTTGCATGGTAATGAAGGCGGAGATGAAGACATTGCTTCCTATGCTAACTCAATATCATATCACACGGTTGTTATTATTTGTCTCACTTTATTATGTAAATCAGTATTACAATGATGTCGAGGAAAAGATGAAAGACAGTTTAGGCTAACATTTAACAAGAGAGAGGTTCATGTTAACGAACTTAACAAGTCAATGAAATATGCATACATGTAATTAAAGACTTTAAGTTGTAGCCTCTTGTGTGTCTCTACAGGCATGCATTTTGTGCATCCGGCAGTTTTTTGATTTAATATAACTTAAAACAATCCTATGATGTGTGAACACTTGGATAAGCAACTATATTAAATCTGCAAATTTTGCTAAATAAAAAAGAAACCAGTAATGAATATGCATACAAAAATGCTCCAACAAGTATTCACTAAAAATATATACGTCGAATGCTAAAATTCATACGTAAATCCAGACAACATAATGTCAAACAAACATATATCATCCTAAAAACAATACATGTTGTTCTACAAATACAAAGAGGGACTGGCTACATCCACCTCATTTCTTGGACTGTACCATTGCTACAATTCAAAGGCATTTTTAACAATATAAACGATATATATCGTGTTAAAATGTCTTGAAGTTTACCAGTACTGCAGTTAAGAATATCTGCACTACTGATACACGCACGCACGCGCACACACGCAAGCATGCACACACGCGCACAGACATACATATACATACATATGTGCATATTCCTGAAGCTTAGTAGTTAAAACCAATGCAGGTAGTTAAGAAATACCTACAATATCGTGACAGATTAAAAAAAAAGATTAAAGTGAAATTACTTACATAAAACATTGCAACAGCTCCAGCAGAGTCACCTGCAACCATCTTTATATGGCCGAACAAGTATGAGCCTTTTGATTGAAATCCAGTTCCTAAAAATACTGAAATATAAATGCATCATGAATAACATTAAAAACTAAATGCTTCTATTATTCTGTTGATATTCTCGGTTAATTACCTTTATAATTATCAAGCATAAGTTGGATCTCATTGCCACCATTGAAGTACTTAATGTGATCGAAAGCCCAAGTAGTTGTATAGTTCTTTCCAAATGAAACACATAATGGGTTTTTAGGCGCAGCAGCCATTGTGCTTGCTACCAAAAGATATAATAAACACAAAATGCAGCAAAGAACTTCAGTGAAGAAGAATTAGAGCAGCCATTTTTTTCCGTGAGAAGTGAATGAATGGAATGGTATAAAGGGAACAGAGTGCGCACGGTTTATATGGACTATGTTACTTGGATGAAAATCTAGATACAAGTTGCTTTTTTCCCTATGTGCATGTGCGTGCATATTATTTTATTTCAACAAATCGGAGAACAGCTATTAATGCTTTTGTTTCAATCTAGTACCATATAATGCAGAGTCTCAAAGAAATGTTTGTACGACATATATGGTATACAGCATAAACAAAGATGCACCACGGAATCCAATTTGTTTAGAATGTATGAAGTGTTGCTTCAATATTGTTCTCAGACCTTGAGTTCCAAAGTATAAAATGTTCCTTGTCAAAAATGTAAACATCAACCATGTAAACATCAACCGGTGGTTTGGATCAACATTTTATGGCATATGAAGGTAATAGCAATTTCAGTAGAGAATTGTAATCGTCGCAGTTAAATCAAATGATGTAAATTTAATCTTCCACAAGATAAGATCTATGTTCTAAGTACCATACGTTAATATGTGTGCCTGCATGTGTGCAGGTGTATACATACTTACGGATGATTATCAAATATATTCATTTAAAAGACCGTTTTACTTGCAAGATGACTGATTGGATTCCAAACATCAAAATTAAAAGACGAACATTGTCCAAGCATCTTCAATTCAATAACACCAAATCGAACTTATGAAACTTAACTTCACTTTATCCACTACTATTATGAATCTCAAGTTAAAGGTTGGGGAATCTACCAATTTAACGTATGTATTGACTTGATACTAGAACATGAAGATTGGATGTTATTGTAAAAGAAAATGCAACACCCAGATTGTTTGCTGGCAAGGAATATTTAGTCTATAACAAATATTTGAAGGTTAATGTAACATACCGGTGGTTTCTCCGATTGCAGTTTATTCTTTTTAGAAGCCTGCTCTCCGTTTTCATTGTCTGTGTCACCTTGAGGAGCAGAAGTTTTAGACACCTTCCTCGTCAGAGTCAAATGAGAATCCATCGAGGGTACCTAAACAAAAGAAGTAGTGATGCAGCGCACCATGATAAGTCGCTTGCTATGAGTCGCTCGGCCGGCTATGAGTCGTGTTTCCTTAAGTCGCACCAGGATGAGCGACCTAACGAGCTAACTAACCTTAAATCGCCGCCTACCTTAGGTCGTAAGTCGTATGCCACATATATCGCTTAAAGCAACATTTTTAAGTCGCTTACCTTAAGTCGCTAAGTCGCTCCTGAAGCTTAAGCCGCTCATCATATGCCGCATCACTTAAGTCGCTCAATCTATACCGCAGATTCTTATGTCGCAGGTTCTTATGTCGCAAGGAGCTGTGCTATCTTATGTCGTTATGTTGTTATGTCGCATGTATTGTTGTTATCTCGTATGTCGTAGGTCGTGTATTGTGTTGTACTGAGTCGCAGTGATGTTGTAACTTCTTATGTCGTTGAGTCGTATGTCGCGCGTATTGTTGTACTGTTAAGTCGTGTAACGTGTAACTCGTGTGTTGTATGATAAGCCGGTCTGTGTGTTGTAATTCCTATAAACAGGGTTGCGTTGTCATTGTAAAAGAGAGTTGATTTTTGAATAAAATTTGTGTGTGTTTTTGCCACTATTGTTGAAGTTGAGTGTGATCTCCTTCTTCTTTCCTTCTTCGGTTATTCGTGCGCGAATCAACGAAGTAGAAGTCAATTCTCGGTATCACCTGCGAGTGATCAACGATCCAATTGTAGATCTTTCAACACGGTATCTTACGAGAACAACGGGTTGGAGATAGCTAGATTCCGGTATCGTCACGATCAACGGAATTGGACATTTATCGTTTTATCAGGTTTATTTGACACGAAATCATTTCGTGAGAAAGAAAGCTGCGCCAAATTGATATCAAAACATTATTAGCACGTCAAAGTTATATCCGCTGCGTCACTTTTTTGGTATCGGAGCAAAGTAAGATCAAGGCCGGATTGAAGCTAAGTAAGAGCCGATTCAAATCCAGTTCAAAGCCGTGCAGTTCATAACAAAACCGAGCTAAGTCGGAGCCGAGCTAGATCAGAGCCGTGCAGAGTCAAGTCAAAGCGAGTAAGAGCTAAGTCGGAGCCGAATTAAAGCCAAGTTAGGTCGGAGCCGAACCAAAGTTAGAGCCAAAAGTAGTATCAGTAAAGGAAACGAGATTGTTTGAAGATCATGCCTCCGAGACGTGCTAATCGCTATCATAATGTTGAAGATGTGTATAGAAGACAAGAAGCTAAGCAGATGATGCAGCGTATCAATGAAAAGTTCAATGAGGGTATTGAGAAATTGGAGAAATTGATGAAAGACATGAATCACAATCAAAGAAGAACGTCACCAGTTTCGAACCAGAGTGGAAAAGGGTTTCACCATCGGTTTCGGAAGATAGAAGAATGTCACCCCAGTCTTATCGGGAGAGGAGAGAGTCTTCAGTTTAAATGAGGTGAGAACATCGTGAGTATCGAAATGAAGAAAGAAGAACTCAACGTGGGTATGAGAATAAACCTTACAGTGATGTTGAAAGACAGGGTAGAAGGGACATGTATGGTCGAAGAGATGTAGATGGACGGGATCGATATCGAAATACATATGATTTTGAGGAGGAAGGTGATGGATGTAGTATTCATTATCGAGATCGAGGCCAAGTGCGAAATCAATATCTGGATTCAGAAAATGATCGTAAATGGAAGTCAGGTATGAGAATGGAAATTTCAGAATTCAAAGGTGATATGCAAGCAGAAGAATTTCTTGTTTGGTTGTCTAATGTTGAACAAATTTTGGAATTCAATGAGGTACCCGAGAATCGCAGAGTCCAATTAGTTGCTACAAGGTTAAGGGGAAGAGCTATGGCTTGGTGGCAACAAACTAAACTAACTCGGGAGAGAATGGGAAAATCAAAGGTTGTCACTTGGGAGAAGATGAGAAAGATGATGAAAGCAACTTTCTTGCCGTACAATTATCAATCTCTTATGTATAACGTTTGCAGAATTTGAGACAAGGGACGAGGACAGTGAATGATTATGCAGATGAATTCTATCAATTGATTGCAAGGAATGATATTATGGAGACCGATGAACAGTTAATGGCTAGATATATTGGAGGGTTACGAATGCAAATTCAAGACATGGTGAATATGTAATCCAATGTCTGTTGCTAAAGCACATCAGAAAGCTCTAGCTTGGGAGAAACGAGGGAGACGCGGAGGTGGTGTGTTTACAAGTTCTAACAACCAGAATAAGGGTGCTAGTAGCAATGCTAATGTTTCCAAGGCAGTCAATAAACCAGTTGTCAATGAAGCCGCTAAAGCAAAGATTAACAACAATATCAAGTGCTATAATTGTCAGGAGTTTGGCCATAAAAGTAATGAATGTACATGGCCAAAAAAGAGAGCATTAGTTGCAGAGGAATGTGAGTATGAGGATGTGGAAGCTGAAATTGATTATTCTCAACCATCGAAGTTTGATGAAGATGAAGAAGTTGTGTCAGGAGACGAAGGATGTAACTTGATGATAAGAAGGTCTTGTTTAGTGCCCAAGCATGAGAATAATTCTAGTTGGCTAAGAAGCAATATCTTTCAGTCTACATGTACTATCTTGGAAAAAGGTTTGTCGATTTGTTATTGATGCGGGAAGCTGCGATAACATTATTTTTGAAGAAGCCGTCACGAAGTTAGGGTTGAACACTGAAAAACACCAGAGACCTTATAAACTGGCATGGCTAAAGAAAGGTGGAGAAGTGACAGACGAGCATTTGTTACATTTTCTATTGGGAAGAAGTACAAAGATGATATATGGTGTGATGTTGTCAACATGGATGTGTGTTATTTACTATTGGGAAGACCGTGGCAATATGATAGAGCTGTACAACATAATGGTCGCACCAACAGCTACAGTTTCATGTTTGAATGTACTCAAATTACTTTGGTTCCTAAGAAGCGTAAACAAAGTGAAAGCAAGTCAGAGAAGAAAGTGGAATCAACTAGCCTATTATCTTCGAGAGAGTTTGTTGAAGAAGTGAAAGATAGCGCTGGAATGTTTATGTTGATTGGGTATGAAACAAGTGAAGATCGTGAAGTTCCTGCGGAGGTTAGACCTGTGTTGATGAATTTGAAGATGTCTTTCCTACGGAATTACCCAAGGAGTTACAGCCATTGAGGGACTTACAACATCAAATTGATCTAGTGTCAGGTGATGTTTTACCGCATAGGTCACATTATCGTATGAGTCCGAAAGAGCATGAAGAGTTGCGGAGACAAGTTGAGGAGTTGCTTGAGCAAGGGCGTGTTCGAGAGAGTCTCAGCCCTTGTGTTGTACCAGCTTTGTTAGTGCCGAAGAAAGATGGTTCATGGAGAATGTGTACAGATAGCATGGCACTCAACAAAATAACTGTCAGATACAGATTTCCGATGCCAAGACTTGATGATCTATTGGATCAACTTAGTGGGTCTGTAATCTTTTCGAAGATTGATCTTAAAAGTGGTTATCATCAGATTCACATTAGACCAGGTGATGAATGGAAGACAGCATTCAAGACTCAGGAAGGGTTATATAAATGGTTGGTTATGCCGTTTGGCCTATCTAATGCACCAAGTACATTTATGAGGGTGATGAATCAAATTTTCAGACCTTACATCAGAAAGTTTGTTGTAGTCTACTTTGATGATACTTCGATATATAGTGTTAGCACGGAGAAGCACATTCAACACTTGCGAAAGGTGTTAACTATTCTTCGTCAAGAACAGTTCTATGCAGCAACGAAAAAATGCGTGTTCATGACGCCAAGTGTTTTATTTCTGGGATATGTCGTGTCAAAGGAAGGGATACAGGTGGATCAGAGTAAAGTAGCCGCAATCAGAAATTGGTCACGGCCCAAAACTATAACAGAAGTCAGAAGTTTTCATGGGTTAGCTTCATTTTATCGAAAATTTATACCGCACTTTAGTAGTGTAATGACCCATGTTACTGATTGTATGAAGGGAAAGAAGTTTTCATGGACGGAAGAGGCAGGATATGCTTTTGAGCAAATCAAGGAACTTTTAACCTCAACACCGATTCTAGTGTTGCCGGATTTTCAATTACTATTTGAGTTACATACGGATGCATCTAAAGTTGGAATTGGAGGAGTGTTGAGTCAGAAGGGTCGTCCAATTGCCTATTTCAATGAAAAACTTTCGGGAGCAAAGATGAGATACAATACTTATGATGTGGAGTTTTATGCTATTGTGCAGGCTCTGAAGCATTGGAAACATTACTTGTTCCACAAAGAATTTGTTTTGTATACGGATCATGAAGAGTTGAAACATTTACAAGGGCAGACTAAAATTGCAGCTAGGCATGCATCGTGGATAGCTTATTTGCAACAATTTACATTTGTCATAAAGCACAAGTCTGGAGTAACTAATCGCGTTGCCGATGCATTAAGCCGGAGGGAGAATTTACTAACAACCATGCGAGTAGAGGTGATGGATTTTGACTTACTTTCAGATTTGCTTACTTCAGATTCATATTTTTCCAGAATCCTAGACAAAGTCAAGCAGGGAAGCAAGGATGAATATAAGTTGGTTGAAGGTTTTCTATTCAAGGGAAATCAGTTGTGTATTCCATATTGTAGTCTACGAATGAAAATCATCAAAGAATTACATGAAGAAGGACATGTGGGCCGAGACCGTACTATGTAGTTGATCTCGAAGTCTTATTTTTTGCCATCAATGAGGAAGGAGGTTGAAAAGTATGTTCAGAGGTGTCATATTTGTCAAGTTTCAAAGGGGACCGCGACAAATGCAGGTTTATATATGTCGTTGCCTATACCTACTAAACCATGGGTGGATGTTAGTATGGACTTTGTATTGGGTTTGCGAGGACGCAACGTGGCAATGATTCTATCTATGTGGTGGTTGATCGTTTTTCAAAAATGGTACATTTTATCGCATGCAAGAAGACGGCAGATGCAGTTAATGTCGCACAATTATACTTCAGAGAGATCTATCATCTTCATGGATTGCTTGATCTATTGTATCAGATAGAGACACTCGTTTTCTGAGTCATTTTTGGACGAGTCTATGGAGAATGGTCGAGACAAAGCTGAAATTTAGTAGTGCTTATCATCCACAGACGAATGGACAGACAGAAATTGTGAATAGATCCCTAGGTAATCTATTGAGATGCCTCGTGAATGACAATTTGAAGAGTTGGAATTCCAAGCTGAGTTTGCACACAACCATGCAGTTAATCGTAGCACTGGTTTCAGTCCGTTTCAGATTGTTTATTCAACAATTCCGAAGGGACCATTGGATTTATCTATAATACCACAGCAGAAAGGAGTGATCAAGCGAGCTAGTGAATTTGTGAATGAATTGCAAGAATGCCACAAGGTTGTGCAGGAACGATTGCTTAAGGTGAATGAAAAATATAAGCAATCCGCAGATATTAAACGACGGAATGTTGAATTCAAAGAAGGAGATTTTGTGTATGCAGTACTAACTAAAGATCGATTTCCTATTGGTGCTTACAACAAACTAGTTGCTAAAAAGATTGGTCCTTTGAAAATCGTAAAGAAGATCAATGAGAATGCTTATCAGTTAAGATTGCCGGATCATATCCATACTGCCGACGTTTTCAACGTCAAACACTTGATTCCATATCATGAGGATAAGTATGTCGAAGGAGAGGAAAGTGTGAATTCTGGGTCGAATTCTTTTCAACCAGGAGAGGATGATGCGGCGCACCATGATAAGTCCCTTGCTATGAGTCGCTCGGCCGGCTATGAGTCGCGTTTCCTTAAGTCGCACCAGGATAAGCGACCTAACGAGCTAACGCATCGTAATACGCGACCTAGCGAGTTAGCGCACCAGGATGAGCAACCTAACGAGCTAACGCATCACAATATCCGACCTAGCGAGTTAGCGCACCAGGATGAGCGACCTAACGAGCCAACTGACCTTAAGTCGCCGCCTACCTCAGGTCGTAAGTTGTATGCCGCATATATCGCTTAAAGCATCATTTTTAAGTCGCTTACCTTAAGTCGCTAAGTCGCTCCTGAAGCTTAAGCCGCTCATCATATGCCGTATCACTTAAGTCGCTCAATCTATACCGCAGATTCTTATGTCGCAGGTTCTTATGTCGCATGGAGTTGTGCTATCCTATGTCGTTATGTGGCTATGTTGTTATGTCGCATGTATTGTTGTTATCTCGTATGTCGTAGGTCGTGTATTGTGTTGTACCGAATCGCAGTGATGTTGTAACTTCTTATGTCGTTGAGTCGTATGTCGCGTGTATTGTTGTACTGTTAAGTCGTGTAACGTGTAACTCGTGTGTTGTATGATAAGCTGGTCTGTGTGTTGTAATTTCTATAAATAGGGTTGTGTTGTCATTGTAAAAGAGAGTTGATTTTTGAATAAAATTTGTGTGTGCTTTTGCCACCATTGTTGAAGTTGAGTGTGATCTCCTTCTTTTTTCCTTCTTCGGTTATTCGTGCGCGAATCAACGAAGCAGAAGCCAATTCTCGGTATCACTTGCGAGTGATCAACGATCGAATTGTAGATCTTTCAACACGGTATCTTGCGAGATCAACGGGTTGGAGATAGCTAGATTCCGGTGTCGTCACGATCAACGGAATTGGGCATTTATCGTTTTATCGGGTTTATTTGACACGAAACCATTTCGTGAGGAAGAAGGCTGCGCCAAATTGGTATCAAAACATTATTAGCACGTCAAAATTATATCCGCTACGTCAAGTAGCCTCGCCACTACAACAAAATGTGTGATTATCTAATATTGACATACATCAAGGCTTCTATTATGCAGTCAGACATAGAAAATGACATTTGTCTCAAGAAAATTAGGAAAAAAACTTACTGTAAACTTGGTGCTTAGAAATATATATTACATAAAACACGTTATCACAGAAAAGAGGCAGACGTTTAAGTTTTGAATGCTACCTTCAACCATAGTTTCAGCTTCATATAAGTTTGATAGTGTTTCCAGCTGAATGAAGTAAGTCGTAACCGCTTGTATCTGCACTCCCAAAAAAAAAAGATCAGTATAGCTACTCAATTAGCAATGTACCTAAAGCTATAAAACTGCAGTACTTCATACATCGAGCCAATTTGTATATGTGATACGCCTAGATGGATTACAGGAAAAGGTAATTTTGTACATAAAGAGATGGATACCCCCTACCTACAATGAGCCCAAGGACATTGAGTTGGTCATCACTCAAGCTGTTGTTTCTAGGCCCAAGGCTGTCAAGGCTCTTGAGGCTGCTGATGGTGATAGCATTACTGCTATTATGGACTCACTACCTAATAACTTGTGTCAGAATTTTCATGTATATGATGTTCTGAAATTAAGCTTGCTTTATTTGTTTCGAGTTGACACTGCCTATTTGTTTTCATGGTGTTATCACTCTCATTGCATATATCTTGCCTCCACATACATAACTTTTGACACCTTTTAAACGCATAGTTGATGCTTTTAGCATAATATGCTAAAAAAAATATTATGGCATCTGTTAACCAAAACACAGTAGGAAACAACAACAGACTCAACTACTTATTTCATTATAAGTACACCAAAAAGAATAATACAAGTTTATATCTTATAACCCATCCATTTCTTTGAACTCAAACAATAGAAATTAAAAAATAAAATCACAAAACAGCCTAAGTCAGTTCATATATTCAATATAGGAGAAAGAGAGAGGGCGTGGATGAAATGGGTGAAGAGATAAACGATGCAAAAGAAGTTTCTTGACAATGGAAGCCATATGTTGGCTTTGATGCTCGGCAAGAGCAAGGTAAATTTATATATGCATATTTTTATATGATCAGTCGATATAAAATAACACATTAAACATGACCTGAGTTGATAGTAAGCTGCAAAATACAAACTGAATAACTGAATGACTATAAGTGATTTCACAAGTTTCTGTAAGTCAATTGAATCATATTTTAAAAAAAGGCCAAAAAAAAAACGAACGAAAGTACAAAATCCAACTGTAACCAGATTCTGTTCACAAGATCTTGCATCCTTTTTTATCTTGTTACCACTTTCTTTATTATCTTATATTAAATGTTTCATTTAAACAGATCTTAAAATAAAATAGAGTGGCAATAATTCTGTCTACAAGCAACAGCGCAGTAATATTTCAATTTGGAGTTGAGAAATTCAAAAACGGATAGATAATTAAAACCTGATCAATATTGGAGTTGATAATGGATGCACAGCTGCTTGAAAATCTAAGCGCAAGGAGTGTCTACGGTCTTTGATTCTTTCGTTGAATTTGGGGTAATAGATCTAGGGTTTCGAGAGGGGGCCCATAAAACATACGAAGTTGCAGTTTTTTGTGTAGTAATAAAAGTATCTACGCCTTTGTAACGTCTATAAATTTAGCGACGTAGTGCCATGGTCAATTAGCTATGGCGTCCCTAATTGAAGTCAGAAACAGCCTTTTTTGTAATGGGATGATCTGCAATAGTAAATTGCGTGAATTTTAACAAAATTTTCTACTTGAATCGGAGTGGACATATGAAGTCTGATGACTCTTACTAGATTCAATCTAGTATTTGATTTTATTTTATTTTGTTAATTGATTTGTTTTAATGTTTAAATAAATTAGAGTACACGAATACATACGCATGTGTGTATAACGTGCATGTGCAAAATAGTAATGTGTACATAGTTAATGTCTATGTATACAGATGTTAAGATGTGCATCCATGACATATAAATTCTCCATTTATACGCACATTGGCTAACTCAAAATTTTATTTAACACGCACACGCAAGCGTGCAACATACTTACATACATACATATTATTTCAAAATTTATCTATGTATAATATAAAATAAGATTTCAAAATATTTGATTAATTTTGACCAAGTCAGTAAAATATTTAAACCAAATTTGATATCAACACATCTAATATTGACTTGATAAACAATTTTAAAATTCAAATCTAGATCTACGAAATCAATCAAAATACACACACACACACACACACACACATATATATATATATATATATAATTCAAGTAATAATTTGTGTCTGGTATATGAAATTTATTGCTGTCGAAAACTAAAAAAATTAAATCCACGGACTATTTAAAAACAAATAATAATTAAACTATGTGTTTTGTAATAAAATAAATGTTAAAATAATTTATTCATATTTACTTTCTTTTTGGTCATGAATTTTTTTACAAATAAAATCCAAAACCATTTTTTATTTTATAAATTAATATTTACATATTCATATGTATAAAATTAATGTAAACAATGTTTACATTATTAATATATATATGATACTGTTGAAACTGGACCAACACGCCGCGGGTTAAATAGGTAAATTTCAAAATAAATATTTCAATTTGGATTTTATTGAGTCAATGAAGTCTAAATTTATCTAGATCTGATATAAATTAATTTTAAATAAAATTAATATTTTATTTAAGTAGTAGATGAAGTTTTGTTTTAATGTTATATTTATATTATATAATGTGTGTATCATATACACATGTGCGTGTACGTACATGTGTAACATATGCAATGTACATGGTCTAACATATCTATGTATAAATGTTGAGATCTACACCGCAACGGACGTATTATCCCCTCCATATACATATGTGTTGTCTAATATATATATATATATATATATATATATATGTATGTATGTATATGTATATATATATATATGTATATGTATATATATATGTATGTATATGTATATATGTATGTATATGTATATATGTATATATGTATGTATATATATATATATATATAATATAGGAAATTCTATTTAAACACAAAATGTAGACACAAAATAGAACATAAAAGATCTTGATCATTGGATCTTTCTTGAATTCCACGTCCCACGTAAAGGCCAAAGGATTTAATGGTCACTACTTATTTTGTCTAGTTTTATTTTTTATTTTGTGACCCAGTAGCTGCTCCCATATAATATACATATATATTTATATACAATATAAAATGATATTTGTAAAATATAAATGTTATATATAATTGACATTATAATATATAAAATAATTGTAAGTATTAATAAATAATTTTGAATTTAAAATCTCAAGTCTAGATCTACATAATAAAGTATCTACTAATTGAAATTAAAATCGATATATTGATTTTCTAAACATATGTGTGTGCGTGTATGGTGATAAATATTATATATATATAGACATTGTATATAAAATAATTATATATGCATGTTTTTAATGTAAACAAATAATTATATATATGGCCAAAATAATGTTCAACAAATTTCTTTGAAGCTTTGCGATTTTCAAAATTGTTTTTTTAATGAAGATTTCCATAAGGAAATCATAAAAAACTTAATTTGTTAAAAATAAATTTTAAAACATATACAAAATTCTGTTAAATATTTATATGTGTACTTTATAATATATGTATATATGTGTGAGTGTGTGTGTGTGTGTTTACACTACAAGATATACTGTGATTAGCAAAGGCAGTAGGCGACGGTCGTCGACGGCCCATTGAATTTTTCCAACAGCTAGCTATTTTACTAATTACCAAATTAAATAATTAGTTAATTTAATTCCCATTATGTTTCAAAAAATGTTTAAAAAAAAACTAATTTAGTTTCTAAAAAATAAAAAAGATATTTTAGCACAATCATGCAACGTAATAACTGTTCTAATTTATTAAATTGATGTTTTCGATGATCCGTCTTCGCATAGTTCGAATATTTAACGTTGTTGAAAATCTAACTCTCATGACTAATCTATGAGACTTTTAGCATTCCATTAAGCCACTTCGATAAAGTTGATTTGCGCAACATTTTTATAAACTAAAATATTTTTTAAACCATTGCGTAATTAATTATTAATTTTAAACTGTATTTAGCATGATAAAATTATATAAAATAAGATAATTGACATAAAATTAAATTTAGTGGACCTTATGTCGATCTAACGTACATTTGACCTATATCTAGAAGAGGATAAAAAAATAATCAACTGTATGGTGTCGATCTTGCATTTTAAATTTATAGTTGTTCGTCGATATTCGAATTTTTAGTCCGAATATCGATGAAGGAATTTTAGTTCGATATCAACGAACGAATATAAATTTAAAATTCAAGGTCGACACCCTATAGTTTTTTATTTTTTTCATCATCTTCTGAAAATAGATCAAATATATTTTAGATCAACATAAGATCTAACAAATTTAATTTTCTACCGATTATTTTATTTTACATAATTTTATCATGCTAAATACAGTTAAAAATTCATAATTAATTATGTAACCGTTGAAAAATATATTTTTTTATTCGTAAAAATGTTACACAAAACCAACTTTATCAAAGTTGCATAATGAACTGACTAAAAGTCGCATAGGTTGGTCATGAAAGTTAAATTTTCAATAACGTTAAATATTCGAACTACGTGAAGATAGATCATCGAAAATACTAATTTAACCGATCGAAACAGTCGTTACATCAAATGTTATGCTAAAATATCTTGTTTATTTTTTAGGAATTAAACTAGTATTTTTAAACATTTTTTAAAACGTAAAATGAATAAGAAAAAAAAAATCAGCATGTCGTCGCTAATCGATGGTGTCGAGTATACAGAAAGAAACCTCACGACTTTTCCTCATTCTCCCTGTTTCTCACCATATTTTTACGCTTGCAAAAAAAAAAAAAAAAAAACCTAACCCTACTGTCGACGTTCCCTCTCAACCACTGTCATCTCTCGTCAACTTCACCTTAGGCCACCACAACTCGCTAGAATCACCAATCTCTCCAATTTTATCTTAATTTAGGTAATTTAACCCTAATTTCAGATTTGTGGCAAATTGGTACAATTATGGGTTTGAAATTGATGATTATTACGTATTCGATGGTGATGATAGTATATCACTTGATTTGAGGATATTAATTAGTGTTGTGATTATTTAATCTAATTAAAAATTATTGTTGATTTAAAATCGAAAATTAGTATATAATCATTAATTAATATGTATGTTGATTAGTTTACGTGATTGTTTGCTATAGTTTAGAATAATTTTATGGCTGATATGTATGGTTAAATAGTGAATATGTTAAATATAAAGCTTATCGTTAAACATATTTATTTTAATTAATTAGTGCGTGTTAATTATAAGTGTTAGTGGTAAGTATAGAACAAAGTTATTTTTATTGATTAATGATTTTTAGTAGTTAACTAATCAGTGCGCCTTTTTGGAAACTTGAAATTTTAGTTTACAAAATAGTTCATGCTTGTGACATTTAACCATACTGTTACTTGTGATATTCATGTTGTTTGCAACTGTGTCACTTGAGACTGCTGTGTTGATCTTGTACTTGTGTACTTCATATTTGATCACTGATGCATACATTAACTTGTTGATGTTTGCCGAGATTGTTGATTCACCACTGAGTCTCATTTATATTCTGTAGTCATTTATGCATTGTACCATGCAGTTACCTCTCTTGTATCATTGGTATTTGTAGCTTGTAACTGGATATGTTCGGTTTGGTTTCACTCGGGATTGTAGTTGATGTGCATGTTTGTATCTGTAGTGGCATTGTTGTTCTATTGAGTCTGTAGCATTGTACTTGAGCTTTGCATTGTTTTAACCTTGCACATTTGAGTTTAACTGTGCACTGCTTCGAGTCAGGTTGCATGGTCACTGATGTGTGCTGTGCCATTGCTTAGTTTGGTTCACTGGTCTGCACTGTGACTCGAGTTTTCATTGTCATGTTGCATTGACCTGAATCAATCCATATTATTGCTTTGATATTGCAGTTTTTTTGATGCTCTGTTGTTTTCTGTCCTTGTAGTTGTTCAACTTTGATGCTTTGTTCTTTGTGACCACTGTCTATCCATACTGTTGACATTTGGGTTTGTTTTGACACAGATGCTTCACTTGTTCATATTGCCTTTATAAACTTGTTGCTTGAGTCGCTTGCATTTGTTTGAGATTCTGGTGGTCATGTTGCTTTCATTGCTGTGTTGATCACTTGATTTGGTAACTTGTGGTTTCATTGCTGCACTCGATTTTGTTACTTGAGCTGCTTTGTTGAGTTCCATTTGACTTGACTGTATGGTTTCACGTGCATGTGCTTGTATTTCCAGTGTGCACTTGTTTTGCTGGAATGACTTCGACATTATTTTGATGCTCTGTTTTTGACTTGTGAACAACCCTGTGTTGAATCCAGTTTTTCAAAAAACTCGGGTTTGACCTTGTGCTCGTGTCGTGATTTTCAATATACTGCATGTGAGTTGAACCCGGCTTTTCATTTGGGTATGACCTGTGCTCACCTGTCCTTGTAGCATTATCAAGTGTATACCGATGTGCACGGCCTTGTGGCATGTACAGTGATACACTGTGCATGTCACACTGTTCGTGTGTGATGAATTCAAATATAAATGATGACGAACAACCCAAATAACTGAGGCAAATCATATTTTCAAAAATCATATTTTATTTTATATTGCAAAAATATTTCTTTTCAATTTTACCGCGTTAGTGAATATTTTTGCAGATTGCTCAGATGCTGGATTCAAACTAGAATGCAGTTGAAGACAAAATACGAGTGTGAGTGATATGTAGTGAGGTTATTAATGTAAATAAAATCGTGATGTAATCAAAAATGTATATGTATAGTGAGAGCATGAATTTGTACTATTCAAGATTGTAATAAATATTTGTTTGAATAAAATTTCTATTTTGAATTCAAATTCTGTGTAATTTATTTTATTCAACAAATATTTATCTAATCTATAAAAAACAAAATAGTACATTACCAAATACATTTAAATGAATATATATGTTTATTATCATCAAACAAAAACATATAAGCGCATATTCATACACAAATTACTTTATTTATACAACACTTACATTTATTTACTTATTGTCAATTTAATTCCCAAGTGCAACAATTTACACTATTTCATTTTTATATTAATTTGAATTCCATTCTAGTTAATATTTTATTAATGATTCACTAATTCAACATTTCCATTTGTTTTTCATATTAAACTTATAACCAAGTATGACAATTTACATTATTTCACATAATTGCAATTTTATTTTAAATTGTTAATTTTAATTACAATTGCTACATCTAATTTCTAACATTTGCTCCAATTTAAATTAAAAGATTTTTATTTCTTTCTAAATCTAATTAATATCTTATTAATTTAACTCATTTTAATCGTCGAATTTTACGGGTCGTTACACTCTCCCCCACTCAAAACTTTTCGTCCCCGAAAAGGAAAAGAAGGGAAAAGAAGAATTAGGAAATCAATATATCTTACTTAAAACATTTAATTTATAGACAAATACATTTTTCAAAACTAAATAATTTAAATAAAATATATCAATTTATAACCAATAGATCCTTTTATACTTAAATTAATAAAGTTTGGAAAACATTTTCAAAATATTTTCTAAGTCTAAAATTTACGGAAAATTTTGGCAGAGTCTCCTTGTACGGAGAGGCTCAAAAGAAAATATAATATCAATATAACAATATACAACATATATTTTCCAAAATAATATATATCCCAACCCGGAAAAATAATATAATGACGCTATAAAGCCGTAATCTGAAGGGCAATTAACGCTTAATTATGAAACCAAAAGCAGTAGCAATTGCTTCCATAACCTGTATTTCACTTATATAATCCAAAAGAGTTAATAATTATATAAAATGAAATATTTAGCGTTATCTCAATCAATAACAAACAAATCAATACAAACATCAATCATTAGCAACAAGTCATACAACCATCATATAGAACCAACAAAAATCAATCATTCATTCATATCAAACACAACAAATAGTTGTTCGGGTTCAAAACTTCAAATTGTACATAATGAAAAATAACCTATCAAGTGCACCCTTTTACTCAACAGTCTTTGATGAAAGTAAATAGATTATTCATACATCCAAACAAATTCAAAGTATCCTTGCCCAAACAACCATAAACCAAAACAAACAACAGCAATTTCAAACAATAGATTTAGTTTATCTTTATTGATTCCATTCATACATTTGTTGTTTGATTTCTTTTTCATTTATGTAATGGTTTATCTTTATATATACATTTATTTCTTACAAATTTCCTTTTCTTATTGCATTATATTCGTTTACTTCTAAACTTCATTTATTTATAGCATTCATGTTAAACTCAATTTAATTTACAAATAGCTTCAACCGTTTACTTAAGTATATAACAATTATAACCCCAATCTTTATTAATAAAAGCAATTTATTGAACACTTCATTACATGATTTTGCTTGTACAATTTCCATTATAATTTCTTATTAAACATTTAAACTTATAATGTTCCGTAAGTTGTATATATGTTTTTAAGGATGTAATTAAAATCATACAAGTTTATCTTATTCCTTTTAATTAATTAATGGTTCAATAATTATATCTTTCGTTTTATAAGATTACAATTTCAACTTTCTTTTAATATCATTTATAACTTAGCATTAAATCACTTATTTTAATTAAAGGTTCCAATTTATAAATTAGTTATATTCCATTTTACTATACTTAATTGAAACTATTAATTAATGGAAACTTAAGAATTAAATACCGGATTTTATTCAAAATCATTTTAAAATAACAGATAAACATATGCTTGTAATTTATATATCCCATTATATTTAAAACAATTTAAAATTTATATTTGTTTATCAAAATAAATCTGTAGTAAAACTACTACAGTGGCCTTCCTACTTCGAAACTCGAAAATGAATGTCGATGATGTGGCCGTCATCACCGAAATTATTTTCCAGTTACAGAGAGGGAAGTACAGAACTTATTTTTTCCAAAATCTTCTTTAAAACAATTCTTTCAGATTATATTGAAATATTTATTCCAGAAAATACTTCTAAAATATTATTATTATATCCCAAAAATCATTTGAAAGAAATTTTCAAACCCCGGGACTTAAATTCTAAATTTCCAATTTTCCATTTATTTTATTTTCAACTAATATTTAAAATTTCACCACCTAACAACCAATATATTTCAACCAAGTATATATATCATTTATAAAACTTTATTTTATATATAGAAAATATAATAGGCAAAATTATTTCATTCACCTATATTAAAACAAATATTGTGTCGGTCTGTCCTATTAAGTGTTTAGAAATCCCTTTTGATGTCATAGCGTCCCATGCATCGACCATAATTTATAAATACAAAACGGAACAAATTAACACAATATTAAAACCTTTTATAACACTAACAAATACGCTCTTTCATATATACACTTAAGAACTCATCATATGGTATTACTACCCTATTAATAAAGAGTCAGACCCCACAAAGCTAAGGTTTATCGCTAAACCAAAGCTCTGATACCAAATGTAACATCCCGCCTTTCCGCACGCTTTAAATCGACGATAAACCACACACATCAGCCTTAATCCATACAAAAGGGCGGATTGTTATGGGGTAAATAAGAAGAAGCAGGGAAAGAAAAACAAAATAGAATCTTGCAGCGGAACGATAAAATATAATAATCAAATATACATTTCATGAAGCTGTTTTAAAAACATTTGATTATATTTATACAATACATATCAGAGTTGCACATACCAGTGAATAATAATCAATGCAGCAGAATATAGTGTGTAGTGGAATAATATAATATATATAATATAATAATAATAAAATCTTCGTCTTTGTCCTCTAGAAATAAATCTTCAAATCCTGAAATGCTCGGACTGACCCGAGCAAATTGAAAAGACAAAACACTCGAGTCAGAACTAAAAGATCTTATGTAAGTTAAATCAACAGTAAATAATATGAGTGGAACGGTGTCAGAGATGTTTACGGGATTTGACATCTCCTATCCAGTGTCTAACGTGAGTGCAGTAACTCAAAAGATGCTCGGGATTCACATCTCCTAAGGATCCGTTAAACTATCTACTATGTAGTAATATACACTATTATAATAGTGTCTAAAGTAAAGTATAATATACTGAAAATAGCGTTAAAGCTTTACATTTTCCACCTTAACACACTTTTATATTCTCATAGTCTATACAGTACCGTAATCTCCCCCGTACTGGGCGTCATCAGAGGCACTCCATAGGTATGACACAAAACAAAATCATATAAGGCGCGTTAGGGTATGTGACACGGCACAACTAGGCAATGCCGGGGTAGATATACCAATACGCTTCCGGGTTGGTGGTAACGCATAGCCGCAGCTACCGCCCACCTCGAGCCACACCCCCAAAATAAAAAAAATCAAAAGTGGCCACCAAATCAATCCAAAAGTCAAAGTATAATATCGAAGGGATGTGTCCGATCAAAGGTGCTACCTCATTAACCCGTCGATGGATCCTGTTTTAGCCACCTTATGCCAACTCACGGGAGTTGGATCCACGTATTTACCTCAAAAGAAACGCCGCCACCATCCTACTTCATTTTGGAATCTCCACCCCGTACACGGTTGTTAAAGTGGTTTTCGGAGTTGGCAGAGAGTATGACAACTTTCGGTCCCGGTCTCTTCAACAACCAATCGTTATTATAACACCGCGGTCTTTTCAAAATAGTTTATACTTTAAAACCAGAATATAATATCCATTTCAAAACCGTATGATATCATTTCTATTTTAAAACCCAAATTTATATGATATCAATTTGATTTCAAATATAATTTTTTTCAAGAAATCATAGCACTTTCAAATTTATATACCTTGGAACCAACATTCGAAATTATACACTTTTAAAACATCATACTTTGAAATTCATAACTTAGAAACATTTCAATTTCGATAAAACATTTCAATTTCGATATATTTCAAGGCTTTAATATTCCAAAATTCCAAAAAACTAAATTTGATAATCTAGATTTAAAAATCAAATCTTCTATTATTTAGTTTTGAAATATTTTACATAATAAATCCATTTTCATTTTAAAAAAACTCAAATTTCAAATACTAAATAATTTGTTCAATTCATTTATACTTGAAAATAATTATTTTATTCACATAGACCCAAAAATCCAGTTATAATAATTATACCTTTTAAAATTATCAATTTAATAAATTTCACATCAACCTTTTAGAGTTTAATTCTTAAATAAATTCAGTTCCAAATAAATCTCCAAGTTATCTCCCGACCTTAATTTATTTAAATCATTATACTCTCTATATTAATTTTTTTTTAAAATACTTACTCACATTTATTTTAATAAAATCAAACTCAATTATTAAACTAAATTTTTATTTAACAAACTTATACATAGCTTAAATTCAAGCATTTTAATACTATTTATATAATATCAAAAATCAATATTCATTAAACCCTATTGTATAAAATAATCAAACTTTATTATTAGGCTTATTTTATATTTCAAGCCTATTTATATATAGTTAAAATCAATAATAAATTTGACATTTATATAACATCTAAAATCAATATTTATATAATCCGTATATTTCTTTACAAAACCATAAAAAATCATTTCAAAAATAATTTTATATATATACTGCGGTGCTTGTATATAATTTTCTATCCTATGGTCAAGTGATACGGGTATTTATCATTTCAATCTGCAATTTAAAAATAAAATGCGGTTGTATATCATTTCAAACCGTAATCCCGAATCAAAATAAATGCATAACAACTTGCAGATTATAATGATATAAATAAAACATCCATTCATCCATCATAAATCATACGTCCATCACAATCATCGTACAAACAATCAATCAATATCAATATATAACTGATAATATAAAAAGATGATTAATTGGCAGTTATGTTCCATAATAAATTAAATAACGATTTAATTTAAATAAATGAAATTAACTGATATGATGATTAAAAATATACAAATAGTCATAAATAAATTCATAATCACAACATAAATTAATTTAACAAACATAAGAAATTTTAGAAGTTGTGAGTGGAATTTAAATTGAATCAAATCCAATTTAAACCCAAAAATCAAACAGCCTCAGAAGTTGACTAGCGCCAAAATGTCTGAAATCCCAATACGAACCTAGCGAAGAAAACCGCGCGTGAATTGGATCATGTATGTAAAAGTTATGCTTATTAGAAAGTCTGAAATCAAAATTTAAATAGATAATAATAAAAAAAATACGTTATGGCCACGTCAGCGAGCATCAGGATAGCCCTACCATGCATTCGTTCGAAAACCTGAGCCACCCAATGTCGATGTCTTTGACCAAGATTCGCTGCCACCTCATGCATCTTCGACTCGATAAAGCTACGCCATTCGACTCCGACCACCTTGACGCACCCCGGCAACCGCGCTGAAACGCCCTCACTTCCCCAATGTCGTGACGACTCATCACGCACCCAGGCAGCCGCCACATTTCATAACCCTAACTCGAGATTACACGACGATCTAACCGTCCAACCAATGAACGAATCATGCCGATGATATCTCCTCAGTCTGCTCCACAAAACCCAGAAAGGATTTCCCGATCAGATGAAGTTCATCGTCGAGCGACGAACGGACGAAAATTGTTCTTTGATTTTGGGATAAATAGTAAGTCGAATCCAAAAACGAGTTGCAGATCTGAGTTACGCTCTTCGAGAGCTTCGAATTGATATAAAATTTGGCATATATTGTGGAGTTTGAAATTTCAGCTTTGGATTTGATTTGGGATTGCAACCAGAATTAGGGTTTGTCTGCTATTTAAGTGAGGAGGTGAATAGAACATATAGAATTAAGGAACAGAGGCTGCTAGGGTTTATAGCAGGATATATAGGCAGGGTTGACATTTGAATGGATGGATAAGATAGATTTTACGCGCTAACGCCAAAGTGGCCCAAAAAGCCCGTTTCGATTCCGGAATGAAATTGGGTCAACCCATATATCAAAATAGATGTTTTTAAATATTTTAAACGCGATGGAACAAGTTTCACGTCCAAAACTCATCGTATGAAGAAATTATGACAAAATCAAATTATTTCAAATTGATTTCAATTTCATTCATTTCAAGGCGTTTCGAGCCCGTACGATAAAACGACAAGTCCGATCGCTACGAAACTTAAAATCCTACAATAATTCACCGTTACGGATCCGATGAAACTGGTTTCGTCGAAATCCGAGTCAGTGGCCGAAATGGCTATTTTCCAGTTAATTAAATAAATTAAAAATAAATGAGTTTAATCCACTTTTCAAGTTTCAATTCTTAAGTTGTCGAATTTCATCATTTTTAATTTCTCAATCATTCACAATGATTTAAACAAATTTAGTTGTCAATTTAGAGTTGATTACTTTAACAATTTCAGTATTTCCCTCAATTTCAATATTTAATTTCAATTTATTAAATTTAGAAATTATAAAATAAAACTCCAAAATCCGTTTATTAAATTCTTAACCCTTGTTATTCGAGTCTTATTACAATAAGAATATAGCTAACATTGCTTTTAAATCTTGGTTCTTAATATTCTTCCATTTTAACTTAATTCCAATTAACATACTATTTAATTACCTTTAATTGCAATTTATCCAATTATTATCCATTAAATTCCCATATTATTGACAAAACTTTAATTTGCATTCCTTTTTATTCAACCAACTGTCATTTTATAAATAAACTTAACATTGGATTCATATTTTATTACATAAATATCTTCAATTTCATCTAAATTCAACATTATACATTTGATTCCAATAAATCTACTAAATTCACTTCCATTCTATTATTCAATTTATTGATGTCAATTGGATGAAATTACATTGGCTCAATATCTATAACATTAATAATCTCCAATTTAAACTTAATTTTCAATTAACGCAATAATTAAATAATTAATTCCATTCATTAGCAATAAGTTTCAATTAATAGTGATTGCGCTAAATTACCATAAACGTTAAGCTTCCCTTATATGCTATTATTAATAACCAAATGTTGTAATTTGATTTAGATCTAATTCAATGCATTAAATGAATCGGTAAATGATTAAAGTTTTGCACTATTTCCAATTTTCTCGCGTTCATACTTAATTTGCTTTCCATTTAATATATATTATTTTATTAGTATGTCATCCTTTTTAAATTATTAATTTACATTTTATATCCCATTATAAATTAATGCACACATAAATTAATTCATATTTACATCCACTTCCGTATCTAAATTTTGTAACCAAGTTATAACATTTACATTTATTTTTCTTATTTTAATTAATTACCAAATATTTCTATTTACAATCAATTATAACTTTGCAATTTTAACAAATCCATAAATTATTAATCGCCTAATACATACATTAATTACTATTAAATGTTCTTCATAAATTTATTTACTTGGTTTCAAACTTTTTTATCCATCAATTACTGCCTTATAAATAAACTTCAATTTCTAATCAATTTACATTCACCTTTCCGTTATTATATTAATCATCATTAAAGTAACCTTTATTTATGTTCATTTATTTAGTTTATATTCCAATTCAATCATTATTAATTATGTACAAATTCCTTTATTTATACAACACTTACGTTTCTTTAATTATTGTCAATTTAATTCCCAAGTGCAACAATTTACACTATTTCATTTTTATTTTAATTTGAATTCCATTCTAGTTAATATTTTTATTAATGATTCACTAATTCAGCATTTCCATTTGTTTCTTATATTAAACTTATAACTAAGTATGACAATTTACATTATTTCACATAATTGCAATTTTATTTTAAATTGTTAATTTTAATTACAATTGCTACATCTAATTTCTAACATTCGCTCCAATTTAAATTATAACATTTTTATTTCTTTCTAAGTTTAATTAATATCTTATTAATTTAACTCATTTTAATCATCGAATTTTACGGGTCGTTACAGGTTACGTCTCCATCCTAGAGAAATTCAAGTCTTAGTTGCAGGCACTCACTGCCTCTAGTTACGCCAAAATTATCTCAAAATAGTGCTTACAAGTTCTAAATTAAATTTCAAGTTTAATCTTGGCAATTATACTTAAATAAAAGTTATTATACAAAACCATATTGAAAACCGATAATTATCCTTTAAAAAAAATGCTAACCGTTTCTAAAATAATAATAATAGATCTTTCAAAATCATTATAAGGTTACTAGTAAATAATTAAATATGTTAAACAATTTAAATAAATAAAGAACTAGTTTTTCAAAATATTTTAACACTTTTACAAATTATCAAATTAATAAATTAAAAATCCTCTTTTAAACAAGTCCACATTCCCGATTTTAAAACTTTTATATTTTTAAACAAACATGTTTACAGATTTATTATTTAAAAATCCTTTATTTAATACCTTTAATCTAAAATCCTCCTTACAATATTCCGATTTAGTCAAGTGGAAATTTCAAACCATTTATTTTGTCCAATTTATTAACCCAAAATTCTTTATAAACATTTCACTTCAAAAATTCCTTTTTTTTCCTTTCCCAAACTAAACCATATTTTTATTGATATTTAAAAGCACTAAAAATCCAGGTTAACTGCCATCACATCAAACCAATTCAAACCGCACAATAACCTATCACAGATTTAATCAACAAAAACATATATCACCATATATGCAATTTAATTCAAAATTTTTGAGAAATCCTGTTGGATCTCTCCAACCAGTTTCCTTGCATCCATAGATGTTAGCACAACATAAAAATACCAATTCCATTTCAAGGTGGAATATGGCAGTATATAGGGTCATCCGCTATTATGCGGGGCGCATAGAGTCTCATACGCTATATAAATACAGGAATATCAATCACTTCAATATATATATAATATCACATCCAACAGATAAAAATGCATCAATTCAACCAATCAATCATTTTTAATTTTAACTACATAAAATTAATACCGTCAGTGCAAGACTAAGTGAGATTAACTCATTTTGAGTTTTACGTTACCAAACGCCCACGAATCTAGCACGTTCGATTTAACCTAAAATACTCACTTGCTTCAAACATCCCCAAGTTTGCACTGCAGCGTAGATCTCGTCACTGCGATTACGACGCAGCTTGTTTCGTCTGATTTGGACCTCGAGTGTAAGATATATGAAATTCTGAACATTTGAATGTATATTTAAAATAATAGTTTCTTTTTATTATCAATGAATCATGGCCGTTCTATAAGGATCCTGACTTGACCTTCGAAAATTGGCACCGAATACGCCACCTATATTCAAATGCCGCAGATTCAAACGCCGAATCTGGCTCGCCGGAGCTTATAACACAATTAAGTATAACAACACAGCGGAAGAAATGAATAATATTATATACAACTTCAATGAATACAATATCCAATGATATACAATAATGATATCAATATGATACATGATTATCAAAGATAATAAACAGCAGCGGAAAACAATATAGCAGTGGAAAGAATAACTGATCTCCAATAGAAAGAATAGTCTTCAGAAGAGAACTCCAATGCTGGCACTCCCTAGCTCCAAACATCAATCCAGAACTAGCTACTAAACCTGATTATTGGAAAAACCCAACTCTAAACTGCCCGTATGGAAAATTCTGGGCACCCTGAGTTTACGAAAGGAACAATAAACTACAGGTTAGCCATGGGACTGGTATGAGTAAAAAAATAGTATATCTTTAAAAACAAACAAAGAAATATTTTAAAATAGATCCGCAATGCTTTTAGAAAATGCAACTACCATAAGGCCTCCCGCCACACACACCATGCAAACGCAGAATTGGAGGAGATTTCTCCTTATGATAGTCAAACATGCTTGATACGTGAATTCCTTTAATATTATTACTATAAGTGCAAAGTGTAGAAAGCATTTCGAAAGTATAACATAAATCTTAGCCAGCATAGACATTTCGAACTATGCCTACTATAGCTACCATCTAAACAGTGGGGCGCCACCATAAGTAAATGGCAGGTTCTACAACTAAAACCGTACAAGGTGCGTATTGTTTCTTTGGATTTCTAACAAATGGTCAGGCTAAGGAACTTCCTGGGCCACATGGGTACGCCTCTGGAGGGACGTCCCGAGAACCTAACTGGATCTCTCCTAACACAAGGCCGGGTTACCCCTAACTAGGTAACTACTGACACGAGTATGCCTTCCCCCGGTTGTAACCAACCATTATCCAGGGCCCCAACAACAATCACAAAGTAATATATACATATATATATATAACTATCTGCGATATCCACATAAGTTAAGTATCTAGGCTCCATACCATGATACCACTACTATCCAGAAGGAAATGAACATACCCTCAGGGGGCGCTATTCCTAAATAACCTTGCTGCATTCTTCCTGTTTTGACCATTACCAGGTTGTGAGGTTCGACGAAGTCTCATCCACAAAGCCACGCTTTTCACAAAAGCCACGCTTTGATCAATAAATGATCAGCAGCACTCAGCATGCCACATTACCAAGTTGGGAATATATTACTGATAACCTTCAACTACATAACCTCTAAGCTCGTACGTCTCAGAGAAGGGTGTTAAGCTAAGAGAATAAATTCTCCGCCACCAACAGGAATGTATTTGAAAGAAATCTGCTTTATATCTCAAAATGTAATGTCAGACATACAATCCATACAAGTCTGTTCTGGGTTCGAACAGAACCGAAGGCACTTCCGAAGAAGTCCTTGCAATCCGAGTATTCACAATCCCGATCGGACTTCCCATCACTTAGGGAATCTCTATACCGGCGCGACTCAGTGCAGAAACAATCGATGGGTTATCCTTTCGTTCTCGAAAATACTCGATCTTCAACACCGGTCTTCAAATGCTATCATAACGACGTAGCATTATTCGGAATGGGTTATATGACACAAAGGTCCTCCTCCGGCAAAACCGAATAACGAGCGAAATATTAAAAATCATATGGATACTGGGGTCTCAGCAAAATCACAGCTTAAAGATCAAAACCTTTCATTCAAATGGTTAAAACAAATTACCATTTCTAACCTTTTAAACAAAAAGATTCATTTCAACTACCTTCAATAGTTTAAACAATTTCCACACTTTTAATCTTTTAAACAAAAGATTCAATTTACAAAGTTCACCCCATTCACAAAGATCTATTCGTGGATTTCAAAACAATTTCCATTTTTATTGGATTAACTCGTTAAACCTTTAAATTAAGATTTAATTTCTAACTTTCAAACTCGTTTTCCAAAGATTCATTCATAGCCTTTCAAATCATTTCAATTCCATTTCAAACTTGAAAGCTTTCAACAAAATTTGGAAAACCTTTCATTAAGTGAAAACTATTATTATTTGAAAACAAATAGGTTTTGTTGTGGGAAAAACTGATTACCATTTTCATAAGTTAAAGTAATTCAAGTATAAAACTTGGATTTCAATTCAAATTTCCAAAATCATACTTTATAAATGGTTAAAGACCCATATAACATCCATTATGACTTGTATAATGTGTTAGACTAAAATTTCCAACTTACTGAATTCAATTTATTAAAATTGTTAAAAATCTGCGACTTAACCGATTTCCTCGTGAAATCCACATTTGTGTGTGTAAAGTGTAGTCCAGGGGTTTTACACACAATAGTGCAATAACATCATCAATTAGCATAGATTCAAATACAGCAATATATTTGATAAGCGGTATAACTATAACGTTTATCTCTCATACACAGATATATATATATATATATATATATATATATATCATAGATAATTAATTACATTCATCCCAGATAAATAAATTACAGATCACGACACAAATCAGGATATATTATAAAGCATTACATATGAGGGATATCAAACAATTCAACATCCAATATAATCCAAACGTCCATAAGTAGGATTAATTAAATTATCTGATTTATTTAAATCAAATTATTTCTATGAATAAATTTGCTAGTTATGGCAAATTAATTACCAATTAATTAGAAAACATTTAATAAATTATCTTTTAATTAATAATTAATTTATCCTAAATTAATAATTTATTCTTAATTAATTATTCTTAATTAATTAATTAATTAATTACTCATTAACTGATGATATTTCTTTAATCACTTTCATTTGTTGATTAACCATTAATAAATTAATTATTCTCAAATTAATTATCTTGGTTAATTTATCACATTATTCTTAAATTAATTATTGCTTAATCACTTGATTAAACAACTTTATTCATAAATTAATATCTAATTAATAATTCTTAATTTACAAATTAATTATTCCTTACTTAATTTAAACTTTTAGTTACTTATTTAATTAATCCAAATCAATAAATTATCTATTTTAATTAACTAAATAAATAAATGAATTATAATTATTAAATCTTCATTAACTTATAGTAGGATTCATTTTAAATATTGATTTACTTATCACTTACAAATATGTTTGAAACTATTTATTTTAAATTTTCTTTTGAAACTTCATTTTAAATTTTCAAGTTTAAAATGAATACCAATTGATCTTTAAATCAATTTTTAAAACTAACTTTTTAAAACCTTTAAATTTACAAGTTAAAGTAATACTTTTGTAATGAAAGAAATTTAAAAGACTTTGAAATCAAATTCCCTGCAGATTCAATATATTTTAAACTTATTTAAAACATTTATTCTTCAATTTAAACTTCAGTTTTAAATTTCATTTTAAACTTTTAAAACAGAATAGTACATGTTATTGTTAAAACCTGTAAAAAATTTATTCATGAGCCACTACAAAGTTTGCTTCCAGCCAAACCAAAGATTCTTCGAGTCAACCGCAGGAACTCCTCGAGGAAACACTCGAGTGAAACACGCGAAATTCCTGCTTCATTTCCAACTAACAAAAATTTCCAGATCACCAGAGCTTGTGCACGTATACGTGCACCACACCGTTGCTCGCCTCCAGCCATCGCCTCGTCGTCGAGCAAGTCAACGATCGTCCTCAAATCAATCTCAGACCAGCAGAGTCCCCATTCTCCTCTCGACTTCGAATTCGAGTAAAACCTCGAAACCTGGAATTCGAATTGGCCTCATCACCAAAACCTGAAATCACATCATTCACGACACCACGACCACCAGCGGCTACACAACTCCGACCATGCCTTCCTCTACATGCCTACTTCCATTACCCCAAACCCTATTGAACTCGATCAACTTGGGACGCCGCACAGATCAAAACACTAGAACTAGTTAAAACTAGGGTTAAGAACTAGAATCAGACACCACAGACACCACAGACACCATAAGGCTCTGATCACCAAACCAATAATTTTCCCATCACCACTGATCATTCCACTACCATCACTGAAGAATACAGCATCCCAATCTACTGAGATCACCAGAGATTACCCAAATTCCCATTTTCTGATGAACTGGAACTACTCCTCCAAAACTTAACTAAAAAAATTTGATTTTTGTTTTAAAAATCTTGTTTTTGTATGTATACTCAAGCTATAAAATTGAATCAGCAATTCATCGCATTCGAATTTAACACAATATTGCATGGTTTCCTGTAAAACAAGATTTCAACAGTGAATACTTTACCAACAGGTTTTAAACAGCTTTTGAAATCTTGATGTAGGTTTAAACATCTTGTTTGTTTGAAGATTCTAAGCTTATCAATGATTAGTTGAAAATATTTTTTGAGATTTGAATAAATATGTAACTCTGTAAAAATAAACAGAGAAAACCTGTACATTAAAACATTTCACAGAACAACCTAAAGATATAACACAGAACTTTAGTCAAAAGTGATACTTAAACAACACAATATCATCAGTGAATTGTCTGTTCAGTGTTTTAATTAAACTTAAAACTTTAAATTTGTGTTTACTCACCTTCCATTTTTTTGTAGAAATGACAGAGCCTTCTTTTTCTTTTGAAACAGTCTTTGAAACTGGAAGCTAAAATCTTCTTTTGATTCTCTGGCTTGAGATTTGTATTGATATAAATTATAATTTATGTTGAAGTTTTGAAATGGTGTTTACTCAGCTTGTTGAATGAACTGAGAAGGCTAATATATATCAAAGAAAACTTTACAGGTTGATATCATCTTTGTACAGCAGGGTATATTATTTATGTTTGTTTGTACAATAGGCATGGCTGAAAATGCTTGCATTATGGAGAAGTTACTACTTGTTTGTACAGCAGGTACTTTTTTTATATGGAGCTGAAGAGATAGGGTATGTTCTTAGAAATGCAAACATTCAACACTAATGTCTTTTATGTTTTCATCCTTTTCTATTTTGCAAGCTAACTCACATATTTCAGTTTATTATTATTTTGTAAGTACATTTTTTTCTTATTTTATTTACATGCATCATTATCTCCTTTAGCTTGTTATACGTGCTGAGATGATTTCATTTTGGCGCTAAGAAGATGCAATGTTTCCCATTTTGTTTACAACTTATGTCATTTTTTTTGTAGATATTTTCTTCTTTTGCATTGCTTATACATATGAATTTTATTTTGTTTCTTTTCTTTTGTTTTCATACTAATATTTTGCTTGTACATGAACATATATATATATATATATATATATATATATATTTGTTGTCTTCTTTATAAGCTTACATACTTATATTACTTATCCAATTTTGTTTGTTTTTCTTCTTTTTGTCTTATATATATGTCTTATGTTGAATTTTGTTTTGGTCTTGTTAATTTGAAATTTAATGAAGTTCTATTTTTATTAAGTTGTTATAATTTAACAAATTTGTTTACTTCATATTTTGTAATTTATCTTCTATGTATAATTATATTTCTAACTTAAGTATTTAAATTGCCTTATATACAAATTGCCTTATATATTTATTTATTTTTCTACTTAGGTGACATAAATATAAGATTTAATTTCAAATGAATTGACACATATTAAATTTAAATTCGGAGAAACTCGAATCTATTTACCGATTAATTTTGCAATTTTATTCAAAAATTAAATTAATTCCCAATTTAATTTAGTCCAAATCCGGGATCGTTACACGTTCCCCTCCTTAAGAAATTTCGTCCTCGAAATTTGCCAGTTTTAGTTTTATAAATTATCCACTCACACAAAATAGATGAATAACAGCTCAACTATACCGGTAAACACATAGATTCTTATGTTAAATCAAAATACACTTTATATTAAGTGTCACTAAGGGCATTCATACAGATGTTATAGTCATTCATCCAACCATACATATACATACATCTAGCATTCACGACATCCTGAGTCAAAATACGTATATAAAGCATATATTACCCAAAGGAAACATCCTAATCATCTACAGATCCTCACTATTAGAGCTTCCCCTTTTTGGCCCTGACAATTCCTTGATCTCCGCCTTACTGTCTGATTCTGAATCTTCCACTGGATCAGGTACTACAGGGATAAAACCTCCATCATCTAGCTCCTCAATGGCATCATCTAAATCCCAAATAATTGCTTCATCATCTTTTGACTCTACATAATACTCCTCATCTTCAAATTCTTCTTCGTCCTCAAACTCTTCCTCGTCCTCTTCGAGTCCTTCCTCGACCTTGAATTCTTCTTCATCGTCGAATACCTCCTTGGGTTCTTCTGGTACTTCCTCATCCATAGAAGGCTCCTGAATCTGACTAGCCAAACCATGATCACCAACTTTTCTGGCCTTTGAGGTTGCTCCGCCTCGTCTGATGCTATGAGTTCTCTACGATCAAAATTAAAATCCAAAGATAGATGAAAGATGATTCATCAAATCAAACTAAATATCTATTCTGCATTTGGCTTACCAAATCAGAATATCAACAATAGATACAAGAAAGAATCTATTAAGTTTTTCACACTATACTCGGGTCATCCAGATCTACGAAATATGCAAGGTACTGATTAGTTTGAAGGGACACTAACCATTCGTAGCATATATCGGACTCCAAACAATAGATAGATATATGGATACAGTTTCAAAACTCTTAGTTTGAAAACCAAAGTATACCTATCAACCATAGCAACCAAAACAATCAATTACATCCACACAATAATTCTGACCATTTTGAGTTTATGTCTCGTTCAAATATATCAAATTTTTTCCTGGATCCACCAGAAACTATCGAAGAATTAAGAAATGGTGCTGAACAAAAGAGTTTGATAGAGCAAAAAATCGTTTCCTTGTTGTTACAGGGTATTGACCACTTATAGTCGTATTCCCCTGTCCCCTATCTCAATTTCTTCTTGCGCTCATACTCACTATCAGTGGACAGTAAGAGAATTTACTGAGGCATACCGACCGATATCTTAGAGATACTCATTCTAGGGTATACTTCATCTTATCTCTAATGAGCTACTTAATGTGTTATACTCCTGAGCTAAAGTTTTTAACCCTCGGCTCTGATACCAATTATAAGGACCCGATGGCAGCGGCGACTGGTAGGCTTTGCAACCATCCCAAACCCACCGTGGCTTACAATGGTACCCGAAACTTGCTTTTACAGCCATCCTTTCGACTGTCACGGGTTACGCCTAGCCAACCCCTTAAGGAGGACGTGTAGGGGTAAGAGTCTCCCGTTCGCCACCAAACCGCGAAGCGAGAACCCCCATCACATTTCACTAAGACAAGCAAGTCTCGTCCGCAAAGCTACGCTTTTCACAAAAGCCACGCTTTGATCAACAAATGATCAACAGCACTCAGCATGCCACATTACCAAGTTGGGAATATATTACTGATAACCTTCAACTACATAACCTCTGAGCTCATACGTCTCAGAGAAGGGTGTTAAGCTAAGAGAATAAATTCTCCCCCACCAGCGGAAATGTATTTGAAAGAAATCTGCTTTATATCTCAAAATGTAATGTCAGACATACAATCCATACAAGTCTGTTCTGGGTTCGAACAGAACCGAAGGCACTTCCGAAGAAGTCCTTGCAATCCGGGTATTTACAATCCCGATCGGACTTCCCATCACTTAGGGAATCTCTATACCGGCACGACTCGGTGCAGAGACAATCGATGGGTTATCCTTTCGTTCTTGAAAATACTCGGTCTTCACCACCGGTCTTCAAATGCTGTCCATAACGACGTATCATTATTCGGAATGGGTTATATGACACAAAGGTCCTCCCCCGGCTAAACCAAATAAGGAGCGCAATATTAAAAATCATATGGATATTGGGGTCTCAGCTAAATCACAGCTTAAAGATCAAAACCTTTCATTCAAATGGTTAAAACAAATTACCATTTCTAACCTTTTAAATAAAAAGATTCATTTCAACAACCTTCAATAGTTTAAACAATTTCCACATTTTTAACCTTTTAAACAAAAGATTTAATTTACAAAGTTCACCCCATTCACAAAGATCTATTCGTGGATTTCAAAACAATTTCCATTTTTATTGGATTAACTCGTTAAACCTTTAAATTAAGATTTAATTTCTAACTTTCAAACTCGTTTTCCAAAGATTCATTCATAGCCTTTCAAAACATTTCAATTCCATTTTAAACTTGAAAGCTTTCAACAAAATTTGGAAAACCTTTCATTAAATGAAAACTATTATTATTTGAAAATAAATAGGTTTTGTTGTGGGAAAAACTGATTACCATTTTCATAAGTTAAAGTTATTCAAGTATAAAACTTGGATTTCAATTCAAATTTCCAAAATTATACTTTTTAAATGGTTAAAGACCCATATAACATCCATTATGACTTGTATAATGTTTTAGACTAAAATTTCCAAGTTACTGAATTCAATTTATTAAAATTGTTAAAAATATGCGACTTAACCGATTTTCTCGTGAAATCCACATTTGTGTGTGTAATGTGTAGTCCAGGGGTTTTACACACAATAGTGCAATAATCATCAATTAGAACAGATTCAAATACAACAATATATTTGATAAGCGGTACAATTATAATGCTTATCTCTCATACATACATACATACATACATATATATATATATATATATATATATATATATCATAGATAATTAATTACATTCATCCCAGATAAATAAATTACAGATCACGACACAAATCAAGATATATTATAAAGCATTACATATGAGGGATATCAAACAATTCAACATCCAATATAATCCAAACGTCCTTAAGTAGGATTAATCAAATTATCTGATTTATTTAAATCAGATTATTTCTATGAATAAATTTGCTAGTTATGGTAAATTAATTATCAATTAATTAGAAAACATTTCATAAATTATCTTTTAATTAATCATTAATTTATCCTAAATTAATAATTTATTCTTAATTAATTATTCTTAATTAATTAATTACTCCTTAATTGATGATATTTCTTTAATCACTTTCGTTTGTTAATTAACCATTAATAAAATAATTATTCTCAAATAATTATCTTGGTTAATTTATCACATTATCCTTAAATTAATTATTGCTTAATCACTTGATTAATCAACATTAATCATAAATTAATATCTAATTAATAATTCTTAATTTACAAATTAATTATTCCTTACTTAATTTAAACTTTTAATTACTTATTTAATTAATCCAAATCAATAAATTATCCATTTTAATTAACTAAATAAATAAATGAATTATAATTATTAAATCTTCATTAACTTATAGTAGGATTCATTTTAAATATTGATTTACTTATCACTTACAAATATGTTTGAAACCATTTATTTTAAATTTTATTTTGAAACTTCATTTTAAATTTTCAAGTTTAAAATGAATACCAATTGATCTTTAAATCAATTTTTAAAACTAACTTTTTAAAACCTTTAAATTTACAAGTTAAAGTAATATTTTTGTAATGAAAGAAATTTAAAAGACTTTGAAATCAAATTCCCCGCAGATTCAAGATATTTTAAACTTATTTAAAACATTTATTCTTCAATTTAAATTTCAGTTTTAAATTTCATTTTAAACTTTTAAAACAGAATAGTACAGGTTAATGTTAAAACCTGTAATAAAATTATTCACGAGCCACTACAAAGTTTCCTTCGAGCCAAACCAAAGATTCTTCGAGTCAACCGCAGGAACTCCTCGAGGAAACACTCGAGTGAAACACGCGAAAGCCCTGCTTCATTTCCAACTAACAAAAATTTCCAGATCACCAGAGCTTGTGCACGTATACGTGCACCACACCATTGATCGCCTCCAGCCATCGCCTCGTCGTCGAGCAAGTCGACGATCGTCCTCAAATCAATCTCAGACCAGCAGAATCCCCATTCTCCTCTCGACTTCGAGTAAAAACTCGAAACCTGAAATTCGAATTGGCCTCATCACCAAAACCTGAAATCACGTCGTTCTCGACACCACGATCGCCAGCGGCTACACAACTCCGGTCGTGCCTTCCTCTACATGCCTACTTCCATTACCCCAAAACCTATTGAACTCGATCAACTTAGGAAGCCGCACAGATCAAAACACTAGAACTAGTTAAAACTAGGGTTAAGAACTGGAATCAGACACCACAGACACCACGAGGCTCTGATCACCAAACCAATAATTTTCCCATCACCATTGATCATTCCACTACCATCACTGAAGAATACAGCATCCCAATCTACTGAGATCACCAGAGATTACCCAAATTCCCATTTTCTGATGAACTGGAACTACTCCTCCAAAACTTAACTAAAACATTTGATTTTTGTTTTAAAAGTATTGTTTTTGTATGTAGAATCAAGCTATAAAATTGAATCAGCAATTCATCGCATTCGAATTTAACACAATATTGCATGGTTTCCTGTAAAACAAGATTTCAGCAGTGAATACTTTACCAACAGGTTTTAAACAGCTTTTGAAATCTTGATGTAGGTTTAAACATCTTGTTTGTTTGAAGATTCTAAGCTTATCAATGATTAGTTGAAAATATTTTTTGAGCTTTGAATAAATATGTAACTCTGTAAAAATAAACAGAGAAAACCTGTACATTAAAACATTTCACAGAACAACCTAAAGATATAACACAGAACTTTAGTCAAAAGTGATACTTAAACAACACAATATCATCAATGAATTGCCTGTTCAGCGTTTTAATTAAACTTAAAACTTTATATTTGTGTTTATTCACCTTCCATATTTTTTCGTTTTAGAAAAAATAGAGCCTTCTTTTTCTTTTGAAACAGTCTTTGAAACTGGAAGCTAAAACCTTTTATTAATTCTCTGGCTTGAGATTTGTATTGATATAAATTATAATTTATGTTGAAGTTTTGAAATGGTGTTTACTCAGCTTGATGAACGAACTGAGAAGGCTAATATATATCAAAGAAAAATTTACAGGTTGATATCATCTTTGTACAACAGGGTATATTATTTATATTTGTTCGTACAATAGGCATGGCTGAAAATGCTTGCATTATGGAGAAGTTACTACTTGTTTGTACATTAGGTACTTTTTCTATATGGAGCTGAAGAGATAAGGTATGTTCTTAGAAATGCAAACATTCAATACTAATGTCTTTTATGTTTTCACCCTTTTCGATTTTGCAAGCTAACTCATATATTTCAGTTATTATTATTCTGTAAGTACATTTTTTTCTTATTTTATTTACATGCATCATTATCTCCTTTAGCTTGTTATATGTACTGAGATGATTTCATTTTGGTGCTAAGAAGATGCAATGTTTCCCATTTTGTTTACAACTTATGTCATTTGTTTTGTAGATATTTTCTTCTTTTGCATTGCTTATACATATGAATTTTATTTTGTTTCTTTTCTTTTGTTTTCATACTAATATTTTGCTTGTACATGAACATATATATATTTGCTGTCTTCTTTATAAGCTCACATACTTGTATTACTTATCCAATTTTGTTTGTATTTCTTCTTTTTGTCTTATATATATATATGTCTTATGTTAAATTTTGTTTTGGTCTTGTTAATTTGTAATTTAACGAAGTTCTATTTTTATTAAGTTGTTATAATTTAACAAATTTGTTTACTTCATATTTTGTAATTTATCTTATGTGTATAATTATATTTCTAACTTAAGTATTTAAATTGCCTTACATACAAATTGCCTTATATATTCATTTATTTTTCTACTTAGTTCACATATATATAAGATTTAATTTCAAATGAATTCACACATGTTAAATTTAAATTCGGAGAAACTCGAATCTATTTACCGATTAATTTTGCAATTTTATTCAAAAATTAAATTAATTCCCAATTTAATTTAGTCAAAATCCGGGATCGTTACACGTTCACCTTGGTTCATAAAATCGTGGCTGCTTTGGTTATCTTCACTTTGTGCTCGTTCCAGGGTTTTAAAACCCATCGGCTGACTCGTTTTCGAATCGCCACATCCCTTCCCCACGAGCTCACCGGCGTTCGATCGAATGCCACCCCTACGCGAGAGCCTTCCCTGGCCGAACCCTTGGTGAACTCGGCACCTCCAAGGCCCAGTTAAACACGCACGAATGTGCCAACCTACAGCGAGCTTTGCCCCTTAATGGCTATGCCTTTTTTGATTGTAACCGTTGGATTTTAAGCTCTCAACGAGCTCTTTGAATTTCTAGTTGGAAGTTTTAGAAATGGGTGAGTGGATTTGGAGATAAACGAGGGAGAAAGTCGGCCATTTTCGGCCATTGGTGAATAACGTGGTTGCTGCGTTTCATTTTTGAGTCCTGGGTGAGCCTAGGGTTAATGTGTGATACGTATTTATATACGTATATACTAATATTATTTTCGCTTTTAACGTGCCCTTTTTAGATGAACGCTAAAAGAGATGTGCTACTTGACATTTATAATGTTTTACCCGCCTTCCAAACACAATGGAACATGTTTCGGAGGTTAATTTGATCGTATGTGGAACATAGCTTTTTGAATCGAATTAAAATATAAAATTTTCGATTTTAATTTCAACGCGTTTCATTTTCGTACGACCAAACGATAACTCCAAATGCTACGAAATTTAAAATCCGATAATAATACACTATTACGAATCCAATGGAACTAGTTTCGTCAAATTCCGAGACTGTGCCCCAGAAGGCTATTTTAACTCGTCGATTAAATCGAGCGATTTTCAAAATCGTCCAAATCACTAAAAATTTAAATTTTTAAAACTTACTAACTTCATTACAAATCCCATTGTATCTATATTCATATTTGAATTCATTCTGATTCATATTAAATGAAAATTCGATTATTTACAATATTACCATATTTTAAATTCCATTATTAAATTAATATAAATTCCAGTTTTAACTTATCGACTTTTTATTTCATTCCAAGGTCCAATATTATAATTCTAGTCTCAATAGAACTTAAATAAATTTTAGAAATCTTTTCCATGTCCAATTATTCCCAGATTCCCATATTTGCCCAATTTCAAATATTAAATTTATACTACCATTTCAGAAATTCTTCTATATTCAAAATCAATTAATAATACGAATTCAACATTTAAAATAAATTAAAAATTCGAAGACTAATGACCAAAATTCCGGGTCGTACATTCCTTCCCCTTTGTAAAAATTTCGTCCTCGAAACTGCTAAGGTAGGAAAAATGTTTCCAAACCCATTAACTTGCCCAAAACCCACTTAGTTACAATCTTACATTCACTTCTCTAACCCTTTAGGTTTGCTCAAAACAAGTTGTTTCTATTCCTAATCCAAAAACCATTTTTTTCAACTTCAATTCAAAAAACAACTTTTCCTAGTTAGCAAAAATTTACCAAAACTTTCAAAATTTCTCTAACACCCTAAATTTTCGAATATTTTTGACAGCGTCTCCTTTGTACCAAGAGCCATTTACAATATCACAAAAGAGATAAATATGTATACATTGACCCACACGGTCGAAAAACAAGATATACAATAATATATTATCATTTCTTAATTTTATTGCGTAGGCGTACCTCATATTAGCTTTATTAAGCGATCAGCTTATTTTATATGCACTCACGCAACTCAAAATCTATCCAGACAGCTTCATGTACCTGTACTTACTCAAAATAGCACATAAGTTTTCAGAAACATGAAATTTTAATAACATTTCATTCCTTTAACTAAATAAACATATAAATTTCACAACCCAAACAAGCCAATCATATATTACAAGGAGTTTATAAGATTCCAACTATAACAACCCACATATTTATCGACTTTAAACTTAAATATTTCATCATTAGTCGGATTTTAGTCCGAAAAGCTACTTTTTGCATACGGTCAAATTGGGACACGAGACCCCTTCCATTGAGTTCAAAATGCCATTTGCACCCTTTTTGAGTATAAACATTGATATGTTTGGAGCTAGCTAAAAATTTGACCATTTTCACTTTGGGTTTGGGTTTGGGTTCAGCACAATGTTCTAACTAAATGCCCCAAACTGAAACCCCCTCTTCATTCACTCCCTCTTCCTCTACTTTTCAGTTCTAAAGAGATTAATGGTGAGTGGAATGGGAAATTAAAACTCATGCCCTAGTTTTCTATTTGCAAATCAACTTCTAGCTCCAAATTCAAGAGAACCCATTGGTAAGCCTTCTCTTCACCTTCTCTAACTCATTCTCTCTTGAATTTCAGAAATTCCTAAACCTAACTTTGGAAATGTTCTTCTTTTGAGCATAGATTCAAGCTCATTTGGGTCGTGTTGAAGAGTGGTTGATTCTCCCTTTGTTTTCAAGCCTCTTCTACATTGATTTTGTGAAAAGGTGAGATTTTTATCTCACATCTAGGTCTATAACTATCTTTGAACGTTGGGTATGAATTCCTAACAATTATTCATGTGCATTTGCTTTTGGTTTGGATTAATTTGGTTTATATTCCAATTTTGGGTGTTTTGAAAGCAAATTCTATGGAAATCCTTCTATGGATATTTGAACAAGTTTTTGGTGATGCATCGAAGAGCCTATAGGGCTGGGTTGTCGATCGGCGTAATCCCTTAGTGCCCGAGGCTCGTCCGGTTGCGAAATGGGAAGGGTTTCTTCTTCCGTTGATAGGCAGGGAAAACTGCCTTAGCTCCAGTCAGTCGACTGGACTTCTTGGTCAGTCGACTGGCTGAAGCTAATAAGCAGGGTGAAGGCTTCCTGCAGAGCCTTGGGGGCTCTGTTTACTGCAGTCAGTTGACTGACCCACTGAGTTCAGTCGACTGACCAGTATTCCGCATATTTTCAGGGACTGTGATCAGTCGACTGAACTCATTGAGCCAGTCGACTGACCTGCTCTTAAATGCCTATTATGCCTATTTTGCCTATTTGGGTTGTGATTCCAGTTTTTATCGTTTCGTTTTGATTCCTAATTGATGCTATCAATTTTTCGACTTTGATGACTTCTAATATGGAATTCTCGGAAATATCCATTTTGATGGATTTGATATCGATTTCTTTGGAATTAATTCACGTCTTCGTATGTGAATTTTGGTGATTGATTGTTTCTACAATCATTTTTGTGCTTTGTCACTTTAAAATACAAAGGTTTCTATACTAGTAGTAAATATTCAAACTCTTTATCAAAGATTATTTAAACTCTTTCAATATCAAACTCGTTTATAAAACCGTTTTCCAACCTATTAGTATATACAAGCCTTTACCTCACTCGTGTGAGAAATCTAATTAAACGGCTTAGTAAAACGAGTGGTATGAAACACTTGCGTTTACTTCGTCGGTTAATCCTTGGACTTGTTCGATTGAATCTCTTGTGACACTTTTCTAGTGGAGATCTACAATTTGTTCGTAAACATTTAAGTTAAGCTAGTGGTTATGGGACATGATGCTAAGCTCATATATTTACTAGCTTACTGTAATTGACACTTCTTGATGATCATGACGATCATTTTTGGTGATTTAGACTAGCAATGTGCGATGTCTCTTTGTCTGCGAGGGAGACTAAACCCCGTTTTGTGGAGTTTCGACTCAAAATTGGTGGGGTAGCGACCCATGGTCTTCGGACCGTTTTGTGGAGCTTCAGCTCAAAATTAATGGTTAGCATCCATGGAATAGCGTTCCGTTTTGTGATACACGTGTTGGTGAGCTTTATGCTTCCGTTTGTGATAGGCCTTCCCCCTTTTTGTGATTTCTGGATTTCTATTGATGATTTCTGTGATTTGTGTTTCACCAATTTTCGTGATTTTCATTGATAAGTTTTATCAATATTTGTGCATTGGTGAATTTGTGTGTCATTGACTTTTATGATTGACATTGATATAATTGTCAATATTTATGGTTTTGTGAATGAAATAAGGAGTATGACATTCCTTTTGATCTTTGAGTAGATTTTTGTGATATTGATTAATTGTTGATTTTCAGTTACTTATTTATCACAGCTTGGCATAGTGATTATTATACATTTAGTCATATCTCTTATTCTATATCATTTCATCTGATATTTATAGCTAGACTGATCCGTTTATTATTTTCTTATTAAATAATACTCGGGTCAGACCGAGATGTTACAGGTGCTTCTGCTTGACTTCTCACCTAGGATCATTACCTTGACTTTTGGCTAACTACTTAGATTGGTAGTTTTTGTTGTATACGCTTGACATATAGACTCATGGTTGTACCCATATTCTTTTGTATAGCACTGATAGCTATTTCTTTTGCGATAGTGTGGATCGTGTTGACCACTACTCTGATGAGCACTTTTATGTGTTATATATATTCATATCTATTTTTGACTTTGTGATATGAATTATCTGTGAACGATTTGTGTTATGTTTATTTCTATATTTGTTTCCGAAGACATTATAGCCACTGTGTAGTAACTTTGAGTTTGTGTCGGTATGTCGGATTTCCTCTTGAAAAGAATGCAAGTTATATATTATCTGGCATATCGGTACTCGCACAAAGCAATTATACAGATGGTCGCTCCTCAACAGCCTTATTCTCCGTGCTAGTTGACAGCATTACACCGTAGTGTCCTTGGCTAGCGTGGGTATAGGGGTGGGGCACCACACCAACTTATTAAATTTCCTTTCCATGTATCCATATACACACACACACACATACATACATACATACATACATACATACATACATATATATCATTTCACTTAATTCGAAATGATTTACCACCAAATTTATTGCATGTAATCCATATTTAAAACAACAAAAAACTCATATCCATTTCACATTGATTTCTACGTGCTTCACTTGTATAGATTCACTTTTATTTAATTTCAAATTGATTCCCAACCAATTTATTTGCATTCCATTTGTATCCACTTCCATTTATGCAAATCCATCTTATTAAACTCAATTTAACCCTTTTGAAAATTGACTCTAGATCAATTTATCTAATTTCCATTTGATTCCTATTCAAGTTATCTACCACTTTGTTTTGCTTCGTGTTGTACTAAACACATTCCAATTCATGTTAATTTGTTTATGCATTCATTCCATGAATAATCTCTTAAATTAAGCTCCCATTGTAACCAAATTCCAATTCATTTTGAATTGATCTCATTGAATTTATTTGCTTCCATTTCCTTGGTATATCCACTTTACATTATTACTTTGGGAAATGATTCATATAATCGGTCCATGAATAATTTAGTTCAGGTTCATACACTTGTTTTTTCTATTAACTTTACTTCCAACTTATATTACATCTTTGCCTTCACTTTCCTTTAATTCACACAGTGTTATTCACTTCATTTTACAATGAACGACATTTTATTACAAGCTAGTTTATTTTATAAACCATTTAATAAAATTATTTCTAAGGTTTAATATAACATTCCATATGTCGCTACCTAAGTTATATTCAACTTTAAAGCTTAAGTTCATATCCAACTTACCCAATCCATATTCCAAGATCATATTTAATTCATATTTAATTTATTTATTTCCAAATTTAATTCATTTATTATTATCAATTTCTTAACCATTTTAACTTGATTATACTTTTTTTCCAGTTTAATAAGTTATATAACCTATTTATTCACAATTTTCCTGAATTTCCTACTTAAGTCTTACTTACATTATATTTATAGCATATAACTATATAATTACTTCACCATTCATACTATATTTTATTTTACTCAATTTCAATTCACCTTCCATTTAAAATTAAATTTTGAATTTTCCATTCCTTTCCCATATTATCAAACCATTTTCATTTTTGGTTTACTATTTCATTTTTCAATTCACAGGTTTAAGGGCTTATTTACTTAAATTCTTATATTTCTCACTTGAGTCCATTTATATTTTAAAATAATAACTCTGGATTATATATATCATTTAATAGCTTAAGTGTATTCATAACATTCGGTAATTATAACTTACCGTCATATAATCATCTTACATTTCAACTTTATATCCTATACAATTCAAATCCTATTTCAATTTTAAATTTAACTTACCTTAAGTTAAATTTCAACATATATATCTTATTCACTTTAATTTACTCAAGTTAAATTTTATTTCCGGGATTTAAAATTTTTACACTTTCCTTTCTTACCCACATTAACCTAAGTTTTAAGTTCAATAACCGATTCCTCTTAACTTCAAATCATTTAAATAGAAACCCCAAATTCAATAACTAGGTTTTATTTCAAAACATTCTGAAATCATAACATACTCATATTCACTTTGGTATATCAAATCACACTTTTGGATTTTCAAAACAACCTAGTTTTGCCCAAAACAGTTTCCCTTTTGAATTTCTAAAACACTTGTTTATCAAACAAGTCCAAACGAATAATCATACTCAATCATCACATTAGCAATCCATCACTTAGATACTCGAAAATGAATATTGAAGATATGGCCATCATCATCAGAATTATTTTCCAACGACTGAAGTGAGTTCAGTGCTTACTCCCAAAATTCATTTTAAAACATTTTTCTATTTCAAAAACATTTTCAAATAATACATACTTTTCCTTACAAACCACTTGGAAAACATTTCCAAACTTCTCAGATTTAAAAATTAATGAACATCTAGGTCAAATCAAATTTTTAAAAATTTCTCAAAAATTTTCGAGATATAAAATTCTGGTTTAAATCAAATTTTAGTTATAACTTCTTTATATACATTATTCTTATACAATTTCGATTTGGTTGTGTAAACCATTTTCAATTCTTATGATCTTGTTTTTTATTATAATATTAACAACCAAGCACTTCAAATATATACATGTATTTCAGAAAATTATTTCTTTTATCTCAAAAATATAATTTTGGGTAAAATTATTTCATTTACCTACTATAAAATAATACTATGTCGGTTTGTCTTGTTTATGAGTTTAGAAACCCTTATCGATACGGTTGTACTTCCCGTACTGACTCATAAACACTCAACCGATAAGTCAACACAATATAAAAACATTTTATATTCACTAACAGTTACACGCTCATAGCCATTTATACACTCAAACTCATTCTAGAGAGTTATTGACTCCATCTCGAATGAGTAATTCCCACCAAAGCCTAGGTATATCGCCAACCTAAGCTCTAACATCACAATGTCACGATCCGCCCTTCACGACCCCCTAAAATTAACATAAATACGCTCATCGTATAACATGCCGAACGATTGGGTGCCAGAAAGATAGATTGTTGAGGGAAAGAAAGTAGGTAGAAGAAGAAAACTGGACAAAACAGAATCTCACAGTGGACAGAACAATATGTACTGTCAATAGCTCTTTACAAAATTAAAACTGTAATATACATAATTCACCTCAGAGTACATAAATCAATAATTAACAATCTGGACAGTTATAACACCCTGTCCTCACAACTGCTGGTAATTTCAAACAACACTGCAGCAGAAATAAACAAGTGTGAAAATATGTCTCGGTCCCAGCTTGTCTCCTGAGCTCTATAACATCCTAACCTGAACCTGTAATACTCAGTTTGACCCGAACATTGTAATAAAATAACATCTGAGTTAGTCTAGAAAACCACCATGCGAAATCACACTCAAATTGAATTATTAAAGTTCTAAATCCTTTTATCAAAGGTATCTCGTAAATCCATGCCACAAATAAACATGCCGGGTTTTTACTCTATGATAACCAAAACATTTTGTATCAAAATCCTCTGATATTATAATAGTGTCTAAGTATAAAACTTATTAAATAGCTGAAATTGCTACATTAATTAAATTCCAGCAATACTAGGCTCTATAATCAAAACCGCAAAGGCACGTATTGGAAAATGGATTCCAACTGAATGACTAGGCACTGGGGTACCACCTGTCACGGTACCTGTCTAGAAACATCATACCGAGGTCCACTCCGGGATCCCCTGCAACACAAGACCGAACTACCCCTAACCTGGATAGCTCGAATATGCAATCACCCCAGGTGTTCCTACCCTTATTTGAGCTCCTTTCATGCATAGTGATAATATCCGAGGTTATCTAGAAAGGCGATAGACATAGGTGTGACCCACTTAGCCTTGCTGCATCACCCTTGATTTTCAGTCATTCTCGGTTGATGAGGCTCAAGGCTAAGCGTTACCTTTTTACGAAATTCACTCAGACTGCTCATTGCTCTTCAATAACAATGTTTTGAAAGCATTCATCCATACAAGTCCGTTCTTGATTCGTACGGAATCGAAGGCACTGTTCCTACTACATACATTTTGGAATTACCCTTGGGATTAGTAGCGATCAACCCTTGCACTTCACTGCTCCATCTTCGACTTCAAGCTCTTATCTTCATCACAAAAACGTACTCGTTGGATCGAAGTGGTTTTCGGATCACAAATCCGATCCCGGTCTCTTCGAAACAACATTCGATATTTTTCGGTAAACTCAACCCCGATTCTTTAGAAAATACACAGACAAAGATAAGATTGGCGATCATCTCCTAACTATTAGTGGACGGATTCCCTTATAAACGTCCTAGAAGAATGAACGAGCTTATACGTACAGTATAGTACTCGGGTGGTAACTGTACCATATAACTCCCGTACTTCTTCCGGATATTTCAAAAGTTATATTTGGGTCTAAATTTGATAGTTGGTTATTTAACGATCAAATAAATAATCAATTCAACCAAGAATTTCCATTTCCACTAAAAACCTTTAATTTTTTAAATTAAAATTTAAAAATTTAAATCCCCTTATTCAAAACTATACACCCATGCCTTATCGATTTTAGTAAATATTCAAATCTATTTTTTTAAATATTTGAAAACCCTTTTAAAATAAAGGTGGAAATTACCACTACGGTATCAGACCATTGTCACAGCTCAGTGGTTACGTCTCTATCCTAGAGAAATTCAAGTTTTAGCTGTAGGCACTCACCGCCTCTGATTACGCCACACAAGTATACCATTACTTCTCGAAAAATTATTTTAAAACATTTCTCAAAATAGTGCTTACAAGTTCTAAATTAAATTTCAAGTTAAATCTAGGCAATTATACTTAAATAAAAGTTATTATACAAAACCATATTGAAAATTAATAATTATCATTTTAAAAAAACAAAATGCTAACCTTTTCTAAAATAATAATAGATCTTTCAAAATCATTATAAGGTTACTGGTAAATAATTAAATATGCTTAGACAACTTAAAATAATTAAACAACTATTTTTTCCAAAATATTTTAATACTTTTACAAATTATCAAATTAATAAATTAAAAAATCCTCTTTTTAAATCAAGTCCACATTCCCAATTTTAAAACTTTTATACTTTTAAACAAATATTTTTACAGATTTATTATTTAAAAATCCTTTATTTAATACCTTTAATCCAAAATCCTCCTTACAATATTCCGATTTCGTCAAGTGGAAATTTCAAACAATTTATTTTATCCAATTTATTAACCTAAAATTATTTATAAACATTTCACTTCAAAATTCCCTTTTTTCTATTTCCCAAATTAAACCACATTTTTATTGATATTTAAAAGCACCAAAAATCCAGATTAGCTGCCATCACATCAAACCAATTTAAATCGCACAATAATCTATCATAGATTTAATCAACAAAAACATATATCACCACATGTGCAATTTAATTCAACATTTTTGAGGAATCCAGTTAGATCCCTCCAACTTGTTTCAACGCACGCACAGATGTTGGCACAACATAAAAATTACCAATTCCACTTCGAGGTGGAATATCGCTGTATATAGGGTCATCCGCTATTATGCAGGACACCTAGGGTCTCATCCGCTATATAAATACGAGAATATCAATCACTCTAATATATATACTGCATATATAATATCACATCCAACTGATAAAAATGCATCAATTTAACAAATTAATCATTTATTAATTTTAACTATTTAAAGTTAATACCAGCAGTCCAAAACGAGTGAGATTAACTCCCTTTGAGTTTTATGATGCCAAACACTCGATTTAACCTAAAATTCTCACTTGCTCCAAACATCTCCAGGTCTACACTGCAGCGTAGATATGGTTGTTTCATCCGATTTCGAACCTCGTATATAAGGGAAATGAAATTTTGAACATTTGAATGTATATTTAAAATAATGATTTTTCTTTATTAATGAAATCATGGCTGTTCACCTTGGCTTAAAAAATCATGGACGCTGTGGTTTTCTTCCCCTTTGCGCTCGTTGTAGGGTTTTAAAATCCATCGATCACCTCGTTTTCGAACTGCCGCACTGCCCACGAGCTCGCCGGAGTTCGATCGAATGCCACTCCAAACTACCCCTACGCGACAGCCTTCCCTGGTTGAACCCTCGACGAACTCGGCGCCTCCAAGGCCAAGTTAAACACACACGAATGCACCGACTTCAAGCGAGCTTTACCCCTGAACGGCTGTGCTATTTTTGATTGTGACCGTTGGATTTTAAACTCTCGATGAGCTCTTCTATGACGACCCGGTATTTTGGCAATATTATTTTAATAAATATTTAATCCAATTAAATAAAATGTAAACTTATCATTTTAAAATAAATAAGTCTTTTGGAAATATTTGCCATTTATTTATAGATATTTGTATTTTGAAAAGGAAATTTGATTTAAAAATTTAAAAATCTCTTAAAAATATTTATAATAAAATCTATCTTATATAATTAAATTAAAATTTCTTACCTTATTTACATTTGGTAAATTATATACATGGATAATAATGTTTGAAATAAAATCAATTTCTATAAATATAAAATATAAGTAAAGCATATGAATCTAATTTAAATATTGATAGTTAAAATAAAAAATAAAATAATAATAATAAAAGCAAGAATTAAGTAGTTAAAGTATTCATACAACATAAGTTTAAAATTTTAAGAACAAAGTATAAAATAAGGCAAGTGTATATGTATGAATTGTGAAAGCTAGAAGATAATAAAACAAATATCTTCATACATAATATCTATGCACATAAAATAAAAAAATGTATAATAATAGTGTGTAAACATATGAGGAAACCATGGCATTTAATGCATCATCTCAGCCTAAAATAGGTCAATTCAAATATTTAGGAAAAAATCCGATCAAATCTTAACAAAGAAGCATAACTAGTTAAACCTTCCCTGATTACAAACTGTTTTCTTATATATATGTATATATCTAAGCTATTCCAGTTTGTTCAAAACCTAAGCATCTTCATCTTTTTCAAACTAAGAACATCATTTAATTCAAACAAAAACAGAAAAATACTCAGAGCAGATTCAATACTGCAGTTTTCTAAAATAGGAAATTGTTCTCTGTTCAATAGAATCTCTCAGGTGAGTCAACTTTTTAAAAATAGTTTAATCTGGTTTTAACTAAGGGTACGTGATGTTATTGATTTGAAATAAAGTCCTTTAGTTTGAACTTATCTGAATTGTTATATGTGTTGAGCAGGTTTGTATATATGTATATATTGAACTCTGTTGATAATCATTTTCGGGTTTTGCTATAAATATTCAAAAATCTCCCAATCTAAACCCTATTAGATTTGTGATATTTGAAGGAAAGTGGGGTGTTATGGTATGATGAAATTTTTAAAAATAGTTTCAGGGTTTAAATTTCGACAATTTTTTTTAAAACGAAATGATAGTGAAAAGGTATATATATGATAAAAATCAATAAATTCAATTTCGGTTTTGAATTTCATGAATGAATTAGAGAGGGAAAATCATGATTTTTAACATGAACTCCATGATTTCTAGTTTGATAATTCGCTGGAATTTTGGGATTGACCATTTGGGGCATTTTTGGAGATTGCCGTTGATCGGCATTTTGGGGATGATTGCTTTTTGGTCAGGAGGTGGCCGGGAAGCGGTCGATCTCAGGAAAAATGAGTGACGTGATGTTTGATCATCGTGGTGATTGCGGTGGATCAAAGTAGGGTTTTGTAATGGGTTTTGGATCGTTAGAGTGTCGAGATTGTTGCGGAAACTGTGAAGCATCGGAGTGGTTTGCCTGGTTAGGGATGCAAGCTGGAGGGTGTGACGAAGTTTTGGGAAGGATGGCGAGGCTCTTCGTTGGTCGAAGGCGTGGGAATAGTAGAGATTCTGGCCATGGCATTTCGGTTTCGTCGAGTTTTTAACTCGATTTCTATACATGGGTTTTGCGAGTGAGCTGGGTGTTGTTTCGTGGTCGTGTGAGTATGAGTGATTGTCGAAGGTGGCCGCAACAATCACCGATGGCCAGAGGCGACAATGCACGTGCATCGTGTGCACGATGAAGGATTGGGACGATGGGTTTGAGGGAAGCTCGAGATTTTCTCGTGTCATACTCATGTTTCCCTGAAGTTTACTCGAAGTATCACTAAGTATGGGCTTGGGTCAATTTGTGTTACCGGTATAAAACTTGTCAGTATTTTGGTTTCTAAATTTAAATTGCATTTAAAAATGGAAAGCGAGTTTTAATCAAAATTTTGAAGTAAGTTTTAAAGTATGGAATCAAAAATAAATTTGAATCCTAGTTTTTAAATGAATAAGTTTTATAAAAATGAAATGTCTTTGACAACTTAAAATTGTTAAAGTATTTTATAAAATGATCTTAAAATAAAGATTTAAACAGAGTTTAAATAAGTTCAAATCTGGATTCAAGTTAGTTTGAATCCCAGTTTGAAATAAAATAAAATTTTATCTTAAAGATAATTAAAACTTAATGTTTTATATTTCATTAAAGGTAATTAAAGATTTATCAAATATTTATTAAGGGTTGATTTACTGTTCAATCAAATAGTGAACAAGGATTAATCAAATGGAAATTAAGGAGTGATTAATTGTTTAATCAATTAATTGATTTAGGTTAATTATAACTATGATGTTTAATTTGGGTAATTAAATTAAGATAAATTAATTTATGGAATTAATTAAGTAAAGATGATTTCTTATTAGGGACTGATTAATTAAGGGTAATCAATTTAGAAATAATTAAGTGATAGAAAATTAAGAAGATAATTGCTCAATGCAAAGGAAAAACTATGAATAATTACTCAATGAGTTAATTAAAGGAATTTATTACTCGGTGGAATAAATTAAGTTGATGTGGTTAATTTTAGTTAATTAATTAAGATAAATTAATTAAAGGTAATCATTGGATGTTGGGATAAGTATAATTACTTAGGGTAATTAATGAGGCCAAATTACTTAACAAAGAAATTAATGAATAACTACCGGATGTAATTAAATAAAAGAAATTACTTGATGGGAAGTGATTACTTGGTGCTTCTGTATTTGGGTGTCTGATTTATTTCCTTGTTTGAAATTAATCGATGTTGAGAAGCAGGAGTTAAGTGTAATTAAAGTAATTAATTTAATTCTTGGATGGTTAATTAAATTAGTTAAAGATGGCGCGATTGATAATCATGCTTATATAGGACGGGTTGGTATTTCTGATATAAATGTTTTGTATGATAACTGTAGTTTTGAATAGTGATAGTGTAGTTATCTATCGATGATGAGTTACTATGTTAAAATGGGTATCCTATAATTAAAAATCGAATTGTATTTCACTTGGATAATTTGGGTCAAGATGACATTGGATTCGAAGAGATCAGAGTCGGGTATTAGTTAATACCCGAAACCACTTCGTTTCTTTAAAATTGATATGCGGAATTAGTAGGCTGAAATGGAATGATTAAGTGGATTAAATCTGAGTTTTAACACTTAGAAATTGATGTGTGGAATAATGATGCCTATAACAACTTGTGAAGTTAAAAATTGATATAAGTTACCCCGGGTTCATATAAAATGAATGCTTTTGTATTACATGTTAGATGGGTTTACTCATGCTGGTTTCCAGCCTGACCCGGGTGTTACTTTGATGTAATGCTCGAGTCAGACCGAGTATTACAGATTTCCAGGTAAGGACGTTCTAGAGCTCAGGAGTCGAGCTGGATGGCAGGAATGTATGGAGTGTTTCCGCTGTATTATATTATTGTATATCTGAGGCATGGTAATTGTGTATATCTAGTGTCTGTATATATGTGTAACTCTGATGTATTAAAATGTAATCGACAGATATAGTATTCTTTTATAAACTGTTATTATTTATTATTATATTTTATCCGCTGCGGATGTGAGATGTTGATGTTTCTGTTCTTCTTCTTCTTCTTCTTCTATCTCTTTCTTCTTTTTCATAACTATCTGAAATTTTCGGAATCAAAAATTTCGGGTCATTACATCTTCGAACTTCCAGTTGGAAGTTTTAGAAATGGGTGAGCGGATTTGGAGATAAATGAGGGAGAAAGTCGGACATTTTCAGCCATTAGTGAATAACGTGGCGGTTGCGTTTCGTTTTTAAGCCTAGGGTTACTATGTGATACGTACTTATATACGTATATACTAATTATTTTAATATTATTTTCACTTTTAACATGCCTCTTTTAGACGAACGCCAAAAGAGACGTGCCGCCTGGCGTTTATAATGTTTTACTCACCTTTCGAACGCAGTGGAACATGTTTCCGAGGCTAATTTGATCGTATGTGGAAGATAGCTTTTTGAATCGAAGTAAAATATAAAATTTCAATTTTAATTTCAACGTATTTCATTTTCATACGACCGAAAGGTAACTCCAAACGCTACGAAATTTGAAATTCGATAATAATACACTATTATAGATCCAAATGGAACTGATTTCTTCAAATTCCAAGACTACGACCCAGAAGGCTATTTTAACTCGTCGATTAAATCGAGCGATTTTCAAAATCGTCGAAATCACTTAAAATTAAAATTTTAAACTTACTAACTTCAGTATAAATCACACTGAATCTATATTCATATTAGAAATCATCCCAATTCATATTAAATCAAAATTCGATTATTTACATTATTGCCATATTTTAAATTCCATTATTAAATTAATATAAATTCCAGTTTTAACTTATCGACTTTTTATTCCATTCAAAGGTCCAATATTAAAATTCTAATCTAAATAGAACTTAAATAAATTTTAGAAATCATTTCCATGTCTAATTATTCCTAGATTCCCATATTTACCCAATTTCAAATATTAAATTTATATTTACCAAATCCAATAAATCGCTATATTTTGGAATTTTAAACCATTTCAGAAATTTTCCCATATTCAAAATCAATTAATAATATAAATTCAACATTTAAAATAAATTAAAAGTTCAAAACTAACAATCAAAATTCTGGGTTGTTACGTTTCTCCAAACCCTAAGATGAAACATAGAAGTCTTACAACTTTACTAGTGGGTGTTCGGACTCGTTTGTTTTGGTATTACGACCTTGAGTTTGCTCAATAAGCCATTGCCCCACAAATGATGGATTACTCCTTATCGGTTGTATAAAATACAACTCCTAACCCATTTTTCCTTGTTCAAATCTCATTTCGACCTTTAGTTTGCTCAACAAACCGAAAGAGATTATTCACTCATACCTACCATATCGCGATGCCTAAGTATAGTGTATGTACCTTGAGTTTGCTCAATAAACATATATAGTTATCTTACCTCATCTATTCAATATATTAATAATACTACGCATAACATCCCTAGCTTGAGTTTGCTCAACAACTAAGGAGCATGTAAGTAGTCTATTAATATATATGGTAGAGGACAACATTATATTGAAGATTCATAATCTTTAATATATATACTGAGTGATATCGACTTATAGAATAATATATTTCTTATGAAATATCCTAGCCATTCAAGTGTCAAACACATCAAAAATCACGGTATATGTACATTTACATATGTATTTATTTCTCAAGTCTATTTGGGTTTCTTTAATGTTCCACATTTAGTTTATACACATATCATACAAGTTTATTGTTATATAACTTTTTTATTTTATATTACTTATATGGTAGTCTTACGTATAATATACCATTAATTAAATCTTATCTAATTAATTTTAATCAATTAAGTCTTTAATTAATTTTAAATTGGTATCCCAGTATAACTTTTATATTGGACATATATACTATAACATTTGTAGTGTATACTACAACCTTTATAGTGCAACACATATATATCATATATGTATTTTTTATTTTAATTAATTTATTCAATTAAACAATTTTTATTAAAATTTATTAATTTCAAAATTTATCTTGTATACATGCATGTATACTTATGTTATCTTAAACATTTTAAAATAACATAACATATATCAACATATATAATACATGCATATATACATTAATTAATTGACACATTTAATTTATTTATTTTATTGGTTTAATTATGTTTGAAAATATCATTATCCTTTCAAACATTTTAAAAACTTATATAGCATTATAATTTTTATAATAAACATGTTTTATTTTAAATTTAACTATTAAATTTAAAATCTTTAACGTTAATTTTCAAAACGATTTTGAAAATTAACCCAAGGTCCAAATTAAGTTGGGCCTTTTCTATTAGGAGCAACCTTTGTGTTGGAAATGTAGATTACGGATCTCAAGGCAGAATTAACACTAGAGGGGGGGGGGGATGAATAGTGTTTAATTAATTTTATGAATCATTTTGAAGTCTTTTGAAATTAAATCCAGACAGATGCAATTCACAAACACAGAAACAATCATAAAATAAGACATAGATGCAAATAGAAAATAAAAGCAGTAAAGGAAAGAACATATCAGAATTTTATACTGGTTCGGAGCTACCTACATCTAGTCCCACATAATTTCTTGTGCAAATTTATTTTCACATATAATGTCGATATTACAAGCTCGATTTCAAGGCCACATGATACACCCTCCTGTCTCGAGTCCAGAGCAAACTCTCTTGATTTAACTAGGCTATAAGATCACCTAATTGATTTACGGGCTACAATCACACCTAATGGATTTATGGACCACAATCACATCGTTTCCAATCACTTTAATAGATAGAGAGACTCAATACACTTCTTTGATTACAAATGATCCTATAACTCTAAATAGCACCAAGATCTTTGAGAGAGAGGGGCAAAGAATCAAACTAGAGATGATCGAGTTTGATTCACTTGGAATTTAAGCAAAATTTGTTAAAGCAATTGAAATATATGAGAATATTTGAGTGTCAAAGGAGGAATGAAGAAAATTAACTTAAAATTCATTGAAAACAACTAGTATTTATTGGAGAACAATGGTCATGTCCATTTGAGAAAGGTTATGACGAATAGGCACTTCTTTGAAAATTGGAAATTTGAGTTCTATGATCACCATGTCGACATGGAAGGATGAGGGATGTTGACATGCCTATGTGAATCTTGAAAATTAATTTTTCTTTAAAATGATTTCTATTCTAAAACTTATCAAATAATATTAAAAATTAAGTATAAAAAATATTTTTGAGATTTAAGCTATAATATTAAAACCAGAAGATAGTTTAAAAACAAGAGATGATTTTGAAATTAATATGATTGAAAAATAGTTTTCGAATTTAGGCTAATATATTTAAACTAAGAGAAATGACTTTTAGGAAGATAGTTTTTGAAATAAAAATAACTAAAATAAATCATTTTGAAAATTTCGTGGATTCCATTCCACTAAAGACGGTCGCCATCCCACTAAAGAGGTCGGGGGTTCCATCCCACTATTAAAGCGAGAATGTGGATTCCATTCCACAATTAAAATCCGAATAAAGATTTTAGTGCTATCATGAAGTTTTACCATAAATCTAGACTCTATTACTTATCTTGATATCTTGAACTCTTGAAATCTTAAACTCTTCATACTCACGAGTCTCAGTCTTGATTTCTTCAATCTTGAATTCATCAGTCTTGAATCTCTATACTCAGTTTTGAATCTTTTTACTATACAGTCTTCATTCTTAGTACCTACATATATATATACACACACACACACATACACACATATCCTGCATATACCAATATATCTAGACAAGAATATTAGTATATTATATATATATATATATATATCCTGCATATACCAATATATCTAGACAAGAATATTAGTATATATATTTTATAACAAGTCCTAAGGTTGTTGTCATCAAAACCATTATCTCAAGAACTAACAATCTCCCCCTTTTTGATGATGACAACCTATGTTTATAAAATATACTCCACCAAACTTTGATTCTACTATGACTCTCCCTTATTTCAACAACTCCCCCTTAATCTACTAACTCCCCTTAATTTAATCCTAACTAACCTATTTTATAATTCTCTCCCTTTGTCACTAACAAAAACTAACCCTAAACTACATAACTCCCCCTTAAACTAATACTATGGAACTAAATGCTAATAACGAAGTACAATAAGCAAAACATAAATCTAATTTTATTATATATAATGTTACATTACATGTATATATGAAACATAGACACAAATATATACAAGTACACAAAATATAAAAACATTAATATAATAAAAATCTAACGAGAGTCCTTGACAATTGTGACTTGTGAATCGAACAATTAGGGTAATGGAGACAAAAGTTTCCATGTTGTTCGACCAAATTACCATATTTTTCAAAACAGACTTCTCCAACGCAAATAGCTTTATCGTCCTCTTCCATTTGCGCTTCTTTCTCTTCTTCTTTATCGTCCTCTAATAGATTATGAATAAGTATGTTAAAGGAATCATCTTCGGTGAAATGGTTTCTACATGATTATCCATTAGAAATTTTTGCGAATTTCTATGAACCTTGCCCTATTTCTCTTATTTCTTTGCCATCCTTATTTGAGTGACTTGTAATTCAATTAGCATTTGAAGAGAATCCTTCATGATTTCCTCATTCTTTATTACTCGAGCCAATGTAGTACGTTGGAATGGACTAGAATTAGGAGAAGGAAAAGAAATGGTTGCATTTTGATTTCATTTAGAAGCGGAGGCCATTATTTATATTTTTAGAAGTTTATTACAGAGAAAATGAAGTGAAAAGATAGAAGAATTAGAAATATAGTGATTATATAACTACCAAACTAATTTTAGAGGGAAATCAAAATTTCAAATTTTACCGTTGTATGTCGACATTGGGGGTAGGGGCATGTTGACACCCTTGTGAAAATTTTGAGGATTTTTTTCCTATATTTATTTAAATATACATGTTACTATATTAATTTTCTATATCTCGATTATAGAACAAATATCTAGTTCTCTCCTAAATTTTGTAAAGGTTGATTGATTCAAGGGTTTGGTTAGAATATTAGCTATTTCATTCTCAATGTTGATAAATTCAAGAGAATAATCTCTTTACTTATATTATCTTTGAGAAAATGATGTCTGATGTCAATATGTTTGGTTCTGGCATGATGAGTAGGATTTTTGGATAAATTTATTGCACTTGCATTGTCACAATAAATTGGTGATTTTGAAATATTTAATCCAAAATCCTTTAGGGTCTGTTGCATATAGATAACTTGAGAATAAGCCAAAGCAACCGAGATATATTCTTCTTCAATTGTTGATAGTGAGATAATATTTTGCTTTTTACTAAAACAAGAAACCAGAGAATGTCCTAAAAAGTGACAAGTTCCTCTTGTACTTTTTTCGGCCTGATTTACAACCAGCATAGTCGGCATCATAATATGAGATTAAATCAAATGAATCATTTTTAGGGTAAAATAGGCCATAGTTTAAAGTGTGTTTAACATACCATAGGATACGTTTAATAGCTTTTAAATGGATTTCTTTTGGTTGAGGTTGGTATCTTGCACAAGACAGATACTATGCATGATATCAGGCCCACTCGTAGTTATATAGAGTAGCTATCCAATCATTCCCCTGTATAGTTTTTGATCTTCATCTTTTGACATGTCTTCTTTATTTAAGGCCTCATTGGTTGCCACAGGAGTGGGTTTTCCACTCTCAGTGGTCATACCAAACTTAATAATTAGATCCCTAGCATACTTGTCTTGACTATTGAAAATATCACTATTTAATTGTTTTATTTGCAATCCTGAAAAGAAAGTAAGTTCACCCATATGACTTATCTCAAACTCTTTTGTCATTATTTCAGAAAACTCTTTATTCATTTCAGTTTTTATTGATCCAAAATTATATCATTTGCATAAATCTGTTGGATATCATTTTTATTTCTTCAATAAAAAGAGTATTATCTACTCTACCAATTTCAAAGTTTGATTGTAATAGGTAAGATCTTTGTCTGACATACCAGGCTCTAGGAGCTTGTTTTAGACCATACAAAACTTTCTTTAATTTGTAAACATGATTTGGAAACTTTTCTTTTTCAAAAAGTGGAGGTTGTTCAAATAAACATCCTTTTTAACACAACCATTTAAAAAGGCACTTTTGACATCCATTTGAAATAATTTGAAATTGTTGTGATTTGCGAAAGCAAGCAAAATTCTGATGGCTTCTAATCTTGCTAGGAATGCAAAGGTTTCATCATAGTTCATTCCTTTTTCTTGACAATAAACTTGCGCGACTAACCAAGCTTTATTTCTAACGACCTCAACTTGTTTATTCATTTTATTTTTATAAACCCATTTAGTTCCTGTTGTAGTTTTGTCCTCATGTCTAGGAACAAGTTCCCATACATTATTTCTGTTGAATTGATTCAGTTCTTCTTGCATAGAAAGAATCCATGAATCATCGGATGATGCTTCCTTTGGATTTTTGGGTTCAATAGTTGATATAAAAACTACATTACTTATATTGTTTAGTTGATTTCTAGTTCTAACAACAAATTCAATATTTCCTAGTATATTCTCTATAGGATGATCTTTAAAAACCTAATCCTTTTATTAGGACGAATAGTTTCATAATTTGTATCATTTGATTCATTATCTAAGGTAACAAAATCATCTTCATCATTCATTTGGACAAAATCTTTGAAATTTTCATCAAAAAATACATGCGTTGTTTCTTCAATGGTGTTAGTTTTGAATTGAAAACTCTGTATGCTTTACTTCTATTAGAATATCCGATAAAGATTCATTTATCGGATTTAGGATCAAATTTATCCAAATTGTCCTTTGCATTTAGAATAAAGCATTTACTTTCAAAAACTTTAAAATAAGATATCTTTGGTTTATTACTGAAAATAATTTCATATGGTGTTTTGTTGGTTAGAGGTCTAATTAAAATCCTATTCAAAATGTAACAAGCTGTAGTGACTGCTTCAACCCAAAAATTTCTTGGTAATTTACCATCTTAAAGCATAATTTTTGCACACTCTTGAATCGTCCTATTTTTATGCTCTACCACTCCGTCTTTGTTATGAAGTTCTTGGAAAAGAAAAATTATGTGGTATTCCTGTTTGATTATAGAAATTCTCAAAATTATCATTTTCAAATTCTCCACTGTGATCACTATGAATAGTTTTGACTTTTAAAGAAAGTTGATTTTGAATTCTTTTTGCAAAAGTTTGAAATAAATCAAAAGCATCGCTTTTATTTTTCAGAAAAAATGTCCACGGAAATATAGAATAATCATCTACAATTACATAAACATATTTACTATGATTTATTGATTGAATTTGAGATGGACCAAACATATCTAAATGAAGTAACTCAAGAGGTTTTAAAGTTGAAATCATATCTTTCAATTTAAATGAACTCTTTCTAAATATTGACAAGCATCACATATACTATCTACTTCAAAATCCATTTTAGGGAGACCTCTTACTAGATCAAGTTTTGAAAGTCTAGATAAGAGTTTAAAATTCAAATGCCCAAATTTTTTGTGTCAAATCTAAGGGTCGCTTGTGTTAGCCAAAAGATATAGATTATCATTTGAGATTTTTATATTGAGAATATAAATATTTTTCTTCCTAATTCCTTCAAAGATAATATTTGATTTATTATATTCGACGTGGCACTTATCCTTTTCAAATTTAATTTTCTAGCCTTTGTCACATAGTTGACTTATACTTAGTAAGTTGTGTTTTAGATTCCTAACTAACAAGGCATTAGAAAGAATAGGAGTTTTAGAGTTACCGACATTACCGATGTCAATCACATATCCTTTTCAATTGTCTCTAAAGTTGACCATACCTCCATCTTTATAAATTATGTCATTCAGTATCTCCAGATTTCCAGTCATGTGTCTTGAACATCCACCATCAAGTATCTATTTGTTTTTCCTGATTTGCACCATTTGTCCATTGAGTGTTGATTCTTCAATAGCCACATAACACGTCTATTCCTGCACAACAACTAATTCAGTAGATAACTTATTTTTCTATAATAACAATATGCAGACTTATAAGATAATGATGATTTGGACATTTTTTAACAGAATCTCCAAAAATTGCCATTTTAAACTTTTTCAAAATTCAAATTATGATAACTTTGAAAACCAATGCTCCGATACCAAATGTTGGAAATGCGGATTATGGATCTTAAGGTAGAATTGACACTAGAGGGGGGGGGGGTGGTGAATAGTGTTTAATTAATTTTATGAATCCTTTTGAAATCTTTTTAAAATAAATCAAAATAAATGCAATTCACAAACACGGAAACAATTACATAATCAGACATAGATGCAAGTAGAAAATAAAAGCAACAATGGAAAGAAAACACCAGAATTTCATACTGGTTCGGAGTTACCCTACATCCAGTCCCAGACAATTTCTTATACAGATTACTTTTCAAATATAACGTCGATATTATAACCTCGATTTCAAAGCCACGAGATACACCCTCCTGTCTCCGAGTTCAGGGGAAACTCTCTTGACTTAACCAGGCTACAAGACCACCTATTGATTTATGGGCTATAATCACACTCAATTGATTTACGGGCCCCAATCACACCTTTTCCATTCACTTTGATAGAAAGCGAGACTCGATACACTTCTTTGATTATAAATGATCCTCTAACTCTGAATAGCACCGAGATATTTGAGAGAAAGTGGCAGAAATCAAACTAAGATGATCTAGTTTGATTCGCTTAAGATTTCGGCAGAATTTTATTAAGGCATTTGAAATATAAGAGAATATTAAGGAGTGAATAAATGAAGAAAAACTAACTTGAAATTCACTAAAAACAATTGGTATTTATAGGAGAACAACGACCATGTCTATTTGTGAAATTTTATGACGAATAGACACTTCTTATGAAAATTTGATATTTTAATTCTACGGTCACAATGTCGACATGGGGGGATGAGGGATGTCGACATGCCTGTGAATTTTGAAAATTATTTTTTCTTTAAAATGATTTCTATTTTAGAACTTGTCAAAACAATTTCTAAACTTTGTAAACCATTTTAAATATAGTTTAAACTCATAAAAGAGTTTTAGAAAGTAACATTAAAATATATATATATATATATATATATATATATATATAATCTATATAGAAAAGTAATATTAAAAACTAAGTATAAATATATTTTTGAGATTTAAAGCTATAATTTTAAAACCAAAAGATAGTTTAAAAATAATAGATGATTTTAAAATTAATATGATTGAAAAATAGTTTTTGAATTAAGGCTAAAATATTTAAACCAGGAGAGTTGACTTTTTAATAGATATTTTGTGAAAAAATAGTTAAAATAAATCATTTTGAAAATTTTGTGGATTCCATTCCACTAAAGAAGGTTGTGGTTCCATCGCACTAAAGAGGTTATGGGTTCCATCCCACTATTAAAGCGAGAAGGTGGATTCCATTCCATAATTAAAATCCGAATAAAGATTTTAGTGCTATAATGAAGTTTTAACATAAATCTAGACTCTGTTACTTATCTTGGACTCTTGAAATCTTGAACTTTGAAACTCATGAGTCTTCAGTCTTCATTTCTTCAATCTTGAATTCGTCAGTCTTGAATCTTTATACTCAGTCTCGAATCTTTGTACTGTATAGTCTTCATTCTTATATATATATATATCCTGCATATACATATAGATCTAGACAAGATTATTAGTATATATATTTTATAACATGCCTAAGTTTGTTGTCATCAAAACCATCATCTCAGGAACTAACACTTTGGGCTCACTTCACCTTTCGGGCCAGGCTGGTAACCACATAGGACAAGGTACTTGATTACCCAATTCCAATTCTAGACATTACCTTTCTAGACACCGTACTAAGTGGGCAAGCTTAATTAGTTAGCCGTAATATGAGTAATTTAGACCACATATGTTATTGGGCTCTAATACCATTGTTGGAACTAGACTAGCCCTCAGCAAAAGTTATTTGAGAATTTCAATTTTTTTACCATATTGATTCTTTTATTGAGCTTATGAAGTCTAGCTGAATTAGAACATGTCTAAATTTCATTTAAATAAAATCATTTATTTTATTTAAATTCAAATATATTAGGATATGAAATTAATTTTATTTGATTTAGTTTATACATAAATGTATCATATACATATATGTGTGAGTGCAGGTGTAACATAATAGTATGTGAAAGGTATAATATGCCCATATGTAGATATTGGGATTTACATCGCAATAAATATATTATCTCATTTTGTATGTCATGTATGTTGTACAAATATATGCACGTATATGTGTTACAAAACACACACACACATGTATGTACAAATATATTATATAAAAAATTTATTGATGAAAAATTATTTACAATTCAAAATTAACTTAGTCTTGCAAAATACTAATTTTAGTATTTTAATTTGTATATATTATGAATAAAATAATGTTTTCATCCATAAATAATTAACCTAAAATAATTTATTGATGAAAATTCAAATTTTACAATTTTAGAAAATTTAAGATCATAAAATAGAGCTTAGAAAAATCTAGAGATTTTTCAAAATTGAAATATTATTTTTGAAATCAAATACATTAATTTCGGAAATAGTTATTTAATATAAAATAATATATTATTAAAAATTAGAATTTTAAAATTTTACAAATTCTAGGATCATGAATGAAAGGTTAATAAAATTTTGAAGAATTTTTCAGTTAAATTATTATTTTTAATAAACCATAAACAGTTTTTCCAAAATAATATTAATTATTAAAAATAATAAACTTTATCGAAAAAATCTTAAATTTGTTCATATGTTTATGGAATGATATAATATTATTAAATAATATAAAATTGAATTTATAATGTAATCGTTATTTTACATATAATAAACAGTTCAAAATCAATAAATGCTTAATTTAAAAATATTAATATATGTATAATAATTTATTTTTGAATTTATAAATTCATATTATATATAAATAAATGTACTAAAATTTTAAATCATATATATATATATATTATATATGAATATATGTTATTATGAAAGAGAAATATACACCAATATATATATATATATATATATATATATATATATGAATTTATTAATAAATATATATACAACAATTATTAATGAAAAAAATTGATTTTGTACAGTAAACAACATCTGTCTATACATAAATCAAATAGTGTAATAAACAAATTATGCATGTAACCAAACTGATTTGTGACAACTACATCTACTTCAAAATCTCACATAACTAAACATATAGTAGCAATATATTTAAAAAGATATGAAATTGCTCATTATAGGATCATATAATATAATTTAATTACTATAATATAAATTAAAATTACCTATTTAATGATGCCTTTGAATCCACAATGAAGCAATGACTTCCCTTCCTTTTACTGTTCTTGATTCATCAGATTGCAAGTCCATAATCACCGACCTCTAACTATCGAATATTATTATTTTAATTTGAAATATATTTTGGGAATTTTGGAGTGGATTGAGAGTTATATTTTAACTAGCAATGTAGAAGGTAATGGCGGCCAAAAGAGGTTCATAATTATTTTTATAGATAGATAGATACATACATATGTACGTACGTACACACACACACACATACATAGGGTTGTATTAGAGAGAAACGAGGAAAACATTTTTACTCATTCTTACTTGATCTCAACCCAATTAATGTTTTAGCCACCTCTAGACCTTTCCAAAAACAAAATTTTGCAGCCATAATGATAGGCCTTAAACCCATCTAAACCCAAGCCAAAATACTATGCAATTAAATCTAATTTAATCGCTTGTCGATATTTTATATCGATCAATATATTTATAACTATTATAAATATATAATATTATATATTTCTCAAATCATTTTCAAATTTTATAATTAGTATTTCATAATATTATATTTTATTAATTTTTAACAATTATAAAATGATTAAATCGTTCGGTCTTAAGGGAATTCATCATTTCGGCTGTGTAACTCTTGGGTGTAAATTTGGTCAGCGATTAACGTCGAACTATTCTAATGTTAAGGTTCACACGTCACTTAGTAGGTGGTGTGACATTATAGCCAAATTTATTGCTTACTCATTTTCGATAAAATCCAGTTTTAGTTTAATCAGCGTTACCCGGTTGTGACATTTGTTTACACCAATTCTCTTCGTCAAAACTATATCACATTGGACTTATGGAATTTGGTAATGGTTAAAATTCCAATCTCATCCACATTCAACTTTATAGTCCACATACAAAGTTCTTGGTTCAATAGTAACAATTATTATTAACTGAAATGCTCTGGCCAGAGACTTTGACTTTGATTGACTGTGATACTATTCACATATAACCGAGGAGACAAATCCTCTCTTGAATAGCGCTTCAATTTCAATACTTCCACTCGACCCAAATGAAGTCACTCGATGGACACCATGCCATAATTTGGCTATAACCAAATCGGAGCTTTCATATTGAAGATCCACAGTATTCTCAAGTTGAGAGAACTGTGTAAGTCAGTCACATCGATATTTTCTGTTTTACCTTAGTTATACTAACCAATAGAAAACCGTCGAGTGAGTCGTTTCATAGTTATCCAATAACTATTAGTATGTAACCCTTTGGTTCCCTCGGCAGTCACAAGTAATACACTGCCCAACATTTGGAGAGTGTTACGCATTCCAGTCTCAAGGGATACATCAATATCCAGTCTCGATGCATCTTGACTAGGAACATTTAAAACGGTATATTTGTTTCGTTGTGATAAATTACTCGTGATTGTAACAATTTGTAACTACCATTACAAAATATACCATTTATGTATTTATCAATTAAATATACTTTTAATTAAGTTAATTAATTAATATAATCACATTATATCATGTATATAATAGGAAGAAAGTAACTTTTATTTCAAACAAGATTGGTCAACGAGTTAGATATATATAACAAATTACATAATTGCCACTAGGGCACACCCTTAACTCTATCAAACATTAAATTCAGTGATATCGACTTATGAAATAATGTAATTCTTATGAACTACTCTCATGATTCAAGTGTGAAACACATCTAAAATCACGATACATATGATTACGTATATATTTATTTCTTATGTATATTATGGGTTTCTTTTAGGTGCCACCTTTAATTTATATTAATTAAATCGTATTTAATTAATTTTATTGATTAACACTTTAATTAATTTGACATTGATATAACATTTATATCCATGAATAATTATACTTTATAACCATTATAGTATAACACATGTATCATATACATATGTAATTTAATTAATTAACCTTTTAATTAACTTATTTAATTAAAATATTTTAATTAAATTATATTAATTTCAAACTTCAATTAGCACACATACATGTATACTTATGTTATTATAAATAATTTAAAAAAACATAACATATATCTCAATATATAAGACATGCACATGTTCATTAATTGATTAACTTATTTGATTAATTTAATTTTATTAGTCTTATTAATAAATTTGAAATTTGAAATTTGAAATTAATGTGAATAGGTTTTCAAACATTACGAAAAATTATGTTATATTATAACTTTTGTAATAAACATATTCATTTTAAATTTAACAATTAAATTTAAAGTCCCTAATTATAATTTTCAAAACGACTTTGAAAATTAGTCCAAGACCCAATTCAAGTTGGGCCTTTTCTATTGAGGGAAACCTTTGGGCTCACTTCACCTTTTAGGCCAGGCTGGTAACTAGGTAGGACAGGGTACTTGGTTACCCATTTTCAATCCTAGACATTACCTTTCTAGAATTCCTACTAAGTAGGCATGCTTAATTAGCTAGCCCTAATATGATAATTTAGAACACAGAGGCTATTGGGCACTTATACCATTGTTTGAATTGGGCCAGTCCGTAGCGGAAGAAACAAGTGAATTTTAATTTTTTTACCATTTTGGATCTTTAATGAGCCTATGATGTCTATATGTATATTAGATCCAATTTAAGAAAACATTAAATAAAGTCTTATTTTATATAAATTTTGTTTAAAGGAAGTTTAAAATTAATTTAGTTTAAATGTATAGTGTATTATATACACTCAATAATTATTTATAAGAGTTAATTTAGGGAAGGAAACCTTTCATTTCTTATATGGAGAGAGAAACCTTTCATTTTCTCTCTCTCTCTAATTTAAATTGGTTGTGTCATTAAATGATATCAATTGGCAATTTATTCATGGCATAAAATGTAACCATCGCTCAAATGTACTTTTTACTGTAAATTATGTAAGCGCAACAAATCAGATAGTGTATAGAGATGATATTTCCAACATATGTCTTTATTGTCTATAGCATTATTTAAAATACATATACATACATATATTTAAATTTATATACAATGTACAATATACAATATACATACATATACATATACATATACATATACATATACATATACATATACATATACATATACATATACATATACATATACATATACATATACATATACATATACATATACATATAAATGAGATAAAATTAAGTGTCACTTTTATAACTCCAAAAGGACAACAATTTGAACCTAGTTTCAAAACTGAAAATTTTTAAGATTAAAAATTATGATTTTACATAAAAGTCCATCATATAAGTTTTAATTCAAATTAAATACACACACACATATATATGCACACACACATAAGTATGTGTGTGTATATATACACATACAAAAATCATTGTAAATAATGTTTTGAACTTAATACATCTTTATGTTAAAATTTATAATTTCGTATATGTTCCAATATAAAGTAACGATTAAAGCCTAACTTTAGTTTAAAAGGAAATCGAAGTGTTTGTGATATTTTGTAATAAAGTCCAGTTAGTTTATAAAGAAAATCTTTTTTTTAACTTTAAATAGAAGTATGCAAAAACCAAAAGATTGAATTTAAAATAGTGAACACAAAACATACGTGCAAACATAAATAAACTACATATGTTTTCTATTTAAATCAATGATAGAAATATTTCATTAATTAAGACTTAGATTTTAGTCATTTTTTAAAATAACAAACTTGAAACAACAACGAAAAAGAGAGGACAAATCAGACACATATGTATATGTTGCAAAGGTTTCAGATCTAAACAATTAAGTAGTATGAAAAATAATTAAATATGGGATAATATAATGTAGATCTAATAATGACAACATGAATTGGCAAACAATCAAAAAATAACTTAAAATAGATTCAAACTAAAATAACATGGTGAACATATGTAATTAATTAAGATGGAGCAAAAGGGATCTAACCTATTGATCAAATAAACAAATACACTGATGAGATGAAATAGGTGATGGATCTAAATTACATAAACAAGTTGAATGATGAATATATAAATTAGAATATTCACTTGAGATGTTCCAAGAGAATGCACCTTGAATGATGAATCAAAGGCTCTTAGATTCCATGAATCAATCTCCGAATTTTGCAAGAATCAAGAGATTAGAACCACCTTTTGTTATTAATTTTATTCGTTACTGTATTTTGGAAATTTAGAGGTTAGGAATCCACGATAGTTCGAAATTCTCTAATAGAAGAGCAAGAGAGATGATTATTTTAGGAAAGTAATCAATCTGAAAAGGAAATAAAGGGAGATGTGTTTCGAAGCAATGATAAAAACCTTTCATATTCCTTCCTTAAAACATTCCCCTATTAATTTATTTCAAATGCTAATCAAATCCTCTCTCTTACACATGCATGGCTAGCTATAGATGGTGCCATATGGGCCCTCAAAAGTTTCCAAAATCTCATTAGCATCAATCCCATTTGAATCCAATTCAAATGTGTGCGCGTTTATAACTTCTATATACGCACACTACTAAATGCTAATGTTATTCAAATAAATTAAAAAATTAAAAAAAATTTTATTGACTAATATTTCACAAATAATAATTAATTTAATTTATTTAAAGCCACCTTTTTAGTATTTATCATGTTTAAATCAAATTTTAACACTCTAAAGATATCATATATCGATACGTGCATTTATAACTCATATATATACGCACTTTACTAAATGCTTAGGGCATTCAAACAAATTAAATAAAATTTAGTAATTAATATTTCATAAATATTAATTAAATTATAGCAATTATAAATTAATTAAATCATGTGGTTCATTTAGAGCATTCATCATTTCGGTTGTGCGATTCAAAGGTGTAAATTCAGTCAGTGATTAATATCGAACTATTCAAATATTAACATTAACACGTCCCTTAGCAGGTGATTTGACATTTTGGCTGAATTTATCGCTTATGTAGCTTTTAGTAAAAATCTAATTTTACTTATTATAAGCGGTACCTGATTGTGACAATTATTTACACCAATTCTCTCCGTCGAACTATATCACTTTGGATTTATGTAATTTGGTAATGGTCAAAGTTCCAATATCATCCATAATCAACTTTACAGTCGAAACAAAAAAAATACTCGGTTCAATAATAGCGGTTATTATTAATCGAACTGCTCTGGCCAGAGACTTCGACTTTGAGTTGGCTTTAGTGGAACATGATACTAACCTCATATAACTGAGGAGACGAATCCTCTCTTAAATAATGTTTCATTTTCAATGCTTTCACTCGACCAAACTATAGTCGTTCGATGGACATCATACCATGATTTAACTATAATCAAAGCTTAGCTTCCACATTAAAGATTAATGGTAATCCTCAAGTCAAGAGAACTATGTAAATTAGTCACATCGATATTTTCTGTTTGACCTTAGTTATATTAACCAATAGAAAACTATCAAGTGAGTCGTTCCATAGTTATCTAATAACTGTTAGCACGTTACCCCTAGGTACCCCCAGTAGCCATGAGTAATACACTACCCACATTTAGAGAGCGTTACGTACTCTAGTCTCAACATATACATCGATATCCAGTCTCAATGCATCTTGACTAAGAACATCTAAAATGGTATATTTAATTTTTTATGATAAATTACTTATGGTTATAACACTTTGTAACTACTATCACAAAATCATACCATTTTTAGATTTTCTTTTAAATATATTTTAATTAAACATTTAACTATATATAACACATTATAACAAATATATAACAGAAAGTATAAACACCTTTATTCCGAACGAGAATTGATTTCAGAGTTACTAATTTACAATAAACTATAGAATTCCTCTAGGGCATACTCCTAACTCTGTCAAATCGTTTACAGTGGTTCGATAAAGCAAGAACTATGTCCACTTTAAGATTTTATTGCTTATTTATGACTTAGAGGCAAAAGTTCTTAGGTTCAGTACAACTCCGACACTTAGATTTTCATAATTACAAGAATATAGAGTAGGGAAGAGCTAAATCCAAAATATTTCCAAAAAATGAGCTCTACCCTCCTATTTATAGAGGTTAGGAGCCTAATATATTGAATGAAATATCTCTAATCCGTTGCTCAAGATTTAGAATAATTCTCCTACAAAAGTAGGTGCTACTTCATCAGGAAGTAGGAATTGGTACCGAACCATATGTAATACCAATCCATAAGTTATCCAAAATGGTCTCCCTCATCTTTTCATCTTGGCTTGCTTGGATGTTAGCCTCGTGGTTCCATTGTTGTTTGCACCAATATTAGCTTGCTTCCGAGTCGAAATGATGGAGTTGTGAAAGAACAAAGTTGCAGCTTTAAGTGTTTGTGGAGATCGATGGAGAACTGCATTGAATCAACAAATCAAAATTTGAAATAGGGTTTGTCATCGAGTAAGGCATGTGGGCTGAAGATGGGGTCCACCTGAGGTGGAGATAGGACTTAGTACCAACCCATATGGTGGGGTCGGTATCAACCACTATTTTGGGTGATCTCATTGTTGTCTTGTTTTGAGTGCTTTTGGTATTGGTCTTGCGACTTTGTCCATGCTTGGTTTCTAGACTCCTGGGCTATCTCTTTGGGCTTTCTGCTTCAATAACTCCAAGTTCAAGCCATCTAGTTTATTTGAACATTACCTAGTCAGAAGGATGGATAACACTTGCCCTCCAAAGTGCGTCTCATTTCCAACGTGATTGCTTTGAATCAAGATGACTTATAGTTGAAGTGAAGGATTCCACTCCGCGTTTCAAATGATTGTTATTCTTATTATGAATCATTGCTATGAGAAGCTATGTTCATAGTCATCCGTTGTAATGCTCTACTGGCATTCAAGATTATAAATCTAGAACACATTCTCATAATCTGCTATTCTGAGCTTGATAGTCTTCAACCGTTTCTTTCTATGGATTATTAAGGTTTGAATTTGATTCCCTTTTATTCTGGTCATTTTGGGTTTTAGATACGTACACACACATGCTCATGTGCACTTTCTTAGACAAGCTTACCATGTACCTACGCACACACATAACATATATATAGATATTTTATTATATGTGTATATATATATTTTAAACCTAGGACTTGGTACGGACCCATAGTTCTACAGTCGGTACCAATTTGAAACTTGGGAAATTTCCCAAGTCTTGTGCCTCTGAGTGCGGGTCCATGATGTTATAAAGTCCATTCTCTTCATTTCAAGTCCTCACCTTTACTCCTGCTGATCCAAAGCTCTCAAGCTCTCGTCTGCCATTAAAAATCTTGAACTTCGAATCAATCCTACCCCATACGTTCAATCGCCCAACCACTCTGACACCGCCACCCTAGAAATTGCCGCCTTGCCTCGATTGGGGGCTCACCGACCCATGCCTTAACATCCGTCTTGTAAATAGACCCGATTATGGGTAGGTGATGAATTTTTTCATACATTTGGGCGTGAATGATTGGACGTGGGTGAACGTGGACATGGAAAGCCATGACTTTGGAGTCGGCGAAGATGGGAGAAGAAGAGATGGATTTTTTTTTTCAAGTGATGGAGTTGTACAACTCCAACACTTAGACTTATTTTTGGATTTTTTTAGTTCTCATGATCTTCTTCATGAACTAACGACTTCTTCTTGGTCTCGAACCTTTTACAAAGCATTGACAATGATATGAAACTTGTCATGATGGTCAAGGACTCTGGCCATGCTGAGTAATGTCCAGAATTTAAAAACGAACCGTTGAATAATATCAGAAACTTGAACTACATGACACTACACTAGAATCCACTTTAGCATGGGGGGTATAGCTTGTAATTACTCTAATGTTGATTATCTATCAATTTTTTTTATAGAAATGGACCAGAGACATTCCAAACATTTTGCTGCATAAGCCATAAGAACATCCACTTTGAGGTACGTCGAATCTGATGCCAAGTCAAGTTTAACTACGGCTCCACATGCTCAGCAAACTACGACAAAGCATGTGAAACAATAAGAAAATCAACAAGTATAATAGAAAATTCTAGAAAATTTGATTGAGCAAATAGAGGGGCTAAGAGTAAACCCTGCATCCGACACCCTCAAGGATGCCGTAATTTTAAATGATCCTGTCGATTTTGTTGCTCCAAAATCGACGAAGGATCTCTTTGAAGAATATGCCATAGCCATAGAATTGCAATCGATGACATCTTGGCCTCGTCTTGCGATCAAAGAGCTCACAATCCCCAGAGGGTTATATTGCCTGCAATAGATATATGTGCTTGGCAGGCTGCGCCCCACCGTTCAATCAATTCGTCCATCGAGTACTACACTTCATGAGGCTTGCTCCAACATAGTTGCATCCGAATTGCTATGCCTTTCTCCTTGGCAATATATGGTCTTCACTGAACACTTACATCGAGCGCCCAGAGATGAGGAGATTCGATATATACAGATTTAAAAGCCAAAAAAGTCCATCCCTAATCTATCTAGAACCTATCAAAGGATGCAAAGTAGTCTCTGACATATTGAACAAGCTGAGCTATTTCAAAACCGAGTGGTTCTATATCTGTTGTACTTTCGAGTTTGCACGTAGATGGCTGTCCAGACGTAGGTTCCTCTCTATGTGCATTATATGAATATGTTTATTAGTATGCAACCTTAACTCAGATCCTTTCTTTACTATCCATAGCGAGGACCTAGTAGCTCGACGCTTTTAGATGTCGTTAACACTCTTATGGCAGTTTTGGTGGGAGACATGGATATCAGAACTCTCATGTCATATGAAAATATTCTCGCCTATGGCTTATTAGAAGAGGGCCCCGTACTGGCATCATCTAAAAAGCTTCCAGTGATAACGACAATGATGATGATGATAACAACCCGCTAGGAGCAGGCGGCCTGATCTACATTTACCCTTAGTCTCATATCCTAGGCCTGGAGTTGAAAAAAATGTTGAACAAGTACCAGAAGACACCGAGGAAGGAAAATTATTGGTGAAAGTGGCGAGGCTAGCTAGGGTAACGGTAAAACCTCTAATTTTTGTTTAACATTATTCAAAACATTTAATTGGATAAATTAAACAGAATTATGTGGTTGATTAAGGAGTTGAGATTTAATTGTCTATTAACTTGGCCGTGGCTGAACTAATGAATGTATAAGTATGATTTATAACTTGTAAGTTAGGAAAATAAGAGGAGGGGCATCTGGGAATAGCCACACCTAGATACCCTTAAACCCTCCCTTATTCTCACCTACCATTTCATAAATCAAAATGCACATAAAAGAGAAGATATAGATAGCCATTAAAACACATTAGGGGATCAGGAAACGTAGAAGATCCAAGAGAGAAAGCTAGAAGATTAAAGCTAGGACAAATCTCAAACACTAGCAAATTAATCAAGGTGAAAATAGTGTAAATCATTTCATTTTTCCTTGTTTTGGTTCGGTTATGGATAGTAACAAATGTATTTTACTATGTTGATCATGTTTGGATCTAATAATCATTGTTTGGATAGAATAATGACTCATAGTGATTTATTGGAATTTTTATGGAACTAAAATGATGGGTTTTAAAGTAAAAACCTTAGTAAACGACCTCCAAACGACTTGATTTTTGTATATATTGTGTAAAACATAATTTTGGACATATTTTTTAATCTCATAATTTTCGGAGTTAATAAGGATATTTTATGAATTTTCTAAGGTGACAAAGGCATTTATTTTGGGTTTTAATTATTAATAATAATAAATAATGAATTCTACTCCTAAATTTTATATGATGTAGAAAATATTATTTTAGATTTTCAGTGAACTTTTGGGATTTTTTTTCCATGTGATTTCGATTTATTATGAATTTTCTAAGCTAAGAAGGCTTAATAATTATATTATAATATTAATATAATTAATTATTTTGAAAATAATTTTGGAAATAATAAAATATGATCTATAACAGTTTTTATGCAAAAAAATTGTTAAAGTATGTCATTAATCAATAGAAATTGGACAAAGAATGGGAGTTGGTGAAAAGAATATACTTTAATTAGCAAAATAACAGTTTTTGAGTTATTTACGACTATGCCATGCGACCTTGTCGAAAGCACCTTTCGAATGCATCATTCTGCAGCAGTTCTAGACTCTTCTGTAGCATTTTCGAAAGCACCTTTCGACTTAGTAACCTTTTGACTGCATCATTCTATAGCAGTTCTGCACCCTTCTTTAGCATTTTCGAAAGCACTTTTCGACTTAGTAACGTTTCGACCGCGTCATTCTGTAGCAATTCTAGACTCTTCTGTAGTATTTTCGGTAGCACCTTTCGACTTAGGTCAACTGCATCATTCTGCAGCAGTTCTAGACCCTTCTACAGTATTTTCGGAAGCACATTTCGGCTTAATTACCTTACGACTCCGTCGAAAGCTACTTTTAGATGGAAGTTGTAAATGAAGCGGAGCCCTTTTGTAGCAGTTTTCTCCAACTTTGTTTACAAACTTCAAATACGTACAACTCTCTAACCGTAAGCCCATTTTTCTATTGTGACCACTCTACGATAAGGGAAACCATCATTTGAACATAATGGAATAGGTTGAGATCTTAATTCTACACCTATAAAAAGTTATAGCTAAAACAAAGTTTTATATTTTCGAAGGAGTTGATTTCTTTGCTTTTGAATATGTTTCCTTTGTTTTCTTTACCTTCAAAAGGGATACTTTTGAAAGGAATAATTTGAAGTATTATAAGGTAGGAGCCTAATGTTTTTAAGAGCTTTCGAAGGACGTTATCCTATGAAGTCAAAAGCTAGGTTTCGAAGGTATCGAAAGGTTTTATGACCCAAACTCTATTTTTAAAAGAAAAATCCATGGCTATATTAAAGGAGTTTTTATAATGGTTTAAGAAGAATCTATCTTTGAAAAATTAAACCCACAGGAAAGGTATTGTTGTCTTGTTATATTGCTTCTTCTAATATGAATATATTCACTTTATAATAGACCTATAACTGCATTTTGGGGAAAAAATGTAGGAGAACCTGTTAGGTTAACTTAGTAGTGAATATAAATTGAATAAACTCCTAAATGAGTAGAATTGCATCCAGGAAGTTAGAGGGACCAAAATATAGGATGTTAAAGTATAAAAGAAAGATATTGGCAAAGGCCAATAGGTTTACAGTAAGTCCATGAAAACTATATGATATTGGTAGGGGCCAATAGGTTAATAGTTTGCCCATGAAAACTATGCATAAAAGAGGATATCCGATTAGAAAGGTTCACAGTTAGCCCATGAAAATCATGTGTAAATGAAGATGTCAGATAGACAGGTTCATAGTAAGCCCATGAAAATTATATAATTGGACAGGGAGTCCTTAAATGTTTAACCCGTTATTAGTTAGCCCACAAAAACTAATAGATCAATAGTAATCCTAGAAATTATAATTGAGACAGATAGTCAGAATGAATGGGGATGGATAATCCAGATTTGATTTGCTTGTTTTGCATATCATCATAATGTTTTGAAATACTATGTTTTTAACCATCGTGGATGCAGGAGCACAGTATATAGTTTTATAAATGTCTTAGGATACTAGTGAAAAGAAAACCTGTTCCACTAATCGGCATTGTCTCACTAGATAGGGCCGTCAACGGATGCAAACGGATGCGGATATGGCTATATTCGCGTCCGCATCAGAAAATTTAAATCCGAATCCGAATCCGCGTTCGATATCCACAGATATCTGTGAATTAACATCCTTATCCACATCTACAGATATTTTTCGGATGTCTGAAAATATCCGCAATCGAAAATGAAAAGCGAATATTTTTGGATATTCGAAAATATCCAAAATATCCGCATCCAAAATTGAACAAGATTTTTATTATACTAATATTTTTGAACTAAAACAATCACTTTCTCAAATGACAATGCACATACTACAATACTAATCAGTTTTTCAAACGATAAAATGGCAACACACATAATATTAAACAAATTTACACGATATTACATCAATTCAAATGATAAAATAGCAAAATACATAATGACAAAATGGAAACGCACATAAAATTTCGGATCGGATGGATGTTTTTCGGATACGGATATGCCCATATCTGCATCCAATTTTCTTTTCGGATATCTTCCTCCGAGTTTCAAATATCGGATCATATCTGTTTTTTCAGATGAGGATCCGGATGGATTTTGGATTTTTCGGGTATCCATTGACATGCCTATCACTAGATATCCAAATGATTTGAGATGATAGACTATTTTTCATGCTAGTCTTTATGTTTGACTTAAAGTTTTTGTTTTCTCCTTAAACTCTTGGGTACTCAATTGATTTTGAGTAGTTTGAGGTTTAGGGTTTTCAGGTTCTCTTACTAGACGGATAAAGCTTTCAGAGGCATGCAGGAGGCATATTGTTATTTAGAGATTTCTTTTTCTGCTGTGTGTTTTGTGTGTAAAGGCAGATTCATTGGCCTTATTATATACTCTGATCTACCAAGGGAGCATCTTCATATGCCGCTCTTCGCGTATGTGTAATAATATTTTTTTGCTAAACGTGGTTAACATTTATGGGATTATGTAATGAATATCAAATGTTTTGAATGGAATATGGAAATGTATTTATGAATTGTTAATTTTTTCCCCATATTTATGTGATCTGTGTATCAATGAATCTAGTACCGCCGTATTTAGTCGTCAAGGATTAATAACTATGGATGACTGCAGCATCCATAGCCATTAGTTTTGGCCTCCAAATAGAGGGATGTTACAAGTTGGCATCAGAGCATGGGTTTATGAAACTTTAAAGGAAAGTTAAACCTAAAAGATTTTGAAACATAATCCAATGAATTTGAAAATATGATCAGATTTTGGGTTAACGCTATAATAACGTACTTGTATTTGACATATATATAGGTATATATGAATAAGTACATGTTCCACTCTCCCTTAGACCGTTTGTTATCCCGCCATTTGGCAAGGCCGTGACCCTAAAAGATTAACTGGAAACCAAAGGCAGTTCTCCTCGATTGGCAGTTATGTACAGGTTAGCTATGGATGTCGGTGAATTTCGACCGAGTCCGAATAAAGCTACAATTGATATAGAATGACATGCAAAGCTATGGAAGACGACGGTTCAAATTTCAAATCAATCGGAGTTCGTATGCTCAAGATGTGATCGATGCAAACCAAAGAAATTAACTCATCACATCCATAAATTGCACCGATTGACTCACATCCATCAATTCGCATCAATCGGCTCGTAATCATTATTTCGCACCGATTGATTCGTATCCATCAGCCATTGCATCTCTTCGTGTCCATCAAAGCCAAAATACTTTGTATCCACGGAGAGTTGTCCTTTCGTATCGATCATTTTTCAACATTTCATATCCATTAGTGAACAACACTTTGCATCGATCTCGAAAACGATTAGTACAAAGTGGATTGCAAAAAATGTGAAATACAATCAATCGATACGAATAGTGCAACGAAGATCGATACGAACAGTACAACAACGATCGATATGAATAGTGCAACGATGATCGACGTGAACAAGGAAGAGGTGATCGTTGCAAACAAGATACACTCCAATGAAAGACTCAATCGTTCGGCATGAAATGTGGATCGATCCTAAAAGCAAGCGCCATATCAATTTTTAGGCATGTGCCCGGATCGATAAGAACAGATCGACACGAAGAGGATTGATACGAAGAGAACGACAGTCAGAAAACCCAAACTTGCATCGGTCATAACTCATATTCTACAAGTCCGAACGTCATCAAATTTTCACAACAGCTTGCGTACAATCTAAAGAACGTTCATGATCGATCTTGACTCGATTGGACATGATCTTGATCGATACGAAATTCATTTGTGTCGATGACGGATCGAGTCAAAATCACCAAGGATCAATCGTGTGGGCCCACGCACGTGCAAGAAGAGGTCTCCCGAGGTTTTGAGCGAGATATTTGCACCCTACATCTATAAATAGCAGCCTAGAACCTACAGAGGGGGGACTTTTGGCTCTTTTACGTCCAGACTCTGCTGGAATCATCACTACACTTCAATTGTACTGGTGTAATCAGTTGCAACTCATTGTAACCAGTGAACAAAAATCAATAAAGCAGTGACCCTTCAAAGTGGACGTAGGCTACAACGCCGAACCACTATAAATCATGTGTTTCTACTGTTTTCCTTTGAATTTTCTGAGCGTTCTTCATATTTGTGTTCTGTACATACTTGCTATCTGAGATCTGTGATTGTAAACTGGTGCTCTCATCGACAATTGGGTGTTTGTGATCAATTTTGGCGCAAACATTTTGGTGCCTTCACTGAGAAGGCTAGCACCAAGGGATTCTAGAGCTTGGATTTCAGATTTGAAAGCTTAAAGACTTAGATTTGGAGAGCTATGGCAAGGCAATCAGCTAGAAGACAAAGGACTAAAAGGAGCTGGCATGAAGGGAGTCTGGAGGGTTCCTCCGGAGCTAATTAGACGTCAATCTTCATCACCAAAGACAAGATGAAAACGATGCTCAAGAGACAAGAGTAGATGATGCAGAACCTACTTCGACAAGTTGGACAAGTTAGAATGCAGAGTCAAGTTAACCCAACTACAGGAGATGCTGGAGATAGGGATCAGGAGGACGGAGCGACCAGAGTTCAGAACGGAGCAGGACCGTCTAGCGTGGCACTAGAATTAGGGGGCATTCACCTAGAGCATGATCCAATCTTGGGCAGAGTACCAGGTGGAGCTGATCAACACAGCGTTGATAGTGGAATGGATGCTCGTTCAAGGGAGCAGATTCCAAAACTCCTTCGTGAACTCAAAGGGCTGATCGGAGGCAACAGACAAGGACTACACCTTGGTGACAGTTATAGATTGGCAGAGATGGTTAAGCGAGCCAGGAGAGGCGGATTAGTGAGTAGAGACTTAGAGGATGTTAATAGGAGTCCTTTTGCTCCAATGATCAGGAAGCTAGGAACCTGCCAAATTTCAAATTGTCCACACTGGAGATATATGACGGAAGAATAGATCCCACTGTTCACTTGGCGAGATACTTTAGGCATATGGAAGTGCTGGGGTTATCGGAGGAGGTCGTGGCACGATGCTTCCTTTTATATTTGATAGATATTGCAGCATTATGGTTCAGACAGCTAGAAAGTGGCTCTATTGGCACATGGACGGAGTTGATTGAAAGGTTTATGAGGCAGTTTTGGGTCCACATAGTCTGACCAAATAATGTGATGACCTTGACATCGATGAAACAATGGAAGGGAGAATCGCTTAGAGATTTCTTGACCAGATTAAATGCGGCAGTGGCTTCGGTGGATCGACTTGATTCATCGATGGTTTTGATGGCTTTAGTTTCGAGAATTGCAGACAATTCAGATTTCAAGATATCTTTGTAACGGAACCCACCGAGGGATCTCGGGGAGTTCTACCATAAGACGAAAAGGTTTGTAAGGCAAGAAGATGCACAGGGTGAGAGAGAAGGGAGAGAGGCTGAAGCTTATGCAATATGGGGTGGAGGTCTACCTAGGGAGGAACCAATCAAAGATGATAAAGGAAAAAAGAAAATGAATGACAATGGTAGCACTTCGAAATGGCCGTGGAGGGATTCAAAGTTTTCTTCTTACACGGATCTAACTGAAACTCTATAAAGGATTTACTTCGATACTAGAGGGCGCCTCTAGTATCGAAGTCCAGCAAGAAGGGAACCTTTTGATTACGAGAGGGCATCGGGAAGACATTGCCTATTCCATGAGCTGGATGGGCACAACACAAACTCCTGCGGGCATTTAGAGCATATCATTGAGGAGCATGTAATCTATAACAATATGTAAGGAATCAAGCTGTGGCAATGGGACATGAGCGGCCATCACCCGCCTCAATAAAGATGGTGCTGGATCTAGGCAACATCAGCTTATTATCAACTGAATAAATTTGTGGCATTGAATAATTAATAGTGCTCGAAGTAATACGGCTAAGTCTCTTACACATGTATGGGATCAAGGACGGTCCCTAGGCATGCTCTGAGACGATGACGAACCATATTGCTCGAGTCTATGAAATCCTATTTTCTTTCTATTTTCATAAAAAATTTGGTTCTTTCTTTGGTTGTACAGATATTTATTTGGTTTTCCATGGCTGTAAAAATATTATTTTGAATAATTGGATTTGGATCAATGTAATAAATAACACATGTCTTTACATTACGGTCCTGACCAAAGAGACAGGCAGTAATCACAAGTTACGAGTCCCTTCGTCGGAGAGCGATGGAATGGACTCGAACACAATATATAAAAGTCCTTGGCTGGAGAGCCGAGGCCAAAGAATATAAAAGTCCTTACCCGAAGAGCCGAGGCCGGAGAATATATAAAAGTCCTTGGCTAGAGAGCCGAGGCCGGAGAACATAAAAGTCCTTGGCCGAAGAGCCGAGGTCGGAGAATATAAAAATCCTTGGCCGAAGAGCCGAGGCCGGAGAATATAAAAGTCCTTGGCTGGAGAGCCGAGGTTGGAGAATACATAAAAGTCCTTGGACGAAGTGCCGAGGTCGGGGAATATAAAAATCCTTGGTCGGAGAGTCGAGGCCAGAGAATACGTAAAATTCCTTGGCCGAATAGCCAAGGCCGGAGAACATAAAGTCCTTGGCCGGAGAGCCAAGGCTGGAGAATACATAAAAAGTCCTTGGCCAGAGAGTCGAGGCCGGAGAATATAAAAACCCTTGACCGAAGAGTCGGGATCAACAGGATAACGCGACCCAGCGTGGTCTATGGATTTGAAGTTAACTCGGAGAGCTCATGGATTCAGATTTTGGCTTGGGATAAATAAGCAAGGTGAGGTCTTGGATTCGACAAAGGGCCCGGTGCAGTCCCGAGTTTGGATAGCAACCCAGAAAGGACTTCGAATTGGACTCGACTCGGAGTAGCCGTAGAGTTGGCTATAGCTATGGCACTTGGATAGGATGGCTTGGCAATGGATGGATATGGATTTTGGATATCAAATTCATAGCTATTCAAAAAATGCCTTCTTACCACAAGGCATGTTTTGGGGGGCAAGTGTTATCCCGACTTTTGGCAAGGCCGTGACACCAAAAGATTAACTGAAAACCAAAGACAGTTATCCTCAATTGCCAGTTATGTACAGGTTAGCTATGGATGTCGGTGAATTTCGATTGAGTCTGGATCAAGCTACAATGGATATGACATGACATGCAAAGCTACGAAAGACAACGATTCAAATTTCAAATCAATCAGAGTTCATATGCTCAAGATATGATCGATGTAAACCAAAAAAATTAACTCTTCACATCCATAAATTCACACTGGTCGGCTCGCATCCATCAATTTGCATCGATCGGTTCGAATCCGTTATTTCACATTGATTGGTTCGTATCCATTATCCACTGCATCTCTTTATGTCCATCAAAGCCAAAATACTTCGTATCTATGGAGAGTTGCCATTTCATACCAATCATATTTTCAACATTCCGTATCCATCAGCAAACAATACTTCATATCGATCTCGAAAACGATCGATACAAAGTGGAGTGCACAAAATGTGAAATAAATCAATCAATATGAACAATGCAATGATGATCGATGTGAACAGTACAACGATGAAACATACAAATAGTGCAACGATGATCGATGCGAACAAGGAAAAGGTGATCGATGCGAACAAGATACACTCTAATGAAAGACTCAATCGTTTGGCATGAAATATGGATCGATCCCAAAAGAAAGCACCACGTCAACTTTTAAGCTCTTGCTCGGATCGATAAGAACAGATCGGCACGAAGAGGATCGATACAAAGAGCACAACAATCGAAAAACTCGAACTTGCATCGATCATAACTCACAATCTACAAGTCCAAATGCCACCAAATTTTCATAAGAGCTTGTGTACAACTTAAATAATGTTCATGATCGATCTCGACTCGATTGGACAACATCTAAATCGATGCAAAATTCGTTCATATCGATCACGGATCGAGTCAAAATCACCTGGGATGGATCGCATGGGCCCACGCACGTGCAAGAAGAGGTCTCCCGAGGTCTGAGTGAGAAATTTGCACCCTACACCTATAAATAGTAGCCTAGAACCACAGAGGGAGGACTTTTGGCTATTTTACATCTAGACTCTGCCGGAATCGTCACTACACTTCAATTGTACTGTTGTAATCAGTTGTAGCTCATTTTAACCAGCGAATAAAAATCAATAAAGCAGCAACCCTTCGAAGTGGACGTAGGCTATAACGCCGAACCACTATAAATCATGTGTTTCTACTGCTTTCCTTTGAATTTTTCGAGCGTTCTTCATATTTGTGTTCTCTACATGCTTGCTATGAGATCTGTGATTGTAAACGGATGCTTTCATCGACAATTGGGTATTTTTGACCAATTTTGGTGCAAAAACCGTTCTTTTGTATCTTACAAGGGCTCGTAGGCAGATTTATGAGAAAGAAAATATGAAAGCAAGAAACAGAAGAGCAAATCTAGACGGAGGAAGCATCACAACAAATGGTAATTCTCGACTTGATTCTAGGAGGAACCAAGGTCGATAGGCTATTGCTAATCCAAGTGTAGAGGACAATGTAGGTGCTAGAATCCCACCAGTAGATATGGGATGATGTAACAGTTCTTAATCAACTTAATGCAAGCTGGAGCAGCTGCAAGGATAACTGGAGGTAATGCTTTGAATGCCGAAGGAGCCAATCCTATAGCCCCAATTAGCAATAACTATGCCAAGCTGAGCAGGGATTATACCAGTCTGAGCAGGGATTATAACTATGCGTCGAAGTTGAGAATTGGATTTTGAATTTTGAAAGGATATTTATAGATTTAGGCTTAGATGATGGAGAGAAGAGAAGGCTAGCCTCTAGACAGTTGCAAGGGTTAGCGCTTCACTGGCGGAGAAGAGTTGCAGTTGGAGTTCCGATGGAAGAGCTGACATGGGTTGATTCTAGAAGAAGGTTCAAGCAGAGGTTCTTATCCAAGGTTGCCAAGTTGGCATTGATGAGGAAGTTCATCGATCTTGTATAAGGAAAGATGTCAATGATCGAGTATACTACTAAGTTTGATGAGCTATCTTGATATGGTTATGCATTGGTTGACACTGATGTCAGAAGGAAGGAGAGATTCATTCGAGGATTGAGGCCAGAGCTAGGAAGAATGACCATGACTCGTATTAGAGAGCCTTGCCATGTAGTGGTGGAGATGGCCATTCGCCATGAGGAGAGGCTTGTTGTGTCTATTAGGGAGAAACCAGTTGAGTCCTAGGGCCCTTAGGGAAAGAAAAGGAAATTCTTCAAGAAGAAAGAAGCCTAGAAAGGGGATGCTTCCAAGAAGGCGAAGGCTGGTCTAATGTGTTATAGGTATGATAAGAAGGGTTGTTATGCCAACGAGTATAGAACTAGTAAAGGAAAGAAGATCGTAGGGAAGAAAAACGTGAAATGCTTCAAATGTGATCAAGTTGGACAATATAAGACCCAGTGTCCAAAGCCAGTCTGGAAGTACAAAGTGAAGATGTTTGCTATTGGACCACCGTCTTCTTTTAGACCTACTGTCGCAGAAAAAGGTGAAACTATAATGGAAGTTACGCTTTTGGTTTAGAGTATACTTGTTAGAGTACTTTTGATGCCTTGTATCACACACATTTATATCATAGTATTTGGTTGATAGGTTATGTGTAGAACCCACATACCTTGTTACTTCCTTAAGGGTTGCAAATTCAATAGGAGGGCATGCAACTCTTCGGAAGAGATGTGATCAGTTAGAACTTGATTTGTTAAGTCATACGTTTTTTATGCAGTTTGTATATTTTTTATTTCATAGATTTCGTTATCATTTTGGGTATGGATTGGTTGGGTAAGTATAAGGCTAGGATATTTTGCCAGGATCGGAAAATATCTTTGAGGCACCTAAATAGTCATAACTGTAACGACCCTGACTCGACCTTCGAAAATCGGCACCGAATACGACACTCGTATTCAAATGCCGCAGATCCAAACGTCGAATCTGGTTCGCCGGAGCTTATAACACATTAAGTAAATAACACAGCGGAAGAAAAGAATAGCATATATCAATATACAACATTTGATACAATAACAGATATCATATGATACAACAGATGATACAATAGATATCAACATACATCAGAGATACGATACAAGATAATAGCAGCGGAAAGAAAAGATAACACTAGCAGCGGAACAAAGCTCCAATATGGTCTTCAAGAAAGAAATCCAGTATCAGTAATCTCCATCTCCAAAGCACCAATCCAGAAATAGCTCGAACTCCAAATCAAGATGAAGAGAAGCAACTCAATCCAAATGCGATTGCCAAATCCTAAGGCTGAAAGCTGTCGAATCTACACCTACCATTGATTTCTGAAAACCCCAACTCTAGACTGCCCGTGTGGGAAATAGTGGGCACCCAGAGTTTAGGAAAGGAACAATAAACTCCAGGTCAGTCATGGGACTGGTATGAGCAAACAAAAACATTTGGTCTTTGAACAAACAAGAGAATTTAAATTTGAAATCCGCAATGCTTTTTAGAAAATGAAACTACCATAAGGCCTCCCGGCACACACACAATGCAAACGCACACATGGGGGAGATTTCTCCTTATGATAGTCAAACATGCTTAATACGAGAAAAATCCTTTGATATTATTACTAGTGCATAGTGGAAAATCTTTCGAAAGTATAATATAAATCCTAGCCAGCATAGGTACCATGATACTATGCCTACTATAGCTGCCATGTTAAATGGCAGGTTCTACAACTAAAACCGTACAAGGCACGTATTGGATGAATGGATTTCCAACAAATGGTCAGGCTAAGGAACTTCCTACTGCCACATGGGATCGCCTCTGGCGGGACGTCCCGAGAACTAACGTTACGGTTAGATCTCTGCCAACACAAGGCCGGGTTACCTCTGTAACTAGGTAACTACTACACGAATATGCCATCCCCCGGTCCTTTGGGACCTTTATCCGAGCGCTCGCAACAACCACAAAGTATCACAAAGTAATAGATCTGCAGTATCCACATGAGTAAGTATCTGGGCTCCATACCATGATACCACCCTTTACCAGAAAGGAATGACATACCCTAAAGGGCGCGACCCTCATAACCTTGCCGCATCTTTCCTGTTTCGACCATTTCCGGGGAGTGAGGTCCTGATGCAGTCTCGTCCACAAAGCTACGCTTTGTGCAACAAAGCCATGCTTTGGGTCAACAGATGATCAAAGCAATGATCACAAAGATAAATGATCAAACAAATGATCATATCACAAATGATCACCCAATGATCATCAACAGCAGCACTCAGCATGCCACATTACCAAATTGGGAATATCACTGATAAATATCAACTACATAACCTCTGAGCTCGTACGTCTCAGAGAAGGGTGTTAAGCTAAGAGAATAAATTCTCCGCCACCAAGCAGAAATGTATTTGATAGAGATCAGATAACATCTCAAAGTGTAATGTCGGACATACAACCATACAAGTCTGTTCCGGGTTCGAACAGAACCGAAGGCACTTCCGAAGAAGCCCTTGCAAATCCGGGTATCCACAATCCCGATCGGACTTCCCATCACTAAGGAGAACTCTATACCGGAGCAACTCAGTGCAGATTCAATCGACAGGTTATCCTATCGTTCTCACAAATACCCGGTCTTCACCACCGGTCTTCCAATGCTATCCATAACGTCGTATCACTATTCGGAATGGGCTATATGACACAAGGTCCTCTCCCGGCTAAACCGAATAATGAGCGCAATATTTTAAACATATGGATATGGGATTTTAGTCAAGTCACAATTTATAAAATCCATAACTTCCTTCCAAATGGTTAAACAAATTACCACTTTAAATCTTTAAATAAAAAGATCAATCTCACAAAGTTTTACCAAATTTCACAAAGATCTATCCATAGATTTCAAAACAATTCCCATTCAATTTGGATTAACCAAATTAAATCTTTAAAATTAAAGATTTATAGCTTTCAAACCCATTTCCAAAGATTTATCTATAACTTGGAAAACAATTTTCCTTTTAGACTTGAAAATCCTTTTAACACAACTTGGAAGTCCATTTCTTATGAGAAGCAAATCAAATTTATACAAGTTGAAATCTTGAGCTGAATTTAAATTTCAAAACATCACCTTCAAAAATGGTTTTAAAAACCCATATAAACCCATTTATAAGTTGAATAACTTTTTTTAACCCTAGATCCCAAATCATCGAATTCAATTTCAAATATTGAATTCAAATTTAAATTTATTCATTTAAATTCCAAGATTCGATTAAGTTTTTTAAAATAACTATCATTTTTGAAAAATCATTTTCAAAAGCTTCAATTCCAATTCCAAAACTAATTTGGATTCAAAAATCAAATTTTTAAAAACAATTTCAAAAATCTGTGACTTAACAAATTTCCACGTGCAACCCATATTAGTGTGTGTATAAGTGTGGTCGGGGGGTTTTACACAATAGAAGTGCAACATCATCAATCAGCACAGATTAAATCATTACAATTCGATGTGGGATTCGGATAACCAAATGGAATCCGACTCCCTGTCGCATCGAAACTCAAATGTCGTTTTACAGGTCAAAGGGTATGCATAACAATATATATATATCACAGATATGACAGCTTAGCACAAAACATCACATAGCATCATATCACATATCAAATATATCAATCCATCACAGAACATTCATTAACAATCAAACATCTTTAATTAAGATGAATAAACCGTGTGGTTATAAATTTATTCCCCACATAATTACCTCTATTTGAAACCTTTAAATGATTAATTATCATTAACTATAATTAATTAAGTCTTAACCATCTTCATTTATTAATCATTTATTAAATTAATTATCTTAATTAATTATCCTTTAATTGTAATTAATTAATCTTAATTACCTATTCCTCAATTAATTACTTTAAATAATAAACTTTTAATTATTGATTAATTAAATCTTAGTTAAAATTAATTGTCCTTAATAAATAGATTTATTATTCCTTAATTAATTTCAAAAATTAACTATTCCTTAACTAATTATGATTTGTTAATCATTTTAAGTTTATTAACCTTAATTTATTATTCTTGATTCAATTATCTTAATTAATTAACCACATTAATTAATTTTACTTTAAAGTAATTAACCTCAAATATTTGATTAATCAATTCCTAACCTTTAATTATCTTCTCTTAATTTCTTTCACTAAGTGATTACTATTTTCATTTTGATTTTTTTTATTAATTACTTGATTAATTGACTTAATTATTTAATGAAATCAAATCATTAAATTCTATTTATTTAAGATTAAACATCTCTTACTTAAATAAAGCATTTAAAAACAATTTGCTTTCAAATTTTAATTTAAATTTCATTTTAGATTTAGGATTTAAAATGAACACGAATTTAACTTAAACAAAGTTTTAAAAACAATTCAAAAACCTTTTATCTCATAAGTTAAAGAAATATTCATTTTATATAAGAGGTTTGTAAGAATATTAAACCAAATTCATTTTTTTTCATTTCATTTAAGTAGATTATATAATTTCAACTTATACTTTATGAATTTGATTACCAATTTTTTTTTTTTTAAATAAAATTGAATTCAAAACTACATTTAAATTCAGATTCAAGTTTTACTTGAATCAAGTTGCAATAAAAAAAAATATGAATTTATTTAAAACTGTAAAACTACAGGATTAAAAACCTGAAACTGTTTTGTTCTTAAATCTTGATTTAAAAATAGAATTTAAAACTTGTTAAATTTAAGATTTCATTTTCAAAAACTTTTGAACTCAAAACCGCATTTGAATTCAGATTCAAGTATTACCTGAATCAAGTTTTAACTTTAAAACATGAATTTATTCAATAATTTAAAACTGCAAAACTTCTCAGACTTAAATCTGAAAACTGTTTTAAATCTAGATTAAAACAGAATTAAAAACTTTGAACTCAAAATTCATTTGAATTCAGTTAAATCTTACATTTGATTTAATTTAAAACCTTTAAAATGTGAATTTTATTTAATACTTCAAACTGCAGAATTACAGGTTCAAAAACCTGCAACTGTTTTAATATTGATTTAGAACCAAATTTAAAACTTGTTTAAATTTAACATATTTCACTTTTGAAAACTTTGAATTCCAAACTCTATTTGAATTCAGATTTAACTTGCATTTAAATCAAATTACAACTTAAAATATGAGTTTCATTAAAACATTAAAAACTACAAAACATCTTTCAGGTTTAAAACCTGAAACAGTTTAATTTTGATTTAAACAGAAATTAAAACTTTGTTTAAATTTAAAAATTTCATTTTTTTAAAAAAACCTTAACTCAAAACTTCACTTGAATTCAGTATCAATTCATACTTGAATTAAGTTTCCAACCTAAAATATGAATTCCATTTAAAACTGCAAACTACAGGATTTAAGACCAGAAACTGTTTTGTTTTAAATTTTGATTTAAAACAGAATTTAAACTTGTTTAAATTTAAAAGTTCCATTTTTAAAAACTTTGAACTTCAAACCTTATTTGAACTCAGTTTTAACATCCTAAGTTAAACTTTAGTTTGCATTTTATTTCAAACTTTAAAAATCTGGAAAACAGTTTCCTGTTTCCTGAATTCTGCATTTACATTATTTCAAAATAAAAATTCAAACTATTTGAATTCATCCTTAGATTCAAGTTAAATCTTAAGTTCAAATTGCCAGATTTAATTTTAGCTTTATTTTTTTAAAATTTTTAAAGTAAACAGAACAGGTTCTGTTATAAAAACCTGAACACATACACCCTGCACTCACCTATTTTACTTCGAGTTAATATCCCTTCTGCTTCGAGTTTCCACCACTTTTCCCCGAGACCAACCCGAGGCACAAACTCTGCAACCCAGAACATCAACCCACCACCATCACAAACATGCACAGTCTAATTAACTAACCCCACAGAAGCTTTTAAACCTGATGCATGTTTCAAATATCCATGTTTTTAAACATGCATTAAAGTTTTTAAACTTGTTTTGAATAATTTAAAGATGTTTACAATCTTACTTTTTTTTTTGAACTATTGCCTGTTGTGATTTTATTTCAGCAGTAACAGGTTTTTATTTTTACTTTTCTAGTTTAGAATATTTCAAACCTAAACTATATTGTACAAACACAATTTGTTCACACCATACTTCCTAACTAAGATTCAGACAAAAATAAGTGGATTTGTGTTTAAATCCAAGAAATAACAGAAACATGTCTGCAGAAATTCACATCTCACTCCTTTGCATACTCAAGCATAATCACATCCAAACATTCAATGCTAATTACATGCAACAACAAAAATGAAAATAAGAAATGGGTTTGAGAGTTTGCTCACCTGGACTTCAGAAGACAGAGAGGAACAGAGGCAGCAGAGAACAAGGAAGGCAGAGAGGAGTTTTTTTTTTTGAGCCTGAACATTTTTTCTTTTCTTTGATTGCTTTGCATTTCTTTTTCTTTTTCCTACTTTGATTTTTTGAAATTTAAATCTGCAACTTAAAGTTATAACATTTTGTTTGATCACTGTTGCATGCTAATGTTTATTCAATTTATTAATATCAAAACAAGATTTTAAATTCTACTTACTCTTTTGAATGAAACAGAGAAGCCTCTTTTTTTTCTCTGCAACTAGAAACCAAAATAGCTTTAAAGCTTTGATCTTGCTTCTCCCCTCAGATTGAAGATGATAAAGTTAGTTAAATCTTTTATTTTGTTACTGATTACAACATTAACTCAAATTTTAAAAAGAAATTTTTCACTTGCCTTCATAATTTATTTCCAGAAAAATCTTGCATTATCTCTGGCCCAAACTGAAGCTCTTCTTTTCTTCTTTTTATAAAACAAATCTGCAGTTTAAATTGGTTTATTACAACTTGATTTTCTTAATTTATTCAAGACAAAAGAAAAATAAATAAATTACTTACTTACAGGTTACTGTTTTTTTTAGCTTCAGATTTAAGGTTGTCTGATCTTCAAGTTTGCATTGTCTCCCAAATCTTCTTTTTGTCTTAAGTTCTCAGTTTTGAATTTCTTTAGCTCAGTCGAATCTGTGCTAGCTTCCTGGCTTTGTTTACTTAAATTATAATGAGCTGCAGCTTTGAGATGATCTTGGAATTTGCTTCTGTTTTCATTTGAAATTTGTTTTCTTTGTTTTGTTCGGGGCTTGAAGGCTTGAACACTTGATTTTGTTTGTTTTCTTTTCTGATTTTGAACAGCCCAGGATTTTGAAATGTGTGAGGCAAATCTCATTCTCAGATTTGCTAAGATATGGTATGATTCCAACATGGAAAGATGTAAAGTTTTCCTTGTTATTTTAAATTTGATTATTTTATTAAGTAATTGTGCCATTTGTATGTATATAGATATGTAAGATCTTAAAGTATGTTTGCATTTGTTTGTACATGTTTATTTTTAAATTTTTTTTTTATAAGACAAAAGGAATTTTTTTAATATATTTTATGTCATATTTGCTTTGTAAATGAATACACCTCTTATTTCATTTGTATGTGTACATATACAATGTTGAAAATTCTTTTTTTTTTAAAAAAAAAAATATATTTATTATTTCTAGGTTTCTAAACTCAAAAGAAATTGGAGTTCATTTCATGTATAGCTTGTTATTTATTTTTATTTGTTTGAGAATTTCTTTCAATTTTTCCCCAAATTTCTAATATAAATTTCTATATAAAATCAAAATTATTTATTTATTCTAGAAATTTTCTAATTAATTCATAATTTATTTCAAAAAATTAATTTAATTGCCAAATTAAACTTGATGAATTTTCAGTAATGTTACAATAACCGAATCATTTTCTTAGTGGAGAATTCCAGCAAGAGTGTTTGTTCTTTGTTGAGTGCCCTGGAGGGGGAGATGAGTGTAGTTAGGTTCATGTAGCAAGAGAATTTGCAGTTGTATTTGAGCCAATTACAAGATTACCACTAAAACGAGCTGTAGAATTTCAGATAGACCTTGTACTGGGAGCTTAACCTATCAGTAGACCACCTGACAGAATGACGCCAATAGAGATAAAGGAATTGAAGGTGCGACTAGTGGATCGAGAAGGAAGGAATTTCATTAGACCAAGAAGTTCGCCTTGAGGAGCGACCACGGTGTTTGTAAAGAAACTTGATAGATCGTAAGGATGTGCATCGACTATCGTAAGTTAAATGAAGGGACGATCAAGAATTGGTACCCTCTGTCGAGAATAGGTGATCTGTTTGATCAGTTAAGTGGAGTCAGAATATTTTCCAATTGGATTTGGCAATGAGTTTCCATCAGCTAAGAGTGGTGGAGGATAGCATTACTTTGACGGCATTTCTAACTAGATATGGTTCATATGAGTGATTGATGATGCCATTTGGATTGACAAACGCACATGCTTTCTTCGTTGATTTGATGACCCGGGCTTTCCAAGAGCACTTGGATAAGTTCGTGTTAGTATTCATAGATGACATTTTAGTACACTCAAAGATGAAAAAGAGCATGAGATTCATCTTAGAGTGGTGTTGGAGATGCTAAGGTAGAATGAACTGAAGGTAAAGTTTTTCAAATGTCATTTTTGGAAGAAAGAGTTAAATTTCTTGGTCATGTGGTTTCAACGGAAGGATTGTCCTTTGATCCAGTTAAGATCGAGACAGTCAATAATTGGAAGAGACCAGAGACGGTAATCGAGGTCAGGAGTTTCCTTGGACTTGATGGCTATTATCGAAGATTCATTAAGGATTTCTTTTGGATATCAGCACCTTTGATTAAGTTGACCAGGAAGGATGCGAAATTTGTTTGGTCTAACAAATGTGAGGAAGGTTTTCTTAAGTTAAAGCATTTGTTAAACAATGTGCCAGTGTTAGTAGTTCCAGATGGTAACCGAGGGTTGGTACTATACACTAATGCATGTGGTATTGGATTGGGAGCAGTATTGATGCAGAGGGGCAAGGTCACTGCTTATACATCTAGGTAGTTTAGACCGCATAACGTTAGATATTCTATTCATGACTTGGTGTTGGCCTTGGTGATTTTTGCCTTGAAGATTTGGAGGCATTATCTTTTGGAGAGAGATTTGATTTATATACTGATCATAAGTTATTAAAGTATTTATTCTCTCCGAAGGAGTTGAATATGAGGCATCAAAGATGGTTGAAGTTTTTGGCTGCTTATGATTCAGTGTAGAATATAATCGAGGAAAAGGTAATAAAGTAGTGGAAGCTCTTAGTAGAAAACATCTGAATATAGAGTTAGCGATGTTGGCAGAATGGAAGGATCTAGAAGCTTTAGCCAGTTGTGGTGTGCAATTGAGATCTACTATTAGTTCAGTCAGGATACTTCCATGTTAGCTTGTTTAGAAGTTCTACCAGTGCCGATCGAGAGGATAATTTATAAGCAGAGAGAAGATCCTGTTTCAACCAAGAGGATTAGAAGACTTGAGGTAGGATCTGAGATTGTTGACCTAAAGGATTTTAGTCTTAACCAAAGAGGATGGTTGAAAAAGAAGGGACAGTTATGCGTTTTGAATGTGGAGAACTTGGGAAGAGAAGTTCTTGAGGAATGTCATCGATCCAAGTTTACGATTCATTATGGAGGGACCAAGATGTATCAAGATATGAAGTGGAGCTTCTATTGGGAAGGCATGAAGAGGGATGTTGGCTTGTGGGTAAGGCAGCGTGTTGACTGTCAACAAGTGAAGGCCGAACGTCTAAAGCCAAGTGGGTTACTTTAGCCTTTAGATATTCCATTCTGGAAATGGGATTCGATATCGATGATTTTATAGACGGGTTGCCAAGGTCGAGTGATGGAAATGGAAGCATATGGGTTATTGTGGACACGTTAACCAAGAATGCCCATTTTATTTCGGTAAAGTCAACCAGAACGACACCTGTCTTAGCAAAATAGTTTATGAAGAACATAGTTAGACTTCATGGAATTCCTCGTAGTATAGTCAGTGACAGAGATGCATTTTTTAATAGCGAATTTGGAGGAGTCTACCAGAGGTATTATGTACCAAGCTCAAGATGAGTACAACGATCACCCACAGACGGATGGGCAGACTGAAAGAGTCAATAAGGTACTTGAGGATTTGTTGAGAGCTTCTGTGCTAGATTTTGGTGGATCTTGGGAGGATTACCTACATCTGATTGAGTTTTCCTATAATAGTAGTTATCAGACTAGTATAGTAATAGCCCATTTAAAGCTTTGTATGGAAGGCCATGCAAATCGCCAGCATGATGGTTGGATATCGGAGATAGATTGGTCTTAGGTTTGGATTTGGGTTGAGAGGCATCGGAAAAGATTGAGTTAATCCAAAGACGGATGAGGGAAGCTCAATCCAAGTAGAAGAGTTGCACAGATAAAAGGCGTAAAGACCTAGAATTCTTATTTGGAGACAGTTTTTCATTAAGTATCACAAATAAAGGGTGTGGTACGGTTTGGAAAGTCAAATAAGTTGTCCCTGAGGTATGTTGGTCATTTCAGATTATTGGAAGCATTGGAAAGCTCACATATAGAGTAAAGTTACCGAGCAGTATGACAGGTGCCCATAATGTATTCCATGTGTCTCATCTTCGAAAGTATGTGCATGATCTAGAGGCTACTATTCCTCAGACAGAGTTAGAGGACTTGGTAGTAGAGCCTGATTTGACTTTTGTTAGACAATCATTTCGGGCTGTAGCGAGAGATGAGAAAAGATTGAAGGCCTGACAGTCAAGTTGGTGAAAGTTCAGTGGAGTGATGATGAGAAGGACTGTACTTGGGAGACAGAGGACAAGATTTGAGATGCATATCCTGATCTGCTTTGAGGCTATGTCTATATTTATTTTATATAGACTTATTAGCTGGTAGAACGTATTAGCTTTTGTTTGCATGGTTGTTATGCCTGTTTATAGTCCTTACTGAATTTCGAGGTCGAAATTCTTTAAGAGGGAAGCCTGTAACCGTCCAAATTTTTATTTAACATTATTTAGGACATTTAATTGGATAAATTAAATAGAATAATGTAGTTGATTAGGAAGTTGAGATTTAATTGTCAATTAACTTGACCGTGGCTAAACAAATGAATGTATAATTATGGTTTATAATTTATAAGTTAGGAAAATAAGAGTAGGGCAACATGGGAATAGCCACACCCATATACCCTTAAACCCTCCCTTATTCTCACCTACCATTTCGTAAATCAAAATACATATAAAAGAGAAGATATAGCCAGCCATTAAAACACCTTATATGATCAGCAAACTTGGAAGATCCAAGAGAGAAAGCTAGAAGATTAGAGCTAGGACAAATCTCATACTCTAACGACTTAATCCAGGTGAATAATAGTGAAAATCATCTCATTTTTCCTTGTTTTGGTTCTATTATTTCATAATAGTGTAAACTAGAACAAATTTCATAACTTTCGGAGTTAGTAAGAATATTTTATGAATTTTCTAAGTTGAAAAAGGCTTTTATTTTGTGTTATAATTATTAGAAATAATAAAATAATAAATTATGCCACGAAATTTTTACATGATGTAGAGGATGTTATTTCAGATTTTTGGTGAATTTTTAGGATTTTTCCAAGTGATTTCGATTTATTATGAATTTTCTAAGCTAAAAAGGCTTAATAATTATAATAAAATATTAATATAATTAATTATTTGGAAAATAATTTTGGAAATAATAAATATAATCCATAGCAGTTTTCTACGTAGAAAGTGTTAATGTGTGTAATTAACCAACAGAAATTTAACAAAGAATAGGAGTTGGTGAAAAGAATATACTTTAATTAGCAAAATAACAATCTTCAAGTTATGTAGACTTTTCCATTCAAGCTGGTCGAAAGCACCTTTTGACTGCATCATCCTGCAGCAGTTCTGGACCCTTCTGTAGCATTTTCGAAAGCACCTTTTGACTTAGTAACCTTTCGACTGCATTATTCTGCAGCAGTTCTAGACCCTTATGTAGCATTTTCGGAAGCACCTTTCGACAGCATCATTCTGCAGCAGTTCTAGACTCTTCTGCGACATTTTCGGAAGCATCTTTTGACTTAGTCACCTTTCGACTCTGTCGAAAGCTACCCTTCGACAGCAGACATAACTATAGCGGAAGCCCTTTTGTAGCAGTTTTCTCCAACTTTATTTGCAAACTTCAAATAGGCATAACTCTCTAACCGTAAGCCCGTTTTTCTATTGACCATTCTACAGTAAGGGAAACAATCATTTGAACACAATGGAAAGGCTAGAGATCTTAATTCTACACCTATAAAAAGTTATAGCTAAACAAAGTTTTGTATTTTCGAAGGAGTTGATTTCTTTGCCTTCGAATATGTTTGCTTGGTTTTCTGTGCCTTCAAAGGGGATACTTTTGAAAGATAGAATTTAAAGTATTATAAGGCAGGTACCTAATATTTTTAGAGCTTTCGAACGAGGTAATCCTATGAAGTCGAAAGCTAGGTTTTGAAGGTATCAAAAGCTTTTATGTCCCAAACTCTATTTTTAAAGGAAAAACCATGGCTATATTAAAGGAGTTTTTATAATGGTTTAAAAAGAATCTATCTTTGATAAATTAAACTCACTAGGGTGATATTACTATGTTGTTATATTGCTTCTTCTAACATGTATCTATTCACTTAATAATGGACATATAACTGCATTTTGGTGAAAAATGGTAGGAGAACAGTTAGGTTAACCCAGTAGTGTATAAATTAAATAAACTCCTGAATAAGTAGAATTGCATCCAGGAGGTCAGGAAGACTAGAATATAGGATGCTAAAGTATAAAGAAAAGATAATGGCAGGGGCCAATAAGTTTACAATAAGCCCATGATACGATATTGGCGTGGGCCAATAGGTTAATAGTTAGCCCATGAAAACTATGTATAAAAGAGGATGTCAGATAGACAGATTCATAGTTAGCCCATGAAAACTTTGTGTAAACGAAGATGTCAGATAGACAGGTTCATAGTAAGCCCATGAAAACTATGTAATTGGACAAGGAGTCCTTAAATGTTTAAAAGCTAATTAGCTAGCCCATGAAAACTAATAGGTTAAGAGTAATCCTAGAAACTATAATTGAGACAGATAGTCAGAATGAATGGGGATGGGTAATCTAGATTTGATTTGCTTTTTTTGCATGTCATCGAAATGCTTTGAAATACTATGTTTTTAACCATTGTGGATGCAGGAGCACAGTATATGGTTTTATAAATGTTTTAGGATACTAGTGAGGGGAAAACCCGTTCCGCTAAGCGGCATGGCCTCACTAGATATCCAAATGATTTGAGATGATAGATTATTATTCATACTAGGCTTTATATACGACTCAAAGTTTTTGTTTTTACCTTAAACTCTCGGGTACTCAATTGATTCTGAGTAGTTTGAGGTTTAGGGTTTTTAGGTTCTCTTCTTAGACGATTAAAGCTTCTGGAGGCGTGAAGGAGGCATATAGTTATTTAGAGATATCTTTCTCCGTTGTGTTTTTTTTATAAAGGCAGATTTATTGGCCTTATTATATACTTAGATATACCAAGGGGCCATCTACATATTCCGCTCTTGGCGTATGTGTAATAATTATAATTTGCCAATATGGTTAACGTTTATGGGATTATTTAATGAACTTCAAATTTTTTGAATGGAATGTGGATATGTGTTTTTGAATTATTAATTTGCTTTTCCATATTTCTGTGATCTATGTATCAATAAATCTAGCACCGCCGTATTTAGTCGCCAAGGATTAATAACTATGGATGAGTGCATCCGTAGCGCTTAGTTTTGTGCCTCGAAGTAGGGGATGTTATAGTAACATCAATGCGGGTCATGAGTCTCAGCCTGAACAATCTAGGGACAACCAACCGCCTACTCCGAAGATGTGGTTAATCGTGAAAATCTGCAAGGCACAAACTTCTACCTAGCCCCCACTAATCACAGATGCAAAGAAAACCCCATATTTCCATCAGTTAGTACATTCGCTGGCCGAGGGCCAATTTTTGTTGAGTTTGGTTATTTCGATATCGGTAATATTAGTATTAAGGGCATCCCCTATCTGCATTGATAAGGACTTTATCCCTATCAATATTGGAGAGGTTACCCCCATAAGTAAAGCCCCAACTCATGGTCCGTTAGGGGGGACATTAAGACACTCATGCACTTGTGAACTTCACAATATTTGCACTTAACTTGTGTCCTTTCTTGTTGGATCTAACTTGTTCTTGTTTTCCTTGCAAGATCAATGAAGAAATGGAAATACATATGTCGATCTTTAGAGAAGAAAATATCCTAAGCACAAAGGCCTCGATCGAGTTCGTATCTTCAGGGAAGTAGTCGTGATTATGATTCAGGCTATCGTTCTAGTAGAGATAGAAACGACCAAGATAAAAGTAGTTACAACAGTGATCGCTTATCACACGACTCTGCTACCAAGCGTCACCTTAGGTCTAGATCGCCTCCTCCTAGAGGTCCAAATAGGCAATCTGATCATCGCGATGACATCTACCTAGTGACACTTCTTGCTTTCTACCTCTAGTTTCCATTAATGTGCAACCCCCCGATGTCATCTCACTCCAGCCGATCCTCTAACTGTAGGCATCATAAGAGTAGCTTTAAAACTTCCCAGCACAGGCCTGAAAAAGAAACTGTGACTGTCCCACCTACCTCTATGGAAGAACACCTTGCATCCAACAACCAAAGAATCAAAGTAAAGGAAGAATTTCCAAATGTTTTCTTTGATGATCTTATTTTTGTGCCTAACTTGAAAAGAATCTCTGTCGACGTTCAAATGATGACCATCGATTGCGATGTCAATGTCGACGTTGACAACTCGTATAATGAATGGACGAAGGTAGCCGAGAAAATTTCCAAACTCTCCAGGGATAGGCAGCTAAAGATCGACAATTATAAATTCATCAAAGATGACAATAAGAGAATCGTTGCTAATCTTGATGCGAGGTCGAGAAACTTAGGACATCCTAAGATGAAGATGAGAAGAAGGCCGAGGAGACCACCAAGGCACTCAAAAAGGAGCAGATTAAGCATTGAGATGAAATGGAGAATGCTTTCCACCAAAATCTATTCTGATAATGGAAAGGGATACCACAAATAGAAATGTGGCTGAGTTGAAAACCAAGCTAGAGCGTGAAACAAAAGAAAAAGATGAAGCACTCAAACGAGCTTAGACATATTGTGATTAATTGTTCCATTCCAAAAAGGAAAGAGACAAAGCGCTCGAGCATATTGAAGATTGTGATGCCTCCTCAAAAGAAGTTGAGAATGTAGAACAATGGGAAGAAGAGCATGTAATGGAGAAGTTTGAACAACTACTGAACCAGTACAATGCCAACGTGCTCAAATTTCAAAATCTAGAGTGGTTTAAAGATGATTATTCGAGAATCCTCGCCCTCGCCTAGAAGCAGATTATTGAAGAAGAAAAATCTTTCCTCAAAGGTGGCAAGGTGGACATGGAGCAACCGGAGAAAGAGTCTTAGTAGGAGATGAGCCTAAGATTCTTAAAGACGGCCAGCTTATTCTTCATCCAGAGCTTGCCTCGACAGTGCGTAAAGACTTAGGTAAAAGCTTTGCATCGATGCCATATAATGCTACTGCCAGTCAAACGCTTGGGGCTCAAGCTACTCTGACACCTCAGTATGACCCAAAAGGCCCAAGATCCATAGGCTTACCATTCTCTCTTTGACTCTTAAGGGGTACTTCGGCCTGCACATAACTCCAAAGTGAAGAAGGTATCTCATTGACTTCTCTTGTATTCCAAAAAGTTGACATGTCATCATTTAACATTGTTAATCTCTCTTTCTTTGTTTCTTCTCAAGCCTCAGCTCATCCCCATGTTGGTCCGCTTCCCGACAAGGAATCTCAGCCAAGACTATAAGTGCCTGTAACAGAATAAGTTATTATTACCACTTCAACAACAATTCCAACCATCTCGATCGAAGATACTCCCGACCTTGACGAGTAGATGATTGATGCTTTATTGGATGAAGGAGATAATAACTCAGAAAACTCAGATTGATGAAATGTTGTTATTACTGGGTCTCCAAGCCCTTATCGGGTCCCACTACGTATGAGCTTGAGTAGGAACTTGGGAAAGTATCCTTCTTGCCACAGAGGTCAAGCATGAGAAAATGGAAGTCATCCCTCCTCTATCCATAGCCTTGCCTGGGTAGGCTATCTTTGCACTAGTCTACATTCCTCTACCTAGGTGTGATCAAATCATGCTCATAAGATCCTCGCAAAGCATTTCAGCCTCCATTCCTTCACCAGGGAGTGCTCAAAACGTACCAGTTGGATCGTCGTAGAGCACTCCATCCAAAGGAAAAGGAAGCAGGGGAAAAGGAGGAAGAGAAAAGATGAGGGTTCCAGTGATTCATCTCTAAGTACTAAGAAGAAGCAAAGGAGAATGAAGATGAAAAAACGAGTGCTGGTTTGTTTTGTGTACATGGACTCTTTTTGGTTTCTGGCTGGCTTTGTATGGGTTCATCCCCTGCTTTTGTTTTTTGTTTTTCCTGTCGATAACACTTGTACTCAGTCCTCCAAATTTCATGTAAATAGCAAAAGTTTTTATTTCGTTAACTCCTTATATGGATTTCTCTAAGTACTTAAGAAATACACTTTCCATTCAATGTACTTGCGATCTATTTCTTTAAGTTATTATTATAGGCCAAATCCTTAACCCGTTATATAATTCTTCGGCCTCTTATCGCTCTTGCAAATGTAAAGTAATTGTTGAAGTGCCAAACTCTAGGCATTGGTTGGAGTTAACAACTTAGAATAGCTGTTCGAGTATCCTTTTCCAGGATCATAATATCTGATTTTGCTGTATTCCAGGCACTAATCTGAATTAACTTACTGTAGCTCGTACATCCTTATCTAGGATGTACACTTTTAATCGTGCCTGATTCCGGGAATTGATTCAAAGTTCATAGGCAAGATCTCACCTTACGAGGGGTATGGATCTTTGATTTCGCTTGCTCTGGGCAAAGTATTAAGAGTTGGATGGCCTTATCATGTCCTTTAGTTTATACTTCTACCCCAATCCGAGGACAAGGGTTGAGCAAGTCAACGGTTATATCATGTTCATTTTGAGTTTTCACTCCTACCACATACTAAGGGGAAGATTTAGTGTACGGACGATTGTGTCACATTTGGTTTGAGTTTATACTCCTGTCCCCAATCCATGGATAAGAATTAGCTTATGGATGGTCGAGTCACATCCGTATTGACTTTATACTCCTAACCTGCACCAGAAGCGTGAGTAAACTGATGGATGGTCGAATCACGTCTGCTAAGTTTATACTCATGCCCTCCATCTGAGGACAAGAGTTAGTTGGTATCAATTCTTGGATACTGAGAAAGACTTCAGAGGTCCAATCATGGTCCATAGAAGTTTGGTTAGTACCTATTTCTAGGTAATTGTACACCTGCTTTATTCACATGAAGATTCATTCGAGTCAGTCAAATCACAACTCTTAAGTAATGGACAGACATAGGCTTGGACTCAAAAAGCCGTTTTATTCCATAAAAGAAGAGAAATGGAGAATCTATCTTATTACACGACTCTAGCCAATTTTTACAAATTTATTTCTAGATGAAGTAGCATCGTAAATGCTCACTATTCTACACCCTCAAGAGTGGAATCCTGTCTGTCATCGCAAGCCTGAAAGTTCAGTAACATCCAGATTTTTGCTAACATTATTTAGGATATTTAATTAGCTAAATAAAATAAAATAATGTGTTGATTAGGGGATTGAGATTAATTTTAATTAGGGGTAGCCATGACATTTAACAATGAACTAAAAGAAGAGTCTAAATTGAAATAGAGGCGGGGTAAAATAGGAAAGAGACCATTCCTTTATCTATAACCTATGGCCATGTAAACTTTACACGCTTATTTTCATTCTCAAAATTTTAAACTAAGGGGCCGGCTATCATTAATAAGGAAAAGAGGAAGAAAAGCTAGGAAGAAGCTGATTCAAATCAAATCTACTCACATCTCAATCTCTAATCTCTAAAGATAAGCTGAATAATGTTTGATTATCATTTTTGATTGCATTTTTAGTTTTAATACGAATTTCAAATATTTTGCAATGATTTGCCATGTTTTTGAATGATGGAATGAATATATATACTTGTTGATGAATTATTATTATTCATATTGAACTTATGATATATTTTAAGTTGAAACCCTATTAAATGACATCCAAATGCCTTGAGAATTATTATGAAGGTCATAAATATTTTCTTAGAAATGATTTTCAATTTTCGGAATTTTCTGAAATTATATGGAATTTATATGAATTTCTAGTAAAGAAAATGTTAATTTGGGTTAAGTTAAATAACAAAATTTTAGGTTTGAAATTTTTATATGTTGGAAAACATATTAGAATTGGTTTTCTGGAATTTCTGTCGAATGTTACTAAGTGTGTTAAGGTTTATATAAAATTATATAAGGTATAGGACTTAAATGTTTTATATAATTTAAAAAGAAGGGGATTTTTATAAAATAATTAAAATTATAAAATATGGAAAGTCGGCAACACTTTTGAGAAACTGCAGTACTATTATTAGCAAAGAAAGGGGCAACCAATCACAATTAGACAGCTAAAGTAGGTTAGGTGAAAAGAACTATTTGCTTCGTATTTTCCATTGTTTCATCTCTTTCGACACTAGGTTCTGCTTCCATACTATCGCCTCCAACTGTAAGGACCCGATTCTTCGTCTTTCGAAAATTCAACATCGATACTCACTTTATCGACTGCCGAGCAATCGAACGACGGAAAACCGAACACTTAGGATTTTAAGAAAAAGAAAAGGACGGAAGAAGAGATAAGAAATAGAAAATAGAAAGGAAAGAAAATAGAAAATAGAACGGAATAGAAAAAAACAACAGAACAACATCAGAATCTCACAATTCGCAGCGGAACAACATATAATAATAAATGAATAATCTTTAAACAAAGAACTATATCAGTTATTACATCACATACATTACATTTCATTACATCATATCATCAGAGTGTATAACAACAACAACATCAAACAATGCAACGGAAAAAGAAATACTATATACTAGTAATACGCCATGCCATCCAGCTTGCCTCCAGCAACTCCAGAATATCCTGATAAACCTAACTCTTAACTGCCCGTGTGGAAATTGGTGGGCACCCAGAGTTTAGGAAGGAAAACAATAAACTCCGAGTCAGTCATGTGACTGGTGTGAGAACTCAAAACAGTTTATTTATCTTTAAAATCAAAATAGAGGAATATTTTTAAAATCAATTCGCAATGCTTTTAAGAATGAGACTACCATAAGGCCTCCCGCACACACACACACAATGCAAACGCAGAATCGGAGGAGATTTCTCCTTATGATAGTCAAAGATGCTTGATACGTATTAAAAAGAAACATTTGATATTATTGCTAGTGCAAAGTGTAGGAAGAAATTCATTTCGAAAGTAGAATATAAATCTTAGCCAACATACGACCATTATCGTATGCCTACTATAGCTAACTATGTTCAATAGCAGGTTACCGCCACATTCCATAGCAGGTTATACAACTAAAACCGTACAAGTCACGTATTGTTTCTTTGGATTTCCAACGAATGATCAGGCCAAGGAACTTCCCATTGCCACATGAGAATGCCTCTGGATGGACATCCCCGAGAACCAAACCGGATCTCTACCAACACAAGGCCGGGTTACCCCTAACTGAGTAACAACTGACCGAATATGCCATCCCCCGGTCCTTTGGGACCTTTCACCGAGCGCTCGCAATCAATTCACACAATCATAAAGTGTTTTCAACATGAGTAAGTATCTGGGCTCCATACCATGATACCACCCTTTTCCAGAAGGAAATGCACACATCCTAAAGGGCGCTACCCCTCATAACCTTGCCGCATCTTTCCTGTTTTGACCATTCACGGGGTGTGAGGCTCGACGAAGTCACGTCCACAAAAACATACTTTATACAAAAGCCATGCTTTGGGTCAACAAATGATCATAGAAATGATCACCAGGATAGACGATCAAATAAACGATCCTATCACAAATAATCAACACAATGATCATTTCACAGCAACACTCAGCATGTCACATTACCAAATTGGGAATATATTGCTGATAACCTTCAACTACATAACCTCTGAGCTCATACGTCTCAGAGAAGGGTGTTAAGCTAAAAGAATAAATTCTTCGCCACCAACAGAAATATATTTGAATGAAATCGGCTTTATATCTCAATTTGTAATGTCAGACATACAATCCATACAAGTCTATTCCGGGCTCGAACAAAACCGAAGGCACTTCTCACGAAGCCCTTGCAATCCGGGTATTCACAATCCCGATCGAATTTCCCATCACTTAGGAAATCTCTATACCAGGAGCTACCCAGTGCAGAGACAATCGATAGGTCATCCTATCGCTCTCGCAAATACCCGGTCTTCAACACCGATCTTCAAATGCAATTCATAACGACGTATCACATATTCGGAATGTGTTATACGACCCCATGGTCCTTTCCCGGTTAACCCGAATAGTGAGCGCTTATTCAAAAATAAGTGTGGCATTCAAATTCAAACAAATCACATCAATTACCCATTCAAAGGGAAATATTGATAGTCGGTTATTGAACTATCAACGGATATGCACACATCACCAGTTTCCAAATAATTTTCCAAATTATTTATTTTCCAAAAATATCTTTACAAGATATATAATTCAATATCTCAAAAATAAATCAATATTTATTTTCATACAAATTCCACTTTCTTTTATAAATTCCTTAGTGAATTTATAATCCAAAATATCTATGAATATTCGACTTCAATTATTCATTTCAATTTATCTTCAAAAAGATAGATTCTCAAAACGTTTCATTTCACATTGGAAAAACATTTCCATACTTACTTATTAAGTAATTCACAATCTTTTATTTTCAACACTTGGAAAATATTCAATATACTTAAATCGAAATTAAGTATATATTTCATTCTTTAAGGAAATCATTCTCTTAAACATATTTATTTGGGCCAAAACGAATGTTACGTAAAACATCGTTACGACAACCCAAAATCACTAGTATAGGGATTCGAAATTAAAATAGATATATAAATCCCAATACTATACAAAACATTTCCTTTCGGAAATCATTTACTATAACAACAGTGTTATAGTCCACCATTTCCTTCTATTTCTCGAAACGTCTATTTCTACAATAAATGTTGAAATCTATGGTTTCGAATCTCAACATATTTTAAAACATCGTTAGATCGTTTTTAATTCTATTTAAAATATCACATTCTAAACATTTTCTTCAACATATTATTCATTATTCAAAAACGTGAATATACTTTGTTAACAAATTTCATCCTTTTATTCATTTTATTTCAAAGGATTATTCACAGTCAAAACGTGAATATAACTCCATTAATAGGTTTCAACAATTTACTTATCAAAATAAGTCGTTTGCGAATTTATAAAACAACGTTTATAAATTCCTTTTCTATTTGTTTTATAACTACTTTCTTTATAAATTTCCTTTATCAACCTATTTACTTTATATCTCAATTATGAACCAAAAGTCCATATTATAAGTTAAATGCTTATAAAACGATTATTTTACAAAATCGTTCTTATAAACTTCATAATTATAAATCTTATAACTTATAAGATTCAATTATTTATCCAAATATATTCTTTAATAACTTCACAAAATTTATAAATCTTACTATTTATAAATTTAATTTATAACTTCACCATTTATAATTTTATAAATTCCATTCACTTATGCAATCCAATTTCACTTCATTCAAACGCTTATAAAACTCGTTTTATAATTCAGATGTTTTAATTTATAAATATCAATTTATAAATCCTTTATAAAATCAATTTATACTATTATTTTAAAACATCTTTAATCTCCTTTATAATTTCACCATTCTCTTGATTTATAAAATAATCAAATTTTATAAATCCTATTTTTAAACTTTTTATAAAAAATCCAATTTAATTATTTTATAAAAAAAACATTAACCCATATTTCTCAAAAATCAATCTTTAACCGTATTTCTCAAAATCATAATTTTTATAACTTCAAAAATTATAACGTTTATTTATTTAAAATGGATCAATTCCAAAAATATTTTATAAACGTATACTTTCAAAAATCACTTTAAAATCATTTTAAAATCCCAAAATTTGGTTCAATGATGCTACACACCAAATAGTCAATCACGACTACAACGATATCATATATCGATACGATAATCAATCAAATATCTAAATATCTGAAATCAAATAAATACTGTTGAGGAATCCAGTTGGATCCCTCCAACCTGTTTTCCTGCATCCAAAAACATTAGCACAATACCAATTTCGCTCCAGTACGAAATCATCGCGGTATATGGGATTTAAAATATTATCCGCTTAATAGACGGCGCAATAGGGTCTCATCCGCTATACAAATGCGGGAAATCAATAACTCCAATATATATATATGCCAATATATATATATATTGCTATTATATATAATACCAATTTCACTGTTTATGAAATATTCGCGGTATATGTTTTTAATAAATAACATCCGCTTACTAACGGCGCATAATGTCTATTTTAACAATCAATAGATATCAATCATCATTCAAACATGCATTCAAATATTTTAAATCTAACTATTTAAAATAAAAATCGAAACTGATTCGATTGAGTGAGAAGTTCTCACCTTGATTTAAATTCCGTTTTAGCGATTTATTCCGAATAAAATTAAACGGACGTTTAATTTAACCCGAAATTCTCACTAACTCCAAACGACTCCAATCCAATTTCATCGCGTAGTGCTCGTCCATACGATTCCAACGCAACTGGTTTCGTGCATTTTCGACCTCGTATGAAAAAGTTATGAATTTTCTAAGATTACACGAATTTTCTATATAAAAATTACAACATTTTATTTTTTTAAACCTTCATCAAATCCTAGCCACACGACCACACCCCTGCAAATCACGGCCCTCAACTTCATCTCCTTCCTCATAGCAACATCTCCAGTAACCCAACCGCAACATGAACCCATCATCTACAAGCTAGGGTTCCATTTTACGGCCACCTCGATGCATGAAAACACGATCAGGGACCTCCATATCGAAGCCCATCTCCTCCTCTTCACTCGGCCACCATGGGGTGGAGCTCGGCCCTGTCCTTGCACTGATTTGCGTGCATGACCTGCAGGCCGTCGGCCCCCCCTTGCTCCCTCCACGTCGCTTCAATTTCGATCTCCACCGTTGAATACGTAGCTCTCGACGAGCTCTCCAACTTTGTAGTTGAAGCTTTCTGCTAATTGTTGATAGATTTGAAGATAATTGAGGGAGAAGAAGCTGAATTCTCAGCCATCAAAATAGATAGTGGCGGCTGAAGCAAGATGAACTAGGGTTTTGATGTTTGTTGCAAAGTGAAGATAGTAAGGTGCTTATATAGAAAATCGCCCAATTTACTATTCATCGAAATTTTCCGAACTCCAAACGAAGCGTGCCGGTTGGCGTTTCTAAGGTTTACCCCGCGTTCCGAACGCAATGGAACATGTTTCGGGAGCTAATTCGGTCATCTGTGCGAGTTATGGCAATAAACGTTCGATTTAAATTAAATCGATTTAAGCGATTATCTAGGCGTTTTAATTTGTACCGGACAAACGGTAAATCCGATTGACACGAAATTTGAAACCTTGCAATAATATCACATTACGGATCCGATGAAACTGGTTTCGTCGAAATCCGAAATTTTTTGAAAAATGACTATTTTAACTCGCCAAATTAATATTAAAAATAATTCGATGCGTTTCGAGCTGCTACGATCAAACGATAGCTCTGATTGACACGAAAATTGAAATCCGGTAATAACTAACTATTACGGATCCAATGAAACTGGTTTCGTCCAATTCTGAGCTTGTTCAAAAATTGACTATTTCACTAGTCGATTTAAATATTAAAATATTTAATTTTCACAAATTAACTCTTAATTCGATTTTAAAAGTTCTAAAATATCGTTCTAACTTCAATATGATAAAATAAAATTTTACAAATCATTTTCAATCATATTTAACCCAATTTTCAATTATTTCCATAATTTCACATATTAAATTATTGATTTAATTATTCAATTAAATCCAATAATTCAAATTAAAATTTATTTGACTTATAAATTTACTTATTAATATTTAAAATTAACTAAATATTCAAATTTTAATTAATTAAAATTCCGGGTCGTTACAATCTTCCCCCCTTAAAAGAATTTCGTCCTCGAAATTAACAAGTAAGAAAGAGTTACAGAATCTATTAATTTTCCCAAAACAAATTTAAACTTCTTATAATACTTTACTAAGTTTCAAATCATACTTAGTTATCTTTTCAAAAACAACTACTAATGTTTAACTTTCAATTCCAAATCAAAGTTAAAGTTTTCAAAATTTTCCAATTTTTCTCAAATTTTTTTCTAACGCCTTAAATTTCCGGAAAAATTCGCCATAGTCTCCTTTGCGCGGCTCGATCCGAAAAAAAATGACAGTATATATATCACAAATATACATCTCATCAAGTAATGAGGCATCCCGAAGGGAAAAAGTATAAAAGTACGATATTTAATCCGAGATATGTACCTTATATTTTATTAGCGTGCATATACGGCTAATATAGCGCGAAAGCGAGCTCCAAATGCGAAGCAAACGCGATCCGCACCTACTAAACACTCAACAAACAACATGAGAATCATGCATATAGACAATAGTATCAATATACAACATATAGCAACATAATAACTATATATGCCAACATAACAATTGAAACAAAAGCAATATATTCAACCATCAACCAACTAGCATCCATAACCAATTAATATTCATTCATATTCTCATTAATATTCAATGAAATGGTTTTTCAATTTAATCATCTTTGATTCATTAACAGTGGATGTTTTTACTAACATTCATTTTCAATTAGTTTATATTTACTAATTCATATTCAAGTTGGTTCACTTCCAATTCAAATTCAATTCTATTTAAGATTCACTTAACTTCCAATTGAATTCCAATTACTTTAACTTCCAATTTCATTAACTCAATTTCATTAACACTTAATGAATTATATACAATCAATCAACTAACAACCATATAACAATCAATGTATATTAATTGCAACCAAATTCCTTTGCTTATATTCATTCAATTTGGTTTAACACTATCACTTTCAATTGGTTTAATTAAATTGATTTTCATTCACTTATTCAACTTCTTTTAAGTTATACTTCATTTAAACATCACTTAATTTTACATAACTTAGATTCCCACTTGTAAATAAATTCAGATTCCAATTCTAAAGTAAATTTTCATTTAACTTTAAATTCATTTTTTATTTACAACTCATATTCATAAATATATTCACATAGTTTCACTTCTCATATATATAAGTTTATTTCACAATTGTAAATCACTTTAATTATAATTCAACTCTTATAATTCATTTGCTTATACAATTTATTCTTTAATTTAGATTATTCAAACAACTAAACAATCAAACAATCTACTTATACATGCTTTAATAATTCTGAAAAATTATTTCTTTATATATAAAAATATAATCAAGTAAAATTATTTCATTTACCCAATTTTAAAACAATACTGCGCCGAATTGTTCTATTTAAGTGTTTAGAAACCCCTTCGGCATAGTTGTCGAGACCACGCTGACGAAGGTTCATATGCCACTCAAAAAATCAATCATCACAATATAAAACAATTTTATATTCACTAACAAATACGCTCTCATAGCTATTATTACACTCAACTCATTCTAGAGCACTACTGACTCTATCTCTAATGAGTAATACCCAACAGAACCATGGTTTTCGCTTAACCAACAGCTCTGATACCACATTGTAAGGACCCGATTCTTCGTCTTTCGAAAATTCAACATCGATACTCACTTTATCGACTGCCGAGCAATCGAACGACGGAAAACCGAACACTTAGGATTTTAAGAAAAAGAAAAGGACAGAAGAAGAGATAAGAAATAGAAAATAGAAAGGAAAGAAAATAGAAAATAGAACGAAATAGAAAAAAACAACAGAACAACATCAGAATCTCACAATTCGCAGCGGAACAACATATAATAATAAATGAATAATCTTTAAACAAAGAACTATATCAGTTATTACATCATATACATTACATTTCATTACATCATATCATCAGAGTGTATAACAACAACAACATCAAACAATGCAGCGGAAAAAGAAATACTATATACTAGTAATACGCCATGCCATCCAGCTTGCCTCCAGCAACTCCAGAATATCCAGAATATCCTGATAAACCTAACTCTTAACTGCCCGTGTGGAAATTGGTGGGCACCCAGAGTTTAGGAAGGAAAACAATAAACTCCGAGTCAGTCATGTGACTGGTGTGAGAACTCAAAACAGTTTATTTATCTTTAAAATCAAAATAGAGGAATATTTTTAAAATCAATTCGCAATGCTTTTAAGAATGAGACTACCATAAGGCCTCCCGCACACACACACAATGCAAACGCAGAATCGGAGGAGATTTCTCCTTATGATAGTCAAAGATGCTTGATACGTATTAAAAAGAAACATTTGATATTATTGCTAGTGCAAAGTGTAGGAAGAAATTCATTTCGAAAGTAGAATATAAATCTTAGCCAACATACGACCATTATCGTATGCCTACTATAGCTAACTATGTTCAATAGCAGGTTACCGCCACATTCCATAGCAGGTTATACAACTAAAACCGTACAAGTCACGTATTGTTTCTTTGGATTTCCAACGAATGATCAGGCCAAGGAACTTCCCATTGCCACATGAGAATGCCTCTGGATGGACATCCCCGAGAACCAAACCGGATCTCTACCAACACAAGGCCGGGTTACCCCTAACTGAGTAACAACTGACCGAATATGCCATCCCCCGGTCCTTTGGGACCTTTCACCGAGCGCTCGCAATCAATTCACACAATCATAAAGTGTTTTCAACATGAGTAAGTATCTGGGCTCCATACCATGATACCACCCTTTTCCAGAAGGAAATGCACACATCCTAAAGGGCGCTACCCCTCATAACCTTGCCGCATCTTTCCTGTTTTGACCATTCACGGGGTGTGAGGCTCGACGAAGTCACGTCCACAAAAACATACTTTATACAAAAGCCATGCTTTGGGTCAACAAATGATCATAGAAATGATCACCAGGATAGACGATCAAATAAACGATCCTATCACAAATAATCAACACAATGATCATTTCACAGCAACACTCAGCATGTCACATTACCAAATTGGGAATATATTGCTGATAACCTTCAACTACATAACCTCTGAGCTCATACGTCTCAGAGAAGGGTGTTAAGCTAAAAGAATAAATTCTTCGCCACCAACAGAAATATATTTGAATGAAATCGGCTTTATATCTCAATTTGTAATGTCAGACATACAATCCATACAAGTCTATTCCGGGCTCGAACAAAACCGAAGGCACTTCTCACGAAGCCCTTGCAATCCGGGTATTCACAATCCCGATCGAATTTCCCATCACTTAGGAAATCTCTATACCAGGAGCTACCCAGTGCAGAGACAATCGATAGGTCATCCTATCGCTCTCGCAAATACCCGGTCTTCAACACCGATCTTCAAATGCAATTCATAACGACGTATCACATATTCGGAATGTGTTATACGACCCCATGGTCCTTTCCCGGTTAACCCGAATAGTGAGCGCTTATTCAAAAATAAGTGTGGCATTCAAATTCAAACAAATCACATCAATTACCCATTCAAAGGGAAATATTGATAGTCGGTTATTGAACTATCAACGGATATGCACACATCACCAGTTTCCAAATAATTTTCCAAATTATTTATTTTCCAAAAATATCTTTACAAGATATATAATTCAATATCTCAAAAATAAATCAATATTTATTTTCATACAAATTCCACTTTCTTTTATAAATTCCTTAGTGAATTTATAATCCAAAATATCTATGAATATTCGACTTCAATTATTCATTTCAATTTATCTTCAAAAAGATAGATTCTCAAAACGTTTCATTTCACATTGGAAAAACATTTCCATACTTACTTATTAAGTAATTCACAATCTTTTATTTTCAACACTTGGAAAATATTCAATATACTTAAATCGAAATTAAGTATATATTTCATTCTTTAAGGAAATCATTCTCTTAAACATATTTATTTGGGCCAAAACGAATGTTACGTAAAACATCGTTACGACAACCCAAAATCACTAGTATAGGGATTCGAAATTAAAATAGATATATAAATCCCAATACTATACAAAACATTTCCTTTCGGAAATCATTTACTATAACAACAGTGTTATAGTCCACCATTTCCTTCTATTTCTCGAAACGTCTATTTCTACAATAAATGTTGAAATCTATGGTTTCGAATCTCAACATATTTTAAAACATCGTTAGATCGTTTTTAATTCTATTTAAAATATCACATTCTAAACATTTTCTTCAACATATTATTCATTATTCAAAAACGTGAATATACTTTGTTAACAAATTTCATCCTTTTATTCATTTTATTTCAAAGGATTATTCACAGTCAAAACGTGAATATAACTCCATTAATAGGTTTCAACAATTTACTTATCAAAATAAGTCGTTTGCGAATTTATAAAACAACGTTTATAAATTCCTTTTCTATTTGTTTTATAACTACTTTCTTTATAAATTTCCTTTATCAACCTATTTACTTTATATCTCAATTATGAACCAAAAGTCCATATTATAAGTTAAATGCTTATAAAACGATTATTTTACAAAATCGTTCTTATAAACTTCATAATTATAAATCTTATAACTTATAAGATTCAATTATTTATCCAAATATATTCTTTAATAACTTCACAAAATTTATAAATCTTACTATTTATAAATTTAATTTATAACTTCACCATTTATAATTTTATAAATTCCATTCACTTATGCAATCCAATTTCACTTCATTCAAACGCTTATAAAACTCGTTTTATAATTCAGATGTTTTAATTTATAAATATCAATTTATAAATCCTTTATAAAATCAATTTATACTATTATTTTAAAACATCTTTAATCTCCTTTATAATTTCACCATTCTCTTGATTTATAAAATAATCAAATTTTATAAATCCTATTTTTAAACTTTTTATAAAAAATCCAATTTAATTATTTTATAAAAAAAACATTAACCCATATTTCTCAAAAATCAATCTTTAACCGTATTTCTCAAAATCATAATTTTTATAACTTCAAAAATTATAACGTTTATTTATTTAAAATGGATCAATTCCAAAAATATTTTATAAACGTATACTTTCAAAAATCACTTTAAAATCATTTTAAAATCCCAAAATTTGGTTCAATGATGCTACACACCAAATAGTCAATCACGACTACAACGATATCATATATCGATACGATAATCAATCAAATATCTAAATATCTGAAATCAAATAAATACTGTTGAGGAATCCAGTTGGATCCCTCCAACCTGTTTTCCTGCATCCAAAAACATTAGCACAATACCAATTTCGCTCCAGTACGAAATCATCGCGGTATATGGGATTTAAAATATTATCCGCTTAATAGACGGCGCAATAGGGTCTCATCCGCTATACAAATGCGGGAAATCAATAACTCCAATATATACATATGCCAATATATATATATATTGCTATTATATATAATACCAATTTCACTGTTTATGAAATATTCGCGGTATATGTTTTTAATAAATAACATCCGCTTACTAACGGCGCATAATGTCTATTTTAACAATCAATAGATATCAATCATCATTCAAACATGCATTCAAATATTTTAAATCTAACTATTTAAAATAAAAATCGAAACTGATTCGATTGAGTGAGAAGTTCTCACCTTGATTTAAATTCCGTTTTAGCGATTTATTCCGAATAAAATTAAACGGACGTTTAATTTAACCCGAAATTATCACTAACTCCAAACGACTCCAATCCAATTTCATCGCGTAGTGCTCGTCCATACGATTCCAACGCAACTGGTTTCGTGCATTTTCGACCTCGTATGAAAAAGTTATGAATTTTCTAAGATTACACGAATTTTCTATATAAAAATTACAACATTTTATTTTTTTAAACCTTCATCAAATCCTAGCCACACGACCACACCCCTGCAAATCACGGCCCTCAACTTCATCTCCTTCCTCATAGCAACATCTCCAGTAACCCAACCGCAACATGAACCCATCATCTACAAGCTAGGGTTCCATTTTACGGCCACCTCGATGCATGAAAACACGATCAGGGACCTCCATATCGAAGCCCATCTCCTCCTCTTCACTCGGCCACCATGGGGTGGAGCTCGGCCCTGTCCTTGCACTGATTTGCGTGCATGACCTGCAGGCCGTCGGCCCCCCCTTGCTCCCTCCACGTCGCTTCAATTTCGATCTCCACCGTTGAATACGTAGCTCTCGACGAGCTCTCCAACTTTGTAGTTGAAGCTTTCTACTAATTGTTGATAGATTTGAAGATAATTGAGGGAGAAGAAGCTGAATTCTCAGCCATCAAAATAGATAGTGGCGGCTGAAGCAAGATGAACTAGGGTTTTGATGTTTGTTGCAAAGTGAAGATAGTAAGGTGCTTATATAGAAAATCGCCCAATTTACTATTCATCGAAATTTTCTGAACTCCAAACGAAGCGTGCCGGTTGGCGTTTCTAAGGTTTACCCCGCGTTCCGAACGCAATGGAACATGTTTCGGGAGCTAATTCGGTCATCTGTGCGAGTTATGGCAATAAACGTTCGATTTAAATTAAATCGATTTAAGCGATTATCTAGGCGTTTTAATTTGTACCGGACAAACGGTAAATCCGATTGACACGAAATTTGAAACCTTGCAATAATATCACATTACGGATCCGATGAAACTGGTTTCGTCGAAATCCGAAATTTTTTGAAAAATGGCTATTTTAACTCGCCAAATTAATATTAAAAATAATTCGATGCGTTTCGAGCTGCTACGATCAAACGATAGCTCCGATTGACACGAAAATTGAAATCCGGTAATAACTAACTATTACGGATCCAATGAAACTGGTTTCGTCCAATTCTGAGCTTGTTCAAAAATTGACTATTTCACTAGTCGATTTAAATATTAAAATATTCAATTTTCACACATTAACTCTTAATTCGATTTTAAAAGTTCTAAAATATCGTTCTAACTTCAATATGATAAAATAAAATTTTACAAATCATTTTCAATCATATTTAACCCAATTTTCAATTATTTCCATAATTTCACATATTAAATTATTGATTTAATTATTCAATTAAATCCAATAATTCAAATTAAAATTTATTCGACTTATAAATTTACTTATTAATATTTAAAATTAACTAAATATTCAAATTTTAATTAATTAAAATTCCGGGTCGTTACACCAACACTGTTGAAACTAATGCATATGGTATTAGGCAACTGGTACGTAATGAATTGGACGTAAGGAAAGGTATAGGGTAGAAACCAAGGGGTTCTGAAAGGGTTGAAGCTTTGTTTTGATTTCAAAGTAAAATGCGCTTGCTTACTTTCGACTAAATGGCTTTTGACTAAGTAGCTTTTGACTAAGTTAAATGGTTTTAAAAGGAACGGTTTCGATTGGGTTGCGCTTTTGTTTTAAATGATTGTTAAATTGAAACCTTTAGCTGCTGCTTCCTTCCTTTCGACCCAGATGGTTTCTAAAGGGTTGTTTTGTTTTTCTAAAAACCTAGCCACCTCTCCAATGCCTTCGAAGGGATGGTTTCGACACCATCACTTCTTAGGAAATGGTTTCAAAACAGATGCTTTCGACTTAAATGTTTCAAAGGACCCTTTTTCTATAATTGGAGTAAAACCCAAATGGTTTCAAAAGAGATAGTTTCAAAGGGTTTTGAACAGAAGCTTTCGACTTTAATGGTTTCGATCGAAACAGTTTTCAAAGGTTTTGAAGGGGTAAATTTTTGAATCGTTTCAAAAGGTTTCCACATGTTTTAAATTAAACCCAATGTGTTTTCAAAAGGATTTAGTTTTGACTGTTTCGAAAGTTTTTAATGAATGGTTTCAAAAGGGGTGGTTCCCTAGGGTTTTGAAAGTGTTGAAGGAAAAGGTTTTTCCCTTTGGTTTCTAAAGGCAATACTTAAAGATTTTAAAGCGAGATGTCTAAATGTTTTAAAGCTTTCGAAGAAATACTTTTATTGGTTTTTAAAGAGTAATTTTCAAAGGTTTCGAAAGGTAAGATTTGGCATTTCGGCCTAAATTAAGTAAAGGGGTTTTACTTGGTTTCAAAGGGGTTACCGTCAAGCATTTTGAATGGGTTGTTTAAATGTTTAAACGAAGGTTTCTAATATATTGGATAAGTAGAATAGCCTAAGTGTTCTCAAGTTAAAAAGGACTTTAACTTATATTGAAAGGATTGCTAATCCTTATTTAAATTCATCAACACCATTTTGAGTAAAGTATATACCATGGCAAAATGGCTTAGATTAAAGCAAAAGATATATTTTCCTTGTATATATGATTTGAAAGACTAAATCATTTTGAAAAGGTTTTCAAGGAAAATTTAAAGGGTAGTTAACCCTAAGAAAATAATTCGGACAGTTAGTCCATTTTAGTTCAGATAGTTAGTCCAATTTACTGGCAGTCAGCCTAGATTTCGGACAGTTAGTTCAATTTGCGGAAGTCAGCCCACTTTTGTGGACAGATAGTTCATTTGTAGCATAACAAAACTTGCTATTATGTGTGGGTAAATTATTCACATATTACTTGTTTTTACGGAAAGATAGTCCATTTATTAGCATAAAGGATATTGCTATTTTGATATAATCAGTTTGATCAACCATATTGGTTGCAAGAAAGGATTGCAAAATATACGTTTAGAAAGTGATATTAGTGGGGGGCATGGTCTCACTTAATATCAGTAAACCAAGATGTAACAGAAATATTAACACCAGGCTTTATGTTTGACTCGAAGTTTTGTTTCCCCTTAAACTCTTGGGTACTCAAAATTGATTTGAGTAGGCTGAGGGTTAAGGTTTTTAGGTTTTGGTCTTTTGGCGAATTAAGCTTTCGAAGACGAGCAGGTGACTGGCAAATAGCTATTTCGAAGTTTCATTTTGATTCCGCTGCATATATTTAATCAGATATGACGATATTGCTTTGATCAACCAAGGAGGCATCGTCATATGTCGCTCGTCATATTTTATAAATGGTATATTTAATCATTGCTTGGGAAACGTTAAAGGAATTATGCAACATAGATATGAATTATTGTTTTGAAATGTATTCAGCAAAATGTTGTTTTTGAAATCTATGATTTTGTTCATATTCACGTGTTTCTGATATTATAGATATCATTATCATTACCGTATTTTGTCACCAAAAGTCAATACTATGTATGACTGCAGCATCTATGACGCTTAGCTTTTGGCCTCCAAATACGGGATGTTACAACTTGGCATCGGAGCATGGTCTATAAAAAACTTTAAACTAAAAATGTTTTTTAAAACATAATCCTTAGGAATTAGAGTAAGATTGGGGTATGGGATAACGCTATAGTAACGTACTTGTATTTACTATATATAAATATACGCTTTATCTCTAGTCTCCTATCCTTATTAGGTTATTTTCTATATCTCATGAGGTTTGTATCCAAATATGAAAGGTAGAAGAGGAAGAGTTAACCCACCAGGGAAGGCCCCTGAATGGAATGTCAGACCTAGTACAAGGAGGATCTAAGGTCAGGCACAAGCAAAGAATGTAGGTGCTGAAATCCCGCAAGTTGGAATGAAAGCTATGTATTAGTTTTTCATGAATATGATGCAAGCGGGACTTGCAACTAGAGTGTTAGGAGGAGATGTGCAGGAGTAGGAGTTTCGAATGTTTTAGTAGTTAACCATTGTGCTAAGCTGAGCGGAGATTACGCTAAGCTTGGAGGGAAGCCTTTTCTGGCGACAGAGGATGTTATTGAGGTAGATAATTAGTTGCTGTATTGTGAGAGAATCTTTGTAGACTTGGGACTCAATGACGAGCAGAAGAGGAGGCTTGCTTCTAGACAGCTTTAGGGAGCAGCTTTGTTCTGGTGGAATAGTGTGACAGTTGGTGTGGATAGGAAACTTAGTCATGGGCAGATTTCAGGGGAAGGTTCCAAGAAAGATTTATGTGCACATTTTGCTTTGATCAGGAAGTTTGCTGAGTTAGAGCAGGGAGAGATGTCCGTTTTGGAGTATGTAAGGAAGTTTGAGGAGCTTGCCAGGTATAGGTATGCTTCAATGTATACAGTGATGAAGAGGAATGAGAAGTTCATAAAGGGGTTGAAGCCTGAGTTAGCCAGGGATACATTACCTTATATTAGAGATCCTTTTGACTTTGTAGTGGAGATGGCTTTGAGGCATGAGGAGATTCTTGATTTTCTAGAGAAGGATAAGGCTAAAGAAGTCCAGGTTGGGCAGAATAATAAGTGGAAGTTCTTTCCTAAGAAGGGTGCTCAAAAAGGTGGAGCAACTAAGAAAGGGAAGTCTGAAATTGTCTGTTTCAAGTGTGACAAGAATGGGCACTTTTCTAATGAGTGTCGTGCTGGGAAGGCAAAGGAAGTTGTAGGAAAGTGGAATGTCAGATGCTTCAATTGTGACCAGATTGGCCATTATAAGAGCCAGTGTAAGAAGCCCGCTAAGGATGGAAAGGGCAAGGTGTATGCATTGGAGCCTGCTGCTTCTAAGCCAACAGCTCAGGAGAAAGGAAAGGCAGTTTTAGGAGGTACGTTTTAGATTCATGATATGTCTGTTAGCATTCTATTTAATACTGGTGCCTCACATTCTTTTATATCTAGATGTTTAGTAGATAAGCTTAACCTAGAACCCACATATTTAGTTACTTCCTTACATGTTGCCAATCCAATAGGAGGGTATGCAATTCAAGGGTTGAGATGTGACCAATTTGAGTTTGACTGTTAGGTCATACTTTTGTTTGCACATTGCATGTGTTTGATTTTATAGGGTTTTGAATTATTCTTGATATGGATTGGTTAAATGAGTAGGATGCTAGAATATTTTTCAGGATAGAAAAATTCTCTTAGACACCCTGATTGTAGCAACCAGATTGTTTATACTGTAGAAGGTTCTAGCAGTGAGATGTATGCTTTGTTGGATGTTATGGAATCAGATGATGAATTGAGCTGGGTTTTCATGGTTAGAGAATTCATATATGTTTTTGAGCCTGTAGTGGGATTGCCACTGAAACGAGCCATTGATTTTAAGATAGATTTGGTTTCGAAAGCAGAAACAATGAGTAGGCCGCTAAGTAGAATGACTCCTACAGAGATGAGGGAGTTGAAAGTGCAGCTGGTGGATTTGAAAAGCAAAATTTTAATCAGGCCGAGCAGTTTGCCTTGGGATGCAGCAACAATGTGTGGTAAGAAGCCGGACAGATCGTTGAGGCTATGTATCGATTATCGTAAGTTGAATGAGAGTACGATAAAGAATCGATAACATTGCCGAGGATTGATGGTTTGTTTGACCAGATGAGTGGAGCTAAGGTATTCTTACTGTTGGATTTAGCGACATGTTTCCATCAGCTTAGGGTAGCATAGGATAGTACGCCTTTGACGGCGTTTAGGACCAGATATGGATCGTACGAATGGTTAGTTATGCCGTTCGGACTGACTAATGCGCCAGCTTTCTTTATGGATTTGATGAATTGGGTTTTTCGAGATTACTTGAATAGGTTCGTATTAGTTTTCATAGATGATATCTTTATATACTCTAAGGATTAAAGAGACTACGAGGTTCATCTTAGAATGGTGCTTGAGACGCCGAGGCAACATCAACCGAAGGTGAAGTATTCAAAGTTTCATTTCTGGAAGAAGGAAGTGAAGTGTCTTGGTCTTGTAGTCTCAAAGGAAGTGTTATCAGTGGATCCGACTGAGATTGAAGTAGTAAATAGTTGGAACAGACCCGAGACGGTAACAGAGATAAAGAGTTTCCTTGGGTTGGCTGGTTATTATCGGAGGTTCATTTAGGATTTTTCGTGGATAGCGGCACCGATGACCAAGTTAAGAAGAAAGGATGTGAAGTTTGTATGGACTAATAAGTGTGTAGAAGCATTCCAGAGTTTGAAACACTTATTAACCCATACATCTATGTAGGTTGTTCCAGAGGGGAATCAGGGTTTGGTGGTTTATACAGATGCGCATGGAACATGATTAGGAATTGTGATGATGCAGAGAGGCAAAGTGATTGCTTATGCTTTTAGACAGCTTAGACTATATGAGGTCAGATATCTGACACATGATTTAGAATTGGCTGCAGTTAATTTTGCTTTGAAGGTGTGGAGACATTAACTTTTGAGAGAGAGGTTTGAGTTATATACAAATCATAAGTTGCTGAAGTACTCGTTCTCTCGAAAGGAGTTGAACATGAGGCTATAAAAGTGGACAGAGTTTATTGCCTCTTATGATTTTGGGATTGAGTACACATTAGAGAAAGGCAATAAGTTGCGGATGCACTTAGTAGGAAACATTAGAATGCAGTGTTGGCAATGATCGCTGAGTTGAAAGATTTGGAAGCATGAGCAGATTGTAGAGTACAGTGGAGATCCGAGGCTGGGTCTAGTGGATATACAACTGTATTATCTTGTTTGGAAGTTTGACCAGCGATGTTCGAATAGATTCCTTCTAAACAGATAGAGGTTCCAGTGTTAAGTGAACGAATTAGGAAATTAAGAGATGGAACCAAAAGCGATGACTTGAAAGATTTCAGTTTGACCAGAATGGGAGGTTGAGAAAGAAAGGAAGATTATGTATTCCTAGTGTAGGAAACAAAGGAAAGAAATTTTAGAGGAATTCCATCGTTTGAAGTTCTCTATTCATCCAGGAGGTACAAAGATGTATCGGGATATGAAGAGAAGTTTCTTATGAGAAGGTATGAAGATGGATATTGGCTTGTGTGTAAAGCAGTGCTTGATTTGTTAACAAGCAAAGGCCGAACACCAGATACCGAGTTAGTTGCTTCAACCATTAGATATTTCGGTATGGAAGTGAAATTCTATTTCTATGGATTTTATTAACAGGTTGCCAAGGTCAAACAGAGGAAATAATAGTATATGTGTCATAGTGGAAAGATTGACCAAGAATGTCCATTTAATTCCAATTAAGTCAACTGGAATGACACCTATTTTACGAAGTTGTTTTTGAGGAATGTGGTTAGACTGCATGGAATTCCTAGTAGCATAGTTAGTGATAGAGATTCCTTATTCATTAGCGAATTCTGGAAGAGTCTGCAGGAAGTTTTGGGAACCAAGCTTAAGATGAGTACCGCTTACCATCCCTAGATAAATGTGAAAACGGAAAGAGTTAACAAAATCTTGGAAGATTTGTTAACAACTTGTGTTCTATATTTTGGGGGATCATGGGAAGACCATCTGCATTTACTCAAGTTTTCGTATAACAACGGTTATTAGACTAGTATTGGGATGGCACTGTTTGAAGCTTTGTATGGAAGGCCATGAAAATCTCCTATATGTTAGTTAGAGACCAGGGATTAGTTGGTTCTAGGTCCAGATTTGTTTTGGGAAGCTACAGAAAGGATTGAGGTCATTCGGGCTAGAATGAATGTGGCTCAGTCTAGAAAAGTTATGCAGATAAGAGATGGAAAGATTTATGGCTTTCAGTTAGAGGCTAGATTTTCGTCAAAGTGTCACCGATGATGGGCGTGATTAGATTTAGGAAATCGGGAAAGTTAGCACTGAATTTCGTTGGACCTTTCCCATTGTTGAGAGGATCGGGAAATTCGAATATAGGATTGAGTTACCGAGCAGGTTAGGAGGAGTCATGATATTTTTCATGTTTCTCATCTTAGGAAGTGTATTAGAGACCCAGAGACTACTATTGCACTGAATGTGCTAGATGATTTAGTGGTAGAACCGGATTGGACTATTATGAGAAAGCCAGTTCGCATTATTGTGAGAGATAAGAAGAGGCTTAGAATCAAGATGGTTAGATAGTCAAAGTCTAGTGGAGCGACGATGATAGGGACTGTACTTGGGAGATTGAGAGCACGATTAGAGATACTTATGATGACTTGTTTGATGGTATGTTTTATCTTCTTGTTTGATTTTGTGTACCATATCGTAATTTCGAGGACGAAATCCTTTAAGAAAGGGAGTCTCTAACACCCTAGATTTTTGGTAACATTATTTAGGACATTTAATTAGCTAAATAAAATAAAATAAAATAATGTGCTAATTAGGGGATTAAGATTGATTTTAGTTAGGGGTAGTCGTGCCATTTAATAATGGACTAAAAGAAAAGCTCAAATTGAAATAGAGGAGGCGTAAAATAGGAAAGAGACCATTCCTATATCTATAAACCATGGCCGTGTAAATTTTACACGTTCATTTTCATTCTTAAAATTTTAAATTAAAGAGCTGACCACCATTAACAAGGAAAAGAGAAAGAAAAGCTAGGAAGAAGCTAATTCAAATCAAATCTATTCACATCTCAATCTCTATAATTTCTAAAGCTAAGATTAATAACGTTTACATCTCATTTTTAAATGTGTTTTTGGTTTTAATATGAATTCTGAATATTTTACAAGGATTTGCCATGTTTTTGAATGATGTAATGAATATACACACACACACACACACACACACACACTTGTTGATGAATTATGGTTATTCATATTGAATTTATGATATGTTTTAAGGTGAAATCCCTATTAAATGACATTCAAATGCCTTATGAATTTTTGTAAAGGTCATAAATATTATTTTGGAGATAGGTTTTAATTTTCAATTTTTTTTGAAATTATGTGGAATTTATATGATTTTTCTAGTAAAGAAAATGTTAATTAGAATTAATAATTATTTTTGGTTAATTATAAAAGATTTGGGTCTAAAATTTTTGTATGTTGGAAAACATATTAAAATAGATTTTCTGGAATTTCTGTAGAATTTTACTACATATTTTAAGGGTTATATAAAATTATTTAAGGCATGTGACTTAAATGTTTAATATAATTTAAAGAGGAGAAAAGGCTTTTGTAAAATAATTAAAATTATAAAATCTAGAAAGACGGTAGAAATTTTGAGAAATTGCATTACTTTTAATTGGTAAAGAAAGAGACAACCGATCATAATTTGACACTTGAAGCAGGTTAGGTGAAAAGAACCATTTGCTACATGTTTTCCACTGTCTCATCTCTTTCGGTACTAGGTTAGCCTCCATACTATCTCCTCCGACATCATCAAAACCAATGCATATAGTATTAGGCAACTGGTACGTAATGAATTGGATGTGGGCGAAAGGTATAGTGTCAAAACCAAGGGGTTTCGAAAGGGCTGCAGTTTTATTTTGACTTTAAAAGAAAATTGCGCCTACTTGCTTTCGACTAAAATGGCTTTCGACTAAGTAGCTTTCGACTAAGTCAAAAGTTTTTAAAAGGAATGGTTTTGATTGGATTGTGCTTTTATTTTTAATGATTGTTTTTGACTAAGTCGAAACCTTTAGCTGCCGCTTCCTACCTTTCATCCCAGATGGTTTCGAAAGGGTTGTTTTGCTTTCTAAAAACCTGGCCACCTCTCTAATGGTTTCAAAGGGATGGTTTGGACACCATTACTTCTAAGGAAATGGTTTCAAAACTGATGCTTTCAACTTAAATGTTTTAAAGGACCTTTTTCTATAATTGGGGTGAAACCTAAATGGTTTCCAAAGAGATAGTTTCAAAGGGTTTCGAAATAGAAGCTTTCGACTTTAATGGTTTCGACCGAAGCAGTTTTCATAGGTTTCGAAGGGGTAAATTTTTGAATGGTTTCGATAGGTTTTCACATGTTTTAAATTGAACCCAAAGTGCTTTCGAAAGGATTGATTTTTGACTATTTCAAAAGGTTTTAATAAGTGGTTTCAAAAAGGATGGTTTCCTAGGGTTTCGAAAGGGTAGAAGGAAAAGATTTTTCCTTATGTTTTCGAAATGAAATATTTAAACATATTAAAGAGGGATATCTAAATGTTTTAAAGCTTTTGAAGGAAAGACTTTTACTGATTTTGAAAGAGTAACTTTCAATGGTTTTGAAAGGTAAGATTTGGCTTTTAGGCCTAGATTAAGTAAAGGGTTTTACTTGGTTTCGAAGGGGTTACCTTCAAGGGTTTTGAATGAATTATTTAAAAGTTTAAACTATATTGAATAGGAAAAATATCCTAAGTGTTTTCAAATTAGAAAGGATTTTGACTTACTTTGAAAGGATAGCTAATCTTTATTAAAATTCTCAACATTACTTTGAGTAAAGTATATATACCATGGCAAAATGGTTTAGAGTAAAGCTAAAAATATATTTTCCTTGTATATATATGATTTAAAGGAATAAATCATTTTGAAAAGGTTTTCAAAGAAAATTTAAAGGGTGAATAACCCTAAGAAAATAATTCGGACGGTTATTCCATTTTACTTCGTACAATTAGTTCAGTTTGTAGGCAGTCAGCCTAGATTTCGGACAGTTAGTCCAATTTGTGACCAGTTAGCTCCGTTTCATGGATAGATAGTTCATTTGTAACATAATGGACCTTGCTATTATGTGTGGATAGATAGTTCACATATTACTTGTTTTTTCGAATAGATAGTCCATTTATTAGCATATGGATATTGATATTTTGATATAATCAGTTTGATTAACCAGTTTGGTTGCAGGAAAGTATTGCAAAATATATGTTTTGAAAAGGATATTAGTGAGGAAAAACTCATTCCGCTAAGCGACATGGTCTCACTTAATATCAGTAAACCGAGATATAATAGAATTATTCACACCAGCATTTATGTCTGACTTGAAGTTTTTGTTTCCCCTTAAACTTTCGAATACTCAAAATTAATTTGAGTAGGCTGAGGGTTAAGGTTTTATTATTTTTGGCAAATAAAGCTTATAGAGATGAGTAGGTGGCTGATGGATAGCTATTTATGAGTTTCATTTTGATTTCGTTGTGTATATTAAGTCAGGTATGACTATATTGCTTAGATCAACCAAAGGGGCATCGTCATACGTCGCTCTTGGCGCATTTTGTAAATGACATATTCAATCATTATGTAACATGGACATGAATTATTTTTTTGAAATGTAATCAGTTAAATGTTGTTTTTGAAATCTTTGATTTTGTTCATACTCATGTGCTTCTGATATTATGGATACCATTATCATTACTATATTTTGTTACCAGAAGTTAATGCTATGGATGATTGCAGCATCTATAGCACTTAGCTTTTGGCCTTTAGGTACGGGATGTTACAACTTCCATCTCTAAGCTTTTTCTTTACTGCGTATGGATCTTCCTAGGTGAGGCCCAAGTTTCCAGGGCTAGGGAAGATTCATTTTAGAACTAGGTCACCAACTTCGTAGGTCCAATCTCGATCTTAGTGTTGTAATATCATGCGACTTGGTGTCGGTGTGCAGCTGCCCTTAACTCAGCTGCATCGCGCCTCTCATCGATCATATCAAGAGACTCTAGTAGGAGTTACTCGTTAGTCCATTAGCTGTAGTTAATCACTTGATGAGAAGGTACTTCCAATTAACCAAAATTATAGCCTCTGACTTTAGGTTATCGCGAATGGAGAGTGGCCCATCGCTGACTTATGAGTTGTTCGATAAGCCCACAGGGCTAATGGAAGTTCATCGACCCATTTTCCTTTGGCCTTTCCCAACCGCTTCTTAAGAATGGACTTGATAATCTTATTCAAAGCTTCAACTTGTCCATTTGTCTAAGGATGCCATCATAGCAAATCTTTTTTTTACGTGATACCGACAACATAAATCTATGGACTTGGTATTATCGAACTGGATCCCGTTATTGATAGCAGTTACCCATGGAACTCCAAAATGATATATGATATTCTGGACAACAAAGTTGATTAGTTTCTTTTTTGTGACCATGGCCAACGGCTTTGCCTCAACCTACTTGGTAAAGTAATCAACTGCAATGATGGCATGCTTCGTGCTACCTTTAAACATCAACAACACACCGATGATTTCAGTTCCCTAGACTGCAAATGGCAAAGGGCTCACCATTTGAGTAGTCTTCGTCGGCGGGGCCCTTGGTATTTTAGCAAGACTTTAGCACTTGTCACACTTTCAGGTATAACCAGCTGTTTCTTCGTTGACAGTTGGCCAGAAGTATCTGTAGCAGAGGATCTTCTTCACTAGGGTTTCCTCCTAGTGTGGTCATTACAGGCCCCTTCGTGAACCTCTCACAGGACTCGCTTGGCCTCATCGTGAGCGACACACCGAAGCATAGGGATAGAGAAGCCCTTCTTATACAGTACTCCTACTTCCATGATATATTTTGAAGCTTGTTGAAGGAGTTTTTGTCATTCGTTCCTTCTCTCCAGAAGGATTCCTCTCTGTAAATAATCCCAAATCAGAGTTATCCATGACTCCCTTTCAGGTTCGGCCTCCAAGATTCAATCGCCATCCATTTGGTCGATGCTCGGGGCTAAAATTACTTCCACTTGAATCAAGCCCATGAGCTGTGTATCTCCGAAACTGGCTCCTTCTTATTCTCCTCTCTGGGATTATGAGTGGTTGTGTAGTATTCAATGTCAGTAAGCAGGTCACAGACTCGGTTTAGGTAAGGAGCTTACCTTGCTCCTTTTTGCTTGAAACTCTTTTCAAACTTGGAAAACCATCAACTAGGAGTCGCAAAAAAGTGCATAGTCATTATTCCTAGTTCTTTGGTGACTTTGAGTCCTACAACCAAGGCCCCACATTCAACTTTGTTATTTTTGCTGGGAATTCAAGTTTCAAGGCGTAGCAGATCAGGTGTTCTTTGGGAGTGACAAGTACAACTCCGGCACCGGAACACCGTTAATTAAATGCACCATTTTTGTACATTTTCCATCCAGTTTCTTTCCCACCGCCACTCTTCAGAGGATCATCTTGTGTAGTGAATTCGACTATAAGATGCACAAAGGCTAACCATGGATTGCGTTTTGAGGGTGATAAATTATGTCATATTGGATTGATTCAATATTCCATTTCAACAGCCTTCTAGAAGTCTTAAGTCGTTGCAAGACTTGTCACAAAGGCTGGTCAGTAAGAAATTTGATTGGGTGAACCTGAAAATAAGGGTGGAAATTTCTCAAAGCAATTAAAATGCAGTATGCAAGCTTTTCCAGATTCGGTTAGTTTCGTTCTATGCCCGTTAATCACTTACTTACGTAATAGACTGGTTGTTGGATGTGAGATTCATCACGTACAAATGTGGCGCTCAAGGCATGCACCGACACTGCAAGAATATAAACAAGTCCTCGTCATCCAGTGACTTCAAAAGGATGGGGGGTTTCTTCAAGTGATTCACCAGAGCTTGGAATGCATCTTTACATTCGCAATTCTGTTCGAAGTTCCTTTTCCCTTTCTTAATCACCTCAAAGAAAGGATGCATTTATCCGTGGATTTGGAAATGAACTGACTCAGAGCGGCAACCTACCCATTCAAGCTTTGGACCACCTTAATCATCTTTGGGGCTTCGATATTTCTTAATGCCTTTATTTTCTCGGGATTAGCTTCAATCCCATGGAAGATCACAAAGACGCCCAAGAATTTACCTAACGCAACACTAAAAGAGCATTTCAAGGGATTGAGCTTTATCCCGTATTTTTGGAGGACCTCGAACATCTCTGCCAGATCATCAATGTGGTTTGACGAACGATATGACTTCACGAGCATGTCATCCACATAGATATCCATCAAACGTTCAATTTGATCTTTGAACATATAGTATAAAAGCCTCTGGTAAGTTGCTCTTGCATTCTTTAATCCATAAGGCATGACTAGATAGTAATACAATCTGAGATCGGTTATGAAGCTGGTGTGTTCCTGATCCAAGATATGCATTGGGATTTGGTTGTATCCAAAGTATGCATCCATGAATGAAAGTTGGTTATGTCCAGCAGTCGAATCCACCAACTGATCGATCCTCAAGAGTGGGTAGCTATCTTTTGGGCATGCCTTATTCAAATCGGAACAGTCGATGCATGTCCTCTACTTATCGTACACTTCCCTCACTAAGACAGGGTTAGATACCAAATTTCTAGTTTACAGAGAGTTTAAGTCAACCGAAACTGAGATAAAATTTTATAAGCATCTTAATTTGGCTAGAAGAGTGAGTTAGTAACTCACTCATCTAGTAAATTAAGATGCCTGTTAAGTTTTATCTCAGTTTCGATTGATTTTAAACTCTTTGATATATATGTATATATAATATGAATATAAACACTAGATAAACTATAAATTTCCTAACATATTATCATGATTTATTATTAATTATATGTTTAGTTGACTAATCTAAAATGACGTTATTTGTTTTATATGTGTAGGTATTCTTGTAATCTAACATCAGTTAATTATTTAACTAAGATACCTATCTAGATTCCAATATGTGCTGGTTTTATAACATATTTTTAGTTAAATATTAACTAATTTTTGCATGATCAATAACATATATATAGTCATGGATGAAGCCGTTGTCCTTTAGCTTATCCACCTCTTATTTGAGTGCAGCAGATCTCTCCAGACCCAGGGTGTGGCGTTTCTGTTTCAAAGGAATGCATTTGGAATTTTTATCTAATGCATGGCTTACTATCTCCGTTGAGATCCCATACATATCCGAGTGTGTCCAAGCAAACACATCCAGGTTTGCCTGGAGAACACTAACCTACTCCTTCATCACTCTTGCGCCAAGCTACGATCTGACTTTTTGGACCCGACTCGGATCATCTTGGCTTATGTAAAGATCGATGGTCAAGTTGGTAGGATTTCTCTTCCACCTTCTGGCTCTTTATGTCGGTCCATGTCATCATGGAACCGACTAGGCTGCCCAAGCTGGGGCTTGGGCAGTAATTGCTATGCGTTCAAAGCCTTAATTTAGAGGGCTCCTCTATATTTTTTCCTTTCTCCCTTTGCCCTTCCTCCTTTAGCTCGATGATGTAGCATTCATGGCTAATAACCTGATCTCCCTAGATAATCCTTACGCCATTCTCTATAGGAAATTCATGGTCAAACACCAAGGTGCTATAGCCGCTGTAAACTCATCCAAGGCTAGTTGGCCTAGAAAGGAATTGTAAACTGAGTAAATATCCAAAACTAAAAAGGGCACGACTCGCACTCGCTTACGGTCGCTCTCGCCAAATACCACTAGTAATTTTACATATTTGATTGACCAATAGCTGTCTCGCTGAACCCATGTATTCGAAATTTACAAGATTTCAAATCCTCCTCTTCCAACACCATCTGATCATAAGCCTTCTTAAATAAGATATTGACTGACCTCCCATGGTCAACAAGCACCTTTCGAACAATAGAAGAATCAATTGTGGCAGTGATCATGAGTGGGTCAGTCGTTGGAGCTTCCACCCCATTAGCATCTCTATTGTGGAAAGTAATACTATCAATCATCATTCTGCATTATTTTCCTAAAGTATCATTTTCAGTAATGAAGCAACTTTCACTTTCTGTATGTTTTATTACTCTAATATATCTATCCATCTCAGCTAGACTTTTATCAATTAGGTGTGGCCGACCAACAATTGTATTAATTACCAACTATTTTTCCACCTAACTGAATGCATCAGCACTAGGCCCAGCTTGCCCCCGTTGGGAAGATGACTGAAGGGTGTTGGAGTTTCCTTGCCCGCCATTCTACGGGGCTTTCACATATTGTTGTAACTTTTTCTTGTTAATCAACTCTTCAATCATATCTTACAAGTGTCTACACTCGTTGGTATTATGACTATAAGTTTCATGGAATCTACATTACTTACCTGACTTTCTCTCATTCTTTGTTGACTCTTTTGGAGCCGGCTTTCTGTATTGTTCAGTGTCTTGAGTTGGTAGATAGATATTCTTCATCGATTTGTTTAGTTCAGTAAAGTTGTCATACTTAGGAGTCCTAATTCGATTCCTATTATCCGGCTTCTTCATCTTAGCCCCATCATCATTCCATTTTCGATTATTGTTTTGATTACCAACATTCACATCTACATTTCTTGAGCTTCCTCTAGACTACTTTACAGCTATATTGCTTCATATCACTCCGTCTGAATTCCAAGCGCCAGTCCTTTATAGACGCCTATACTCTTCCTCCAAGCATAAGTACCCATTTTATTTTTTATAGATGACATCCATTATAGATGGGGGCTTCCTTTCCAACCATTCCCCAAACTCCGTATCAGGATGAATCCCCTTGATCAACGTCATCAACACTATGTCATCCTTGGAATCTGTAACTTCTATCACAGTTGTGTGAAATCGATTCTAGAAATCTTTCGATTCTCCCTTGGCTTGGAAGAGGTTTGACAAGGGCATCATATGCTTTAGACATGTAGTACATAAACAGGACTGTTCTACAAACTTCTTTGATAACTTAACGAAAGATGATATAGACCTCGGTGGAAGTCGAGTGAACCACATTATAGCTACTCGTTCCAAGAAAATCGAAAAACAACGGCATTTCATGCCATTGAATGCTTTGGCTAAATCCATATGCCATTCATATCTCATTAGGTGTTGCCTAGGGTCCATCATTCCTTCGTACAATGGCATAGTTGGCATTGCGAATCTCCAGGGGTATCTCCCACGTAGAATGTTCTTTGTAATGGATTTCAGCTAGGTGAGACGTCTCATTCATCGTTACTCTTGAAATGATTTTCTCTAATTAGTCTTCTGAAAATATCCTCCAAGTAGCCCGAGTCAACAGGTTCGACTGAATGATGGTAACCGGGCCCGCTCTGAGTGTTCGAATCGATGAACGCTCTCGGATCTGCTCTCGATACTTCGGTTCTCTAGCTTCTGCAAGATCCATTCGTCCAGTAGTCCCACTGTTTGATTTGCATGAGCAATATCACCAGCAAAAACATGATTTTGCAGATTCTAACTACCAGCAGCGCATCCTGAAGTCAAGTCCACACCACCTTCTAGAGGATGGGCTCTGGGCCCATCATTGGAGGGGTTGGTACTGACCCCTAACCTTGTGTCGGTGCCAATCCCCAATTTAAGCTCGAGGCTCTTCCTTGGTGCGACGCTTCAACATCATTTTCAGTCCTCTTCTGCTTCTTATCCCTCTATCCCAGCTCAGATGATAAGGAACTTTCAGATGAAGAACTAGAGACACTTCTACTCCTTCTACGGCTGTTTTGAGTTAGCTTATTCAACAGTCTCAAGCGCTGTTGCATCGTCTGATTCATCTCATTCTGACTAGCCTGGAATCTATCTTCCATTCGCTTCATCGTCCTATCCTTCTCCATTCTGGTCACGATGTCAGTTGGAATATGGATCTCCGTTTGAGTAAGTTGGACAACTCTATCTCCTTTTTGATGATTTTGATTTTTAGCTTTAGTAGTTGCTTGGTGTTGGTTGAATAGTCTCTTCTTGATGGGGCCATGGCATAAAGCTTCTAGTAGATCTTTGCAAACCCGAGTTGTTGAATTGAAAGGTAGAGAAAATGGATCTATCTTTTGGATATGGGAAATCCAGTAGTAGATGATGGATCCAAGTAGCCTAAGAATATCGCTCCTGATAAAAGCACCAAAGTATGTTTGAACCGAAAAATGGCACAGACACCTAGAAGTTTGTGTAAACAATAAAATGTGAATAAATATAAATGAAAATAAGAAATAAACAAGACACAATCTCTTATAGTGGTTTGATAAAGGGAGACCTATGTCTGCATTAAGATTTTATTGCTTATCTCTGACTTGGAGGTAGAAATTCATAGGGGTCGGTAGAACTCCAACACTTAGATTTTCAGAATTACAAGAATATAGAGTAGGGAAGAGCAAGAGCCAAAAGATCCCCAAAAAATGAGCTCTACCCTCTTATATAAAGGTAGGGAGCCTAATATTTCGCATAAAATATTTTCAAGCCATTGCTCAAGATTTAGACCAATTCTCCCACAAAAGTAGATAATGCATCATCAGGAAGTAGGAGTCGGTACCGAACCATAAGTAGGCAGTACCGATCCATTAGTTAGCCAAAATGGCTTCCCTTATCTCTTCGTCTTGGCTCGCTTCATTGTTAGCTTTGGGGTTCCATTGTTGTTTGCACCAATATTAGCTTGTTTAGGAGTCCAAATGATGGAGTTATGGAAGAACAGATCTGCAACTTCAAGTGTTCATGGAGATCGATGGAGAATTGCATTGAATCAACAAATCTACATTAGAAATAGGCTTTTGGCATCAGGAAAGGCATGTAGTAAGAATATGGGGTCCACTTGAGGTAGTGATAAACTCGGTACCGACCCTAATTTTGGGTGATCCCATTGTTGTCTTGGTTTGAGTGATTTTGGTATTGGTCTTGCGACTTTGTCTGTGCTTGGTTTCTAGACTCATAGGCTATCTCTATGGGCTCCTACCTCAATAAATCCAAGTTTGATCCATCCAATCTATTGGGACATTGCCTAATCGAAAGGCTAGATAATACATACGTACACGCATATACATACATACATACATACATACATACATACATATTCATCCAATGTTGGCAATACAAACTTATATAGATACATGATAATATACATATAATCTTAAGCATTAGAATGACATGATAAGCAAATACACACACACACACATACATACATACATACATACATACATACATACATATATATATATATATCTATGTGTGTATACGGATATATACATATACAAAGATATATATATTATTATATATATAGTAACAACTCATACCTCCAAACACACCACATTTAAGGTCCTTAATGGATGGTGAACCCGCTCCATGCCAAGAAGTATGAGCTATTACATGATGCTAGGATAGAGGTAAGATCTAAAACCTTCCACTCTTTTAGATCTCATAGCAACATGAATTAAAATATAAGTATTGTAAACAACATTTCAAAACAACAATCTCATTAATACGTAGTTCATATCCAAGGTTTCCAAAGTGACAACATCAAGTTTGACAACCAATAAAATACAATAAATAGTTACATGGATAATAGTTGAGAACAATACGCAACTCCAAATCCAAGCTTCCTTCTCCACGTACTATGCCTAGGTCAAATCAACTGCTGCCTATCCTCTTATAGTGGGGAAAAAGGAAAGAAAGGGGTGGGTCATACAAAAGTATGGTGAATGATTTGTACCATTGGTACACGATGCCCGAAAGAAATTAACTCTACTTATAGCTTATATGACCTAGGGTGTTCTTTTTGTGTTTTTGAATTACTTACTTAGGGTTGGTCACCTTAGCCTAAGGAATATAGTTCTAATTACACCTTCACCCAAAACATCTTATAGAGGTTTATACCCAATGATCAAACAACAGACCGATTAATAATCTCTAGGACTCCTCCTAGTATAAATTGCAAGGACTAATTCCTATCACTATTGAGTTGGCATTACCCAATAACAATAATATATATCACACTTGCACACCGAGAGGACCTTGCAAGGCCAAGCTCATGTTGCACCTACTACCTCGATGAATTAGGGCCTACATATGCATCCATGTCAACAATCTCAATGGTAATGTCCCATACGCACAACAATAGACACCCACAAACAGTGTCTAGGCTGAATTTCCTACGTACACCATGGAACCTTCCGTTTGTGCCATAAGTATGCACCACGCCGGGCAACCATAAACAATGTCTAGGCCGAACTGCTTGCATACACCGAGGAAACTGCCATTAGTGTCATGTGCTCAGCACACCATCGCGTTCAAACTGCCCTCGTATCGAATACGTCCTCACTATAAATAATGTCTAAACCTAATTGCCCGTATACACATTTTCTTCAGTTCCGTGGTGTACAAAAGTCAATAATGTCGAAACTAATTTTCCATACTCATACAATTAAACATAAGCCATAGGCCGAGGATCAACCTAGGCATGTACGTCAATAACTGGTTGACCTCATGTACCTTAGGATCGACCACTTGCTGTCATCCGGCTAAGATTAGCCATCGACCAGTGGGTTTTAATTCCATCAGCCAGTCGTAAATTATTTCATGACGTAAATTTATTATATTATTAATAGTATACTTGCTTTGATCATATTCTCATCCTTTACCTCATCTGTAATTCGAGTAGATTTTTGTGCATAATTAATAATTTTGTTTCCATAAATTTAAATGACTAACTATACAATATGTGTGTATTTACATTCACTACAAGAAAATAGTCTATTTATAGCAAATGGGGATTGCATCAGAACATGACTTGCAATTGTTGGTCATTTAGGTCAAAACATACTCTCAATTCACGCTATTATTAACGAAAACGAAATTTTAGCGGTATATCTTTTCTCCCCCCTCTCAAAATTCCTATTCTGCCACGATTCCTCCTTTTCACTTCTAAAACCCTAAATTACGAATCTCGTCTTCACTTTAAAATTCTACGACTCTACTCTTTGATGGCGACTGCAATTACTCGACGGCGACTCAGCGGGCAGCGACGACTCCAATTCGAAGGCGACAACTGCAGACTTCGTGAGGCAGGGACTCCAATTCGAGGCGATGGTCCTATATTCCATGAGGTAGTGATTGCATTGCTAGAATCAACACAAACGCATCTTGAAAGGGGGTAAAATTCTTTCTTCTTATTTGGAAATTGGCATAATATTTTGATTTCCAATGTCCGTAAATTACTAAATTACCAATGTCCCTAACCTTTTCCTGGCATTAGATGTATTCATGTTTCTCCTTCTAATTTTCTAACATTTGGCATCCTTATTTCACACTTTTGTCCATTTCAGTTCAGTTTGTAAAAAGATGTCAGTGATGTATAAATATTAAAACTGAATCGAAGACAAAATTGGCATTGCAATTTACATCTATACATGTAATTATAATGTATTTTACATGCTTGCAAGTATATTGGTTTTAAAGATTTAATTTGATGTTTAAAGGTTTGCATACATTATGTATGCCTTGCTTGAGGATGTGTGCTTGAAGAACCCCAACTGATAGACAGTTCCTCGACAAATATGGGAGGATCTATTTTGGCCTACGTACAAGATGCTGGCCATGTATTTTTTACTTAATTTTTGGTCATTCAATAAGCACAGGCTTGTATAAATCTTCATTTCTATGCTTTTTTAGAAAATAACAAGAGAATGTTTCATGCATATATTATGATGAAGTTGAAGAATTACTACTATTGCAACACATCATTTTCATGTATCATGTGTTGCACCAAGCTGACGTCTAAAAATTTACAATCATATGCACTCCTATAATGCAGCAAAGCACTTATAAATTATGACTTACCATAATTTAGGGATAATTCACAAGTTTAAATGCTATTTTTGGCTAATGGGATTAAAATTACTAATTGGGACAATTTTAATTTGGGATTTTCTAAACACTTGAATTATTGTTAAGTATAAGTTATTTCTTTTTGTTCCTCTTTTCATTGTTTATAAACTATATGAATTATTTAAATTATTTAACTAACAATAATGGTATTAGTTTTTGTATAAGGTCTTGATTTTGCAATCGGCTTTGGGTACCAAAACTCATAGGACCGGCCCTCCTCCAACCCCGCTGATCACCTTAACGAGTTCAGTTGCGCATCTCTAGTCCACCGTTTTCACCATCTGTGTTGAACTAGAGCGAACAGTTCACACTGGTGGTGCACTTGAGTAAAACACGGTTATGCTTAAGCTTGTTTAAGAGAGATAGGCCAATGAAGTTATTAGTGGCCAGGTAAGTTTATGCTTAAGCTTGTTTCATGGCATCACAAAGTTTGCCTTTTCTTCTATTTATTGTTTGAAAAATATACTTTGTCAAATCAACGTATATATCATAAATTTGATGATTGAAACAAATGCTTTGTCTTAATTCTTTACTAGGTGTACATAACAAGTTTAACACAAATTATATTTGGTTTGTTCAAGTTCAAATTTTTTTCCTATCTACACTGAGCTGAGCCAATCTTACTATGGTCAAATAAATTATGTTTAGTTGAATAAGGTTTGGTAATAGTTCAGTTATAAAACTACGAACACTTTCTGGTGAACATCTTGTTGACTTAAAACTGATCAACATTAGACTATTGTATTCTTCAAGTTATCAATACTGGCCACTTTGTTGGCAGCTAAAAATATACATATAAGTTCTATTAGTATTTATATAGTTGGAAATCACCTGGCTTCTGGGGTACAGGAACCGTGTGGCGTAGGATAGCAAAGAAATATAGGAGATGCTAACATTAGCGGGCTAAACTTTAAGGAAAAAAATTAAAATGACAGTACTATTTCTCTATGCATGAGCAGTATGCATTCAGTACAGGTTGCCCATGCTACTGCTACACCCTCCAAAATTGAGCTTGTTCATTTTTACATTCCTTTATTACTACTATTATTTTGATTTTTCTCTTTAAATGGTATTTTGGTTTTCATCTTTGTTAGACTACATGACATATTGAAATTTAAATATAGTATTTAGGCACTTTTGAAATTTTGAATTTTGTTTAAAGGCGTTTGATTGACCGATGAAGTATTTATACCTTTAAAAATTAAAAGCTTTTCGCGATTAAAGTTGAGCTTGGGAATAGGATAAATATACCGTGAGTCGGTGAGAATGAGTCCATGTAAGAACAGACTTATGTAATTTCTGAATAACTGTGTCTAGTCATTAATCAAGTTTATTTTGTTATTGTTATTAATAATAATAAATAAATAAACCAAATGAAGTTAAAGAGCCCAATGATTTTTTTTCATCATCATAATTTTCATACTATCAAGTATCGATTTTTCATTCAAAACTTGCTGTCTAGGCAGATAAAATTCGGCAGTGAACTGGTTAATTTACTTTGATAACGTTGATTACATTTTTGAACTATATAATATTTTTCACATCTTTTTATCTGCTCACTTGTCGTTCTTTATGTTATATGAATTTGTTATTTGTCATCCAATAGTAATAAACTACTAGACTAAATAGGAATTGGATAAAACAAATATGGATCTGAGTAGCAAATAATCAATCGAGAAAAGAAATCTTAAAAGAATGACGGCAAAGGGGAAAAACACCACATAATAAGTTTATAACAATTGACATGCAATTGTTGAGTAAAATATCTAAAACAAAATATAACATTAACAAAGTTCTTTAAGTTTTATAAAAAATAAATAAATTTATAAAAATTAACCTATTTTATAAGAAAATAACTAATTTTTATAGAAGTTAACTAAGTTTTATAGAAATTAAGTAAGTTTAAGTTTTCAAAAAAAACTAAATTTATAAAAATAACAAAGTTAATAAAATTCAACTAAGTTTTATAAAACTTGACCAAGTTTTATAAACATCCGATTAAATTAATTAAGTTTGGAAAATTTAACCATGTTTTATAAAAAGCTAACTATGCTTTATAAAAATTTAATTAATTTTTGTAAAATTAAACTAAGTTAGATAAATTAATTTTTGTAAAATTTAACTAACTTTTATAAAAATTAATTAATTTTATAAAATTAACTAAATTTAAAAGAAGAATAAAAATGTAATATAATAATAATTAAATTTTATACTAATAGTAGTAGTTAACTAAGTTAATTAAATTTTATACTAATTAAATAAGTTAACTAATTTTATACTATAATATAATATAATAATAGTAGTAGTTAACTAAGTTAATTAAGTTTTATACAAATTAAATAAGTTAACTATTTTTTTAAATTTTACTATAGATTGAGCTTAATCATAAGTAAATTTAACGATTGGTTGCTTAGAGGTAATATTACAATTATCCTGCATCATGATCATCAATTTGTGAGGTGATTCTTCCTATAGATTGAGATGGAGGCAAAATAATCATCTGTAGACTCACACAAACACGACTTATAGTATTTATAGATGTTAAGCTTTTATCATTTTGTAGGAGTTATGAAACTGGAATCAACAAAATTCAGGCCAAGAGAAGTAGTGAGACATGTACTTCAGACAACTGCTGCATCTTTGAAGAATGAACTTATATTGGAAGGGCATGTAGATGAAAATGTCCCAACTGAGGTTAGTTTCCTCACTCAAATTTAGTTTAGCTATGAGAAGTCTGCATTTGTCATGTTTACTTAAATTTATTCTTGTTTCAGTTTGTTTGCTTATTTCATTCCTTAATCATTGTGGCTTCATGTACAATTTGATCCAATATACTTTAAGCGATATTTGTAGACTTCTTATATTTAATTTTGGTATTAAAAAGCAAAACAGTTTGTGCTAATAATCGTTTGACATTTGTTTGTAACTGTATTACCCACGTTATCTTATAGGTAGTTGGAGATGTACTCAGAATTTGGCAAATTCTAACCAACTTAATTAGGTAATTTATGTATCTTATGTGTAGTTGGCGAAAACTCTTATTCGATGATCAAAGTAGTGCCGATTTTAGCTTCATAAGTGTGTCGATAACATTCTTCTAATTCCATTCCATCTGAAAGGTAAAAATTCAAACCGTGGTGGTAAAAATCAGTCTCTTTTCTGCATATATGAGAACTAGATAAGTAGTTCAAGTGCTTTGTCATCATTACCCAAACATGTACCTACATGCATGACTGAAATCTATGAACTGTCGACATATGATAATCCTGTAAACTAAGCTAAACTAATTTGCAAGGAAATAGATTTTATTTATAGTCCTAACTAATTAATTGAATAAAATGAATTATATACGTAATATATCTTTTTACAAATGTAATTAAACCGATTGTGGAAGTTCGGAGTGAGCCAACACTAATACCTGGTGATGCACCTGATAACAAAAATGAGTTTCCTGAGTTGGAATGTGACAAAAGCGTAACTAAATCTACAGAAGATGTGAATTTATTTATCTATTTATTGAACTACCGATGTTGTAGTTAAGTTTATGTCAATGCAAATAAATAATTATTTTGCTGTAAACTATATTTAGTCTTATTAGATGAAACCAATGACTTGCCTCATCTTGTAGAACATTTCTGTACCAACATAGTTTTAATTAACCAGGATGAATTAATTAAATTCGGTCATTGTACTCTTCATTGTACTGATATGTATTGAATGTTTGTTTTAGTTTTAACAACCTTGGTGTTAAGTCCCTATGTAAAATGGCATATGGTTTATGTTGGTGAAGGTAGTTCATGCCCCTGAAATATATGCAGGAGAAGGGAATAGTAGATTATGGTTAAAGAATGTACATGTGTTATTAATAGTAAAACCAGTTTAATTATCTTGAACTGTATAGTTTTGATTATATATTGCTTGATAAAAATATCTTGATATAATAAAACTATTTAAACAGAGTCTCTACTTGCAATTCTAGAAAAGCTAATTAACTTGCAATTCTGAATGTAGGAAAGGCCACTATGAAGTTTGGTTCAAATAAAAAGCAAGAAGATGATGATTTTCAAAAAAAGGTTGCAACGAGTTATGGATCAAAGTTATTTTTGCTGCTAGAACTACTTTTTGGTTTTAACGTATGTATTACTTGCTTTTTTTTGCTATTGCTACTTCTAATGTAATGTTCATTGAATATTACGATATGTTATGCATCATTCTATGTGAATGTTGAACGGTTAGTTATGTTTCGTTTAATGTGATATATATGATTATGTGAAATGATACATTGTGTTTATGTAAATTTATCGATTGTAATGTGATAATGGATATATACGTATTGCAAAAATGATTTTTAAAACGCTGTTAAGAACACCATTAATAAGACTTTTTATTTCATGTTCAAAATGCTATAAAAAACATGTTTTTTATAGCGTTTCTTCTGTTGCAATAATAGGTCATTGATTTATTACAATATGTTGATTTACAGCATTTACAAAAACGCTGTAAAAGCCTTTTATAGCATATTAAGAATGCCATTAATAAGATTTTTTATAACATGTAAAACACGCTATAAAAATACATGTTTTTTTATAGCGTTTCTTCTGTTGCAACAATAGGTCACTGATTTATCACAACATGTTGATATACAACATTTATAAAAACGCTGTAAAAGCCTTTTATAGCGTTTTTTAAACGCTATTAAAGGGTATTTTTGTAGCAGTGATTGTTTTACAAAAAATCGCTATATATTTCTAACTAAAGTTTTATATATATTTAAATCTTAAGATCAAGTCAAGGTAAATAGGATATTATTCGACTTCTCTCTATTTATTTAATCTAAGTTCTTATTAATAAGGGTCTCTATGGTTTAAACAGAATTAATATAGTATACTATCTCTAACTTTATTATATATAAAGTTCACATTTTTTCCCCTCGTGTTTATACGTAGATGTGCTTGATTTATTTAAGATAATCTTTAAAGGGGAACATTAGCTCAACTCAAAAGAAATAAATTCCAGATCAAACAAGAAATACAATAATTCAATTACTTATGAAGCAACATCTTTTAGTAATCAAACCACTCACCTCTTAAAGCTCCCTTCCATCCTAGCTTTCCTTTAATCCTCTCCTATTCTTTTTTTGTTGATTCTCTTTCTTTAGATTGACTTCATTTTGGATTTTATCTTTATTTTGGTTTAGAATTTGGAGAAGGCAGAGAGAATTTTAGAACAAAAATTGGGACAAACTGTTGATGCTGGACTAGGATTTAATAGTGGAGGTTACATCCTTATTTATAACCATTGGAATACACAACAATCATTCGATTAGTATTATAAAATTTGGACTGTTCAGACATAGGCTAACTCTAGCCGACATAAGTCGACCGATCAACCTGTCAGTTCACGGTCGACCACTAGTGGTCGACCAGTCCTATACCAATCATTGATCAGTTAATTTTATTTTATTTAATGCTACCATTTTTATTAATTTATTTCTTCTAAAATGTTTTGAATTATTTTCGATTTCAAATCTTCAAACATTAATAACTTTTTCGTTTAAAATCCGATCATAAAACTTTATACATAAAAGTTGTCCAAAAAATTACCATGAACACATTGGTGTACGTTTTGTAGTCAAATTCTGATATTTGCTCAAATTTCTTTTTTATTTACTACTAATTAATTAATTTCTCTTAATAAATTCTCGGTTAATTTTTCGGAATGTTACATTCTCCTTCCCTTAAAAGGATTTTGTCCCTGAAATCTCTAAGGATGAAAAATGCAACACGTATATATGAAAATCAAAGTCTACAACCGTCTACCCAGCCATCAACCACTTGCAACCATTGTCCATAGTTTTAGTTTCTAATGTAGCATGTACATATAGGTATGGAATTCATATGAAAATATAAGTAATGCAAAAGTTAGGTGGCTTCCTGAATTAGTCGACCTCCTGAAATGCTTATACTTATGCTATGCATCCATCATGTATGCAACATTCTATACTTGCAATTCTATATAGATGAGCAATCATTCAATACACATGCAACAACCATATGCATATAACTCGATAAAGTAAAATGAGTGATGATGTGCGTGCAGGCAAACTTGAATATATTAGCCCATGTGTGTAATTATTAATGAATGAATACATCCATTCACAACCACATCCAAAATATATTGTAACGACCCAGAATTTTCGATTCCGAAAATTCCTGATATTTAGGAAAAGAAGAGAAGAGATAGAAGAAGAACCAATACACAGATTCTCACATTCATAGCGGATCAAAATATAATATCAAATAATAACAGTTATACAAAGGGAAACTGTACTAGTCAAATTACACTTTAATACATCAGAGTTACAACATATACACAAACACTGGACAGATACAATCAACATGTCCTAGAAAAACTACAATATATCACAACGAATATACTCCATACGTTCCTGCCATCCAGCTCGCCACCTGAGTCCTAGAACGTCCTTACTTGAAAATATGTAATACTCGGTGTGATCTGAGAATTACATCAAAGTAGCACCCGGATCAGGCTAAAAACCAGCGTGAGTAAACCCATATAATATGAAATACCAAGTTATAAAACTTATTTGCAAAACAGGCGTGCTTTCCTACGAGTTCTCATCTTATTAAAGTCCATTACTTATCCAAACAATATCTAAGAAATACTACTCAGCTTTAAATGGTCATATTACTCAATTTATCCCATTCCAGCCTGTTTAATTCCACATATACAATTTATAAAGAATTTAGTTTACTAATCGAAGTGGTTTCGGGTATTACTGATACCCGACTCCGGCCTCTTCGAATTCAATATCATTTCTAATCCAAATTGTTAAGTTTTAAGCAATATAATATATATTCAGGATATCGATCCACACAACAATTTATCTCAGATAGAAAAACCATATATCACTGTTCAACCCAACATATCACTGCACATCTCAATCGCCCATCAGAGACATCAATAATCCCGTTATCCAGTATCATTAAACCATCCATAAGCAAGATTTATTAGATATATAAATTCCTAATTAATTTAATCAATCTCCAATTAAATTAATTACTTACTTAATTACTTAGATTATCTTAGTTCCTGCTTAATTAACATTAATTAATTACAACCCATTTAATTAATCATCTTCAATTACTTTTCTCTATTAATCGTCCTTGATTATTCTCTTATCACATTAAATAATTAGCCCTCAACTAATTGAATAAATAAGTTATTCTTTTACCATCCACATTTATTAACCTTTAATTAATCTTATTAATTAGTGGTCCTCTAATTACTCTCATTAATTACTCTTTAAAATCATTTACATTTAACCAGAAATCTCATTCATTAATTACCCTTAATTAATGTCATTCGGTAATTAATTTTATCTTACATTAATTAACTAACTCTTAAATTAATTACATCAAGTAATTAACTATTTTTATTATCATTAAGATCTTATTAATTTCAAAGCTACAAATCATTTTAATATACTTTATTTAATTAAAGTTTAAATATCCTTACCTTGATCATATCTTATTCCAACATCATCTTATCATAAATTTAAAAATACCAAAGAATTCAGTTACATAGTTAACCTAATATAAAATTTCTAAAGGTAAACAATTTTTAAAACAATTATCTTTAAAATTTGATCTTTGAAAACTTGTGTAAAATTTGATAATTACTTATATTTAGAGAACTTGTATCTTTTTATTTGGCTTTGAAACCTTGTCTAAAATTTTGAAACTTTATTCACCAATTTTTTTTAAAAATAATCTGGTTTCTTATTTATTTTAGACCTGGAAACAACATAACATAACAAATGACTCGAGCCAAACGAGATAAAACCCAATCATACCCCTGATCAACACTCGTGCGCTTCACAAACCCAAATTGCTTCGAGTCAAACCCATAACCATCTCGAGATCGACCCATGCTCCTCTTCTTTTCCGATGATCAAACATCTCCAGACACATAAATGATACGCGTGAACGTGCACAGTTGGTTGGAGCATCTCCGAACATTACCACCACCTCCGACAATTCGACTACAACCCTCATTTACGATATTGACCTTCAGATTATCGTAACGACCACCAAAAAAAAATCAAGCAAACGACGAAAACCATCAAAACCCATCCCGATCTAAAGATTCGCAAATCACCATCTCCTCCGACCATTTGAAGTCTCGCCATCAATCCCTGATATTCGCCTTACTTCCCTCTCTCTATTCCCCCACCAGCGATCGCCTAAAGATCCTCCATGACAATGCAAAGGCCCTGAACTCGACATCGACCCACCAAGCTCCTAAAACCCTACTTCCACCATTTTCCATCGCCAAGATGGATGTAAAATTTGGCAATTAATTTTGCTGACAAGGCCTACCTCCAAGCTAGCCTCAACCACCACCTCGAGTCCTCTAAACTTCCCGATCATCAGAAAAAGCGCAAAACCCCTATTCCGTTCAACATGCCAATCCTCTTGAATTACCCACTTAAAAATTGTGATTTCAATTTCATAAATCCTAGATTTTGATAACAATTCAGATTTTAATCATGAAACGAGAAATCATCCAATTCGAAATTTTGATATAATTTGAATTATACTGTACTTCTCTTTGCTTGTAAAGTCTAACTCCAGATAATTCTTGAAAATATTTTTAAATTTGATATTCTGTTAAAACAAACGGATTTTGTTTACAATTCATAGCCTAAAGAAGATCAGATAAGGAGAATTTGATTTTAAATCAAATCTGGATCCTGTAAAACCTGGAACAAAGTTCTATGTATGTATGTTTGTGTGTGTGTGTGTGTGTATATATATATATATACTGACATGCACACCCATCGGTACACATTTCACAAACATTCAAGCATCATATCACATTTTTCACAACACTATTTCAACAATATTCATAAACATCAAGATATAAAAGATTTGAGCTATTTGTTATGGTTAGTTACTCACCTGTAGAAGATAACAGAGCAAGGTTTTGAAACTGGAAAATTTGTTTTTTTGCTTCTTGATTATGATTTGCTTACTGATCTGAACTGTTTATTTGCCCAAAACTTGATGTTGAATTGCTGAGTTGAAATGAATCTGATGCTTGCATTTGTTTTTTTAGGTTTTAATTTGAAACTATTGTTTTATCTTTTTCCTTTTCTTTGATTTCCAGATTTGTGAAGTATGAAACCTGGGTTCCTAAACTTGATGTTTTATTCACATTATAGATCTTAAAAGAAAATAAAATGAATACATCTTACCACTTGTATTTTTTTCTAAGCTAACACTTATTTGAATATTAAGAGAAATATTTACATTTGTTTAATGCATGCTTTATAAATTTACAAATGCTAAGTTAAAGTATTTTATGTTTCAAACCCTTATTTAATTTACCTATTATACTATAAATTCATGTATCATCCTTATATATGTATTATACTAATATCTATATATACTACTAAGTTTATTTTCAAATATATAAAAGAAAAGAGTTCTATATTTTTTATTAAATCTGTTTTTGTACACTTACAACCCAATTTTAGATATATATCTATGTATATATGTATGTATGTATATAATTTTCAAAGATTTACTTAAAGTCGATTTTTATATTTTTAACACTAAAATAAGGATATATAAATATATTTATTAATTCTAAAATATAACTTTCAATACAATATATATATATATATATATATATATTATATTAGAAAATTATTCTTATTAGCTTTGAAAAGATAAATTTTACTAAATAAATATTTATAAAAGAATATCATTCAACTAATATTGTCAAATTCAACAATTATATCAGGAGATTATCAAATGCATATTTATCTCGATATTTATAATTTAGTATTTATTATAGTTCAATTCATCTATATACATATCCAGATATCCATATTTATCAAATTTTATTTGTTTAATCAAATGAAATCAGTATCTCAATAGTTTAAAATCAGTTAATTATCAAATTAACGGATGTTCAAAATCTGGGTTATCACATTCCCCCCTTTGAATCTTTTCGTCCCCGAAAAGGAACGATGCCATAATTATTAAAATGCTTATTATCAGAAAAATTATTCTTTGATCGCTTTTTAAACACTTTAAAATCTATATAATCTTTCCATAATAGTTTTATAAAAATACTATTTATAACTCGATGTTTCGACAAATCCTTCCTTGTTCTTACAAAAATTCGGTCATACGTTGATCAGACATAGGACTGAAAATCTATAAGAACTTGGTAAACCTGTTTTCAACACCCAGTGAAAATACTTGGAAAATAATTTATTGAAAATATAGTAAATATTTTTGAAATAGAGAAAACATCATTGGTGAGAATGCTCTAGAAATCATCACCCCCATCCATGGTCCCAGTTAGCCCGATGGTTACGTTGCTATCTCGAAAATCCATAGATAACTGTAGGCACTCCGCACCCCTCGATTACGCCATGGAACCCGCTATAGATCGCAGCTTCATTTGGGGTTACGTTGTTATCACAGCAAAAACCATATAACTGTAGGCATCATTGCCCTCAAATTCCGCTGCCAAAAGAATGAAACTTCTTCCCTCGACCATAGATCGCAGTCTACGGATGTTACGTTGCCTTCTCGGCAAAATCAAACGTAGACCGTTGACACTCACCTCGACCCGATTTCTGCTATGGTCCACAGTAGATCGCAGCAACATCGAGTTACACTGTCATTACAACATAACCCAAATGCCTCTGTAGGCATCAATGCCCTCGACTTTCGCTACCCAATAATCCTCAAAAACTTCAGTTTGTTTGGACTTCCTCACAGGACCTACTTTAGATTCTTCCCGTGGAGCTTAAGGCATTACAAACCTATGGTATTCCTAAGAATTTCATTTCAAGGAAGCACCTGTTTCTCTAGAGCCATTTTCAAAACACTTTATACTATACATATATAGCATTTCCAAATCATACACCTAGTATGAATCACATATAAAACTCCTTTACACCAAATTGACTATCCCAAAATCGATAATTCTCAAACTAGGCTATCCAAACTCCAAAATTGATTTTTCCCCAAAATCAAAAGCCTTTCCAAATCCAAAGGTTCGAAAAACCATTTCACAAAATCATTCTCATAAGATCCTTTATATGTAGATATGTATAACTTTTTTTTTTAAAATTATTTGGATCACTTCATATTTGTATAAATTCCCTTTTTTATACTTCAAATACTTTTCAAAACCCTTTCCTTTCGACAATAGATTCAACTAGGGGAGATTTATCTTATATAACAAAGATATATAACTTTGTTTATTCCAAATCAAATATTCAAATTTGATTACTCTATTAAGTCGCTTACCATATTACTTACTACCATAAAGTAAATTTCTACCATAGAAATATCCAATTTCCACTTTATTTCATTATGTATTTCACAAAATATACTTTTCATTTCAAAAACCATTTTACAGTTCTTATCCTCACATTTTGAATATCAATTTCATTCAAACTCGTACAATGTACATATATTATCCATGTGCTATATTAATCTGATTGCTCACTCGATCACACAATTTCACTTCCGAACTTGTATCATCCACCCGACTTCCTAGTGCGGACTCAGATCTGGATTCTTGATCAGAAACTGTCATTCTCCTTGCATAGCCATACTATGATAGAGAATTTCCAGAACAAATCAAAAATCCATGTCCAGGTTCACCGTAAAAAATCGAATGAAAAATCCCAACTCGGATCGATATACTTTCTCGAAATTGTATATTCGAATCTGGATCAAATCGTTATGCGAATAGAATAACATATATAAATCCTACGTATTTATGCCTATTGATTATTAGCGAAATCAATCCTATTTTTCTATTCATGTTCACCTTGATTTTCATTCATTTAATTACAATTGCTTCAATCCCATTTGGATTATCACCTTAATTCTTATCTCAAATAGGTATTTAATCATAAACAGTTTGAACTCTGTCCAGCTTAAATTTAGAAAATAGCTTGAAAAGTTAAAAATATAGATAAGTAGTTGAAAAATAATCGATAGTTTGTAAAATAGTTTTAAAATAGTTAAGTAATTGTAAAATATTTATAAAATATTAGATAATTGCAAAATAGTTTTTAAAATGATGATTAGTTATAAGTAGTTGAAAAATAGTAATTAGTTTATAAAACAGTTGCAAAATAGTTAAATAGTTCCAAAATAATTGTAAAATAAGTATAAAATAATTTGGCTTTAAAAAAGAAAGGTTGTATATAGTAAATATCTTGGAAAAATAGATTTATGAAAGCTTATCTTAAAATAATTTATTTAGAAAATAGTCCAGAGCCAAACTGTTCAACTTCCCAATCTCCATCTCCAATCAATTTCCCATTTCATTAAATTGATCCAATCTCAATTCAAGTTGAATAATCCTCAATTTCTTTTCTAAATTCAAATCAAATTCCATTTGAATTTACTTATTCAACTTTAATCACAATTTCAATTAATTCAGATAAATTTCAAACTGAACCAATTTCAATTCAAATTTCAACTTTAAACCATCCCGAATTATATAAATTCGAGTTAAATTTTTAAATGTTGATTTAATCCTTTAAGTCAAATCAACTTATTTCTTTAAACCATTTAATTTTGATTCCAAATTCCATTTTTTACATTATCTTTACTTAACCTATTTCAAAGTTCAAATAATAATTCAAATCCTTTTTAAACAACTCATTCTTTGGAATTCAATTTATCACCAAATTTCATTTTTGAAACCAAACCTCAGAAATTTCAGCTGATATTTTATCCTAAACATTCAAATCTTAAGTCCAAAATGATTCCATTTCTCTAATTCCCATTTTAAATTTGCGAGTTCTCCTTAAACATTTAAATCTTAAATTCAAAGTGATTTCATTTTCCATTTATCTCTACAACGGATATATATACCACATCCATTTCTTCATTTGTTTAAACAAATCCAATTCATGGTTTAAAGATTATCAACAACAATAGGATAATATTATCCAAATTATTTTAAAACATCCATCCATTTCCAATTTCCAGATCTCAAACCCATTTTGAGACCGCACAAACTCCCAATTCAAATCCACTATTTAACTTCCCAAGTTAAATCTCAATTTCATCTTCAAATTTCCAATTCAGGTTGTTTGTTCTAAACTTATTTAATTTCCCCAAAATTAAATTCACTTTAATTTAATCCAGACAACTTTACCCAATTTGAATTTCCATTTCGAATTTTAAACTTCATATTAATAATCTTTCCACTTAAGTTTAAAAACTTATTTCACTTTGGGTTTTCACATCACATTCCAAGGAAAATTCAAAACTCAACCTTAAAGTCTATTTCAAATATACAAATTTATTTCCTTTACACACCAAGTCGTATTTTAAAATTCAAACTACCTTTGGTTTTAATTTAAAGCAAATTCCTTTGAAATTTTCAAACAACTCCTTATTTTTAAAATAAGATTATATTCAAAAATAGTCTGAATAATATTACTCATCATTTCTTTTAACATTCTGAAAACAATTTCAAATTCTTTCCTGGACTTAAACTTCATTATTTAAATTCTTTTCCATTTACAAGTCCTTTTCATCTAAATTGTTACTTCCTTAAAACTTTTCAATTTGATTTATTAATATCAGATACAATTAACCAATTTATGATAATAACCAAGATTACCATATTTGAAAACCAATTCACTATATTGTCTTATTATATGTTAAAAAATATCTCTATAGAATTCAGGATTTATTATCTGGTTTGAATTCATTTCTAGTGTATCTTATTAAATCCTTATTTGGATATATATTCATCATTGAATTCTTCTCCAAATTCAATATCCAACAACCAATTTTCTTTATATACAATAATTGGAAAATGTTTTGCTTTATATATCAAAATATAAGCATGTATAAGAATCATTCAGTTTTTAAAATCATTTTTAAACCTTTATATAAGAAAATAACAAGTACGTTATCATATATATATATATGCACACTCGACTCATTCTAGGGATCCACTGACCCTATCCTTAATGAGTAAACCCACCAAAGCCAAGTTTCTCGCTTAACCTTCAGCTCTGGTACCAAATATAACGGCTCGGAATTTTCGATTCCAAAAATTCTAGATAGTTTGGAAAAGAAGAAAAGAGGTAGAAGAAGAAGTAACAAAAACACGAAAACACAGATTCTCACATTCGCAATGGATCAAAATATAATATCAAATAATAACAGTTATACAAAGGGAAACTGTACTTGTCAAATTACACTTTAATACATCAGAGTTACAACATATACACAAATAATGAATTTGATACAATCAACATGTCCCAGACAAACTATAACATATCACAGCGGAATACACTCCATACGATCCTGCCATCCCGTTAGCCACCTGAGCTCTAGAACGTCTTTACCTAAAAATACGTAGTACTCGGTCTGACCCGAGCATTACATCAAAGTAACACCCGGATAAGGTTGGAAACTAGCGTGAGTAAACCCATATAATATAAAATACTAAGTTATAAAACTTATTTGCAAACCAAGGTAACTCGTGCTTTCCTATGAGTTCTCATCTTATTAAAGTCCATTACATATCCAAACAATATCTAAGAAATACTACTCGGCTTTAAATGGTCACGTTACTCAATTTATCCCATTCCAGCCTGTTTAATTCCACATATCCAAATTATAAAGAATTTAGTTTACTAATCGAAGTGGTTTCATGTATTACTGATACTCGACTCTGGCCTCTTCGAATTCAGTATCGTTTCTAATCCAAATTGTTAAGTTTAAGCAATACAATATATATTCGGGATATCAATCCACACAATAATTTATCTCAGATAGATAAACCACATATCATGGTTCAACCTAACATATCACTGCACATCTCAATCGCCCATCAGAGGTATCAATAATCCCGTCAACCAATATCATTTAGCCATCCATAAGCAAGATTTATTAGATATATAAATTCCTAATTAATTTAATCAATCTCCAATTAAATTAATTACTTATTTTAATTACTTAGATTATCATTTATCCCGCTTAATTAACATTAATTAATTACAACCCAATTAATTAATCATCTTCAATTACTTTTCTTTATTAATCGCCCTTGATTAATTATTCTCTAATTACATTAAGTAAATAGCCCTCAACTAATTACATAAATTAATTATTATTTAACCATCCACATTTATTAACCTTCAATTAATCTTATTAATTAGTGATCCTCTAATTACTCTCATTAATTACTCTTTAAAACCATTTACATTTAACCAGAAATCTTATTTATTAACTACCCTTAATTAATTTCATTCGGTAATTAATTATCTTACATTAATTAATTAACTCTTAAATTAATTGCATTAAGTAATTAACTACTTTTATTAACATAAAAATCTTATTAATTTCAAAGCTACAAATCATTTAAATATACTTTATTTAATTAAAGTTTAAATATCCTTACATTGATCACATCTTAATTTAACATCATCTTATCATAAATTCAAAAATACTAAAGAATTCGATTACATAGTTAACCTAATATAGAATTTCTAAAGGTAAACAATTTTTAAAACATTTATCTTTAAAATTTGATCTTTGAAAACTTGTTTAAAATTTGATAATTACTTATCTTTAGAAAACTTGGTTTTTTTATTTGGCTTTGAAAACTCGTCTAAAATTTTAAAACTTTATTCACCAAATTTTTAAAAAAAAAATCTGGTTTCTTATTTATTTAGACTTGGAAGTAGCATAACATAACAAACACCCCAGCCAAACGAGATTAAACCCGATCATACCCTTGAGCAACACTCGTGCACTTCACAAACCCAAACTTCTTTGAGTCAAGCCCATAACCATCTCGAGATTGACCCGTGCTCCCCTCTTTTCCGATCATCAAACATCTCCGACACGTAAATGATACGCGTAAACGTACACAAATGGTTGGAGCATCTCCGACCATTGCCACCACTTTCGACAAGTCGACTACAACCCTCACTTACGATATCGGCCTCTAGATCATCATAACGACCACCAAAACAAAATCGAGCAAACGACGAAAAACATCAAAGCCCATCCGATCCAAAGATTCGCAAATCACCATCTCCTCTGACCATTTGAAGTCTCGCCACCGAGCCCTAACATTCGCCTCGCTTCCCTCTTTCTATTCCCTCACCACCGATCGCCTAAAGATCCTCCATGACGACGCAAACGCCCTAAACTCTATATCGACCCAGCAAGCTCCTAAAACCCTACTTCCACCATTTCTCGCCGCCAAGATGGTTGTAAAATATGGCAATTATTTTTGCCGACAATGCCTACCTCCAGGCTAGCCTCAACCACCACATCGAGTCCCCTAAACTTGCTGATCATGAAAAAAAGCTCAAAACCCCTATTCCGTTCAACATGCCAATCCTTTTGAATTACTCACTTAAAAATTGTGATTTCAATTTCATAAATCCTAGATTTTGATATCAATTCAGATTTTAATCATGAAACCAAAAATCATCCAATTCGAAAATTTGATATAATTTGAATTGTACTGTACTTCTCTTTGCTTGTTAAGTCTAACACCAAATAATTCTGGAAAATATTTTTAAATTTGATATTCTGTTAAAACAAACAAATTTTGTTTACAATTCATAGCCTAAAGAAAATCAAATAAGGGGAATTTGATTTTTAAATCAAATCTGAATCCTGTAAAACCTAGAACAAAGTTCTGTGTATATATATACTGACATGCACACCTACCAGTACACATTTCACAAACATTCAAGCATCATATCACATTTTTCACAACATTATTTCAACAATATTCATAAACATCAAGATAAAAATGATTTGAGCTATTTGATAAGGTTATTTACTCACCAACATTCGAACATACATTCAAAACAAGTCTTATATGTCAAGATAAAACAGATTTGAGCTTTATAAATTTACAAATGTCAAGATAAAGTATTTTATGTTTTAAACCCTTACTTAATTTACCTATTATATTATAAATTCATGTATCATCCTTATATATGTATTACACTTATATCTATATATACTACTATGTTTATTTTCAAATATATAAAAGAAAAGAGTTTTAAATCTTTTTATTAAATCTTATTTTATATACTTACAACCCAATTTTAGATATATATATATGTATGTATGTATGTATGTATGTATGTATGTATGTGTGTATGTGTGTATGTATATAATTTTCAAAGATTTATTTAAGTTGAATTTTATATTTTTAACACTAAAATAAGTATCTATATATACTTATTAATTCCAAAACATAACTTTCAATACAATGTATATATATATAAGAAAATCATTTAACTAATATTGTCAAATTCAACAATTATATCAGGAGATTATCAAATACATATTTATCCCAATATTTATAATTTAGTATTTATTATAGTTCAATTCATCTATATACATATCCAAATATCCTTATTTATCAAATTTTATTTGTTTGATCAAATGAAATCAGTATCTCAATAGTTTAAAATCAGTTAATTATCAAATTAATAGATGTTCAAAATCCGGGTTATCACGCATGTCCTAGTGACATGTTCACAACTATCCCTAGCATCCAAACATCCCTGCCTATAGGGTACACTAAGCTAAAACCTAACTGCATAAGTAATTGTGTTAACTAAAATGGGAACGTACCAAAAAGAGCTTTGGATGGGTAATTTGGATCTTCTCATTTGGTTCCTATGTACTCTTCGCCGTGTCGTCTTCCCCTTACACCTTAACTAGTTTGACGACATTATTATGGATTCGATTTGTTCCATGCTCAATGATGCGGTAGGTGCGTGGTGAACAAGTGACTACCTTTCCACTACCACCTCTTCTAACTAACTCGGTTCGACCACAACTATTGGATCGTGCAGACGCTTTTATAAATGTGACATATGAAAAACATTGTGAACTCCCACCAACATTTTATGAAGCTCCACCCTTTAAGCTAACTGCCATACCCTACATATGATCGAAGAAGGCCTTACAAACCTTGGTTCTAGCTTTCTAGAACTACCAAATATCATGACGTGTCCAAGCGATGAGACCTTCACAAAGAGCAACTCTCCCACTGCAAACTCAAATTATATGCGTCTCCCGCCAGCATAAGACTTCTGCCTATCCAACGCAGTTTTCATCCTTTTACGGATCAATTCTATTTTATTTAAAGTCTCCATATCATGTTGGGTCCAAGAATGATTTTGTCTATAGTGTTCCACCAATGAGATGGTGATCTACAAGGCCTCCTGCACAATGCCTCAAACGGTGCCATCCCAATACTTTCCTGATAGCTACTATTATATGAAAATTATAATAACGGCAAGTGGTCTTCCTGAAAGCCTCTAAAATCAAAAACATACAATCGAAACAAGTCTTCCAATACTCGATTCATCCTCTTGATCTTCCCATCTATTAGAGGGTGATACATGGTACTCAAATTCAACTTAATTCCCAAGGCCTCCTAAAGACTCTTCCAAAACTCACTAGTGAAAAATATGTCTCAAACGCTAATAATGCTAGAAGGAACTCTATGTAACTGAAGCATCTCTCCCACGAGAATATTTGGTTAGTCAATCGACTATGACCCAAATACTCTCATTCCCCCTCCTACTCCTAGGCAGTCAATTGATGAAGTCCACAAAGACACTCTTCCACTTCCATTATGGAATATCTAATGGCAGTAACAATCCACCTGGCCACTTTTGCTCCACCATTATCTTTTGGAAAATCACACACATAGACACGTACTTTCCACATGCCGCTTTATACCAAGCCAATAAAAGACTGTCTTTATATCTCGGTACATTTTGTCACTACCAGGATGAATTTTTATCCTAGAATGATAGGACTCAGCTAGTACCATATCTATCAACTCTATAATGAAATGAACACATAGTCTACCATCTCTCCATAACCACCATTTCAAACCAATGGTATGACTCGAATACTCTCCTCTACCTAGCTTCTCAAAATATCTATTAACTACACATCTTGTTTCCAACTTGAACTAGTATGGTCCATAAGTGTTGGTTTCACATCCAAAGCTGCTAACAATCCTGGAGTGATGTCCAGTAAAGGTCAACAATCGAATGTAGAAATAAACTCCAAGTGTTTCCATTCCTAAAACATAGGACTTAACATCACATTCTTTCTACTCATGGCATCGACTACAACATTGTCTTTTCCTGGAGTGTAGGAGATACCGAAATCGTACGGCGCCAAGAATTCCATCCATCTCTGTTGCCTTAAATTCAATTCCTTTTGGGAGAACAGATACCTCAGAGACTTATGATATGTGAATTTCTCAAACTGCTATCATAAAAGATAATGCCTTTATGACTTGCGTGTGAAAATAACGGCCGCCAACTCCAGATCATTGGTAGGATAATTTCCCTTTTGAACTTTCAATTGTCGAACAACACAATTTACAACTCTCCCCTCCTGCATCTAAAGCACCCCACTCCTGCACCATAAGCAACGGTATGCACTGTGAATGCTTCCGAACGATCTGGTGGTATCAAAACAAGTGCATTAATTATGTGACGACCTGCCCTTCTAACCCCAGAATGATGTATCATCATTAAGAAAAGAGGGATAGAAATAGAAAAGATTAGAGAGAAAGAATAACAACATTAGAATCTCACAATGGAATGGAAAATAATATAATACATCACATAACTATTACATAGTTATACATACATCAGAGTTATACAATATCATACAACAGGACAGTCATATACATATCTGTCAATGCATACATCCAAAATACATCATACACTAACTACACAGCGGAACTATATAGATAGATACATACGTCTGGTCTTCTTCTCCAAGCTCCTCCAGAACTCAATACTCCAAATACCTATCACTTGGCTACTCATAAAAATTTGAGTACCCAAGAGTTTATGAAAAACAAAATATAAACTCCGGGTCAGACATGGGTCTGGTGTGAGTAAACGGTTTAAATTTGTTTAACTTTGAAAATCATTTGAAATTAAAGGTACCACGTAAGACTTCCCACACATAAACATGGGTAAGTTTTTACCTTACGCTAACGAATTTTTTTTATAGGAAATCTAGTAATATTATAATAATGTCTAAGGTTTTAAAGTAAATAGAAAACAGCCGAAATTGTTACATTCATTAAATTCCAGCTACTGCCACAAAAGTGGGTAATACAACTTAAAACCGTAGGGTCTCGTAGGGAAAATGGGTTTCCAACAATGTAAGGGCTACTGGGGTACCTCCCTACAACACAAGGCCGGAACCATTCCTTACTGAATAGTCCCGAACAAGATAACCCCGTAGTTGTGGCCAACAACTGCCCACACAGCCGAAATAGTGGAACATCTAGACAGGGGTATACCTCGTCCTGCTTGGGCATGACCCACCTAACCTTGATGCATCTACCCTGTTTTATCCATTCCCGGTTGATGAGGCTTGAGGCTGCGATTACCTTCATAGAACATATCTCTTGGAATGCTCATCGTCCGCTTGACGATGTGCTGAAAGCATTCAATCCATATAAGTTCGTTACGGGTTCGAACGAAACCGAAGGCATTATCTCGTTACACTCATTTCGGAATCACCCTTAGAGTTAACGACGATAACCCTTGCATTCTGAAACACCATCTCCATCTCCACTTGATATGTCACGACCTATCATTTAATTTTGGATCGATGTGGTTTTTGGAATATCGAATTGTTACCCGATCCCGGTCTCATCGAAATCCAAACACCATTTTAAGGGCCAAGTTGTCTACTTAGTTCAAACAGTCTAAATCAATACTTAGAATTTACATGACAGATATCACAGATAAATCATACACAATCATCACAGATTATATCCGGAATATATCACAAAATATCACAGAATATCATCAGACAGATATCATATTCAATCAAACAAGAATCATCAGTTCATATCAATATAGTTTGATCTACTTAACTTAATTTATCATTTATCCAGTTTGATAAATCACTAATTAATCAATTTATTCATTTTATTAATTATTTCTTAATTTCTCACTTAATCAGTTCATTCTTAATTTATAAAACTTAATTACCCATTAATTACCAATTAATTACTTAATTAATTATTAATTATCATTTAATTAGTTAACTATTATTAGCTAATTAACTTGAAGAAGTTAATTAAAGTTCTTAAGTTTAAATTGATTTAAACACAAGATCAATTTCTAATTACAAATTTAATTAAAGTTATTAATTTAATTACCAGTATAAGTTAATTTACATTTTTAATTACCTTATATTAATTAATGATCTTACCTTTACAAACCTTCCTTTTAATAAATTTTAATCAAATCTTAGCTTACAAACTAACCAACATTATTTACTTAACTAATGTTAAACTTTGTATAACAAAATACTTAAGGTATTTAGGCAAATCATCAGACCTGAGGCAGGCACCATGTTTACCCGAGAAAATCTCGAGTTCTCCCCTACCTTTTCCCGCGTCTCTCTCTTCTCATCATCTTCTACTCCTACCTGTTCTTTCTTATTCTTATTTTTTTATATATTTTTTTAACTTAAGATATAAAGCTGCAGTATTTTGAACATACGCATGCGTACAGGAACCCAAAGTAATTTCCTTTTTGACTCGAGTAAACCCCCTCTTTTCTCGAGTAGTTACCCGAGATGACCCAAAACCCAAAACTACAGACACCAAACGCCACCGTGCACGTGCACGGTGGTTCACCGCCCCTCCGGCGACGCTCATCAACTCCAACGAACCACGATTCGACCTTACATACGAGATCGAAACCAAATTCATCGTGAAATTATCAAAATCAAAATTTCGCCTGAAGCGTGACCAACAACACGAATGCACCGAAAAAATCACCTCGGCCCTCTAACAACGACCAGCTGACGCGATGAAACTTCGGTCATACTTCGACCATGCCCTCCTCTACCTTCACCTAGAATTGCGTGATACTCGATCATCTCATGGTGCTGAAAACAAGAATTAAACAGAGCATAGAAAACACGATCCCAAACCCTAAATTCGGATCGACCCCAAAATCCCTCGCATTAGAAAAATTCTTTAGCATTTTTCTTGGATTCGTGGATGATTAAACTTGCTATATAACAAATTTCAGCAGCTATCATTTGTTAATTCAACTGGAATTGATGAAAATACAATTTGAGTTCATATAGGAACTGCACCATGTTTAATCACTTAAAAATCATTGTTTTTGGTTTAAAAATCTTAGCTTTGTATACTTAATCATGATATGAAATCAAATCCACAATTTAAAACATTCGACTTTTTAACTTATGATTTCTTTTTACTGTAACATGAACATCCAATATCTATATCACACTGTAACCTTCAAAACAAACCTAAGTTCTGATTTGAGTTCAAACAAACCTTTCTAATTTAAATTCCTAAGTTTTAATTTAATTATATGAAGAAGTTTTTTTTTAAACTTATTTACTTTCATTTGCTCTGTAGCTTGAAATATTGGAAACATGGCAAGATACAACTTCCAGTAAACAGAAATCATCACAGAACTCATATTTACAATAGATAGCTAGCTAACCCAAGAATTTCTATAAATCAATCATCAAGTTTTAAACTTCAAGATAGTATGTTTACTCACCTAATGATTGTTGAACAGAAAGCAATTTGTTGATGAAGAAAACTGCAGATTTGAATCACTGAAAATCCCTCTGCCTTGTTGAACTTGTTTAAAAATACAAGATGATATTTATTTTCTTTTCTTTCTCTTAGGTTTGCAATCTTAAGTCTACTATGTATGAAATTAATGAATTAAACTAGGATGATATATAAATAGAATAGCTTGGACAGTAGGTTATAACTGGTACAAGTCTTAGCTTGTATTGACCAGATTTTTGTGTTTAGTATGCTATAGTTTGAAAAGATCTTGCAAAATTTCGGCTGGCCTTATATTTGTACTGAGATAATCTCCTTCGTAAATCTGAAATGACAATTTGTTGTGCTAATTAATGCATGTCTACATATTAGTTTACATATAATTAATGTTTGCCGATTCTTGTATTTGGTACAAAGATATTTTTTGAATATGTTATGAATAGTTTGTCTTCTTTATATTGTTCATATGTAAGTTACAACAACATATATGTTAATATATTTAATTTGTTTCTTTATTTCTTTGCTTTGTTCATTAGTATATATATAGGTTACTCTCTTTAATCCTTTTGATATGTTTGGGTAAAAGTTATTATAGTTATTGTTAGCATAGTTGTATTCTATTTGTAATTTAATTTTCAAGCATTTGATTTATAACATTGTATTTGTAAATTTTATATTTCAATTTGTATCTTATATTTTATAATTACGTTTTATACTTACGTTTTTATATTCATATTTAAATATCGATAGGATTTTCTTATTTTAAACATTATTATTTAGATTACCTTTTATGTATTATATTAAATATTAATAATATACAACATTTGATTTTATTGAATAAGACAGAATTTATTTTAGATAGTTTGAAAGAATTTATTTTAGATTCTCAAATCAAAAATTTCTTTACGAAACATATGTATGCATTTATAACTGTTAAATATTCAAAAATCTTATCAGTTTATAAATTGAAAAGCTTGTATTTCATTTGAATTAGATTAAATATTATTAAAATATATTGCCAAAAATTCCGGGTCGTTACATTCCTTCCCCTTTAAAAGAATTTCGTCCTCGAAATTTAAAACAACAGTTAATTCAAAAACTTTTATATTAACAATCCAAACACACATATCATCCATACAATAACAAACAATCCAACAGTCTACCCTAACAAATATCACTAGGTATCCGGACACAAATCTGGATAAGCTTTCCTAAAACTATCTAGAGTTTCCCAGGTACAATATCTGGGATCCTCACTCCACTGCATTTTGACGAGTTTCACCACTTTGCTCCTGAGTTGCTTCTCGTCTTGATCCACAATCCAAACTGGATTTCTGACCACAGTCAAATTGGATTCTACTTCCAAATCTTCCTGAACTACTGGTTCTACAACCAGTGATGGGTCAGGAACAAATTTCCTTAAATGCGATAAATGAAATACATTATGAATTCCAGATATCCGCTCTGGCAATTCAATTCTGTATGCTACAGCTCCAATTCTTTCCAACACTCGGAATGGTCCAATATATCTTGGAGCAAGTTTTCCCCTCTTTCCGAATCTTATAGCACCTTTGATTGGGGAAACTTTGATAAAGACTAGATCTCCGATTTCAATTTCCAATGGTCTTCATCTTCTATCGGCATATTTCTTCTGACGATCCTGAGAAGATTTCATCCTTTCCTTGATAAGCTCAACCTTCGTAGAAGCTTCTCGAATTAGATCGGGTCCGAGCACAAGACGATCCTTCGATTCTATCCAACAAGATGGGGATCTACAAGGTCTTCCATACAGAGCTTCATAAGGAGCCATCTTAATACTTGCCTGGTAACTGTTATTATAAGAGAATTCCACTAGATGAAGATGGTCTTCCCACGATCCTCCAAAATCCAAAACACAAGCTCGTAACATATCCTCAAGAATTCAATTAAGCCTCTCCGTCTGTCCGTTTGTCTAAGGATGATAAGCTGTACTCTATCTCAAACTTGTTCCCATTGCTGATTGTAGAGCCTCCCAGAATTTGCTTGTGAAAATAGGATCACGGTCACTTACTATACTGACTGGAACACCATGCAATTTGACTATCTCCCTCAACAAAAATCTCTGCCAAAGAAGTTGCAGTACGAGTTGTCTTAACCAGTATAAAATGGGTAATCTTCGTTAAACGATCCACAATAACCCATATTCCTTCATTTCCTTTCCTGTTTCTAGTCAAACCGTCGATGAAGTCCATTGAAATCATTTCCCACTTCCAATCTGGAATTTCCAAAGGTTGCAATAATCTGGCTGAAATCCGTTGATCAGCTTTAACTTGTTGGCAGATGGCACAACTATTAACAAAAGCAGCTACATCTTCATTTATGACCTTCCACCAAAAGACTCTCTTCATATCCTTATACAGCTTCGAGATCCCCGGATGAATATTCAATCTGGAATGATGACTCTCTGACAACACTTCCTGTCTCAGATCCTTATCATTCGGAACACAAATTCTCCCGTTAATTCTTAATGTTCCTGGGCCATCAATTTCAAATCTGGGACACTGACCCTTCCTAACTCTTTTGATGATTCTTCTCAACATCTTATCAGATTCTTGCTTGCTTGAAATCCTTTCAATAAGAGATGGAACAATTTCCAGAAGAGATAGGACTGCGTTCCTGCTAAGAGCATCAGCTACAACATTCTCCTTTCCCGGAGTATACAGAATATCCAAATCATAGGATGCCAGAAATTCGACCCACCGCTGCTGTCTCGGATTAAGATCTTTTTGAGAGAAAACATATTTCAACGGTTTGTGATCCATGAATAATTCGAATTTCTCTCCCAAAAGATAATGTCTACAGATCTTCAAAGCAAAAACAATAGCTAATAATTCTAAATCATGCATAGCGTAGTTCTTCTTATGTGGCTTCAATTGCCTACTCGCATATGCAATCACTCTTCCATTCTGCATCAGAACTGCTCCCAGACCAATCGTACAAGCATCAGTATAAACCTCGAATTTGCTCTTCTCATCCGAAATAGCAAGCACTGGTGCACTAGTTAGCCTTGTCTTCAACTCCTGAAAAGCTTCTTCATACTGAGGTGTCCACTTTAATTTAGCTCCTTTCCTAGTCAGTTTGGTCAGATGCGAAGAAATCTTGGAATAGTCTTGATAAATTTCCTGTAGTAGCCATCCAATTCCAAAAAATTGCGAACTTCAGTCGGGGTCTCCGGCTGCTTCCATTCCAGCATAGTTTCAACCTTTGCTAAGTCTACAGAGATACCTTCACCAGAAACAATGTGTCCTAAAAATTTGACTTTCGATTTCCAGAAATGGCACTTCGAAAACTTTGCCTTCAAAACATGCTTCCTCAGAGTCTCCAATACGATTCTCAAATGCTGTCTGTGCTCCTCTTCAGATTTGGAGTAGATTAAGATATCATCAATGAATGCCAGCATGAACTTATTCAACACATCCCGAAAGACTCGGTTCACTAGGTCAACAAATTAGGCAGGAGTGTTGGTCAACCCGAAAGGCATAACCAACCACTCATAGAAACAATTCGGTCCCATAAATGCAGTCAAGAGAATACTGTCTTCAACTACCCTTAACTTGTGGAAACCTGAAGCCAGATCCAGTTGAGAAAAGATAGAAGCTCCATGCAACTGGTCAAAGAGATCATCGATGCGAGGAAGAGGATATTTATTGCGAATAGTCACTTTTTTCAATTCTCTATAAGCCACACAGAACCTTAGCGATCCATCTGATTTGGTTACAAACACTGCAGCAGAGCCCCAACAAGAAAAACTGGGCCTAATCAATCCCTTCTCTAAAAGATCCCGAGTCTGCTTAATTAACTCCTCTCTCTCCCTAGGAGGCATTCTTCTACTGGGCTGAATCACCGGTACTGCTCCTAGAATCAAATCAATACGAAACTCTATCTCTCGATGTGGTGGCAGGTACTTAACTTCCTCAAATACATCAGCAAAATCTTGAACCACATCGATATCTTCTATCTTCTCTTGAGAAGTCTCAATCCCATGCATAAGAATACTCAAGTGAATTCCAGAATTATCACACGACACTGGCAATTCTACCCAAATCAGTTTCAAACGAAACAGTTCTCTCATCACAATTCAGGACTGCTTTATACTTATCCAGCTAATCCATTCCCAAAATAAGGTCAAATCCCTTAAATTTTAACACATACGGGTCACAAGAAAAACTATGGGATAGATAGGAAATCTTCAAGTGCTTACAGATCGTATCCAATTTGGTTACCCCTTCAATTGGATTAGATACCAAGATAGGACAATCTACAGAACTAGGGGTAAGAAAGAACTTCTCTACAGATTCCAGGGAAATAAAACTCAAAGAAGCACCCGAATCAAACAAAACTTTAATATACTTGCCATCTAAAAGTAAACTACCTTCCAATACCCCTTTTCCCTGAGAAGAAGAAGATGGAGCGACTTCCATAGCAAAGATCTTATTCTGAGGCGCCCTCTGCAAAAGTGGACAATTCTTGATCATGTGACCAGGCTGATGATAATTGAAGCACAACTATCTCTGAACCATTGCTGTTCCTGGGCCACTCTGATGCGGTTGCTGCTGCTGGAATCCTTTTCTGGGACACTTATTTGCCAAATGTCCTTCCTGTTGAAAAATGTAGCATTTGCGAGGTCCATTGTTACTTACAGGCTTTTTCTTGCTCGGCTCTCTCCAGATAGGATTGAACTTTCTCTTATTCGGATTAGCGAAATTCCCTCCTGAAGCTGCTATTGATGCCACTGATTTCTTACTCATCAAATTCTCATATCTCAGAGCCATATCAATCAAATCGACAAAAGATCCGTTCAAAAGCACTGTCATCTTTTCTTGAAATTCTGGTCTCAATCCTTGCATAAACTTTTCATTCTTTTTGAGGGGAGTATCAATGAGTCCTGGTCCATAGCAAGAAAGTTCATTGAATTTGGTCTCATACTCCGCTACAGACATGCTTCCTTGCTTCAATTCTGGAAATCCTGATACAATTGAGTTTTCCCTGCTGTTGGCATAAACTTCTCCTCAAATAACTCCTTAAATCTGTCCCATGAAATATCTTCCTCAGAAATGTTTGCTACCGTTGCATCCCACCAGGCTGCTGCACCACCCTGCAATTGCCACGATGCCTGTTTGCACAGAAAATGGGCAAACACCTCCAAGTCGTATGATTTAGTTGATTATGTGTTGTTCTTAGTGATTTGGATGATTTATGCAAATATATAAAATAGATGGACTAAACTGTAAAAGACACACAGATTTATAGAGGTTCGGCCAGAATGTGCCTACGTCCACTTTATATGTTATTCTCCTTTTCTCTTCAGATTACAAGTACAAAGCTTTGATTACAAGTATCTGAAAACTGTTTGAAAGTTCTATCCGTGCTTGAGCTCTCAAACTTGTCTGCCATTGTTGTACCCCTGCCCCTCTATTTTTATAGAGTGAGGCTGAGGCCAGGGGTCCTGGATGTATATAGCTGCTGGTGGGCCTGGGCTGAAGCAATCTGGCCTGGCAAGGTTGTTCTAGTACTCCTTGATCCGGTAGTACGTTGGTTCGGTGGAGGTTATTTTGGTGGAGGTTCGTCCAGTGGTGGCCTCCCTTGCTTCTGGTCCGGTGGTGCTACTTTGATTTGGTTCGGTAGACACCTGGAGTAGGATGGTTCGGTGGTAGATGGAGCAGGATAGTTCGACATTGCTTGGAGAGGAGGTGGTTCGGTGGTATGTTCCCTTCATTGGTTCAATGGTGCTTCTCTTTTTTGATTCGGTGGTGGTGGAAACGCACCCAACATTTGCCCCCCAAAGTGGGGCATATGCTAGCATATGTCGCGCTTTGTTTTTTCGTAGTTTGGCTAGTCTCATTCGGTTCTAAGTGCCGGACTGTTTGGTCGGTGTCCTGCGCTCGCCTATAAGTAGGGGAATCATGCCTCTGTTATTCCTTTGTCGTTTTGAGATATCCGAATCGATCGAGTACCGGATCAACTAAATACTGAATCAACCAAGTGCCGAATCCATCAAATACCGAATCAACCAAGTGCCGAATCAAACCTAACTGCCGAACCCGGTGAGTGTTCTTCTGCCGAATGAGTTCTCATGATGGGCTACCGAATGAAACACGGGGTTCGAACACCGAATGAATTTTCATTTTTTGAATTGCCGAACGAGACTTGGGGGTTTGAGTGCCGAATGAACCTTATATACTTGAATTTTTATGTTTTGAATTACGAGTGAAATTCCGGACTACATATACTTGCATGTTTATACCTTCCATTTTAACGATATACTTTCTTGTGTTGCATATAAATGTCTCATAAAGTGGAAACTCGATCGGATAAGAAGAAATCTACGGACAGAAGAGAGTCCACCGTAGTGCCCCCAGCTCAGCCAAGGCCGGAACGTCATGGACCCACCCCGAGATCGCTAGTAGATGGGTATGGTCCTCAAGAGCTTCTGAATTCTCCGCCTGACTGCTTTCCTAGCTCTCACAAAGAAGAGCAGCTTGATGTTATCTCCTGCTCCGTTGGGATTGATAGAGCACGCATGTTGTTGCCAGGGAAGGGGGTCTTGCCATATAATCCCCCTGAAGGATACTTCGCTTATAGTAGGTACCACTGCATGTGTGGGGCCATTCCTCCAATCAATGCTTGGATAGTTAGCTTCGTCACCTATTTGAAGGTGGCCCCTTTCCAGCTCCAGCCCAAATCCTACGCTATCCTGGTGTGCCTATTCGTGATTTTCCAGAGAAAGTACGGGCGCCCCCTTCCAACCGGGAGATTCGGTACCTATATAACTTGAGGGGTTACAAGAAGGGGTCTCCATACATCAGCTTGGAATCGGCCGTGTCCTTCAAGCCGGTCCTGGACTTGTATTCAAAGTTCACCATGTTTAAGAAGGAATGGTTCTTTGTCCAGGATGACTCCGTTTCTATCCACCGCTTCACCTCTGGCTATAAGTTTGAAGCTTATTTATAATCTCCGTTCTGATTGAAATGCTTTTTCTCATGTGTTTTTATTTCCTGCTAGCGACAGGTGGCTTTGCGGTTGTGGGGAACGATCACTGGTTCAGATGGCCGCGGAGATAGAGGCCATCTCGAGAAGGGATATGTCAACTTCTTTCCTGATCAGGAATGCCACTCTCCTGGGACACCACTTGATTCTACCACATCAGTCGGTGCTCAAGCAGAGGGATACGGTTGAGGAAAGGGCTGCTAAATTCAAAGAAGGGGCCACGACAAAGAGCAGCAAGAGGAAACCCTTCTCGATGGACCCACTCCCTGCACGTGCCCAGATGTTCCGGAAGAGGAAAGTGGAGAGGAGGAAAGAGGCGAGGAGGAGAGCGGAGGTGATGGAGAAGGTGATGGTGGTAATGGTTGCCAAGGACAAAGTGGTAGTGGCGTTGGTGCCTTGACATCGGGGCAAGCAGGTGAGATTCAAGAGTGGACGGATGATGCTTTCCGCCAAGCTTTTGAGGGGTTGTAGGAAGGTTCAGCCTCGGTGGAGAAACCGAAGAAAACTGATAAGGCCGGGACTGGCGCCAGTCAATCTTCTGAGAGCATTTCAGCTAGGGCAACTCCGGCGGTTCAAGGTGAATTTTTGACTCCTCTTTTAACTTCACATGTTTCTTCGATTATAGTCTCATGCATGCTTGTAACACTTGGTTTTTATTCCAGGAACAGGTAAGGCGGCCAAGACATCAGACATTCGGCACCGCCTCGAGCAATTCAAACTCCTCAAAGCTTCTGCTAAACCGAAGCCTTCGACCAGCCATTCCGGGGACGTAGTTGGCTACGGTCCTCTTCTCGGAGTTATTGAAGAGGATATTCAAAAGAGAAAGAGGAGTCGCTCCATGTTCGAACCTTCACTTGGACCTCAGCCCCCAACCCAACCTATTCATGATATCACGGGGGAGGATACGGAGTCCATACCATCTCCGCATCCATCAGAGAATCCTACCGTTACTCATGTTGATCGTCCTGGCTTGGCTCGTAACCCATTTGTGGGTCATCCAGATGTGGACCCGAGTTCTCATGATATTTCATTCGATGAGGTTACCGGTGAGCACCTCCTACCCCGCAATCCTATGGTAAGGGTGCATGATGAGGCTAAGTCTTTGGATCTCGACTTGTTGACCACTCGGATTGTGACTATGGGGGATGAGGCCAAGGCAAACATCGATCGGGTGGCTGAGGAGACCAGGAAGTTGATGTGGCATCACGCCCGATTGGTCAAGGCCGGGGAGGAAATTGGGAGTGCCAACATAAGATTGCGGCTAGTGATTGCCGACCAGGCTAAGCAACTTGCCAATCAGGCGATCCAGATTTCTCAGCACGAGGCTGCCTCCAGACGGCTAAAGAAAACTATGGAAGAGGCTAGCAGAGCCGAGCTGCGAAAAATGGAGGCCATCTGCAAGGAACGGATCGATATAGCCATTGCAACGGTAGATGATGTTCGTAAGGCGGACCTCGAGCGGGTAGAGGATTTATCCGGGAAGCTTGAAGCTGCGGAGCTTGCTCAAGCCAAGCTGAAGGAGGAAATGGAGGCGATGAGGAAATCCCTTCAGGTTGACCGCTCGCGATACCGATCGGAGAGGGATGCTGCCGTTGCAAAGTTGTTGGCTACTGAAGTCTGGATGAGGGAGTTCGAGGAAAACGAGGGAATGATGGACGCGATGCTCCAGGATATGTATTTCCGAACTTGGAAGCAGGGTAACCTATCCTGATGGATGACTATCCCCGGATCATGGCCATGATTTATCTTCGGGCTCTGGAAGAGGCCAAGGCTGACGCGGATAAGGAGGGTGGTATGGCCTTCAGGATGGATGTGGTTACGGCCCAGTTTACTAAGGAAGAGAAAGTGGCAGTGAAGGAGGGCATGCGGCTGCTTGCTGCCGAGGAGGTAGGCGTGCAGTTAGGAGACGACGATCAAGGGACGGATGTTGGTAAGTCTCCCCTTTTAGCCTTTTCATAGCTTGGTTGCTTATCGTTTATCTAATAGATTCTTCTCCTGAATTGGATAGGTGGGACCTCTGGTCAGCATGCTGGGAGCTCTGTCAAGTAGATCTTGGGGGGTCGGAAGGATAGAGATGAAATTCTGATGCTGCCGACTATTTTGGCTTGATCCAGATATTTTTGGTTTTACTTGACATTCCTGTATATACTAGTTCCAAAACATTAATGTACTTTCAGGTTGTAATTATGCCCTTTCAACGAACGACTTTATTTTTTACGTGTAATTTTATAACATAAGCTGATTCTGTCATATTTGGATGCTGCCATTATTTTGATGTGTTGCATAAGAAATATAGCTGTGCGTGTGCTAGTGATTCAACTGTGTTTGATGCCAAGTTCTCGCTTAAAGTATAATTTCATGTCTTGCAATGTTAATGTGATGTGTGAATATATCAGAGTTACTTATTTGTATACAAGAGAAGAAAGTACCGCCCTTTCGATTTTTATTTGTAGGTGGTAGCTTTGAATGCCTTACGTTATCGAATACAGATTGAGTGACCCGTCATCCAGTTGAGAGTTCTCATTCACATTAGCGAGTGCATCCTATTTGGTGTCATGTACTTTAAGGGTTGTTATAGAGGACAGGAGGAAAGTTTTTATAAATAAAATAAAATGGAAATATAAGGAATAGTAAAACTTCCAATCACGAAAGGCCTTCGATGCGCTTAAGTTCGTAGAAAACGGGTTTTGTAGTCACTTTCCCTAGCTGTGGGTCTTGGAGACATTCGTCACCCATCTTACGCCTCCGCGGGGAGTTTTCTTTTTTACCACAGCCGTACTTAAGACACATCGAAGCCGAGATCGCACACAGTAACTACCCGGGCCATTATGGCCCATAGTCGTGGGTGTTATTCGATTTACCGTGGCCGGCTAGCGTGGGTGCCGATCGTCAACTGTGAACTGCCCCTGGCTGGCCACACCTTATGTTGGGGCTTATAGTCGATTCACAGTCGCCGTCGAGCCGAACGCCGTAATGAGCTGCCTCGGCTATAGTCGGCCTTCTCGGTGGCTTATGATCGGCTCATTACAGTTGGCTTTGAGGGCCGTCGTGAGTAATGAGTTAACCCGCAGCAGAGGGATGCTGGAGCAAAAGTGTCTCATTGACGAGGGCATAGATTCGTATAGTACCTGTTAGGTCTTGTCCAGGTGAGGTTGTGCCATGAAGTGTCCAGAATGGAGATGCCGTTGCACAGGATTTTGTTCAATAGAAAAGGATAAAGCTTAACAAGCAGCCAATATATAAAGGAACAAGTTAAAAAGAGATAAGATTTTTAAAGTGGTTCGGCATGAAAATGCCTACGTCCACTGATTCTCTTCGTTAATTCACTTCATATGGGAAGTACAAGTTAAGAAAAGTATCGACGAAGGTGTTGGATGTTCCATGCCCTCTGGAGCACCTCTCCGTCCACTGTTGACAAAATATAAGCTCGTTGTGGAGATCTTTATGAATTACATAGGGTCCGTCCCAGATTGGATCTAACGCTCCGGGGCGCGGGAAGATCCGTTTGAGAACAAGATCTCCTTCTCGTAAGCTGTGGTGCTTGACTTTGGAGTTGTATCGTGCTGCCACTTTTTGCTTGTGAGCTGCCGCTTTAAGTGCTGCATCATTTCTTCTTTCTTCAATTAGGTCCAAAGACATGTGTAGGAGTTCATTATTCTCTTCTGGGTTGTAGTGGATCCTACGGTGGGAGGGCACTATAGTTTCAATTGGGAGCATGGCATCCGATCCGTATGCCAAAGAGAAGGGAGTATGCCATGTTGATGTTCTAAAAGACGTGCGGTAGGCCCAAAGTGCCGTAGGAAGTTCATCCACCCAAGCACCTTTTGACTTCTCAAGCTTCTTCTTGATCAGAGTTTTGAGAATTTTGTTGACAGCTTTGACTTGTTCCATTTGCCTGGGGATAAGCCACAGATGAGAAGCTTTTGTGAATTCCGTGCTCTCGGCACCAATCGGTGAACTCCTCGCTGTCAAACTGAAGTCCATTGTCCGATATGATTTTGAGCGGAACCCCACCTGCATAGGACATTTTTGATCAAGAATTTAATAACTTTTGCCAAAGATATTTTATTTAAAGGTTCCGCTTCCATCCATTTGGTGAAATAGTCGACCGCCACTATAGCATATTTGGCTCCGCCTCGGCCCATCGGCAGTTCGCCAATCAGGTCAATTCCCCATACCGCAAAGGGCCAAGGACGGGTCATTTGAGTAATCTCATTTGTTGGTAGTCGAGGAATCTTAGCAAATTTCTGGCATCTGTCACATCTTTTGACGAAGTCTAAGGTATCTTTGTTTAAAGTGGGCCAGTAATACCCATATCGGAGTATTTTCTTTGCTAGAGTCAGCCCTCCAGTGTGATCTCCGCAACTTCCTTGATGGATGTTGGACAGGACTTCCTTGGCTTCCCTTCCAGCGACACACCTTAATAAGGGGTTGGAGAAGCCGCGCCGATAGAGGATGCCTTCTTGTATTGTGTAGCGGGAAGCTTTGCTCAAGATTTTCTTGACTTCGTTACGCCCGTCGGGCAGTGTACCATCTTGTAAGTATTTCCGGATGGGAGTCATCCAGTTTTCTTCTTCGATTGTAGCTATCAGATTCATTAGCTCGAAACTCAGGTCTAGTTGCTTTGAGATGGTTATTGTTCCGGAGGTGGTGTCGTCCTTCACGCTAGCTTGCTTTGCCAGTTCGTCGGCCTCTTGATTCTCTCCTCGAGGAATGTGTTTGATTAAATAGTGATCCAATTGATTGAGTAGCAGCTTGGTCTTCTTTAGATATGTTGTGAGTCGTTCTCCTCGAGTTTGGAATTCTCCCAGTATTTGATTTACGATAAGTTGAGAATCGCTATGGAGACATAGAGAACCGACTCCAATCTCTAGGGCAAGTTCTAATCCGGCTATCGCTGCTTCGTATTCTGCGTCGTTGTTGGTGGCAGCGAATTCCAACCTTAGGGCATAGTGCAGCTTCCTTCCCCTAGGGGTGATTATCACAATACCTGCCTCCAAGCCTTGTTCGTTTGATGCTCCATCTACAAAGAGATTCCACTAGATATCTTTTGTTATTTCATATCGATCTTTACCTTCGTTGGTAGTGAATTCGGTAATGAAATCGACCATGGCTTGTCCCTTGATGGCAGTGCGAGGATGGTAGGTGATATCATATTGACTCAGTTCAATACATCATTTAAGCAGTCGCCCAGAAGTGTCGGGGCGATGGAGTACCTATCTTAGCGGTTGATCGGTTAAAACTCTGATGGAATGAGATTGGAAATAGTGTCGCAGTTTCCGTGACGTGATTAGCAAACAGTATGCTAGCTTTTGAAGTTTAGGGTATCTGGCTTCTGCCCCTGTAAATCTCTTGCTTACAAAGTATACGGGCCGCTGCGCGCGGTTGTCTTCTCTCACCAAAGCGGCGCTTAAAGCATGGGACGATACAGCAAGGTATAGGTATAGTTCTTCGCCTTCGTTTGGAGTTGAGAGTACTGGTGGTCTATGAAGGTGTTTGATTAGGTTAAGGAAGGCTGTCGAGCATTCGTCAGTCCATTCGAACTTTCCTTTGTCTTTCTTTAGAGCTTCGAAGAAAGGGATGCATTTGTTGGTTGCTTTGGAGATGAACCTACTTAGGGCGGCCACTTTCCCGTTTAGGCTTTGCATCTCTCTTCGAGGGGATGGTATCTTGATATCTTACAAAGACCGGACTTGTTTAGGGTTTGCTTCAATCCCCCTGGCATGGACGATGAATCCCAAGAACTTTCCCGACGATACTCCGAAGGAGCACTTTAGAGGATTCAGCTTCATTCCATATTGGCGAAGTACTTGAAACATCTCGTCCAGGTGGTTTATATGATCGTTGGCTTTCCTCGATTTTACCAGCATGTCATCCACATAAACTTCCATAGTTTGTCCTATTAATTCCGCAAACATCTTGTTGATGAGGTGCTGATAAGTAGCTCCGGCGTTTTTAAGTCCAAAAGGCATTACTCTGTAGCAGTACAATCCCCGGTCAGTGATGAAACTAGTGTGGTCTTGATCGGGGGCATGCATAGGGATCTGGTTATATCCTGAGTATGCGTCCATAAAGGATAAGAGTTCGTGTCTGTAACGACCCGGAGGTAATTCGATCTCGAAATACCAGATAGTTAGTGAAAGAAGAAAAGAGAAAGAAGAAGAACTGAAAGAAACACACAATCTCACATTCGCAGCGGATAAAATATAATATCACATAAACAATAGTTATACAAAAGAAGCTGTACTTGTCAAATTACGTTTTAATATATGTCAGAGTTACAGTAAATTTACAATCACAGAACAGATGAATCAATCTGTTTCAGATACTATAATATATCATAGCAGAGTTCTCCATACGATTCTGCTCTCCAACTCGCCTCCTGAGCTCCAGAACGTCCTTATCTACAAATCTGTAATACTCGGTCTGACCCGAGCATTACATCAAAGTAACACCCGGGTCAGGCTGGAAACCAGCGTGAGTAAACTCAACTGACATGGAATACAAAGGTGTACAACTTATATAAAACCCGGGTAACTTATATCAATTTCAACTTCACAAGTTATTATAGACATCATCTATATCACACATCAATTTCTAAGCGTCCAAAACTTAGATTAAAGGGTCAAATACACTTAAATCATTCCAAACTAGCATATTGATTTCCACCTATCAAATTTATACAGAATCGAAGTGATTTCGGGTATTCACTAATACCCGACTCCGTTCTCTTCGAAACCCTTGCCGACTTATCTTAAATTATTCAAGTGAAATACAATTCGACTTTTAATACAGGATGTCATAGTAATTCATCATCAATAAATAACCCCACCTTCACAGTTTAGATCAAACATATCATATCACATAGCACCTCAAACCACCCATTGGGGATAACAATTAATCAAGGCTTCCAATATCATTCTATTTATCCTTTAATTACATTTAAGTAATTAACCCTTAATTAATTTCACAAACTAATTATCCTTATCCCAATACGATAATTAATCTTTAATAGATATCAATTCAATAGATATCATCTAAATTCATCAACCCATCATCCATAAACATGAATTAACCATTCATATCATAATTAATTTAATTACTTAAATTAACTCTTTAAGAATTAATCACTTAATCTTGCTTATACTAACCTTCATTTATTAATTACATCCTTGATTAACTCTCTTAATCAATAAATCAATCCTTAATCCCAAATTAATCACCCTTTAATTATTAATTAATAATCCTTAATTAACGGTTAATCCATCCCTGATTAACAGATAATCTATCCTTAATTACTATTCGATTAATCCTTAATCACCATTGATAAATCAACTAATTACCACTTAACAACTTCTTAATTAATCCTTCATTACAGATTAATTATTCTTTAATTATTAATTAAAGGAAACCTTAATTATTAAAAACTTAATCACAAGATAAGCACTTCTAAATTTTTAGTTAAGTAACCTTTAATTACTAAATTTAATTGCTCACTAATTACTTAATTAGTAAATCTAATCCACTTGATTAAATTAAATTGAATTACACCTAATTATTTGATTAATGAATCCTTAATCATTAATTAATAATCTAATTAATGATCTTTTTAATTTCAAATTATTTAATCTAAAAAAATTCAACCTTTAATCCTTCATTCACTTATTCACAACTGCTTCAATCCATTTGGATTATTACCTCTATTCTTATCTCGATTGGGTATTTAACCAACCAACTGTTTAGACTCTGTCCAATTTATTTAGAAAATTGCTTGAAAATTTAAAAATAGATAAGTAGTTAGAAAATAATTACTAGTTCGTAAAATGGCTGTAAACTAGTTGAGTAATTGTAAAATAATTGAAAAATAGTTAAATAGTCATAGAAATTTTAAATAATTGCAAAATAGCTATAAAATAGTAATTAGTAGTTGAAAATAGTAATTAGTTTATAGAATAGTTAGAAAATTGTTAAACTGTTTCAAAAATAATTGTAAAACAAGTATAAGATAATTTGGCTTTTAAAAGAAAGGTTGTATATATAATGAATAACTTGGAAAAATAGGTTTATATTAAATAATCTATAATAAAAATAGTCCAAAGTAAAAAACTGTTCACTTCCCAATCTTCATTCTCAATCAATTCAATTAAAATTTCCTCTTCCATTTAAATTGACCCAATTCCAATTTAAATAACTTCAATTTCCATTGAAATTGATTCAAACCCAATTCAAATTGGATTAACCTCGGTTTCTTTCCAAATTTAACTTTATTCAACCTTGATCTCCAATTATATTAATTCAAATCAAATTCACTTTGAACCAACTTCAAATTCCAGTTCACTATGAACCATCTCGAATTACATAAATTCCAGTTAATACTTCAATTGTTGATTTAATTCCTTTAAATCAATTTACCTTTTTATCCCAATAATGGATTACCATACTCAATTTCTCATTCATTTAAACAAATCCAATTCACATTTTAAAGATTATTAATAGCAATAGGATGACATCATCCAATTATTTCAAAACATCCATCCATTTCCAATTTTCGAATCTCAAACCCATTTTGAGATCACTCAAACTTCTTAATTCAAATCTCCATTTAACTTTCCAAGTTAAATCTTAATTTCATCTTGAAATTTCTAAATCAGGTTTATCATTCCAACTTATTTAACTATTTTTTTCATGTTAAACTCAATTCACTTAATCCAATCAACCTTACCCAATTTGAACTTCCATTTCAAATTTTAAACTTCACATAAATATCTTCCCACCTTTAAGTTCAAAAACTCATCACCTTGGGTATCACATCTTATTTCAAATTCAAAACTCACCATTTCGAGTTTATTTCAAACCAACTTTGATATTTAAGTATATCCACACATATACATATTTACTTCTTGGCTTACCATGCCAAGTTTTAAAATTTAAACCACCTTTGGTTTCAAATCAAATTGTCTTTAAAATTTCAAACAACCCTAGTTTTAAATAGGACCCTTTCATTCAAATGTATTAAATAATATTATTTATTATTTCCTTAAGTTAATTACGTCATTAATTAATCACATTCGGTAATTAACTTATTTCTTAATTACCTTCATTAAGTAATTGTCCCTTAAATTACATACCTCTAGTTACTTCATTAAGTAACTCCCTCTTATTTATTAATTCCAATCATTATCCATTAATTAATCTCATTAAATAAAGTTTAATTAATTACATAAATTAATTGATTATCCTTATCCTGAAACCTTTCCCAATTTCAATATTTTATTTCAGTTTGAATCCATTTCAAACTTGTCTTTAATTTAATTTCAATTTGGTTGAAATTCTATTACCACTTAATTCTTACTATTACTTTTAATTTAATTAATACTACAACCAATTTCCTTAATATAATAGATAATCTATTTCTTATATAAGATTCATTTACTCTTGAAATCATTTAAAAACCTTTATATAAGAAAATAACAAGTACGCTCTCTCATATATATATACTTAACTCATCCTGGGGTACCACTTACCCTATCCTTAATGAGTAATCCCACCAGAGCTAAGGTTCTCGCTTAACCTTCTGCTCTGATACCACATGTAACGACCCAGTGGTATTTCGATCTCGAAATACCAGATAGCTAGTGAAAGAAGAAAAGAGAAAGAAGAAGAACTGAAAGAAACACACAATCTCACATTCGCAGCGGATAAAATATAATATCACATAAACAATAGTTATACAAAAGAAGCTGTACTTGTCAAATTACATTTTAATATATGTCAGAGTTACAATAAATTTACAATCACAGAACAGATGAATCAATCTGTTTCAGATACTATAATATATCATAGTAGAGACTCTCCAAACGATTCTGCTCTCCAACTCGCCTCCTGAGCTCCAGAACGTCCTTATCTGAAAATCTGTAATACTCGGTCTGACCCGAGCATTACATCAAAGTAACACCCGGGTCAGGCTGGAAACCAGCGCGAGTAAATTCAACTAACATGGAATACAAAGGTGTACAACTTATATAAAACCCGGGTAACTTATATCAATTTCAACTTCACAAGTTATTATAGACATCATCTATATCACACATCAATTTCTAAGCGTCCAAAACTTAGATTAAAGGGTCAAATACACTTAAATCATTCCAAACTAGCATATTGATTTCCACCTATCAAATTTATACAGAATCGAAGTGATTTCGGGTATTCACTAATACCCGACTCCGTTCTCTTCGAAACCCTTGCTGACTTATCTTAAATTATTCAAGTGAAATACAATTCGACTTTTAATACAGGATGTCATAGTAATTCATCATCAATTAATAACCCTACCTTCATAGTTTAGATCAAACATATCATATCACATAGCATCTCAAACCACCCATTAGGGATAACAATTAATCAAGGCTTCCAATATCATTCTATTTATCCTTTAATTACATTTATGTAATTAACCCTTAATTAATTTCACAAACTAATTATCCTTAACCCAATACGATAATTAATCTTTAATAGATATCAATTCAATAGATATCATCTAAATTCATCAACCCATCATCCATGAACATGAATTATCCATTCATATCATAATTAATTTAATTACTTAAATTAACTCTTTAAGAATTAATCACTTAATCTTGCTTATACTAACCTTCATTTATCAATTACATCCTTGATTAACTCTCTTAATCAATAAATCAATCCTTAATTCCAAATTAATCACCCTTTATTTATTAATTAATAATCCTTAATTAACGGTTAATCCATCCTTGATTAATAGATAATCTATCCTTAATTACTATTCGATTAATCCTTAATCACCATTGATAAATCAACTAATTACCACTTAACAACTTCTTAATTAATCCTTCATTACAGATTAATTATTCTTTAATTATTAATTAAAGGAAACCTTAATTATTAAAAACTTAATCACAAGATAAGCACTTCTAAATTTTTAGTTAAGTAACCTTTAGTTACTAAATTTAATTACTCACTAATTACTTAATTAGTAAATCTAATCCACTTGATTAAATTAAATTGAATTACACCTAATTATTTGATTAATGAATCCCTAATCATTAATTAATAATCTAATTAATGATCTTTTTAATTTCAAATTAATTAATCTAAAAAAAAAATTCAACCTTTAATCCTTAATGATTTATCGATCAAATAAATTATTTTCCTTAATTAATTTCTTTATCATTCCTTTGTAATTAAACTAATAAGTGCTTAAAGGTAAGGTTACTCACTTTATAATTAAATTCAGTTCAAATTTCCAGTTGGCATTTTTAAACTTTACTTTTAAATTTTAAATCAGGAAACATGTTTCTGTTTTTATTTAAAACAACTTAAATTTCTGAATCCAAATTATTTCAAAAAACCAAGATTCAAACTATTTGAATTCATATTTAAATTCAGGTTTAACTTAGTTCAAAATTCAGTTTACTCTTAAACCTTACTTTTAAATATTAAAAACAGAACAGGAAACTTTACTTTTTAAAAAACATTAAAAATAGAACAGGTTCTGTTCTAATAAAAACTTGCAAACATCAAATTCTGCCCGAGCCTAACCCTTCAATAACTTCGGGTTCCAAACCATCTTCCCCGAGCTACCTTCCTTACAACTTCGAATTTTCCCCACAACTTACACTTTTTTTTCTTTCTTATATTTAAAACTGAGATTTTTAAATTCAAACCTGGATTCTAATTTTCAAACTTGGATTTATACTGGGTTTTAAACATTAGCTTTACCTTTAAGAGCTTCAGTTTTTATAAAAAAATTTGAAAATAGAAACTACAGGTTTTTTCTTTTAAAAGAAAGCTTTAACATTGGTTAACCGACAATCCACATGAACCCACACGAGTACTTGCTCGAGCCAGAACAACGAAACCATGTAACTTACTTCGAGACATTCCCCTCCTTCCCAAATATAACAGCAACCAATCCCAACTGACACAACACGACACCGTGCACCTGCACCCCCACGCCATCACCTCCGGCCTCTCGTGACCTCACGAGCAAGTCGCTGACCACCTTCCAACTAATTTCCGACCACCCAGTGAACTGCAAAAGCCCTAAATCAAATTTAAGCATTCGAGCTAAAAAAAAATACAGCAATGTCAAAACCTGGAATTTGATTCAACACTAAAATCTTTTCATCTGGAAAACTTCACCTCCGGCCTCTAACTTCATCCCTACTTCATCAATCATTCCCTCGAATCTGAAATAGCTCGATTATTCATAGAAGTTGCGGTGATTAATTTTCTTTCTCACAGAAAACTAGGGTTTAAAATTTTAAACCCAAATCATATTCACCTCAATGCTCAGATCCACCTACTACTATTTTTCCATAATTCTCCTATCAACATTCTATCACCAGGAACATCGCTGGCCACCCCGATCTCCTAGATCGACAATTACGACCCAAAACTTGATTACTGGTTAAACCAGTAATGTTCCACCATTTTTAAACTAAAAATTATAATTTAAGTTTTAAAATTCAAGTTTTTGTATAAGTAATCAACTTATACATTTGGATCAATGAAATAGAATAATTAAATTTTCACTTATTAAATATTTGCTCTGTTATATTAAGTTACCCAGAGATATAAAATTTATATTTTTATTTTCTTCAAGTTAAAATAAAAATTAAATCTTTAACTTATGTTAACAACCATACTTTGATTAAATCTCAAATCTTAACACAGCTTTGATTCAATGAAATGGAATTTTAAGAACTTCCAGAATCTAGAAACTTAAATACAGAAAATAACTTTTACAACAGTATGTACTACAACATACATTCATATATATGTACCAGTAATGGACTTGTAAAAAGCATACAAACATGCATATTTCCAGAGTAAAACAAGCAACTAAATTTATACTTAAGTTTATTTAATATAAAATGTTACTCACCTTACCTGTTCCAGTCATGTATTTAAGTATTACACATATTTATATACTTAAAATCCTTATCTCACAACATGCACAACATTATTCAGATTGTACTTAAAAGGCCATCATACTGCTAGTTTAATATAACAGATTTTTACAAGTTTACTCACCTGCATGCAGAGGACAGAGAACCATATTTGTTTCCATACATGCAGAGAGCAATTTGTTTTCCTAGAACTCTGTTTCCAGGTTTGATAAATCTTCCTTTGCTTGTTGAAGTTTAAATCTTGTTGCTTGTTGTTAGATTTGTCTTGACTGGTTGTATTTTGAAACTTTTAATACTTTTATTGCCTTGATTTTCCTGCGTTTTGAATTTCCCAGTTCATTCTTCTCAGATTTGCAGTCTTTATTATCTTTTGATTTTTTTCTTTAAGATTAGTAACCTGAATTCTTGTTTAATTTTGTTGAAAGAGGTGAAATTGCTGAATTTCAGATTTGTAAGTGGAGGAGTGATATTTTCTTGCTTTAGAAAAAGAGAATGAGAAAAATTTAGATGAAGGGGATGAAATAACCTTTTATAGAAATAATTTTATTTAATAAAAATTTAAGAAAATAAATTGAAAATTTTGACACTTGTCGCTACACAATATTATCCTCTTAACACATGTTATTAGAGTGCTTTAAATTTTAACAAATGTAAACTTCATGCAAAAAGGATTTTTAATGTTTTTCTTAATAAATTTTCTAAATTTAAAATACATTTTTAATTCATATAAAATTAATTCTTCTTAAAGAAATAAATACATATCAAATTTGATTTTTTAAATTGAATTTGAAATTTAATTTAAATTTGAATTGTTAAGTTGAAATTCAAAATAGAGTTATTTATATCTTAATTCACGTTTTGATTTTAAAGGTGTATTTCTATGATTTATGATTAGATTCATTTGTTAAATTTACCACTCAATATTCCTATTAATTACCCTAATTAATATCAATTATAGATGCCCAGAAATCCAGGTTATCACATTCCTCTCCCCTTTGAATCTTTTCGTCCCCGAAAAGGAACGAAACCAGAATTGTATTAAATTGATAATTATCAGGAAATTTTATTCTTGGACAAATTTTTCTATAAACTCTTTTATTTAAGAAATTATTAAAATACCTTTAAATATATATATATATATTACCAAAATAGTTTTATAAAAATACTTTTTATAACTCGATGTCTCAACAAGTCCATCCTCGTCTTACAGAAATTCGGTCATACGTTGATCAGGCGTATGACTGAAAATCTATAAATACTCATTAGACTCATTTCAACATCCAGTGAAAATACTTGGAATATAATTTTATTTAAAATATAGAAAACAGTTTTTAAAAATAGAGGATATATCTTCGGTGAGGATGCTCTGGAAATCATCACCCCCATCCATGGTCGCAGTTAACCCGATGGTTGCGTTGCCGTCCCGACAAAATCCACAGATAACTGTAGGCCTCCCGCCCCTCGGTTACACCATGGAACCCGCTACAGATCGCAGCTACAACTGGGGTTACGTAGCTATCACAACAAAAACCCATATAACTGTAGGCAACAGCGCCCTCGAATTTCCCTGCCAAAAGAATGAAACTTCTCCACTCCACTTGACCATAGATCGCAGTCTACCAATGTTGCGTTGCCTTCTCGGCAAAATCAAGTATAGACCGTTGGCACTCATCCTCCACACGATTTTCGCTATGGTCCCCACAGTAGATCGCAGTGACATCGAGTTACACCGTCGTCACAGTATAACCCAAATGCCCCTGTAAGCATCAGCGCCCTCGACTTTCGGTACCCAATAATCCTCAGGAACTAGTTTGTACGGACTCCTCACAGGATCAACTTTAGAACCCCCCCTTGGGGCTCCAGGCAGCACCACCCGGTGGTACTCCTGAGAAGTCCATTTCAAGGGAGCGCCTTTTTCCCCAGAGCATCATCAAAACATTTTATACTATACATATATAGTATCTTTAAATCATACACCTAGTATGATCTCATACAAAGCTCCTTTACACAAAATCGATTATTCCAAAATCGATAATTCTCAAACTAGGCTTTTCAAATTCTCATATTGATTTTACCCAAAAATCAAAAGCCTTTCCAAATCCAAAGGTTCCCAAAACCTTTTCCAAAATCCTCATAGGATCCTTTATATGTATTTAGATATATTAAATCTTTCAAAACTTTGGATCATTTCAAACTTGTATAAAACTCCTTTTATACTTCAAACATTTTCAAAAACCATTTTCTTCTGGCAAAAGATTCAACAAGGGGAGTTTTATCTTATAAAACAAGATATTTATTTTGTTTACTCAAAATCAGATATCCAAATTTGATTACTCTTTTCAATATAAATTTCACTCAAATTCGTAGGATGTACACATATCATTCGTACGCCATACCAATCTGATCGCTCATTCGATCACACAATATCACTTCCGAACTAGTATCGTCCACCCGACTTCCTAGTGCGGACACAGATCCGGTTTCTTGATCAGAAACTGTCATTCTCCTTGCATAGCCTAACTATGATAGAGAACATCCAGAACCAATCAACAATCCATATCCAGATTTGCCGTCGAAAATCGAGTGAAAAATCCCACTTGGATCGATAAAACTATCTCGAAATTTTATGCCCGAATCTGGATCAAATCACTATGCGAATAGAATAACATACGTACATCCTACGTATTTATCTTTATTGGTTATTAGCCAAATCAATTCTCTTTCTATTCATATTCACTTTAATTTTCATTCACTTATTCACAACTGCTTCAATCCATTTGGATTATTACCTCTATTCTTATCTCGATTGGGTATTTAACCAACCAACTGTTTAGACTCTGTCCAATTTATTTAGAAAATTGCTTGAAAATTTAAAAATAGATAAGTAGTTAGAAAATAATTACTAGTTCGTAAAATGGCTGTAAATTAGTTGAGTAATTGTAAAATAATTGGAAAATAGTTAAATAGTCATAGAAATTTTAAATAATTGCAAAATAGCTATAAAATAGTAATTAGTAGTTGAAAATAGTAATTAGTTTATAGAATAGTTAGAAAATTGTTAAACTGTTTCAAAAATAATTGTAAAACAAGTATAAGATAATTTGGCTTTTAAAAGAAAGGTTGTATATATAATGAATAACTTGGAAAAATAGGTTTATATTAAACAATCTATAATAAAAATAGTCCAAAGTAAAAAACTGTTCACTTCCCAATCTTCATTCTCAATCAATTCAATTAAAATTTCCTCTTCCATTTAAATTGACCCAATTCCAATTTAAATAACTTCAATTTCCATTGAAATTGATTCAACCCCAATTCAAGTTGGATTAACCTCGGTTTCTTTCCAAATTTAACTTTATTCAACCTTGATCTCCAATTATATTAATTCAAATCAAATTAACTTTGAACCAACTTCAAATTCCAGTTCACTATGAACCATCTCGAATTACATAAATTCCAGTTAATACTTCAATTGTCGATTTAATTCCTTTAAATCAATTTACCTTTTTATCCCGGTAATGGATTACCATACTCCATTTCTCATTCATTTAAACAAATCCAATTCACATTTTAAAGATTATTAATAACAATAGGATGACATCATCCAATTATTTCAAAACATCCATCCATTTCCAATTTTCGAATCTCAAACCCATTTTGAGATCACTCAAACTTCTTAATTCAAATCTCCATTTAACTTTCCAAGTTAAATCTTAATTTCATCTTGAAATTTCTAAATCAGGTTGATCATTCCAACTTATTTAACTTTTTTTTTCATGTTAAACTCAATTCACTTAATCCAATCAACCTTACCCAATTTGAACTTCCATTTCAAATTTTAAACTTCACATAAATAATCATCCCACCTTTAAGTTCAAAAACTCATCACCTTGGGTATCACATCTTATTTCAAATTCAAAACTCACCATTTCGAGTTTATTTCAAACCAACTTTGATATTTAAGTATATCCACACATATACATATTTACTTCTTGGCTTACCATGCCAAGTTTTAAAATTTAAACCACCTTTGGTTTCAAAACAAATTCTCTTTAAAATTTCAAACAACCCTTGTTTTAAATAGGACCCTTTCATTCAAATGTATTAAATAATATTATTTATTATTTCCTTAAGTTAATTACATCATTAATTAATCACATTCGGTAATTAACTTATTTCTTAATTACCTTCATTAAGTAATTGTCCCTTAAATTACATACCTCTAGTTACTTCATTAAGTAACTCCCTCTTATTTATTAATTCCAATTATTATCCATTAATTAATCTCATTAAATAAAGTTTAGTTAATTACATAAATTAATTGATTATCCTTATCCTTAAACCTTTCCCAATTTCAATATTTTATTTCAGTTTGAATCCATTTCAAACTTGTCTTTAATTTAATTTCAATTTGGTTGAAATTCTATTACCACTTAATTCTTACTATTACTTTTAATTTAATTAATGCTACAACCAGTTTCTTTAATATAATAGATAATCTATTTCTTATATAAGATTCATTTACTCTTGAAATCATTTAAAAACCTTTATATAAGAAAATAACAAGTACGCTCTCTCATATATATATACTTAACTCATCCTGTGGTACCACTTACCCTATCCTTAATGAGTAATCCCACCAGAGCCAAGATTCTCGCTTAACCTTCTGCTCTGATACCACATGTAACGACCCGGTGGTATTTCAATCCCGAAATACCAGATAGTTAGTGAAAGAAGGAAAGAGAAAGAAGAAGAACTGAAAGAAACACACAATCTCACATTCGCAGCGGATAAAATATAATATCACATAAACAATAGTTATACAAAAGAAGCTGTACTTGTCAAATTACATTTTAATAAATGTCAGAGTTACAATAAATTTACAATCACAGAACAGATGAATCAATCTGTTTCAGATATTATAATATATCATAGCAGAGACTCTCTAAACGATTCTGCTCTCCAACTCGCCTCCTAAGCTCCAGAACGTCCTTATCTGAAAATCTGTAATACTCGGTCTGACCCGAGCATTACATCAAAGTAACACCCGGGTCAGGCTGGAAACCAGCGTGAGTAAACTCAACTAACATGGAATACAAAGATGTACAACTTATATAAAACCCGGGTAACTTATATCAATTTCAACTTCACAAGTTATTATAGACATCGTCTATATCACACATCAATTTCTAAGCGTCCAAAACTTAGATTAAAGGGTCAAATACACTTAAATCATTCCAAACTAGCATATTGATTTCCACATATCAAATTTATACAGAATCGAAGTGATTTCGGGTATTCACTAATACCCGACTCCGGTCTCTTCGAAACCCTTGCCGACTTATCTTAAATTATTCAAGTGAAATACAATTCGACTTTTAATACAGGATGTCGTAGTAATTCATCATCAATAAATAACCCCACCTTCATAGTTTAGATCAAACATATCATATCACATAGCATCTCAAACCACCCATTAGGGATAACAATTAATCAAGGCTTCCAATATCATTCTATTTATCCTTTAATTACATTTAAGTAATTAACCCTTAATTAATTTCACAAACTACTTATCCTTAACCCAATACGATAATTAATCTTTAATAGATATCAATTCAATAGATATCATCTAAATTCATCAACCCATTATCCATAAACATGAATTATCCATTCATATCATTATTAATTTAATTACTTAAATTAACTCTTTAAGAATTAATCACTTAATCTTGCTTATACTAACCTTCATTTATTAATTACATCCTTGATTAACTCCCTTAATCAATAAATCAATCCTTAATCCCAAATTAATCACCCTTTATTTATTAATTAATAATCCTTGATTAACGGTTAATCCATCCTTGATGAACAGATAATCTATCCTTAATTACTATTCGATTAATCCTTAATCACCATTGATAAATCAACTAATTACCACTTAACAACTTCTTAATTAATCCTTCATTACAGATTAATTATTCTTTAATTAATAATTAATGGAAACCTTAATTATTAAAAACTTAATCACAAGATAAGCACTTCTAAATTTTTAGTTAAGTAACCTTTAATTACTAAATTTAATTGCTCACTAATTACTTAATTAGTAAATCTAATCCACTTGATTAAATTAAATTGAATTACACCTAATTATTTGATTAATGAATCCCTAATCATTAATTAATAATCTAATTAATGATCTTTTTAATTTCAAATTAATTAATCTAAAAAAAAATTCAACCTTTAATCCTTAATGATTTATCGATCAAATAAATTATTTTCCTTAATTAATTTCTTTATCATTCCTTTGTAATTAAACTAATAAGTGCTTAAAGGTAAGGTTACTCACTTTATAATTAAATTCAGTTCAAATTTCTAGTTGGCATTTTTAAACTTTACTTTTAAATTTTAAATCAGGAAACATGTTTCTGTTTTTATTTAAAACAACTTAAATTTCTGAATCCAAATTATTTCAAAAAACCAAGATTCAAACTATTTGAATTCATATTTAAATTCAGGTTTAACTTAGTTCAAAATTCAGTTTACTCTTAAACCTTACTTTTGAATATTAAAAACAGAACAGGAAACTTTACTTTTTAAAACATTAAAAATAGAACAGGTTCGGTTCTAATAAAAACCTGCAAACATCAAATTCTACCCGAGCCTAACCCTTCAATAAATTTGGGTTCCAAACCATCTTCCCCGAGCTACCTTCCTTAAAACTTCAAATTTTCCCTACAACTTACACTTTTTTTTTTCTTTCTTATATTTAAAACTGAGATTTTTAAATTAAAACCTGGATTCTAATTTTCAAACTTGGATTTATACTGGGTTTTAAACATTAGCTTTACCTTTAAGAGCTTCAGTTTTTATAAAAAAATTTGAAAACAGAAACTACAGGTTTTTTCTTTTAAAAGAAAGCTTTAACATTGGTTAACTGACAATCCACATGAACCCACACGAGTACTTGCTCAAGCCAGAACAACGAAACCACGTAACTTACTTCGAGACATTCCCCTCCTTCCCAAATATAACGGCAACCAATCCCAACTGACACAACACGACACCGTGCACCTGCACCCCCACGGCCATCACCTCCGGCCTCTCGCAACCTCACGAGCAAGTCGCTGAACACCTTCCAACTAATTTCCGACCACCCAGTGAACTGCAAAAGCCCTAAATCAAATTTAAGCATTTGAGCTAAAAAAAAATACAACAATGTCAAAACCTGGAATTTGTTTCAACACTAAAATCCGTTCATCTAGAAAACTTCACCTCCGGCCTCTAACTTCATCCCTAATTCATCAATCATTCCCTCGAATCTGAAATAGCTCGATTATTCATAGAATTTGCGGTGATTAATTTTCTTGCACACAGAAAACTAGGGTTTAAAATTTTAAACCCAAATCATATTCACCTCAATGCTCAGATCCACCTACTACTATTTTTCCATAATTCTCCTATCACCATTCTATCACCAGGAACATCGCTGGCCACCCCGATCTCCTAGATCGACAATTACGACCCAAAACTTGATTTCTGGTTAAACCAGTAATGTTCCACCATTTTTAAACTAAAAATTATAATTTAATTTTTAAAATTCAAGTTTTTGTATAAGTAATCAACTTATACATTTGGATCAATGAAACAGAATAATTAAATTTTCACTTATTAAATATTTGCTCTGTTATATTAAGTTACCCAGAGATATAAAATTTATATTTTTATTTTCTTCAAGTTAAAATAAAAATTAAATCTTTAACTTATGTTAACAACCATACTTTGATTAAATCTCAAATATTAACACAACTTTGATTCAATGAAATGGAATTTTAAGAACTTCCGGAATCTAGAAACTTAAATACAAAAAATAACTTTTACAACAGTATGCACTACAACATACATTCATATATATATGTACCAGTAATGGACTTGTAAAAAGCATACAAATATGCATATTTCCAGAGTAAAACAAGCAACTAAATTTATACTTAAGTTTATTTAATATAAAATGTTACTCACCTTACCTGTTCCAGTCATGTATTTAAGTATTACACATATTTATATACTTAAAATCCTTATCTCACAGCATGCACAACATTATTCAGATTGTACTTAAAAGGCCATCATACTGCTAGTTTAATATAACAGATTTTTACAAGTTTACTCACCTGCATGCAGAGGACAGAGAACCATATTTGTTTCCAGACATGCAGAGAGCAATTCGTTTTCCTGGAACTCTGTTTCCAGGTTTGATAAATCTTCCTTTGCTTGTTGAAGTTTAAATCTTGTTGCTTGTTGTTAGATTTGTCTTGACTGGTTGTATTTTGAAACTTTTAATACTGTTATTGCCTTGATTTTCCTGCTTGTTGAATTTCCCAGTTCATTCTTCTCAGATTTGCAGTCTTTATTATCTTTTGATTTTTTTTCTTGAAGATTAGTAACTTGAATTCTTGTTTAATTTTGTTGAAAGAGGTGAAATTGCTGAATTTCAGATTTGTAAGTGGAGGAGTGATATTTTCTTGCTTTAGAAAAAGAGAATGAGAAAAATTTAGATGAAGGGGATGAAATAACCTTTTATAGAAATAATTTTATTTAATAAAAATTTAAGAAAATAAATTGAAAATTTTGACACTTGTCACTACACAATATTATCCTCTTAACACATGTTATTAGAGTGCTTTAAATTTTAACAAATGTAAACTTCATGCAAAAAGGATTTTTAATGTTTTTCTTAATAAATTTTCTAAATTTAAAATACATTTTTAATTCATATAAAATCAATTCTTCTTAAAGAAATAAATACATATCAAATTTGATTTTTTAAATTTAATTTGAAATTTAATTTAAATTTGAACTGTTAAGTTGAAATTCAAAAAAGAGTTATTTATATCTTAATTCATGTTTTGATTTTAAAGGTGTATTTCTATGATTTATGATTAGATCCATTTTTTAAATTTACAACTCAGTATTCCTATTAATTACCCTAATTAATATCAATTATAGATGCCCAGAAATCCGGGTTATCACATTCCTCTCCCCTTTGAATCTTTTCGTCCCCGAAAAGGAACGAAACCAGAATTTTATTAAATTGATAATTATCAGGAAATTTTATTCTTGGACAAATTTTTCTATAAACTCTTTTATTTAAGAAATTATTAAAACACCTTTAAATATATATATATATATATTACCAAAATAGTTTTATAAAAATACTTTTTATAACTCGATGTCTCAACAAGTCTATCCTCGTTCTTACAGAAATTCGGTCATACGTTGATCAGGCGTATGACTGAAAATCTATAAATACTCATCAGACTCATTTCAACATCCAGTTAAAATACTTGGAAAATAATTTTATTTAAAATATAGAAAACAGTTTTTAAAAATAGAGGATATATCTTTGGTGTGGATGCTCTGGAAATCATCACCTCCATCCATGGTCGCAGTTAACCAAATGGTTACGTTGCTATCCCGACAAAATCCACAGATAACTGTAGGCCTCCCGCCCCTCGATTACACCATGGAACACGCTACAGATCGCAGCTACAAATGGGGTTATGTAGCTATCATAGCAAAAATCCATATAACTGTAGGCATCTGCGCCCTCGAATTTCGCTGCCAAAAGAATGAAACTTCTCCACTCCACTTAACCATAGATCGCAGTCTACCGATGTTGCGTTGCCTTCTCGGCAAAATCAAGTATAGACCGTTGGCACTCATCCTCCACACGATTTTCGCTATGGTCCCCACAGTAGATCGCGGTGACAAAGAGTTACACCGTCGTCACAATATAACCCAAATGCCCCTGTAGGCATCAGCGCCCTCGACTTTCGCTACCCAATAATCCTCAGGAACTAGTTTGTCTGGACTCCTCACAGGATCAACTTTAGAACCCCCCCTTGGGGCTCAAGGCAGCACCACCCGGTGGTACTCCTGAGAAGTCCATTTCAAGGGAGCGCCTTTTTCCCCAGAGCATCATCAAAACATTTTATACTATACATATATAGTATCTTTAAATCATACACCTAGTATGATCTCATACAAAGCTCCTTTGCACAAAATCGATTATTCCAAAATCGATAATTCTCAAACTAGGCTTTTCAAATTCTCATATTGATTTTACTCAAAAATCAAAAGCCTTTCCAAATCCAAAGGTTCCCAAAACCTTTTCCAAAATCCTCATAGGATCCTTTATATATATTCAGATATATTAAATCTTTCAAAACTTTGGATCATTTCAAACTTGTATAAAACTCCTTTTATACTTCAAACATTTTCAAAAACCATTTTCTTCTGGCAAAAGATTCAACAAGGGGAGTTTTATCTTATAAAACAAGATATTTATTTTGTTTACTCAAAATCAGATATCCAAATTTGATTACTCTTTTCAATATAAATTTCACTCAAATTCGTAGGATGTACACATATCATTCGTACGCCATACCAATCTGATCGCTCATTCGATCACACAATATCACTTCCGAACTAGTATCGTCCACCCGACTTCCTAGTGCGGACACAGATCCGGTTTCTTGATCAGAAACTGTCATTCTCCTTGCATAGCCTAACTATGATAGAGAACATCCAGAACCAATCAACAATCCATATCCAGATTTGCCGTCGAAAATCGAGTGAAAAATCCCACTTGGATCGATAAAACTATCTCGAAATTTTATGCCCGAATCTGGATCAAATCACTATGCGAATAGAATAACATACGTACATCCTACGTATTTATCTTTATTGGTTATTAGCCAAATCAATTCTCTTTCTATTCATATTCACTTTAATTTTCATTCACTTATTCACAACTGCTTCAATCCATTTGGATTATTACCTCTATTCTTATCTCGATTGGGTATTTAACCAACCAACTGTTTAGACTCTGTCCAATTTATTTAGAAAATTGCTTGAAAATTTAAAAATAGATAAGTAGTTAGAAAATAATTACTAGTTCGTAAAATGGCTGTAAATTAGTTGAGTAATTGTAAAATAATTGGAAAATAGTTAAATAGTCATAGAAATTTTAAATAATTGCAAAATAGCTATAAAATAGTAATTAGTAGTTGAAAATAGTAATTAGTTTATAGAATAGTTAGAAAATTGTTAAACTGTTTCAAAAATAATTGTAAAACAAGTATAAGATAATTTGGCTTTTAAAAGAAAGGTTGTATATATAATGAATAACTTGGAAAAATAGGTTTATATTAAACAATCTATAATAAAAATAGTCCAAAGTAAAAAACTGTTCACTTCCCAATCTTCATTCTCAATCAATTCAATTAAAATTTCCTCTTCCATTTAAATTGACCCAATTCCAATTTAAATAACTTCAATTTCCATTGAAATTGATTCAACCCCAATTCAAGTTGGATTAACCTCGGTTTCTTTCCAAATTTAACTTTATTCAACCTTGATCTCCAATTATATTAATTCAAATCAAATTCACTTTGAACCAACTTCAAATTCCAGTTCACTATGAACCATCTCGAATTACATAAATTCCAGTTAATACTTCAATTGTCGATTTAATTCCTTTAAATCAATTTACCTTTTTATCCCGGTAATGGATTACCATACTCCATTTCTCATTCATTTAAACAAATCCTATTCACATTTTAAAGATTATTAATAACAATAGGATGACATCATCTAATTATTTCAAAACATCCATCCATTTCCAATTTTCGAATCTCAAACCCATTTTGAGATCACTCAAACTTCTTAATTCAAATCTCCATTTAACTTTCCAAGTTAAATCTTAATTTCATCTTGAAATTTCTAAATCAGGTTGATCATTCCAACTTATTTAACTTTTTTTTTCATGTTAAACTCAATTCACTTAATCCAATCAACCTTACCCAATTTGAACTTCCATTTCAAATTTTAAACTTCACATAAATAATCATCCCACCTTTAAGTTCAAAAACTCATCACCTTGGGTATCACATCTTATTTCAAATTCAAAACTCACCATTTCGAGTTTATTTCAAACCAACTTTGATATTTAAGTATATCCACACATATACATATTTACTTCTTGGCTTACCATGCCAAGTTTTAAAATTTAAACCACCTTTGGTTTCAAAACAAATTCTCTTTAAAATTTCAAACAACCCTTGTTTTAAATAGGACCCTTTCATTCAAATGTATTAAATAATATTATTTATTATTTCCTTAAGTTAATTACATCATTAATTAATCACATTCGGTAATTAACTTATTTCTTAATTACCTTCATTAAGTAATTGTCCCTTAAATTACATACCTCTAGTTACTTCATTAAGTAACTCCCTCTTATTTATTAATTCCAATTATTATCCATTAATTAATCTCATTAAATAAAGTTTAGTTAATTACATAAATTAATTGATTATCCTTATCCTTAAACCTTTCCCAATTTCAATATTTTATTTCAGTTTGAATCCATTTCAAACTTGTCTTTAATTTAATTTCAATTTGGTTGAAATTCTATTACCACTTAATTCTTACTATTACTTTTAATTTAATTAATGCTACAACCAGTTTCCTTAATATAATAGATAATCTATTTCTTATATAAGATTCATTTACTCTTGAAATCATTTAAAAACCTTTATATAAGAAAATAACAAGTACGCTCTCTCATATATATATATACTTAACTCATCCTAGGGTACCACTTACCCTATCCTTAATGAGTAATCCCACCAGAGCTAAGGTTCTCGCTTAACCTTCTGCTCTGATACCACATGTAACGACCCGGTGGTATTTCGATCTCGAAATACCAGATAGCTAGTGAAAGAAGAAAAGAGAAAGAAGAAGAACTGAAAGAAACACACAATCTCACATTCGCAGCGGATAAAATAAAATATCACATAAACAATAGTTATACAAAAGAAGCTGTACTTGTCAAATTACATTTTAATATATGTCAGAGTTACAATGAATTTACAATCACAGAACAGATGAATCAATCTGTTTCAGATACTATAATATATCATAGCAGAGACTCTCCAAACGATTCTGCTCTTCAACTCGCCTCCTGAGCTCCAGAACGTCCTTATCTGAAAATCTGTAATACTCGGTCTGACCCGAGCATTACATCAAAGTAACACCCGGGTCAGGCTGGAAACCAGCGTGAGTAAATTCAACTAACATGGAATACAAAGGTGTACAACTTATATAAAACCCGGGTAACTTATATCAATTTCAACTTCACAAGTTTTTATAGACATCATCTATATCACACATCAATTTCTAAGCGTCCAAAACTTAGATTAAAGGGTCAAATACACTTAAATCATTCCAAGCTAGCATATTGATTTCCACATATCAAATTTATACAGAATCGAAGTGATTTCGGGTATTAACTAATACCCGACTCCGGTCTCTTCGAAACCCTTGCCGACTTATCTTAAATTATTCAAGTGAAATATAATTCGACTTTTAATACAGGATGTCATAGTAATTCATCATCAACAAATAACCCCACCTTCACAGTTTAGATCAAACATATCATATCACATAGAAACTTTACTTTTTAAAACATCAAAAATAGAACAGGTTCTGTTCTAATAAAAACCTGCAAACATCAAATTCTACCCGAGCCTAATTTCCAGACATGCAGAGAGCAATTCATTTTCCTGGAACTCTGTTTCCAGGTTTGATAAATCTTCCTTTGCTTGTTGAAGTTTAAATCTTGTTGCTTGTTGTTAGATTTGTCTTGACTGGTTGTATTTTGAAACTTTAATACTGTTATTGCCTTGATTTTCCTGCTTGTTGAATTTCCCAGTTCATTCTTCTCAGATTTGCAGTCTTTATTATCTTTTGATTTTTTTCTTGAAGATTAGTAACTTGATTCTTGTTTAATTTTGTTGAAAAAGGTGAAATTGCTGAATTTCAGATTTGTAAGTGGAGGAGTGATATTTTCTTGCTTTAGAAAAAGAGAATGAGAAAAATTTAGATGAAGGGGATGAAATAACCTTTTATAGAAATAATTTTATTTAATAAAAATTTAAGAAAATAAACTGAAAATTTTGACACTTGTCACTACACAATATTATCCTCTTAACACATGTTATTAGAGTGCTTTAAATTTTAACAAATGTAAACTTCATGCAAAAAGGATTTTTAATGTTTTTCTTAATAAATTTTCTAAATTTAAAATACATTTTTAATTCATATAAAATCAATTCTTCTTAAAGAAATAAATACATATCAAATTTGATTTTTTAAATTGAATTTGAAATTGAATTTAAATTTGAATTGTTAAGTTGAAATTCAAAATAGAGTTATTTATATCTTAATTCACGTTTTGATTTTAAAGGTGTATTTCTATGATTTATGATTAGATTCATTTATTAAATTTACAACTCAGTATTCCTATTAATTACCCTAATTAATAACAATTATAGATGCCCAGAAATCTAGGTTATCACATTCCTCTCCCCTTTGAATCTTTTCGTCCCCGAAAAGGAACGAAACCAGAATTGTATTAAATTGATAATTGTCAGGAAATTTTATTCTTGGACAAATTTTTCTATAAACTCTTTTATTTAAGAAATTATTAAAACACCTTTAAATATATATATATATATATATATATTACCAAAATAGTTTTATAAAAATACTTTTTATAACTCGATGTCTCAACAAGTCACTCCTCGTTTTTACAGAAATTCGGTCATACGTTGATCAGGCGTATGACTGAAAATCTATAAATACTCATCAGACTCATTTCAACATCCAGTGAAAATACTTGGAAAATAATTTTATTTAAAATATAGAAAACAGTTTTTAAAAATAGAGGATATATCTTTGGTGAGGATGCTCTGGAAATCATCACCCCCGTCCATGATCGCAGTTAACCCGATGGTTACGTTGTCGTCCCGACAAAATCCACAGATAACTGTAGGCCTCCTGCCCCTCGGTTACACCATGGAACTCGCTACAGATCGCAACTACAACTGGGGTTACGTAGCTATCACAGCAAAAACCCATATAACTGTAGGCATCAGCGCCCTCGAATTTCGCTGCCAAAAGAATGAAACTTCTCCACTCCACTTGGCCATAGATCGCAGTCTACCGATTTTGCGTTGCCTTCCCGGCAAAATCAAGTGTAGACCGTTGGCACTCATCCTCCACACGATTTTCGCTATGGTCCCCACAGTAGATCGCAGTGACATCGAGTTACACCGTCGTCACAGTATAACCCAAATGCCCCTGTAGGCATCAGCGCCCTCAACTTTCGCTACCCAATAATCCTCAGGAACTAGTTTGTACGGACTCCTCACAGGATCAACTTTAGAACCCCCCCCTTGGGGCTCAAGGCAGCACCACCCGGTGGTACTCCTGAGAAGTCCATTTCAAGGGAGCGCCTTTTTCCCCAGATCATCATCAAAACATTTTATACTATACACATATAGTATCTTTAAATCATACACCTAGTATGATCTCATACAAAGCTCCTTTACACAAAATCGATTATTCCAAAATCGATAATTCTCAAACTAGGCTTTTCAAATTCTCATATTGATTTTACCCAAAAATCAAAAGCCTTTCCAAATCCAAAGGTTCCCAAAACCTTTTCCAAAATCCTCATAGGATCCTTTATATATATTCAGATATATTAAATCTTTCAAAACTTTGGATCATTTCAAACTTGTATAAAACTCCTTTTATACTTCAAACATTTTCAAAAACCATTTTCTTCTGGCAAAAGATTCAACAAGGGAAGTTTTATCTTATAAAACAAGATATTTATTTTGTTTACTCAAAATCAGATATCCAAATTTGATTACTCTTTTCAATATAAATTTCACTCAAATTCGTACGATGTACACATATCATTCGTACGCCATACCAATCTGATCGCTCATTCGATCACACAATATCACTTCCGAACTAGTATCGTCCACCGACTTCCTAGTGCGGACACAGATCTGGTTTCTTGATCAGAAACCGTCATTCTCCTTGCATAGCCTAACTATGATAGAGAACATCCAGAACCAATCAACAATCCATATCCAGGTTCGCCGTTGAAAATCGAGTGAAAAATCCCACTCGGATCGATAAAACTATCTCGAAATTTTATGCCCGAATCTGGATCAAATCACTATGCGAATAGAATAACATAGTACATCCTACGTATTTATCTTTATTGGTTATTAGCCAAATCAATTCTCTTTCTATTCATATTCACTTTATTTTTCATTCACTTATTCACAACTGCTTCAATCCATTTGGATTATTGCCTCTATTCTTATCTCAATTGGGTATTTAACCAACCAACTGTTTAGACTCTGTCCAATTTATTTAGAAAATTGCTTGAAAATTTAAAAATAGATAACTAGTTAGAAAATAATTACTAGTTCGTAAAATGGCTGTAAATTAGTTGAGTAATTGTAAAATAATTGGAAAATAGTTAAATAGTCATAGAAATTTTAAATAATTGCAAAATAGCTATAAAATAGTAATTAGTAGTTGAAAATAGTAATTAGTTTATAGAATAGTTAGAAAATTGTTAAACTGTTTCAAAAATAATTGTAAAACAAGTATAAGATAATTTGGCTTTTAAAAGAAAGGTTGTATATATAATGAATAACTTGGAAAAATAGGTTTATATTAAACAATCTATAATAAAAATAGTCCAAAGTAAAAAACTGTTCACTTCCCAATCTTCATTCTCAATCAATTCAATTAAAATTTCCTCTTCCATTTAAATTGACCCAATTCCAATTTAAATAACTTCAATTTCCATTGAAATTGATTCAACCCCAATTCAAGTTGGATTAACCTCGGTTTCTTTCCAAATTTAACTTTATTCAATCTTGATCTCCAATTATATTAATTCAAATCAAATTCACTTTGAACCAACTTCAAATTCCAGTTCACTATGAACCATCTCGAATTACATAAATTCCAGTTAATACTTCAATTGTTGATTTAATTCCTTTAAATCAATTTACCTTTTTATCCCAATAATGGATTACCATACTCCATTTCTCATTCATTTAAAAAAATCCAATTCACATTTTAAAGATTATTAATAACAATAGGATGACATCATCCAATTATTTCAAAACATCCATCCATTTCCAATTTTCGAATCTCAAACCCATTTTGAGAACACTCAAACTTCTTAATTCAAATCTCCATTTAACTTTCCAAGTTAAATCTTAATTTCATCTTGAAATTTCTAAATCAGGTTGATCATTCCAACTTATTTAACTTTTTTTTTCATGTTAAACTCAATTCACTTAATCCAATCAACCTTACCCAATTTGAACTTCCATTTCAAATTTTAAACTTCACATAAATAATCTTCCCACCTTTAAGTTCAAAAACTCATCACCTTGGGTATCACATCTTATTTCAAATTCAAAACTCATCATTTCGAGTTTATTTCAAACCAACTTTGATATTTAAGTATATCCACACATATACATATTTACTTCTTGACTTACCATGCCAAGTTTTAAAATTTAAACCACCTTTGGTTTCAAAACAAATTCTCTTTAAAATTTCAAACAACCCTTGTTTGAAATAGGACCCTTTCATTCAAATGTATTAAATAATATTATTTATTATTTCCTTAAGTTAATTACATCATTAATTAATCACATTCGGTAATTAACTTATTTCTTAATTACCTTCATTAAGTAATTGTCCCTTAAATTACATACCTCTAGTTACTTCATTAAGTAACTCTCTATTATTTATTAATTTCAATTATTATCCATTAATTAATCTCATTAAATAAAGTTTAATTAATTACATAAATTAATTGATTATCCTTATCCTTAAACCTTTCCCAATTTCAATATTTTATTTCAGTTTGAATCCATTTCAAACTTGTCTTTAATTTAATTTCAATTTGGTTGAAATTCTATTACCACTTAATTCTTACTATTACTTTTAATTTAATTAATACTACAACCAATTTCCTTAATATAATAGATAATCTATTTCTTATATAAGATTCATTTACTCTTGAAATCATTTAAAAACCTTTATATAAGAAAATAACAAGTACGCTCTCTCATATATATATACTTAACTCATCCTGTGGTACCACTTACCCTATCCTTAATGAGTAATCCCACCAGAGCCAAGGTTCTTGCTTAACCTTCTGCTCGGATACCACATGTAACGACCCGGTGGTATTTCGATCCCGAAATACCAGATAGTTAGTGAAAGAAGAAAAGAGAAAGAAGAAGAACTGAAAGAAACACACAATCTCACATTCGCAACGGATAAAATATAATATCACAAAAACAATAGTTATACAAAAGAAGCTGTACTTGTCAAATTACATTTTAATATATGTCAGAGTTACAGTAAATTTACAATCACAGAACAGATGAATCAATCTGTTTCAGATACTATAATATATCATAGCAGAGACTCTCCATACGATTCTGCTCTCCAACTCGCCTCCTGAGCTCCAGAACGTCCTTATCTGAAAATCTGTAATACTCGGTCTGACCCGAGCATTGGGGATAACAATTAATCAAGGCTTCCAATATCATTCTATTTATCCTTTAATTACATTTAAGTAATTAACTCTTAATTAATTTCACAAACTAATTATCCTTAACCCAATACGATAATTAATCTTTAATAGATATCAATTCAATAGATATCATCTAAATTCATCAACCCATCATCCATAAACATGAATTATCCATTCATATCATAATTAATTTAATTACTTAAATTAACTCTTTAAGAATTAATCACTTAATCTTGCTTATACTAACCTTCATTTATTAATTACATCCTTGATTAACTCTCTTAATCAATAAATCAATCCTTAATCCCAAATTAATCACCCTTTAATTGTTAATTAATAATCCTTAATTAACAGTTAATCCATCCTTGATTAACAGATAATCTATCCTTAATTACTATTCGATTAATCTTTAATCACCATTGGTAAATCAACTAATTACCACTTAACAACTTCTTAATTAATCCTTCATTACAGATTAATTATTCTTTAATTATTAATTAAAGGAAACCTTAATTATTAAAAACTTAATCACAAGATAAGCACTTCTAAATTTTTAGTTAAGTAACCTTTAATTACTAAATTTAATTGCTCACTAATTACTTAATTAGTAAATCTAATCCACTTGATTAAATTAAATTGAATTACACCTAATTATTTGATTAATTAATAATCTAATTAATGATCTTTTTAATTTCAAATTAATTAATCTAAAAAAAATTCAACCTTTAATCCTTAATGATTTATCAATCAAATAAATTATTTTCCTTAATTAATTTCTTTATCATTCCTTTGTAATTAAACTAATAAGTGCTTAAAGGTAAGGTTACTCACTTTATAATTAAATTCAGTTCAAATTTCCAGTTGGCATTTTTAAACTTTACTTTTAAATTTTAAATCAGGAAACATGTTTCTGTTTTTATTTAAAACAACTTAAATTTCTGAATCCAAATTATTTCAAAAAACCAAGATTCAAACTATTTGAATTCATATTTAAATTCAGGTTTAACTTAGTTCAAAATTCAGTTTACTCTTAAACCTTACTTTTAAATATTAAAAACAGAACAGGAAACTTTACTTTTTAAAACATTGAAAATAGAACAGGTTCTGTTCTAATAAAAACCTGCAAACATCAAATTCTACCCGAGCCTAACCCTTCAATAACTTCGGGTTCCAAACCATCTTCCCCGAGCTACCTTCCTTACGACTTCGAATTTTCCCTACAACTTACACTTTTTTTCTCTATATTTAAAACTGAGATTTTTAAATTCAAACCTGGATTCTAATTTTCAAACTTGGATTTATACTGGGTTTTAAACATTAGCTTTACCTTTAAGAGCTTCAGTTTTTATATTAAAAAAAATTTGAAAACAGAAGCTACAGGTTTTTTTCTTTTGAAAGAAAGCTTTAACATTGGTTAACTGACAATCCACATGAACCCACACGAGTACTTGCTCGAGCCAGAACAACGAAGCCACGTAACTTACTTCGAGACATTCCCCTCCTTCCCAAATATAACAGCAACCAATCCCAACTGACACAACACGACACCGTGCACCTGCACCCCCACGGCCATCACCTCCGGCCTCTCGCGACCTCACGAGCAAGTCGCTGACCACCTTCCAACTAATTTCCGACCACCCAGTGAACTGCAAAAGCCCTAAATCAAATTTAAGCATTCGAGCTAAAAAAAATATAGCAATGTCAAAACCTAGAATTTGTTTCAATACTAAAATCCGTTCATCTGGAAAACTTCACCTCCGGCCTCTAACTTCATCCCTACTTCATCAATCATTCCCTCGAATCTGAAATAGCTCGATTATTCATAGAAGTTGCGGTGATTAATTTTATTGCTCACAGAAAACTAGGTTTAAAATTTTAAACCCAAATCATATTCACCTCAATGCTCAGATCCACCTACTACTATTTTTCCATAATTCTCCTATCACCATTCTATCACCAGGAACATCGCTGGCCACCCCGATCTTCTAGATCGACAATTATGACCCAAAACTTGATTTCTGGTTAAACCAGTAATGTTCCACCATTTTTAGACTAAAAATTATAATTTATGTTTTAAAATTCAAGTTTTTGTATAAGTAATCAACTTATACATTTGGATCAATGAAACAGAATAATTAAATTTTCACTTATTGAAAATTTTGACACATGTCACTACACAATATTATCCTCTTAACACATGTTATTAGAGTGCTTTAAATTTTAACAAATGTAAACTTCATGCAAAAAGGATTTTTAATGTTTTTCTTAATAAATTTTCTAAATTTAAAATACATTTTTAATTCATATAAAATCAATTCTTCTTAAAGAAATAAATACATATCAAATTTGATTTTTTAAATTGAATTTGAAATTTAATTTAATTTTGAATTGTTAAGTTGAAATTCAAAATAGAGTTATTTATATCTTAATTCATGTTTTGATTTTAAAGGTGTATTTCTATGGTTTATGATTAGATTCATTTGTTAAATTTACAACTCAGTATTCCTATTAATTACCCTAATTAATTTCAATTATAGATGCCCAGAAATCTGGCTTATCACAGTGTCCGGCCGTGCTGTCCACGAGTTGATCGATTCGGGGTAGTGAGAAGCAGTTCTTCGGGCAAGCGTCATTTAAGTTGGAGAAATCGATGCTTGTTCGCCACTTCCCATTATCCTTCTTTACCAGTACCGGGTTGGCGATCCATTCCGGGTAGATGGCTTCTCATATGAAGTTATTGGCAAGTAGGTTCTTTACTTCTTCCACGAGGGCTGCTGATCGTTCTGCCCCCATGCTTCTCTTTTTCTGCTTTACTGGCACCTTGGTGGGATCGATGTTCAGTACGTGGCATGCTACGTCTGGGGATATTCCAGTCATGTCAGCGTGCGTCCATGCAAATACATCCAAGTTGTGGCGAAGAAAATCGACGAGTTGATCCTTCAATACCGCTCTTAACTGAGACCCGACTCTCAGTAGTCTACTTGGGTCATGTTTTTCTATAGATACAAATTCCATAGCCACTGCAGGCTCGGTGGTGGCCTCCTCCTCCTTGTCCCTGGGGTCTAATTCGTTGAAAGGATCGCTGGTATATCGAAGAGGATGGGCTTTCTTTAATTGCTATGCTTCCAATTTTATCTTGCAGGGAGAAGTCTCTACATCCTTCACTTTATCCTTCCTGCGGTTATTGCGAAGTTCAGTCACATAGCAATCTCGAGCGGCGTCTTGATCTCCCTCTATTTCTCCGATTCCGTTGGAATTTCATCTTCAGGCACCACGGGGCTAGGACAATTTGGAAGTCAGACAAGGATGGTCTTCCCAAAAAGGCGTTGTAGGCTGAGTGGTTCTCTATTAGCATAAATGTTTGTTTTCTCACAACGGAGCGGGGATGACTTCCTATTTCGACAAAGAGGTCCAATTGCCCGAGGGGCATCTTCGCATCTCCGGTGAAACCATGTAGTGGTTTGCTGCAGGGAGACACATCCTTCATTGACAGCTTCATTTTGTCGAAAGCGTGCTTGAATAGGATATTTACTGAGCTTCCAGTGTCTACTAGGATTCGGAAAACCTTGGCTGGACCGAACCAGGCAGAGATGACCATAGGATCCATGTGAGGGTACTGCCTTCCCTCTAGATCACGCCTATTGAATGTGATATCATCATTCTCTTTCCGTTTCGGGTGGCGCTCTTCTGTAACAGAATTAATGTAGTCTTCATTGTTTCTAAGTGACTTACCGTATCTCTCCATCTCTGCCCAGCTTCCGTCGGCGATGTGTGGTCCTCCTGATATGGTAAGGACCACTATCTTCTCTTGACTGGAGCTGATAGTGTTGCGATTTCCTCCGCCTACTTCCGGGACGGCCAGCCCTGGGTTCTCATTGGCAGGAGTTGAAGTCCTGTTCTGACCTTTCACATAGCGCTCTAGTCTCTTCCTTCTGATGTGTTCTTCAATCAAGTCCCAGAGATGATGGCATTCATTGGTGTCATGCCCATGAGATTCGTGGAAGCGGTAGAACTTTCCAGACTTAATTGCATTATCTGATTCCTTCTTGTGCGAGGGTGCTTGTATCTAACTTCGTCTTCGGTGGCCAAGAAGATGTTTTCGATTGTTTCATTTAAAGGAGTGTAAGAGTCAAATCTCGGTCCTGGCCTACATAAGCGCATTTCCCCCTTCTTTCCCCCAGCACTATCTCTGGAGTCATTCCTTCGAACGTCCTTTGTTATTGCAGATGTGTTGCCATGAGCTGCCTTGGTTTGTTGCCCTGTCTGCCTTTCAATGGCAGCATCTTCAAGTCTCATATATTTCCTAGCTTCGTGGAAGAAATCGGGTAAGGTAGCTAGCTTTTCTTTCGTTAATCTCCTAGCAAACTTAGTATCCGGATGCACACCACTGCAGAGGGCCATTAGGATAAGTTTCTCATCGGCATCTTGGACTGCGGCTGCTGCGGCGTTGAATCGGGTTAGATATTGTTGCACTGTCTCTCCGGGCTTCTGTTTGATATTAGATAGGGAATAAGCGTCCTTGGTTTGTTCCACATGAATGCGGAACTGGCTGATGAACTTTTCTTTCAACATTTCCCATGAGCTGATGGATCCTTGGGGCTGATGGCAGAACCAGGAGGTAGCTAGATGTGCCAAGAATAGTGGAAAGCCTTTACACAACACTCCTTCTGTTGCTCCGCTCATGAGCATATGCTGTCTGTATCTCTACAAGTGTACAACGGGGTAAGAGGTACACTTGTAAGGTTCCATTGTTGGCATTTTCCATTCCCAGGGGGTGATGGTAGTTTTGATATTGCGGGTGAAGGGGATGGTTACCCTAGCGCCTATCCCCCGATCCCTTTGTTCCCGTTGGACGCACTCTCTGAACAATCGTGCCATCCTTTCATCAAAACTTGGAGCGGATAGAAATGAGTTTGGTTCTTCCCTGCGGAATTGATTCCGTCCAGATGACCTGTAGGTATGGTATCGTCTATCACTCCTAACATTCTCCAATGGCGGCTTCTGGTCTTCCGGGGCCACGCTGGGGTCAGCCACAGTTGGCCCTTGCGTTGATCTCCCCTGCCGGGTTTTGTTCTCAGCACTTCCTCGGGCCCAACTTCGGGCTGGACTCCAGCTCGGTCCCGTCTATTGGTGTTTCCATGATTAGGTAACATGGTAGGCTCAGCTACGTCTGACCCCTGCCTGGTACCTCCCCTGTTGGGTTCGGTTCCAATTGTTTCCTCGGGTCGGAATTCAGGCTGAGTCCGGGCTCGGCTCCTACCATTGCTGTTTCTGTTGTTAGCCTCTTCGAAGAAGAAAGACCTTTGTCGTCTCCCAGATCCTCCAGACCGGGACTCACCCCATCAGTGTTGCGGTTGGTTTCTTCAGCATCCCTTAAGCGTGACATGAGTTGAACCACCAAGGCTTCTTGTTGAGATGCGAAGCGGTTAGTTACTTTAGCCACAACCCTGTCCAGATCCGCCCTTGTAATTGGTTGTTCTGTAGCAGGGGTTGTCGGATTTGCCTGATTTCCTTTTGCTGTTGGAATCGGACGATTGTCTTGATCTCTGATCACTGGATCTTGGATACTGCCAGTTGCGATGTTCTTTCCTTTGTTAGCATCTTTCTTCCGTCCGGGAGGCATGTTTTCCAAGCAATGAACGATGTTGATAGGAAAAGGGTTAAGTGGGAGAAGCTGAAGCTTCGAGCTCCTGTTCTCAGTGAAAGAACCAAAAATGTTTGCATAGAAAATGGACAAACACCTCCAAGTCGTATGATTTAGTTGATTATGTGTTGTTCTTAGTGATTTGGATGATTTATGCAAATATATAAAATAGATGGACTAAACTGTAAAAGACACACAGATTTATAGTGGTTCGGCCAGAATGTGCCTACGTCCACTTTATATGTTATTCTCCTTTTCTCTTCAGATTACAAGTACAAAGCTTTGATTACAAGTATCTGAAAACTGTTTGAAAGTTCTATCCGTGCTTGAGCTCTCAAACTTGTCTGCCAGTGTTTTACCCCTGCCCCTCTATTTATAGAGTGAGGCCGAGGCTAGGGGTCCTGGATGTATATAGCTGCTGGTGGGCCTGGGCTGAAGCAATCTGGCCTGACAAGGTTGGTCTGGTACTCCTTGATCCGGTAGTACGTTGGTTCGGTGGAGGTTATTTTGGTGGAGGTTGGTCCGATGGTGGCCTCCCTTGCTTCTAGTCCGGTGGTGCTACTTTGATTTGGTTCGGTAGACACCTGGAGCATGATGGTTCGATGGTAGATGGAGCAGGATGGTTCGGCATTGCTTGGAGAGGAGGTGGTTCGGTGGTATCTTCCCTTCATTGGTTCGGTGGTGCTTCTCTTTTTTGAATCGGTGGTGGTGGAAACGCAGCCAACAATGCCATTTCCCTTTTCCATTAATCAGACAATTTCATGCTCTTAAAGATGCGCTCACAAGAGCGTTGCTAGGCTTGAACTTCAATTTTCGATTCTGAACTTTTGAATGGTTGGCCTCCAAGATTGATGAAGTCTTTGCATAAAGCAGAAAAACCAACCTGAGGCGGTACTGGATTTACAGCCTCACTAGCATTTTGACTTCGTCCATTATCAGTCGAGGTACTGCCTCTACCTCTGCCTCTCCTTCCAGAACTCATGTTGGCCACTTGGACAGGTAACTCAACAAATTTAGATATATATATATATATATATATATATAATTATATGAAAATATAAATACGTACTCTCAAGATAAATATTACTCAAGAGCCTAGGTACTCGCTCAACCTAGCACTCTGATACCAACTGTGACGACCCGCCCTTCTAACCCCAGAAAGACGTATCATTATTAAGAAAGAAAGGGATAGAAATAGAAAAGATTAGAGAGAAAGAATAAAAACATCAGAATCTCGGAATGGAACAAAATATAATACATCACATAACTATTACATAGTTATACATACATCAGACTTATACAATATCATACAATAGGACAGTCATATACATATCTGTCAATACATACATCCAAAATACATCATACACTAACTATACAGCGGAACTCTATAGATAGATACATACGTCTGGTCTTCTTCTCCAAGCTCCTCCAGAACTCAATACTCCAAATGCCTATCACTTGGCTACTCATAAAAATTTGAGTACCCAAGAGTTTATGAAAAACAAAATATAAACTCCGGGTCAGACAAGGGTCTGGTATGAGTAAACGGTTTAAAGTTGTTTAACTTTGAAAATCATTTAAAATTAAAGGTATCACGTAAGACTTCCCACACATAAACACGGGTAAGTTTTTACCTTACGCTAACCAAAACATTTTATAGGAAAGCCAGTGATATTATAACATTGTCTAGGGTTTTCAAGTAAATAGAGAATAGCCAAAAGTGTTACATTCATTAAATTCCAGCCACTAGCCACAAAAGTGGCTAATACAACTCAAAACCGTAGGGTCTTGTAGGAAATATGGGTTTCTAACAATAGCAGGGCTACTGGGGTACCGCCCGTCACAGTACGGGGCCTAGATCACCATACCGAGGATCACTCCCGACCTCCTACAACACAAGGCCGGAACCATTCCTTACTGAACAGTTCCGAACAAGATAACCCCGCAGTTGTGGCCAACAACTTCCCATACAGCCGAAATAAAGGGACATCTAGACAGGGGTATACCTCGTCCTGCTTGGGCATGACCCACCTAACCTTGCTGCATCTCCCCTGTTTTAGCCATTCTCGGTTGATGAGGCTTGAGGCTGCGATTACCTTTATAGAACATATCTCTTAGAATGCTCATCGTTCGCCTGACGATCTGCTGAATGCATTCAATTCATACAAGTTCGTTCTGGGTTCAAACGAAACCGAAGGCATTATCTCGTTACACTCATTTTGGAATCATCCTCAGAATTAATGACAATAACCCTTGCATTCTGAAACACCATCTCGATCTCCACTTGATATGTCATGACTTATCGTTTAATTTTTGATCGATGTGGTTTTCGAAATATCGAATTGATACCCGTTTCCCTGTCTCATCGAATTCCAAACGCCATTTTAAGGGCCAAGTTGTCTACTTAGTTTAAACAGTTTAAATCAATACTTAGAATTTACATGATAGATATCACAGATAAATCATACACAGTCATCACAGATTATATCCAGAATATATCACAAAATATCACAGAATATCATCAGACAGATATCATAATCAATCAGACAAGAATCATCAGTTCATATCAATATAGTTTGATCTACTTAACTTAGTTTATCATTTATCCAGTTTGATTAATCACTAATTAATCAATTTATTCATTTTATTAATTATTTCTTAATTTCTCACTTAATCAGTTAATTCTTAATTAATAATCTTAACCATTAATTTATAAAACTTAATTACCCATTAATTACCAATTAATTACTTAATTAATTATTAGTTTCTAATTGATTAATCATTTAATTAGTTAACTATTATTAATTAATTAACTTGAAGAAGTTAATTAAAGTTCTTAAGTTTAAATTGATTTAAACACAAGATCAATTTCTAATTACTAATTTAATTAAAGCTATTAATTTAACTACCAGTATAAGTTAATTTACATTTTTGATTACCTTATATTAATTAATTATCTTACCTTTACAAACCTTCCTTTTAATAAATTTTAATCAAATCTTAACTTAAAAACTAACCAACATTATTTACTTAATTAATGTTAAACTTTGTATAACAAAATACTTAAGGTATTTATGCAAATCATCAGACCCGAGGCAGGCACCATGTTTACCCGAGAAAATCTCGAGTTCTCCCCTACCTTTTCCCGTGTCCCTCTCTTCTCATCTTCTTCTACTCCTACCTGTTCTTTTTTCTTCTTTTTTTTTATATTTTTTTAACTTAAGTTATAAGCTGCAGTATTTTGAACGTACGCACGCGTGCAGGAACCCGAATAATTTCCTTTTCAACTCGAGCAAACCCCCTCTTTTCTCGAGTAGTTACTTGAGATGACCAAATACCAAAAATTGCAGACACCAAACGCTACCGTGCACGTGCACGGTGATTCGCCGCCCCTCCGACGACCCTCATCGACTCCAACAAACCACGATTCGACGTTATATAGAAGATCGAAACCCAATTCATCGCGAAATTATCAAAATCAAAATTTCGCATGAAGCGTGAACCAACAACACGAATGCACCGAAAAAAATCACCTCGGCCCCCTTACGACGACCACCTGATGCGATGAAACTCCAGCCATACCTCGACCATGCCCTCCTCTACCTTAACCCAGAATTGCGTGATACTCGATCATCTCATGGTGCTAAAAACAAGAATTAAACAGAGCATAGAAAACACGATCGCAAACCCTAAATTCGAATCGACCCCAAAATCCTCGCATTATAAAAATTCTTTAGCATTTTTCTAGGATTCATTGATGATTAAACTTGCTATGTAACAAATTTCAACAGCTGTCATTTGTTAATTCAACCGGAATTGATGAAAATACAATTTGAGTTCATATAGGAACTGCACCATGTTTAATCACCTAAAAATCATTGTTTTTGGTTTAAAAATCTTAGCTTTGTATACTTAATCATGATATGAAATCAAATCCACAATTTAAAACATTCGAATTTTTAACTTATGATTTATTTTTACTGTAACATGAACATCCAATATCTATATGACACTGTAACCTTCAAAACAAACGTAAGTTCTGATTTTAGTTCAAACAAACTTTTCTACTTTAAATTCCTAAGTTTTAATTTAATTATATGAAGAAGTTTTGTTTTAAATTTATTTACTTTCATTTGCTCTGTAGCTTGAAATATTGAAAACATGGCAAGATACAACTTCCAGTAAACAGAAATCATCACAGAACTCATATTTACAATAGATAGCTAGCTAACCCAAGAATTTCTACAAATCAATCATCATGTTTTAAACTTCAAGATAGTATGTTTACTCACCTAATGATTGTTGAACAGAAAGCAATTTGTTGATGAAGAAAACTGCAGATTTGAATCACTAAAAATCCCTCTGCCTTGTTGAACTTGTTTAAAAATACAAGATGATATTTATTTTCTTTTCTTTCTCTTAGGTTTGCTATCTTAAGTCTACTATGTCTAAAATGAATGAATTAAACTAGGATGATATATAAATAGAATAGCTTGGACAGTAGTATATAACTGGTACAAGTCTTAGCTTGTATTGACCAGATTTTTGTGTTTAGTATGCTATAGTTTGAAAAGATCTTGCAAAATTTCGGCTGGCCTTATATTTGTACTGAGATAATCTTCTTCGTAAATCTAAAATGACAATTTGTTGTGCTAATTAATGCATGTCTACATATTAGTTTACATATAATTAATGTTTGCTGATTCTTGTATTTGGTACAAAGATATTTTTTGAATATGTTATGAATAGTTTGTCTTCTTTATATTGTTCATATGTAAGTTACAGCAACATATATGTTAATATATTTAATTTGTTTCTTTGTTTCTTTGCATTGTTCATAAGTATATATATATAGGTTACTCTCTTTAATTCTTTTGATAAGTTTGGGTAAAAGTTATTATAGTTATTGTTAGCATATTAGTTGTAGTCTATTTGTAATTTAATTTTCAAGCATTTGATTTATAACATTGTATTTGTAAATTTTGTATTTCTATTTGTATCTTATATTTTATAATTACGTTTTATATTTACGTTTTTATATTCATATTTAAATATTGATAGGATTTTCTTATTTTAAACATTATTATTTAGATTACCTTTTATGTATTATATTAAATATTAATAATATAAAACCTTTGATTTTATTGAATAAGACAGAATTTATTTTAGATAGTTTGAAAGAATTTATTTTAGATTTTCAAATCAAAAATTTCTTTACTAAACATACATATGCATTTATAACTGTTAAATATTCAAAAATCTTATCATAGATTGAAAAGCTTGTATTTCATTTGAATTAGATTAAATATTATTAAAATATATTGCCAAAAATTCCGGGTCGTTACAAGTTAAGTACTCCTTCAACTTAATAAAAGCGTTCTCACATTCTAAGTCCTATGAGAAAACCAAATTCTTCTTGATAAGACACGTCAAAGGAGTGGAAATTTTAGCGAAGTCCTTGATGTACTTCCTATAATAACACAAGGAAACTTCTCACCCTTATGGCATTTTTTGGTATATGCTAATTTTGTATAGCAATAACTTTACTAGGACCAACCGTCGGTCCATGCTCAGAGAAAACATTTCTAAAAAGCGAACTTCCTTGTGCCAAAAGTGACATTTGGTAAATTTTACCTTTAACTTATGCAACAAACATTTTTCAACCACCAAATGTCGACACTAAATATGTTCGTTATATTCATGCACGAAGCATCCAAGTGCTGGAAAGATAGAAAGTTAGTGTAAAATAAAATAAAAAAGAAACCGAACAAGAAAGAAGAACACAATATCAGAATCTCACATGCAGAACGACAATATATATTATCTCAAAAGTGTAGTACAAAGTGTTATTCCAAGAAACATGAATCTCAGAGTTCCAAAATGATCGAGTACAACTACTAATCTGAGTAGTTATAACTGCATGTCCTCATAATAATGAATACATACATACATACATACATAATAGTGAACGAAAATGAAAATAGGTAGATGGATAGGTGGAAGCATCCAGCTCGACTCCATAAGCTTGAAGCATCCAATTCTATGACCTTCTTTACTCAAGCAACTCAAAAGAGTATACGAGGAATTTTGAAAAAACAACACAAGTCGGATGTAAGTTTGGTATGAGAAACTCAGAAATGCCTACAAGCATATAACAGAATTTTTGAGACCAACTTAATCACCAGAATTGTTATCCCTTCAAAGAACTAATAACATTTGTATTTAAATTAGTCGACATTATAGAAAACATCTAAGATGTGTAATATAAATTAGAAAATAGTTGATGCTCACATTAATCATATCATAAAATATTAGAGTACATTTAAAACCGCTAAGATACGTTCGTATATATGGATTTTCCATGAAGACCTCCTTAGTAAACTGAGACCGATCCTCCATGAAAAGCACTTGAAAATACTTTCCGAGCATCATATATCTCTAGATAAAATATGCATAAGGTTAACAATACAAGTCCAACATCCGAACATCTATATGAACAATGTGAACTAAGTATAAACAACTCTCACTAGCAACATCTATAACCATACTCTACATAATTGGAGTTGATATACCCCCATAGGTTAGCTATACCTTGGATTGTTCATTCTACTCTATCTTTTGTCAATTTTTCGATGTCAAGGCTACTTAAGACATCTTTTACAAGAGTCTTCTAAATTTAACTCGTATAGGTATTCGTAAATAAAACACTTACTGATCTCGGACTCCACAAAACCAATTGATGAAATTCAGTTAAGTCAATTTTGATTCTTTAAAAAGTAAGTGAAAGCTAGAGGCATTTCATACAAATTCTTCTCCCCACGGGTTCTCAAAGTTTATGAAGCCATGAAGCTTTTTGTTACTTCTAAAGTTAATTTGGTCCATTTTGATAGTTGACTAATTGATTATCAAGTTTCAAGTGATTTCTTATGGAAATCAAGGTTCGTACACTTAGCACATTTCCGACATTCCAACTTAAATATTCCTCGGTCAAGAATGAAGTCAGTAAGTTAGAGCATTGTTGCTCCATATCTACTCTAGCATCATTCTTGACACTCACAAATAGAGAAGTCTACCTCACTCGACTTTTAGCGTTAAGCATAGTAATACTAATATTCCACGTGCAAATACATTCATTTTCACAATGTAACTGCTCATCCCTTCTTTCAAAGTTATAGTTTTATAAAATTTCTTGTAAATAAATTAGGAATCTTTTTAAAATGATGCACACACACATAATAGTTTATTTATAAAGTTGCTATTTTTAATAGGATCTAAAATAAGCTTAAAGAAGAAAAGTAAAAAAAAACCCATTATACTTTAACAAAACATTAAACTAGTTTTATGAAGTTATATATTGATAAAATTTCTTTTAAAAGTCTTGACCCGATGTAATGACCCAGAATTTCAGTTGTTCAAAATTCAAAACATTTAATTGATTTAAATATTCACAAGTTAATTTTATAAGTTGGATAACTTATATTTCAAATATGTAAATTGAATTAGGTAGATAAATTATTAATTTAATATTTGAAATTGCATAAATAATTTAATTTTGGATTAATGTGAATGGAAATGATTTATAAAGTTGACATAAATTTTATTTGAATTAGGATGATGGTGGTAAACTTTTGAAATTGAATTAAAATTAAATTTATAGAAATTGGAAATTTTAGTATTTAATTAACGTGTAAAAATAGTTATTTTTAACACAGTCTCGGATTTCGATGAAACTAGTTTCATTGGATCCGTGATGTTATTTATTGTAGGATTTCAAGTTTTATGTCAACGTATTTTCAGTTGGATTGTGTGAAGCTTAAAGCGTGTATAAATTTATTTAAGTAAATTTTATTTAAAATAATTCGATTCGAAAACCTATCTACCAAATATGATGGAATTGGCTTCCGATATATATTCCATTATATTCGGAATAGGGATAAAACATTATAATTGACAGGCTGTACGCTTTGATTGGAGTTCGAATTTTTTCCGAATGAATAGTGTTTTGAAATTTTCTATAAAAGGCCATACATTTTTTCTTTTCTTCACAAACCTATTGTTTCATTTTCAAAGCCAGCCGCCACTAAAGTTTTCACGACCGAAATCATTCGACCCTTCCCCTCATTTATCTCCTCATCCATGCCCCCATAGCTTTCGATGTCAACTAAGAAAATGTAGAGTTTGGAGAGACGAACATAGCCAATGGCTATGATCGTACATCATGTGGTGGATCGCTAGAATTTTAGCTGAGTACGTCATGCATTCGAGCATATTATCTAGGGCATGATGTAGCCGAGTGTGGCTGGTCTTTGATCGGTGGTAGTGCGCGGCTAGGGTGCTCAAACGGTGGCCTCCGATCATCCTCAAGCATCACGAGGAGGTCGCGATATATAGGATTTTAAAGGCGGTTATGGGTTCATTGCTCATGTTTTCACCTGGAGGGAAACGAAGGGAAGAATCATAAAACAGCGGCCACAATCTTTCTTCTTAAAACATGTAGCCACGATTTAATTTGAGTTTAAAAATAAAAAAGAATTTGTAATTTATTTATAATTTAATTTGTCTAATATTCTAGAGTGTATAACTTTGTCATACGCGATCGAAATCACACGAGACAAGTTGTATAACGACCCGTGACTTTCGATAATTAAATTTTGTTAATTTAATAAGTTTTGGTAATTTAATTCAAAAAGAAAATAAAGAAATCTGTAATAACGAAATCACTAAAATAAAGGTAATAATGTTAATTCAAGTTAATAAACAACTAATTTAGTGCAAACCCAGTTAATTGAAATGATTGCAAGGTCATAATTGATTGTAAATAGTAAATTGGAAAATAAGAGTCAAAGTTATATTAATTGACGAAATAACACGTAATAAGCTGTAATTTGGAAAAATCAATAATAGATAATTGTTCGTAATAATTGTTGGTTGATAATAAAGTATGAATAGGATAATGATTGATTGAATAAAAAGGAATGAGAATCAAGATTTATTAATTTAAATTTATTGATTGGATTAGTTGGAATTAAATGAAAATTAATATTTAAATATTATGTTAATGGAAATTTAGTTGAAAATTGAGAATATTATGTAATAAATCATGAACCAATGTTGATTTCATCCATTTGATAATGATAGATTAAATAATAGGATGAAAGGTCAAAACTAAATGGATTTTGGAATTTTAATTTATAACTTCTGAATTTATTGAAATTGAAATTAAACGCTGCAATTGATGGATCAATCACCTTTAAATTGACATCTAAATTAAATTACTGTAATTGTTTAAGAAATAAAAAATGATAAGATTTGTTAATTATGGAATTGAAATTGTAAAAGTGATTTAATTAATTAATTATTAATTTATTTAATTAATGTAAAAATAGCCATTTTGGCCGCTGACATGGATTTGACGAAACTGGTCTCATTAGATCCGTAACGGTGAATCATAGTAGAATTTCAAGTTTCGTAGCGATCGGACTTGTCGTTTGATCGTACGGACTCGAAACACCTTGAAATCAAATTAATTGAAATCAACTTGAAATTACTTGATTTAGAATAACTTCTTCATACGATGGAATTTCAACTTGAAATTTGTTCCATTGCGTTTAAAATATTCAAAAGCATCTATTTTGATATATGGGTTGACCCAATTTCATTCCGGAGTCAGAATGGGCTTTTCGAACCATTTATCGTTCCACGGTCCAAACCAATCGTATCCGTTCGTCTATATCTCATCCCTACCTATATATACCTTGTTTTAAACTAAGCCTATTTATTATTCCTCATTTCTGTACGTACAAATCTAGTTGCTCCTCTTCATTTCCAATGGCAGACAAAACAAAAATTTCCAATTGCAATTTCAAATCAAATTCAAATCAAAATTTCAAACTCCACAAACTATATCAAATTTTATATGAATTCGAAGCTGTCGATGAGCACAAGTCAAATATGATTCGTTTTTCAATTTGAGTTGTGGTTTAGTCTAAATTGGTTGAAACATTCTCCATCGTTCATCGCGTTTTCATCAATTGTCGACCAATCGTCGAATAAACTATATGGGGTCGTGGAGATCGCTGCACGCTGTTCATCGATATTGGTGGTTAGTCGAGATGATAGCTAGATCTGTGAAAATTCATTAGGATTTTGTTTAGAGGCGGCAGCCGGGGGGTTTCTGGGCGTCGATCGGCAGCCTTGGGGATGTGGTGACTGGGGAGGAGTTTGGTGAGGCTTGGGTTGGGGCGACCGTGTGCGGCTTCGAAATTCGTGATGGCTCGGCTGTCGATGTCGAAGTTTTGGCTGTTAGGGTTCATGAGCTCTGGAGGCATGGGTGCATGGAAGGAGCAGGCTTGTGGAAGGTGATGTGTCACTTTCTGATTTGTTTGTATTTATTTTTTATTTTTGTTAATTTCAAAATCGTTGAACTTCTAACTTTAATAACTTTCACTTACGAGCTCGTATTTACGCGCGGTTTTCTCCGTTAGGTTCGTATTGGAATTCCGGACATTTTGACTATAGTTTGGAAGAATTTTGAAACTGTTCAAATTTTGGGTTTAAATTGGATTTAAATTCAATTTAAATTCAGAAGGTGAGTGTTTTAACTCACTCACAGCTTCTAAAATTTCTTATGTTTGTTAAATTGATTTATGATGTGATTAGAAATTTATCTATGACTGTTTGGCACATTTTGAATCATCATCTCAGTTTATTTGAATTTATTTGGATAAATTTTTTATTTAATTTATTATTGCATATAAACTTCCATTTAAATTATTATTTAAATTATTATTGAATATAAACTGTCAGTAAATACGTGTTATTTATTATGTGTTCTATATTGATGTTATTATTTGAATTGAATGATGATTTTGATAAATGGTTGATGATTGATATTGGATGAATGTATGTTGTATTTATATTATTATAAACTACAAGTTGTTACAGATTTAATTTCATTCGGGATTGTTTGAAATGATATATAACCATATTTATATTTTAAATTGCAGATTGAAATGATAAATATCTGTATCACTTGATCATAGAATGGAAATTATATGCAGACACCGCGGTTTATGTATAACAATATTTTAAAATAATTTCTATGGTTTGTAAAGAAATATATGGGTTATATAAATATTGATTTCAGATGTTATATAAATGTTATTTTATTATTGATTTTTAGCTATGTGTAAATTTGTTTTGAAATATAAAATAAGCCAAATAATAAAGTTTGATTGTTTTTATATAATATGGTTAAGTATTTGTTAAATTATATTGTATAAAGAGTTTATAATGACTTAAATAAAATTAAGGTTGGAAGATAAATATGAACTGATTTGAATTAATTTTTTTAAGAATTATACTCGTATAAATTGATTTGAAATTTAAATAAAATTGAGATTTCAAAGGGTATGATTTTTATAACTTGATTTTGGTTTATAGTGATTTAAATGAATATCAAGTTGGTTTAAATGAATAAATCAAGTTAAATAAATTGAAGGAATATCCAGTTACTTGAATTTAATTTTTTTACTTAAATGATATTGGATTTATTTTGTAAACATTTCAAATCTAAGTAATAGTAATTGAATTTGACATATATGGAATTATCAAAGAATTAGTTTTGAAATGGTGGAATATTTAAAGCTTTGAAATATATAGAAATTGAAATGGTTTATTTGGGGGTTCAAATCTGTATTTGGAATTGATTTGTGAAACTGAAGAACCTATTTTATTATATAAAGTAATTTAATACTTTAGCCATTTAAGTGGTGTAGTTATGTTCAAAGTTATGAAATTAAAAGTATTGTATTTTGAAAGGTTATATTTCAAGTGTTTGGTTTCGAAATATTATAACCGTGAAAGTGTTATGGTTTTAGAAAATGATATATTTGAAATAAAAACGATATCATATTGATTTGGTTTTCAAAGAGGAAATGATACCTTATTTATATGGTTTTGAAATGGATAGTATATTTTGGTTTTGAAGTATAATTATTTTGAAATGACCATGGTGTTATAATAACGTTTGGTTGTTAAAGAGACCGGGATCGGAAGTTGTCTTCCTCTCTGCCAACTCCGAAAACCACTTCAACAACCGTGTACGCGGTGGAGATTCCAGAATGAAGTAGGATGGTGGCGGCGTTTCCTTTGAGGTAAATACGTGGACCCGACTCCCGTAAGTTGGCATAAGGTGGCTAAAATAGAAGCGATCGACGGACTAAGAAGGTAGCACCTTTATCGGACACACTCCTTCGATACCATTCTATTACCTTGTGATTGATTGGGGCCCTTTTGATTTTTGGGGTGTGGCTCAAGGTGGGCGGTAGTAGCTGCTACGCGTTACCACCGGTCCGGAAGCGTAATTGGTATATTTACCCTGACTTGCCTAGTTGTGCTGTGTCACCTACCCTAGCACGCCTTGTACGATTTTGGATTTCTCCCGTAGCATGTGGAGTATTTAGGGTAGTCTCTGTATCTGGAGATGCAGTGATAGTGGATGGACTATTGGGACTATTACGTGTTACGGTGGAAAATGTAAAGCCTTAGCACTATTTAAAAGTAAGTTTATTTTACTAATAGCCATTGTTATAATAGCGAAATATTATTATAGTAAATAGTTTAACGGATCCTTAGTAGATATGAATCCCGAGCATCTTTTAAGTTATTGCACTCACATTAGACACTGGATAGGAGATGTCAAATCCTGTAAACATCTCTGACACTTTTGCACTCATATTTATTTCCGTTGATTTAACTTACGTAAGATCTTTTAGTTCTGACTCGAGTGTTTTTTGTTTTCAATTCGCTCGAGTCAGTCTGAGCATTTCAGGATTTGAAGACTTTATTTCTAGAGGACGAAGATGAAGATTGTATTATTATTATCTGTTATATTATTCGCTGCATCATGTACTCCACTGCGTTTTATTATTCTATGGTATGTGTAACTCTGATATGTATTGTATAAGTATAATCAAATGTTTTGTAAACAGCTTCATCAACTGTTTATTTGATTATTATATTTTATCGTTCTACTACAAGATTCTATTTTGTTTTTTCTTTCTCTGCTTTTCTTATTTACCCCATAGCAATCCGCCCTTCAGTATGGTTAGAGATGGCATATGCGTCTGCTTTAGCATACAAAAAGGTGGGATGTTACATCTGCTATTGGTTTAGCGATAAACCTTAGCTTTGTGGGGTCTGACTCTTTACTAATAGGGTAGTAATGCCCTATGATGAGTCGTTGAGTATGTATATATGAGAGAGCATATTTTTAATGTTATAAAAGAGTTTTGATATTGTGTTAATTTGTTTCGTTTTGTATTTATAAATTCTGGTTGGCGCATAGGACGCTATGACATCAATAGGGATTTCTAAACACTTAATAGGACAGACCGACACAATATTTGTTTTGAATATTGGTGAATGAAATAATTTTTCCTATTATATTTTCTATATATAAAATAAATCTCTTATAAAGTTTATATTTGTTTGTAATATATTTGTTGTTAGGTAGTGAAATTTATAAATACTGATTGGAAACAAGATTTGAAGAAAATAAAATAAATGAAAATTGGAAATTTTAGAACCTAAGTTCTAGGATTTTCGAAATTTTCTTTCAAATTTTTTTGAAATATAATAGTATTATTTATATGTATTTTTTGATATAAATATTTCAATATAATTTGAAACAATTGTTTTAAAGAAACTTTGGAAAGGAATAAGTTCTGTACTCCCCTTTTTGTCGTTGGAAAATAATTTCAGTGATGAGTGCATGTATCATCGACATTCATTTTTGAGTTTCGAAGTGGGAAGGCCACCGTAGTAGTTTTACTACAAATTTATTTTGATAAACAAATGTAAATTTCAAATTGTTTGAATATAATTGGAAATATATTGTAAGTGTATACACCTATCTATTATTTTAAATGATCTGAAATTAAACCCGGTATTTAGTTCTTAAGTTCCGTTAAGTAATAGTTTTAATTATTGTAGTGAAATGGAATGCAACTAATTAATAATTGGAACCTTTAATTAAAATAAGAGATTAAATGCTAGGTTATAAATGAAATTTCAAGAAAGTTGAAATCGTAACCCATAAAACAAAGGATAGGATTATTGAACAATAATTTAGTTAAAAGAAATGAGAAAAACTTGTATAACTTTCACTTACATTCTTAAAGGCATATATATAACTTACCAAAAGATGTAAAGAGTTGAAATGTTAATAAGAAATTGTAATAGATATTATACAAGTAAAACTTGAAGTAATAAATAAGAATTTGATATGTAGATGAAATGCTACTAATTAAATATAATAGAAAGGTAAGCACTATAAATAAATAAATGAAAATAAATGAAATTGAGAAATGAATAAATGTAATGCAATAAAAAGAACTGACATGACCTGAATAAATGACAATGAATAATTGTAAGTAAAAATGAAAATAAATGAAATAAACACTGAATGAGTGAATGGAAATAGAAGTTTGTAAGAAATAAAGGTAAATTAGAATGATGAATCATTATATGAATGAAAAGTAGTTTAAACAATAAATGCTATGAAATGAAATTAAAAAGAATGAACTTTATCTATTGATTGAAATTGTTGTTTGTTTGGTTTATGGTTGTTTGGGCAAGGATACTTTAAAATCGTTTGGATGAATGAATAATCTGTTTAGTTTAATCTAAGGCTATTGAGTAAATGGTGCACTTAATAGTTATTTTCCATCTTGTACAACTTGAAATTTTTGAACCCGAACAACTATTTGTTTTGTTTGATATGAATGAATAATTGATTGGGTTGATTTTTATGTGATGATTGTATTTTGGTTACAAATGATTGTTGTTTTATATTGAATTGGTTGAAACAACTTTAAATATTTCATTTATATAATTATTAACTCATTTTAGATTATATAAGTGAAATACATGTTATGGAAGCAATTGCTACTGCTTTTGGTTTCATAAAATAAGTTGCCCGACAAATAGGCACGTTCTCGGATTACGGTTTTATAGCGTTATTGTCTTGTTTTTCCCGTTGTTGGAAGATATTATTTTGAGATATTGTGATATATATTGTTATATGTGATATTATATTTTCTTCTGTACAAAGGAGACTGTCGAAATTTTTCGTAAATTTTGAACTTAGACATTTTTTGAAAAATGTTTTCCAAACTTTATTAATTTGAGTATAAAAAGATTTTATGGTTGCAAAATTGGTATATTTTATTTAAAATAATTAATTTTGTAAATTCATTTGTTTATAAAGTTAACATTTCTAAATAAGATGTACTGTTTACTCGATTCTTTCTTTTCCCTTCTTTTTCCTTTTCGAGGACGAAAAGTGTAACGACCCGATTTTTCGACGTCCGAAAGTCGACATCAATACGTCTACTGTATCAAATGCCGCACAATCAAATGCCGAAAAACCGAACCGTTAAGGTTAAAGAAGAAGAATATAGAAGAAGAAACAGAAATAATAACAGAATCTCACATTTCGTAGCGGAACAAATATAATAGATAAATGAATAATCTTTAAAACAAAAGATCTATATCTATTTATTCATAACATTACAGCACTAGAGTTTACAAAGACCACATTCAACACTAGGCATTTACAACATCTAATCCATATTAAAACTAGACTTACAACAATCCCAATGCAGCGGATAATACATAGTATAATGATACGTCTCGCCATCCAACTTGCCTTCAAATCTCCATAGCAACTCTTTCTCGACTTCATTCCAGAATAATGGTAACCTAACTATAGGCTGCCCGTGTGAAAAATTATGGACACCCAAAGTTTAGAAAGGGAACAATAAACTCTAGGTCAGTCATGGGATTGGTGTAAGATCTTAAAAACAGTTATTTTCACAAAGAAAGGGAAAAAATCCACTATGCTTTTGGAAAATGAAACTACCATAAGGCCTCCCGCCGCACACACAATGAAAATGCAAAATTGGAGGAGATTTCTTCTTATGATACCTAAACATGCTTGATGAGCAAAAAAAATTTAGTATTATTATTAGTGCATAGGGTAGAAAAACTTTTGAAAGTATAATATTAATCTTAGCCAGCATAGACATTTCGAACTATGCCTACTATAGCTACCATCTAAACAGTGGTGACCACCATAAGTAAATAGCAAGTTATACAACTAAAACCGTAAAAGGCACGTATTGGAGATTGGATTTCCAACAAATGGTTAGGCTTTGGAACTTCCTACTATCACATGGGTACGCCTTTGGAGGGACGTCCCGAGAACTTAACCAGCTCTCTGCCAACAAAAGGACGGGTTACCTATGTAACTAGGTAACCACTACACGAGTACGTCATCCCCCGGTCGTTTGCGACCATTATCCGAGCATCCTCAACCACAAAGCAACAACCACAAAGTATAATAGATTTTCAGCAACCACATTGGTTAAATATCTGGGCTTCATACCATGATACCACCCTTTTCCAAAAGGAAATGACATACCCTAAAGGGCGCGATCCTCATAACCTTGCCGCATCTTTCCTGTTTTGACCATTTTCGGGGTGCGAGGTCCGACGAAGTCTCATCCACAAAGCTACACTTTTCACAAAGTCATGATTCGATCAACAAATGATCAGCAGCACTTCTATGCCACATTACCAAATTGGGAATGTGTAACAACCCTGGTTTGGATATTACCTTTCAATATTGAATTAGAATGATAATTATAATTTAATATTGTGAATTAAATTAAATTTGGAGAAATTAAATTGATTATTTGGAATAAACTATGGATTTTGGAAATTTAAAATGAGAAAATAAAGTTTGGAACTTTATTTTATTGTTTGCGTTAATAATGAATGGAAAATAATTTTTATTTATAGAAATTACAATAATTTTATTAACTATTGCCAATTACTTCTTTTAATAATTTTTAAAGGAAGTGTTTGATTTTTAAAGGTTGTTTAATCAAACAAAAAGGTGGAAATTGATTTAAAAATAATTTTTAATTATAAATAATGTTTTGAAATGGTTTGAAATATTTTTCTAAGTGATAAAATGAATTTTGTGGAATTTTAGGAGTAAAAAACAGGGTTTTATTCATTTATTTGAGTAAGTAGTGCATTTTTGTCAAATAAAGAAATTTAATAATAAAAATGTTTTAAAAGTATAAATTAATCTTTTCATATGTTAGAAAATGTTTAATTTGCATGTATACAAGTTTTCACATTTTTTTGGGTGTGTAAATATGAAGACAATGAATTTTATTTGTGTGTATATGTAATACACACACATATTTTTGGTTAAGTATTGATTTTATCCTTAAGCCTCCTTATTTTTCTTTTTATTTTGGGTCCAATTTAGCCCAATTCCACATAGCCTGGTAAGAAGTGAGATAGAGAAGAGTTGTACGTTCATTTCACAACATCTTCTTCTTCCTTCAGCTGAAGCAAAAGAAATTAAACCCCTCTTCTCCAATTTCTCAAAAATCAAGAAATTCCTTCATTTTAATTCAACAAACTCAAGGCTTTTTACACTCTAGTGACAAATAAAAGGTAAACAGCTCCAAACTATTGAATTTCATCACCAAATTCTATTACAGTAAATGGGTTTCTAATTTTTATCGTAAATTGTTGTTGCATGCCATTTTCTCTTCTTCGATAGGTTCATAAAGGCTCAAATCTTGGCAAAAGGCTTCAACTTTGCTACAAAATCCGAGCTTTTGCATCTATTCAGCAAGGTAAGATCCTAAAACTCACAAATGCTAGCCGAGCAAATCTTAAAACGCTTAGAATTGTGAAATTTGCTTGCTGAATAAAATATTCTATAGTTGATTTTGTTTGTTTATAACCTGGTTTCAGTTGCTACTTTGAACCCTTATATCTTGTGATTCCGGCAATGAAACATTGTCCGGTTTCGTGCATTTGATAGCTTGTGTTGAAGTTCATTTTTTGGTTGAATAATAGGTCATTTGAGTGTTCAAATCGTCACTGCAAAATCAATGCACAGCCTGCGAATATCCTGTGCACATTTTGTTTTTCGAGTTGTTGCAAACATGGACTGAGTCCATGTTTGAGACATCATATCCCTTTCGTTTCTTTCTCAAATCACACGATTCTTTTTTTTGTGAAAGATGAAGTTCTCTACTTTATTCATACCAAATTACAGGTCATTTTGACATAGATAGCTGATATAAATCTGCTGTCAAACTTGGACCTGGACCATGTTTTTGTCCAGAGTTCAACAGTGAAACACTGTCTGGTTCAACTTCGAGAGATCATAGCTTTCCCATATTTTATCAAAATTGCCTCATTCTTTCTTTGTTTGAGATATGAAGTTTTCTACTACATGTGTACCAATTTTTAGCTCAATATGATGCAATTTGTTCTCCTGTTTTATGCCTGAAAGTTGAGTGCAGGAGGATCTTAGACCTGCACATTTATTTGGTTTTTGAACTGTTGCAAACATGGCCTGAGTCCTTATTTGAGACAGCATAACTCATTGGTTTCAAATCGAATTTGTGTGATTCTTTTTGCACATTGAATTAAGAGTGTTGATTTACATTTCTCTAAAGTTTCATGAAAATCTGGGTTGGTTTGCTATTTCTAAACTGCTGTCGAACTTGTACTCGCAACTTGTTAATTCAGTGTTTTAAACCTTGTTTTGGTCCGAATTTGAAATGATACAGATTCTTCGTTTCAAATCGTATTTGGATGATTCTTTTTGAAAATTGAAGTAGGAATGTTGAACTATATTCCTACCAAATTTCATTTCATTTGGACTGGTTTTGCAGGTCCAAACCTGCTGTCGAACTTGGGTTCGCAGCATGTTGTCACCGCTTTTTATATAATTTCTGGCTTTTTCTGATATTTTCCGATTTCTTTGAGATTTTTCTCTAGATTTCATACATGGGTCTTATAAAGCATTACAAAGTGTTTTTCAAGCAAATTGACTTTTAAAATTATTATTTAATATTAATTTTAAGTATTAAATTAATTACTCCATAATAGAAGAATTTCAAATGCAATTTCTAAAGCGATTTTGAAGCGTTCCTAAAACTCGTTTTCTTCAACTTAATTTCTATACAAAACACACAATTTTGCACTTTGAGCAAAGAGGGAGGAGAATTAAATGATTGGATAAAACGCATGCTATGAACACGTGCGTTTATCTTTTCAGTTAATTCCTAATCTATTCGTTCGATCGTTTTAACATTTGGGTCTGGTTTACCGATGAGATGAGGTAAACTTTGTACTGCTTTGAGTGTGGAATTGACTAACTATTAGTAAACCGTTTATTGAGAACATGTGGTATGGGACACACGTTAACACTTTTCGAGTTCCTTTCCGAGAGTTTATGACACATATTGCCAGGTAGTGGTGTCCAGTACTGGGCCTTCGGACCTTCGCCACTACGGTTTGTTGCCTTTGGGATTGTGCCTTCAGCTTTGTTGCCTTCGGGTTTGTCGCCCTATTGTATCGCTTTTGGAGTTGGTCCATCATCACTTCTCGAGAGATACTTGGGTTTGTTGCCTTCTGGTTTGTTGCACTATAGTATCGCTTTTGGAGTTGGTCATTCGTCGCCGATCGAGAGATACTTGGGTTTGTCGCCTTCGGGCTTGTGGATCCTTGTTTATACAGTACACATGCATCTTTTGCTTCATTGATATTTATATTTCCCTAGAATATCGTCTTTCAGAGTAGGTCTTTTTAACCACTCGATACATAGCGATTATCTTGTGGAAACTTGTGTTACCTTTATTGGTATTTGTTATTTTCCTTTTTGGCTTGATTTGAGATATTCATATCCATTGTTCATTGAGTTGCCGATGATATGAGGCTTGTTATGATTCATCTTTTATTAGATGATCGAGTTATCTCTTTTAGAGATATTTATGGTCCTTATGACTTTGCATGTTCATTATCATTTAGCTTATCTAACTGATTTGTTTGGCTAGACTGACCCGTGTATTTTATACTCGGGTCAGACCGAGGTGTTTCAGGTTAGGTACCTTTGGACTTAGCCTATTCTGCTTCTGCGTGGACTATTCTGCTAGCCCCTTTCATTATACCTTTTTGTGTAGTCCTTTTTTGTTGTAACTCTGATATGTATATTCTTTTGACTCGCCTGTATATTGTGGTTGCTACACCACTTGACATGTATCATTTTGTATACCCCGTGATGTATCTGTATATGTGTATATGTATGTGATGATCTACTTGTCTGTGATGTGTTTTACATTTGAGTTGTTATATTTTGTTCTGTTAGATCTTATAGCCATTATAGTTTTGTATTAAATATCTATTGGATAAGTCAATCCACCTAGAAAAAATATGCGACATTTATCGACGTATTCAGTAGATAGTTAAGACAAGACTATGGATGGTTGCTCATATACAACTCTATTCTTCGTATTAGCAGACGGTATTACCTTGTAATACTCTTTGCTAATATGAGTCTCGGAGTGGGGCGTTACAGCTTGGTATCAGAGCTGAGTTCAGGACAAAATATGATAAACACAGGACAAAAACACATATTACGGTACATCAAAGTGTAATACAAGTGTTACAAATCCCTGAATCATCGTGCTTTTGTTCTTTTCGTGTCCTTGGGGTGGATATAATTTTGGGAATATGTTTAGGAATGCATTTTAATTCCGTAGTATTCCATATTTGAATTAATGATATCTGCCATGTGAATAAACTTTATCTTATCTTAACTTTCAGCTAATGGCTGGAAGAGGCAGAGCACGACGTTCAGATGCGGGGCAGTCCAGTGGCTCCCATCCGGATGGAGTATATATGTATGCCGATCAGTTTATGGAGTTATTTAGGAGCACCTAGCCTCCAGCTTCTCCTTCGCGCAAGTCTCCTTTCGCGCGCATGTGTAGTGATTTTTCACATCTCGGAGGAAAGCCATTTAAAGGCTCCGAGTCTGTTTTAGAGGTTCAGGCTTGGATTCGTTCTTGCGAGCGGATATTTTCTCGCATGGATCTTTCGGATTATCACAGGGTTCTTGTAGCATCCAGCACGTTACAAGAGCGTGCTCTTGATTGGTACGAGCTATTCACTGCCGAGCTCGATGAGTCTACTCTTACATGGAGTCGGTTTCGGAAACGATTCGAGCTTAAATTCGTTCCTGAGTCTGAGAAAGCATCTCTTGCCCGTCGCTTCCTCGAGCTAACGCAAGGGAAATCTTCTGTATCGGATTATGTGTCTTCTTTCGAGGCTCTTTCTATGTATGGCCTTGAGTATATTAGCACTCCATGCAAGAAGAACCTCAAGTTCGTTTTCGGCCTTAAGAAGTATTTGAAGAAATCTTTGATGTTGCAGCTCAAGCTTTCTTTTGAGGAGCTAGTTGACTCGGCGCTTCATCTTGAAGCCATCGAGAAAGAGATTGATAGTGGTGATGAGGTTGAGGTTCGCAAGAACCCCAACAAGAAGCAGTTTCCATTTCAAAAGTCCAAGTCTTTTCCTTCCAAGAAGAAGAAGACTGGTGGTTCTAACTCTCAGACTCAGTCTATTGAAACACCTTCCATTCGTAAGTGTTTCAATTGTGGTTCTCCTAATCATATGATTCGGGATTGTCCTAAGCCTCTCTTCTGCCGCTACTACAAGAAGGAAGGTCATCATGTTTCCACCTGCCCTACTATTCCAGCTAATGCCAAGCCTGGCAAGCTTTATGCTGCTAAGGCTTCTGGAGTTTCTTCTCAGCCCAGAGGTATATCTCCATCTATTTTGGAAGGTTCTATTTTATTTCATGACCATAGTATTCGAGTTCTTTTCGATACGGGTGCTTCACATTCATTCGTATCGAAGAAGCTCGTTGATGATTTGTCTTTGGATGTTTCTAGTATGGTTACTTCATTGAGGTTTGTGAATCCCATCGGGGGATCCGCAACCCTTAGCATGCTTTGTGATGATGTTGAGATATTTTTATGTGGCTTTTCTTTTTGTGCGAATCTTCATGTTATTTCTTATTTGGGATTTGAAATGATTTTGGGTATGGACTGGCTAGTGCGATATTATGCCAGGATTGTTTGTGCTCAGCAGATGTTATATCTTCGACATCCCGATTCTCCATCTCAGCTATCTCTTGTTCTTCGGAATGTAGATAATTCCGAAGTGGCTTTATATTCTATAGACTCACGAGATGTTGATGATATATCTCGTATTCCTATTGTTTGTGACTTCTCTGATGTATTTGAGCCTGTTTCGGGTTTGCCACCCAAGCGGGCTATCGAGTTCCGCATTGATCTCATTCCAGGTGCGCAGCCAGTTAGTCGTCCTCCCACGAGGATGTCTACGAAGGAAAATGAGGAACTCAAGAAGCAGCTTTTAGAGCTTGAAGCAAAGCAATTTGTTCAGTCTAGTTCTTCACTGTAGGGTGCCACGGTCATCTTTGTAAGGAAGTCCACATGGTACTCTTAGGCTTTGCATAGACTATCGCAAGCTTAACGAGTTGACCATCAAGAATAGGTATCCATTACCTAGGATCGATGATATGCTCGATCAATTGAGTGGTGCTAAGGTCTTTTCCCAGCTCGACCTTGCCACAGGTTTTCATAAGTTACGAGTTGCGGAAGATAGCATTCCTCTTATAGCTTTTCGCACTCGTTATGGTTCTTTTGAGTGGCTCGTAATGCAATTCGGTTTGACGAACGCTCCTGCTTTCTTTGTCAATCTCACGAATCGAGTATTCCGGGAATATCTCGATAAGTTCGTCCTTGTATTTATTGATGAAATCCTTATTTATTCTAAGTCCGAGATAGAGCATACCCACCATTTGAGGATTGTCTTGGATACTCTTCGTCAGCATCAGCTTAGAGCCAAATTCTCCAAGTGCCACTTTTGGAAGAATAAGGTTAAGTTCTTAGGCCATGTTGTATCTTCCGAGGGCATTTCTGTCGATCCCTCGAAGGTCGAAGCTATCTAGAATTTGAAGAAGCCTGAGAATGTTCATAAGATTCGTATTTTCCTTGGATTGGCGGGTTATTACCACCGGTTCATCAAGGATTTTTCCCGTGTTGTGCTTCCCCTTACAAGTCTTACTCGGAAAGGCGTTCATTATATTTGGTCCGACAAGTGTGAAGCTTCTTTTCAACAATTGAAGGAGCTTCTCACTAATGCTCATATTCTTGTGGTTCCCGAGGGGAATCACGAGCTTGTCGTGTACACCGATGCTTGTGGAAGTGGTCTCGGTGCTGTTCTTATGCGGAAGGATCGGGTAGTTGCTTATGCTTCTAGGCAACCACGTCCGAATGAAGTTCGCTATGCCACTCATGATCTTGAGTTAGCTGCCATTGTCTTCGCTTTGAAGATTTTGCGCCATTACCTTTTAGGCGAGCGCTTCATTCTCTATACCGATCATAAATCCTTGAAATATCTATTCACTCAGAAGGAGCTCAGCATGAGGCAACAACGTTGGCTCGAGTTCCTTGCCTCCTATAACTTTGATATCCAGTATACCCCTGGCAAGGGTAATCGTGTTGCTGATGCGCTTAGTTGCAAATATTCGGCTGTTGTTTCTATGATGCTTGCTGAATGGGATGTTCTTGAGACTCTATCCTTTTGTGATATTCGTGATCGAGCTCCATCTTTTGATTCTCCGATATTATTATTAGGTTTGGAAGCTCGACCTTCTCTATTTGATCGTATTGCCATGGCTCAGCGACAAGATCCAGAGTTGTTGCATCTTATTCAGCTTTGTGAGTTTGAATCTCATGATGAGGCATTGCAGGATTTCAGCATTGATTTTCATAGGCGTGACATTCTCGATGACTGTCACCGTTCAAAGTATACCATTCATCCTGGCAGTAGTAAGATGTATGCTGACATGCATCACCTTTATTATTGGGAAGGCATGAAGCGTGATGTGGCGAGTTATGTAAGTAATTGCATGACTTGTCAACGTATCAAAGCTGAACATCAGAGCCCTTCTGGTCTCCTTCACCCTCTAGAGATTCCATTGTGGAAATGGGATCAAATTTCGATGGATTTTATCGACGGCCTTCCTCGTTCGAGATCAGGCCATTCTAGCATTTGGGTTATTGTTGACCGCCTCACCAAATCAGCTCATTTCATTCCTATTAAGCCTAATAGGAGTGCTTCTCATTTGGCCAAGTTATATGTCAAGAAAATCATGAGACTTCACGGTGTTCCTAGTTCGATTTTTTATGACCGTAACCCGCTATTCACGAGTCATTTCTGGCAGAGTCTTCAGCAAGCTTTGGGAACAAAGCTTAATTTCAGCACAGCTTATCATCCGCAGGCTGATGGACAGACTGAACGGGTGAATCGTATCTTGGAAGATCTCCTCCGTATTTGTATTCTTGATTTTGGAGGTAGTTGGAAGGATCATTTACCTCTTGTAGAATTCTCCTACAACAATAGTTTTCAGTCGAGTATCGGCATGGCTCTTTTCGCAGCCTTATACGGGAGGCCATGTCGATCACCTTCTTGTTGGTTGGAAACTGGTGAGAAGCTTACTTTTGGCCCAGATTCTGTTTCGTGATTCTTCTGAGAAGATTGATCTTATTCGTCAGAGAATGAAAAAGGCACAGAGCCGCCAGAAATCTTACGCGGACAACCGTAGGAAGCCTCTTGAGTTCTCGGTTGGTGATCTCGTCTTTATTCATGTTTCTCCTTTGAAAGGGGTTATGCGCTTCAGTACGACTGGGAAATTAGCTCCTCGCTTTATAGGACCATTTTCTATTACTGAACGTATTGGCCCTGTGGCTTATAGAGTTTCGATTCCAGCTCATCTATCTAGCATTCATGACGTATTTCACGTCTCTCAGCTTCAGAAGTGTCTTCGAGATTCAGATTCTATTATGGATTCTCCTCTTTTGCAAGAGCTTGAGATCTCACCAGACCTATCCATTGTGCATCAGCCTATTCGCGTACTTGCTAGGGAGGTGAAACGCCTTCGAAACAAGGACGTGCCGCTCGTTAAAGTTTAATGGTCCGCTAATCCCAACGACTGCACTTGGGAAACCAAGGAGTTTATCGAGCGATCCTACCCTGGTTTTCTTTCTTCGCATAGCGATGGTGAGAATTCTTTTTACCTCAAGATTGTTTTTCTATCTTTTGAAGTGATGAAATATATGGTTGCATATATACTTTTCCCTAGGAATTGCGGGGACGCAGTTTGGTTAAGAGGGGAAGTCTGTAACAACCCTGGTTTGGAGATTACCTTTCAATATTGAATTATAATGATAATTATAAATTAATATTGTGAATTAAATTAAATTTGGAGAAATTAAATTGTTTATTTGGAATAAACTATGGATTTTGGAAATTTAAAATGAGAGAATAAAGTTTGGAACTTTATTTTATTGTTTAGGTTAATAATGAATGGAAAATAAATTTTATTTATAGAAATTGCAATAGTTTTATTAACTATTGCCAATTACTTCTTTTAATAATTTTTAAAGGAAGTGTTTGATTTTTAAAGGTTGTTTAATCAAATAAAAAGATGGAAATTGATTTAAAAATGTGTTTTAATCAAAAATAATGTTTTGAAATGGTTTGAAATATTTTTCTAAGTGATAAAATGAATTTTGTGGAATTTTAGGAGTTAAAAACATGGTTTTATTCATTTATTTGAGTAAATAGTGCATTTTTGTTAAATAAAGAAATTTAATAATAAAAATGTTTTAAAAGTACAAATTAATCTTTTCATATGTTAGAAAATGTTTTAATTTACATGTATACAAGTTTTCACATTTTTTTGGGTGTGTAAATATGAAGAAAATTAATTTTATTCGTATATGTAATATACACACATATTTTTGGTTAAGTATTGATTTTATCCTTAAGCCTCCTTATTTTTCTTTTTATTTTGGGTCCAGTTCAGCCCAATTCCACATAGCCTAGTAAGAAGTGAGATAGAAAAGAGTTGTACGTTCATTTCACAACATCTTCTTCTTCCTTCAGCTGAAGCAAAAGAAATTAAACCCCTCTTCTCCAATTTCTCTAAAATCAAGCAATTCCTTCATTTTAATTCAACAAACTCAAGGCTTTTTACACTCTGTGATAAATAAAAGGTAAGCAACTCCAAACTATTGAATTTCATCACCAAATTATATTACAGTAGATGGGTTTCTATTTTTTATTGTAAATTGTTGTTGCATGCCATTTTTTTCTTCTTCTCTAGGTTAAAGGCTCAAATCTTGCCAAAAGGCTTCAACTTTGCTACAAAATCCGAGCTTTTGCATCTATTCAGCAAGGTGAGATCCTAAAAATCACAAATGCTAGTTGAGAAAAGCTTAAATCGCTCAAAAATATGAAATTTTCTTGCTGAATAAAATATTCTATAGTTGATTTTGTTTATTTATAATCTGGTTTCAGTTGCTACTTTGAACCCTTATATCTTGTGATTCCAGCAACGAAATATTGTTCGGTTTCATGCATTTGATAGCTTTCTTGTTGAAGTTTGTTTCTGCAAATTTTAGTTGAATAATATGGTCATTTGAGTGTTTAAATCGTCACTGCAAAATCAACGCACAGCCTGCAAATATACTGTGCACATTTTGTTTTCCGAGTTGTTGCAAACATAGACTGAGTCAATGTTTGAGACATCATATCTCTTTTGTTTCTTTCTCAAATCGCACGATTCTTTTTTTTTTTTGTGAAAGATGAAGTTCTCTAATTTATACTTATCAAATTACAGGTCATTTTGACATAGATAGCTGATCTAAATCTGCTGTCAAACTTGGACCTGGACCATGTTTTTGCCCAGAGTTCAATAGTGAAACACTGTCTGGGTTCAACTTTGAGAGAACATAGCTTTCTCATATTTTATCAAAATTGCATCATTCTGTTTTTGTTTGAGATATGAAGTCTTCTACTACATGTTTACCGATTTTTAGCTTAATATGATGTAATTTGATTCCATGTTTTATGCCTGAAATTTGAGTCCAGGCCTGCACATTTATTAGGTTTTTGAACTGTTGCAAACATGGCCTGAGTGCATGTCTGAGACAGCATAACTCATTGGTTTCATATCGGATTTGCGTGATACTTTTTGAAAATTGAAGTAGGAGTGTTGATTTACATTCATTTAAAGTTTCATGAAAATATGGGTTGGTTTGCTATTTCTAAAATGCCATCGAACTTGTACTCGCAGCTTGCTAATTCAGTGTTTTAAACCTTGTTTTTGTCCGACTTTGAAACGACGCAGATTCTTCATTTCAAATCGAATTTGGATGATTCTTTTTGAAGATTGAAGTAGGAATGTTGAACTATATTTCTATTAAATTCATATCATTTTGGACTGGTTTTGCAGGTCCAAACCTGCTGTCAAACTTGGGTTCGCAGCATGTTGTCATCGCTTTTTATACTTAGAGAATAATTTCTGGCTTTTTCTGATATTTTTCGATTTCTTTGAGATTTTTCTCTAGATTTCATACACGGGTTTTATAAAGCATCACAAAGTGTTTTACAAGAAAATTGACTTTTGAAATTATTATTTAATATTAATTTTAAGTATTAAATTAATTACCCCATAATAGGAGAATTTCAAATGCAATTTCTAAAGCGATTTTGAAGCGTTCCTAAAACTCGTTTTCTTCAACTTAATTTCTATATAAAACACACAATTTTGCACTTCGAGCAAAGAGGGAGGAGAATTAAATGATTGGACAAAACACGTGCGTTTATCTTTTCAGTTAATTCCTAATCTATTCGTTCGATCGTTTTGACCTTTGGGTCTGGTTTACCGATGAGATGAGGTAAACTTTGTACTGCTTTGAGTGTGGAATTGACTAACGGTTTGTAAACCGTTTAGTGAGAACGTGTGGTATGGGACATACGTTAACACTTTTCGGGTTCCTTTCCGAGAGTTTGTGACATATATTACCAGTTAGTGGTGTCCAGTACCGAGCCTCCGGACCTTCGCCACTACGGTTTGTTGCCTTCGGTTTTGTGCCTTCGGGTTTGTTGCCTTCGGGTTTGTCGCCCTATAGTATCGCTTTTGGTGTTGGTCCATCGTCACCGCTCGAGAGATACTTGGGTTTGTTGCCTTCGGGTTTGTTGCCCTATAGTATCGCTTTTGGAGTTGGTCCTTCGTCACCGATCGAGAGATACTTGGGTTTGTCGCCTTTAGGCTTTTGGATCCTTGTTTATACAGTACTGAGCACATGCATCTTTTATTTCATTGATATTTATATTTCCCTAGAGTATCGTCTTTCGGAGTAGGTCTTTTGAACAACTTGATACATAGTGATTACCTTGTGGAAACTTGTGTTACCTTTATTGGTATTTGTTATTTGCCTTTTTGGCTTGATTTGGGATATTCATATCCTTTGTTCATTGAGTTGCCGATGATACGAGGCTTGTTATGATTCATCTTTTATTATATGATCGAGTTATCTCTTTTAGAGATATTTATGGTACTTTATGACCTTGCATGTTCATTATCATTTAGCTTATCTAACTGATTTGTTTAGCCAGACTGACCCGTTTATTTTATACTCGGGTCAGACCGAGGTGTTTCAGGTTAGGTACCTTTGGACTTAGCCTATTCTGCTTTTGCGTGGACTATCCTGCTAGCCCCTTTCATTATACCTTTTGTGTAGTCCCTTTTTTTGTAACTCTGATATGTATATTCTTTTGACTCGCCTGTATATTGTGGTTGCTACACCACTAGATATGTATCATTTTGTATACCCTGTGATGTATCTGTATATGTGTATATGTATGTGATGATCTACTATTCTGTGATGTGTTTTACATTTGAGTTGTTATATTTTGTTCCGTTTAATCTTATAGCCATTATAGTTTTATATTAAATATCTATTGGATAAGTTGATCCACCTGAAGAAAAAAATGCGATATCTATCGACGTATTCGGTAGATAGTTAAGACAAGACTATGGATGGTCACTCCTATACAGCTCTATTCTCCGTATTAGCAGACGGTATTACCTTGTAATACTCTTTGCCAATATGGGTCTTGGAGTGGGGCGTTACAGAATGTATCACTTGTAACCATAAACTACATAACCTCTGAGCTCGTACGTCTCAGAGAAGGGTGTTAAGCTAAGAGAATAAATTCTCCACCACCAACAGAAATGTATTTGATAGAAACAACTTTACATCTCAAAGTGTAACGTCAAACACACATCTATACAAGTCCATTCCGAGATCGAACGAAACCGAAGGCACTTCAAAGAAGCCCTTGCAAATCCGAATATTCACTAATCACGTTTGAAATCCCTGTCACAAAGGGTGATAAAATTTCTATACCGGAGCAACCCAGTGTAGAGACATTCGACAGGTAATCCTTTCGCTCTCGAAAATACCCAGTCTTCAACACCATCTTCAAATATAATCTCATTTCATCGTATCATTATTCAGAATGGGTTTTATGACACAAAGTCTTCTCTCGGCTAATCCGAATAATGAGCGCTTATTTTAAAAATAAGTGTTACATTCAGATTTCGACAAATCACAACAATTTCCACTTTGATCTTTTAAATAAAAGATCCATCACAATCACAAAGGTTCAATGCAGTTTTCGAATATCCATTTGGGATCCGACCCCCGGTCGCATCGAAATTCAAATGCCATCTAAAGGCCAATATTGATAGTCGGTTATGTAACTATCAATCAACATTCACAACAATCATTGGATTTTACATAATTTCCCCAAATTATTATTTTCAAAATATCTTTGCAAGATATAATTTTAGCACTTCAACCATTTAAAAACAAATTTCAAATCACTTTCCACATTTCAATCCTTTGAAAACAAATTTCAAATCATTTTTCCTCACGTGGAATATATTTTCAGATATTTATTCATTCCCACTGAAAATCTGTCGAGTCCAAATGTTTTAAAATAATCCAAACATATACACTTGGAAATATTTAAAATAAAACTATTTTAAAACACTTTATTTTAAAATATAAGTTACGAAATTTTATACCCATATCTCATATAAATCTTAAGCCCAAAATAATTTAAAATGAAATTATTAGATAGATTATAATCATTTAAATAACCATATTCTAAATCAAATATCAATTTAAACCTTCAAATAATCACTTTTACAATTTATTAAATATATCATTACTCTAAAGGTTTTCAAAATAGCTTAAGAAAATAATTTCTCCAAAATATTCTTTAAAACCAACTCTAGAACTTTTAATTTATTTTCGAAAGCTACTTTAGAACCATACTCGGCTTTCCAGGAAAGAATTCTCTTTCCATCTATATCAATTAATAAATCTCCTCGATTTATTTTAATTTACATTCCAAATCTGTAAAGTTCTTTTAACACCTTTACAAATAAACCAACATTTATTTTTAAAACAAAATTTCTTTCCCTTATAAAATTCCCATTGAGAATTTTAAATTTTCCAAATATCTACTTGTATACGATTTCCAAATTAATTTCAAAAATCATTTCCAAACTCCAAATCAATTTCCAAATTGATTTCAATTTTATTTTAAACACCAAATCAAATTCCAAATTTATTTCTAAATTTATTTCAACACCAAATTGATTTTCATTCAAACACCAAATCTGTTTTCATATTGATTTCCCAAAGATTTCTTCTTTTAACACCAAATCAATTTTCGAATTTATTTTTAAAATAAATTCCTTTATCTCTTCCAAATTATTAAAAATCAATACTTTTAAAATAAATTCTTCACCTTTTGAATAATATTACTTGAAATCCATTTATTAAACTTTTTCTCGTATTTTGGAATTTTATTCAATAGGATTTCACTATAGATTTTCTACTTAAATTTAAAAATCCAATTTTATTTATTTCTAGTATCCTACGATGCCAAAAATATATTCAACTAAATTTTAGCCTTCAATGATTTCAATCACAATATAATCACACACAGATTATAAATAAATCAACACACAATATTGAAACAAATTCAATTATTTGAGGAATCCAGTTGGATCCCTCCAACCTGTTTTCCCTGCATTCACAGACGTTAGAACAACAATTAAATACCCATTCGACTTCGAGGTGGAATATCGCGGTATATGGGTTTTATAAAATATCATCCGCTATTATGCGGCGCATAGGGCCTCATCCGCTATGTAATTCGAGAAATTAATCACTCCAAATACATATACAATACCAATTTCACTTCGAGGTGGAATATCGTGGCATATGGGTTTAATATAATATCCACCGCTATTATGCGGCACATAGGGTCTAATTCAATATAACTGATAATAATTTTCATTCAAGCACACAATCAACAATTTTAAATTTAATTATCATGATTCAACAATCAATCAATAACTAAAATTTTCAATTATTATAATTTGAGTGAGAAGATCACACCTTTGCTCCTTTATTTTGCAATCCAATTCCAATTTTACTTGTTTCTCGATTTTAGACCTTGTATCACGTTTAATGATTTAATTAATACTGGATCAATCGAACAATTAAATTTTCATTTGATAGTTTAATTAACCAATGATTTTAATTTAAACTAACCATTTAAATTTAAATTAATTTTTTTAATTTGAACTAATTACCTTTTACCAATAATTTTTAGTAACTAAAATAGTTAATAAATTTTGTTAAATAAATCTACCTCCAAAATATATTTTATTTTAAAATTAAACAAGTAGATATAAAATGTGTATAGGTTTATTTATCTTTTTCTTTTCCCAAAATTCGAAAAATCAATTTATACATAAACTTTACAACATCATATTTTTTTTTCAAACTTTATCTAAATAATTTCTGTATATTTATAAAAATCTGCATAGATATACCTTTCTGTAGAACTAATTTTTTTATTTACCTACATATATATATATATATTCGAATTTGAATTGGAAAATCAAAATTGACATACCCTCTTCGACCAGCCGATTGCTGAATCCAACAGGAACGCCTTGTCGCTCCTCCAACCTCAACATTGACTTCAACTACCCATCGATCTTGGCCTCCCACACAATCGGCAGCTTCGAGAACAATCGTAACATCACCTCGTCTCGACCTCACCTGTTCGCGAGATCCAAACTGCAACGAGCACAACTTGTTTTGACTGGAGGCTCAAACTACCATGACGACAATGACATGCTTGCGAATTGGCTTGCGAGCATACAAATCGATACTACATCTCTTCGCGACTGCCGTTCATCGTTGATGTTTTTCGAGCTCGCGATGTTCCCCATATTGTGCTTCACCTCGACGGCGAGTTCGATTCGAGAATTGACAAGTTCGAAATCGAACCGATTTCACACATTTTGTTTATTTACTTCTATTTCGCTTCGACTGAAATGAATGGGAGGAGGGGTCGCGTTGAATTTTAATGCACCTTGGATTATGATTTCGATTTGAAGAAGGGGGAACTTCGGCTTGTATTATACATATTTTTTCGAATTGTCGATTCAATTTTCTACCATTATTTTTTTTCTTCTGAGAATTTTGTTTCGATACATAAACAGGGAAGAAACGATTTTATTTTTTTATTTTTTTAAAAGCAACGTGTGTCAACAAAGATGCCAAGTGTTGAAGGGAAGAAACGTGTATCACCTGCCTTGTGAAAACATTATTACATGCATATTATATTTAAAAATTTAAATTTAAAATTTAAATTGTTGAGAAAACGAAGCCAAAAATCTCGATGTCCAATCGAGGCATGCCGCCAGGCGTTTATAATGTTTAACCCTAATCTCGAATGCAACGGAAAAGGTTTTGAGGCCAAATTCGATCGTATGGAGAAGATAGCTTTTTGGACAGTTAAAATATTGAATTTTCGATTTAATTTTCAGCGCGTTTGCTTACCGCACGGTTACACGATCAATCCAAACACTACGAAAATTGAAATTCTATAATAATACAATATTTCGGATCCAATGAAACTGGTTTCGTCGAATTCTGAGACTGTGCCTCGGAAGGCTATTTTTGAATATCGATTTAAAAGATATCATTTCAAAATTGAACAAAGCAATTTCAAATTCAATTCTGAAGCTTCCATTCTCTTTAGTATTATCAATCTAAATTTTGGAAGCTTTGAAAATATTTTTAATCATCTTGAAACCAAAGATTCAAATTTTTACCCAACTTCAATAATTAAATTTAATAATTTAATTATCAAATCCATAGCTAAAAAGTGAAATTCAAGTTTAAAATAACTTCAACATTTAAAATAAATTAAATATTTCATTTTCAAATGCTGAAAATTCTGGGTCATCACATTCTTCTCCGTTAAAAGAATTTCGTCCCGAAATTACTAGTTAGGAAGAATGATCCTCAACCCGTTCATCATTTTCCCAAAACAAATAGTTTATCAACTTTTTGTCAACACAAATCTCTTTATTAAAGATCCATTATCAATTCTACTAACTTTCCAAAGTTTTCCATAGTTTCCGAACAACATTGTTTACTTAACCAATCCAAATTTAAATTCAAACTCAAATTTTAAATTTTCAAAATTTGCTCAAAATTTTTCTAACTTCCTAAATTTTCGAAAAATTTCACCAGTGTCTCCTTTGCGTGGCTAGCTCGGTACAACTACAAAATGCACCATGGGCCCCCAGATTCAACAAGAAAACGAAAAGCCACGTGGCTTGACAAGAAAGTCATCAAATTTTATACTGAAATTTAAAATACATACCTTTTTCAAGCAATTCAATTATCTTCTAAATCGAAATCCCAATTCCATTTTCTTTATATCACCTGTATGCTATTCAACAACCATTTCCAGTTTCTGCATTCAAAAATCATTTTGCACATTCCATAACAAAATTTTCAATATATATACTTCTTATGCCATTTTTACTTCAGTAATAAAGTTACATGTCCATTTTCATTCAATCTTGCTTTTTCTATTTCATTTGAATTCAATTTACATTTTCAATTCTATTTGGATTCAATCTACCTTCTGAATATTGAACTTTATCAATTATCTTTTATTCACAACTGATTCATATCATTATTTTAAATTAGTTTCATTCACTAATCCATTACAAATTCCAATTCATTTTATCTCAAACCATTTTTTTATTTCCACCTTTATTACATTTAGTTCAATTTGAACTAATTCTACGACTTCATTTTATTTCGCATAATTTAAATTGGTTTTCAATATTCAGTTTTAATTTCAGTTTTATTCTTTTGTTCATTCCCAAAAAAAATTCAATTTCAATTCACCATTTTGGTTTACTACCACTTATATTTAAACTGGATTTCAAATTCCATATAATTCGATTCACCTTTCATTTATAAATATCGAATTCAATTCACTTCAAACCATACTAAGTTTGTCATTTCTTAAATTAGTTTCACTTGCTAATTTTATTTTAATACTTTGCTTTGTTTATCACAAATCAAATTCAATTCCAATTCCTGTTCCATTTACTACAAATTCGAAATGAATTTCAACATTCAATTTCCCTTTCATTTACTTGCAATTATAAATTTATTTATTCAGTCACAATCTAGTTTTCCACCTTAATAAATTTTATTCCAATCATTTAGTCTATAAGACTTCGTAAATTCACCTTTATTCAAATTAACTCAAGTTAATTTCAGTTAAAGTCTGAATTATCTATGTTTTCGATCTTATTTATTACTCCATAACTATTTTAATAAGATTCCAAAGCCTTTTTAACCTTTCAAAATCATATTTGAAATCATCCTAAAACCAAACCCAATTTTCCAAACAACTTCAATATAAAATATTTTGGCAGTAATTTCTCTCCTTGAAACTCGAAAATGAACATCGATGATGCTGCAGTCATCACCGAAGTCATTTTCCAGCGACTGAAAAGATTTAGATCTTTCATCCCTTTAAAACATTTTTTCCAAAACCTTTGAAAACTCATTTTCAAACTCAAGGGAATTTAAAATTTTCCAAATCTTTTGAAAATCATCTTCAAAATCAAAAGGGATTTAAATTTCTCAAATCTCAAAATTTCAAGCTCTTTCAAAGACATTTCAAATATTCTCTGGAATTCTATTTCAAATTATAAATTACATTTACAAATCTATATGGATTTTATTTTCTTAGCTTTTGATTATAATTTCAATTTCTTGTTTAAATTCAATGATAATAATTTAATATTATCAATTCTTAACAACTAAGCAACCATATACCATATAATTTACAGAAAATTATTTCTTTTATATACAAAAATAGTTTGGGTAAAATTATTCATTTACCCGACTTTAAAACAATACTATATTGGTTTATCTTGTTCAAGAGTTTAGAAACCCCTATCGACACATTTGGCCAAACTGCACACCTACTAGAATCTATAAACAATCAACCGATAAGTCAAAACAATATAAAACTATTTTATATTCACTAACAAATATGCGCTCATATCTATTAATACACTCAAACTCATACTAGAGTACAACTGACTCTATCTCTAATTAGTAACCCCCACTAGAGCCAAGGTTGTCGCTTAATCAAAAGCTCTGATACCACATTTGTAACGACCCAATTTTTCGATGCCCGAAAGTTGACATCAATACATCCACTGTATCAAATGCCGCACAATCGAATGCCGAAAAACTGAACCGTTAAGGTTAAAGAAGAAGAAGATAGAAGAAGAAATAGAAACAATAACAGAATCTCACATTTCGCAGCGGAACAAATATAATAGATAAATGAATAATCTAAAAAAAAGATCTATATATGTTTATACACAACATTACAGCACTAGAGTTTACAACGACCACATTCAACACTAGATATTTACAACATCTAATCCATATTAAAACTGGACTTACAGCATTCCCAACGCAGCGGGTAATACATAGTATAATGATACGTCTCGCCATCCAACTTATCTTCAGATCTCCATAGCAACTCTTTTTCGACTTCGTTCCAGAATAATGATAATCTGACTCTAGGCTGCCCGTGTGGAAAATTATGGACACCCAAAGTTTAAGAAGGAAACAATAAAATCTAGGTCAGTCATGGGACTGGTGTGAGATCTTAAAAACAGTTATTTTCACAAAGAAAGAAAAAGAAATCCGCTATGCTTTTAGAAAATGAAACTACCATGAGGCATCCCGCCGCACACACATTGCAAACGCAGAATTGGAGGAAATTTCTCCTTATGATAATCAAACATGCTTGATACGCAAAAACTTTTAAATTTTATTATTAGTGCATAGTGCAGAAAACCTTTCAAAAGTATAATACTAATCTAGCCAGCATAGACATTTCGAACTATGCCTACTATAGCTACCATCTAAACAGTAGTGACCACCATAAGTAAATGGCAGGTTATACAACTAAAACGGTACAAGGCACATATTGGAGATTGGATTTCCAACAAATATTCAGACTAAGAAACTTCCTACTGCCACATGGGTACGTCTCTGGAGGGACGTCCCGAGAACTTAACCAGCTCTCTGCCAACACAAGGCCAGGTTACCTCTGTAACTAGGTAACTACTACAAGTATGTCATCCCCCGGTCGTTTGCGACCTTTATCCAAGGATCCTCAACCACAAAGCAATAACTGCAAAGCATAATAAATTTGTAGCAACCACATAGGTTAAATATGTGGGCTCCATACCAGGATAGAACCCTTTTCCAGAAGGAAATGACATACCCTAAAGGGCGCGACCCTCATAACCTTGCCGTATCTTTCCTGTTTCGACCATTTCCGGGGTGTGAGGTCTGACGAAGTCTCGTCCACAAAGCTACACTTTTCACAATGTCTTGCTTCGATCAACAAATGATCAGCAACACTCGTATGCCACATTACGAAATTGGGAATGTATCACTAGTAACCATCAACTACATAACCTCTGAGCTCGTACGTCTCAGAGAAGGTTGTAAAGCTAAGAGAATAAATTCTCCTCCACAACAGAAATGTATTTGATAGAAACCAGCTTTACATCTCAAAGTGTAACGTCAGACACACATCCATACAAGTCCGTTTCGGGATCGAATTGAACCGAAGGCACTTCAAAGAAGCCCTTGCAAATCTGGATATTCACTAATCAAGTCCGAAATCCCCATCACAAAGGGTGATAAAATCTTTATACCAAAGCAACCTGGTGTAGAGACGTACGATAGGTAATCTTTTCACTCTCGAAAATACCCAGTCTTCAACACCATCTTCAAATGCAATCCCATTTTGTCGTATCATTATTCGGAATGGGTTTTATGACACAAAGTCCTCTCCCGGCTAATCCGAATAACGAGTGCTTATTTTAAAAATAAGTGTTACATTCAGATTTCAACAAATCACAACAATTTCCACTTTGATCTTTTAAATAAAAGATCCATCACAATCACAAAGGTTCGATGTGGTTTTCGAATATCCATTTGGAATCCGACCCCCGGTCGCATCGAAATTCAAATATCATCTAAAGGCCAATATTGATAGTCGGTTATTTAACTATCAATCAACATTCACAACAATCACTGGATTTATCATAATTTTGACCAATTATTATTTTCAAAATATCTTTGCAAGATATAATTTTAACACTTCAACCATTTAAAAACAAATTTCAAATCACTTTCCACATTTCAATCCTTTGAAAATAAATTTCAAATCATTTTTCCTTACGCGGAATATATTTCCAGATATTTATTCATTCCCACTGAAAATCTGCCGAGTTCAAATATTTTAAAATAATCCTAACATATATACTTGGAAATATTTAAAACAAAACTATTTTAAAACACTTTATTTTAAAATATTAGTTATGAAATTTTATACCCTTATGTCATATATATCTTAAGCCCAAAATAATTTTAAAATAAAATTATTAGATAGAGTATAATCATTTAAATAACCATTTTCTAAATCAAATATCAATTTAAACCTTTAAATAATCACTTCTACAATTTATTAAACAAATCTTTACTTTAAAGGTTTTCAAAATAGCTTAAGAAAATAATTTCTCCAAAATATTCTTCTAAAACCAACTCTAGAACTTTTAATTTATTTTCGAAAGCTACTTTAAAACCATACTCGGCTTTCCAGGAAAGAATTCTCTTTCCATCAATATCAATTAATAAATCTTCTCGATTTATTTTAATTTACATTCCAAATCTGTAAATTTCTTTTCAAGCCTTTAAAAATAAACCAACATTTATTTTTAAAACAAAATTCCTTTCCTTTATAAAATTTCCATTGATAATTTTAAATTTTCCAAATGTCTACAGGTATATGATTTCCAAATTTTATTTCAAAAATCATTTCCAAACACCAAATCAATTTCCAAATTTATTTCATTTTTATTTTAAACACCAAATCAAATTCCAAATTGATTTCTAAATTTATTTCAACACCAAATTGATTTTCATTCAAACACCAAATCAATTTTCATACTGATTTCTCGAAGACTTATTCTTTTAACACTGAAACAATTTTCGAATTTATTTTTAAAATAAATTCCTTTATCTCTTCCAAATTATTAAAAATCAATATTTTTGAAATAATCTTCACCTTTTGAATAATATTACTTGAAATCCATTTATTAAACTTTTTCTCATATTTTGGAATTTTACTAAACTGGATTTCACTATAGATTTTCTACTTAAATTTAAAAATCCAATTTTATTTATTTCTGGTATCCTACGATACCAAACATATATTTGACTAAATTTTAGCCTTCAATGATTTCAATCATAATATAATCACACTAAGATTATAAATAAATCAACACACAATATTGAAACAAATTCAATTATTTGAGAAATCCAGTTGGATCCCTCCAACCTGTTTTCCCTGCATTCACGGACGTTAGCACAATAATTAAATACCCATTCTACTTCGAGGTGGAATATCGTGGTATATGGAATTTATAAAATATCATCCGGTATTATGCGGCGCATAGGGTCTCATCCGCTATATAATGTGGGAAATCAATCACTCCAAATACATATATAATACCAATTCCACTTCGAGGTGAAATATCATGGTATATGGGTTTAATATAATATCCACCGCTATTATGCGGCGCATAGGGTCTAATTCAACATAACTGATAATAATTTTCATTCAAGCACACAATCAACAATTTTAAATTTAATTATCACAATTCAACAATCAATCAATAAATGAAGTTTTTAATTATTATAATTTGAGTGAGAAGATCTCACCTTTGCTCATTTATTTTGCAATCCATTTCCAATTTGACTTGTTTCTCGATTTTAGACCTTGTATCACGTTTAATGATTTAATTAATAATGGATCAATCGAACAATAAAATTTCCATTTGATAATTTAATTAACCAATGATTTTAATTTAAACTAAAAATTTAAATTTAAATTAATTTTTTTAATTTGAACTAATTACCTTTTACCATTTATTTTTAGTAAATAAAATAATTAATAAATTTTGTTAAATAAATCTACCTACAAAATTTATTTTATTTTAAAATTAAACAAGTAGATATCAAAATGTGTATAGTTATATTTATCGTTTTCTTTTCCCAAAATTCGAAAAATCATATTATACATGAACTCTACAGCATCATAATTTTTTTTTCAAACATTATCTAATAATTTCTGTATATTTATAAAAAACTGCATAGATATATCTTTCCGTAAAATTAATTTTTTTATTTACCTAATATATATATTCGAATTTGAATTGGAAAATCAAAATTGCCATACCCTCTTCGACCAGCCGATCGCTGAATCCAACAGGAACGCCTTGCAGCTCCTCCAACCTCAACAGCGACTTCAACTACCCATCGATCTTGGCCTCCTACTCCATCGCCCACTTCCAGAACAAATGCAACATCACCTCGTCTCGACTTCATCTGTTCGCGAAATCCAAACTGCACTGAGCACAACTTGTTTTGACTGGAGACGCAAACTGCCATGACGACAATGGCATGCTCTCGAATTAGCTTGCAAGCATACGAATCAATATTACATCTCCTCGTGATTTCCATTCGTCGTGGATGTTTGCCGAGCTTGCGATGTTCCCCAGATTGTGCTTCACCTCGACCGCGAGTTCGATTAGAGAACGACAAGTTCGAAATCGAACCGATTTCACATGTTTTGTTTATTTATTTCTATTTCGCTTCGTCTAAAATGAATGGAAGGAGGGGTCACGTTCACTTTGAACACGACATTGATTATGATTTCTATTAAGGAGGAAATTCGACTTGTATTTTTTTTTGAATTGCCGATTCAATTTACTGCCATTATTTTTTTCTTCTGAGAATTTTGTTTCAATACGTAAACAGGGAAGAAACGATTTTATTTTTTTATTTTTTTTAAAAGCAACGTGTGTCAACAAAGATGCCAAGTGTTGAAGGGAAGAAACGTGCATCACCTGCCTTGTGAAAAAATTATTACACGCATATTATATTTGAAAATTTAAATTTAAGATTCAAATTGTTGACAAAAAAAAGCCAAAAATCTCGTTCTCCGATTAAGATGTGCCGCCAGGCGTTTATAATGTTTAACCTCTATCCCGAATGTAATGGAAAAGGTTCCGAGGCCAAACTCGATCGTTTGGAGAAGATAGCTTTTTGGACAGTTAAAATATCGAATTTTCGATTTAATTTTCGACGCATTTGCTTACCGTACGGTTACACGATCACTCCAAATACTACGAAAATTGAAATCCGATAATAATACAATATTACGAATCCAATGGAACTAGTTTCGTCGAATTCCGAGACTGTGCCTCGGAAGGCTATTTTTGAATATCGATTTAAACGATATAATTTAAAAATTGAACAAAATAGTTTCAAATTCAATTATGACTCTTCCATTATCTTCAGTATTTTCAATCTAAATTTTGGAAGCTTTGAAAATATTTTTAATCATCTTAAAACTGAAGATTCAAATTTTTACCCACCTTCATTAATTAAAATTAATAATTTAATTGTCAAATTCATAGCTAAAATTGAAATTCAAGTTTAAAATAACTTCAACATTTAAAATAAATTAAATATTTCATTTTCAAATGCTGAAAATTCTAGGTCATCACAAAAAGTTTTGACTGGGGAAGAGTGTAACGAACCGTAATTTTCGATAATTAGATCTTGTTAATTTAATAAGTTTTGGTAATTTAATTCGTAAAAAAAATAAAGAAATCTGTAGCTTAATAATGAAATCACTAAAATATAGGTAATAATGTTAAGCAGGTTAATAAACAACTAATTTAGTGCAAACCCAATTAATTGAAACGACTGCGAGGTCATAATTGATTATAAATAGTAAATTGGGAAATAAGATTCAAAGTTATATTAATTGACGAAATAATACGTAATAATTTGTAATTTGGAAAAATCAATATAAGATAATTAATTGTAATAATGGTTGTTTGATAATAAAGTATGAATAGGATAATGATTGATTGAATAAAAAGGAATGAGAATCAAGATTTATTATTTTAAATTTATTGATTGGATTAGTTGGAACTTAATGAATATTAATATTTAAATATTATGTTAATGGAAATTTAGTTGAAATTTGAGAATATTATGTAATAAATCATGAATCAATGTTGATTTCATCCATTTGATAATGATAGATTAAATAATAGGATGAAAGGTCAAATTAAATGGATTATGGAATTTTAATTTATAATTTCTGAATTTAATGAAATTGAAATTAAACACTGCAATTGATGGATCAATCACCTTTAAATTGACATCTAAATTTTTTTAAATTACTGTAATTGTTTAAGAAATAAAAAAGATAAGATTTGTTAATTATGGAATTGAAATTGAAAAAGTGATTTAATTAATTAATTATTAATTTATTTAATTAATGTAAAAATAGCCATTTTGGCCACTGGCACGGATTTGGACGAAACTAGTCTCATCGGATCCGTAACGGTGAATTATAATAGGATTTCAAGTTTCGTAGCGACCGGACTTGTCATTTGATCGTATGGACTCGAAACGCCTTGAAACCAAATTAATTGAAATCAATTGAAATCAATTTGAAATTACTTGATTTTAGCATAACTTCTTATATGATGGAATTTGGACTTGAAAATTGTTCCATTGCATTTAAAATATTCAAAAACATCTATCTTGATATATGGGTTGACCCAATTTTGTTCCGGAGTCAAAACGGGCTTTTCGGGCCATTTACCGTTCCACGGTCCAAACCAATCGTATCTGTTCCTCTATTTCTCAGCCCTACCTATATATACCTTGTTATAAACCCTAGCCTATTTCTTATTCCTCATTTCTATATGTGCAATTCTAGTTGCTTCTCTTTATTTCCAATGGCAGGCAAAACAAAAATTTCCAATTGCAATTTCAAATCAAATTCAAATCAAAATTTCAAACTCCACAAACTATATCAAATTTTATATGGATTCGAAGCTCTCGACGAGCGCAAGTCAAATATTGTTAGGGTTGTCTCACATGTTTAATGGAGGAACGACAGTTTGGATTGGAGATAAGTCCCACATCGCTAAATAATATGGAAAAGTGGTGTATAAATATGGGTTGGTAGGCATGTAACATTTGGGATTCCTTTTGTTACGACAAAGTAAGTGCCAATCCATATGCGTACGCCATGTGCTGGAGATGGGGAGCTTGGTCCAACCGCGTTACACAACAGTGGTATCAGAGCCGAAGGTTACGGACTGGGCCATGCAGACACGGCAGTACTCTCAAAGGTTTGCCGCAAGGGGATGCGAGTCAAGGGGGAGACTGTTAGGGTTGTCTCACATGTTTAGTGGAGGAACGACGGTTTGGATTGGAGATAAGTCTCACATCGCTAAATAATATGAAAAAGTGGTGTATAAATATGGGTTGGTAGGCATGTAACATTGGGGATTCCTTTTGTTACAACAAAGTGTATGCCAATCCATATGCGTACGCCACGTGTTGGAGATGGGAAGCTTGGTCCGACCGTCGTTACACAGCAAATATGTGATTCGTTTTACGATTTGAGTTGTGGTTTGGTTTGAATTGGTTGAAACATTCTTGTTCGTTCATCGCGTCTTCATCAATTGTCGACTGATCGTCAAATAAACTGTACGAGGCGGTGGAGATCGCTGCATGTTGTTCATCGGTATAGGTGGTTAGTCGAGTTGACGACTGGATCTGCTGTGAAAATTCGTTAGGGTTTTGTTTAGAGGCGACGGTCGGGGGGTTTTTGGGCATCGATCGGCAGCCTTGGGGCTGTGGTGACTGGGGAGGAGTTCGACGAGGCTCGGGTTGGGGCGACCGTGTGCGGCATTGAAATTCGTGATGGCTCGGTTGTCGATGTCGAAATTTTGGCTGTTAGGGTTCGTGAGTTCTGGAGGCTCAAGTGCGTGGAAGGAGCAGGCTTGTGGAAGGTAAAGTGTCGCTTACTAATTTGTTTGTTTTTTATTTTTTTATTTTATTATTTCAAAATCGTTGAACTTCTAACTTTAATAACATTCACTTACGAGCTTGGATTTACGCGCGGTTTTCTCCGCTAGGTTCGTATTAGAATTCCGAACATTTTGACGCTGGTTTGGCAAATTCTGAGACTGTTCAAATTCTGGGTTAAATTGGATTTAAATTCAATTTTAATTCAGAAGGTGAGCGTTATAGCCCACTCCTCTAAAATTTCTTATGTTTGTTAAATTGATTAATGATGTGATTAGAAATTTATTTATGACTGTTTGGCATGTTTTGGATCATCATCTCAGTTTATTTGAATTTATTTGGTTAAATTTGTTATTTAATTTATTATTGCATATAAACTGCTAGTTAAATTGTTATTTAATTTATTATTGAATATAAACTGCCAGTAAATACCTGTTATTTATTATCTGTTCTATATTGATGTTATTGTTTGAATTGGATGATGATTGTGATAAATGGTTGATGATTGATATTGGATGAATGGACGTTGTATTTATATTGTTATAAACTACAAGTTATTACGGATTTTATTTCATTTAGGATTGCGATTTAAAATGATATATAACCATATTTATATTTTAAATTGCGGATTGAAATGATAAATATCTGTATCACTTGACCATAGGATATGAAATTATATATAGACACCGTGGTCTATATATAAAAGTATTTTAAAATGATTTCTATGGTTTGTAAAGAAATATATGGGTTATATAAATATTGATTTCAGATGTTATATAAATGTTATTTTATTATTGATTTTTAGCTATGTGCAAAAAAAATTGAAATATAAAATAAGTCAAATAATAAAGTTTGATTGTTTTTATATAATATGGTTAAGTATCAGTTAAATTATATTGTATATAGAGTTTATAATGACTTAAGTAAACTTAAGGTTGGAAGAAAAATATGAAATTGATTTGAATTAAATTTATTAACAATTATACTCGAATAAATTGATTTGAAATTTAAATAAAATTAAGATTTCAATGGGTATGATTTTTATAACTCGATTTTGGTATACAGTGATTTAAATGAATATCAAGTTGATTTAAATGAATGTATCAAGTTAAATAAATTAAAGGAATATCCAGTTACTTAAAGTTGAAAAGTTTTACTTAAATGATATTGGATTTATTTTGTAAACATTTCAAATCTAAATAATAGTAATTGAATTTGATATATATGGAATTATCAAAGAATTAGTTTTGAAATGGTGGCATATTTAAAGCTTTGAAATATATATGTTTATTTGGGGGTTCAAATCTGTATTTGGAATTGATTTGTGAAACTAAAGAAGCTATTTTATTGTATAAAGTAATTTAATACTTTAGCCATCTAAGCGGTGTAGTTATGTTTCAAAGTATGAAATTCAAAGTATAGTGTTTTGAAAGGTTATATTTCAAGCGTTTGGTTTCGAAATATTATAACTTTGAAAGTGTTATGGTTTTAGAAAAGGATATATTTGAAATAAAAATGATATCATATTGATTTGGTTTTAAAGGGGAAATGATATCGTATTTATATGTTTTTGAAATGGATAGTATATTCTGGTTTTGAAGCATAATTATTTTGAAATGACCGCAGTGTTATAATAACGTTTGGTTGTTAAAGAGACCGGGATTAGAAGTTGTCATATTCTCTGCCAACTCCAAAAACCACTTTGACAACCGTGTATGCGGTGGAGATTCTAGAATAAACTAGGATGGCGACGGCGTTTTCTCTGAGGTAAATACGTGGACCTGACTCCCGTGAGTTGGCATAAGGTGGTTAAAACAGGAGTGATCGACGGAATAAGAAGGTAGCACCTTTTATCAGACACACTTCTTCGATACCATTCTATTACCTTGTGATTGATTGGGGCCCTTTTGGTTTTGAGGGTGTGGCTCGAGGAGGGCGGTAGTAGTTGCTACGCGTTAGCACCGGTCCGGAAGCGTAATTGTTATATCTACCCTGGCATTGCCTAGTTGTGCTGTGTCACCTACCCTAGCCTGTCTTGTACGATTTTGGATTTCTCCCGTAGCCCTTGGAGTATTTAGGGTAGTCTCCCGATCTAGGGATGCACTGATACTGGATGGACTGCTGGGACTATTACGTGTTAAGGTGGAAATTGTAAAGCCTTAACGTTATTTAAAAGTAAGTTTATTTTGCTAATAGCATTATTATAATAGCGAAATATTACTACATAGTAAATAGTTTATCAGATCCTTAGGAGACATGAATCCTGAGCATCTCTTAATTTACTGCACTCATGTTAGACAATGGACATGAGATGTCAAATCCCGTAAACATCTCTGATGCCATTACACTCGTATTTATTTCTATTGATTTAGCTTACATAAGATCTTTTAGTTCTGACTCGAGTGTTTTGTCTTTTCAATTCGCTCTGGTCAGTCTGAGCATTCCAGGATTTGAAGACTTTATTTCTGTTGGATGAAGACGAAGATTGTATTACTATTATCTATTATATTATTCACTGCATCATGTACTCCATTGCATTTTATTATTCTGTGATACGTGTAACTCTGATATGTATTGTATAAGTATAATCAAATGTTTTGTAAACAGCTTCATGAACTGTTTATTTGATTATTATATTTTATCGTTCCGCTGCAAGATTCTATTTTTTTTCTTTCTCTTCTTTTCTTATTGCCCCATAACAATCCGCCCTTCTGTATGGTTAAAGATGACACGTGCGTCTGCTTAAACGTACAAAAGGGCGGGATGTTACAAGTTGTGTTGGGCTCATATTAGCGAACACTACGTGATGGAGCTGGTTTGGAGTAGATTGGAGCTCGTGATAATTTTGGGTAAAATTACATGCTCATTTAATTTTAATCAGAATAAAACGTTGCAACGACTATTGGAATCAAAGTGAGTACAACTCACTCTATCTGACTCGCTTATATTTTTATATAAGGGAATAAATTTATTTTATGTTGATTTATGATTGTTTGGATGATATATTATGTATATATATCGATTGGTTTGGGTATATTCTCGCCTATTTTAGCGAATGAGACACTATACGTTCCTGTGCATGAGCAGATGACCATTTGTACGCGTGTCTGGCTCGAAGCGGACATTGTACATATTTACTCATATGTATATTTGTTGCAGGTGACAGGTTGGTGGGATCCAACTAGATTCCCCACCAGTGTTGATTTTTATTTACAAACATTGTTATTATGTCGTTATCATGTCATATATGATGTTTGGATGCCATTATTGATGCAAATCACCTTATTCGGTCCTGTTGTAGCATTGGGCCATATTTTGGAGTTTTAAAATTATTAAAGTGATGATTTCAAATTAAAAAGGATTTCAAAGTGGTTTTGAAAATAGATGTTTTATTAATTCTTTTGAATTGTTAAGGAAATGAATTTATTTTAAATAAATAAAAATTATAATTTTTATGTTATAAAAATTATGATTTTCGTGAAATATACTTAAGTATGATTTTTGAAGTTATGTAAGTTTTTATAATGAGTTGTAAATTATTAAAAGAAGAATTTCATTTAAACCGAATCAAAAGAGGTTTTTTGAAATTTGGAGTTGACTATTTTGTAAAATAATTTAAATTAAGAATTTTGGATTTATTATAAAGGATATATATATATATATATAAGATTTATAAAATTGAATTTTACAAATCGAAGTAATGGAATTATAAACGAGCTTTGTTAATGTTTAAAATGAAGTTGTAAGTGAATCTTATAAGTACATAAGATGATTTATAAACTGATTTAGTTATAAAAATAATGATTTTGTAAATAAAGAGAATTATAAGTAAATTAACTTATAATTGGATTTTGGAATTTAAATTAGATATAAATGAGATCGGTTAATAAAGGAATTCTATATATGGAAGTTTTTATAAAATATATATGGAATTTATAAAGATTGTTTCAAAATCCGAAATCACCTTATTTTGATAAGTTAAATATAGAAGTTATTAAATGAAATATATTCACGATTTTGGACAGTAGATAATCCTTTAAATTAAATGTGTAGAAGTAATAAATTTGACAAATGAATTATATTCATGATTTTGGACAGTAAATAATCTTTTTAAATAAAATGAATGTTTTAGGAAGTAATATTTTAAAATGGAGTTTGACTGGTTTAAAATTATTGTCAATTGTAAATTACTTATTATTAAAATAAGTATGTAGAAATGTTTTTTAAAATATCAAAATGGTTTGAGAATATATATTTTTAAAGATAATTTGAAGTGAATATTTGGGAAGTGATTTAATTAATAAAAGATTAATTAAAATGGCCTAGTGATTTCTTATGGTGCTAGATATTTCTTTGCTTGCTTTGATAGTTAAATAATCGAGTATCAAATTTGGTCGTTTTAGTTTCTCGCCTTAATGTGGGAACTATTTAGTCGTACACTTAGTACGTAGCCGTTTATGTAGCTTGATTATCGTTTGTGTTGAGGATGTTGATTCATGTAGTGTGGAGAGATTACTCCAATCTATCGAGCTTCCTTCTTGGCCGAAGGATAGCAAGTTGAAAGTTGGAGACGTGACAAGTCTATAAGACTTAGTTTCTTTGTGAGGTTGAGAAACACTTTTGCGTTGTTAGTGCGAAGAGACTAGGATTGATTTATCCGAAAACCACTTCGGACTAATGTATATGAGTTCGATTTTACAGCTAATCGATGATATTGATATTTTGGATTTTCATAGTGAAGGACTTCTTGTTGATCGTTTAGGGTTAAAATCCCAATATACATACAGTAGCAGTAGTCTCTTCGTTATGAAATATCTAATGCAAGGACTATTCGCTACTAATCCTAGGGATTTTCCAATAGGATGTGGTAGGAAAGTACCTTCAATTTGTCCTGTTCTTGGATAACGTGTTTGGACGAGTATCTGACATTGCATTTCTAAGATTACGTACATTGGTTTTTACAAATATACATCAGTGGTGGTGGAGAAGGCAACTTCTCTTAGCTTAACACCCTCCTTGAGATATACGAGCTCAAGTGTTGTATTTCTATGGAAGGCAATTAGTAGTCAACGGAAATGACAATGTGGCATTTAAAGTAATGTGATATGTGTTATGTGAAAGGTAATTGTTACCTCGGGCCTCATCAACCAAAAATGACCAAACAGGGTTAGATGCAGTAGGGCTAAGTGGGTCATTCCCAATTAGGATAAGATCATCCTCTTCTAGATCTATTCTTTTCCTTTATGACGTTTGGGATGTAAATTAATGTGGTTTGTATGCTATGAGGGCGCTCGAAAAGGTCGATAACGACCATGGGATGACGTATTCGCTACTGTGTAGTTATAGAGGCAGGACGGTCTTGTGTTGGTAGAGGGCAGATGTTCTGTGCCTCGGGACATCCATCTAGATGTGTACCCATCGGAAGGTAGTCCTTTCACCTTATCATTTGTATGGGAATCCAAACTCCGCTACATGCCAACCATTTTGATTGTATTACCCACTTTGGGCTATATATTGGAATTCAATAATGGTAACAATTTCAGCTATTTTAATATTATTTGTGCAATAGACACCAATATAGTATAAGAGAATTTGATATGAAATGTTTTAGTTATCATAAGGTAAAAACATGTTCGTGTTTATGTGTGGGAGTGTCTTACAAGATACTTTTGTTTTGAAAAGAAAAGTTTGGTAGTTTAATAAACTTATCATGTTGAGTTACTAGACTGATCCGGGCGTTCTTCCCTTTCAATGCTCGGGTCAGACTGAGTATATTTACAAGTTTAGATTTGGTGCTTTTGAAGCTTCAGCAGAAGAGCTAGAAGTCTTCAGATTGTATACACGTATCTTTTTGTTATTCGATGCATTATTGTTGTTTATATTATCGACAACTGTAAGGACAGGTTATTATAACTTCTCAGGCTGATGATTACTGATTGATTGTTCAACTCTGATGGATGTACATATATGATATTACAGTTTCTGGTTTGCAAAGATCATTGATATAATATTGTATGTTTTTCGCTTCGATGTGAGATTTTGCATTGTTCCATTTGGTTTTCCCTTCTCCTTTTATTCTCTTCTCTTCTTCTCTCTTCTTTTCTTTCTCATGACTTTCTGTCAATTTGTGCTTTTTGGGTCGGACATGTGTGGTTTATTATCGATTCAAAGGGTATGGATTTACGGGGCATCGCACGTGGTATCAGAGCTTAGATTTAGTATATTCCTAGGCTTTGATGTGTACTCAGTATAGATAGGGTTAGTAGTACCCTAGATTGAGTTTGATTGTATTATATATATGAGTGTGTATTTGTTAGTGATGTAAAAATGTTTTATATTGTGTTTACTTATCCGTTGAGTTGCTTATGAATTCTGGTCGATGCGTGTGACGCCATGTGATCGATAGGGATTAATAAACACTTAAACGAGGTAAGTTGATGTAGTATTATTTTTAAATTGGGTAAATGAAATAATTTTACCTCAATTATATTTTATATATAAAGGAACAATTTTTCAGAAATTATTATAGTATATATGAATTGATGGTTTGGTTGTTTGAAAATGTAAAAGTATATATAAGTTAATGAAAGCTGTTTGAATAATCTAAATAGACAACAATTGTAAAAGAATAAATCATATAAGTAAATGAATTACAAAGTATGGAATTATAATTAATATGATAAACAATGGTGAAATAATCGTGTATATATATATATAAGAAATGAAACAACAAGAGTATATTTATAAATATGAACTATAAATAAAAATGGATTTAAACCAAGAATTGGAGAATTTACATCCCGTTGATTTTGACAGTTGTTTTTCAAAATTTAAAGAGGTTATATTATTATAAATCTTAACAAGATAAATAAATTTAGAATAATTCTTATATAAGTAAAGTGAAATAGTAAAATTATATATGTGTTAACTCCTCTTCGTTAGCGACCTAACTACAGCAGCGACCTACGACCTATAGGGAGCCGTGATTTAACGACTCACAAAGATAACGACCTAATGGTATCAACGACCTAAGGGATCTAACGACCTAGTGCTCCAGCGACCTAAAGGCCAGAGCGACCTAACGAGTCAACAAGACGAGCGACCTAACGGTTCGACCATTCGGCGACTTAACAGATAGAGAAGGAGACAACCTAGCGACCTAATGGTTTAACGAGCTAAGCTATAAGTCGTGTTAACTTAGGTCGCAACACCATACCATTCAACATACTTAGGTTGCCTCTCTTCTTAGGTCGCACACGACCTACCACTTGTCATCTTACTCAGTCAAACTCGATGCATCCTATTAAGCCACAAACCATACCACGTAGGTCGCTCGCGACCTACGTCTTACCATAGACTGTCACCAACCTATAACCCGCTAACCCGTTCCAGACTAGAGGGCAACCTCGTGCTACTGTAATTCTGACATTGCTCACGACCTAAGATAGGTCGCTCACGACCTAAGGACATTGCATTAGAAGGCCGCCTTCTCTAAGCCGCTACTGGTAAGGTCGCTTACGACCTAGAACTTGTTGAAACGAGCTTGCATGTTCTTATGGAAGGGGGGCCAGTGCTTCTTAGGTTGGCTACGACCTACGACCTTACTTAGGTCGGTCACGACCTACGACCTAACTCCGAAAAATGCCTATAAATACGACCTTAGTTCCAACTAGGGGGAGGACTTTTGGCTCATTCATTTCAAGCGCCGTTACTCTGCTGCATTCTGAACTACTTCAACACCTTCAAGGAACTTCACGAAGAAATCAAACATGTCTAACATGTGTTCAAAGATTTGGATCGACATTGAAGTTTAGGCTACTTGTTCTAAGTCACTTGAAACTCAAAGTGTGTTGTAATCAAAGTGTAACTGCATTGACTTGTAATCAAATCGTCAATAAAGATATTCAAAGTGGACGTAGGCTCTCTCTTAAGCCGAACCACTATAAAATTGCTGTTGTTTACTGTTTTTTCACTATTATCTTCTTATAATCTGTTCCCGAGCTATCGGGTGGTGCTTTCACGATCTCACTTCATACACCGGGGTGTTAGCGTTAACATTTTTGGTGCTTTCACTGAGAAGGTCGAACTCAGGCGAGTTATCATCATTGCTTCACAGAGGTTTGTAGAGAGAATTTCCTTGAAAACCAGAAGTCTATCCGAGATTATGGCTCCTGGAAGGAAAAGTAGATCTGTCAGATCTAGGAATATTCAAGAGGGAACCTCCGCTTCCCCTATATCGAATCAAGCCACTCCAGCTGTCGGAGTTACAAAGGCAGAGCTGGATGCTGCAATCTTAGGGCTGAACCAACAGATAAATGTCCAAAATGCACAATTCGAGGCTCAGAATACCCAGAATGCCCTAATTCTGAATAGATTGAACGATTGGCTTGGGGCAAACCGTCAACCGGCAGGTAATGAAAGGAATTTTGCTGGCAACATTCATGATGCTGAAGAAAGAAATGCTCCTGAAAGGGCTGCTAGCCCCTTTGAACAAACACTTCCAGAGGTTGGTGGATCTAGAACTCGACATGATGAGGAGTATCTTTCTGGAATGGTCCGACAAATTATGAAAGAGAGTATGCAGAGGGTTGAAGACGAGAAAGAATGGGGTTTCGCCCCAAGTAAAACTTCGTTTATTGAGAGAATCTTAAAGGCTGAATTCCCAAGGAAGTTTGTCCCTCCAACCATTCCAGCTTACAAGGGGACAAGTGATCCGAACGAATTCTTATACAAGTATGATTGGCACATGACAGGTGCCAGAGCCTCTGATGAAATAAAATGCCGATATTTTCCTGTGTATCTCGAAGGTGTAGCTCTGCTTTGGTTCACCAAACTTCCAGTCCGATCTATAGATCAGTTTTCTGACTTAACCCGGAAATTCAAGGAGCAGTTCAGACTATATGCCTCAAAAGCCAAGGATATCATGTCACTGTCAAGTTTGGAGCAGAATCCAGGAGAGACTATCAGATCTTTCTTAAACTGCTTTAATATAGCGCTAGCTGAGGTGGACAATGCAGAACCGCGAATGATATTGACTTATCTGATGAAGGGTATTGACAAGTCGAGCGAATTTGGGAAATGGCTAAACATGAAGGAACCAAATTCCCTTGAAAAATTCTATAAAAAAGCAGATGAATTCATACGCTTAGAAAGCCGTCCCGTACCGGTAAAGGCAGTGTTGGAAAAAGCTGAAGATAACACTGTTGTTCCACGCAAGAATGAATCTGTAGGGCAAAAAAGGGAAAATTACAATGGGAAGAAGCAGAGTAATCTGAAGAAGCCCCGATCCTTCAAGCCATCAGAGTATACTCCTTTATCAGATACACCGGAGCGTATCTACCTTGCCACTAAAGATTCTATTGACTTTCCTAAACCTCCTCCTCTAAGGACCGGGAAAAAGGCTATACAGAGTGGGAAGTTCTGCCGCTTCCATAATCAACCCGGTCACGAGACCGACGAATGCCGCCAGTTGAAAAATCTGATTGAAGAATTGCTAAGGGAAAACAAACTGCAGCAATTCGTGAAAAAGAATAGCAACAATCCTGCTTCATCTAGTCAGGGGCAACAGGCTCCTACTCATCAGCCTAGGACGAGTGAGAAGGCTGCAGGGCATGAATCTGGAAGGCCCATTATCAATGTCATTACAGGGGGACCTCACCCAGCAGGCAGAAGCTGGGGTGAGATGGAAAGGTATACCCGAGCTTTAAGGTATGTACCGACCGAGGAAGATGTATTCGTTTTGGAAGGTGCTACGCCCTTGAAGCAACAAAGAACTTTCGATGATGATATTGTGTTCAAAGCTAGGGATTCCGCAGGTATTGAAGCTCCTACCTTGGATCCCTTAGTCATCTCGGCTGGTATCGGGCCAGCTATTGTCAGAAGAGTTCTCATTGATTGTGGCGCATCCTACAATATCCTCTTCAAGAAAACATTCGACCAAATGAAGATCCCTATGGCTGATGTGCAAGCCTCATTGCAGAAAATTGCCGGCTTCACTGGGGAGCCAAAGCAGCCTGTAGGAACCACTGATTTGTTTGTGGAACTTGGAGAAGGAGAGAGAAAAATGGTCCGCAAGCAAACTTTTGTGATTGTCGACGAATTTTCTGCTTACAATGCTTTCCTTGGTCGTCCAACTCTGGCAGCGTTCAAAGCTGTTCTTGCCCCATGGTGCCTCACTATTAAATTCCCTACAGACAATGGAGTAGGAGTTATAAAAGGGGATCAAAATGCTGGGCGAGAGTGTTATCTGACAGAGCTACGAGAAACCAGAAAAAGAGAAATGGGAAAGAATGCGGCAGCCCCAGTCCGCATCAAAGAACCAGCCTTGTAGCAATTACAGGGCGGACCCTGCATTGGCGAGCACAGCGGAGCAAGGAAAGAGATGGACCCTAGAAAAGTCAGTGCAGGGGAAAATAGAGTGGTACCGGTGGAAACGACAATACCAATACCTGTTGACCCAAAGGACCCAAACAAGGTGTTGAATGTGGGTTCGCAACTTAATGCGTCAATTCAGAATACCTTAATATCTTTTTTAAAGGCAAATTTGGATGTTTTTGCTTGGACTCATGCTGATATGTGCGGAATATCCCCGGAAGTTGCAGTACACGCCCTAAATATTGATCCAAAATTTACACCTGTGAAACAGAAAAGGAGAACTCAAGGTCCAGAAAGGTCGACGGCATTAAAAGAAGAAGCTGATCGGCTCATGGAGAATAATTTTATCAAAGAATCTACCTATCCGAATTGGGTTTCAAATCCCGTGCTGGTTAAGAAAGCCAGGAAAATGGAGAGTATGCATCGATTTTTCAGATCTAAACAAGGCCTGCCCCAAAGACTGCTTCCCATTACCCAGAATCGACCAACTGGTAGACGGAACAGCGGGACACGAATTGTTATCTTTTATGGATGCTTACTCCGGATATGACCAGATCATGATGCATGAGCCAGATCAGGAGGACACGAGCTTTATCACCGACGTTGGTCTTTACTGCTACAGAGTTATGCCCTTCGGGCTGAAGAATGCAGGGGCAACATACCAAAGACTTGTTAATGCTATGTTCAAACCGCAACTGGGCAAGACTATGGAAGTCTACGTCGATGACATGTTGGTAAAGTCTAAGAAAGCAGTGGATCACATAGAACACTTAGCAGACATGTTCGCAGTCCTCCGAAGATACAGAATGAAGCTCAATCCTTTAAAGTGTTCATTTGGAGTGGAATCCGGCAAGTTTTTAGGTTTCATCGTGAGCGCTAGGGGCATTGAGGCTAGTCCAGCTCAAATTATTGCATTAAAGGAAGTCAAAGCTCCTAGAACAAAGAAGGAATTGCAAAGTCTCAATGGAAAGGTCGCCGCCTTGAGTCGGATCATTTCCAAAGCCACAGATAAATGCATCCCATTCTTTGACGCCCTAAAGAAAGGAAAGAAAAACTTCGATTGGAGTCCCGAATGCCAAGAAGCCTTTGATGAATTGTTCCGCCATATGGAAACGCCTCCAATACTTTCTAGGCCTGGCGATGGCGAGAATCTTCTTATATACTTGGCAGTATCATCTCATGCTCTAAGTGCAGCGCTGATACGAGAAGACAAGAGGATTCAACATCCAGTTTACTATATCAGCAAAAGACTCACTGGGGCAGAGATGATTTACTCTATGTTGGAAAAACTCGCCTATTGCCTACTAATTGCATCTAGGAAGTTGAGGCAATATTTTCAAGCTCATCCTATCAGAGTCCTCACTGATCAACCTTTAAAGCAAGTCCTGTTTCGCCCTGAGACTTCGGGTCGCCTTCTAAAGTGGAATATTGAACTCAGTCAGTATGACATCACTTATCATCCCCGAAAAGCAATCAATGGACAAGCTTTAGCGGATTTCATCGCAGAATTCACAGATAAGGGTAACAGTGAGGAAGAGATGGTCAACGATTCCCCAATCCAATGGAAGTTATATGTTGATGGTGCGAGAAACGACTACTGTTCTGGAGTCGGAGTTGTACTTGAGACCCCTGAAGGCCGATCATTATGCTATGCGCTAAGATTGGAATTTCCTTCAACAAACAATGAAGCAGAATACGAAGCCCTTATCGCTGGCTTAAGGATTGCTAAAGAATTAAACATCCGAGCATTACATATATTCAGTGATTCTCAGCTTATTGTATGCCAAGTCAAAAAGGAATTCCAAGCAAAAGGGGGGAATCTGCCCGCCTACTTGTCAAAGGCTTGGGAACTCCTGGGTGATTTCGATCATTACATGATAAGTCACATTCCTCGAGAAGAAAACATGAAAGCAGATTCTCTCGCAAAGTATTCTAGCACAGACGAAGCTCAATTTCTGGGGTTAACTCCAGTGGAGGTCCTGTCGACTCCTAGCATTGATGAGATGGACATTGATTGGATCATGAGCATGTCTCAAGAGCAAGATCATGGATGACTCCGATAACAGAATATCTGCTCAATGGATCCTTACCAGGAAACTCAAAAGAACGACAAAAGCTACTGAGAAAAGCCTCTCGATATATAATCCAGGATGGCCGATTACACAGACGGGGATTCTCAATGCCATTACTTCGATGTGTATCTAGGGAAGAGTCCAAAGCAATCCTAGCAGAGGTACATGGAGGAGAATGTGGTGATCATTCAGGTGGCCAAACATTAGCAAAGAAAATTCTCCGATACGGATATTTTTGGCCAGAAATTAATCGAGATGCAGCAGAGTATTCCCGAAAATGTGACAGATGCCAAAGATTCGCCAAAATTCCTAGAGCACCTTCCACTGAACTCACACAGATGGTCAGTCCATGGCCGTTTGCAATATGGGGGATAGACCTTGTAGGACCGTTACCAACTGCCAAATCTGGAATTAAATATGCCATTGTTGCTGTAGATTATTTTACTAAGTGGGCAGAAGCTGAACCACTGGCTACTATCACCTCACAGAAGATGATAAGTTTTGTGACTAAAAACATCATTTGCAGATACGGTGTGCCTCAAAAAATAATTACAGACAATGGTACTCAGTTTGAAAGTGAAGAATTCCAAGATTTTTGCAAGCAATTCAAAATCCGGAAAGTGGCTCATCCGCAGGCAAACAGGCAAGTGGAAGCCGTGAACAAAATTATTAAGTCAACCATCAAAAAGCAACTTGAAAGAGCAAAAGGTGGTTGGGTCGATAAGCTACCACTGACACTATGGGCATATAGAACCACTCACAAAACTGCGACTGGGCACACCCCGTTTTCATTAGCATACGGGTCAGAGGCAATGATTCCGGTAGAAATAGAGGTCCCTTCACATAGAAGAATCCATTTCAATCAAGCAGAAAACGAAAAGCTACAGCTTGAAGCGCTAGATCTCCTCGACGAAAAAAGAGATGAGGCTAATCTCAGAATTGTAGCTCATCAGCAAAGGATAGCCAGACATTTCAATTCCAAAGTTCGCCAACGCAACTTTGAGATTGGAGACCTAGTCCTGAAGAGAATTATGACAGCGACAGGTGTGTTTGGGCCAAATTGGGAAGGACCATATGTCATAGGTCAGAAGCTTCTTGACGGCACATTCAAACTCACTACTGTTGAAGGAGATCAAATTCCAAGGGCATGGAACAGCAATCATTTGCGTCCATACTTCACTTGAAAATTTTGTTGAAATATTGTAAAAAGAATTATGAATGTATGATTCTTGTAATTGAAGGCAATTGTGAAACTGATGCAAGTAAATAAAAAAAAATATAAAGTGGATGTAGGCCCAATTTCCTGGCCGAACCACTATAAATCTTGTGTTCCTTATTATTATTACATGTTTGCTTTATTTTCGATATAAAAAGTACATAGAATGTATTGCTGAAATGTCGATTTAAATTTTTGCAGACAATGGAAGTGAAACTTGCACATAATAAGACCGAGTGATCCTCGCCAAATTTCAAGTCACAAAAGCTCCGAATTCAAATCCTAGATAGGAAGTACTTCAATTGAACGGCCTATGATTTCGACAGAAACGGGCCTTTGCTAATAAATTGAGATCGTTTGAACAAACAAACATCCAATTAAGAAGCTGATGCTCGTTCTCACGAACTTGCCTGACAATGAAGTACACTTCCTTGGATTAAACAAGTTACTTGTAAGAAAAGGGAATGAAAGCTTTAAAAAAAAGAAAAAAGAGAGGATCGCTGAAAAGGCATAAGCAAGTGGACAAGGGAACAACCAAAGCCATCACCGGCAGCACAAGTCCTCTTCGGAGGCGCAACTCTTCGGAAAATAAAGACCTCTAATGGGTCATACGCCACAAAAAAGAAAGTTCTCTACTCAACAAAAAAGATTGGAGGAGTCATGACCCTCCAACCATGAGAGAGTAACTTCCAGGCGATGAAAACCCTCTCTGAGGCACATTTCACCAGGAGTTGAAGTGTAACAACCGCTCTTCGGAATTTCACTTCACCAGAGTTGAAATGCAAACAAAATAAAAGCCCTCTTCGGAGGCCCATTTCACCAGGAGTTGAAGTGTAACAACCGCTCTTCGGAATTTCACTTCACCAGAGTTGAAATGCAAACAAAATAAAAGCCCTCTTCGGAGGCCCATTTCACCAGGAGTTGAAGTGTTACGACCGCTCTTCGGAATTTCACTTCACCAGAGTTGAAATGCAAACAAAATAAAGCCCTCTTCGGAGGCACATTTCGCCAGGAGTTGAAGTGTAACAGCCGCTCTTCGGAATTTCACTTCACCAAAGTTGAAATGCAAAACAAAATAAAGACCTTTCTGGAAGTCCACGTTTCACCAAGATTGAAATAAAACTTCCAAGTGTTGAAACGTGAAAAGGATTTCTTCAAAGGCACAACTCTTTGGAGGTACACGTTTCACCAAGATTGAAATAAAACTTCCAAGTGTTGAAACGTGAAAAATCCCTCCTCAGAGGTACAACCCCCTCCCGGGGACACAATCAAAAAGAAAGACCTCTTCGGAAGCCCACGTTTCACCAAGATTGAAATAAAACTTCCAAGTGTTGAAACGTGAAAAGGCTTTCTTCAAAGGCACAACTCTTTGGAGATACACGTTTCACCAAGATTGAAATAAAACTTCCAAGTGTTGAAACGTGAAAAATCCCTCCTCAGAAGTACAAATTTCTATTTTAAAAAAAAAAAAATATCCTCATCAAGGGCATACTTTAACTTTCAAAGGAAGAGTGATTTACCTATTCTAGAAAATAACCTTCCTCAAAAAAAAAAAGAAAGAAAGAAAGTTAAAGTACCCTTCAGAGGCCCACTTTACCACATAGAAGAATTCACTTGGCAAAATGCGTAAATAAGCAAAAGAAAAAAAAAGTGATTTCTTCGAACGACAAAGCGTAAAAACTTATATGAAGGAAGTTGTACTCTACGAAAAATTTCTTCAAGAATGAAGTAATTATTCTTCAGAAAATAAGAGTGCAAGTCCCCTCAAAGTATAAAATATTGCAGCAAGCTTATGGTATGGGGGCAGCATGGTATAGTTACATACAAAATGGTATAGCTACATCGGTAAAATACGCTCAAACAACATACCACAAGTTCACTGCAATATCATATAAATAAACTTGTGCAAAAATGAATAATAAATGCATTCTCAAATACAAACAAGAGTCTGTAAAAATAAAGGATCATTTTATTCAATTGCAGATACAGGTTTCAAAATAAAAAAGCAGGGGCCGGTGCCTGCACAACATCCGACCATTACACAAGAAAGGAATCAAAAAGCCCGAAGCCCGACTCTTCACTTCTTCTTACCACCTTTGGACCCTTTGCCCGGCCGAATGATTAGCTTTTCAGGTCTATCTATAGGCATAAGGGAAGAAGGAGAGGGAGGTGCAACCGGTGCAACTTCCGGTTCTTCTTCAGTAGCAATGATTTTCTTCCCCCTCCTCTTCGATGTTCCGTGCTTCTTTCTTCTCTTCGAAGAAGACTCACTCCCTGGAGTAACAAGAGCGGACAAAACTACGTCATCAGAAGGAGACCGCTCCGGAGAGATCTCGCCTCCTTCAAGTCCCTCGTCCTTCTGCTCTTGCGAAGCGATAAGGTCATTCAAGCCATGAAGAGCCACAATTTGCTCCTCTTGTGACCCGGGCTGTGAAGCAGAAGGAGGAGTCACCTGAAGAGACGGAGGAGGGATAACCGGAGGAGGTGAAGTCTGCACAGCACTTGGTGTTTCAACTGCAGAAGAAGAAAAATTAAATATTAAGTATCTCCCCAAAAGAAGGGAGATAAGGGTTCGTCGAGATTCAAGAAGTAATCGAGAAGCTCATCAAACTTTTGAGGAGCAAGAAGGTGATCCACCTGAATCGGACCAATGTCAAAATTACCTGAAGATGTTTGCTTCGTTAGTTCAATCTCATAATTTTGAGCCCCGATATTCTCCAAAGCCTCATCATCAGTAGGGGTAATTACCCCGGTTCTTGTAGGAGGCAGCGAATGAGCACTGGAACCTGTGATGTCAACTTCAGAAGAAACTAAAGGGCATTCAGAAGTGGTAGGTGGTATTTCTTTTTCAGAACGTTTCCCTTCCACCATTCCGGCCCGTACTCTGGCGAGTTGCTCTTTTCCCTTGGCAAGAGCGGCGCGGGCATCATCATCGAGATAATGCTCTTCAAGAGCTGTCTCAGCGTAGCCAGCACCTTTACCACCGAGCATATCGAGTGCTGCCTCCCAAACTTCAGCTAGTGTAATTTCATACTTAGGGCCTAGAAAGTCAAGGCTGCCACGCCCCAAAATGCTGTGCAGATAAAAATCAAATAATGTAGAGCCAATGTCAGCTTTGGTTGCTTGATGGGCCTCTTCGGCCGCAAGTTTACCAGCAACAGCCTCGTCACGCTCCTTTTCGGCCATAGCAAGTCGAGCTTTTAACATCTCTATCTCCAAGCTTTGAGAGCCGGTCTGTTCTCGCAGCTGTAAAGTTTCAGCGCGATATTCTTCTATGACCTTCTCCTTGTGTGTAAGCTTATCTTCGAATGCCCTTTGACTGGCATGCGCATCTCGTACTTGTTTCTGAAGCATGCTCTCCTTTTGAGAATAGAGAGTAGACGAAGTAGCTAATTCTTCCTTAAGCTTTTCTACTTCCGCTTCCAGCTTTTCATTATAGGAAGCAATACTTCTCATTTCGGCATCATGCTGTTCGAGAGTCTTCTGCCACTCAGCCTTATCGTTCTCCATTGTGAGCATGGCCTCGAGATTGGCTCGGTTAACCCTCTGAAGCTCGTCGACAAGTTTTTGCCAATTCGACATTCTTTCAATATCGGTCCTGACAGTATCAAGATTTCGCAGCATAGCCGATTTGTCGAGAGGAACTAAGTCGAGATCTAATCGAACCCCTCTCAGGCACCACTGAGGGAATCGACTTTGAAGAGTGGGAGGACCTTGCCCAACTTGGTATGCGGGCCGGTTGATGATTGTTTGAATGTCGGAACGAACGGGTGTAGGAGATTGAGCAGGAACATTTTGAGAAACTGTCGGCATTGTTTCTTCAGTAAGTTTAGCCCGCTTGCTAGAAGAATCTTCCATGTGACCTTTACCTCTCTCATCGTGAGTCTTTCTTTTTTGGGTATCATCATCTCTGTGGGGAGGGTCATGTCTTTCTTGTTCTCTTCGGTGATGTTCTTCATATGCTCGTCTCTCGTCTGCTTTCTTGATGGCCCTCTCTTCATCCGATTCTCTGTAAGAGGGGAGGTGACGCCTATAATCATATTGGCTACGCCTCCCGTAGCGCTGGAAATCATCATAGTATAAACTACTGCGCCCCATTGGAGAATCTGGAATAAAAATAATAAGCTTTAGAAATCTTTAAAGTATAAGAAGATGAATGCGTAGAAGTGCTGAAAAATCCTAAGTGTTGTGTAACGTGTAAGCTACATGCATCAAGTTACAGACCACTCTGTGGAGTAGAGGTAGTGATAACTTGAGTAGAAGGGGTTGACATTTGTTGTAGAGAAGATGTCGCCTCAATTACAGAAGAGATAGTTTTGCAAACATCATCCCTAAAAAGTTCTTGAGAAGTGACCATTATGTCACTTAAACTCCCAAAAATATCAACTCCAAGATCAACGTTCTTATCAGTATGAGGAAGGGACTCCTCTTCTTCAGTTATGGGGGCAAGTGCAGGCTTTTCAGATGGCTCCGCATCATCCCTTGGAGTGGAACATTTTACTAGTGAAGTTTCTATAGAGGTTCCTCCCCGCATGTGCTCTTTAATAGAGACCGGGGCATCAGGAGTTTTCATCGGAGAATCGGGAACTTCAGTCGGAACTTCATGAAGTTGAGTAGAACGGGAAGAATGTAAAAGCTCAAACCGATGAAGAAGTTCATATGTCAATAGAAATTTTACGCTCCTCTCTTCAGCAGCCACAATGCTTAGCCTCTCAAAGACTGGTTTATGACTGGAATCTCTAGAAGAAGGAGGAAGTGCTGTAAAAATAAGGAATGGAATCAGCATCTAGCAATACGAACCATGAAAAACTTAAAATGAAATTGAAGAGAGAAGGGAAAAAAGATCTCACTTCCTATTCTCCAGTCTGTGTAAAATCCTGCAGGGCAACGAATATAGAAGAATTGATTCAAAAAACCATGTACACTCTACGGCAAATCCAAAATTAGTTTACGGTTCCTCGCACCTCTTACAAGTACAATCGAAGGGTGGTCCTTGTTCTTCGCAAAAGTGCACAGGTAACAGATTTCCTCAAAACTCGGAAGACGGTCAAGAGTTCTCCTGAACAGAACGCACAATCCCATCAAAATGGCATAGCCATTGGGATGCAGTTGGAAAGGAGAGATCGTCAGTCGAAGAAGGATTTGTTGAAGAAATTCATTAAAGGGAGGAATTACTCCACTTAAGCACATTTGGCGATTAATGGCAACAAAACCGGAAGGTGGTCTATCAGCAAAATCATTTGGTCCAGGGAGTAAAACTTCTGCCTCGGCAATACCAAATTGAACGCATAATTGATTAAGCACCCGCTGTTTCAGAAGGGTAGGAGTTCTTTCCGGAGGGTTCTCTAGTGGAATAGCAATCGGAGGAGCCCCTTCGACGTGTTCTATCATCTCTTCTTGTTGAGACGTCATTCTATACAAGCAACTGGATGTTCAAATGTGAAGGTGCACGTTTCCTAAAAGTGTGAAGTGTTGTGCAAAACTAATAAAAATAACAAGCAAAATAACTGAAATTAAACTAATTGGCAACTGATTGATTGTGAGATTTCAGGACTTGTTAATTTAAAACTCAAGTGCAGTGTTAATTCAAACAAAATTTTAGCTTTGCTTTAACACTTCATTTGAGTCGGTTGATTCACAGCATTTCACTCACACAGTTCATTTAAGTTGATTATTCTTTATCGACTAATCTGTCATTCGATGTGGGCGGTCAGTGACAGTATATTCGTCCCATTTTTCTGCAAATGTTATGTTTAAACAGGTTGTTAGATTAAAAGTTAGAGCAATCTGCAAAGGAATGTAATGAATTTCAAATGATTCAAGTCCAAGCAGTTCAATCAAATTCTCTCAAAAATTTCACAAGTCCTAGGTCGTCCAACGACCTAATATAGGTCAGAGCTCTTTTAAGTCGCATTGTGCAAGTTAAGAGGTTCAAAGCAATGCGGATTTGTTCAAGTCCTAGCTCGGCCGCGACCTAAAGCCTATGCCGCAAAGAAGTTAGGTCGTTGATTTGTTAAGTCGTTCTACTTAGAATTCATGTGCAAATTTGTTAAGACCTAGGTCGGCCGCAACCTAACTAACCCAGCAGTTCAAAGCAACGTGCTTTCACCTAAGTCCTAGGTCACGAGGTTCTATAGGTCGCGCAGGTTCATGGGGCGGTTCTAATAGGATCTTGAGCAAGCTCCTGCTCAAGCTAAAAACCTCGCTTCCCTCACCAATCACCTTCTTCTCCACTAACCCAATAACCTGTTATTAACTACACATAGAGATCCATCATCATCTTCATGAAATTCATCATTCCTACATACCACCGAATCATCCAGGAATCAATTCGAAGCATCTCTGATCCATCATGGATTCAACTCATTGTTGTACTTTCGAAAATTGCAACTAATGGCGATCAAAATCAACCATAACTTAAAAAAAATGATGAAGTACGACATACAAAATTGTTCTGGGATGGAAATTCGTGGTTTGATGGTAATCATGGGATGGATAGAGATTAAGTGTACTTACAAAATATGATAGCAGGGATGAATCGGTGGATGATTAAACTCAAATTTGCTTTTGAAATCACAAAGTTCTGTTAATGGCTGAATGGAATATTAAAATAGATGAGGTGAAGGAGGAACGACCTAAGCTATTTATACCCCGGAGGAGTGAAATGCGAATCGGCACACACGACCTAGTTGCCTCGATAGGTCGCTTGCGACCTAACAACTCATCAGAGCACGAGTTAAGAAGATCGAAGCACACGACCTACGACCTAGGCGTATACTTCGAGGGGCAAATGTTAACTCCTCTTCGTTAGCGACCTAACTACAGCAGCGACCTACGACCTATAGGGAGCCGTGATTTAACGACTCACAAAGATAACGACCTAATGGTATCAGCGACCTAAGGGGATCTAACGACCTAGTCCTCCAGCGACCTAAAGGCCAGAGCGACCTAACGAGTCAACAAGACGAGCGACCTAACGGTTCGAGCATTCAGCGACTTAACAGATAGAGAAGGAGACAACCTAGCGACCTAATGGTTTAACGAGCTAAGCTATAAGTCGTGTTAACTTAGGTCGCAACACCATACCATTCAACATACTTAGGTTGCCTCTCTTCTTAGGTCGCACACGACCTACCACTTGTCATCTTACTCAGTCAAACTCGATGCATCCTATCAAGCCACAAACCATACCACGTAGGTCGTTCGCGACCTACGTCTTACCATAGACCGTCACCAACCTATAACCCGCTAACCCGTTCCAGACTAGAGGGCAACCTCGTGCTACTGTAATTCTGACATTGCTCACGACCTAAGATAGGTCGCTCACGACCTAAGGACATTGCATTAGAAGGCCGCCTTCTCTAAGCCGCTACTGGTAAGGTCGCTTACGACCTAGAACTTGTTGAAACGAGCTTGCATGTTCTTATGGAAGGGGGGCCAGTGCTTCTTAGGTCGGCTACGACCTACGACCTTACTTAGGTCGGTCACGACCTACGACCTAACTCCGAAAAATGCCTATAAATACGACCTTAGTTCCAACTAGGGGGAGGACTTTTGGCTCATTCATTTCAAGCGCCGTTACTCTGCTGCATTCTGAACTACTTCAACACCTTCAAGGAACTTCACGAAGAAATCAAACATGTCTAACATGTGTTCAAAGATTTGGATCGACATTGAAGTTTAGGCTACTTGTTCTAAGTCACTTGAAACTCAAAGTGTGTTGTAATCAAAGTGTAACTGCATTGACTTGTAATCAAATCGTCAATAAAGATATTCAAAGTGGACGTAGGCTCTCTCTTAAGCCGAACCACTATAAAATTGCTGTTGTTTACTGTTTTTTCACTATTATCTGCTTATAATCTGTTCCCGAGCTATCGGGTGGTGCTTTCACGATCTCACTTCATACACCGGGGTGTTAGCGTTCAAATTTTAGCGTTAACAATATGTAAAGAATTTATAAGTGTAATTTATAAATAAAAGGGATTCTTAGAAGAATATAAAGCACTGAATTCACTACCGTTGCTGGGAAATAATAAGGGTGTTGAATGCAGCATCATTAGTTTCATTTTTGAGTTTCTTTGTGATTGATTTGCTACCATTAGTAAAATTGAAAATTTAAGTTTTGTTGTGATAAACAAACTTGAATTTAAAATCCAAATTGAAATTGATAAATATAAGTGAAATGAGTTTGGACTTATAATATGAAATAATAAAATTGAGTTAGCATAATAAAATATACGGTTCGAAATTTAACTAAATAGGAAATTGTAAGTAAAACCAAATATTAAAATGGTTCAACAATTTTCTTAAGCAAATTAAAATATATGTTAAAAGCAAATGATCTTTGAAAATTAAATTTAACTCAAGTAAAGAAAAGGAAATGAGCTTAGGAAACGAGTTAAATAAAACAGAATTTGAATTAATTAGAAGTGAACTTAAGTTGTATAATGAAAGAAAACGTAAGTGAGGATGAAATGAAACATAATCAAATGATGTTGAACGAAGTTGAATTTGATATCAAAATGAATTAAATTAGACTAATGAAATAAATTAGTAAATAAAACATGGATTGAATGTTAATCAATTGAATGTAAATAAATTGATATGTAATAATAGATGTAAGTGTTAATTCATTTAAAGCTAACTGAATATCAAATCAAATTGAAATTAAATGTGTTAAACCAAATTGAAGGTAAACGAAATAAATATGAATGTTGAGTGTAAAGTAAATAAATTTAGTTATGTTGGATATGCATTGGTTGTTAGATGGTGTTAGTTGATTGTATAGAGATTCATTAAATGTTAATGAAAATGAATTAATAAAATTGGAAGCTAAATAATTGAACTCAAATTGATAGTAAGTGAATCTAAATAGAATTATATTTGATGTAATTTGGAAGCAAACTAACTTGAATGTAAAATTAGTGAATGTAACCCAATTGAATTTGAATAAATGAATGTTAGTAAAATCCAATGTTAACGAATCAAATATGAATAAATTAAAGACTAATTCAATGAATATTAATGAGAAACAAATTTATACTGATTTGGTATGGATTGATTAGATTGATATTGGTTTGTTGGATGTTAGTTGAATGATAGTTGTTTGATGGTTGAATTTGTTACTTTTGATTGCATTTGCTACATTGACATATATAGTTGTCGTATGGGTTTATGTTGTATATTGATATTACTTTCCATGTATATATATATATATATGTTCTTATTTGTTTGTTGAGTATTTAGTAGGTGCAGATGGCATATGCTTCGCATTTGGAGCTCGCTTTCGCGTTATATTAGCCGTATATGCTCGCTAATAATATATAAGGTACATATCTCGGATTACATATCGTTCTTTTATATTTTTTCCCTACGGGAGCCTCATCCTCGAAGATGAGATGTATATTTGTGATATATATATAATATTGTCATTTTTTTCTTTTTTCCGAATCAAACCACGCAAAGAAGACTATGATGAAATATTTTTGAAAATTTAAGGCGTTAGAATTTTTTTTTGGGAATTTTGGAGAAAAAGTTTGATAACTAAAAATATTGATTTTGAGTTATAATTTGAATGATATTGGATGGTTTTGAAAAGATGACTATGAATGGATTTGAAAATTCAGAGAACTTTTTTTATAAGAAGTTTAACTAACGGATTTTGGAAAAAGTTAAAAGGTTTAAATGAATTTGATATCTAGTTTGAACGATTTATTTTTGAAAATTTAGTGGATTTTATGGCCTTTTCTTATTTGGTGATTTCGGAGATGAAATTCTTTTAAGTATGGGAGAATGTAATGACCCAGAATTTCAGTTATTCGAAATTCAGAATATTTAATTGATTTAAATATTCACAAGTGAATATTAAAAGTTGGGTAACTAATAATTCAAATATCTTGATTTAATTAGATAATTAAATTATTAGTTTAACATTTGAAATTGCAGAAATAATTTGATTTTCAATTTAATATGAATGGAAATAATTTATAAAGTTGATATATATTCTATTTGAATTGGAATAATGTTGGTAAAATTTTGAAATTGAATTAAAAGTAAATTTATAGAAATTGGAAATTTAGTATTTAATTAATGTGTAAAAATAGTCATTTTGACACAGTCTCGGATTTCGACGAAACTAGTTTCATTAGATCCATAATGTTATATTATTGTAGGATTTCAAATTTTCATGTCAAACGGATTTATGGTTGGGTCGCGCGAAGCTAAAACGCGTAGAAATTTATTTAAGTAAATTTTATTTAAAATAATTCGATTCGAAAACGTATCTTCCAAATATGATGGAATTGGCTTTCGATATATATTCCATTATGTTCGAAATAGTAGTAAAACATTATAAACGCCAGACGGAAAGCTTTGATTGCAGTTTGAAAATTTTTCGGATGAATAGTGTTTTCAAATTTTCTATAAATGGCCACACCTTTTTTTTTCTTTTCTTCACAAACCTAGGGTTTCATTTTCATAGCCAGCCGCAACTAAATTTTCCATAGCCGAAATCATTCGACCTATCCCCTCGTTTATCTGCTCATCCACGCCCACATAGCCTTCAACGTCAACAAGGAAAATGGAGAGCTTGGAGAGACGAACACATCCAAAGGCTATGATCGTACATCGGGTGGTGAATCCCCAGAAATTTTACCGAGTACGTTGTGCGATCGAGCATGTTTTTCAAGAGCACAATGTAGCCGAGTGGCCGGTCTCTAACTGGTGGTAGAGCGCGGCTAAGGCATTCAAACGGTGGCCTTCGATCATCCTCAAGCATCACAAGGAGGTCGCGATATTAGGGTATAAAGGCGGCTATGGGTTCGATGCTCACATTTTCACCTGGGGGGAAACAAAGGGAAATAGCACAAAATAGCAGCCACGATCTATCTTTTTAAAACGTACAGCCATGATTTAATTTGAGTTTAACTAAAAAAAAGAATTTGTAATTTATTTATAATTTAATTTGTGGAAGTTTCTAAAATGTATAACTTAGTCATACAAGGTCGAAATCGCACGAAACAAGTTGCGTTGGGTTTATATTCGCGAACACTATGAGATGGAGCTAGTTTGGAGTTGATTGGAGCTAGTGAAAATTTGGATAAAATTACAAGCTCTTTTAATTTTATTCGGAATAAAACGCTGCAACGATTTTTGGAATAAAAGTGTGTACAACTCACTTTATCTAACTCGCTTATATTTTTATATAAGAGAATAAATTTATTTTATGCTGATGGATGATTGTTTGGGTGATATATGATATATATATATATCGATTGGTTTGGATATATTCCCTCATATTTTAGCGGATGAGATCTTATACATTCCCGTGTATGAGCGGATGACCCTTTGTACGCGCGTTTGCCTCGAAGCGGACATTGTATATATTTTCTCATATGTATATTTTTTGCAGGTGACAGGTCGGAGGGATCCAACTGGATTCTCCACCAGTGTTGATTTTTATTTACAAATATTGTTATTATGTTGTTTCATGTGATATATGATGTTTGAATGTCGTTATTGATGTGAATCACCTTATTTAGTGTTGTTGTAGCATTGGGCCATATTTTGGACTTTTAAAAATATTAAAGTGATGATTTCAAATTAAAAGGAATTTCAAAGTTATTTTGAAAATAGATGTTTTATTAATTCTTTTGAATTATTAAGGAAATGAGTTTATTTTAAGTAAATAAAAAGTTATAATTTTTATGTTATAAAAATTATGATTTTTGTGAAATATACTTAAGTATGATTTTTGAAGTTATATAAGTTTTAATAATGAGTTATAAATTATTAAAAGAAGAAGTTTATTTAAAAGGAATCAAAAGAGGATTTTTGAGATACGGAGTTAACGATTTTGTAAAATAATTTAAATTGAGAATTTTGGATTTATTATAAATGGTATATATATAAGATTTATAAAATTGAATATTTACAAATCAAAGTAATGGAATTATAAATGAGCTATATAAATGTTTAAAATGAAGTTGTAAGTGAGTCTTATAAGTACATAAGATGATTTATAAAATGATGAAGTTATAAAAAAAATGAATTTGTCAATAAAGAGAATTATAAGTAATTAACTTATAAATAAATTTTGGAATATAAGTGAGATTGGTTAATAAAGGAATTTTATATGTGGATGTTTTTATAAAATATATATATAATTTATAAAGATTGTTTTAAAATCCAAAATCAAGTTATTTTGATAAGTTAGATATAGAAGTTATTAAATGAAATATATTCACGACTTTGGACAGTGGATATTCCTTTAAATTAATTGTTTAGAAGTAATGGATTTGTTAAATGAATTATATTCATGAATTTGAACAGTAAATAATCTTTTAAATAAAATGATTGTTTGGGGAAGTGATATTTTAAAATGGAGTTTGAATGGTTTAAAATTAAAGTAAATTGTAAATTACTTATTATTAAAATAATTATATAGATATGTTTTCCAAATAGTGAAATATCAAAATGGTTTTGAGAATATAATTTTTTAAAGATAATTTAAAGTGAATATTTAGAAAGTGATTTAATTAATAAAAGATTAATTAAAAGGGCCTAGTGATTTCTTATGGTGCTAGATATTTGTTTGTTTGCTTTAGTAGTTAAATAACCGACTATCAAATTTGTCCATTTTAGTTCCTCGACTTGATGTGGGAACTATTTAGTCGTACACTTAGTGTGTAGCTATCTGTGTAGACTTGATTATCGTTTGTGTTGAGGATGTTGATTCGTGTAGTGTGGAGTGATTACTCCAATCTATCAAGCTTCTTTCTTGGCCGAAGGATAGCAAGTTGAAAGTTGATGACGTGATAGTCAATGAGACTTAGTCTATGTGTGAGGTTAAGAAACGCTTTTGCATTGTTGGTGCGAAGAGACCGGGATCGGTTTATCCAAAAATCACTTCGGACTAACGTATATGCATGTGATTGTGCAGGTTATCGATGATACAGATATTTTGAATTTTCATAGTGAAGGACTTCTTGTTGATCATTTGGGGTTAAAATCCCAATATACATATAGTAATAGTAGTCTCCTCGTAATGAAATATCCAATGCAATGACTATTCGCTACTAATCCTAGGGATTTTCTGATAGAATATGGTAGGAAAGTACCTTCGGTTTGTCCTACTCCTGGAGAATTTGTATGAACAAGTGTCTAACATCGCATTTCTAAGATTAGGTACATTGGTTTTTAAAAACATACATCAGTGGTGGCGGAGAATGCAACTTCTCTTAGCTTAGCATCCTACTTAAGACATACGAGCTTAAGGGTTATATTTTTATGGAAGGAAATTAGTAGTCAATGGAAATGGCAATGTGGCATTTAAAGTGATGTGATATATGAAAGGTAATCATTACTTCAGGCCTCATCAATCGGAAATGACCGAAGCAAGGTTAGATGTAGCAGGGCTAAGTGGGTCATTCCCAATTAGGATATGATCATCCTCTTCTAGATATATTTCTTACTGCTACAACATTCGGGATATAAATTAATGTGGTTTGTATGCTATGAGGGCCCTTGGAAAGGTAGGTAATGATCAGGGGATGACATATTTGGTTCTACCTAGTTACAAAGGTAGACTGGTCTAATGTTGGTAGAGGGCAGATGTTATGTGCCTCGGGACATCCATCTAGAGGTGTACCCATCCGAAGGTAGTCCCTTCACCTGGTCATTTGTATGGAAATCCAAACTCCGCTACATGCCAGCCATTTTAATTGTATTACCCACTTTGGGCTATATGCTGGAATTTAATAATGGTAACAACTTCAACTATTTTAATATTATTTGTGCAATAGAAACTAGTATAATATAAGAGAATTTGATATGAAATGTTTTGGTTATTGTAAGGTAAAAACATGCCCGTGTTTATATGTGGGCGTATCTTATGAGATACTTGTTTTGAAAGGAAAAATTTGGTAATTTAAAAAATTCAGTTGAGTGTGTCTCTCATGCTGGTTTACCAAACTGATCCAGGAGTTCTTCCTTTCAATGCTCGGGTCAGACCGAGTATATTTATAGGTTCAGATTTGGTGCTTTTGAAGCTTGAACAAGAGAGCTAGAAATCTTCAAATCGTATACACGTATCTGTTTATTATATGCTGCATTATTGTTGTTTATATTATGGGCAATTGTAAGAACGGGTTATTATAACTATCCAGCCTGATGATTAGTGATTGATTGTTGAACTCTGATGTATGTATGTATATGATACTACAGTTTCTATTTTGTAAAGATCATTGATACGATATTATATGTTTTCCGCTTTGATGTGAGATTCTTCATTGTTCTATTTGGTTTTCTTTTCTCTTTTTCTTCTCTTTTTCTTCCCTGTTCTTTTCTTTCTCATCACTTTCCATTAGTCTGTGCTTTTTGGGTCGAACATGTGTGGTTTATTGTTGATTCAAAGCGTACGGATTTGAAGGTCATCACAAATCTCTATGTTCCCTTGGCCTTTTTAGTCTCAATCAGCTTATCATCCATATAGACATCCATAAAATGGTTTATATATAGAGCAAACATCTAGTTGATGAGCCATAGATATGTGGCGCCTTCGTTGCAAAGGATGAACAACATGGCCTAGTAGCAGTAGAGTCCGACGTTGGTGATGAAGGAGGTGTTCTTTTGATCTAGATCATGCATGAAAATTTGGTTATATACGTAGTAGGCATCCGTGAATGTGAGTAGCTCATGTCTGCTAGTCGCATCCATAAGTTGGTGGATGCGGGATAGTAGAAACTCTCTTTAGGAAAGGCCTTGTTAAGATCTAAAAATCAACGTAGGTTTTCCAGACTATAATAGTCTTCTGATTCAGTACTACACTATGAGAAAAAACGAATCAGATGACATATATGCTCCATTTTCTGAATGAATACCTATCTATCATCTATTTCCGTGATGTCTCATTACATATCAGACCACGGATATGCACTATTGTCTGATATGCACTAACACATCAAAAGAAAAAACCCATACGTTGTCTGATGTTATGATATCATTTCTAAAATTTTCTATTAGACAACATACAAATTTTTATTGATATGCATATCAATTACACTTATGTATATTTGAAAAATGAAATAATGAATCATAATTTTATTTAAACAAATAACTCATTTCAAATCAAAATCAAATACAATACAACTTTTACTATACTTACATTTTCAAGTATAATACTACTTTCACTATTTTTACATTTTCAAATACAATACAACTTTCACTATCAATCTCACATATACAACCTTTTCTTTACACTCTCATATATAACATTTTTTTTTACTAGCACTCACTTACACTCACTCGAGTTTATTTTTGATATTGATCTTCATTTGCTTGCTCCAGCTTGTATCCAGTTATCTCTTATACCTGTCAAATAAACAATGCAATAAAATGGAAAAGGAAACAAATCTAAATCGCAAAAATAAAATAAAATTTAAATATTAATACTGCCATATTTTATGGATTTGTTTTCTTTTCATGTTTTAGACATGGCTGGACAAATATATATGTGCACGGACAACTTATGAGATGCACAATGTATCATCATGAATATCACCAGGCCGAACATCGATTAAATCTCACGGATTTTTGCAAAGTTCAAGCCTGAAGGCTCCACACAATGAAAAAGTCCACAAGGTTATGCCCAAGCCTCATTGGGCTCAACTCATCAAACTAGAAAATTAAACCAAAAATATACAAACCAGAAAATCAAAGTCAGGTGCAGAATCAACTGCTCCAACCAGAAACATACAAGTGCAGCTAGGAAAATGCACACTCAAGCCTATTACTAGTGCATATAATGTAACCAATGTCACTCAGGTCCTCCAACTAGTTTTACATGCACATAGGGGAGATGTGTAACAAATGTTACCAGTGCACATAATGTAACCAATATCACTCAGAAAAATGTTATCGGTGAACATAATGGAACAACTTCAGTAGTACAGCAAGATTATTTGAGTTTTAACAAAAGGATAGAGGAACAGACTTTAACAAAGGGAAAACACACATCACAACAAGATCAACTATGATATAAATAAGTGTAGAGCAAATGTGCACGGTGAGTACATAGTGAATACAAGTTTTGTAAATTCAACAAACACAAGAGTACATAGTGAATACAAGGCAAGAAATCTCAAAATATTTTATGCATAGTGCACATAGAAGCATCATGAACAAAGCTGAAGTGCATATGTATAAACCAGACAAAAAAGGAAAACATTGAAATATTTCAGACGTATATAACACGTGTGTATGTGTGTGTATATACTTGGAAGTAACAAGCAAGAAGACTGCATATAGCAGTAACAACCATTCAAGGTTTTAGACCATTCAAGGTTCATGTTATTCAAGTATTAATTTCAGGCCATTCAATGTTCAGGGAAGGCAAGGATGTATACATTCAAGGTTCAGAGAAAGCAATCAAAGCAAAATGCATTTTGGTATTAAAGCATATATCCATGTATAAATCTTTGATTGCTTTGATACTTGAATGGCCTGAAATTGATACATGTATACATACATACATACATACATACATACATACATACATACATACATACATACATACATATATATATATATATATGTATGTATGTATGATTGTATAAAATATTCAAATAAAAATGCATATATGTATATATGTATAAACCTTGAATGTGTACATTTATATATGTATAAACCAAAATGCATACAAAAGGATGTACACATGTATCAAAATGCATTCAAGGTTTAGTGAAAGTAATCAAAGAAAAATCCATTCAAGTATTAAAGAAAAATGCATCAAAAATTCAACACATGAACCCACGAAAAATTCAAAAGCATCTCAAAGCACATATGTATATACTTATATACATGAGCACATGAACAATTCAAAAGCAACTCAAAGCTATTCAAAATCTGGTTAAGGGATTTTACATGTATACACATGTATACATGTATGTATATGCATGTATACATACATATATATAAATATATAAAACATATGAACAATTAAATGCACATGGAGATGCACAAAGTCGAGCAGCAGCAAACCAGATTCATGGTAGAATCAAGTATGAATCAATAGCCAACATAAGCATCAAAGCTCCAAGAAAGCGTAACATGGATGAACCACATTTTAAGTATCAAAGTACATATGAGCACATATAAGTTCAAGTATAAGTATAGTAAGAAACACATATACACATATGTATATACATGTATATATGCAATATATGTTTAGAGATGAGCAACATGCAAGTGGAACACACACATAATTCAAGTGTACACTAAATCGGACATGGACATGAAAAAGGAAGCGTGCAAGAAAAAGAACATTCACACATACACACACACCTATGTATGTATGTATGTACATACATAGAAGTTCAAAACAACCACTAACTCGAACATGAACTCAAGAGTACACTAACTTGTTTATACATATATACACATATGTATATACAAGTGTATATGACACAGTGACTAGAAAGGCAACAAGTATATCACTCAGTGTCAAGCATCAAGCATAACATTTCATTTTAGTTCAGAGGAAACACTAACAGATAAGTGAAAGAATCACAAGTGCAAGGGGAAACGAAACAAGCACATGAACTTGTAAGGTGCAAGAATCAAATGAACAGGAATCAAAAGAACAATCACACATATATACATACATATGTATGTATGTAAATACAAGGAAGTTCAAAATATCCACTAACTCGAACATGAACTAATAAAGCAGCAACCAAATTTTTCACCACCACACCACATATATCTCAAAATATATATGTACATATACACATATATCTCAAAATAGAAATATAAAAACACATACGTCTCAAAGAACATGAACTCAAGTGCAACTCAGACATGGTATATACATATATACACATATATGTACATATATACACATGAACTCAAGTGAGACTTAGCCAGGAAGTACATTCAAAAGTACATCGAAAACGTAGACAACAAACTTGGATAATACTACAAGCTCAAGTGCAGAAAACTCAAATAACAAACTCAAATATGGAAATCATAAAATTAGATAATACCGACGTCAATCAGATTTCGAAATCACTAATAAAGTAACCAAACCAACAAGTATATCGGTATTCATAAAATATAGGGTTTTAATCCCTATAAATAACCCATCATCATTGGCATATCAATTTTTAACACATAATATCAAAAGTCGAGAACGCAACAAATCAAACAGGGGTGTAACAACCTAAAAATTTTAGTGATTTTATTTATTAAATTAATTGAAATTGTGTGAAATTTTAAACAACAAAATTTGAAAATAAAAATTTATTATTTGGAAAACGTCTATTTAAACATAGCAGTTGGTAAATTTTCATTTGATAATGTTGAAGTTTATTTTCTTGTGAAATTTTATTTCAATTTAAATCAGTTAATAACAGTTGAATCTAAAAGTATTCTGAAACCTTAATATTTCAACATGAGAAAATTTATTTAGAACACTGAATCTGATTGCGAAATTCATTTTGTGCAATTTGGACGTTTCTAACTCCGTTTGGATTTTTCTGTACGGAACAACAACGCATATCGGTACCGATTATCGAATTTTGATCGGATGATCATACAACTAATATCTGTATACCGTTTTGATCGTCTCATCGGGTTGATCACTACGGTATATTCAATTTTGTGTTTTGAAGTCCGGTATACAGCGGAATCGGTAACCGTATCGGTACCAGATCCGTGACCTTTTGTTTTCTTTTGAGTTTGAAAACTTTGAAACGTACTGTACAAGCATCTAAATAAATTGCTTTAATAATTTGCTTGAATCAATGCTTCCGACCGTTGCAATTTCTTTTAATCATATATATTCATTCAAAATTTTCATTTGACTCTACCCGGTACATTAGCTGTCACATTTATTTTGGCTGTTCATTTTTTTCGCTCTCTGTTATAATTGCTTTGGCCTCGATTTCGTTTGGGAAAAATTTGTGTAACGTACCAAATGCATTTATTTTGACAGCTCAATGTCCTTTTCTTGAATCCAACATTTAGCTATATTATTTATATAAAATTCATTATCATCTTCCTTCCTGAAAACAATGCTCATTCTCTCCCAAACTTTATCATTTTTGGCCTCTACCCGCGTCTAGCCCACCCACGCAAGCATCCATTGCTCCGCCATCTGCTTGTGATCCTCCTTGATCCACGAACCGAAGCAGCTCCAAGCACTAGCTCAAGTATCTCCCGACCACTGTGGTCGCCTTTCCTCCCCTCTCTCCCCTTAACCGAACCTCACCACCAACACTGCCACCAACACCACTTCACTGAGCTGCAAACCCAACCCGAGCACCATTTCCTTCTCTCCCATCAGCTTCATGCATCTCCACCACCACCGCATCATTCCCTCCATGCCTGCATCACCTCGGCTAGCATAGCCACTGCCTTCCTCCGCATGTAGGTTCTGCATGCCGGAAACTCTGCTTCTCCCTCTTCCATCTCGCATAAAGTCTTCTTTGCTGAGGTATTTAATATATTTTGCTATATATAAAAGTTATACAGGTTTGTTTATTATAGTGTAGATATATTGTTTTATAGTATATAATTCTATTTGTATATATATTGTTTTAATGATAAGTTTATATTGGTTTATACAGCCTGTCTCATATTAGCATATATATTTTCAAAAAATATAGTCATATTTGCATGCATATATTATTTTATATAAGCTTGAATAGATCGTATACATAACCTGCTGTTTGTGTTTATATAAATCATATATGTATATATATTAGTATATAGAATTGTTAGCTGTTGAACACATGTGTGTAGTAAAATGAGTTGATATAATAGTACAGGCAAGTGTTTGTTTACGGATAGACTTATAAAGTAAGTTTGTAATAAAGAAAATTTGTGTAGTATGTCAGCTTATGGGCTATATACATATAATATTAAAGTAACTTTATATATATATTTTATCAAACAAGTCATAGCAATTTAAAAAGAAGTGTTATACACATATTTTCAATGATATATTTGTTATCAAAGGAATAGATTTATATACATCGTCTACGTATGCCAGTATATAAAATGTTATATGATAAGAGTTTATATATACTGTACATATATATTTAGGGATATGTGTAATATATAAAGGGTTTATATATTTTCTGTGTTCATCTATGTTTTATAATATTGTTTTGAAATATGGGCATATATGGTGCTTTTTTAAGTTTATATATGAAGTTAAGTATTTATATTTGTTTTACAGCCCAAATTTATATATATTTAAAAAAAAAATTGAAGGTTTGATTTTGGAATTTTAAGTAGATTTGAAATCTATTCAATTCTTAATGTAAGACTATACAATATATATATATATATATATATATATATATATTTAGTTTTATATGTGTTTAATTTAATATTGATTTGTAAATAAATATAATATAATATACTTTATTCTAATATATGTTTGAATTTAGAATACGATTTTATATATATAGTTATATATAGCTATATATATATTCACTTATACCATCTATCTACATCGATCATGTTCTCATTTGATTTTATCAATTCCTATTTATCAGCTTTGCTCGTCTAATTCGTGCCAATTCTGTTTGCTTTGGAATTCGTGGTTGGATCCATAACTCGTTTCATTGTCTATTCTCTCTTGCCTCGAAAAGTGAGCAATCACTCAAGATTAACGTTCTTATATTTTTTGAATTTGATTTCAATTGAAACGACAATTGAAATATGCTGTGGTAGTTAATTAAATTGTTATATATGCTATTGTCCGTAATTGTTCACCTGTGGGATATGACACCATATCCTGTTATTTGTATTATATTATTATTGATAATATAGGCCTGCTATTATTATTGTCATATTTGTTATCACTCTGCAAGTTCCCTATTAGTATAGAATTCATTATGGGTAGAAATGATACATACCCGAGCGGACAATAGAATAGGAGAAAATCGTTATGAGTTAAAATGATAAACCCAAGCGATTTTTATTTGAATTGAATTTGGGATTACAGGTTGAAATGATATCTACCTGTATATATTTAAATTGCGGATTGAAATGATAAATATCCATATCACTTGGTTATAGGATAGAAATTATATACCGACACCTTTGGTCTATATATAAATATTTTGAAAATGATATCTATGGTTTTGAAAAGGGAATATATATATGGTTTTATTTAATATCAAAATATTTTATATAAATATGTTTTGAATATAAAGTAGATTTAATAATAAACCTAAATTAATAAAGTTTGATTTAATTAATATAATATGTTGAGTATTATATTCTTAAATCGATTTTTCAATGATTTGTATAAGTAAGGAAGACAAGGTTGAATTGATTAAAATTGTATTTAGTTAAGAATTTTACTTAATTAAATTGATTTGAAACTATCGAATTCGGAATTTTTAGATATGATCTTATAACTTGATTTTAATTTAAGAAATTTAACGAATATTTCCCGTTTAAAGAAATTGAAGGAAAAATACAGTAAACTATAATTTAAGGTTATTTAAAGGATATTAAATTTATTAAGTGAATATTGCAAGACTAAATAATAATGAAGTTAAACCAAGATTTATATGAAATTGTTAAATTAGTTTTGAAAATGTTGAATATTTAATGCCTTGAAAATATTGGAATTTAAATGGTTTATTTTGTGATTCAAATCTATATTTGAAATCGACATAAATTGAAATAGTTTATTTAAATATGGAATTGAATTGAAATTGATAAAGTGTGATTGAATAGAATTTGAATTTGGAATTCGATTTGTTTTGAAATTTGGAATCGATAAATTGTGATGGAGGTTATGATTTCAAAGTATGGTTTTCCAAAGAATTATGATTTCAAGGTGTTTTGGTTTTCGAAAGTGTTGTAACTTTGAAAGGGTTATAATTTGGAAATGTATATATTTGAAAGGAAATTATATTTTGGTTTGAACTATAAACGATTTGAGATGACCACAGTGTTGTAATGACGTTTGATTACAAATAGCGTATATTATTGCATTGTAGATAGTGCCATGGATCCTTAGAGGATGGTTATCCCAAACGTCCTTTAAATTATTTGTATTTCAGTTGATATTTCACTTGAGTAGGATTTATTGATATAAGAATGTTAATCCTGACTCGAGTATTACGTGTTTTGCTTTACACTCGTGTCAGACTGAGTGATATAGCATTTGAGACTCAACTTTGGAGTTCGGTGCTACGCTTGGAGATCCAACCATCGATTCAGCTTTCAGCTTTTCCAGTTGATTGGTCCAAAGATGTCATCAGTATGTATTTGAGATATTTTGTTGAATTCTATTTCAAACTTTGTTGTTTATATAGTAGCTTCATGAACTACTATTTATCTATTCTGCAGCATTATATTATACTCTGTGTCTGTGATTATGTGATTAATTTATTTGCTGTATATGCTGAGTTTTGCCAAATTTAAATTAACAATCTGATATTTTAAGCATTTCAAGTCCGGCATGTGCGGATGCGAATGCTTGAAAATGCTAGATCGTTACAGTTGGTATCAGAGCTTTGGCTCTAGGCAAACTTAGCATATATAGTAAATTTATTTGTAGAATCACTTTCGTTCGAGCTTGAATTTCTTACTCTTTGATTTGGTTTTCCTTTGGACTTTGGAACGTTCCATGCGGTTCCAAAATCCATTATATTCTCTCCCTATTCGTATTTCTTGATTCTGGAGTATCCCATAACACCACTTCGAATGATCCCTATAAGAATAGGCGATCCCGCCAATCTTTGAATGATTTGTAAAGGGGTGAAACTTCTTTACAATTAGCATTGATTCACTGGAGATTAGTGTATCCCTCGGTTAAGATGTTGTTATCTCTTGTTATGCCGAATTCTATCTCTGGCGATCGAATGTCAATTTGCGTCAGAATTCTATACCGATCTTATTTTGAAATCATGGTTGGCCGGTTAAGGTCGCCAACGACTTATGTAAGTATATCCATCTCCTATTTCAAAATTTGATTATCTCATCTTCGATCGAGCCTATCCTTGTTTTGAAATCCAGTCTTGAATCATCCTTGGGAAAATTTGGGTTTGTTTATATGTTATAAATTGTTTTATATATATCGAAATTATTATTTTGATAAGTATGATTATATTCTATATATAAAAGTAAAATTTTTTTCATTAAGGATTATATACCTTTTAAAAATGAGAATTTAAAGTTTCAAAAGGATTTGAAATTTTGAAATTATATATAAGAGATGAATTTATATAAAAACTATTTATAATTGAAGGGTTTTAATTGGAAATTCGAGGAGTCGAATTCTGGTGTTTGAAGTTTGTTTTTAGGTTTTTTAATATATAATAATATGATTAAAAAGTATTTTTCGAATAAGAAACGTTTAAAATGAATTCAAATGAGTTTCAATGATTTCAAAGAAGTTTTCAAGAAAATAGAAGTCCAGAACTCACTTATGCCGCTCGAAAATAATTTCGGTGATGAGTGCATGCATCATCGATATTGATTTTCAAGTTTTAGAGTGGAGGAGAGGCCAATTTAGTAACTTCGCTATGCGAATGATTTTGCGAAACCAATTTTGATTTCAAATTTTTAAGTATAATTTGATATTTTCAAAAGATATATGTATATATATTTGAAACGATTTAAAGTGAGCCGGTGTTCAGTCCTTGAGTTTTGGATTTGACCCTATATATTGAAGTTGATTGATTGGTTGATGATTTCCAACACTTCGATTTAAAATTTGATTTCTCTGACTATTTTGAATGTCCGAACACTTCCAAATCAAAGTTAATGTTTAAAGCTAGGTAATTTCAAAAAGTACAAATTATTTGATAAAGTATATAAGTTTAGTTCTGAATGTTTAAGTATGAAGTAATATGATTTAAACAAGTTTGAAACTGTTTTGTTAAGTAAATGAATAAGACTATTTTTAATTATACTTTGTAAATGGTAAATTGGATCTTTCAAATAGAAATAAATAGTTAAATGTTTAAAAGGGATAGTTATAAATTTTGGGTATAATTGATTTTGAGAAAAATATTTGGTTTCGAAAATAGATTGGAATTTAAAACCCAGTATTTATATGATGATTTTGGAAATGAATTTGGTTGACCTACATTATGTTGATTTGGAAACTAGGATTATTTTCTAAACCTATTATTTTGGAAACTTTGAAACCAAAGATATTAAATTTGAAAGAAATAATTAGGTGAAATCATATATGATTTTGAAAATGAACTAATATTGAAAGAAATTGAAATTGAGAACCTTGTTTTATTAAATACTTGATTTGGGAGTTATCGAACTTATATGAAATTGATTTGTACAAGTATGAAATTGATTTGTACAAGTATGAAATTGATTTGAAAACTATTGGTTTGGAAAGGTACTCAATTTGAAGAGCGAAATCTTATATAATCGACGTCTACATAAGTGTGATTTGATATACTAATGATTTTGGAAAGTATTCGATTTGCAAACGAAATGTTATATATAATGGACTTTATACTAGTACGATATTTGAAATTGATTTGAAAAAGTACTATACGGTACATATTTTCGAAGTAAAGATATGCAAAGTGCCTTCTGCTTGATATCCGCTTTGTGGCCACATTGTGGATTCAGTCTATCGATATTATTCTCTCTGGTTTTGTTTTTTCGGATGTGATACTCGAGTGTCCTTCCATGGTGTTACCCATGGTCATTTGGTAGCGTAAGTCGCAAGGTAGAGATTGCTTAAAGGGTACGGATGTTTCCTGGGGGATCCAAGAGTAACCATTGTGTATCCATGGTCTACCGATTTTGTTCTGGTAGCATAATCCGTAAGGCAGAGATTTCTTAAAGGGTACGGATATTTCCTGGAGGATCCAGGCGTAACCATTGTGTATCCACGATCTACCAGTTTTGTTGTCGTGGCGTAATCCGCAAGGCAGAGATTGCTTAAAGGGTATGGATGTTTCCTGCGGGATCCAGGCGTAAACATTGTGTATCCGCGGTCCACATTTTTTGGTTATCATGGCAAAATTCGCAAGGCAGTGATTACTTAGAGGTATAGATGTTCTTGGGGGATCCAGGCGTAACCATTGTGTATCTACGATCCATGATTCAGTTGATTTATTTGGATTGTACTTTCCATATCGGTTTTAAAGGTTTTTCAAGTATTTTCACTGAGTGTTGAAACAGGTCTACTAAGTACTTGAAGAATTCAAGCTTGCGCCTGATCAATGCATGGCCAGAGTCTGCAAGAACGATGATAAACTTGTTGAAACATCGTGTTATAGAAGTATTTTATTATAAAAGTATTTTATTATAAAGGTATTTTATTATAAAAGTATTTCCAACAAAGAAATTTTGTATTAATATTTGAAATTTGAAATTCTTATGGTTTGAATTAATTATTCATGCCCGATACTATTCTTTTGAACCTACATTATCTGCTCAGCTTTATTTATTCACCCATATTCCGTTTTCCGAATCTACCTTCTTTTCCTTTTTGAATATATCCTTTTTAAATATTGTTTATTTATGTAACAACCCGATATTTTCAGCCATTCGCATCCACCATGTCGGACTTGAATTGCTCAAAATACCGCATTGTAAATAAATTTGGAGCAAATGAAATACAAACACAGAATCATAGACACAGAAATATCAGAATAACTCGCAGCGGAAATTAAAATACCATAGTAGTTCATGAAGCTACTATAACAAACTCTCAAAACATAATACATAATATCAGTCTGAAAAACATATACAATAGAAATCTCAAATACACAGCAGTTTATAAATACCAGAACTGAAATAGAAAAACTGAACTGAAAGGGAACAGATACAAGACAAGCAGAATCTCCTGCGATTCCTAGCTCCATGAAAGAAATCCAAAGCTAAGCTGTAAATACTCAGGCTGACCCGAGCATAAAGTAAAACACGAAACACTCGAGTCAGGACATATATACTTATATAATGTAAACCAACTCAAGTGAACTGTAGTAGTAATGTACAATAACTTAAGGAATGTTTGGGATCGCCCATCCTTTAAGGATCAGTTAAACTATAAATTAAATACATCCCGTAGTTAAAATTTCAAAACTGTATTTTATACTTCGAAATCAATTATCATTTCAAAATTCATTATCATTCAAAAATCCATTTCAAAATATCAAAATATCTTATCTTCCAAACCACGATCATTTATTTAAAAAACCATTTCAACACACATTTCAAATAGTTTATATTTCAAAACAAATTACTTCATTTAAATCATAAATGAAGTTATTTGTTTAATGATTAAATTATTAAATTTCCAAAATTTTAATCTTTCAAAGTTCATTTATTCACTTAAATTTATCAAAACAATGAAAATTCACCTTTTGCAGCATTTGGAAAATGCTACAGAAAGTTACATTCAAAACGGTTCAATTTAACAAAAGACAGCATTTAAAATGCTGTATACATTAGTTCAAATAAAACCTTAGTTAAATTCAACAATTATAGCACTTACAAAGTGTTATTATATCCCTTTATTAAAATTTAGCGATTTGGTTCATTTATATCAACTACAACATTACAAAATGTCGTAATATCATTTATATTAGAAATAATAGCATTTCAAAAATGCAGTTAATTAACTTCAAATATTCAATATAATTTCACAAACAATTATATTTTTAATTAAATCATTTTTAACTTATAAAATCACATATTTTCACTTTTATAACCATCATTCAAATACCCTTATATTCATGATTTTATAAAGTTAAATTTCCATTCAAAAATCAATATTTAATAATAGTTCACTTATTAAATTCCACCATTTAATTTCAATTCATATAATTAAATTTAAACTTAACACTTAAGTTTAAATTTTCAAATATAACTTAATTTCATTTTTATTTACATAACTTAAAATTCACTTTTAAGCAAAATTTACAAATTTTCAATTTTAGTTATATTTCAAAATTTCAACTTAAATATCCATTCATTTCACTTTTAACTTTATTCAAAAATCATAAATATATTATAAAATAATTTTAAATTCATTTTCATCCAAATTATCATAAATTTATCATATTTTCATATTTAATTTAAATTCCATTTAAAATCAAATCAAAATTTCCAAAATAACTTACATTCAAATTTTCTAACCTTTCCATAAAGTATTTCACTTAGAAAATTTCAGAAAATCAATAATACTTTACAAAAATCATTTTTAATTAAGTTTAAATCAAAATATCATAATATTTAAATTTCTAAAATATTTCAAATTTTTTAGAAAAACATATTTTAACAACGGGTCTGTATTTCATTTCTAGCCTAGGTAAAGTGATACGGGTAATATATCATTTCAACCCGTAATTTACATAGAAAGCCCGGGTTTGATCATTTCAAACCCGCAATCCTAAGTAAATGAAAATAATTGAAAATTATTTTGGCCTATCATTTTAGCCCATAACAATTTTCTCCTATTCTAAAGTCCGTTCGGGTATGTATCATTTCAACCCATAGTGATTCTAATCTAAAGGGAACTTGCAATGTGATAAACTGATATAAATAACAGAACAGCATAAAATAATAGTAATATATGACATAACAGGTAAATAAGCATGGGTGAACATCATATGATCATAACATAGCAGATATAACATGGTGATGCATTTTACAGATTCAAATGTGATCGATTTACTAGTTATATAAGTATAAAACTGTCTGGTGAGAATAACTCACTGGCATAAGCTGAAGACAACAACCAAAGCACACAACAAAGATCTTCGAAGGCACGAAAGCATGAATAAGATTTGAGTGTGGGAGAGACAAAGCTAATAGCCTTGCAAACATTCAAACAAAACAATATAAACAACATAAGTTTTCAACCCAAATATAATAAAACAATGTTATAAATGAATGCATAACACAATGCCAAAGTGTTTGCACTTGCTTTCAACCACTTGTGCTTCATCTATGGACTGGAAAGGAACAGCAACGAGATGGTTTTGGATCAGGTTATGGTCATGTAGAGGTCGGCCTAGCATGGATGGTGATGGAGCAAGAGATATATGCACATGAAACTACAACTACAAGGCATAAAACAATGATTCAAGGCAACTAAAGGTCACAGCCAAGGCTAGCATGGTCATGGCCAGGCCTGGCGAGGTTAGGAGGTGATGTGGCAAAGGGTGTTAGGTCAGGAAAAGCTGGTGGTGGTGTTGGTGGTGGCGGCCAAGGAGGAGTTTGGAGGTGGTGGTGATGTATGGTGCTCGGCTATGCATATACAAGAGGAGTTTGGTGCATTTGTGTGTGGATCTACCTCATGGGATGGCTCGGCTTGGCTATGGGGTTGGAGAGGAGGTGGTGGTGGCTGGTTAAGGTGGTGGTGGAGGCAGCAACATGGTTGGAGTTGGCAGGCCAAACCAAAGAGGTGAAGGAGCAAGTGCAAATTCGCATGAAAACAAGCATAAAAATGAAAAAGAAAAGAAGATTTTTACCAAGCTTTTTGAAATGATGGTGGCCGACATTTTTTTGTGCGATGAGAAGAAAAGAAATCCACGTGAAAATGAGGAAGTGGTCGCTGAAGAGGGAGGTTGTGGCAGCAAAAGTTGAAAGGATGTTGGTTGAAATGTGAAAAGACAAGAAGACAAAAAGCCTTAAGCAAATCAAAGGTCACAAACTCTTCAAATTACCATATTTTCTTTTGCAAATTTAAATAACTGAAAAATAAATATAAATTCAGATAAAAACACGAAAATTTAGTAAATAAACAAAAACAAACAAATAAATATTAATTATATATAATTAAATTAAGAAAAACAGCAAAAATTGCAAACTAGGCTTGAAAATTTGAAAATAAATGCAACAAGTTTTGGAAAAATTTTATGTACTTGAAAAATAATTATAAATAAAGATAAGAACATGAAATAAAAATGCATTCACAAAAATAAATAAATAAATTTTAATTAAATATAATTAAATTAAGAAAATAGCAAAGAAAATAGAAACTAGGCTTTAAAATTGAAAATAAATTCAATAAGCTTTAGAAAAATTGTATCATCACTTTAAAAATATTTAAATGACAAAAATATATGTAACATAACATATAATACAAACTATAATAAGATATGACAAATAAAAATATATTTTATATAGATTAAAATAAACAATATTGTTAAATAAAACAATTTACATCCAATATTGTAAAATGCATAACTTTCACAATATAACTCCGATTTCAACGAAACGAAAAGCAGTATTCTTAAAATTAATTTCATAATAAAAGATAAAATTCAAAAATTCAAATATTTAAGTTTTAAATTTAAAAGTCAAAGTTTGACCAGTTTGACCAAAAATCCACTTTTCTGGAAATATCCTATTTATTCAGGTTTGAAATTATAATTCACACAAAATCAGAATATACTTTTAAAATAACAAAATTATTCATTTTAATAAATAAAATTAACTTTTTAAATCAACAATTCAATTTAAATAATTAAAATAAATATTAGAAATAATCATAAAATACTGGGTTGTTACACTCTCCCCCACTCAAATCTTTTCGTCCTCGAAAAGAACGGGCAAGGAAAATAAAGGGAAACAAGATAGAAAACAAAATACTACCTGAAAAGAACAATTCCGGATTCGAAGCACGAATGCTCTCCTTCGTGTCCCAGGTACGATCTCGATCGAGATTAACAGATTTCCTTCTGAGCTGCTTCGTACCTCTGTCGACAATACGAAGTGGCTTCCTCTCGACAGTCAGATTAGGCTCAATATCCAAACTATCAAGATCAAAAGGTTGGGCAATAAGATATGGATCATAAAGATGACGGCGAAGGTGCGAGACATGGAATACATCATGCACTCCATAAAGTTTCTCGAGCAGATCTAAATGATAAGCCAACGAACCAACTCTTTCCACAATGCAGAAATGGCCTCAAAGAAGAAGGTAGAAATAGCTGGAAGGGAGAATAGGTTGAAAGAAAAGGATGAACCATATTTTAAAACCATATACATTTCAAAAATTTATAATTTTATGTTTACAACATTTTAAACATTTTATAATATGATGAATAGTCATTTGATTCAAATTTGTTAGTTCGAAGTAAACAATATTTAAAACATTTTAAATTATTTAGAAAATAAGAAAAAAATGATCAAAATATCCTTTATGTTATTATTTACCAAAATACTTTTATAACTCGATGTCTTAACAGGTTTACCGTCGTTCTTATAGATTCTGGCCATGCGTTGATCAGGCGCAAGGATAGAATTCTCCAAGTACTTAGTAGACCCGTTTCAACACCCAGTGAAAATACTTAAAAATATGTACGGGAAGTACCGCTTAAAATCCAATGTCAAATGATGATAATACGCTAGCAGTGGCCCGCTGCTGATCCAGTATTTACGCAATGGACACAAAACTTTCCAGAAGATCCTTCTACCATCCGGATTCCAGAAAAAATATCGTAGCCGGTTCGTAAACAAGGGACCATCGACCCCTGCTGCAGTGGTACGCTGCTGATTCAATGATTTACGCAATGGATGCACTTCCTTCCCGGAAAATCCATAAACAACAGATCCCAGGATCGAAAGCGCCTCCATTAGGTAAACTAAAGAACCATCTACCCTGAAAAAAAATCGAGGAACTCATGAGTTTCAGTCTAGACAACCATATCAGTTCGAATCCATTTCTGAATTCACCCAAGTCCATTAGGGTTTATCGGTCGACTCCATTCCTGGATTCCCCAAGTCCATCTGGGTCGAAGCATATCACTATACTTCTTCCGGAGGGTACTTCCCATACCTCTTACATCAAAATATAATATACCATGTATAGTAGCCCTTCAAAATCATAGCTTCAAATATCGCACTCATATAAATTCCATTATATATAAGATTTCATTTTCAAATCGAATACTTTCCAAAATCAATAGTATATCAAATCACACTTATATAGACTTTGATTATATAAGATTTCACTTTCCAAATTGAGTGCCTTTTCAATTCAACAGTTTTCAAATCAACTTCATACTTATACAAATTAATTTTATATAAGTTCGATAACTCCCAATTCAAGTATTTAATAAAACAAGGTTCTCAATTTCATTTCCATTTCAATATCAATTCAGTTTCAAAATCATATATGATTTCGCCAATCATTTTTTCCTAATTACATATATTCAGTTTCAAAGTTTCTTAAAACAATAGATTTAGAAAATAATCCAAATTTCCAAATCAACAAAATTTAGGTCAAACAAATTCATTTCCATTTCAAACATATATTCACTTCAAAATCATAATACTTTCAAAGTTATAAATTTTTCAAAACCAAAATACTTGAAATCATTAAACTTTGAAAATCATAACATTTCGAAATCATACATTTGAAATCATAAAACATTCCTTTAATTCTTTACATTTCACAAATATTCAATTAAACCCAAATCTAAAATTTCCAATTTTAATTCAATTCAAACCATCAGTTTCAATTCAATTTAGTTTTCCAACAAAACCATTCCAAACATTATCAAATTTCAAATAAAGATTTGATCCACAAAATAAACTATTCAATCTTTAATATATTTCAAAGCTTAAATATACCATATTCCAAAACTAAATTTTATAATTTCATATATCTCAAATCTAGTTTCATTATTACTTAGTTTTGAAATATTCATTTCATAATCCATCATTTTTAAATAAACTCAAATTACAAGTAAACCCAATATCCTTTTATACAAATATGAACTTCAAATATTCATTTATCAAAATCAATTATCATTTCAAATTCACATTCTTTATCAAAATAAAGATTATATCATTTTCAAACCATTTCAATCATCAAAAATATCTAAGTATAAAACCATCTCTTTTTTAAAACCTTCAAACTGTTTATTTCAATACAGAAAAAAACCAATTTACCATTGGAAAGATTTTTTTATTCTATATATATACTTTATTCAAAACATTTAAAATCTATATTTCATACCAGTATAATTCAAAATAGTCTTATTTATTTCACTCAACAAACAGTTCCAAACTTATATAAATCATATTACTTTATACTTTAATCATACAAAAATAAACTTATATACTTTATCAAATACCTTATACCTTTCAAAATTTCTTAGCTTTGAAAAGTTAATCATGATTTGGAAGTGCGAAGAAATCATATTTTCAAATCCAAGAGTTGGAAAATCAGTAACAAATCAATAAATCCATTCCAATAGATAAGGTTATACCAAAACAAATCTGAATCTCGAGGATTGAACACCGGCTTACTTTTAAATCATTTCAAATATATTTACATACATATATCTTTCGAATATCAAACCATACTTCGAAATCTGAAATCAAAATTTGGTTTCATAAAATCACTCGCATAGAAAAGCTACTAGAGTGGCCTCTCCCCCACTCAGAAACTCAAAAATCAATATCGATGATGCATGTATTCATTACCGAAATTATTTTTCAGCGGCATAAGTGGGTTCTGGACTTTTATTTTCTTGAAACTTCTTTGAAATCTCTTTGAAATCATTGGAATTCATTCGAATACATTTGAAACATTTCATATTTGAAAAAATATCTTTAAATAATATTATTATTATATATTTTCCAAAATCTTAAAACCCATTTCAAAACACCGGAGTTTGATTCCTCGAAATTTAAATTCAAAACGCTTCATTTATAAATCATTTTTATATAAATCACATTTTCTTATAAATTTTCAAAATTTCAAATCCTTTCAAAGCTTCGAATTTTCATTTTCAAAAGACTAAAAAAAATCCTTATCGAAAACATTTCACTTTTATATACAAAATAGGGTCATCCTTATCAAAATAATAATGTCGATATTTGCACAATTTCAAAATACAATCAAACACAAATTTTAAAAGGATTATTCAAGGATGGATTTCAAAAAAACAGTGATTCAAATCTAGAGGAACTCTAATCAAATAGAATTCTGGTTCGAAGATAAGCTCGAACGAAGATAAGATAATTAAATTACAAATAGGAGTTGATAAGCCTATATAAATCACAGGCGACCTAAACCGGGTCAACCATGACTTCAGGAATATAATCAATTCGAAAATCTAAGGCAAATCGGTATTCGATCGCCAGAGAAAGAATCCAGATAAAGCAGAAGGTAGATAACATCGCAAACCCAGGATATAGAAATCTTCGGTGAATCAATGCCAATTGTAAAGGAGTTTCACCCCTTTACAGATCATTCAAAGATTTGTGGAATCACCGATCTTTATAGAGGTCATTCCAAAGTGGGGTTATGGAATTCTCCAAATCAAAGGAATACCAATATGGGAGACAAGACTGGATTTCAGAACAAATGGAAGCGTTCCAAAGTTCAAGGAATCCTAATCGATAAGAATCCTAACCAAGTGATTTCTATCAAGGTGGATACCGAAGAGATGAAGTTTAGAAAATCTTGATTTCAAAGTAAGAAAAATTTTATACCAAAATAATATTTGAAAATACTTTAACAATCATTTGCAAATTATTTTATATTTCGAAAATACGTTCTCTCACAAAGAAAGGATTCTGAGATTAATTTCACTCATTCTAGGGTATTTCTACCCTATCTCTAATGAGTTTTTTTTGCTCCGCAGGCTATGGTTTGCCTAAAACCAAAGCTCTGATACCAACTGTAACAACCCGATATTTTCAGCCATTCGCATCCACCATGTCGGACTTGAATTGCTCAAAATACCGTATTGTAAATAAATTTGGAGCAAATGAAATACAATCACAGAATCATAGACACAGAAATATCAGAATAACTCGCAGCGGAAATTAAAATACCATAGTAGTTCATGAAGCTACTATAACAAACTCTCAAAACAAAATACATAATATCTGTCTGAAAAACATATACAATAGAAATCTCAAATACACAGCAGTTTATAAATACCAGTACTGAAATAGAAAAACTGAACTGAAAGGGAACAGATACAAGACAAGCAGAATCTCCTGCGATTCCTAGCTCCATGAAAGAAATCCAAAGCTAAGCTGTAAATACTCAGGCTGACCCGAGCATAAAGTAAAACACGAAACACTCGAGTCAGGACATATATACTTATATAATGTAAACCAACTCAAGTGAACTGTAGTAGTAACGTACAATAACTTAAAGAATGCTTGGGATCGCCCATCCTTTAAGGATCAGTTAAACTATAAATTAAATACATCCCGTAGTTAAAATTTCAAAACTGTATTTTATACTTCGAAATCAATTATCATTTCAAAATTCATTATCATTCAAAAATCCATTTCAAAATATCAAAATATCTTATCTTCCAAACCACGATCATTTATTTAAAATACCATTTCAACACACATTTCAAATAGTTTATATTTCAAAAAAAATTACTTCATTTAAATCATAAATGAAGTTATTTGTTTAATGATTAAATTATTAAATTTCCAAAATTTTAATCTTTCAAAGTTCATTTATTCACTTAAATTTATCAAAACAATGAAAATTCACCTTTCGCAGCATTTGGAAAATGCTATAGAAAGTTACATTCAAAACGGTTCAATTTAACAAAAGACAGCATTTAAAATGCTGTATACATTATTTCAAATAAAACCTTAGTTAAATTCAACAATTATAGCACTTACAAAGTGTTATTATATCCCTTTATTAAAATTTAGCGATTTGGTTCATTTATATCAACTACAGCATTACAAAATGTCGTAATATCATTTATATTAGAAATAATAGCATTTCAAAAATGCAGTTAATTAACTTCAAATATTCAATATAATTTCACAAACAATTATATTTTTATTTAAATCATTTTTAACTTATAAAATCACATATTTTCACTTTTATAACCATCATTCAAATACCCTTATATTCATGATTTTATAAAGTTAAATTTCCATTCAAAAATCAATATTTAATAATAGTTCACTTATTAAATTCCACCATTTAATTTCAATTCATATAATTAAATTTAAACTTAACACTTAAGTTTAAATTTTCAAATATAACTTAATTTCATTTTTATTTACATAACTTAAAGTTCACTTTTAAGCAAAATTTACAAATTTCCAATTTTAGTTATATTTCAAAATTTCAACTTAAATATCCATTCATTTCACTTTTAACTTTATTCAAAAATCATAAATATATTATAAAATCATTTTAAATTCATTTTCATCCAAATTATCATAAATTTATCATATTTTCATATTTAATTTAAATTCCATTTAAAATCAAATCAAAATTTCCAAAATAACTTACATTCAAATTTTCTAACCTTTCCATAAAGTATTTCACTTAAAAAATTTCAGAAAATCAATAATACTTTACAAAAATCATTTTTAATTAAGTTTAAATCAAAATATCATAATACTTACATTTCTAAAAAATTTCAAATTTTTTAGAAAAACATATTTTAACAACGGGTCTGTATTTCATTTCTAGCCTAGGTAAAGTGATACGGGTAATATATCATTTCAACCCGTAATTTACATAGAAAACCCGGGTTCGATCATTTCAAACCCGCAATCCTAAGTAAATGAAAATAATTGAAAATTATTTTGGCCTATCATTTTAGCCCATAACAATTTTCTCCTATTCTAAAGTCCGTTCGGGTATGTATCATTTCAACCCATAGTGATTCTAATCTAAAGGGAACTTGCAATGTGATAAACTGATATAAATAACAGAACAGCATAAAATAATAGTAATATATGACATAACAGGTAAATAAGCATGGGTGAACATCATATGATCATAACATAGCAGATATAACATGGTGATGCATTTTACAGATTCAAATGTGATCGATTTACTAATTATATAAGTATAAAACTGTCTGGTGAGAATAACTCACTGGCATAAGCTGAAGACAACAACCAAAGCACACAACAAAGATCTTCGAAGGCACGAAAGCATGAATAAGATTTGAGTGTGGGAGAGACAAAGCTAATAGCCTTGCAAACATTCAAACAAAACAATATAAACAACATAAGTTTTCAACCCAAATATAATAAAACAATGTTATAAATGAATGCATAACACAATGCCAAAGTGTTTGCACTTGCTTTCAACCACTTGTGCTTCATCTATGGACTGGAAAGGAACAGCAAAGAGATGGTTTTGGATCAGGTTATGGTCATGTAGAGGTCGGCCTAGCATGGATGGTGATGGAGCAAGAGATATATGCACATGAAACTACAACTACAAGGCATAAAACAATGATTCAAGGCAACTAAAGGTCACAGCCAAGGCTAGCATGGTCATGGCCAGGCCTGGTGGGGTTAGGAGGTGATGTGGTAAAGGGTGTTAGGTCAGGAAAAGCTGGTGGTGGTGTTGGTGGTGGCGGCCAAGGAGGAGTTTGGAGGTGGTGGTGATGTATGGTGCTCGGCTATGCATATACAAGAGGAGTTTGGTGCATTTGTGTGTGGATCTACCTCATGGGATGGCTCGGCTGGCTATGGGGTTGGAGAGGAGGTGGTGGTGGCTGGTTCAGGTGGTGGTGGAGGCAGCAACATGGCTGGAGTTGGCAGGCCAAACCAAAGAGGTGAAGGAGCTAGTGCAAATTCGCATGAAAACAAGCATAAAAATGAAAAAGAAAAGAAGATTTTTACCAAGCTTTTTGAAATGATGGTGGCCGACATTTTTTTGTGCGATGAGAAGAAAAGAAATCCACGTGAAAATGAGAAAGTGGTCGCTGAAGAGGGAGGTTGTGCCAGCAAAAGTTGAAAGGATGTTGGTTGAAATGTGAAAAGACAAGAAGACAAAAAGCCTTAAGCAAATCAAAGGTCACAAACTCTTCAAATTACCATATTTTCTTTTGCAAATTTAAATATCTGAAAAATAAATATAAATTCATATAAAAACACAAAAATTTAGTAAATAAACAAAAACAAATAAATGAATATTAATTATATATAATTAAATTAAGAAATACAGCAAAAATTGCAAACTAGGCTTGAAAATTTGAAAATAAATGCAACAAGTTTTGGAAAAATTTTATGTACTTGAAAAATAATTATAAATAAAGATAAGAACATGAAATAAAAATGCATTCACAAAAATAAATAAATAAATTTTATTTAAATATAATTAAATTAAGAAAATAGCAAAGAAAATAGAAACTAGGCTTTAAAATTGAAAATAAATTCAATAAGCTTTAGAAAAATAGTTTCATCACTTTAAAAATATTTAAATGACAAAAATATATGTAACATAACATATAATACAAACTATAATAAGATATGACAAATAAAAATATATTTTATATAGATTAAAATAAACAATATTGTTAAATAAAACAATTTACATCCAATATTGTAAAAAGCATAACTTTCACAATATAACTCCGATTTCAACGAAACGAAAAGCAATATTCTTAAAATTAATTTCATAATAAAAGATAAAATTCAAAAATTCAAATATTTAACTTTTAAATTTAAAAGTCAAAGTTTGACCAGTTTGACCAAAAATCCACTTTTCTAGAAATATCCTATTTATTCAGGTTTGAAATTATAATTCACACAAAATCAGAATATACTTTTAAAATAACAAAATTATTCATTTTAATAAATAAAATTAACTTTTTAAATCAACAATTCAATTTAAATAATTAAAATAAATAATTAGAAATAATCATAAAATACTGGGTTGTTACAATTTATATACTACATGGTTTAATTGAAAATTATTAGTGTTATTAATATTTTAGTAGTTCTTAATTAAATAAAATGTATTCAAAGTAAATGATTATTGATTTATTAATAATATTTGAAAAGTTTCTTGAGATAATTAAAAAATTTATGAATTATAGATTTAATGTTCTCAATAACCTCTTTTAAATACAATTAATGATGTAAGTAATTGTTTTCAAATAGTTTTCATATATTTATAAAGGTGTTATTTAAACATATAAATGATATTTATAATGAAAGCTAAAAATTAACAAATGGGTTTGAAAAATATATTAAGTATTGAAGATAATTGATTTGCAAATGAAGTTTTCAAACGAATATTTCCAGTAAAATTTTATAAGTTTCTTTGTCTATATAATATAAAGATATTATATAGACGGAAATATTTTGATTTGAAAAGTTTATAAATGACTATTTATGGATATAATAAATGGGCTTAACCAAATTATTAAACATTAATTAATTTAAATTTAAATCTATATGGTTTAAATTAATTGTTTATTTTTGTTTTTCCAGTCTGTTTTTTCTGGTTATTTCTATTCTCCTACCTTCTTCCTTTTCGGAGACGAAAAGTTTTGAGTGGGGGAGAGTGCAATGACCCAAAATTTTTAGTGATTTTATTTATTAAATTAATTGAAATTGTGTGAAATTTTAAACAATAAAATTTGAAAAATGTTATTATTTGGAATACGTCTATTTAAATATAGCAACTGGTAAATTTTCATCTTATAATATTGAAGTTTATTTTCTTACGAAATTTTATCTCAATTTAATTCAGTTAATAGCAATTAAATTTAAAATTATTCTGAAATCTTAATATGTCAACATGAGAAAATTTATTTAGAACACTCTGAATCTGACTGCGAAATTCGTTTCGCGAAATTCGGACGTTTCTAGCTCCGTTTGGATTTTACCGTACGGAATAACAGCGTATATCGGTACCGATTATCGAATTTTGATCGGATGATCGTGCCACTAATATATGTATACCATTTTGATCGTCTCGTCGTATAGATCTCTACAGCATATTCAATTCTTTGTTTTGAAGTCCGGTACACAGCGGAATTCGCGAAACCTGTAACCGTATCGGTACTGGATCTATGACCTTTTATTTTCTTTTGCGTTTCAAAACTTTGAAACATGTTGTCCAAGCAACTAAATATATTGCTTTAATAATTTTCCTGAATCAATGCTTCTGACCATTGCAATTTATTTTAATTAAATATATTCATTCAAAATTTTCATTTGACTCTACCCGGGTACATTAGGTGTCACATTTATTTTGGCTGTTCATTTTCTTCACTCTTTGTTATAATTACTTTGACCTCGATTTCATTTGGGAAAAATTTATGTAACGTACCAAATGCATTTATTGTGACAGCTCAATGTCATTTTCTTGAATCCAACATTAGCTGTATTATTTATATAAAATGCATTATCATCTTCCTTCCTGAAAACCTGTGCTCATTCTCTCCCAAACTTCATCAGGTTCGGCCTCCACCCACGTCTAGCCCACCCACGCAAGCATCCGTTGCTCCTCCATCTACTTGTGATGCTCCTTGATCCACGAACCCAAGCAGCTTTGAGCACTAGCACAAGTATCTCCCGGCCACCATTGCCGCCTTTCCTCCCCTCTCTCCCTTCAACCAACCTCACCACCAATGCGGCCACCAACACCACATCACCGAGCAGCAAACCCAACCCGAGCACCATTTCCTTCTCTCCCATCAGCTTCGTGCATGTCCACCACCACCGCATCATTCCCCTCACGCCTGCATCATCTCGGCTAGCATAGCCGCCGTCTTCCTCCGCGTGTAAGCTCTACACGCCGGCCACTCTGCTTCTCCCTCTTCCATCTCGCATAAATTCTTCTTTGTTAAGGTATTTTATATGTTTTGCTATATATAAAAGTTATACAGGTTTGTTTATTATACTGTAGATATATTGTTTTATAGTATATAATTCTATTTGTATATATATTATTTTAACGATAAGTTTATATTGGTTTATACAACCTATCTCATATTAGCATATATATTTTCAAAAAATATAATCATATTTGCGTGCATATATTATTTTATATAAGCTTGTATAGATCATATACATAACCTACTGTTTGTGTTTATATAAATCATATATGTATATGTATAAGTATATAAAATTGTTAGCTGTTGAACATATGTGTGTAGTAAAATGAGTTGATATGATAGTATAGGCAAGTGTTTGTTTACGAATAGATTTATAAAGTAAGTTTGTAATAAAGAAAATTTGTGTAGTAACATCAGCTTATGGGTGATATACATATAATATTAAAGTAACTTTATATATTTTTTTATCAAACAAGTCATAGCAATTTAAAAAGAAGTATTATAGACATATTTTCAATGATATATTTTTTATCATAGGAATAGATTTATATACACCGTCTATGTATGATAGTATATAAAATGTTATATGATAAGAGTTTACATATACCGTACGTATATATTTAGGGATATATGTAATATATAAAGGGTTTATATATTTTCTATGTTCATCTATGTTTTAAAATATTGTTTTAAAGTATAGGCATATATGGTGCGTTTTTAAGTTTATATATGAAGTTAAGAATTTATATTTGTTTTACAGCCAAACTTATATATATTTAAAAATTTATTGAAGGTTAGATTTTGGAATTTTAAGTAGATTTGAAATCTATTCTATTCTTAATGTAAGACTATACAATATATATATATATATATATATATATATATATATTTATTTATTTGGTTTTATATGTGTTTAATTTAATATTAATTTGTAAATAAATATAATATAATATACTTTATTATAATATATGTTTGAATTTAGAATACTATTATATATATATTATTATATATAGCCATATATATGCACTTATACCTTCTATCGGCATCGATGCCGTTCTGATTTGTTTTCATCAATTCCTATTTATCATCTTTATTCGTCCAATTCGTGCGGATTTTGTTTTGCTTTGGAATTCGTGATTGGATCCATAACTCGTTTCGTTGTCTATTCTCTCTTGCCTTGAAAAGTGAGCAATCACTCATAATTAACGTTCTTATATTTATTAAATTTGATTTAAATTGAAAAATGACAATTGAAATATGCTGCTGTAGTTAATTAAATTATTATATATGCTATTATCTGTAATTGTTCATGTAACGACCCGTAAATTTTCGATAATAAAATTTGCTATTTTAGCAAGATTTTTTAATTTAATTTGGAAAGAAATAAAAACTTTGTAATTTAACATTGAAACGAATGCTAAAATGAAGTGTAGCAATGGTAATTAAAACTAATTATTAACAATTTGAATAAAATTCTAATAAATGAAGTAGTTAAAGTGTCACGATCTAAATTCCAGCGTTGGAAAATCGACATCCGTACTCCACTGTACTTGAATGCCGCAGATTCAAACGTTGAAATTCGAGTGGTGCCGGAGCTTATAACACATTAAGTACAACACAGCGGAAGAAAATGAATAGCATATATCAATATACAACATTTGATACAATATCTTATACAACAGAATGATACAATGAATATTAATATACATCAGAGATACAAGAAATAGCAGCGGAAAGAAAAGATAACACTAGCAGCGGAACAAAATCTTCAATATAGTCTTCAAGGAAGAACTCCAGAACTGCAACTCCATCTCCAAAGCACCAATCTAGCAATAACTCAAACTCCCAATCACGACGCACTAAGCTGAGCAAGTCTCGTCCGGATACGATTGCCAAATCCTAGGCTGGAAGCTATCGAATCTACACCTACTATTGATTATCTGAAAACCCAACTCTAGACTGCCCGTGTGGGAAAATAGTGGGCACCCAGAGTTTAGGAAAGAAACAATAAACTCCAGGTCAGTCATGGGACTGGTATGAGAAAACAAAAGCAATTGGTCTTTTAAATCAAACAAAAGAATTTAAATTTGAAAATCTGCAATGCTTTTTAGAAAAACGAAACTACCATAAGGCCTCCCGCCACACACACAATGCAAACGCAGACTTGGAGGATATTTCTCCTTATGATAGTCAAATATGCTTAATACGAGAAATTTTTTTGATATTATTACTAGTGCATAGTGTAGAAAAACCTTTGAAAGTATAATATAAATCCTAGCCAGCATAGGTACCATGATGCTATGCCTACTATAGCTGCCATGTTAAATGGCAGGTTCTACAACTAAAACTGTACAAGGCTCGTATTTGAAGAATGGATTTCCAACAAATGGTCAGGCTAAGGAACTTCCTACTGTCAATGGGATCGCCTCTGGCGGGACGTCCCGAGAAACTAACGTTACGGTTAGATCTCTGCCAACACAAGGTCGGGTTACCTCTGTAACTAGGTAACTACTACACGAGCATGCCATCCCCCGGTCCTTTGGGACCTTTATCCGAGGTACCTCTAATCCAACAACCACAAAGCAATCACAAAGTAATAGATCTGCAGTATCCACATGAGTAAGTATCTGGGCTCCATACCATGATACCACCCTTTACCAGAAGGGAATGACAAACCCTAAAGGGCGCGACCCTCATAACCTTGCCGCATCTTTCCTGTTTCGACCATTTTCGGGGTGTGAGGTCCTGATGCAGTCTCGTCCACAAAGCTACGCTTTATACAAAAGCCCTGCTTTGATCACAAATGATCAACAAATGATCATCATCACACAGCAGCACTCAGCATGTCACATTACCAAATTGGGAATATATCACTGATAAATATCAACTACATAACCTCTGAGCTCGTACGTCTCAGAGAAGGGTGTTAAGCTAAGAGAATAAATTCTCCGCCACCAAGCAGAAATGTATTTGATAGAGATCAGTTAACTTCTCAAAGTGTAATGTCGGACATACAACCATACAAGTCTGTTCCGGGTTCGAACAGAACCGAAGGCACTTTCGAAGAAGCCCTTGCAAATCCGGGTATCCACAATCTCGATCGGACTTCCCATCACTAAGGGAGAACTTTATACCGGAGCAACTTAGTGTAGAGTCAATCGATAGGTTATCCTACCGTTCTCGAAGACACCCGGACTTCAACACCGGTCTTCAGTTTCAATCCATAACGTCGTATCACTATTCGGAATGGGTTATATGACACAAGGTCCTCTCCCGGCTAAACCGAATAATGAGCGCCATATTTAAAAACATATGGATATGGGATTTCGGTTAAGTCACAACTTATAAAACCCAAAATATTTCTTTCAATGGTTAAACAAATTACCATTACAAATCTTTAAATAAAAAGATTCATTTCACAAAGTTCACCTAGATTCACAAAGATCTATTTATAGATTTCCAAAACAATTTCCATTTCAATTTGGATTAACTCAATTAAATCTTTAAATTAAGATTTAATTTATAGTTTTCAAACCCGATTCCAAAGGTTTATTCATAACTTGGAAAACTATTTCCATTTTAAAACTTGAAATCCTTTTAACACAATTTGGACGTTCATTTCTTATGTGGAAGCTTTTATTACTTGAAAACAAATAGTTTTCGTTTTAGGAAAATCCGATTCCTTTTATACAAGTTAAAATCTTTGGGTTCAATTTAAATTCCCAAATCAACATTGTTTAAAAATGGTTTAGAAACCCATATAAACACATTTATAAGTTGAATAACCTTTTTAAACCATAATTTCCAAATCATAGAATTCAATTTCCAAATATTGAATTCAATTTTAAATTAAATTATTTAAATTTCAAAACTCAATCAAGTTATTCAAAATAACTTTTATTTTTTAAAAAAAATTTCATTTTCAAAAGCTTTTAATTCTAATTCCAAAACTATTTTGGATTCAAAAATTCAATCTTTAAAACTATTTCAAAATCTATGACTTAACGCATTTCCACGTGCAATCCATATTTGTGCGTGTATAAGTGTGGTCCACGGGTTCAACACAATAGTGCACAACATCATCATCACAGATTCAATCATATCGATAAGCGATATAACCCATAACGCTTATCTATATTCACAGATTCATAGATAAAGTAAATTATCAATCACAAAGATGCACTAATATGATTCGATGTGGGTTTCGGATAACCAACTGGAATCCGACTCCCTGTCGCATCGAAATTCAAATGTCGTTCTACGGGTTAAGGGATTTCATATAACAATATATACACCACAGATATAACAGCTTAGCACAAAGCATCACATAGCATCACATCACATATCAAATATATCAATCCATCATACATCTTTAAATAGCAATCAAACATCTACAACTAAGGTGAATAAATCGTGTGGTTTAAATCTATTACCCACATAATTACTTCCATTTGTAATCTTTGAATCAATGATTAATTATCATTCACTATAATTAATTAAGTCTTAAACACCTTCATTTATTAATCATTTCTTTAATTAATTATCTTAATCAATTATCATTTAATTGTAATTAATTAAATCTTAATTACTTATTCCCTAATTAATTACTTTAATTAATAAACCTTTAATTTTTGATTAATTAAATCTTCATTTTAATTAATTATCCTTTAATAAATTTTATTCATTAATCCTCCTTTAAACAAAAACCTTTTTGATTTCCTTTGTTAATAACCCATCATAAATTATTTAAGAACTTGATTAATTAAAAGATAAAACGTTCTATCTTAATGAAGTAATTTACCTCGTTTAATAATCTTGTAATTAACCACCTTAACTTAAACTATTAAGTTGAATTAAAGATTCAAAACTCTTCCTTCTTTAATAAATTAAAATGATTAACTTAATCACTTTCATAAATTGATTTGCTTTTAATTGATTAATTATTTTCCAATTAATTACCTTTATTAATTTATCACTTTAATTATTCTTTTAAATTGATTAACCTTCAAACACTCGATTTATAAATCCTTAAAACATTAATCATTCATTCTTAATTACTTTCATTAAGTAATTAACTTCAAGTAATTAATTTTCTTTAATAAATAACTTAACTTAAATTTTAAAAGTTACTTAACCATCAAATTATTCTTTATATTAATTAACTCTCCTTGATATTATAAAGTTTATTTAAACAAACTTTTCCAAAATATAAGTTACATATGTTTTTAAGCATTTTAAAACTTGAAACTTTGATTTGCCCCTTTTAATTCCAAAACCAGATCCCTACTCAGATCCACACGAGACGTGATTCCACAAACCCGGGCAATTACAACTTTTCCTCGAGCCAAACTTCGGGCCTCCCCCATACTTCATCTGCTTCGAGTCGTTCATGCGAGAAACTCGAGCACGAACACGATTCATTTGCTTTCTTCCCCAAAACTTCATCCTCCCCAGATATACAAACATACGCGTGCACCTGCACACGAAGCCCCAACACCTCCGGCCACCACCGTAATGCCCAGCAAGTCGGCAACGACGTCCCCACACCGTCGAGCCACTCGACAACCTCGAACGAATCATCCAAACGAATCAAGCTTTCTGCTGCATCAGAGACCCAAACCTCATCAGCAAAACTCCTCGTATCGCGGTGCTCCGACCATCTTACCCTCTGAAACCACCGCCGCACCTCCACAACCCTTCCACGAAGCCGCCACCAGAACGCGGTGCAACTCGATCAACCAGAAAGTCACTGTCGATCCAAACTCTCATCTCAACCAAAATTAGGGTTACACGAGAAAATTCATTACCGCCGACAGCTCAAAGCTCTAACCACCATCAGGACAATTTTTTCCAAGCCTCTGATCCTCGATGCAACTCCACGCGAAACCCCGACACCCCCAGTAGCGTTGACCACCGGAATCTCCTCAAAACCCAATTTCTGCTTAACCCGGAATTTCTCACCAAATTTTCAATTAAAAATTATGATCTTTGTTTTAAAAATCGAATTTTCCCAAATCAATTCAAGCTATAAACATGAATCAAGTAATCTCAACATCTGGTTTATCATGTTGTTTTGCTTACTGCTGTATTTCTTGATTTTTCCAGATAGTGTATGAACAATCATACTTAAAAATGTTTTTTTTAAAATCTCAGTTTAAGCTTAAACAAGGATAACTTGTTTTGAAAATCCTATGTCTACAAGAAATTTATAGAGGAGAGATGAATTTATGTTAGATGCCCATTGCCTGTTACTCAAACAGAGGTCAAAAAAAATGACATGCACAGTCATTCATTTTTTATAAATGCATGCAACATATTCACACTATTATTCCAACATAATTCATAACATATACCACTCCAAACATCAATAAGTATAGTAGGGTTAAGGGGGTTTGCTCACCTGTTGATTTGCAGCAGAGACAAGAACAGGGACAGGAAAGATTGTTTTGAGTTTGCAGGCTTTTAATTTTTCCTTATTTTGATTTTGATTAGTCTTGCCTGAGGCTGGAGTCTGGAACTCGTGAATAAAAACTTTTGTTTAATCACTGTTGTATTTTTTCATTTAATTCATCAAACCCAACAAATTAAATTCTACTTACTTACAGTTGACTGTATATAACCGAGAAGCCTTTTTATCCTCTCTGCAACTTGAAAACTAGAGATAGATAAAATCTCTGAGCTTGATTTCTTCTGCAATTTATTAAATTTATTGATCATATCCTTATTTTACTACTGACTAACAACATAAAATTCAAATCTTTTTAAAAGAATTTTACTTAACTTCATTTATTTCCAGAGAATCTTGCTTACTGGTCAAAACTAAAGCTCCCCCTTTACAAATCTGCAGTTTTATATTTTGAATTTGTTTTTATGTTAAAACTTGATTTTGAAATCACAAATCTATTAAACTTTAAAGTTTAACATTTACCTGAGAGAAGGAACATAAGTTACAGCTTGATTTGTTTCCTGATACTTGAACTGGAAATACTTTTGTTTTGAAAGATCTGGAACATTTGATCTGGTTGTTTGATTTCCAGGTTTTTGTTTTGATCCTTTTGTTTTTGAATCTTCTTGAATTCTAGATTTTGCTTTTGATTTGCATGCAGAACCAATTTCCAGATTGCAGACTTGCTTACTTGATTTTAATTCCAGGGTTGATTAAACTGAAACTTTTTTTTTTGTTTTGAGATGAATTTGGAAATCTAGTTCATAATGTTTTTCAGATTTTTTATCAATTTTGTTTCTTTGGTGTTTGGACTTGTGACATCAAATCCTTGATACTATTTGTTTCCAGTTTTCTAAAAAGCTATTATAATTGCTTGTGGGGAAATGGAAAGGTTTCTTGTAATTTTTAATTTTATTAATTTATTCAATTAATTATTTTTGATGCCATTTGTAAGAAATCATCATATGATCAAGATTTTGTCAATTATTCTACTCTACCTTCCATGTGCAATGTATGTCTAGTCTTTGATGTTCACAAAGAAAAAGAAAATTTTATATCTATATCTTATACATTTTAAAAATAAATGTATATCTTTAATCTTTTGTATATATATATATATACATGTGTACAAAGTTTAAAGAAAAGTTGTTTTGACCATTGTATACTTTATCTCTCAATGATTTTAAATGCTACTTATTTTCAAAACACTTAAAATTTCAATTTCAAATTTAAACTTGAAATACAAACATTTATGTCCATTTGTTATATTCACACATATCCTAAAAAAAATTTAAATTAATTTCCAATATGTATTCAATTTTCTCATATATGCAGAGTACCAATGTATAAGATTTTAAATTTAAATAACATTTTAAAACATTTATTATTTCAATATTTTCAACTCAAAACAAGATTGGAATTTATTTACATATTATTTTCACTTATTTTATTTGTTTAAGATATTTCTCTCAATTTATTCTCAAATTAAATTCCAAGAGTTTAAATATATTAAATTTATTTTAATTGATAATTTTGGGATGTTACATTTTATTTATAAGATATTAAATATCCAATTTAAATTTTAAAATCAATGTCCAAATATCCTATTTAATTTGAAAATTCAAATTAATCTACCATTTTATTCAAAAATTTATTTTAATTATCAATTTAAATTTAATTAAAAATCGGGATCGTTACATAAAGTATTATACCTGGTTATAAATTGAATATGAGAAAATACCGGTAAGCATTGAATTAATTAATGAAATAACACATTGTTAATAGTAATTGAATGCAAATTAAGATAATAATGTTAATGCAAGTTAATAAATAATTAATTTAGTGCAATCCCAATTAATTGAAACCTATTGTAAGGTTACAGTTGATTGTAATTAGTAAATTTGGAAATATTAAGTATCAAGATTTAGAACAATGTTAGTTATATCCTTATTGTAATCAAAGGCTTGAATAATGAGGCTTAAAAATTTAATAAATGGATTTTAGAGTTTTACTTTATAATTTCTGAATATAATGAAATTGGAAAATAACACTGAGATTGATGAGTTAATCGACATCTAAAATTGTTTAAGTTATTGTAAATGATTAAGAAATCAAAAATGATAGAAAGGGTAAATAATTAAATTTAAACTGGAAAAGTGATTTTATTAATTAATTATTAATTTAATTTAATAACTGGAAAATAGTCATTTTGGCCACTGACTCGGATTTCGACGAAACTAGTTTCATCGTATCCATAACGGTGAATCATTGTAGGAATTCATGTTTCGTAGCGATCGGACTTGTCGTTTGATTGTACGGACTCGAAACGCCTAGAAATCAATTGAAATCAATTTGAAATAAATTGATTTTAGCATAACTTCTTCATATGATGGAATTTGGACTTGAAACCTATTCCATTGCGTTTAAAATATTTAAAAACATCTATTTAGATATATGGGTTGACTTATTTTCATTCTGGAGTCGGAACGGGCTTTTCGGGCCATTTGTCATTAAACTTTCATTCCAAATCAATCCAGCCCATTCTAATTTCAGCTTTGTCCATATATATCATAATAAACCCTAACAGGCTTTCTATCTCTCATTTTTGTACGTACAGAAATTTCTGTTGCCTCTCTTTCTTAATGGCTGTACACCCTAATTTTTCCAATTCAATCCCAATTCAAAATCCAACAATAAAAATTCAAACTCCTCAAATAATATCAAATTTGATATCAATTCGAAGATCTCGAGGAGTGCAAGTCAATTCTGCTGTTTTTTTGGATCTGGGTTTTCATTTGACCACAAATTGAGGAATAAGTTTCAGCCGTCCATTGATTAGGGTTTTGATCCTACAGCGGATCTTCATCGAGGAGTCGATTGAATGGCATAGGCGTGTAGGGGGTCGAGCAGGCCCTAGAGTGCTCATCATTTGTCGTAATATGGTCTCAATCACCATGATTTGGCCGTAGTAAGTCAGCGACGGTGAGGTTTGTCCTGAGGTCGTGAAGCGTCGGCGTGGTGGCCAGTGGGGCGTCTTAGTGTGGCAAAGTCGAAGGCGTTGTCAGATCTGGCCCTAGGTGCTCGTGGTAACGACGACGGTGAGGTATAGATGGCGACTGCTCGTTCTTTGCGCGTTCGAAGTAGGGTTCAGTAGTGATAAGAGTGGCTGACGTGGTGAGCTTTCATTTTCTTATTTTATTTTATTTAAAATTTAAAATTAAATTGTTCTAACTAGCTTATCTTTTGCATACGAGGTCCATTCACATGCGGTTTCTTCCATCAGGATCGTATCAGAATTCACATCTCCTTCGATATTATATTCTAACTTTGAGATTTATTTGGTGGCCACTTTGATTTTTGATTTGGGGGTGTGGCTCGAGGTGGGCGGTAGTAGCTGCTATGCATTACCACCATCCCGTGTGCATTATTGGTATATCTACCCTGGCATTACCTTGTTGTGCCGTGTCACCTACCTTAGCGCGCCTTGTACGAGTTTGGTTTTCTCCACAGCCCGTGGAGTATTTAGGGTGGTCTCTCGATCTGGAGATGCTCTGATACTGGATGGACTACTAGGACTATTACGTGGTAAGGGCTATATGGGTAACCCCATAACGCTATTTAAAAGTAAGTTTATTTTACTATAGACATTATTATAATAGCAAAATATTACTACATAGTTAATAGTTTAACGGATCCTTAAGAGATGTGAAACCCGAGCATCACTTAATTTACTACACTCATGTTAGACACTGGATAGGAGATGTCAAATCTTGTAAACAACTCTAACGTCGTTCCACTAATATTATTTACCATTGATTTAACTTACATAAGATCTTTTAGTTCTGACTCGAGTGTTTTGTCTTTTCAATTCGCTGGGGTCAGCCTGAGCATTTCCGGATTTAAAGACCTTACTTCTAGAGGACGAAGACGAAGATTGTATTACTATTATTTACTATATTATTCCACAACATTCATACTGTTCCGCTGCATTGTTATTTATTATTCTTTGGTATGTGTAACTCTGAGATGTGTTGTATAAGTATAATCAAATGTTTTTTAAAATAGCTTCATGAATTGTTATTTGATTATTATATTTTATCGTTTCGTTACAAGATTCTATTTTGTTTTTTTCCTTTCTCTGCTTTTTCTTATTTACGCCATAATAATCTGCCCTTTTTTATGGTTTGAGTCTACATGTGTGTCTACTTAGGCTTATAAAAAGGCGGGATGTTACAATTTGGTATCAGAGCTTTGGTTTAGTGGTAAACCTTAGCTTTGGGGGTTTTGACTCTTTATTAATACGGCAGTAATACCCTATGATGAGCCTCTGAGAGTATATATATGAGAGAGCGTATTTGTTAGTGTTATAAAAGGTTTTGATATTGTGTTAATTTTTTCCGTTTTGTATTTATAAATTTTAGTTGTTGCATAGGACGCTATAACATCAATAGGGATTTCTAAACACTTAATAGGATAGATCGACACAATATTTGTTTTGAAATATAGGTAAATGAAATTATTTTGCCTATTTTATTTTCCATATATAAAGTAATAAAATTTATAAAGGTTATATTTGATTGTAATATAGTGGTTGATAGGTAGTGAAATTTATAAATATTGGTTGTAAAATAAAATTACTAATAAAATAAAGAAAAATTGGAAATTTAGAACTTAAGTTCCGGGTTTTGAAAATTGCTTTGAAAGGATTTCGGAATATAATAATATTGTTTACAAGTATTCTCTGATAAAATATTTCAATATAAATTGAAAGAATTGTTTTAAAGAAACTTTGAAAAGAAATAAGTTCTGTACTCCCCTCTCCGTCGTTGGAAAATAATTTCAGTGATGAGTGCATGCATCATCGACGTTCATTTTCGAGTTTCAAAGTGGGAAGGCCACTGTAGTAGTTTTACTGCAGATTTATTGTAATAAACAAATATAAATTTCAAACTTTTTTAAATATAATCGGATATATAAATTGTAAGTGTATTCATTCATCTATTATTTTAAAATGAGTTGGAATTAAACCCGGTATTTAGTTCTTAAGTTTCCATAATTAATAGTTTCAATTATTGTAGTGAAATGAAACGTAAATAATTAATAATTAGAACCTTTAATTAAAATAAGAGATTAAATGCTAGGTTATAAATGAAATTACAAGCATTGAACATTAAATTAATTTAAAGAAATAAGATAAACTTGTGTATCTTCCAATTACTTCCTTAAAAGCATATATATAACTTACCGAATATTGAAAGTTGAAATGTTTAATAAGAAAATGTAATGGAACCTTATATAAGTAAAACTTGAAATAATGAAAGTATTCAATGAAACTCTTTAATAAATAAGTATTGATGTTATAAAGTTATAAACTTAAGTTACAATTGAAATGTTACTATAATAAAATATGATAGAAGGTAAATGTTGTAAGTAGATGATTTTAAACTTAAGTAAATGAAAATTTGCAAGAAATAAATGTAAATCAAAAGGAAAAATCATTATATGAATGAAAAGGAAATCAAACAACAAATGTTATGAAATGAAACTGATAAAAATAAACTTGATCTATTATTTGGAATTGTTGTTTATTTGGTTTATGGTTGTTAGGGCAAGGATACTTTAAATTTGTTTAGATGTATATAATCTATTTAGTTTCATCTAAGACTATTGAGTGAATGGTGCACTTAATAGTTTATTTTCCACTATGTACAATTTAAAGTTTTCAATCCGAACAACTATTTGTTTTGTTTGATATGGATGGATAATTGAATTGTGTTGATTCTGTATGATGATTGTATGCTAGGGTTGCAAGTGATTGTTGTTGTTTGACATTAATTTGTTTGCTAGTGGATGAAACAAAATAAATATTTCATTCTATATAATTATTAACACTTTTTAGATTATATAAGTGAAATTCAGGTTATGGGAACAATTGCTACTGCTTTTGGTTTCATAACTAAGTGTTAATTGCCCGACAAGTAGGTACGTTCTTGGATTGTGGTTTATAAGGTTATTACATTGTTTTTCCTATTGTTGGGAGATATTGTTTTAAGATATTGTGATATATATTGATATATTTGATATTACATTTTCTCCCTAGCTCTTCGTACAAAGGAGGCTCTGTCGAAATTTTCCAAAAATTTTGGACTTAGAAATTTTTTGAAGGTGTTTTCCAAACTTAATTAATTTGAGTATAAAAAGATTTAATGGTTATAAATTGGTATATTTTATTTAAATTAATTAATTTTTAAATTTATTTGTTTACAAAGTTAATATTTTTGAATGAGATGTATTGTTTACTCAATTCCTTCCCTTCCCTTCTTTTCCTTTTCGAGGACGAAAAGTTTTGAGTGGGGGAGAGTGTAACGACCCGTAAATTTTCGATAATAAAACTTGTTATTTTAGCAATATTTTTTAATTTAATTTGGAAATAAATAAAAAAATTATAATTTAACATTGAAATGAACACTAAAATGAAGTATAGCAATGATAACTAAAACTAATTATTAACAATTTGAATAAAATTGTAATAAATGAAGTAGTGAAAGTGTTATACCTGGTTATAAGTTGAATATGAGAAAATAACAGTAAGTATTGAATTAATTAATGAAATAACACATTATTAATAGTTTTTGAATGTGTATTAAGGTAATAATGTTAATGCAAGTTAATAATTAATTAATTTAGTGCAATCCCAATTAATTGAAACCGATTGTAAGGTTATAATTGATTGTAATTAGTAAATTGGGAAATATTAAGTACCAAGATTTAGAACAATGTTAGTTATATCCTTACTGTAATAAAAGATTCGAATAACGAGGTTTAAAAAATTTAATAAATGGATTTTGGAGTTTTAATTTCTAATTTCTGAATTTAATGAAATTGGAAAATAACACTGAGATTGATGAGTTAATCGACTTTAAATCGACATCTAAAATTATTTATGTTATTGTAAATGATTAAGAAATCAAAAATGATAGAAAGGGTAAATAATTAAATTTAAACTGGAAAAGTGATTTAATTAATTAATTATTAATTTGATTTAATAACTGGAAAATAGCCATTTCGGCTACTGACTCGGATTTCGATGAAACAAGTTTCATCGGATCCGTAACGGTGAATCATTGTAGGATTTCAAGTTTCGTAGCGATCGGACTTGTCGTTTGATCGTACGGACTCGAAATGCCTAGAAATCAATTGAATTTAATTCAATTGAAATCAATTTGAAATAACTTGATTTTAGCATAACTTCTTCATACGATGGAATCTGGACTTGAACCTATTCCATTGCGTTTAAAATATTTAAAAACATCTATTTTGGTATATGGGTTGACTTATTTATATTTAGTTTTATATGTGTTTAATTTAATATTGATTTGTAAATAAATATAATATAATGTACTTTATTCTAATATATGTTTGAATTTAGAATACGATTTTATATATATAGTATATATAGCCATATATATATATTCACTTATACCATCTATTTGCATCGATCCTGTTCTGATTTGATTTCGTCAATTCCTATTTATCAGCTTTGTTCGTCCAATTCGTGCCATTTCTGTTTTGCTTTGGAATTCGTGGTTGGATCCACAACTCGTTTCATTGTCTATTCTCTCTTTCCTCGAAAAGTGAGCAATCACTCACGATTAACGTTCTTATATTTATTAAATTTTATTTCAATTGAAATGACAATTGAAGTATGCTGCAGTAGTTAATTAAATTGTTATATATGCTATTATCTGTAATTGTTCATCTATAGGATATGAAACCATATCTTGTTATTTGTATTATATTGTTATTGATAATATAAGCCTACTATATTATTGTCATATCTGTTATCACTCTGCAAGTTCCGTGTTAGTATAGAATTCAATATGGGTTGAAATGATACATACCCGAACGGACAGTAGAATAGGAGAAAATCGTTATGAGTTGAAATGATAAACCCAAGCGATTTTTATTTGAATTGAATTTGGGATTACAAGTTGAAATGATATCTACCTGTATATACTTAAATTGCGGATTGAAATGATAAATATCCATATCACTTTGTTATAGGATATAAATTATATACCGACACCTTTGGTCTATATATAAATATTTTTGAAAATGATATCTATGGTTTTGAAAAGGGAATATATATGGTTTTATTTAATATTAAAATATTTTATATAAATATGTTCTGAATATAAAGTAGATTTAATAATAAACCTAAATTAATAACGTTTGATTTAATAAATATAATATGTTAAGTATGATATTCTTAAATCGATTTTTCAATGATTTGTATAAGTAAGGAAGACAAGGTTGAATTGATTAAAATTGTATTTAGTTAAGAATTTTACTTAATTAAATTGGTTTGAAACTATCGAATTTGGAATTTTTAGATATGATCTTACAACTTGATTTTAATTTGAGAAATTTAACGAATATTTCCCGTTTAAAGAAATTGAAGGAAAAATATAGTAAACTATAATTTAAGGTTATTTAAACGATATTAAATTTATTAAATGAACATTCCAAGACTAATTACTAATGAAGTTAAACCAAGGTTTATATGAAATTGTTAAATTAGTTTTGAAAATGTTGAATATTTAACTCCTTGAAAATATTGGAATTTAAATGGTTTATTTTGTGATTCAAATCTATATTTGAAATCGACATAAATTGAAATGGTTTATTTAGAAATGGAATTGAATTAAAATTGATAAAGTGAGATTGAATAGAATTTGAATTTGGAATTCGATTTGGTTTGAAATTTGGAATCAATAAATTGTGATGGAGGTTATGATTTCAAAGTATGGTTTTCCAAAGAATTATGATTTCAAGGTGTTTTGATTTTCGAAAGTGTTGTAAATTTGAAAGGGTTATAGTTTGGAAATGTATATATTTGAAAGGAAATTATATTTTGATTTGAATTATAAACGATTTAAGATGACCACGGTGTTGTAATAGCGTTTGATTGCTAATAGCGTATATTGCTGCAATTTAGATAGTGCCATGGATCCTTAGAGGATGATTATCCCAAGCATCCTTTAAGTTATTTATATTTCAGTTGATATTTCACTTGAGTATGATTTATTGACATAAGAATGTTAATCCTGACTTGAGTATTTTGTGTTTTACTTTAGCCCGAGTCAGACTGAGTAATATAGCATTTGAGATTCAACTTTGGAGTTCGGTGCTTTGCTTGGGGATCCAACCATCGATTCAGCCTTCAGCTTTTCCAGTTGATTGGTCCATAGATGCCATCTGTATGTATTTGAGATTTTTTGTTGAATTCTATTTCAAACTTTGTTGTTTATATAGTAGCTTCATGAACTACTATTTATCTATTCCACTGCATTATTGTTATAATACTCTGTGTCTGTGATTATGTGATTAATTTATTTGTTGTATATGCTGAGTTTTGCCAAATTTAAATTAACAATCTGATATTTTGAGCATTTCAAGTCCGGCATGTGCGGATGCGAATGGTTGAAAATGCCAGGTCGTTACAGTTGGTATCAAAGCTTTGGCTCTAGGAAAACTTAGCATATATAGTAAATTTATTTGTAGAATCACTTTCGTTCGAGCTTGAATTTCTTCCTCTTTGATTTGGTTTTCCTTTGGACTTTGGAACATTCCCAGCAGTTCCAAAATCCATTATCTTCTCTCCCTATTCGTATTTCTTGACTTTGGTACATTCCCTGCTCGGAATAAGGTGTGGTTCGGGATTGGCGCCGCTCGGCATAAGGTGTGGTTCGGCATTGGTCGCCGCTCGGCATAAGGTGTGGTTCGGCACTGGTCGTCGCTCGGCATAAGGCAATGGTTCGGCAGATGCCGCTCGGCATCGCACCTCGCTCGACATCACACCTCGCTTGGCAATCGCACCTCGCTCGACATTAGTGAGACAGCTCGGCATTATGGTGAGGCCGGTGTGGCTCATTATTGTGGAGGTATGTGGCTCGGTAGAAGGCCTTGATGGGCCTATACCATTCAAAAATCCCAACAACTCAGGATTTGTCTATAAATACAGCATGTGAGGGTTCAGAAAAGGGATCTTCTCCCGGACTCTCTGACTTTATATTTTCTAAGGCTGAGGTTATTCTCCCATTTTGTAACTGTAACTGATTCTTACATCAATAAAAAGGAAACCTTTTAAGTGGACGTAGGCCGGAGTCAACTGAGCCACTATAAAATCTATTGTTCTTTACTGTTTCATTTTAATTTTGACTGTTCTTCACATTATTACTCTCTACATATGTTCTATCTGTGAATTGTGACTGTTATTCGGTGCTTTCGCTTGGATTTTTGTGTTAGTGACAAATTTTGATGCTAAAGATTATTGATGATGGTTGTTTAATATGAATGTTGAATGCATATTCAAGTTACGGGAATATACGTCGATAAGAATAAAAGAAATCACTTTTCTTTATCTAATGAATTGGTGTATATGGAATGCTAAACCTCTTTAAAAAGGTTTAAAAATAAGTTTGAAATGTTTATAAACATTTGAAAGTTCTTTAGTGAAGTTTGAATGATAACTGAAAATTGAGTCAAAAATAGGCGTCGCGTGCCATAAAAATCAAAGGAGTAATATTAGCTCGGAATTGTTCGAGATAAGAATTTTCTGAACTATTATATTCATAGTTTTCAAACAAAGAAATAAAATTGAGATTTCAATAAGTAGATCTTGAAATATGAGTAAAATAAGTTTTTGAAAAAATTGCGGTCTTGTAGTTCAGAATCCATAAAAGGATTTCTTTGAAAATGATATTTTAAAATTGTTTATAATATGAAATAAATTCTAAAAATCTTTTAAAAAGTTTTAAAAGTCATTTGAGTTACAAAAATTAATTTCCAAATGATAGAAAAGTCTTTTTAATCAATATAGCTTAAAAAGCACTTTCCGCGGCACTTTTCTATAATTTTTGAAATGTAATTTTAAATGCAACCGTTCTTTTCGAAATCTAAATATTTTCAAATGATTAGTAAAGTATTTTAAAGATGATTTGAAGGATTTATGGAATGTTTAAATATTAAATGATTTAGAGTCGATCTAATTACTTGAACATTTTATGGGTGTCAGAGAGGTAGTATCTAAGATTGAGTTTGAAAACCAGTTTTCTGCTCTTCCTGGCTATCCGGACTGGCCCGACGGATGTGATAGTAAATTTGATTTACTTGGATCAAAATTTTCTAAAGTATAAAGGATATATTTGTCCAAATATAAATAACTTGGATTTTATGGAGATAATCTTCTTGTACTCGATGTTAAAGTTCGAAAAGGGAACTCATACTATTCGTGGAGTTTAAAGGTGCTTTCACCGTTATTCCTCCTATAGTATTTGTTGAATACGGAAATTGATATTAAGTAGTATTAGATGATTTCTATAGATTCTGCTCACTTGATATCTACTGGTTTTGGATTAACAACCTAGATAACATGGTTTTAACCCAAGTAAATTTACAAGTTTTGAATTAAGAGATCTTTGTTAAGATTTAAATGAAATGAATTGATTTTTTTTCACAAGTGTAAAAAATTGTAATGATTTCGAATTTATTCCTAGTTAAAAAGGGTTTAAAGTAATCAAAGGATTTAATAAGAGAGGTTTAATTATTCCATATGTACCGAAAAGAATGTATTAGAAATATATATCTTCAAAACATTTTTTGATAAAATGAACTTAATCAATTAAAGAGTGATTCTCTATTCACATAACATCATTTTATGGATGATTGGATTCAAAGGAACTGGGGTCAGATTTGTGTAATTCCTATCCGAATACCACTTCGACACAATTTACGTATTCAAAGTAAAGACATGGATATGATATTTGGGATTTTCGTAAGGAAGGACTGCTTGTTGATCATTTGGGGATAAACTCCCAATATACATATAGCAGCTATAGTCACTTCGTTATGAAATATCCAATGCAAGTACTGATCATTACCAATCCTAGGTGTAACTCCCGACAGGATGTGGTAGGTGAGTGCCTTTGGTTTGTCCTGTTCCTGGAAAACTTCCATGGATGAATGTCTGACATTGTAGTTGTAATTACATTGGTTGATTTCGATGAACGTATCATCTGATTGGTAGCGGAGAAGGCAACTTCTCTTAGCTTAACACCCTTTCCTGAGACATACGAGCTCAGGAGTCATACCTTTGTAGAAATCAGTTGTGTGATTATGGATTGGCAAGGTGGCATTCAAAGTGGAATGTGCTATGAGTAAGGTAATCATTATCACGAACCTCATCACCTAAAAATGACAAAAACGGGGTAGATGCGGCATAGCAAAGTGGATTGCTTCCATTGGGACATAGTCATCACCATTCTAGACATATTTATTCCCACTATGACGTCGGGTTTTAAATTATTGTGGTGTATGCAAAGAGAGCTTTCGGATAGGTCAGGAACGACCAAGGTGATGACATATTCGGTACTATCTATGGTAAAGGTAGGTCGATTCTATGTTGGCAGAGGTTGGAGCCTCAGACGCATTTTTTTAGAGATGTACTGTCAGAACGTAGTCCCTTACCATGTCATTGTATGAAAATCCCTTCTCCAATAGGTGCCATCAGATTTGATTGTAGAGCCTTGTATGCTGGAATTTGATAATGTAACGATTTCGGCTAATATTATGTATACTTACTTGAAAAGTATTTTCAAAAGAATGTCATTAAAAAATAATATCCATATATTCTGCATAGCAAATGTTTTGATTATCATAAGGTAAAAACCCGTTCCATGTTTATGTACTATTGGTAAGAGAAGAGACAGAGATATATCAATAAACTGCAACAACCAAAAAACTTAAATTTTATTGCATATTACTTAAAAACTTAAATACAAGCATTATTTAAATAGCAGTAATTTTTTATTCAAACAGACAGATAGATAAGATCACTGACGCAAATATGAATATTTATATCCTAAATAATAAAATCTGAGTTTTGAATCATTCATTCAACATTCCCTCTTGATTCAAAACTGCATACTCCCAGCTGTGACCTGAAAAAATCATGCTTGACTTAAGGAAGCGACTTGTGAATATATCAGCTATCTGCTCATTTGTTCCACAAAATCTCAATGCAATTTTCTGATCAGCAACCAGATGCCTAATTTAATGATGTTGCACATCTATGTGCTTCGTTCTTCCATGAAAAAGGGGATTCTTTATCATTGCTATAGCAGACCTGTTATCATAGGAAATCAGTGTAGCTTCCTCCAGCATAATACCAAAATCAACTAGAACTTTTTTAAGCCACAAAGTTCTTGTGCTGATGCACTTGTTGCCGCATATTCTACTTCGGAAGATGAAAGAGCCACTGTTTCTTGCTTCTTAGAACTCCATATCACTGCTCCAGAGCCAAACCAAAACAGTTGCCAGAGGTGCTTTTACGATCATCTCAACATCCCGCCCAATCCCTATTTGTAAACCCGAACAATCTAATTATTTTTTTACCTTGGCATGACAATTTCCAAAATCAATAGTTCCAGCCACATAGTGAAGGATTCTCTTTGCCGCACCAAAATGTTGCTTTGTAGGGTTATGCATAAACCAAGACACCACACTAACAGAAAAAGAAATGCCAGGTCTAGTGTGTGTCAAATAGTTTAAACCACCGACTAAACTTCCGAACAATCTTGGATTTGCATTCTAAGTCCCATCTTCACGCTGCAATTTCTCATTAATATTCATCGGTGTGGATGACACTTCATAATTTCTCATATTGAATCTTTTCAGTAGGTCTACAACATACTTCATTTGACATACTGTAACGAATGGGATTTTTTGCGCTCGAAAATCGACATCCATACTTCACATCGTATTCGAATGTCGTAGATTCTACCGTTCAAATCCGATTCGCCGGAGCTTATAACAGCATTAAGTAAACAACACAGCGGAATAAAAAAAATACAATGATATACAGCTTTGATACAATATCTGATACAACAGATGATCCAATAGATATCAATATACATCAGAGATATGATACAAGAAATAGCAGCGGAAAAGAAAAATAGATAACATCTAGTAGCGGAACAATATAACTCTAAGATAGTCTTCAAGGGAGAACTCCAAAAACTGCAACTCCATTTCCAAGAACCAATCCAACAATAGCTCGAACTCCCAATAACGATGCACCAAGATAAGCAAGACTGGTGAGATCCAAAGACTGAACTAACTCCAGATAATCCACTACATCTGACTATCTGAAAAACCCAACTCTAGACTGCTCATGTAGAAAATAATGAGCACCTAGAGTTTAGGAAAGAAACAATAAACTCCGTATCAGTCATGAGACTGGTGTGAGCAACAAAACAGTTTATCTTTTAAAACAATCAACAAAAGATTTTAAAATCAATTCGCAATGCTTTTAAAAATGAAACTACCATAAGGTATCCCGGCACACACACAATGCAAACACAAACTTGGGGAGATTTCTCCTTATGATAGTCAAAGATGCTTACTACGTAAAATCAAATCGTTTGATTATTATTATTAGTGCATAGTGTAGAAAACATTTCGAAAGTAGAATATCAATCTTAGCCAGCATAGGTACCATTATATTATGCCTACCATAGCTACCATATTAGATGGCAGGTTCTACAACTAATACCGTACAAGGCTCGTATTGTTTCTTTGCATTTACGAAAATGGTCAGGCCAAGGAACTTCCCATTGCCACATGGAAACGCCTCTGGAAGGACGTCCCGAGAACCTAACCGGATCTCTGCCAACACAAGGCCGGGTTACCCCTAACTGGGTAACTCCTGACACGAGTATGCCATCCACCGGTCCTTTAGGACCTTTATTCGAGTGCTCGATAACCAACATCACACAGTAATAAATGAAGTGTTTCAACATAAGTAAGTATCTGGGCTCCATACCATGACACCACCCTTTTCCAGAAGGAAATGAACATACCCTAATGGGCGCTACCCCCAATAACCTTGCTGCATCTTTCCTATTTCGACCATTCCGGGGTGTGAGGTTCGACGAAGTCTCGTCCACAAAGCTACGCTTTTTACAAACGTCACGCTTTGATCAACAAATAATCAGCAGCACTCAGCATGCCACATTACCAAATTGGGAATATATCGCTGATAACCTTCAACTACATAACCTCTGAGCACGTACGTCTCAGAGAAGGGTGTTAAGCTAAGAGAATAAATTCTCCGCCACCAACAGAAATGTATTTGAAAGAAATCTTCTTTATATCTCAAAATGTAATGTCAGACATGTAACCATACAAGTCTGTTCCGGGTTCGAACAGAACCGAAGGCACTTCAAAAGAAGTCCTTGCAATCCGGATATTCACTAATCGCGTTCGGACTTCCCATCACATATGGAGTCTCTATACCGGGGACCAGTCGATGCAAAGACATTCGACGAGTTGTCCTTTCGTTTTCGAAAATATCCGGTCTTCACCACCGGTCTTCAAATGCTATCCATAACGACGTATCACATATTCGGAATGGGATATATGACACAAAGGTCCTCTCCCGGCTAAACCGAACAGTGAGCGCAGTATTTCAAAAGCATATGGATATTGGGATTTCAATTAAGTCACAACTTAAAACCCAAAAAATTTCCTTTTCAAATGGTTTAAACCAGTTACCATTTCAAATCTTTATACTACAAAAAGATTTATTTCACAAAGATCAATTCATAGACTTCAAAAAAATTTCCATTCCAATTGGATTAACTCGTTAAATCTTTTAAATCAAAGATTTAACTCATAGCTTTCAAAATTCGATTAACTTGTTGAATCTTTAAATCAAGATTCAACTTATAGCTTTCAAAATCATTTCCAAAGATTCATTCATAGCCTTTCAAAACAATTCCAATTCAAACTTGAAACTTTTCAACCCAATTTGGAAATCCTTTCTTTAAATGAAAGTTATTTTTATTTGAAAACAAGTAGTTTTCGTTTCGGAGAAATTCGATCTCATTTATACAAGTTAAAATCTTTGGGTTAATTCAAATTCCCAAAAACAACACATGAAAATGGTTTAAGACCCATATAAACTTGTATACCATTTAATATCATAAATACTGAATATAGAATTCAATTTCAAATATTGAATTCAAATTTAAATCAAAATATTTAAATTTCTAAACTCAATCAAGTTATTCAAAATAAATTTCATCTTTGAAATTCCATTTCAAAAGCTTTTCACTTTAATCCCAAAACATTTCCAAACCATTTGGACTTAAATATTCAACTTTTAGACTATTTCAAAACCTGTGACTTAATCGATTTCCTCGTGAAATCCATATTTGTGTGTGTATAAGTGTGGTCCAGGGGATTTTACACAAAAGTGCAACATCATTCAATCATCATAGATTAAAATACAGATATATAGTTGGTAAGCGATATAACCATAACGCTTTTCGCTCATTCACAGATTCACAGATAATATACAGATGTATTATCAATAAATGAATAAATTATACATAGCACAATCCATAGAACAAAGTGTCACAGATCAGATAGGACAATCAATTCAAGGCATCTCATATAATACGATCATTCATGAGTAAGGTCAAGCATTTGATAATCATTTATAAACATGGTTAATTAATTGTTTAATCCTAATTAATTCAATTCATTTCCAATTTAATTAATTACTTATGAATTTATTATCCAATTCTGATTTATTAATTCCAAATCATTTGATATAAATTAATTTATCAAACACTTTAATTAATTAGATTATTCTTAATCAATCATATTAGTTAAATTGACTTTTGAACCAATTATATAATTAATTAACTTCTTAATTAATTATTTCAAGAAATTTACTCTTTAATTACTTACCATTAAGCAATCATCTCCTAATAACAAATCATTAATTACCAATTTATCTTTATCATTAATTTAATCAAAATATCCAAATTTAATTACAATTAGTAATTAACCCCTTAATTGCTTTCATTAAGTAATTAACAATTTACAATTGATTCAATTAATTAATCTAATTTGTTATCAAAATTTATCACATTAATTTTGTTACTTAATAATTCATAGTTAATTATCCTCATTAACTAATAACATTTCTTAATTTACTTCTTAATTAATCTCTAATTATAAATTAATCTAAATTATTAATTTATAAATTAAATACATAAGTCATTCCTCAATTATCTTATTAATTTAAATCATTTTAATTCCTTAATAATTTCTAAGATAATCTATTCCTTTATTAATGACTTAATGAATATTAAAGTGTATTAGAACATTACATTTTAATTTTAAATTCAAATTCCATTTTGAATTTAAGATTCAAAATGATTATTTATTTAAACATTAACCAAATTTAAATTCAATTTATAATCTTTTAAATAAATGTGAATAACATTTATTACTTACATATGAAACTTATGTAAGAAAATTTTAAACTAGATTACTTAATTTATATTTAAAAATTTAGCTTTTTAAATACATTAATTATTTAACTTGCAAATTCAAGTTAAAAAATTATTTAACTTTCATTCAAAATCATTTAATAGAAGAATTAAATCAAAGATCAAATTTAAACATTTGTTTGGGAACTAATTATCTTTTTATTAAAAACTATTTAATTTAAACTTGTTTTAAAACATTCAGATTCAAAAAAAAACCGATTTAAATTTCAAGTTTGAGTTCAAAGAAGAATTTGAATCTATTAATTTAACTTTGATTTAAATTCTTTGATTTTAAATTTCTTTTTTTTTTTTAAATTTGAACTAAAATAAACCTGAAACAAATCAGGTTTACTAATACCTGAACAAACACTGACTCGAGTGTACCCAGACTCGCTTCGAGTCTTGCCTCCCCCTGCTTCGAGTCAAGCTCTCGTATAACCCGAGTCTTCCCCGAGAAAAACTGCACACCCCCAAAAAAACCCACCAGACCTAAAAAATGCACGGTGCATGTGCACCGTGTCTCTGACCATCTCCGGCCACCCACCAGAACTGCAACCCTTCGCCGATCAACTCATGACATCATCACGGTCCTCCAAAGCCACTGCAGCATCTCGAATCAAAATCTAGTTCGCAACTCAAACCTGGAAACCAAAAAGAATAGGTGCTCCTCAAACCTGTCACGGCGTCGTTCTCCGAGCTCCTTCCACCGTTACGCCTAAAACTCCGACCATCTACTCCCTAATGCTCGCTCCACCAACCCTCCAAATCTCGTAGCACTCGACGCCTCATGGAAAGAGAACGAGGAAAAAATGCGACCACTCATTAAACTAGGGTTAAAAATTTGAAATGTTCGCCGCCGACGTCACAGTCATCTTCGCCACCTCCAACTATTTTTCTCCGACACCCCATAGGTTACTCCTTCTCCAGCCACGAATTCGACCACCACGAATCGGTCGATCACCGGAATTTGATCGAAATCACATTTCGAACAAAAATAAACTGCTCTTGAACCAGTTGCTTAAGAATCATCAAACAAGGCTTAAAAATCCTATTTTTCTATGGGGATTCGAGTTATATACCTGAACCAATATTTTGTGAGGTTCGAAAATTCCAGGCTTCAAAGTTTTCACTGTAAAAACTTGGTTTTTCATTATATATGCATTTGTACTTCATGAACCCATTTTTAGGTTATAACTCATTCTTAAACACGACTAATTTGTTTTGAAACCCAAGCCTAATATTGAGTAGAAAAGAAGAAATTGAATTTTCCTTGTTGTTTTATACCCTGTAACTAAACAGAGATATATGCATATGAACATGCACAGGCTTATATATATTGATATATGAACAAACAGGCATTTTTTTTTAACATCTACTCAAGCATATTTCACAACAATCTTCAGATATCAATCATAACCAATTCAGATATAAACAGATTCTACGGTTTTGAATGAAGGATTACTCACTTGTTTATTGATTAAACAGAGGAGATTCGGGCTTGAAACTGGAATGTTGATGATAACAGAGATTAAAATTTGAACTTAAAACTGGAAATGCTTCAGGTCTGAATCATTGAAAACTTTGCTTCTTTGATTTTTTTCACTCTGTTTTGTTGTTCCCAGGCTAAAAGCTTGAAACTGCATTTGTTTGAATTGAATTTTTGTTTTGTTCAAGTTGTTGCTCATTTCAGTTTTACTCAGTTTTTTTTTGTAAGTGAACGAACTGATGAAGGAGGTTGGTGTATATAAGGAAAGGAGTGTACAGTATGTTACTATTGTTTTGTACAATAGGTGACATTATTTCTTTGTTCAATAGGAACCAGAGATTTCAAGGAGGCTGAAATGATTTCCATTTGTACATTAATACTTTAAAATAAAAGAAAATCTCATATACATGTCCCTGCCTATACATGCCTATGCTAGGATGTGTTATATTTTATTATGTTGTGTACTTAGATTATTTGCATTTATTTGTTTGATTCTTGCCTTAATACTTTATGTTTTTATTTGCAATACTTGTTAACTTCGGCTGAAGATTATATTTTGTTTTCATGTCTTCTTGTATGCATACTTTTGTTTATGTAAGGTTGTGATGAATATTGTTTTGACATATATATTTTTTTCTTTTGTCTTTCTATTTATTACTTGAATATATTTTCTTAACTTTGGCCTTATTACTTTAGAATATAAACACATTTCTACTTTCATTAAATATATCACTTATCATCTTGTATATATATATGGGTTTTATATTTTACATTATTTATTTCGTTTTACAATATATTTTTTATAGCTTATATAATTCTAGGTTCTTCTCATATTCTATATATTATAATCTAAAATTTAACTAAAATTTATATTAGTTACCAATTAAATTCAAAAAATTAATTCAAAATTTAATTATTAGAATCCAGGATCGTTACAGATTTCCCCCCATAAAAGGAATTTCGTCCTCGAAATTCGCCAAAGAGAGATAACGACGATAAATAAAAGATAGAGAAATATCTTTTCAGATCAAACTGGATATCAATCCTGCATTTGGCTCACCAATCAGAATATCAACAATAGATACAAGAAATTATAATAGAATTTCAAATTTGGTTTTAAACAAAATCATTTTATCGATACAATTCAAATCATTCTTCATATTATATTAATCAAGTTAACTCAATTTCAAATTTCCAATTTATTTTAAAATTTCAATTCTAAATTTCAAATTCATTAAAGTTTAAAACGAAAAACTGATAAAAAATTGATGAAGATACGAAGTAAAAATTTCCTAAAATGATTCGTAGGGCCACCACCGCATCGAAACTTCTTTCTGGAGCTGTCTCGAAGCAATCAAAAGAAATTTGGAAACGAATTAAAAAGAGATTGAGAAGAAAGTTGTTTCCACTGTTGTTACAGAGTATTGACCCATTATAGTCGTATTTTCTTGTCCTTTATCTCGTTCTCTTCTTACACTCATACTCACTATCAGTGGACAGCAAGAGAATTTACTGAGGCATTCGAACGGATATCTTAGGGATTACTCATTCTAGGGTATACTTCACCCTATCTCTAATGAGCTACTTAATGTGTTATACTCCTGAGCTAAAGTTTAACCCTCGGCTCTGATACCAAATGTAAGGAACGGGATTTTTCACGCTCGAAAATTGACATCCATACTTCACATCGTATTTGAATGCCGTAGATTCTACCGTTCAAATCCGATTCGTCGGAGCTTATAACAACATTAAGTAAACAACACAGCGAAATAAAAAAATAATACATTGATATACAGCTTTGATACAATATCTGATACAACAGATGATCCAATAGATATCAATATACATTAGAGATATGATACAAGAAATAGCAGCGGAAAAGAAAAATGGATAACATCTAGCAGCGGAACAATATAACTCTAAGATAGTCTTCAAGGGAGAACTCCAAAAACTGCAACTCCATTTCCAAGAACCATTCCAACAATAGCTCGAACTCCCAATAACGATGCACCAAGATAAGCAAGACTGGTGAGATCCAAAGACTGAACTAACTCCAGATAATCCACTACATCTGACTATCTGAAAATTCCAACTCTAGACTGCTCGTGTAGAAAATAATGAGCACCCAGAGTTTAGAAAAGACACAATAAACTCCTGATCAGTCATAGGACTGGTGTGAGCAAAAAAACAGTTTATCTTTTAAAACAATCAACAAAAGATTTTAAAATCAATTCGCAATTCTTTTAGAAATGAAACTACCATAAGGTCTCCCGGCACACACACAATGCAAACGCAGACTTGGGGGAGATTTCTCCTTATGATAGTCAAAGATGCTTACTACGTAAAATCAAATCATTTTATTATTATTATTAGTGCATAGTGTAGAAAACATTTCGGAAGTAGAATATAAATCTTAGCCAGCATAGGCACCACTATATTATGCCTACTATAGCTACCATATTAGATGGCAGGTTCTACAACTAATACCGTATAAGGCTCGTATTGTTTCTTTGGATTTCCAACAAATGGTCAGGCCAAGCAACTTCCCATTGCCACATGGAAACGCCTCTGGAAGGACGTCCCGAGAACCTAACCGGATCTCTGCCAACACAAGGCCGGGTTACCCCTAACTGGGTAACTGCTGACACGAGTATGCCATCCCCTGGTCCTTTAGGACCTTTATTCGAGCGCTCGATAACCAACATCACACAGTAATAAATAAAGTGTTTCAACATGAGTAAGTATCTGGGCTCCATACCATGATACCACCCTTTTCCAGAAGGAAATGAACATACCCTAAGGGTCGCTACCCCCAATAACCTTGCTGCATCTTTCCTATTTCGACCATTCCGGGGTGTGAGGTTCGACGAAGTCTCTTCCACAAAGCTACGCTTTTTACAAACGTCGCGCTTTGATCAACAAATGATCAGCAGCACTCAGCATGCCACATTACCAAATTGGGAATATGTCGCTGATAATCTTCAACTACATAACCTCTGAGCGCGTACGTCTCAGAGAAGGGTGTTAAGCTAAGAGAATAAATTCTTCGCCACCAACAGAAATGTATTTGAAAGAAATCTGCTTTATATCTCAAAATGTAATGTCAGACATGTAACCATACAAGTCTGTTCCGGGTTCGAACAGAACCGAAGGCACTTCAAAAGAAGTCCTTGCAATCCGGATATTCACTAGTCGCGTTCGGACTTCCCATCACATATGGAGTCTCTATACTGGGGACCAGTTGATGCAAAGACATTCTACGAGTTGTCCTTTCGTTTTCGAAAATATCCGGTCTTCACCACCGGTCTTCAAATGCTATCTATAACGAGGTATCACATATTCAGAATGGGATTTATGACACAAAGGTCCTCTCCAGGCTAAACCGAACAGTGAGCGCAGTATTTCAAAAACATATGGATATTGGAATTTCAATTAAGTCACAACATAAAACCCAAAAACTTTCCTTTTCAAATGGTTTAAACCAGTTACCATTTCAAATATTTATATTACAAAAAGATTTATTTCACAAAGATCAATTCATAGACTTCATAACAATTTCCATTCCAATTGGGTTAACTCGTTAAATCTTTTAAATCAAAGATTTAACTCATAGCTTTCAAAGTTTGATTAACTTGTTGAATCTTTAAATCAAGATTCAACTTATAGCTTTCAAAATCATTTCCAAAGATTCATTCATAGCCTTTCAAAACAATTCCAATTCAAATTTGAAACTTTTCAACCCAACTTGGAAATCCTTTCTTTAAATGAAAGTTATTTTTATTTGAAAACAAGTAGTTTTCGTTTCGGAGAAATTCGATCTCATTTATACAAGTTAAAATCTTTGGGTTAATACAAATTCCCAAAAACAACACCTCAAAATGGTTTAAAACCCATATAAACTTGTATACCATTTAATATCATAAATACTGAATATAGAATTTAGTTTCAAATATTGAATTCAAATTTAAATCAAAATATTTAAATTTCTAAACTTAATCAAGTTATTCAAAATAAATTTCATCTTTTAAATTCCATTTCAAAAGCTTTTCACGTTAATCCCAAAACATTTCCAAACCATTTGGACTTAAATATTCAACTTTTAGACTATTTCAAAATCTGTGACTTAATCGATTTCCTCGTGAAATCCATATTTGTGTGTGTATAAGTGTGGTCCAGGGGATTTTACACAAAAGTGCAACATCATTCAATCATTATAGATTAAAGTACAGATATATAGTTGATAAGCGATATAACCATAACGCTTATCGCTCATTCACAAATTCACAGATAATATACAGATGTATTATCAATAAATGAATAAATTATACATAGCATAATCCATAGAACAAAGTGTCACAAATCAGATAGGACAATCAATTCAAGGCATCTCATATAATACGATCATTCATAAGTAAGGTCAAGCATTTGATAATCATTTATAAACATGATTAATTAATTGTTTAATCCTAATTAATTCAATTTATTTCCAATTTAATTAATTACTTATGAATTTATTATCCAATTCTGATTTATTAATTCCAAATCATTTGATATAAATTAATTTATCAAACACTTTAATTAATTAGATTATTCTTAATCAATCATATTAATTAAATTGACTTTTGAACCAATTATATAATTAATTAACTTCTTAATTAATTATTTCAAGAAATTTACTCTTTAATTACTTACCATTAAGCAATCATCTCCTAATAATAAATCATTAATTACCAATTTATTTTTATCATTAATTTAATCAAAATATCCAAATTTAATTACAATTAGTAATTAACCCCTTAATTGCTTTCATTAAGTAATTAACAATTTACAATTGATTCAATTAATTAATCTAATTTGTTATCAAAATTTATCACATTAATTTTGTTACTTAATAATTCATAGTTAATTATCCTCATTAACTAATAACATTTCTTAATTTACTTCTTAATTAATCTCTAACTATAAATTAATCTAAATTATTAATTTATAAATTAAATACATAAGTCATTCCTTAATTATCTTATTAATTTAAATCATTTTAATACCTTAATAATTTCTAAGATAATCTATTCCTTTATTAATGAATTCATTAATATTAAAGTGTATTAGAACATTACATTTTAATTTTAAATTCAAATTCCATTTTGAATTTAAGATTTGAAATGATTATTTATTTAAACATTAACCAAATTTAAATTCAATTTATAATCTTTTAAATAAATGTAAATAACATTTATTACTTACATATGAAACTTATGTAAGAAAATTTTAAACTAGATTACTTAATTTATATTTAAAAATTTAGCTTTTTAAATACATTAATTATTTAATTTGCAAACTAAAGTTAACAAATTATTTAACTTTCATTCAAAATCATTTAATAGAAGAATTAATCGAAGATCAAATTTAAACATTTGTTTGGGAACTAATTATCTTTTTATTAAAAACTATTTAATTTAAACTTGTTTTAAAACATTCAGATTCAAAAAATACTGATTTAAATTTCAAGTTTGAGTTCAAAGAAGAATTTGAATCTATTAATTTAACTATGATTTAAATTCTTTGATTTTAAATTGTTTTTTTTTTAAATTTGAACTACAATAAACCTGAAACAAATCAGGTTTACTAATACCTGAACAAACACTGACTCGAGTGTACCCAGACTCGCTTCGAGTCTTGCCTTCCCCTATTTCGAGTCGAGCTCTCGTATAACCCGAGTCTTCCCCGAGAAAAACTGCACACCCCCAAAAACCAGACCTCAAAAATGCATGGTGCACGTGCACCGTGTCTCTGACCACCTCTGGCCACCCACCAGAACTGCAACCCTTTGCCGATCAACTCATGACATTATCACGGTCCTCCAAAGCCACTGCAGCATCTCGAATCAAAATCTAGTTCGCAACTCAAACCTGGAAAGAACACGTGCTCCTCAAACCTGTCACGGCGTCGTTCTACGAGCTCCTTCCACCGTTACGCCTAAAACTCCGGCCATCTACTCCCTAATGCTCGCTCCACCAACCCTCCAAATCTCGTAGCACTCGACGCCTCATGGAAAGAGAACGAGGAAAAAAATGCGACCCCTCATTAAACTAGGGTTAAAAATTTGAAATGTTCATCGCCGACGTCACAGTCATCTTCGCCACCTCCAACTATTTTTCTCCGACACCCCATAGGCTACTCCTTCTCCAGCCACGAATTCGACCACCACGAATCGGTCGATCACCAGAAATTGATCGAAATCACATTTTCGAACAAAAAATAAACCGCTCTTGAACCAGTTGCTTAAAAATCATCAAACAAGGCTTAAAAATCCTATTTTTCTATGGGGATTCGAGTTATATACCTAAACCAATATTTCGTGACATTCAAAAATTCCAGGCTTCAAAGTTTTCACTGTAAAAACTTGGTTTTTCATTATATATGCATTTGTACTTCATGAAACCATTTTTAGGTTATAACTCATTCTTAAACACGACTAATTTGTTTTGAAACCCAAGCCTAATATTGAGTAGAAAAGAAGAAATTGAATTTTCCTTGTTGTTTTATACCCTGCAACTAAACAGAGATATATGCATATGAACATGCACCGACTTATATATATTGATATATGAAAAAACAGGCATTTTTTTTAACATCTACTCAAGCATATTTCACAACAATCTTCAGATATCAATCATAAACAATTCAGATATAAACAGATTCTATGGTTTTGAATGAAGGTTTACTCACTTGTGTATTGATTAAACAGAGGAGATTCGGGCTTGAAACTGGAATGTTGATGATAACAGAGATTAAAATTTGAACTTAAAACTGGAAATGCTTCAGGTTCGAATCATTGAAAACTTTGCTTCTTTGATTTTTTCACTCTGTTTTGTTGTTTGCTGGCTAAAAGCTTGAAACTGCATTTGTTTGAATTGAATTTTTTTTTTTGTTCAAGTTGTTGCTCATTTCAGTTTTACTCAGTTTTTTTTTGTAAGTGAACGAACTAATGAAGGAGGTTGGTGTATATAAGGAAAGGAGTGTACAGTATGTTACTATTGTTTTGTACAATAGGTGACATTATTTCTTTGTTCAATAGGAACCAGAGATTTCAAGGAGGCTGAAATGATTTCCCTTTGTACATTAATACTTTAAAATAAAAGAAAATCTCATATACATGTCCCTGCCTTTACATGCCTATGCTAGGATGTGCTGTATTTTATTATGTTGTGTACTTAGGATATTTGCATTTATTTGTTTGATTCTTGCCTTAATACTTTATTTTTTTATTTGCAATACTTGTTAACTTCGGCTGAAGATTATATTTTGTTTTCATGTCTTCTTGTATGCATACTTTTGTTTATGTAAGGTTGTGATGAATATTGTTTTGACATATATATTGTTTTCTTTTGTCTTTCTATTTATTACTTGAATATATTTTCTTAACTTTGGCCTTATTACTTTAGAATATAAACACATTTCTACTTTCATTAAATATATCACTTATCATCTTGTATATATATGGGTTTTATATTTCACATTATTTATTTTGTTTTACAATATTTTTTTATAGCTTATATAATTCTAGGTTCTTCTCATATTCTATATAATTATATTCTAAAATTTAACTAAAATTTATATTAGTTACCAATTAAATTCATAATTTTTATTCAAAATTTAATTATTAGAATCCAGGATCGTTACACATACAAAAATTCCTTCTTTACTTTGCTTCACTTCAAGACCCAAAAAATATTGCAATAGTCCTAGATCTGTCATCTCAAAATTTCTCATCATGCTGGGCTTAAAATCAGCAACTAAAGACTCCGACGAGGCCATACAAATCATATCATCAACATAAAGGCAGACTACCAAAAAATTTCCATTCTCATCTTTCTTCATATAAAGAGTTGGCTCATTTTCAATTCTAATAAATCCATCATCCAAAAATAAAGCATCAATTCTACTATACCAAGCACGTGGCGCTTTCTTTATCACATAAAGAGCTTTTTGTAATCTATAGACTTTTCTTTCACAACCATCAACAACAAAGCCCTCGGGCTATGAAACATAGACTTCTTCTTCCAACTTACCATTCAAAAAAGCATATTTCACATCAAATTGATAGACAGGAAGTTGCATTTGTGCAGCCAAAGCTAGCATAACTCTTATAGATTCAAATCGAGCAACAGGAGAATAAGTTTCACCAAAATCTATACCTAGCAGCTGTGCATATTCCTTAGCTATGAGTCGAGTTTCTCGTTTCTGTATGCTTCCGTCAACATTATATTTTATGCCAAACACCCACTTCAACCCTATGACATTCTTGCCTTCAGGTTCATCAACTAACGCCCATGTTGAGTTTTTTTAATGGCATACATCTCTTCTGTCAAAGAAATTTGCCAGTCTTTCTTTCTCGCAGCTTCTTTAAAGTTAATTGGATCAGTAGCTAATAAAGCAAAGCTACAAGAATTATAAATTTCAGTCAAGGATCTAAATTTTCCATGTGGATTTTCGCTGTTGCTGGAGTTTCCAGATAATGCTGAATTTGAAGTTGTTGGTATTGTATTGCTGCTGCCACCAGGTGAGGAATGACTAGAACTTCCAGATGATGTGGATCTTGAACTTACAGGTGATGAAACTGGATGCTCAATATCAAAACTTGTAGAAATCTGATCAGTTTTGCCTCCATGGTTAAAATTCCAACTTTCACGTACCTCCTCGTTAAACTTCACATCTCTGTTAATTATCACTTTTTTACTTATAGGGTTGTATAGACGATATGCTTTAGATTGAGGAGAATAGCCAATAAAAATGCATTTTTCAGTTTTATTACCAAGCATAGAGCGGGAATGTACCAAAGCATATTCTACACAACCAAATACTTTTAAGTGACTTACTCGAGGCTTCTTACCCCTCCACGCTTCATATGGAATTTGATTAATGACAGCCTTTGTTGGAGAAATATTCAACAGATACACTGCAGTGGCTACAGCTTCTCCCCAAAACTGATTTGGAAGACCTTTTTCTTTCAACATATTCCTAGCCATTTCCACCACTGTATGATTCTTACGCTCTACAGCACCATTTTGTTGGGGTGTATATGATGCTGTAAGTTCCCTGCGAATGCCATGCTCATAACAGAATTTGGTAAAATCATTAGATAAAAACTCACCGCAACGATCTGTACAAAGAGCTTTTATGGCTACCCTACTTTGTTTTTCCACCAAAGCATTGAATTTTTTGAAATATTCAAATGTTTCTGATTTATATTTCAAGAAATAAACCCAACTCATAAGACTATAATCATCAGTAAATGGCAGAAAATAACAACTCCCTCCAAGCGACCCCGTTTGCATGGGCCCACATAAACCAGAATGCACAAGTTCAAGACAATTTGAATCCCTTTAAGACTTTTTAATAGGAAGTGAGTGTCTACTTTGTTTCCCGTAGGCACATCCTTCACAAAAACAAGTTCACCAATTTATGGCAAGCCAACAACCATTTTCTTTTGACTTAACAGTTTCAGCCCATTCACATTTAAATGCCCGTAACGTAAATGCCATAATTCAAAATCATAATTCAAAATCATAATATTTCCTAACAACTAAGGCTCTATTAACACAACTTGACACATCAAGAGGAAACATCCTATTTTGTGTCATGCGTACATCAGCTACTAGTTGACCCGAATTTTTATCACAGATACTACATGAATCACCTTTAAATGTAATTGAATATCCACTAGTCATTAGTTGACCAATACTTAATAAATTATTGGCTAAACTAGGCACAAATTGCACATCATGAAGAAGTTTAACATCAACTTGTGTAGATTTGATAGCTATTGTACTTTTTCCTTCCACCTGCATTTGTTTGTCATCTCCAAGTCTGACCTCTCCTTTTTGTGACTCATCAAGATCCTTAAACAATGACTTTGCTCTAGACATATGGTTGGAACACCCGCTGTCCAAAAACCAAACTGCATTATTGCCTGCTCCTATTGATTAGGTGAATGCGCCATGAACAATTGGCTTTCCTCGTCAGCTTTTTTATAAAATTGGCTTATTTTTGCTCGTCCTTCTGTCTATTCCAACAATCAATTTGCTTGTGTCCGAATTTTTTGCAATAATGACATTGGATATTGCTCCTATTCTGATATTGATTCCCAAATTGACCACTAACTCTACCACCACGATGACCACACCCACGGAAGCCACCACGACCTTTACTTTTGCATCTGCCTCGACCACTTGAATTATCATATATTTCCTTGTTAGACTCTTCATTCACTTGAAAAGCTTTCTCTTCAACCTTTTCAGATGTCCCGTTAATCCTCTCTTCATGTGCTATCAAGGAGCTTTTCAGAATGTCAAAGCAATAGGTGGTTAGATTCTTTGATTCTTCAATTGCAGAAACAACGTGATTAAATATTGAGGTTAAGCTCCTCAAAACTTTGCTGACAACAGTCTCATTATCTACATCATCGCCATAGGTCTTTCATTGGCCCACAACTGTAGAAACCCTATGCAAATACTCTTCCATGGTTTCTTTTTCACCCATTGACAAAATTTTAAAATCACGTCGTAGAGTTTGCAATTTGATGGAAATTACCTTTTCATCTCCTAAATACTCCTTCTTTATAATCTCCCATGCCTCCTTGGAAGTGATTACTGTTGCAGTTTGTGGAAAGATTTCATCGTCAACGGCTTGCTGGATCATAAAAGTGCTTTGGAATCCTTCTTTCGAGTCTCTCTTAGCTGCTGGCTAGGCTCATCAGTACCAGTATCGGAAAAACCATTTTCCACCAAGTTCCACAATTCTTGAGATTTGAAAAGAGTCTTCATCTTAAGACTCCAAAATTGATAATTTTGGCCCTTAAAAATCGGAATAAGAGGCTGAGAGGAGTTCATGATATTTGCTGCCCTTTTTTGTGGAGATAATGAACCGAACCTGGTTATAAAAGGCTCTAATACCAAAAATGTTAGTGAGAGAAGAGACAGAGATATGTCAATAAACTTCAGCAACCAAAAAACTAAATTTTTATTGCATATTACTCAAGAACTTCAATACAAGCATTATTTAAATAGCAGTAATTTTTTATTCAAACAGACAGATATATAGGATCACTGACGCAAATATAAATATTAATATCCTATAATAGAATGTAAGTTTTGAATCATTCATTCAACATGTGCAACATGGTCTTGTGAGATACCTTTTGCTTTCAAACATTTTTTTTGACTTTCTCACACAAGTCTCATGGATGATCCGGAGTTTATTTTATTTTCTTTTTAAACTTTAGGTGTCCTATTTTCTCGGGCAGCCAACTAGTTAGGTAAGCTTGGAGCATTTTGGAATGGAGCATGGAACTTGGATCATGGAGCATTTGGCTCTTTTGTTGAAGTCGTCTATTACTTTCTGCTGTGTTTACATTATGTATTAGTATCTTTTAGCATTGTAATGATATGTTGTTATAACTATCCTAACTGGGATTGTACCTGTCGTAACTTTGATGGAACGATTTAAATTGATTGCATGTACTAATCATGTGTATAATTATGTGTTGAATACGATGTGACATTCTAGTATGGCCTTATCTTCTATCTTTATTTCTTTACCCCATGATAATCTATCTCTTCAGTGTTGGAATAATTCAGCATTATAGGGCCGCATATTTTAATATTTGAATGTATGGGCTATCTTGGGATTAAGTTTAATTATGTGATCTATTTGGAATAAATACAACAAGACTTAAGGGGTATATTCGTTTATGGTCCCCAAATTACACAAGTCTTATCATATTCTCTCCACCCTCTTCTAAAGAGAATTTTCAGATCTAAGCTTGTGTCAATTTGAAAGATCTAAAACCTAGTTAATCTTCTTTTTGCAAACATCAATGGATGCAGGTACGACTTCTGTTGAACTATTTAATTTCATATATTTGTTTCTCGATAGAATCAATATGGGTTGTATGTATTCAGATCTAGAATTTATTTATTTATTACAACAAGTGGTATCAGAGCCACCCATCATTGATTTTATCTTTGGTTTTAAGAACATATGAAATTAGGGTTCTTGGATTTACAATTTTCGGTTGAGTCACCTGATTCACTTATTTCGTTCTGATTTGTGAATGCTTCAATTATGGTGATTCAAAACATGTTAATAAATAGTATTATACATGGATCCATAGATTTAACGAAATATTGGATTCTGTTGATTCCAAAAGTTTCCTGAAATGATAGCAATTTGGATTTAATTGAACCGTATCAGATTTATGATCTAAGAATTCATCTACATCTTCTATAATATTATACCATGACATGTTTGTGGTTTTGTTTTCTCCTGCAAAAGCATAAAATAGCAACAGGCATTGTTGAAATATTGGCCTAGTTTTTACTATTCATTACTTTTGTACATTATGAATCAGCACATTAATTGATGCTGTCAGATTTGACATATATATTTTTTTGTAATTTATTGTTACTACTTAATATGTTTCACCTTCTATTTTGAATAGTAGCAGTTAAATAAAGTACGCAATAATCTGATACTAATTATTATTGCAAGTATTATTCATTTATGTATTATTACAGTTTCCTTGATGTCAAATTTGACATTGATGTTTATGGCAAATTTATAACTGAAGGAGTTAAAATAAATTCATATACTATTTGGCGTCTTTTGCAAATTGATTGTGAATATCCTACATTACAAGTGAACTAATTGAAATAATATGTCACCAAAGTGACCTCTCTTATTTTAGTTGCTCATGAAAAATGTTAGATATTTGTGTGTATTTATGCGAATATTAGTCGGCCCAAAGGAAGGTTAATATCTTGCCAAATTAGATACACATGTGTGATGATAAATATGTAACAATTATAAATTTTTACAACAAAATAAATAATCGGCCCAATAGGAGATTATTATTTGACTTGAATTTATTGTTAATATTTGATGATTACAACAAGAATACCACTTACAGTTAATATTACTGTCCAAAGACTTGATATTAATGTTGTGCTAGGTATCTTGAGCAAAGACTTACCAATTATTTTAAATTTACTACAGTTTTTTTATAATGTAAGCATATTTGATTAATTTAAAAATTACAGCTAATTTGACTACGGTATCTACCAATCTGAACAACATTCATATTCTGACTGGAACAAACTTTAAGGATTGGAAAGAGAACATGTTGCTTGTTCTTGGCTGCATGGATCTTGACCTTGCACTTAGGATAGATGAACCCGCCCTTCTTACGGATGAAAGTTCTTCTGATATTATAAAGAACTTTGAGAGGTAGGATCGTTCAAACCGCATGAGTCTAATGATCATAAAGTGTGGCATTCCAGAGGCATTTAGGGGTGCGGTATCTGAAAAGATAAGCAATGCTAAAGATTTCCTTGCTGAGATTGAAAAACGTTTTGCTAAAAACGATAAGGCGGAAACAAGCATGCTTTTGCAATACTTGATTTCCATGAAGTATCAAAGTAAAGGAAACATAAGGGAGTACATTGTGGAAATGTCTAACACTGCTTCAAAACTTAAGGCACTTAAGCTTGAGCTTTCAGATGATTTGCTCGTGCATTTGGTATTAATCTCTCTTCCTTCACAATACAACCAGTTCAAGATTAGTTATAAATGTCAAAAGGAGAAATGGACTCTTAATGAGCTCATTTCGTATTGTGTACAAGAAGAAGAGAGATTGAAGCATGATAAGGCTGAAAGTGCTCATTTAGCATACACCTCTAAGGGAAAAGACAAAAAGAGAAAGAAGGATAAAGAAACTGCTAAGGGTCCGACTGAAAAGAAACAACAAAAGGAGACTGATGGTTGTTACTTTTGCAAAAAGGCTGGACATTTGAAGAAAGGTTATGCCAAAAACCACGCATGGCGTGTTAAGAAAGGGTTGCCTGAGCTACCGAAATACAACTGATGCTGAAAGATACATCTATGTGGGTGATGGAAAATCGGTAGAAGTGGAGGCTATTGGGCATTTTAAGTTGTTATTAAGAACTCGGTTTTATTTGGATTTATTTGATACTTTTGTTATACCGTCATTTAGACGGAATTTGGTTTCTGTTTCTAAGTTGGACAAATTTGGTTATTCTTGTTCATTTGGGAATGATCTTTTAGTTTATCAATGAATTCAACTCTTATTGGAACTGGTTCTCTTAATGTTTATGATAACTTATATATGCTTGATGTTAATACCTCTTATAATGAATCCTTGCATGTAGAGTCACGTGGTACTAAAAGAAAAGCTAATAAGGAAACTTCAGCCACATTGTGGCACAAGCGCTTAGGTCATATATCTAAAAATAGAATTCAAAGGCTCGTGTCAGATGGCATTTTGGAATCCGTTGATTTTTCAGACGTTGATGTCTGTGTAGAGTGTATCAAGGGAAAACAGACCGAATATAAGAAAATAGGTGCCAATAGAGCAACTGACGTCATAGAATTAATACATACAAACATTTGTGGGCCATTCCCTAAGGCATCATGGAATGGTCAACAATATTTTATAACATTCATAGACGACTACTCAAGATATGGCTACCTATATCTTATTCATGATAAATCAGAATCCTTAGACATGTTCAAGAAATTTAAGATAGAAGTTGAGAACCAACTCAACAAAAGGATTAAAACTGTCAGATCTGACCGTGGCGGTGAATATTATGGTAAATCTGACGGATCGGTGAACAATGTCTAGGACCATTTGCCAAATTCCTAGAGGAATGTGGAATAGTCCCACAATACACTATGCCAGGTTCACCTAGCATGAATGGTGTTGCTGAGAGACGAAACTGGACTCTTTAAAACATGGTAAGGAGTATGATCAGTCATTCTACCTTATCAAAATCACTCTGGGGAGAGGCATTAAAGACAGCGTTTATATCCTTAATAGAATACCCACTAAAGTAGCTACTAAAACACCTTATGAGCTCTGGACAGGCAAACAGCCTACTCTAAAGTATTTTCACATTTGGGGATGTCCAGCCGAGGCAAGGCCATATAAGCCAAATGAAAGAAAATTGAACTCCAAAACAGTGAGTAGCTACTTTATTGGTTATTCTGAGCGATCTAGGGGCTATAAATTTTATGATCCCATACTGAGGAAAATATTTGAGACGGGAAATGCAACATTTTTTGAGGATGTTGAGTTGAGAGGGAGAAATGAAGTAAGAAACATTGTTTTTGAGGAGGAATCATCGTCTATGATTCCTACTATAGTTACTTCTTCGGACAATGTGCAGATTATTGTTCCTATCATTGATCAAGAAGTGAATCCAGAACCCCAATAAAACAATGTTGAAGAAAATCCTCTTCAAGTTGAAGTTAATGTTCCACAAGAACAAATTCAACAACCTCAAAAATGAATTTCCATTAAGAAGATCCACTAGGGAAATAAGAAATGTTATTCCAGATGATTATGTTGTATTTCTTCAAGAGTTAGAGGATAATAATGGATCGATGGAAGATGATCCTATCAACTTTCACCAAGCCATGCAAGATATTAATTCTCAAAAGTGGATTGAAACTATGAATGAAGAGTATAAATCAATGCAAGACAATAAAGTTTGAGATCTTGTCCCTTTACCTGAAGGTAAGAAGCCCATTGTTGTAAATGGATATTTAAAACCAAAAGGGATGCAAAAGGTAAAGTGGAAAGATATAAGGCTCGTCTTGTAGCAAAAGGTTTTACTCAAAAGGAAAGCATTGATTTCAAAGAGACTTTCTCTCCGGTTTCATCGAAAGACTCTTTTAGAATAATTTTGTCACTTGTTGCACATTTTGACCTTGAGTTGCATCAAATGGATGTTAAGACTGCATTTCTCAATGAAGACATTGAGGAAACAATTTATATGGTGCAACCGGAAAACTTTGTGGTCGAAGATCCAAAGAATATGGTTTGCAAACTAAAAAAATCCATTTATGGACTCAAACAAGCTTCTCGTCAATGGTATCACAAATTTCATAATGTAATTACCTTTTTTGGTTTTGAGGCAAACATCATTGATAACTGTGTGTATCAAAAGTTTAATGGGAGTAAATTTATATTTTTAATTTTATATGTTGATGATATATTGCTTGCCAGCAATGATTTAAATATGTTGCACGAAACTAAGAGATTTCTTTCAAATAATTTTGAAATGAAAGATCTTGGTGATTCCTCTTTTGTATTAGGAATCCAAATACATCATGATCGTTCACGAGGCATTCTTGGATTGTCACAAAAGAACTATATAGAAAAGGTGCTTAAGAGATTTGGCATGCAAGATTGTAAACCAGGTGATACCCCTGTCGCTAAAGGAGATAAGTTTTGTCTCAAATAATGCCCTAATAACATCCTTGAAGTTAATGAAATACAGAAGATCCCTTATGCATCTTCTATAGGGAGTCTAATGTATGTTCAAGTATATACGCGTCCGGATATTGCGTACATTGTAGGAGTGTTAGGAAGTATCTTAGTAACCCTGGAATGGATCATCGGAAAACAGCAAAATGGGTTATGAGGTATCTTCAAAGAACAAAGGACTATATGCTTACATATAGAAGATCAGATCAGTTGGAGATCATCGGGTATTCTGATTCTGACTTTGCTGAATGTCCGGATAGCAGAAAATCCACTTCAGGATGCATATTTATGTTGAGTGGAGAGGCTATATCATGGAAGAGCATTAAGCAAACGCTTATAGCTTCTTCCACTATGGAAGCAGAGTTTGTGGCTTGCTATGAGGCATCTAATCGTGGAAAATAGCTGCGAAATTTTGTCATTGGGCTGCGTATTATAGATAATACTGAAAGACCACTAAAGTTGTTTTGTGACAATAGATCGGCAGTATTATATTCTAATAACAATAGAAGCTCAAGTAAGTCAAATTACATTGACATCAAGTTTCTAGTTGTGAAGGAAAGAGTGCAAAACGGGTTAATATCCATAGAGCATATTGGGACAAATTCCATGTTAGCGGATCCACTTACAAAAGCATTACCACCCAAGGTCTTTCATAAGCCGTTGTTAAAATGGGTGTATCTGTTATGTAAGAATATTTTGGTTTAGGGGGAGTTTGTACTAAGTCATTTCTTTTGTGACATTGCTCTATATTTTGATTATGGATATGCTTCAGTTTTTCTGATCAGAAATAAAGTTTTAATTGCACTCAAATTATTTATATATGTTTAGATTTTGATCTCATTAAAGTAAAGTAGGACCAGTTGAAAATAGACATGTAAAGATCACATTTCATGTAATTTCCATGCTACACATACATGATTGATCTATGTCATTTGATTATATTGATATACGTGACCATTGATGGGTTTAGTTACACTAACGATGATGAAAACCGCTTGATCCTATGTTAACACAATCAATGGACGAGATTGCTATGGATATACCATATTGTCAAGATAGCTATTTGAGAGCTCATAAAGTTAAATACATTCTATAAGGTTATATATGTGGCCTAGGGGGAGATTGTTGGAATAATTCAGCATTATGGGGCCACATATTTTAATATTTGAATGTATGGGCTATCTTGGAATTAAGTTTAATTATGTGATCTATTTGAAATAAATACAACAAGACTTAAGGGGTATGTTCGTCTTGTAAATTTATAATGTTTGGATACCAGAGTGACAATTTTTAGTTTGTTGAAAGACCGAACTGAAAAATGTCACACACTATATATGTGGGGTTATGGTACCCAAATTACACAAGTCTTATCATATGCTCTCCACCCTCTTCTAAAGAGAATTTTCAGATCTAAGCTTGTGTCTATTTGGAAGATCTAAAACCTAGTTGATCTTCTTTTTGCAAACATCAATGGATTCAGGTACGACTTCTGCAGAACTATTTAATTTTACATATTTGTTTCTCGATAGAATCAATATGGGTTGTATGTATTCAGATCTAGAATTTATTTATTTATTACAACATTCAGCACTTGGATTTATGGTACGTGAACACTGAGAATGTATTAGTGTCAATTTGTGAGGGTCGAAGAAGTGGGTCGTTACACTTTTATTAGCTCATCTTACATATCAAACCTCAGGTTGATGTCATAAGACCATTGTGACATAACTTGCCTTGTGTAAATACATTTTTAAGCACCCTCCACATGAACAAATTTTCATTTAAATTATGCACTTGATTTATCCCAAATTCTACTATGCCAAGTCTCTTTGATGACTAGTTTAGATGTATAGGAGGTTATATACTAGGATGATTGAATGGTTTGAAGGATGAGAACCCCACTTTAAATTGTCATGAACTTGGTGAAAACATTGGATGGCCTTGCTCATTCCCATAACGTTTTGACAGAGTAAATACTACTATAAGGAAGGGCGATTGATTCTTCATGAATATAGTCAAAAATGTTGGAATTTAGTGGGATTCCTTTTTGCATTAATTTAAGATAAGAAATCTCATTTTTTAGAACTGGACCTTCAACAACTCAGGGAGAGTTCCAAAAGCTCGTTGTTAACTTTGAACTGGTAGCTAATTGATAGAGATGATTCATGCTGTTTCTGGATTCTTAAATGTTTCTCCATGTCGAGCTAATGTTTTGGTTTTTCTCCAAAGTCCAAAAATATTTGTTCCTTATGTAATGCTTGATGCACTATTGCTTCCATAAAGATGAGTTATTGCTAATGACGTTGTTAAGAATCTTAAGATGAACTATGTTAGCAGTTTTTTTTTCCACTGAATACAGTTTACTATGCCTACGTACCCTTAAATATTTATGTGGAATTTGAATTTTCTTCATAGATATTGGCATTGAAAATGACTGCAATCTTGCTCTACCATGCTAAGGAACTTCTTAGGTAGAATGCAAATTATATAGTAAACCTATATTGAAAATGAGATGGACTTAATGATATTCAGCCTTCCAGTATGGAATATGTATTTTTTGTGCCATGAAGAAATCCTAGTTGAAATTATATCATACAATTCTATAGACAGTGATGCTTTCAAATTCTGGTGGCAGTGAGAAGGACGCCTAAATATTCATTCCGTTGGAGATAAGTTATGTATCGTAGTTTTCAGCTGGATTTTCCAGGCTTTGAGGGGCCATACTAACTATGAATATGGATGACTTGCTTGTATTCATTTGGAAACCTGAAACAAGCTTGAAGTTGTGAAGGGCTAGGAAGATGTCCAGAGATTTTGGGTTAGGCTTGGAAAATATCACCAGGTAATCAGCAAAACAAAAGCTTTTCATAAGAGGGTTTTTTGCATTTCGGATGGTAATTTATTTCTTTGGTTTCATACATTTGGTTCAGGATTATTAGGAGCATTTCCATTATATCCACAAACAAGAACGAACTAAGGGGTCTCCTTGCCTTAGTCCTTGTTTTCATTCAAAATAAAAGACATACTTCACCGTTAATATTAACTCAACATTTTGTACTGGTAATGCATTTTTCTATCCATTAGATAAATTTATTAGGGAAAGCCATTTTTTGAAGCACATAAGAAAGTCTTGCCATTTAGTGGTCTCATGGGCATTCATTAGATCGGTTTTTAGACAACATCTTAGGCTTAGATAATGATACAGGGAAAGCACTTACCTCACATAGCTCCACCTCCGACCTCAAGCCCAATTGCCGCGACTTAGCAAATCACCTCACCCCTTCAGCCGCGACCCACGACTCAACTGCTCCACGACCTACGACTCATCCCATCAAAAACCCCATCGCGACCTACGACCTAAATTCCAACTCCACGACCCAACTTCACACCTTAAGTCGCGACCGACTTAACAACCACCTCATCGCGACCTACGACCCAAACCCCAACTCCACTCCACGACTTACGACCCAACCCTTCCATCCCCGACCTAATACCTAAAACGCGAATAGAAATTGAGTCGCCCAAGTTCCAGTATTATGATACTTCGTTAAGTCGCAAAGCTCGGTAGCATAATCCAATTCCATAAGTCGCGAACGACCTTATTTGAGTCGACGATGATTTACTAAGGCGCGCAGGAAGTTAAGTCGCAAGCGACTTATTTAGGTCGCTGATGTTTCTCTTTTAAGACGCGAAGAAAGCTTCAGTTGAGCCGTTGCCGAGTTAACATGAGTCGTAACCGAGTTAGCATTAAGTCATTGCATATTTTTCTTTCCTTTAAGTCGTGTACTCAGTGTGTTGTAATTTTTTTTAAGTCGTGTATTGAGTTGTAAGCCTATAAATAGACAAGTCGTGTCATTTGTAAAGGTTGTTGAAAATTGAATAAAATTTCCATTTGATTGCTTTGTGCTTTCTTTAAATTGGTAGTCGAGTGAAAATCTCCTATCTCCACTTCGGCATTCGAGTGCGCTCGAATCAACGAACGTTGAAGCCGATTTACGGAATCAAGTGCGTTTGATCAACGTTGAAGAATCGTAGATCCTTCATCACGGTATCGTGCGCGATCAACGTGTTAAGGATAGCTAGGATCCGGTATCTCTTGAGATCAATGGATTTGGGCATTTTCGGCATCATTCAATCCACCGATTGCTAATTCCATCGACATATCAAGTTTTTGTTAATCCGCTGCGTCAGTTTTGGTATCAGAGCCTGTTTTAGCCAATCATAGCTAAATCGGGTCTTGGAGCCAAGTATTTGAAGTTTGAAGTTGTTCATCGTGATCTTCATTGGTTGCAACAAGTTTGGGGTTTGTGATCCATAATTTCTTGGATCAAAAGACGAAAGGTGTTTGAATTTGAAGTGTGTTGGAGCCGTGCTTGTTTAAGGCCGAGCCGAGTTAAGGAGCTAAGTCGTGAAGTTTAAGTTGAAGCCGAGCGACTAAATCTTTGGGTCGTTCACCTTATTCGAGCTAGAGACCGTGGATTAATTTTTGTGTGGAAACTTTGAAGTTTAGAATAGAGGGCTAGTTGAGCCGTGACGTGTTTGAATTTTGAGTTGAAGTTGAAGTTATTTGAAGATTTTGAAGATTGTTGAATTACTTGTTTGAAGTTCAATCATGCCTCCGAGACAAGCCCAACGTCATCGCAATATTAATGCTTTGTATGGAAGAGAAGAGGCCGATGAAATGGAGCAACGAATCAACGAGAGCTTCACTGAGAAGTTGAATGAAGGAATTGGTCGCTTAGAGAGAATGATGCTTGAAATGAATCAAAGTAGAAGAAGAGTTTCACCTGAATCGAGCCATGGGAGAAGTAGAGCTTCGATACATTCAAATCGGGAGAGAAGAGAAGATCATAGAAGTATTGACAATCGTGATAGGAATGTTGATCGAAGGAGTGGTAGTAGAGATGTTGGAGGTCGTAATCGACATCGATATACGTCAGATTTTGATGAGGAGTTTGATGGTGATAGGGAAAGTGTTCATTATCGAGATAGAGAACAAACACGACGTCAGAATCGAGACGTAGATGATGATCGTCGATGGGAATCGGGAATGAAGATGGAGATTCCAGAATTTAAAGGCGAGATGGTTGCTGAGGAATTTTTAGACTGGTTGTCAAATGTGGAGGAAATCTTTGATTTCAAGGAAGTGCTGGAGAATCGTCGAGTGAAGTAGGTTGCTACTAGGTTGAGGGGGAGAGCTTTGGCGTGGTGGCAGCAAACTAAACTTACGAGAGAAAGGATGGGGAAGTCAAAGGTTTTTGAGTGGGATAAGATGAAGAAAATGATGAGAGCTACATTTTTACCATACAACTTTCAGTCACTTATGTACCAGAGATTGCAGAATCTAAGGCAGGGAACGAAGTCGGTCAATTGTTTGATGTGATTTTTTGTTTGATGATAACAAAATATATATCAATCTACATATGTGTTTGCAGTTTGGACTATATACAGAAAGGAAGAAATATTCATATTGAATAATTATACTATTGCACAAAATTTATATAATTCAACCAGTATTTTTTATTCAATATAATATTTTATTACAACACTTAAACAATACAAAGTTTTCAGCTCTCTCTATATATACATACACCAGTTCATACATTTTTACACTACAACACTCAACACTCAGTTTTTTCACTCTGTCTGCACATCTACATCTATCTGCATTATCCAGCTTCACTTCTTGTCATGTCTCCTATGTACCTGTATAATTAGCAACTACAACAGTAATCTGAAAACAAAAAAATTTGAATTTGCAAAAATAAAAATTTGTTTGTGTCTCAGATACATGGGTTATTGTCATCATCTTTGATTGTGTAATATCTGTGCATATCAGTGTTCTTACAGATAATCGTGAGTGGCTGCAATACACACGTGTACATGTATACACGTGTGCACTGCCTCGCCAACTCGTGTGCGTTATCAACAAGAGCAATCAATACTTCAATGAATTCAACATGAAGCAGTGCAAACTCCCGAAGACACAACAGCGATGAAAACTGCACCAATGCCAAACAGAGAATATATATATAGTGATGCATAGCAACTACATAGCTGCTACCAAGCAAACAAAGACCAGACAGCACAGCATGTACGAGGATCAATGAATTGAATGAACACGACCAGACACACATGAACAGAACATCAACTGGGCAGAGACAAAACAACACAGTCAAGTCACAATGAAACTGCAGTAGACAAGTACACAACAAACCCGAATGTCACAAAGCATAAAAACATGTATGCAACATGGTGAGCAACACAAAGGCAGTACAATGCAACACAGTGAGCTACATGAACAAATGCAACAGTGTGAAGTGATGTAACAGCAATTACAGGTATTCAACAAGGTGAAACAGTAGTAAATTAAAGTGTGCAACTCGAGAATGGATACAAGTGACTCAGACCAAATGCAGTGACAAACTGCAACAAACAAAGTCTCGACCAAAATCAGTAACACAATGCAAATACAACAACATAGCACAATGCACAAAAGTCACAAACAAGGTCAAACCCAAGATAGGTTCAACTCAAGGCAACTTGAAGCATACAAGGTCAGACAAACCACTGCAACAGCAAACACAGTGAAGCTACAAACATCGAGTGCAACAACAAACTCTGTGCACATGTACAGGGATGAATACAACATGATGAAGCAGTGGAAACAAACTCAAGTGCAACAGTTGAATACATGAACAAGTGTAGCATCTGATACAGTGAAAAAGTCCAAGTCAAGATGGAGCTACAATGCAACACAGTGATAATGCAACATGGAGTATGCAAGTGAAATTCGAATTGACAAAACAGTTTCAAGTTACAACAAAGAAGTCAGTGGCAGCTCCAAAATCAAGATCAACAGAACATGAAGCAGTTCAAATCCAAGTACAAACCCAAGAATATATGCATACACACATACAAATGTATATATGCACATATATAGTAAACAGGTGAATGTGCAGTAGGGCACATAAGACAGTGGCAAGTACAAGGCAGTGCAGAAATCAAGCCGAAGTTAAAGAACAAATTCGTATCTTTTGATTAAGTCTTTGATTAAGTCAAAGATTTCTAATTTGGAAAGAAATCTCTGCAGCAAATTTCTCGAATTCATATATGGTCAGTATTAATTCAAATAGGGGCCGAGACAACAAATATAGGAAGAAATTTTCGAATTAATTAATTCAAAAAAAAATATGGACAGCAATAATTCGAAATCAAATCAAGAAAGGAATACTCCAAATCCAGAACAATTTCAGGAAAAATAATCAACGACGTGCAAAAAAAATCAAATCTGACAGTGGTTATTAGGGTTTCAACCCTATAAATAAACCCCAAGAAATCATCATAGAACACAGAACAATCGAGTTAAAAAGCAAGCAATCAAACAAGCAACAAAAGAAATTACATACCGAACCATCAACAAACTCGATCAACAGAGAACGAGCTAGCAACAAGCATCAATCATCAGAGGACAAGCAAGAGGTTAATCAGACATCAGAAAGAAGCCGAAGCCCCAAATTCAAGAAAGAAACAGAAGCCCTAATTCAGATCGAATAAACAGAGGGCCGCCATTTTTTTTTCACAAACAAAAGACAATGGACCGGGTGAAATAAGATAAAGGGAAGTGACCGCATATTTTTTGTTTGTTTTGGGTTAGGGTATCTTTATTTTTATAAAGGCAAGATAATTTAAATTGTTTTAAATTTAGTGCTTGCTCTTATAATTTGGTTTATTTGTCTGTTCTTTTCAAAACAAAACATGGTAAATCATCACTTAGGGTTTAGGTGTTGTCAGATTGTCTAGTTAGAGTTAGTCCAGTTAGCAGGGTTTGCAAGTTTGCAAAACTCTATAGGCGGTAGCAGGGTTTGCAAGTCTGTTAGAGTTTTTGTAAGCGGGAAACTGTTTAATTCTAATAGAAATCTGGGAATGCAGCAGTAGGCAGGGGTTGCCGAAGCTGGGTAAATTTTGTGTGTGATTTATTTTTCAGCATATTTATTGCTGCAGTTTGCTTCTGTGTTTAATTCGCAAAAATTTGCTATAACCCTATTCACCCCCCCCTCTAGGGTTAATCTAGATCCTACAAGTGGTATCGGAGCTAGGTATTTTACTTTAACTCTAGAGTCATGAATCCACCAAATAATGCTTTTTCTGAGGGGCAATCTATTGCTAGGCCACCCATGTTTAATGGGAATGATTATGCTTATTGGAAAGTTAGGATGAGTATTTATCTTAGTTCTGTCGATTATGATGTTTGGGATATTATTGAAACTGGCTATAAATCTCCCACTATAGTTATTGGTGATACTGAGATTCCTAAACCTAAGGATAGGTGGGATGCTAACGATAAGAAACTAAAAACTACAAATGCCAAAGCAATGAACGCTTTGATCTGTGCTCTTGATAAAAATGAGTTTAATAGAATTTCCCATTGTTCAACAGCACAGGAAATTTGGCACACTTTGGAGGTGACACACGAAGGAACTTCTCAAGTCAAGGAGTCACGTATAGCTCTATTTAGCAATGAATATGAAAACTTTGTGATGGAAAAGGGCGAGAGCATAAAGGATATGTTTGGACGATTTTCAACTTTGGTGTACAATGCTAGAGCGCTTGGGAAGGTCTTCACTGAAGTAGAGCTTGTGCGGAAGATACTGCGAGTCTTACCAATGAACTTTGAGGCAAAAGTCACGGCAATACAAGAATCGAAAGATCTGAGTAAACTAAGCATGGAGGAGTTGATCGGAAACTTGATGACATATGAGCTTGAGCTAAAGGCAAAGGAGGAACGTAACAACTCCGAATCAAAAAAGAAGACAATTGCCTTGAAGAGCAAAGAAGAAAGCGATGAAGAAGAAGAAGATCCAATTGAAGAGCTTGCGATGGCTGTCAATAATCTTAGAAAATGGTCAAAATTCAGGCCATGCAAGAAGAAAACAAGTGGTAATAGGTCAAAAGATTCTGTCAATTCCAATAATGAATTGACATGCTTTAACTGCAAAAAGCCTGGCCACTTCAAACAAAAATGTCCACTTCTCAAAAACAACAAAGGAAAGAAAAAGAAGGCCTTTGCAGCAACTTGGGATGATGAAGAAGGAGAAGAAGTTTCGGATAATAGCTCAGAAGAGGCTAACTTATGCCTTATGGCAAAATCAGATTCAGAAACAAGTTCAGAGGAATCCAGTGAGGTACGTGACTATTCTTATAAAGAACTTGTTTTGATGTGTTATGATCTTACTAATACAATTGATACTCTTGAAACTAAAATTGAAAAATTGAAGTCTGACAGGAGAGAACTTGTTCATGAGAATACTAGGTTAGAAACTGAACTTGAAAATATTCAAAACCTAGACTCTAAAAAATGTAAAATTTTAGATTCAGAGATATCAAGACTTAAGAATAGCTTCGACAATCTTGAAAAAGAAAACTCAAGTCTTAAGGAAACCATTGACACTAGGAAAAAGGATTTTATAAATAGATGCACCACACTTGTAACTGAAAACACAACACTAAAAACCAAAGTCCAAAATCTTGAGAAATCTCTGAATAACTTTTCAAGAGGAGAAAAATCATTTAACATGTTATTGGGAAATCAACTCTTTGCTAATAACAGAAAAGGACTAGGTTTTGGGAAAACACAGGTTGATGATTGTGCAAAAGGTAAGAGTGTCTTTGTTAGAAGTGAAATTGGACATCGTGTTGAAAATTGTAGTCATAGGAACAAGAACACAAAATTTATACAAGTTTGGGTTCCTAAGAATTCTACAAACAAATTTCATGTCTATAGGAACAAAAATGAAAGGACAAAACAAGTTTGGGTTCCATAGGGATTGTTTATTCACAATGCTTCAGTTACTAATATCATTGGACCTAAGAGTTTCTCTAGGTCATCCTTCTCTCTCTTTATGTAGGTCTGTTGGCGGGCTAAGGAGCAACAAGAATGGTTTCTAGACTCAGGTTGTTCTAGACATATGACAGGTGATAAATCTAAGTTCCTTAGCCTAGAGAATTTTAGAGGTGGAAATGTGATCATGGGAGACAATAGCAAGTGTAAGATTATTGGGAAAGGTGAAGTAAGTAACAGTACTTTTTCATTGACTAATGTTTTATACGTTGATAATTTGCATCACAATCTCATTTCTATTAGACAACTATGTGACAAAGGTATGAATGTGGTTTTTGATAGTGATACTTGCAAGATCATTGATAAAACTTCTAATAACATAGTTTTTATGGGCAAAAGAAAAGGAAATGTCTACTCGCTTTCGTTTGACAATCTAAATCTTTCCAGATGTTTGGTAGCCACTGACGAAGAGGCATCTTTATGGCATAGGAGACTTGGACATGCTAGCATGAGTCTCTTAAAAAATCTTGAAATGAAAGAATTAATCAGAGGGTTACCACATCAGAAATTTAAAGATAACAAAGTGTGTAAAGCATGTTCCTTGGGCAAGCTTAGTCGATCATCATTTCACCCTAAAAACATTGTTAGCACATCAAGGGTCCTCGAATTAATTCATATGGACTTATTTGGACCAAATGAAATTGCAAGCTTGAATGGAAAACGTTATTGTTATGTATTGGTTGACGATTATTCTAGATTTACATGGGTTTATTTCTTAGCCAAAAAGTCTGAATCTTTTGATTATTTTTCAAAATTTGCTAAACTTGTTCAAAATGAAAAAGGAGTTTCAATTAAAACTTTAAGAAGTGATCATGGAGGCGAATTTGAAAATTCGGAATTTGAAAACTTTTGTGAAGAAAATGGTTTAAAACATGAATTTTCTGCTCCACGAACACCTCAACAAAATGGGGTGGTTGAAAGGAAAAATCGTACATTGCAAGAATTGGCTAGATCCATGTTGAGTGAGTATAAACTACCTCTAACTTTTTGGGCAGAGGCGGTGAATACTTCGTGCTACGTAATGAATAGAGTAATGATTAGACCAATACTTGGCAAAACGTCTTATGAAGTGTGGCATGAAAGAAAACCTAACATCTCTTACTTTCGTGTTTTTGGATGCCCTTGTTTCATTCTTAACACAGGTGATCAACTTGGAAAATTTGAATCAAAGGCCGATGAGGGAATTTTCATGGGCTATTCAACCAGGAGCAAGGCTTACAGGATATACAACAAACGAACAAAGACAATTGTTGAATCAATCAATGTGAAATTTGATGAATCTGGTCTGGAAAGGACGACTGAAAAAACGATTTATGATGGGGTAGATCATGAAGGCATTAAAGAAGGGACATCTAGTGAGAAAGATGAAAGTAGGACTGTTGATGCTGATAGATTGAAGTTCAAAACCAATCATCCTCCTGAATTGGTTATAGGAGATCCTACGGAAGGTATACGCACTCGCTCTTCATTTGATAAAAATTTGTGTGCGTTTTGTTGTCATAGTGGTTTTATTTCTGAAATTGAACCTGATTCTGTTGAAATGGCTCTTAATGATGAAAGTTGGATTCTAGCAATGCAAGATGAACTTAATCAATTTGAGAGAAATAAAGTTTGGAAATTAGTTCCTAGGCCAAATGACTATCCAATTGTAGGAACTAAATGGGTGTTCAAAAACAAACTTGATGAATCAGGAAATGTAATTAGAAACAAAGCTAGGTTGGTCACAAAAGGATATAACCAAATAGAAGGCATAGATTTTGATGAAACATTTGCTCCAGTTGCTAGGTTAGAAGCCATTAGGATTTTGCTAAGCTTTGCTTGTTATAAAGGTTTCAAACTTAAACAAATGGATGTAAAAAGTGCTTTTCTAAATGGTGATTTGAAAGAAGAGGTTTTTGTTGAACAACCCCCCGGTTTTGAAAATCACGATTTTCCAAATCATGTGTATAAACTTGAAAAAGCATTATATGGTCTTAAGCAAGCTCCTAGAGCTTGGTATGACTGCCTTTGTACATATCTTTTGGAAAATGGCTTTAAAAAGGGGAGTGCTGACACGACATTGTTTCTATTACATAAAGGAAGTGATTTTTTGATTGTTCAGATTTATGTAGATGATATCATTTATGGCGCTACTAATGAACTCTTGTGCGAGAAATTTGAACAAGTCATGCAGGCTAAATTTGAGATGAGCTTGGTTGGAGAATTGAAATATTTTCTTGGATTTCAAATCAAGCAAAGCAGTGATAGCATTTTCATTTCACAATCCAAGTATGTGTTGGAACTGTTGAAGAAATTTAGAGTTGAGAACTCCAAACCATTGAGAACTCCTATGAGCCCATCAACAAAGTTGGACAAAGACGAGAAAGGAAGTGCTGTTGATCAAAAGAAATATCGAGGGATAATCGGTTCACTTCTCTATCTTACTGCTTCTAGACCTGATATTATGTTTTCTGTGTGTCTGTGTGCACGTTTTCAATCTAATCCTAAAGAATCTCATTTGAAAGCCACTAAACGAATTTTGAGATATCTTTCACACACAAACAAACTTGGGTTATGGTATCCTTCTTGTGAAAATTTTGATTTAGTTGGCTATTCTGATGCTGATTATGCTGGTTCATTGGTTGACAGGAAAAGCACTAGTGGAACATGCTTTATGCTAGGACACTCGTTAGTTTCATGGTCAAGTCGAAAACAAAACTGTGTTGCATTATCCACCACTGAAGCAGAATATATTGCTTTGGGGAGTTGTTGTGCTCAAATTTTATGGATGATGCAAACTCTTTCTGATTTTGGCTTAGTTTATAAACAAGTTCCATTAAAATGTGGCAGTAAAAGTGCAATAGACTTATCAAATAATCCTGTTCATCATTCACGCACAAAACATATTGATGTGAGACACCACTTTCTTAGAGATCACATTGCTAAGGAAGACATTTGCATTGAATATATTTCAACTGAGACTCAACTTGCTGATATTTTCACAAAACCCCTCCCAGAAGAAAGATTTTCCAGATTGCGTTTGGATTTGGGGATTATAGAAATTGACTAACCATTTTTCATTTTCTTTGTTGAAATATTCTTGGATATATACTTTCAACTTAAATTTCTAGGATTCAAACCAGTTTTGAATATTATCCAAAGATTGATTCGAATATGGTATTCAGTACTGGATATTACATAATATAATTAACTTGGTAACTTATTCCACGATCATTTCTATTCTACCATCTTTCTATCGTTCATAATGGTTTTGTAAAATAAGAAGAGTGAATTATTTAAAAAAAACAAAAAAACAAAAAATATATATATATATACACAATTATAATAATAAATAATAATAACTCTCATGCATCCATTCTCATTTAAACGTCCTTATGGTTATGCATGGATAGAGCATGTGAGTGAATTATTTTTATCATTACTCCATTCTCATTTAAAAGTCCTTATGGTTATGCATGGATGGAGTATGGTAACTAAATATTCTGGTCTCACTTAAAAGTCCGGATGCTTAGACTAATAAGTAACTGCTAATTCCATTTAAAAGTCCTTATGGTTATGCGTGGTTATGCAGTGCTTATTTTTTTTTCTTTTTTTTTGTGCTTAAAATGTCAAATTAATGTTAAAATATCTCTCTTCTTAAACCGATCATCGATCCATTCTCTACAATGTGGAAGTTGTTATCTCATTATGATATATTATTTTTTGTTCCTAATGTTCCATTGTTGTTTGTCAGTCTTTTGATAATGCCAAAAGGGGGAGAAAAGAACTAGATTTTGATAAGGAAGTAAATATTTTTTGGAATACTTCAACAATATTTGTTTAATGTTGTTAGATAATTTTCCTTAGTTCGTTTATTCATCAGTAATTTTTGTTATCTTCTAAATAGGGAGTGGTCTTGGTTGAAGGGGGAGCATTCAAATAGGGGGAGCTAAAACATTTCATGCTCAAACACATGTATTAGCATTTCAAAATCTTTAATATATATGTTTGTCATCATCAAAAGGGGGAGATTGTTTGATGTGATTTTTTGTTTGATGATAACAAAATATATATCAATCTATATATGTGTTTACAGTTTGGACTATATACAGAAAGGAAGAAATATTCATATTGAATAATTATACTATTGCACAGAATTTATATAATTCAACCAGTATTTTTTATTCAATATAATATTTTATTACAACACTTAAACAATACAAAGTTTTCAGCTCTCTCTATATATACATACACCAGTTCATACATTTTTACACTACAACACTCAACACTTAGTTTTTTCACTCTGTCTGCACATCTACATCTATCTGCATTATCCAGCTTCACTTCTTGTCCTGTCTCCTATGTACCTGTATAATTAGCAACTACAACAGTAATCTGAAAACAAACAAATTTGAATTTGCAAAAAAAAAAAAAAAAATTGTGTCTCAGATACATGGGTTATTGTCATCATCTTTGATTGTGTAATATCTGTGCATATCAGTGTTCTTACAGATAATCGTGAGTGGCTGCAATACACACGTGTACATGTATACACGTGTGCACTGCCTCGCCAACTCGTGTGCGTTATCAACAAGAACAATCAATACTTCAATGAATTCAACATGAAGCAGTGCAAACTCCCGAAGACACAATAGTGATGAAAACTGCACCAATGCCAAACAGAGAATATATATATAGTGATGCATAGCAACTACATAGCTGCTACCAAGCAAACAAAGACCAGACAGCACAGCATGTACGAGGATTAATGAATTGAATGAACACGACCAGACACACATGAACAGAACATCAACTGGGCAGAGACAAAACAACACAGTCAAGTCACAATGAAACTGCAGTAGACAAGTACACAACAAACCCGAATGTCACAAAGCATAAAAACATGTATGCAACATGGTGAGCAACACAAAGGCAGTACAATGCAACACAGTGAGTTACATGAACAAATGCAACAGTGTGAAGTGATGTAACAGCAATAACAGGTATTCAACAAGGTGAAACAGTAGTAAATTAAAGTGTGCAACTCGAGAATGGATACAAGTGACTCAGACCAAATGCAGTGACAAACTGCAACAAACAAAGTCTCGACCAAAATCAGTAACACAATGCAAATACAACAACATAGCACAATGCACAAAAGTCACAAACAAGGTCAAACCCAAGATAGGTTCAACTCAAGGCAACTTGAAGCATACAAGGTCAGACAAACCACTGCAACAGCAAACACAGTGAAGCTACAAACATCGAGTGCAACAACAAACTCTGTGCACCTGTACAGGGATGAATACAACATGATGAAGCAGTGGAAACAAACTCAAGTGCAACAGTTGAATACATGAACAAGTGTAGCATCTGATACAGTGAAAAAGTCCAAGTCAAGATGGAGCTACAATGCAACACAGTGATAATGCAACATGGAGTGTGCAAGTGAAATTCGAATTGACAAAACAGTTTCAAGTTACAACAAAGAAGTCAGTGGCAGCTCCAAAATCAAGATCAACAGAACATGAAGCAGTTCAAATCCAAGTACAAACCCAAGAATATATGCATACACACATACAAATGTATATATGCACATATATAGTAAACAGGTGAATGTGCAGTAGGGAACACAAGACAGTGGCAAGTACAAGGCAGTGCAGAAATCAAGCCGAAGTTAAAGAACAAATTCGTATCTTTTGATTAAGTCTTTGATTAAGTCAAAGATTTCTAATTTGGAAAGAAATCTCTGCAGCAAATTTCTCGAATTCATATATGGTCGGTATTAATTCAAATAGGGGCCGAGACAACAAATATAGGAAGAAATTTTCGAATTAATTAATTCAAAAACAAATATGGACAGCAATAATTCGAAATCAAATCAAGAAAGGAATACTCCAAATCCAGAACAATTTCAGGAAAAATAATCAACGACGTGCAAAAAAAAAATCAAATCTGACATTGGTTATTAGGGTTTCAACCCTATAAATAAACCCCAAGAAATCATCATAGAACACAGAACAATCGAGTTAAAAAGCAAGCAATCAAACAAGCAACAAAAGAAATTACATACCGAACCATCAACAAACTCGATCAACAGAGAACGAGCTAGCAACAAGCATCAATCATCAGAGGACAAGCAAGAGCTTAATCAGACATCAGAAAGAAGCCGAAGCCCCAAATTCGAGAAAGAAACAGAAGCCCTAATTCAGATCGAATAAACAGAGGGCCGCCATTTTTTTTTTCACAAACAAAAGACAATCGACCGGGTGAAATAAGATAAAGGGAAGTGACCGCATATTTTTTGTTTGTTTTGGGTTAGGGTATCTTTATTTTTATAAAGGCAAGATAATTTAAATTGTTTTAAATTTAGTGCTTGCTCTTATAATTTGGTTTATTTGTCTGTTCTTTTCAAAACAAAACATGGTAAATCATCACTTAGGGTTTAGGTGTTGTCAGATTGTCTAGTTAGAGTTAGTCCAGTTAGCAGGGTTTGCAAGTTTGCAAAACTCTATAGGCGGTAGTAGGGTTTGCAAGTCTGTTAGAGTGTTTGTAAGCGGGAAACTGTTTAATTCTAATAGAAATCTGGGAATGCAGCAGTAGGCAGGGGTTGCCGAAGCTGGGTAAATTTTGTGTGTGATTTATTTTTCAGCATATTTATTTCTGCAGTTTGCTTCTGTGTTTAATTCGCAAAAATTTGCTATAACCCTATTCACCCCCCCTCTAGGGTTAATCTAGATCCTACATCAATGACTATGCAGATGAATTTTACTAACTCATTGCCAGGAACGATATAATGGAAACGGAAGAGCAGCTGACAGCAAGATTTGTTGGAGGGTTACGAATGCAGATCCAGGATATGGTTAATATGTTTGATCCAAGATCTGTAGCGGAGGCACATCATAAAGCGTTGGCTTGGGAGAAGCAGGGAAGGCGTGGAGGTGGTGTGTTTACTAATTCTAACAATCAAGTGAAGGGAGTCAGTGGAAGTTCTAATGTTCCTAAAGCTGTTGCAAAACCAGTTGTGAAGGAGGGTGAGAAGGCGAAGGTTAACAGTGGTTTCAAATGTTACAATTGCCAGGAGATGGGTCATAAAAGCAACGAGTGTCCAAAGCCGAAGAAGAGAACTATGATAGCTGAGGTTGAAGAAGAGGAAGAAGAGGCAGAGTGTTCTAATTCCTTACCGGTCGAGGAGGAAGACTTGTTGTCGGGAGACGGAGGATATTCACTGATGATGAGGAGAAGTTGTTTGACACCGAAGCAAGAGGAGGAAGATAGTTGGTTGAGGAATAACATATTTCAGTCTACTTGTACTATCCTTGGAAGAGTTTGTAAATTTGTTATTGATGTTGGGAGTTGCGATAATATTATCTCTACAGAGGCTGTGAAGAAGTTGGAATTGAAAACCGAGAAGCATCCTAAACCGTACAAGTTAGCTTGGTTGAGGAAAGGAGGTGAGGTGAAAGTTGGGCGAAGAGCTTGTGTGAAATTTTCAATTGGGAAGAAATACAAAGATGAAATTTGGTGTGATGTAATGGACATGGATGTGTGTCATCTGTTGTTGGGCAGACCATGGCAGTTTGATAGAGCAGTACAACATGATGGTCGTGCTAATAGCTACAGTTTCATGTTCGAAGGTACTAAAATCACTTTAGTTCCCAAGAAGCAACAACAGAAAGAAAGCAAGCTTGAGGAGATTGAAGAGCTGAAAACTTTGTTAACTTTGAAGGAGTTTGTTAAGGAAGTCGAGGAGGTGCCTGAAGTATTCCTGTTGATTGGGCGAGATTGTAGTGAAGAGGTTGAAATCCCAGAAGAAGCAAAACCAGTATTGAAAGAATTTGAGGATGTATTTCCAGAAGAGTTGCCCAAGGAGTTACCGCCACTGAGAGACATTCAACATCAAATCGATCTTGTTCCGGGAGCAGTATTACCGCATAGACCACATTATCGAATTAGTCCGAAGGAACATGAAGAGTTGAGGAGACAGGTGGAAGAGTTACTTGAGCAGGGATGTGTGCAGGAAAGTTTGAGTCTGTGTGCTGTGCCAGCTTTGTTGGTACCAAAGAAGGATGGGACGTGGAGGATGTGCACTGACAGTCGAGCCTTGAATAAGATTACTGTGAGATATAGATTTCCAATGCCGAGGTTGAATGACTTGCTAGATCAGTTGAGTGGAGCTACTATCTTTTCGAAGATTGATTTGAAAAGCGGTTATCGTCAAATTCGGATTAGACCTGGAGACGAATGGAAGACAGCCTTCAAGACAAGAGAGGGGTTATACGAATGGTTGGTTATGCCATTTGGTTTATCAAATGCACCTAGTACATTCATGCGGGTGATGAATCAAATCTTTAGACCATTCATTGGGAAGTTCGTGGTGGTTTATTTCGATGATATTCTGATATATAGCAGGAGTACGGAGGAGCATGTTCAACATTTGAGGGAAGTGTTGATTATTCTTCGAGAGGAACAATTTTATGCTGCTACAAAGAAATGCATGTTCATGACACATAGTGTTTTATTTTTAGGGTATGTTGTGTCAGGAGAAGGTATACAGGTGGACCAGAATAAAGTTGAAGCAGTCAGGAATTGGCCACAGCCAAAGACAATTACGGAAGTGAGAAGTTTTCATGGGCTAGCGTCATTCTACCGAAGATTCATTCCACACTTCAGTAGCGTGATGGCTCCAGTTACTGATTGCATGAAAGGAAAACAGTTTGTATGGTCAGAGGAAGCGGGGGTTGCTTTTGAGAAGATCAAGGAACTATTGACGACAGCACCGATTCTTGTTTTACCAGATTTTCAGTTATTGTTTGAATTGCATACTGATGCGTCGAAGGTGGGAATTGGTGGAGTGTTGAGTCAGAGGGGACGTCCTATTGCATATTTTAGTGAGAAGTTGTCAGGAGCGAAGATGAGATACAGTACATATGACGTTGAATTCTATGTTGTTGTACAAGCTATTAAACATTGGAGACACTATCTATTTCAGAAAGAGTTTGTTCTTTACACTGATCATGAGGCATCGAAGCATATGCAAGGACAAGACAAGATTTCAGCGAGACATACATCATGGGTTGCCTATTTGCAGCAGTTTACTTTCGTTGTGAAACACAAATCAGGGGTAACAAATCGTGTAGCGTATGCTTTGAGCAGGAGGAATCACTTGTTGACAACATTGAAAGTTGAAGTGACAGGATTCGAATTATTACCAGAGTTGTTTGAGGAGGATCCTTACTTTGCAAAGTTTGTTGATAAAGTTAAGGATGGGAATACCGATGAATTTGTATTGGTTGATGGATTCTTATTCAAAGGGAATCGATTATGCATTCCAGATTGTAGCTTGAGAATGAAGATTGTTAAAGAATTACATGAAGAAGGCCATGTGGGTAGAGATCGTACGTTGCAGTTAATTTCTCAATCTTATTTTTGGCCGTCAATGAGGAAAGAAGTGAAAAGGTTTGTGGAGCGATGTCATATCTGCCAGGTTTCGAAAGGAACTGCGACCAATGCTGGGTTGTATATGCCGTTGCCTGTACCCGCTAAACCATGGGTTGATGTGAGTATGGACTTTGTTTTGGGTTTACCAAGAACTCAAAGGGGTAATGATTCTATATTTGTGGTGGTTGACAGATTCTCGAAGATGGCACATTTTATATCCTGTAAGAAAACGGCAGATGCTGTTCGTGTTGCTCAGTTATATTTTAAAGAAATCTATCGTTTACATGGGTTGTCGGAGTCTATTGTTTCAGACAGGGATACCAGATTTTTAAGTCATTTTTGGCTTAGTTTGTGGAAGATGGTGGGAACGAAACTGAATTTTAGCAGTGCTTATCATCCGCAAACTGATGGGCAAACAGAGGTGGTTAACCGATCGTTGGGAAATTTACTGAGATGTCTTGTGAAAGACAATTTGAAAAGCTGGGATATGAAATTGTGTCAAGCGGAGTTTGCGCATAATCACGCCGTCAATCGAAGTACTGGATTCAGTCCGTTTCAAGTTGTATATTCAACCATTCCAAAGGGACCATTGGATTTAACGACAATACCATATCAGAAAGGAGTTGTTAAGCGAGCTAGTGATTTGGTGAATGAGTTACAGGAATGCCACAAAGTTGTACAGGAACGATTGCTTAAGACGAATGAGAAGTATAAACAAATGGAAGATAAGAAATGAAGAAGTGTTGTCTTCAAAGAGGGAGATTTGGTATATGTCGTTTGGACAAAAGATCGTTTTCCGGTTGGAACTTACAACAAATTGAAAGCTCGAAAGATTGGTCCAGTAGAAATCTTAAAGAAGATCAATGATAATGCGTATCAGTTAAGATTGCCAGAAGAGATTCATACTTCTGATGTGTTTAATGTGAAACACTTGATTCCGTATCATGCTGGTGATAAAAAAATGCGAATTCGAGGACGAATTCTTTCGTACCCAGGGAGGATGATACAGGGAAAGCACTTACCTCGCATAGCTCCACCTCCGACCTCAAGCCCAATTGCCGCGACTTAGCAAATCACCTCACCCCTTCAGCCGCGACCCACGACTCAACTGCTCCACGACCTACGACTCATCCCATCAAAAACCCCATCGCGCCCTACGAACTAAATTCCAACTCCACGACCCAACTTCACACCTTAAGTCGCGACCGACTTAACAACCACCTCATCGCGACCTACGACCCAAACCCCAACTCCACTCCACGACTTACGACCCAACCCTTCCATCCCCGACCTAATACCTAAAACGCGAATAGAAATTGAGTCGCCCAAGTTCCAGTATTATGATACTTTGTTAAGTCGCAAAGCTCGGTAGCATACTCCAATTCCATAAGTCGCGAACGACCTTATTTGTGTCGACGATGATTTACTAAGGCGCGTAGGAAGTTAAGTCGCGAGAGACTTATTTAGGTCGCTGATGTTTCTCTTTTAAGACGCGAAGAAAGCTTCAGTTGAGCCGTTGCCGAGTTAACATGAGTCGTAACCGAGTTAGCATTAAGTCATTGCATATTTTTCTTTCCTTTAAGTCGTGTACTCAGTGTGTTGTAATTTTTTTAAGTCGTGTATTGAGTTGTAAGCCTATAAATAGACAAGTCGTGTCATTTGTAAAGGTTGTTGAAAATTGAATAAAATTTCCATTTGATTGCTTTGTGCTTTCTTTAAATTGGTAGTCGAGTGAAAATCTCCTATCTCCACTTCGGCATTCGAGTGCGCTCGAATCAACGAACGTTGAAGCCGATTCACGGAATCAAGTGCGCTTGATCAACGTCGAAGAATCGTAGATCCTTCATCACGGTATCGTGCGCGATCAACGTGTTAAGGATAGCTAGGATCCGGTATCTCTTGAGATCAACGGATTTGGGCATTTTCGGCATCATTCAATCCACCGATTGCTAATTCCATCGACATATCAAGTTTTTGTTAATCCGCTGCGTCAGATAATTTCCTTTATAACCTTTGATAAGCTCATTATTTAAAAGAATATTATGTAAATGTTTCTTCCATTCAAGAAGGCACTTTTGTTTTGAGAAATTATATAGAACATGCTGGACAGACTCAATCTCATTGCAAAAACATTGGCAATATATTTGTACATTGTATTGCATCAACTTATATGCCTAAATTAGCTTACACTACTGGGTTTTTTGGATTTGGAGACGGGAAAAATGATAGTAGAGTTGATTCTACCTAGCATCTAATTACTGCTTCTAAAGAAACTATGAATTGCTTAAGAAAATCAGTACTGATTACGGCCCGACATGCTATGAAGAAGGTTGAACTGAATCCATCAGGGTCACCTGTTGTATCTTTAGGGATGGAGAAGAGTGCTTGCCTCATTTCTTCATTTGTTGTCCTTGTGTAGTACTTTATACAAAAAATTCTTATTATATTTTGACTCAAGATAGTTGTGGGAAAAAGAATTTTTATTGTATCCTTGCATATCCCACTTTTCTCTACATTTTTGCCTTAGCACGGATGCTTCAGATTGGTGAGCATGAGCTAGTTTATCTGTTAACCTATGTTCCTGCAATGATAATTCAATATTATTTTAATTAAAAAGGAGCTTAGATTGTACCAGCTCTATTTTGATTTTGCTTTAGTGTGATAGCATGTATCGCTTGCCAAACTGCTCCCTACTTCAAGCTCTAAGGGTAAGTTTGGTTATTTTAAGCTTTTATCTGAGCTTATACATAGGCTTGCCATAAACTCTAGTAGAACAAGCTTTGAAAACATGTTTTGAAAATTAGAATGGTTTATTCGGGCACTAAATTTTTTGAAACAGGAATGGTCAGGTAAAGAAGAGGGAGAACTTCATAAGAAATTTTAGGCCGATTGAAAAGGGCAAAGTTGTTGATAAAGATTCTACCAAGTTTGGATAGAGTTATAGCACCACTTTTAGACTTGCTATTCCAAGTGTAATATAGGCCAAAGGAAGCACATTCTGTTAAGTCATATTTTTTTTATGGCATCATTGAGGGGAAGGAGATCATTTGGATTTAAGGGACTTCGCCCACATCTTTCTTCTTCCTTAAGCATTTCGTTCCAATCTCCCAGAGTTATCCAAGGCATATTAGTCGGTTTAAGTGGGTGAATTTGCATAGGAAGTATATTCTTTGTTGTAAGATATTTTCTGTATAAACAAATGTACAAATGAGAGGGAAGTTGGAAGCAATGTGGTTGTGTTAGAGATGGAAAGCTTGTTTTGAGTTCGAAGGGGGATTACATGAAAAACTTAGGGGCTCCATAAAATCAGAATCCTTTCAAAGAAGGAAGATTCTAGTGTATGATGAGCAGGCAATGAGGAGTTCATGTTATGAATTGCCCTACCGACATTATGTATGTTGATTTTATTTTCAAGGATGGCTATCATTTGAAGATTTTGAGATTGAATAAAGCTCAGTTTCTTTTTCCTTGGCTATGTCATTTCCTCCTCACATTCCACACTCCTACTTTCTATCATTGGGTGGCTAGGTATGAGATTGAGGACGATGGAGTTGGCTTGGTGGAGAGATATTTGCTCAGTTTTGAGGAGCTTTTAGATGCTTCATAGACTAGTTGGGTTAATAGCTTGTTGTTTTCTTTGTTAGAGCAATTGCCATTATTTTCTTGGAGAGTGAGATGATTTTGGGTTGGATTTGGCTTCTTGAATGGATAAGGCAACAGAGAAATGGTAGCTTTCAACTGGATATTCTTTCTGGAGGTTTTCTGGAGATATTCAAGAATGAGAATTTGCTGGAATTTTGATATGGACAAATTCACACCCTATTGAAGCTATGTTTGATGTTTTTTTTTGAAGAGAAGTTATAGGGCCCTGCCCAAATATTATATAATAGATATCGGGTAGCAAACATTCTACCTGAACTCACCTATACAAACCCTAACCCTAAGAAGAAGCCGACATACTATATCTTAAAAACAAAATAACAAAACAATGGCGGAGGCGATTTAGATAACCGAAATCATCTCCTCACCATTCTTTACACAGCTCGTTTCTCCTCGCTCCCAGTATGATAAACTCTCGTTCATATCACCTTTCATACCTTTACGCCTATAAAGTTGCTCGAGTAGCTTTCACTAACCCTTTTTCTATGTTTGATGTTTCTTTGCTCTGATTTTGTATTTTTTCTTCAGAATCTAAGTATTTTGTTTACATGCATGGGGTTTAATGATTCAGAATATGTTGAAATAGTTGTGCTTGCATGGTTGTCATGAGACGAGTTTTCATGCATGTTTGCAATGCCATGCATCCCATGCATATATATATATATATATACACACATATATATACATAGATACACATATATTTATATACGTATATATACATAGATACGTATATGTGTATATATACGTATATATACCTAGATACGTGTATATACGTATACACGTATACACGTGTATACGTATATATACGTATATACACGTGTATACGTATACACGTATATATACGTATATGTATATATGTATATATGTATTATATGTATATATTCTATATATATCTATACATGTATATATGTATATATACATATATATGTATATATGTATATATACATATATACATATATATACATATATATATATGTATGTATGTATGTATTTCTAGAACTAGCAGGTTGGGCACAGAGGAGGGTGGGTGAGTTGTAATGGGTTCAATTCTTCACCCCCATTTTCACATTCTTCATGTCTAATCTCAACCGTTGATTTGTCTATCATCGCATTATTTTAACAGCTCTAAGAGTTTTGCTAACGATTTATATTATATTATGGGTACAAAGCAATTAAGCTGGGTTTAAAAGTAGTTGCTAATGGTAGTTTGAATATTTCAGAATGTGTGATGGTGGTGAGGGAGTTTTGGAGAGAGGTATAAAGGTGTGCACTTTTCATGCACACAATTTACAATTTCTTCATAAGTTTTTGATGGGCCTGATCTATTGTTTACTGTTTAAGCTTGAGCCACAGTATCATGTCGCTCTGTGGTTTGAATTTCACCTTCTTCAATTTCTACGTTCAAATCTGCATTTTCAGAGCTAATTTGGGCTAGAATTTCAAACATCTTGCTGCGAGACTCGCTTGGTTCAGAAATAGGGTTTGGACATGTTTTTGTGCCTACTTATTGGACTTCTTCAATTTTTGAATTTTTTTAATTTAGGCCATAAGTTTGTTTGGTACACACTTGAGCCCACTCTTTCGGTTTAGGTTTTGATTTAAAGGTCACTAGATGGGATTTTGGCGTTTCTACATGCAGGAGCTCCTAGTGCGACCGAACACTTTGTAAAGGGTTTCCACGTACATTCCATATTAATTCCGTTTAGTTAAAGCCCTACTGAAACCTAGCTAAATCCTCGCTAAAGCACTTAGCACTTTTTGAGTGTTATGCTTTTATAATTTAGTATTATTAAATGTGAGTCCACTATCAAGATGCACTAGCTCAAGTGGGACAATATCTAGATTATGGTTTTAGAAGTCTTGGGTTTGATCCCTTGAGACGTCAAAATGATTGTTTTGCTTAAATTAGATATCACTCTTATTAAAAAAACAATGAATCCACTTAAATTCCTATCACGTACCGCTAAACTCATTAAATAGTAGCTTTTTAGCATCTGCTTTATCAATTTTAATATAAAATTCAAATTAACAAGTTATTTTTCAAAAAAAAAATTAGTGTATCACCCTAAGTTCAAGGCTAGTTATAACACTATTTCTAAACCCTAAGCATGAACTTGATTGATTGCACATTTCTAGATTTGTTATATAGGAGTAAACATTGTTTCTTTTTCCTATACTAATAAGCTAAGAATAATAATAAATACATTTTTAGAAATTAATTTTATCTCCAATATATCGTTATGCACCTTCATTATTATCTTCTATATCCAAGCATATCCTCGTTATAGCGTTTTAGCTCTCCACCGATATAGATCCGCAATGCGGTTTAACTGCACAATGTTAACCATAAGTATTTCTCCTCATTTAATTGAATTGATATGAATTGGAAATTGTTTAGATGGGATTATTGTAAAAATTGTCAATCATTATTGTCTCGATCAACGTCTTAGATTGGCACTAGCCTCACAACTTGTCGTTGACAATGAATCATTTTATATAGAATATATAATACAATCATTGAGTTATCTACAAAAATGTACACTTTCTAAAACTCACAGAGGAAGGCATAAAATATAATAACAATAATCAATAATGCAACCCTAGTTTAACGACCGGTCTTTCCAACCCTAAAAGTCGACACTAATACATCCACGGTATTTGTATTTGAGTGTCCAAAAAATAGATTGTTGGAGTGTAAGAAAAGAAAAGGCAGAACATAATCTCACAATTTGACGAGTAACCTATAATATATAAATGAACTTTAAAAAAGAAAATTGTGATATACATACATCAATCAGAGTGAACTAACATATCATCAACCTGAACAATTATAGCAGTCTGTCCTCACAAATGTTAATAAATACATAACAAGAAATGCAGCGGAAATAAAGATACGTGAATACGTCTTAGAGACATCCAGCTCGTCTCCTGAATCTCCAAAGCATTCATAACTAAATCTGAAAATATTCTCGAGCTGATCCGAGCATTATAAAGAAATAACATCCGGATCAGTCTGATAAACCAGCGGGAGAAACACAAATCATATAGATTTTTATATTTATCAAACTCTTCAAAATAAAGATATCTCGTAAGACCACGCCGCAAACATAAACAAGGATGGGTTTTTACCATATGATAACCAAACCATTTCTATTAGAGAATCCAGTGATATTATAATAATGTGTAGAGTTGAAAATACATAAGAAATAGCTATGTTGTGTGTGAGTGTACAACACAGAAATAATAGGTATACAAATCAAACCGCTAAGGCACATTCATTAATTATGTAGGATTCCATAAAGACGCCCTCGGTACTTCAAGAGCGGTCCCCCCACCCAAAGATTATAGATATCCTTCCGAAGCATCGTACATGTCTAGCCGATGTACCGAGAAAATAAATAGATGTCCACACATTGACCAAGTACACCCCTCACTACATGCATAAACTATGGGTATCTCTAGGGTAGAGTCACCTGCACCCTTAATGGGTTAGCTAACCCCCTTGATATGCATCATATTTCTGATTTTATTCATCTCCGCTGGTGAGGCTACGTGCGGCGTTCCAGCATACGAGTCACCACTCGAACATATCACGGAACCACATATGGGTTCTCATATGTCAACAGGTCTTCGAATTACATATGGATCCTCGTATCTCAATAGATCTCGAAATCACACATGGATTCTCATACCTTAACCGGTCTCGGAATCACATATGGATTCCTATATCTCAAAGTAGATCACAAACCTCTTCTAAAGTATAGAACTCATATATAGTTTTGGAGTAGTTACAGTTTCAAGCATCTCATATAAGTACACTTCCCAACTTATCGGACACTCCAAAACTAATCGATAGTTTACAATAATCTCAACTCTGTTTTTTGTAGGAAATAAACATATAGTATATAAGAGTGGAGATCACCTCCTAACCATTTAAATGGACAGATTTCCTTAGCATTTGTCCTAGAAGAGAAAAATGAGTTTATATGTAAAGTATAGCATCATCGAAGATAACTATACCATATAATTCTCGTGTTTCTTTTATATTTGCAAAGTACATTTGGTCAAGATTTGATTATCGGTTATTTAACCATCAAATAAATAGTTAATCAAATCAAAGGTTTAATTTCGTAAGAAACTAAGCATGATTAAACACATAAGAAGCCCAAAGCCTTTTTAATTAATCATTTCATTAATTAAAACCACTTTGTAAATAATTGTGTCAAAATACTTTTACAAAGATATACATATATATACTACTCGCTTACTATTCATTTATACTCTTTCAATGTTTGGAAAAATATCCGTATACTTATCTCATCGGCATAAGTATATTCACAAAATACTACGTTTTTAATATTTAGAAAATGTAACCATATTTTTATCTCCCGGGTGTAAGTATATTCACAAAACACAACACTTTCATAACCAAACCTATTTGGGTTAAAACAAAAGTCATTTGAAAACATTCTTTTTATAAACCCAGACCACTTTCCCTTTTTTATAAAATTCTTTTTTATTAATTTTTTATAAAACTCCTTTCTATTTATAAATCTCCTTTCTATTAACAAATCTCATTTTATAAATCACTTTCATATTTATAAAACTTCTTTTATAGATCTCCAAATTTAATTTATAAATCTCTAAAATTATTTATAAAACTCCTTTTATAAATCTCCAAATTAAATCTCTTATACTTATTACAAATCTTCAGTTTCAATATAGAACCAAATATTTTTCATAAAACAATCATTTCATATAACACTATAAATTCGCTAACGTGATTTATTATTTCAAATTATCAAAATGATATCATTTCCTTTTTTAAAATATCATTTATAAATCTACTATTTTATTCATAAAATCCATTATAAATCTCTCTTTTATTTATAAAATATCATTTATAAATTTATTCCTTTTATATATTATTTTATATAAAACGTTTCACCAATATGTATTCCAAAATATTGCTATCTTCCTTTAAGATAGAATTACTTTATTACATAACATAAATTCCCTTTTTCTTTAAAAATAAACATCGGTTATTATATTAACTTTCCTGTAAAATAAATAATTTTCAAAATACTTTTAAAACATTTTCAAAAAGGTTGTAGTAAAAAAGAGAAGTTCAAAAACTATTTCTAAATAAAAGTTCACAGAAAATTCCAAAAAGTCAGATTTAATACCATTTTCCGAATCAAAACCATTTTGAAATCAAAACAGCAAACCATAGTATTTAAAATATTAAAATGAGGCCCAGAGATACCATAGCACTTAACCAATGCTACTATTACATTATCGCTAAACTTTTAACATATATCAATGTCACACCTAATACAACCCAAACTACCAAGCTTCTAGCACTCAACAATTAACAATCAATAGTTAACACATCATTTTTCCAATACTAATTAATCCATATATTAATTAACTTCAAAATTCATCATTTTACTTTACAAGCATGAAACGAGGATTTATTTTGCTCAATAGATTTCCAAAATAAGCTATTCAAGTTCATTATAGCAGAACGGTGATTTATTCTGCTAAATAAATGTCACAAATTAAGTATAATTAATTTAACCACATCATCACTTAAAAAAATATAATTATATTCAATCACTATCAATTTATCAATATTTTATACTTTTTAAAACTATCAACAAGTTTTATCAAAGTGTTATGCTTGTCAATACGAGTCTATCCTAAAAATCCATAGGTGAATCGAATTTGAAATAAATGAGATATGGCTTGTGAAAGTTAACAATTTGATTCATATAAATTTAAAACAATTAAATTATAATTATCTCTCACCCAACATCCAAACAAGCCAAGCCCAATAGCACACCCAAAACCCGCCTTCAATGGTTCTCTTTCCCAAATATATTCCTGCTTAATTAAAATAATTAAAATGAGTCAAGGAGGTACAATCATGCACATTTCCCAAATATATACCACTTGAACAAAAAGTGTAGAATATTGAATATAATAACAAACTGAGTATGCAGAAACGACTAGTACAATCGTCCCACCTGTGAGATCTATGAAGATAAAACAAGGTGTTTAACTAGGGTTAAGGATGGAGCAACTAATGCCCTGAACTCACCTGTCTTATGTTTTCTCTTTTTAGCTAGGGGTGGAATAGATCGAAAGGAAAGCCTGAATGCTTTAAAAGGTCATATTTAAGTTTTTCCAAGATAAGAGAAAAGAAATAAATTCTTTAAATGTTATTTAACCACTTAACATCTTTTATCAATGATTGGTACGAAGGAACCAGGATCAGATTTAGATGATTCTTATCTGAAAAACCGAGATCAGATTTGGGTGATTCCTATCCGAAAACCCCTTCAAACTAGTTTTCAAAGTCCCTGGAGGTGAAATTTACCATATCTAAGCTGGCAGTAGTACTCTGTTATGAAAATCTTCAATTTGCAAGAATATGATTTGAAGCTAATAAAGAAATCTTTGATTATGATTTAATGAATGATTTGAGAATATTTTCCTTAAATTAAAAGTTATAACTTGAATATAATAAATCTTTGATTAAGACTTAATGAATGATTTGGAAAAGATTTCCTAAGTAAAAGAGAAAATGATTTGGAATTATTCTAGGATTTAAGAAAGGCGTAAATAAATCAAATGATTTAATAAACGAGGCTTAATGATTTCATATACTCTTGAAAAGAAAATGGAATAAATTAGGAGATATCTAAGAAAGATATTTGATTTAAATAAAAGATGAAGTAATTGATTGATGATTGATATCCACATATGAATTTAACATCTTTTTATCGATAATTTGTTTCGAAGGAACCGGGGTCAGATTTGGGTGATTCCTATCTGAAAACCACTTCGAACCAATTTATATGTTCAAAAGTGAGGACATGTTGAAGATGATGATTATTGAAGACCATGGATCTTCATAGCGTGAGGACTGCTTGTTGACATGCTCTGGATCGCTCCCATTATAGAGTTATTTATAGCAGTGGTCTTCTCATTGTGGAGATTTTTTGGATTGCAAGGACTACTCGCTACTAGTGGTAGTAGGAGAGTGCCTGCGGTTTCGTTTAGTCTCAGAACGAACTTGTATGGACGAATGTTTGACATTGCATTTCTGAGACACAATGTTTGCCTTTTACAAATGTACATCTGCTTGGTGGGGGAGAAGACAACTTCTCTAGCATAACACTCTTGTCTGAGACATACGAGCTCAGAGGTTGTATGCTTGTGGGGGTCAAATAGTGATCATAAGAATGGCAGTATGGCATTCAAAGTGGAATCTATTATGATCAAAGCGTGGTTTTGTATGAAAAACATGGCTTTGAAGAAATTGACCATAGTCTCGCGAGCCTCACACCACAGTTATGATGGGATTCTATATGGTCAGATGTATGCTCCCATTTCAGATAGTAGTGATTTAGGTTATCAGACATTTTGAGCTCTACATACCAGATACGCCTGTGCCTCGTGGCATGGATGCGCGAAGTCCGAGTCCTTGGATGTTATTCGTAGATTGTATACCCTTTTAGCCATTTGTGTTGATGTATAACGGCGTTTGAGCCTTGGACATAAGCCATGGATATAGATTGATCTTTCCACTAGTTTCCTATCATATTGGAAATCCAATCCCAATACTAGATTTACGGTTTTGATCGTAGTCCCAAAATAGTTGTAATGACTCGCAAACATTTTAGCTACCCCTTTTTCTAGTATCATATATTTCGTTCGGTATATTCCATTGACCTAGCCCAAATATATTACCTTAGACTTTGTCCAGATATTGATACCTTATTTGAATAAGTTTATTTGAAAAGTGTTTTCAAAGGAATGTCATTAAAAAAATATCAAGTGTATTTTGGTATAAAAATGTTTTGGTTATCATAAGTTAAAAGCTCATCCGTGTTTATGTGTGGGCGTGGTCTTATGAGACACCCTTCTTTACAAAAGTTTTGATAGCATCGTCATGATCTATGCATTTAAAATTTCGAGCATCTCATGCTAGCTTATCAAGCCTGATTCGAGTATTTTTAATACTCGGGTCAGATCCGTGTAGTTTTAGGTTTAGTTGAAGACGGTTGGAGTTTCCAAAGGAGAGATGGAGATATTCATCTACGTACAAACGTATTCTATTATCCGCTGTGTTTTGTTTGTTTTTGTTTGATGTTTGTCAGCAATTGTAAGGACAGATGTTTATAGCTGTCCAAGCCGAATTTAGGTTAGACTCTGATATTGTATTTCAAAATTTTCCATTGTAAAGATTATTATTGAAATAATATATAATTTTCCATTCGTGTGAGATTCTATTATGTCTTTATTTTCTTTTTACCCTTAATGATCCGTCTTTTCGTGCAATTTGAATTAGACATGTGTGGTTTATTATCAATTTAAAGGGTACAAAAAACGAGCCATTACAGTCTTTGAATGCAGCCATACTAGTTCCATAATGTCCGAAATTTCAATACGATCGCAACGAAGAAAACCACCTCCAAATCCGAATCCGTATGAAAATGTTATAAGCATTAGAAGTTATAAGATTTTAAATTTAATTTAAAATTATCAAGCGCAAAACAGTAATTAGGTTTACCTCTGAAAATCCTACTCACACGCACGCATAGTCGAATAACCCCACAGGCCACCACCGTTCACAAGCAAATCGCTGACCACGACTTCACCATGATCAGACCCTAGCGCCACCTCCCTCATTCCATGCCGCTTCCAACTATGGTGGCGCGACCCTCCCAAATGCCTCCTAAAGCCAACCGCCACCGCTGCCTTCCTGGTCAAATTCTGGTGAACTTCGCTGAATACAGCAAGATGTAACCATATAGATCGATTCCATAAATACTTCTCTACGCGCCTATACCCTCTGATCGTCGCAAGGATGAAGATCCATCGTTAAATGAAAACCCTAGTTTCAACGGCCTAGGATTCTTCATCGTTTTCTGGTCAAAAGATGCATCAAATCAAAAAATGAATTGTTGCAGAAGATTGCGCTATTGATAGCTTTCCAACGATATATTATTTGCTATGGTGTGAGGAGTTTGAATTTTGGAATTAATTTTGATTTGAAATTTGAACTTGGGAATTTGGTTTTCGATCGTCTGCCATTGGAAAGAGGAGATGAGAAGTAAATGTACATACAGAAAAATGGGAAGGCTGCTATTTGAGAAAAAAATCTATTTATATAGATAGATGGAAAAGAACGAATGGTACAGATTGAATTGGTTCAAAATGATAACACGACCCGAAAAGCCCGTTCCATTTCTGAAACGAAAGTAAGTCATCCAATATGTCAAAATGTAAGTTTTCAATATTTTTAAACTCAATGGAACTAGTTTCAAATCGAAATTCCATTGTATATAGAAGTTATCTTTTAAAATTAGCTTAGTTTTAATTGAATTCATTAAATGTAGTTCCACACGTTTCGAGCCTGCACGATCAAGCGACAAGTCTGATCGCTACGAAACATGAAATCTTACAATAATTCACCGTTACGGATCCGATGAAACTAGTTTCATCGAAATCCAAGACACTGGCTAAAATGGAAAATTTTCACATTAAATAATTAAACTATTATTAAATCGATTTAATCACTTTTCAAATTCAAATTTAATGTTAACAATTTGATCATTTTAGATTACACAGAAATTAATAATCTATCAAAATAATTTTTCTATGTTAAATTCATTATTAAAATATTTCATTATATTCAACTTTCAATTACTGTAATAAATTCCTAGTTAATTATATTTTAAATCCAAATGAATCCTTTTATTTTGATTTCCACTCTTGTTATAAAATCAACTATCACCTTATAGATATAATTAACATTGGTTTACATTTTATTACATTTTTATTTTACAGTTATCATTTTTATCATACTAATTAAAATATTTCAATTTCCTTAATTCCAATATAATTAGTAATTTTAATTCCTTATTTACAATTATACCCAAATTAGCTTTACAATTATTTTAGTTGATTAAAATCACATTGAAATAATTATCAAAACATTCAAATAATCATTATTAAATCATATTCAAATTATTTCTCTCATTAATAAATCATTATTTTTAATTTCTCACAATATTAGATTCCAAATCTTATTTAATTTAATATTTTTAATTAACGAAAATTATGAGTCGTTACTTGTCCAAACTTCCTGATGCTTAGTTAAGATCATAAATTGATCTTAAGAGTTTACATGCCTTATCGTCACTCCTACTAACCTCAAAACCATCTACCTGCGACATATAAACTATCACTTATAATAACTATTTAGAAAAGTCATTTTAATGTCCATTTGCCAAAAAAATTAGTCATAGTATATGGCGATTGCAAGTAAATCAGAATGGATTTAAGAATGATGACTAGCCAGTATAGTTCATCATAATCAACACCTTAAATTTGACGGAAACTTTTTGTGACCAGCCTTTCTTTGTAGGTCTTGACGATTCCATCTGTGCCAGTCTTTTTCCTAAAGATCTATTTGCATCTGATGGGCTTTTTTTACCTTCAGATCGTTTTTCAAAGCAGAAATCTATCTCAAATTTCATCGCATCAAGCCATAAGGCGGAGCATTTACCGTCAAAGACCTGTTAGTACATGAGGGGATCGTCTCCATGAATGACACAATCCGCATTCTCACCATCAATGAGAAACCTATAGCATCTCTCTAGCTTATAAGATTCCCCATTAGACATTCTAAAATATTGCATATTTTGTGCGGAGTGTTGAATTACTATACAATTCAATACCTACGAAAGTTTATTGGATCTCATCCAAGTCTACCTTAATGCCACTAATTTCTCGTGAGGGATATTCCATTTCCAAATGATGGGGTGTTTAGAGAAAAAAACTTTTGTTCCACAATATGATAAAATATATCAATTGGAATTTCTTGGATACTTTATAAACATACATAAGATGAATTTTGCCTCAAACTTACAAGGATTTACGTTCTTAACGTAATATTGACAATGGCAAACCTTAGGGTGATTAAGGTGGAGTTTCTTCCCAATCATAACTCTTATGGAGTTTGAAGCATAGATTTAGACTATGCTTTATTCAACATATACAAGACTTTTTCTATAGCATTTCCTTAAATTGAAAAAGGTAACCCAGTAACACTCATCATCGATCGAACAATGTCTAGTAAGGTTCCATTTCTCCTCTTCGAAACACATTGTGTTGTGAAGTATACAAAGGAGTGACTTGAGAGAGAATCCCATTCTTATTTAGGTTCAGTTAGAGTTTATGTCCAACGTACTTTCTTCCTCAATCGGATTGAAGAATTTATATTTTCATATTACTTTGGTTTTCAACTTTGTTCTTATATTTAACAAATTTTTTATACACCGCTAGTTTTTGTTCCATAAGATACATATACCCATATTTAGAAAAATCAATGGTGAATGTAACCACATACGAGGTTCTACCTTTAGTAACTGTAAACATTAGACCACATATATCAGCATGTATGAGTCTTAAGAGTTCATTGGCTCTTTCATTTTTCTCACTGAATGGGAATTTGGCCATTTTACCTGTAAGACATAACTCATGAGCATCGATGATTCAAAATCAAACAATGGTAGAAACCCTTTGTTTCTTAACTCGTTAAGTCTTTTCTTACTAATACAGCCTAGTCTATAATGCTAATGAAAACTATCATTAACTATGGACACAATTTTTTTCCAACAAATACAAGTTTTAAATTAATATCATAAATAGCATAATTAAATGCACCAAATCCAACTGTTTTATTTCCAACAAAAGTGTTCATAATACCGTCTTTACAATTAAAATTATATATGCCATCTATCGAATAAAAGATGAAAAGTATTCCAAAACTAAAGTTGGGTACGTAACAACGGTTATTCAAAATCAAATCATGTCCACTCGTTAGTTTCAAATGATATTCTCTCATTGGGACTACAATTAAACTAGCCCTATTTACAACTTGGAATTCCATGCTCCCACTAGTGATGGGTTTTCTTCTTCTAAGTCCCTATAAATAATTATATGTATGAGTTCCAGATTCAGTCTAGAAGCACATATAAATAAACAATTTTCTACATTTTTCATACCTTTAAGGGCAAAATTTGATTCTTTCCCATTTAACATCCTCAAGTATTTTAGAAGTTCTAATCTCCATTTTTTAAGCAAAAGTGACAATCACCCTTAGACTTAGACTTATGTTTTCTCTTCTTCGAATTATTCGATGAAGAGGTACCATTTACAACAAGCACCGCACTTGGTTTTTTCATGAACGTTCTCTTGACCATCTTAACATATTAACAAGATCCATGACTGTAACGACCCACTATTTTGGACCATTCAAATCAACAATAATCCACACATGTTAGACTTGAATAATTCAAAATAACAGATTGTAATAAAATTTTGGAGCAAATAAAATCATTCACAGAATCACAGACACAGGAATATCAGAATACTCACAGCGGAACTAAAATACCATAGTAGTTCATGAAGCTACTATATACATACTCTCAAAACATATATAAAATCTCATAGTAAAATAGATACAATAGAAGTCAGGATACATAAACAACAATACCGAGACAGATACCGAATAGGAACCAACTGGAAGAAGTAGACGAATAGATAGACAGATAAGCTCCAGCAAAACTCTTGCTCCAAAAGGTGAATCCAAAGCTGTGATTCTCAGGCTGACCCGAGCGTAAAGTAAAACACAAACACTCGAGTCAGGATATACATACCTATCCAATGTAAACCAACTCAAGTGAATTGTAATAGCAATGCACAATAACTTAAAGGATGCTTGGGATCGCCCATCCTTTAAGGATCAGTCAAACCATCAATTAAGTAGTAATAAACACTATCCTAGAAATATCCATATTAAAGTAAACAATGCAAATAACAGTGTTATTGTGACTAGGGTAACGTAGAGCTCCAGTAACCGCTCACCTCTAGCCACACTTTTAAAATCAAAGGTGTGCATCAAACAATCATAAGGAAATCATGTGACACACAAAGCAGTGTACCCATGGTTATAAATTTCAAAATGATTTATAATTCCGAACTAAAATCATTCATTTAAACCATTAAAAAGTGAAGTCATTATTCCTTCAAATCAAATATTCAATTCCCAAAAATTTAGCTTTTTTGAGTTCATTTATTCAGTTAAACACTTCAAATATTGAAATTTCAGCCACAAATAAACTTTGATTTTAACCCTTTAAACATTATAAAAATCATATTTTAACACTCGAAAATGTTCATTAAAATACCTTTAACTTATGATTTTTATAAAGTAAATTTCCTATACATAAAATCAAATTTTCAGTAATTCACTTCATAAATTCAAGTGTACAATTTCCTATTCTTCACATTTTAACAAATTACTTAACACTTAAATTTTTATTACCATTTTGCAAATATAACTTAATTTCCATTTTATTTATATAACTTAAATTCCATTTTTAATTTCTTAACTTAACCTTTAATTTCAAACCAAATTTCACATTTTCAAGTTAAGTTAAATTCCAAAATTTCCATTTAACTATCCATTTATTTAACATTTTAAACTAATTGCCTAAATTCAAAATACATTGTAGGTTGCTTAACTTTATTTTACAAATAACTTGATATTTTCTTTTACTTCATATTTATCCAATTCATACATCAATTATATTAATTACCAGGTTAATCTTATAATTCCATTTTTTCTTCTTAAATTCCCATTATTTAGTTAAATCAAACTTTCATACTACACTTGTTAACGTAAAAATCAGACGCTAACACCCCGGTGTAAATTGAAGTTGAGCGAAAGCACCACCCGTGAACACGGGAACTAATGAACAAGTAGAGAAATCACGGAAAAAGCAGAAAAGACAACAGTTTTTATAGTGGTTCGGCTTATGAGAAGCCTACGTCCACTTTAACTCTCTTTATTACTGAATTTGATTACAACTTTACAACAATCTTCAATTACAACACACTTTAAACCAGTAGATCAAACTTTGATGGAGAATAATCTTCTGAATTCATGTCGAATGATGTAGATTTTCTCTTGAAGATCGTAGTAGAGTCCTTGGTGTTTGGAGTACTTGAAGTTTTGAATGAGTCGTGAATTCAGCAGAGTATTGACGCTTGAAATGATTGACCAAAAGTCCCCTTCATGTTTGAGGTAGGTCGGTATTTATAGAGAATTCTGGTCTGGAATTATTGCCCAAGTTATAAGTCGTGACCGACTTAGGGAAAGTTGTAGGTCGCGCACGACCTAAGGGCCAAGAGTTAGCAGGCAGTGGCATGAGTGAAGCGGCGCTGAGTCTTTCTTTGTTCATCTGGATACAAGTCTTGACTCGTTCGCGAGTTAATAGGTTCACGGTTTAAAATGAGGCAGCATCTATTTTGAGCTCTGTAGTTTTAGGTCGTGAACGACTTATACTAGGTCGTAGGTCGGTCACGACTTAAATGCAGTTGCTTCCACTCTTTTTTGTCTTGAGTCACTAGTTCGTCCTGTTTTTTAGCTTTTTTAGGTCGCAGCCTCCTGAGTCGTGACACTTCTCAAGTCGTCCAGGCCTTAACTCGTAAGTCGCCACACACCTTAAGTCGTGAAGTTTTCCTAGGTCGTAGATTTCTCTTGAACCTTAAGTCGGCATCATTTCAAGACGTTAGGTCGGAACTTTCTTTAAGGCCTTAAGTCCGCTGCTTCTCAAGCCCTTTAGGTCGGTATCCCTCTTAAGCCTTATGCGGTTAGGTCGGTCTTCCATGCTAAGATACTAGGTCGGCATCCCTTCGTGCCTTAGGTCGGCAGAACGCTGGGTCGCTAACTGTTTGATGTGCTAGATCGGTGAGTCATGGCCGAGATGGAGTTAACATTTTCCCCTCGAAGTACACGCCTAATGGTTAGGTCGTATGCTTCGATATCCTTTAACTCGTCCGCCACCAGGTCGGTTGGTCGTACGCGACCCAACAGTTATATCTGCCGCTTCAGTTATCCCTACTGTAAGGTATAAAACATCCATCTCCTTCTTTTTCATTACTTACTCCCTTGCTCAATTCTGCCATTAAAATCTTCCAGAGCTCCCAATGGCGATTTTACTCCAGTCGATCACTGATAACCTTTGCCATTCATCGAGTAAGTCAACTTGCTCCCTCCTCGATCTTAGATTGTCGTCGATTCATGAATTCTGCCCCTCAAATTTAAACCATCTTTTTTGTACAACACTTCATCACGAATCCTGTTCCACCTATAGTTGATGATCCTTAGTTAGTTTGATCTGGCTTTAGGCTATCGATGAAATGATGCCGATGGGTTACTGCTTTAAGCGTAGCCAATTTTGAATCGCGTTAAGATTGTAAGGCGTTGGATTCGTGGTGGTTTTGAACCAGCTTATGGGATGATCCGGTAGTATGAACGAGATGAAGGTTTTTTGTTGATGGACAGCTATAGGGTTAACGGGTTAGGTGGAGTGAGACATCGGCCTGGACGTGACCCAGCAATTTTGGGCGATTTATCTTTTGGCCGACCTAAACCTTGAGTCGCTGCCGATCTAGCTCTTGGGGAAACTTGCCGACCTAACCCTTAAGTCATGGCCGAGCTGGCACTTGGGGAAACTTGCTGGCCTAACGTAATGCGACCTAAGCCTTGAGTCGTTACCGAGTTAGCACTTGAGGAAATTTGCGTTGCTTCGGACGGAAGCCTTTTCTCGTAATCCTTAGGTCGTGGACGAGTTAGCCAGATAACCAATGATTTGATTTAACCCGTAGGAAGAATTTCTTAAGTCGTTGCCAACACTTAAGTCGTCGCCGAGTCAACACTTAAGTTGTCGCAGTTGACAATTTTGCTTGAACCTTGAACTTTAACTTGATTTGCTGAAATAAACTGCCTGAGTGCTGAATTGTTTGGACTTTAACTTGTTAAACTTTATTGCATTTTTTCCACAGATCACTCTTGCAAGCTAATAACCTGTCAAATGCAACATTTACAGAAAATTGGGACGAATATACTGCCACTGACTGCCCACATCAAATGACAGATTAGTTAATAACAATTAATCAACTTGAACAGATTGTGTGAACGAAGTGCTTTAAAACAACGAATTCAGGCAAAGTATCAAGGAAACATTGGAATAGTCAATTAAACTTTCCTGTTTGCATTAACACTGTGCTTGAACTTCAAATTAACAAGTCCTGAAATTTGATAGTCGATCAATTGTCGACGAACTTAACTCCAGTTATATTTACTTGTTTATTTTTATTAGTTTTGCACAACACTTCACACTTTTAGGAAACGTGCACCTTCAAATTTGAATATCCAGTTGCTTGTGTAGAATGGCCTCACATCAAGAAGAAGTAGAGGTAGCACAAGCTGAAGAGACCTTTCCGATAGCTATTCCCGTAGAGAATCCTCCAGAGAGAACTTTGACTATCTTAACTCCGAGAGCGTTCATTCAGCTACGCACTCAGTTTGGCTTTGCTGAAAATGATGCTCTACTACCCGGACCAAATGATACTGCCGATAGTCCTCCTCATGGTTTTTTTGCAGTCAATCGTTAAATGTGCTTAAGCGGGGCGATTCCTCCTTTCAACGACTTCCTCCGAACCCTTCTCCTTCGGTTGACAATCTCTCCATTTCAACTTCATCCTAATGGCTATGCCATCTTGATGGGGTTGTGTGTTTTGTTCAGGAGAACTCTTGATCGCTTGCCGAGTTTTGAAGAAATTCGCTACTTATGCTCGTTTGCAAAGAGTAAAGACCATCCTTCCCTCATCATCGTGAGAAGTGCTAGAAATCGCAAGCTTATTTCTGATCTCACGGAAAGCGTTCATGGATTTTTGAACCAGTTTTTCTTTGCTCGCTGCCCCCCAGAGTTTTATGCCATCTGGAGAGTAGGAAGTAAGATTACCTGTTTCTATTTTCTCCATTTCCAAACTTTTCCGAGATCCGAATTATCAATTGCTAATCTCATTCTTTGCTAATCTCATTCTTTGCTCTTTTCAGCACTTCCTCTACCTTCTAGAGACCCAATCCATAAGCAAGTTTTTGAGAGACTGAGTGTTGTGGCCGCGGAAGAGAGAAGTGTAAAATTCTTGTTGAGGGATGAATTTTTGCATCAATACAGGCTTTTGCATACCTCTCGTTCTACGCATCCTCATGAAGTCCCAGACTCCCCGGCTAGAGTGTCGGATGCCCCAATTTCTACCGACACATCCATACCAAAAGGACCTGCTCCCGAGGCTTCACTAGTGAAGTGCACTACTTCTATTGATGTTGCGGGGTCATCTGGCGATCTTACACTTGCCCCGGTTATTGAGGAAGAAGAGCCTCAGGGATCTCCCCGACGTTCACAGAAATCTGGTGAGGAAGTCGAGAAAACCAGCCCTGTCAAGCAGAGTAGGGACGACACTTTCGAAGGGCTGAGCGACCTTTTTGCCACCTCACAAGAGATCTTTAAAGATGATCCTATCACTACCGGGGTTTCTTCTTTAGTAGTGGAAGCGACTTCTTCCTTGCAACAAGTTCCGTCGACCCAAGAGTTGACGTTAACTACTACCCCTACAACTACTCCGCAACTGAAGAGTGGTTCGTAGTTTGATGCGCGTAGTTCACATATCACACACACTTAGAATCTTTTGGCACTTTTACTTCTAACTCTCTGTTCTTTGAAGATTCTAAAGTTACACTTCTTTTCTCTTAAGACTTCTAAGACTTATTTCTTCTTTTTTATTTTAGATTCTCCGATGGGACGCAGTAGCTCCTACTATGACGACTTCCAGCGCTACGGGAGGCGTAGTCAATATGATTATAGGCGCTACCTTCCATCTTACAGAGAAACCGATGAAGAAAGAGCCGCCTGAAAGGCTCAAGAGAGGAGGGCTCAAGAGGAGCGTTATGAAAGAAGAGAGAGGGAGGAGCGTCACGATTCTTCGCAGAGAGGCGACGATTCCCACAAGAGAAAATCCCATGATGACCGAGGAAAAAGTCATATGGTTGAGGACTCAAGCAAGCGAGCCCGACATGGTGAGAAGCATACCTCTACAACTCCTGAAAAGGTCACTGCCCCCGTCTCGCTAGACATTACTTCCGGCTCTCCCGCTCATGGGAAAACAGACATTCAAACAATAATCAGCAGGCCTAAATTTCAAGTTGGACCAGACCCAGCCACTTTGCAAAGCCGGTTTCCACAGTGGTGCCTGAAGGGAGTGCGGTTCGACCTTGATCTGATCCCTATTGACAAGCCTGCCATGCTGCGAAATGTTGATGCCGTCAGGCTTGATATTGAAAGGATGTCGAACTGGCAAAAGCTTGTTGACGAGCTCCAAATGGTCAACCGTGCAAATATAGAGGCCATGCTTGTTATGGAGAACGATAAAGCCGAATGGCAGAAGGTTCTTGAGCAGCATGATACTGAAATGAGGAGCATCGCTACTTACAATGAAGAGCTTGAAGCGAAAGTTGAGGAACTTAAACAAGAGCTTGCTACTTCTTCTACCACATATACTCAAAAAGAAGAAGTATTTCAAAAGCAAGTTCGTGATGCTCACGCAGCTCAGTGACATGCCGAGGCACAACTTGAAGCTGAGCAGAAAACAGCAGGAATGTATCGTGCTGAGGTTACAGAACTACAGGAGAAAGTCAGCTCTCAGAAGGCGGAAATTCAAATGCTTAAGCTTCAACTTTCCAAAGCTGAAAGAGAGTGTGATGAGGCCGTTGCCGGCAAAATTGCAGCTGAAGAATCTCATGAGGCAACGAAGACCAACATCAGCTCAACATTATTTGACTTTTACCTGCATAGCGTCTTGGGGTGCGGTAGCCTCGCCTTTTTAGGCCCCAAGTATGAAATTACTCTGGCTGAAGTTTGGGAGGCTGCACTTGATATGCTTGGCGGTAAAGGCGCTGGCTATGCCGAATCAGCTCTTGAGGAGCATTACCTTGATGATGATGCTCGCGCCGCTCTCGCCGGGGGAGAGAACAGCTTGCAAAATTAAGGGCCGAAACGGCGGTAGGAGAACATTCGGGAAAAACTATCTCAACTGCTCCAATTCGGCCTTCTCCTTCAGCCGAAATTGACATTATCGGTTCCAGTTCTCATTCTCCATCTCCTACTAAAGTTATCACCGAGATCACAAGCATACAAGGTGGAGATAAAGGCGACGAGAGTGCCGAGGCACAGGCTTACGAGGTTGATGTCAGGAAACCGACCTTTGCAGGTAACTCTACTGTTAATCTTGCCCAAGTAGACTGCTCATCTGTTTCTTACGAGCTTGATGAGCTTCTTAAACCTCAGCGAACCTTTATCTCCTCTTTTTACTGACTTGAACTTTTTTCCTTCTGTAGAAAAACATCGAGCATTGTTCAAACTTCCCCTCCTCCAATTATTCCTCCTCCATCTATTCAGGTGACTCCTCCTTCTACCTCGTAACCAAGATCACAAGAGGAGCAAATAGAAGCTCTCCAAGACTTGGACGATCCCATTGCTTCATAAGAACACAAGGGAGAAGAAACTGAAGGGAGTGAAAAGACTCCAGAAGCAACTGGTTCCGATGATGAACCATTAGCTAAACTTCTTTCTCCAGGGAGTGGATCTTCCTCCAAGAAGAGAGGAAAGCAGGGAGTCTCCAAGAAGAAGAAGGGATTTTCAACTGGCGAAGAAAAAACGGAAGAAAGTCCGACTGAGCCCCTTTCTCCTTCATCCCCTACTCTTACAAGCCGGCCTAAGAAGTTAGTTATCCGGCCAGGTGCGGGCTCAAAAGGTGGACGGAAGAAGAAATGATGGCTCTGGTTCTGTGGCTTTCATATTGCTTTTTGTTTTTTTGCATGTACTGACCGGAGATTGTGCGGGTACCGGCCCCCGCTTTTCTTTTACTTTTTACTTTGAAACCTGTACCTGTACAAAATTTTAACAGTGTTGGATAAAATGATTCTTTTTCTTTGTACAAACTTCTGTATGTATCTGAGAATGCATTTATTATTCATTTTTGTACAAGTTTCTTTACACGATATTGCAGCGAGCTTGTGGTATATTGTTCGAGCGTAATTTTACCGATGTAATTATACCATATTGCCCCTATACCATAAGCTCGTTGCAACATTTTATATTTTGAGGGGACTTGTACTTTTATTTTCTGGAGAATAACTATTCCATACTTGGAGGAATATTATCTTGTTAAAAATAAAGTACAACTCCTTCCGTATAAGTTTTTACGCTTCATCCTTCAAAGATATCACTTTTTCTTTTGTGCATATACACATTTTACCAAGTGAATTCTTCTCTGTGGTAAAGCGAGCATCTGAAGGGTACTTTAACTTCTTTTGAGGAAGAGTATTTTCCAGAATAGGTGGATCACTCTTCCTTTGAGAGTTAAAGTGTGCCTTTGAAGATGGTTTTTTTTTACGCCACAGTAAAGGGCTTTTTGATTTTTGCTTCTTTGAAAAGTTGCACCTCTGAGGAGGGCTTTTCCACGTTTCAACACTAGGAAGTTTTATTTCAATCTTGGTGAAATGTGTGCCTCCGAAGAGGTCTTTCTGTTCGATTGTGCCTCCGGGAGGAGGTCTTTTCATTTTTGCCTCTGGGAAGAGGTCTTTCTGTTTCTGCCTCTGGGAAGAGGTCTTTTTGTTTTGTTGTGCCTCTGGGAAGAGGTCTTTTTGGTTTCTTCCCCTTGGGAGAGGCTTTTATTTTTCCCTGTTCGCTGGGAAGCGGGCCTCCAAAGAGGGCTTTTCACATTTCATTTTACGGGAGTGTATCGACCAATGATGAAATTTGTGCCTCTGAGCTGGGTTACTGCCTGGAAGTTTGGAGTTTCTTTCCCTCGGTTGGACGGATTCACGGGAGTGTATCGACCGATCCTTCCGCAACTTTGTATCGAGAAAGATCTCACTTTTTCTGGTTGGCCCGCTCGAGGTCTTTTAGCATTTCAACTGTGGTGAAATCGGCCTCCGGAGAGGGCTTTTCACGTTTCAACACTTGGATGTTTTATTTCAATCTCGGTGAAACGTGTGCCTCTGAGTAGGGCTTTTGCCTGGAAGTTTGGAGTTTCTTTCTCTCGGTTGGACGGACTCACGGGAGTGTATCGACCGATCTTTCCGCAACTTTGTAACAAGAAAGATCTCCCTTTTTCTGGCTAGGCCCACTCGAGGTCTTTATCCTCCGAAGAGTTGTGCCTCTGAAGAGGGCTTGTGCCTATGAAGAGGTCTTTTGTTGATTGATGCTTGCTCGCCCATGTCTCTTTGCCATCGATTCACGTCGGCGACCCCCGTTGTCTTTTGCAAGTGTTTTCACTTTCTAGTTGCCAATAATTTCCCTTATCTAAAGAAATATACTTCATAGTTGAGTAAGTTGGTGGTGGTAGACACAGTTTATTTAACTGGCTGTTTGTTTGTTCAAACATTTGCAGTTAGTTAGAAATGGTCCACTTCCATCCACATTGCCAACTTTTGTTTGAAGCACTTCTTTTGTAGGATTTGAGTATGGAAATTTTGAATGGTTTAGTGTTTGTTTGCTGAGTGATGTTGGGGATTGCTTGGTCTTGTGATGGGTAAGCTTTGCTTTTATGACCTGCATTATTAAATCGACATTTTAATGACACAATTAATGTATTTTATATGTCGAAATAAAACAAAGCAGTTTATAATAGTAGAGAACACAAGATTTATAGTGGTTCGGCCAAAAACTGGGCCTACATCCACTTTATAGCTTTTCATTATTTACTTGCTTTACAATTGTTTTCAATACAAGAATCATATATTTGCAATTCTTTTACAACATTTCAGCAAAGCTTTCAAGTAAAATAAGGACGCAAATGATTACTGTTCCAAGCTCTTGGGATTGGTTCTCCTTCGACAGTCGTGAGTTTGAATGTGCCATCAAGAAGCTTTGCGCCAATAACATATGGTCCTTCCCAGTTTGGCCCAAACACACCTATGGTTGTCATGATTCTCTTCAGGACTAAGTCTCCAACTTCAAAGCTGCGCTGACGAACTTTGGAATTGAAGTGCCTGGCTATTCTTTGCTGGTGAGCTGCAATTCTAAGCCTTGCCTCTTCTCTTCTTTCATCAAGGAGGTCAAGTGCTTCCAATTGCAGTTTTTCATTCTCATCTTGATCAAAATGGATTCTTCTGTGTGAGGGGACTTCAGTTTCCACTGGAATCATTGCTTCTGATCCATATGCCAATGAAAATGGAGTATGCCGAGTCACAGTTTTGTGGGTGGTTCTGTATGCCCATAGTGCAAGCGGTAACTTGTCAACCCATCCACTTTTTGCTTTTTCCAGCTGCTTCTTGATGGTTGATTTGATGATTTTGTTTACTGCTTCCACTTGCCCGTTTGCCTGCGGATGAGCCACTGCTGAGAAGCTTTTTCGGATTTTGAATCGTTTGCAAAAATCTTGGAATTCCTCACTTTCAAACTGAGTACCACTGTCTGTGATTATCTTCTAAGGCACACCATACCTGCAAATGATATTCTTAGTCACAAAACTTATCATTTTCTTAGAGGTAATAGTGGCCAAGGGTTCGGCCTCAGCCCATTTAGTAAAATAATCAACTGCAACGATAGCATATTTAATCCCTGACTTGGCAGTCGGCAAAGGTCCAATGAGATCTATTCCCCAAATGGCAAACGGCCATGGACTGACCATTTGTGTTAGCTCAGTAGAAGGTGCTTTAGGAATTTTAGCAAATCTCTGGCATTTATCACACTTCCGGGAATAGTCAGCAGCATCCTGATTCATTTCTGGCCAAAAGTACCCATAACGGAGGATTTTCTTTGCTAAAGTTTGACCACCTGTATGATCTCCACATTCCCCTCCGTGTACTTCAGTTAGAATCGTCTTAGCTTCTTCCTTTGTCACACATCAGAGTAATGGCATTGAAAATCCTCGTCTGTACAAACGACCATCTTGAACTATATACCTGGAAGCTCTCCTTATCAGCTTTTGTCGTTCTTTTGAATTTTCTGGCAAAGAACCATTGAGTAGATATTCAAGTATCGGAGTCGTCCATGACTCTTGCTCTTGGGATATGTTCATAATCCAATCAAAATCCATTTCATCTGTGCTTGGAGCTGACAAGACTTCAACGGGAACTAACCCCAATAGTTGAGCTTCACCAGTACTCGAATACTTTGCGAGAGAATCCGCCTTCATATTTTCTTCTCGGAGAATATGGTTTATTGAATAACGGTCAAAATTTTGAAGAAGCTCCCAGGCCTTTGACAAATAGGCTGGTAAATTTCCTCCTTTAGATTGAAATTCCTTCTTGACTTGACAAACAATAAGTTGAGAATCACTGAAGATATGCAATGCCTTGATGTTTAATTCTTTAGCGATCCTTAAACCAGCGATGAGAGCTTCGTATTCAGCTTCATTATTTGTCGAAGGGAATTCCAGCCTCAGTGCATAACATAGTGATCGACCTTCTGGTGTTTCAAGGACAGCCCCTGCTCCGGAACAATAATCATTCCTTGCGCCATCGACATACAATTTCCATTGGATTGGGATGCTACCAATGACTTCTTCCTCACTATCACCCTTATCCGTACATTCTGCGATGAAATCTGCTAAAGCTTGTCCATTGATTGCTTTTCGGGGATGATAAGTGATGTCATACTGGCTGAGTTCGATATTCCGTTTCAAAAGACGGCCCGAAGTCTCAGGACGGAATAGGACTTGCTTTAGAGGCTGATCAGTGAGGACTTTGATGGGATGAGCTTGGAAATAAGGCCTCAATTTTCTTGATGCGATCAACAAACAATAGGCGAGCTTTTCTAATCTTGAATAGTTCATCTCCGCCCCAGTGAATCTTTTGCCGATATAATAGACTGGGCGTTGAATCCTTGCATCTTCCCGTACCAACACTGCACTGAGAGCATGAGACGAAATTGCCAAATATATGAAGAGATCTTCACCACTATCATGCTTTGAAAGTATCGGAGGCACTTCCATATGACGAATCAACTCATCAAATGCTTTCTGACATTCAGGAGTCCACTCAAAGTTTTTCTTTCCTTTCTTCAGAGCATCAAAGAACGGAATGCATTTGTCAGTAGCTTTGGAAATGAACCTACTCAAAGCAGCAACCTTTCCATTGAGACTTTGCAATTCCTTCTTCGTTCTAGGAGCCTTGACCACTCTCAGGGCAGTGATTTGAGCTGGATTGGCTTCAATGCCCCTAGCGCTCACAATGAAACCCCAAAACTTTCCGGACTCCACTCCAAATGAACATTTCAGGGGATTAAGCTTCATTCTATACTTTCGGAGTACTGCAAACATCTCTGCCAAGTGATCCATGTGGTCCACTGCTTTCTTAGACTTTACTAGCATATCATCAACATAAACTTCCATTGTCTTGCCAATCTGTGGTTTAAACATGGCATTAACTAGCCTTTGGTACGTTGCCCTTGCATTCTTGAGTCCGAAAGGCATGACCTTGTAGCAGTAAAGTCCGACATCTGTGATGAAGCTTGTATCCTCTTGATCCGGCTCATGCATCATAATCTGGTTATATCCGGAGTATGCATCCATGAAAGATAACAATTCATGTCCCGCTGTCCCATCCACCAACTGATCGATCCTGGGCAGCGGGAAACAGTCTTTGGGGCAGGCTTTGTTCAAATCCGAAAAATCAATGCACACTCTCCACTTTCCGTTGGCTTTCTTAACCAACACTGGATTTGAGACCCAATTTGGATAAGTAGATTCTCTAATGAACCCGTTCTCCATGAGCCGATCCACTTCTTCTTTTAACGCTGCAGTTCTCTTAGGACCCTGAGTCCTTCTTTTCTATTTCACAGGTGTAACTTTGGATCAATGTTTAAAGTATGTACCGCAATCTCTGGGGATATTCCACACATGTCAGCATGAGTCCAAGCGAATACATCCAAATTAGCCTTCAAAAATGCAATCAGAACATTCTGAACTGTCGGATTGAGTTGTGAACCCACATTAAGCACTTTGTTTGGGTCCTTTGGGTCTACGGGCACCGGTACTGTTACCTCTACTGGTACCACTCTATTCTCCCCTGCACTGGCTTTCCTTGGATCCATCTCTCTTCGTGCCCCACTACATTCACCAGTGCAGGGTCCACCCTGTAATTGCTACAAGGTTGGTTCTTTGATGCGGACTGGAGCCGCCGCACCTTTTCACATCTCTCCCTTCCTGGATTCTCGCAATTCTGCAAAATAACATTCTCGCCCCGCATCTTGGTCTCCCTTAACCACACCAACTCCGTTATCTGTGGGGAATTTTAGAGTCAAGCACCATGGAGCAAGAACAGCTTTGAATGCAGCAAAAGTTGGTCGGCCCAAAAAAGCGTTGTCGGCAGAGAATTCTTCAACAATTATAAAGGTTTGCTTTCGAGCCACCTTCCTCAGTCCCTTTCCGAGTTCTACAAACAAATCTATGGTCCTAATTGGTTGTTTGGGTTCTCCAGCAAACCCAGCAATCTTAAGTGATGAAGCTTGAACGTCAGCCATTGGAATTTTCATTTGATCAAAGGTCTTCTTGAAGAGGATGTTGCATGAGGCTCCACAATCAACTAGAACTCTTCTCACAGTTGCCGGCCCAATACCAGCGGATATGACCAAAGGATCTATGGTCGGAGCTTCGATACCCAAAGAATCCCTGGCACTGAACACAATATCATCTGTGGAAGTCTTTTCTTGCTTTAAAGGCTCATCATTCTCTAAGACAAAAACATTCTCTTTAGCTGGTACATGCCTCAAGGCCCGGGCATACCTTTCCATCTCGCCCCAGCTTTTGCCTGCTGGGTGAGGTCCTCCAGTTATTATATTGATGACAGGCCTTTCTGATTCATGTTCCACGGCCTTCTCACTTGAGGTAGGACGGTGAGCGGGAACTTGTTGTCCTTGAGTTGACGAAGCTGGGACATTTCTATTCCTTTTCACATACTGCTGGAGTTTTTTTCCTTCAAGAGCTGTTCAATTACCTCTTTCAATTGACGACATTCGTTGGTGTCATGGCCGGGCTGGTTGTGGAACCGACAGAACCTTCCACTTTTTTCCATCTTAATCGCAACTCTCATTTTAGGTGGCGCCGGATAATTGATATCATCTTTGGTCGCGAAGAAGATGTTTTCAGGGGTATCGGTCAAGGGTGTGAAATTGAAAGAACGGCCTCTCTTAGAGTCTCCTTGTTTCTTTCCCCCATCGTTTCCCCTTTTCTGAGTGTTAGGCTCTTTCTTGTTCGAAGGAACACCATTATTCCCGACTTCTGCTGCTACTACTTTAGCCGGTGTTTGAAGACTTTCCAAGCGCATGAACTCATCCGCTTTCTTGTAGAATTTGTCAAGTGAGTTTGGTTCTTTCATTTTCAACCATTTTCCAAATTCGCTTGACTTATCAATTTCCCTCATCAGGTATGTCAAGACCATGCGTGGCTCAGCATTATCCACCTCAGCCAATGCTATGTTAAAGCGATTCAGAAATGATCTGATGGATTCCCCCGGGTTTTGCTCTAGACTTGATAGCGACATTATATCCTTTGCTTTAGAAGCATACAACCGAAATTGCTCCTTGAACTTCCTGGTCAAATCGGAGAATTGATCGATGGACCTTACCGGCAGCTTCGTAAACCATAATAGAGCTACGCCTTCTAGATAAACCGGGAAGTATCGGCATTTAATTTCATCAGATGCCCTGGCACCAGTCATATGCCAGTCATACTTATACAAAAACTCGTTAGGATCACTCGTCCCCTTGTAAGCCGGAATAGTAGGAGGAACGAATTTCCTTGGGAACTCCGCCTTCAAGATCTTTTCAGTAAATGGAGTTTTGCTTGGAGCAAAACCCCACTCTTTCTCGTCTTCATCTCTTCGCATACTTTCTTTCATGATTTGACGAACCATACCCGAAAAATACTCCTCGTCATTTAGAGGCTCTGGAGGGCACACATCAGCCACTCTTTCTGAGTTCTGCCTTGACAACCGTTCACGGAGAGTCGGTTGTGGCCCCGATCCTCCAGCTTGAAGAGGAGTTCTTTCTGCAGAATCTGCGGCTCTTTGAGAAATATTTCCTTCAACATTCTGAACTCCCGCAGTAGGGTTCCCATCATTATTAGCTGGTTGACGATTTGCCCCAAGTAGATCATTCAACTTACTCAAGATCAGGGCATTCTGGGCATTCTAAGCTTCCAACTGCGCATTCTGAGCATTCAATTGCTGATTCAATCCCAAAACTACGGCGTCCAGTTCTGCCCGTGTAACTCCAACAGTTGGAGCTGCTTGACTGGAAGGAGGAGAGGTAGCGGTGTTCTCTTGAACATTATCGGATCTTACAGAACTTCGTTTTCTTCCAAGAGCCATTATTTCCAACAAACTTCTGATTTTAAAAGAAATTCTTTCAACAATTCTTTGCGGAGCAATAGTGGAAATTTCCTGAGTTCAATTCTCAGTGAAAGCACCAAAAATGTTAACGTAAAAATCAGACGCTAACACCCCAGTGTAAATTGAAGTTGAGCGAAAGCACCACCCGTGAACACGGGAACTAATGAACAAGTAGAGAAATCATAGAAAAAGCAGAAAAGACAACAGTTTTTATAGTGGTTCGGCTTATGAGAAGCCTACGTCCACTTTAACTCTCTTTATTACTGAATTTGATTACAACTTTACAACAATCTTCAATTACAACACACTTTAAACCAGTAGATCAAACTTTGATGGAGAATAATCTTCTGAATTCATGTCGAATGATGTAGATTTTCTCTTGAAGATCGTAGTAGAGTCCTTGGTGTTTGGAGTACTTGAAGTGTTGAATGAGTCGTGAATCCAGCAGAGTATTGACGCTTGAAATGATTGACCAAAAGTCCCCTTCATGTTTGAGGTAGGTCGGTATTTATAGAGAATTCTGGTCTGGAATTATTGCCCAAGTTATAAGTCGTGACCGACTTAGGGAAAGTTGTAGGTCGCGCACGACCTAAGGGCCAAGAGTTAGCAGGCAGTGGCATGAGTGAAGCGGCACTGAGTCTTTCTTTGTTCATCTGGATACAAGTCTTGACTCGTTCGCGAGTTAAGAGGTTCACGGTTTAAAATGAGGCAGCATCTATTTTGAGCTCTGTAGTTTTAGGTCGTGAACGACTTATACTAGGTCGTAGGTCGGTCACGACTTAAATGCAGTTGCTTCCACTCTTTTTTGTCTTGAGTCACTAGGTCGTCCTGTTTTTTAGCTTTTTTAGGTCGCAGCCTCCTGAGTCGTGACACGTCTCAAGTCGTCCAGGCCTTAACTCGTAAGTCGCCACACACCTTAAGTCGCGAAGTTTTCCTAGGTCGCAGATTTCTCTTGAACCTTAAGTCGGCATCATTTCAAGACGTTAGGTCGGAACTTTCTTTAAGGCCTTAAGTCTGCATGCTTCTCAAGCCCCTTAGGTCGGTATCCCTCTTAAGTCTTATGCGGTTAGGTCGGTCTTCCATGCTAAGATACTAGGTCGGCATCCCTTCGTGCCTTAGGTCGGCAGAACGCTGGGTCGCTAACTGTTTGATGTGCTAGATCGGTGAGTCATGGCCGAGATGGAGTTAACAACACTCAACCCATCTATTAACTTATAACATTTAACCTTTTAGAAAATCACTGCTTAACCATTTTAAATCCAATATAAGTCAAATTTCATTTTTTTTCTTTCATTTACAATACATGAAATTTATAAGAAATCATATTTGAAATCAACCACGGGTCCGGATAATATTTTACACCTAAATCAAGTGATACGTAAATTATAATTTAAATCTGTAATCGGTAAAATTTTCGGGTTCTGATCATTTCAAACCCGCAATCCCAAGACAAATACAAATAAATTAAATAAATAAAAATCGATCAGGCCTATCATTTTAGCTCATAACGATTTTTCCTTATTCTAAAGTCCGTTCGTGTATGTATCATTTCAACACATAGTGATTCTATTCAACAGGGAACTTGCAGTGTGATAAACAAAAATAAATAAACAATATAACAGCATATAACATAGCAGATGATGAGACAGGTTTATAACAGGGTTTTACATCATAAAATTCATGTCACAGGAAAGTATAACATGATATAAAATTTCTACAATTTCACTTTCTATCAATTTACAATTCTATAAGTATGAATATCAAGCGTGAATACTCACCTCTTCGATGCTAGAGATTTGATTCAAAATAACAATATCCACACACCAAAGGGCGTAAGAAGGTACGATAAGATTTTAGAGGATGTGACAACCAGATTCAATCTTGAAATAAAAATAAATCAACTCTAAGTATATACTAATTCACATAAGAATACAAAAATTTGAACAAAGAAAAATGGAGGAATTAAATAAGATGACATGAACAACAAAGAACGAAGAAAAAGAAGAAAAAAATATGCAGCCATGACTTACAAGAGAAAGTTTCACACGAGAAGATGAAATCAAATGAGATGCGGTAAGGTAATTTTTGTATGTGAGTTTGTACTTAACAGAGAAGTTTCATGTTAAATAAGTGAAGGAACGGAAGGAAATAATAATCGAAACGGCTAAAGAAATTTAAGAATTTTATCCCTATTAAATAAAGAGATGCAAATGGAAGAGTGGAATGAGATGAAATATTATATGTGAATTGCAAGGCAAATAGACGGCTAGGGTTTTAATTCTTTCCTTTTAGAAATGCACGGCTATTGATTTGAATTGCTAAGGTATGTAATCAAAGGAATGTGTATTATAAAGGCAAGAGATAAATTGAAACGTATGCCTAAAATTAATAGCCCAAAATTAATAACAAAGTAACGTATCTTATATTAATTTGTTTTCTATTTATCTAATAAAATATATGCTAAAGAACAATTTAGTAAATAACGTAACATTTATATAACACCAAATAAATATATAAGAAAATGGATGTAGAAACGTATAAAATAAACATATAAATAAATTTCTATCTACAACTTTGTTTATTACTTAATTTAGAAAATTAATTTGTTACATATCCCTTTGATTTGTTTATTACTTAATTTACAAAATTGATTTGTTACATATCCTTTTGATTTGTTTATTACTTAATTTACAAAATTGATTTTTTATATATCCCTTTGATTTGTTTATTACTTAACTAAGAAAACGGATGTAGAAGCATATAAAAGAAACGTATAAATTAATTGCTTTTGACAACATTGTTTATTACTTAATTTACAAAGTATATATGCAAATTAAATGAAACAAAAACGAAAAAATGTTGTAAATATATACATAACGTGTAATGTTACATATATATACACAACTATAATATGATATATCAACCAAAAATATTATTTATGTTAATTAAAATAAATAATTTTTGTTAAATAAAACAATTTACACACAATATTGTAAAAAGCATAACTTTAAAAATTAATCCGATTTCAACGAAACGAAAAGTAGTATTCTTGAAATTAAACCTATTTTCATAATAAAAGATAAAATTCAAAAATTAAAATATTTAAAATTTAAATTCAAAAGTCAAAGTTTGACCATTTTGACCAAAAAAATCCACCTTTTTGGAAATATTCCATTTATTCAGCTTTGGAATTATAATTCACACTTCAAAATCAAAATTTATATTTAAAATAACCAAATTTATCAATTTTAATAAATAAAATAAAGTTTTTTTTAAATCAGGAATTTCAGTTAAAAAAATTAAAATATAAAATTAAAAAAATCACAAAATACAGGGTTGTTACAATGACAATACACTTTAACAAGTTCATATTGAAATTTAATGTAGACGGTTCAAACCTTAGAGTTAATGATCTAAGAATCAAGTCGATTTAAAGCTCGTTAACTAGTAGTACCTAGCTCAACCAATCGTTCGATGTACCAATCATATTGAGCCCGTGGTCTTGGACTGATGAACCTTTACTCATTTTTGTGTGACGATAGCTTGTACCTTGCGGTGCGAAATTGGTCAACATAGAACTTTTATAGGTGAGTGAATATTTCATGCATATTCATTTTTTCATATTGCCTTTGGAGCTTGATGCCCATAGTGGACAACACATAACAATAAGGTAGTTCACGATCTATTTGCCAGTGTTTGTAAGCCATATTTTGTTTGGTCATGGCTCTCTTATTAGGTTTAGTTAAAGGGTCGTTAGCGAGAACATACCAAACTTTTTGTATGTGAGCTCTATCTTAACATTCCTTAGCAAGTTTTTGTACTTTGTGCTAGTTAGTGTGCTCTTTTCAAAAATAGCTTTATGTCTACAATTTATCTATGCAAATTCATTAGAGTAAATTAGATATCGTTGCTATGTTCTTATACTTATTATAATGGTTCATTATGATTACTTAATAAGGCTTCCACTAAATTCTATATCTTTTAGGAACCCTAAAAGAGATATGATAATTTCAAAAATTCTTTCTATGGGTGTTAGGATCCGTTTACATGTTACTATGACATTGAGCTTGCTTAATCAATCATTGTCCAATAAATCATAAGTAATACTTTACTAGCTATATCTTGTATATAACTCCCAACATTCTTTTAATTATGCTCATGGATGACTAAAAAACTAAAATCTATCCACATGCATATTTGAAAAGCAGATAAATATATGATATCCAATAATGGATACATATGCGAATACAAAGACAACCACACTTGACAGTTATCCATTCAATTTTTATCAAGATTATAGTTTATATTATGTGTAATTTAGTATAATAAAATATACATACATACATATACATACATATTATATTGTTTTAAGGTTGATTGTTTATGTTATATGCATCTATTACATATTTACTGCTCAAACCATAATCTTCATATTTAATGATATTTGATACGTTTATAATTAGTGGGATTGAAAAAAAATTAACTAAAATTTCCTATGTATATTGATTTATCGATCAATATCAAATAAATAATTATCCGATATCCGTCTATATCCATCGATATCCAAAAATGATTTCGAATGCAGATGCAGCTACCGCACTATGCGCATCCAAAAGTATTTATTGTCAGACCTTTATAACCTATAGTTTGCTTAACAAAACATTAGATACCCTAAACCCATCATTTCTCTATATCCTATGGGAAGTTACGCAACCCTTGAGTTTGCTTAACAAAGTTATATAAACATTCCCACTTATCTATATAATATAAACGTCAATTTTATTCTATAGATTGAGTTTGCTCAACAACCATAGATATGTAAGGTAATCTATTTATAGTATAAATGATGGAAAGTATTATTTATTTAAATTCAAAATTCAAAATTAATTTTATAGATAATAATTGACTATTTTAGAAAGATGAGTATAATGATTACAGCTCATGATATCATATATATTTTACATATATCTAATGTGAACTCTCTTAAGTCTCATAGGCTTTATTTATTTTAACCTCTCATATACATTTAATTATATTATTAGTAATTTATTTAGTTATATATATATATATATATTATCATAGGTATTTCCTTTATTAACCAAAAAATTTAATTAATTTATAAATATAACATTTATACTTATTTACTTAAATTCAAAAAAATTGAATTTACATTTTATAGACCTTTATAAAATTATGTAATTAAATGCTTAATTTAAAATAAATGTAAATTTACATTTTATAACTTTTATAAAATTATGTACTAAATTATTTAATTTAAATGATCAAATGAATATTATAATATTCAAATATGATATTTGAATTAACCTATGACTCAAAGCATTTTCGAATCTTCCATAAGTGCATACCCTAGAATCTGACCATTTTGAACCAGGTAAAGATCAGGATATCGAGAGGTTTTCCACTCAATAGCTGTCCTTAACTAGAGCAACATTCTCCTTAATTTAAGCACCTTTTCCTCTGACACCAATCTACATTGACTTTTTCCAAAGTAATGCCCTTAGTTTTGGTTACTTATTTACATAAGATCGATGTGGGCACATATACCATTGTTGGATTAGATGCACTAATAACGAGGTTAAAAGGTAAAGATTTTTCTTCTGGGTTTATATAAATAAATGTTTATTTACACTAAATTAAGTTGACTATTTTGATTAATAGAAGTAATTTATAATATTTTAATTTAGTATTGAATGTTAATGTTTAAGATAAATTTATTAACAATTTTTTTTAAACTTAATTTATTTTTATTTCTATTTGTTGTGTTATGATATTCATATTCGTAATATGAACATCACTATAATATCTACTACAATTTAAACTATATGGAGTATGTGAGATACCCTAATACATGTGTAGAATGGATCTTACAACTATTATTACTAAAGGGGTTGAATATTTAAATTTCTAAATACATAACTTGTAGTTTTCAAATTATTCAATTCAAATCACAGAAATAATCAGATAAATGTAATCAATGCAGTAATAACAAGGAGTAAAGTAAATGCGGAGACCATTGGTTCAGATTCTTAATCCTATATCAAATCATATACCCGATACAAAATTTCATTATAACAGTCTTGCAATTCCATGGGTGGCAAGTGCACCCATATAACTTGGCTTTGAACCATGTCATAAGTGCACTTGTCCTAACTTTCCACAGGTGGCTGGACACACCTAGCCTTTCAACTTTTCTCTCGTGGTCAATGACACATACACAATCTTGAATTTATATAGATGGTGGAATACACCTTTAAAATTCAAGTAATAGTAGATAATCTCTATAAGAAATCATATTTTTCAAGTACAAAATTTGGTAGTCTTCAGTACAGTGATCCTAGACCTTTAATAGTGGTTTTTTATTGAAATGTTTAATGGATAGGATGAAATCAAAGATAGAATGATAAAAAATTCAAGTAAGAAATCTTTGATCTTTTGTGGTTTACGAACATATGAAGAACGAGAATGAAAGAATAAAAATTCACAAATTATATTTGTAAAATAGTAAGATAACTTGATCATAAAGTAGTAGAGAATAATGAGTAAGAGAAAAGAAATGAGAATTGTTATCAAAAAAACCATTTTCCAGAGTCTTTTTACAAAAAAAATGAAAATAATTGTCGTTTGATGAAGGTGTAAAAGGACGTGTCTATTCATTTAAATTCAAATTTTGCATCAACAACTAGTATATCGACATACGTTCATTGGGTATGTCAACCATTCTGTGTTTATTTTAATAAAACCATTTTGGCGGTTATTATACTGGCACGTGCTATTTTATTTTATAAAAAATTTAATAAAAAATTATTTTAAACTTTATAACTTCTAAAGTCAATACTTGTACTTTTGTAAAAAGGTTTTAGAGATGAAATAAAGATCTTTAGAAGAGATATTTCAAAGATGGGTTGTAGTGTTTTTAACAAGTATTTCTAAGAATCTTTACATACAGTTTTGACTAACTGAATGTCTTTGTTTACTGGATTTTTAGTCAACCTCAGAATTATACCGATGCCTTGTGAAGAGTAAATGTTGCTTGCTAATCATTTGGCTTAATAATGTTTTCCGTCGACTCCTTTTAACTTAATAATGTTTTCCAATATGAATTATGAAAATGATTTGGCATTTCCAAAGTTAAAGAGAGTTTTAGTGATTCCATATATATCAGAAAAAAATGTTTAAGATATATATCTGTAGAAAATATTTTTGATTAAAAGAAAGTAATTAATCAAATGATAAGCACCTATTCACTTAACATCTTTTTATCGATGATTGGTTCGAAGGAACCGGGGTCGGATTTGAGTGATTCTTATCCGTAAACCACTTTGAACCAATTTATGTATTCGAAGTGAAGACTTGGAATGATAATAAACAGAATGAAGGGCTACTTGTCATTGACCCTCAAGGATGGATGGATTTCCCATATCATATATATGTGGCAGTAGTTTCTTCATTTGATCTTCGATGCAAGAGCCACTCGCTACTAATCCTAGAGATGATTCTCGATAGGATGTGGTAGAAGAGTTCCTTAGGTTTGTCCTGTTCCTGGACAACTTTTATGGATGAATTTATAACATTGCATTTCGAATCACATTGATTGATCTCTATTAATGTATCATCTGTTTGGTAGTGGAGAAGTCAACTTCTCTTAGCTCAACACCCTTTCCTACGACATACGAGCTCAGAATTTATACGTTTGTAGAAATCAGTTGTGTGATCATAGAATGGCAGCGTTGCATTCAAAGTAGAATGTGTTATATGAAAGGTAATCATTATTTAGGGCGTCATCACCCAGAAATGGCTTAAACAAGGCATGTCGTAAAGCTATGAGGTTCACAACCATTAGGGTATGGTTATCGTCATTATAGAATACTATATATATGCCGCATATGTTTTGTATGCCAAGAGAGCTCTCAGATAGTTTGGTTATGATCAGGGTGATATCATATTCGGTTCTATCCATCACCAAGTTGGGACCGTCGGTAGACCAGCGTTGCCACGTGTAGAGGTTTCAAAAGTTGTTGATTCTCGGTACATCCCTCTAGAGATATACTGTACAAAAGGTAGTTCCTTACCTGCCATTGTATGGAAATCCATTATTCAATAAGTGCATTCGGACTTGATTGTAGAGCTTAATATGCTGGAATTTGATAATGTAACAATTTCGGCTAAGATTATATATATTTACTTGAAAAGTGTTTTCAAAAGAATACCATCAAAAATAATATTACCAGATTTTACGTAGTAATGATTTTGGTTATTGTTAACGCTAAAAATGTACGCTAACACCCTCGCGTAAGTTGTAGTATAGTGAAAGCATCACCCATTGGTACGGGAACTGAAGATAAGTAGAAAATAGCAAAGAAACAGTAAAAAGACACAGTTTTTATAGTGGTTCGGCTTAAAGTCAAGCCTATGTCCACTTAATCTCTTTTATTGCTGATTTGATTACAACTCTTTCAATGATTCTTCGATTACAACACAATCAAGACAAGTAGCTAGAACTTTGACATATAAAAGCTCTTCGAATTCATGTTGAATGAGTTAGATCTGTTGAATATGCGCTTATATGATTTTTTGTTTGATGATAATAAACATATATACATTCATTTAAATGTATTTGTTAGTATACTATTTATTTTCACAGATTAAATAAATATTTGCTGAATAAAATAAATAACACAGATTTTGAATTCAAACAGAAATTTTATTCAAACAAATATTTATTACAATTTTGAATAGTACAAATTCAAGCTCTCACTATTCACTATACAACTTTGATACAAATTCAATTACATCACTATTTTACATTTACAGTTGACCTCACTACATATCACTCACACTCGTATTTTTATCTTCAACTTCTTTCCAGTTTTTGAATCCAGCATCTGAGCAATCTGCAAAAATATTCACTAACGCAGTAAAATTGAAAAAGAAACATTTTTGCAATATAAAATGAAATATGATTTTTGAAAATATAATTTGCCTCAGTTATTTGGGTTGTTCGTCATCATGTACATTTGAATTCACCACACACGAACAGTATGACATGCATATTGTATCACTGTACATGCCACAAGGCCGTGCACATCGATATACACTTGATCGATTTACAGGAACAGGTGAGCACAGGTCAAACCCAAATGAAAAGCCGGGTTCAACTCACGTGCAATCACGACACGAGCACAAGGTCAAACCCAAGTTTTTGAAACTGGATTCAACACAGGTGCAAATGGCCAAAACTCAAGAATCAAGTGTCGACTAGTCTAATATAAACAAGACAGTAACCCAGTGCCAACATGGTCAGAATGAAGACAAGTACACTTGAACAAAATAAACAAGTGGAGCATCTGTGTAAACTGGGCAAGTATGGACAGAGTTCGAGCACAGTTGAAGCTCAAGACATCAAGTGATACAAGTCAGAGCAACAAAATCATCACAATGAAGACCACTATGCAGTGTACAGTAATACTACAGAGAATACAGTATGAAGACCAAGGCTGCAAATGTGCAAATGCTCAAACTCAGTGACAACATACTACAATGACTAAGTACAAGTGCACCAATGAATCATCAAAGAATGCAACAGGATATACTGCAGGGATGAATACAACATGAAGCATTGCAACTCAAAGAGATAGGGTCGACCAAAAATCCAAATGCACAAAAGCATGATGCAAACTGAACAACTTACAAATATGCAACCATACAGCAGTCATGTATGCAACAGGTTCAAGGCCAGAATGACTCAGATGAACACAAGGCCGTAACAAACATACATATGAAGCAGTTCAAATCCAAGTACAAATCCAAGAATATATACATATATATGAAATGCAAAGGTACAGGCAGTGACAATGCAAGCCGAGCATCAAGACACTAAGCAAGATCAACACTGCAGATGCAAATAAGGGAAGAATACACATGAATGGATTGCACAGGTCAGGGAAGCAACAAATGTATAGAGACATTAACCACTTCACGGAATCAAGTTCAACAGCAGTTTCTTTTAAGTAACAAAAGTCAAACAATGTTCCAAGCAAAAATAAATGCCGTATTGACAAAGAAATGAAATTCACGCAACAAGTTAAAAGTCAATCAGTGATACAAGACCGAAGTCAGATATCATGAGGAACAATGAATTAACAAAGTTAATGTCAGAGTTCAAATGCTAGAAATTCACAACCGTGTGGCCAAGGTGATAGATCACAGCACGAAATCAAAACATGGCCGAAGTCAAAGAAAATAAAGAACGAAATCAACATCGTCAAATCAAATCAATGCCGTGATGACCAAGTTTCGAAACCGTGTTATTCAAGCAATTTGAACAAGTCACAAATCAATCCCAAGCATCCAAGCATAATCAAACGGCCGATCAAACGAAAATGACAGATTCAAATATATTTAGATGAACGAAAATTCAGGTGTACGACTCCTATAAATTTCGACAAATCATCATCGGCAAGGCATCGAATTCAAGCAAGCATAAAATCACTAAAGCAAAAGCATATAATTACATACCAAAGCAAGCCAAGAATTCGATCAACGAAGAGTCGTGAGCAAAACAGTGAGGCAAACGATCGACGAAAGCAAGCAACAAGAAAACATATATTCGATCGAACAAAAGTCAGCTCTTCGAAAGCCCTAATTTGGATCAAGGAGGAAAAACCCTAATTTTGGAAGCAAGGAGCAAAAGAGCCGAAGCCCTAATTTAGTTGCAGAGAAGAACAAGTCGCCATCTCAAAAAGGAACGAAGAAACTAAAAGGAACGGGTTAAAATATAAAAGGGGGCCGGCCTTTATTTTAAGGGTTTTAAAATTTTAAATTAGAGTTATTTTGTTTTAAATTGTTTTTAAGTTGTATTTTCTTTTTAAACCGTTTAATTTTCTAGTCGTGTGACTAGGGGACAAGCTACGTGGCGTAGCTTGAGAATTCGCAACTCAGTGGCTGAGTTGTGGCTGGGTTTTAAGCGTAGAGTTAGATTTAGTCGATAGCGGGTGTCGCGAGTTTACGTGTGTAAGCGAGGGACTATCTAATTTCTAATAGAAACCTTGGGGGCAGCACGTATGCAGGGTTTTGCCGAAGCTGGGTAAATTCTGTATCGTTCTATTTCTGCATTTATTATTCGGCTATTATCTGTGCTGCTATTATTTTGTGATCTGTGTTGAAATTATTTTATAAGCTTCCGCAATTAATTTTATAATTTATACTATCACCCTATTCACCCCCCCTCTAGGGTGAAATCAATCCTACAAGTGGTATCAGAGCTAGGAACAAAAGCCGTTTTTGTTTTAAAAATTTGATTTTACAAAAACCAATTTTTATTTTAAAAAGTTGAATTTTTAAAATGGCTTCTTTTAATACTGCTTTTGCTGAGGGTCAATCCATAGTTAGACCACCAATGTTCAATGGTGAATATGCTTATTGGAAAAATAGGATGGAAATTTTTCTGAAAACTATTGACGCATGGAATATTATTGAGACAGGTTATAGAATACCAACTATAACTGTAGATAATCAGGAAATAGAGAAACCAAAGGAACAATGGACAGTACTAGAAAATAAATTACAAAATACCAATGCTAAAGCTATGAATTCTATTATCTGTTCATTGGATCAATATGAATTTAATCGTGTCTCACATTGTCTAACTGCGCAGGAAATATGGCACACTCTAGAAGTGACTCATGAAGGAACATCTCAAGTCAAAGAATCTCGCCTTGCCATGCTAAGCAGCGAATACGAGAACTTCACAATGGCGAAGGAAGAAATGTCAAAGAGATGCATGGACGACTTTCCAATATCGTATATAAATCAAAAGCTCTTGGAAAATCATATACAGAGTTGGAGATAGTCCGAAAAATCCTCAGAGTCCTTCCACGAAGTTTTGAAGCCAAATTGACTGCCATTCAAGAATCAAAAGATTTGAAACAAATGAAAGTCGAAGAACTGATCAGAAATCTCACCACTTATGAGCTAGAAATGAAATTCAAGGAAGAGCGTGAAGGAGGAGATACTCGAAAGAAATCAATAGCTCTCAAAGGAACAGCTTGTTAACGCTAAAATTTGAACGCTAACACCCCAGTGAGTAGATAACAGTTATGAAAGCACCACCCGTTGGTACGGGAACAAGATACAAGTAAAGAAATTGCAGAAAAGCAGTAAAAGACGACAGTTTTATAGTGGTTCGGCCTAAAATCGAGCCTACGTCCACTTTGATCTCTTTATTGTTGAACAAGTACAACTTATACAACTTTCTTCAATTACAATCCACTCTAGACTGTTAGTACAAACTTTTACGGAGAATTATCTTTCAAACTCATGATAAATGATGTGGATTCTCTCTCTTGAATTTGATGTAATGTCTTCGATGTTTGGAGTGCCTGAAGTGTTGCTTGAGTCGAGAAAATGGCAGAGTTTTGGCGCTTCGAGAATGAACCAAAAGTCCCCCCAGAGTTGGAGGTGGATGTCTATTTATAGAGAGTTCTGGGTGAAAAAAGTTGCTAAGTCCTAACTCGTTGCCGACTTAAGGTAAGTCGTTGCTGACTTAGGATGAGTCGTGACCGACTCATTGAGCTGAGTCTCTGGTTTGTAGAGAGCTTCCTGCCTTTTTCGAACCCACGCTTCAAGTACTAGGTCGTTTACGAGTTATCTGGTTGTAGTTTCTGGCTTGTTTGTATAAGTCGTATACGACTCATCATAAGTCGTAGGTCGTGGTTGACTTAACCAGCTGCCTTTGGCTTAAAGCTGAGTTCAGGCTTTGTGAAGGCGAGTCCTAACCCGTAGACGAGTTAAGAGATAGTGTCTTTAGGTCGTACACCTTTTTTAAGTCGTAACACTTGTTAACTCGGTCAAGCTTTAATCTGTTATGTCGTAGCTCCCTTAAGTCGTCCTTGCCTTCTTAGTTGCCTTGAGCCGTTAACTGACTGAGTCGCTATCAAATGAGTCGGTATCCCTCTTAAGTAGATGAGTCGGACTATCCCTTCCTTAGCTCGGTTGAGTCGTTGGTCCACTAAGTCACTGATCTCCATGAGTCGTGAGTCCCTCTTAAGAAGATGAGTCGCTACCAGTTGAGTCGTTGAGCAAAACGAGGTTAACATTTGCCCCTCGAAGTACGCGCCTAAGTCGTAGGTCGCGTGCTTCGACTTATCTTGTCTCGTGCGCCGATTCAACTTTCAGCACCCACAGCTATAAAACACCTGAGTCGTTGCTCTTACTTCCTTCTTCTCATTTCCTAACTTTTAAACCGTGTCTGCCATTAACGCCCCTTCAAGCTCCCAAAGGCGATTCCAAGCTTACCAACCGTCATCCCATCCTTTAACTTCATATTGCGTAAGTAAATCTTATCAACAATCAGCCGCATTCATCATCAACTCACCAGTATTCCACTCGCCGTCCTTAATACACTTTCGCGTGCTGCATTTTCCTATAAATCACGATTCGATTAATCCTTTGATTGAATTATTGTGGCGATTCTTATGAATATGGTAATGCACCGGATGTATGGCGGATTTGAGGCGATTTGTGTTGGATTTTCGATTGATTCGTGATGATGTGAGACAGAGATGGTTAATTACAGTGATTCATGTTAACTGGTTAGTGAAATTGGGAGAGATAAGGAAGGCTTTGATGGGTTAACCGGGTTAATGGGTCCTTGGCTTCACGGGTTAACTTAAGAGATGATGTGGCAGTGTGTGAGTGGAGAACCGACCTTAGGGGCCTTTGTAGAGTTAATCATGCGCGACTTGATGCCTTAACCGTGTTAATTCAGACGACTCAGGTCTTAGGTCGTATGAACGACTCAACCCTTTAGGTCCTTTTGACGACTTATCCTTTTAAACCGTGAACGATTCAAACCATAAGCCGTGAGCGACTCAACAACTTCCATGCGACTCAGTAGCCTTTACCCTTGACTTTAATCCGACCTAGCAAGTTTTACGACTCAAGCCATGAGTCGTAACCGAGTTAGAACTTAGGAGATTTCTTGTTGCTTTGAACTGGAGCCTTCCTTCTGTTCCTTGATTTACGACTCTTAGCACTGCCGACTTATAACATCAGTGGTTTAAAATTGAAGCAACCTAACTTAACTCGCCTCACTTTCCTTAGGTCGTAGCCGAGTCATCCAAATAACCAATGACTTAGCTTAACCCGTACAAAGAATTCTTGAGTCGTTGACAACTTAACACTTGTAAATTTTGTTTGAACTTTGAACTGTTGAACTTTGCTGCATTCTTTTACAGATTACTTCAACTTGCAAGCTAACAATCTATTTGATACAACATTTACAGAAAATTAGGACGAATATACTGCCATCGACTGCCCACATCAAATGACAGGTTAGCTAATGATAGATGATTAACTTAAATAAATCGTGTGAACGAAGTGCTATCGATTTCAAGTGGAATATTAAAGCAGCACTGGATTAGTCAATTGAAACTGACCAGCCCGCATTAATATTATGCTTGAGCTTTAAATAATAAGTTCCGGAATTACCGTAGTCAATCAATCGTCAACCAGTTTAATTCCAGTTATCTTTACTTGTTATTATTTGTTTTTTTTTTATTAGCTTTGCACGACACTTCACACTTTTTAGGAAACGTGCATCTTCGCATTTGAACATCCAGTTGCTTGTGTAGAATGACCTCTCATCAAGAAGAGCCGACGGGCCAGGCCGAAGATGTCTTCCCAGTAGCCATTCCTATAGACAACCCTCCGGAGAGAACATCCACAACTTTGAATCAGCGGGTGTTCAACCAACTGCGCGTCCAGTTTGGCATTGATGATGCTGACATCTTATTTCCGGGGCCAAATGACACCGCGGATAGGCCCCCTCTTGGCTTTGTTGCTGTTAATCGCCAAATGTGCTTGAACGGCGCTATTCCTCCCTTTAATGACTTTCTCCAACAGTTCTTGCTTCGGTTGTCTATCTCTCCATTCCAATTACACCCCAATGGCTACGCCATTCTGATGGGGTTATGTGTTCTATTCAGGAGAGTTTTGGATCGATTACCAAGCTTCGGGGAGATCTGCTATTTTTGCTCATTCATGAAAACTAAAGACCATCCCTCCATCGTGGTTATAAGAAGCGCTCGAAACCGCAAACTTATTACTGATCTCTCCGAAAGCGCTCACGGATTTTTGAATCAGTTTTTCTTTGTTCGCTGCCCTCCAGGGTTTTATGCCATCTGGAGAGTGGGAAGTAAGATTTCCTGTCTTTACTTTTTCCGTTTTGAAACTTTCTCGAGATCTGAACTCTCAGTTGCTAATTTCATTCTTTTCCTGTTTTTAGCACTTCCACCCCCTGCTAGGGACCCAAGTCTTAAGCAAATTTTTGAAAGATTAAATGCCGTGCCGGTAGAAGAGAGGAGCATAAAGTTTCTGCTAAACGATGAATTTTTACATCAATACGGACTCCTCCATCCCTCTCGCTTTACTCGGCCTCGTGAAGCTCCAACGGAGGTTCCTGATTCTCCGGTGAAAACTCCTGATCTTCCGATCTTCACTAAAGAGCACATGCGAGGAGAAATTTCTGCAGAAACCTTATTAGTAAAGTGCTCTACTCCAAGAGACGATACGGGACCCTCCGAAAAGCCCGCACTTGCTCCCATTATTGAAGAAGAAGAGGAGCCCCTTTCCCAAACCAGGAAGAGTGCTGACAAAGGAGCTGATGGAGGGAATCAGGTTGGGCATGACGGTGATGACGTCTTTGGGGATTTAAGTGACATAATTATCACTTCCCAAGAGCTCTTTAAAGAAGACCCTGCTCATGGTAAAGCTATACCTCCGACGATTGAAGCAACATCTGCCCTCCAACAGACTCTAACTCCTTTATCTCAAGAATTGTCATCAACAGTGAAATCTATCACTTCCCCCAAACAGAGGAGTGGTTCGTTAGTCCAACGCGAGTAGCTTGCACTTCACACACAACTAAGGATTTTCCAGCACATTTATGCACTTATCTTCTTATACTTTAAAGATTTCTAAAGCTTATCTTTTCTTATTTCAGATTCTTCAATGACACGCGGCGGATCGTATTATCAGGATTTCCAACGCTACGGGGGGCGTGGTCAATATGATTATCGGCGTTACTTTCCCTCCTATAGAGAGTCTGACGAAGAGAGGGCTGCTCGAAAGGCTCGTGAAAGGAGGGATGCAGAAGAGCGTTATGACAGAAGGGATAGGGATGAGCACCATGATTCTCTGCAGAGAAGTGACGACTCTCACAAAAGGAAATCTCACGACGACCGAGGAAAGGGTCATGTAGCTGAAGATTCAGGCAAACGAGCCCGATATGGTGAGAGACATGCTTCCACTATTCCCGAAAAGCCTACTGCCCCTGCCCCTCTTGACATTCCTTCCGACTCTCCTGCTCTCGGGAAGGAGGACATCCAGACAATAATAAGCAGGCCTAAATTTCAAGTGGGACCTGGCCCAGCCACTTTACAAAGTCGTTTTCCACAATGGTGCTTAAAGGGTGTGAGATTCGACCTTGACCTGGTTCCTATTGACAAGCCTGCTATGCTACGAAATCTTGACGCCGTCAAACTTGATATCGAGAGGATGTCAAACTGGCAGAAGCTTGTTGATGAGCTTCAAAGAGTTAACCGTGCCAACTTAGAGGCCATGCTCACCATGGAAAATGATAAGGCCGAATGGCAAAAGGTCGTTGAGCAACACGACACCGAAATGAGGAACATTGCTTCTTACAATGAGGAGCTTGAAGCAAAAGTCGAGGAATTGAAACATGAGCTTGCTGCTTCCTCTACTTCATATTCTCAGAAAGAAGAAGTGCTCCTGAAGCAAGTGAGAGACGCTCACGCTAGCCAGAGGGATGCCGAAGACAGGCTCGAAGCACAAAAAAGAATCAGTGAAGGCTATGTCTCTGATATTGCTGAGCTTCGAAAGAAAAACAACTCCCAGGAGGCGGAGATACAAATGCTTAAGCTTCAGCTTGCCAAAACTGAAAGGGAGCGCGATGAGGCTGTCGCCGGCAAAATCGCAGCCGAAGAATCTCATGAGGCGACCAAAAACAGCTTCGGCTCAACATTATTCGACTTCTACTTGCATAGCGTCTTGGGGCGTGGAAGCCTCGCTTTTCTTGGTCCTAAGTATGAAATCACTTTAGCTGAAGTGTGGGAGGCCGCTCTTGAGATGCTTGGTGCTGAAGGTGCCAGTTACGACGAATCAGCCCTGGAAAGGCATTATTTTGATGATGACGCTCGCGCTGCCCTTGCCAAGGGAAAGGAACAACTTGCCAAATTAAGAACTGAAGTGACGGAAGGGGACCGGCTGGGGAAAACCACTTCAACTACTCTAGTCCAGCCACCTTCTTCGTCTGAAGTCGACATTATTGGTTCCAGTTCCCATCTTGCATCTCCCACCAAAGTTACCACTGATATTACAAGCATACAAGGTGGAGACGAGGGTGAAGAGAGCGCTGATGCGCAAGCTTATGAAGTCGACATCAGGAAACCAGCTTCTCCAGGTAACTTCACTGTTAATTTCGCTACTGTCAATTCTGCTCAAGCGGGTTACTCATTTATTTCGCATGAGTTTCACGAGCTCCTTGGCTATTTTCTCAACCTTGACGAGCCTTCATCTCCTCTCTTTACTGACTTCATTGGTGAACCTTCATCTCCTCTCTTTACTGACTTTAACCTCTTTTCTTCTGTAGAAAAAGTATCAAGCACTGCTCAAATCTCTACTTCTCCGGTAATCCCTCCTCCATCTCTTCAGGTGGCTCCTCCTTCTGCTTCGCAGCCTGGATCACAGGAGGAACAAATAGAGGCTCTCCATGGCCTGGATGATCCCATTGCTTCGCAAGAGCAGAAAGATGAGGGACTTGAGGGAGGCGACATATCTCCGGAGCGGACTCCTTCTGACGACATAACTCTATCTAAACTTGTCACTCCAGGAAGTGAGTCTTCCTCGAAGAGGAGAAGGAAGCAAGGAGCATCAAAGAGGAGAGGGAAGATAATCACTGCCACTGAAGAGGAGCCAGAAGTTGGGCCAGCTGCGCCTACCTCTCCTTCCTCCCTTATACCCACTGGTCGACCTGAAAAGCTGGTCATTCGACCGGGTAAAGGGTCCAAAGGAGGGAAGAAGAAGTGAAGATTTTAGCTTTTTGCCTTTTGTATGAACTGGCCGAGAGTTGTGCGGGTACCGGCCCCCGCTTTTATTTTGAAACCTGTATCTGCATTATAGTTGAATAAAATGATTCTTCGTTTGTACAAACTCCTGTTTGAATTTGAGTATGCATTTATTATTCATTTTTGCACAAGTTTATTTATATGATATTGCAGCGGGCTTATGGTATGTTGTTTGAGTATTACTTTACTGATGCAGCTATACTACTATACCATGTTGCCCCCATACCTTAAGCTTGCTGCAATATTTTATACTTCGAGGGGACTTGCACTCTTATTTGTTAAAGAATAATTATTTTATTCTTTAAAGAAAATTTTTGTAGAGTACAACTCCCTTCGTATAAGTTTTTACGCTTTGTCGTTCGAAGAAATCACTTTTTTCTTTTGCTTATGTGCATATTTTACCAAGTGAATTCCTCTATGTGGTAAAGCGGACCTCTGAAGGGTACTTTAACTTTTTTTTCTTTTTTCTTTTTTTTTATACAAAGTTGTACCTCCGAGGAGGGATTTTTCACGTTTCAACACTTGGAAGTTTTATTTCGATCTCGGTGAAACGTGTACCTCCAAAGAGTTGTGCCTCTGAAGAAAGCCTTTTCACGTTTCAACACTTGGAAGTTTTATTTCAATCTTGGTGAAACGTGGGCTTCCGAAGAGGTCTTTCTTCTTGATTGTGTCCCCGGGAGGGGGTTGTACCTCTAAGGAGGGATTTTTCACGTTTCAACACTTGGAAGTTTTACTTCAATCTTGGTGAAACGTGTACCTCCAAAGAGTTGTGCCTTCGAAGAAAGCCTTTTCGCGTTTCAACACTTGGAAGTTTTATTTCAATCTTGGTGAAACGTGGGCTTTCAGGAAGGTCTTTATTTTGTTTTTGCATTTCAACTTTGGTGAAGTGAAATTCCGAAGAGCGGTTATTACACTTCAACCCCTGGCGAAATGTGCCTCCGAAGAGGGCTTTTATTTTGTTTACATTTCAACTCTGGTGAAGTGATATCCCGAAGAGCGGTCATAACACTTCAACTCCTGGTGAAATGGGCCTCCGAAGAGGGCTTTTATTTTTTGGCATTTCAACTCTGGTGAAGTGAAATCCCGAAGAGCGGTCATAACACTTCAACTCCTGGTGAAATGTGCCTCAGAGAGGGTTTTCATCGCCTGGAAGTTACTCTCTCATGGTTGGAGGGTCATGACTCCTCCAATCTTTTTTGTTGAGTAGAGAACTTTCTTTTGTGTGGCGTATGACCCATTAGAGGTCTTTTATCCTCCGAAGAGGACTTGTGCCGCTGATGGTAGCTTTGGTTGTTCCTCTGTTCACTTGCTTATGCCTTTTCAGCGATCCTCTCTCTTTTTTTCCTTTTCAAGTTTTCTTTCCCCTTTTCTTGCAAATGGCTTGTTTAATCCAAGGAAGTGTACTTCATTGTTAGGCAAGTTCGTGAGAACGGGCACTAGCTTCCTAATTGGATATTTGTTTGTCCAAACAATCTCAATTTATCAGCAAGGGCCCGTTTCTATCGAAATCATTAGCCGTTCAATTGAAGTATTTCCTATCTAGGATTTGAATTCGGGGTCTTTACGACTTGAAATTTGTTTGTTGAATGATGGTGAGAATCGCTCGGTCTTATTATGCGCAAGTTCTTTTTCCATTGTCTGCAAAAATTTAAATCGACATTTCAGCAATACATTTTATGTACTTTTATATCGAAAATAAAGCAAACATGTAATAAAAATAAGGAACACAAGATTTATAGTGGTTCGGCCAAGAATTTAGGCCTACATCCACTTTATATTCTTTCATTATTTACTTGCATCAGTTTCACAATTGCTTTCAATTACAAGAATCATACATTCATAATTCTTTTTACAATGTTTCAACAGAATTTTCAAGTAAAGTATGGACGCAAGTGATTGCTGTTCCATGCCCTTGGGATTTGATCTCCATCAACAGTGGTGAGCTTGAATGTGCCGTCAAGAAGTTTCTGACCTATTACATACGGTCCTTCCCAATTTGGCCCAAACACACCTGTCGCGGTCATAATTCTTTTCAGGACTAGATCTCCAATTTCAAAGCCGCGTTGTCGAACTTTGGAATTGAAATGTCTGGCTATCCTTTGCTGATGAGCTGCAACTCTGAGATTAGCTTCATCTCTTTTTTCATCAAGGAGATCCAACGCTTCAAGTTGTAGCTTTTCATTTTCTGCTTGATTGAAATGGATTCTTCTGTGTGAAGGGACCTCTGTTTCAACCGGGATCATTGCTTCCGATCCGTATGCTAACGAAAAAGGAGTATGCCCAGTTGCAGTTTTGTGAGTAGTTCTGTATGCCCATAGTGCAAGTGGTAGTTTATCGACCCAACCACCTTTTGCTCTTTCGAGTTGCTTTTTGATGGTTGATTTGATGATCTTGTTCACTGCTTCCACTTGCCCGTTTGCCTGCGGATGAGCTACTGCCGAAAAGCTTTTCTGGATTTTGAATCGTTTGCAAAAATCCTGGAATTCCTCGCTTTCAAACTGAGTACCATTGTCTGTGATTATTTTCTGAGGCACACCGTATCTGCAAATGATATTCTTGGTCACAAAGCTTATCATTTTCTTTGAAGTGATAGTAGCCAATGGTTCAGCTTCAGCCCACTTAGTAAAATAATCAACTGCAACAATAGCATATTTAATCCCTGATTTAGCAGTTGGTAGCGGCCCAATGAGATCCATTCCCCAAATTGCAAATGGCCATGGACTGACCATCTGTGTGAGTTTGGTAGAAGGTGCTCTAGGAATTTTGGCATATCTTTGGCATTTGTCACATTTTCGGGAGTAATCTGCAGCATCCCGATTAATTTCTGGCCAAAAATATCCGTATCGGAGAATTTTCTTTGCTAATGTTTGACCACCTGAATGATCACCGCATTCTCCTCCATGCACTTCAGCTAGGATTGTTTTGGACTCTTCCCGGGATACACATTGAAGCAATGGCATTGAGAATCCCCGTCTGTACAATCGGCCATCCTGAATTACATAGCGAGAGGCCTTCCTTAGTAGCTTTTGTCTTTCTATCGAGTTTTCTGGCAGAGAACCTCTGAGTAGGTAATCCAGTATTGGAGTCATCCATGACTCTTGTTCTTGAGATACATTCATAATCCAGTCTATATCCATCTCGTCTATACTTGGCGCTGAAAGGACTTCTACAGGGACCAATCCCAATCGTTGAGTTTCACCAGAACTTGAATACTTTGCGAGGGAATCTGCCTTCATATTCTCTTCCCGAGGAATGTGGCTTATTGAATAGTGATCGAGTTCACATAGGAGTTCCCAAGCCTTTGACAAGTAGGAAGGCAGGTTTCCACCTTTTGCTTGAAATTCCTTCTTGACTTGGCATACAATAAGCTGAGAATCACTGAAAATTTGTAATGCTCGAATGTTTAGCTCTTTAACGATTTTCAGACCTGCAATAAGAGCTTCATATTCTGCTTCATTGTTTGTTGAAGGAAATTCCAGTCTTAGTGCATAACATAATGATCGACCTTCAGGAGTTTCAAGTACCACTCCGGCTCCAGAACAGTAGTCATTTCTTGCGCCATCAACATACATCTTCCACTGGATTGGAGAATCATTGATCGCTTTTTCCTCACCATTATCTTTCTCTGTGAATTCTGCAATGAAATCAGCTAAAGCTTGTCCGTTGATTGCCTTTCGGGGATGATAAGTGATGTCATATTGACTGAGTTCAATGTTCCATTTCAGAAGGCGACCCGAAGTTTCTGGGCGAAATAGGACTTGCTTTAGAGGTTGATCAGTGAGCACTTTGATAGGATGAGCTTGGAAATATTGCCTCAGTTTCCTCGATGCAACTAGTAGGCAATAGGCGAGTTTTTCCAACTTGGAGTAATTCAGCTCTGCCCCAGTGAGTCTTTTGCTGATATAGTAAACTGGATGTTGAATCCTTTTGTCTTCCCGTATCAGCGCTGCACTTAGAGCATGAGATGATACTGCCAAGTATATAAGAAGATCCTCACCATTGCCTGGTCTAGAAAGTATCGGAGGCGTTTCCATATGACGGATCAACTCTTCAAAAGCTTTTTGGCATTCGGGAGTCCATTCAAAGTTCTTCTTTCCTTTTTTCAGGGCATCGAAGAATGGGATGCATTTATCAGTAGCTTTGGAAATGAACCGACTCAGGGCGGCGATCTTTCCGTTGAGACTCTGCAATTCCTTCTTTGTTCTAGGAGCTTTAACTTCTTTCAAGGCAGTAATTTGAGCTGGACTAGCCTCAATGCCCCTAGCACTGACGATAAAACCTAAGAACTTTCCGGATTCGACCCCAAATGTACATTTCAGGGGGTTAAGCTTCATTCTGTATTTCCGGAGGACTGCGAACATTTCTGCTAAGTGTTCAATGTGATCCGCTGCTTTCCTGGACTTTACTAACATGTCGTCGACATAGACTTCCATAGTTTTGCCCAATTGCGGTTTGAACATAGCATTAACAAGTCTTTGGTAGGTTGCCCCTGCGTTTTTCAATCCGAAGGGCATAACTCTGTAGCAATAAAGTCCAACATCTGTAATAAAGCTTGTATCCTCCTGATCCGGCTCATGCATCATGATTTGGTTATAACCGGAGTAGGCATCCATGAAGGATAACAATTCATGTCCCGCAGTTCCGTCTACCAGTTGATCGATCCTGGGTAATGGGAAGCAATCTTTGGGGCAAGCCTTGTTTAGATCAGAAAAATCGATGCACACTCTCCATTTCCCATTAGCTTTCTTGACCAACACAGGATTTGAAACCCAATTCGGATATGTAGATTCTTTGATGAAGTTATTTTCCATGAGTCGATCAACTTCTTCTTTTAATGCTGCTGACCTTTCTGGACCTTGGGTTCTTCTTTTCTGTTTAACTGGCGTAAACTTTGGATCAATATTCAGAGCGTGTACTGCAACTTCTGGGGATATTCCACACATATCGGCATGAGTCCAAGCAAAGACATCCAGATTTGCTTTCAGGAAAGATATCAAGATATTCTGAATTGACACATTAAGCTGTGAACCCACATTCAACACCTTATTTGGGTCTTTCGGGTCAACAGGTACCGGAACTGTCGTTTCCACCGGTACCACTCTATTCTCCCCTGTACTGGCTTTTCTGGGATCCATTTCTTTCCGTGCCCCGCTGTGCTCGCCAGTGCAGGGTCCGCTCTGTAATTGCTACAAGGCTGGTTCCTTGATGCGGACTGGGGTTGCCGCATCCTTCCCCATTTCTCTTTTTCTTGACTCTCGCAGCTCTGTCAAGTAACATTCTCGCGCAGCATTTTGATCCCCTTTTATAACTCCTACTCCATTGTCAGTAGGGAATTTAATAGTGAGGCACCACGGGGCTAGGATAACTTTGAATGCTGCGAGTGTTGGACGGCCAAGAAAAGCATTATAAGCAGAATATTCATCGACGATCACAAAGGTTTGCTTTCGGACCACTTTCCTTTCTCCTTCCCCAAGTTCTACAAACAGATCGATGGTTCCTACTGGTTGCTTTGGCTCCCCAGTGAAGCCAACGATTTTCTGTGATGAGGCTTGCACATCGATCATAGGGATTTTCATATGGTCAAATGTCTTTTTGAAGAGGATATTACATGATGCTCCGCAGTCAATGAGGACTCTTCTGACAATGGCTGGTCCAATACCAGCCGAGATGACCAAGGGATCTAAAGTAGGAGCTTCAATACCTGTAGAATCTCTGGCTCTGAAAATAATATCATCGCTGAAAGTTTTCTGTTGTTTAAGGGGCGTAGTGTCTTCTAGAACAAAGACGTCTTCTTCGGCTGGAGCATATTTCAAAGCCCTGGAATATCTCTCCATCTCACCCCAACTCTTGCCAGCTGGGTGAGGTCCTCCTGAAATGACATTGATAACGGGCCTTCCAGATTCATGCCCCGTAGCTTTCTCACCTGCCCCAGGCTGATGAACAGGAGCCCGCTGCCCCTGACTCGACGATGCAGGATTGTTGCTATTCTTTTTCACGAATTGCTGCAACTTGTTTTCTCTTAGCAACTCTTCAATCAGATTTTTCAGCTGGCGGCATTCATCAGTTTCATGACCTGGTTGATTGTGGAAGCGGCAGAATTTCCCACTCTGTATGGCTTTTTTCCCGGTTCTCAAAGGGATAGGTTTAGGGAAATCGACGGAATCTTTAGTGGCCAGGTAGATGTGCTCCGGTGTATGTGATAATGGAGTATATTCTGATGGCTTGAAGGATCGGGGCTTCTTCAGATTACCCTGTTTCTTCCCATTACTATTCTCCCTTTTTTGCCCCACCGATTCATTCTTGCGTGGAGCGACAGTGTTGTCTTCTGCTTTTTCCAACACTGTCTTTACTGGTAAAGGACGGCTTTCCAAGCGAATGAATTCATCTGCTTTTTTGTAGAACTTCTCGAGAGAGGTTGGCTCTTTCATATTTAACCATTTCCCAAATTCGCTTGACTTATCGATAGCCCTCATTAGATAAGTCAAGATCATTCGTGGTTCAGCATTGTCCACTTCCGCCAGCGCTATATTAAAGCGGTTCAAGAAAGATCTGATAGACTCACCAGGATTCTGCTCTAAACTGGACAATGACATGATATCCTTGGCCTTGGAAGCATAAAGTCTAAACTGCTCCTTGAATTTTCTGGTCAAGTCTGAAAACTGATCTATAGATCGGACTGGCAGCTTGGTAAACCATAGTAGAGCCACCCCTTCAAGGTATACGGGGAAATATCGGCACTTTATTTCGTCAGAAGCTCTGGCACCTGTCATGTGCCAATCATATTTATACAAAAATTCGTTTGGATCACTTGTCCCTTTGTAAGCTGGGATGGTCGGAGGGACAAACTTCCTTGGAAATTCCGCCTTTAAGATTCTTTCAGTAAACGGAGTTTTGCTTGGAGCGAAACCCCATTCCTTCTCATCTTCAACCCTTTGCATACTTTCTTTCATGATCTGCCGGACCATTCCAGAAAGATATTCTTCATCATGCCGAGTTCTAGATCCACCGGCCTCAGGTACTGCCTGCTCAAAGGGACTAGTAGGCCTTTCAGGAGCATTTCTTTCATTAACATCATGAACGTTGCCAGCATAGTTCCTCTCATTACCAGCCGGTTGATTGTTTGCCCCAAGTAAGTCGTTCAACTTATTCAGAATCAGGGCATTCTGGGCACTTTGAGCCTCTAATTGTGCATTTTGGGCGTTTATCTGCTGGTTTAGCCCTAGAATCACAGCATCCAATTCCGCTTTCGTAACTCCAACAGACGGAGTGGGTTGATTAGGTACAGGGGAAGCGGAGGTTCCCTCTTGAATGTTTCCAGATCTGATAGATCTACTTTTCCTTCCGGGAGCCATAATTTCAGATAGACTTCTGGTTTTTAAGGAAATTCTTTCTTCAAATCTCTGTGAAGCAATGATGACAGTTGTCCTGAGTTCAATTCTCAGTGAAAGCACCAAAAATGTTAACGCTAAAATTTGAACGCTAACACCCCAGTGAGTAGATAACAGTTATGAAAGCACCACCCGTTGGTACGGGAACAAGATACAAGTAAAGAAATTGCAGAAAAGCAGTAAAAGACGACAGTTTTATAGTGGTTCGGCCTAAAATCGAGCCTACGTCCACTTTGATCTCTTTATTGCTGAACAAGTACAACTTATACAACTTTCTTCAATTACAATCCACTCTAGACTGTTAGTACAAACTTTTACGGAGAATTATCTTTCAAACTCATGATAAATGATGTGGATTCTCTCTCTTGAATTTGATGTAATGTCTTCGATGTTTGGAGTGCTTGAAGTTTTGCTTGAGTCGAGAAAATGGCAGAGTTTTGGCGCTTCGAGAATGAACCAAAAGTCCCCCCAGAGTTGGAGGTGGATGTCTATTTATAGAGAGTTCTGGGTGAAAAAAGTTGCTAAGTCCTAACTCGTTGCCGACTTAAGGTAAGTCGTTGCTGACTTAGGATGAGTCGTGACCGACTCATTGAGCTGAGTCTCTGGTTTGTAGAGAGCTTCCTGCCTTTTTCGAACCCACGCTTCAAGTACTAGGTCGTTTACGAGTTATCTGGTTGTAGTTTCTGGCTTGTTTGTATAAGTCGTATACGACTCATCATAAGTCGTAGGTCGTGGTTGACTTAACCAGCTGCCTTTGGCTTAAAGCTGAGTTCAGGCTTTGTGAAGGCGAGTCCTAACCCGTAGACGAGTTAAGAGATAGTGTCTTTAGGTCGTACACCTTTTTTAAGTCGTAACACTTGTTAACTCGGTCAAGCTTTAATCTGTTATGTCGTAGCTCCCTTAAGTCGTCCTTGCCTTCTTAGTTGCCTTGAGCCGTTAACTGACTGAGTCGCTATCAAATGAGTCGGTATCCCTCTTAAGTAGATGAGTCGGACTATCCCTTCCTTAGCTCGGTTGAGTCGTTGGTCCACTAAGTCACTGATCTCCATGAGTCGTGAGTCCCTCTTAAGAAGATGAGTCGCTACCAGTTGAGTCGTTGAGCAAAACGAGGTTAACACAGCTGAAAGTGATGACGATGATGATGCAGCAGTAGAATTGGAGCTATTAATAAAGAAATTCAAAAAGTGGAATTACAAATATGGAAATTCAGCTCGAATTCAAAAGGAGAAAAGCAGAATAGCCAAAGCACTAGACTACTCTGAAGAACAGAAGATCATCTGTCACAAGTGCAACCAACCCGGACACATCAAGCCCAATTGTCCCCAAAATCAACACGACTTTAAAAAGAAATCAAAAAGGAAAAGTTTTGCAGCCACGTGGAATACAAGTGATGAAGATAATCAAAGTTCTAGCAGTGAGAGTGAGAAAGCAGATATGTGCCTTCAAGGAAATATAACTGATAGCGACGATGACGAGCCAAGCGAGGTATCAAAACTTACTCACTCTGAATTACTTATTTATTTTCACGAAGTAAATGGCTGTTTTGAACGACTTAGGGAAAAATACGCCAAACTTGAATCTCAAAAGGATACTTTGATAGAATGCAATGAATAACTTGATCAATTAGTTAAGAACTATCAGAGTAGAATCCCTAAGTGTGATAAGTGTCCAACAATCGAAGAGGAAACTAAAAAATCAGAAATCAATATAAAATCACTTGAAAATGAAATTCTGATTTTAAAGGAGAATGAAGATACTAGGAGAGAGAATTCTATTAAAAAGTGCACACAATTGTTAAACGAAAATGAATCTCTCAAATCACAAGGCCAACAACTGTCTACTACTTTAGATAAATTTTTCAAAAGTGAAAAATCGTTGAATATGCTATAGGAAAGCAAACGGTTAATTCGGTTAGACAAGGATTTGGATATAATAGTTCGAAAATTGTTGAAAGCAATATTAATCAAGTTAATTCTATGTGCACAATTTGTAGAAAATATGGACACAATCACAATAATTGTTGGTATAGACCCAAACATGTGAAAACTATACCGATTTGGGTTCCAAAAGGCACAAATATAAAATCTCTCAAAGTTAAACAAATTTAGGTGCCGAAGGGAACAATTATTAATAGTTTTGGGTCTTTACAAAATTGTTTTTCAAAATTTCCTGCCACTAACAACCATGGACCTATAAAAACAAATAGGTCACATAAATCTTTCATCGTGTAGGTGTGGTGGCAGGCTAAGGAACAACAATAGTGTTCTCTGGATTTTTGGCTGTTCCAGAAACACAACGGACGACGAAGCAAAGTTCCTTAGCCTAGTTCAAAGGTGACAGAATAACAATAGACAACATCGAAAAATATCGTAAAGGTAAAACAGGTAATGGTATGTTTTAAACGATATATTAAATGTGATAATCTGCACCGTATTCTGAATTAAAATCAGCCAGTATTGAGATGATGAAAAGATGTTGATTCTGACTTATTCAAAATAGTTGGCCAATTATATTTTTATGCCAAAAACACTATAAAAATCTCTAGATTCTTTGAATTGCTTCATATATATCGGTTTGGAATAAAAATAGTGTTTTGTTGGATAATACAATTGGTTATAATACGGCTGACTCTATATTCACGGTTTTTTGATTATTTACACGGCTTCATTTCAAATTCAAAAGAATGTCATTTAAATTGCTGTAAAAATTGAGTTTGAAATTTTTGGTGCACACTTCATGTTTTGGTCTATAAAATTCAATTGATGATAATTTTGAGTGAAAGAGAAATTCAGATGCAGATTACACTGGTAATCTAGTTGATAAAAAAAATTATTAGTGAAACGTTATTTTTGTTGAGACATTTAGTAACAGCATCGTTTTTCAAAGAAAATATCTGCATATTTTTCATTTCAAATAATTTTCAAATAGCAGAAAAATTTTCTTTTTTAAAACCCCCTGGAGAAAATCATTTTTGACCATATTTTCAGATTAGTCATTTTTTGAAAAATTAATTTCATAATTATTTTTGAATTTGATTTTAAATGACTACATTGACTAATCTGACTCCCAAATGATTATCGAAAAGAAAAATAGTGATTGAAAAAGTGATGAGTGTTGATATTGATCATAACTCGAGAAAGTATAATTAGAAAATTTCTTTAGAGATTTAAACAAGAGTTATAAAACTTTTTGTTGGTAAAAATTCCATGACCATCTCTATATCTATCATATTTCTAACGACCATCACTCATCAAAATTCTAGATAGTTTGTTAATATGTGGTACTTTAAACAGAAATCGTTCGTTTTTCATTTTCACATTTTTTTTAAAAAATTAATTAATAATAATAATAAATAAATACCAAAGTATTCACTCTCATTTAAAAGTCCTCACGGTTATGCATGGGTGAATTACTTGGAATTTGTTATGTGCTTCCATGCTCATTTAAAAGTCCTCACGGTTATGCATGTATAGAACGCATATCAAAAGTTGCTTTTTAAAATAAACAAGTTGATTCTAATCCCATTTAAAAGTCCTCACGGTTATGCATGGTTAGAAGATACTTGAATTCATTTTTTTTAAAATAAAATTGGAATGCTACTAATCTCATTTAAAAGTCCTAACGGTTATGCATGGTTAGTAGATATTCAAATTCCTGATATAAATATACCACAAATAGACATAACTATATTGTTTTATATGATGACATCATTTCCATCATTCTAAAAGTGGAATATGCGCCTAACATAATATTTATGATTTTTGTTTGATTTTTTATCGAAATTTAATATTTATATTCAATTGAGTTTTTAATGTTGAATTAATATCGATCACTTTATCTCTATTTTCTCTAACACTATTATTCTTTTGCTGATAACAAAAGGGGGAGAGAAAAGTTAAGATTTTGTCAAATAAAATCAAGCAAAGGTCAAATAATTTTCCATTTGCATCTAGGCTCATTTGCATAATTTTATTTGTATGCATATATGTAGGGGGAGTATTGTGTAGAGAGGGAGCATTCAAATAGGGGGAGCAAATTGAATGATCAAATACATTTAACATATTCAAAATCTTAAATATATGTTTGTTATCATCAAAAGGGGGAGATTGTTGAATATGCGCTTATATGATTTTTTGTTTGATGATAATAAACATATATACATTCATTTAAATGTATTTGTTAATATACTATTTATTTTCACAGATTAAATAAATATTTGCTGAATAAAATAAATAACACAGATTTTGAATTCAAACAGAAATTTTATTCAAACAAATATTTATTACAATTTTGAATAGTACAAATTCAAGCTATCACTATTCACTATACAACTTTGATACAAATTCAATTACATCACTATTTTACATTTACAATTGACCTCACTACATATCACTCACACTCTTATTTTTATCTTCAACTTCTTTCCAGTTTTTGAATCCAGCATCTGAGCAATCTGCAAAAATATTCACTAACGCAGTAAAATTGAAAAAGAAACATTTTTGCAATATAAAATGAAATATGATTTTTGAAAATATAATTTGCCTCAGTTATTTGGGTTGTTCGTCATCATGTACATTTGAAGTCATCACACACGAACAGTATGACATGCACAGTGTATCACTGTACATGCCACAAGGCCGTGCACATCGATATACACTTGATCGATTTACAGGAATAGATGAGCACAGGTCAAACCCAAATGAAAAGCCGGGTTCAACTCACGTGCAATCACGACACGAGCACAAGGTCAAACCCGAGTTTTTGAAACTGGATTCAACACAGGTGCAAATGGCCAAAACTCAAGAATCAAGTGTCGACTAGTCTAATATAAACAAGACAGTAACCCAGTGCCAACATGGTCAGAATGAAGACAAGTACACTTGAACAAAATAAACAAGTGGAGCATCTGTGTAAACTGGGCAAGTATGGACAGAGTTCGAGCACAGTTGAAGCTCAAGACATCAAGTGATACAAGTCAGAGCAACAAAATCATCACAATGAAAACCACTATGCAGTGTACAGTAATACTACACAGAATACAGTATGAAGACCAAGGCTGCAAATGTGCAAATGCTCAAACTCAGTGACAACATACTACAATGACTAAGTACAAGTGCACCAATGAATCATCAAAGAATGCAACAGGATATACTACAGGGATGAATACAACATGAAGCACTGCAACTCAAAGAGATAGGGTCGACCAAAAATCCAAATGCACAAAAGCATGATGCAAACTGAACAACTTACAAATATGCAACCATACAGCAGTCATGTATGCAACAGGTTCAAGGCCAGAATGACTTAGATGAACACAAGGCCGCAACAAACATACATATGAAGCGGTTCAAATCCAAGTACAAATCCAAGAATATATACATATGTATGAAATGCAAAGGTACAGGCAGTGACAATGCAAGCCGAGCATCAAGACACTAAGCAAGATCAACACTGCAGATGCAAATAAGGGAAGAATACACATGAATGGATTGCATAGGTCAGGGAAGCAACAAATGTACAAAGACATTAACCACTTCAGGGAATCAAGTTCAACAGTAGTTTCTTTTAAGTAACAAAAGTCAAACAATGTTCCAAGCAAAAATAAATGCCGTATTGACAAAGAAATGAAATTCACGCAACAAGTTAAAAGTCAATCAGTGATATAAGACCGAAGTCAGATATCATGAGGAACAATGAATTAACAAAGTTAATGTCAGAGTTCAAATGCTAGAAATTCATAGCCGTGTGGCCAAGGTGATAGATCACAGCACGAAATCAAAACATGGCTGAAGTCAAAGAAAATAAAGAACGAAATCACCATCGTCAAATCAAATCAATGCTGTGATGACCAAGTTTCGAAACCGTGTTATTCAAGCAATTTGAACAAGTCACAAATCAATCCCAAGCATCCAAGCATAATCAAACGGCCGATCAAACGAAAATGACAGATTCAAATATATTTAGACGACGAAAATTCAGCAGTACGACTCCTATGAATTGCCACAAATCATCATCGGCAAGGCATCGAATTCAAGCAAGCATAAAATCAGTAAAGCAAAAGCATATAATTACGTACCGAAGCAAGCCAAGAATTCGATCAACGAAGAGCCGTGAGCAAAACAGTGAGGCAAACGATCGACAAAAGCAAGCAACGAGAAAACATATATTCGATCTAACAAAAGTCAGCTCTTCGTAAGCCCTAATTTGGATCAAGGAGGAAAAACCCTAATTTTGGAAGCAAGGAGCAAAAGAGCCGAAGCCCTAATTTAGTTGCAGAGAAGAACAAGCCGCCATCTCAAAAAGGAGCGAAGAAACTAAAAGGAACGGGTTAAAATATAAAAGGGGGCCGGCCTTTATTTTAAGGGTTTTAAATTTTTAAATTAGGGTTATTTTTTTTTAAATTGTTTTTAAGTTGTATTTTCTTTTTAAACCGTTTAATTTTCTAGTCGTATGACTAGGGGACAAGCTACGTGGAGTAGCTTGAGAATTCGCAACTCAGTGGCTGAGTTGTGGTAGGGTGTTGAGCGTAGAGTTAGATTTAGTCGATAGCGGGTGTCGCAAGTTTACGTGTGTAAGTGAGGGACTATCTAATTTCTAGTAGAAACCTTGGGGGCAGCACGTAGGCAGGGTTTTGCCGAAGCTGGGTAAATTCTGTGTCGTTCTATTTCTGCATTTATTATTCTGCTATTATCTGTGCTGCTATTGTTCTATGATTTGTGCTGAAATTATTTATAAGCTTCCGCAATTAATTTTATAATTTATACTATCACCCTATTCATCCCCCCCCCTCTAGGGTGAAATCGATCCTACATGATCTCTCTCAAAGTTCGTTGAAGTGTCTTCGGTGTTTGAAGTGTTGAAGGAGTCGAGAAAGCAGCAAAGTATAGGCGTTCCAGAAATGACCTAAAAGTCCCTTTTCAGTTGGAGTAGGCGGGGTATTTATAGGGAGAACCTGAAGGTAGGTCGTAGGTCGTGAGCGACATAGGGATAGGTCATAGGTCGTGAGCGACCTAGGGAGCACCGGGTTATGGCTTATCATGGTTGCACTTGATCACTTGAATAGGCTGGTAGGTCGTAAGAGTAGCAGCGATCTAGTGTTGGTTCGACCTATAACCAAGCGACATAACGATATGAAGCTTATGGCTCACTAGGTCGTTAACTCGCTAGGTCGTTAACACGCTAGGTCGTTAACTCGCTTGGTCGCATAGGTCATTTAGTTACTAGGTCGCTGGGTCGATGAAATCCTCTATTGCGATATACTGCTGTCTTGCATTGATTGCTAGGTCGCTTAGGTCGTCACATGTTAGCTCGCTATAGAACTTCATCCTCATTAGCTCGCTTGCACTTTATCTCATTAGGTCGCTTGTGTGTTAACCCGTTAGGTCGCTTAGCTCCTTAATTCGTTAGGTCGTTAAGTCGCTAACTGCTGTCATGATAACTCGCTGGAGGCTTTAGATCGTTAGGTCGTGAAGCTTCTTAACTCGCTTGGACATTTAGGTCGCTGAGTCGTGAAAAAGTGGAATTAACACTTGCCCCTCGAAGCATATGCCTAGGTTATAGGTTGTGTGCTTCGATCTAACTTTGCTAGGGCGTGAGCGACCTAAATAGCTCGTTAACCCACATGTCGATTCGTCTTCTCCTTTTCCCCCTATATAATCCGTTGGGTAGTTTCTTCCTCCTCATTCCACTGTTTGTACTCTGCCGCCATTTCCATTCTTGAGCTCAAGAATCCTCAAAGCGAAACCCTTTGCAGCTTCGATCATTATTCCTAACAACAATCCTAGGTAAATCAATCACCTCTCCATTGTATCTGCCATCAATTTCCTTGTAATCACTTTCACACGGTTTTTATTAAGTCGCCGTAAGATTTCCTTCTGATTCGCCCTCTGATCGCCATTGAACTGTTTGTAATTGCTTTAAAAATGGATCGGCCTATGATTTCTTAGAGTTGCATGGTGTGTGTTCGAGTTTGATGATGTTTCCTGGAGATTCAGAGAAGAAGATGAGGTCTTAAGCGATTGGAGGAGACGAAGGGATTTGTGGTTAACGGGCTAGTGGGTTTTTAGGTTAATCCATGATGTTTCGGGCGTTGCAATGGTAGTGGACGCATGGCAAAATGTGATTGGAGAATAGGACTTATGGCTTTGCTTTTGATGGGAGATAGCTCAATATTGCCGAGCTACTTCAGGAGCGACCTAACGAATTTGACCGTCCTAACAATCCTTGCGACTTAAAGGAAGACGACCGACCTAACAACCCTTGTGACATAATGCTTTGCGACTTAAGCTCTTTGCGACTTAAGCTCTCTGCGACTTAATCTCTTTGTGACTTCAGCTTTAGGTTGCGGCCACACCTGAATGAGCTAATACTTAGACAAAAATGCACTGCCTTGACCTGAAGTCTCATGCCTTGAACTCTTTGACTTGAACACTTTTTAATTCGTAGGAACATGACATTACTGAACTATCTGATTTGAATAATCAGACTTAAGAAAGCTTTGACCTTTGCTAAGCCGCTTGAGCTTGACTACTTGCAAAAATGTGTTTGACAACACTTAACTTGAATTCTCAACTTGAACTGTCGAGATAACTTGCCTAAACTTTCTGCACTTCTTTACAGATTATATTAACTTTAACGCTAACAATCTGTTAAACATAACATTTGCAAAAAAATGAGATGAATATACTCATCATCGACTGCCCACATCGAGTGATGGATAAGGTCAAAGAAATGATATTTTACTTAAGTAAAATAGTATGATTCTGATTACAGATGAAGTGATGTGAATCAACTGATTTAAATGAAGCATCAACGCAAAATGCACACAATTATAACTGCTTATTGCTAAATATCATCTGCATTGATACTACACATAACTTTGGTTTAATAATAAGCCTCGAAACTTCCTAAATTGACATGCATCAATCAGTACTATTTCAAGTTTTATTTCATTTACTTGTTATTTCAGTAGTTTTGCACAACACTTCGCACACTTTTAGGAAACGTGCACCTTCATATTTGAATATCCAGTTCCTTGTGTAGAATGACTTCTCAACAAGAAGAGATAGTAGGGCAAGCTGAAGAGGTCTTCCCAATAGCTAACCCCTTGGATAATCCCCTGGAAGGAACTTCAACTACTCTGAATAAACGGGTATTCAATCAATTATGTATTCAGTTCGGTATTGCTGAAGCAGACGCTTTGCTTCCTGGGGTAGACAATACTGCTGACAGGCCACGTCTTGGTTTTATTGCAGTTAACCGTCAGATGTGCTTGAGTGGAGCTATTCCTCCCTTTAACGATTTTCTTTGACAGCTCCTTCTTCGATTAACTATCTCTCCCTTCCAGTTGCACCCCAATGGGTACGCCATCTTGATGGGACTATGTGTACTGTTCAGGAGGACACTCGACCGTCTTCCGAGCTTTGAAGAGATTTGCTATCTGTGCACATTTGCAAAGAACAAAGATCATCCTTCTATCATACTTGTGAGCAGCGCAAGGAACCGTAAACTAATCACTAATCTTCCTGAAAGCGCCCACGGGTTTTTGAACCAATTTTTCTTCGTCCGTTGCCCCCCGGGATTCTACGGCATCTGGAGAGTAGGAAGTAAGCTTGCTTATCTCCGTTCTTTCCGTTTCTGAGCTTTTCGAAATTCAAGTTGTTAAGTGCTAACTTCATTCTTTACTTTTACAGCACTTCCTCCTCTTTCTAAACATTCCAGCCATAAGCCGACTTTTGAAGACTAAGTGTTGTGGTGGTTAAGGAGAGAAGCGTTAAATTTTTGCTGAAGGATGAATTTTTGCATCAATTCAGACTTTTGCACCCCTCTTGATTCACTCAACTTCGTGATGCCCCCGGTTCTCAAGCAGAGACGTTAGATGCCTCGATTTCCGCAAAGGAACTTGCACCGAAGGAACCTATTGTAGAGGCCTCATTGGTGAAGTGTTCTACTCCTATTGATGGTGCGGGGTCATCTGGCAAGTTTACACTTCCCCCGGTTACCGAAGAAGAGGAACTTCCTCAACATTCTGGGAAGGCTGCTGATGAGGGAGCTAAGAAAGAGAGTTCCGCTAGGCACGACGGTGACGACATTTTTGAGGGACTGAGTGACCTGGCGGTTACTTCACAGGAGCTCTTTAAAGATGACACTACCACCAGTAAAGTTATTTCCCCAGCAGTTGAGGCGACATCCGCCTTGCAACGAATTTCGTCGACCCAAGAGTTGACGCCTGCTGCAAAATCCGTCATCACTTCCCAACCGAAGAGTGGTTTGTAGTTTGACGCGCATAGTTTGCACATCACACACACTTAGGATTTTTGGCACTTATATGTATTTAGCTTCTTTACTTCGAAGATTCTTAAGTTTTGTCTCTTCTTCACTTTCAGGTTCTCCAATGGGACGTAGCAGCTCATACTATGATGACTTTCAGCGCTATGTAAGACACGGCTCTTATGATCCCAGGCGGTATCTTCCTGCCCCTAGGGAGACCAACGAAGAAAGAGTTGCAAGAAAAGCTCGCGAGAGGCGGGCTTATGAGCAGCGCTATGGGAGAAAAGATGACCGACATGATTATTCCCAGAGAGATGACGATTCTCACAAAAGAGAGTCACACGATGACAAGGGGAAGAGTTTTGAAGCTGAAGGGTCCAACAAGTGGGCTAAGCCTATCGAAAAATCTTCATCTGAAATTTCCAAAGTGCATGCTACTTCTGTTGCTCTGGACATCCCTTCTAGTTCCCCTGCCCTCAAAAGAACTGAGATTCAGACAATCATTGATAGTCCTGCATATCAAGTTGAGAATGCCCCGCCTGCGCTACAAAGCCGGTTTCCAAACTGGTGTTTAAAAGGAGTACGCTTTGACTTGGACTTGGTCCCTATTGATAAACAGGCTATTTTAAGAAATCTTGATGTTGTTAGGCTTGACATCGAAAGAATGTCCGGGTGGCAAAAGCTAGTCGATGAGCTTCAACGAGTGAACCGTTTAAATCTCGAAGCTATGCTAACCATGGAGTGACAAGTCTGAATGGAAAAAAGTTCTCGACTAGCACGACACGGAGATGAAAAACATTACTGCATATAATGAGAAACTCGAAGCTAAAGTCGAGCAACTTAAAGCTGAATTTGCTACCTCTTTCACTTCATTTACTCAAAAGGAAGAGGTGCTTCAAAAGCAAGTAAGGGATTCCCATGCTAGTCAACGAGATGCTGAGGCCAGACTTGAGGCACAGCAGAGACTCGTGGAAAGCTACCGCACTGATGTCGCTCAATTGCGGGAAAAGACTAGCTCCCAGGACATGGAGATTGAAATGTTAAAAGCTCGACTTTCTAAAGTTGAAAAAGAGCACGATGAAGCCATTGCCGGCAAAGCAGCAGTCAAATAATTTCATGAGGCAACTAAAGCCAACATCAGCTCTACCTTATTTGAGTTTTATCTGCACAACGTCCTGAGGCGTGGTAGCCTTTCGTTTTTGGGCCCGAAGTATGAGATTACTCTGGCCGAGGTGTGGGAGGCAGCAGTTGAAATGCTTGGAGGTGCCGGCTATGCTGAGGCGGACCTTGAAGCATATTATCTGGATGATGAGGGTCGAGCCGCCCTTGCCAAAGGGAAAGAACAACTCACCCAAGCACGAGCCGAAGCGGCGGAAGTAGAGCATTCATGGAAGGCACTTTTGACCGACCTGACTCTTCCTTCGGCTTCGGTTAACGTCGATATTACTGGCTCTAGATCTCATTCTCTGCCTCCAGCCAAAACCAAGACCGAAATTACAACTGCCCATACCGAGGCCCAGGAAGGCATTGAAGCCTAAGATTTCAAAATCGACGTGATAGAGCCCACTTCTCCAGGTAACTTCAACAATGATCTAGCTCAAGTGGACTACTTGTTCGCTTCACATGAGCTTGATGAACTTTTTGATTATTACTTAAGCCTTGACGCGCCACTATCTCCTCTCTTTACGAGGAATACTGATTTTAACTTCTCTTCTTCTTTACTGAAAACACCAAGTGCTGCACAGACTTCTCCTCTTCCAGCTGTTCCACCTCCATCTCTTCAGATTACTCCTCCTTCTGCTTCTCAACCGAGGTCGCAAGAAGAATTAATAGAAGCTCTTCAAGGCTTGGATGACCCGGCCACTTCACAAGAGCAGAAGGCTGAGGAACTTGAAGAAGGTGAAAGGACTCCGGAGAAATTTCATGATGACACAAAGCTGTCTGAACTTATCACTCCGCGCAGCGGGTCTTCTTCATGGAAGAAGGGGAAGCACACAACTTCGAATAAGAAAAAGAAAAACACTTCTGCTAGTGAAGAGAAAGCAGAAGTAGACCCAGTTGCACCTCTCTCTCCTTCTTCCCCGACTCATTCAGGACGGCTCCCAAAGTTAACCATTAGGCAAGGCGAGGGCTCTAAAGGTGGCGGGAAGAAGAAATAAAGAGTCTCGCTTTACCCTTCTTGTTTTGCTTTTTGCTTGTATATAAAGGCTTGTATTGACCGGAAATTGTGCGGGTACCGGCCTCCGCTTTTTGAAACCTGCACATGTATAAAAAAATTTATAGTATGGAATAAAATGATTCTTTTTACTTGTACAGTCTTTTGACTATATTTGTGTATGCATTTATTCCTTATTTTCGCACAAGTTTCTTCATTTTCTTTGTGTGATATTGCAATAAGTTTGTGGTATGTTGCTTGAGCGTTGCTTGTATTAATGTAGCTATATTTTATTATATTTCCCCCATACCATGGCTTATTGCGATTTCTTTCATTTGGTAAGACTTTGGAGAACAATTCTTTTGTTTCAAGAAGACTTGTACTCTTAAGTTAGAGAACAACTCATCCATTTTGAGAAGGCTTGCACTCTTACTTTAGAGAATAATTTTTCTATTTTGAGGAAATATTACTCTGCTTTAGTAGAGTGTGCCTTGATTGGAGAAGTCTTCTCTCTCTCTTTTGTTTGAAAAAGTTTTTACACTTCACTTTCGGAGATAGTCACGTTTATTTTTTTTTGACAAGTGGATTCTCCTACGCGGTGAAGTGGGTTTCCAAAGAAGGCTTTGATTTGGCACTCCAACTTTTGGGGAAGAATATTTTCAAGATGGGGAAATTGATCTTCTCTTGAAAGCTGCAGTGTGCCTCCGAAGAGGGCTTTTTTTGTTTTGTTCGCTTGAAAGTGCTTTCTCACAGTTAAATGGATCCACGGGGCGGACGCAAGTTACTTAATTGGATGTTCATTTGCACAAAAGATCACAACCAGTTAACAAGGGCCCTGTGCCTTCCACTTGGGAAGGTGCCTCTCTGGTGATTCCACCAACCTTATTGGTTGAGAAGAGCATCTCTTCTTGGGACGTGCCTCCGAAGAGGGCTTGTGCCTCCGAAGAGGTCTTGTGCCTCCGAAGAGGTCTTGTGGTGCCTCGGGAGAGGTCTTCTGCCTCGAAAGAGGGCAGGTGTGCCTTTGGAGAAGGCTCGTGCCTCTGAAGAGGGCTTGTGGTGCCTCGGGAGAGGGCTTTTGCCTCCGAAGAGGTCATGTGCCTCCGAAGAGGGCTTGTGCCTCCGAAGAGGTCATTATTTGATTGCCTGGAAGTTACTTTCTTACAGTTAAATGGATCCACGGGGCGGACGCAAGTTACTTAATTGGATGTTCGTTTACACAAACGATCACAACCAGTTAACAAGGGCCCTATGCCTTCCACTTGGGAAGGTGCCTCTCCGGTGATTCCACCAACCTTATTGGTTGAGAAGAGCACTTTCATTTTTCAGCGTGCCTCGTTAGAGGGCTTTATCCTCTGAAGAGTTGTGCCTCCGAAGAGGGCTTTGGGTGGTTGGCTCGCCAGGAAGGTTGTGTCTCACGGTTAAGTGGATCCATGGGACAGACGCAAGCTATCCAACCGGATGTTTGTTTGCACAAACGATCGCAATCAGTTAGCAAGGGCCTGGTGCCTTCGCTTTGGGAAGGTGCCCCTTCGGTAGTTCTACCAACCTTTTTGTTGAGAGGCAAGACTCCTTTTTGGCTGTTTTCTATCTGCTTGCCCATGTCTTTCCACCATCTGCCTCTCAGCGACTCCTTTTTATCATGTCCAAGCACATGTTCTTTTCCTTTGTAAGTTGTTTGCTTTTTCCAAAGAAGTGCATTTCATTGTTAAGTGAATCCATGGGGCAGACGCAAGCTACTTGACCGGATGTTCATTTGCACAGACGATCACAATTAGTTAGCAAGGGCCTGGAACCTTCACTTTGGGAAGGTGCCCCTTCGGTGGAATCACCAACTGTTTGTGAGAAGCACTCCTTATGTAGGAATTAAATTTGGAATTTTTGTGACTTGACATCTGCTTGTTGAATGATTTGTAGTAATCGCTTGGCCTTGTGATGTGTTGAATAGGTAAGCTTTGCTTTGATAGCCTGCATTATTAAGTCGACATTTTAGCAATATATTCAAAATACATACACATCAAAATGAGACAGGCATTTTACAGTAGTAAAGAACATAAGATTTATAGTAAAATCAGTGTGAATCAATACAAAAATTATACATCCATAATCATTTTACAAATTTAAGCATTGCTTTTAAGTAAACTATGGACGCAAGTGCTCACTGTTTCAGGCTCTCGGAATTGGATCTCATCAGTACTTGGAGCTGACAAGACTTCCATAGGGACCGATCCCTAATAATTGAACTTTTCCAAAGCTCCAATACTTTGCGAGAGAATCCGCCTTTGTGTTCTCTTCCCGGGATATATGGCGCTCCCAGGCCTTTGACAAATAAGCAGGCAGATTTTCTCCTTTAGTCTGAAACTCTTTCTTGACTTGACATAGAACAATCCGAGGCATATCTCAAAGCGTGAGCGTATCTTTCCATCTCACCCCAGCTTCTGCCTGCTGGGTGAGGACCCCCTGTGACAACATTAATGATAGGCCTCTCGGACTCCTGCACTGCAGCTCTCTCACTTGAGCCAGATTGATCAGCGAGAACTTGTTGCCTCTGAGTAGATGAGGTTGGGGCATTTCTATTTCTCTTCACATATTGTTGAAGTTTATTCTGGCTCAACACCCCCTCAATCAAACTCTTTAGATGGCGATATTCATTAGTGTCATGGCCGGGTTGATTGTGGAATCGACAAAATCTTCCATTATGCGCAACATTTTTCCCAAGCCTCAACTTAGGTGGTTTAGGGTATTCAACAACATCCTTGGTTGCGAAAAAGATATTCTCTGGAGTATCAGTTAAAGGAGTAAAATCTAAAGGTTTAAAGTAGCGAGTTTTCTTCGCATCTTTTTGCTTTTTTCCATCGTCATTTTTCCTCTTCTGACCACCAGATTCCTTTTTGTTAGAAGCAACGTTGTTATTCTCAACTTCGTTCATGACTACTTTTACCGGCACAGGAAGGCTCTCTAAGCGCATAAATTCGTCGGCCTTCTTGTAGAATTTCTCAAGCGAATTGGGCTCTTTCATCTTTAGCCATTTCCCGAATTCACTAGATTTGTCTATAGCTCGCATTAAGTAAGCGAGAATCATCCGAGGCTCTGCATTGTCAACTTCAGCCAAGGCTATATTGAAGCGGTTTAAGAAAGATTTAAGAGGCTCTGCAGGGCCTTGTTCGAGGCTGGATAGTGACATTATATCCTTGGCCTTTGAAGCATATAATCTGAATTGATCTTTGAATTTCCAAGTGAGGTCAGAGAATTGATCCACAGAACGGACTGGTAGCTTCATGAACCAAAGCAGAGCCACTCCTTCCAAATACACGGAAAATATCTGCACTTGATCTCATCCGATGCTCTGGCACCAGTCATATGCCAGTCGTAGTTGTATAAGAATTGGTTAGGATCGCTTGTTCCCCGATAAGCTGGAATAGTGGGAGGAACAAACTTCTTTGTAAATTCAGCCCTCAGGATCCTTTCAATGAAAGGAGTCTTGCTTGGAGCAAACCCCCATTCATTCTCGTCTTCTTTCCTTTGCATGCTTTCTTTCATCATTTGTCGAATCATTCCCGAGAGGTATTCCTCGTCGTTTAGAGGCCCCGCGGGACAGACGTTAGCTACATTTTCGGAAGTTTGCTTGGACAAACGTTCGCGAAGAGTTGGCTGCGGCCGTGAACCTCCGGCCTCAGGAGGTGACCCTTCGGCGGTGCCAGCTTCCCTTTGAGGAACACTTTTCTCTTGGGAATCATGAGCATCTTCCGCAAAGGTTTCTTCATTATTTCTTGGTTGTTGGTTTACTCCAAGTAAAGTATTTATCTTGTCCAACATTAAAGTGTTCTGGGCTTCCATCTGTTGATACCACCCAGACACTACATGGCCTAATTCGGCCCTTGTAATTCCAACACTAGGAGCCGTTTGATCTGACGCGGGAGAAGTGGCGATATTCTCATAAGCACTTCCAGATCTAGCAGATCTACTTTCCTTCCAAGATCCATAATCTCAGATAGACTTCTGGTTCTTTGAGAAAGTCTTTCAAAAAATCTTTGCAGAGCAATGGTGAGAGCACCCTGAGTTCGATTTCTCAGGGAAAGCATCAAAAATGTTAACGCTAAAAATGTACGCTAACACCCCGGTGTAAGTTGTAGTATAGTGAAAGCACCACCCGTTGGTACGGGAACTGAAGATAAGCAGAAAATAGCGGAGAGATAGTAAGAAGACACAGTTTTTATAGTGGTTCGGCTTAAAGTCAAGCCTACGTCCACTTAATCTCTTTTATTGCTGATTTGATTACAACTCTTTCAATGATTCTTCGATTACAACACGATCAAGACAAGTAGCTAGAACTTTGACATATAAAAGTTCTTCGAATTCATGTTGAATGAGTTAGATCTCTCTCAAAGTTCATTGAAGTGTCTTCGGGGTTTGAAGTGTTGAAGGAGTCGAGAAAACAACAAAGTATAGGCGTTCCAAAAATGACCCAAAAGTCCCTTTTCAGTTGGAGCAGGCAGGGTATTTATAGGGAGAGCCTGAAGGTAGGTCGTAGGTCGTGAGCGACCTAGGGATAGGTCGTAGGTCGTGAGCGACCTAGGGAGAACCGGGTTATGGATTATCATGGTTGCACTTGATCACTTGAACAGGCTGGTAGGTCGTAGGAGTAGCAGCGATCTAGTGTTGGTTCGCCCTATAACCAAGCGACATAACGATATGAAGCTTGTGGCTCGCTAGGTCGTTAACTCGCTAGGTCGTTAACATGCTAGGTCGTTAACTCGCTAGGTTGCATAGGACATTTAGTTACTAGTTCCCTAGGTCGCTGAGCTCCTCTGTTGCGATATATTGCTGTCTTGCATTGATTGCTAGGTCACTTAGGTCATCACATGTTAGCTCGCTATAGAACTTCATCCTCATTAGCTCGCTTGCACTTTATCTCATTAGGTCGCTTGTGTGTTAACCCGTTAGGTCGCTTGGCTCCTTAATTCATTAGGTCGTTAGGTCACTAACTGTTGCCACGATAACTCGCTGGAGGCTTTAGATCGTTTGGTCGTGAAGCTTCTTAGCTCGCTTGGACATTTAGGTCGCTGAGTCGTGAAAAAGTGGAGTTAACAGTTATCATAAGGTAAAAATCTATTCTGTGTTTATGTGTGGCGTGGTCTTATGAGATATCCTTTGTTTTTTCAAAATACTCGGATTTTGAGTTTCTCACACCAGTCCCATGACTAACATGAAGTTTATTTTCCTTCCCTTAAACTCTGGGTGCCTTATGTTTTGGGTAGCCTACTAGTCAGGTTTAGTTAGAAGAAATCTAGAAAAGCTTGAAGCATAGATTTGGAAGATCCTTTAGTAGACTATTACCTCTTTTACATCACGCTTGTGTACTATTGTATTTTGCATTTGTAAGGACAGATATTCATAACTATCTATATTTAACTCTGATAAATATATTTAAAATTTCCATTGTAAAAGATGTATATATTGAAATAATATATGTTATTCCATTTGTGTAAGATTATGTCATGTCTTTGTATTCTTTTACTCCATGATAATCTGTCTTATTGGCCCTTGGATTTGCAACACATGAATACCGAGGATGTTTTAGTGTCGATTTCTGAGGGTAGAGGAGGCAGGTCATCACAGAGTTGTTTTGAGATGGATCTTTCCTCGATGCTTGACTTAGGCTCGTGCCCTCAGGTCATCTTTTTGACATCGATCGCTACTATGTCAATGGTCCAATCGATGCTGGGGGTTTCCTCGCCATTTTTCTCTAGCAGTACGAAATATAAGTCGGTTTGGACACTTAAACATCTTGTTTGAAGGAGTGATGATGTTGCATCTTCCTCTGATGTCACAGCTAAAGTCTCTTGTAGTTCCTTTATGTTTTCAACTAGTAGCTTTTCGAGATCACTTGTTAGGTTCTATGTGGAAAGCTTTAAGGGTGACGGTGCACCCTTATTTCCATAGCAAAATGCAGTCTGGGTAGTGATAAGAGCACGAGTTGGGATGCTTCATTTGCACATTTGAAGCTGGATCTTCTAGAGAATTCCAAGGTGTGCATCTCTACCACTTCTTCTTTTCTTCTTTTCAGCTAGCTAGATATAAAATATCTTTTTATGCCTAGCTGGGCGGGACTATGACCTTGCACTTTCATAATAGATAAAATATATCTTTTGCTATGAACATCGTCCAAGAATTTTGTTGCTCAAAATTTTCTTGTTTGTTTGTGTATGACATGTAGATTAGCGTATCCCGAAAAGCTAGCATAGCCCCAGTACTATCTGTAGAAATGTTTCTTATTAAGATAAAATTAAATAGCAATGTGTAGTTATGAGTTGGGTTGAGCCCGGCTGTTCATGCGAATCATGTGCCTGCCAAATGTAGAATTGTGTGAGGTAGTAGTATGAGCTGCAGCGAATGTTAACTCATGGGTTCTCTTAGGTGATAAGAAATCATATGCAGAGTAGCAGCAGGCCTAGCTCGAACATAAGCGCATGAGGGCTCAAAGGTTCTCCTAGGTAATGTGCCTCCAATCATAAGGTAACTACATGTTCCGACACGAATTGGAGCATATGGCTAGTTCAAACACTTTTATAAAAGTGTGTTTTATGATGATTAGACGAGCGGTTAGTGCTACCCATTCACAAGAACTTAGTAGATTTGTGAACTTATTATAATGAGTGAAGATTTATCTATGGTGATGGAATGGGCTTAGAAGCGAGTTTGAGAAGAGTGTCAGCTATTATGACCGATCATCTTCAAATATGCAGATGGGCATTTGGTTGCTTGCATACATGGTTGATGGTTACTAAAGGAACTCGCGGACAAGGGCAAGCCTAGGTGGTATTAAACACGAATGAGGGAATTCTTTGGTGACCCGCTGATGGAGTAGACTAGCAACCAATGGGCCTCAACCTTATAGGATAGTTTGCCTAGGACTTGCCGCTCGATGCTTGTGGGAAAAGGGTGCTGGTCTGGAAATAAATTGTAGCGATATATTCAAACTCTTCACCTATAAATAAACTAATAACACCAATCCCGCTTATCATTCCATCATTTATGTCTCTATCAAAAAACTAAACTGTTTTGCTGGTTTTCTTACATTTTCGGTATAAATCTTAGTACAAAAATATCTGTATAATCATAATTATACGACCAATTATATATCGCATTTTTATTAGGCCGAATAAAATTATCGTACAGCTCTTCTTTAGAATTGACTAAACTCAAATTGTGTAGAGACGAATAAACAGATTCATATAAAATGGATGCTATAAATAATTCAAAAAAGGCTATACTTACTAAAAAAATACATTTAAAAAAAATCATAAAGTCAAAATGCTCGTTTGATGGAATTTTTTTGTAGATGGAATTAACCACTTTGATAATAGATCAGGATCTAGTCCACCAAAATCAATTCCAATTGATCTAATCAATAAAGTAAATAATACTAATATAAGCATGGGAAATAACATACTATTGTCTGAATCATGAGGATAGGTGTAAGCATATTAATTTCTAAAGTAAGTACTAAAGTATTGTTAGGATTTTCCAAGAGGATGCTCAGTAGGTAGCTACGAGCAACAACCTAGTTTCCTTACGACTTGGCTTTGCTACGAGCGCTAATCGGGTCAAGTGTTTTTTGAGGGATGGCATTCTTGGGTGGTCAATGTTATCGTCATGCAGAGAACGTGCATAATTTCCATAACCTGTTTGATATTAGTACTGATGTAAAGGAGCAAATGGGAATGCATCGTAGTTGTGCACAATACGGAGCTAAATTGGGCTATGGTCCACATCCTTGATGGAATTTTCTTAGCAATTGGAAGAGGTGGTGAATGTAACAATCCATATTTTACATATTAGAGGATCATAAAATATTATTTTTAAATTCATATTAGGTCATATGACTCTATAACTTTAGGAATATCAATTAGTGACATTTCTTATTTGTAGAATTTTTATTGTACAGTTTTGACCCTAAAAATTTTATAAGGCCCATAACTTTTGATATAGATCGAATTATGATCTAAGACCACTTTCATTGTATTAGGATGATTAGTTCCCTTTCTGTAGAGTGGTCATATTAAGAATTTGAACTTACCGTTTAGGAGATATAGTTATTTGAAGTTCCAACTAGTTCCGACTAGATTAGTAGGTAACTATATGGTGATAAGTGCATGCCATTAGCCAAATCTGTGATTAGGGTTAATACCACTTCCTTTCAGCCATCATAAGTCATTCCTCTTCACTTCTAATCACCTCCTAAGCTCTATTAATCCAAATTAGACCTAAAGCCATCACTTCCTTATGTTAATTAGCCTAATTAAGTGATTAGAGGGGGATTAACAAGGTTAAGTTGTGGATCTAATGTTCTAACACCTTGGGATTCGTGTTGGGACTTATCTATATAAGATTTTCCTAGGAATTCATGTTCTTTGATCCAATTGAGTGATTTTACCTCTCTCGTTATACTATGCTTATTTATATAGTATCAATGTGTGATTTTTGATGCTTGTTAAAGTTAAAATGTTTAGAACTTAGATCTAAAGTTAATAACACCATAAAATAGGATCAAAAAAGATAAATTTGGATTTTAACATGATTTACATAATTTACCGATTATGATAGTTGTTTTATAGAAAATCGGATCCATGATGATTTATACTTGTAGATCATGCTTGGATGGATTATATGGTGACAATGTTTGGAAGCTGTATGGATTGCTTTGATGATTTTGCTAGTTGTTTTGTGTAGGTAAAAAAGCAGTACATCCTTTGGTTCAAATGACATCAAAGTGGTCGAAATAAGATGAAATTTGGATATATTGCACTGCAAACTTTGTGAGCCTACTCGAAAAAATTATAAGTGACTTAGAGTTGATTTGATAGCCCAAAAAGTGATCGTTAGTGGTGGGCAGAAAGTGGTTGGTGTTGGCATGCTTCGAGTCGCAATGAGGTTTGCTTCAGGTTTGGAGGTTGAGAACTTCATGATCAACCTAGGGAAATGTGGTCGGTGTTGAAGGACTTAGCCAAATTTTGAGATGGCAAAGTGCTCGGGCCTGACTACTCTTGCTTGATGTTTTTTACATGGTAGCTTTAGGTCGTTAGGCCATTAACTTTGGGATGAGCCAAGGAAAAAGTAATTGAGTATATTTAGAGTTAGCAAAATTTTGAGTATGGGAATAGTATTCAGGGCCAACCACTTTCTCTTAGTGTTTTCAGGCATCTACTTTGGTTAGGCAGTAAAAGAATTTGGGTCAGCTTGGGGTAAGGAAAAAAAGTGAGAACTTATATTTTATGGAATTTTTTAACATGGCCTTGGAGATGATCGTGACCTTAGGGATAGTCTCGACGACGCATGATTAGGTAAGACCTTGGAGATGGACATGACAATACGGGATCTCGATAATGGTTGTCGTTGCTTGTTTACTTTGTGCTTATTATGATTGTTATTATTGGTATGATTGTTGGATGTCTTGTGATGTTGGTATTCTTAATTAAGTACCCTAACGCCCATAATATACTTATTGTTGTATACCCCTATGATGATAATAGCAGTATAGCATATATTGTGTCATGCGCTAACTCTTTGGATGGGGGAAAGGGCCATGTATGATTATCCGCACCCTATGCCCTTTTTTATATCGATTTTCATAGTATTTTAAAATTGTTTATCGCTCATGCTAGACTATTGTCTAACCGAGGTTTTATAATTTGCTTCTTATTATCTCGGTTACTCATAAATGAGTAGACTAGATAACAGGTTTGAGATTAGCGCATGAAGTTGTTCAAAGGATAAGCAGAAGGCTAGCGCTATTAGATTTATTACTATAGTTTATTGCTTATTCTGCCATGCAGCACTATGGAGGTTTATCGATGCTTTGCCTTAATTAGAGAGATTTCCTATGAGTTTATTTTGATATTGTAAAAACTCTACCCCATTTGCTTTGTAGGACTATTATGAACCTTGCGTTCCTATATCTGTTTTGGTTCATTTATTATACTTGTCTGCCTTGCCCATTTTATACCTATGTTGATACTATATTTTATTCGGTGCGTTGTGATATATATGACATTTTATGATTAAAGTTGGCAATTTAACCCTTGATAATCATCCTACATTGGCCAAGTATCGTTATCGCTCTTCGGGTATAGTGGGTGCCGAAGGTGTAGATCTGTCGTCGTACGTGGTATTAGAGCTTAGGTTGAGTGATCGACTTAAGTTAGTACTTAGTTCCATTAGAGACAGGGTAAGTGGAAACCTTAAAATGGATTGAGTGATATGTGACAGAGAGTACATGTTATATATTTTGGCTTTCAAAACTATATATTAGTAGTATATATAGTAGATAAGTCACATTGCACACTTGAGCACTATAGATGCAGTTTTCCTTTATGAGCGACTGACCATTCTTATTATAGAGTTTAAGAATGGGTGAGCATACAAGGAACACCTCTAGGAATTCTATGTCAGGAGTATAAGAAGAGGGAGTGGGTTTGGGGCCAACTAACCTCGATATGCAGGATATGTTCACGGAGATGATAAGGAACATCTTTTAGAATACCCAAGGTGTTGCTTTAGTTGCTGTTATTGATGGTACTTTAGTGTAAGCGCCCAAAGATGACTTTGCTAAGTTAAACAATGAATATTCTAGCCTTGATGGCAAACTATTCCTTGGAATGGAATCAGCTATGGAATTGCGATATTAGTTAGATACCTATGAGCGTATCTTTGATGACTTAGAGCTAGAAGATGTAATAAAGAGGAAGCCTTTGGGTAACTTTAAGGTCGTGCCATAGGACGGTGGAATGTTGTTAAGATTGCTACTCCTAAGGATCAGATCATGTCGGAACAGTTTAAGTCCATATTTGAAGAGAAGTTCATACCGGACACCCAAAAGTTGGTACTATTTGGGAAGTTTGCTAAGTTGAAGCAAGGAGAGAAGACTGTCTCGGAGCATGTAGCCGAATTCAACATTCTGTTGAAATATGGTTTATCTTTTATTGATAGCCCACTAAAAAAGAACAGGAAGTTCATCATTGATTTGGATAATTATTTAGGGAGAAACTGGTGGGACATATTAATGAGTCCTTTGAGAAATTGGTTGAGAAGGCTTTGAGGAACGAGAGTCCGTATCCAAAGCCAAATGCTGAAATTTTTGTTCCAAAGGAAGAATCATAACCGCAAGAGAGCAGTGGAAGTAAGATGAAATTGAACAACAAGAGAAGAAGTAGTCTCAGGAAGAGGATAGCCAGAAGAAAAAAAAAGCGGGAGCTAAATTGCTTTAATTGCAATAGGATGGGACATCTTAACAAGGACTATAAGGCCCTGAGGAGTGGGAAGAGGAAGTGCTTCATTTGTGTTAAGATCGGGCACTTAAAGAAGGATTTCTTAGAATAACAAAAAAGTAAGCAGAGTGCCACTGCTTATGCATTAGATGTCGCTCCTACTTCGTTTGTCGCCCCACCAATAATGGAGAGAGGGAAGGGCATCCTTATTTGAGGTTTTCTTTATTTATGCTATATTATAAGTCTTTTGTCTGATATTGATTAGAGCCTTCATATTTCCAGTGACTTATTAAGTAGGTTATAATGATGACCTGACCTAGTAGGAAGATCTTTAGTTGTTTCAAACTTAGAAGCAGTTCTACCAACTTAGTGGTGGTTTGTCAAGGCCTAATGTACCGAGTCATGGATGTTTGTTTTCTTATGTTGTTTTATTGGGTCATATGGGCTTTGATATCATTTAGCATGTGATGACCAAAGGGACATGGAGCTCTGGCGAAATTGAGGTGCAGTAGACAACGAACATAGTGGAAAGGCGAAAACTAAGGTAGAGTTGTACAATTAAGAGGGTATAATTATGGTTAACCTGATATATTTGCTTGGGATCCAACATAAGGAGTCATCATCGTGCTCTATAGTGAGGGAACACCTAGAGGAAGTTGAACAATGGCCACGTAGAGAAATAGAATTCTCCATTGACCTAGTGACTAGTGTTATATCTTCGAGGAAGATGGTAATCAAAGAGATAAGAGAACCAGAAGCGCAGACGAATGGCCTATGGAGGGGGTTCATTCATGGTAGTATATCTTAGTGAGTAGTACTCATAGTATTCGCGTAGCGGGTGAATGATTCTTTGAGATGGTGTGGAGTGTTGGGCGCTTTAGAAGCTTATACTGGAATCCATTTGTGATATTCTTATCTTCTAGTGAAGGAGAGGCATAAGATGGGCCTGAGATAGAGCCTAAGGGATTAGGCAGTCATGCAAGTTGAGAAGGGGAGTTCCTAGTGTAGACACGACTTGGGTATATTATTGGTTATAACTTCTGTTCGAAGAAAGAGTTGAGCCAAGGATGTTGGCAAGCAAAACGAGAGACCTACTCCAATAGGGATGGAGTAGTGCTTGTAGAGATGTGGTAGTACGGATCAAACCGAGTTAGTTGGCTTCATAAAAAGATAGACCGGTTATACCTAACTTTGGTGGACTTAGGGATAAGGTACTTTGAGAATGTCGTCATCCAAGATTAATGGTACATTCTAGTAGGAATAAGATATATTGGATCGGCGTCTTACTAATGATAAAGGATGTCAATATTTTGGTAAGTGGAAAAGCTTACTAGAAGTTTTAACCAAAATGGCATCGGATTGGTTGGATGATATCGAGGTTGAACCAAAAGTGGCTTAAGGAAAAGTGTTAAAGTCCGTAGAAGTTCAACAAGAGTGAAAGCGAAGGTGATAGTATCGAGGAGACGAGGGAGAGCATGAAGACCAATATGGAAAGTGCTTTAATTGGCAGGGTTTTCTATGTATTGTATTCACCTTTACTTGTGATGTCATATAGAATAACTTAGTATCTCATATGCTAGGATAGACATAGGTATTATTTGATTACTTGTGGTTGCACGGTTGAATGGTTGCATATTTGATGTTTGTGATGATTACTTGTGATTGTTAGGCACGTGGGGTATCAACGTTTGACTTTTCCTTATGTGACTGTGATTTCGTGAGCAGAATTCCTAATGGGAGGAAAGTGTAAAGACCAGTATTTTATGTATCGAGTGATTATAAAATATTATTTTTAAATTCATATAAAGTCGTATGACTCTAAAACTTTGAAAAATGTCAACTAGTAACATTTTATTATCCTTATAATTTTTGTTGGATAGTTTTAACCCTGAACCTCTTATAAGGACCATAACTTTTGACAGGGAATGAATTAGGGTCTGAAACCACTTTCATTTGATTGAGATGATGGTTTCTCTTTTTGTAGAATGGTTATATTCAAAATTTGGACTTATTATGGCTGTTTGAAGTTCTTACTAGTTTCGAGCAGATTAGTGGGTAACTAGTGCAGCCCAAGCCCAATTATAGTTGATACCAGGTCCTCCCAGCTTTCATTAGTCATTCTTATCAATTATAATCACCTCCTAACCTCCACTAATCCATATTATACTTAAAAACCATCATTTCTTCATGTTAGCATAATAAAGTGATTAGAGGGAGTTGGCAAGGGGAAATTATCGATCTAACATTCTTAGATCAAAGATGAGTGATTTTACGTCTCTTATGATACAATGCTTATACATAGTAAAGACGTGATTTTTGACATGATTATTGAAGTTAAAATAGTTGACTAATATTAAAAACACCCTAGAATAGAATCTAAAATGACAGATTTGGATTCTAACATGATTTACACCATTTACCAACCATAATTGCTATTTTACAGAAAATCAGATTTAGGATAATTTATGCTTGTAAATCATGTTTGGATGGATTATGTGCATTATATGGATGTTGTATGATGACGTTTGATAGTTGTATTTATTGCTTCACTGTGTTTGTTAGTGTCTTGTGTAGTTAGACAAGTTGTATGTCCTTTCGTGCAAATGGCACCAAAGTGGTCAAAACACGAAGAAATTTGGAAATGTTGTGCTGGAAGCTTAAGGGAGCCTACTCTAGAAATTTCAAATGATTTGGAGTTGATTTGATATCCCAAAAGGTGATCGTCAATGGTGGGAAGAAAGTTGTCAGTGGTAGTGTGCTTTGTGTCGCGAGGGGGTTTGCTTCGGGTTTGAAGGCTGAGAACTTTGAGTCCAACCCAGTGAAAAAGTGGTCCGTGTTGATGCTTAGCCAAATTTCAAGATGGAAAAGTTCTTTGGTCCGACCACTCTTGCTTGTTGATTTTCATTTTTTTAGCAAAGCTAGCCTGCGTTGAAGTGGGTCGTCCGTTTTTATAAATGAATTTAGGAACAGGTGTTCGGCACATGTATCAAAACAACTTAACAAATACAAGCCCAGAAGATAGGTAAAATTCCTATACTATTAATACAAACCATCTAGTCACCCTCCACAAAAGGAGGAAACACACCCATCCTTAGAGGAGACAAGGCCAATGACATGCAAGTATCCATAAAAAAGACAAACTAAAGAAGGAACATAATCCACCAAATCTGTTCCATATAAATACTTCTGATCCCATAGGTCATCTGCCAACATAAACTTATTACTATCACCATGATTGCCCAGAACATATAGAGAAAACATGTCATTGTCTGCTTGATAAAACAAGCATCTCTCCTCGCCTTCGACTCCTACGTACTTGAAAAAGTTTCCACTAGATGACTCGTATCTCATTTTCGAAGGCACATAGACCCAACCTTGCTTAGAACGACTCCAGAAAAAATCCAAAGGATATGAAACCACTACCGGATCCACCAAGGTTTGAGTACCAACATCATTAATAGGCGGCAAAGAAAAGATCACCGAGGAAATAATAATGGACAAGGCCACAGGAACCACTGGATCAACCACCTTAACAGGTCTTTGCTTTGGAACCCACTTCCTAATCGAGAGATGAGGAAGGGGAACCTTAGTAATAAAAGGCAGTGGCATATTAACAACCATTGGAGAAGCATCAGAAGAACCACCGTTATATGCATCGGCTATAACGTTAAAAGAGCAAAAAGTCAGGGAAATATTAGGCTTCCACTATAGAGAACATCAACTATTGCCACATGGCTAGGAGTCACGCATACTCTAAGCTTAAAAGGCAGAGGCCTATCTGGAGTAATTTGGATCAATGCCATTTCATAATCAACCTTTTTTTTCTAAGTACTGTATTGACATCAAAACACTTTAGTTTACCTACAAGGCTTGCAAGCCAGTTTAAACTAATCATCGGTTGCAAGACAGAAGGAATGTGAGAGAAATGAGACCAGACTGAATAGATAACACTTGCTCCCTAGTACTATCTATAGACGCACTCCGAGTGGTAATAATAAAAGGCTTTCTCTTAATGAAAAATGAATCGACTTCGAGAACACGAAGCCTCTTCTCGAGTTTAGAGAACTTGAAATAAAACATTGAGTTGTTGTAGATCACTTGCAAACCACCCTTAGCCTCCAATATTTCCAACAATGGTCCTTAACCACATGTCGAGCAGGGTTGGAATCAAAAAATCAAATAAATATTCCGACCAAAAATCAATACCTTCTTGAGTTACCTCTGGAGGGGGAACCATCACTCCATCAACTGTAGACGATTCAAAAGGTCCAAGTAGAATAACCGCATGCAGTCCTCGACAACGAACGAAAAAGGGAAGACCATGTAGTACTCTTGTTCGAGTATCATTAGCATTGCTAAACTTCATCCTTGATTGATGCACAGCCTAGGGAGCCTGTGCAGAGTGATACATAAGCATTGAGCAACGAAGAGAGGCAAATTGCCTTTCTTGTTCATAAACCATTTCCTTTAATTCATTTCCAAATGTTTTAATTTCTTTCTATGGTATGTAGTGTTACTTCGAAGTTTTAAAGTGTTTCTTCAATATTTTCACTCATATTTATCCTATCAATACTCTATTCTTTATCCATTTTTGAAGGGCTTATTTTAAAATAAATGAGAGTGCTTAGAGAGAAAATGGATTAAGCTTTTTGGTACAAAATGCGTGTATATGGTGTTTAATTTGAATGAAAAACTATTCCCGCGAATTATATTAACTAATTTACATTCTAAAATTGGAATATGAAGTCACAGTTGTATATATCGACATATATTTTTAGAGTATATCAACATAACCTTATTAAAATAGACTTTTATTTATTTTAAATTTTATATTATTTGTTCATTCTATTTCGTTATTATATATCTTTAGAAAAGTGAATATCCCAAGTTGGATGTAATTTAATAAATGTATTTTATATTAGAGATTTTTTTAAATGACTGCTGTTAACGCTAAAAATTGAACGCTAACACTCCGGTGTATGTAGAGATTAAGTGAAAGCACCACCTATGAACACGGAAATTAGAAACAAGTAGGAAAGTCACAGAGAAAGCAGTAAAAGACTACAATTTTATAGTGGTTCGGCTTCAGGTCAAGCCTACGTCCACTTTAATCCTCTTTATTACTGAATCAGTTACAACTTTACAACAATCTTCAATTACAATACTGATGAGACAAACAACTAGAGCTCCGATGTAGAAGAATTCTTTGAACCCATGTTGATTGTGTTAGATTTCCTCTTGAAGTTAGTTGAGATGCCTTTCGTGTTTGAAGTATCGAGTGAGTCGAGAATTCAGCAGAGTATCGGCGTTCCAGGAATGAGTCAAAAAGCCCCCTTTCAATTGGAATAGGTGGGGTATTTATAGGAGATTTCTGGACTAGGTTGTAGGTCGTGAGCGACCTTGGATGGGTCGTAGGTCGCAAGCAACCTACGGGATGTGGTTTACGACTTAATAAGGTTGACTAGGTCATCTGAGTGAGTTAGTAGGTAGTAGCGACCTATGGGCGGTCGGTCTTGAAGTAGCTTAAGTCGTCCACGACCTAGTGAAGCCCCTTTTCAACCAGGTACTGGCTGTCTGCGACTTAGCACTTAAAGCATAAATGTTATATCGGCTTGCTTAGGTCGCAAGCGACCTAATGAGAGAGAGTATACATGCGGCTTTGTTCTGGAGCTCGCTAGGTCGCTTCCTTTTTTGGCTCGCTAGGTCGTTGGATACTTAAGTCGCTAGGTCGCACTCTGTCTTAAGTCGTACATTCTTCAGATAGTTAAACTCATTAGCTCGCTGAGTGGCTTAACTCGTTTAGTACTTTAGGTCGCTAGGTCGCACTCTGCCTTAAGTCGTACATTCTTCATATAGTTAAACTCATTAGCTTGCTGAGTGGCTTAACTCGTTTAGTACTTTAGGTCGCTAGCTAGCTGTTGGTCTCGCATCCATGTTAGGTCGCTTGGGTTGTTAGGTCGTGCCACATTGAACTGCTCTATGCTCTAGGTCGTTAAGTCGCGTCTAAGTTAACTCGTTCATACTCTAGGTCGTTAGGTCGCTGCCATATCTAGCTCGTTACATCGCTGATTCATGAAAAAGAGGAGTTAACACTTGTCCCTCAAAGCATATGCCTAGGTTATAGGTCGTATGCTTCGATATAACTCTGCTAGGTCGTAAGCAACTCAAGAAGATTGCTAACTCGCGCACCCAATCATCTTCTTCCTCTGTCTCCTTTATAAACTATAAGTCGCTTCGTTCCCCTCACTTTATTACCTATCCCTTTACCTCCATTGTTGTCATTCAAGCTCAGAAGCTAATCGCAAAATCTCCTCCTTTTCATCCCCAATTGTTGATTCCAACAGCAAACGAAGGTAATTCCGATCATCTATTCGTCACGTTCACCACTGATTCCTCCATAATCATTTCAATACAATTTTCGCCACCATGCTGTAAGATTATGTCCTGATTCGGCTTTCGATTATTGTTGAATCGTTGGCGATTGCTTTAAAAAGTGAATCGGCCTAGGGTTTCATGGAGTTATCTTGGTGAATGTAAAGTTTTTAGAATCGATCAGGGGTTTTTGAGGATGTTTTGGGAGTTTGGAGGAGACAAGGAGATGGTTATCGGGTTAATAGGTTTTAGGCTATGCTGTGATACTTCGGTGAGGTAAGGGAGATGAATACGTGGCAGCATGCGAGTGGAGAATAAGACTTAGGATTTCTTAATGGAAGAAAGCTTGGCATATTCTTGAAATACTCTCAGAGCGACCTAATGAGTCAGACGACGTAAGGGCCTTGCGACTTATGATGCATGACCCGTTACTTTGGACGAATTATCCTCTTTAACGACCTACCTCTAGGTCGCATCATGACTTGGGCGAGCTAACCTTTGCAACACAACTTTTAAGTCGTAGACGAGCTAACACTTAGACACTTGCCGTGGCTTAACTTCCTGCGACTTAAGCTTTTAGGTCGTGAGAGTGTCTGAACGACCTAATACTTAACCAAATTTGTATTGCCTTTCCCTGAAGTTCTATGCCTTGAACTCTTTGACTTGAACAATGCGACCTAAGAAAGTTCGCCTTGTACATTTGCAAAGCTTTGGCAGAACTTGACTGAATTTCCAACTTGAACAGCTAGAATGAACTGCTTGAACTCGTCGTACTCTTTTATAGATTATGTTAACTTTAATGCTATTAACCTGTTAAATACAACATTTGCAAAAAACGGGACGAATATACTGCCATTGACAGCCCACATCGAATGACAGATTAGTCGATAAAAGATAATCAACATAAAGAAATTATATGAAATGCTGTGAATCAACAAACTCAAGTGAAGTATTAAAGCAATGTTGAATTAATCAACCAAAGCTAATTTGTTTGCTTCAACACTGTACTTGAACTTAAAACAACAAGCCCTGAAGCTTTTTAACTGACAACTATTAACTAGTTTAATTTCAGTTATATTTTCTCGTTATTTTATTAGTTCTGCACAACACTTCACACATTTAGGAAACGTGCACCTTCACATTTAAATATCCAGTTCCTTGTGTAGAATGTATTCTCAAGAAGAGATAATCGAGCAATCTGAAGGAGTCTTCCCGATAGCCGACCCATTAGATAATCCTCCAGAAAGAACTCCAAAAACCCTGGGTCAGCGGGCATTCAACCAATTACGTATTCAATTTGGGATTGTCGAAGCGGATGCTATTCTTCCTGGCCTAAATGATACTGTTGACAGGCCACCTCTCGGTTTTGTCGCCGTCAACCGTCGGATGTGCCTTTGTGGTGCCATTCTCCTTTCAATGAATTTCTTCATCAACTCCTTTTCCGACTAACCATCTCTCCCTTTCAACTGCATCCCAATGGCTATGCCATCCTGATGGGATTGTGTGTCTTATTCAGGAGGACACTTAACCGTCTTCCGAGCTTCGAAGAAATTTGCTACTTATGCACATTCGCAAAAAATAAAGACCACCCCTCCATTATACTCGTGAGAAGTGCCAGAAATCATAAACTTATCACCGATCTTTCCGAAAGCGCTCACGGTTTTCTGAATCAATTCTTCTTCATCCGCTGCCCCCCAGGGTTTTATGCCAACTGGAGAATAGGAAGTAAGATTGCTCATCCCTGTTCTTTCCGTTTCAGCTTTTCAAGATCCGAATTGCTAAGTGCTAACTTCATTCTTTTCTTTTACAGCACTTCCTCCTCCCTCTAGAAATCCCAGTCACAAGACGACTTTTGATAGATTAAGTGTCGTGCCGGTTGAAGAAAGAACTATTAAGTTTTTGCTGAAAGATGAACTTCTGCACCAATACGGGCTTCTGCACCCCTCCCGTTCCACTCAACCTCATGAAGTACCCGACTCTCCAGTAGAGGCATCGGATGCCCCAGTTTCCATTGGAGAACCTACGCCGAAAGAGCGCACTGTTGAGGCTTCATTGGTAAAGTGTTCTACTTCAAATGATGTTGCGAGGTCATCCGGCAAACATGCACTTACCCCGGTAATCGAAGAAGACGAGCCTCCTCAACAACCCGGGAAATCTGGTGACGAAGGAGTTGAGAGAACAAGTCCCGCTAGGCACTGCGGTGATGATACTTTTGAGGGTTTAAGCGACCTGATGATTACTTCACTGGAGCTTTTTAAAGATGACCCTATCACTGCTAAAGTTACTTCTCCAGCAGTCGAAGCGACATCCATTCTGCAACAAACTCCATCAGCCCAAGAGTTGACACTGGCTGTTAAATCCATCATCACCTCCCAACCCAGGAGTGGTTCGTGATTCGACGCACGTAGTTTGCGCGTTACACACACTTAGGACTTTTCAGCACTTATATGCGTTCAACTCTCTTGCTTTTAAGATTTTTGAATTTATCTTTTCTTCATTTTCAGATTCTCCAATGGGAAGAAGTGACTCCTACTACGATGATTTCCAGCATTATGGGAAGCACGGTGCTTATGACCCCAGGAGGTATCTTCCTGCTTCTTGGGAAACTGACGAAGAAAGAGCTGCGAATAAGGCTCGTGAAAGGCACGCCTATGAAGAACGCCACGAAAGACGAGATGAGCGACATGACTCTTCCCAGAGGGAAGATGGTTCTCATAAACGGAAATCCCGTGACGATAAAGGGAAAGCCACATCCCTGAAGATGGGAGTAAAAGGGCCAAACATGGCCAAAAACCGGCGTCCGAACTCCCTGAAAGGCCCGCTGCTCCTATACCTTCTCAATCTCTTGCCCTTACTCATACTGATATTCATACAATTATTGGCAGGCCCTCATATCAGGTTGGACAAGGCCCAACCACTCTTCAAAGTCGGTTTGCGCATTGGTGCTTGAAGGGAGTGCGCTTTGACCTTGATTTGGTTCCGATTGACAAGCAGGCTATGCTGTGCAATCTTGATGCCGTCAAACTCGATACTGAGAGAATGTCGGGTTGGCAAAAGCTTGTCGACGAGCTTTAGAGGGTAAACCGTGCAAATCTTGAGGCCATGCTAACAATGGAAAATGAAAAATCTAAATGGAAGAAAATTCTTGAGCAGCGTGACGCGGAAATGAGGAGCAAGCCACTTATAATGAAAAGCTTGAAGCAGAGGTCGAAAAACTTAAGAAAGAGCTCGCCACTTCTTCCACTTCTTATTCTCATAGAGAAGAAGTGCTTCTAAAACAAGTGAGAGATGCTCACGCGGCACAGAGAGATGCCGAAGCTAAATTTGAAGCACAGCAACAAGCTGTAGAAAACTACCGGGCTGATGTTGCTCAACTTCGAGAGAAAACCAACGCCCAGAACTTGAAGATTGAACTGCTGAAAACTCGACTTTCTAAAGCTGAAAAGGAGCATGATGAAGCTGTTGCCAACAAAGCTGCAGCCGAAGAATCTCATATGGCAACCAAATATGAAGTCAGCTCCACTTTATTCGAGTTTTACATCTACAGTGTTCTGGGGCACGGTAGCCTTAAGTTTTTGGGACCGGCATATGAAATCACTTTGGCCAAAGTGTGGGAGGCCATACTTGATATGTATGGAGGAGCCGGGTATGCTGAAGTAGATTTAATGGCGCACTACCTAGATGATGATGCATGTGCCGCTCTTGCTAGGGGAAAGGAGCAACTTGCCAAAGAGAGAGCTGAAACGACAGAAGGAGAACATTTAGGAAAGACAATTTCAACCGACCCAGTTCTACCTTCAGTTTCAGCCGATACCGATATCGCTGGTTCCAGTTCCCATTCTCCTCCTCTTGCTAAAGCCATTACTAAAAGCGCCACCACCCACACTGGAGATGAGACTCAAGAAAGCGCTGAAGCGCAGGACTTCGAAGTTGACATAGTAAAGTCTACCTCTCCATGTAACCTCAATGTTGATCTCGCTCAAGTGGACTGCTTGTTCGCTTCGACCGAGTTCGATGAGCTCCTTGCTTATTTCTTAAGTGTCGATGAGCCATTATCCCCTCTTTTTATGAGGAATACTGACTTTAACTTTTCTTCTCCTGTAGAGAAAGCACCAAGTATTGCTCAGCCTTTCCCTCTTCCAATTTTTTCCTCTCCGCCTCTTCAGATTACTCCCGCTTCCGTTTCTTAACTGGGGTCGTAAGAGGAGCAGATAGAAGCTCTTCAAGGCTTGGATGACCCGGTCGTTTCTCAAGAACAGAAGGCCGAAGAACCTGAAGAAGGCGAGAGAACTCCGGAATAGACTGCTTCTGATGACATAACATTATCCACTCTTTTCTCTCCGGGCAGTGATCCTTCCTCAAGGAAGAAGGAGAAGCGTGTAGTTTCAAAGAAAAGGAGAGAAGCTTCTGCTGGCGAAGAAAAAACAGAAGAAAGTCCAATTGCACCCCTTCCTCTTTCTTCCCCTACTCCCACAAGCCGGCCCAAAAAGTTAATCATCCGGCCAGGCAAAGGCTCAAAAGGTGGCAGGAAGAAGAAGTGATCGGTTTAGGACTTATGCTTTTCACCTTGCCTTTTGCTTTTTTGCTTGTATATACAAAGACTTATGTTGACCGACGATTGTGCGGGTACCGGTCCCCGCCTTCTTTTGTTTTGAAACCTGCACATGTATAAAAAAATTATAGTATGGAATAAAATGATTCTTTTACTTGTACAAACTTCTGTTTGTATTTGAGAATGCATTTATTCTTTTTTCTTTATACAAGTTTCTTTATTTTCCCTGTGTAATGGTGCAGTAAACCTATGGTATGTTGCTTGAGCATTGTTTTTATTTTTGCGACTATATTATATTGCCCCCATACAATGGTTTATTGCAATCTCTTTCACATTGGCAGAATTTTGCAGAACAACTCTTCTGTTTCGAGAAGACTTGTGCTCTTTCTTTAGAGAACAACTTTTCCATTTGAAGGAGGTTTGCATCTGTACTTTATAGGATAATATTTCCGTTTTAAGTAAATATTTTCTTGATTTAGTAGAATGCGCCTCGTATTGGAGAAGTTTGCTCTTTTTTTTTATGTCGCGAAGTTTTACAATTCACTTTTATTTTGACAAGTGAATTTTCCTTCGTGGTACAGTGGGCCTCCGAGAAAGGGCTTTGACCTGCTTGTGCCTCCGAAGAGGGCTTTTGTTTGATTGTGCCTCTGGGGAGAGGGCTTTTTGTTTGATTATGCCTCTGGGAAGAGGGCTTTTTGTTTGATTGTGCCTCTGGGAAGAGGGCTTTTTGTTTGTGCCTCTGGGGAGAAGGCTTTTTTGTTTCTGCCTCTGGGGAGAGGCTTTTATTTTTTCCATGTCCGCTGGGAAGCGGGCCTTCGAAGAGGGCTGTTCACATTTCGACTCGTGTGAAGTTTTATTTCAGATCACGGTGAAATGTGTGCCTATGAGTAGTGTTTTTGCCTGGAAGTTTGGAGTTTCCTTCTCTCGGTTGGATGGATTCACGGGGCGGACACAAGTTACTTGGATTGTTTGTTTGCACAAACGTTCTCAACTAGTTAACGAGTGTCCTGTGCCACCGGTCACCACAACTTCCTATCGAGAAAGAGAACTCTCTTTTTCTGGCTAGTCCCATTAAAGGTCTTTTAGCATTTCAACTACGGTGAAATGGGCCTCCAAAGAGGGCTTTTCACATTCCAACACTTGTGAAGTTTTATTTCAAATATCGGTGGAATGCGTGCATCCGAGTAGGGCTGTTGCCTGGAAGTTTGGAGTTTCCTTCTCTCGGTTGGATGGATTCACGAGGCGGACACAAGTTACTTGGATTGTTTGTTTGCACAAACGATCTCGGCTAGTTAACGAGTGTCCTGTGCCACCGGTCAGTCCACAACTTTCTATCGAGAAGGAGGACTCTCTTTTTATGGCACGTCCCATTTGAGGTCTTTATCCTCCAAAGAGTTGTGCCTCCGAAGAGGGCTTGTGCCTCCGAGGAGGTCTTTTGCTGTTTTCTGCCTGCTCGCCCATGTCTTTTCGCCATTTGCTCATATCAGCGGTTTCCTGTTATCATTTCCAAGCGCACATTCCTTTCTTTTGCAAGTAGCTTATTCTATCCAAAGAAGTGTACTTCATTGTTAAATGAGTTCGCAGGGATAGACACAGGCTAATTAATCGAACGTTTGTTTGCACAAACGATCACAATTAATTAGGAAGGGTCTACCTCTGGCGGAACCACTAACTGTTTGCTTGAATCACTTCTTATATAGGATTTGAATCTGGAATTTTTTTTGGCTAGATATTCATTTGTTGAGTGATGTCAGCGATCGCTTGGTCTTATGATCGGTAAGCTTTGTTTTAATAGCCTGCAATATTAAATCGACATTTTAGCAATACAATTGAAGTACTTTATATATCGAAATAAAACAAGCAGTAGAGAATACAAGATTTATAGTGGTTCGGCCAAGAACTGGGCCTACATCCACTTTATAGTTCTTATTATTCACTTGCACTGGCTTTACAATGGCTTTCAATACAAGAATTGTACATTCATAATTCTTTTTACAAACTTAAGCAAAGCTTTTAAGTAAAATATGGATGCAAATGATTGTTGTTCCAAGCTCTTGGAATTAGATCTCCTTCGACAGTTGTCAGTTTGAAAGTGCCATCAAGAAGTTTTTGGCCTATGACACATGGCCCTTCCCAGTTTGTCGCAAACACTCCTGTTGCTGTCATGACCCTTTTCAAGACTAGATCTCCAATCTCAAAGCTGCGTTGGCGAACTTTGAAATTGAAATGCCTGGCAATTCTTTGCTGATGGGCTGCAATTCTGAGCTGAGCCTCTTCCCTTTTTTCATCAAGGAAGTCAAGTGCTTCAAGTTGCAACTCTTCGTTTTCATCTTGGTTGAAATGAATTCTTCTATGTGAAGGGACTTCTATTTCCATCGGAATCATTGCTTCTGATCCATATGCTAATGAAAATGGAGTGTGCCCGGTTGCAGTTTTATGGGTAGTTCTATATGCCCATAGTGCTAGTGGGAGCTTATCGACCCAACCACCTTTCGCTTTTTCCAGCTGTTTTTTGATGGTTGATTTGATAATTTTGTTTACTGCTTCCATTTGCATGTTTGCCTGCGGATGAGCCACTGCTGAGAAGCTTTTCTAGATCTTGAATCGCTTGCAAAAATCTTCGAGCTCTTCACTTTCGAATTGGGTTCCATTATCTGTGATTATCTTTTGAGGCACACCATACCTGCAAATGATATCCTTAGTTACAAAGTTTATCATCTTTTTAGAGGTAATGGTAGCTAATGGTTCAGATTCGGCCCATTTAGTAAAATAATCAACAACAACAATAGCATATCTGATTCCGGATTTGGAGGTTGGCAAAGGCCCGATGAGATCTATTCCCCAAATAGCAAATGGCCACGGACTGACCATCTGTGTTATCTCGGTGGAAGGTGCTCTTGGGATTTTTGCAAATCTCTGGCATCGGTCACATTTTTGGGCATAGCTTGCAGCATCACGATTAATATCTGGCCAAAAATACCCATAACGGAGGATTTTCTTTGCTAGAGTTTGACCACCTGAATGGTCTCCACACTCTCCTCCGTCTACTTCAGTTAGAATTGTTTTAGCTTCTTCCTTGGTCACACATTGGAGTAATGGCATTGAGAATCCCCACCTGTACAATCGGCCATCTTGAATTATGTATCTAAAGGCTTTTCTTAGCAACTTCTGTCGTTCTTTTGAATTTTCTGGTAGAGAACCGTTGAGCAGATATTCCATTACCGGAGTCATCCATGATTCTTGCTCTTGAGATATAGTCATGATCCAGTCAATATCCATCTCATCAATGCTTGGAGATGACAGGACTTCCACAGGAACTAATCCCAATAATTGAGCTTCACCGGTGCTTGCGTACTTTGCGAGAGAATCTGCCTTCATGTTCTCTTCCCGGGGTATATGATTTATCGTATAATGGTCAAGATCATCGAGAAGTTCTCAAGCTCTTGACAAATAAGCAGGCAGATTTCCTCCTTTAGTCTGAAACTCTTTCTTGACTTGACATACAATAAGCCGTGAATCACTGAAGATCTGCAACACTTTGACATTCAACTCTTTAGCAATTATCAAGCCGGCAATAAGAGCTTCATATTCTGCTTTGTTGTTTGTCGAAGGGAATTCCAATCTCAATGCATAGCACAACGACTGCCCTTCAGGGGTTTCAAGCACAACCCCAGCTCCGGAACAGTAATCGTTTCTTGCACCATCAACATATAATTTCCATTGAATCGGGGGATTATCAGTCACTTCTTCCTTACTATCACCTTTATCTGCACATTCTGCGATAAAATCTGCCAAAGCTTATCCATTGATTGCTCTCCGGGGATGATAAGTGATGTCATATTGGCTGAGTTCAATATTCCACTTCAGAAGACGACCCGAAGTCTCAGGATGAAACAGGACTTGCTTTAGAGGTTGATCAGTGAGGACTTTGATAGGATGAGCTTGGAAATATGGCCTCAACTTTCTGGATGCAATCAGTAGACAATAGGTGAGCTTTTTCAATTTTGAATAATTCATCTCTGCCCCGATGAATCTCTTGCTGATATAATAGACTGGGCGCTCAATTCTTGCGTCTTCTCGTACCGACGCTGCACTGATAGCATGAGATGAGATTGCCAAATATACAACAAGATCTTCACCATTGTCCGGCTTAGAAAGTATTGGAGGCGTTTCCATATGACGAATCAACTCATCGAAAGCTTTCTGGCATTCAGGAGTCCAGTCAAAAAATTTCCTTCCTTTCTTCAGTGCATCAAAGAATGGAATGCATTTATCAGTAGCTTTGGAAATGAATCGACTCAAGGCAGCGACTTTTCCATTAAGACTTTGCAATTCCTTCTTCGTTCTAGGAGCTTTTACTTCTTTTAAGGCGGCAATCTGAGTAGGATTAGCTTCAATGCCCCTAGCACTCACAATGAAACCCAGAAACTTTCCGGACTCCACCTCAAACGAACATTTCAAAGGATTAAATTTCATTCCATACTTTCGGAGGATTGCAAACATTTCCGCCAAGTGGTCCATATGGTCTACCGCTTTCTTTGACTTCACCAACATATCGTCAACATAAACTTCCATAGTTTTGCCAATCTGCGGTTTGAACATAGCATTGACGAGTCTTTGGTAAGTTGCCCCTGCATTCTTAAGTCCGAAATGCATGACTCTATAGCAGTAGAGACCAACATCGGTGATGAAGCTTGTGTCCTCCTGATCCGGCTCATGCATCACAATCTAGTTGTATCCGGAGTAAGCATCCATGAAAGATAACAATTCGTGCCCCGCTGTTCCATCCACCAACTGATCTATCCTGGGTAATGGGAAGCATTCTTTGGGGCAGGCTTTGTTTAAATCTGAGAAGTCAATGCAAACTCTCCATTTACCATTAGTTTTCTTAACCAGTACTGGATTTGAAACCCAATTCGAATAAGCAGACTCCCTGATGAAACCATTCTCCATAAGCCGGTCTACCTCTTCTTTCAAAGTTGCTGACCTTTCGGGACATTGGGTTCTTCTTTTTTGTTTTACCGGTGTAAACTTCGGATCAATGTTCAGAGTATGTACTGCAATTTTCAAGGATATTCCACACATATCATCATGAGTCCAAGCGAATACGTCCGGATTAGCTTTCAAGAATATTACCAAGGAATTTTAAACTGTCATACTAAGCTGCGAACCCACATTTACCACTTTGTTTGGATCTTTCGGGTCAATAGGCACCAGCACCGTTATTTCAACTGGCACCACTCTATTCTCCCATGCACTAGCTTTTCTGCGATCCATTTCTCTTCGTGCCCCGCTATGCTTGCCAGTGCAGGGTCCACCCTGTAATTGCTACAAGGTTGGTTCTTTGATGCGGACTGGGGCCGCTGCATCTTTTCCCATTTCTCTCTTCCTCCCTTCGCACAACTCTATCAGATAACATTCTCGCCCAGCGTTCTGATCCCCTTTAATAACTCCAACTCCGTTATTCGTGGGGAATTTCATAGTGAGGCACCACAGGGCGAGAATTGCTTTAAAAGCCGCAAGAGTTGGTCGGCCTAGAAAGGCGTTGTAGGTAGAAAATTCGTCAACAATTACAAAAGTCTATTTTCGAACCACCTTTTTCTGCCCCTCTCCAAGCTCGACGAAGAAATCAATAGTTCCAATTGGCTGCTTTGATTCCCCAGTGAACCCAACAATTTTCTGAGATGAGGCTTGAACATCGGCCATTGGAACTTTCATTTGGTCGAACGTCTTTTTGAAGAGAATATTGCAAGAAGCGCCGCAATCTACAAGCACTCTTCTCACAATAGCCGGCCAATGCCCGTAGAGATGACCAAGGGATCCATGGTTGGAGATTCAATACCCATAGAGTCCTTGGCTCTGAACACAATATTATCGTTAAAAGTTTTCTGCTGCTTCAAAGGTGCAGCATCTTCTAGCACAAAAACACTCTCTTCTGTTGGTGCGTATTTCAAGGCACGGGCATATCTTTCCATCTTGCCCCAGCTTCTGCCTGCTGGGTGAGGACTCCTGTTATAACATTAATAACAGGCCTTTTTGATTCATGCACAGTATTCCTCTCACCCGAGCCAGATGGATGAGCAGGAAATTGCTGACCCTTAGTAGACGAAGTTAGGTCATTTCTACTTCTCTTAACATATTGCTGCAACTTGTTCTCTCTCAATAGTTCCTCAATTAAATTTTTCAGATGGCCACATTCGTTGGTATCATGACCGGGTTGATTATGAAACCGGCAGAATCTCCTACTTTGAACAGCTTTTTTGTTAACTCTCATCTCAGGAGGTTTAGGATATTCTACCGCATCTTTGGTAGCCAAGAAGATATTCTCCGGAGTGTCGGTCAAAGGAGTGAAATCTGAAGATTTTAAAAGGCGAGGTTTCTTCATATCTTACTGTTTCTTCCAACCATTGTTTTCCCTTTTCTGACTTCCGGATTCCTTTTTGATAGGGGCAGCAATATTATCCTTAACCTCTGTCAATGCCACTTTAATTGGTGCCCGAAGGCTTTCCAAGCGCATGAATTCATCAGCTTTCTTATAGAATTTCTCAAGTGAATTCGGTTCTTTCATCTTCAGTCACTTCCCAAATTCGCTTGATTTGTCAATTACCCTCATCAGGTATGTTAAGACCATTCGTGGCTCTGCATTGTCCACCTCATCCAAAGCTATGTTGAAGCGGTTCAAGAAAGACCTGATAGATTCCCCAGGATTCTGTTCCAAGCTTGACAGCGACATAATATCCTTTGCCTTTGAAGCATACAACCTGAATTGCTCTTTAAACTTCCGAGTCAAATCGGCGAACTGGTCTATGGATCGGACCGGAAGTTTTGTGAACCAGAGCAGAGCCACTCCTTCCAAGTATACCGGAAAGTACCGGCATTTGATCTCATCAGACGCTCTAGCACCAGTCATGTGCCAATCATACTTACACAGGAATTGATTGGGGTCGCTTGTTCCCTTATAAGCCGGGATGGTCGGAGGAACAAACTTCCTTGGGACTTCTGCCTTTAGAATCTTCTCAGTGAACGGAGTTTTGCTCGGAGCGAATCCCCATTCCTTCTCATCTTCATCTCTCTGCATGCTTTCTTTCATGATTTGTCGCACCATGCCTGAAAGATATTCCTCATCATTTAAAGGATCTGCAGGACAAACTTCGGCCATTTTCTCGAAAGTTTGTCGGGACAAACGTTCGCGGAGAATTGGCTGTGGTTTCGATCCTCCAGCTTGAGGAGGTGTTTCTTTGGCGGGGCTAGATGCTTTTTGTGGAATATTCCTTTCCTCAGGATCATGAATATCATCTACAAGGTTTACTTCGTTATTCACCGGTTGACGGTTTGCTCAGAGCAACGCATTTATCCTCTCAAGCATTAAAGCATTCCGAGTTTCCATCTGCTGGTATAATCCAGATACTGCAGCATCTAACTCTGCTCGTGTAATTCCGGCACTTGGTGCTACTTGACTTGACGAAGGAGAAGTGGCAGTATTTTCATGGACATTACTAGGTCTTGTATGTCCACGCTTTCTTCCAGGAGCCATTATTTCTGATAGACTTCTGGTTTTGATAGAGACTCTTTCCACAAACTTTTGCGAAGCAATGACGAAGATAGCCTGAGTTGGCTTCTCAGTAAAAGCACCAAAAATGTTAACGCTAAAAATTGAACGCTAACACCCCGATGTATGTAGAGATTAAGTGAAAGCACCACCCGTGAACACGGGAATTAGAAACAAGTAGGAAAGTCACAGAGAAAGCAGTAAAAGACAACAATTTTATAGTGGTTCGGCTTCAGGTCAAGCCTATGACCACTTTAATCCTCTTTATTACTGAATCAATTAAAACTTTACAACAATCTTCAATTACAATACTGATGAGACAAACAACTAGAGCTCCGACGTAGAAGAATTCTTTGAATCCATGTTGATTGTGTTAGATTTCCTCTTGAAGTTAGTTGAGATGCCTTTCGTGTTTGAAGTGTCGAATGAGTCGAGAATTCAGCAGAGTATCGGCGTTCCAGGAATGAGCCAAAAAGCCCCCTTTCAGTTGGAATAGGTGGGGTATTTATAGGAGATTTCTGGACTAGGTCGTAGGTCGCGGCGACCTTGGAAGGGTCGTAGGTCGCAAGCGACCTAGGGGATGTGGTTTACGACTTAATAAGGTCGTACTAGGTCATCTGAGCGAGTTAGTAGGTAGTGGCGACCTATGGGAGGTCGGTCCTGAAGTAGCTTAAGTCGTCCACGACCTAGTGAAGCTCCTTTTCAACCAGGTACTTGCTGTCAGCGACTTAGCACTTAAAGCATAAATGTTATATCGGCTTGCTTAGGTCGCAAGCGACCTAATGAGACAGAGAGTATACATGCGGCTTTGTTCTGGAGCTCGCTAGGTCGCTTCCTTTTTTGGCTCTCTAGGTCGTTGGATACTTAAGTCGCTAGGTCGCACTCTGCCTTAAGTCGTACATTCTTCAGATAGTTAAACTCATTAGCTCGCTGAGTGGCTTAACTCATTTAGTACTTTAGGTCGCTAGGTCGCACTCTGCCTTAAGTCATACATTCTTCAGATAGTTAAACTCATTAGCTCGCTGAGTGGTTTAACTCGTTTAGTACTTTAGGTCGCTAGCTCGTTGTTGGTCTCGCATCCATGTTAGGTCGCTTGGGCTGTTAGGTCGTGCCACATTGAACTGCTCTATGCTCTAGGTCGTTAAGTCGCGTCTAAGTTAACTCGTTCATACTCTAAGTCGTTAGGTCGCTGCCATATCTAGCTCGTTACATCGCTGGTTCGTGAAAAAGAGGAGTTAACAACTGCTATTTGATTTTTAGTATTTATAAAATTAGAGTAATATTTCCTTTCCTTGCATTATCTCTTAGAGACGATGTCTTATGTCTATGTATTTTGTCCTGGTATATTGTAGTGGATTTTTTGATAAGTTTATTGTACTTGTATTATCGTATATTTTGGGGGTATCAGAATATGAGGGAAATTAATTAAATAAATGACTAATCAAATTAACTTGTGGAATAAAAAAATACAAGTTAATTAATATAGGGTGAATGAATGTATGATGTGGAGTTAGGGATTTGTTAAAAATAGGCTAGAATTATGTTTTAGCTCGAAACCCAAATAACTAAACCCTTATACTCCAACCCTCATTCATTCTTTCATTTTCCATAAACTAAAAGAAAGAAAGAAAAGAGCTTAGGCCGACTATATTTTCAAGTAAAGAAAGAGGAAAACTTAAAGGAAAAGAGAAGGAGCATTCATTTCTTAAGCAAACCAAGGCTTTAATCAAACCAAAGGTGAGTGTTTCTTTTTCTAAAACCATCCAAATCCATATACGTTAGGATTATATGCATATTTGATGTTTTGATGATGATGAACAAGTAAACGAAGGTTAAATGATATTTATTCATGTTCGGAATTAAATATTGTGGTTTATGATGTGTTAAGACTAAAACATGAATCAAATCTTATCCAAATCATTTGAAATTTTTATATAATGTGTGAGAAAGTAATTTGAAGATGGGTCTTTAGTTTCATAATTTTATGAAATTACATGCTATTATTATGAATTTTTAAATGGAAAAGGCCAAAAGTTCAAAAATTAATTATTTAAAATATTAAAATAATTATTTTGGCTTGAAAATTTTATATGAGGAAAAAGTATAGTAATTCGGATTTTTTGTGAAGTTTTGGTATTTCTCACGTGCATGTTGAATTTATGTGAACGGTAAAGGAAAAGGGCTAATTGCATAAGTGTAATTAACCATTTAATTGAAGAATGAATTAATTAATCTTGAAAAGAAAACTGTAAAAGTTTGTCAGAAGTAATGAGAATTCAACATATATATATTTATGAGTTAGGTGAAATGTAATTACTTGAAAAAGAAACAAAACAGTTTTCTACTTAGTTACAAGACCGTCATTGCCAATTTGCAATAACTACTATGAACACCAACATGTGACATTTAGTATATGATCAACCTACGATAGTCTGTAATGGTTTAACATGTGATAGCCCATATAAATTCAACTGGCTAGCGACTTAAAAATTCAACATGCGATAGCTAATACATGTTTAACCTATGATAGTTCTTAATGGGTCAATATGTGATAGAAAAGTTGGAGCCATTCTGTAACAGCTAAGTTGGAATCAACTTGCAAGGGCAATGTAGGGATCAACTTGTGATAGATAGGTTGGGATCATCTTATGATAGCTCCCACAAATTCAATCTGCGATAACCTAATAAAGATTAACCTTTGGTAGCTAAGGAAGGTTATCAACTTGCGATGGCCTAGTAGTGTTCAACGTGCGATAGCTAGGTTTAAGTCAACATGTGATGACTCTATTAGATTCAACATGTGATAGCTATGTAAAGTAAACATGAGATGATAAATAATTCTAAGAAAATGCTAAGTACATGAATGAATCTTTGTAGCACTTTGGGAGTCATTTCCCAAATTCATGGTCAAGAATTTCTTAGAGATAAAATGGCCATGGGAAAATAATAAGTTACTGAGAAGTAACTTAATCGAAGTGTGAAAGTGAGATTTAGCGTGGTTTAGCTAGGTAATGATAATATGAATCATTTGCAAGAATAAAAAGGTAAATAAGAGACCTTAGTGGCAATAATATGTCTAAACATGACATCTTATTCAATGATTAGTGGTGTAAGGACTTAGTAACAACAAAATATCCAAAGGTGACATTATATTAGGAGATTGGGATGGAAGGCTTATATGGCTACCAAATGTTTGGAACATGTTATGTTTGGTTGGACAGCCTATGTGGTTGTCAAACGTTTAAAACATAACATAATATTTGGTAACTTTGATGAAATGCCTAGGTGGAAAACTCTTATCTGTTCATGATGATATAAGGAAATGATGGAATAAGACTTTTGTAGCATTCAATTGTCCATTCACAATATTGTATTTGATAATTGTTAGTGTATGGTCTGAGTAGTAACCATTTGTCTAAACCTAACATAATAAATGGTGGAAAATGATGTAATCCCTTGGAGGCAATATAATTATTTGTCCATGATAAATTGAGAGAAAATAAGACAAACGCTTAAGTGGAAACCTTAAGTGCCTAGTATAGTATTGGACTGGTGAGAGTGAGGTCGGTAATTTAAAATGAATTGACTATACAAACTAGTTGAACATGTCTAAAAGAAATTTCACACCAGTGACGATAATTTGTGTTTGTTCATGATGTGATTTTATTACGTAGTACATTGCAATTGATGATGATTGGAATAGTAAGTGGAAAAATATTCCGACTTTGGTGGCATAGTCTTACGTTATGACTGTTATTTAGGGTAAACTATTACTCACGCCAGGCTTTATGTCTGACTAGTGTTTTATTCTCGAGTACTCATTCGAGTAGGTTGAGTTTATAGTTTAGACATGTATCTTTTCAAAAGATGAACAATGAAGCTAAAGACGAAGCAAGAGTCTTATTTTACAAATAAAATTTATTTTGAAAATTTTGCTATGTAAAACTAAACCATATAACTATCAATTGTCTCTGAGGGCTCCTCATATGTTGGATGTGGCACTCTATTTATATTTTATTTTATTCATCCTTGTATGGGAACGATACGGGTAAAATATGATGCAATGAATCATGTAGAACCGTTTGATGTAATGAAAATTTGTTTAGCTGTTTTGTTTACTTAATGTTGTACAAAATCATATTGAACTTGCTTTTTCTCTTGAAAATGACTCAGATGATTACTACTACATCATCGGTGTCTATTTTGTGGGTCTCGAAGTAAGGGAAGTTACAATTGCCTCTACATCTAATGTCATAGCTAAAGTCTCTGGTAGCTCTCTTGCATCATCGACTAATAGCTTTTTGAGCTTTCTTGTGAGATTCAATGTGAAAAGTTTCAAGGGTGACAACGCGTCCCTACTTCCATAGCAAAATGTGGTATGGCCGGTGATAAGAGCATGGGTTGGTGTGATTTGTATGCACATTTGAAGTTGGATCTTCTAGGGCGTTCCATGGCATGCGTTTCTCCATCTCCTTTTTCTTCTTATTAGCCATTTAATGATAAAATATCTTTGTACACCTAGCGAGGTTGGAGTTGTGCCCTCGCAGTTTCGTAATAAACAAAACATATCTTTTGTTATGAGCTTGGTCTAAGAATCTTAATGCTTTAACTTTTCTTGTTTTTCTGTGTATAACCTATAGAGTAGCATATCCCGAATAGCTAGCATAGTCCCTGCATTATTTACAAAAATGTCCTTTTTAAGATAAATTAAATAGTAAAGTATGGTAATGACACTGAGCCCGACTATTCGTGCAAACCATGTGCCGACCAGATGAAGATTGGCGGGTAGTGCCGACATGAGCTGGAGCACATGTTAGCTTGTTGGTTCTCCTTGGTGACAAGCGGTTATATTCAGAGTGATGGATGGGCCCAACTCAAATCAAAGCCCATGAGGGCTCTAAGTTTCTCTTATATGACACACCACCAATCATAAGGTGACCGCATGTATCGACACAATCGGAGTGCACGACTTGTTCGAGCACTCTTATATAAGTGTGTCATATGATGACAAAACATGCAACACCCTATAAAATGAACATTAATCAATAAATAATTGTTAATGCTAAAAAATGTAATTTGAGAAAACTTCGATATTTGGACACAAAACTTACACGGTTGTGTTCATGGTGATTTTCTGAGCAACTTTCATATTTGAAGTTTTATGATCGAAGTTCATATCAACATATAAACTTTTGGAATGAAAATAATTAACTAGGAAATCAATAATAATAAATGTGGGACCCTACCGGTCGACCCCCTTACTTAGGTCGGTCCACCACTAGCGGTCCACCGCCTATAGGGGCGGTCGAGTGGTCCTAAAGGTGGCGGTTGGGATTAAACCTTGGTTGAACGGTCCAGATTTAATTATATAAATCTAATGGACATAATTGATTCGAGCGCTTATAAATACATGCTTGCTAATCTGTATTCCAGAGAAATATTACCTGTCTATTAACATTCTATAACTCGAGTTTATAATTGCGAAATACTCTTCTATTTCCTAAGAGTACATATATACAATAATAGATTTGTTTTATTTAACATGAGTGTTCAACAAATTTAAAACATGTTTTAAATTATTATCATCTAAAATTCATGAGTTACGAAACTTATTTCTTAAATTTCTCATAACACTTAGCTTCAGATTTCTATATCAAATTGGAAGTCCCATCTGTCCAAAATCGTTGGAAATTCCCTTTCGTTTTAATAAATGAAAATTACCAAACAATATATGATAATGAGATGCACCAACCAAACTACCCTAATGGATAAGATACACGAGTCTATAATATTACTTAACTGGAACATTTAGAACCAAAACACTCTGTTTGATTTCAAATCCCTTTTTTGAAATAGTAAAAATAAAATATACATACACTCTTTTGTATATCAAATCATGCTTTCAGAAATTCTAAGCAAAACATGTTTTACCCAAAAAAAAAGTGAAGCAAAACTATCATGGTGGCAATACGTCACTTAGAAACTCAAAAATGAACGTCGATGATGCTGCGGTAATCACCAGAATTATTTTTCAATGACCGAAGTGAGTTCAGTGTTTTTTAACCCTTCCAAATCCATTTACAATATTTCTATTAATCGATATTTCAAAATAATACCATTATTATTTTCCTCGGAAATTTGGAAACATTTTCCAAACATCGGGCTTTGAGTTCTAAATTTCTTGGTTTAAATCCATTTTCTTTATGAACCATATTTTTAAGAAAATTTCTAATCCAAAATACTCTTCGATAGTACTATTATTATTCCTCACAATCTTTGAAAAGCAATTTCAACTCTTTTGGATTTAAATACTCAAATTCTCAGTTTTAAATCCTTATTTATAAATCCTACTTATATAATTTCACTTCTTATATAAGATCATTTCACAATTGTTTCTCTTTGTACAGATTATAATAGATAACTTTTATTATAATTTAAAAAAAATTAACTCAATATTTTTTCAAACACCTTATAGTTAAACTATGAAACTGAATTCGCAAGGTGGTCGTACTTAATTTGAACAAAAAAAATGCCCCTAAACTATATCTGAATACAACTAATCGACAATAAATGATAGTAATTGAATATCATCATTCTCTAACAACCAACACACCATATATAATTATAATAATTTCTAAAAAATACCCTTTTATATATAAAATATATTTACGTAAAATTATTTCATTTACCTAATGTCAAAATAATACCGTGTCAATTTGTCTGTTTAAGTGTTTAGAAACCCCCATTGATACAGTTGTTCCTTCTGAATCGACCAGTATTCATAACCACTCAACCGATAAATCAACACAATATAAAATATTTTTTTCACTAACAGATACGCGTTCATAAATATAATACACATAAACTCATCATAGGGTCTCGCTTTCCCTATCTCAAATGAGTTAACCCCTACCAAAGCATAGGTATTCGCTCAACCTAAGCTCTGATACCACGTTGTAATGACCTGCCTTTTCAATCTTTAGAAGTCGATATTAATACTTCCATGGTATTCACGTGCCGAGCATCCAAGTGTCAGAAAGACATATTGTTGGGGAAAAAGAGAAAAAAGACATAACATAATCTCGCATCGTGATGAGTAACATATAATATACAATAGATCTTTACAAAGAAAAACTGAAATTTATTACACATATTTGATCAGAGTCGACTAATCAACCAATAGCTTGGACAGCTATAACAATTTGTCCTCACAATTATTGTTAAATAAAAAACTAATGCAGCAGAAATAAAATGTTCGTGAATACGACTTGGAGGCACTCAGTTCGTCTCTTGAAGCTATAATTATCCAAACTGAATATGTAAATATGCTCGGTCTGACTTGAGCATTATAAGAAAGATAATGCCCTGGCTAGTCAGGTAAACCAGTGTGGGAAACACACTTCAAATGAATTCTAATGTTATAAAAATCTTTTGAAAATAAAGGTATCTCGTAAGACAACGCCGCACATAAATACGGACGGGTTTTTACCTTACGATAACCAAAACATTTTTATAAAAAATTCAGTGATATTATAATAATGTCCAGGATACAAATACATATTAATCATAGCCGAAATTGCCCTATTATTAAATTCTAGCACAATATGTATACAATCAAGTTCGAAAGCTCGTACTGGAGAATGGATTCCAACTATAAAAGGGTAAGGGTCTACCCACCAAATCCGTACACCTCTAGATAAAATGTACGGAAGGCCACAATGAATTGCACCTCTGCTACTCAGGACCGGCCCTACCCCTTACTGGATAGCGCCGAATACGATCACCCCTTTGGTTGATCAACAACCATAATGGGCCTCGAAGCATACATAACTATCGACATTAGATGTGGAATGATTATACCGTAATGGAAGCAATCCACATAGTTTTGTTGCACGTCCCTGCTGTAGTCATTTTCCCGGTTGAGGAGGCTTGAGGCTACGATTAATGTTTTATATAGCAAACCATCTTGAAATGTTAACGTCGCCCTCCAGATAGAAATGCAATTCAACATTCATCTACACAAGTTCGTTCTAGATCTGAACGAAATCGAAGCCACTACCTCCACTACATCTATTTTGGAATAGCCCTCAGGATTAATAGCAAGTATCCCTTGCACTTCATAAGCTCCATCTTCAATCATCTTCAAGATGTTCTAATTCGAACACTTATGCCAGTTTGAAGTGGATTTTCGGATAATATATCTGATCCCGGTCTCTCCAAATCGACAACGATAGTTTAAACTGGCCAAATTCGATGGTCGGTTATTTAACTACCAAATAAACAACAATCACATCAGGGATTTATTTTAATAAGGATATCAACATTTGATTAAACACATAAGCAACCATTAAGCCTCTTTTTAAATAAATCACTTATTTAATCTCTTCATAAATACTTGATTTAAATATCTTTTCAAAAATATATATTTATAAAGCAACTTTTAATACTTGGAAAATATCCATATACTTATTTCATCGGTATAAGTATATTACCAAAACACTGAGAAAGATTTCCTATTTGGCGTTAAGTATGAAAAAATGTTCCACACCACCGTAATTATTAAAAGAACATTTGTAGAAATCAAATTTCATCTCTATTTATAAATTTCCTTTTATACAGCTCAGAAATCATTTTTATAAACTCCATTTATAAATCTCTAAAACAAGTTATAAAACTCTTTTTATTAACTTCTAAAGCCATTGATAAAAATCTTTTTATAAATTTCTAAAACTATTTTTAAGCTCTTTTATAAATCCATAAATTATTTATAAAACTTCATTTATGAATCTCGAACCATTTATAAAACTTATACTTTTACGAAAGTCTTTTACAAAGAACCTTTATAAAAATTCTTTATAAAAATTTACTTTATAAAAATCTTTTTGAAAAAAAATTCCCTTTATAAAATCTTTTATAAGGCCTTTATACCAATCCTTATAAAGCCAAACCCCATTTTCATTTATAAACTCTTAACTAAATGCAATTTCTTTATAAATCAATTTGTTATTTATAAATACAATTAATCAGATAAATCAATTTACTTTAAACATCATTAATAAATAATAAATTAACTTTATAACATCATTAATAAAGTAATTTATTACCTCCGAAACATTTTTAATATAATAAAACTTTAAAACGTTATAAATATAATAGATAACAATTCCAAACCGCTTCAAACATTATTATATAAATAATAATTATCTTCTAAACATTATTATAAATAATAAGTATAAACCTTGAAACGTTATTAATAAATAACTATTACAACTTCCAAAACATTGTTAATAAATAATTATTAACTTCAACAATATTAATTATTTAATAAATAACTTTTAATAATATTAAAATATTAATAAAAAACTTTTAAACAACATTAAATATAAGTAAAAAACTTTTAAAACACTATTAAAAAATAGTTAAATCACTTAAAATCATTATTAAATAATAGTTAAACAACTTCTAAAAAAATTCTGCATGTTTCAGTAAAGACAAAAAAAAAGGTTGGGGTAAATTAGAGAAGTACAAATTTTTGATTAAATAAAAATATTTCAGAAAACCGAAATGTTAGATTTAAAATCATTTCCTATCTTAAAAACCAACTCCAACTCGAATGGCGATTTGTAATATTTTTAAAATACTAATTTGAGACCAGTAGCTACCCAACGTTTAACCAATATCGATATTGATTTTCTATCACTATAGTGTTTAAGTTTTGAACATATAACAATGTCATAATCAATGGAGCCAACGGTCAGGTTTAATATCCCATAATTCATATGACAGGAATATTATTGATATTAAAATCAACAATGGCGAGGAATCCGGTTGAATCCCTTCAACATGTTTTCCTACATCACAACCCATATATATCAACACATATATATAAGTAAAATTTAACTATGCTGAGAAATCCTGTTAGATCCCTCCAACTTGTTCTCCTGCGATTGTTTTCATATATTGACCGCATCCAAAAACGGCAATTTATCAAAACCAAAGAATCAACATATAAACATCCAAACATCTAATCAATAATTTTTATCGACTATGTAACATTACTATTTAACCAAAAACTCACCGAAGTTCCAATTGGCACCGAAGTGTTCCGCTTGGACCTAAAATCGAACGACGTTTGATTTTAGCTCAAATTTCAACTTGCTTCAAACTCAACCAAACTAATTCCATCGCGAAGCATTCGCCATAACAAGCGCAATGCAAAATGTTTCGTCTCGATTGGACCTCGTATGAATAAGTTATTAAACATATAAGATTTTGAAATTAATAAAGTTGATCAAACACTGATTATAATTCTAATTTAATCTACCCTCCTAAACTCTTTCTTCCCAAATCACCTACTACTATTCACGTATGCACCTGAACGTGAAACCCACCATGACCGCCGCTTACCCTCTCTCTCTCTCATGCTCCATTCTCCACGAAATCCAAAACCGTCGACGCCTACGAACTTCCCACCAAAAACTCATCACCACGACCTATCAACCATTCGATCGCCTCCTATGATTCACGACCATCTCAGCCTGCACACGACGAGGCCGAGATCGCACCCTCCATTATGGAACCGTACTGCCCAAAAATCCACTCGGAGTTGCTCTTCCCATTGCTAAACCCAAAACTAGCCTCTGATTCTCCTCCCGACGACCATAGCACGATAAAACCTAAACCCTAGTTTTGCTTTAGCCTCAAACAACTGTCGAATTCCTCAAATATATGCTGCAACTTGCTAGAACCCGTCATCATGGAGATCTAAGCTTTCTAGACTCAAACATCAAAGCTTTGATTTTATTTGATTTTTAAATATTTTACTTAAATTTTATAAGAAGACATGAATATGTTTTCTTTTTCCCCATTTGGTTTACTGACATGAATTTGAAAGGGGAAGTATGAACGGGATAAAGTGGAAAATACGTAGAAGCAAAAAAAAAAAAAAAAAAAAAAAAAAAAAAAAAAAAAAAAAAAAAAAAAAATGATGAAAGGACAACAATTTTCATTTTTTGGCCAAAGGACAAACGTTGAAAAAAATTATGCAAAAGGACAATACTAAGTATAGCTAACATTTTGTATAGTGTAAAACTGAATATAATGCTAGTTATAACTAGCATTTTGTATAGTGTAAAAACTGAATATAATGTTAGTTATAATTAGCATTGTCCTTCAGTCTAATTTTCTTTAAAATTTTGTTTTTCAGCCAAAAAATAAAATTTGGTGTCCTTCCATTTAATTTTTTTTCAAGTTTGTTTTTGTGTCTAATTCCTTTTTGGAGAAATGTGTGCTGACATGAAGTGTTGACTTATATAATAAATTTGCAAATTTCGGTCGCATAGATTTCCATTAACGTATGAACCTCAAACAGCAAAAAAAATACGGTCCTGCTCAAAACAGTAATTCGACCTCAAAACAATAATAATATACACCATTTATTAAATTCTGAAAAATCATAAAATACCATCGTTTACCGATAAATCATCAAACGATGATTTAAATATTTTTCGAATTAAACTTTTTTTAAAAATCAAATAAAATAAATTAAAACTACGACACTAAAAATCGAGTTGTTATATTAAGAGTTGACTTTTTGATAATTTATTCGAGCCATTTATCACTATTAATAAATCTACGAAAGGATTCACTGACAACATTGAATAATTTAAAAGGCGTTACATAAGTCCATTCAATCCATTAAATAAATATTCAAACAAAAATCTAGATATTTAAATCATTATTCAAATAATAAGTCCAAAATTCCATATTTAAGCCACTATTCGAATATTTATTCACCATTCAAAACAATCCTATAACTTAATTCAAGTTTTTAAAGCTTTTAAACAATGACCAAAATCCTGCGTTGTTACACTCATTATCTCAACAGTCAATTTCTTTCGAAATAGAACAGAACTAAACAACCATGTCAAAGAATAAAATAACTTGCAAGTTAGTAATAGGTTGATTATTAATCACAATAGATTATGGTCAAATTATATTGCACCTATAATGCACAAACTACTAGTTAAAGTATATATATGCAATGTGAAAGAAAAATGGTATGCTGGCCATTCTCCGCCTGTTTAGATAAGGAAAATCATATAATTTCGAGCAAAAATGTTGAAAAAATGGCCTGAAAAAATTTTTAAGTGTATACAACTCTCGGAAAAACGACCTGTTTCGAGCTTAAATTTATTTCTTCGACCAATTTTTTATGAATCCATCCGTACGGATTGGATTAACACATTACCGAGTATCAATGGTTCGAATTTGGTTTCGTTCCAAGGTTATTTGGCCTTCAAAAGAAGGGTCTGTAGTCTGAATATCGACGAACGGTTTTAAATTTAAAATTCAAGATCGACACTTTACAATTGTTTAATTTTTCATCATCTTCTAGAAATAGGTCAAATTTACTTTTAGATCGATATAAGATCCAATCAATTTAATTTTCTGTCGAATATTTATTTTATGTAATTTTATCACGCTAAATACAGTTAAAAATTCATAACTAATCATCCAGCGGTTTAAAAAAATGTTTTAATTCGTAAAAATGTTACACATAATTAACTTTATCGAAGTTCTTAATAGACCGATTAAAAGTTGTATAGATTGGTCGTAAGAGTTAGATTTTTAATAACGTTAAATATTCGAATTACGCGAAGACGGGTCATCGAAAATACTAATTTAACCGATCAAAATAGTTGGTAGATTGAATGGTTGTGCTAAAATATCTTGTTTATTATTTAGAAATTAAATTAGTATTTTTAAATATTTTTTATAACGTAATGCGAATTAAATAATTTAATTATTGAATTGGGTAATTAATATAGTGACCAGTCGTATGAAACAATCGACGGGTCGTCGAAAGCCACCGCCACCTCTATTCACTGTGTATGTTGTAGTGATCCCAATCTTCTTGGCTAAACGTTGGTATACAATTTTTCAACCTATCTTCGTCATTATCGAATTTGTCATAATAGTTTGTTTTCAATTTGCTCTTCCGTCTCCTAAATGATTCGGACATCTTCTTAAAAAAGTCGTTATGTGTGCATGCGACTCTAGTTCAAAAAATGTCTGTAAAAATTAACATTTATTTACTTAAAAAAGCAATGTGACAAAATATACTTACTGAGAAAATTGAAAGTTGTATAAATCGATTTTAGCTTACCGACAATTAATTTCAAACGTCATCCTTATATTTTTAGGTACTTTACTCTCACTTTATATGAGATTGGCACGTGAATTCATATCAATTTACTAATTCGACTGTCAATTTTTCTAGCATTTTTTTAAATGGTAGCACCCCATACGTTTACATCAACTTTCTCGGGTTGCGTGCAGAATGATTGCGTAATTGAATGGATTGATAGTTCTGCGGCTTTTGACGTTGTAACTCACTTCTTGGTTACAATCTAAACAACCAAGACCGCCTATATTCGATTAAACAACAGAACAACTAATATACCGATATCACAAAAACTGAAAATGATCATCTAGCATAACCTGAAAGCAAACAACTACACGGGTGTAAGATGTGCATGCAACAGTTCTGTATGTACATACAGTTCCTGTAAAATGAAAGTAGGTATTTTTGGTAATAAAAGTCGAGTTTAAAAAAGTGATGAGATTGAATGTGAGGTGATGTAAGATTAGGATTTGTATGTTGATGATTGCCATGCGAAATCAGTAAAAAGTGCGTTCTCAATTTTCAGGTAATTTAGAGCATCTCAACCCATTTTGCAAATAATGTCATGCAAAACTTATGTGTCAATAGCTAGGTTGTGTACAATGTTAATTCAACGTTTGCATACATGACAATGATATTTACAATTTTTCTTCAATACAAATGTAAAAAATGATCATTTTTTACATACGTTTCATTCTATTATACTTAGACAATTAAAATAATTTATATAATTTATTAATAATTACTTAGGTTATGTGCAATGTTCAAAGCTAGACATTGCATTTCAAATTGTCATCTGAAAATTATAAATTATGTTGGGATTGGAGAAAGCATTCTAACAGATATTTTTTGATTGCTGATGTAGGTTGTCATTGCATCAAAAAATTAACGATGGGTTGCAGATAAAACGTTGACCTACTGTGATAATATCACGAAAACTGGATGTTTTGTGATTTTCTTTATTTACTCCTCAGTTAAACCAAACTGCACCAGAGGTCCACGGCCACACAATGCAGTTTCAATTTTCAAAGAAACGTAGGCCACAACCATTGCAATTCTCAGTTGCCTTCGGTGCTTTTTACCATGACAACTCTCTGGTTGATATGTGCAAACTGGAAAAACATAAATTTGTTTTATTCATGTTCAGTTCACGTACCTTGGCAGAAGCAAAGCATGGTTAGGTTCAAAAATCTATGAAAAATCTCCAGAATTCAGTGTTTGAAATCCCAATAACAATATCTAGGGCTGATTGTGTGCAAGGTACAACTACCTCACTCTGAATAAGAGACTATGACACTCAAATCTCCCATATAAATCTTATGGAGTATGTTTCGTGTTTCTCTTTGTTTTCTTTTTGTACTTAGTAAAAGATAACAACAAAATAAGAACAAAGGAATTAATGTTTGTAGCCGTTAAAATTAGATTCTTTTGCTTTGTACTAGTATTTGAGTGATAAAAAGAAGATTGGACAAAAATAAAAATAAAGGTCAGAGTTCGATAGGAATGTATTTTATTGATCCTTTGGCTTTTGAAGTGGTGCCAAAATATTAGAGAAAATAGCCTAGACATACATATTTGCCCACCTGAAATTTTATAATATCTATATATTCATCTATAAAACTAGTGTTTAGACAAAATTATCACCAGCACAGTTGTTGCATGGGAAGGACAAAACGATAGAGTTGCATGAAAAGGGTATATTCACTTATAATCCTGTTAATATCACACTGTTAGATGAATAATGAAACTTTGCTCATTTGGTTTGCAATAGTTGCAAATATCACATAAATTGACAAAACTGCAATAGGAAAAATAGGTGTTGTGGATTTGCGATCATACCCACTGAAGGCTATCACAGAGGAAGAACTGTAGAATTTTGTTCACATTACAACATCCAGCAGCATACTACATTTTGTTAATCTTCATAAGATTACGAGGATGAAGTAATTCACTATAAGTTTAATGACAAATGCTTTATAGTTTTTCAATGTGGGTATAGTTATCTAATATAGTAGATAGATAAATGCTTATTACATAAGGTAGTTTGAGAAAGAATGTTATAACAGATCCAGAATAAAAAGGATGGAGCACAGATACTACAGCCTAACACTAACATACCATTTCTCCTTTTCAGGCCCATAACATAACGGATAATGTTTTTTTTTTTTTTTTTTTTTTTAATTTTATCTTTTTGTATTCAACCAATTAAAACGAGATTATTGTATAAATAATGGAAGGTACATTTAAAGTATGCTCACATTGTTGTTGAAGTTAGTGTTATATTTCTAGTGTACCAAAAGAGATAGCACGCTACAATAAACTCGTCGCACAAGTTTATCAATTAGAATTCCACTGCGCTGGAATTCTGTATTAGATAATTGTAACTTTATGTTACGTTGTAAATAAATTACAACAATAACGTTATACTATTGTAAGAAATAGTAAAACTTATAAACAGAAAGATTACAGAGAATCTAACCAGTATATATCGAAAATTCCGTCTGAGATTTGTCGTAACAATTTCCTTAAGAATTTTATTTCAAAATTCTCCCAAAATACAACAGACGTAATCTGCACGAGATTGTAATGAGTACGTCAACTCTGTGATATATATATGGAATATCGAGCAGTAGAGCAAAGAAGCAGAAGAAATTAGATTGGAAATGGGATTAGAATGTGATCAGTATTCTCTCCTATTTATAATTTCGTCCGCATCCCTTCAAGCAGTTGCGTCCGCTTGACGGGTCGCACCCGTTTGCCATTTGGTCGCTGCTGTTTGTTAACGGGTCGCACCCGCCTGCTACTGGTCGCATCTGCTTGTGTCCAACGGTAATGTTTCGCACCCGCGTCCGTACCGCCTGCACCTCTACAGTCGGGTCGCATCTGTTCGCCCGCGTCCGCTTCAATCGGCTCGCGCCTGTTTGCTTCTAACGGGTCGCACCCACTACTGTTCGCGTCTATTCAACCCGCTCGCTTCAGCTGTTAAAAAGCCCAGTCCAATTGCAGTAAAAATACGAGTATCATATTAGACCCAAACCCAAACCCGGCCCGGTTCGGTCGGACGGAGGGCGGCGGCGCGCGCGCGTGTGTGGTGGAGATGCATGATCTCCCTCCTCACAACGAAGCATACATTTGGGTGCCCCTAGGCCCCAACACCTTCATTGCAAAGCCATATATATCTTGGAATGGCTTTGCAAATTTGGCGATGTGGGACAAGTGTATTTCATTTACACTAGGAATTCCAACAATCCCCCACATAAATGATAATATACTTTTCCCCCACACAAAGCGAAATATCACAGAGTACATATGGAATAATGCTTTATCGTGGATAAGTAGATATTTCACTTTGAACTTTCCCTAGTTAAAACTTATCGGATCTACTTGGCTAATCGGTGAATTATTTCATCTTGAACCGTCGGCCTTTATTGTATATCCAGACAATAAGCTTTACGAAGCATTGATTCCCTTCTCATCCAATCTCTTGGTTGTGTTCATTTTGGTCCTGAACAAATTTTGGTTCTGCGAGTGCTTTAGAGAATAAAAGTCTTTTAATATTCTCATAGAGCCGACCCAGCTCACACTAACATAGGTGATCGCAACCATTAAGAGTATCCTACATATACTCCACTTGTTATTTCCAAGAGATGGTCATCATTAAAAAACATAGTTTTAACCTTTACATACTTCTGTAGGCATGCATTTATGTTGTGCACTATAGGAATGGAGTTGGACTATGTCCATGTAAATGCATTACGTCTTGAGTTATTCAGAACTGGTTTGCCTATTGATCCTAGTCCGTGGGATCTCCAGTCGCTAGGATAGGTTTCCGTATAAGATAACTCTTTGTGCTTTAGGCTTTTAAACTCATTCCACTCGATGCGCAGTTAATTTTCTCTCTTGATAAACCTTTAGTAAATGGATCCGCTAGGTTATCATTTGTTCTTACATAATCAATGGAAATTATTCCATTTGAGAGTAACTGCCTAACTGTATTATGGCGTCGACGAATATGTCGTGACTTTCCATTATACACAAAGTTGTGCGCTCTACTTAGCGCATCTTGGTTATCACAGTGTATACATATGGCCGGTACATGTTTAGGCCAGAATGGAATATCTTCTAAAAAGTGACGAAGCCATTCTGTTTCTTCGCCTGCTTTATCTAATGCAATGAACTCTGATTCCATAGTGGATCGAGCTATGCATGTTTGTTTAGTAGATTTCCATGACACTGCTGCCCCTGCTAGGGTAAAAACATAACCACTCGTTGATTTTGATTCCTCTGAATCTGCAATGCAGTTTGCATCACTATATCCTAATAAGACGGCAGGATATTTTCCATAATGTAAGGAATAGTTAGTGGTATTTTTTAAATATCCAAGCACTCTCATTAGTGCTTTACAGTGTTCCTTCCCTGGATTGCTTGTATACCTGCTCAAGCGACTTACTGCATAAGCTATATCTGGTCTTGTGCAATTCATGAGATACATGAGACATCCTATTACACGAGAATATTCCAGTTGCATTACACTCTCATTAGTGTTTTTATGCAGTACTCCTGATGGATTAAAAGGTGTATTTACTCCTTTAATTCCAAAATTTTGAAATCTTTCAATCACTTTTTCTACATAATGTGATTGAGATAACTCAATTCTATTAGGTGTTCTTATTATTTTTATTCCCAAAATAACATCTGCGACACCCAAGTCTTTCATGTCGAAATTGTTGATCAACATTTTCTTTATGGTCTCAATTACCTGAGTATTTGGACCGAATATTAGCATATCGTCCACATATTGACAGATCGTCACATATGATTGTCCAAGTTGTTTATAATAAACATATTTGTCACATTCATTTATACGAAAACCATTTCTCATCATGACACTATTAAATTTTTCGTGCCATTGCTTTGGAGCTTGTTTTAGTCCGTATAATGATTTGACTAATCTACAGACTTTATTTTCATTTCCTTTGGAAATAAATCCCTCAGGTTGCTCCATGTAAATCTCCTCATCGAGATTTCCATTTAAGAATGCTGTTTTTACATCCATCTGATGAATCTTTAGATTATAGATGGACGCAATTGCTATTAGCATTCTTATAGAGGTTATTCGTGTTACCGGCGAATATGTATCAAAAAAGTCTACTCCTTCTTTTTGACGATATCCTTTGGCTACTAATCTGGCTTTATACTTGTCGATAGAGCCATCTGCTTTCATTTTCTTCTTGAAAATCCATTTGCAGCCAATTGGTTTTATTCCTGGTGGAATATCAACAATTTTCCAAGTTTTATTACTTAGAATTGAATCAATCACACTTTGAATTGCTTCTTTCCAACATGAGGACTCAGAAGAAGACATTACTTCCTTGTACATTTGAGGTTCGTGTTCTAATACATATGTAAAAAAGTCCGAACCAAATGTTTTGGAAGTTCTTGCCCTTACGCTTCTTCTTGGTTCAGCATCCTCAATTTTATGATGAGTTTCATCTTCATGTGAATCGTTTGATTCTTCCCTTGTCCTTTTTGGGACTTTATTTCCTTCATTCCTTTTGTGCGGAAACACGTTTTCAAAGAATGAGGCATCTCTTGATTCCATGATTGTATTTACATGAATATCCGTTATATCAGACTTAAATACCAAAAATCTGTAGGCACTACTATTTTGGGCTGGCCCAAGATAATAACAATCTACTTTTTTTGGTCCAAGTTTGACTCTCTTGGGAGGCGGAACTGGAACTTTTGCCAAGCACCCCCACACTTTGAGGTATTTAAAGCTTGATTTGTGTCCTTTCCATATCTCATATGGAATTGTTCCCGTTTTATTGTGAGGAACTTTGTTTGAAATGTGATTAGACATATTTAAGGCTTCCCCCCACAAGTTTGTCGGTAGATCAGAAGTTAAAAGCATGGCAGTAATCATGTCTTTTAACGTTCTGTTCTTCCTCTCGGCTACACCATTTTGTTGTGGTGAATATGGAGCCGTTGTTTGATGAATTATTCCATTTTCGGCACAGAACTGTTCAAATGGTGATTCATATTCTCCACCTCGATCAGATCTTAGTATCTTGATCTTTTTATTTAACTGATTTTCTACCTCAGCTTTGTATTTTATAAACGCTGTTATTTCTTCATCTTTACTATTTAAAAGATATACATAGCAATATCGCGTATAATCGTCAATAAAAGTAATGAAATACTTTTTCCCACCTCTTGTAGGTAGTGATTTAAAATCACATAAATCTGTATGTACCAAACCTAATGGTTCGGTGCTTCTGTCAACAGATTTAAATGGTTGTTTGACCATTTTTGCTTCTACACATGTCTCACATTTGTAGTTCTTATCTACTTGGAATTTTGGAATTAATACCAAGTTTGATAATTTCTTCATTTTTCGGAAGTTTATGTGTCCTAATCTATCGTGCCATAGTAAAATTTCTTGCTCAAGCAAGTAAGAAACTTCAATTTTATTAATAGCACAATCAGAATACACAGATTTATTGCCGCTAACGGCTACGTTTGCCTTAAATAGGCCATCACATAAATAACCCCTTCCGATATACATTCCAGCTTTGAACAGAAACATCTTGTCTGATTCGAACACAATTTTGAATCCTTTCTTTGATAGCACCGAGCCGGAGATCGGATTCTTGCGTATGTCTGGAACGTGAAGCACGTCATTCAATTTGACAGTTTTTCCAGAATTGAACTTGAGGATAACTGTGCCACTGCCTTCGATCATGGAAACTGCAGAATTACCCATGTAGAGTTTTTCTTTCTAATCGAATTTCTGGTATGTTGAAAACATGGATTTTTCAGAGCAAACATGACGAGTAGCTCCTGTGTCAACCCACCATTGGTTAGGGTTTTGAACCAAATTGCATTCAGAAATAACCGCTGAAAAGGTGGACTTATCCATTTTCATGCTGTTGTCATCTCTGTTTTAGTATAAAACAGTAAAATTCTTAAGATGTTATATTTCTAGTGTACCAAAAGAGATAGCACGCTACAATAAACTCGTCGCACAAGTTTATCAATTAGAATTCCACTGCGCTGGAATTCTGTATTAGATAATTGTAACTTTATGTTACGTTGTAAATAAATTACAACAATAACGTTATACTATTGTAAGAAATAGTAAAACTTATAAATGGAAAGATTACAGAGAATCTAACCAGTATATATCGGAAATTCCGTCTGAGGTTTGTCGTAACAATTTCCTTAAGAATTTTATTTCAAAATTCTCCCAAAATACAACAGACGTAATCTGCACGAGATTGTAATGAGTACGTCAACTCTGTGATATATATATGGAATATCGAGCAGTAGAGCAAAGAAGCAGAAGAAATTAGATTGGAAATGGGATTAGAATGTGATCAGTATTCTCTCCTATTTATAATTTCGTCCGCATCCCTTCAAACAGTTGCGTCCGCTTGACGGGTCGCACCCGTTTGCCATTTGGTCGCTGCTGTTTGTTAACGGGTCGCACCCGCCTGCTACTGGTCTATCTGCTTGCGTCCAACGGTAATGTTTCGCACCCGCATCCGTACCGCCTGCACCTCTACAGTCGGGTCGCATCTGTTCGTCCGCGTCCGCTTCAATCGGCTCGCGCCTGTTTGCTTCTAACGGGTCGCACCCGCTACTGTTCGCGTCTATTCAACCCGCTCGCTTCAGAAGTCGCACCTCCTCAGCAATCCGCGTCCGTTCGTATAGCCTGCAACTGTTAAAAAGCTCGGTCCAGTTGCAGTAAAAATACGAGTATCATATTGGACCCAAACCCAAACCCGGTCCGGTTCGGTCGGACGGACGGCGGCGTCGCGCGCACGCGTGTGTGGTGGAGATGCATGATCTCCCTCCTCACAACGAAGCATACATTTTGGTGCCACTAGGCCCCAACACCTTCATTGCAAAGCCATATATATCTTGGAATGGCTTTGCAAATTTGGCGATGTGGGACAAGTGTATTTCATTTACACTAGGAATTCCAACAGTTAGAAGAGGGGGGATGGGGGGAGGAGAAGAGGGAGAGGGAGCCGGGGAAGTCGGTGGAGAAGAGGGAGAGGAAGACGGAGATTTATTTGTACACATGTAGATTTTGATTACACACAATACTATATTTCGAGCAAACAAGTTCGTTTCAATCACTTAAAGAAAGCTTTCTTCTCTACAACATCCATTTCTTTGGTATCCCTCTTTCTCCCCATAAAAGTAAGTATGTTATTCTTGATATGCTATTTACATAATATATGAGTAGAATTTGGAAAAAATAAGCCCAATGGCATTAACCAATGCCAACCCTCTATTTACTTATGAACACATTAGGCATTTCCAATTCACAACTACCCTAATAGACTTCAAACATTCCAAAGCCCAAATATAATTTTCCTCACTTTCCGCAACTAAGTAAGCAATGGTAATGCAAAATGCATGGTCTATTAAAGTTACACCAACTATCTTCGACAATGGCATTTTATACCTGTTAGTTTTGTATGTATAATCCAATATAATAACTCGAGGACATGTTCGAAGAAAATCCAAACTAGTGGTATGTGTCCAAAAAGTGTCTTTGATAATATCACTGACATCTAAAGCCCTTCGGTGTCATTTAAAGTAGCTAAACTCTTTTAGTTTACTAAGCAAATATTGCACCTAAGACCTTCCATCTCGTTCAATTGCATTTTAAGCTTGAATTACATTGTATGGTTTTGATGGTAGTACAATTTGAAGGATCGTTTCTCTTATGTATGCAAAATTTCTTTAGCTTTCACCATATTTCTATGCATTTCAATCATTATTTTGATCTATTCTTCTCCTAACCTTCCTGCACAAGAATGACATTCATTGCGCTTCATCTCTAAATGATTATAAACATAGTTAACAACCATCAAACGCCAATTGTCCATGTAAGGAAGTTTTACACCTTTAAGTCTAAATGGACAGTTACATTTTTTAGTATCCGTCAATCTATAATTACTAGGATCTTTAATTTTATTCCTCTTATACACACCACTACGTTCACATGCAAACATTATTCTTGGTTTGTTACTAAAGGCAGCAATGTTCAATTTCTTTTAACGACTTTGTGTATTAACTTTTTTTATGCTTATATTAATTTCCAAAACATTAAAATAATATAAATTTATTTTCTATTTTGTATATTAACTTTATTTTTCAAATTGGTTGTCTTCAAAAATACATTGGTCGTGCGCTCTTTTGTTCAGATAAAAATTCAAAACTAAATATTTGCAAACCAAACTGGACCTAAATTGCTTAAAATAACCTAAAACGAGTTAGTTGTAAATTTAAATTGCTTCGCCACGATAGATTACATATCAAATTTGAATTCTACACAAAACAAATGATTCAGGAAATTTAACATAATTAAACCATGATCTGATTGGACTGGAAGGATATCAAAGTTCCGGCTTGCAAAAATGATGCAATTCACCATAATGTATTGGATTTATCAATTTAAATCGAGTTTTGCTGGAACAACCGCTTTTTAAAGTATGAAAAAATGTACGATGAATCCAAGGCGGTCAATGCTAAGGACTTACAGTTTCTCTCTTTCTAGTAACATAAAAAAACGTAATAAAATTTGTATGTTTCATAACACTAAAGTCATTTCACACGTCAATCAACCATCGCGTAAAACCATTTTGCATGACAAACAACCGCTGACTACCACGGTCATTAACCAACGAACTATTATTATTCGGTAGTTGAACGTCGTGAAAAATGGTGTTGGTCGGCGGTTGTTCACTGTGCAAAAAAGAAGTGAAAATGATGCCTTCGATGGCCCCTTAAAAAATATGCCATTAGAAAGAGTATAGCGTAAAATATTATGCTGTTTTTAGTAATGATATTAGGAAGAAGAAAATGAGGCGTCTTTAGCAATACATTTTTTCAATTCATCTTAAACACACTCTCTTTCGGTTATTGATTCGTGCTCCATGGCCGGTTGTTCTAGCTATTTTGATTTAATTTTATCAGTAATCAGACTAGTGTGAACTCGTACCATGCATAATGTATAATTAAATTTTTTAGAGCATGATGGTTCCATATAACAAACGATAATATCAACCACCAATTATTCTTAATTTGGTAAGTTCTACATTACTATGCATCATTATTAAACGTAAGTAGTTTACAATTAATATAAGTTTATCCTATATTTAACGTTGAAATGTATATTTGGACACATACACAATTGTTGATAATATTGTTTCGAACCTGACATAGAGAAATAATGCTTAAATTGAAATATTGTTAAAATTTTTGGTTTAAATAAATAACATTTCAAATTCGAGAAAGTCCAATTTTAACATTATCCAATGCTAACAACATGAGAAAAATATTAAAGCAATTTTAACACATCATATTTCTTAATACATATAACATAATATGACATGAACAATATACGTAAAATATAAATATTGTACAATCAAATTTTTGGAACAAACAAATAATTTTTTCCATTACTTTAAGTATTCATGTAAACACAACAATTAACATAATTCAATGTAAAATAGTATATCATCATCACATGGAATCATTCTGGATGAAAATAAAATTAATTTTGGATGACATTTCATTATAAATAATAGCGTTATGATCAAATAGTATAAGAAAACACAATTAACAAATTGAACTACTAAAAATATAATATTATCAATAAAAATTTATTCTGCATTGGTATATTGTAAAGTAAACAAATATAAGGCTATATTTCCAAAGCAAAGAATTTAAATAAAAGTAGGAATGTTATATAGCAAAATGCAAAATGTAGTCAAAGTTAATTAGTCTTATTGTGAATTAAATTTTGTACGAGCTAACTCAAAGATAGATTATGCATTTCTTCCACAAAAAGATAAGACAAAGCTTGCATATCAACAAATATTTCTTTGCTCATTTATTTTGTTCTTCTACTAAATTTGTTAATTAAAAAGGTACTTATTAGGAGCTGGTTTTAAGCTTCAATTTTACTACTTCTATGTGGTGATTCTTATTTTTAGGGTTGTCTCGCATGTTTAATGGAGGAACGGTGGTTTGGATTGGAGAAAAGTCCCACATCGCTAAATAATATGGAAAAGTGGTGTATAAATATGGGTTGGTAGGCATGTAACATTGGGGATTCCTTTTGTTACAACAAAGTGTGTGCCAACCCATATGCGTACGCCACGTGCGGGAGATGGGGAGCTTTGCCCGACCGTCGTTACACAACAGTGGTATCAGAGCCGATGGTTACGGACTGGACCATGCAGACACGGCAGTACTCTCAAAGGTTACCGCAAGGGGATGCGAATCAAGGGGGAGACTGTTAGGGTTGTCTCGTATGTTTAATGGAGGAACGGCGGTTTGGATTGGAGAAAGTCCCACATCGCTAAATAATATGGAAAAGTGGTGTATAAATATGGGTTGGTAGGCATGTAACACTGGGGATTCCTTTTGTTACAACAAAGTGTGTGCCAACCCATATGCGTACGCTACGTGCTGGAGATGGGGAGCTTGGTCCGACCGTCGTTACACAACACTTATAACAAAAAACATTTTCTAATTGTATAGCTCACGTTCACTCGTAAAGTTAACATACATTTCTTTGGATATAACGGTGATCAAATGAATTAACCGATTACAGATTAATGCTCAATTAATTAAAATTATAGAGAATTACAATGTAACTTATTCTCTCAGTAAACTGAGTATCATCAAAGAAGAATTAATTGTGATTAATTTTATTAGTTTGAATTCAAATAAAATGGAATTAATAACAATCAATTTTTTTAATATTATTTGGTATGATTTCTTATTTGAAGTTAGTTTACTCGTAAACATTATAGTAACCATAAGTCAAATCCATAATATCTAAATACCTTCATACTTAAAAAAAATCAAAACAACATAACATTAAACAAACAAGGAAGACTACCAACTCCGCAGAATTGAAAAATGATGGAAGAAAAGTCACTCCCGAAAAGTTATGATAAATAAGGTCCTTATTTTTAGTTTTTGGTTAATTTATGTTACTTTTCCCCTGATTTCAATGCTGGTCCAATTATTAAACATACTTTGTAAACAATAAATAATTACCACGTTGTATCATAAGATCCCTATGAATTTAGTGGCAACTATGCACTTAAATTAAAAAAACCATGTTACTTAAGAACAATGAACATCGTTGAAAAATATATTAAATCCTAGGTCAACTAAGATAGATATATAAGATTTTATAAAAAAAATACATTCATGTCAACTAAGACCGCATAAAATATTTATAAAAAATAAAAAAAAAATTGTTTATACATTTTTACCTATTTCTTAAAATACAATATGAAAATTTGTTATTGAATATATTTTCACTACTGATATAATACTCTTCACCCAACTCCATTTCCTTAAATGGAAATATACATAGAAACCTAAACACTAAAAGTAATAAGTAGCAACTCAATCGACGAAAACATGAATAATATCATAAATATTATACTGAATATAAAAGTGTTGATGAATTAATTCAATTCTATCATATTAAAATATTTAAAAGATTGAGTAAATATTGTTTAAAAAGAATCACCAATTTGTTTTGGACTGCAAATAGAATTTTTCCTTTTAAATTCTAGTATACATATGTAATTGAAAAAGGGTGACAAAATTATGAATATGAAATGGTACAAAGAAGAAATCGAAAATGGAAAGCAATAGAGGACAATTAAAAAACCTGTATTGAAATTGTGAAGAAGATGAAGAAATTGCAATTAGATCATAAAAAAGCAATTAATGTGAAGAGTATGATAAATAGAAATAAGAATAGTGTAAGGGAAAATTTGTCGTAAAGAGATAATAGCTCAGAAATAAGGATTTTATTCTCAAAATTAAGAGATAAAAGAATGCAGATGATCAAAGATTAAACTTCTTAAGTAACAGAGATATACATCGAACATACTAGAATTGAAGGAAAGGATAAAAAATGAGAGAGCTTTTGACATGTTTCTAATAAATTAATTTGTTTGATTTGTAAAAGTTAGTATGAGTCCTTACTTAACGTGGGAAGGACAAAATTTGTTGTAAGAAAATTGTTAAGATTTTTTTTTGTAGTTTTAAACTAAAAATGCATTTAGTTTGGAATGAATTATCTAATTAATTATCACAATTATGTTTCAAATATAAAAGGTCGAATAATTAAGAGAAAATATGCAGCCGTTCCTTGTTAATTTTTAATAAAGGGGAGGCGTAAAACATGTATGTCACTAATGTGTAATGGCATATTTTATAAATGTGGACGTTGTTAATGCAAATATTAAATAAAGATTTGAACTTCAATGTAAAATTTATACAACAAAATATGAGAGTTACGCATTCGGGATGGGATTAAAGGAGATGAAAGATAAATATTAAATCTACATTGAACTTATAACGATAGACAAAACAGATAGTATAAATCTAAAGGTGTGGTTAAAATGTTCAAATTGAATTAGTTAAGCTTAATCACTAAATTCTCATGCAAACTTCTAACTTTGAAATATGCTTCGTTGAAATCCATATACCAATGATCTATATAGTATAAATCGTGCTTTCCTATATTAAGTAATCATATTTTCCAATCACTATACACATACATATGTATATACATATTTGTAATAATAAAATAATAGATTTAAGTTACGAGAGACTGAAATTACTTGAAAACCAATCCTACAATTCTTTGAATTATCGATTGCATGAATTTAACCAAAATCCGCAACAATTTTAATTTAAATAATAAAGTCAATCTCTAGTAAATAAATAAACGAAGTTATTTGTATTTTTTAATATTATAATATCTTGTGATAAAAAATAGAGATAAGTTAACACAAAATTTAAAAATCACATGAAAATCAATCCTTTGATTCTCTAAATTATCGATTCTATTAACTTTGTTTCATACTACAACAATTTGGATGTAGTCAACAAAAGCCAACCAAAATAAGTAATTAAACAAAATTAGTTGACAATAATAATAAAAAAATGCATTAGTTATTATTTTTTTGAATGGGAAACTCAGATTAACACGAAACAAACAAATGAAAGAGGTTAATTGTAACTGATGGTATATTATAGCCATTAATAGAACAATTAATATTTGATATGTATGAAAATAAATTTATAAGGGTGTAAAGTTATAATACCTCAAATCACCGAGAATTCAGTATGCAGGATGAGTTGAATTGCTAATCGAGTATACAAACGGTTAAATATTCTCTTTTATATATAAACAAAAAATCAATCCTAAATAAGAAATTAAACAAATTGATAATGAGCCAAAAACCATGTAACGATCCAGAATTTTTATTAATTAAAATTTGAATATTTAATTGATTTTAAATATTAATAAGTGAAATTTATAAGTCGAATAAATTTTATTTCGAATAATTTGATTTAATTGGATAATTAAATCGATAATTTAATATGTGAAAATACAGAAATAATTGAAAGTTGGGTTTAATATGATTGAAAATGATTTGTAATTTTATTTTATCATATTGGAGTTAGAATGATGTTTTATAACTTTTAAAATCGAATTAAAAGTTAATTGGTGAAAATTGAATATTTTAATATTTAATTATCGACTGAAAAATAGCCAATTTTCGAACAGTCTCAGAATTGGACGAAACTAGTTCCATTGGATCCGTAATTGTTTTTTATTATCGGATTTCAATTTTCGTAGCAATCGGAGTGGTCGTTTGACCATGGCAGCTTGAAACGCATCGAAATTGTTTTAATATTAATTTGGCGAGTTAAAATAGTCATTTTTCAAAAAGTCTCGGATTTTGACGAAACTAGTTTCATCGGATCCATAATGTGATATTATTGTATGGTTTCAAATTTCGTGTCAATCGGATTTACCGTTTGTCCGGTACAAATTAAAACGCCTAGAAAATCGTTTAATCGGTTTAATTTTAAATCGAACGTTTATTGCCGTAACTGGCACAGATGACCGAATTAGCTCCCGAAACATGTTCCATTGTGTTCGGAACGCGGGGTAAACCTTAGGAACACCAACCGGCACGCTTCGTTTGGAGTTCGAAAAATCCAGGATGAATAGTGTTCGCGTATTTTTCTATATAAGCACCTCAATATCTTTCATTTGCAAAATTCTAAAACCCTAACCCTAGAAACAATGACCAGCCGCCACTTTTGAAAACAATGGCCAGAAATGTGCCTTCTTCCTCCTTGATTATCTCTCAATCCACAAACAATTAGCAAAACTGTTCAACTACAAAGTTGTAGACAACGTCGAGAACTATAAATCCAACGGTCGAGATTGGGTTTCGAGCTACGGATCGACGTCAATCCTTGTTCAAAGTTGCTGTAGTCACCCACGTTTTTTAAGGCACATAGGTGGCCGAGCTCCACCAGGTCACGGCCGTGGGTAGCATTTGTGATGGCCTTCGAAGTGGCATCGCCTGATCGAACTCTGGGGCTTAAAGCGTCGAGCGAAAATTAGGGTTTTGGAAATGGGTTCATACGTGCGTTTTTTCTCCTGTAGGAACGTGAATGGGAGGGGAAGGAAGAAAGGAAGGGGACGGTCCTGATGGGGGGATGCAGATCTAACGGCCTTGAATCTATTAGGTTATAAAAAGAAAATAAATGTTGTAATTTTATAATATAAATTCGTGTAACTTTAAAAATTCATATCTTTTTCATACGAGGACCGTTTCGGACGAAACTTTTTGCGTTGGAATCATATTGACGAGCTCTACGCGATGGAGTTCGATTGAAGTCGTTTGGAGCTAGTGAAAATTTCGGGTAAAATTAAACGCGCGTTTAATTTTATTCGAAATAAAAGCTGAAACGGAAATAAAACCAAGGTGAGAACTTCTCACTCAATCGAATCGGTTTCGATTTTAATTTTAAATAGTTAGATTTAAAATTGTTGATTGAATGTTGAATGATGATTGTTATTTATTGATTGTTAAAATAGACATTATGCGCCGTTAGTAAGCGGATGTTATTTATTAAAAACATATACCGCGAATATTTCACAGTACAGTGAAATTGGTATTATTTATGTACTTGGAGTTGATTTCCCGCATTATATAGCGGATGAGACCCTATTGCGCCGTCTATTAAGCGGATAATATTTTATAAATCCCATATACCGCGATAATTCCGTACTGGAGCGGAATTGGTATTGTGCTAACATCTTTGGATGCAGGGAAACAGGTTGGAGGGATCCAACTGGATTCCTCAACTGTATTGATTTATTTACAGATATTTTGATATTTGTTGATTATCATATTGATATATGATATTTGGATGTCGTGATTGACTATTTGGTGCTGCTGCATCATCGGATCCATTTCTGAAGTTTTAAAATAATGATTTTTGGTTTTAAAAGGAATTTTAAAGTGATTTTCGAAAGTATTCGTTTTATTAAATTTTGAATTGTTAAAAATAAATAAACGTTAAAATTTTAATGTTATAAAAGTATGTTTTTTATGAAATGAAAGTGAAAAGTGATTTTTGAAATAAATAGTTAATAAATTTATGAAATGGTTTAAATTGGAATTTTTGGACTATTACAAACAATTTTTATAAAAGATTTATAAAATGGATATTTATAAATTAAAAATATTGGAATTATAAAACGAAGTTTTTTTATAAGTGTTAAAATGAAGTATAATGGATTCATAAGTGAATGAGAATTTATAGATTTATAAATTGTGAAGTTATAAAATGAATAGATTTTGTAAAATAGAAGATTTATAAGTAATTATCTTATAAATCGGATTTTGGCATTTAAATGAGATATAAATGGAATTTGTTAATAATGAGATTTATAAATCGAAGCATATAAATAGAAATGGAATTTATAAACATTGTTTATAAACTCGAAATCAATCGAGTTTGATAAATTGAATATTGAAGTTTATTAAAGGAAATATATTCACGATTTTGGACAGTGAATACCTTATTGAATAAAATGGTCATGTTTGGCAAAATGAATATTATAGAATGAAGTTAATTATTTTAAAGATGTTTTAAAATGTATTATGAATCGAAACCATAGATTTCAACATTTATTGTTGAAATAGACGTTTTCGAGAAAGAAGGAAATGGTGGACTATAACACTGTTGTTATAGTAAATGGTTTCCGAAAGGAAATGTTTTGTATAGTATTGGGATTTATATATCTATTTAAACTTTGAATCCCTATACTAGTGATTTTGGGTCGTCGTAACGAGGTTTTACACAACATTCGTTATTGACCCAAATAAATGTGTTAAGAGAATGATTTCCTTAAGGAATGAAATATACATTAAATTTTGATTTAAGTATATCGAATATTTTCAGATGTTGAAAATAAATAGATTTGTGATGTACTTATTATTAAATAAGTATGGAAATATTTTTCCAATGTGAAATAAACGTTTAGAATTTATCCTTGTAAGATAAATTGAAAGTGAATATTGAAAATCGATTGAAAATCGTACATCATAGATATTTTGGGATTATAAATTCACTATGGAATTTATAAAAGAAAGGGGAATTAGTTTAAAAATAAACGTTGATTTATTTTTTGAAGTGTGGGAATAAATTTACGGATTTGGAACGTAAATATAAAGTAAATCGTTAAGGATTTATTTAATTGGTTTAAATGAACCATGTTGAAATGAAAGTATTTCGCATAAGGAAAATGATTGAAATTTGTTTTCAAAAGTGGTAAAGGTGAAAAGTGATTTGAAAATTTGTTTTCAAATGTTGAAGTGTGAAAAATGTATATCTTGTAAAGATATTTTAGAAAGTAAATAATTTGGGAAATTATTTGGAATTTGGTGATGTTGAGCATGCCTATTGATAGTTAAATAATCCGACTGTCAATATTTACCTTTAAATAGGTATTTGTTGTAATTGTTTGAATTTGAATGCCACACTTATTTTTGAATAAGCGCTCGCTATTCGGGTTAGCCGGGAAAGGACCTTGGGGTCGTATAACCCATTCTGAATATATGATACGTCGTTATGGATTGCATTTGATGACCGGTGTTGAAGACCGGATATTTGTGAAAACGGAAGGATTACCGTCGAGTTACTCTACATCGGCTGATCTCCGATATAGAGGTTTTATCACCCTTAGTGACGGCAAGTCCGGTCGTGATTAGTGAATGTCCGGAATGCAAGGACTTCTTTGTAAGTGCCTTCGGTTCTGTTCGAGCCCGGAACAGACTTGTATGGATTGTATGTCTGACATTACAAGTTGAGATATAAAGCTGATTTCTTTCAAATATATTTCTGTTGGTGGCGGAGAATTTATTCTCTTAGCTTAACACCCTTCTCTGAGACGTACGAGCTCAGAGGTTATATAGTTGAAGGTTATTAGTGATATACTCCCAATTTGGTAGTGTGGCATGCTGAGTGTTGCTGTGAAATGATCATTTCTATGATCATTTGTGATATGATCATTTGTTTGATCATTTATCTTGGTGATCATTTCTATGATCATTTGTTGACCTAAAGCACAGCTTTTGTATAAAGCGTGGCTTTGTGGACGAGACTTCGTCGGACCTCACACCTCGAAAATGGTCAAAACAGGAAGGACGCAACAAGGTTATTAGGGGGTAGCGCCCCTTTAGTGTATGTCATTCCTTCTGGATAGAGGTGGTATCATGGAATGGAGCCCAGATACTTAACCTATGTTGTTACTGCAAATTTTGTGGTTGTTGGAAATCGAGGATCCTCGGATAGATCGGTTACGATCGGGGGATGACATATTCGTGTCAGTAGTTACCCAGTTAGGGGTAACCCGGCCTTGTGTTGGCAGAGATCCGGTTTGGTTCTCGGGACGTCATTCCAGAGGCGTTTCCATGTGGCAATGGGAAGTTCCTTTGTCTGACCATTCGTTGGAAATCCAAAGAAACAATACGATCTTGTACGGTTTTAGTTGTAGAACCTGCCATGGAATGTGGCGGTAACCTGCTATTGAACATGGTAGCTATAGTAGGCAAAAGTGCGAAATGTCTATGCTGGCTAAGATTTATATCTTTATTTTCGAAATGATTTTTCCTACACTATGCACTAGTAATAATATCAAATGTTTCTTTTTAATGCGTATCAAACATCTTTGACTATCATAAGGAGAAATCTCCTCCGATTCTGCGTTTGCATTGTGTGTGTGTGCGGGAGGCCTTATGGTAGTCTCATTTTTAAAAGCATTGCGAATTGACTTTAAAAATATTCCTCTATTTTGATTTTAAAGAAAAATAAAATGTTTTGAGTTCTCACACCAGTCACATGACTGACTCGGAGTTTATTGTTTTCCTTCCTAAACTCTGGGTGCCCACCAATCTCCACACGGGCAGTCAAGAGTTAAGGTTTATCAGGATATTATGGAATTCAGGAGTTGCTGGAGGCAAGCTGGATGGCATGGCGTATTACTAGTATATAATATTTCTTTTCCGCTGTTTGTTGTTGTTTGATGTTGTACATTCTGATGTAATGAAATGAAATGTAATGTAATAACTGATATAGTTTTTTTGTAAAAGATTATTCATTTATCTATTATATGTTGTTCCGCTGCGATTGTGAGATTCTGATGTTGTTCTGTTGTTTTCTTTCTGTTCTGTTCTATCTTTCTCTCTCTTCTTCTACTTTTTCTTCTTCTTTAACCCTAACTTTTCGGTTTTTCGACAACGAAAAATCGTGATCTTTACATTTGGTATCAGAGCTTATGGTTAAGCGATAACCTTGGCTCTGTTGGGTATAACTCATTAGAGATAGAGTCAGTAGTACTCTAGAATGAGTTTGAGTGTAATAATAGATACGTGCGCGTATTTGTTAGTGAATATAAATTGTTTTATATTGTGCTGATTGGTTTGTTGAGTGGTATATGGATTTTGGTCAACACGAGTAATTAACGTTGTTGATAGGAATCTCTAAACACTTGTACAGAACAAATTGACACGATATCGTTTTAATAGGGTAAATGAAATAATTTTACCTTGATTATACTTTGTATATAAAGGAATAATTTTTCAGAATTATTAAAGTATATAATTGATTGATTGGTTGTTAAATAAGTTAAACAAAAAACAACAGTTGAAAAAGAATGAACTGTATAAACAAATAAATTATAAGTGTAAAATTATAATTAATGTAATTTACAATTGTGAAATAATCTTATATATATAAGAAGTGAAATTATATAAGTAAAAGGGTTTGTAAATGTGATTTATAATCTGAAAATAAAATTCCAGAGAAGTGTTTTAAAAGATTTGATATTTTAGGAAAATTATTTTGGAGAAATGAAAGCTCTAAACTCTTTTCGGTCGCTGGAAAATAATTCCGATGATGATTGCAACATCATCGGTGTTCATTTTCGAGTTTCCAAAAGAGGGATTGCTGCCAAATTATTTTAAATAAAAGTTGTTTGGATTTGGTTTTGGAAATTCAAAAGGTAATTTGAATTGATTTCAAAAAAATGGTTTTGAAAGGTTGAAAAGACTCTGGAATCCTATTTAAAATATTTATGGGAATGATAAATGAGTTGATAACTTATACAATTTGAGTTTTGATAGAATAAATTTAACTTAAAGGATGAAGTTAAATTAAAGGGAGTATAAGTAAATCAATAAAATCCAAGTTGAAATAAATTTGAGTTGTCATCAAAGACATGTGATTTGAAATTTAACAAAAGGAAAGTTAAATAAATTGATTTGGATTTGATAAGATGATTGAAAAGGAATATAACTTAAATAATGTTGAATAAAGTGATTTTGGTGTCGAAGTAAATTAATAAGTGAATTAATGAAGTGAAGTCATTAAGAATTTGAACTTGAGCTATATGAATGAAATTGAACTTTATATTGTTAAAGAAATTAGCAATTGAATTTAACTAATGAATTGAATGAAAATCAATTGAATGTAAATAAAATTGATATGGGATAATGGATGTAAGTGTCAATTCATTAGAAGCTAATATTATTAGAAATTGAATAAATTGAATGAAAGTCAATTTAATATGATCCAATTGGAATTAAATGTGTTGAACCAAATTGAACGTAAAGTGAATAAATTTGGTTGTATTGAATAAACATTGGTTGTTATTTGATTGTTGATTGATTGCATATAAATTCATTAAGTGTTAATGAAATTGAATTAGCGAAATTAGAAGCTAAAGCAATTGAATCTAACTTGGAAGAAAATGAATTTGAATAGAATTGAAGGTGAATTGGATTTAAATTAGTGAATGCAAACTAATTAAAATTGAATATGAATGAATGTTAGTAAATCCAATGTAAATAAATCAAATGTGATTTAAATTGAAAACCAATTCATTGAATATTAATGAGAACATGAATGAATATTGATTTGGTTATGGATGATAGTTGGTTGATGTTTGCATTTGTTGTTTTGTTGCATTTGCTATGTTGGCATATGTAGTTGTTATGTTGCTATATGTTGTATATTGATACTATTTTCATATATGCATGATTCTCATCTGTTTGTTGAGTGTTTAGTAGGTGCGAATCGCGTTTGCTTCGCATTTGGAGCTCGCTTTCGCGCTATATTAGCCGTATATGCTCGCTAATAATATAAATAAGGTACATATCTCGGATTACATACCGTACTTTTACATTTTTTCCCTGCGGGATGCCTCGTCACTTGATGAGATGTATATTTGTGATATATATACCGTCTTTTTTTCTTTTCGGATCGAGCCGCGCAAAGGAGACTCTGGCGAATTTTTCCGAAAATTTAAGGCATTAGAATATTTTTGAGAAAATTGGGAAAATTTTGTGAAAACTAAAAATTTGGTTTGAAATTGAAAGTTAAACGATATAGTTTGGTTTTGAAAAGATAACTAAGTATAGATTTGAAAACTTAGTAAAGTATTGTAAGAAGTTTAACTATGGATTTTGGGAAAGTTAATAGATTCTGTAATCTTTCTTACTTTGTAATTTCGAGGACGAAATTCTTTTAAGGGGGGAAGTATGTAACGACCCAGAATTTTTATTAATTAAAATTTGAATATTTAATTAATTTTAAATATTAATAAGTGAAATTTATAAGTCGAATAAATTTTATTTCGAATAATTTGATTTAATTGGATAATTAAATCGATAATTTAATATGTGAAAATACAGAAATAATTGAAAATTGGGTTTAATATGATTGAAAATGATTTGTAAAATTTTATTTTATCATATTGGAGTTAGAATGATGTTTTAGAACTTTTAAAATCGAATTAAAAGTTAATTGGTGAAAATTGAATATTTTAATATTTAATCATCGACTGAAAAATAGCCAATTTTCGAAAAGTCTCAGAATCGGACGAAACTAGTTCCATTGGATCCGTAATAGTTTGTTATTATCGGATTTCAATTTTCGTAGCAATCGGAGTGGTCGTTTGACCATGGCAGCTTGAAACGCATCGAAATTGTTTTAATATTAATTTGGCGAGTTAAAATAGTCATTTTTCAAAAAGTCTCGGATTTCGACGAAACCAGTTTCATCGGATCCGTAATGTGATATTTTTGTATGGTTTCAAATTTCGTGTCAATCGGATTTACCGTTTGTCCGGTACAAGCTAAAACGCCTACAAAATCGTTTAATCGGTTTAATTTTAAATCGAACGTTTATTGCCATAACTCGCACAGATGACCGAATTAGCTCCCGAAACATGTTTCATTGTGTTCGGAACGCGGGGTAAACCTTAGAAACGCCAACCGGTACGCTTCGTTTGGAGTTCGGAAAATCCGGGATGAATAGTTTTCGCGTATTTTTCTATATAAGCACCTCAATATCTTTCATTTGCAAAATTCTAAAACCCTAACCCTAGAAACAATGACCAGCCGCCACTTTTGAAAACAATGGCCAGAAATGTGCCTTCTTCCTCCTTGATTATCTCTCAATCCATAAACAATTAGCAAAACTGTTCAACTACAAAGTTGTAGACAACGTTGAGAACTATAAATCCAACGGTCGAGATTGGGTTTCGAGCTACGGATCGACGTCAATCCTTGTTCAAAGTTGCTGCAGTCACCCACGTTTTTCAAGGCACATAGGTGGCCGAGCTCCACCAGGTCACGGCCGTGGGTAGCATTTGTGATGGCCTTCGAAGTGGCATCGCCTGATCGAACTCTGGGGCTTAAAGCGTGGGCGACAATTAGGGTTTTGGAAATGGGTTCATACGTGCGTTTTTTCTCCTGTAGGAACGTGAATGGGAGGGGAAGGAAGAAAGGAAGGGGACGGTCCTGATGGGGGGATGCAGATCTAACGGCCTTGATTCTATTAGGTTATAAAAAGAAAATAAATGTTGTAATTTTATAATATAAATTCGTGTAACTTTAAAAATTCATATCTTTTTCATACGAGGTCCGTTTCGAACGAAACTTTTTGCATTGGAATCGTATTGATGAGCTCTACGCGATGGAGTTGGATTGGAGTCATTTGGAGCTAGTGAAAATTTTGGGTAAAATTAAACGCGCGTTTAATTTTATTCGAAATAAAAGCTGAAACGGAAATAAAACCAAGGTGAGAACTTCTCACTCAATCGAATCGGTTTCGATTTTAATTTTAAATAGTTAGATTTAAAATTGTTGATTGAATGTTGAATGATGATTGTTATCTATTGATTGTTAAAATAGACATTATGCGCCGTTAGTAAGCGGATGTTATTTATTAAAAACATATACCGCGAATATTTCACAGTACAGTGAAATTGGTATTATTTATGTACTTGGAGTTGATTTCCCGCATTATATAGCGGATGAGACCCTATTGCGCCGTCTATTAAGCGGATAATATTTTATAAATCCCATATACCGCGATAATTCCGTACTGGAGCGGAATTGGTATTGTGCTAACATCTTTGGATGCAGGGAAACATGTTGGAGGGATCCAACTGGATTCCTCAACTGTATTGATTTATTTACAGATATTTTGATATTTGTTGATTATCATATTGATATATGATATTTGGATGTCGTGATTGACTATTTGGTGCTGCTGCATCATCGGATCCATTTCTGAAGTTTTAAAATAATGATTTTTGGTTTTAAAAGGAATTTAAAGTGATTTTCGAAAGTATTCGTTTTATTAAATTTTGAATTGTTAAAAATAAATAAACGTTAAAATTTTAATGTTATAAAAGTATGATTTTTATGAAATGAAAGTGAAAAGTGATTTTTGAAATAAATAGTTAATAAATTTATGAAATGGTTTAAATTGGAATTTTTGGACTATTACAAACAATTTTTATAAAAGATTTATAAAATGGATATTTATAAATTAAAAATATTGGAATTATAAAACGAAGTTTTTTTATAAGTGTTAAAATGAAGTATAATGGATTCATAAGTGAATGAGAATTTATAGATTTATAAATTGTGAAGTTATAAAATGAATAGATTTTGTAAAATAGAAGATTTATAAGTAATTATCTTATAAATCGGATTTTGGCATTTAAATGAGATATAAATGGAATTTGTTAATAATGAGATTTATAAATCGAAGCATATAAATAGAAATGGAATTTATAAACATTGTTTATAAACTCGAAATCAATTGAATTTGATAAATTGAATATTGAAGTTTATTAAAGGAAATATATTCACGATTTTGGACAGTGAATACCTTATTGAATAAAATGGTCATGTTTGGCAAAATGAATATTATAGAATGAAGTTAATTATTTTAAAGATGTTTTAAAATGTATTATGAATCGAAACCATAGATTTCAACATTTATTGTTGAAATAGACGTTTTCGAGAAAGAAGGAAATGGTGGACTATAACACTGTCGTTATAGTAAATGGTTTCCGAAAGGAAATGTTTTGTATAGTATTGGGATTTATATATCTATTTAAACTTTGAATCCCTATACTAGTGATTTTGGGTCGTCGTAACGAGGTTTTACACAACATTCGTTATTGACCCAAATAAATGTGTTAAGAGAATGATTTCCTTAAGGAATGAAATATATACTAAATTTTGATTTAAGTATATCGAATATTTTCAGATGTTGAAAATAAATAGATTTGTGATGTACTTATTATTAAATAAGTATGGAAATATTTTTCCAATGTGAAATGAACGTTTAGAATTTATCCTTGTAAGATAAATTGAAAGTGAATATTGAAAATCGATTGAAAATCGTACATCATAGATATTCTGGGATTATAAATTCACTATGGAATTTATAAAAGAAAGGGGAATTAGTTTAAAAATAAACGTTGATTTATTTTTTGAAGTGTGGAAATAAATTTACGGATTTGGAACGTAAATATAAAGTAAATCGTTAAGGATTTATTTAATTGGTTTAAATGAACCATGTTGAAATGAAAGTATTTCGCATAAGGAAAATGATTGAAATTTGTTTTCAAAAGTGGTAAAGGTGTAAAGTGATTTGAAAATTTGTTTTCAAATGTTGAAGTGTGAAAAATGTATATCTTGTAAAGATATTTTGGAAAGTAAATAATTTGGGAAATTATTTGGAATTTGGTGATGTTGAGCATGCCTATTGATAGTTAAATAATCCGACTATCAATATTTACCTTTAAATGTGTATTTGTTGTAATTGTTTGAATTTGAATGCCACACTTATTTTTGAATAAGCGCTCGCTATTCGGGTTAGCCGGGAAGGACCTTGGGGTCGTATAACCCATTCCGAATATATGATACGTCGTTATGGATTGCATTTGATGACCGGTGTTGAAGACCGGATATTTGTGAAAACGGAAGGATTACCATCGAGTTACTCTACATCGGCTGATCTCCGATATAGAGGTTTTATCACCCTTAGTGACGGGAAGTCCGGTCGTGATTAGTGAATATCCGGAATGCAAGGACTTCTTTGTAAGTGCCTTCGGTTCTGTTCGAGCCCGGAACAGACTTGTATGGATTGTATGTCTGACATTACAAGTTGAGATATAAAGCTGATTTCTTTCAAATATATTTCTGTTGGTGGCGGAGAATTTATTCTCTTAGCTTAACACCCTTCTCTGAGACGTACGAGCTCAGAGGTTATATAGTTGAAGGTTATTAGTGATATACTCCCAATTTGGTAGTGTGGCATGCTGAGTGTTGCTGTGAAATAATCATTTCTATGATCGTTTGTGATATGATCATTTGTTTGATCATTTATCTTGGTGATCATTTCTATGATCATTTGTTGACCTAAAGCACAGCTTTTGTATAAAGCGTGGCTTTGTGGACGAGACTTCGTCGGACCTCACACCCCGGAAATGGTCAAAACAGGAAGGACGCAGCAAGGTTATTAGGGGGTAGCGCCCCTTTAGTGTATGTCATTCCTTCTGGATAGAGGTGGTATCATGGAATGGAGCCCAGATACTTAACCTATGTTGTTACTGCAAATTTTGTGGTTGTTGGAAATCGAGGATCCTCGGATAGATCGGTTACGATCGGGGGATGACATATTCGTGTCAGTAGTTACCCAGTTAGGGGTAACCCGACCTTGTGTTGGCAGAGATCCGGTTTGGTTCTCGGGACGTCATTCCAGAGGCGTTTCCATGTGGCAATGGGAAGTTCCTTTGTCTGACCATTCGTTGGAAATCCAAAGAAACAATACGATCTTGTACGGTTTTAGTTGTAGAACCTGCCATGAAATGTGGCGGTAACCTGCTATTGAACATGGTAGCTATAGTAGGCATAAGTGCGAAATGTCTATGCTGGCTAAGATTTATATCTTTATTTTCGAAATGATTTTTCCTACACTATGCACTAGTAATAATATCAAATGTTTCTTTTTAATGCGTATCAAGCATCTTTGACTATCATAAGGAGAAATCTCCTCCGATTCTGCGTTTGCATTGTGTGTGTGTGCGGGAGGCCTTATGGTAGTCTCATTTTTAAAAGCATTGCGAATTGACTTTAAAAATATTCCTCTATTTTGATTTTAAAGAAAAATAAAATGTTTTGAGTTCTCACACCGGTCACATGACTGACTCGGAGTTTATTGTTTTCCTTCCTAAACTCTGGGTGCCCACCAATCTCCACACGGGCAGTCAAGAGTAAAGGTTTATCAGGATATTATGGAATTCAGGAGTTGCTGGAGGCAAGCTGGATGGCATGGCGTATTACTAGTATATAATATTTCTTTTCCGCTGTTCGTTGTTGTTTGATGTTGTAACTCTGATGTAATGAAATGAAATGTAATATAATAACTGATATAGTTCTTTTGTAAAAGATTATTCATTTATCTATTATATGTTGTTCCGCTGCGATTGTGAGATTCTGATGTTATTCTGTTGTTTTCTTTCTGTTCTGTTCTATTTTTCTCTCTCTTCTTCTACTTTTTCTTCTTCTTTAACCATAACATTTCGGTTTTTCGGCAACGAAAAATCGCGATCGTTACAAACCATACATTAATTTTTTTTAAAACGAAACAAACAAATGAAAGAGGTTAATTGTAACCGATGGTATATTATAGCCATTAATAGTACAACTAATATTTGATATGTATGAAAATAAATTTATAAGGGCGTAAAGTTATAATACCTCAAATCACCGAGAATTCAGTATGCAGGATGAGATGAATTGCTAATCGAGTATATAAACGGTCAAATATTCTCTTTTATATATAAACAAAAAATCAATCCTAAATAAGAAATTAAACAAATTAATGAGCCAAAAACCATACATTAATTTTTTTTTTAAATGGACGGCTCAATCAGAATGAAATACATAAATAAAAGGAAGTTACATGAAATTAATGGAATATTACAGCCATTAATGCTATCATTAATATTTAAGATGTATGAAAATAAAATTATAAGCATGTAATTTTAATAATGTCCCACATCATTGAGAATGCAGTATACATGATGAGATGAATTGTGGAAAAAGTATACAAAGACTTAAGCGCGCATGCGCACATAGACACACACATATATGAATGAATGAAATTATCTTTCGTCAACACAGCCTTACAATTCATTAATCAATTGTAATCTATAATATTGAATAAATTAAGATATAAGCGTAATTAAGAAAGTACAAACAAAAAACGAAATTATTCACTGATGTATCAACCAAACCTTTAAAAAAAAAATATATACTGAAGCCCTCGTACTATTCACTTGCATCATTTTTTGTTCTTGGGATTAAGCTATAAATTCAACAGACCTACAACATTCTGATTCTTCTCTTCAGATAAATTCATATCGATCCGAACTTGGTCACAATTCAAGAGATGTCTGATCAGGAATTTCCAAGCAACGCCATTCCTCCAAGTTCGTCTTTCTAACTTGCTTAATTAATTTTCGTCGTATTAAACTTTAAAGTAAAGATTTGCGTTTTTCTCTAATTCAGCCGATCAATTATTATCCCAAGCATACTTATTCACACTTTTCTGTTCAGTGCCTTTTTGATGAGCGCAGGTTACGTACTATAGCGATTTATCGAATAGAAAGACAGTTTAAAGAATTAGTAGTAAAATAATATGATATTGAGATATATGACATATATCTATTATAAATCTTAAGTAATCATTAGTCATTGTCCAATGTCCACCTAGATTGCATCTGTATACATCACAAAATGATTGAGAAAATTACGCAAAATATTAAAATGAGAGGCTAATAGAGGAATGAGATATTTAGTATGTTAATGCTGCCAAAAAGAAAATAAAAATTGATTGTACATTAAAATTCCTATACTGTGCACACGTCAAGTTGATGAACACACCAATTTATTTCATTCTCAGATCTAAGGAAAGTGCATGTGGTCCTAAAATGTAAGAGTTCGAACTTGCATTCTATTATGGTATTCTTTACCAAACTTAACAATACCATCACACATCATGTGTCATGCCATGTTTTCTGTCAGATCAGATTGTGCCAACATTTAATTAATAGATAGTAACATATCAAATTCTTTCCCTTTTATGCTTGATAGTTAAGTTTGTTGTTTGCTTCATCCACCAAAATAATTAGGAATGATATATCTTTCACCAAGTTAGAAAAGGCAGAATATCAGGTGAAACACATACATTCAGGGAGTAATAAACTAATATCTCTATATCTCTTTATCATTGTAGTTGGATTAGGTCAATTTTCAAAGTGCTTTAGGCTTTGTGTGTGGAAATTTACTCCCTTACCTTACCAAATTTAATATTTGAGTATATTTACAAATATTCATTTCATTATCATAGTACACTTGCACTCTATTTTTTCTTACTTTGGGCTAAGAAAGAAATGCTACTTTTTTTTGGTCTGTAGCTATAATTGAGAAGAATAAGTTTGAATGAAGCAAATCAAGATTTTAATAAAGGTACGGTACAGTCTCATGCCTTAATTGATATAGCAAATGGTTTATTTTTTCGTCATCCACATCCTTTGAACCAAACCAATTGGTGTAGTTAATTTCCCATTAAAATTGGTTGTACTATACTTTTAATGAGCCTTGTCAATGATATTGTCAATTAGGATTCTATCAGTCACAGGTAAATTTTGCAAATGTTGCCAATGATATTGCTTGTACTGTATTTTTAAAAACTTCAAAAGTACCCTTGAAAATCCCTATCAAGTCAAGTAAACCATAAGATAATTATTGTAACACGAAAATAGACACAGAGAATAAGTTGCAAAAAAAATTTATTCTCAAGGACAACAAGTTTGCTTTCAGTCTAAAAGACGTTTTTTAGTGTAAATAGAAAATGATAGTTACAACTATCATTCTGTGATTTACACTAAAAAGTGTCTTTTAGCCAAAAAAACAAACTTATTGTCCCTGAAACTAAATTTTTCTTCGATTTTTTCTTGAGCCTAAAACCTCATTATGTAAATGCAATTTACTAATAGTAAATTGTACACACATTATATTAACTAACACGAGCATTCCAATTGTGGAGTCAGCGTGGCCTCTACCCATCAAATTGTTATTAATCGTCCTTAACTTGATACTTGTTTATAGTAATATAGAAAACAAGTTGTCAATGTTAACTCTGTTATCTTATCAGCTGTTAACCCGCCTTTTGACAAGGCCGTATATAGACGGATTTAACCCAACAGACTTCACAATTGTCGAGGCCGATGAGTGCGGCGTGATGGTTGTGAGGTCCGAAAGTCAACTATAGATAATAACATGAAGCTAGGATTAAACATAGTTGGTAGATAAACGATGCACGGTGCTTGAAATATGAATATTGGCTTGAGGAAGGAAGGATCGGCATAGTTTGGTTCGGCACAATATGTATCAGTATAGTATGGATTAGCATAGAATGGTTCGGCATAGTTTGGATTGGCATAACATGGATTGGCAAAGTTTGGATCGGTATAACATTTAGGATATGGGGGTTCGACATATGTCTCTGGCGCTAAAGGGATCAGCATGTTATGATGTAGGCTAAGGATTGTGTACGAATGGGTATGGATCGGCATAGCATCCTTAGGCACTAGGAAGCGGCATGAATTTAAGGAACGCTATGGATCGGCATAACACTCTAAGCAAGATGGATCAGTATATACCTATAAAGCTAGAAGAATCAGTGTACTTTCCAGGCTACATCAAGAAGGATCGGCATATCTTCGTGGATCAGGAAAGATCGGCGTAACTTCGTGGAGGATGGATCGGTATTGGTGGAGGACGGATCGACGTAGCAACATGGAAATGCAGGGATCGGCATGAAGGACCCTCCCGAGACGATTGGCGTTGATTTGGATGAAGGAAGAATGATCAGCAATGATAAGGCCGATGGACAAATTGGACACGCCGATCGTTATGGTAGATACATATGGATGAGAAGGTCCTATAGTCGAAGTTTCACCTATAATACAGCAGGCGTGGCTTCAGAAATAGGACCTTCATTCTGTTTCTCTTCAACTTCTGCCGAGGCTATACTCTGCCCTTTTTATTCTTGGATTTTGGATTGTAACTGTAATCAAACTACAATATAAATAAAATGATTATTCTGGAGTGGACGTATGTCGGAGTTAGCCAAACCACTATAAATCTTGTCTCTTTTTACTTCCGTTATCTTTAATTTTGTTTATTCTTCATGTTATATTCTCTACGTTGAATACTATCTATGATCTGTGATTGGATATTGGCGCTTTCACACAATTGAGTGTCGGTGATCAATGTTGATGCCAACATCTGCAATGATACTTTTTTGTAAATGAAAAGATGATGCAGAGAATTTTCTCATAATAAAAACAAATGATGAATATAAGATTGGGCACATTGGGGACGAGGATTTTTATTTCCATGTTTACCATGTCAAATTCAATTCTTTTGCTTGTGATGTATAGTATCTTCTTAATGAAATCTGTGAAGACATTAAGTTATATCGCAAGTTAGCAGTTCCCAAAGTTGCATTGGGGTAGCTTGACAATAATAACTAGGAATGCAGGTTGAGCCACACCTAGCATTCAGATATGTAACGTGTGTCAACTAACTAGTGCAGATGCATTTATGAAAAAATAACCATAGCTACTTTGCCCAAAAATTTATTATACACCTTATGAAGTATCAACACATTCAAATTAATACACATATGCATTGCCCACTGCTTTAAGCAAATGGTTTTGTTTATCCAAGCTTAGTAGCAATACAGCCACAGCTCAGTCCTAGATACAAGTAATAGCATTTAATTTAGGTGAATTTATTGCAATAATGTTGATTTTTTTATTTAAAGTCTTTGTGTGAAGTTGAAAGTTGAAACTAATGATAATAGAGTTTACTCTCCCTTAATAATATCTCAGAAAATGTCTATGCAAACGACTGTGGTCCATGAAATTATAACTGTATTTAACGCTTCCTATTTATATAATTAATGCATATCAATTGCCATACATCAATTACTAACCATAGTGCCCTCCATTAGTTTTAAAGGCAAGCATGATCAAAGAAAGACACGATTAAGAATGTACTGGTAAAGCTGAAATTCATTACGATGTGTACTTGGTCATCCTTGAGTTTAATCCAATATACAACTCATTTAATGTTATATATTCCCACTATCCCCACCTTCCCAATTCTAATCAACATTTATATTCCTTTTCCTATATATAGAACTTTTAAAAAAGAAGCTCTCGATTAAGTAGTTCAAAAATATAATTTATAAATATATACATGGAAACTTCTTGGAGAGTCATTGCAAAAGTTGGAGCAATAATTTTCTTCAATGTTTTAAAGAAGACTGCATTTGCACTCCTTACTTGCATGTTTGCATCGTGTAAGCTTCAGTTATATTTCAATGAAAATGCGCTTGATGCAGAGTTGAAATTGAAATGTGTTGATGAGGTATTTGAAAAATTACAGGTGGTGCATTCATAGGAACGATCGCAGGAGCCATGAAGGGGCAGACAACAGAAACAGGGCTGTCGCGTGGGGCCGCAATAGGAGCGATTGCAGGAGCGGTGGTGTCAATGGAGGTTTTGGAATCATGCCTTCAAGGTGAAATATCATCTAAGGTTAGCGGTTTTTCCTTGTCTTTTCCTTTTTTTTTCTTTTTCTTTTTTTCTCAACGCATGCCGGTTTTTGAGTGGTCCGTCCACTTAAGGTAGCGTTTTCAGTTTGATGATTTGCTTTTTTTTTTAATGGACAAGAAAGGGAAAAGGGGAAAATACAGAAGATGTATTATGATAGTTTAAAACAATAAGTTCTGTTGCCTTGAAGTATTAGGATATCTGTTAAGACACTTTGACTTAGATGACTGCAAACATTGATCTTTACAGTGGCAGTGAATTCATTCGGTAATCGATCGAATATAAGATAGGACGTATTCATCATGAATAAGGTTTGGTACCTTATGTTTGACAGGGATTAATGAAGAATGTTTGTACACTTCCAAGTATATGTTTGACAAGGGTTAATGAAGAATATTTGTACAGTTTAAAGTATAAACCCTTCTGGTATGATAGCTACTTCATACCTTATATTTTTAAATAATTTTTTCAAGAAGAAAAAGAACCTTTAAAATGCATATCAACAAATTTTGTTTCTAAAGATAACATATTGTGCATCTTTAGAATAATAGCCAACCCTTGCTTTTGTCCTACAACTCAACACATACATGTCCCTTGTTCAAAAATTATTTATAGTTTATATATTGTTCCGAAAATATTTTACTCAATATCTGACATGAAAAAAGACACCCAACATGAATCGATGGCACATAAGCCACAGAAACCTGAATTTTGCCAGAACATACTTGAAAATTATATTCAACATTTATATAAAATATTAATTCTTATCTACCACCTACACATTGTTTTTTATATAATATATTTTCTCATTTTATGTTAATGCAGATAGGCATATTTAGCAGTTTACTAAATGGTAAAGTCTTTAGAGAATGGGTCAGCCCAACTATTCTCAAGGCATATCAGTGGCAGGTAATTTAATTGTCCTAACTGTTTAGTGTGATCATTGAACCATAACCAGAGGCAAAACTAAGTATAGTTCACATTGGGCTTCTAAATTAGTTCCAATTTTGAAAGCCCAATATAGAGCATGGTTTGTTAGCGAAGTTTCCAAACGGGATTCATATTGTGAACTGTGATGTTCAAACTTTAAATCGATAGGATTTAAACTGTAAATCGTAGGTTCAAAAGGCCATATTTTAAAGTTGTTGTCAAAATTCTTAAAATCATATGATTTAAATCCTGATGCAGATCATATCATTCCCTTTATGATTTCATTTATATTCCTATTCAAACTGGTTAAAATAACAATAAAAAACAGATTCAACTCATAGTAACATATTTAATATACTTATTTAGATACACAATTTCCATTATAGTGTTTTTAAACCAAATAAAAATGGAATTAGAGGGAAACTCAACTTTTAAGTTTAATTGTAGAAGTTCAAACATCAAAATCAACTTCAAAGTGCATGCAAACGTTACAATGTGGATATTTTGAATATACGATTTATGATTTAAATCCCATTTCGATTTAAATTTAAACTTTGTGATTTGCGATTTAAATCTCATGTTGAAAACCTTGTTTGAACACATTTTGAAATTGATTATGATGGTTAAACTTCTGCATTTAAACATAAAACCCAGTTTTCTTTATGTTTCATTTTTATTTCATTTAGAAAACACTAGAATTAGAATCGTGAAAACCAAATAAACCTATGGAATATATAAATATGGGTTAAATGGTTTTTCTCTACTGCGATTTTAACTGAGATTGAATGTGAATGTGAATGTAAATCGAATTGGAACGGGAGATATCCAATCCGAACGGGATTTAAATAGTAAGATTTTACCGAATTCAAAAGAACAAACTGGTTATGTTGTGCACGTAATTACTTACAATTACTCATATTCTGATATCAGATCAATGGAGCAGAAACAAGCTACACAGAGACATCGGATATATTCGACATTAGCAGAAACAAAGGTGTATTACCAGAGGTCATAGAAAAAATGCCTAGTTTCAAGGTTTCATGTGCTGAGGAAATAAAAAATGGAGAAACCACTTGTGCTGTTTGTTTGCAGGTATACAAACTTAGAAACTGAAACATTATTATCATAAAAAGCAGTAATATGTTAGTAATTATTTGATTCAGGATTTTACAAATGGAGAGAATGCTAGAAGAATGCCTGAATGTGGACACATGTTTCATTTTCTCTGCATCCATAGGTGGTTGCTTGAGCATAGTTCATGTCCAATGTGTAGAAAAGAGATCAACATCATAGCTACTCAGTAAATTGATTCCTAACCACAAAAATGTGAAGGAAGAGAAGTGTGTACCCATTATCTTTGCTTCTGACATGAAGTAGTAGTAAGTCATAACTTCTTAAGTCATGGTAAATATTGTTTTTCTTTAATAAAAACATATGGCATGATTAAAAACAAACATAATAATTATCAGTTTCTCTCATTAAAATACTCATTCATAGAAAATAGTGTGTGTGAGCTCCTTTTGACATGGGGGTTTGATATCTTTTCACACACACTCTCTCTCTATATGGTACAGTTGTACCACATATAAAAGGTGGAAAATGCAATAAAATTTCAAAATATATATGATATGGTGAAAATAAAACATTCAACCTACAACATGGACCCCAACCCGTTTCGAAGGCTCGACGGCCCGACACTCTCGACAAACCAAAAGAATCGACCCAATAATCCCTTTTCTCTTTTTAACATCACCTTTGGACTTCTTATCTTCGATATCTCCCCTCACATCGGGCAACGGACTAGAAACGGAACCTTTTGGCTTGAAAACATCTTCTTGAAACGACACTCGCTTCGGTGAAATGTTCGCAGATTTTCTTCCATTGTTCTCCTTCAAGCAGCGTTTGTTCCCGCTCGATCCTATATGGTTGAAGGAAGGCATAATCGATCCGTTCATGGGCGTAACATCGGATACAGAGTTCACGGGCAACATGCGCTCGCTGTGGAACTCGAAACTCGGAGTCGAAACATGATATGTTTTTTTCGTCGTTGGTGTTGTGTTGTCATTGTTGTTTGGTTGGATAAATGAAGCGAAAGAGAGTGCATCTTCTTCCCAATCCAGTGTCATTTTGATTGACTATGTGTGGGTTTAAAAAAAGAAGATGATTTGGTTTATATATGAAGGAATTTGGTGGTTAGTTGATGATAAAAACAATGGATTGATGAATCTATCTATGTTCTTTTTCTGGATGCTTGCTTTTGTTTTGATGTTCTTTTTTTTTCCCCCCCCTCTAAATGTGAAGTGTGATGGAATCATAGAAGCAACTTGACCTTTAAGGATTAGCGGTTAACTGTTCAAAAACCATGTTCATCTTTTTATTATATTAGTTAAACTGCTTGCAAGATAAGGGATTATCACCTGTATTTGACTTTAATAGTAGGATATGTTATTGATGTCAAAATAAGCTGATGGTTGTTCAAAGAAGTACCCAAATTAGAATTCTTATGAAATACAATTTGCAACTTCAGTTATAATTCTGATATAAGGACATAAATTTTGAAATTTAATGTGAAGGACGCTAAATGTTATATCAATATAGTATTTAGATAAAATAGATGTTATATTAATTTAGCATTGTATATGTGTAATATTAGAACTTATCACTGTATATGTGTAATGATATACTAATTTGATATTTTTTTTAACAGCATAAATGTATGTTATCTTAGTTCATGTAGTTTATCTAATCCTAAAAAATGAAGTTTAAGAGAGTGCAGATTGTGTAAAATTCAAACGAGAAAAAAAAATAGGCAGAGATTTATAGAACTCCACTTTTCATCTATATACATGACATTTTTCCCTGAAGCATTTTGGACTGTCTATCATTTTTGGTTCTTAAATATGGAAATTAGTCGTGTTTATTCAACCAAATTGTCCAGTTCAAATTTTAGCTTCTTATATTTTAACTGCTTGCATTCTTTCTGGTCTCGTCTATAATTCAATAATCCTTGTTTAATATTTGAATTTTATCCAATAAAAAGAAAGAAAAACATAATCTTAATTTTACTGGAAGTAATGGTATAAAATAGAGCTGCAGACTGTTCAGACAATCCGTGCATATCAAACAGCTCATGAGTATATAATATCATGTATGTTCAGTTTAAGTTTGGGGTGACGTGTGTGAAGAAAGGAGAACCTTAATTTTTTTTAAGTGAAATATCATATACAAACGGACACACACAAAATATGAGTTATCGCCCATTCGAGTAGGATAACAATTATGTATTTTATTCTACACTAAAAATTAAGCGGTCTAGACAGTGACAATAAAAATAACAACCCCTCCCTCAACTTCTAATAACTAACTGTTTGCGCAAAAAATGACCACAAACACCCAAAGTCGTGTGAACTAGTCGATTTTATGTTGTTTTTAGTGATTTATGCAAATATGTAAAAAGCAGGGACTAAACTGTAAAAGACACACAGATTTATAGTGGTTCGGCCAGAACGTGCCTACGTCCACTTTATATGTTATTCTCCTTTTCCCTTCAGATTACAAGTACAAAGCTTTGATTACAAGTATCTAAAGTTGTTTGAAAGTTCCTTACAGGCTTGAGCTCTCAAACTTCTCCCCCATTGTTGTACCCCTGCCCCTCTATTTATAGAGTGAGGCTGGGGGCAGGGGTCTTCGATGTTTATAGCTGCTGGCGGGCCTGAGTTGATGTAATCTGGACTGGCACATCTGATTCGGCGGAGCTTGGTTCGGTCGTGCTTGGAGAGAAGGATGGAGAAGACTTAGTTCGGTGGTCACCTGGTTCGGAGTTGGGTGGTCCGGTCTTGGTTTGGTTCGGTGGGACATGATTCGGTGGTGAGTGGATTGGCTTGGCATGGAGTTGGTCCGGTAGTAGTTAGTTCGGTAGTGCATGGAGTTGTGGTGATTCGGTGGTAGATGAGAGGTGAGTTGGTTCGGCTTGGCTTGGGGGGTTGGGAATGCCGAATGGACTTTGGCATTGGGAATGCCGGATGAAGCTGCCGAATGAGGCCTTAACCTCTAATGCCGAATGAAACTCGAAACTTGACCACCGAATAGACTCTCGCATGGCTTCACCGAATGAACTTTTATATTTGAACCTTGAGTGAAATCCCTGACTTATGTACGCTTGCTTGCTTCTCTTGCTCCGGTCGTGGTGGAAATGCACACAACATTGATATTCCAGTTTTGACCAAAAAATGGGATAACATTTTGCCCCCCAAAATATGCCTTGCGATAGGAAGGCGTGTTTTGTAATGCCATGAGCTGGATGTTCATATCCTGTTGATGTCCTGTAAAGAGCTTGGTAGTTTCACATGTCCTCAAATGACGATCATTCGGGATCGAGCTATTTGGGATGAAGCGCGGTCGTTCATGGTCAAGCGCCTAACTTCAAATGACGATCGTTCGTGATCGAGTCATTTGAGGTGAAGTGCGACCGTGGGCGGTCAAGCGTGTAAATCCATGCGTCGATCGTTCGGGATCGAGTCATCTTCGGTGAAATGTGACCGTTCAAGGTCAAGCGCTCAACTTCAAATGACGACCGTTCGGGATCGAGTCATTCGAGGTAAAGTGCGACAGTGCGCGGTCAAGTGGGGGACCCCAAATGACGACCGTTCGCGATCGAGCCATTTGAGGTGAGAGGAGTTGTGCCGTTCGAGGCGAGTTTGTGACTGTTCGAAGTCGGGTGCCGTTCGAGGCGAGTTGTGACCGTTCGAGGTCGGGTGCCGTTCGAGGCGAGTTGTGACCGTTCGCGATCGGGTATCGTTCGAGGCGAATTGTGACTGTTCGAAGTCGGGTGCCGTTCGAGGCGAATTGTGACCGTTCGAGGTCGGGTGCCGTTCGAGGCGAGTTGTGACCGTTCGCGATCGGGTGCCGTTCGAGGCGAATTAGTGTGCCCGGGGGGGGGGGGGGGGGGGGAGGGGGACTTAATAATATCAGTGCCGGAGTTATTGTTTGGGGGAGTTTCCGAATCAAAGACTTCGGCAATTCGCTGCCATGCAAGAGGTGCTCGTGGACCGTTCGCGATCCACGGGCATACAAGTAATTTTTTCATAGAATTGTAAAGGTTAAAGCAATAATCATATGAACCTTACGACAGAAATGTCCAAACAGGAAGAATTTAAGTGTTCAAATCAAAATCAAAGCAAAAAGCAGAATGAAGATGTCAAAGCGTAAACTCTTACTATAACGCGGCTGGTAGTCATTCAGAGCATGCCTATGGATCGTGCGCGATCGCCCACATGTGTAAATGATTTAACCGTGTTAGCGAGAGGTTTACAACTTGTTCATCATTATTTTAATCAAGCAATCAATGGATAATCAAACGGTGCCCCGATCCAGGGTCACCTCTTGCCGATGTAGACGGTGGTCGCTCTGGCTCCACTGTTGGAGTTCGCCTTCTCACATACTAAAGGAGCATACCGTTCCTGATATGCCCTTCCACCTCGTCCTTCAAATGCCTACAATCATTAGTGTTATGACCGTATAATTCATGGAATACACAAAACTTATCTGATTTTCTTTCGTCAGAGGTTGGATCCCTTTGCATTGGTCTACGATACGGAACCTGCCCCTTGGTATCCTAATAAATCCGTTCCAGACTCTCATTCAGCTCAGTGTGAGTGATGAATCGCGGCTCCCTCCTTTGCCGCTTTGACCTGTCATCATTATCCTCAGCCTTTCTCTTTCCTTTGCTAGTCTCCGCACCCTTTCCAGGTGGGTTTCCGCTCTTGATTGCGTAAACGTCATCTTCTTCCTCTCTTTCTGCACTAGCATCTTCCAAACGCAGAAATTTTTCAGCCTCATGATAGAACTCTCCCAGATTCATAGGCGGGTCCTTGGTTAATGAATTCTTGAACTCTGTGCTATCAGCTATTCCAGATACAGCCGCCATCATGACCATAGATGGATCTGGTCGATCCACTGATGCTGCCGCCGCATTAAATCGCGTTAGAAAGCGCCTCAAAGTCTCTCCAGTTTTCTGCTTCAAGGTTTCCAAAGTCATCACATTCTTGGGTCTCGCAATATGAACTCTGAATTGCCTCATGAATCTCTCAGTTAAATCTGCCCACGTTTCTATGGAGCCGCTCTCCAGTTGCCTAAACCATAACGCTGCAATGTCCGTCAAATACAGTGGAAAGCACCGGGCCATGATCTCCTGTGATGCCCCCAGCACTTCCAGGTGCCTCATACTTAGTAAGATGGACCGCAGGGTCTGTCCTCCCATCGTACATCTCTACTGATGGTAGCTTGAATTCTGGTGGGTTCCTAGCCATCCTAATCGCAGAAGAAAAAGGACTCCTGTTTACATCTTCTAAGTCTCTGTTTACTAAACCGCCTCTCATAGCTCTTCTAACCATCTCTGCTAATCTGTCATTGTCTCCAAGCTGTAGTCCTCGTTCACTGCCTTCGACCTGCCCCCCGAGTCCGCGGGAGTTTTCATGTGTATGCCTCCCTGGCTGAACGTTGGTTCCTCTATTGCTACCAGGTGGCTCGGATGCCCCCATCTCTTTTCCCGGGGTCGGATCAACATGCTCTGCGTGAGTGCCTCCTAGCTCTGGCGCTACGCCAGATGGTCCTACTTCGTTCTGAACTCCAGTTGCTCCTTGATTTTGTGCTCCAAGTTGCCCAATTTGCTGAAGCAAGTTCTGAATCATCTCTTCTTGTCTTCTCATCATAGCCTCCATCTCATCCCTGGTGATGAAGGCTGAAGCTTGGTTTGCTCCTGAGGAAGCCTCTTGACTCCCTTCCTGTTGACTCTGCTCTGGCCTTGGCCTTCTGCTTGATTGTCTCGCCATGACTCTTCCAATTTGAATCTCTAAACTCTCCAATTCAACTTCCAAGCGGTAGGTCCTTGTGTTCAACTCTCAATGAAAGCACCAAAATGTTTGCACAAAAAATGGCCACAAACACCCAAAGTCGTGTGAACTAGTCGATTTTATGTTGTTTTTAGTGATTTAGGTGATTTATGCAAATATGTAAAAAGCAGGGACTAAACTGTAAAAGACACACAGATTTATAGTGGTTCGGCCAGAACGTGCCTACGTCCACTTTATATGTTATTCTCCTTTTCCCTTCAGATTACAAGTACAAAGCTTTGATTACAAGTATCTAAAGTTGTTTGAAAGTTCCTTCCAGGCTTGAGCTCTCAAACTTCTCCCCCATTGTTGTACCCCTGCCCCTCTATTTATAGAGTGAGGCTGGGGGCAGGGGTCTTGGATGTTTATAGCTGCTGGCGGGCCTGGGCTGATGTAATCTGGACTGGCAAATCTGGTTCGGCGGAGCTTGGTTCGGTCGTGCTTGGAGAGAAGGATGGAGAAGACTTAGTTCGGTGGTCACCTGGTTCGGAGTTGGGTGGTCCGGTCTTGGTTTGGTTCGGTGGGACATGATTCGGTGGTGAGTGGATTGGCTTGGCATGGAGTTGGTCCGGTAGTAGTTAGTCCGGTAGTGCATGGAGTTGTGGTGCTTCGGTGGTAGATGAGAGGTGAGTTGGTTCGGCTTGGCTTGGGGGGTTGGGAATGCCGAATGGACTTTGGCATTGGGAATGCCGGATGAAGCTGCCGAATGAGGCCTTAACCTCTAATGCCGAATGAAACTCGAAACTCGACCACCGAATGGACTCTCGCATGGCTTCACCGAATGAACTTTTATATTTGAATCTTGAGTGAAATCCCTGACTTATGTACGCTTGCTTGCTTCTCTTGCTCCGGTCGTGGTGGAAATGCACACAACATTGATATTCCAGTTTTGATCAAAAAATGGGATAACACTAACCTCTATAGTGAAAATAACAACAATAAATTAAAAACTGATGCAGCGCATCATGTACGTAAGTCGCATGCCATAGGTCGGCCGCGACCTATCAAATTAGCGAGTCAACCAGGGGACGATTGCCTAGTCTTAAGTCGGCCGCGACCTAGCGAGTTAAGTCGTTCAACCAACCGGAGAAGCGACCTAGCGAGTCACTACTACCACATTTCTTTAGGTCATCCGCGTGCCACGACCTAACGAGCCACGACCTTAAGAGTTAGGTCGCTTGTATATGTTAAGTCGCTCCATTCTTATGTCGCTCCACGGTTAGGTCGCAAGATCTTATGTCGCAAATTCCTGAAGCTGTGCATTTCCTTAAGTCGCTCAGGCCGCATTCTTCTTTAAGTCGCTCATACCTTAGGTCGCATGATGCCGCACTTTCTTGGGTTGCTGAAGCTTAAGCCGCCGTTTTTTTTAAGGTCGTTGAAGCTTATGTCGTAGGTCGCTCCTGTGGATAAGTCGCTTGTATTCTATTTTCTTAAGACGTTTGTTGACTTGTATGTGTAGGTCGCGTGTGTTGTATCTGTTAGGTCGTAAGTCGTGTATATGTTAGGTCCTGTGTACTGAGCCGCATATATGTGTTAAGTCGTTTGTACTTAGGTTGTGTGAAGTTAGGTCGGCCATGTGTTAGGTCGGCTGTGATGTGTGTTGAGTTGTAATTTTCTATAAATAGTGGTGTTGTGTCACTTGTAAAGTAGGTTGATTTTGAATAAAATTTTGTTGAGAGCTTTGTGCCTGTTTTAAAATTGGAAGTTGAGTGTGAGCTCCTTTCTCCATCTTCGGTTATTTGAGTGCGCTCGAATCAACGAATTTGAAGCCGATTCACGAAATCTCGAGCGCGAGATCAACGTCGAAGAATCGTAGATCTTCTAACGCGGTATCGTGCGCGATCAACGTGTTGAATATAGCTAGAATCCCGTATCTCGAGAGATCAACGGATTTGGGCATTTATCTTGTTTTTACTTGACACGAATCATTTCGTGAGGAAGAAATTGCATCAATTTGTATCATACATTACTAGCACGTCAAAGTTTGTTAATCCGCTGCGTCAATTTGGTATTAGAGCTTGAAGTGCTTGCAGAGCTAAGTTGAAGCTAAGTAAGATCAAGGGAGATAGAGCCGAGTCGAGCCGAGAGCCAAGTCATTCCATATCAGTTCAAAGCCGTGCAGTTCAGATCTAAGCCGAGCCGAGCTAAGTGCAGAACCAGGTTAGGTCGAAGCCGAGCTAGTGCAGAGCCGAGTTAAAACCGAGCTAAGTCAAAGGAAAGAAATTATTTGAAGATCATGCCTCCGAGACGTGCTAATCGATTTCAGAATGTTGAAGATGTATATAGAAGACAAGAAGCTGAGCAGATGGAGCAGCGTATCAATGAAAAGTTCGATGAAGGTATTGGAAAGTTAGAGAAGTTGATGAGAGACATGAATCAAAGTCAAAGGAGAACTTCACCAGTTTCGTACCATAGTGGAAACAGAGTTTCACCTTCAGTTTCGAGAGAAAGAGACGTGCGTGGTAGCAGAAATGTTGATGGCCAGAATCGATATCGACATACGTCAGATTTGGAGGAATCCAGTGATGGTGATAGTAGTTTTTGTCGAAACCATGGCCAAGGACGAAGTCGAAATAGAGATTTTGAAGATGATCGTCGATGGGAGTCGGGGATGAAAACAGAGATTCCAGAATTCAAAGGGGGAATGATAGCGGAAGAATTTCTGGATTGGTTATCAAATGTTGAAGAAATTTTTGACTTCAAGGAAGTACCCGAGCATCGTAGAGTTAAGTTGGTTTGTAACGACCCGCTACTTTGGACAATTCAAATCGACAATAAAACCATACATATCCGACTTGACTAATTCAAAATACCGAATTGTTAATTAAAATTTGGCATAACTTAAAATATACAATAAATAAATCAATCACAGGTCACATGTAATATAATGCAGCGGAATAGATAAAGAATAGTAGTTCATGAAGCTACTACATACATCAGAGTTAGAAATAAAATACAACAGAATAGTTCAAATGCAGTGAAGTCTCCAATGCAACAGATGACTTCTCTGAACCAATCAACTGGATGACTGAAAGGATAGATAACTGGATCTTCAAGTAAAGCTCCAACTTCGAAGGTGAGTCTCAAATGCTGTATCACTCAGTCTGACCCGAGCGTAAAATAAAACACAAAACACTCGAGTTAGGATTAACATTCTTATATCTATAAATCTAACTCAAGTGAAATATCAACTGAAATATAATTTACTTAAAGGATGTTTGGGATAACCATCCTCTAAGTATCCATGAAACTATCTACACTGTAGAAATATACATTATAACACCGTGGTCATTCAAATTAATTTATACTTCAAACCCAGAGTATTATTTCCATTTCATATATATATATATATATATATATATATATATATATATTCAAATTTTATCATTTTCAAAGTTACGATTCAAATCAACTCAATTTCCAAATTCAAATTTAATTAACTCTCAATTCAACAAATTTCAATTTAATTCAGTTTCTAATAAATAATTGCAAATTATATCGATTTTCAATGCAGATATAAATCACAAAATAAACCATTTAAATTCCAATGTATTTCAAAGCCTTAATATTCACATTTTCAAAGCTAAATTTAATAGTTTCATATATCCTGATTTAACTACATTATAACTTAGTCTTGAAATATTCCCTCATTTATTCAATATCATTTAAGTAACCTTAAATTACGTCTTACTAAGTATTTCCTTTAATTTATTTTAACATGGAATATTCATTAAGTCACTTAAATCCAAAAAAATCCAGTTAAAATCATATCTTTAAATTTAAATTTCAATAGTTCCAAATCGGTGTTTATTTACTAAAATTCTTAATTACATACAATTTCAAATACATTTAAATTTATCTTCCCAGCATTAACTTATTCAAATTATTACCAAAATCTATAAATTTAATAAGTACTTGAGCATATTATATGTATTAGATCAATATCCATTTAATTTTATATTATTATAAAATCTATATATTATATTTCCATTTATATATAATATTTAAGAATCAATATTTATTAATGTTGAATATGCTCTTATATGATTTTTGTTTGATGATAATAAACATATATACATTCATTTAAATGTATTTGATAATATACTATTTTATTTTTCACAGATTAAATAAATATTTGCTGAATAAAATAAATAACACAGAATTTGAATTCAAACGAATATTTTATTCAAACAAATATTTATTACAATTTTGAATAGTATACAAATTCAAGCTCTCACTATTCACTATACAACTTTGATACAAATTCAATTACATCACTATTTTACATCAGCACCTCACTACATATCACTCACACTCGTATTTATCTTCAACTGCATTCCAGTTTGAATCCAGCATCTGAGCAATCTGCAAAAATATAAACTAACGCAGTAAAATTGAAAAATAAATATTTTTGCAATTCAAAAATAGAAGATAATTTTTGAATATATGATTTGCCTCAGTTATTTGGGTTGTTCGTCATAATTTAAATTTGAATTCATCATACACGAACAACTTGTGACATACACAGTGTATTACTGTATATGCCACAAGGCCGTGCACGCCGATATATACACTTGATAATGCTACAGGAACAGGTGAGCACAAGGTCAAACCCAAATATATGGACAGGTTCAACTCAGGTGCAATAAATTCAAAAATACGACACGAACACAAGGTCAAATCCGAGTTTTGAAACTGGATTCAACACAAGTGAATCGAGTTCAAGTCATACCAACACTGCAAGTACATGAATGCAAACTACAAGTACAGGTTCAAGGCCAGAATGTCAAAGTGGCAACTGGCAATAACAACTGCACATATACATACCACAGATGCAACCGATCAGTTCGACATATACATGAAGGCAGCAAGTCAGTGGACAGACCAGAGTACAACAGGCAAGCACAATGCATATATAGCAATAATATACAAGCCAACAGCAAAACAAGCAGTGCAGACCACAAAAGTGCAACAAGTATTGCAGTAATAAACATGGTCAGAAGCAAGGCAACAGAGACTCAAGCAACAACATGGACTGCAACAAATACATGATGCCCAACTCAAATGAATATCAGTGCAAGTGTCGACCAGGTAGCAAGGAAGATCAACACAGCAAGCTACAGCATCAAGTTGACCAAGATGCTACAGATTTCAGCAAATGAACCATCAAAGAATGCAACACAGTGATGAGACCAGATGAAAATACTCTTAACTGCAAGTTCAAACCAAAACACAAGTGTGGCAAATGCAAACTGTGGTGAAGCAACAAAGATGAACCAGACAGTGATACAAGTTCGAACAATGCTCAATGCACAGCCAACAAGATATCATCAAAAACCAAACAAGGGACAGGCCATAACATGCAGACCAAACACATGAGTGTAAACAATTGAATCAGCAAGGCAATGCACAAATGCAATTGAATGCAACGAAGACCAACAGCCCCAACAGAAGTATCAAATGAATCAAATACCACCAAATAGACCGTGGAATAGCAGGTGATATGCAAACTACAACTAGAACAAGTGCAGCATCAATGCGAACAGCAAAGTGATCGAACAAACAAGATCAGGGCAGTGGACAGTACAAGCCAGCAAATGCAACAAACTCAAAATGTCCAGTTATAATCACAAAACCATCAAGCTACAACTCAAATTATACAAGCTCCAGAAGTACAAACTGAAGACTACATGAAATGTATGCAAACACCAATCAGTAGCATGCTAATGAAGACTGCATCAAAATGCAAGCACAAAGTGCACAGCAACCATTAACTGCTCAAGACCACACAGTACAGTATGCAAACATGAAGTCATAGTTCACAAGCCTGCAACTTCAATCCAAACCAAACAGTGGCAAATGCACCAGTAAACCAATGAACCAACACAAGCATGAAACCAGTCAATGCCGAGACTAAACAAATCAGTGACATCAAAACATGGCAGTAAGGATGTAATGGCTGTGAACAACAAGAGGGATGCAAGCATCAAGCTGCAGTTTTCAAAACAAGTGACCAAAGTCAAAGCATCAGAGGGAATCATCAATATCCAAACTGCAGATACAAAGCTAAATTTATCAAAGCCGTGTGTTTTAACAAGTCAACAGAAAAAGGAACGAAAACCGTGGTCATCACGAAATTGATTCAAAGCCGTGGGACGCAAGAAATGAAATTATACGCGTATGAAAAAGTCAGAATCAATCTCATTCATTCAAGCATCATCAAGTGGCCGAAATGATTCAATGAAAAATTCAAACAAGAATATACGAACGCAAAAATAGGATTTCGAATCCTATATAAAACCCTATATCATCATCGGCATATCATCGAGTTCAAGCATTTAATCAGAAAGCAAAAGGAATAAAAGTACTCACCAAAATTGTAATCGAACTCGATCAATCGAAGTAGCCGAAGCAAGGTACAAGGAGGCAGTCGATCGACAGGGCAGAAGGACGAAAATCACAAATTCGATCGATTAATATAATATTGGCATCTTCGATTCCAGCCCTAATTTATTGAAGAAAGAGGAACAAACAAGAGCCGAAGCCCTAATCTCAGAAGGAAGAACAAACAGCCATTATCACATACGAGATAAAAGGAAAAAAGGGCCGGCATAAGTGAAATAATAAAAAAGGGGATGAACTGTTTTTGTTTTGGGCCGGCCTTTTTTATTTTAAAAGGGTTTATTTCTTTTTAGGGCTGTTTTAATTTACGTTGTTTTTAAATTTGTATTGTCATTTTAAAACCGTTTTTAATTTTCTAGTCGTGTGACTAGGGTACAAACTACGGTGTGTAGTTTGGGAATTCGCAACTCGGTGGTTGAGTTGTGGTCAGGGTTTTGAGCGTAGAGTTAGATTAGTCAATAGCGGGTATAGCGAGTTTACGTGTGTAAGCGAGGAACTATCTAATTTCTAGTAGAAACCTTGGGGGCAGCACGTAGGCAGGGTTTTGCCGAAGCTGGGTAAATTCTGTGTTGTTCTGTTTTATTCTGTTATTTATATTCTGCGATATCTGTGCTGTTGTTCTGTGATCTGAATTGTAATTAATTGATAAGCTTCCGCGTTTAATTTTTATAATTTACACTATCACCCTATTCACCCCCCCTCTAGGGTGAAATCGATCCTACAAGTGGTATCAGAGCTAGGAACAAAAGCCGTTTTGTTTTAAAAATTTGATTTTACAAAAATCAATTTTTGTTTAAAAATTCGTGTTTCAAAAATCAGTTTTTGTTTTAAAAATTTGAATTTTTAAAATGGCTTCTTTTAATAATGCTTTTGCAGAGGGTCAGTCGATAGTTAGACCACCAATGTTCAATGGTGAATATGCTTACTGGAAAAATAGAATGCAATTTTTTCTGAAAACCATTGACGCTTGGAATATTGTTGAGACAGGTTATAGAATACCAACTATAACTGTAGATAATCAGGAAATAGAGAAACCAAAGGAACAATGGACAGAACTAGAAAATAAATTACAAAATACTAATGCCAAAGCTATGAATTCTATTATCTGTTCATTGGATCAATTTGAATTTAATCTTGTCTCCCATTGTCTAACTGCGCAGGAAATATGGCACATATTAGAAGTGACTCACGAAGGAACATCTCAAGTCAAAGAATCTCGCCTTGCAATGCTAAGCAACGAATACGAGAACTTCAAAATGGCGAAGGAAGAAAATGTTAAAGAGATGTACGGACGACTCTCCAATATCGTATACAAATCAAAAGCTCTCGGAAAAACATACACCGAATTAGAAATAGTCCGGAAAATCCTCAGAGTCCTTCCACGAAGCTTTGAAGCAAAAGTAACTGCCATACAAGAATCGAAAGATTTAAAACAACTTAAAGTTGAGGAACTCATCGGAAATCTCACCACTTATGAGCTAGAAATGAAATTCAAAGAAGAGCGTGAAGGAGGTGACACTCAAAAGAAATCAATAGCTCTCAAAGGAACAACCGAAAGTGATGATGATAACGATGAAGATGATGGAGCAGCAGAATTGGAGCTGTTGATAAGGAAATTCAAAAAATGGAATCAAAAACATGGTAACTCAGCTCGAATTCAAAAAGCAAAAAGCAGAATAGCCAAAGCACTAGACTACTCGGAAGAACAAAAGTTTATTTGTTATAATTGCAACAAACCCGGCCATATCAAGCCCGATTGTCCACAAATTAAATCCAGCCATGGAAAGAAACAGAAAAAGAAAAGTTTTGCAGCCACTTGGGATGAAATAGACGAGAATGATCAAAGCACTGGCAGTGAAAGCGAAAAGGCAGAATTGTGTCTTCGAGGTGATACAACTGACAGTGACGATGACGAGCCAAGTGAGGTATCAAAACTTACCCATTCTGAATTGCTTATATATTTTCATGAAGTAAACGGTTGTTTTGAACGACTTAGGGAAAAATACGCCAAACTTGAATCTCAAAAAGATACTTTGATAGAATGTAATAAACAACTCGATCAATTGGTTAAAACCTATCAAAGTAGGATCCCTAAGTGTGATAAGTGTCCAACATTTGATGAAGAAATTAAAAAATCAGAAATTAAAATAAAATCGCTTGAAAATGAAATTCTGATTTTAAAGGAGAATGAAAATACTAGGAGAGAGAATTCTATTAAAAAGTGCACACAGTTGTTAAACGAAAATGAATCTCTCAAATCACAAGTCCAACAATTGTCAACGACTTTAGATAAATTTTCAAAAAGTGAAAAATCGTTGAATATGCTATTAGGAAAGCAAACTGTTAATACGGTTAGACAAGGACTTGGATATAATAATTCGAAAATTGTTGAAAACAAGATTAATCAAGTTAATTCTATGTGCACAATTTGTAGAAAATTTGGACACGGTCACAATAATTGTTGGTATAGACCCAAACATGTGAAAACTATACCGATTTGGGTTCCAAAAGGCACAAATATAAAATCTCTCAAGGTTAAACAAATTTGGGTGCCAAAGGGAACAATTATAAATAGTTTTGGGTCTACACAAAATTATTTTTCAAAATTTTCTGCCACTAACAACCATGGACCTATAAAAACAAATAGGTCACATAAATCCTTTTCCGTGTAGGTGTGGTGGCAGGCTAAGGAACAACAATAGTGTTCTCTGGATTTTGGCTGTTCCAGAAACACAACGGGCGACAAAGCTAAGTTCCTTAGCCTAGTATAAAGGTGACAGAATCACAACGGACAACAACGAAAAATATCGTAAAGGTAAAACAGGTATGGTATGTTTTAAACGATATATTAAATGTGATAATCTGCACCGTATTTTGAATTAAATCAGCCAATATTGAGATTGATGAAAAGATGATGATTTGATTCTGACTTATTCAACATAGTTGGCCAATTATATTCTTATGCCAAAAACACTATAAAAATCTTTAGATTCTTTGAATTACTTCATATATATATCAGTTTGGATTAAAAATAGTGTTTTGTTGGATATTACAATTGGTTATAATATGGCTAACTCTTTATTCACGGTTTTTATGATTATTTACACGGTTTCATTTCAAATTCAAAAGAATGTCATTTAAATTGTTGTTAAAATTGAATTTGAAAGTTTTGGTGCACACTTCATGTTTTGGTCAATAAAATTCAGATGCAGATTACACTGGTAATCTAATTGATAGAAAAATTACTAGTTGAACGTGATTTTTGAGACACTTAGTAACTGCATCGTTTTTTTTTTCAAAGAAAATATCTGCATATTCTTCATTTAAAATAATTTTCAAATAGCAGAAAATTTTCTTTTAAAACCCCCTGGAAAAAATCATTTTTTTATCATATTTTCAGATTAGTCATTTTGAAAAATTAATTTCATAATTATTTTTGAATTTGATTTTAAATGACTATTATGACTAATCTGACTCCCAAATGATTATCGAAAAGAAAAATAGTGATTGAAAAAGTGATGAGTGTTGATATTGATTATATATTATAACTCGAGAAAGTATAATTAGAAAATTTCTTTAGAAATTTAAACAAGAGTTATAAAACTTTTTGTTGGTAAAAATTCCATGACCATCTCTATACCTATCATATTTCTATCAACCATCACTCATCAAAATTCTATATAGCATGTCGATATGTGGTACTTTAAACAGGAATCGTTCGTTTTTCATTTTCAAATTTTTTTTTTAAAAAAATAAAAAAATAAAAAATAAAAAATAAAAATAAAATAAAATAAATAAATACCAAAGTATTCACTCTCATTTAAAAGTCCTCACGGTTATGCATGGGTGAATTACTTGGAATTTGTTATGTGCTTCCATGCTCATTTAAAAGTCCTCGCGGTTATGCATGTATGGAACGCATATCAAAAGTTGATTTGTAAAATAAACAAGTTGATTCTAATCCCATTTAAAAGTCCTCACGGTTATGCGTGGTTAGAAGATACTTGAATTCATTTTTTTTTTAAAATAAAATTGGAATACTACTAATCTCATTTAAAAGTCCTAACGGTTATGCATGGTTAGTAGATATTCAAATTCCTGATATAAATATACCACAAACAGACACAGCTGTATGGTTTTATATGATGACATCATTTCCATCATTCTAAAAGTGGAATATGCGCCTAACAAAATATTTATGATTTTTGTTTGATTTTTTTATTGAAATTTAATATTTATATTCAATTGAGTTTTAATGTTGGATTGATATCGATTACTTTTTTCTCTATTTTCTCTAACACTATTATTCTTTTGCTGATAACAAAAGGGGGAGAGAAAAGTTAAGATTTTGTCAAATAATTTTCTATTTGCATCTAGGATCGTTTGCATATTTTTATTTGTATGCATATATGTAGGGGGAGCATCATGTAGAGAGGAAGCATTTAAATAGGGGGAGCAATTAGAATATATCAATGATCAAATACATTTAACATTTTCAAAATCTTAAATATATGTTTGTTATCATCAAAAGGGGGAGATTGTTGAATATGCGCTTATATGATTTTTGTTTGATGATAATAAACATATATACATTCATTTAAATGTATTTGATAATATACTATTTTATTTTTCACAGATTAAATAAATATTTGCTGAATAAAATAAATAACACAGAATTTGAATTCAAACGAATATTTTATTCAAACAAATATTTATTACAATTTTGAATAGTATACAAATTCAAGCTCTCACTATTCACTATACAACTTTGATACAAATTCAATTACATCACTATTTTACATCAGCACCTCACCACATATCACTCACACTCGTATTTATCTTCAACTGCATTCCAGTTTGAATCCAGCATCTGAGAATTCTGCAAAAATATAAACTAACACAGTAAAATTGAAAAATAAATATTTTTGCAATTCAAAAATAGAAGATAATTTTTGAATATATGATTTGCCTCAGTTATTTGGGTTGTTCGTCATAATTTAAATTTGAATTCATCATACACGAACAACTTGTGACATACACAGTGTATTACTGTATATGCCACAAGGCCGTGCACGCCGATATATACACTTGATAATGCTACAGGGACAGGTGAGCACAAGGTCAAACCCAAATATATGGACAGGTTCAACTCAGGTGCAATAAATTCAAAAATACGACACGAACACAAGGTCAAATCCGAGTTTTGAAACTGGATTCAACACAAGTGAATCGAGTTCAAGTCAGATCAACACTACAAGTACATGAATGCAAACTACAAGTACAGGTTCAAGGCCAGAATGTCAAAGTGGCAACTGGCAATAACAACTACACATATACATACCACAGATGCAAACGATCAGTTCGACATATACATGAAGGCAGCAAGTCAGTGGACAGACCAGAGTACAACAGGCAAGCACAATGCATATATAGCAATAATATACAAGCCAACAGCAAAACAAGCAGTGCAGACCACAAAAGTGCAACAAGTATTGCAGTAATAAACATGGTCAGAAGCAAGGCAACAGAGACTCAAGCAACAACATGGACTGCAACAAATACATGATGCCCAACTCAAATGAATATCAGTGCAAGTGTCGACCAGGTAGCAAGGAAGATCAACACAGCAAGCTACGGCATCAAGTTGACCAAGATGCTACAGATTTCAGCAAATGAACCATCAAAGAATGCAACACAGTGATGAGACCAGATGAAAATACTCTTAACTGCAAGTTCAAACCAAAACACAAGTGTGGCAAATGCAAACTGTGGTGAAGCAACAAAGATGAACCAGACAGTGATACAAGTTCGAACAATGCTCAATGCACAGCCAACAAGATATCATCAAAAACCAAACAAGGGACAGGCCATAACATGCAGACCAAACACATGAGTGTAAACAATTGAATCAGCAAGGCAATGCACAAATGCAATTGAATGCAACGAAGACCAACAGCCCCAACAGAAGTATCAAATGAATCAAATACCACCAAATAGACCGTGGAATAGCAGGTGATATGCAAACTACAACTAGACCAAGTGCAGCATCAATGCGAACAGCAAAGTGATCGAACAAACAAGATCAGGGCAGTGGACAGTACAAGCCAGCAAATGCAACAAACTCAAAATGTCCAGTTATAATCACAAAACCATCAAGCTACAACTCAAATTATACAAGCTCCAGAAGTACAAACTGAAGACTACATGAAATGTATGCAAACACCAATCAGTAGCATGCTAATGAAGACTGCATCAAAATGCAAGCACAAAGTGCACAGCAACCATTAACTGCTCAAGACCACACAGTACAGTATGCAAACATGAAGTCATAGTTCACAAGCCTGCAACTTCAATCCAAACCAAACAGTGGCAAATGCACCAGTAAACCAATGAACCAACACAAGCATGAAACCAGTCAATGCCGAGACTAAACAAATCAGTGACATCAAAACATGGCAGTAAGGATGCAATGGCTGTGAACAACAAGAGGGATGCAAGCATCAAGCTGCAGTTTTCAAAACAAGTGACCAAAGTCAAAGCATCAGAGGGAATCATCAATATCCAAACTGCAGATACAAAGCTAAATTTATCAAAGCCGTGTGTTTTAACAAGTCAACAGAAAAAGGAACGAAAACCGTGGTCATCACGAAATTGATTCAAAGCCGTGGGACGCAAGAAATGAAATTATACGCATATGAAAAAGTCAGAATCAATCTCATTCATTCAAGCATCATCAAGTGGCCGAAATGATTCAATGAAAAATTCAAACACGAATATACGAACGCAAAAATAGGATTTCGAATCCTATATAAAACCCTATATCATCATCGGCATATCATCGAGTTCAAGCATTCAATCAGAAAGCAAAAGGAATAAAAGTACTCACCAAAATTGTAATCGAACTCGATCAATCGAAGTAGCCGAAGCAAGGTACAAGGAGGCAGTCGATCGACAGGGCAGAAGGACGAAAATCACAAATTCGATCGATTAATATAATATTGGCATCTTCGATTCCAGCCCTAATTTATTGAAGAAAGAGGAACAAACAAGAGCCGAAGCCCTAATCTCAGAAGGAAGAACAAACAGCCATTATCACATACGAGATAAAAGGAAAAAGGGCCGGCATAAGTGAAATAATAAAAAAGGGGATGAACTGTTTTTGTTTTGGGCCGGCCTTTTTTATTTTAAAAGGGTTTAGTTTCTTTTTAGGGCTGTTTTAATTTACGTTGTTTTTAAATTTGTATTGTCATTTTAAAACCGTTTTTAATTTTCTAGTCGTGTGACTAGGGTACAAACTACGGTGTGTAGTTTGGGAATTCGCAACTCGGTGGTTGAGTTGTGGTCAGGGTTTTGAGCGTAGAGTTAGATTAGTCAATAGTGGGTATAGCGAGTTTACGTGTGTAAGCGCGGAACTATCTAATTTCTAGTAGAAACCTTGGGGGCAGCACGTAGGCAGGGTTTTGCCGAAGCTGGGTAAATTCTGTGTTGTTCTGTTTTATTCTGTTATTTATATTCTGCGATATCTGTGCTGTTGTTCTGTGATCTGAATTGTAATTAATTGATAAGCTTCCGCGTTTAATTTTTATAATTTACACTATCACCCTATTCACCCCCCCTCTAGGGTGAAATCGATCCTACAATTAAAACCTTATATTTCTTTTCAAAACCATAGAAATTATTTCAAATTATTTATATATGGACCAACGGTGTTTGTATATAATTTCTTATCCTATGGTCGATGATACGGATATTTATCATTTCAATCCATAACTTAAAAATATATATATATACGGGTAGATATCCTTTCTACCCGTAATCCCAGTTAATTTCAATGAAAATTGCTTAGGTCTATCCTTTCAACCCATAACGATTTTCTCTATTCTGTAACAACCCGGGATTTGCATTACCAATTAATAAATAAAAGTTAGGATTTTTATTTATTTTAATGAAGCGTAAAAGGATTTGGAATGACAAAATTTATTTGAAAAAGGCTATTTTAATTAAATGGGAAATATGAGATTTTAAAATGAGGATAAAATGTTATTTTGGAAAGTTAAATATTTTAGGAGAGATTTTAAAACGGGTTTGGGTAAGAAAAATGAGTTTTATAAACATACATGAACACTTAGACTAATTTTTGGAAACATGTAAATAACCCTCTTCTTATTGGGTTACTAAACTTAACCCAATAACCCACCCTAAACCTCCTCTATAAATTATCTCAAACTCTCCTAACCTCATTCATGCATCCCTAATCAAAACCCTAATCATTTCCTAAAGCTTCTTAACAAAAATGGCCTCTATCTTCATCTCCTTCTAGTTTTAGCTTATGCAAGTCATTCTATGCAAAGGTAATGCAAATACCCACCTCAAATCCATTTTTAATCTTTCTAATTTCTGAAATTTATTTGGTAACACATGTTTTATGTGTTTTTTTGATCTTATAGCCTCTTAATCATCTTTTGCTAACTTGGGTTGATGCTATAATGGTCTTTGTTACTTTCTAGAGAGGTATATTGCTAAAAACCTCTTCTAATATGTGTTTAATCCTCTTTTGATTTCAATAATCATTTAGTAACACATGTTTTATTATGTAACATGTGAGTCATAGCTCTTTGATCATCTTTGCTTTCATTTTGGGTGTGCACATAAGTTGTTTGTGATATTGCTTCATAAGGTAATGTTAAGCTTTGGCCTATGTTTCCTTTAATATGGTATAGTAATCATTGTATAGTAGCTTGAGATTGATATTGGTGAAATTTGATGCCAAAAACTTGAAAAAACCATCCCAAAACCATCAAAAACTGCATATTAAGCTGGCTGGAAATGCTTCAGCCTGAAACAGGGTGAAAACAGGGCTCTGGGTGCACCAGGGCTGGCCTGGGCTGCACCCAGGCTGCTGCCCAGGGCTGCACCCAGGCTGCTGCCCAGGGCAGCAGGCTAGCCCACACGGGCTGGCCCGCACGTCCCCAGCCCACACGGGCTGGGGATGGCCCGGGCTGTGCCGCATGTCCCCAGCCCACACGGGCTGGGGCCGGCCCCCATTCTCCCAACCCATGCGGGCTGGGCTTCCCACTCCTCCCCAGCCCGCAGGGGCTGGGGCTTAACCCATTACACCCCAGCCCAGGCGGGCTGGGGGCTGGACCGAACCAGGCCGCACCATGCGGTGCAGCTGGTTCTAAAAAAAAAATGAAAAAAAAATGGGCTGCACCCACCGGTTGCACCATTTTGGTGCAACCGAGTCCGGGTTGCACCATTTTGGTGCAACCGCTTCAAATTGATTGTTTCTGTAATGAACATTTGGGCTTCAATTGCTAATCAAAAATTGTCGAACTTTGGTTCACAACCATTCGGAATATTTTCCAACGCGAATATTGGTTTTCAGTGATTTTCTGATTTATCGATTTCTTTGAGATTTGTCTCTGGATTTCGTACATGGGTTTTTATGAACTATTTTAAAAGGATTTTTCACTCCTAAATGGCTTTCGAAATTATTATATAATATTATTTTTAATTATTAAATTCATTAATCCATAATAGGAGAGTTTTCAAAAGCCGTTTTAAAATGATTTCAAAATCAATTATAAATCCGTTTCGCACCATTATTTTCTATAATAAAAATCTCACACTCACTTTTAGCACGTCGAGCGAAGTGGAAAGGTGCTTAAACGGTTAGGAAATCTCCGGCCTATGGAACCGTGTGTATTTTCTTTCCGGTTAATCCCCGACCTATTCGATTGATCGTTTTGACCTTTGGGTCTAGCTTACCGATGATACGAGGTGGACTTTTTATTGTTTGGAGTGTGAGCTTGCTATTGGTTAGTAAACCGTTTAGTGCGAACGTGGGGTATGGGACTCATCGTTAACACTTTACGAGTTCCTCTCCAAGAAGTTTGTGACACATTAGCTTCTGGGCGGCCAGTACTGGACCTCTGGGTCACCACGCCTCTGGGCAACCGTCTCTAGACACCTGCTCTATGGAGCAGTTTTTCGGCATGTGCCTCTGGGTCTATATCCTTCTGGGAAGGATCTCGCCGTCTCGCGCGTTCCGCATCTGTGCGAGTGATCGATCACAACTCTACAGTACTTGGCAATAACGACTCTGGTTGGTGCACGTGCAATACTTGTATTATCTGATGATTTTTATATCCATTCGAGTACCGCCATTCGGTGTTGGTTCTATGGAACCATACGATGTAAGTGCGATTACCTTGTGGATTCACAGTGTCTCTGGACACTGCTTTTCAATATTCGATTTCATTGACTTTTTAGTATATCCCTATTGCTCCTTGGAGCATCGATCTTTGCTTAGGCATTGATTACAGACTCTGGTCACTCTTGGGATTATTGCCTATGGGAAACTTTATATAGCTTTGGCTACGCCGATGATATGAGGCGATTTATTTATTTAACACTTTGGTGTTGATATTCTCTTTGGAGATTTTTACTGCTTATTGATGATTAGAGATCGTCATTATATTCATGTAGTCCATAATACCCTTCTCTTTGGAGAAGTACTGTTTTATTTATGTACCGCATTATTATGTTTATCTCAGTTTATTAACTGATTGTTTAGCTAGCCTGACCCGAGTGTTTTTCGCTCGGGTCAGACCGAGTTGTTTCAGGTTAGGTCTCTGGACTTAGCTTTCTGTGCTTCCGCTTGGACATTATCTGCTATGCTGATAGATAGCTCTTTATATTTCTCCACTATTTTGATACTCTGATTATTCAGTCTCTTATGTACATATTTTTGACTCACATGTGTGAGCGGTGACTTTGTACCCACCTTTTGATATTTGGATCTGTATTGACGATATATTGTACCTATGTTCTGTGACTGTTATGTGATGATGATGTTATCATTTTGTATTATGTTTGTTCTGAACCTATTTTCCTTAGCCAATATAATTTCGTTATAAATATCTATTGGATATGTCGAACCACTTGAGAAAAGAAAACCACCTATTCGACGTATTCAGTAGTTAGTTATAGATTGATTACACATGGTCGCTTCCATTGTACTCTATTCTCCATTCTAGTAGACGGTATTGCTCCGTAATACTCTTTACTAGAGTGGGTCTCGGAGTGGGGCGTTACAGCTTGGTATCAGAGCTAAGGTTCAGAATTAAGCATAACAAACATATAATAGACACGTAGTATAATACGTTACAATACGATCCAAATTGAACATCACCACCTTTAGATAGATAAGTTAGGAATAGTTGTAGGAATCTGTTATATTCCGTAATATTCCTTAATGAATTATCTATCTTTGAATCGTGCTTAACTCTTTCTTACCTTATCTTTCAGTATGGCTGGGAGAGGTAGGAACCTCCGTTCTGCTGATGCTGGACAGTCCAGCAACCCTCACGCAGAGGGCGTATACATGACCACGGACCAGATCATGGAGCTGGTTCTTAACTCTCAGTCGCACTCTCAGTCTCCTGCACCAGTTTCTGATGCACCGCACAAGTCTGCTTTTGCGCGCCTTTGCAGCGACTTTATTCATCTTGGAGGGAAGCCGTTCAATGGCTCCGAGACTGTTCTTGAGGTCCAGGCTTGGATCAGAGTTTGCGAGCGTAATTTTACTCACATGACCCTTCCTGACCATGACAGAGTTCTTGTTGCTTCTAGCCATCATGAGGGTCGTGCCTTGGATTGGTACGAGCTCCTTATTTCTGAGACCGATGAGGCCACTCTCACTTGGGATCAGTTCCGAGAGCGCTTCTTGCTCAAGTTTGTCCCCAGTCCGAGAAGATAGCCCTTGCACGCCGCTTTATTGACCTTAAGCAAGGGAAGACCTCTGTTGCTGACTATTCTTCATCTTTCGAGGCCCTGTCTAAGTATGGCCTCGAGTTCATTAGCACTCCTTATAAGAAAAATCTCAAGTTCGTAGAAGGCCTGAAGAAATATTTGAAGAAACAGCTTATGCTCCAGCTTAAGCTCCCTTTTGATGAGCTAGTTGACGCAGCGCTTCACCTTGAAGCGGTGGAGCGTGAGAGAGACAGCGATGGGGATGCTGAGGGTTCCAAAAACCCCAATCAGAAGCGGGGTCCATTTCAGAATACCAAGCCTTGGAACAAGAAGAAGAAGACGGGCAGTTCTACTTTTCAGACTCAGCCTCAGACTCGTCCTAAGTCTCAGACTCCTGCTCAGCCTAGTGGGACACGTCCTCCGAAGAAATGCTTCAACTGTGGTTCTCCTGATCACTTTATTCGAGAGTGTCCCAAACCTCTCTATTGCACCTTCTGCAAGAAGGAGGGACACAGGATCTCCACTTGTCCTACTGCACCTCCTAGATCTGGCAAGCTTAATGCTGCCAAGGCTCCTACATCTTCAGCTCAGCCTCGAGATACGCATCCTTCCGTTCTCGAAGGTTCTATTTTATTTCATGGTAGATCTTGTAGAGTTCTCTTTGATACGGGTGCCTCTCACTCATTCGTATCAAAGGAACTAGTTGATACTTTATCTTTGGATGTTACTTGTCTGGTTTCTTCACTAAGGATTGTGAATCCCATTGGTGGATCCACGACCCTTAGCTTGCTTTGTGAGGATATAGATATTGATCTCTGTGGATTTTCTTTCCGTGCGAATCTGCACGTTATGGAGTATTTGGGCTTTGACACGATTCTTGGCATGGATTGGCTCGCTCAGTACGACGCCAAAATCCTTTGTTCGGAGCGGATATTATTTCTTTGTCATCCTGACTCGTCCGCTCCGTTAGCTATTTCTCTTCAGGATGTTGGGATTTCCGACATTACTTTATTTTCTCTTGATTCATGAGATGAGGATGTGGACATATCTCGTATTCCTGTTGTTCGGGATTTCCCCAATATATTCAAGCCAGTATCAGGCCTGCCGCCAAAGCGGGCCATTGAGTTCCGCATCGATCTCATTCCAGGCTCCCACCCAGTTAGGCGTCCTCCAACGAGAATGTCTATTAAGGAGAATGAGGAACTCAGGAAGCAGTTAGTAGAGCTTGAGGCGAAGTAGTTCATTCGGTCCAGTTCTTCGCCATGGGGTGCTGCTGTGGTCTTCGTTAAGAAGCCCGATGGCTCTCTTAGGCTTTGCATTGACTATCGCAAGCTTAATGAGTTGACCATCAGAAATCGTTATCCATTGCCACGGATAGACGATACGTTTGATCAGTTGAGCGGTGCGAAGGTCTTTTCACAGCTCGACCTTGCCACCGGATTTCATCAGCTCCGAGTTGCGGAAGATAGCATTCCTGTTACCGCTTTCCGCACTCGTTATGGTTCTTTTGAGTGGTTGGTCATGCCATTCGGTTTGACGAACGCACCGGCTTTCTTCGTCGATCTTATGAATCAAGTATTCCGGGAATACATCGATAGATTCGTTCTGGTTTTCATCGACGATATTCTTATTTACTCTAGATCCGAGGCAGAGCATGCTCATCATTTGCGGATCGTCTTGGATACTCTTCGTCAGCATCAGCTTAAGGCCAAGCTCTCCAAGTGCCATTTTTGGGAGAGCAAGGTCAAGTTCTTGGGCCATATTGTATCATCTGAGGGTGTTTCTGTCGATCCTACCAAGATCGAAGCTATTCAGAATTGGAACTAGCCCGAGAACGTTCATGATATTCGCAGCTTCCTTGGTCTGGCGGGTTATTACCGTCGGTTTGTCAAGGATTTCTCTCGAGTTGCACTTCCCCTTACGACGCTTACTCGTAAGGGTGTTCGCTTTATTTGGTCTGATAAGTGTGAAGCTTCTTTTCAGCGATTGAAGGAACTTCTCACTCATGCTCCTATCCTTGTGGTTCCTGAGAGTAACCAGGATCTTGTTGTTTACACCGACGCTTGTGGTAGCGGGCTCGGTGCTGTGCTTATGCAGAATGATCGGGTAGTTGCTCATGCTTCCAGGCAACTACGTCCGAATAAGGCTCGCTATCCTGCTCATGATCTTGAGTTAGCAGCAATCGTCTTTTCCTTGAAGACGTGGCGTCACTTTCTATTAGGCGAACGCTTCACTCTTTACACCGATCATAAGTCTCTGAAGTATCTTTTCAGTCAGAGGGATCACAATATGAGGCAGCAACGATGGCTTGAGTTTCTTGCCTCATATGATTTAGATATTCAGTATACCCCTGGCAAGGGTAATCGTGTTGCAGATGCGCTCAATCGCAAGCACTCGGCGGTAGTTTCTATGATGATTGCCGAGTGGGATATTCTTGAGACCCTATTTTTGTGTGATATTAGGGATCGAGCTCCATCTTCTGATTCTCCGGTCTTATTATTCAGCTTGAAAGCTCTTCCTATCTTATTGGATCACATTGCCCATGCTCAGCGGCAGGATCCAGACTTATTGCATCTCATTCACCTTCTCGAGTCGGGATCAAATGATGAGACATTGCTGGATTATTCTCTTGATTTTCATCGGTGTCTTCGTAGGAAGAACCATATTGTTGTACCATCTGATTTATCACTTAGGCGTGACATTCTGGACGAGTGCCATCGCACTAAGTACACTATACATCCCGGTTCGAGTAAGATGTATGCCGATATGTGCCGGCTATATTATTGGGAGGGTTTGAAGAGAGATGTGGCAAGTTATGTGAGCGGTTGCATGACTTGTCAACAGATCAAGGCCGAGCATCAGCGTCCATCTGGTCTTCTTCAGCCTCTAGAGATTCCATTATGGAAATGGGATCAGATATCCATGGATTTCATTGACGGTCTGCCTCGATCGAGGTCAGGCCATACTTCTATCTGGGTTATTGTTGATCGCTTGACCAAATCAGCTCATTTCATTCCGATTAAGTCCACTCGGACTGCTCCTCAGCTTGCCAAGCTATATGTGAAGGAAGTCGTTCGACTTCATGGCATTCCTAGCTCTATCGTCTGTGATCGAGACACTATTTTCACTAGTCACTTCTGGAAGTGCCTACAGCCAGCTTTGGGCACAAAGTTGAATCTCTCTACTGCTTATCACCATAAGACCGACGGTCAGACTGAGAGGGTGAATCGTATTTTGGAGAATCTTTTGCGCTGTTGTATACTGGATTTCGGAGGGAGTTGGGAGGATCACTTACCGCTTGTAGAGTTCTCCTACGACAACAGCTTTCAGTCTAGTATCGGCATGGCACCTTTCGAGGCTCTATACGGAAGACCATGTCGCTCTCCTTCTTGTTGGTTAGAATCTGGCGAGAAGCTCATTCTTGGTCCAGATTCAGTTCGGGAATCTTCTGAAAAGATTGTTCTTATCCGTCAGAGAATGAAAGAGGCACATGACCGCCAGAAATCCTACGCGGACAACCGTAGGAAGCCTCTTGAGTTCTCCATTGGTGATTTTGTCTTCATTCGGATTTCTCCCATGAAGGGGGTTATGCATTTCAGCTCTACAGGGAAGTTGGCTCCTCGCTATGTTGGACCATTTCCTATTACGGAACGCATCAGCCCCGTTGCTTATCGTGTGGCTCTACCTACTCATTTTTCCGAAATGCATGACGTGTTCCATGTTTCTCAGCTTCGCAAGTGTGTTCGCGATCCTGATTCTATCATTGAGCCGCATGTCGTGCCTGATTTAGAGATCTTACCCGACTTATCTTTGGAGCAGCAACCTCTCCGTGTGCTTGATTCGAAGGTTAGACGCCTTCGCAACAAAGAGGTTTCACTCGTGAAGATTCAATGGTCACCGAATCCTAAGGACTGCACTTGGAAGACCAGAGAATCTATCGAGCGCTCTTATCCTGGCTTTCTCCCATCTTCTTCTGCGGGTAAGAATTCTCTATTTTATCTCTATCACTTCTTTTGTGGATTTGACGTTATAGACGACATCTATCTTAAGGAATTGCGGGGATGCAATTCTTAAAGGGGGGAGTCTGTAACAACCCGGGATTTGCATTACCAATTAATAAATAAAAGTTAGGATTTTTATTTATTTTAATGAAGCGTAAAAGGATTTGGAATGACAAAATTTATTTGAAAAAGGCTATTTTAATTAAATGGAAAATATAGGATTTTTAAAATGAGGATAAAATTTTATTTTGGAAAGTTAAATATTTTAGGAGAGATTTTAAAACAGGTTTGGGTAAGAAAAATGAGTTTTATAAACATACATGAACACTTAGACTAATTTTTGGAAACATGTAAATAACCCTCTTCTTATTGGGTTACTAAACTTAACCCAATAACCTACCCTAAACCTCCTCTATAAATTATCTCAAACTCTCCTAACCTCATTCATGCATCCCTAATCAAAACCCTAATCATTTCCTAAAGCTTCTTAACAAAAATGGCCTCTATCTTCATCTCCTTCTAGTTTTAGCTTATGCAAGTCATTCTACGCAAAGGTAATGCAAATACCCACCTCAAATCCATTTTTAAATCTTTCTAATTTCTGAAATTTATTTGGTAACAGATGTTTTATGTGTTTTTTTAATCTTATAGCCTCCTAATCATCTTTTGCTAACTTGGGTTGATGCTATAATGGTCTTTGTTGCTTTCTAGAGAGGTATATTGCTAAAAATCTCTTCTAATATGTGTTTAATCCTCTTTTGATTTCAATAATCATTTAGTAACACATGTTTTATTATGTAACATGTGAATCATAGCTCTTTGATCATCTTTGCTTTCATTTTGGGTGTGCACATAAGGTGTTTGTGATATTGCTTCATAAGGTAATGTTAAGCTTTGGCCTATGTTTCCTTTAATATGGTATAGTAATCATTGTATAGTAGCTTGAGATTGAAATTGGTGAAATTTGATGCCAAAAACTTGAAAAAACCACCCCAAAACCATCAAAAACTGCATATCAAGCTAGCTGGAAATGCTTCAGCCTGAAACAGGCTGAAAACAGGGCTCTGGGTGCACCAGGGAAGGCCTGGGCTGCACCCAAGCTGCTGCCCAGGGCAGCAAGCTAGCCCGGTTGGGCTAGCCGGTACCAGGCCAGCCCACATGGGCTGGCCCGCACGTCCCCAATGAGACGGCCCGCGCGTCCCCAGTCCGTGCGGGCTGGGGACGGCCCGGGCTGGGCCGCATGTCCCCAGCCCACACGGGCTGGGGCCGGCCCCCCTTCTCCTAGCCCATGCGGGCTGGGCTTCCCACTCCTCCCCAGCCCACAAGGGCTGGGGCTTAACCCATTACACCCCAGCCCAGGCGGGCTGGGGGCTGGACCGAACCAGGCCGCACCATGCGGTGCAGCTGGTTCTAAAAAAAAAATGAAAAAAAAATGAATGGAAAAAAAATGAAAAAAAATGGGTTGCACCCATTTGGTGCAGCCGGGTTCCGACCCACCGGTTGCACCATTTTGGTGCAACCGCTTCAAATTGATTGTTTCTGCAATGAACCTTTGGGCTTCAATTGCTAATAAAAAATTGTCGAACTTTGGTTCACAACCATTCGGAATATTTTCCAACGCGAATATTGGTTTTCAGTGATTTTCTGATTTATCGATTTCTTTGAGATTTGTCTCTGGATTTCGTACACGGGTTTTTATGAACTATTTTAAAAGGATTTTTCACTCCTAAATGCCTTTCGAAATTATTATATAATATTATTTTTAATTATTAAATTAATTACTCCATAATAGGAAAGTTTTCAAAAGCCGTTTTAAAGTGATTTCAAAATCAATTATAAATCCGTTTCGCACCATTATTTTCTATAATAAAAATCTCACACTCACTTTTAGCACGTCGAGCGAAGTGGAAAGGTGCTTAAACGGTTAGGAAATCTCCGGCCTATGGAACCGTGTGTATTTTCTTTCCGTTTGATCCCCGACCTATTCGATTGATCGTTTTGACCTTTGGGTCTAGCTTACCAATGATACGAGGTGGACTTTTTATTGTTTGGAGTGTGAGCTTGCTATTGGTTAGTAAACCGTTTAGTGCGAACGTGGGGTATGAGACTCATCGTTAATACTTTACGGGTTCCTCTCCAAGAAGTTTGTGACACATTAGCCTCTGGGCGGCCAGTACTGGACCTTTGGGTCACCACGCCTCTGGGCAACCGTCTCTGGATACCTGCTCTATGGAGCAGTTTTTCAGCATGTGCCTTTGGGCCTATATCCTTCTGGGAAGGATCTCGCCGTCTCGCGCGTTTCGCATGTGTGCGGGTGATCGATCACAACTCTACAGTACTTGGCAATAACGACTCTGGTCGGTGCACATGCAATACTTGTATTATCTGATGATTTTTATATCCATTCGAGTACTGCCATTCGGTGTTGGTTCTATGGAACCATACGATGTAAGTGCGATTACCTTGTGGATTCACAGTGTCTCTAGACACTGCTTTTCAGTATTCGATTTCATTGACTTTTTAGTATATCCCCATTGCTCCTTGGAGCATCGATCTTTGGTTGGGCATTGATTACAGACTCTGGTCACTCTTGGGATTATTGCCTATGGGAAACTTTATATAGCTTTGGCTACGCCGATGATATGAGGTGATTTATTTATTTAACACTTTGGTGTTGATATTTTCTTTGGAGATTTTTACTGCTTATTGATGATTAGGGATCGTCATTATATTCATGTAGTCCATAATACCCTTCTCTTTGGAGAAGTACTGTTTTATTTATGTACCGCATTATTATGTTTATCTCAGTTTATTAACTGATTGTTTAGCTAGCCTGACCCGAGTGTTTTTCGCTCGGGTCAGACCAAGTTGTTTCAGGTTAGGTCTCTGGACTTAGCTTTCTGTGCTTCCGCTTGGACATTATCTGCTATGATGATAGATAGCTCTTTATATATGTCCACTATTTTGATACTCTGATTATTCAGTCTCTTATGTACATATTTTTGACTCATGGCTTTGTACCCACCTTTTGATATTTCGATCTGTATTGACGATATATTGTACCTATGTTCTGTGACTGTTACGTGACTGTTCTGTGATGATGATGTTATCATTTAGTATTATGTTTGTTTTGAACCTATTTTCCTTAGCCATTGTAATTTCGTTATAAATATCTATTGGATATGTCGAACCACTTGAGAAAAGAAAACCACCTATTCGACGTATTCAGTAGTTAGTTATAGCTTGATTACACATGGTCGCTTCCATTATACTCTATTCTCTGTTCTAGTAGACAGTATTTCTCCGTAATACTCTTTACTAGAGTGGGTCTCGGAGTGAGGCGTTACATATTCTAAAGTCCGTTCGGGTATGTATCATTTCAACCCATAGTGAATTATATACTAACAGGGAACTTGCAGAGTGATAATAGATATGACAATAATAATAACAGGCATATATCATCAATAACAATATAATATGAACAACAGGATATGGTGTCATATCCCATAGGTGAACAATTACATATAAATGCATATCATATATATAACAATTTAAAAAAAATTAACGGTTAAATTTTAGCAACATATTTCAATTGTCGTTCTAATTGAAATCAAATTTAATAAATAAAAAAACGTTAATCGTGAGTGATTGCTCACCTTCGCGGTTAGATATGAACGAGAATGAGAGGAGTTACGAATCCAAGCACGAATTTCAAAGTAAATCAGGATTTGTACAATTTGACGAGCAAAGCTGATAGATATGAATCGACGAGAATGAATAAATTAGCTCGATATAAATGAAATACATACATACATACACACACACACACACACACACACACACATATATATAAACTTTAAAAAATCCATTTAAAACATATATTTCAAATTTATATCAAATTCAAACACAAATTAAATTAAATTATATATATACATATATGTATTTATAAATCTTTGTTTTTAAATAAAACCACATATAAGTCACATATTTGCGTAGTATAAATTGAAATAAATGAATATATATATATACGCTTATAATCAAATACGTAAATAACCTATATAGCCATTCTATGCAAATCTATATAAAAATCAGTAACAAATTTTAAAACATGTACATATTAAAATCTATGTATATACAATACTGTACACAATATATAAAATACATAAACTAGCATTTGTACCTTTATATAAACAGACATATTAAAGAATAACATATCAAACTTATGTAAACTTTATACATACACAAAATGTCATTTCTACTAACATATATACACTGTCAAACTCATATATTACTAACATTTTACATTGGAAAACTGACATAAATCATTTATACCAATTTTTTTTTTCTTTTTTCATAACATATTTTATAAACATAACATACCAAGCTGTTAACAAAACATATTTTGTATAAATATATACTCTGCCAAAATATATAATAATACTATAAAAGCTATATATTTTATATGCAGAAACCATATAGCCTGCATATACCGAACACAAATAACTAATATATATAATAATTTGTACAACATAAACTTATCCAAATATGCAGAAATCATATATACATACCGAATAATACATATGTGTTATGAAAATCTATTTCAAACTTATTAATAAACTTAAAATAACCAAGCAGATTATATATATACGCTCTAAAACCAACTCACCAGGATACTTGAAATCTTGTATAAAATAGAATATACATATAAATCTATGTTTTAAAAAACCTTTCGTATGCTTGAATATATATAAAGCTGCAAGTATAAGAAACATATATAATATATAAAGAAATACTTACATATAAAGAATGAAAGAAGAGAGGAAACGATTGTGGGTGGTCGAGCATGCGGTGAAGGCGTGGAGCAAAGAGGAACGAGGGAAAGAGTTTTTCCAGAGAATGAAAAGAAGAAGGAGAGATATGCTTATCATGGGCAATATATATATGCGTTGTTCTTATATATATATATATATATATTTGAAGGATTGAATGCTGGTGAACAGAGGAAATAAATTAAAACAAATATATATAAAGATTGAATGCTGGTGAACAGAGGAAATAAATTAAAACTAATATGTATAAAGATTGAATGCTAGTGAATAGAGGAAATAAATTAAAATGAATATGTACAAAGATTTAATGCTGGTGAATAGAGGAAATAAATTAAAACAAATATGTATAAAGTTTGAAAGCTGGTGAATAGAGGAAATAAATTAAAACAAATATGTATAAAGATTGAATGCTGGTGAATAGAGGAAATAAATTAAAATATGTATAAAGTTTGAATGCTGGTGAATAGAAGAAATAAATTAAAATATGTATAAAGATTGAATGCTGGTGAATAGAGGAAATAAATTAAAATATGTATAAAGATTGAATGTTGGTGAATAGAGGAAACAAATTAAAATATGTATAAAGATTGAATGTTGGTGAATAGAGGAAATAAATTAAAACAAATATGTATAAAGATTGAATGTTGGTGAATAGAGGAAATAAATTATTACAAATATGTATAAAGATTGAATGCTGGTGAATAGAGGAAATAAATTAAAACAAATATGTATAAAGATTGAATGTTGGTGAATAGAGGAAATAAATTAAAACAAATATGTATAAAGATTGAACGCTGGTGAATAGAGGAAATAAATTAAAACAAATATGTATAAAGATTGAATGCTGGTGAATAGAGGAAATAATGTAAAATATGTATGAAGATTGAATGCTGGTGAATAGAGGAAATAAATTAAAATATGTATAAAGTTTGAATGCTGGTAAATAGAGGAAATAAATTAAAATATGTATAAAGATTGAATGCTGGTGAATAGAGTGAATAATGTAAAACATGTATAAAGATTGAATGTTGGTGAATAGAGGAAATAAATTAAAACTTCACAAAATTCAATTAATTTAATAAATAAAATCACTAAAATTTTGGGTCGTTACACTCTCCCCACTCAAAACTTATCGTCCCCGAAAAGAAAGTAGGTAGGAGAATAGAACAACTAGAAATAAAGGTAGATTGAAAGTCAAGGGTAAATAATTAATTTAAAACTGTATAAATTTTACTTGAAATATTCATTTGAAAACTTCATTTGCGATTCAGTTATCTTTAATACTCTAAAATTTTCAAAACTCATTGGAATTTAATATGCTTAACTAACACCTTTATACATATATGAAAGCTATTTGAAAATAATTATTTGCATCATTAGTTATATTTACAAAGAAGCTATTGAAAACATTAAATCCATAATTCATAAATTTATAAATTTGTCTTTAGATACTTTTCAAACATTATTAATAAATCATTCACTTGAAATGTGTTTCATTTAATTAATAACTTCAAAAATATTTATAACACTAAAATTTTCTATTAAACAATGTAGTATACAAATAAGCAATGTTTAAAAGATTATATTCAAAAAGGAAAGAAGGTGGATTCGGAAAAACAGAATCAAGGTGAACAACTAAAGCTGAGAAGATAAGGTAGATTTAAGGAATAGAATTGGGCACGAATCGTAAATTTCAAACCATAAGAGTTTCAATTTCAAATATTAACACAAAATTTCTTTGTTGAAAAATACCTTTATAATAAAATACCTTTATATCGAAATAAATCTTTCTTTCAAAAATATTTTTATAACTCGATGTTTCAACAAGTTTATCCTCGTTCTTGCTGACTCTGGCCATGCGTTGATCAGGCACAAAGCTAGAATTCTTCAAGTACTTAGTAGACTTGTTTCAACACCCAGTGAAAATACTTGAAAAATCTTTAAAACAGATATGGAAAGTACAATCCAAACAAAACAACCAAACCAAAACCTTTGTCCAACCATGGTTCGCAGAAACACAATGGTTACGCCTGGGTCCCCCAGGAAACAATCCGTATCCGTAAGCTTTCTCAGCCCTGCGAGTTACGCCATGATGACTAGTAGGGTGCAGGATACACAATGGTTACGCCTGAATCCCCCAGGAAACAATCCGTACCCCTTGGCCGTCTCAGCCAGGCAGTTTCTCTACTAATCACGACCTACACAGATTGCAGGATATACAATGGTTACGCCTGGATCCCCCAGGAAACAATCCGTACCCCTAGGCCAGACTCAGCTAGGCGATTTCGCTATGCAGTCGCGAGAGAGAAAAAAAACCATGGGTTACGCCACGGTGGGAACACTCGAGTATCACATCCGGAAAACCAAAAATCAGAGAGAATAATATCGATAGAATGAATCCACGATGTGGCCACAAAGCGGATATCAAGCAGAAGGCACTTTCCATATCTTTACTTCGAAAATATATATCATATAGTACCTTTCCAAATACTTTCAAATATCATACTTATATAAAGTCCATTACATATAGGATTCCTTTTTCAAATCGAATACTTTCCAAATCAATAGTATATCAAATCATACTTATATTGACTTCGATTATATAAAATTCTCTTTCCAAAATTGAGTAACTTTCAAATCAATAGATTTCAAATCAACTTCATACTTATACAAGTCCGTATTATATAAGTTCGACCACTCCCAAATCAAGTACTTAATAATATAAGGTTCTCAATTTCAAATTATTTCAATATCAATTCGGTTTCAAAATCATATATGATTTCACCAAATTTTCTTCCAAATTAAATATCTCAATTTCAAAGTTCCCAAAATAATAGGTTTAGAAAATAATACTAGTTTCCAAATTAAAATAATTCAAGTCAAACAAATTCATTTCCAAAATCACCATATAACTACTAGTTTTTAATTTCAATTTAATTTCAAAACCAAATATTTTCTCAAAATCAATTATACTCAAAATGGTTTCCAAATTTATAATTATCCCTTTAAAACCTTTAAACTATTTATTTCTATTTGAAATATCCAATTTACCTTTCTGAAAACCATTATTTAAAACTAATTTTTTTTCTTCAAAACATTTCAATCCTAAATTCCATATTACTATAATTCAAAATAGTCATATTCATTTACTTAACAAAAGGTTTCAAACTTAAACATACAAAACTGAACTTATATGCTTTATCAAATATTTTATCCTCTACGAAATTTCTTTGCTTTGAAAATTTAACCTCGATTTGGAAGTGTTCGAACATTCAAAATATTTAGGGAAATCAAATTTCCAATTCAAGAGTAGAAAATCAACAATAAATCAATAAATCAATTTCAATAGATAGGATTATACCAAATTAAATCCGAAACTCAAGGACTGAACACCAGTCTCACTTTAAATTGTTTCAAATATATACATATATCTTTCGAAAATATCAAATTGCTTCGGAATTTGAAATCAAAAACAGTTTTACAAAATCACTCTCATAGCGAAGCTATTAAAGTGGCCTCTCCCTCACTTTGAAACGTGAAAATCAATATCGATGATGCGTGCACTCATCACCGAAATTATTTTCCAGCGACATAAGTGAGTTCTGGACTTCTATTTTCTTGAAAACTTCTTTGAAATTTCTTCAAAATTATTGGAATTCATTTGAACTCATTTGAAACATTTCTTATTCGGAAAATACCTTTAAATCGTATTACTTTTATATATTTTCAAAAATCTTAAAACTGATTTCAAAATACCGGAATTCAGTTCTCGAATTTCAAATTTAACCCTTCAGTTATAAATCATTTTTATATAAATCAATTCCTTATAAATTTCCAAAATTTCAAATCCTTTCAAAACTTTTATATATCGAATAACTTTTCTTATTTGTTTTTTATATATAGGTATATAATCCTTATCGAAAACATTTTCATTTTTTACATAGAATAAAATCATAGTTGGCAAAATAGTAATTTCGATATATAAAACAATTTCAAAAATACAAACATACCCGGTTATTCTAAGGGTGATTCAAGAATGGATTTCAAAGCAAACAGAGATTCAAATTTCATATCATGAGAAAACGGAAACATAAATATCTTAGTTTGAGAACTTCAGCTAAGAAAAGATACAATAGAGTTCACCGAATGCAACCTTACAACTGCTGAAACAAACAGATCCATAGAATACCACCCTACACAAACAAAGCATCGGTATTAATTCTACCGTGCGGGACTTCAACGAGTCCAAAACACTCCCCCTCAATATGGCCCCAACTTCTGCATTTCTTGCATAAATGCACGACATGCCCATCCTCCCTAACGAACCATGGAAACACAGCCTTCCTTCCGTACTTCCTCACAGGACAATTCCTGGCTATATGCCCAGGCATCCTGCAGTGATAGCAAATGGTTGATTGGTCGACTGATGCAGTGGGTGCAGCTTTTACTTTCTTCACCTTCTGGCAGCGACTGAAAAAGTGCCCCGTACTACGACATTTAAAATAGAAGATCTTGGATCGATAACGCTTGCCCTCTTTCTTCTTTCCTTCATCTCTCTTCCCGCACATGGCTGCATAATGTCCCTTCTCCTGACACTGACAACAGATGACATGGTCATAAGGACCATGTCCTGCCCTTTCCCTCCATGGCCTTTCCCACTTCTGCATTGCTTCCTCCTGTTCCTTACGGGCTAGTTCTCTTCGAGCTCGACGAGTTGCTTTCTGCTCTTTCGATTTTGCCATCTACAAAATAGTTTGGAGTCCAAAATCAAACAAGATAGAGGTTCTAAATTTCAAGGGAAAACTTGACCAAAGGAAGTTTCAAAACAAAGTGGAAAGGCTCGAACGAAGATGAGGAAATGCAAATTCAAAATAGACGATGGATCTACTTCTATAAATCGCGGGCGACCTTAACCGGGTCAACCGTGACTTCAGGAATATGATCGTTGCGGAATTCCAAGGCCAATCGACATTCGATTGCCAGAGATAGAATTCAGCATATCAAGATATAGCAGCATCGTAAACCGAGGATACAAAAATCTTCAGTGAATCGATGCCAGTTGTAAAGGAGTTTTCATCCCCGTTACAAAACATTCAGTGGAGTTATGGGATACTCTAGAATCAAATGAATATAGGTAGAAAGAGACAAGAATGAATTTCGAAACCGAGGGACATTTCAAAATTCAAAGGAAATCGAGTCAAAAAGGAAGAGATTCAACTCGAACGAAAGTGATTCTGTAAATAAATTTACCATATATGCTAAGTTTTGCCTAGAGCCAAGCTCTGATACCAACTGTAACGACCCACTATTTTGGACCATTCAAATCGACAATAAAACCATACATATCTGACTTGAATAATTCAAAATACCGAATTGTTAATTAAAATTTAGCATAACTTAAAATATACAATAAATAAATCAATCACAGATCGCATGGTAATATAATACAGCGGAATAGATAAAGAATAGTAGTTCATGAAGCTACTATATACATCAGAGTTAGAAATAAAATACAACCGAAGGAGAGATATGCTTATCATGGGCAATATATATATGCGTTGTTCTTATATTTTTTTTAAAGGATTGAATGCTGGTGAACAGAGGAGATAAATTAAAACAAATATGTATAAAGATTGAATGCTGGTGAATAGAGGAAATAAATTAAAACAAATACGTATAAAGTTTGAAAGCTGGTGAATAGAGGAAATAAATTAAAACAAATATGTATAAAGATTGAATGCTGGTGAATAGAGGAAATAAATTAAATATTATAAAGTTTGAATGCTGGTGAATAGTAGAAATAAATTAAAATATGTATAAAGATTGAATGCTGGTGAATAGAGGAAATAAATTAAAATATGTATAAAGACTGAATGTTGGTGAATAGAGGAAATAAATTAAAATATGTATAAAGTTTGAATGCTGGTGAATAGAGGAAATAAATTAAAATATGTATAAAGATTGAATGCTGGTGAATAGAGGAAACAAAATAAAATATGTATAAAGATTGAATGTTGGTGAATAGAGGAAATAAATTAAAACAAATATGTACAAAGATTGAATGTTGGTGAATAGAGGAAATAAATTAAAACAAATATGTATAAAGATTGAACGCTGGTGAATAGAGGAAATAATGTAAAATATGTATAAAGATTGAATGCTGGTGAATAGAGGAAATAAATTAAAATATGTATAAAGTTTGAATGCTGGTAAATAGAGGAAATAAATTAAAATATGTATAAAGGTTGAATGCTGGTGAATAGAGGAAATAAATTAAAATATGTATAAAGATTGAATGTTGGTGAATAGAGGAAATAAATTAAAACAAATATGTACAAAGATTGAATGTTGGTGAATAGAGGAAATAAATTAAAACAAATATGTATAAAGATTGAACGCTGGTGAATAGAGGAAATAATGTAAAATATGTATAAAGATTGAATGCTGGTGAATAGAGGAAATAAATTAAAATATGTATAAAGTTTGAATGCTGGTAAATAGAGGAAATAAATTAAAATATGTATAAAGGTTGAATGCTGGTGAATAGAGGAAATAAATTAAAATATGTATAAAGATTGAATGTTGGTGAATAGAGGAAATAAATTAAATTATGTATAAAGTTTGAATGCTGGTGAATAGAGGAAATAAATTAAAATATGTATAAAGATTGAATGCTGGTGAATAGAGGAAACAAAATAAAATATGTATAAAGATTGAATGTTGGTGAATAGAGGAAATAAATTAAAACAAATATGTATAAAGATTGAATGTTGGTGAATAGAGGAAATAAATTAAAACAAATATGTATAAAGATTGAACGCTGGTGAATAGAGGAAATAATGTAAAATATGTATAAAGATTGAATGCTAGTGAATAGAGGAAATAAATTAAAATATGTATAAAGTTTGAATGCTGGTAAATAGAGGAAATAAATTAAAATATGTATAAAGATTGAATGCTGGTGAATAGAGGAAATAATGTAAAATATGTATAAAGATTGAATGTTGGTGAATAGAGGAAATAAATTAAAACTTCACAAAATTCAATTAATTTAATAAATAAAATCACTAAAATTTTGGGTCGTTACATGGTTGCTACGCGATTGAGGGGAAGAGCTTTGGCATGGTGGCAACAAACTAAACTTACACGGGGAAGAATGGGAAAGTCGAAGATTGTTTCATGGGAAAAGATGAAGAAGTTGATGAAGGCTACTTTCTTGCTTTATAATTATCAGTTTCTTATGTATCAGCGCTTACAGAATTTGAGACAAGGGACAAAGTCGTTAAATGATTATGCAGACGAGTTTTATCAACTGATTGCTAGAAACGATATCATGGAAACGGAGGAACGGTTGACATCTAGATTTGTTGGAGGACTGAGAATGTAAATTCAGGATATGGTAAATATGTTTGATCCAAGATCCGTTGCTGAAGCACACAAGAAGGCCCTAGCTTGGGAGAAGCAAGGTAGAAGAGGAGGTGGTGCGCTTACAAGTTCGATCAATCAGGTGAAAGGGGCTAGTAGCAATACCAATGTTTCCAAGGCTGTTAGTAAACCGGTTGTCAATGAAGTTGCTAAGACCAATGTCAACAACAATTTCAAGTGTTATAATTGTCAGGAATTTGGTCATAAGAGCAATGAATGCCCGAAGCCTAAGAAGCGAGCGATGGTTGCTGAGCTTGAGGATGAGGATGCAGAAATAGAATGTTCCAATTCACCACAAGTTGAGGAGGAAGAAGAATTACTGACGGGAGACGAGGGATATTCTTTAATGATGAGGAGATCTTGCTTGACGCCAAAGCAGGAAGAGGAGACTAGCTGGTTGAGGAGTAATATTTTTCAGTCGACGTGCACTATTTTGGGAAAGGTTTGTAATTTTGTTATCGATGCAGGAAGTTGTGATAACATCATCTCTACAGAAGCTGTAAAGAAGTTAGCATTAAAGACAGAGAAGCATCCCAAACCCTACAAATTGGCTTGGTTGAGGAAAGGTGGGGAAGTAAAGGTTAGTCGAAGAGCTTGTGTAACTTTTTCCGTCGGAAAGAAGTATAAGGATGAAATTTGGTGTGACGTGGTAGATATGGATGTATGTCATTTGTTGTTGGGAAGACTGTGGCAATATGATAGAGCCGTGCAACACGATGGTAGGACTAACTGCTATAGTTTCATGTTCAATGGCACTAGAATCATTTTAGTTCCTAAAAAGCGACAACAAAGTGAAAGCAAGTTGGAGGAAATCGAGGAACTAAAGACTCTGTTATCTTTGAAGGAGTTTGTCAAAGAAGTGGAGGATGGACCTGAAGTATTTCTGTTGATTGGACGTGAAAGTAGTGAAACGATTGAAATTCCTGAGGAAGTTAAGCCAGTGTTGAAGGAATTTGAAGATGTATTTCCTGAAGAATTACCAAAAGAATTACCACCGTTGAGAGACATACAACATCAGATTGATCTTGTTCCGGGAGCTGTGTTACCACATCGACCACATTATAGAATGAGTCCAAAGGAGCACGAAGAGTTGAGAAGGCAGGTGAAGGAGTTACTTGAACAAGGGCGTGTACAAGAAAGTTTAAGTCCTTGTGCAGTACCAGCCATGTTAGTGCCAAAGAAGGATGGAACTTGGAGAATGTGTACAGATAGTCGAGCACTAAACAAGATTACAGTGATATACAGATTTCCGATGCCAAGATTGGACGACTTGTTAGATCAGTTAAGTGGAGCTGTTATCTTTTCAAAGATAGATATGAAGAGTGGGTATCATCAGATTCGAATTTGACCAGGGGATGAATGGAAGACAACCTTCAGGACACGGGAAGGGTTGTATGAATGGCTGATCATGCCATTTGGTCTTTCGAACGCACCTAGTACTTTTGTGCGAGTGATGAATCAGATCTTTCAACCATTTATTGGAAAGTTCGTGGTGGTATACTTTGATGATATATTGATATACAGTGGAAGCACAGAAGAACATCTACAACACTCGCGGGAAGTGTTGATGATACTTCGTCAGGAGCAATTTTACGCGGCAACAAAGAAGTGCATGTTCATGACACACAGTATTTTGTTCTTGGGACATGTGTTGTCCAAGGAAGGTATTCATGTGGATCAAGGTAAAGTTGAAGCAATCAAGGATTGGCCACAACCCAAGACTATAGCTGAAGTGAGAAGTTTTCATGGTTTAACATCATTCTACCGAAGGTTTATTCCACATTTCAGTAGCATGATGGCACCAGTGACAGATTGTATGAGAGGAAAGCAGTTTGTGTGGACTAAAGAGGCTGATTCTGCTTTCCAACAGATCAAGACACTTTTGACTACAACACCGATTCTTAGATACCCGGTGTAACGACCCGTAATTTTCGTTAATTAAATTTGTCATTTTAATAAGATTTACGTAAATTTAATTTAGAAGAAATAAAGATTTTATAATTAATAATGAAGCAAATGATGAGAATGAAATGAAACCATGAGAATATAAGGCTAAGAATTTACAGTTGAAACAAAATGACGAATAAATTGAAGTGATGTAAATTGTTATACTAGGCTAAGAGTTGCATATAAGAGAACAAAGGTAAGTAGTGAATTTAGTTAATGAATTAATAATATTAAATAGTAAATTGAATTAAATCAATGTCCGGTAGAAATTGAAATATTGTTTGGAATGAAAGCTTATAAATTGTAAGCATTTAATTTACAAATGAAATCAGTGTATTAATTTAGTTGTAACTGAATGTAAATTAATGAAATTATGTTATAATTGATAAATGATGGCATTCATGAATGAAATAAGATCTGTAAGTAATAAAGGAATAATTGAAATAAACATTTACCAATGAAATATTATATTGATTTTATATAAACTTAATAAAAGAGTTGAATTGAATCAATCTATTTAGTTGAAACTAATTAATTGGTATGCAAATTATAAATGGGTTTATAGTAAGAAATTATACTACCGTGAATTGGAATTAAGATGAAATTGAAAAAGTCAAGTATGTGATGCAATATATCATATATAGCAGTGAAATAAAAAAAAATTAGTGTTATTATAACCTGGTTGGTAAGTACAAACTTATAACTGAATCTAAAAGAAAATATGTGACAATGAATATAGATTGTTCATTTATTTGATGTGTTAAATAAATTTTGGTATTCAATCGCAATAAATATAAATAATTAATTGAAACTGTTGTAAGGTCAAAATTTATTGCATATAATAAATTGGGGGATAGATTTCATTAAAGGTAATTTATTTATTATGTTAATGTAAATTAAATAATTAGAGGTACGTAAATGATGATTAATACCATGTTTGGAAGTTGTAATTTAGAGGATATTAAGAATTAGGAATTGAATTTTGAATTATTTGCAATACAAATAAAGAAAATGTTACGTTATTGCTAACTGAGGGAATCATAATTAATTGAATGAAAGTTAAATCAGTAGAATCAATGGAGATTAATTTACGTTAGTTACTTAGGGTAGTGACTAAATTTGGTAACCCATTTCCAATTAATGACAATAGTGTTGATATAAGCTAATAAGTTAAATGTCAATGCAATACCAATTAATGGATTGAATGTGATTATGAAATTGGAATTAGATAAATGCAGTAAATAATTCAGGGCAAATAAATTTATGGAACAAATGTTAAGATCTTAACTGATGGTAATTAATAATTGAAGATAATGTAAATTCCATTTATAATATGACTATGGGTGAATGAAAAGATTGTAAATCAAGATTTGTTTATTTATATGAATATAAAGAATTAAGGTCATTGAGTTTTTGCAATTAAGTAAAAATTAAACATTTATTTTTATGTTAGTTGAAAATTTAGTTGAAATTGAAAAATATTTATGTATGTTAATTTCATCCATTTGGCTATAATGGATTTAATAATAAGAATGAAGATTTAATTCAATGAAATTTTTGGAAACTTAATTGATAATTTCTAAATTTAATAAAATTGAAAATTTGACACTGAGATGGGAAATTAATCAACTTTAAATTGACCTTTAAATTGTTTAAAACATTGTAATTTGATTGAGACATATACAGGCAATAAAATTTGTCAAATTTAAGATTTAAAAAAAATTGGATTTTATTAATGAATTTTTAATTTATTTAATTAATATAAAATTAGCCATTTTGGCCACTGACTCGGATTTCGACGAAACTAGTTTCATCGGATCCGTAACGGTGAATTATAATAGTGTTTCAAGTTTCATAACGATCGGACTTATCGTTTGATCGTACCGACTCGCGCCTTGAAATTTATGCAATTTAAATCAATCTAAATCAATTTGGAAAAATTGAATTTAGCATAACTTCTTCATACGATGGAATTTGGACGTGAAACTTTTTCCATCGCGTTTAAAATATTTTTAAACATATATTTTGATATATGGGTTGACCCAATTTCGTTTCGGAGTAGAAACGGGCTTTTTGGGCCATTTAGCGCTCAGCGCGTATACCAATATGATCCATCTATTATTTTTCAGCCTTGTCTATATATAACCCATTATAAACCCTAGCCACTCCTTATTTTCATTTTTCTATACGTACATCTCCTTCTCAACTCCTCATTCCAATGGCAGAAAAAAAACCTAATTCCCAAATTCCAAAAATTAATTTCAATTTCAAAAAAAAAAAAAAATTCGGATCTGCAGCCACTTCGAGTCATGCTTTGAGTTTTAGAGGCAAAAACGCTGTATCTACTTCGGGTCAGAAAGAAAATGACTCGGGTCGCTCCAGGTCGTTTTGGCAAAAACTCCAAGCAAGCACCGGGGATTTGAGGCGGCGCACCGAAGTCGAACCCGAAGTTGACACAGGACCAGAATTTTCCAATTTTCATAACTTTTGCGTACGAGCTCCGTTTCACGCGAATTTTTTTTGTTAGGATCGTAAGAAAATTCCGGATGTTTTGGCGCTAGTTTGGACGGATTTGGAGACTGCGAAATTTTTGGGTTTAAATTGGATTTAAATCCAATTTAAATTCAAAAGGTGAGTGTTTTAACCCACTCACAACTTCTAAGATTTCTTATATTTGTTAAATTGATTTAATATATCAGTAGAAATTTATTTATGACTGTTTTGCATATTTTATTCATCATCTCAGTTAAATCGCATTTATTTAATTTAACTGTTAATTTAATTTATTATTGCACATCAATTGATAGTTAAAAATTATTTATTTTGCATATAAACTGCTAGTTAAACAGTTATTAATTTATTTTTTTATTTTTGAATATAAAATTTTCGTTGATACCGGTTATATTTTATATGCTCTATTGATGTTTGTTAAAATTGATGATGATTGCAATAAATTGGTTGATGATTGATGTTTGGTGAATGGATGATATGTTCTATATTATAAAATCTGCAAGTTATCATGCATTTCATTTCATTCGGGATTGCGGTTTAAAATGATATACAACCGCATTTTATTATTAAATTGCGGATTGAAATGATAAATATCCATATCACTTGACCATAGGATAGAAAATTATATACAGGCACCGCGGTATATATATAAAATTATTTTTAGAAGGATTTTATGGTTTTGGATAGGATACGGTTTAATAAATATTAATTTTTGACCTTATATAAAATCTTTTTTTGTATACATCTATAGTAAAGTATTGAATTTAAGCTAAGTATGAATTTGTTAAATAAAATAAATAAGTTGAATAATGGAGTTTGATTATTTTATATTTTATGGTTAAGTACAGGTTAAGATATTGACAATATATAGAATTTTAAATGATTTAAATCAATTAAGATTGGGAGTTAAATTGAAAATTTTATTTGGAATTGAGCTTAATCAAGAATTTAACTTCATAAGTTGATGTAAAATTTATTAACATGAAATTTTAAAAAGGGTATGATATTTATAACTGAAATTGTATTCAAGGTAAATTAAATGAATATTTCTAGTATCAATAAATTGAAGGAAATTTTCTTTTATAAGTAATTTGAGTTTTACTTAAATGATTACGGGTTTATTATGCAATTATTTCAAACTAAATAATAGGACTTTAAATTGTTGAATAGAAATTACCAACCTTAGTTCCAATTATTTAATATTCAAAGTTTGAAATATATTGAAACTGAAGTGGTTATTGAAACTGAAAGCGATTTTGATATCTATGGATTTTGACTTAATTTTAAATAAAACAAATTGTAAGTCGCGGAAATTATTTTATTTTATAAAGTAATTTTAAATGCAAACTATTTTATTCTATATACCGTTTGAATATCCAAACCATCCAAGTTTTAGAAGTTATGGTTTAAAGCTATGAATTTTCGAAGTATTATGGTTTGAAAGTTATAAATCAATGTTTGGTTTCCAATTATTATAAATTTTAAAGCAATATAATTTTGGAAAAGAAATATATTTGAAATAGAATGATATTATATTTATTTGGGTTTTTATAAAAAATAATATCAAACGAGTTTGTTTGAAATGGAAAGGATATCGTATTTATATGGTTATGAAATAGATATTTTATTCTGGTTTTGAAAGTATAATTATTTTTAAATGACCGCGGTGTTATAATAACGTTTGGTTGTTGAAGAGACCGGGATCGGAAGTTGTCATACTCTCTGCCAACTCCGAATACCACTTTAACAACCGTGTACGCGGTGGAGATTCCACAATGAAGTAGGTTGGTGGAGGCGTTTCCTGTAAGGTAAATACGTGGACCCAACTCCCGTGAGTTGGCATAAGGTGGCTAAAACAGGAGCGATTGACAGGTTAATAAGGTAGCACCTTTGATCGGACACATCCCTTCGATATTATACTTTGACTTTTGGATTGATTCGGTGGCCACTTTTGATTTTATTTGGGGGTGTGGCTCGAGGTGGGCGGTAGCTGCGCGCTACGCGTTACCACCGACCCGGAAGCGTAATTGGTATATCTACCCTGGCATTGCCTAGTTGTGCCGTGTCACCTACCCTATCACGCCTTGTACGTGTTTGGATTTCTCCCGTAGCCCGTGTGGTACCCTCTGGTGGCTTTCCTATTAGGAGGGACTATGATATTGGATGGACTACTGGGACTATTACGTGTTAAGGGCTATATGCGTAACCCCTTAATGCTAAGAAAAAAGTAAGTTTATTTTACAATTAGACACTATTATAATAGCGAAATATACTACATAGTAAATAGTTTAACGGATCCTTAGGAGATGTAAATCCCGAGCATCTCTTGAGTTACTGCACTCATATTTATTCCTGTTGATTTAACTTACATAAGATCTTTTAGTTCTGACTCGAGTGTTTTGTCTTTTCAATTCGCTCGGGTCAGTCCGAGCGTTTCAGGATTTGAAGATTTAGCTTTGGAGGACGAAGACAAAGATTCGTATTATTATTATTTATTCTATTGCACTACACTCATACTATTCCGCTGCATTGTTATTGGTATGTGTAACTCTGATATGTATTATGTAAATATAATCAAATGTTTTTGTAAAATAGCTTCATGAACTATATATTTGATTATTATATTTTATCCTTCCGCTGTGAGATTCTGTTTTTTCTTCTTCTTGTTTTTCTTATTTACCCCATAACAATCCGCCTTTGCGTATGCTTTGAATTGGCACGTGTGTCGATTTAAAGCGTGCGAAAAGGCGGGACGTTACACCGGACTTTCAGTTACTCTTTGAGCTGAATACTGATGCGTCTAAAGTTGGTATTGGTGGAGTGTTAAGTCAAAAGGGTCGTCCAATTGCTTATTTTAGCGAGAAACTTTCTGGAGCCAAGACAAGATATAATACCTATGACTTGGAGTTCTATGCTATTGTCCAAGCCATAAAGCATTGGAGACACTACTTGTTTTATAAAGAGTTTGTGTTGTATACTGACCATGAAGCATTTTAACATTTGCAGGGACAGGATAAGATTGCAGCCATACATGCTTCATGGATCGCATACTTGCAACAGTTTACATTTGTTGTAAAGCATAAGTCGGGAGTTACAAATCGTGTGGCAGACGCATTAAGTAGAAGAAATCATTTGTTGACTACAATGAGAGTTGAAGTGACGGGGTTTGATGTATTTCCAGAATTGTTTGTTGAGGATCCTTACTTTGCTAAGATTGTAGATGAAGTCGAGAAAGGAAAGACGGATGAGTATGTGATGATAGATGGTTTTCTATTTAAAGGATATCGGTTGTGTATACCAGAGTGCAGTTTGCAGATGAAGATTGTGAAGGAATTGCATGAAGAAGGTCATGTGGGAAGAGATCGTACCTTGCAGTTGATTTCTCAATCGTATTTTTGGCCTTCTATGAGGAAAGAAGTTGAAAGATTTGTGTAGAGATGTCACATATGTCAAGTTTCCAAAGGGACAACTACGAATGCAGGATTGTAATGCCATTGCCCGTGCCTACTAGACCATGGGTTAATGTTAGCATGGATTTTGTTTTGGGTTTGCCAAGAACTCAACGAGGGAATGATTCTATATATGTTGTGGTAGATAGATTTTCAAAGATGGCACATTTCATAGCTTGTAAAAAGACCGCCGATGCAGTCCGTGTTGCTCAATTGTTCTTTAAAGAGGTTTATAGACTACATGGGCTACCTGAAACCATTGTTTCTGACCGGGATACTCAATTTCTAAGTCATTTTTGGTTGAGTCTGTGGAAGATGGTTGGGACTAAGCTGAATTTTAGTAGCGCCTATCATCCACAAACGGATGGGCAAACGGAAGTGGTGAATAGATCTTTGGGAAACTTGTTGAGATGTCTTGTGAAGGATAATTTGAAGAGTTGGGATGTGAAATTGTGTCAGGCAGAATTCGCACATAATCATGCTGTTAATCGAAGTACTGGATTCAGTCCATTTCAAGTAGTATATTCAACCATTCCAAAGGGACCGTTGGATTTGTCGACAGTTCCATGTCAGAAAGGGGTTGTTAAACGAGCTTGTGATTTCGTGAATGAGTTGCAGGAGTGTCACAGGATTGTTCATGAACGATTGATTAAGTCAAATGAGAAGTATAAGCAACTGGCAGATAAGAAGCAAAGGGGTGTGGACTTTAAAGAGGGTGATTTTGTTTACGCAGTATTAACGAAAGATCGTTTTCCAGTTGGAACTCACAACAAATTGAAAGCTCGAAAGATTGGTCCAGTAGAAATCTTGAAGAAGATCAATGATAATGCTTATCGGTTAAAATTGCCGGATCATATCCATATTGCAGACGTTTTCAACGTCAAACACTTGATTCCATATCATGAAAATGAATATGTCGAAGATGAGGACAGTGTGAATTCGGGGTCGAATTCTTTCCAACCTGGGGGGATGATGCAGCGCATCATGTACGTAAGTTGCATGCCATAGGTCGGCCGCGACCTATCAAATTAGCGAGTCAACCAGGGGACGAATGCCTGGTCTTAAGTCGGCCGCGACCTAGCTAGTTAAGTTGTTCAACCAACCGGAGAAGCGACCTAGCGAGTCACTACTACCACATTTCTTTAGGTCGTCCGCGTGCCACGACCTAACAAGCTACGACCTTAAGAGTTAGTTCGCTTGTATATGTTAAGTCGCTCCATTCTTATGTCGCTCCATGGTTAGGTCACAAGATTTTATGTCGCAAATTCCTGAAGCTGTGCATTTCCTTAAGTCGCTCAGGTCGCATTCTTCTTTAAGTCGCTCATACCTTAGGTCGCATGATGCCGCACTATCTTGAGTCGCTGAAGCTTAAGCCGCTGGTTTTTTTTAGGTCGTTGAAGCTTATGTTTTAGGTCGCTCCTGTGGATAAGTCACTTGTTTTCTATTTTCTTAAGATGTTTGTTGACTTGTATGTGTAGGTCGCGTGTGTTGTATCTATTAGGTCGTAAGTCGTGTATATGTTAGGTCGTGTGTACTGAGCCGCATATATGTGTTAAGTCGTTTGTACTTAGGTCATGTGAAGTTAGGTCGGCCATGTGTTAGGTCGGCTGTGATGTGTCTTGAGTTGTAATTTTCTATAAATAGTGGTATTGTGTCACTTATAAAGTAAGTTGATTTTGAATAAAATTTTGTTGAGAGCTTTGTGCCTCTTTTAAAATTAGAAGTTGAGTGTGAGCTCCTTTCTCCATCTTTGGTTACTCGAGTGCGCTCGAATCAACGAATTTGAAGCCGATTCACGGAATCTCGAGCGCGAGATCAACATTAAAGAATCGTAGATCTTCTAACGCGGTATCGTGCGCGATCAACGTGTTGAAGATAGCTAGAATCCGGTATCTCGAGAGATCAACGGATTTGGGCATTTATCTTGTTTTTACTTGACATGAATCATTTCGTGAGGAAGAAATTGCATCAATTTGTATCATACATTACCAGCACGTCAAAGTTTGTTAATCCGCTGCGTCAAAAACCTAAATATACTAGTCTAATAAATGACCGATGACTATAAAATGGAAAAATAGTCAAGTCAACCTGTAAAAAACATCACTAAAACATAAGAAGTGAAATTGATCATCAATAACAAAACCTAGTCGATCATTACAATCAATCGCAGCATAATCACGACAGGTCATCCATAGCAAAACTAAATCAGTAATCCAGCGGTCTCACCCTATCCAAAATAGAAAAATGGTTATATCCATCCAAATAACAGTAATTGATAGTATTTAAAAAATAGGTTCAATGGTGTTGTAAGACCGACACACAAACACATACACGTATGGAAGAGTAAAATAAAGTTAAAATAAACTAGTAATAAACTACACTACTAATAGACTATGTAATAAAAGAGAAAACAAAGAAATGAAACGAAGGACAAGACAACACATATGAGCAGAGCAAACTAAAAGAAAGTAAATAAACTAAATTAAACATCATAACTAAAGCAAACGAACTTAATTCTAAGTGAAAATCAATGGGAAGGTAAAGGAACATAAATAAAGTTAAACAATAAAGAGCTAAGAGGCACACTAAAGCAAGTCCAATAAACTGGAACAAACTAAATGAAATCATATAAGAAAAGTGAAGAGCTAAGAGGCACACTGAAAACAAAGACACTCCAAAACTAAGCCAGTTTCCTAGTAAAAGTATAGAACCAAAAGAGTCATTAGCAAAAACATTTACTAAAACGGTACTTAGAGTATTATTATTTTTCGATTTTTAAAAACTATTTCTTCCTTTAAAAATGAATACGAGATTTTACTTTTCTAAGAAACTCTTAACATTGTTAGCTAATTTATACTAGAGTTTGAAATCCAATTAAAACTAAATAAAGCAATCAGAAATTATTGTCAAGGACTAAATTTCTCAACGTTTTACCCTCAAGGACAGACTTTCAGTATTTTAGCCCGAATGACAACTTTCTTTTGGTATTGGTTTTTAGTTATCAATAGCAGTTTTTGGGTATCGTTTTGTAGTTATCAGTAACAGTTTTTAGTTCGGTAGCAGTTTTGGAAGAATGTCTATCCTTATGAATAATTTTGGAAGAATGTTGTCCTAATGATTAATTTTTAGGAGAATGTTTGTCTTTATGGTTAAAATATTGAAGTCAAGTCCATGAGGCTAAAAATATACAATTTTTTTTCCTTTAAATTAATTTCCCCTAAAGCAATTACATAAACAATTTTTTTTGAAGAAATACCAATATTATTAAAAAAAATCTTTGATTTCTTTCAGATCATATATACCGATATGTGATAGTGAAAATAGTGTTTAGTAAAACCTATGATTATTAGCATAATAATTCTGAAGCTACACCAATAGAATTCTCTATTAAATTATTATTTACATTGAAATAAAAAATACCAGGGATTCTTAAGAAACGAAAATAGTGAATGATAGTCGTAGCACAATTGTATAATAATTTCTAAGTTTATATTGCAAAAATTACATTTTCTACTAATAGACACTTCTTCTTTATAAATTATATAGTACTTAGCTTCTTATTTAAAATTATCAACGTATGAGCTTAGTTTTAGGTCGTGCATTCGTTTTCTAAATAAATTTAAATGAACTTGATTTAGTTTTCGAAAAGATTAAAAATTTATAAAACGATTTAGAAGTAAAGTTTACTCGTATCCCAACACCATTTATATCATTTTCAATATCTATATTATAAAACTAGATGCAGTCATTTAATGCATAAATTTGATTGTTGTGTAAACATCGAAGGAATTTTTTTTATTCTTTACAAAGTTTATTATTTGGAGAGAAGACAATTATGAGAAGCACGAACATCTAGTGAACTAACATTAAGATATATATGTCAAGCAATATATCATTTGTTTATTAATTGTTTTCTCTCCTCATTTAATTGAGCTTGATATCAGCATAAATAGCGAAATAAACATAAATAACAGAGCTAAAAACGTTGTTGGGATATTTGACATAACAGAGTGTTAATGTGACCCTTAAACTTTAACATCATCACTTACTTCTTCTTTAGAAATTATATATTATTTAACTTCTTATGTAAAATTACCAATGAATGAAGCTTAGTTTTAGGCCATGCATTCGTTTTCTAAATAGAATTTAAAAAATTTGATTTAGTTTCCAAAAAGATTAAAAATTTATAAAACGATTTAGAAGTAAAGTTTTACTCGTATCCCAACACCATTAATATCATTTTCAATATTTATATTATAAAACTCAATGAAGTCACTTAATGCATAAATTTGATTGTTGTGTAAATATTGAAGGAATTTTTTTTATTATGTACGATGTTTATTATTTGGAGTATTTGAGAAGACAATCATGAGAAGCACGAATGTCTAATGAACTTACACGAATATATAGATGTCAAGCAATATATCATTTGTTTTCTCTCCTCATTTAATTGAGTTTGATATCAGCATAAATATCAAAATAAACATAAATAACGGAGCTAAAAACGTTGTTGGGATATTTGACATAGAAGAGTGTTAATGTGGCCCTTAAACTTTAAAATCGTTGTTTATTTTATATTTGACATAAACCTATGCTTCGAATTTGATCATTAATTAATATATGTTAAAATGGATTAAAAGAAAATATATGCAGTAAACAGTGTTTAAGCATTAATGATTATGACATAAGTCCCTTAAGTATATGAAGAAATTTCAAAACAGTTTTGAAGTCGAACGTTTAAAAAATAAATTCTAACCAATAAATAAGATTGGTGTAAAGAAACCATAAACTATAACTAATCTAGGCCTTGGTTACATTACTTTGTAGACTACATTACTTTTGTGAGTATCACTTGTTCCTTGAATTTTTCCATTTTATACTAGAACCATTGTCGAGTTTCATTCAACTCCTCGAGATAATGCTACATATGGTTGACATAACTGAAAACGAGCCTTGGAAAATAAATACCAACTTGAGGAATAGTTTGTTCTTGTAGACACATTTAATCGAAAACGGTTTATGAATTAAGCAAAACGGTTTATGAATTTTAGTACGGATAAAATACTAATGTCACGACCCGAGTTTCAGCGTTCGAAAATCGACACCCGTATCTCACTTGTACTCGAATGCCGCAGATTCAACCATTGAAACCCTATTCGCGCCGGAGCTTATAACACATTAAGTACAACAACACAGCGGAAGAAAACAATGAATATATCATATATCTCCACTAAATACAATATCCAAATATGATACAACACTGCCCAACATATATCAGAGCATAAATACAATGCCAAAGTGGAATAAATAACTTGAACTTCCAAATGAGAACTCCAATATCCAAAACTCCATCTCCAATCCAAAGCTAGATCGAACCCCCATCAAGTAGGACTTAAGCAAGGCCAGTCATCGATGTGGTCGCTAAGATCCAAAGACTCCAAAGGATTCAAATAGAAAGCCGGAGGCTACCGAAATCTACATCTACTACTTGATTATCTGAAAAACCCAACTCTAGACTGTGCATGTGGAACATTATGGGCACTCAGAGTTTAGGAAGGGAACAATAAACTCCGGGTCAGTCATGGAATTGGTATGAGCAAACAAAAACAGTTTATCTTTAACAAAAGAAAAACAAAAGATTTTAAAAGAAATCCGCAATGCTTTTTGGAAAATGAAACTACCATAAGGCCTCCCGCCGCACACACAATGCAAATGCAGAATTGGAGGAGATTTCTCCTTATGATAGTCAAACATGCTTGATACGTAAAAACCTTTTGATATTATTATTAGTGCGTAGTGCAGAAATCCTTTCGAAAGTATAATAATAATCTTAGCCAGCATACCACATTCCGTCGTATGCCTACTATAGCTACCATGTTCAATAGTAGGTTACCGCCACATTCCATGGCAGGTTATACAACTAAAACCGTACAGGGCGCGTATTGTTTCTTTGGATTTCCAACAAATTGTCAGGCTAAGGAACTTTCCACACCGAATGGAACGCCGCTGAAGGGACGTCCCCGAGAACCAAACCGGATCTCTACCAACACAAGGTCGGGTTACCTCTGTAATTAGGTAACTACTGACATGAGTATGCCACCCCCCGATCGTTACCAACCTTTATCCGAGGCACCTATCAACCAACAACCACAAAGCAATAAGTTTGCAACAACCACATAGGTTAAATATCTAGGCTCCATACCGCGATACCACCTTTTATCCAGAAGGAAATGACATACCCTCAGGGGGCGCTACCTCCAAATAACCTTGCTGTAACGATTCTTGTTTCGACCATTACCGGGTAGTGAGGCTCGATGAAGTCTCGTCCACAAAGCTACGCTTTACACAAAAACCATGCTTCGATCAACAAATGAACAACAACACTTCGTATGCCACATTACCAAATTGGGAATGTATCACTAGTAACCATCAACTACATAACCTCTGAGCTCGTGCGTCTCAAAGAAGTGTGTTAAGCTAAGAGAATAAATTCTCCGCCACCAAACAGAAATGTATTTAATAGGAACTAGCTTTACATCTCAAAGTGTAATGTCAGACACACATCCATACAAGTCTATTTCGGGTTCGAACAGAACCGAAGGCCCTTCACAAAGAAGCCCTAGCAAATCCGGATAATCCCTAATCATGTCCGGACTCCCCATCACAATGGGTGATCAAATCTCTATACCGCGGATCAGCCGGTGTAGAGACATTCGACGAGTTATCCTTTCGCTTTCGAAAATATCCGGTGTTCACCACCGGTCCTCAAATGCAATCCGTAACGTCGTACCACTATTTGGAATGGGTTATATGACATAAAGTCTTCTCCAGGCTAAACCGAATAGTGAGCGCAATATTTTAAAACCATATGGATAATGGGATCTCAGTTAAGTCACAACTTATTACCCAAAACTTTTCTTTTTAAGGGTTTAAACAAATTACCATTTACAAATCAAGAAGATCACTTCACAAAGTTCACCAATCTTCCACAAAGATTCATTCACAATATTTAAACAAAAGATCTATCTTTGAGATCCTCTTTTGTTTGAAAACAAAGTTTACCAAATATTTCACAAATATTCCTTCATAGCTTTCAAAACAATTCCATTTCAAATCTTTTATACAAAAGATACACCTTTAAGATTCTCTTTAGTTTCAAAACAAGGTTCAACCATCTTTCACAAAGATTCATTCATAGCTTAAACTATTTCAATTCCATTTCAAACTTGAAATTTTTCAACACAAATTGAAAATCCTTTCTTTATATGAAAGCTATTATTATTTGAAAACAAATAGTTTTCTTTTTGGAAAAATCTGATTACATTTGCAGAAGTTAAAGTCTTTCAAACTTGGGTTAAATTTAACTTTCAAAAATGATACTTTTAAAATGGTTTAAAGCCCATATAAACACATTTACAACTTGTATAATATTTTTAAACCATAATTTTCAAACAAAGAATTCAATTTCAAATCTTGAATTCAAATTCAAATCATTTAAATTTCAAAATTTTATCAAGTTGTTCAAAATAAATTTTATCTTTAAAACTCCTTTTCAAAAGCTTTTAATATTTAGCCCAATTCCATTTCCAAAACTATTTTGGATTCAAAAATTCAATCTTTAAAACCATTTCAAAAATCTATGACTTAACCGATTTCCTCGTGCAATCCATATTTGTGTGTGTATGGTGCAGTCTAGGGGTTTTACACAATAGTGCAACAATCATCAATCATTATAGATTTAAGCACAACAATATTGATAAGCGGTATAATCCTATAACGCTTATCTTCATTCACAGACTTACAGAGAAATAATATAAATTCATCACAGATAAAATAAATTACATTCGTCACAGCTCAATCAAAACAATTCATATCACAAAGCATCACATAACAGAGATATCGAATAATTCAATGTATTCAATGCAAACCAAACATTCATAAGTAAGATCAATCAATTATCTGATTAATTTAAATCAGATTAATTACTTATGAATAAACTACTAATCCTGGTTAATTAATATTAATTAATTTCAAACCATTTTAATTAGTTATCCTTTAACAATTTATTAACTAAACCTTTAATGATTAATTAAGCAACTTTAATTAATAAATAAATCAAACTATAATCATTAAATAATTAACTTTAATTATTTAATTATCCTTTAAATTAATTATCTTTAGTTAATTAATAAATTAATTAACCCTTAATTAATTATCATTTAAATTAATTATGCTTGATAAATTACCATAGGTGATTATCCCTAGTCACTTATATAAATTAATCACAAATTAATTATGTAATTATCTTTAAGTAATCAATCACCATTTAATTACTTATTATAAATTAGTTAACCTTTAGTTAAAGTAATCAACCTTTTTAAGGAATTACAATAAGTAATTGACCTTTAATTACCTTCATTAATTAATCCCTTAAAGTCTTTTATCTTAAATAGTTATTTTAATTATCTTTAAAAATCTTGTTAATGACTCATGGAAAATAAATCATCATTAATACGTTAATTAACTCAAGATTTTTAAGCTAAATTAAATTAATAATTTTAAAACATTTTATTTTCCTTATTTACTTACTAAATTACAAAAATCAATTTTATTTGAAATAAGTTTTAAATAAGGTTATATGTATATATATTAAACATTTTGAACTTAAAATAATTTTTTTAAGATCATGATTAATTCAAACTTAAATCAACATTTATTATTCAAAAAGAAATGGATTAAACCGTTCAAACTTGATTTTATTAAAATTTGAATAAAAGCTTGTTTCATTTTTTTTTATTTTTAAAACTGCAATCTACAAACCCGAGATGACTAGAGTAAAAGCTGAGTCTTACTTCGAGTTTCCTGCCTCCTTCTCAAGCTTCGAGTCAACGCTTCTTTTCCCAGAGCTTAAACCCGAGTAACCATCATCTTCTCAAATCTTTTAACTAAAATTAGATACCGGTGATACATGGTATACATGCACGATCACCAAATTGATTATCGACCATCACCGATCTCCTCAACAAATCACCGACGACGTTACTGTCCCTTCAAACACCCAGATCATCGGGATATGCTGGGAATCAAAATCGAACAAATCAAGCTTCCACTGGAACCAATTCGATCACCTGAATATGGTTCGTGCTGCGGCCTCTGATTGTCAGAAGACTCGCGATCACGTTTAGATCACCATCGGAGTTTCACGCTTCCATCCACACCATTTCGGTCGACTTCGATGTAGCGACGACGAAGCGACGATCAATTTTCCGATGCTAACAAAAATCTGGGCTTAAACCCTATTTCGACTCCGACCAGCCATCGTGACGAACTAAAATTCAAGGGAGTATTTTTTCGAGTTCCCCCAACGTCCAGCTACCACCAGCTATGATTTCGAGACCCACTACTTCACCGATCCCCAGAATTTGACAAAATACCCATCTATGTTCATCCACGCATTCCTCCCTTAATATCAAACTAAAAATCTTGAAATTTATTTGAAAAATCATGCTTTTCGGAGTCGAACTAGAGGATGCATGTAAATCAAGAAACTCTGACACTCGAATTTTCACATGTTTTTAAGCTTTTCTGTTAATCTTCTTCCCAGTATAAATTATCCTTAAAGTAATCTTAAAACTATTTTTAGAACTTAGATTTGGATTGTATAACAAATTTTATTAAGATCCTAAAGCCTAAAACAAATTTGAGAAGGAGATTTTGTTTTATGAACAGGGTTTGAAAGCCTGTAATCAAACAGAGGCAGCATAGCCTGTAAATCAAACATGCATACCTAAATTTATATACATATAAGCATATCCATATTCATACCAGAAATTTTCACAGCAACATACTTGCAAGATTCAATCATATTTTAAGCTTGAACAAAGTAGTTTTCTCACCTGATTAAGTGTTGAACAGAACAATATTATTTTTTCTTTTATTTGTTTTGATATGGAACTCTTGCATTACCCTTGAATTTGATGCTTGTCGAAGTTGATCAGATTGCTTCATTTCCAGGCTTTAATTTAAACTTGCTTTGATTCATTTGAGTTTGCTTTTGATGTAACATCCCGCCTTTTCGCATGCTTTAAATAGACACACATGCCAATTCAAACCATACGGAAGGGCAGATTGTTATGGGGTAAATCAGAAAAACTAACAAAACAGAATCTCACAACGGAAGGATAAAATATAATAATCAAATATACAGTTTATAAAGCTGTTTACAAAACATTTGATTATATTTATATAATACATATCAGAGTTACTGTAACAACCCGCATATTTATCGATTTTATATTTAAATATTTTATTTAAATATTTTATCGATACTCGAAATTTAGTCCGAAAAGCTACTTTTTGCATACGGTCGAATTAGGACTCGGGACCACTTCCATTGAGTTCAAAACGCCATTTGCGATCTTTTTGAGTATAAACTTTGATATTTTTGAAGTTAGTGGAATTTTTCCACTTTTCACTTAGGGTTTTGGTTTGGGCTGAGCCCTATAACCCCACTTATAACTCAGTCCCAACCCTCTCCTCTTCATTTACTTCCTTTCTATTTTCCTGATACTCAAGCTTTTATAACAATGGAGAGTGGAATGGGAAATTGAAACTCAAGCCCTAGTTTTCTTTTGCAAATCAAGCTCTAGCTCCAAACTAATAGAAGAAACTTTGGTAAGTCTCTCTTCTTCTTCTCCAACTCATTCTTTTATCAATTTCAGAAATTCCTAAACCTAACTTTGGGAATGTTCTTCCTTTTGAGCATAGATTCAAGCTCATTTGGGTTGTGTTGAAGAGTGGTTGGTTCTCCCTTTGCATTTAAGCTTCTTCTTCATTGATTTTGTGAAAAGGTGAGATTTTTATCTCACATCTAAGCCTATGATTATCTTTGATTGTTGGGTATGAATTCCTAACACTTATTCATGTGTATTTGGTTTTGATTTGGATTGGTTTTGTGAATATTCCAAATTTTAGCGTTTTGAGTTCAAATCTTCAAAAAACATAGCTTTGTTGTTTGAACTTGTTTTTGGTGATGCATCGAAGAGCCTATAGGGCCAGGTTGCCGTTTGGCATAAATCCCCAGCGCCATTGCTCGTTCGGTCGTGATTTGGAGGAGATTGCATAACAATCATAAAGGCCGGAAAATTGCCTAAGCTCCAGTCAGTCGACCGACATTTCCAGTCAGTCGACTGGCTGTAGCTATTATGCATTCCGAGGGCCATCTGCTGAGCCTTGGGGCTCTGTTTCCCTGCAGTCAGTCGACTGACTCTCTGAGTTCAGTCGACTGACCAGTATCCCGCAGATTTTCAGGGACTGTAATCAGTCGACTGAACTCAGTGAGCCAGTCGACTAACCTGCTCCAATTTGTCTATTATGACTATTTTTGCATATTTTTGCTTGGATTCCAATTTTTATCGGTTCGTTTGATTCCTGGTTGATGCTATCAATTATTCGACTTTGATGACTTCTATTTTGGAATTTTTGGAAAATATCCATTTTGATGGATTTGATATCGATTTATTGGAATTAATTCACGTCTTCGAATGTGAATTTTTATGATTGATTGTTTCTACAATCATTTTTGTGATTTTTCACTTTAAAAATATAAAGGTTTCAATACTAGTAGTAAAAATCAAAATTCTTTCATCAAAACGATTTCAACACTATTTTATTACAAAGCTCGTTTCTTAAACCGTTTTCCAATCTATTGGTATATACAAGCCTTTACCTCACTCGGATGAGAAATCTAATTAAACGGCTTAGTAAAAAAAGTGGTACGAAACGCTTGCGTTTACTTCGTCGGTTAATTCTTGGACATGTTCGATTGAACCTCTTGTGACAATTTTCTAGTGAAGATCTACAGTTTGTTCGTAAATATTTAAGTTAAGCAAGTGGTTATGGGACATGAAGCTAAACTCATATATTTACTAGCTTAGTGTGATTGACACTTCTTTATGATCAATTGCGATCATTTTTGTGTTTTAGACTAGCAATTGTGCGATGTCTCTTTGTCTACGAGGGAGACTAAACCCCGTTTGTGTGATGTTTCGACTCACATAAGTGGGGTAGCGCCCCACGGTCTTCGGGCCATTCTTGTGGAGCCTCGGCTCAAAATTAATGATTAGCTACCATGAGATAGCGTCTCGTTTTGTGATACACGTGTTGGTGAGTTTTCATACTCCCGTTTTGTGATAGGCCTCCCCCTTTTTGTGATTTCTGGATTTCTTGTGTAGGTTTCTGGAAATTGTGCTTCACCAATTTTCATGATTTTCATTGATAAGTTTTATCAATTTTGTGCATTGGTGAATTCGTGTGTCATTACCTTTTTGTGGATTTGGATCTTTGGGAAGATTCTTGTGATATTGATTTATCTCTTGTTGCTTATCATTTACATACTTATAGTAGTATGCCATTATGGTTATTATACGTTTATGCCATATCTTTTATTCTATATCATTTCATCTGATATTTATAGCTAAACTGATCCGTTTATTATTTTCTTATTAAATAATACTCGGGTCAGACCAAGATGTTACAGGTGCTTCTGCTTGACTTCTCCCCAGGGATTTATCACTCTGACTTTTGGCTAACCACTTAGATTAGCAGTTTTTGTTGTATACATTTGAGACATTGACACCATAATGTATATTTATTCTTTTGTATAGCTCTTGTAGCTATTCTTTTGTGTTATTGTGTATCTTTTAGACCACTACTCTGACGTACACTTTCATGTGTTATATTCATATCTACTTCCGCCTTTGTGATATGGAGGTTTGTGACTGATTTGTGTTATGTTTATTTCTATGTTTTGTTTCCGAAGATTATATATAGCCACTGTGTGGTAGCTTTGAGTTTGTGTCAGTATGTCGGACTTCCTACATGCAAGCTATGCTATCTGACATATCGGTGCTCGCACAAAGAGATTACACGGATGGTCGCTCCTCAACAGCCTTATTCTCCACGCTAGTTGATGGCATTACCCCGTAGTGTCCTTGGCTAGCGTGGGCATAGAGGTGGGGCGTCACAGCTTGGTATCGGAGCCAAACTTCGAAACAACGTAGAATAATTTAACAAGGATCATCGTCCTAAGTCCATCTTAGGAGTCGTGCCTTAGGATTTTATTCGGGCCTTCGAACCGTCCTATCCTATTTTCTTTTGTGATTCCTTGTTTTATCAATCATTATTGTTTGATATTCATTTTGTGAATAACCTTTTTCTTCTTCTTCTTTCTTTCTTAATGAAGAGAAATGGTTAGACCTGACCGTTCCAATGCCGGTCAATCTAGTGCTACTCCCCAAGATGGAGTATTTATGTCTGCCCAACAGCTTCGTGATCTAGTAAAGAGTGCTCAAGCAGCCGGTTCTAATCCGGAGTCTACTCACCCTAAGTCTGGATTTGCGCGTTTGTGTAATGATTATACCAATTTGGGTGGTAAGCCATTCAAAGGTTCTGAAACCATTATTGAAGTCCAGGCTTGGCTGAGATCCTGCGATCGAATCTTTTCTCGCATGAATCTTATTGATCTTCACCGAGTTCAGGTGGCCTCTTGTATGCTCCAAGAAAGAGCATTAGATTGGTATGAGCTTCTTATTTCTGAAATAGTTGAAGCAGATCTTACTTGGAAGAAATTCCAAGAATGATTCGAGTTAAAATTTGTGCCAGAAGCTGAGAAGGTGGCATTAGCTCGTCGTTTCATTGACCTTGTTCAAGGTGAATCCTCTGTGACAGACTATGTCGCATCATTTGAATCACTTTCTAAATATGGGGTTGAATATATCAACACCCCATTGAAGAAGAATCAAAGGTTTGTCTATGGCTTGAACAAAAATCTTAAGAAGCCATTACTTCTAAAATTAGAAGTTTCTTTCGACCAACTCATTGATATCGCTCTTCGTCTTGAAGAGGCGGATAGGGAAAGTGATGTTGAAGTGGTGGGTTCCAAACCAAACTTCAACAACAAGAAGAGGCCAAACAAATTCAAAGGTCCCTATCCCAACAAAAAGGGTAAGCAAGCAACTCCTGCTGCAAAGACTTCTTCCCCTAGTAGTGGGCAATGTTACAACTGTGGTTCTAAAGACCATTTTGCGAACAAGTGTTTAAAGCCCAAATCTTGTCGCTATTGTAAAAGCCCGTATCATTATATGCATGTTTGCCCCAGACTTCAGGGCAAGAAAGAGGGAAAGTTAAACGTTGCTCAAGCCCCTGGCAGCACATCTCGTGGTCAAGGTATGTCTCATTCTGTGCTTGATGGCATTATTATATTTCATGATCAACCTATTCGAGTTCTTTTTGATACGGGTGCATCCAATTCTTTTATTTCAAAAGAACTCGTTGATACTTTTTCTTTAAGTGTTGTTGCTTTAATGACTTCTTTGAGAATTGCGAATCCGGTTGGTGGATCCGCAACTCTTAGTTTGCTTTGTAAAGATGTGGAGATTATTTTGTGCGATTTTTCTTTCCTAGCCTATTTGCATGTCATGCATTATTTAGGCTTTGGAATGATTTTGGGTATGGATTGGCTTAACCGTTATGAAGCTCATATCCTGTGTCCTGAGCGGACTGTTTATCTCCGACATCCGCAATCTGTAGAGCAGATTTCAATTATTCTTAAAGATTCGGATTCCACTTTGGCTGCATCCTTATATTCTTTAAATCCTCATGATGATGATAATGATGATGAGGAAGATGTCATTTCTCGTATTCACGTCGTTCGTGAATTTTCCGACATATTTGAGTCCGTTTTAGGACTACCGCCTAAGCGAGCAATTGAGTTCAAAATTAATCTTATCCCTGGAGCTCAACCTGTTACTCGTCCTCCTTATCGCATGTCCAATAAGGAAAATGAGGAGATGCGCAAACAAATATCCGAATTGGAGACGAAGCAATTTATTCGCTCTAGTTCCTCGCCTTGGGGAGCTTCGGCTATTTTCGTGAAGAAATCTGATGGTACGCTTAGGCTTTGCGTCGACTATCGCAAGCTTAATGATTTTACTATTAAAAATAAATATCCTTTACCTTGGATTGATGATCTATTTGATCAACTTGGTGGTGCTAGAGCATTTTCACAATTGGACTTGGCGACCGGTTTTCATTAGCTTCGTATTGCAGAGGATAGCATTTCCTTGACATCATTCCGTACTCGTTATGGATCCTATGAATGGCTTGTTATGCCATTTGGTTTAATGAATGCTCCGGCTTATTTCGTTGACCTTATGAATCGAGTTTTCAAAAATTTTCTCGATCGATTTGTTCTCATCTTTATTGATGATATTCTTGTGTATTCAAAAACCGAGGAGAAGCATGAAAAGCATCTTCGGATTGTAATGGAAACTCTTAGGAACAATCAATTAAAAGCAAAATTTTCTAAATGCCACTTTGGGCAATCTCGTGTGAAGTTTCTCGGTTATATTATTTCCGAATCCGGAATATCAGTGGATCCTTCAAAGATTGAAGCGATTCAAAATTGGAAGAGACCGGAGAGTGTGACGAAAATCCGTAGCTTCCTTGGATTGGCAGGTTATTACCGCCGTTTCATAAAGGACTTTTCAAAAATTTCCGTGCCTCTTACTAGCTTAACAAAGAAAGGTATTAAATACATTTGGTCGGACAAATGTGAAGCTTCTTTTCAGAAATTAAAAGAACTCCTCTCCAATGCTCCTTTTCTTGTGATTCCCGAGGGAAATCAGGATTTTGTTGTTTATACCGATGCTAGTCGCGTTGGATTGGGTGTCGTTCTTATGCAAAAAAACGTGTTATTGCTTATGCTTCTAGGCAATTGAAGCCAGCTGAAACTAGATATGCCACTCATGATTTAGAGCTCGCGGCTATTGTTTTCGCCCTTCGTTTTTGGCGTCATTATCTTTTGGGAGAAAAATTTATTTTTTACACCGATCATAAATCTTTGAAGTATCTATTTTCTCAAAAGGAACTTAATTTGCGTCAACAACGTTGGCTTGAATTTCTTGCAGCTTATGATCTTGATATTCTTTATACCCCCGAAAAGGGTAATCGTGTTGCCGATGCACTTAGTCGTAAGCAACAAGCGGTTGTTTCTATGATGATATCCGAATGGAACGATCTTGGAATTCTATCCACTAGCGAGATACGAGATCGTGTTTCTGATTTGTGTTCATCTCTTGCCTTATGTAGCCTTGAGGCTCATCCTTCTCTTTTTGACCGCATTCTTGACGCTCAAAAGCTAGATCCCGAATTGGCTCTTCTTGGCCAAAAAGTTAGGGATAAAATTGATATTGAAGGTTTGAAAGACTTAGATATTGATTCTCGCGGCAGTATTCGAAAGTTTGGTAGACTTATCGTGCCAAATATTGGTGATCTTCGTGAAGACATTTTAGAAGATTCTCATCGTTCTAAATTTACCATTCATCCCGGTAGTAGTAAAATGTACGCGGATATGAAGCGACTTTATTATTGGGAGGAAATGAAATCTGATATTGCTAACTTTGTTAAGTGTTGCATGACTTGCCAATTCATTAAGGCCCAACATCAAAGGCCTGGTGGGTTATTGCAACCTTTAGAAATTCCAATTTGGAAGTGGGACCAAATTTCCATGGATTTTATTGACGGCCTTCCCCATTCTCGTTCGGGTCATGATAGGTTATGGGCGATAGTTGATAGACTTACTAAATCCGCCCATTTTATTCTCATTCGGTCCAATCGAACCGTTCCTCTCTTGGCCAAATTCTTTATTAAAGAGATTGTTAAATTACATGGGGTTCCAACTTATATTGTTAGTGATCGTGATCCATTGTTTACTAGTGGATTTTGGAAGAGCCTTCAAAAAGCTTTGGGAATGAAGCTTAATTTCAGCACCGCTTATCATCCCCAGTTCGATGGACAAACCGAGCGTGTGAATCAAACTCTTGAAGATCTTCTTCGTGCATGTATTCTTGATTTTGGTGGAAGTTGGGAAGTTCATATTTCTCTTGTTGAGTTTTCCTATAATAATAGCTTCCAATCTAGTATTGGTATGACACCTTTTGAGGCACTCTATGGAAGGCCATGCCGATCTCCTTCTTGTTGGCTTGAGGCCGGTAAGAAGCTGGTTTTTGGTCCATATTTTATTCGTGATTCCACAGAGAAGATTGACCTTATTCGTCGTAGGATGAAAGAAGCCAGAGTAGACAAAAATCCTATGCCGATAACCGAAGAAGGAAATTAGAATTTTCTGTGGGAGATCTTGTGTTTATTCGAGTTTCACCTATGAAGGGTGTTGTACGTTTCAGTCGATCGGGAAAATTAGCGCCTAGATATATTGGCCCATTTCCTATCACTGAACACATTGGTTCTTTGCACTACACCAAAATAGTGATTTTGCAACATTTTATATTTGTTAATTTCTAACACTTATAAATGTTACAGCCTGCCGACAATAAAAAAGTGTTAGGATACCTGGAAAAGTGTTGGAAAATATAAATAACAATTTTTATAAACTTTTCAACATATCATTTATAATTTACAACACAAAAAAGTGTTAGGACAGTTGGTAAATTTGTAAATAACTCACTAATGATTGGACCCTTGTGTAAACTTGTATATGAAGAATTTTCTAACGCTTTCCCCTTCCATTTACCACTGTCGGCCGCTTAATTTTCAATTAGATTAGGGTTTCCAACTTCGCGCATTCCATCACCAGCGTCGACAGCCATTCGTGAATCTCCAAGCTACTAGACATCTAACACTGAGCGGCTTAAGACTAGGGTTCTCCAATTCACTTGGGGAGTCATCTCCAGTCGAGCGTCAAATTCTTCATTCACGGCATCGAGGAACGTCGCATTTGAAACTGAAAGATAATCATGTCTAAATTAGAAGCTATCCTGGTCAGTAATCTTTTTTTTTGGCTTATCTCTGTTGTTAAGATCTTTTTTTGGAATAATCACGACAAAAGATAATCTTTTTTTCCTTTGATTTTGTTTGGAATATTTGATTGCAATTAAGAGTTTATACGTACAAACGTAATCCCCATGATTTAGTATATAAAAAATTACACATTGGACTTATCAAATATATAATATGAAATAATACTTAAGATCTTACTTTATAAAATTATGATCTGAAACAATGTTTTACAGCTTGTATAATTGTGAAGTTATTAATTTTGAATTCGGCTTGTTAGGTAAAACTAAAACCTTAGTTTTCAGAAAAGAAAAGCCTAGTGAAACCCATAACATACAAATTTCAAATTTGTTTAGTCGTCTTTAAGTAGCCAAAACATCAGAGAGAAGAGTGGAACAGCTGTTTCAAATCATGGACTGAAACTCATTAGTTGTAAAACTGCAGAAATATAAAGTATTTAAAGTTTAAAGTATACAACGAGTACACTTTATGTTGCTTTTTGAAATGGGGAAGGGTTAGTAGGGTTTAGCTTCTGAAAACCAAAATTGCTCACCTCTTCATATTTATCTTTAGTGGACAAAGCAACTCAAATTATATTTAAAAATCCAGCATTTGACAGTGTATGATGGAACACTAAAACATAAGTCTAAAAATATGATACTTACTTTCAGTTCATGCACATTTTTTGGTTTCAGTAAATTAAATGGTTTTTAATATATCCTGTAGTAAAGAGTCAGATAAGAACAAAATAATTTATCGGACTTGGTCCACGTTGCAGCACATTGTACACTGCAATAAAATGAACCCTTAATCGATCTGTGCAATTCATTTTACAAAGCTATCTTCTATTTTATTACTTTAACTGATAAAAAAAAAGCTGTGAAATAAAAGATATAAACGTTAGAAGGGTAAAGCACTACACTGACATGACACCTATTAATTTATAAAAAAGGAAATGAATAGTAGGATAATAAAATGTGATCACAAAGGAAATAAAATGTGATCACAAAGGAAATAAAATGTGATCATAAGCTGAATTATTATGTCTGATATAAAAAATACACTGAAAAATCCCATAATCTAAGTTGCGTCTCAATGATCTTGACATGAATTCTGGTGTACGTCTCAGCAAGTTAAGTTTGATTGTGGTGTCATAGATAATGGATTGAATGATAAAATGGTAGTTGAGAATTGTCATAGAAATGTCGTTATATCTGATGATGATGATAATGTTGAGGTTTTGTTGGGTGATACCGTTAATGTACACAGAATAAACGTGTATAGTGACATTAACAAGGAGGAAATGAATGTGTATATGGTCATGAAAAGTTTCCGAGATGATGAAGTGGTAGTGGATGATGACAGTAGGACTGTTGTTAGAGATGAAGTTGTGGGTGTTTCATACTATATTGTCGCCAATGTGCACACAGTTGCTCCTACTATTTCAAATATGCATAGATGTAGCAGTACATCGGCACAATGGAACTGGGGTAATTTGAATATGCACCGTGATGTATTTAAAGATTTCGGGGCTGATAATGTTGTTATAGCTAGTTGTTTGGTGGAAGATATGATAGGTGAAAAGGATAATAGATTGATTGTTTGGCGAGACAGTGATGATAATGTTTTGAGATGTAGATTTGATATTGTGGAACTGCTGATACAGTTTGATGGTTTGGGTCAGAGGAAGTTGTGTTTTAAGTAATCAGGCAGTTGAATTCAGAAAGGTATTTACGTATGAAGAAGTTGTGTTTTCAAGACCATGCTAGTTTGGTCAAGGTTAACGGGTAAAGTCAGGTAATGCATGAGGAAAATTTGCACGGTGAAAGTGAAAGTTTGATGGTTTGGTTAACTGGTGTACTCAATCAAAGCTATAAAAGGGGCACTATATGCATCATTCTAGTAATACATGCATATATGTAACATTTATTACTTTATTGATATTTTCACTTTTTGGAATTGATTCTTATATATGATCGAGAGACTGTGCTATAAATCAATGCATGTCTATTGATTTTTCTTTTGAGTATTTCTAAGTAAGAATTTATAGGAGCATTTAGCAATATTTTCAATCTATCAAAAGAAAAGTAATTTTGGAAGACAAATAACAACGGGGATTTAATACTATAGCTACTGCGGTAGTTTTTATTAATTTTGTACAAAATGATTATTTAATACTATAGCTACTATAGTTAATACTATTAGAAATGGTGTCATACCCTGTTACCGTTTCTTCAGTTAATTTCTTTTGATAAAACTTGAGCATATTCTACTTAATTTTACATCTTTGTTATTTTCACTTTATAATAAACTATTATACTAACTGACATTTTTCCACTTTAGTTGTTGGTTATTGTTAAATTGAAGATTTGTGAGACAATGATTTATATTTCATCATATTCATCATTTTTTTTTGCTGCTAGTGTATCATATTTTATATTAAAAGACTATTCAATTTTAATTATCCAAATCTATTGCAGATTGTTAAATGTAACACAACTGTAATAAGTATCGATTAAAATAATTTTAATATTATCCAAATCTATTGCTGTTTGTTAGTTTAGCCATATGAAAAGAACCTTTTTTGCGCTTCCTCTGCACTAAATTGGAATTGGCAAATGAAGCCAGCATCCTACTTATTCATTTATTCATTTTCTACACTTTTTTTTACTATATTATCAGTTTCAGTCACTGTATAAGTGTATATTTACAGTAATACTTTTTAGCCAATAAATATAATAAAATACTTAATTATATGTAATAATACAGCTAATTAATATATTTATTAGAATAATATGTAATATTAAAAGGAAATGTATGTTTGCATCTAATTTTTTTCTTGCATGCTCTGTAAGTACCTTTTGACAAATGATGTTTGGAAAAGTGCAAGTGCAATGCTCTGCAAATGCAATTGTAAATAATACATACTTTGGCTGAAAACAAAAGTGCATTTGCAACACCCATTTGTTTTTGCTGTATGTCATGGAGTAGGATGGTGTTGTTGCGTGAGGATAAGTTGCTACTGCTTGTTGATGAACGTGTTGCGCTAATGTCTTGGATCGGACCAACAACATCATAGAAAGATATGAGCATGGAGTAGTGCCTATTAATGAAGAGAGGCTGATGCGTGTGTCTCAGCATGAACAAGCTGAAGAGATGTTAATGAGTATGCAGTGTTTGCATGAGTTAGTTTTTGTAGCCTGAAGTGTGGTTGTTAACAGGGAAGCAAGACTGAAGGTTCATGATACTAGAAAATTGAAGCTAGTGAGTGTGCTTGCAGGTAACAAAGTTGAAGTTTGCTAAAATGAAGCAGCTCAAGTACGCCAAGTTACTACTTCATGTTGATGAATAAACAGGAACGAGCCATAGTCTATACTAAAAGCTAAAACATTGTATTCGGTAGCATATAAAAAGCTTCATACTAGCGGACCAACGATTGCAAAGATCTCATAGTAGATTGCAGCAGGTGCAGACTGAAGTAAAGGGACTCTTCGAACTAATAATCCAAAAGTTATCGTTTAGCCATTACCATAATTTTGTTAAAATCACCTTCAATAATTTTTTTTTGACATAAACGGTCTTTAGAATGAACAAGTCATGTTGAAACCTGAGAAAAAGTTACTACCGGCGGTGAATGTGTGTTTCGTTTTTTGAAATCCTGTTAGCCCAGGTAGGATGGAAATCCCTATCTTAGCCTTACCTCATGAGTCATGACATGAGTGTATCATTTTATAAGACTATGTTGATACCCACAGTCAGTGATGAAACCTAATATCATGTGCAGGGTTGACTATCCATCCCAAATTTTTATAGCATAACAAATACTACTTGGAATTAACTCTGTTATGTTGTCTTCTTGGTCATATGAATTCGATTTTATATGATTTATAGATTAAAATTATTTATTATTTGTGCTAGTAAAACTCATGTATTTAAGAATGACAGGAAAAAGATGTCAAACAACACGAGTATAAAGTATCTTTAATCTGTCTGTAACATTTGTTTTATTAGCTACATTCATATCTTAAATTAAATCAAATAAAGTACCAAGAAGTTCTCAACTACTTTATTGTGTTAAGCACTTAAATCAAATTAAGTAGTTGAAATGATGGCCAGAAAGTTGACTTGGAGTTCATAAACAAATAGCTTCTATTATGAATTATCCAAGTCTTGCACTAATATGCATTAGTCCTTTAGCAACCAATTAATCGCCTTTTGTTTCTTCACAGATACTATATGATCTGGGGGTTAGGACAATGATACTAATGACAAACAAACCTGCAAAATATGTGGGATTGAAAGGCTATAGGTTGAGCATACGTAGTCCGAAGAGTCCCTTTACTAACTCCGCGTAAGTTCACATCTTTTTCTTTGCTTTAAAACTTCACGTGCTAAAGGACACACGTCCCATTCTGTTTAGTTGCTTTAAATTGAATGACTTATGAGGTAGTGGAAGAATATTAGATAGAATTAATAACTAAGATAGAAATAAAACGCGTTGCGTAAATGTGATGCATTGGCTTCGATTCATAAGTAAATATAAAGAAACGTTTCCTTGAAGAAATTATATTAGACTTAATTTCCTCTTAATTAAATTCTTTGATCATCAGACTGTGACCAACATATAAGGTGTACTATTTGAGTTCAGAACATAGAATCGGGCGCTGAAAATTTGCCTTGATGTCAAAATAGGGTTTCGTGCTATCTCCCTGACATGTTCGGCACTAAACACATTGATTTAAGATTATTCCTATTTTCACAACCGCTGAATTCATACTTTCAATGTTATAATTTAATCCACTTCCATTAAATCTATGCCTATAAATTTCATATCATTTCATAACACAGAGTTCCTTTACTAGATTTCTTATAATCCTCTTCATGTCTCTACGTGTATATTGGTTTCGGCTTGCTTATTTCCTTAGTTCTTTTATTCTCCTATTATGTACATTGGTGAGTGTAACAAACGGAAATTTTCGACTTTCGAAAATTCAACATCGATACTCACTTTATCGACTGTCGAGAAATCGAAGGCCGAAAAACCGAATAGTTAGGGTTTTTTAAAAAAAAGAATTTAAGAAAAGAGAAGAAGAAAGAAAAAGAGAGAAAAAGATAGGACAGATAGAGAGAGAAAAGAGAATAGAAAACAAAGAAAAAAACATAGAAGATAGAACAGAAACGGAAAACAACAGAACACCATCGGAATCTCACAATTCACAGTGGAACAACATATAATAATAAATGAATAATCTTTAAACAAAGAACTATATCAGTTATTACATTTTATACATTACATTTCATTTCATTACATCATATCATCAGAGTGTACAACAACATACAACAAACAGCGGAAAAAGAAATACTATATACTAGTAATACGCCATGCCATCCAGCTTGCCTCCAGCAATTCCTGAATATCCAGAATATCCTGATAAACCTTAACTCTTGACTGCCCGTGTGGAAATTGGTGGGCACCCAGAGTTTAGGAAGGAAAACAATAAACTCCAAGTCAGTCATGTGACTGGTGTGAGAACTCAAAACAGTTTATTTATCTTTAAAATCAAAATAGAGGAATATTTTTAATCAATTCGCAATGCTTTTAAAAATGAGACTACCATAAGGCCTCCCGCACACACACACATGCAAACGCAGAATCGGAGGAGATTTCTCCTTATGATAGTCAAAGATGCTTGATACGCATTTAAAAAGACATTTGATATTATTATTAGTGTATAGTGTAGAGAAAAATTCATTTCGAAAGTAGAATATAAATCTTAGCCAGCATAGACATTTCGAACTATGCCTACTATAGCTAACTATGTTCAATAGCAGGTTACCGCCACATTCCATAGCAGGTTATACAACTAAAACCGTACAAGCCACGTATTGTTTCTTTGGATTTCCAACAAATGGTCAGGCCAAGGAACTTCCCATTGCCACATGAGAATGCCTCTGGAAAGACATCCCCGAGAACGAAACCGGAACTCTGCCAACACAAGGCCGGGTTACCCCTAACTGGGTAACTACTGACACGAGCACGCCATTCCCCGATCGTAAACGACCTTTCTCACGGGATCCCGATAACCAACAACCACAAAGTAATAAATTCGTAGTAACCACATAGGTTAAATATCTGGGCTCCATACCATGATACCACCTCTATCTAGAAGGAAATGTACATACCCTAAAGGGAGCTACCCCTCATAACCTTGCCGCATCTTTCCTGTTTTGACCATTTCCGGGGTGTGAGGCTCGACGAAGTCACGTCCACAAAAAAGTACTTTATACAAAAGCCATGCTTTGGGTCAACAAATTATCAACACAATGATCACCAAGATAGACGATCAAATAAATGATCCTATCACAAATAATCAACACAATGATCATTTCAGCAACACTCAACATGTCACATTACCAAATTTGGGAATATATCGCTGATAACCTTCAACTATATAACCTCTGAGCTCGTACGTCTCAGGGAAGGGTGTTAAGCTAAAAGAATAAATTCTCCGCCACCAACAGAAATATATTTGAAAGAAATCTGCTTCATATCTCAATTTGTAACGTCAGACATACAATCCATACAAGTCTGTTCCGGGCTCGAACAAAACCGAAGGCACTTACAAAGAAGTCCTTGCAATCCGGATATTCACAATCCTGATCGGATTTCCCATCACTTAGGGAGTCTCTATACCGCTGCAACTCAGTGCAGAGACAATCGACAGGTCATCCTATCGCTCTCGCAAATACCGGGTCTTCAACACCGATCTTCAATGCAATTCACAACGACGTATCACATATTCGGAATGGGTTATACGACCCCATGGTCCTTTCCCGGTTAACCCGAATAGTGAGCGCTTATTCAAAAATAAGTGTGGCATTCACATTCAAACAAATCACATCAAATACCCATTCAAAGGGAAATATTGATAGTCGGTTATTGAACTATCACTGGATATGCACACATCACCAGTTTCCAAATAATTTTCCAAATTATTTATTTTCCAAAATATCTTTACAAGATATATTATTTCATACTTCAAAAATAAATCAATATTTATTTTTAAACCAATTCCACTTTCTTTTATAAATTCCTTAGTGAATTTATAATCCAAAATATCTATGGATATTCGATTTCAATTATTCATTTACTTTTATCTTCAAAAAGATAAATTCTCAAAATATTCACCTTATATTGGAAAACATTTCCATACTTATACATTCATAAGTAATTCACAAATTTTATTTATTTTCAACACTTGGAAAATATTCAATATACTTAAATCGAGATTAAGTATATATTTCATTCTTTAAGGAAATCATTCTCTTAAACATATTTATTTGGGCCCAAAACGAATGTTGCGTAAAACATCGTTACGACAACCCAAAATCACTAGTATAGGGATTCGAAATTAAAATAGATATATAAATCCCAATACTATACAAAACATTTCCTTTCGGAAATCATTTACTATAACAACAGTGTTATAGTCCACTATTTCCTTTTCATTTCTCGAAAACGTCTATTTCAACAACTAATGTTGAAATCTATGGTTTCGAATCTCAACACAATTAAAACTTCGTTAGATCGTTTTAATTCTATTTCAAATATCACATTCAAAACAATTTCTTTAACATCTTATTCACTATTCAAAAACGTGAAGATACTACGTTAACACATTTCATCATTTCTATTCATTTTAATTCAAAAGATTATTCACTATTCAAAAATGTGAATATAACTCCATTTATAGGTTTCAACAAATTTTCTTGTCAAAATAAGTCATTTGCGAATTTATAAAACAACGTTTATAAATTCCATTCTATTTACTTATAAAAACTTTCTTTTTATAAATTCTTTTATTAACCTATTCCAGTTTATAACTCAATTATAAACTAAAAGTTCATATTATAAGTCAAATGCTTATAAAACGATTATTTTACAAAATCGTTCTTTTAAAGGCTTTCCAATTTATAAACCTTATAACTTATAAGATTCATTTATTTAACCAAATCTATTTCTTCAATATAACTTCACAAATTTATAAATCTTACTATTTATAAATTTCATTTATAACTTCACCGTTTATAATTCTATAAATTTCATTCTTTAATGAAATTCATTTTCACTTCATTCAAACACTTATAAAAACTCGTTTTATAATTCAAATGTTTTAACTTATAAATATCAATTTATAAATCCTTTATAAAATCACTTTATACTATTATTTTAAAACATCTTTAATCTCCTTTATAATTTCATTCTCTTGATTTATAAAATAATCAAATTTTTATAAATCCTATTTTTAAACTTTTCACAATTATTTCAGAAATCCCAATTTAACTATTTTATAAAGTCATTAATTCCTTATTTTCAAAAAATCAGCTTTTAACTATATTTATTAAAAATCATAATTTTTATAACTTTAAAAATTATAACGTTTATATATTTATGATGGATCAATTCCAAAATATAGTATATTCTCAAAAATCACTTTAAAAATCATTTTAAAATCCCAAAATTTGGTCCAATGATGCTACACACCAAATAGTCAATCACGACTACAACGATATCATATATCAATATGAAAATCCATCAAATATCAAAATATCCGAAATCAAATAAATACTGTTGAGGAATCCAGTTGGATCCCTCCAACCTGTTTTCCTGCATCCACAAACATTAGCACAATACCAATTTCGCTCCAGTACGAAATTATCGCGGTATATGTTCTTATTAAATATTATCCGCTTAATAACGGCGCAATAGGGTCTCATCCGCTAAACAAATAAATGCGGGAAATCAATAACTCCAATATATACATATGCCAATATATATATATTGCTATTATATATAATACCAATTTCACTGTTTATGAAATATTCGCGGTATATGTTTTTAATAAATAACATCCGCTTACTAACGGCGCATAATGTCTATTTTAACAATCAATAGATACAATCATCATTCAAACATGCATTCAAATATTTTAAATCTAACTATTTAAAATAAAATCGAAACTGATTCGATTGAGTGAGAAGTTCTCACCTTGATTTTAATTCCGTTTTAGCGATTTATTTCGAATAAAATTAAACGTGCGTTTAATTTTACCCAAAATTCTCACTAACTCCAAACGACTCCAATCCAATTCCATAGCGTAATGTTCGAAAAAACGAATCCGATGCAAGTCGTTTCGTCGAAATTCGACCTCGTATGACAAAGATATCAATTTTTAAACATCGCACGATTTTAAATATATATTAATTACACTTTTATTTTAATTCCAAACCCGCATTGCATCGTGGCCATTCATTTCCAGGTATCAGATCATAGCCTCCCGCGTTATCTTCCTCTTCCCGTTCGAATTCGTGAAGAACGAACCCATGCCGCCACAAAATCCTACACATCGCGCCTCACCCCAAGCCACCGGACGACGATCGAACGATGCCAAACCACTCACCTACCCACGACACGCACTCGGCCAAAGACCGGCCTCCCCTACGGCTGCCATCGACGAGAAAAATGCCTCCGAAGTCGCGACGTTCAAGACCAGATCCACGACAATCCACTATGAAATTTTATATCACAACCGTATGGATGCAAAGATCTTGCGAAGCTCTATAGTTTTGCTTCAGAAAGTTTTCAAAAATATTGAATGGATTGAAAGAAATTAGTGGAGAAAGATGGGAGATTTCTTGCCGTTCAAAATAGGGTGGCGGCTGCGTTATAGATTTAGGGTTTTAGTTTTTTTTTTAATGAAGGGTGGGGCTATTTATAGAATTTCAAACGACACTATTCATCCCGGAAATTCCGAACTCCGATTTACGCGCCGAAACTGACGTTCCTAGGTTTATCCCGCGTTCCGGACACAATGGAACAGGTTTCGAAAGCTAATTCGGACATCTGTGCAAGTTATGGCTATAAACGTTCAATTTGAATTAAACCGATTTAAATCGATTTCTAGGCGTTTTAATTTGTACCGGACAAACGGTAAATCCAATTGACTTGAAATTTGAAACCTTACAATAATATCACATTACGGATCCGATTAAACTGGTTTCGTCAAAATCCGAGACTTTTGAAAAATGGCTATTTTAACTCGCCAAATTAAAATTAAAAATAAATCGATGCGTTTCGAGCTGCCATGCTCAAACGATAACTCCGATTGACACGAAAATTGAAATCCGATAATAACTAACCATTACGGATCCAATGGAACTGGTTTCGTTCAATTCTGAGACTGTTCAAAAATTGACTATTTTCACTAGTCGATTAAATATTAAAATATTCAATTTTCACAAATAAACTTTTAATTCGATTTTAAAAGTTCTAAAATATTGTTCTAACTCCAATATGATAAAATAAAAATTTACAAATCATTTTCAATCATATTTAACCCTATTTTCAATTATTTCCATAATTTAACGTATTAAATTATCGATTTAATTATTCAATAAAATCCAATAATTCAAATAAAAATTTATTTGACTTAAAAATTCACTTATTAATATTTAAAATAAATTAAATATTCAAATTTTAATTATAAAAAATTCTGGGTCGTTACAATCTTCCCCCCTTAAAAGAATTTCGTCCTCGAAATTACAAGTAAGAAAAATTACAGAAGCTATTAATTTTCCCAAAATTCATAGTTAAAACTTCTTACAATAACTTTACTAAGTTTTCAAAATCATACTTAGTTATCTTTTCAAAAACAACTACTATTGTTTAACTTTTAACTCCTAAATCAAGGTTTAAGTTTTCAAAATTTTTCCCATTTTCTCAAAAATTTTCTAACGCCTTGAATTTTCGGAAAAATTCGCCATAGTCTCCTTTGCGCGGCTCGATCCGAAAAAAAAATGACAGTATATATATCACAAATATACATCTCATCAAGTAATGAGGCATCCCGCAGGGAAAAAAGTGTAAAAGTACGGTATGTAATCCGAGATATGTACCTTATATTTTATTAGCAAGCATATACGGCTAATATAGCGAGAAAGCGAGCTCCAAATGCGAAGCAAACGCGATCCGCACCTACTAATCACTCAACAAACAACATGAGAATCATGCATATAGATAATAATCTCAATATACAACATATAGCAACATAATTACTATATATATGCCAACATAGCAAATGCATTCAATAGCAATATATATTCAACCATCAACCAACTAACATCCAACAAATTCATAACCAATAAATATTCATTTATATTCTCATTAATATTCAATGAATTGGGTTTTCAATTTCAAATCACATTTGATTCATTAATAGTGGATGTTTTTACTAACATTCATTTTCAATTAGTTCATATTCACTAATTCATATTCAAGTTGGTTCACTTCCAATTCAAATTCAATTCTATTTAAGTTTCACTTAACTTCCAATTGAATTTCAATTACTTTAGCTTCCAATTTTATTAAATCAATTTCATTAACACTTAATGAATTATATATAATCAACTAACAATCATATAACAATCAATGTATATTAATTACAACCAAATTCCTTTGCTTATCAATTGGTTTAATTAAATTGATTTTCATTCAATTATTCAACTTCTCATAACATTAGATTTTAATGAATTAACACTTATATTCATTATTTCATATCAACTTAATTTACATTCAATTGATTAACATCCAATTCATTCATTCAATTTAATTCTAAAGTTGAATTTCATTTATAAAACTCAAGTTCATATTCATTTACTCCACCTCATTAATTTACTTTGATAACTATATCAACTTCATTTAACATATCTTAAGTTATATTCCATTTAAACATCACTTAGTTTTTCATAACTTAAATTCCCACTTGTAAATAAATTCAGATTTCAATTCTAAAGTAAATTTCCATTTAACTTTTAAATTCACTTTTATTCACAACTCATATTCATATAGTTTCACTTCTTATATATATAAGTTTATTTCACAATTGTAAATCACTTTAATTATAATTCAATTCTTATAATTCTTTTTCTTATACAATTATTCTTTTATTTAGATTATTCAAACAACTAAACAATCAACTTACATACACTTTAATAATTCTGAAAAATTATTTCTTTATATATAAAAATATAATCAAGATAAAATTATTTCATTTACCCAATTTAAAACAATACTGTGTCGAATTGTTCTATTCAAATGTTTATAAACCCCTTCGGCATAGTTGTACAGACCGTGCTGACGAAAGTTCATATACCACTCAACAAACCAATCATCACTATATAAAACAATTTCATATTCACTAACAAATACGCTCTCATAGCTATTATTACACTCAAACTCACTCTAGAGTACTACTGACTCTATCTCTAATGAGTAATACCCAACAGAACTATGGTTGTCGCTTAACCATAAGCTCTGATACCAAATGTAACAAACGGAAATTTTCGACTTTCGAAAATTCAACATCGATACTCACTTTATCGACTGTCGAGAAATCGAAGGCCGAAAAACCGAATAGTTAGGGTTTTTAAAAAAAAAGAATTTAAGAAAAGAGAAGAAGAAAGAAAAAGAGAGAAAAAGATAGGACAGATAGAGAGAGAAAAGAGAATAGAAAACAAAGAAAAAAACATAGAAGATAGAACAGAAACGGAAAACAACAGAACACCATCGGAATCTCACAATTCGCAGTGGAACAACATATAATAATAAATGAATAATCTTTAAACAAAGAACTATATCAGTTATTACATTTTATACATTACATTTCATTTCATTACATCATATCATCAGAGTGTACAACAACATACAACAAACAGCGGAAAAAGAAATACTATATACTAGTAATACGCCATGCCATCCAGCTTGCCTCCAGCAATTCCTGAATATCTAGAATATCCTGATAAACCTTAACTCTTGACTGCCCGTGTGGAAATTGGTGGGCACCCAGAGTTTAGGAAGGAAAACAATAAACTCCAAGTCAGTCATGTGACTGGTGTGAGAACTCAAAACAGTTTATTTATCTTTAAAATCAAAATAGAGGAATATTTTTAATCAATTCGCAATGCTTTCAAAAATGAGACTACCATAAGGCCTCCCGCACACACACACATGCAAACGCAGAATCGGAGGAGATTTCTCCTTATGATAGTCAAAGATGCTTGATACGCATTTAAAAAGACATTTGATATTATTATTAGTGTATAGTGTAGAGAAAAATTCATTTCGAAAGTAGAATATAAATCTTAGCCAGCATAGACATTTCGAACTATGCCTACTATAGCTAACTATGTTCAATAGCAGGTTACCGCCACATTCCATAGCAGGTTATACAACTAAAACCGTACAAGTCACGTATTGTTTCTTTGGATTTCCAACAAATGGTCAGGCCAAGGAACTTCCCATTGCCACATGAGAATGCCTCTGGAAAGACATCCCCGAGAACCAAACCGGAACTCTGCCAACACAAGGCCGGGTTACCCCTAACTGGGTAACTACTGACACGAGCACGCCATTCCCCGATCGTAAACGACCTTTCTCACGGGATCCCGATAACAAACAACCACAAAGTAATAAATTCGTAGTAACCACATAGGTTAAATATCTGGGCTCCATACCATGATACCACCTCTATCCAGAAGGAAATGTACATACCCTAAAGGGAGCTACCCCTCATAACCTTGCCGCATCTTTCCTGTTTTGACCATTTCCGGGGTGTGAGGCTCGACGAAGTCACGTCCACAAAAAAGTACTTTATACAAAAGCCATGCTTTGGGTCAACAAATTATCAACACAATGATCACCAAGATAGACGATCAAATAAATGATCCTATCACAAATAATCAACACAATGATCATTTCAGCAACACTCAACATGTCACATTACCAAATTTGGGAATATATCGCTGATAACCTTCAACTATATAACCTCTGAGCTCGTACGTCTCAGGGAAGGGTGTTAAGCTAAAAGAATAAATTCTCCGCCACCAACAGAAATATATTTGAAAGAAATCTGCTTCATATCTCAATTTGTAACGTCAGACATACAATCCATACAAGTCTGTTCCGGGCTCGAACAAAACCGAAGGCACTTACAAAGAAGTCATTGCAATCTGGATATTCACAATCCTGATCGGATTTCCCATCACTTAGGGAGTCTCTATACCGCTGCAACTCAGTGCAGAGACAATCGACAGGTCATCCTATCGCTCTCGCAAATACCGGGTCTTCAACACCGATCTTCAATGCAATTCACAACGACGTATCACATATTCGGAATGGGTTATACGACCCCATGGTCCTTTCCCGGTTAACCCGAATAGTGAGCGCTTATTCAAAAATAAGTGTGGCATTCACATTCAAACAAATCACATCAAATACCCATTCAAAGGGAAATATTGATAGTCGGTTATTGAACTATCACTGGATATGCACACATCACCAGTTTCCAAATAATTTTCCAAATTATTTATTTTCCAAAATATCTTTACAAGATATATTATTTCATACTTCAAAAATAAATCAATATTTATTTTTAAACCAATTCCACTTTCTTTTATAAATTCCTTAGTGAATTTATAATCCAAAATATCTATGGATATTCGATTTCAATTATTCATTTCAATTTATCTTCAAAAAGATAAATTCTCAAAATATTCACCTTATATTGGAAAACATTTCCATACTTATACATTCATAAGTAATTTACAAATTTTATTTATTTTCAACACTTGGAAAATATTCAATATACTTAAATCGAGATTAAGTATATATTTCATTCTTTAAGGAAATCATTCTCTTAAACATATTTATTTGGGCCCAAAATGAATGTTGCGTAAAACATCGTTACGACAACCCAAAATCACTAGTATAGGGATTCGAAATTAAAATAGATATATAAATCCCAATACTATACAAAACATTTCCTTTCGGAAATCATTTACTATAACAACAGTGTTATAGTCCACTATTTCCTTTTCATTTCTCGAAAACGTCTATTTCAACAATTAATGTTGAAATCTATGGTTTCGAATCTCAACACAATTAAAACTTCGTTAGATCGTTTTAATTCTATTTCAAATATCACATTCAAAACAATTTCTTTAACATCTTATTCACTATTCAAAAACGTGAAGATACTACGTTAACACATTTCATCATTTCTATTCATTTTAATTCAAAGGATTATTCACTATTCAAAAATGTGAATATAACTCCATTTATAGGTTTCAACAAATTTTCTTGTCAAAATAAGTCATTTGCGAATTTATAAAACAACGTTTATAAATTCCATTCTATTTACTTATAAAAACTTCCTTTTTATAAATTCTTTTATTAACCTATTCCAGTTTATAACTCAATTATAAACTAAAAGTTCATATTGTAAGTCAAATGCTTATAAAATGATTATTTTACAAAATCGTTCTTTTAAAGGCTTTCCAATTTATAAACCTTATAACTTATAAGATTCATTTATTTAACCAAATCTATTTCTTCAATATAACTTCACAAATTTATAAATCTTACTATTTATAAATTTCATTTATAACTTCACCGTTTATAATTCTATAAATTTCATTCTTTAATGAAATTCATTTTCACTTCATTCAAACACTTATAAAAACTCGTTTTATAATTCAAATGTTTTAACTTATAAATATCAATTTATAAATCCTTTATAAAATCAATTTATACTATTATTTTAAAACATCTTTAATCTCCTTTATAATTTCATCATTCTCTTGATTTATAAAATAATCAAATTTTTATAAATCCTATTTTTAAACTTTTCACAATTATTTCAGAAATCCCAATTTAACTATTTTATAAAGTCATTAATTCCTTATTTTCAAAAAATCAGCTTTTAACTATATTTATTAAAAATCATAATTTTTATAACTTTAAAAATTATAACGTTTATATATTTATGATGGATCAATTCCAAAATATAGTATATTCTCAAAAAATCACTTTAAAAATCATTTTAAAATCCCAAAATTTGGTCCAATGATGCTACACACCAAATAGTCAATCACGACTACAACGTTATCATATATCAATATGAAAATCCATCAAATATCAAAATATCTGAAATCAAATAAATACTGTTGAGGAATCCAGTTGGATCCCTCCAAACTGTTTTCCTGCATCCACAAACATTAGCACAATACCAATTTCGCTCCAGTACGAAATTATCGCGGTATATGTTCTTATTAAATATTATCCGCTTAATAACGGCGCAATAGGGTCTCATCCGCTAAACAAATAAATGCGGGAAATCAATAAATCCAATATATACATATGCCAATATATATATATATATATTGCTATTATATATAATACCAATTTCACTGTTTATGAAATATTCGCGGTATATGTTTTTAATAAATAACATTCGCTTACTAATGGCGCATAATGTCTATTTTAACAATCAATAGATACAAACATGCATTCAAATATTTTAAATCTAACTATTTAAAATAAAATCGAAACTGATTCGATTGAGTGAGAAGTTCTCACCTTGATTTTAATTCCGTTTTAGCGATTTATTTCGAATAAAATTAAACGTGCGTTTAATTTTACCCAAAATTCTCACTAACTCCAAACGACTCCAATCCAATTCCATAGCGTAATGTTCGACAAAACGAATCCGATGCAAGTCGTTTCGTCGAAATCCGACCTCGTATGACAAAGATATCAATTTTTAAACATCGCACGATTTTAAATATATATTAATTACACTTTTATTTTAATTCCAAACCCGTATTGCATCGTGGCCATTCATTTCCAGGTATCAGATCATAGCCTCCCACGTTATCTTCCTCTTCTCGTTCGAATTCGTGAAGAACGAACCCATGCCGCCACAAAACCCTACACATCGCGCCTCACCCCGAGCCACCGGACGACGATCGAACGATGCCAAACCACTCACCTACCCACGACACGCACTCGGCCAAAGACCGGCCTCCCCTACGGCTGCCATCGACGAGAAAAATGCCTCCGAAGTCGCGACGTTCAAGACCAGATCCACGACAATCCACTATGAAATTTTAGATCACAACCGTATGGATGCAAAGATCTTGCGAAGCTCTATAGTTTTGCTTCAGAAAGTTTTCAAAAATATTGAATGGATTGAAAGAAATTAGTGGAGAAAGATGGGAGATTTCTTGCCGTTCAAAATAGGGTGGCGGCTGCGTTATAGATTTAGGGTTTTAGTTTTATTATTATTTTTTTAATGAAGGGTGGGGCTATTTATAGAATTTCAAACGACACTATTCATCCCGGAAATTCCGAACTCCGATTTACGCGCCGAAACTGACGTTCCTAGGGTTTATCCCGCGTTCCGGACACAATGGAACAGGTTTCGAAAGCTAATTCGGTCATCTGTGCAAGTTATGGCTATAAACGTTCAATTTGAATTAAACCGATTTAAATCGATTTCTAGGCGTTTTAATTTGTACCGGACAAACGGTAAATCCAATTGACTTGAAATTTGAAACCTTACAATAATATCACATTACGGATCCGATGAAACAAGTTTCGTCGAAATCCGAGACTTTTTGAAAAATGGCTATTTTAACTCGCCAAATTAAAATTAAAAATAAATCGATGCGTTTCGAGCTGCCACGCTCAAACGATAACTCCGATTGACACGAAAATTGAAATCCGATAATAACTAACCATTACGGATCCAATGGAACTGGTTTCGTTCAATTCTGAGACTGTTCAAAAATTGACTATTTTCACTAGTCGATTAAATATTAAAATATTCAATTTTCACAAATAAACTTTTAATTCGATTTTAAAAGTTCTAAAATATTGTTCTAACTCCAGTATGATAAAATAAAATTTTACAAATCATTTTCAATCATATTTAACCCTATTTTCAATTATTTCCATAATTTAACGTATTAAATTATCGATTTAATTATTCAATAAAATCCAATAATTCAAATAAAAATTTATTTGACTTAAAAATTCACTTATTAATATTTAAAATAAATTAAATATTCAAATTTTAATTATCAAAAATTCTGGGTCGTTACAATCTTCTCCCCTTAAAAGAATTTCGTCCTCGAAATTACAAGTAAGAAAAATTACAGAAGCTATTAATTTTCCCAAAATTCATAGTTAAAACTTCTTACAATAACTTTACTAAGTTTTCAAAATCATACTTAGTTATCTTTTCAAAAACAACTACTATTGTTTAACTTTTAACTCTTAAATCAAGGTTTAAGTTTTCAAAATTTTTCCCATTTTCTCAAAATTTTTCTAACGCCTTGAATTTTCGGAAAAATTCGCCATAGTCTCCTTTGCGCGGCTCGATCCGAAAAAAAATGACAGTATATATATCACAAATATACATCTCATCAAGTAATGAGGCATCCCGCAGGGAAAAAAGTGTAAAAGTACGGTATGTAATCCGAGATATGTACCTTATATTTTATTAGCAAGCATATACGGCTAATATAGCGCGAAAGCGAGCTCCAAATGCGAAGCAAACGCGATCCGCACCTACTAATCACTCAACAAACAACATGAGAATCATGCATATAGATAATAATCTCAATATACAACATATAGCAACATAATTACTATATATATGCCAACATAGCAAATGCATTCAATAGCAATATATATTCAACCATCAACCAACTAACATCCAACAAATTCATAACCAATAAATATTCATTTATATTCTCATTAATATTCAATGAATTGGGTTTTCAATTTCAAATCACATTTGATTCATTAATAGTGGATGTTTTTACTAACATTCATTTTCAATTAGTTCATATTCACTAATTCATATTCAAGTTGGTTCACTTCCAATTCAAATTCAATTCTATTTAAGTTTCACTTAACTTCCAATTGAATTTCAATTACTTTAGCTTCCAATTTTATTAAATCAATTTCATTAACACTTAATGAATTATATACAATCAACTAACAATCATATAACAATCAATGTATATTAATTACAACCAAATTCCTTTGCTTATCAATTGGTTTAATTAAATTGATTTTCATTCAATTATTCAACTTCTCATAACATTAGATTTTAATGAATTAACACTTATATTCATTATTTCATATCAACTTAATTTACATTCAGTTGATTAACATCCAATTCATTCATTCAATTCAATTCTAAAGTTGAATTTCGTTTATAAAACTCAAGTTCATATTCATTTACTCCACTTCATTAATTTACTTTGATAACTATATCAACTTCATTTAACATATCTTAAGTTATATTCCATTTAAACATCACTTAGTTTTTCATAACTTAAATTCCCACTTGTAAATAAATTCAGATTTCAATTCTAAAGTAAATTTCCATTTAACTTTTAAATTCACTTTTATTCACAACTCATATTCATATAGTTTCACTTCTTATATATATAAGTTTATTTCACAATTGTAAATCACTTTAATTATAATTCAATTCTTATAATTCTTTTTCTTATACAATTATTCTTTTATTTAGATTATTCAAACAACTAAACAATCAACTTACATACACTTTAATAATTCTGAAAAATTATTTCTTTATATATAAAAATATAATCAAGATAAAATTATTTCATTTACCCAATTTAAAACAATACTGTGTCGAATTGTTCTATTCAAATGTTTATAAACCCCTTCGGCATAGTTGTACAGACCGTGCTGACGAAAGTTCATATACCACTCAACAAACCAATCATCACTATATAAAACAATTTCATATTCACTAACAAATACGCTCTCATAGCTATTATTATACTCAAACTCACTCTAGAGTACTACTGACTCTACCTCTAATGAGTAATACCCAACAGAACTATGGTTGTCGCTTAACCATAAGCTCTGATACCAAATGTAACAAACAGAAATTTTCGACTTTCGAAAATTCAACATCGATACTCACTTTATCGACTGTCGAGAAATCGAAGGCCGAAAAACCGAATAGTTAGGGTTTTTAAAAAAAAAGAATTTAAGAAAAGAGAAGAAGAAAGAAAAAGAGAGAAAACGATAGGACAGATAGAGAGAGAAAAGAGAATAGAAAACAAAGAAAAAAACATAGAAGATAGAACAGAAACGGAAAACAACAGAACACCATCGGAATCTCACAATTCGCAGTGGAACAACATATAATAATAAATGAATAATCTTTAAACAAAGAACTATATCAGTTATTACATTTTATACATTACATTTCATTTCATTACATCATATCATCAGAGTGTACAACAACATACAACAAACAGCGGAAAAAGAAATACTATATACTAGTAATATGCCATGCCATCCAGCTTGCCTCCAGCAATTCCTGAATATCCAGAATATCCTGATAAACCTTAACTCTTGACTGCCCGTGTGGAAATTGGTGGGCACCCAGAGTTTAGGAAGGAAAACAATAAACTCCAAGTCAGTCATGTGACTGGTGTGAGAACTCAAAACAGTTTATTTATCTTTAAAATCAAAATAGAGGAATATTTTTAATCAATTCGCAGTGCTTTTAAAAATGAGACTACCATAAGGCCTCCCGCACACACACACATGCAAACGCAGAATCGGAGGAGATTTCTCCTTATGATAGTCAAAGATGCTTGATACGCATTTAAAAAGACATTTGATATTATTATTAGTGTATAGTGTAGAGAAAAATTCATTTCGAAAGTAGAATATAAATCTTAGCCAGCATAGACATTTCGAACTATGCCTACTATAGCTAACTATGTTCAATAGCAGGTTACCGCCACATTCCATAGCAGGTTATACAACTAAAACCATACAAGTCACGTATTGTTTCTTTGGATTTCCAACAAATGGTCAGGCCAAGGAACTTTCTATTGCCACATGAGAATGCCTCTAGAAAGACATCCCCGAGAACCAAACCGGAACTCTGCCAACACAAGGCCGGGTTACCCCTAACTGGGTAACTACTGACACGAGCACGCCATTCCCCGATCGTAAACGACCTTTCTCACGGGATCCCGATAACCAACAATCACAAAGTAATAAATTCGTAGTAACCACATAGGTTAAATATCTGGGATCCATACCATGATACCACCTCTATCCAGAAGGAAATGTACATACCCTAAAGGGAGCTACCCCTCATAACCTTGCCGCATCTTTCCTGTTTTGACCATTTCCGGGGTGTGAGGCTCGACGAAGTCACGTCCACAAAAACATACTTTATACAAAAGCCATGCTTTGGGTCAACAAATGATCAACATAATGATCACCAAGATAGACGATCAAATAAATGATCCTATCACAAATAATCAAAACAATGATCATTTCAGCAACACTCAACATGTCACATTACCAAATTTGGGAATATATCGCTGATAACCTTCAACTATATAACCTCTGAGCTCGTACGTCTCAGAGAAGGGTGTTAAGCTAAAAGAATAAATTCTCCGCCACCAACAGAAATATATTTGAAAGAAATCTGCTTTATATCTCAATTTGTAACGTCAGACATACAATCCATACAAGTCTGTTCCGGGCTCGAACAAAACCGAAGGCACTTACAAAGAAGTCCTTGCAATCCGGATATTCACAATCCTGATCGGATTTCCCATCACTTAGGGAGTCTCTATACCGCTGCAACTCAGTGCAGAGACAATCGACAGGTCATCCTATCGCTCTCGCAAATACCGGGTCTTCAACATCGATCTTCAATGCAATTCACAACGACGTATCACATATTCGGAATGGGTTATACGACCCCATGGTCCTTTCCCGGTTAACCCGAATAGTGAGCGCTTATTCAAAAATAAGTGTGGCATTCACATTCAAACAAATCACATCAAATACCCATTCAAAGGGAAATATTGATAGTCGGTTATTGAACTATCACTGGATATGCACACATCACCAGTTTCCAAATAATTTTCCAAATTATTTATTTTCCAAAATATCTTTACAAGATATATTATTTCATACTTCAAAAATAAATCAATATTTATTTTTAAACCAATTCCACTTTCTTTTATAAATTCCTTAGTGAATTTATAATCCAAAATATCTATGGATATTCGATTTCAATTATTCATTTCAATTTATCTTCAAAAAGATAAATTCTCAAAATATTCACCTTATATTGGAAAACATTTCCATACTTATACATTCATAAGTAATTCACAAATTTTATTTATTTTCAACACTTGGAAAATATTCAATATACTTAAATCGAGATTAAGTATATATTTCATTCTTTAAGGAAATCATTCTCTTAAACATATTTATTTGGGCCCAAAATGAATGTTGCGTAAAACATCGTTACGACAACCCAAAATCACTAGTATAGGGATTCGAAATTAAAATAGATATATAAATCCCAATACTATACAAAACATTTCCTTTCGGAAATCATTTACTATAACAACAGTGTTATAGTCCACTATTTCCTTTTCATTTCTCGAAAACGTCTATTTCAACAATTAATGTTGAAATCTATGGTTTCGAATCTCAACACAATTAAAACTTCGTTAGATCGTTTTAATTCTATTTCAAATATCACATTCAAAACAATTTCCTTAACATCTTATTCACTATTCAAAAACGTGAAGATACTACGTTAACACATTTCATCATTTCTATTCATTTTAATTCAAAGGATTATTCACTATTCAAAAATGTGAATATAACTCCATTTATAGGTTTCAACAAATTTTCTTGTCAAAATAAGTCATTTGCGAATTTATAAAACAACGTTTATAAATTCCATTCTATTTACTTATAAAAACTTCCTTTTTATAAATTCTTTTATTAACCTATTCCAGTTTATAACTCAATTATAAACTAAAAGTTCATATTATAAGTCAAATGCTTATAAAACGATTATTTTACAAAATCGTTCTTTTAAAGGCTTTCCAATTTATAAACCTTATAACTTATAAGATTCATTTATTTAACCAAATCTATTTCTTCAATATAACTTCACAAATTTATAAATCTTACTATTTATAAATTTCATTTATAACTTCACCGTTTATAATTCTATAAATTTCATTCTTTAATGAAATTCATTTTCACTTCATTCAAACACTTATAAAAACTCGTTTTATAATTCAAATGTTTTAACTTATAAATATCAATTTATAAATCCTTTATAAAATCAATTTATACTATTATTTTAAAACATCTTTAATCTCCTTTATAATTTCATCATTCTCTTGATTTATAAAATAATCAAATTTTTATAAATCCTATTTTTAAACTTTTCACAATTATTTCAGAAATCCCAATTTAACTATTTTATAAAGTCATTAATTCCTTATTTTCAAAAAATCAGCTTTTAACTATATTTCTTAAAAATCATAATTTTTATAACTTTAAAAATTATAACGTTTATATATTTATGATGGATCAATTCCAAAATATAGTATATTCTCAAAAAATCACTTTAAAAATCATTTTAAAATCCCAAAATTTGGTCCAATGATGCTACACACCAAATAGTCAATCACGACTACAACGATATCATATATCAATATGAAAATCCATCAAATATCAAAATATCTGAAATCAAATAAATACTGTTGAGGAATCTAGTTGGATCCCTCCAACCTGTTTTCCTGCATCCACAAACATTAGCACAATACCAATTTCGCTCCAGTACGAAATTATCGCGGTATATGTTCTTATTAAATATTATCCGCTTAATAACGGCGCAATAGGGTCTCATCCGCTAAACAAATAAATGCGGGAAATCAATAACTCCAATATATACATATGCCAATATATATATATTGCTATTATATATAATACCAATTTCACTGTTTATGAAATATTCGCGGTATATGTTTTTAATAAATAACATCCGCTTACTAACGGCGCATAATGTCTATTTTAACAATCAATAGATACAATCATCATTCAAACATGCATTCAAATATTTTAAATCTAACTATTTAAAATAAAATCGAAACTGATTCGATTGAGTGAGAAGTTCTCACCTTGATTTTAATTCCGTTTTAGCGATTTATTTCGAATAAAATTAAACGTGCGTTTAATTTTACCCAAAATTCTCACTAACTCCAAACGACTCCAATCCAATTCCATAGCGTAATGTTCGACAAAACGAATCCGATGCAAGTCGTTTCGTCGAAATCCGACCTCGTATGACAAAGATATCAATTTTTAAACATCGCACGATTTTAAATATATATTAATTACACTTTTATTTTAATTCCAAACCCGCATTGCATCGTGGCCATTCATTTCCAGGTATCAGATCATAGCCTCCCGCGTTATCTTCCTCTTCCCGTTCGAATTCGTGAAGAACGAACCCATGCCGCCACAAAACCCTACACATCGTGCCTCACCCCGAGCCACCGGACGACGATCGAACGATGCCAAACCACTCACCTACCCACGACACGCACTCGGCCAAAGACCGGCCTCCCCTATGGCTGCCATCGACGAGAAAAATGCCTCCGAAGTCGCGACGTTCAAGACCAGATCCACGACAATCCACTATGAAATTTTAGATCACAACCGTATGGATGCAAAGATCTTGCGAAGCTCTATAGTTTTGCTTCAGAAAGTTTTCAAAAATATTGAATGGATTGAAAGAAATTAGTGGAGAAAGATGGGAGATTTCTTGCCGTTCAAAATAGGGTGGCGGCTGCGTTATAGATTTAGGGTTTTAGTTTTATTATTTTTTTTTAATGAAGGGTGGGGCTATTTATAGAATTTCAAACGACACTATTCATCCCGGAAATTCCGAACTCCGATTTACGCGCCGAAACTGACGTTCCTAGGGTTTATCCCGCGTTCCGGACACAATGGAACAGGTTTCGAAAGCTAATTCGGACATCTGTGCAAGTTATGGCTATAAACGTTCAATTTGAATTAAACCGATTTAAATCGATTTCTAGGCGTTTTAATTTGTACCGGACAAACGGTAAATCCAATTGACTTGAAATTTGAAACCTTACAATAATATCACATTACGGATCCGATGAAACTGGTTTCGTCGAAATCCGAGACTTTTTGAAAAATGGCTATTTTAACTCGCCAAATTAAAATTAAAAATAAATCGATGCGTTTCGAGCTGCCACGCTCAAACGATAACTCCGATTGACACGAAAATTGAAATCCGATAATAACTAACCATTACGGATCCAATGGAACTGGTTTCGTTCAATTCTGAGACTGTTCAAAAATTGACTATTTTCACTAGTCGATTAAATATTAAAATATTCAATTTTCACAAATAAACTTTTAATTCGATTTTAAAAGTTCTAAAATATTGTTCTAACTCCAATATGATAAAATAAAAATTTACAAATCATTTTCAATCATATTTAACCCTATTTTCAATTATTTCCATAATTTAACGTATTAAATTATCGATTTAATTATTCAATAAAATCCAATAATTCAAATAAAAATTTATTTGACTTAAAAATTCACTTATTAATATTTAAAATAAATTAAATATTCAAATTTTAATTATCAAAAATTCTGGGTCGTTACAGTGAGACACAATATGGTACATGTCTCTATGTATCCATTTGTACACTTTTTGAATTCTGAACTGGTAAATTAGAATTAAGTTGCATTGCTATGAGGATCTCCTTGCTTTTGTGGTCTTATTCTTTATGTTGTTGCGTGGATCAGTATACATCAAGACAAGCTTGTTAGCTTCTTTGGGATTAGCAGTTTTGGTTCAAGAAAAATATTTTTTTGTATGTAATGTCCATTGTGTTTTTCTAATCCATTTTTTTTCACAAAGACTCATCATGTTTTTGTGGTAGACTTTGAATCTTTAAGCTAAAGTTTGAAATGAGTTGAAATGATATGGTATGTCCAATATGTTTTTTCTATAAAATGGGAGCAACTCAAACAAAAATTGGAGTAAAATAGAATTTACCAAATCTTGGAACTTTCACGTTATTACACTATTTTTGTTTATTCTCAAAATTTTATATCCATCAGATTTCTCACACCATATAATGCTATTTATAGATAGAAAAATGGGAACATCTCTATGATTTATAACTAGAAAGCAGTGAGAAGTGAGGGAAGCCAAACTGTTTTCAAACTGGTTTAGTAGCTGGTTCTGTGAAGTGGTCACATGTTTCCATATCCACACTTCCTCTTCCAAAATAAACACGGTGCCTCACATAGCTTAATATAAAAACATTTTTTGTATTCATATGTTAACCAGGATTATAGACATAAACAACTTTTTTTTGTATTCACGTAGTAACGCAGCTATTGTAATCATATGTTAATCTGGGTTATCCTTTTTTTTGTGTATGTAAATTAATCTCCTGTAAACAACATTTTCTAAAGAATATAAAGGTTTTCTAAATGCCTTGCGTACATCAGAGGGTTGAAATGGAAAAATGAGCTAAGAATTTGGTGGAAATTTTCCATTTGTTTACAAGAGCCGATTACTATTGTTTTTCTTTTGTTGTTTCAGGAAGAAAATTTTTTTTACACATCTGGCAGATTTGAACACTGCAAAAATGGTGACAGCCTTAAAACTTTGCCTGACGCATGCTTGCTCAAACAAGGCAACTCATTAATTTTTTTAGCCTCCTTCACATGTTTCTTCCACTTGTGTACATCTCGTATCCACATCCAGTGTGTATATCATTCATCTACATACATTCAGTGTATACTTAAACCTTCAAAATAAGAAAGCAAAAATATAATTAGTACAGTGCGTCTACATATATGTAGCTACTAGCTCTATAGGTCTAGTTAAAGAGACACAATGGAGGCTGCTGTCTGTATTCCAGTTTTAGCTTGTTTCAGTTTCTGTTCTTGTTCTTGCATTTACGCTGTTTTTAGCTTTCTATTTCCTTATATTGTTTCCGACAGTGAGTTTTAATCTGTTCTAAAGCTATATTTTTTTATTATTGAACTCAGTGAGAAAATAGTTCAATTCTTTGGATGAATTCTTTGTGTAATTTTTTTGAAATTAGTGAGAAAAATATAAAGGTTTTCGAATGTTACAGATTACAGATTTGGTTTCGATTTTGGTCTTATTGGCATAAGTGATTTGGTTCTATGTCACTTTAAAATCTTGAATTATTGTGAAAACCAGTGTGCTAAACCGCAACCTTATTGGTATAACAACGATTGGCTGTTGTTGCCAAGTTGGAAAATATTTGATGCTACTGGATCTATTACAACTCTTGATTGTTGGCTTGAAAAATACATTTAACTTGTGTCGTTGAATTTGTGTATTCTTCCTCACTTTCATCAAGGCAACTTCATATTAGTCGCCTCTAATATTTAAGTATTTTAGGAGTGAGTTCACCAATGTGCTGAGGTTTAAGCTTTTATAATGAGGATATTCATTATTTCTATCCTGTGCAAAACTGCACGTATACGTCTGCTTTGATAAGTTCTCTTATGGCTTGTTTTGGCTTATTCGCCTGTTTTGATGACGAAGTTTGTATGTAATGGCACAGTTTTGTTTCAATATTCACCCAACCAACTATAGAGTTGCCTACGTACATATACTGATTGTTTCATCTTCTGCACGTATTTAATGCAGGCACTTGTGGAGGAAGAGGAAGAAAAACAGAAGTTGGAATGTAGCGGTAACGAGGAAGCAAACACATACAACCTTGATAATGATCCAATCTCTAAAGTTTGTAGCTCATATTATATTGGATATTTAAAATTAGATATGAAATTGCTTTTTTGCAATTTGGATACGATATTGTGGTATTTTGAAATTGGAAAGTTTGTAGCTCATATTACAATATTATCTAAATATGATATTGTTGCATTTGAGATATGGAAGCATTTTAGACTTCATATTGAATTGATATGATGAATTATATATGATATGGACATCATCATCATAAATGATAAGCAAAGCATTTTATGTGTAACAACACATATATGTGTTACTAAATAATCATTTTCCAACACTTATAAGCGTTACCGTATATTTCTGTACCAACACTTATAAGCGTTACCGCATATTTCTATACCAACACTTATAAGCGTTACCGTATATTTCTGTACCAACACTTATAAGCGTTACCATATGTTTCTGTACCAACACTTATAGGTGTTAGTAATACATATGTTCGTAACACTTATAAGTGTTACAAATTTGGCCGCTTCATTCCTCACAGTCCATTAGCAACACTTAAAAAGTGTTACTGAAATTATTTGTAACACTTATAAATGTTAGTTATTGCCTGTTTTGGTGTAGTGTTGGCTTATCGCCTTGAATTAACGGCTCAATTTCCTGCTATGCATAACGTGTTTCACGTTTCTCAATTACGGAAGTGCCTTCGGGATTTCGATTCTGTTCTTGAGCCCGGTGTTGTGGAAGAAATCGAAATTTCGCTGAATTTAACTTATGAGCAACATCCTATTCGCATTATTGCTTCGGAGGTCAAACGACTTCGAAATAAAGATGTTCCGCTTGTGAAAGTTCAATGGTCCTCAAATCCTAAGGATTGCTCTTGGGAATCTACAGAATTCATCGAGCGAACACATCCGGACTTACTTTCTCCTGCTCCTTGAGGTGAACTTCTTATTTCAATTTTCTTTTGTATAGATATGCTTTTATGGTTGTTACTATATATCTTCTTCTTAAATATTGCGAGGACGCAATTTCTTTAAGGAGGGGAGTCTGTAACAACCCGCATATTTATCGATTTTATATTTAAATATTTTATCGATACTCGAAATTTAGTCCGAAAAGCTACTTTTTTCATACGGTCGGATTAGGACTCGGGACCACTTCCATTGAGTTCAAAACGCCGTTTGCGATCTTTTTGAGTATAAACTTTGATATGTTTGGAGTTAGTGGAATTTTGCCACTTTTCACTTAGGGCTTTGGTTTGGGCTGAGCCTTATAACCCCACTTATTAACTCAGTCCCAACCCTCTCCTCTTCATTTACTTCCTTTCTATTTTCCTGATACTCAAGCTTTTATAACAATGGAGAGTGGAATGGGAAATTGAAACTCAAGCCCTAGTTTTCTTTTGCAAATCAAGCTCTAGCTCCAAACTAATAGAAGAAACTTTGGTAAGCCTCTCTTCTTCTTCTCCAACTCATTCTTTTATCAATTTCAGAAATTCCTAAACCTAACTTTGGGAATGTTCTTCCTTTTGAGCATAGATTCAAGCTCATTTGGGTTGTGTTGAAGAGTGGTTGATTCTCCCTTTGCTTTTAAGCTTCTTCTTCATTGATTTTGTGAAAAGGTGAGATTTTTATCGCACATCTAAGCCTATGATTATCTTTGATAGTTGGGTATGAATTCCTAACACTTATTCATGTGTATTTGGTTTTGATTTGGATTGGTTTTGTGAATATTCCAAATTTTAGCGTTTTGAGTTCAAATCTTCAAAAATCATAGCTTTGTTGTTTGAACTTGTTTTTGGTGATGCATCGAAGAGCCTATAGGGCCAGGTTGCCGTTTGGCATAAATCCCCAGCGCCATTGCTCGTTCGGTCGTGATTTGGAGGAGATTGCATAGCAATCATAAAGTCTGGAAAATTGCCTAAGCTCCAGTCAGTCGACTGACATTTCCAGTCAGTCGACTGGCTGTAGCTATTATGCATTCCGAGGGCCATCTGCTGAGCCTTGGGGCTCTGTTTTTCTGCAGTCAGAAGACTGACTCTCTGAGTTCAGTCGACTGACCAGTATCCCGTAGATTTTCAAGGACTGTGATCAGTCGACTGAACTCAGTGAGCCAGTCGACTGACTTGCTCCAATTTGTCTATTATGACTATTTTTGCTTGGATTCCAATTTTTATCGGTTCGTTTAATTCCTAGTTGATGCTATCAATTATTCGACTTTGATGACTTCTATTTTGAAATTTTTGGGAAATATCCATTTTGATGGATTTTATATCGATTTATTGGAATTAATTCACGTCTTCGAATGTGAATTTTTGTGATTGATTGTTTCTACAATCATTTTTGTGATTTGTCACTTTAAAAATATAAAGGTTTCAATACTAGTAGTAAAAATCAAAATTCTTTCATCAAAACGATTTCAACACTACTTTATTACAAAGCTCGTTTCTTAAACCGTTTTCCAATCTATTAGTATATACAAGCCTTTACCTCACTTGGATGAGAAATATAATTAAACGGCTTAGTAAAACAAGTGGTACGAAATGCTTGCGTTTACTTCGTCGGTTAATTCTTGGACATGTTCGATTGAACCTCTTGTGACAATTTTCTAGTGAAGATCTACAGTTTGTTCGTAAATATTTAAGTTAAGCAAGTGGTTATGGGACATGAAGCTAAACTCATATATTTACTAGCTTAGTATGATTGACACTTCTTTATGATCAATTGCGATCATTTTTGTGTTTTAGACTAGCAATTGTGCGATGACTCTTTGTCTACAAGGGAGACTAAACCCCGTTTGTGTGATGTTTCGACTCACATATGTGGGCTAGCGCCCCACTGTAACGGCCCTGAATTTTGAATAATTTAAAATTGAAAATATTTAATTAATTTTAAATATCTGAATGATAATTTGAATTGAATTCCCAATATAGCAATGAATTTGGCGATTAAATTTAAAATTTAATCTATAAAAAAGTTGAATAGAAAATTTAAATTTGACTTTGGAGTTGAGATTGAATATGGAATTTGTAATTGAAATTCAAACTAATAACTTAAGAAGATAATTTGGATTTAGAATTTTTATTTTTGTAAATTAATAAATTGATGGCATTCTTTTCTTTAGCTTAAATAAATAAAAATAAAAAAAATAACAATCAATATAAAATAAAAATAAATGAATACACTTAGTAAAAAATCCACACCCTTTACTTTTAACCCGTCCCCTTTACCATTTTCATTTCTAAACCCTAAACGAAATAACGAAACAAAATGGCGGCCTCTCCAATTTTTTGCTCGTCTTCAAATTAGGGCTTCAGCTCTTCGTCTCCTCAATTTGGGGCTTTGCTTCTTGCGATTCAAATCTAGGGCTTTCCAATCAAAGTCGCCGGCTTCAATTTGGGCTTGCGATCAAATTCAAGGTCCATCTTCGTTCGAGCGTGTTTTATCTGCATAGTCTTCTACCTAGCTAGTGATGGTGAGTTCCCTGCTCACGATTTATCTTCTATTCAAGTTCTTAGATCTGTTTGGATTGAATGCTCGGTTGCATGCTATGATTTGGTGATTATTGGCTTTCAGTTGCTCGGTTAAATTTGAATTTTAAACTAATAAGAACAGACAACACACTGCATGTTGGTTGTTGGTTGCTATTCGTTATCACTTGCTCTGATATTTCGAATTTAAACTAATAAGGACAGATAACACACTGCATGTCTGTTTGTTGGGTGATATTTTCTATGAATTGCTCTGGTAAATTCGATTTAAACTATTAAGAGCAGATGCTATTGATTTTAATTTTAAACTGGTAAGAACATACACTATTGAAACTTGTTTTAAATTGATAAGAACAGATGCATGTGTTGGATTTGGCTTTGTTGATGAATATTGTTCTGTTTTATGTGTATGTTGTTGTTAGAAAATGATTGAGGATAGGAAGTAGTTATTGATCATCTCTGATCTCTTTCAGAAAATTATTTTCTTAAAGAAATTTCGAAAGGGAAATTTAAAAGAAAATCTTTTAATCCAAACTGTATTAGATCTTGATATATGAAGTAAAGTTGTTTGTAATCATATAACTTTTCATCTAAAAATGTTTATAAGTTTTTTTTTAAGTTAAATATATCTTTGTCACTGTGATCAAACTACTCTATTTGATCTAAAAGCTGATATATTTTGATGGCATGTTTCATGCATGTGATTGAAATCAAAATAGTAAGTGTTGCTTTGGTATGTAAACATGATTGCCTAGTTGCTTATGTATCTAATGTCTGTTTTAATTCCTTCCATCTGATTCATTTCTGGCCTTAAGATCAAAACCCAGTTTATAATTTGAATGAATGTATAAAGTCAACAAGTTTCACTTTGTTTTAAAACCTTGTTTTTTTTAAACTGATATGAACGGATAAGTCGCTGCATGTTGGTTGTTGGGTGTCATTTGCTATCATTTGGTCTTGCATTTGTAAGTGTTCCAGTCTTCATGTCCCCATATGCCTGTTCTTTGTAGTTGATTCATGCCTGAGTATATACATAGACCACCTCTGTTATGATATACAGTTTCAAAAATAATAATAATAATAATAATAATATAATACTGTGAGTAAACTTTAACTTGTTTCACTAAAATCTGGTTGCATGACTTGAAGCTCGATGATAAATAAGTTTGCATGTGATTAAACTAAGTATACTTGTTTAAAATTTGTTTTGCATGTGAATGAAATATCAAAATGTTTCTCTGTTTGAAAATGTGCACATATGAATATTGCTGTAAATTGCAAATAGACCAAATATGTTAAAAGGAAAAAAAAGTAAATCCATTTACCTGATTATCTTTAGCATGGGATGCTCAAATGGAAGTAGGTTGTGATGGTGTGAAACAATTTATTAAAATGTTAATAAGCATCAAGTAGCTTCTCTGTTTTAAACTGCTAAGTGAGCAAACTTCCATCTCCATTAATTTGAAATATCTGCATGTGTTAAATTTTTCTATGATATTGAATAAATCTTCTATCTTGTTTGAAAACTGTTTGCAAACAATTGCATTATGAATTTAAACTTGCATGGTTGTCCCATGCCTGGTAACCATTAGACCATTTATTATTTTGCACTTGAGTTAAATAATTGGTTTAGAAAAGTGAAAATAAATGAATAAAAATAGTTCCTGGGCAAGCTTAAATCGTTCTCTGTCTCTGTTCCTACAATGTGAGCAAACCATCCATATTTATTTGTTTCAGAAACATTGTCTTGAACCTGTACCATGTTTCAGAAATAAATCAAACTTGAATTGTTCTTGAGTGTTATCTCTGGCCTGTGAGCATTTGTGCATGCATTAAATATTTCAGTTTTGATGTTGTATTCATCTTTTATCCTCTAAGTTAATCACTGATAATCATTGATCATTAAAAAGAAACTTGGGCATAATGAAGTGATTTGTGTTTAAAATAAAATAAATTTTGAAACATTGGATTTCCAGTGACATTGAACTTGCATGCTTACATCTGCATGTTTTGTTTGTTGCATTCATGTCTGTTTAGTTGAGTTGCAGTCTTGTTCAAAAGTTTATGCATACTTGTTCTTCATTTAGTCCACTGTATTAAGTTTGGAACATGGTTATTTCATTATGTGTCTGCTATACATATGACTGTCTATCCATGTTGCATCCATGCTGTTGCACTTTGGTCTGGTCGCTGTTCTCCTGGGTGTTCAAGTCTTCATCTCCATTGTTGTTTGCATTATCTGATATGTTTCAGTTTTATATCCATGTTGTATCCATGATGTTGCACTTGTAGCTGTACCCCATGCTGTTGCACCTGGTCATTAGTGCGCTGCTGTGTCATTTTGGGTTTTGCTTGTTGCACCTGGTCATTTGTGCACTGTCTATGCATGTGCCTGTGAAGTTAAGAATTGTTAATGTGTTTATAAAACAGTTTCAAAATCCTATAATAATTTCAATAACTTGATTTTGAACACAAACTGGGCTTTGTCTTGCCTGTCCTGTTGCTTGTTGAAGCTCTAATCTCAAAATTAATACCTGAAGCATGTATTGCTTGTTGTCTTCATAAAATTGTCTCTGTGCTTGCATTGACATGTTGTGGCCTGTCATTGATAATTGCCATCACTTGGTTGCATGTTGGTTTAACCTGAATTTCCTTTGAGCAAGTTTTGCGTAGTATGATTACTGCCTGTTCCTTATTCATTGCACTGTGCTGCTGTGTTGACTTCATTGTGTATTTTGTACTTGTGCAACTTCATTTTGTTTTGTATATGTTTGTGTTGTTCAGTGTACTACTTGGGCTATTTTCTTCTGCCCCCAAAGATTGTTGCAGTGATTATCATTTGCAGTGATTTGTCTGATTTGTGCACACGTGTTGGCGAGGCAGTGCACATGTGTGTAAACATACGTGTGTACTGCAGCCACACACGTTTGTCAGAACTTAAAAAATTGAAATTGTTAATGTAAAAATCTAAAATAGATTTTAAATTAGTTCATTTGTTTCATCATCTCTGTTACCATTTATTCAGTTCATTTCAAATTTATTTACTTGAATTAAGATTAATCCTGACTCGAGTGTTTTTGTGTTTTGCAATTAACGCTCGGGTCAGACCGAGTATTTCTACAGCTTGAAGATTTTCAGGCCGCGAAGTTAGAGAGAGGGGGGATTAAAGCTTTACTTCAGTTTTCAGCAAAATGTTTCTTATACTTTAAAATATAAATTGTTTCCGCTGTATAAATTCAAATGTAATTTATTGTATAACTCTGATATTTGTATATAAAAGAAAAGTTTGTTTATAAAATATGATTACTATTCTGTGATTCTGTAGCTGATTCTGTTTAAATGTTATAAACTAAATAACAATCCGTCATTTTGAACGTTTCTAGTTGGTTTAATTACCGACTAGAGGCGGTCAGGGCGGCGGGTCGTTACACCCACGGTCTTCGGGCCATTCTTGTGGAGCCTCAGCTCAAAATTAATGGTTAGCTACCATGAGATAGTGTCTCGTTTTGTGATACACATGTTGGTGAGTTTTCATACTCCCGTTTTGTGATAGGCCTCCCCCTTTTTGTGCTTTCTGGATTTCTTGTGTAGGTTTCTGGAAATTTTGCTTCACCAATTTTCATGATTTTCATTGATAAGTTTTATCAATTTTGTGCATTGTTGAATTCGTGTGTCATTACCTTTTTGTGGATTTGGATCTTTGAGAAGATTCTTGTGATATTGATTTATCTCTTGTTGATTATCATTTACATACTTATAGTAGTATGCCATTATGGTTATTATACGTTTATGCCATATCTCTTATTCTATATCATTTCATCTGATATTTAGAGCTAGACTGATCCGTTTATTATTTTCTTATTAAATAATACTCGGGTCAGACCAAGATGTTACAGGTGCTTCTGCTTGACTTCTCCCCAGGGATTTATCACTCTGACTTTTGGCTAACCACTTAGATTAGAAGTTTTTGTTGTATACATTTGAGACATTGACACCATAAGTATACTTATTCTTTTGTATAGCTCTTGTAGCTATTCTTTTGTGTTATTGTGGATCTTTCAGACCACTACTCTGATGTACACTTTCATGTGTTATATTCATATCTACTTCCGCCTTTGTGATATGGAGGTCTGTGACCAATTTGTGTTATGTTTATTTCTATGTTTTGTTTCCGAAGATTATATATAGCCACTGTGTGATAGCTTTGAGTTTGTGTCGGTATGTCGGACTTCCTACATGCAAGCTATGCTATCTGACATATCGGTGCTCGCACAAAGCGATTACACGGATGGTCGCTCCTCAACAGCCTTATTCTCCGCGCTAGTTGACGACATTACCCCATAGTGTCCTTGGCTAGCGTGGGCATAGAGGTGGGGCGTCACAGTTACACATACCCATAATAATGCAGCGGAACAGTATGAGTGTAGTACAATAATATAAATAATAATAATACAAATCTTCGTCTTCATCCTCCAGAGCTAATCTTCAAATCCTGAAACGCTCGGACTGACCCAAGCGAATTGAAAAGACAAAACACTCGAGTCAGAACTAAAAGATCTTATGTAAGTTAAATCAACAGGAATAAATATGAGTGTAGTAACTTAAAAGATGCTCGGGATTTACATCTCTTAAGGATCCGTTAAACTATTTACTATGTAGTATATTTCGCTATTATAATAGTGTCTATAGTAAAATAAACTTACTTTTAAATAGCATTAAGGCTTTACATTTTCCACCTTAACACGTAATAGTCCCACTAGTTCATCCAATATCATAGTCCCTCCTGACCGGGAAGCCACCAGAGGACACCACACGAGCTACGGAAGAAAACCAAACTCGTACAAGGCGTGATAGGGTAGGTGACACGACACATAGGCAATGCCAGGGTAGATATACCAATTACGCTTCCGGGTCGGTGGTAACGCGTAGCTGCTACTACCGCCCACCTCGGACAAACTCCCCCAAATCAAAGAAATCAAAAGTGAAGGTGGCCACCGAATCAATCCAAAGTCAGAGTATAGTATCCTACTTCATTCTAGAATCTCCACCGCGTACACGGTTGTTAAAGTGGTTTTCGGGGTTGGCAGAGAGTATGACAACTTCCGATCCCGGTCTCTTTAACAACCAATCGTTATTATAACACCGCGGTTTTCCAAAATAATTTATACTTTAAAACCAGAATATAATATCACTTTCAAACCATATAAATACGATATCATTAATATTTTTAAAACCCAAATCAATATGATATCATTTTTATTTTATAAATATCTCTTTCCCTAAAATCATAATATTTTTCAAATATATATACCTTGAAACCATAGCTTTGAAACATAACTTTCAATACTTAATGGTTCAAATACTATATTACTATATAAAATAAACAGCTTCTTCAAATTTCACAATAAATTCCCAATATCAATTTGAACCTCCAAATAAACCATTTTAATTCCCATATATTTCAAAGCTTAAATATTCTATATTTCAAAACTTAATTTTTTTTGTAGTTCATATATTTCAATCTTTAAATATTCCATTATTTCAAAATGGATTATTTGATAATTTGATATATATCAAATCCAATTCCTATTATTTAAATTTGGAATGTTTACTTAATAAAACAAATATTATTTAAGTAAAACCCTTAAACTTCAATAACATGGTATTCTTTCAATTAAAATAACTTGATAATATTCTTTAAATCAATTTGATATTCATTTAAATTCTCAAAATCAAAATCAAGTAATAAAATTATACCGTTTAAGTCTTAATTTATTTTCATTTCAAACCAAATTTTTCGAAGAAAATTCTTAAATACTTTAATTCAAATCATATTCACATTTATCTTCAACCTTACTTTTATATGAGTTATTATAAACTCTATATAAAATAGAATTTTTAACAGATACTTAACCATATCTTATAAAAGAAAATAGCTTCATTATTTAGCTTATTTTATAATTCAAAACAAATTTATACATAGCTAAATTCAATAATAAGTTAGCGTTTATAAAATATTTAAAATCAATATCCATATACTCATATACCATCAACTCCATTTATTAAGCTTATTTTTATTAACAATTTTATACATATCTTAAATTCAAGAATTTAACTAAAATAAAATTTATATAATATCAACAATTAATATTTATTAAACCGTATTTCCTTTCAAAAACCATAGAAAAATCACTTATAATTAGACCGCGGTGCCTGTATATAATTTTCTATCCTATGGTCAAGTGATACAGATATTTATCATTTCAATCCGCAATTTAAAAATAAAATTACGGTTATATATCATTTCAAACCGCAATCCCGAATGAAATGAAAATGCATAATAACTTGTAGTTTATACAATATAAATACAGCATCCATTCGTCCATCATATCAATCATCAAACATTCATCAATTTATCATCCAATTCAAACAATCACATCAATAACTAATAATTAATTACCGACAGTTAATTTTTCAATAACGAATTAAATAACTGTTTAACTGTAGTTTATATGGAATACTAAAATTTTACTAAAATTTTAACTAGCAGTTATAAATGCAATGAATACATTAAATAACAATTAACTGGCAGTTATAAATGCAATGGATACATTAAATAACAATTAACTGGCAGTTTTAAATGCAATGAGTACATTAATTAACAATTTACTGGCAGTTTTAATTGCAATAATGAATTAAATAACGAGTAAATTAAATGAATGCAATTTAACTAAGAAAATGATGAAATATATGCCAAACGGCTATAAATAAAATTTTAAACACATCATAAATCAATTTAACGAACATAAGAAATCGTAGAAGTTGTGAGTGGTTTAAAACACTCACCTTTATACGAATCTGAAAATAATACTTCAAATCAATAGCTTCGCTCTACGTTTCCTTAGTCTTCTTCTGGATTGCTAGTTTTGTTCCGTAAATTTTCTTTTATTTTGATTTACTTTAATTTCCCTCCTTATTATATTAATATATATATGTATTTATGTATGTATTTTTAAAAGGTTTGGAAAAGATTTTGAAAAAGAAAAGGATTGAAATAAGAAGAATTGAAAATTGTAGAGAAGATCAAGATTTGAAAAGAAAGAAGAAAGTTTGAAATGGAATAAAACTTGAGAAGAAGAATATTTGAAGAGGAAGGAAAAATTAAAATGAGATACAATAAGGAGATTTGAAAAAAAGAAGAAGATTTGAATGGAGGCTAGGGTTTCATTTGCATCATATCGTATTTATAAGGTTAGAGTTAGGTTTAGGGACAAAGAGATTTGAAAAGAGAGGCTGCTATTAATTAGAAATAAAGTAAATATGAACAAACTTGGTATTGAAATATAGTAAATATGAACAACCCTTTTTTTTCAAAAATAGCAGGTATTAAAAAGAGGTAATTATTAATTAGAAAGGGAATGAATGTGGAGGGACAAAAATAAATGTCACATTTTATTAGTTTGATTCTAAATTAATTAAGTGCTTGATACAGAAAAGTTTGAATACATCTCATATATTCATACTTTAACTGTGTGTCAGAATTGCTAAACATATATCAAGTACGATTAATTGGTGACCATATATAGGAATAAACAAGAATAATGTAGATGCAATCACATAAGGATCTGATAGGGAAGAAGATAAAATGTGATGACATTAATTAATTCCACTTTCCCACTTTAGCCAATTTTATTAATACGACATTTAATTATCCTGCAAGTTGTATTATGACAAAAAACATAAACAACAAACAATAAATTAATATGTATATAATATTACCTCACTTTTAAATTGTTTGATAATAATAATAAAAAAATTTAAATCATGCTTTAGCAATTTGAAATTAATACATTAAATGTTTATATGTATACACGTGCACACAAACACACATACATGTGTGTATAAAGATTAAACCAAAGCTTATTAATTGATTCAAAGCATACTTCCATACCACATTAAATTGTCTAATGCATTTGTAAACTTATGTATACTTAAAGTCAAAAATACATATATACATATAAATTAAACCTTTTTATCTTAATGAAATTTATTTATTTTTTTAACAAAACAAAAGTGGAACACAACAAATTAAGCAATATAGTAACCAACCTTTAAGATCCTTAAATAAGGACATTTGAGATAATAATTTAGTTAACAAATTTAAATATTGTTGTAATCAAAATCAAAGCTTAGATTTATCATCGAAAAATTGTTTAGCATACGTAAACTTCTATTATAATTTATTAGATTAAGAACAAATAATTTATTCAACAAAGTATTCAAATAAATAAATAAATGTTGATTCCCATTCTTATTATTAAAACAATCATTATCACATAAACATATTTACATTTGGTTACGTTTCATTACATTGATACTTCTATATACATCTTAGATTTGTATCAACGGTTATATTTAAAAATGTGAATCTTGTCAATTATGCGTATTAATTAAGGTTTTAAACTCAATTAACAAAATTTCCTAAGTCCAATCCCTTTTTACCAAATTTGACAATCCCTAACCATTTGTACTACATTCCTTATTAATGTAATATTTATTAGATTTTATTTCAAATTAACGTACAACTTAATTTCCCTTAATTGAGATCTGATTCCCAAATTTATATTTAACATACTAAATGAATAAATAACCTAAATAAATGGTCACCTACTTACTTTCTTTCATTTATAAGTTTACTACTTACCCACCTAGGTATAAATCCCATATATAACACTAAATAATTTCCATTAACACTGCATTATCCAATTATCATAAATTTGTTCGATATATACTCTTGTTTACTTATAAATAAATTTATGTTTTCTATAATTCTCATTCACTCTTCCGTTACTAAATTAAAAATCATTAAGTAACGTTTAGCATCAACACAACCATTATAATTACTTAACTTTTAAATGAACTTTATTTCCAATAAATTCATTACCCACTTAATTAGGTAATTTATAATGCTTGTTATCATACTCTTAAATTTACACTTAGGTTTATGTTAAATTCAATTTATTTTATTTCATAAATTGATTAAATATTTACATCCACTTATTACAAATAAGTTCCATTTGATGTAAAACCTAGTATACATTTACATGAATCCAATTTCATTCCATCCATTAATGGGTATTGCATTGAAATTAAATTTATTAGCTTATATCAACATTAATACCATTAATTGCAATAGGATTACCAAATTTATTCAATACCCTAAATAAATAACATATATTAATTCATTAAATAAATTTACTATTTACCTTCGTATTCTTATATTCAAATCTTATCCTAGTATAACCATTTACATTACTTCAATTATTCGTACTTTCATTTCAACTGTTCATACTTATCTTAAATTTCCATGGTTTCATTCCATTTTCAACATTCGCTTCATATTATTCCATTTATAACAATTGCTCATTTAAATTCTAACATTCACTTTATTATAAATTAAAAGATTTCCTTCTCTATCTAAACATTAATACAAAATCATATTAAATTCCAGTTTTAAATCTTCAAAAATTTCAGGTCGTTACACTCTCCCCCACTCAAAACTTTTCGTCCCCGAAAAGGAAAAGAAGGGAAAAAAAGAAGAATTAAGAAATCAATATATCTTATTCAAAACATTAACTTTATAAACTATTAAATTTTACAAAATTAATTAATTTAGATAAAATATCCCAATTCATAACCATTAAATCTTTTTATACTTAAACTATTAAAGTTTGAAAAACATTTTCAAAAAATTTCTAAGTCGAAAAATTTCGGCAGAGTCTCCTTTATACGGGGAGGTTCGGAAGAAAATATAATATCAAAAATAATAATATATAACATATATTTCCTAAAATAATATATATCCCATCACGGGAAAAATATAAATATAATAGCACTATAAACCGTAATCCGAAAACGTACCTATTTGTCGGGTAGTTTTACGCTTATTACTATGGAACCAAAAGCAGTAGCAATTGCTTCCATAACCTGTATTTCACTTATGTAATCTAAAGGGTTAACAAATTATATAGAGTGAATATTTAAAGTGGTTTCAATTATAAATAACCAAATCAATACAACAACAATCAATTGCAACAAACAGCATACAACCATCACACAAACATCAACACAAAGCAATCATTCATTCATATCAAACAAAATAAATAGTTGTTCGGGTTCAAAACTTCAAATTGTATAGAATGAAAAATAAACTACTAAGCGCACCATTTACTCAACAGTCTCTGATGAAGCTAAATAGATTATTCTTCCATATAAACAATTTTAAACTATCCTTGCCCAAACAATCATAAACAAAACAATTTCAGAAAATAGGTCAAATTCGTTCTTATTTATTTCATTTCATAATATCTGTCGTTTGATTTATTTTCTTTCAAATTGTGATTTATCTTTTTAATTTATATTTTTCTTCTCACTTATTTCTTACAATTATTCACTTTATTTCTACCAAAATCTCATTTTCACTTATTCATATCATGAATTTTTCTTTTAATAAATTTACTGTTCAATAATAATCCTTTTATTTCATAGGTTAAAGTTTTAAATTTCATTTAATACCATTTATAACCTATCATTAAATCTCCTATTACCTTAAGAGGTTTCAATTATTAATTACCTACGTTCCAATCCTACAATAATTGAAATTTATTAATTAATGGAAACTTAGAAACTAATACCGGGTTTAATTTCAATTCATTTTAAAAATAATAAATAAATATATACTTACACTCTATATATCCAACTATATTTAGAACAATTAAATTTTTTTATATTTGTTTATCAAAAATGGGTCTGCAGTAAACTACTACGGTGCCTTCCCGCTTCGAAACTCAAAAATGAAAGTCGATGATGCGTGCACTCATCACCGAAATTATTTTCCAGCAACAAAGAGGGGAGTACAGAACTTAAATTTTTCCGAAATTTCCTTTAAAACATTTCCTTCAAATTATATTGAAATATTTATATCAGAAAATACTTCTAATAATATTATTATTATATTCCGAAATCATTTGAAAAAAGTTTCAAAATCCCGGAACTTAAGTTCTAAAATTTCCTATTTATTTATTTATTTATTTTATTTTCAATCTTATTTCAACTATTATTTATAAATTTCATTACCTAACAACCAATCCATTGTAACCAAATATAATCTTTATAAAATTTATTACTTTATATATATATAGAAAATATAATAGGCAAAATTATTTTATTCGCCTACAATAAAACAAATATTATGTCGGTCTGTCCTATTAAGTGTTTAGAAATCCCTATTGATGTCACAGCGCCCCATGCATCAACCATAATTTATAAATACAAAAAGGAACAGATTAACACAATATTAAAACCTTTTTATAACACTAACAAATACGCTCTCTCATATATACACTCGGCGACTCCCATAGGGTATTACTACCCTATTAATAAAGAGTCAGACCCCACAAAGCTAAGGTTTATCGCTAAACCAAAGCTCTGATACCACATTGTAACATCCTGCCTTTTCGCATGCTTTAAATATACACACATGCCAATTCAAACCATACGGAAGGGCGGATTGTTATGGGGTAAATCAGAAAAATAAGAAAGAAATAAAAACAAAACAGAATCTCACAGCGGAAGGATAAAATATAATAATCAAATATACAGTTTATAAAGCTGTTTACAAAATATTTGATTATATTTATATAATACATATCAGAGTTACACATACCAAAAATAATGCACCGGAACAGTACGAGGGTAGTGCAATAATATAAATAATAATAATACAAATCTTCGTCTTCGTCCTCCAGAGCTAATCTTCAAATCCTGAAACGCTCGGACTGACCCGAGCGAATTGAAAAGACAAAACACTCGAGTCAGAACTAAAAGATCTTATGTACGTTAAATCAACAGGAATAAATATGAGTGCAATAACTTAAAAGATGCTCGGGATTCACATCTCTTAAGGATCCGTTAAACTATTTACTATGTAGTATATTTCGCTATTATAATAGTGTCTATAGTAAAATAAACTTACTTTTAAATAGCATTAAGGCTTTATATTTTCCACCTTAACACGTAATAGTCCCAGTAGTCCACCCAATATCATAGTCCCTCCTGATCGGGAAGCCACCAGAGGATACCACATGGGCTACGGGAGAAAAACAAACTCATACAAGGCGCGATAGGGTAGGTGACACGGCACAACTAGGCAATGCCAGGGTAGATATACCAATAACGCTTCTGGGTCGGTGGTAACACATAGATGCTGCTACCGCCTACCTCGGACAAACTCCCCCAAATCAAAGAAATCAAAAGTGAAGGTGGCCACCGAATCAATCCAAAGTCAGAGTATAGTATCGAAGGGAAGTGTCCGATCAAAGGTGCTACCTTATTAACCCGTCGATCGCTCCTATTTTAGCCACCCTATGCCAACTCACGGGAGTTGGGTCCACGTATTTACCTTAAAGGAAACGCCACCACCATCCTACTTCATTATGGAATCTCCACCGCGTACACGGTTGCTAAAGTGGTTTTCGGGGTTGGCAGAGAGTATGACAACTTCCGATCCCGGTCTCTTTATGTGACGCCCCACCTCTATACCCATGCTAGCCAAGGACACTATGGTGTAATGCCGTCAACTAGCTCGAAGAATAAGGCTGTTGAGGAGCGACCATCTGTGTAATTGCTTTGTGCGAGCACCGGTATGTCAGATAGTTTAAGATGCATTTCATTTCAAAAGGAAATCCGACATGCTGATACAAACTCAAAGCTACTACACAGTGGCTATATATAATCTTCGGAAATAAATATAGAAATAAATATGACACAAATCAGTCATAGAAGTTCATATCACAAAGGCGGAAAAAATATGAATATAACACATAGAAGTGTATATCAGAGTAGTGGTCTAGAAGATCCACAATATCACAAAAGAATGATTACAAGTGCTGCGCAAAAGAATAAGTATACATCATAGAGTCTATATCTCAAATGTATACAACAAAATAATCTACTAATCTAAGTAGTTAGCCAAAAGTCAAAATAGAAACCCCAAAAGAGGAGTCAAGAAGAAGCACCTGCAACATCTCGGTCTGACCAGAGTATTATTTAATAAGAAAATAATAAACGGACCAGTCTTGCAATAAATATCAGATGAAATGACATAGAATAAGAGATATGACAAAAACGTATAATAACCAAAATGCCATACTGTGATAAGTATGTAATTGGAAATCAACAAGAGATTAATCAATATCACAAGAATCTTCTCAAAGATAAAAAGGATTGTCATACTCTTTATTTCATTTACCAAACCATAAATATTGACAATTATATCAATGCCAATCACAAAAGTTAATGACACACAAATTCACCAATGCGCAAATATTGATAGAACTTATCAGTGAAACCACAAAAATTGGTGAAACACAAATTCCCGAAATCGTCAATAGAAATCCAGAAATTAAAAAAAGGGGAGGCCTATCACAAAACGGGAGCATGAAAACTCACCAAAACGTGTATCACAAAACGGAACGCTATTCCATGGTTGCTAACCATTTATTTTGAGCCGAAGCTCCACAAAACGGTCCGAAGACCATGGGTCGCTACCCCACCAAATTGAGCCGAAGCTCCACAGAAATGGGGTTTAGTCTCCCTCATAGACAAAGAGACATAGCACATTGCTAGTCTAAATCACAAAATGATCATCATCGATCATCAAGTGTCAATTACTGTAACGACCCGTAAAATTTTGATAATTAAAAATGTTAATTTAATAAGATTTTATGGTTTAATGTTGGAAGAATTAAAAATTTGTAATTTATGTATGGTAATAATAACTAGAATGAAATGCAACAAATTTTATCTAAGTTAATTATTTATGGATTGAATGAAACCTCGAATCAATTGAAATAATACGTAGTCAACGGTAATTGAATGAATTTGTATTGTATAGGTAATTGTGACACCTGTTTGTAAATAATAAACTTATAAGTGTAATTAAAAGTTAACGGTGATAATTATTTAAGTTACATATTCATTTAGTCAGTCGAATTGAATTTGTGAACCAATTGCAATTGAAATGAAAGTTTATATATTAGTTGGGTGCATTATCTCTAACTGTAGTTAAATAATAATATCAAATTCATTTGATGTAATAAAGTAATCGACTAATAATGAAATTTTATTTAAAAATCCAATATTGAAATATATTGAACAATTAAATTGTTTAAATTTAATATTTGGAATTTATTGAATAATTGAATAACAGGAATTGATTAACTGTTTTAATGGAAATGGTTGTTCTATAATTTAAATTTTTTAAATTTTATAAGTTTGTTTTTGAATATTTCAAAAGATAGTGATTTAAGAATAATCAAAATTTTTTAAATTTAATATTACAAATGTTTGAATAATTAAATTCCGAATTTGATATGATTAATTTGATATTGAAATTTAATATATGAAAATACAGTGAATAACTGAAATTCAATTTAATATGATTCAAATTGGTTTCCAAAGTGAATATAAGTTATATTTGGATTATAATAGAGTTCATAAGATTTTAAAATTGGAATTTTAAGCAATTCTGTAAATTTTGAAAAGTCGTCGATTTAATCGACGAGTTAAAATAGCCTTCCGGGGCATAGTCTCGGAAGTCGATGAAACCAGTTCCATTAGATCCGTAATAGTTTATTATTATTGGGTTTCAATTTCCATAGCAATCGGAGTCGCCGTTTGACCGTGGCAGCTTAAAACGCTTAGAAATTAATTTAATCGATTTAATTTAAAATTTATCGTTTATTTCCGTAACTCGCACATACGATCGAATTAGGGCTTGAAACCTTTTCCATTGCGTCCGGAATAGGGGTATAACATTATAAACGCCTAGCGTGTAACAACCCGCATATTTATCGATTTTATATTTAAATATTTTGTCAATCAGATATTGGTCCGAAAAGCTACTTTTTGCAAACGGTCAAATTAGGACTCGAGACTACTTCCATTGAGTTCGAAATACCGTTTACAACTTTTTTAAGTATAAACATTGATAGGTTTGGAGTTAGTGGAATTTCACTTACTTTTCCCGCTTTGGACTTGGGTTAGATTAGCCATTATAACTCAAACCCACTTCTCTCCATCTCCTCACTCTTCATAAATTCCTACCAAACACAAACTTTAACATTAATGGTGAGTGGAAAGGGAAATTAGAAACTCCAAGCCTAGGTTTCAACTCCAACTCCATCATTCAACTCCAAATTCAAGGAAAAGCATTGGATTCAAGCTTGTAGTTGCTTCTCCATTCACCTTCAAGCTTTACCTTCATAACTTGGTGAAAAGGTGAGATTTTTATCTCACATTCTTGTCTATAACTATCTTGGATTGTTGGGAATGAATTCCTATCACTTTAGCATGTACATTTGCATTTGGTTTGGATTGAATTGGTGAAAAAAAATCCAATTTTTGGTGTTTTAGGCGAAAAAATGCAGTTAGGTCGTTCTGGACCTTTAGGTCGTTCGCCTAGGAAAAGTCTCACATTCATTTGGCTCGTTTTTGCCTTAGCTCGTTCGGAGTTAGGTCGTTGCCTCTAGGTCGTTCGCCTATAGGTTGATCTGCCTGCATATTTGGCTCGTTCGGAGTTAGGTTGTTAGGCCTTGGGATGATAGGTCGCTCGCGTGTTAAAACCAATAGGTCGCTCGCGTGTTAAAACCCTTAGGTCGCTCGCGTGTTAAACCCTTAGGTCGCTCGCGTGTTGGACGTGTTAGGTTGCGGGTTAAATAGGTCGTTCGGCCTCAAATGACTAGGTCGCTCGCTTAAGTCGCTCATCCCTCTAGGTCGCATGACCATTAGGTCACGTCCACCTAGGCCGCATGCTTACCACTTTAAGTCGCTCGACCTCACTTCCTTTAGGTCGCTTGCTCCATTAGGTCGTTAGGTCGCTCGACCTTGCCTGGGTTGTTAGGTCGCCTGGCCATTCCAGTTAGGTCGCGCATCACCCTAACTCGCTCGGCCTTGCCTTCATTAAGTCGCGATACACGTTAGGTCGCGCATCACTTTAACTCGCTCGACCTTGTTTAGGTCGTTAGGTCGCGAACACCTTGGGGGGTTGCTACCCCCCTTGGACCCCCCCTCCGTAGGGGATCTTATCTGAAAAACATTCAACAGAACTTGCTTTGTTGAGATGCTGAGTTGACCATTCTTTGAGACAAACTATCTTGGGCTTCTCGGTCGATTTTATGGTATCACGGCCTTGCTAAAAAGGCGGGATAACAACTTTAGAAATATGAAGGTTTCAATACTAGTAGTAAATATCAAAACTCTTTCATCAAAATGATTTCAACACTATTTTAATACAAAGCTCTTTTCGTAAACCGTTTTCCAATCTATTGGTATATACAAACCTTTACCTCACTCAGATGAGAAATCTAATTAAACGACCTAGTAAAACAAGTGGTATGAAACGCTTGCGTTTGCTTCGTCAGTTAATTCTTGGACTTGTTCGATTGAACCTTTTGTGACAATTTTCTAGTGAAGATTTACAGTTTGTTCGTAAATATTTAAGTTAAGCAAGTGGTTATGGGACATGAAGCTAAACTCATATATTTACTAGCTTAATGTGATTGACACTTCTTGATGATCATGACGATCATTTTTGTGATTTAGACTAGCAATTGTGCGATGTCTCTTTGTCTGCGAGGGAGACTAGACCTCGCTCTTGTGATGTTTCGCCATCGCATTTGTGTGATGTTTCGCCATCACATATGTGGGGTAGCGCCCCATGGTCTTCGGGCCATTCGTGTGTCAAAATTAATGGCTTGCAACCATGAGATAGCGTCTCGCTTTGTGTTACACGTGTAGGTGAGTTTTCATGCTCCCATTTTGTGAGTTTTCATGCTCCTATTTTGTGATTTCTGGATTTCTTGTGTAGTCTTCTGGAATTTGCGCTTCACCTATTTTCATGACTTTCATTGTTATGATTTTCCAGCTTTTATGTTTTGGTGAATTTGTGTGTCATCATTTTTTTTAGGTGAATTTGGATCTTTTAGAAGATTCTTTTGATATTGTTTGATCTCTTGATGATCTTCATTTACATGCTTATCATAGTATGTCTTTATGGTTACTATATGTTCTTGCCATATCTATTGTTTTATATCATGTTATCTGATATTTATAGCTAGACTGATCCGTTTATTATTTTTTTATAAATAATACTTGGGTCAGACCGAGATGTTACAGGTGCTTCTGCTTGACTTCTCCCCCAGGGATTTACTACTCTGACTTTTGGCTGACCATTTAGATTAGCAGTTTTTGTCGTTTACACTTGAGATATAGACTCATAGATGCATTCTTTTGTATAGCACGTGTTGCTATTCTTTTGTGTATGTGGTCCTTTCATGACCACTACTCTGATGTACACTTTCATGTGTTAGTTATATATTCATATCTTTTTCCGCCTTTGTGATATGGATGTCTGTGACTGATTGTGTTATGTTTATTTCTATATTTGTTTCCGAAGATTTATTTATAGCCACCGTGTGATAGCTTTGAGTTTGTATCGGTATGTCGGACTTCCTCCTTAAATGAAATGCAAGCTATCTATCTGACATATCGATGCTCGCACAAAGAAGTTACATGGATGGTCGCTCCTCAACAGCCTTATTCTCCACGCTAGTTGACAGCATTACTCCGTAGTGTTCTTAGCTAGCGTGGGTATTGAGGTGGGGCGTCACATAGCGGCACGCCTCGATAGGGGCTCAAGATTTTAAGTTGCATAAATTGGGATATTTTGAAATTTAAATTTATATATTGTCTAGTCAACTTCTCACATCAGCTTCTTTTCAAATCACTGTAGTAAGCATCCCACACGCAAGAATCAGGTCTGCTCCCTTTTAAATTCGCACGCAAGCTTCAGGCAGTAGGAAAATAATGAATCCAAACTTCAAAAATTTCTGTCTCTTCCAGTACTCGATTAAAAATCACGAAACCAATTTTAAAAATCCTATTTTTGCTTTATCTTTGATCTGGTATGCTTCGTGCTTGGTGCGACAACCATTGGGGTCGAAGCCATTCTTAGGCGTGAACTAGGGTTGGAAATCGTGGAAGATTTAGGCTTCGATTCGCGAAACGGAGCTTTGATTCGAATTCGTGACGCGGAATAGCAGCCCGGTGGTGAGTTTTGTGTTGTGCGGCTCTTGTTTGGAGCATGCGACCTGATCGTGGTCGAGAGGAGTGCTTCAGGTCGCGTCTTCCTAGGTGTGGCCGAGCGTGTAGCTTTGTGGTCGAGATGGTGGAGACTTCGAAGAGAAGAAGTTTGGCGAAGACGGCATGTCGAACGGAGTATTGGAGCTCCGTATCATCGGAGATTGGTGCACGGCAATGGTGGGTTTGTGCATTTTCGTATGCAGGCATTGGCAAAGGATAGGAGAAGAAGCTTTGTAGTTGGGCTGGGCCTCTTTTGCTTTGGGTATGAATTTATTTTAAATACAATATAAATTGTTTTATAAATTCAAATGTCGATAAATTATAAAATGTATAACTTCTACATACGAGGTCCGATTGGAATGAAACTTTTTGCGTTGCGATCGTAATGACGAGAGCTTCGAAATGAAACTAGTTTGGACGAATTTGGATACAGTTGAAATTTAGGCTAAAATCGGGAGTCGTCCGGTTTAGTTCCAAACCGGAACGTCTCGGTGACAACGGAAAATCAAGGTGAGTGTTTTATAACGCTCACAACGTACTGAATATCTTTATGCTAGTTAAATTTGACATTATGAAGTGATATGAGTTTTATTTGTCGTTGTTTGATAAAATTTAATTGTCATATAGATTGTCATTTGAATTCACAGTTGAAAAATTAAATTGACAGTCAAATTGAAATTAAAATTTAATTGCGATTAAATAACCTGATATCGATAACAATGAAATTGCCGTGAATTGTATTGTCTATTGGATGATGTATTTCGATGGATGCTCTTGGTTGATATTTAAAATATGTTTCGATGGATGCTATTGGTTGATATTTAAAATATTTGGATGTTTTTTTGCTTATATATATCCTGTTATGCATACATATGACACTGTGATTTGTTTTAAGTGATATATATTCATCCCTGACATTTAATTGAAATAAATAATCACTTGGCCATAGGGTAGAAAATTATATACGGACACCGGATTGGTTAAATTAATAAAATTTTAAAATCGTTGATTTGAAATTTATATAAAATGTTTTGATTTAAAAGTGATAAATAAAATCAATTTATAAGAATCGAATTTATCGCAAAAAAATTGAGTTTGAAATGTTGAAATAAATTTTGGTTAAAAGAAATTGTTAAATAATTTAAGTTGAGACTTTGAAATTTAAAAATCGGGGTATGATTGAATTTCGAATTTTTTTTTAAAGATTGAACATTATTTCGAGCTTTGAGTATTACTAAGTAAAAGTGACATAAAAATGATATTTTGAAATTGAGCTTGAAATTGAATCATATTTTAAATTTGGATTTAAATTTGAATATCGAAGGAAAATTTTGTTAAGTGTTATAAATTGATATTTTGAAAGTCAAGCTCCAAATCGATATAAATTAAAATTGAAGTAATTGAAGGTGAATGTAGAATTGAATTAATTGAAGTCAAAGTTGACATTGGTTTGAATTGAAATCGAAATCGAATCAGTAGAATGGAAATTGAAATTGTTTTGAATTGGGAAGTTATAATTGAATGGTTTGGTTTTGAAGCTGGTTCATTTTGTTTTCCAAACTACTCTGTTATATAAACCATCTTCAAATACTTAAACTATTTTAACCTATATTAACTATATTAAATTAATTTATCTATTTGAAATCCATTTAAAGATTTTAAGTATTTTTAACCATTTTAAATATTTAAACTACTTTTAAACTACTTAAAACTATTTTCTAAAATTTCAATTTGGTCAATAAGGTGAAATGTTTATGTTTAAATCTTGAATTTAAATACGAATTGGGTTAAATGAAGTTGCAACCTAAATTGAAATTCAAACTGATTTAGAAATCATAATGAGATATTGAGGCGAAAAATGATTTTTGAAACGAAATCGTACATTTTGAATAGCTATGATGATATTTGAAATGGATTTGATTTTTTTGAAGCGAATATGATATTTTGATATCAATTATGAATTGATTTGAAATGTAAAAGAGCCATCGGTGTAATAATACGTAGTTATTAAAGAGACCGGGATCGGATATGGACATACTCTCTGTCGATACCAAAAACCACTTTAATAACTGTTATACGCGGAGTGTCGATACAGAATGAAGTGGATGGTTTTGTGAACGCGTTGACTGAAGAAATAGAACGATATTGGATGACCCCTGACATGACTAAAACAGGAGCCGCGCCGAGCCATTGAGGTTCGCCATCTCTAGCGGACACACTTCTTCGATACCATATCTATTACTTTTGTGATTCGATTTGGGTGCACCCCTCGATTTAGGAGTGTTGTTTCGCGGTGTTGAGGTAGCTGCTGGCTATGCTCAACATCAGTCCGGATCACGCAACTACTAGTATCCTAGTTGGTATCGCCTCATGTACCTTGTCATACTGATTATCCTATTCGCGACCACTACGTTTTGTTTTGTGTTATACCTATGGGGTACCCTCTGATAACCACCAGTTTACGGTGGGGTTTACGGTGCTGTATAGACTATGGCATTATAAAAATGTGTTAAGGGGAATTGTGGTAACGCCTTCACGCTATTTTAATACTTTTACTTTACTGTAAACATATTATAATAACGTATTGTACTACATAGTAGATAGTTTAACGGATCCTTGAGAGATGGAAAATCCCGTAACATCTCTTAAGTTACTGCATGCACGTTGACACTGGATATGAGATGTCAAACCCCGTAAACATCTCTGACGCCATTACACTCATATTTATTTACGATTGATTTAACTTACATGAGGATATTTTAGTCCTGACTCGAGTGTTTTGTCTTTTCATTACGCTCGGGTCGGACCTGAGTTTTTCAATTTATTGAAGATCTTTTCTGGAGGACGAAGTCGAAGACTTGGTATACTATTCTATTATTATCTTTGCATCATGTTGTCTACTGCATTATTTTATTTGTTTTGTTGTATATGTATAACTCTGATAAATGTTGTATAAATAATGATCAAAGTATTATAAACAGCTTCATGAACTGTTTATTTGACTATTATATTTTATCGTTTCGCTGCAAGATTCTGTGTTGTTTCATTTCCTTTATTTCTCTTTCTTTTCTTTTCTTATTTACCCCAATAACCATCTGCCCTTTTGAACGGTTTGGAATCGACATGTGTACTTGATCGCCGGTTTAAACTGTCCAAAAAGGTGGGTCGTTATAGTTGGTATCAGAGCTTTGGTTTAGCGATAACCTTAGCTTTGTGGGGTCTGACTCTTTATAAATAGGGTAGTAATACCCTATGATGAGTCGCTGAGTGTATATATATGAGAGAGCGTGTTTGTTAGTGATATAAAATGTTTTATATTGTGTCGGGCGATTTGTTGAGTGGCTTATGGATTCCTGTCAATACGAGATTAACGTCATTGATAGGGATCTCTAAACACTCGAACAGAACAATTCGACATAGTATTGTTTTGAAATTGGATAAATGAAATAATTTTTCCCTAATTATATTTTGTATATAAAGAATTTATTTTCAAAAATTATTGTGATGTATCTAGCTTATTTGGTTGTTGGAAACGATAATATTGATTGTTATCATTAATTGGATATTGTGTTTTAATAAATAAGGTTTATTGAAAAATAAACAATAATAAAACACTTGTGGAATGTTTCAAGAAAGAAAATCTTATAAGAATATTTTATAAAGGTGACTTATAAATTAAAATAGATTTAAATTGAGAAATATTGAATTTAAGACCCAGGATTTTGAAAATGGTTCTCAAAGCTCTGAAGAAATATATAGTAATATTAGTTGGAAATTGTTTATGGAAATATTTTGAAAATATTTTTAAGAAGGAATGAATTAAGTACTCTTCTCTTCTGTCGCAGGAAAATAATTTCGGTTTTGACTGCGCAACATCATCGACATTCATTTTCGAGTCTCAAAGTGGGGAAGACTTCAGAGAAGCTTTGCTTTTCTTCGAAATTATTTTGGGTAAATGGGTTTTGGTTTAAACTCCAAAGGTATGATTTGATATATTAAAGATTTAAGTGTATATATTTATTTCAAACGATTTGAAAAGAACCGGGCATTTAAATTTCTAAGTTCTGTTAATTAATAATTTTCAAATTATTTGGATGAAATGTGAATAACCAGAATTTATAGAATAAGAGGATTTAAACAAATTAAATTTATGAACATTCTAATTAATTAAAATGAAATTCTATAAATTTGTATAATACCAAATTACATTCTGATAACATATAACAAGACTTACCTAATGTTAAGAGTTAAAAAGATGTTTTGGATTTGTAATGAGATATTGTACAAATAAACTGAACCTGAAAGTAATTAAAATATACAAGTAAGGAAAACTCAAAAGAAATTAAAATGTATATAAATGGAAAATTTGGTTGTGATAAAAATGTTATAGACTTAAATATAGCATGAAATGATGAATGGATAAATGGAACAGGTAAGTGAACTTAAGGAAGAAGGCCATTGAGTCAAGCAATGTCTTTGTAAACTGGTTATAGAATTAAATATAAATTTGCAACAATATATATATATATATATATATATATATATATGAACATAAATTTGTAACTTTTGAGATAACTATAAACTAAGAAAAGTCGTCTATAAGAAGTTAGACTTTTATAGAATGACTATAAACTAAAGTGATGATTAATAAAATGTTCCACAAATAAATTTGTTATTAACTGAAATTATGAAATTGAAGTAAATGTAAACAAAAGAATTTGGTATAGCTAAGAATCAACTGGAAAATGTAATTGAATTTAATTAAGTTATATAGAATGTTTAAAATGAACTTGAGTAAGCAAATTCTATGATATGATGTTTAAGAAAAGATAATGTTAAAGAATATGCTATGTAAAGAAATGAATATACTAACTGAATAATGATTGTGAATAATTAATTGTAAAATAAAATTAAAGCCAATAAAATAATTTAGTATAGATAAATTGGATAGAAATCCATTGGAAGGTAATACGTGAGTTGTACATATAATTTTGTTCGCATAACGATTTGATCCAAAATTCAAGCACAAAGTTTCGAGATGATTTATATCGATCCAAGATAGGATTTTTCACTCGATTCTCGACGGCGAACCCTGGATATGGATTTTTGATTTGATTTTGGAATTCTCTATCATAGTATATGGATATGCAAGGAGAGTAACAGTTTCCAATCAAGGGACCAAACCTTTGTCCGCACTAGAGAGTCGTGTGAACGATACTAGTTGGAAGTGAAATCGTGTGATCGAATAAGCGATTAGATTTGATATTGCTCACGGATGATATATGTATGACTTACGGACTTAATTAAAATCTAATATTGGAAATTGAAGATGCCAAATATAAAATGATCCTTTTAAATTGTTTAATTGGTTATCATTGGTAAATAAGATGCAGGTATTTAAAATCAAGGAAATTTGGATTGCTCGACAAAAGGTACATGTTCATTTGGTAATTGGATTTGGTGATTTTTGATGAGCCACTTGGCTTTTGATTTTCTTTTGTTGGTTTGGGGCCGTAGAGGCATTTTGTAGCTGTACTGATCGAGCCGCGCAAAGGAGACTCTGCCGAAATTTTTCGTAAATCCGGGTGTTAGAAAATTTTTCAAGTTTTAAAATTTTATAACTTGTTTTGATAACTAACTTTAAAGTTAGAAAGCCGTTCAGAGTAACTTAGTGGAAGCATAGTTATGACTTTATAAATGGAATTTCATTGTTTTATAAGTTGATAATTTTGAATAAAATATATCAAATGTTGAATTCTTTACTTAGTTTCTTTTCCCTTCTTTTTCCTTTTCGAGGACGAAAAGTTTTGAGTTGGGGAGAGTGTAACGACCGGTAAAATTTCGATAATTAAAAATGTTAATTTAATAAGATTTCATGGTTTAATGTTTGAAGAATTAAAAATTTGTAATTTATGTATGGTAATAATAACTAGAATGAAATGCAACAAATTTTACCTAAGTTAATTATTTATGAATTGAATGAAATCCCAAATCAATTGAAATAATATGTAGTCAACGGTAATTGAATGAATTTGTATTGTATAGGTAATTGTGACACTTGTTTGTAAATAATAAACTTATAAGTGTAATTAAAAGTTAACGGTGATAATTATTTAAATTACATATTCATTTAGTTAGTCGAATTGAATTTGTGAACCAATTGCAATTGAAACGAAAGTTTATACATTAGTTGAGTGCATTATCTCTAACTGTAGTTAAATAATAATGTGGAATTCATTTGATGTAATAAAGTAATCGACTGATAATGAAATTTTATTTAAAAATCCAATATTGAAATATATTGAACAATTAAATTGTTTAAATTTAATATTTGGAATTTGTTGAATAATTGAATAACGGGAATTGAATAACTGTTTTAATGGAAATGGTTGTTCTATAATTTGAATTTGTTAAAATTTTATAAGTTCTTTTTTGAATATTTCAAAAGATAGTGATTTAAGAATAATCAAACTTGTTTAAATTTAATATTACAAATGTTTGAATATTAAATTCCGAATTTGATATGATTAATTTGATATTGAAATTTAATATATGAAATAGAGTGAATAACTGAAATTCGATTTAATTTGATTCAAATTGGTTTCCAAATTGAATATAAGTTATATTTGGATTATAATAGAGTTAATAAGATTTTAAAATTGGAATTTTAAGCAATTCTGTAAATTTTGAAAAGTCGTCGATTTAATCGACGAGTTAAAATAGCCTTCCGGGGCACAGTCTCGGAATTCGACGAAACCAGTTCCATTAGACCCATAATAGTTTATTATTATCGGGTTTCAATTTCCATAGCAATCGAAGTCGCCGTTTGACCGTGGCAGCTCAGAACGCTTAGAAATTAATTTAATCGATTTAATTTAAAATTTATCGTTTATTTCCGGAACTCGCACATACGATCGAATTAGGGCTTGAAACCTTTTCCATTGCATCCGGAATAGGGGTATAACATTATAAACGCCTAGCGGCACGCCTCGATAGGGGCTCAAGATTTTAAGTTGCATAAATTGGGTTATTTTGAAATTTAAATTTATATATTGTCTAGTCAACTTCTCACATCAGCTTCTTTTCAAATCACTGTAGTAAGCATCCCACACGCAAGAATCAGGTCTACTCCCTTTTAAATTCGCACGCAAGCTTCAGGCAGTAGGAAAATAATGAATCCAAACTTCAAAAATTTCTGTCTCTTCCAGTACTCGATTAAAAATCACGAAACCAATTTTAAAAAACCTATTTTTGATTTATCTTTGATCTGGTATGCTTCGTGCTTGGTGTGGCAACCATTGAGGTCGAAACCATTCTTAGGCGTGAAGTAGAGTTGGAAATCGTGGAAGATTTAGGCTTCGATTCGCGAAACGGAGCTTTGATTCGAGTTCGTGACGCGGAATAGCAGCCCGGTGGTGAGTTTTGTATTGTACGGCTCTTGTTTGGAGCGTGCGACCTGATCGTGGTCGAGAGGAGTGCTTCAGGTCGCGTCTTCCTAGGTGTGGCCGAGCGTGTAGCTTTGTGGTCGAGATGGTGGAGACTTCGAAGAGAAGAAGTTTGGCGAAGACGGCATGTCGAACGGAGTATTGGAGCTCCGTATCATCGGAGATTGGTGCACGGCAATGGTGGGTTTGTGCATTTTCGTATGCAGGCATTGGCAAAGGATAGGAGAAGAAGCTTTGTAGTTGGGCTGGGCCTCTTTTGCTTTGGGTATGAATTTATTTTAAATACAATATAAATTGTTTTATAAATTCAAATGTCGATAAATTATAAAATGTATAACTTCTACATACGAGGTCCGATTGGAATGAAACTTTTTGCGTTGCGATCGTAATGACGAGAGCTTCGAAATGAAACTAGTTTGGACGAATTTGGATACAGTTGAAATTTAGGCTAAAATCGGGAGTCGTCCGGTTTAGTTCCAAACCGGAACATCTCGGTGACAACGGAAAATCAAGGTGAGTGTTTTATAACGCTCACAACGTACTGAATATCTTTATGCTAGTTAAATTTGACATTATGAAGTGATATGAGTTTTATTTGTCGTTGTTTGATAAAATTTAATTGTCATATAGATTGTCATTTAAATTCACAGTTGAAAAATTAAATTGACAGTCAAATTGAAATTAAAATTTAATTGCGATTAAATAACCTGATATCGATAACAATGAAATTGCCGTGAATTGTATTGTCTATTGGATGATGTATTTCGATGGATGCTCTTGGTTGATATTTAAAATGTTTGGATGTTTATTTGCTTATATATATATCTTGTTATGCATACATATGACACCGTGATTTGTTTTAAGTGATATATATTCATCCCTGACATTTAATTGAAATAAATAATCACTTGGCCATAGGGTAGAAAATTATATACGGACACCGGATTGGTTAAATTAATAAAATTTTAAAATCGTTGATTTGAAATTTATATAAAATGTTTTGATTTAAAAGTGATAAATAAAATCAATTTATAAGAATCGAATTTATCGCAAAAAAGTTGAGTTTGGAATGTTGAAATAAATTTTGGTTAAAAAAATTGTTAAATAATTTAAGTTGAGACTTTGAAATTTAAAAATTGGGGTATGATTGAATTTCGAAAATTTATTTGTTTTAAAGATTGAACATTATTTCGAGCTTTGAGTATTACTAAGTAAAAGTGACAAAAAATTATATTTTGAAATTGAGCTTGAAATTGAATCATATTTGAAATTTGGATTTAAATTTGAATATCGAAGGAAATTTTTGTTAAGTGTTATAAATTGATATTTTGAAAGTCAAGCTCCAAATCGATATAAACTGAAATTGAAGTAATTGAAGGTGAATGTAGAATTGAATTAATTGAAGTCAAAGTTGACATTGGTTTGAATTGAAATCGAAATTGAATCGGTAGAATGGAAATTGAAATTGTTTTGAATTGGGAAGTTATAATTGAATGGTTTGGTTTTGAAGCTGGTTCATTTTGTTTTCCAAACTACTCTGTTATATAAACCATCTTCAAATAATTAAACTATTTTAACCTATATTAACTATATTAAATTAATTATCTATTTGAAATCCATTTAAAGATTTTAAGTATTTTAACTATTTTAAATATTTAAACTACTTTTAAACTACTTAAAACTATTTTCTAAAATTTCAAGTTGGTCAATAAGGTGAAATGTTTGCGCTTAAATCTTGAATTTAAATACAAATTGGGTTAAATGAAGTTGCAAGCTAAATTGAAATTCGAAATGATTTTGAAATCGAAATGAGATATTGAGGCAAAAAATGATTTTTGAAACGGAATCTTACATTTTGAATAGCTATGATGATATTTGAAATGGATTTGATTTTTTTGAAGTGAATATGATATTTTGATATCAATTACGAATTGATTTGAAATGTAAAAGAGCCATCGGTGTAATAATACGTGGTTATTAAAGAGACCGGGATCAGATATGGAAATACTCTCTGTCGATACCGAAAACCACTTTAATAACTATTATACGCGGAGTGTCGATCCCGAATGAAGTGGATGGTTTGGTGAACGCGTTGACTGAAGAAAGAGAACGATATTGGATGACCCCTGACATGACTAAAACAGGAGCCGCGCCGGGCCATTGAGGTTCGTCATCTCTAGCGGACACACTTCTTCGATACCATATCTATTACTTTTGTGATTCGATTTGTGTGCACCCCTCGATTTGGGAGTGTTGTTTCGCGGTGTTGAGGTAGCTGCTGGCTATGCTCAACATCAGTCCGGATGACGCAACTACTAGTATCCTAGTTGGTATCGCCTCATGTACCTTGTCATACTGATTCTCCTATTCGCGACCACTACGTTTTGTTTTGTGTTATACCTATGGGGTACCCTCTGATAACCACCAGTTTACGGTGGGGTTTACGGTGCTGTATAGACTATGGCATTATAAAAATGTGTTAAATGGAATTATGGTAATGCCTTTACGCTATTTTAATACTTTTACTTTACTGTAGACATATTATAATAGCGTATGTACTACATAGTAGATAGTTTAACGGATCCTTGAGAGATGGAAATTCCCGTAACATCTCTTAAGTTACTGCACGCACGTTGACACTGGATATGAGATGTCAAACCCCGTAAACATCTCTGACGTCGTTACACTCATATTTATTTACGATCGATTTAACTTACATGAGGATATTTTAGTCCTGACTCGAGTGTTTTGTCTTTTCATTACGCTCGGGTCAGACCTGAGTTTTTCAGCTTATTGAAGATCTTTTGTGGAAGACGAAGTCGAAGACTTGGTATACTATTCTATTATTATCTTTGCATCATGTTGTTTGCTGCATTATTTTATTTGTTTTGTTGTATATGTATAACTCTGATAAATATTGTATAAATAATGATCAAAGTATTGTAAACAGTATCATGAACTGTTTATTTGACTATTACATTTTATCGTTCCGCTGCAAGATTCTGTGTTGTTTCATTTCCTTTATTTCTCTTTCTTTTCTTTTCTTATTTACCCCAATAACCATCTGCCCTTTTGAACATTTTGGAACCAGCATGTGTATTTGATCGTCAGTTTAAACTGTCCAAAAAGGTGGGTCGTTACAATTACACTAAGCTAGTAAATATATGAGCTTAGCTTCATGTCCCATAACCACTAGCTTAACTTAAATATTTACGAACTAATTGTAGATCTCCACTCGAAAGTTGTCACAAGAGATTCAATCGAACGAGTCCAAGATTTAACCGACGAAGTAAACGTAAGCGTTTCATACCACTTGTTTTATTAAGCCGTTTAATTAGATTTCTCATACGAATGAGGTAAAGGTTTGTATATGCTAATAGATTGGAAAACGGTTTAAGAAACGAGCTTTGTAATAAAATAGTGTTGAAATAGTTTTGATGAAAGAGTTTTGATATTTACTACTAGTATTGAACACCTTTATATTTTTAAAGTGACAAACCATAAAAATGATTGTAGAAACAATCAATCATTAAAATCCACATACGAAGATGTGAATCAAATCCAAAGAAACCGATAAAGAATCCATCGAAATGGATATTCAAAAATCCCTAAAAGGGAGTCATCAAAGTCATAATAAATGATAACAACAAATAGGATCATCACGAATCGATTCAAATTGGAAATTCAATCCCAAAAGGCAAAGTGGGCTGAAACAGCAAATTCAGTTGACTAAACAGAGAATTTCAGTTGACTGAATTCTACTTGGAAACTTTCTGTTTCCAGGTTCAGTCGACTGAATAAAGATTTCAGTCGACTGAACAGCAAATTCAGTTGACTAAACAGAGAATTTCAGTAGACTGAATTCTGCCTGGAAACTTTCTGTTTCCAGGTTCAGTCGACTGAACAGAGATTTCAGTTGACTGAACAGCAAATTCAGTTGACTAAACAAAGAATTTCAGTTCACTGAATTATGCTTGGAAACTTTCGGGTTTCAGATTCAGTCGACTGAACAGAGATTTCAATCGACTGAATCATGCCTGGACTGATTTTCAGCATATCCAAATGAAGAGCAAACTCTTCCAAAATGCAACCGGACGAACATTGGCCCTAAGGGTTTATGCCAACCGGTAACCCGGCCCTATATGCTCCTCGATGCATCACCAAAAGCATGATCGAACATCCATAAAAGGAATTTCACACAAATTTGACTTAAAAACCCAAAAATTGGAATATTCACAAAACCAATCCAAATCAAGAGCAAATGCACATGAAGAAGTGTTAGGAATTCATACCCAACAACCAAAGATAATTATAGTCATAGATGTGAGGTAAAAATCTCACCTTTGAACCCAAAACAAATGAATGAGAAGCTATAAAGCAATGGCAAGGGCAATTACTCTTCTATTCCAACCCAACAAGCTTGAATCTAAGCTAAAAAGAGAAACGTTTCCTAAGTTAGGTTTAGGATTTTTTGAAATTTTAAGAGAATTGAGTTGGAGAAGAAGAAGAAGAGGAGGCTTACCAAAGCTTCTTCTATTGATTTGGGGCTAGAACTTGATTTGCAAATGGAAACTAGGGCTTGGAGTTTTAATTTCCCATTCCTCTCTCCATTGTTGCTAAAGCTTGAGTATTAGGAAATAGAAATGAAGTAATGAAGAGAAGAGGGGTGAAGCTTGGGTCTAATGGGCTGAAATAAAACCAAAGCCCTAAGTGAAAAAGTAGCAAAATTCCACTAACTCCAAATATATCAAATTTTATACTCAAAAAGATCGCAAGTGTCATTTTGAACTCAATGGGGATGGTCTCGAGTCCTAATTTGACCGTTTACAAAAAGTAGCTTTTCGGACTAAAATCCGACTAACGATGAAAAATTTAAATAAAAAATTTAAATACACCATCGTAAAATAAGCGGGTTGTTATAGACTCCCCTCCTTAAAGAAATTGCGTCCTCGCAATATTTAAGAAGAAAATATAAAGTAACAATCGTAAAAGCATATCCAACACAAAAGAAATTTGGAATAAGAAGTTCACCTCAAAGAGCACGACAAAGTAAGTCCGGACGTGTTCGCTCGATGAATTCTCTGCATTCCTAAGAACAATCCTTAGGATTTGAGGACCATTGAACTTTCACAAGAGGAACATCTTTATTTCGAAGGTGTTTAATCTCCGAAGCTATGATACGAATAGGATGTTGCTCATAAGTCAAATTAGGCGAAACTTCAATTTCTTCCATAATACCAGGCTCAAGAATAGAATCGGAATCTCGAAGACATTTCCGTAATTGAGAAACGTGGAACACGTCATGAATAGCAGAAAATTGAGCCAGTAATAAGAGGCGATAAGCCATGGAACCAATGCTTTCGATGATGGGAAATGGACCAATATATCGAGGTGCTAACTTTCCCGATCGGCTGAAACGCACAACACCCTTCATAGGTGAAACACGAATAAACACAAAATCTCCAACAGAAAATTTTAGTCTCCTTCTTCGGTTATCGGCATAGGATTTTTGTCTACTCTGGGCTTCTTTCATCCTATGACGAATAGAATCAATCTTTTCTGTGGAATCACGAACAAAGTCTGGACCTAAAACCAGCTTCTCCCTTGCCTCAAGCCAACAAGAAGGGGAACGGCATGGCCTTCCATAGAGAGCCTCAAAAGGTGCCATACCAATATTAGATTAGAAGCTATTATTATAGGAAAACTCAACAAGAGGAATATGATCTTCCCAACTTCCACCAAAATCAAGAACACATGCACGAAGAAGATCTTCAAGAGTTTGATTCACATGCTCGGTTTGTCCATCGGACTGAGGGTGATAAGCGGTGCTAAAATTACGCTTCGTTCCTAAAGCTTTTTGAAGACTCTTCCAAAATCCACTAGTAAACAATGGATCACGATCACTAACAATAGAAGTAGGAACTCCATGCAATCTAACAATTTCTTTAATAAAGAGTTTGGCCAAGAGAGGAACGGTTCGATTGGACCGAACGGAAATAAAATGGGCGGATTTAGTAAGTCTATCGACTATCACCAATAAGCTATCATGACCCGAACGAGAACGGGGAAGGCCGTTTACAAAATCCATGGAAATTTGATCCCACTTCCAAATTGGAATTTCTGAGGGTTGTAATAACCCACCGAGCCTTTGATGTTCGGCCTTAACGAGTTGGCAAGTCATGCAACACTTAACAAAGTTAGCAATATCAGATCTCATTCCCTCCCAATAATAAAGTCGCTTCATATCCGCGTACATTTTACTACTACCGGGATGAATGGTAAAATTAGAACGATGAGAATCTTCTAAAATATCTTTACGAAGATCACTAATATTTGGCACGATAAGTCTACCAAATTTTCGAATACCGCCACGAGAATCAATATCAAAGTCTTTCAAACCTTCTATATCAATTTTATCCCTAAAATTTTGGCCAAGAAGAGCCAATTCAGGATCTACCTTTTGAGCTTCAAGAATGCAGTCAAAAAGAGAAGGATGAGCCTCAAGGCTACATAAAACAGGAGATGAACATAAATCGGAAACACGATCTTGAATCTCACAAGTGGATAAAACCCCGAGACCATTCTATTTGGATATCATCATAGAAACAACCGCTTGTTGCTTGCGAGTAAGTGCATCGGCAACACGATTTCCCTTTCCAGGAGTATAAAGAATATCAAGATCATAAGATGCAAGGAATTCGTGCCAACATTGTTGACACAAATTAAGTTCCTTTTGAGAAAATAGATACTTCAAAGATTTATGATCGGTGTAAAGAATAAATTTCTCTCCCGAAAGATAATAACGCCAAATTTTAAGAGCGAAAACAATAGCCGCGAGCTCTAAATCATGAGTGGCATACCTAGACTCGGTTGGCTTCAATTGCCTAGAAGCATAATGTAACAACCCGCCTTTCATTCCATAGAAAGACGCATCATTAAGAAGAAAGAAAGGGATAGAAAAGAGAAAAGAAAGGAAAGAAAGAAACAGACAACATCAGAATCTCACAGCGGAATCGAATAAATTATAATATATCACATAAAACTTTACATAGTATCATATATATCAGAGTTAAACAGCTAATACAACACAAACTAGACAATTATAAACATCTGCCTAGCAATTACAATTCAAGTACATCAGAGAAAAACAGATACAACTCAAAACACAGCGGAACCACTACATATATCTACACGCTGAAGCCTCCTGCTCCATTATCTCCTCCAGAAACTCGTCAAAGAAATCTTGAAATACTTGACTACTCATACGTAATATGAGTACCCAAGACTTTAATAAAACAGAAAATAAACACTCAGGTCAGACATGGGTCTGGTGTGAGTAAACGAGTTTAAAAGCTGCTTAACTTTAGAAGATCCTTTGAAAACAAAAGGTATCACGTAAGACTCCCCACACATAAATATGGAAAAGTTTTTACCTTACGCTAACCAAAACATTTGATAGGAAATCCGATGATATTATAATAGTGTCTAGGGTTTTCAAAATAAAATACAGAAATAGCTGGAATGCTTACATCTCACGTTCCAACATAGTTGGGCACAATCAAAACCATACAAGCACTTATTGGATTTTGGATTCCATACAACGGCAGGGCTACTGGGGTACCGCCCGTCACAGTACGTGGCCTAGATCACCGTACCGAGGAGTACGCCCACTCCCCTGCAACAAAAAGCTAGAACCATTCCTTACTGAACAGTTCCGAACAAGACCACCCCGCAGATTGGCCGTCGCCAACTGCCACACAACCGAATATAAAGGGACCTCTAGACAGGGGTAAATCTTGCTCTCCAGTGGGGGCTAACCATGAGGCCTTGATGCACCTCCCCTGTTTTAGCCATTCCCGGTTGATGAGGCTTGAGGTTACGATTATCTTTATAGGACATATCAATCTTAGAATGCTCATCGTCCACCTGACGATGTTCTGAAAGCATTCAATCCATACAAGTTCGTTCCGGGTTCGAACGAAACCGAAGGCATTATCTCGTTACACTCGTATTGGAATCACCCTTAGAGTTAACGACGATAACCTTTGCACTCTAAATCACCATCTCGAACCTATAAGCACTATTCCATCAAACTCATCACGGAATCACCCACAGAGTTATACTGACGTATAACCCTTACACCTCGAGTCTTCACTTGCTCCACTTGTATTAAAGACCTAACGTTTAATTGGAATCAATGTGGTTTTCAGATATCCAAATATGGAAACCCGATCCCGGTCTCATCGAAACCAAACGCCATCTTAATGTCCAAGTTATACTTAAGGGTTTTAAACAATTAACTCATTTCATTATTATCTAATTCACATAGATAAATAAACTACATCTCACAATAGATAATCACATTCATATCATAACAGATAATCTGTATCATCCATAAACAGATAATCATCACAACCAAATAATCCATCACAAACCATCATACTTAAACCAAGCATTCATATCATACAAATACGACTCATCTCATTACTGAGATCACAACCATTCAATCAATAACATCCATAAGCAATGATTAATTAACCATCAATTATAACTAATTTAAAATGAATTAAATTAATTACAACTATCTCTAATTAATTTGAAATAAATTAAATTAATTAACACTTCTATAAATCCTGCTTAAAATTCATTAATTAATTAACCCAGTTAATTAATTACCCACTAAGTATTTAACTTGATTAAATATCTTTGATTAATCCTTTACTAATTACAATAGGTAATTAGTCTTTAATTAATTTTCACAAATTAATTAACCTTAATCATAAGTAATTAACATTTAATTACTCATTTATTAATTAATTATATTTATCCTTAATTAATTACAATTAATTAATCACTAAATTAATTAATTATTTATTAATTAAACAATCATTAATTACATTATTAATTATTATAATTAATGATCTCTAATATTTAAATAAATTACTTAACTAAATTAATTTCATTTAATAATTAATCTAATTACTAATCACCCTGATTAATATCCAATTAAGTAATTAACTATCTTTAATTACTCATTAATCAAATTAATTATCCAATAATTAATTATCTTAATTAATTAATCCCTTGATTAATTACAAGAGTAATTATCCAAATTACTTTATTAAGATAAATCACCTTTCATTAATTATATTTCAGTAATTTATCATTATTATTTTATAAAGTAATCCTGCTCCATTAATTACATTAAGTAATTACACTCTTAAAATCATCAATTAAACTAAATTAACTAACTTAAATAAATCACATATCAAAGTTATTTACAATAAGTAATTAATTCCTTAATTACTTTAACAATTAATTATACTTAACAAATTACAATTAATTATACTCAATTAATTAATCTTGTTAATTATCAAAATTAATTACATTAATCAATTATTTAATTATCCTTAGATAATTATCATTACTTATTAATTAACAACATTTTCAATAATTACCTACTTAAGAAAAATTATCTTAGTTTAATTTTTCATTAATCATCTCTAATTAAAAATTAATTCAAGTCATTATTTAAATCAAATAAATAAGTAAATTCTTAATTATCCTAATTATTTTCAAAATAATTTACTTACTTATCAAATGACTTCATTTACATTCAAAATATATTTAAACAATACATTCCTAAAATTAAATTCAAATTCCATTTAAAAATTTAATATTTAAAATGTTTAACTATTTAAACATTAATCCAAATTTAAATAAATATAAATCTTAAAAATAAAATCAAAGTTAAAAACATTCATTACTTAAATATAAAAGAAAGATTTAAAACAAAATTACTTGATTAAAATAAATCAAGCTTTGAAAATAGATTGATTACTTTAACTTTCAATTTTAAATTAACACTTTATATCTTAATTCCAATACTAAAAGAAATAATTCTTCTAAGTTTAAACCTTATTTGAAATCAAATTCCATTTTCAAATTCACTTTTAAAACATTTGAATCTGTTCATAATTTTTTTAAATTTACAAACTATTTGAAATCAAAACTGGTTTCCAAAGTAAACTTGAAAACTATTTTTAAAACTTGATTACAAAACAAATTTAAATCTTGTTTAAAACATTTAAATCTGTTCATAATTTAAAAACTTACAAAAACAGTTTGAATCAAAAATCTGGTTTTAAAGGTAAACCTGAAAACTGTTTTAATCTTGATTTAAAACTAAATTTAAATCTTGTTTAAATTTTAAAATTTTCATTTTTAAAACTTTGAATTTCAAACTCCATTTGAATTTAGATTCAACTTATACTTGAATCAATATCCAACTTTAAAAATATGAATTCATTCAAATTCAAAAAGACTGCACATATTCAGGTTTTTAAACCTGTAATCACTCTAACCCGAGAAACCCCATCCCTTACTTCGAGTTCACCAACCACTTGCTTCGAGACAGAAACCTGAAAACCCGATAGAAGCTTCGAGTCATCATCCTGTACTAACCCCACAAGTTCACCAGACATCAAGCATGAACGGTGTATATACACCGGAGCTCTGATCATCTCTAGATACCCTAGGCTGCTCCCCCTAGTTGCCGACCATCTCCTAACCTAGGTACGATCGCCTAATTTCCACTGCAACTCAAATTTGAAATCACAGAATCAATCCAACTTGGAACATCTACACTGCAACCAAAGGCCAAACCTATCAACACCGCTCTCACCCACCTCCGACCTCTTGATCACCTGCAACTCCGGCAATCTCTTCATCTACGTCCCCTCTGCCGATTCCCAAAGTATGTCAACGCTCGATGCATCAGAGACCACGTGAAGCATCAAAAATTCGACCACTCAAAAACTAGGGCTTAAACCTGGAAATCTCAATTTTGTTCAACTCAATAATGCCCACTCCATAGTTACTTTAAAAATGGGATTTTTGTTTTAAAAAAAATCAGGATTTCATTCATGTATTCAAATTATAAAACTGTTTTAATAATTTAAGAAGATTTAGATTTGCTTATTTGAATATTAACCGATTTTTATTTGTTTACAGAGAAAACAGTTTCTTTAATTTAACTTAATTAAAATTTATAAACTTAATTTCAAACTAAACAAACAATTTTGTTTATACATAACATTACTAACTGAAACAATTCAAATGATAAAGCTTTTCTATTAAAGAATATCCTAATTTACAACCAATTAGATATGCAGATTCAAGAAATCAAAAACATATAAACATATTCATTTCTATACACACAGAACATTCATTAATATGTAATCATCACATCATTTTATTTCTTTCAATTCCTATACACAGATGTCTCAAGCTTTTGTGCATGTGAGGTTTATTCATTTCATTTTTAAAAGAAAACAGAACAGTTTTGTTTAACAGTTTTGATTTATGTGAATAAAAACTTAAGTTCTGTAGATTATATTTGATTTTGAATTTTAAAGAAACTGTTTTTAAAAATAAAGAAGCTTACTCACATTTTAAATGAAGGTGCAGAGAACAAATTCCAGAGATGCATCACAAATTCCAGGACTTGACTTAAAGCTGCAGGTTGAAATCTGGGATTGCATTTTGATTACATAAATTGCTTTAACTTGATGATGAAATTTATTTGAACATGCATGCAGACCTTATCTTCATTGCTCAGATTTTAAATTGAAGTTGCACTCCAGTTTGATGTTGAAACTTGCAGAATTTAGATGTAGATAGGTTTTGCAGATTTTAAATATGAATTTGGGTTTCTTGAATTGGTTTTGCATTTGGTTTGCAGAAATTTTAAAACATGCATTGTTTTGGAATTTTGCTCAAATCTGATTCTTCAGATTCAAATGAGAATAAGGTTTGAACAAAGAAAAAGCATTTGTTATATTTTCTTATTTAAAAGAATAAATTTCAAGAATAAATTAGCTTGCCACTTGTTATGTGATTACAAGTGTCCATTTTATGGTTCAAGAATTTAACACATATACATTTTTAATATAAAAGAAAATTCTAAATTTATAAATGTATTTAAATTTATCTAAAACCATTCTAATTTGTTTTAGCATGTTTTAAATATTTATTTAACATTAGCCTTTTAAAATAATTACATGTTTACTTATAAACTTCTTTTTAAAACTATACATTTTAAATGTTTGCTTGAATTATTTTTCAAAATAATATTCTCTTAAAACTAAATTTCAAAAGAGAGGATTTTAAAAGAAGAATAATGTTGAATTTATCTTATTCAAGAGTTTTAAATCAAATGTTATACTTTAACAAGAATGAATTAAATCTTATTTCAAAGAGAAAACAAATTTTTAAAACAAAACAAAATAAACTTTTATTATAAAATAAAATTTAAACTACATTTATTTTTAAACAAAATAAATACTTACTTATATTTCTATGAAAGTATAAGATAGACTTTTATGTTTTACCTTTGAAAAGTTTTCAATACCAATTTTAAATCAATTTAATCAATTTTACAATTTATACAATTATATGTATAATAATTAAAAATATCCTTTATTAAATTTAAATTAAAATCAAATCTTCTATTTTCAATGTATAAACATTTATACACGATAAATAAAATATTTTTAAATCAGCTTAGAAAGAAAATTTATCATTTAAATATTTTTTTACCTTTGAAAACAATCAGATTCTCAATTTAAATTAAATTATTATAAATTTGGAAAAGAATATCATTTATCAAACTAAATAATTATAAATTTTCAAAAGAAAATTTCTATTTGAATTAAATTATTAAATCAATATTTCACATTTTAAAACAATTATTAATGAAATTATTAAATAAATATTGCTTAAATTTCCGGGACATCACATTCCTCCCCCTTAAAAGAATTTCGTCCTCGAAATTTAAAAGCAAAGGTAATTTAATAATCCCATATAGATTTTTAAAAAAAATTAAAATTAAAATAGCAAACATATGCTATCAACCAAATACTAGCAGCCATAGCAACTAATTCAAACAAACAATTCTAATTATCTAGACAAAATTCTGGATAGAATTCCCTAGAGTTTCCCAGGTACAAACACAGGGACACTCGCTCTACCGAATCCAAACTAGTTACACCACTCAGATCTAGAGCTTCTATATATCTAGATCTACAAATCTAAACAAAGAACTGGACCACAGACAAGTCCTGATCAACTTCCAAATCTCACAGAACTACTGATTCTAAAACCAAGGATAAACCATACACGTATTCCCTCTGAGATACGTGAAAAACAAAACAAATTCCAACCATCCGAACTGGAAATTCAATCCTGTAGATCAAACACTTAACCCTTAAGAGAAGACAGAAACATCCAATACTCACATCCACAAATCTCTCCTGTCGATCCTGGGATGCCTTCAACTTCCTAGAACAAACATAGCTTCACAGATGCCACACAGAACAAATCTGGACAAGGAAATAAACGATCTCCTGATTCTACTCCTATTCTGAAAACAGAACAGATGCACAAGACATCCAAGCCTTCAGATCCAAAATTAAATTTCCTGTAGAAATCCTCTGATCCAAGACAAAACTCAAATTCCCAATGAATCGGTGTTGCTTCAATTCTGGAATAGCTTCCCCCATGCTTCCACTGCGTAACTCTGATTTGAGAATGCTGTTGATGAACACAAGTATAAACTTGATCAACTTATTGTTCATCAAATTCCATAAATCTCAGTGACCTATCCGATTCGGTTACAACATTACAGCAAAAATTCAACCAGGAAACTGGATCCAATCAATCCTGCCAAGTTAAACAGATCTCTTTCTCAAAGAGCCTTCCCACTATGCTGAACCACCGGTAAAGCTCCAAGAACCAAATCAAAACAGAACTCAAACTCTCGATGTGGATGCAAATCTTGATTCCTTCGAAGATATCCAAAAAATACCACTTCGATAACTCAAACATCCTATAGAGATGCTTCAATCCAAACATAGATTACTCAGAGAACTTCCGAACCATCGCAAGTCACTTTTACGATTCCACTCAGTTCAGATCCTATGAAATCGTTCTCTCTTCAACAATCAGAACAACTAAAGCCTTCAAATCAAAGAAGAAACTAGTGGTTTACCTCCAACCACAAACATCACACCTAACTGGGCTTCCAGAAGAAATGGACAAGCTTCACCATCTGCCCGGACTTCTGACAGAAGAATCACGGAGATATCTGAACCACCGAAGAACAGGCCACCCACTGCTGCTACTACTACCAAACACTTCCTTATCCAAAAGCTCATCTAACCTCAAAGCTAAACCAGCCTCTTCACAATAGAGCCTTCCAGATAAACAGATATCTTTTAGGAAGCTCGCTCCCAAACTAAGCTCAAAACACTCTGCCAAACTGAGTCTCAAACTCAAATATAGACAGAACTCCTTCCTCAGGTTGCCAAAATACCATTGCTGGCTTCAGAACTTCCTACTAATCCAAACTCATGAAAATCTACACACACGAGTGCAACCAAGCTTATAATCCAAAAATAAACTCCGAATCTTAAAAAGATTCCCTTCAGAGATCAGTGAAATCCTTTACCAACTGCAGAACTACTCAAGATGCCCAAACTACCCTAGCAGACCACTTCCAACCTCAAACACTCGAACTCCAACCATTGGTAGTTGTGTTACACACACTACTACCCTATCTACCTTTATTACTTATTGGAAAACCTGAACAGGTAACCCAACAAATAGGTAGAAATAAATAAATATATATATTTAAAATTACAAATACGCTCTCTCAAGAAGGACACCACTCCAGAGTCTAGGTATTCGCTCAACCTAGAGCTCTGATACCACAATGTAACAACCCGCCTTTCATTTCATAGAAAGACGCATCATTAAGAAGAAAGAAAGGGATATAAAAGAGAAAAGAAAGGAAAGAAAGAAACAGACAACATCAGAATCTCACAACGGAATCGAATAAATTATAATATATCACATAAAACTTTACATAGTATCATATATATCAGAGTTAAACAGCTAATACAACACAAACTAGACAGTTATAAACATCTGTCTAGCAATTACAATTCAAGTACATCAGAGAAAAACAGATACAACTCAAAACGCAGCGGAATCACTACATATATCTACACGCTGAAGCCTCCTGCTCCATTATCTCCTCCAGAAACTCGTCAAAGAAATCCTGAAACACTTGACTACTCATACGTAATATGAGTACCCAAGAGTTTAATAAAACAGAAAAAAAAACACTCAGGTCAGACAAGGGTCTGGTGTGAGTAAACGGGTTTAAAAGTTGCTTAACTTTAGAAGATCCTTTGAAAACAAAAGGTATCACGTAAGACTTCCCACACATAAACATGGAAAAGTTTTTACCTTACGCTAACCAAAACATTTGATAGGAAATCCGACGATATTATAATAGTGTCTAGGGTTTTCAAAATAAAATACTGAAATAGCTGGAATGCTTACATCTCACGTTCCAACATAGTTGGGCACAATCAAAACCGTACAGGCACTTATTTGATTTTGGATTCCATACAATGGCAGGGCTACTGGGGTACTACCCGTCACAGTACGTGGCCTAGATCACCGTGCCAAGGAGTACGCCCGCTCCCCTGCAACACAAAGCTGGAACCATTCCTTACTGAACAGTTTCGAACAAGACCACCTCGCAGATTGGCCGTCGCCAACTGCCACACAACCGAATATAAAGGGACCTCTAGACAGGGGTAAATCTTGCTCTCCAGTGGGGGCTACCCACGAAGCCTTGCTACACCTCCCCTGTTTTAGCCATTCCCGGTTGATGAGGCTTGAGGTTACGATTACCTTTATAGGATATATCAATCTTAGAATGCTCATCGTCCACCTGACGATGTTCTGAAAGAATTCAATCCATACAAGTTCGTTCCGGGTTCGAACGAAACCGAAGGCATTATCTCATTACACTCGTATTGGAATCACCCTCAGAGTTAACGACGATAACCTTTGCACTCTAAATCACCATCTCGAACCTATAAGCACTATTCCGTCAAACTCATCACGGAATCACCCACAGAGTTATACTGACGTATAACCCTTACACCTCGAGTCTTCACTTGCTCCACTTGTATTAACGACCTAACGTTTAATTGGAATCGATGTGGTTTTCCGATATCCAAATATGGAAACCCGATCCCGGTCTCATCGAAACCAGACGCCATCTTAATGTCCAAGTTATACTTAATGGTTTTAAACAATTAACTCATTTCATTATTATCTAATTCACATAGATAGATAAACTACATCTCACAATAGATAATCACATTCATATCATAATAGATAATCTGTATCATCCACAAACAGATAATCATCACAACCAAATAATCCATCACAAACCATCATACTTAAACCAAGCATTCATATCATACAAATATGACTCATCTCATTATTGAGATCACAACCATTCAATCAATAACATCCATAAGCAATGATTTATTAACCATCAATTATAACTAATTTAAAATGAATTAAATTAATTACAACTATCTCTAATTAATTTAAAATAAATTAAATTAATTAACACTTCTATAAATCCTGCTTAATATTCATTAATTAATTAACCCAGTTAATTAATTACCCACTAAGTATTTAACTTGATTAAATATCTTTGATTAATCCTTTACTAATTACAATAGGTAATTAGTCTTTAATTAATTTTCACAAATTAATTAACCTTAATCATAAGTAATTAACATTTAATTAATCATTTATTAATTAATTATAATTACTTATATTTATCCTTAATTATTTACAATTAATTAATCACTTAATTAATTAATTATTTCTTAATTAAACAATCATTAATTACATCATTAATTATTATAATTAATGATATCTAATATTTAAATAAATTACTTAATTAAATTAATTTCATTTAATAATTAATCTAATTACTAATCACCTTGATTAATATCCAATTAAGTAATTAACTACCTTTAATTACTCATTAATCAAATTAATTATCCAATGATTAGTTATCTTAATTAATTAATCCCTTGATTAATTACAAGAGTAATTATCCAAATTACTTTATTAGGATAAATCACCTTTCATTAATTATATTTCAGTAATTTATCATTATTACTTTATAAAGTAATCCTGCTCCATTAATTACATTAAGTAATTACACTCTTAAAATCATCAGATGATTTACTTAAATTAATTAAACTAAATTAATTAACTTAAATAAATCACATATCAAAATTAATTACAATAAGTAATTAATTCCTTAATTACTTTAACAATTAATTATACTTAACAAATTACAATTAATTATATTCAATTAATTAATCTTGTTAATTATCAAAATTAATTACATTAATCAATTATTTAATTATCCTTAGATAATTATCATTACTTATTAATTAACAACATTTTCAATAATTACCTACTTAAGAAAAATTATCTTAGATTAATTTTTCATTAATCATCTCTAATAAAAAATTAATTCAAGTCATTATTTAAATCAAATAAATAAGTAAATTCTTAATTATCCTAATTATTTTCAAAATAATTTACTTACTTATCAAATGACTTCATTTACATTCAAAATATATTTAAACAATACATTTCTAAAATTAAATTCAAATTCCATTTAAAAATTTAATATTTAAAATGATTAACTATTTAAACATTTAATCCAAATTTAAATAAATATAAATCTAAAAAATAAAATGAATGTTAAAAACATTCATTACTTAAATATAAAAGAAAGATTTAAAACAAAATTACTTGATTAAAATAAATTAAGCTTTGAAAATAGACTGATTACTTTAACTTTCAATTTTAAATTAACACTTTATATCTTAATTCAAATACTAAAAGAAATAATTCTTCTAAGTTTAAACCTTATTTGAAATCAAATTCCATTTTCAAATTCACTTTTAAAACATTTGAATCTGTTCATAATTTTTTTAAATTTACAAACTGTTTGAAATCAAAAATGGTTTCCAAAGTAAACTTGAAAACTGTTTTTAAAACTTGATTACAAAACAAATTTAAATCTTGTTTAAAACATTTAAATCTGTTCATAATTTAAAAACTTACAAAAACTGTTTGAATCAAAAATCTGGTTTTAAAGGTAAACCTGAAAACTGTTTTAATCTTGATTTAAAACTAAATTTAAATCTTTTTAAAATTTTAAAATTTTCATTTTTAAAACTTTGAATTTCAAACTCCATTTGAATTTAGATTCAACTTATACTTGAATCAAAATCCAACTTTAAAAATATGAATTCATTCAATTTCAAAAAGACTGCACACATTCAGGTTTTTAAACCTATAATCACTCTAACCCGAGAAACCCCATCCCTTACTTCGAGTTCACCAACCACTTTCTTCGAGACAGAAGCCTGAAAACTCGATAGAAGCTTTGAGTCATCATCCTATACTAACCCCACAAGTTCACCAGACATCAAGCATGAACGCTGCATATACACCGGAGCTCTGATCATCTCCAGATACCCTAGGCTACTCCCCCTAGTTGCCGACCATCTCCTAACCTAGGTACGATCACCTAATTTCCACTGCAACTCAAATTTGAAATCACAGAATATCAATCCAACCTGGAACATCAACACTGCAACCAAAGGCCAAACCTGTCAACACCGCTCTCACCCACCTCCGACCACTTGATCACCTGCAACTTCGGCAATCTCTTCATCTACGTCCCATCTGTCGATTCCCAAAGTATGTCAACGCTCGGTGCATCAGAGACCACGTGAAGCATCAAAAATTCGACCACTCAAAACTAGGGCTTAAACCTGGAAATCTCAATTTTGTCCAACTCAATAATGCCCATTCCATAGTTACTTTAAAAATGGGATTTTTGTTTAAAAAAAAAATCATGATTTCATTCATGTATTCAAATTATAAAACTGTTTTAATAATTTAAGAAGATTTAGATTTGCTTATTTGAATATTAACTGATTTTTATTTGTTTACAGAGACAACAGTTTCTTTAATTTAACTTAATTAAAATTTATAAACTTAATTTCAAACTAAACAAACAATTTTGTTTATACATAACATTACTAACTGAAACAATTCAAATGATAAAGCTTTTCTATTAAAGAATATCCTAATTTACAACCAATTAGATATACAGATTCAAGAAATCAAAAACATATAAACATATTCATTTCTATACGCACAGAACATTCATTAATTTGTAATCATCACATCATTTTATTTCTTTCAATTCCTATGCACAGATATCTCAAGCTTTTGTGCATGTGAGGTTTATTCATTTCATTTTTAAAACAAAACAGAACAGTTTTGTTTAACAGTTTTGATTTCTGTGAATAAAAACTTAAGTTCTGTAGATTATATTTGATTTTGAATTTTAAAGAAACTGTTTTTAAAAATAAAGAAGCTTACTCACATTTTAAATGAAGGTGCAGAGAACAAATTCCAGAGATGCATCACAAATTCCAGGACCTGATTTGAAGCTGCAGGTTGAAATCTGGGCTCGCATTTTGATTACAGAAATTGCTTTAACTTGATGATGTAATTTGTTTGAACATGCATGCAGACCTTATCTTCACTGCTCAGATTTTAAATTGAAGTTGCACTCCAGTTTGATGTTGAAACTTGCAGAATTTAGATGTAGATAGGTTTTGCAGATTTCAAATATGAATTTGGGTTTCCTGAATTGGTTTTGCATTTGGTTTGCAGAAATTTTAAAACATGCATTGTTTTGGAATTTCGCTCAAATCTGATTCTTCAGATTCAAATGAGAATAAGGTTTGAACAAAGAAAAAGCATTTGTTATATTTTCTTATTTAAAAGAATAAATTTCAAGAATAAATTAGCTTGCCACTTGTTATGTTTAATTTGTTATGTGATTACAAGTGCCCATTTTATGGTTTAAGAATTTAACACATATACATTTTTAATATAAAAGAAAATTCTAAGTTTATAAATGTATTTAAATTTATCTAAAACCATTCTAATTTGTTTTAGCATGTTTTAAATATTTATTTAACATTAGCCTTTTAAAATGATTACATGTTTACTTATAAACTTCTTTTTAAAACTATACATTTTAAATGTTTGCTTGAATTATTTTTCAAAATAATATTCTCTTAAAACTTAATTTCAAAAGAGAAGATTTTAAAAGAAGGATAATGTTGAATTTATCTTATTCAAGAGTTTTAAATCAAATGTTATACTTTAATAGGAATGAATTAAATCTTATTTCAAAGAGAAAACAAATTTTTAAAACAAAACAAAATAAACTTTTATTATAAAATAAAATTTAAACTATATTTTTTTTAAACAAAATAAATACTTACTTATATTTCTATGAAAATATAAGATAAACTTTTAAGTTTTACTTTTGAAAAGTTTTCAATACCAATTTTAAATCAATTTAATCAATTTTACAATTTATACATTTATATGTATAATAATTAAAAATATCCTTTATTAAATTTAAATTAAAATCAAGTCTTCTATTTTCAATGTATAAACATTTATACACAATAAATAAAATATTTTTAAATCTGCTTAGAAAGAAAATTTATCATTTAAATATTTTTTTTACCTTTGAAAACAATCAGATTCTCAATTTAAATTAAATTATTATAAATTTTGAAAAGAATATCATTTATCAAACTAAATAATTATAAATTTTCGAAAGAAAATTTCTTTTTGAATTAAATTATTAAATCAATATTTCACATTTTAAAATAATTATTAATGAAATTATTAAATAAATATTGCTTAAATTTCCGGGACATCACACATAAGCAATAACACGTTCTCTTTGCATAAGAACGACACCCAAACCAACGCGACTAGCATCGGTATAAACAATAAAATCTTGGTTCCCCTCGGGAATCACAAGGATAGGAGCATCGGAAAGGAGTTCTTTTAATTTCTGAAAAGAAGCTTCACATTTGTCCGACCAAATGTATTTAACACCTTTCTTTGTTAAGCTAGTAAGAGGCACGAAGATTTTAGAAAAGTCTTTTATGAAATGGCGGTAATAACCTGCCAACTCAAGAAAACTATGGATTTCCGTCACACTCTCCGGTCTCTTCCAATTTTGAATCATTTTAATCTTTGAAGGATCCACGAAAATTCAGGATTCGGAAATAATATAACCAAGAAACTTCACACGAGATTGCCAAAAATGGCATTTAGAAAATTTTGCTTTCAATTGATTACTCCTAAGAGTTTCCAACACAATCTGCAGATGCTTTTCATGCTCCTCCTCGGTTTTAGAATACACAAGAATATCATCAATAAAGATGAGAACATATCGATCGAGTAAGTCTTTGAAAACTCGATTCATAAGGTCAATGAAATAAGCCGAAGCATTCGTTAAACCAAATGGCATAACAAGCCATTCATAAGATCCATAATGAGTACGGAACGATGTCAAAGGAATGCTATCCTCTGCGATACGAAGCTGATGAAAACCGGTTGCTAAGTCTAATTGTGAAAAGACTCTAGCACCACTAAGCTGATCAAATAAATCATCAATCCAAGGTAAAGGATATTTATTCTTGATAGTAAGATCATTAAGCTTGCGGTAGTCAACGCAAAGCCTAAGTGTACCATCGGATTTCTTCACAAAAATAGCCGAAGCTCCTCAAGGAGAGGAACTAGAGCGAATAAATTGCTTCGTCTCCAATTCGGATAATTGTTTGCGCATCTCCTCATTTTCCTTATTGGACATGCGATAAGGAGGACGAGTGATCGGTTGAGCTCCAGGAATGAGATTAATTTTGAACTCAATTGCTCGCTTAGGTGGTAATCCTAAAACGGGCTCAAATATGTCGGAAAATTCACGAACAACGTGAATAAGAGAAATAATATCTTCCTCATCATCATTATCGTCATCATGAGGATTTAAAGAATATAAAGATGCTGTCAAGTTGGAATCCAAATCTTTAAGAACAATAGAAATCTGATTAAAAGATTATGGATGTCGAAGATAAATAGTCCGCTCAGGACATAGGATATGAGCTTCATAGCAGTTAAGCCAATCCATTCCCAAAATCATTCCAAAGCTAAGTAGCGCATAACATGCAAAATGAAAGAAAAATCACACAAAATAATCTCGACATCTTTACAAAGAAAACTGATTTTTGCGGATCCACTAACCGGATTCGCAATTCTCAAAGAAGTCATTAAAGAGACAACACTTAAAGAAAAAGTATCAACAAGTTCTTTTGATATAAAAGAATGGGACACACCCATATCAAAAAGAACTCGAATAAGGTGACCACGAAATAAAATAATGCCATCAAGGATAGGATGAGATATACCTTGACCATGAGATGTGTTGCTAGGGACTTGAGCAACATTAAGCTTTCCCTCCTTCCTGCCTTGAAGTTTGGGAGACGAAGATATATAATGGTCCGGGCTTTTGCAATAGCGATAAGCACGGGGCTTTGAACACTTATTCGCATAATGGTCCTTAAAACCACAGTTTTAGCATTGCCCACCACTTGAGGTAGAATTCTTAGTTGCCGGAAAGGCTTGCTTCCCTTTCTTATTGTTGGGATAAGGACCCCTGAACTTATTAGGCCTTTTCTTGTTAGTGATGTTCGGTATAGCACTCCCAACCTCAACATCACTTACTCTATCAGCCTCTTTAAGTCGAAGAGCGATATCAATGAGTTGATCAAAAGAAACTTATAATTTTATAAGTAATGGCTTCTTGAGATTTTTGTTCAAACTATAGACAAATCTTTGATTCTTCTTCAATGGGGTGTTTATGTATTCGACCCCATATTTAGAAAGTGACTCGAAGGATGCGACATAATCTGCCACGGAAGATTCACCTTGAACAAGGTCTATAAAACGGCAAGCCAAAGTCACCTTCTCAGCTTTTGGCACAAATTTTAATTCGAAGCATTCCCGGAATTTCCCCCAAGTAAGATCCGCTTCAATAATTTAAGAAATGAGAAGCTCGTACCAGTCTAATGCTCTTTCTTGGAGCGTACTAGAGGCCACCTGAACTCGGTGAAGATCAATAAGATTCATGTAAGAAAATATTCGATCGCATGTTCTCAGCCAAGCCTGGACTTCAATAATTGTTTCAGAACCTTTGAATGGCTTCCCACCCAAATTGGTGTAATCATTGCACAAGCGTGCAAATCCAGACTTAGGGTGAGAAGACTCCGAATTAGAACCGGCCTCTTGAGCATTCTTTACTAGATCAAGAAGCTGCTGGGCAGACATAAATACTCCATCTTGGGGAGTAGCACTAGATTGACCGACGCTGGGATGGCCAGGTCTAACCATTTTTCTTCATTAAGAAAGAAAGAAGAAGAAGAAAAAGGTTATTCACAAAATGAATATCAAACTATAATGATTGATAAAACAAGGAATCACAAAAGAGAATAGGATAGGACTGTACGAAGACACGAATTAAAATCCTAAGGCACGACTCCTAAGATGGACTTAGGACGATGATCCTTGTTAAATTATTCTACGTTGTTCCAAAGTTTGGCTCTGATACCAAGCTGTGACGCCCCACCTCTATACCCATGCTAGCCAAGGACACTATGGTGTAATGCCGTCAACTAGCTCGAAGAATAAGGCTGTTGAGGAGCGACCATCTGTGTAATTGCTTTGTGCGAGCACCGGTATGTCAGATAGTTTAAGATGCATTTCATTTCAAGAGGAAATCCGACATGCCGATACAAACTCAATGCTACTACACAGTGGCTATATATAATCTTCGGAAACAAATATAGAAATAAATATAACACAAATCAGTCACAGAAGTTCATATCACAAAGGAGGAAAAAGATATGAATGTAACACATAGAAGTGTATATCAGAGTAGTGGTCTACAAGATCCACAATATCACAAAAGAATGATTACAAGTGCTGCGCAAAAGAATAAGTATACATCATGGAGTCTATATCTCAAATTTATACAACAAAATAAACTACTAATCTAAGTAGTTAGCCAAAAGTCAAAATAGAAACCCCATAAGAGGAGTCAAGAAGAAGCACCTGCAACATCTCGGTCTGACCTGAGTATTATTTAATAAGAAAATAATAAATGGATCAGTCTTGCAATAAATAACAGATGAAATGATATGGAATAAGAGATATGACAAAAACGTATAATAACCAAAATGCCATACTGTGATAAGTACGTAATTGGAAATCAACAAGAGATTAATCAATATCACAAGAATCTTCTCAAAGATAAAAAGGATTGTCATACTCTTTATTTCATTTACCAAACCATAAATATTGACAATTATATCAATGCTATTGACAAAAGTTAATGACACACAAATTCAGCAATGCACAAATATTGATAGAACTTATCAATGAAACCACAAAAATAGGTGAAACACAAATTCCAGAAATCGTCAATAGAAATCCGGAAATCACAAAAGGGGGAGGCCTATCACAAAACGGGAGCATGAAAACTCACCAACACGTGTATCACAAAACAGAACGCTATTCCATGGTTGCTAACCATTTATTTTGAGCCGAAGCTCCATAAAACAGTCCGAAGACCATGGGTCGCTACCCCACCAAATTGAGCCGAAGCTCCACAGAAACGGGGTTTAGTCTCCATCGTAGACAATGAGACATCGCACATTGCTAGTCTAAATTGCAAAATGATCATCATCGATCATCAAGAAGTGTCAATTACACTAAGCTTGTAAATATATGAGCTTAGCTTCATGTCCCATAACCACTAGCTTAACTTAAATATTTACGAACAAATTGTAGATCTTCACTCGAAAGTTGTCACAAGAGATTCAATCGAACAAGTCCAAGAATTAACCGACGAAGTAAACGCAAGCGTTTCATACCACTTGTTTTATTAAGCCGTTTAATTAGATTTCTCATACGAATGAGGTAAAAGTTTGTATATACTAATAGATTGGAAAACAGTTTAAGACGAGCTTTGTAATAAAATAGTGTTGAAATAGTTTTGATGAAAGAGTTTTGATATTTACTACTAGTATTGAACACCTTTATATTTTTAAAGTGACAAACCACAAAAATGATTGTAGAAACAATCAATCATTAAAATCCACATACGAAGACGTGAATCAAATCCAAAGAAACCGATAAAGAATCCATCGAAATGGATATTCAAAAATCCCTAAAAAGGAGTCATCAAAGTCATAATAAATGATAACAACAAATAGGATCACCACGAATCGATTCAAATTGGAAATTCAATCCCAAAAGGCAAAGTGGGCTGAAACAGCAAATTCAGTTGACTAAACAGAGAATTTCAGTTAACTGAATTCTGCCTGGAAACTTTCTGTTTCCAGGTTCAGTCGACTGAACAGAGATTTCAGTCGACTGAACAACGAATTCAGTTGACTAAATAGAGAATTTCAGTTGACTGAATTCTGTCTGGAAACTTTCGGTTTCCAGGTTCAGTCGACTGAACAGAGATTTCAGTCGACTGAACAGCAAATTCAGTTGACTAAACAGAGTATTTCAGTTGACTGAATTCTGCCTGGAAACTTTCGGGTTCCAGATTCAGTCGACTGAACAGAGATTTCAGTCGACTGAATCATGCCTGGACTGATTTTCAGCCTATCCAAATGAAGAGCAAACTCTTCTAAAATGCAACCGGACGAACATTGGCTCTAAGGGTTTATGCCAATCGGTAACCCGACCCTATATTCTCCTCGATGCACCACCAAAAGCATGATCAAACATCTAAAGGATTTTCACATAAATTTGACTTAAAAACCCAAAAATTGGAATATTTACAAAACCAATCCAAATCAAGAGCAAATGCACATGAAGAAGTGTTAGGAATTCATACCCAACAACCAAAGATAATTATAGTCATAGATGTGAGATAAAAATCTCACCTTTGAACCCAAAACAAATGAATGAGAAGCTATAAAGCAATGGCAAGGGCAATTACTCTTCAATTCCAACCCAACAAGCTTGAACCTAAGCTAAAAAGAGAAACATTTCCTAAGTTAGGTTTCGGAATTTCTGAAATTGATAAGAGAATTGAGTTGGAGAAGAAGAAGAGGAGGCTTACCAAAGCTTCTTCTATTGATTTGGGGCTAGAACTTGATTTGCAAATGGAAACTAGGGCTTGGAGTTTTAATTTCCCATTCCTCTCTCCATTGTTGCTAAAGCTTGAGTATTAGGAAACAGAAATGAAGTAATGAAGAGAAGAGGGGTGAAGCTTGGGTCTAATGGGCTGAAACAAAACCAAAGCCCTAAGTGAAAAAGTAGCAAAATTCCACTAACTCCAAATATATCAAAGTTTATACTCAAAAAGAACGCAAACGTCATTTTGAACTCAATGGGGATGGTCTCGAGTCCTAATTTGACCGTTTACAAAAAGTAGCTTTTCGGACTAAAATCCGACTAACGATGAAATATTTAGATAAAATATTTAAATACGCCATCGTAAAATATGCGGGTTGTTACACTTTAACAACCAATCGTTATTATAACACCGCGGTTTTCCAAAATAATTTATACTTTAAAACCAGAATATAATATCTCTTTCAAACCATATAAATAAGATATCATTAATATTTTTAAAACCCAAATCAATATGATATCATTTTTATTTTATAAATATCTCTTTCCCCAAAATCATAATATTTTTCAAATATATATACCTTGAAACCATAGCTTTGAAACATAACTTTCAATACTTAATGGTTGAAATACTATATTACTATATAAAATAAACAAGCTTCTTCAAATTTCACAATAAATTCCCAATATCAATTTGAACCTCCAAATAAACCATTTTAATTCCCATATATTTCATAGCTTAAATATTCTATATTTCAAAACTTAATTTTTTTTATAGTTCATATATTTCAATCTTTAAATGTTCCATTATTTCAAAATGGATTCTTTGATAATTTGATATATATCAAATCCAATTCCTATTATTTAAATTTGAAATGTTTACTTAATAAAACAAATATTATTTAAGTAAAACCCTTAAACTTCAATAACAGGATATTCTTTTAATTAAAATAACTTGATAATATTCTTTAAATCAATTTGATATTCATTTAAATTCTCAAAATCAAAATCAAGTTACAAAATTATACCCTTTAAGTCTTAATTTATTTACATTTCAAACCAAATTTTTCGAAGAAAATTATTAAATACTTTAATTCAAATCATATTCACATTTATCTTCAACCTTACTTTTATACGAGTTATTATAAACTCTATATAAAATAGAATTTTTAACAGATACTTAACCATATCTTATAAAAGAAAACAGCTACATTATTTAGCTTATTTTATAATTCAAAATAAATTTATACAAAGCTAAATTCAATAATAAGTTAGCATTTATAAAATATTTAAAATCAATATCCATATACTCATATACTATCAACTCCATTTATTAAGCTTATTTTTATTAACAATTTTATACATATTTTAAATTCAAGAATTTAACCAAAATAAAATTTATATAGTATCAACAATTAATATTTATTAAACCGTATTTCCTTTCAAAAACCATAGAGAAATCACTTATAATTAGACCGCGGTGCCTGTATATAATTTTCTATCCTATGGTCAAGTGATACGGATATTTATCATTTCAATCCGCAATTTAAAAATAAAATTACGGTTATATATCATTTCAAACCGCAATCCCGAATGAAATGAAAATGCATAATAACTTGGAGTTTATACAATATAAATACAGCATCCATTCGTCTATCATATCAATCATCAAACATTCATCAATTTATCATCCAATTCAAACAATCACATCAATAACTAATAATTAATTACCGACAGTTAATTTTTCAATAACGAATTAAATAACTGTTTAACTGTAGTTTATATGCAATAATAAAATTTTACTAAAATTTTAACTGGCAGTTATAAATGCAATGAATACATTAAATAACAATTAACTGGCAGTTATAAATGCAATGGGTACATTAAATAACAATTAACTGGAAGTTTTAAATGCAATGAGTACATTAATTAACAATTTACTGGCAGTTTTAATTGCAATAATGAATTAAATAACGAGTAAATTAAATGAATGCAATTTAACTAAGAAAATGATGAAATATATGCCAAACGGCTATAAATAAAATTTTAAACACATCATAAATCAATTTAACGAACATAAGAAATTGTAGAAGTTGTGAGTGGGTTAAAACACTCACCTTTATACGAATCTGAAAATAATACTTCAAATCAATAGCTTCGCTCTACGTTTCCTTAGTCTTCTTCTGGATTGCTAGTTTTGTTCCGTAAATTTTCTTTTATTTTGATTTACTTTAATTTCCCTCCTTATTATATTAATATATATATGTATTTATGTATGTATTTTTAAAAGGTTTGGAAAAGATTTTGAAAAAGAAAAGGATTGAAATAAGAAGAACTGAAAATTGTAGAGAAGATCAAGATATGAAAAGAAAGAAGAAAGTTTGAAATGGAATAAAACTTGAGAAGAAGAATATTTGAAGAGGAAGGAAAAATTAAAATGAGATACAATAAGGAGATTTGAAAAAAAGAAGAAGATTTGAATGGAGGCTAGGGTTTCATTTGCATCATATCGTATTTATAAGGTTAGAGTTAGGTTTAGGGACAAAGAGATTTGAAAAGAGAGGCTGCTATTAATTAGAAATAAAGTAAATATGAACAAACTTGGTATTGAAATATAGTAAATATGAACAACCCTTTTTTTTTTCAAAAATAGCAGGTATTAAAAAGAGGTAATTATTAATTAGAAAGGGAATGAATGTGGAGGGACAAAAATAAATGTCACATTTTATTAGTTTGATTCTAAATTAATTAAGTGCTTGATACAGAAAAGTTTGAATACATCTCATATATTCATACTTTAACTGTGTGAGAATTGCTAAACATATATCAAGTACGATTAATTGGTGACCATATATAGGAATAAACAAGAATAAATGTAGATGCAATCACATAAGGATCTGATAGGGAAGAAGATAAAATGTGATGACATTAATTACTTACCCACCCAGGTATAAATCCCATATATAACACTAAATAATTTCCATTAACACTGCATTATCCAATTATCATAAATTTGTTCGATATATACTCTTGTTTACTTATAAATAAATTTATGTTTTCTATCAATTCTCATTCACTCTTCCGTTACTAAATTAAAAATCATTAAGTAACGTTTAGCATCAACACAACCATTATAATTACTTAACTTTTAAATGAACTTTATTTCCAATAAATTCATTACCCACTTAATTAGGTAATTTATAATACTTGTTATCATACTCTTAAATTTACACTTAGGTTTATGTTAAATTCAATTTATTTTATTTCATAAATTGATTAAATATTTACATCCACTTATTACAAATAAGTTCCATTTGATGTAAAACCTAGTATACATTTACATGAATCCAATTTCATTCCATCCATTAATGGGTATTGCATTGAAATTAAATTTATCAGCTTATATCAACATTACTACCATTAACTGCAATAGGATTACCAAATTTATTCAATACCCTAAATAAATAACATATATTAATTCATTAAATAAATTTACCATTTACCTTCGTATTCTTATATTCAAATCTTATCCTAGTATAACCATTTACATTACTTCAATTATTCGTACTTTCATTTCAACTGTTCATACTTATCCTAAATTTCCATGGTTTCATTCCATTTTCAACATTCGCTTCATATTATTCCATTTATTACAATTGCTCATTTAAATTCTAACATTCACTTTATTATAAATTAAAAGATTTCCTTCTCTATCTAAACATTAATACAAAATCATATTAAATTCCAGTTTTAAATCTTCAAAAATTTCAGGTCGTTACATTTGATCTGTAGTTTTTAATCCTTGCTTTTGAGAATAGATCTGCACCTAATGTACATTGAGTTGAACCTGAAGTTAGATTGCTTTCGGATTTGAGATCATTTGATCTGAAGCCAGTTGATTTATTGTTGAGTTGAAGCTTTAATCTTTGCTTCAGGTTTAACATAGACTTGAATTTAGATCCATATGTTGCTTGCATTGTTTTAGTCTTTTGTGGTTGAATCTAAAACTTGCTTGTTTTAAATGTTTTCATTTTTTTTTTCTATTTTAATTCTCAGTTTTTGATTAAATGAAGATGTTGAAGCCTGGTTACTTCATAATTTTGTTGTTTATTTCGATTATAAGTTTTGAAAGAAAAACAATGCATCTTACCACTTGTTAAATCTAACACACACTTGTTAATTACTAATGTAATCTTGTTTACACTTGTTTTATATTATAATTCATGTTTTAACATTTGTCATAACTCTTTAATTTATGTTTAAATCCTCTTCCCTAATTTATTTATAAATTATGGTTTAAACCTTGACTTTAATAAATTTATAGATTTAGTTTTTAATATTTTCATATACAATTTTAAATTTATGTGTACAAACTAAATTTATTTCAAGTATGAAAGAAAAGTGATTTTAAATCTTTTTCTTTTTATAAATTACTAAATTCTTATATTCACATATGTTTATATTCACAACTTCATAAGAAATTGAGTTTGAAATCTAATTATAAATAATCGCACATATATATTTATAAATTACACTTAAAGTTTTTATTTTAGTCCTTATTTAAATTTATAAATTTCTTTTTAAACCATTTTCAATTTATTTATTTATTTATTAATATTTTTATAAACATCTTATTTACATATGTTTTATATTTTAAACACTTTAAATTTTCATGTTTATTATTTAATTATAACTTTATATTATATTTTCTATTTATAAATCCATTTTCTTTTATTTATATATTTATAACTTTAGGAAATTGATTTTTTTTAAAAATCTAATTACACATTAGATAACTTAGAATTTAACTTTTTTTAATAACAATATAGAGTTCTTTTCAAATCCAATATATTTTTATTCTCACATTTTCAATTTAATTTCACAATTGAATTCACAATTTAATCCAAAATTTCATATTAATTCTTAATTTAATCCAAAAATCAAATTAATTACTAAATTAATTTGGCTTAAAAACCGAGATCGTTACGGATTTCCCCCCTTAAGAAAATTTCGTTCTCGAAATTTGAAAGACAGGGAAACAACCAAAGAATAGACGAAAGATATGTTTTGCCAGATTAAAATGAATATCTATTCTGCATTTGGCTTACCAAATCAGAATATCAACAATAATTATGAAAACAAACTCATACGATACTTTACGAGATACTTGGGTCATCAGATCTACGAAGATATACAGGGCATTGGTTAGTTCGAAGGGATACTAACCGTTTGTAGAATGTATCTGGACCCCAAAGAATAGACAAATGGAAACTTAACTCAGGTCAGAATATCCTAAAATATACATACTCTTGTCCATCTTCGGACTTTGATTTTCACAAGAAATTATAATAAAATTTCAAATTTGGGTTTAATCGAAATCATTTTATCGATACAAATTAATTTAACTTCATACTTAATTAACCAATTTATATCAAATAAATTTCCAACTCATTTAGAATCGAAAAGCTGATAGAAACCGATGAAATAGGAACTTATCTACAACGATACGTGGGGCCATCATCACACCGAAGCTTCTTTTTGTAGCTGCCACGAAGCCATCGAAGAATTGAAACTGGATCAATAGAGATTGAGCAGAGCTGTTTCCTTGTTGTTGCAGGGTATTGACCATTTGTAGTGGTACTTCCCTGTCCCCTATCTCGTCCTCTTCTTGCACTCATACTTACTATCAGTGGATAATAAGAGAATTTACCGAGGCATCCGGACGGATATCTTAGGGGTATACTCATTCTAGGGTATACTTCACCCTATCACTAATGAGTTACCTAATGTGTTATACTCCTGAGCTAAAGTTCAACCTTCATCTTTGATACCAAGTTGTCACGACCCGAGTTTCAGTGTTCAAAAATCGACACCCGTACCTCACTTGTACTCGAATGCCGTAGATTCAACCATTGAAACCCGATTCGCACCGGAGCTTATAACACATTACGTACAACAACACAGCGGAAGAAAACAATTATGAATGTATCATATATCTCCACTGAATACAATATCCAAATATGATACAACACTGCCCAACATATATCAGGGCACAAATACAATGCTAAAGCGGAATAAATAACTTAAACTTGAACCACCAAGTGAGAACTCCAATATCCCCAACTCCATCTCCAATCCAAAGCTAGCTCGAACCCCCATCAAGTAGTTATTAAGCAAGGTCAGTCATCGATGTGGTCGCTAAGATCCAAAGACTCCAAAGGATTCAAATAGAAAGCTGGAGGCTACCGAAATCTACATCTACTACTTGACTATCTGAAAAACTCAACTCTAGACTGCCCGTGTGGAAAATTATGGGTACTTATAGTTTAGGAAGGAAACAATAAACTTCGGGTCAGTCATGGGACTGGTATGAGCAAACAAAAACAGTTTATCTTTAACAAAAGAAAAACAAAAGATTTTTAAAAAAATCCGCAATGCTTTTTGAAAAATGAAACTACCATAAGCCCTCCCGCCGCACACACAATGCAAACGCATAATTAGAGGAGATTTCTCCTTATGATAGTCAAACATGCTTGACACGCAAAAACTTTTGATATTATTATTAGTGCATAGTGCAGAAATCCTTTCGAAAGTATAATATTAATCTTAGCCAGCATACCATATTTCGTCCTATGCCTACTATAGCTACCATGTTCAATAGCAGGTTACCGCCACATTCCATGGCAGGTTGTACAACTAAAACCATACAGGGTGGTATTGTTTCTTTGGATTTCCAACAAATGGTCAGGCTAAGGAACTTCCAAACCGAACGGAATGCCTCTGGAGGACCCCCGAGAACCTAATCGGATCTCTGCCAACACAAGGCCGAGTTACATCTGTAACTAGGTAACTACTGACACGAGTATGCCACCCCCCGGTCATTACGAACCTTCATCCGAGGCACCTATCAACCAATAACCACAAAGCAATAAGTTTCCAGCAACCACATATGTTAAATAACTCGGCTCCATACCATGATACCACCTTTTATCCAGAAGGAAATGACATACCCTCAGGGGGCGCTACCCCCAAATAACCTTGCTGCAACGGTTCCTGTTTCGACCATTACCGAGTTGTGAGGCTCGACGAAGTCTCGTCCATAAAGCTACGCTTTACACAAAATCCATGCTTCGATCAACAAATTGTGACGACCCGACTTCCCATGCCTAGGAAGACGTGCCATCAATAAGAAAGAAAAGGATAGAAATAGAAAAGAAAAGAAAGAAAGAACAACAACATCAGAGTCTCACAGCGGAATGGAATAAAATATAATACATCAACATAAATTTACATAGTTATATATATATACATCAGAGTTATACAATTATCATACAACATGACTATCATATACATATCTGTCAGGACATACATCTCAAATACATCAGGACTAACTAACACAGTGGAACTATAAGGATATATATGTCTACGACGCTGAAGCCTCCTGCTCCATTACTCCTCCAGACGTCGTCAAAGCTAACCTGAATCCCTTGGCTACCCGTAAAAATTTGGGTACCCGAAAGTTTATGAAAAACAAAAATAAACTTCGGGTCAGACATGGGTCTGGTATGAGTAAACGGTTTAAAGTCGCTTAACTTTGAAAATCATTTGAAATTAAAGGTATCACGTAAGACTCCCCACAAATAAATACGGGTAAGTTTTTACCTTACGCTAACCAAAACATTTGATAGGAAATTCAGTGATATTATAATAGTGTCTAGGGTTTTCAAGTAAATAGAAAATAGCCGAAATTGTTACATCTATTAAATTCCAGCTACTAGCCACGAAAGTGGGTAATACAAATCAAAATCGTAGGGTCTCGTAGGGAAAATGGATTTCCAACAATGGCAGGGCTACTGGGGTATTGCCCGTCACAGTACGTGGTCTAGATCACAGTACCGAGGAGCCACCCTAACTCCCCTGCAACACAAGGCCGGAACCATTCCTTACTGAACAGTCCCGAACAAGATAACCCCGCAGTTGGTGTACATCCAACCGCCCACACAGCCGAATAAAGGGACATCTAGACAGGGGTATATCTCGTCCTGCTTGGGCATGACCCACCTAACCTTGCTGCATCTCCCCTGTTTTAGCCATTCCCGGTTGATGAGGCTTGAGGCTACGATTACCTTTAAAGAACATATCACTTAGAGTGCTCATCGTCCGCCTGACGATGTGTTGAAAGCATTCAATCCATACAAGTTCGTTCCGGGTTCGAACGAAACCGAAGGCATTATCTCGTTACACTCGTTTTGGAATCACCCTCAGAGTTAACGACGATAACCCTTGCATTCTGAAAACACCATCTCGATCACCTTTGATAAGTCACGACCTATCGTTTAATTTGGATCGATGTGGTTTTCGGAATATCAATTGGATATCCGATCCCGGTCTCATCGAAATCCAAACGCCATTTTTAAAGTCCAAGTTGTCTAATTAACTTAACAGTTTAAATTTAACAATTGAATCCATATAGCAATTTAATACAGATAAATAACATCAGATAAATCATATAGCAATGGATAAATAACATCAGATAATTCATATAGCAATTGAATACAGATAAATCATGCACAATCATCACAGATATCTCACGGAATATCACAGATATAAATAAACATCAGAAGCAATCAAATAGAACCATCGTTTCATAACAACAAATTTTGATTTGTTTTAAACTTAAATGTATAATTAAACACAAAATATATTTTAATCATGCTTAATTAATTATTAATTAATTAATTTATTTCAATTCATTAACTGCTTATTAATCATTCACTTAATTAATTAATTAATTAATTCTTAATTACTAATCAATAACCTTAATTATTGATTTATAAAACTCGGTTGCACAATCAATTATTACTAATTGCTTAACTAATCATTACTTACTAAATAACTTAATCGTTCACTCATTCATTATTTAATTAATTTGTTAACTACGGTTTTCCCATTGCTCAACTTCAAATAATTACTTTACTTCCTAATTACAAATGATTTTTAAACAAGATTATTATTAAAATCATTTAATTACAAATTTGATTCTATTTGTAACTAATTATAAATTTATTACAATTCATAATTATCCATGATTTTACATTAAGTATTCTTCGTTTCCTGTAAAACTTTAAGGTTCTATTTTGCTTAAAACAATTTGTAACATTAACAATTGTCTTATATAACTTAAACTAGTATTTAAATTAGCAAATTACAAGAATTGCTAAAACCCGAAGTAAATCACGTGTTCAACTCGTGAAGGTCTCGAGTATTTCCATAATTCTCCCCGTATTCTCCCCTGCATCCCTCTCCCTCTCACTCTTTCTTCTTCTCCTCTTCTCAGTTTCCTACCTGCTTCTTATTTTTTTTTATTTTTTTTTATAAATCTGCAATCGCCTCTCACACTCACGCACGAAACTCGTGACAACTGACCATTTAACTCGAGTACCCACTCGAGTATCCCACGCTACGAAGCCACCAACATCCCACTGACCCACTTCCGCCACCGTGCACGTGCACGGTGGTGCGCTCGGCCTACGGCACCTCGCGGCAACCTCCACATATCCCAAAACACCACGACTTCCACAATCTAAACTTAAAACCCATCGAAATGTTCCAGATCAAAATTTGACCTGTTGCTCGACCACGAACAGAAACGCCTCATCGAAAATCACCTCACGCGGCCACCCTCCATCACCAGAGGCGATGAAACTCCTCCAACACGTCACTCACGCCTCCATCTAGCTCCACCAAAAATCATAATACACTCGGTTTCCTAATGATACCGAAATCACGATTTTACAGAGGCTAAAAAAAATATGGGCTTAAACCCTATTTGTGATACAAACTCAAAACTTATGTATTTGAAAAATAATTTCATATTTTTCTAGTGTTGATACATCTTTAACCTTGCTTCATACAAAAATCCAGGAATTAAAATTCACTTGAACTTCCAGATTTGACAAATATCCAGTAAAACTTCTATATAAAACTGCTCTGTAAATCTTTGATTAAAAATCAAGATTTTAATGTTAAAAATCATAATTATGTTCATAAAAACTAAATATACTATTGAATTTACAAATTTAAACACTTGAATTTTCAACTTTGATTTCCCTTTTCCTGTAGTTTTGAAAATACAGAGTGAATAATATGCTATTAAACTCTAAACATGCTTTGTAGGATTTGTTTCATATAAACAAAACTTGAATTATCTCACTACCACATTCAAATGCTATATAAATATGTTTTGGTCAATTTATTTGCTTTATTTTGGACAAGACTCAAAGTACTGCTCAACAACAACTATGAAGTTTTCAGTGCAAATAAACATACACAGAACAGTATGTTTAAACTTCATCAACATATATCATTAAGAAGAAAATATGCAAGCTAAAGTTGAAATTCGTTTTGTTTACTCACCTAAAAGTAACAGATGAACAGAATTGATGATGAAGGACCTGCAGTTGATCTACCCTGTAATTCTTTCTTTGCTTCTCTGTTTCTCTTTTTTTTTTCTTAGTTTGATCTTCTGTTTTAAAGTAACATATATTTGCAAAGCAAATAGATGTGTTCTCAGGTTTGCTTTTAAGCCAAAGTTTGTATAAATGAATTAATGATATAAAGGTAGATTGATATAGAAGCTTTGAATCAGGTTGTAACTGGACAGTGGATATGTGTTTGTCATTTTCTTTTGATTGGTTGAATAAAATTCACTGCAGGAGAAGATTATGACAACATTTCGGCTGTGTACTTGCTAAACATAATGTTATGCTAATTAATGCCTTTGCTTTGAATTATGACAACATGTATTAAATGGTTGCTGATAGTTACTATTTGTTGTACAAAGATATTTGATTTCCTTTTGGCTAGCCTATCTTGCAAGATACAGGTTTTGTTTGCATTCTATTTTGAAGTGAAAACTTGTTTTCTTATTTGCTTATAACTAGTAAATACTTAAGCTTTTCATCATAATAGCAAGTAGTAAATGGTTTACTGACAGTAGCTATTTATACAAAGATATTTTTGTTTTATGATATTGAAGTCAAACTTTGTTTTCTTGTTTGCTTATATACAAGCTACATATTTTTGTTTATTATTATCTGTTAAGTACATATATATACAAGTTGTCTTGTTTTCTTTGCATTTTCCAAGTTATATTTTCAACACTTCTGATATGATTGTTTTAAAGATATTTTCAGCATAGTAGTTGTAGTTTATTTGTTAATTAAATTTTCAAACATTTGATTTACACATACTTGTATTTATACATTTCAAATTATAATTCATATTTGTATATTACTTTGATAACATCTTAGTTTTATAATTGTGTTTTATACTAGTCTTGTATGTTTATATTTATATTGTTTTATACTCATGTGTTTATGTTTAATAATACTATGTTTATTTACTTTTAAACTTGTTATTCTAAAAGCTAAAACTATATGTATATGTATTTTATCAAACAACAAAAAAATATAAAGTCTTAGATTTGATTTTATTGAATAAGTCATATTTTATTTAAATGGTTTTGAAACATTTACTTTTAAATTTTCAAAGCAAAATTTTCTTTTACAAATATGTATAACTGTTAAATATCCAAGATTTCATAAATTTAAACATTTACAAGTTTATATTTAATTTAATTTAGATTAAATATTTACTAAATATGCTGTAAAAATTCCGGGTCGTTACATTCCTCCCCCCTTAAAAGAATTTCGTCCCCGAAATTTAAACAACAGTAAAATCAAAAGCTTTTATATTAACAATCCAAACATACATATCATTCATACAATAGCAAACAAACAAACAGTCAACTCTAACAAACAATACTAGTTATCCGAACATAAATCCGGATAAGCATTCCTAAAACTATCGAGAGTTTCCCAGGTACAATCTCTGGGATCCTCACTCCATTGCACCTTGACGAGTTTCACCACTTTGTTCCTGAGTTGCTTCTCGTCTCGATCCACAATCTGAACTGGTTCTCTGACTACAGTTAAATTTGGTTCCACTTCCAAATCTTCTTGAATTACCGGTTCTACAACCAGTGATGGATCATGAACAAATTTCCTCAAATGTGATACATGAAACACATTGTGAATCCCAGACATCCGCTCTGGCAATTCAATCCTGTAGGCTACAGCTCCAATTCTCTCCAAAATTCGAAACGGTCCAATGTATCTCGGAGCAAGTTTTCCCGTCTTTTCGAATCTTACAGCACCTTTTATTGGAGAAACTTTGACAAAAACCAAGTTTCCAATCTCAAATTCTAATGGCCTTCGTCTTCTATCAGCATATTTCTTCTGACGATCTTGAGCAGCTTTCATTCTTTTCTTAATAAGCTCAACCTTCGCAGAAGCTTCTCGAATAAGATCGGGTCCAAGCACAAGACGATCCTTCGATTCAATCCAACAAGATGGAGATCTACACGGTCTTCCGTACAAAGCTTCATAAGGAGCCATCTTAATACTTGCTTGGTAACTGTTATTATAAGAAAATTCCACAAGATGAAGATGGTCTTCCCATGATCCTCCAAAATCTAAAACACAAGCTCGAAGCATATCCTCAAGAATACGATTAAGTCTCTCCGTCTGTCCATCTGTTTGAGGATGATAGGCTGTACTTAATCTCAAATCTATTCCCATTGCTGATTGCAGAGCTTCCCAGAATTTGCTAGTGAAAATAGGATCACGGTCACTTACTATGCTGACTGGGACACCATGCAATCGAACTATCTCCCTCAAGAAAATTTCTGCCAATGAAACTGCAGTGCGAGTCGCCTTAACTGGAATAAAATGGGCACTCTTAGTTAAACGGTCCACAATAACCCATATTCCGTCATTTCCCTTCCTGGTTCTAGGCAAACCATCGATAAAATCCATCGAGATCATTTCCCATTTCCAATTCGGAATTTCCAGAGGTTGCAATAGCCCGGCAGATTTCTGTTGATCACCTTTAATTTGTTGGCAGATGGCACAACTGTTCACAAAAGCAGCTACATCCTTCTTCATTTTCGGCCACCAGAAAACTCTCCTCATGTCTTTATACATCTTCGAAATTCCAGGATGAATATTCAATTTGGAACGATGACTTTCAGACAACACTTCCTGCCTCAACTCCTTATCATTCGGAACACAGATTCTCCCGTTGATCCTTAGTGTTCCTTGGTCATCAATCTCAAAACTGGGACACTGACCCTTCCTGACTTCTTTGATGATTCTCCTCAACATCTTATCAGATTCTTGCTTGCTTGAGATCCTTTCAATAAGAGATGGAACCACTTCCAGAAGAGAAAGAACTGCATTCCTACTGAGAGCATCAGCTACGACATTCGCTTTTCCCGGAGTGTACAGAATATCCAAATCATAGGAAGCTAGAAATTCAACCCACCGCTGTTGTCTCAGATTTAGGTCTTTTTGAGAGAAAATATACTTCAACGGTTTGTGATCCGTGAACAATTCGAATTTCTCTCCTAACAGATAATGTCTCCAAATCTTCAAAGCAAAAACAATGGCAAGCAATTCAAGATCGTGCGTAGCATAGTTCTTCTCATGAGACTTCAATTGCCGACTAGCATACGCGATTACTCTGCCATTCTGCATCAACACTGCACCCAATCCCACTATACATGCATCCGTGTAAACTTCGAATTTGCTCTTCCCATCCGGAATAGCAAGTACTGGTGCACTAGTTAGCCGTGTCTTCAATTCTTGAAAAGCTTCTTCACATTGAGGTGTCCATTTGAATTTTTCTCCTTTCCTTGTTAGCTTGGTCAGATGTGAAGAAATCTTGGAATAATCCTTAATAAATTTTCTGTAGTAGCCAGCTAAACCCAAAAAACTGCGAACTTCTGTTGGCGTCTCCGGCTGTTTCCATTTCAAGATAGTTTCAACTTTCGTCGGGTCTACAGAAATGCCTTCACCCGAAACAATGTGCCCTAAAAATTTAACTTCTGATTTCCAGAAATGGCACTTTGAGAACTTTGCCTTCAACACATGCTTCCTCAGAGTTTCCAAAACAATTTCCAAATGCTGTCTGTGCTCCTCATCCGATTTTGAGTAGACCAAGATATCATCAATGAATACCAGCACAAACTTGTTCAACACATCTCTAAAGACTCGGTTCATGAGGTCAACAAAATAGGCTGGAGCGTTGGTTAACCCGAAAGGCATAACCAACCATTCATAAAAACAATTCGGTCCCCTAAATGCTGTTAAGGGAATACTATCTTCAGCTATTCTCAATTGATGGAAACCTGAAGCTAGATCTAATTGAGAAAAGATTGAAGCTCCATGCAATTGGTCAAAAAGATCATCAATACGAGGAAAAGGATATTTATTTCGAATGGTCACTTTGTTCAATTCTCTATAATCAACACAGAACCTTAGCGAACCATCCGATTTGGTGACAAACACTGCAGCAGAGCCCCAACAAGAAAAACTGGGTCTAATTAAACCTTTCTCCAAAAGATCTTGCGTCTGCTTAACCAACTCTTCTCTCTCTCTAGGAGGCATTCTCCTACTGGGTTGAATCACCGGCACAGCTCCTGGAATCAAATCAATACGAAACTCAATCTCTCGATGTGGCGGTAGACACTTAACTTCTTCAAAAACATCAGCAAAATCTTGAACCACATCAATATCTTCAACTCTCTCTTCAGAATTCTCAATTCCATGCAATAGACTACTCAAGTGAAATTCAGAACTATCGCACGATACTTTGGCAATCCTACCCAAATCAGTTTCCAACGAAACTGTCCTCTCATCACAATTCAGGACTGCTTTATACCTATCAAGCCAATCCATTCCCAAAATAAGATCAAATCCCTTAAAATTTAACACATACGGGTCACAAGAGAAACTATGGGACAAATAAGAAAGCTTCAAGTCCTTATAGATTGTATCCAATTTTGTTGCTCCACCAATAGGATTAGATACAATAATGGGACGATCCACCATACTAGGGTTGAGAGAAAACTTTTCTACTGATTCCAAAGAAATGAAACTCAAAGATGCACCCGAATCAAATAAAACTTTAATATATTTGCCGTCCAAGAGTAAGGTACCTTCCAAAACTCCTTTGTTTTGAGAAATAGAAGATGGACCTGCTTCCAGAGCAAAAACTTTATCCTGCTGTGTCTTCTGTAAAAGTGAGCAATCCTTAATCACATGACCGGGCTGACGACAATTAAAACACAACGATCTTTGAACTACTGCCAATCCTGGATCACTCTGACATTGCTGTTGCTGATATCCTCCTTGAGAACACTGATCTGCCAAATGTCCAATTTGCTGACAATTGTAACACTTGCGGGGTCCCTTATTGCTTCCTCTAGATTTCTTTCCCTTGCCTTGCCTTCTCCAAAGTGGATTAAACTTTCTTTTATTTGGGTTAACGGAATCCTCTCTCGAAACTGCTGCTGTTGGTGCTTCTAATTTCTTGCTCATCAAATCTTCATACCTCAATGCCATATCAACTAAATCAACAAAAGATCCTTTCAAGAGCACCGTCATCTTATTCTGGAATTCTGGCCTCAAACCTTGCACAAACTTTTCATTCTTCTTGAGTGCAGTATCAATGAGTCCTGATCCATAACGCAAAAGTTCATTGAATCTGGTCTCATACTCAGAAATAGACATGCTATCCTGTCTCAAATTCAGAAAATCCTGGTATAATTGAGATTTTCTTGCTGTAGGCATAAACTTCTCTTCAAATAACTCCTTAAAACTTTCCCATGAAATATCTTCCTCAGGAACATTTGCAATAGTTGCATCCCACCATGCTGCTGCGCCTTCTTGTAATTGCCACGATGCCAAATCTCTCTTCTGGTCACTCGACAATCTCATCCTCTTAAAAATGCGCTCATAAGAGCGTAACCAAGCTTGAACTTCAATTATCGATTCTGAACCTTTAAATGATTGGCCTCCAAGATCAGTGAAATCTTTACATAAGACTGCAAAACTAACTTGAGGCGGTACTGGATTTACAGTCTCTCTAGCAATTCGACTTCGAACATCTCCACTCGAAGTACTAGCCCTAACTCTGCCTCTTCTTCCAGAACTCATACCGGTCACCTGAACAGACAACTCAACAAATTTAGATAGGTATATATAATTATATGAAAATACAAATACGCACTCTCAAGATAAATATAACACAAGAGCCTAGGTACTCGCTCTACCTAGCGCTCTGATACCACCTGTGACGACCCGACTTCCCATGCCCAGGAAGACGTGCCATCAATAAGAAAGAAAAGGATAGAAATAGAAAAGAAAAGAAAGAAAGAACAACAACATCAGAGTCTCACAGCGGAATGGAATAAAATATAATACATCAACATAAATTTACATAGTTATATATATATACATCAGAGTTATACAATTATCATACAACATGACTATCATATACATATCTGTCAGGACATACATCTCAAATACATCAGGACTAACTAACACAGTGGAACTATAAGGATATATATGTCTACGACGCTGAAGCCTCCTGCTCCATTACTCCTCCAGACGTCGTCAAAGCTAACCTGAATCCCTTGGCTACCCGTAAAAATTTGGGTACCCGAAAGTTTATGAAAAACAAAAATAAACTTCGGGTCAGACATGGGTCTGGTATGAGTAAACGGTTTAAAGTCGCTTAACTTTGAAAATCATTTGAAATTAAAGGTATCACGTAAGACTCCCCACAAATAAATACGGGTAAGTTTTTACCTTACGCTAACCAAAACATTTGATAGGAAATTCAGTGATATTATAATAGTGTCTAGGGTTTTCAAGTAAATAGAAAATAGCCGAAATTGTTACATCTATTAAATTCCAGCTACTAGCCACGAAAGTGGGTAATACAAATCAAAATCGTAGGGTCTCGTAGGGAAAATGGATTTCCAACAATGGCAGGGCTACTGGGGTATCGCCCGTCACAGTACGTGGTCTAGATCACAGTACCGAGGAGCCACCCTAACTCCCCTGCAACACAAGGCCGGAACCATTCCTTACTGAACAGTCCCGAACAAGATAACCCCGCAGTTGGTGTACATCCAACCGCCCACACAGCCGAATAAAGGGACATCTAGACAGGGGTATATCTCGTCCTGCTTGGGCATGACCCACCTAACCTTGCTGCATCTCCCCTGTTTTAGCCATTCCCGGTTGATGAGGCTTGAGGCTACGATTACCTTTAAAGAACATATCACTTAGAGTGCTCATCGTCCGCCTGACGATGTGTTGAAAGCATTCAATCCATACAAGTTCGTTCCGGGTTCGAACGAAACCGAAGGCATTATCTCGTTACACTCGTTTTGGAATCACCCTCAGAGTTAACGACGATAACCCTTGCATTCTGAAAACACCATCTCGATCACCTTTGATAAGTCACGACCTATCGTTTAATTTGGATCGATGTGGTTTTCGGAATATCAATTGGATATCCGATCCCGGTCTCATCGAAATCCAAACGCCATTTTTAAAGTCCAAGTTGTCTAATTAACTTAACAGTTTAAATTTAACAATTGAATCCATATAGCAATTTAATACAGATAAATAACATCAGATAAATCATATAGCAATGGATAAATAACATCAGATAATTCATATAGCAATTGAATACAGATAAATCATGCACAATCATCACAGATATCTCACGGAATATCACAGATATAAATAAACATCAGAAGCAATCAAATAGAACCATCGTTTCATAACAACAAATTTTGATTTGTTTTAAACTTAAATGTATAATTAAACACAAAATATATTTTAATCATGCTTAATTAATTATTAATTAATTAATTTATTTCAATTCATTAACTGCTTATTAATCATTCACTTAATTAATTAATTAATTAATTCTTAATTACTAATCAATAACCTTAATTATTGATTTATAAAACTCGGTTGCACAATTAATTATTACTAATTGCTTAACTAATCATTACTTACTAAATAACTTAATCGTTCACTCATTCATTATTTAATTAATTTGTTAACTACGGTTTTCCCATTGCTCAACTTCAAATAATTACTTTACTTCCTAATTACAAATGATTTTTAAACAAGATTATTATTAAAATCATTTAATTACAAATTTGATTCTATTTGTAACTAATTATAAATTTATTACAATTCATAATTATCCATGATTTTACATTAAGTATTCTTCGTTTCCTGTAAAACTTTAAGGTTCTATTTTGCTTAAAACAATTTGTAACATTAACAATTGTCTTATATAACTTAAACTAGTATTTAAATTAGCAAATTACAAGAATTGCTAAAACCCGAAGTAAATCACGTGTTCAACTCGTGAAGGTCTCGAGTATTTCCATAATTCTCCCCGTATTCTCCCCTGCATCCCTCTCCCTCTCACTCTTTCTTCTTCTCCTCTTCTCAGTTTCCTACCTGCTTCTTATTTATTTATTATTTTTTTTTTATAAATCTGCAATCGCCTCTCACACTCACGCACGAAACTCGTGACAACTGACCATTTAACTCGAGTACCCACTCGAGTATCCCACGCTACGAAGCCACCAACATCCCACTGACCCACTTCCGCCACCGTGCACGTGCACGGTGGTGCGCTCGGCCTACGGCACCTCGCGGCAACCTCCACATATCCCAAAACACCACGACTTCCACAATCTAAACTTAAAACCCATCGAAATGTTCCAGATCAAAATTTGACCTGTTGCTCGACCACGAACAGAAACGCCTCATCGAAAATCACCTCACGCGGCCACCCTCCATCACCAGAGGCGATGAAACTCCTCCAACACGTCACTCACGCCTCCATCTAGCTCCACCAAAAATCATAATACACTCGGTTTCCTAATGATACCGAAATCACGATTTTACAGAGGCTAAAAAAAATATGGGCTTAAACCCTATTTGTGATACAAACTCAAAACTTATGTATTTGAAAAATAATTTCATATTTTTCTAGTGTTGATACATCTTTAACCTTGCTTCATACAAAAATCCAGGAATTAAAATTCACTTGAACTTCCAGATTTGACAAATATCCAGTAAAACTTCTATATAAAACTGCTCTGTAAATCTTTGATTAAAAATCAAGATTTTAATGTTAAAAATCATAATTATGTTCATAGAAACTAAATATACTATTGAATTTACAAATTTAAACACTTGAATTTTCAACTTTGATTTCCCTTTTCCTGTAGTTTTGAAAATACAGAGTGAATAATATGCTATTAAACTCTAAACATGCTTTGCAGGATTTGTTTCATATAAACAAAACTTGAATTATCTCACTACCACATTCAAATGCTATATAAATACGTTTTGGTCAATTTATTTGCTTTATTTTGGACAAGACTCAAAGTACTGCTCAACAACAACTATGAAGTTTTCAGTGCAAATAAACATACACAGAACAGTATGTTTAAACTTCATCAACATATATCATTAAGAAGAAAATATGCAAGCTAAAGTTGAAATTCGTTTTGTTTACTCACCTAAAAGTAACAGATGAACAGAATTGATGATGAAGGACCTGCAGTTGATCTACCCTGTAATTCTTTCTTTGCTTCTCTGTTTCTCTTTTTTTTTTCTTAGTTTGATCTTCTGTTTTAAAGTAACATATATTTGCAAAGCAAATAGATGTGTTCTCAGGTTTGCTTTTAAGCCAAAGTTTGTATAAATGAATTAATGATATAAAGGTAGATTGATATAGAAGCTTTGAATCAGGTTGTAACTGGACAGTGGATATGTGTTTGTCATTTTCTTTTGATTGGTTGAATAAAATTCACTGCAGGAGAAGATTATGACAACATTTCGGCTGTGTACTTGCTAAACATAATGTTATGCTAATTAATGCCTTTGCTTTGAATTATGACAACATGTATTAAATGGTTGCTGATAGTTACTATTTGTTGTACAAAGATATTTGATTTCCTTTTGGCTAGCCTATCTTGCAAGATACAGGTTTTGTTTGCATTCTATTTTGAAGTGAAAACTTGTTTTCTTATTTGCTTATAACTAGTAAATACTTAAGCTTTTCATCATAATAGCAAGTAGTAAATGGTTTACTGACAGTAGCTATTTATACAAAGATATTTTTGTTTTATGATATTGAAGTCAAACTTTGTTTTCTTGTTTGCTTATATACAAGCTACATATTTTTGTTTATTATTATCTGTTAAGTACATATATATACAAGTTGTCTTGTTTTCTTTGCATTTTCCAGGTTATATTTTCAACACTTCTGATATGATTGTTTTAAAGATATTTTCAGCATAGTAGTTGTAGTTTATTTGTTAATTAAATTTTCAAACATTTGATTTACACATACTTGTATTTATACATTTCAAATTATAATTCATATTTGTATATTACTTTGATAACATCTTAGTTTTATAATTGTGTTTTATACTAGTCTTGTATGTTTATATTTATATTGTTTTATACTCATGTGTTTATGTTTAATAATACTATGTTTATTTACTTTTAAACTTGTTATTCTAAAAGCTAAAACTATATGTATATGTATTTTATCAAACAACAAAAAAATATAAAGTCTTAGATTTGATTTTATTGAATAAGTCATATTTTATTTAAATGGTTTTGAAACATTTACTTTTAAATTTTCAAAGCAAAATTTTCTTTTACAAATATATATAACTGTTAAATATCCAAGATTTCATAAATTTAAAAATTTACAAGTTTATATTTAATTTAATTTAGATTAAATATTTACTAAATATGCTGTAAAAATTCCGGGTCGTTACACAAATGATCAGCAGCACTCCGTATGCTACATTACCAAATTGGGATTGTATCACTAGTAACCATCAACTACATAACCTTTGAGCTCGTGCATCTCACAGAAGGGTGTTAAGCTAAGAGAATAAATTTTCCGCCACCAAACAGAAATGTATTGATAGAAACTAGCTTTACATTTCAAAGTGTAATGTAAGATACACATCTATACAAGTCTGTTCTGGGTTCGAAAAGAACCGAAGGCACTTCACAAAAAAGCCCTCGCAAATCCGGATAATCCCTATTCACGTCCGGACTCCCAATCACAAAAGGTGATCAATCTCTATACCGGGGATCAGCTGGTGCAGAGACATTCGACGAGTTATACTTTCGCTTTCGAAAATATTCGGTCTTCACCACCGGTCTTCAAATGCAATCCATAACATCGTATAACTATTCGGAATGGGTTATATGACAAAAGTCCTCTCCCGGCTAAATCGAATAGTGAACGCAATATTTTAAAACCATATGGATAATGGGATCTCAGTTAAGTCACAACTTATTGCCCAAAACTTTTCTTTTTAAGGGTTTAAACAAATTACCATTTACAAATCAAGAAGATCACTTCAAAAAGTTCACCAATCTTCCACAAAGATTCATTCACAATATTTAAACAAAAGATCCATCTTTGAGATCCTCTTTTGTTTGAAAACAAAGTTTACCAAATATTTCACAAAGATTCCTTCATAGCTTTTGAAACAATTCCATTTCAAATCTTTTATACAAAAGATACACCTTTAAGATTCTCTTCGGTTTCAAAACAGGGTTCAACCATCTTTCACAAAGATTCATTCATAGCTTAAACTATTTCAATTCCATTTCAAACTTGAAATCTTTCAACACAAATTGAAAATCCTTTCTTTATATGAAAGCTATTATTATTTGAAAACAAATAGTTTCCGTTTCTGAAGAATCCAATTACATTTGCACAAGTTAAAGTCTTTCAAACTTGGGTTAAATTTAAATTTACAAAATGATACTTTTAAAATGGCTTAAAGCCCATATAAACAAATTTACAACTTGTATAATCCTTTTAAACCATAATTTCCAAACATAGAATTCAATTTCAAATCTTGAATTCAAATTCAAATTAAATTATTTAAATTTCAAAACATTATCAAGATATTCAAAATTACTTTTATCTTTAAAACTCCTTTTCAAAATCTTTTCGTATTTAACGCAATTCCATTTTCAAAACTATTTTATAGTCAAAAATTCAATCTTTAAAACCATTTGAAAAATCCGTGACTTAAACGATGTCCTCGTGCAATCCATATTTGTGTGTGTATGGTATAGTCCAGGGGTTTTACACAATAGTGCAACAATCATCAATCATTACAGATTTAAGCACAGCAATATTGATAAGCGGTATAACCCTATAATGCTTATCTTCATTCACAGATTTACAGAGAAATAATATAAATTCATCACAGATAAAATAAATTACATTCATCACAGCTCAATCAAAACAATTCATATCATAAAGCATCACATAACAGAGATATCAAACAATTCAAGGTATTCAATGCAAACCAAACATTCATAAGTAAGATCAATCAATTATCTAATTAATTTAAATCAAATTAATTACTTATGAATAAACTACTAATCCTGGTTAATTAATATTAATTAATTTCAAACCATTTTAATTAATTATCCTTTAATCATTTATTAATTAACTTTAATTATTAATTAATCAACCTTAATTAATAAATAAATCAACCTTAATTAATAATTAAATAATTAACTTTTAATTATTTAATTATCCTTTAAATTAATTATCCTTAATTAATAAATAAATTAATTAACCCTTAATTAATTATCATTTAAATAAATTATCCTTAATTAATTACCATAAGTGATTATCCCTAATCACTTATATAAATTAATCACAAAATTAAGTAATTATCTTTAAGTAATCAATCACCCTTTAATTACTTATTATAAATTAGTTAACCTTTAATTAAAGTAATTACGCTTTTTAAGGAATTACATTAAGTAATTGACCTTTAATTACCTTCATTACTTTAAAGTCTTTTATCTTAAATAATTATTTTAATTATCTTTAAAAATCTTATTGATGACTTATGGAAAATAAATCATCATTAATACATTAATTAACTCAAGCATTTTAAGCTAAATTAAATTAATAATTTGAAAACGTTTTATTTTACTTATTTACTTACTAAATTACAAAAAATCAGTTTTATTTGAAATAAGTTTTAAAATAAGGTTATATGTGTATGTATATGTGTGTATATATATATATATATATATATATGTATGTATATATGTGTGTGTGTGTGTATATATATATATATATTAAACATTTTAAACTTAAAATAATTTGTTTTAAGATCTTGATTAATCCAAACTTAAATCAACATTTATTATTCAAAAAGAAATGGGTTAAATTGTTCAAACTTGATTTGATTAAAATTTGCATAAAAGCTTGTTTTTTTTTTAATTTTTAAAACTGCAATCTACAAACCCGAGATGACTCGAGTAAAACCCGAGTCTTGCTTCGAGTTTCCCGCCTCCTTCTCAAGCTTCGAGTCAAAACTTCTTTTCCCCGGGCCTAAACCCGAGTAAACATCATCTTCTCAAGTCTTTTAACCAAAATCAGATACTGGTGATACATGGTATACGTGCACAATCACCAAATTGATTACCGACCATCACCGATCCCCTCAACAAATCACTGACGGCGTCGTTGTCCCTTCCAAACACCCAGATCATCGGGATATGTTGGGAATCAAAATTGAACAAACCAAGCTTCCACTGGAACCAACTTGATCACCTGAAAATGATTCGTGCCGCCGCCTCTGATTGTCAGAAGACTCGCGATCACGTTCAGATCACCACCGGAGTTTCACGCTTCCATCCACACCACTTCGGTCGACTCCGATGTAGCGACGACGAAGCGACAATCAATATTCTGATGCTAACAAAAATCTGGGCTTAAACCCTATTTCGACTTCGACTTCGACCAGCCACCGTGACGAACTAAAATTCAAGGGAGTATTTTTTTCAAATTCTCCCGACGTCTAGCTACCACCAGCTATGATTTCGAGACCCACTACTTCACCGATCACCCGGATTTGACAAAAACCCATCTCTATTCATCCACACATTCCTCCCTTAATATCAAACTAAAAATCTTGAAATTTATTTTAAAAATCATGCTTTTCGGAGTTGAACTAGATGATGCATGTAAATCAAGAAACTCTGGCACTCGAATTTTTTCATGTTTTTAAGCATTACTGTTAATCTTCTTCCCAGTATTAATTATCCTTATATTAATCTTAAAAATATTTTTAGAACTTAGATTTGGATTGTACAACAAATTTTATTAAGATCCTAAAGCCTAAAATAAATTTGAGAAGGAGATTTTGTTTTACGAACAGGGTATGAAAGCCTGTAATCATACAGAGGCCAGCATAGCCTGTAAATAAAACACGCGCACCTAAATTTATATACATACAAGCATATCTATATTCATACCAGAAATTTTCACAGCAGCATACTTGCAAGATTCAATCAGATTTTAAGCTTTAACAAAGTAATTTGATTACCTGTCTAACTATTGAATAGAATAGTATTATTTTTTCTTTTATTTGTTTTGATCTGGAATTCTTTCTTTGCCTTTGAATTTGATGCTTATTGAAGTTGATCAAATTGCTTCATTTCCGGGCTGTAATTTAAACTTGCTTTGGTTCATTTGAGTTTGATTTTGATCTATAGTTTTTAATCCTTGCTTTTGGTAACAGATATGCACCTGATGTACATTGAGATGAACCAGAAGTTGGATTGCGTTCAGATTTGAGATTATTTGACCTGAAGCTAGTTGATTTATTATTGAGTTGAAGCTTTATTCTTTGCTTCAGGTTTAATATGGACTTGAATTTAAATCCATATGTTGCTTGTATTGTTTCAGGCTTTTGTAGTTGAATCTGAAACTTGCTTGTTTTGAATGTTTTTAGGTTTTTTTTTTTCTATTTTAATTCTCAGTTTTTGATTAAATGAAGATGTTGAAGCCTGGTTACTTCTAATTTTGATGTTTATTTCCATTATAAATTTTAAAAGAAAAACAATGCATCTTTCCACTTATTAAATCTAACTAACACTTGTTAATTACTTATGTAACCTTGTTTACACTTATTTTATATTATACTTCATGTGTTAACATTTGTCATAACTCTTTAATTTATATTAAAACCCTCTTCCCTAATTTATTTATAAATTATGGTTTAAACCATTACTTTAATAAATTTATAGATTTAGTTTTAAATATTTGCATATACAATTTTAAATTTATATGTACAAACTAAATCTTTTTCAAGTATGAAAGAAAAGTGATTTTAAATCCTTTTCTTTTTATAAGTTACTAAATTCTTATATTCACATATGTTTATATTTACTACTTCATAAGAAATTGAGTTTGAAATCTAATTATAAATAATCGCACACAGATATATATATATATATATATATGTTTATAATTTATGGTTAAAGTTTTTATTTTAATCTTATTTAAATTTATAAATTTCTTTTTAAACCCTTTTCATTTTATTTATTTATATATTAATGTTTTTATAAACATCTTATTTACATATGTATTATATTTTAAACACTTTAAATTTTCATGTTTATTATTTAAATATAACTTTATATTATATTTTCTATTTATAAATCCATTTTCTTTTATTTAAGTATTATAACTTTAAGAAATTGATTATTTTGAAATCTAATTACACATTAGATAACTTAGAAGCTAACTTTTTTTTAAAACAATATAGAGTTCTTTTCAAATCCAATATATTTTTATTCTCACATTTTCAATTTAATTTCACAATTAAATTCGCAATTTAATCCAAAATTTCATATTAATTCTTAATTTAATCCATAAATAAAATTAATTACTAAATTAACTTGGCTTAAAAACCGAGATCGTTACAACTAACTTCATCAAGTTATTCTCATTATAACTAACCAGTACAACTGCGGTATATTCAACATATAATATTGTGCTATTTCCACCAAACCTAGGAAAATACAATGAAAAGCATTCGATTAATCCACAATATTAAAAACTCCACATCCGATTAATTCCTTTTGCAATTCAAATTAGTGAATCCTTTTGCAATTTTGTATTTCTTCTTCATTAGAAATCTCTATCTAATTTTAATCTTCATATCTCCTCATATAAAAATAATAAAGAAATTTTGGATCATAACTGTATCCTCGGTAATTTGATTCTACTGTTATAATTCATTATTTGGGATCTATTGCTCTTCTAATCCAGGATTTTAGATGTTTAGCATTTATTTTATTTTGCACAAATTAGTGATTTCTATGCCTCATCGAATTAGCTAACATGTATACCCTAAGTTTTCAGCCATTAAATTATCATGATAAAATCCCATTCTAATCTAATTAAGATATACCTTTATGATTTATACAACAAACTCAACCACATTGATGTCGTATTTTAGAAAGTAACAAAACAATTAACATTGCTTTTGAATCTAAAGCTTTGATTAAGTTTGGACCTAAGACAATCAACAGATTGAAGATATCTATCTGAACTGCATAAAAGAGGAGTGAAATGGAAAATAAACTAATAACTCCAAAATACACATGACCGAATTTTCTAATAATTATCATAATTACCTTTTAGAATTTGACCCATCGATCAATCAAGTGAATACTAAGTATGCAAAAACTTTAACAAATGCATTAATAACACAATTATAATATCTATTTATTTAAAGCAATAATCTCCAAAGATAAATTTATTTAAAACCTTAGAAAGTATGAAAAAAATAAAAGGATTAAAAATGAAAAGGATTTTGCAGTCCGAAGATGTTGTTGATTTTGCTTCCATGTTACTCTTTTTTGTCTCCACCATGTAAATCTCAAAAACATGAAAAGAGATGCAACTTCTATAATTAAAAATAAAACAAAAACCTTAGATCTTAAATCAAAGCAATAACACATATCGATCAATTAAAAAAAAAACCTTATAAATACCATTAATTTAAAACTGGAAGCAAAAATTTTTAAATTGCGCAAAGAGGGATGATAGATTCCTATGGCTCCAGCATTGAAAGGAGATGGAAAGTGAATGAATAAGGAGAGCAATCGTCGATGAGGTAATAAACTAAAAGAAGAAATGAATTTATTTTTTCCATTCTTTCTTCGTGGGGTGAAACACATGAATCACATTTTATTCTCCTCAATTCAGATTTGAGAAAAATACGTGTGAATACATGGAAATAAGAGGTAAGAAGTTGACAAAAGCAGTTTCATAAATATCCTTATTTATTATCCATTGCTTTTCTTTTCATGGAGTATTTTTGTAATTGCAAAGCTTTAAATAATGGTATTCCTATTATACATAGATAATAAGCTAATGTAATACAACTAAGCTCGAAAATCAATGGACAAAACAAATTTGGTCAATCCATGTCATTAAACATTCAAGCTAAACATTTAAATTCCCTATATTTTCCACCTTGTATTCTTAGATCTGCACTTTCCTGACATTTTTTCTTGAGCATGTAGCATCTTCCAATATGCTAAACGTGTTTTTCCTAATTAAGTACCTATCAACTAAAAATTTGAAATAAAATAACCAACATGGAATTTTTCATCGTTTTATCCAAATATTTATAAAGTGCCTTTTAATTTTGGTTATTTAGATATTTTTTAAAATCATGTCCATTTTTTACTTATCCTCATATTGCAAATTTTTATATAATAGGGAATAAGGGATTTTCTTAGTTAGACAATTACCTACTTAACCAATTAAGGGTCCTATCGATAAAGAAAAGAAAATTGACTATGAACTTTTTTAAACCGCAAAATAGTTAAAGCGCCTAATTTTAGTGTTTTTATAAGAAAAATCTCTATAGTGATGAATATGTAAATAAGATCTCTACTTTCAAAAATAGAAAGTGATTGAATATATGGGTAACTTGTACTTTTCTGGTAGAAAAAATAAATTGATTATTATATAACGGCGATCGGACCAAGCTCTCCATCTCCAGCACGTAGCGTATGCATATAAGTTGGCACATACTTTGTTGTAACAATAAGAATCTTCAATGTTATGTGCCTATCAACCCATATTTATAAACCATTTCTCTAAGTTATTTAGCGATGTGAAACTATTCGAATTCCAAACCGTTGTTCCTCCTTGCAATATGCGAGACAACCCTAACAGTCTCTCCTTTGACTAACATCTACTTGGAGTAACTTTGAGAGATTTTTTTGTTTGCATTGCCCAATTCAGAACCTTTGGCTCTGACACGAATTATTGTGTAATGAAGGTCGGATCAAGCTTTCCATCTCCAATATGTGGTGTACGCACATGAGTTGGCACACTTTGTTGTACCAAAATGAATTCCCAAATGTTACATGCTTACCAACCCATTTTATATACCACTTCTCTAAGTTATTTAGCGATATGAGGCTATTTCAATTTCAAACCATCATTCCTCCTTGCAACATGCGAAACAACTCTTATATCGATTTGCATTTTTCAAAAATTATTTCTAAAATTCTGAAAAAGTTGGTAATGGTGAGTTTTCTTAGTTATTAAAAGAAAAAGTATAATTAATTAACAACTATAACTACATAAGAATAAAGAAATTTGATTTTTCAATTTTTGAAAAGTTTTTTAGATATAAGTGTTGGAGTAGATGCATTGGTAGCCGCGTAAAAGGGGGAAATCTCAAAAAATGAAAATTCCTTTTTAATTATACCATACCATATTCTATATTTACATGAATTATATGTTAATACTAAACCATATTTAGTGATCTTTAACAAAAGAGTTTTTAGTTTTAATTTAATTTAATCAATTTTATGTTAAGACTTTAATGTATATATATTTCCATTTTATGTATTATATATATGATATATATATACATATATGTATGTATGTATATGTATATGTATATGTATATGTTATACATACTTTTTATTTATTTATTTATTATATTTAATTTATTAAGCATTCACATTTAAAATGCAAACACCGTAAATTTATAAACAAATATTATAAAATATCATAGGGGACATAAATGTGCATGTATATAAATAACCATTGTGATTTATTGTTATAATCAAGGGAATAATATCAAGGGTCTAACAAAATGATTTTAACATGGTATTTGACGTCATATATATATATATATATATATATATATATATATATATATATATATATATACACACACACACACACACACACACACTGGGAAATATAAAATGAATATATATTCATTATATTTTAATATTACTAAATAATTTATGTGTAATCAATTATAATTTTTTTTTATTTTTTTATTTTATAAATGTCAGAATATATTAATTTACACACACACATACATACATATACATATATACACACATATTTTAATTTAATATAATCGTTTTTTAATTTGAAACTTAAATAATATTTACTAATTCAAGCATATATCTAAACATAATTCTTTTATACTACGTATTTAATTTTTTTAATTTTAAAACTGTGAATTTATAAATCTATATTGTAGCTACAAAAAAAAAATGTTTTTTAATTTATTTTTGAAACCTAAGAAACAAAATAATAATTTTTTAAAACCCATAAGGAATTAAATATATAATTTTAAATTTAAAACAAAAATTTAGTTTATATATATAGCCCATAAGTTAATTTTTCTGTAAAAAGCGAATTATGTATATGTATATTTAGTTATATAAATATAAAACTATTTTAAATATGTATAATTATTTATTTTAATTTTGAATTTTTTTATGTCTTGCCCGAAAACAATTTTGGAAATAGGAATATAAATGATTTCAATATACTTAAAATGAATGTGTACCTTTTCTGTTCTACTGATTATCGACACATCAGTTGCTAACTATTTCCTCTTTGGATCCTCTATTCCTTGTCCTCGAACGCGATGTGCAAATCCCAACTTCAAGGCTTTCACCTTTCTCTAATGGATGCTAGAGTTTTGATTTTCTATGTGTTTTGTTTGAGAAAAGGTGGAGCTATTTATAGCCGCCATAAAATCCAATATTTTCCACATTTTCACTCTAAATCTAAGACAAAATCATTTGCCCCCATGCCTCTTAGTATATTTGACCATGCCCTTATGGGGTTATATACTTCGGGCCTATTTGATATATCATGTATATTAAATTTTTAATTAAATATTTAAGCTCGTATATTTAACTAAATCAATATATAATAATTATATGTTATTTAATTACTTTTGGAGGCTCAAATAAATAATAAAAATGATATAAAATTCAATCCCAAGTTTTTATTAATTTTTATTAATTATAACATTTGCAAAAATTAATTTCGAATTATTTGAACTCGAAAATTAGCTAACAACTCTATTGTATTGAGTCCTTAGTGCAAACCCAGTCCTTAATAAATATTCAAACAATTTAAATAGTATAGCTTGTACGGACTTTGCTGAAATATAATGTTTTGCATGAGTTTAGTTGCTTATAGATCGTTTAGAAGAAATCCAATTTTAATCTTTATCAAGTCAACCTTATACTAATATTTTGTACACGTTTTCTTTTCGTCATCATTATATCATTAGAAAATCTAGAGTTTGGTCAATGATAAAAACTTAATAATATATGTAGTTGATTGCATAGATCACTTTAAAATCCTTGGTTCGGTGTGATAACATTTATCCACTAACTGTTTTGCAATGGCCAAAGATTTTGGCTTCACGTTGACTTCCAATAATTGTGATACTAACCTTCTATAACGAAGAAGACGAATCCTCTCTTCAGTAGTGTTTCACTTCAAGTAATCCAACGCATATCCAACTATGATTATAACAATATCGTGAAGTCATGTGATTAACCGTAATCGAAATATAGTCTAGTTACTTAAGATCCACAATACTCTCAAGTCTGAACACTACTGCACATTGTTACATGATATCTTCTATTTTAACATAGTTGTATTAATTGATATTTTCATATCAATTTACATAACTGCTCATCATCGATAGTTGTATAACAATTTCGATGATGTGATTTTCTCACAATTTCGATCCATATCAATGCTACACACTATTGATAATGAGCACCGAACTCCAAAGACATCATGAAAATATGGATGTTCGATCCATATTTTAACACATACAAAATTTGTATGGTGAGAAGTCTCATATTGCAAGGTACGAAATCTCATGGAAATTATTTCATACAAAAAAGAGCAAAGGTACTCTCGTCCAAGATCACACACTATATAATAGGATACGTAGATATATTAACAAACTTAGGTACGATCCTTGATACTAAGTTAAAAACAACTTAATTCTTGGATTGTCGACTCCATGGTTTGATTCGTTTATATTGAAATTCAATATGAATTTGTTGAAGTGTATTATTGTTAGTCTCCTTAATATGTTGAGAATGGTCGAGTGTACGTTTATGAAAGAACCTCATGCAATGCTTGCGGTCAAGGGTGTATCTTCCTCAAATAGTTCAAAGAGGAGAAAGCGTATTTCGAAGGACAACAAGAGCAAAGCTAAGGTCAAGGAAGAGAAAGGTGAATTTCAATTATTCTTTAAGAAGGGACAGTATAGGTGGAAGTGTTTGGTGAAGATGCTCAAGGGTAATGAATCTGATTCTACTCTTAAAGGTATTTTCCTTATAAATGTGTATCTTTAAGTGCTTTAAGTTAGGTTTAGTTATTAGATCTGGAACTCATATATGTAACTCATTATAGGGACCTGGAGTGAGAGGCCCATAGCAAAAGGATCCTTGAAATTCCTAGTAGTAAGCAGAGCTACTGTAGTTGCTATCGTAGTAGGAGATACCATGTGATGCTTGTTTGTAGACATGATTTAATTTTATACAGTTTTTATTATGTACCGAGCATTTTTAGTGGACTAATTTCTTTTCCCATTTGATGGAAAACATATACAATTTTATTTTTAACGACAATATTATGAATATTTGTTATGGTAACAAAATAGTATGTTTTGGTACTTCCATAAATGACATTTATGTACTTATTTATAATCATGTGTATGTTGTTGAAAATTTTGTACGTGCCTAAAGTAAATGATAGCCATGTAACGACCTAATTTTTCGACTTTCCAAAATCGACATCAATAAGTCCACTGTATCAAATGCCGAACAATCGAATGCCGGAAAACCGAACCGTTAGGGTTAATGAAGAAGAAGGTAGAAGAAAAAAACAGAAAACAGTATCAGAATTTCACAATTTCAGCGGAACAATATATAATAGATAAATGAATAATCATTAAAACAAAAGAACTATATCAGTTTATACATTACATCATCAGATTATTACAACAACAAAACACAACACTAGACATTTATGACAATTTGTCCCTATGAAAACTGAACTCGCAGCAACCCATACGCAGCAGATACTACATAATATAAGTGATATGTCTCGTCATCCAGCTTGTCTCCCGATATCCACAGCATACCTTTCCGACTTCGCTCCAGAACAACTGATAACCTGACTCTAGCTGCCTGTGTGGAAAATTTTAGGCACCCAGAGTTTAGAAAGGGAACAATAAACTCCAGGTAATTCATGGGACTGTTGTGAGATCTTAAAACATTTATTTACACAAAAGAAAAGGAAAAGAAATCCATTGATGCTTTTGGAAAATGAAACAACCACAAGGCCTCCCGACACACGCACAGTGCAATCGTACACTTGGGAGAGATTTCTCCTTATGACAGTCAAACATGCTTGACACGCGAAAATCCTTTTGTTATTATTATTAGTGCACAGTGTGGAAAACATTTCGAAAGTATAATATTAATCTTAGCCAGCATAGATACCATTATATTATGCCTACTATAGCTACCATTTAATAATGGCAGGTTATACAACTGCAATCTTAAAAGGCTCGTATTGGGTGATTGGATTTCCAACAAATGGTCAAGGCTAAGGAACTTCCTTTCCGAATGGGTACGTCTCTGGAGGGACGCCCCGAGAACCTAACCGGATCTCTGCCAACAAAAGGTCTAGTTACTTCTGTTATTAGGTAACTAATTGTCACGAGAATGCCATCCCCCGGTCTAGACCGACCTTTTTCGAGGCGCCTCAACAACCAACAACCACATAAGTAAATAATCTGGGCTCTATACTAGAATACCACTTTTTTTATTCACACAAGTTAAATATTTGGGCTCCATACCAGATACCACTTTTTATCCAAAAGGAAATGCACATACCCTATGGGACGCGACCCCATAACCTTGCTGCATCTTTTCCTGTTTTAACCATTTTCGGGATGTGAGGTTAGACGAAGTCTCGTCCATAAAGCTACGCTTTTCATGAAAGCAATGCTTCGATCAATAAATGATCAACGGTTAGCATGCCACATTACCAAATTGGGAATATATCACTTGTAAATATCAACTACATAACCTCTCAGCTCGTACGTCTCAGGGAAGGGTGTTAAGCTAAGAGAATAAATTCTTCGCCATCATTAGAAATGTATTTGATAGAAACCAGCTTTACATCTCAAAATGTAACGTCAGACATGCATACATACAAGTCCATCCTAGGTCTGAATGGAACCGAAGGCACTTCCTCCAATTAAGGAAAGAAGCCTTTGCATATTAGGATATTCCCTAATCACGTCCGGACTCCCCATCACATAGGGTGATATAAATCTCTATACCGGGGCAACTCGTGCAGAGACATTCGACAGGTAATCCTTTCGTTTTCGAAAATACCCGGTCTTCAACCACCGTCTTCAAATGCAATCCCATTTCGTCGTTTCATTATTGGGAATGGGTTTTACGACTCAATGTCCTCTCCCGGCTAATCCAAATAATGAGCGCTTATTTTAAAAATAAGTGGTTACATTCAGATTTCAAGTAAGTCACAACAAATTTCCACTTTCATCTTTTAAACAAAAGATCCATCACTAAGATTCGATGTGGTTTTCGGATAACCATTTGGAATCCGACCCCCGGTCGCATCGAAATTCAAATGCCGTTTAAAGGCCAATATTGATAGTCAGTTATTTAACTATCAAACGACATTCACAAAAATCATCAGATTTAAATAATTTCCCCCAAATTATTTATTTCAAAATATCTTTGCAAGACATATTTTCACACTACAACCCATTGAAAACAATTTTCAAATCACTTTCCTTTTGCGCAATAAATTTCCAAATATTATTTATTTCCACTGAAAATTTTTCGAGTCCGAATACTTTAAAATAATTTAAATCACTTATCCAAAAATATATACTTGAAACACTTAAAATAAAAACTGTTTTAAAATATTTATTTAAAATGTTAGTTATGAAATTCTACACCAATATCTCAGATAAAACTTAAGTCCAAACTAATTTAAAAATATATATTAGATAGAGTATAATTATTTAAATAACCAACTTCTAAATCAAATACTAGTTAAATCTTTTAAAAGAAGTCATTTCTATTATTAACTTAATAAATATTACTTCAAAATTTTAAAAACAATTTAAGAAAATAATTTCTTCAAAACATTCTCTTTAAAACCAACTTTAGAACTTTTAATTTACATTTAAAAGCTATTTTGAAAACGTACTCGGCTTTCTGGGGAAAAATACGCTTTCCTTTTCAAGATGGTCCATTTAAATCAATTAATACATTCTTCTCGATTTATTTCAATTTATATCCCAAATTCGTAAATTTTCTTTCCGCATTTTAAAAATAAACCAATATTTTTTTTAACAAATTACCCCTTCCTTTATAAATTCCCATCGTGAATTTATATTTCCAAATATCCATTGATATACAAATTTTCAAATCGATTTTCAAATATTCACTTTTAAACACCAAATCAAATTCTAAATTGATTTCCAAAAATTTATTACCTTTTAAAATAAATTCCTTTATTTCTCCCAAACTATTTAAAATCAGAATTTTAAATAAATTCTTCAACTTTTAAACAATATTACTCAAAATCCATTTATTTTCGTTTGTTAAAATCTTTTCCCCATACGTGGAATTTATTCGATAGGATTTCAAAAATCAACCTTCATCCTTCTCAAATTCCTTCTTTTAAGTTTATTCAATTCTGTAAAATTAATTTATTTAAAATTTTTTACTTTAATTTCCAAAAATCCAATTATATATTTCTAGTATTTAAAATACCAGAATATATTCGGCCAAATCATAGTCTTCAATAATTTCAATCACCGATATAATCATTCACAGATTATAAATAAATCACATGACAACATATGAAATAAATTCAAACATTTGAGGAATCCAGTTGGATCCCTCCAACCTGTTTCCCTACATCCACAGATGTTAGCACAATATAAAATACCAATTCCACTTTGAGGTGGAATATTGCGGTATATGGGGTTATATCATCTCATCCTCTATTATGCAGCGCATGGGGTCTCACTCGCTATATAATGCAGAAAATAAATCACTCCAATATATATATACTACTACTACTACTATATAATATAACCCAATAGATAAATTATCAAATTCATCCAAGCACATCCAAAATTTTAAATTTATTCATTTAAATCAACTAAGCAAGCCAATTGAGTTAGAAGATCTCACCTTCTACCCTTGTTTTGCAATACTTTCCAATCCTTACTTGTTTTCTTCAGAGTATTAAACCTCGTTTAAACAATTTTACAATTTATTAATATTCGAATTTGTTGAACAAATTAATTTTCCTATTTGGTAAGTTTAGTTAACCAATTTTTTTATTTTTAACTAGTGATTTAAATTTATACTAATTCCTTTTTAACAAAATATTTTCTTTTCTTTTTCTTTGTAACCCTCACTTATAAAAATTAATTTATATAAATTCAAAAATCAAATCTTATATAATCTTTCAAACATTTCAAACTCCCATTTTTTTCTATTTTAAACCAGAGCATGCATGTGGATATATATATTTACTAAATAAAAACAAGATTATTTTATACCTTACTGAAATAAATTTCTTTACTGTAAAATTCCTTTCTTCTAATCTAAATATTTTTTTTTGTTTCACCTACATATTAAACATGAATGAATATATATATTAAATTTTTTTCTATGTTTACTGCATATAATTTTTAATAAAATAAATAAAATAAAACTTACTGCTACTACCACCAAGATCTGCACCGATGGCCGCTCCACCTAGATCTGCAGCAACCACCACTCCCAATACTACATTGCCGCAACATCGCGAACGAATCACTTTCAGCCAACCGAAACTCCTCATTCTCCTTCTGCAACCTCGATGAGTACTGTGTTGTCCCCTGAGGTCTCGAAGGCAACGAAGACTGTGCCTCTGCCATTTCATACAACGACTCGTTGGCATGTGATGGTCCGGCCTTCGCCTTCCGACAGCGGCCATGTAACTACCCGCCGTGGCACACGTTGGTACCTCGAATTTGCCTTTACGGCCAGCCTTTCGTCTCTCAACCATCTTGCTTAGCCAACCCCTCCCCGGGGACATGTAGGGATAAAAGTCTCCTGCTCTCCACCATACCCGAAGCGAGTACCCCCTATTATGTTGAACTTGTAGCAAATCCGAATATTCCCTAATCACGTCTGGACTTCCATCACATAGGGTGATATAAATCTCTATACCGAAGCAACTCGGTGCAGAGACATTCGACAGGTAATCCTTTCGTTTTTGAAAATAACCGGTCTTCAACCACCGTCTTCAAATGCAATCCCATTTCATCGTATCATTATTCGGAATGGATTTTATGACTCAATGTCCTCTCCCGGTTAATCCAAATAATAAGCGCTTATTTTAAAAGTGGTTACATTCAGATTTCAAGTAAGTCACAACAAATTTCCACTTTGATCTTTTAAATAAAAGATCCATCACTAAGATTCGATTTGATTTTCGGATAACCATTTGGAATCCGACCTCGGTCGCATCGAAATTCAAATGTCATTTAAAGGCTAATATTGATAGGGTTATTTAACTATCAAACAACATTCACAACAATCATCAGATTTAAATAATTTCTCCCAAATTATTTATTTCAAATTATCTTTGCAAGATATATTTTTACACTTCAACCCTTTGAAAATAATTTTCAAATCACTTTCCTTTTGCGGAATAAATTTCCAAATATTATTTATTTCCACTGAAAATTTGCCGAGTCCGAATACTTTAAAACAATTTGAATCATTTATCCAAAAATATATACTTGAAATACTTAAAATAAAAACTATTTAAAATATTTATTTAAAATATTAGTTATGAAATTTTATACCCATATCACATATAAAACTTAAGTCCAAACTAATTTTAAAATATAATAAAATTATTAGATAGAGTATAATTATTTAAGTAACCAACTTCTAAATCAAATACTAGTTAAATCTTTTTTAAAAAATCACTTCTATTATTAATTTAATAAATATTACTTCAAAATTTTACAAACAATTTAAGTAAATAATTTCTCCAAAACATTCTCTTTAAAACCAACTTTAGAACTTTTAATTTATATTTAAAAGCTACTTTGAAAACATACTCGGCTTTCCAACGAAAAATACGCTTTCCTTTTCAAGATGGTCCATTTAAATTAATTAATAAATCCTTCTCCATTTATTTTAATTTATATCCCAAACTCGTAAATTTTCTTTCCACACATTTAAAAACAAACGAATATATATTTATTTTTTAAACAAATTACCCCTTCCTTTATAAATTCCCATCGTGAATTTATATTTCTAAATATCCATTGATATACAAATTTTCAAATTGATTTCCAAATATTCACTTTCAAACACCAAATCAAATTCCAAATTGACCTCCAAAAATTTACTACCTATTAGAATAAATTCCTTTATTTCTCCCAAACTATTTAAAATTTGAATTTTAAATAAATTCTTCCGCTTTTAAACAATTTTACTCAAAATCCATTTATTTCCATTTATTAAAATCTTTTCCCCATATTTTGAATTTATTCAATAGGATTTCAAAAATCAACCTTTACCCTTGCCAAATTCCTTCTTTTAAATTTATTCAATTCTCTAAAATTAATTTACTTAAAATTTTCTACTTTAATTTTCAAAAATCCAATTATGTATTTCTAGTATTTAAAATACCAGAATATATTCGGCCAAACCATAGCCTTCAATAATTTCAATCACCAATATAATCGTTCACATATTATAAATAAATCACATCACAACATATGAAATAAATTCAAACATTTGAGGAATCCAGTTAGATCCCTCCAACTTGTTTCCCTGCATCCATAGATGTTAGCATAATATAAAATACCAATTTCACTTCGAGGTGGAATATCACGGTATATGGGGTTATATCATCTCATCCGCTATTATGCGGCGCATAGGGTCTCATCTGCTATATAATGCGGGAAATCAATCACTCCAATATATATATATATATATATATATATATATATATATATATATAATATCACCCAACAAATAAATTATCAAATTCATCCAAGCACATCCAAAATTTTAAGTTTATTCATTTAAATCAACTAAGCAAACCAATTGAGTGAGAAGATCTCACTTTTTACCCTTGTTTTGCAATCCATTCCAATTTCTTCACAGTATTAAACCTTGTGTAAATAATTTACGATTTATTAATATTCGAATTTGTTGAACAAATTAATTTTCCTATTTGGTAAGTTTAGTTAACCAATTTTTTTTATTTTTAACTAGTGATTTTAATTTATACTAATCCTTTTTAACAAAAGTTTTTCTTTTCTTTTTCTTTGTAACTCTCACTTATAAAAATTAATTTATATAGATTAAAAAAATCAAATCTTATGTAATCTTTCAAACATTTCAAACTCCCATTTTTATCTGTTTTAAACTACAACATGCATGTGGATACACACACACACACACACTAAATTAAAACAAGATTATTTTATACCTTACTAAAATAAATTTCTTTACTGTAAAATTCATTTCTTCTAATCTAAATTTTTTTTGTTTCACCTACATATTAAACGTGAATGAATATATATACGATGTTATATTTTATTTCTCTGTTTACTGTATATAATTTTTTGTATAATAAATAAAATAAAACTTACTGCTATTACCACCAAGATCTGCACCGATTGCCGCTCCACCTAGATCTGCAACAACCACCACGCCCAATACTACATTGTCGCAACTTCATGAACGACTGCCTTTCAGCCAACCGAAACTCCTCAACGAAGACTATGCCTCCGCCATTTCATACCACGACTCCTTGGCATGTGACGGTCCGGTCTTCAGCCTTCCAGCAGCGGCCATGTAACGACCCACCGTGGCACACATTGGTACCTCAAATTTACTTTTATGGCCAGTCTTTTGACTCTAAACCATCCTGGTTAGCCAACCCCTCCCCGGGGACATGTGGGGGTAAGAGTTTCCTGCTTGCCACCAAACCCAAAGCAAGAACTCCCTATCTTGTTGAACTTGTAGCAAAGCCGGATATTCCCTAATCATGTCCGGACTCCCCATCACATACGGTGATATCAATATCTATACCGGAGCAACTCGATGTAGAGACATTCGATAGAAAATCCTTTCATTTTTGAAAACACCCGGTCTTCAACCGCCGCCTTCAAATGCAATCCCATTTCATCGTATCATTATTCGGAATGGGTTTTATGACTTAATGTCCTCTCCCGGCTAATCCGAATAATAAGCGCTTATTTTAAAAATAAGTGGTTACATTCAAATTTCAAGTAAGTCGCAACAAATTTACACTTTTATCTTTTAAACAAAAGATCCATCACTAAGATTCGATGTGGTTTTTGAATAACCATTTGGAATCCGACCCCCGGTCGCATCGAAATTGAAATGCCGTTTAAAGGCTAATATTTATAATCGGTTATTTAACTATCAAACAAAATTCACAACAATCATCAGATTTAAATAATTTCCCCTGAATTATTTGTTTCAAATTATCTTTGCAAGATATATTTTCACACTTCAACCATTTGAAAACAATTTTCAAATCACTTTCCTTTGCGGAATAAATTTCCAAATATTATTTTTTTCCATTGAAAATTTGCCGAGTCCGAATACTTTAAAATAACTAAATCACTTATCCAAAAATATTGTGACGCCCCACCTCTATACTCACGCTAGCCAAGAACACTACGGAGTAATGCCATCAACTAGCGTGAAGAATAAGGCTGTTGAGGAGTGACCATCCGTGCAATTGCTTTGTTCGAGCACCGATATGTCGGATAGTATAACATGCATTTCATTCCAAGAGGAAATCCGACATACCGAAACAAACTCAAAGCTTCTACACAGTGGCTATGTGGTCTTCGAAAATAAATATAGAAATAAACATAGCATAAATCAGTCACAGGTATTCATATCACAAACGCGGAAATAGATATGAACATAACACATGAAAGTGTACATCAGAGTAGTGGTCAAATAAGATCCACAATATCACCAAAGAATAGATACAAGTGCTGGACAAAAGAATATATATACATCAAGGAGTCTCTATCTCGAATGTATAAAAATAACAACTAATCTAAAGTAGTTAGCCAAAAATCAAGCGACAGTCCCTGATAAGAAGTCAAGCGGAAGCACGTGTAACATCTCGGTCTGACCCGAGTATTATTTAATAAGAAAATAATAAACGGATCAGTCTTGCTATAAATATCAGATAAAAATGATATTTGATAAGAGATATAACAAAAACGTATGATAACCAAAAATGTCGTACCATGACAAGTATACATTTAAAACATCAAAAATCATACAATTATCTCAAAAATCTCATAACATCAAAAAGAATGTTTTATTCTTTACTTTATTCACCAAGCCACGAATATTGACATACATATCGTTGCAAATCGCAAAAGTTGGTGGAACATAAATTCCGGAAATCATCAATTGGAAATCCAAAAATCAAAAAGAGGATGGCCAATCCCAAACGGAACGCTATTCTATAAACCGAACATTGACGCACCTAAATAGACACGCCCCATGCACAGACAAACATCGACGCACCTAAATAGGTACGACCCATGCATAAACAAACATTGACGCACCTAAATATGTACGACCCATGCATAAACAAATATCGACGCACCTAAATAGGTACGACCCATGCATAAACAAACATCGATGCACCTAAATAGGAACGACCCATGCATAAACGAACATCGACGCACCTAAATAGGTACGACCCATGCTTAAACAAACATCGACGCACCTAAATAGGTACGGCCCATGCATAAACAAACATCGACGCACCTAAATAGGTACGACCCACGCATAAACAAACATCGACGCACCTAAATAGGTACGACCCACGCAGAAACAAACATCGACGCACCTAAATAGGTAGGACCCACGCACAAACAAACATCGACGCACCTAAATAGGTACGACCCACGCACAAACAAACATCGACGCACCTAAATAGGTACGACCCACGTGGACAAAGAGACATCGCACCATGCTAGTCTAAATCACAAAAATGATCATCATTGATCGATAAGTGTAAATTACACTATGCTAGTAAATATATGAGTTCAGCTTCATGTCCCATAACCACTAGCTTAACTTAAATATTTACGAATAAATTGTAGATCTCCACTCGAAATTGTCACAAGAGTTTCAATCGAACAAGTCCAAGAATCAACCGACGAAGTAAATGCAAGCGTTTCATACCACTTGTTTTACTAAGCCATTTAATTAGATTTCTCATACGAGTGAGGTAAATGTTTGGATATACTAATAGTTTGGAAAACGGTTTTATAAACGAACTTTGTATTAAAAATAGTGTTGAAATCATTTTGCTGAAAGGATTTGAATATTTACTACTAGTATAGAAACCTTTGCATTTTAAATAATTAACCATAGAAATGATTGTAGAAACAATCAATCACCACAAATTCACATACGAAGACGTGAATTAAATCCAAAGAAATCGATACCAAATCCATCAAAATGGGTTTTCCCAAAAATCGAAAGAAAGAAGTCATCAAAGTCAATAATAAGTGATAACAACTAACCGGATCAACAAAAATCGATTAAAATTGGAAATCCACTCAAAAATAGCCAAAATAGGCAAAACTGCACATTTCAGACGTTAACAACCAGACGTCTGAACCACTTACCAAACATCTGGATGGAATTCAAGACGTCTGGATTTTGTCTCTGCCTTTTTGCGTTTTCCAGGGACCAATTCCAGACGTCTTGATTTCTATACCAGACGTATGAATTTGAAACCAGACGTCTGGATTTGAAACCAGACGTTTGAAATTTCCTGCTAGGCAAAAAACAGCCTAGACCAAAAATGGCAAAAATCCAAACCGGAAGCGATCGGACGGGCGACGAAGACTAGGGATTTATGCCAAGCGACAACCCAGCCTTATAAGCTCTTCAATACACTCCAAATAACATGTCCAAACATCCAAGATAGGATTTTTAAAGAATTGATGTCAAAACATCAAAAATTGGAATATTCATAAAACCAATTCAAATCAACAGCAAATGAACATGAATAAATGTTAGAAATTCATACCTAACAATAAAGATAGATATAGACATAGATGTGAGATAAAAATCTCACCTTTAAACCCAAAACAACGAAGAAGAAGCTATAGAGCAAGGAAAGAACAATCACTCTTAAATTCTAACTCAAGGAGCTTGAATATAAGCTTAAAAGAGAAACATTTCCTAAGTTAGGGTTTATGAATTTCTAAAATTGAAGTTAGAATGGGTTGGAGAAGAAGAAGAGGATGCTCACCAATGGCTTCTCTTTGGGTTAGGAGCTAGAATTTGGATTTGCAAGTAGAACTAGGGCTTAGGATTTTCCTAATTCTTTTTCTCTTCCCCTATTTTTATCCAAAGCTTGAAGGTATAAGAAAATGGAAGTGAATGAAGAGAAGTGGGGGTGGAGCTAGAGGCTTATGTTAGGATATTGGGCTGAAACCCAAACTCAGCCCAAAGTGAAAAGGTAGAAAAATTCTACTAACTTCAAACATATCGAAGTTTATACTCAAAAAGATTGCAAACGACATTTTAAACTCAATGGAAGTGGTCTCGAGCTCTAATTCGACTGTTTCAAAAAGTAGCTTTTCGGACTTTAATCCGACTAACGATGCTATATTTAAATAAAATATTTAAATATACAGTCGTAAAATATGCGGGTTGTTATGAAACACTTAAAATAAAAACTATTTTAAAATATTCATTTAAAATATTAGTTACGAAATTTTATACCAATATCTCATATAAAACTTAAGTCCAAACTAATTTAAAATAAAATAAAATTATTAGATAGAGTATAATTATTTAAATAACCAACTTCTAAATCAAATACTAGTTAAATCTTTTTAAAAAATCACTTCTGTTATTAACTTAATAAATATTACTTCAAAATTTTAAAAATAATTTAAGAAAATAATTTCTCAAAAACACTCTCTTTGAAACCAACTTTAGAACTTTTAATTTATATTTAAAAGCTACTTTGAAAACATACTCGGCTTTCCAGGGAAAAATACGCTTTCCTTTTCAAGATGGTCAATTTAAATCAATTAATAAGTCCTTCTCGATTTATTTCAATTTATATCCCAATTCATGAATTTTCTTTCCATACTTTTAAAAATAAACCAATATTTTTTTTAAACAAATTACCCCTTCCTTTATAAATTCCCTCATGAATTTATATTTCCAAATATCCATTTATATTCAAATTTTCAAAACGATTTCCAAATATTCACTTTCAAACACCAAATTGATTTCCAAAAATTTACTACTTTTAAAAATAAATTCCTTTATTTCTCCCAAACTATTTAAAATTCGAATTTTAAATAGATTCTTCAACTTTTAAACAATATTACTCAAAATCTATTTATTAAAATCTTTTCCCCATGCTTGGAATTTATTCGATAGGTTTCAAAAATCAACCTTTACCCGTTTTGAATTCCTTCTTTTAAATTTATTTAATTCTCTAAAATTAATTTACTTAAATTTTCTACTTTACTTTCCAAAAATCCAATTATATATTTTTTGGTATTTAAAATACCAAAATATTTCGGCCAAGCCATATCCATCAACAATTTCAGTCGCCAATATAATCATTCACCGATTATAAATAAATCACATCACAACATATGAAATAAATTCAAACATTTGAGGAATCTGGTTGGATCCCTCCAACCAGTTTCGCTGCATCTACAGACGCTAGCACAATATAAAATACCAATTCCACTTCGAGGTTGAAGATCACGGTATATGGGGTTATACCATCTCATCCGCTATTATGCGGCGCATAGGGTTTCATCCGCTATACAATGCGGAAAATCAATCTCTCCAATATATATATATATATATATATATATATATATATAATATCACCCAATAGACAAATTATCAAATTCATCCAAGCACATCCAAAATTTTATGTTTATTCATTTAAATCAACTAAGCAAACCAATTGAGTGAGAAAATCTCACTTGTTACTCATGTTTTGCAATCCATTCCAATCCTGACTTGTTTTCTTCAAAGTATTAAACCTTGTATAAACAATTTTACGATTTACTAATATTCGAATTTGTTGAAATTTTCCTATTTGGTAAGTTTAATTAACCAAAATTTTTTATTTTTAACTAGTGATTTAAATTTAAACTAATTCCTTTTTAACAAAATATTTTTTTTTTGTAACCCTCACTTATAAAAATTAATTTATATAGATTCAAAAATCAAACCTTATATAATCTTTCAAACATTCCAAACTCCCATTTTTTCTGTTTTAAACTAGAGCATGCGTGCGGATATATGTTAACTAAATGAAAACAAGATTATTTTATACCTTACTAAAATAAATTTCTTCATTGTAAAATTTCTTTCTTCTAATCTAAATATTTTTTTTTGTTTCACCGACATATTAAACATGAATGAATATATATATTATATTATATATTTTATCTCTGTTTACTGTGTATAATTTTTAGTAAAATAAATAAAATAAAACTTACTGCTGCTACCGCCAAGATTTGCACCGATGGCCGCTCTACCCAGATCTTCAACAACCACCACGCCCAATACTGCATTGCCGCAACTTCGCGAACGACTGCCTTTCAGTCAACCGAAACTCCTCAATCTCTTTCTGCAACCTCGATGAGCACTGCGCTATCCCCTGAGGTCTCGAAGGCAATGAAGACTGTGCCTCCGCCATTTCATACAACGACTCCTTCCCCCTGCATCATCAATGAGCTTGACGGCCTCGATTCTCCACGCCTCCACTTCGAGCGTGGCACTCCATGCCATCGCCTCCAACAACTCACGCGCGACTTTGCTTTCGCGGCACTGGTTGTTGCATCCTTCAACTCGAGTTCTAGCGACGATTGCTGCCATCCCATTTAAACTTCACGAAATCGCAGTCGAATGAGTCGACTTCATATCTCGATCGTTTCCGATCGATTTTGGCTTCGAACGCTATTATATTTATTTCAAAGAGAATGAAAAAATCTGGTTTGGGTAGCCATAATTTTTTTTACCGATTTCAATTTGTAACGAAGAAGAGGGACGAGATGTTTTTTTTAACGAACCCATGTTTGACGATGTAAGAAACTTGTCTTCTAAGTGGACACGTGTTCTAAGTGCTGAAACATGTTCGATCGCAAAGCATTATTTAAAATATAAAAATATAAATCAAATTTAAATTTAAATTTTAAATCGTCTAGAAATTGCAACTCAAAATTTTGAACTCCTATCGAGGCATTCCGCCAGGCATTCGTAAGGTTATACCCATATTCCGAACGCAATGGAAAAGGTCCCTAGTCCAAATTCGATCGTATGGAGAAGATAGCTTTTTGAACCCAGTTATTATACTGCATTTTCGATATAAATCTCAGCGCGTTTTCAATCTGTATGGTCACACGTTAACTCCGAATGCAACGAAAATTGAAATTCGATAATAACACACTATTACGGATCCAATGGAACTTGTTTCATTAAATTCCGAGACTGCCTCGGAAGGCTATTTTTAAATATCCACTTAAACGATAAAATTTTAAATTGAATAAAACTATTTTAAATTCAACTTTTAAAAGTTCTATTTTCTCCAGTATTATCAATATAAATTTTACAGGACTTCAAATTGTTTTTAACAGGCTCAAAACTGAATATACAATATTTAACCCAATTTCATAGTAATAAATTTTAATAATTTAATTTCTAAATGGATGGTGACATTTGAAATTCAAGTTAAAATAACTTTCAAATATTTAAAATCAATTAAATATTTCAATTTCAAATGTTCAAAATTTCCGAGTCGTCACAGCTGCCTTTGGCATTCTTGATTAGGGCATATAAATAAGAAATGATTGAACAAGATAAGAAACTAAGAGTTTCTATAATCATTTGATTCTAAATCATTTTGATACTTTTACGTTGTGTCTTAAAGGTAAAATGTCCAAGAAGCCATTTAGCGAGAGCGATGAAAGAATATAAGTCATGGTTTATTGGATATGGGCTCAGGTTTACCTAAAAGAGAATTGAATTCTCACTCAAGTCATTCCTCCCTATACTCTTTAACACAATAGTGTTTCAAAAAGGGGTACCAAACTCTATTAGACATGGTTCGATCGATAATGAGTGATACCGAGTTACGTCTTTCCTTTTAGGGATATATGCTTGAAATCATGACATATGTATTAAATTTCGTACCATATAAATTTGTGCTTATGACCCCATAAGAATTATGTAATGACCCGCAAATCCGTACCCCTAGAGTCGACACAATTCTCCCTCAATCAACTCAAGATGTATAGAAATACGAACCATTAGGGTTAAAGAAGAAGAGGTAGAAGAAGAAAATAGAAAACAACATCAGAATCTAACCATCGCAGCGGAATAAAATATAATAGGTAATAAATGATCTTTAAACAAAAACAAATACATTTGTTTATACATTACATCATCAGAGTACAACATCAGAGTTCAATACAAACAACAACACAACTCAGGACGGTTATAATATCTCGCCCTTCCAAAAACTGAATACACAGCGGAATATTTCATACAAGTACGGAAGTATGTATCGCCATCCATCTCTACACCATCCTTTCCTGTAATCTATAATACTCGGTCTAACCCAAGCATTATAGTAAAATAACACCCGAGTTAGTCTGGAATACCAACGTGAGAAATCACACTCAAATTGATTATTAAAGTTTCGAAAATCCTTTAAAAATCAAAAGCATCTCGTAAGACCACGCCACAAATAAACATGTCGGGTTTTTACCTTACGATAGCTAAAACATTTATTATAAAATCCCCTGATATTATAATAGTGTCTATATACAAATAATTATTCAAATAGCCGAAATTGTTACATTTATTAAATTCCAGCATACTAGCCACAAAGTGAGTTCTACAAACAAAACCGTAAAGGCACGTAGGGAAAATGGATTTCCAACTAGTGACTAGGCACTGGGGTACCACCTATCACAGTACCTGGTCTAGATCAGTGTACCGAGGATCCACCCTAAATCCTCTGCAACACAAGACCGGGGCTACCCTTTACTGGATAATCCTGAGTAAGATCACCCCGCGGTTGGGATCAGCAACCGCCCACTAAGCCGAAATAAAAAGGGACGTCTAGACAGCGATGACCTCACCCTAATGGGCGCTACCCACTTGGCCTTGCTGCATAACCCCTGATTTTCAGTCATTCCCGGTCGATGAGGCTCGAGGCTAAGCGTTACCTTTTTAGAACATTTCGCTTAGAATGCTCATTGCCCACTTGATGATGTTCTGAAAGCATTCATCTATACAAGTCCGTCCCGGGTTCGAACGGAACCGAAGGCACTACTCCTACTACATCCATTTTGGAATTACCCTCAGGATTATTAGCGACTAGCCCTTGCACTTCACTGCTCCATCTTCGAATCCAAACTCTTGTTTTCCACACGAAAACGTTCAAACCGGATCGAAGTGGTTTTCAGGAAATAAATCCCGATCCCAGCCTCTTCGAAATGATCAGCGCATTGGCCAATATTGATAGTCGGTTATTTAACTATCAATTAACATTCTCAAACAACCATCAAACATAAATAATTTCCATAATTATTTATTAACCTCAAAATATCTTCGCAAGGTATATTTCCACTTTCAAACCTTTTTGAAAATAGTTTCAAACCCTCCTCCTCTCACGGAATACATTTCCCAAATATTTTCTATTTCCACTGAAAACACCAAGTACAATACTTTAGATTTTCAAAATAATTTAAAACACTTTATGATAAATTATACTTTAAAACATTTAAGTTAAAACTATTTTAATACTTATTCGAAAATATATATTTTAAGAATATTTAAAATAAAGCCGCTTTATAAAATATAAAACTAACTTTTCTCTTCCTTTAAAACAAATACCAAGTCACCTCTAAATAATTACTACTATAATAAATTTGAAAAAAATTACTTACTTCAAAATTTTGAACATTTAAAAATAATAAATTTTCCAAAACATACCTTTAAATCAACTTTAAAACTTTTACTTATACTTAAAATTTGCTTCAAAAACGTACTTGGCTATCCAGGGAAATGCACTTCTCTTTCATATCCTTTAGAAATAAATCACTATTATTTTTAAACAAATTTACCCATTCCTTTATAAATTCCTACCGTGAAATTTATACTTCCAAATATCCACTGATATCCATTACACTTTATAAACCCAGTTTATAAATTTCATAGTCACGTTCTCCTTTAAATTTCTAATTTCAAACACTTAAATCAATTTCCAAAGTGATTTCTAATTTACTCCATTTTGAAATAAATTTCTTTACTTACTCATTTATTTCAAAACCCATTGACTTCAGATTTTTAATTCTTACTTATGCTTTAAAATCTTTTAACTGAAAAATACCAATTTCATATTTCCCAAACTTCTTTTTTATCCTTTTCACTAAATTTAAAACCTTGAATTGTTTAAAGTAAATTCTTTTATTCCTTTAAGTAACATCATTTAAGTTTTAAAATTCATTATTACTCTGTTTATTCAAAATTCCCTTTTCCATACTCGGAACTTATTTATTAGAATTTTAAAATCACTTTCATTCTTTTCCAATTCATTCTTCAATTTTTTCCCAATTTTCAATGACCATTTTATTTACAAATTCTCTCTTTTAATTTTCTTTCCAAAAATCCAATCTATATATTTTTGCTAACTCAGTACACCAAAATATTTTCAATCAAACATAGCATCCAACATTTCTGTTACCAATATAATTTATCACAGATTATCAATGACCAAATCATAGAATATTAAAACATTCTAGATAAATTTGAGAAATCACGTTGGATCCCTCCAACCTGTTTCCCTGCATCCACAGATGTTAGCACAATAAAATACCAATTCCACCTCGAGGTGGAATATCGTGGTATATGGGTTTTAAATATAATATCATCCGCTATTATGCAGCGCATAGGGTCTCATCGGCTATATAATGTGGGAAAATTAACCACTCCAATATATACTATATATATATATATACTATAATATATAATATAGCACATCAAATCAATTTAATCATTCAACCAATTATTTAAATTTAAATAAAAACCCAGAGGAGCGAGATTAACCCACCTTTCTTTTTAATTTGCAATCCACTCCAGACCAGCTTATTTCTTTTCAGATTTCAAACCTTGAATAAACATATATGATTTATTAATATCCGAACAAATCGAACAAACCCATTTACCATGAATTAATATTTTCCTTTAAAAACCCTTTAGTAACTTAAAATGGTTAAATAAGTTAACTAAACAATTTAATCACCAATCCATTAATTAAAATAGTAAGTTATAATTTTATGGGTATATTTTTTTCTTTTTATATATATAAACCTTCAAACATTTACAAATTTTTATTTTCAAAACCTTATATAAACCTACATTCCTGTTTTTAAACCTTATTTTCATATTTATAAGGGTTGGTAAAAATACAATCTCCTTTAACAAAATCACCCTACACCTTACTGCATATACTTTTCCAACTTTATCTGCATAAAATAATTTTATGTACATCTATATACTTTTAAACGAAAATAGGTATGTGTATATATATTTTTATACTTGTATCCTACCCTTCCTTTACTGTATACATATACAAATGTGTATATACATCTTTGAATTGAAAAGAATAATTTTATACCTCACCGCTACGAGGTTTGAGACCACCGAACACCACTGCCTCCAACTTCGTCGAACCCTACCTCGCAAGCGCCATCACCTGACAATACGTCCAAACGAACGTCGTAGCACCTCGCATCAACTACGCCTAACTGTCGCGAATCGCTTGCTCACGAGTGAACTCGAGAACAACTCCTCCCCCGCTTTCCAATCAGCCGTGCTCGACTCCACCACTGGCCGCCATCATCCACGCAGACGCGCTCAAACCCTATCCACTCCCTCGAGCAAGTCGAATAGCAAGCTATACACGAGCGCCTCCACTTCTCGTGCTCACAACTGCCTGACCCTTGTGCTTCGAACCGAAATTGATTCGAACGCGACTCTATTTTTTTGAACGAACAAATTTCGATGAATAGAAGGAATTCGAGCAGAGGGAGGATGAAATAGATCTGCCTTGTTTTGTCTGTCTATTCGTTTATATTTATAAACTTCCTTTTGGATTCAAAAGGAAGAAGACGGCTATGCGTACAATTCTAGGTCTGCACGCTAGGGTGGCTTGCACAGGTATGCTATAGTGTTCTGAAAAAGTAAAATGTTGATGTGAAGGAAATTTCGACTGAAAAGTAGGTTGACTAAAAATATTTTTATTTAATTTCCAAACGACTCGATTTACGTAGCTTGAAATCTCGAACTCCTATCCAGGCATGCCATCAAGCGTTTATAATATTATACCCCTATTCCGAACGCAATGGAAAAGGTTTCGAGTCCTAATTCGATCGTATGGAGAAGACATCTTTTTGGACCATATTATTATATTAAATTTCGATATAAATTTTCAGCGCGTTTATATATCGTACTATCACACGACAACTCCAAACGCTACAAAAATTGAAATTCGATAATAATACAATACTATGGATCCAATGAAACTGGTTTCGTCGAATTCCGAGACTGTGCCTCGGAAGGCTATTTTTAAATGTCAACTTAAACGATATATTTTTAAAACTTAACAAAACACTTCCAAATTCAATTTTAACACTTTTACTATCTTCAGTACTATCAATATAAATTTTACAAACCCTTAAATTATTTTTAACAGGCTTAAAACTCCAGATTCAACATTTTACCCAATTTCCAGTAATTAAATCCTATAATTAAATTTCTAAATAATGGTGATATTTGAAATTTAAGTTACAAACTAACTTTTAAATATTAAAATCAATTAAATATCCCAATTTAAATTGTCCAAAATTCCGGGTCGTCACATTCCTCCCCCTTAAAAGAATTTCGTCACCGTAAATACTACGGCAGAAGAATGTCCCAAACCAACTAACTTACTAAAACACACTTAGTGAAAATATCATATTCACTTTTCTAATCCATTAGTCCCAACTAAGCAATTAGTTTCAACCCAAGAAATTTGTCCCCCACTCCATTTCCAAAATCCTTTTATTTCAACTCCAATTTGAAATCGTTTTGTCGCTAATGAAAATTTTTCCAAAAAATTTTAAAAAATTTCTAGCTCCCAAAATTTTCATTTTTTTTTGGCAGAGTCTACTTTGTACGGAGGAGCTTTTGCAATTTGACAAGCGATATAAATATATATTCATCGACCCACACGGTCGAAAAAACAAAAACAGTTCATATTTCCTATTTTTATTACGTAGGCGTAGCTTTATTTAGCATTCTTAAGCCACCGGCTTATTATTTATCATTTTGCGCATCCAAATCCAACCATTCGGCTTCCCGGTACCTGTACTTACTCAATTCAAACATGTAAGTGCTAAATATACGAAATTTATTAACATTTCAGTTACTTTCAATAGCTAGACACATGCATTTCATAAGCAACATGCACCAAACACTTTCCATGAGTAATTTATATGATTTCAAAACTAATTCAATTGCTTTCAACTAATTCATGTGCCATTCCATTTACTTTTAATGGTTTACACTTCAATTTCTTACATTAAATTTATTTTTAATCCAAACAAGCTCATATTCAATTCAATTGATTTCAAAATCAATTTTATTTTACTTCTATCAATACATAGAATTTTATTTAATCTCGTTTCGTCAAACGACAATTTATTTCTACACAATTCGACTATATTCATGTTAATAAATAATTACTTAAGCTTATAACCATTTTAAATTGATTCTAACTCAATTTATATTTAATTTCTTCCATTTTAATTCATTCACAACCATTTTATTTAGCTCGACACATTCCATGCTTGTATGCTACTAACCATTCCCATATTAATTCAACCCAAGCTTTTATTTAATGGACTTCCATTCTTACTTGAAGTCGAGCTTCTAATTATTTTTCACTTAAGTTAATTTACTTTAATTTATTCCAACTTCAAATTTAAGTTCACTTCTATTTAATTTGATTCTCATTTAATCAAATTCCATTTAATTCAGTTAGCCCATCCATTTTAATCTTCATTCACATTCTCAATTTATAAAAATAATATCCAAGCACATATTTAACTCATTTTTACTCGAATTGGGTTTTATTTGCAAATCAAATCATTTCTATAATAATCCAATTCCATTTTATTTTTACAACATCTCCACTTATTTTAATTCATTATCAATCCAAGTCGAATTCTATTTATAATTCAAGTTTATCCCCAAACTTCATTATTAACTTACAATCCATTTTATTTGACCGAGTTAAATTTTATTAACATACTCCATCAAATAATTTATTTAGCTAATTAGCTTACTTCCAACTTTTAAATCAATATTCGATTTTATTACAAAAAATCACTTCATTAAATTTTCCCGAGTTCAATTTTTTTTCATAATTCCAGTTTGGAATTTCTTTCATTTTCCAAAATTCCAACACTTTTATTTTGGCTTATTTATTCCCTTTTTACATTTTTATATGCTACTCACTTATTAATATTCATACTTCTCCATCCATTTACAGTAAATCAGATTTTCACTTTTTTTTAACTAGGGATTATATTTCTATTTCAATGCTTTTCAATTCTTTTATAAGCTTCCAAAGCTTATTTATCCCAATTCAATACTTACTTAGTTTATGCTTATTATTTAAGTAAGAATTTTAGTCCATTCAATATTATCTATAACTCGACTGAATTTATTTAAATTCAATTTTATTCCAACCTAACTCCAGTTAAATCTAACTACATACCATACTTTTGAGTTTTGTTAAGCAAGGACTTAATTTCATTTAATACCATCCCATACAATTCACCTTAATTTCATTCCCATTCCTTTCAACTTACTTCAGATCCAATTCATTATTATTAACTTTGCTTAAGTTAATTTAATTATAATTAATTTTATTTCTCAATCCAAATTTAATTTTTATTTTCCCATTCCAATCACATTCAAGATTTGCTAATTATTTCTTCCAATCATCAATTAAATTTCAAAGTTTAATCTTAACCCAAGTTAAATTCTCATTTTTAACTTTCACCTTTAATTTTAATTCCAAAATCCAATCCCCATATTCGTCATCAAAATCATTCAATATATATAAGTTTATAACTTATTTCCTGATGATCTCTAAATTATTTAAATAAGGATTTCAGGATTTTTAAACATCCGGCTTATGGTTTTCAAAACATTTTGAAAACACCATTATGAAAACACCATTATCTTAAAATAAGGATTTCAGGATTTTTAAACATCCGGCTTATGGTTTTCAAAACATTTTGAAAACACCATTATCTCAAAATCACACTTCTCAAATTTTTAAACCAATCCTGGTTTTTATTCCCTACAAATTTCCTTTGAAATTTAAAAAAAAAACTTGTTCTTCTGAACAAATCAAATTTTGGCAGCAATCCGTCACTTAGAAACTCGAAAATGAACATCGATGATGCTGCAGTCATCATCGAAGTTATTTTTCAGCGACTGAAGTGAGTTCAATGCTATATCCCTTCCCAAAATTTATTTGAAACAATTTCCTCTTAGAAATACTTCTAAAACAATAATGCTATTATTTGTCTTCAAAACACTTAGAAAAACACTTCCAAAATCTACGGGATTTAAATTTTCAAATTTTGACTTAAATCAAATTTTAACTATAATTCATTTGTATAATTTATGCTCATACAAATTCCCATTTGATTATCCAAGTCATTCCAATTTTTATAATCTTATTTGTTTAAAATATTATCATCCAAACATCCAAGTTATATAACAATTTAAGAAAATATTTCTTTTATATCAAAATATATTTTTGGGTAAAATTATTTCATTCACCCACATTTAAAACAATACTGTGTCAATTGTTCTATTCAAGTGCTTAGAAACCCCTTCGATACAGTTGTCCAGACTGTGCCGATGAATGTTCATATGCCACTCAATAAATCAATCAACACAATATAAAACCATTTTTATATCCACTAACAAATACGCGCTCATAACTATTAATACGCTCAAACTCATTCTGGAGTACTACTGACTCTATCTCCAATGAGTAATCCCCACCAGAGCCAAGGTTCTCGCTTAACCTTTCAGCTCTGATACCAAGTGTAACGACCCGCAAATCCATACCCCTAGAGTCGACACTATTCTCCCTCAATCAACTCAAGTTGTACGAAAATACGAACCATTAGTGTTAAAGAAGAAGAGGTAGAAGAAGAAAATAGAAAACAACATCAAAATCTAACCATCGCAGCGGAATAAAATATAATAGGTAATATATGATTTTTACACAAAAACAAATACATCTGCTTATACATTACATCATCAAAGTACAACATCAGAGTTCAATACAAACAACAACACAGCTCAGGTCGGTTATAATATCTCGTCCTTCCAAAAACTGAATACACAACGGAATATTTCATACAAGTATGGAAGTACGTATCGCCATCCAGCTCCAAAGCATCCTTTCCTGTAATCTATAATACTCAGTCTGACCCAAGCATTATAGTTAAATAACACCCGAGTCAATCTGGAATACCAGCATGAGAAATCACACTCAAATTGATTATTAAAGTTTCAAAAATCCTTTGAAAATCAAAAGCATCTCGTTAGACCATGCCACAAATAAACATGTTGGGTTTTTACTTTACGATAGCTAAAACATTTACTATAAAATCCTCTGATATTATAATAGTGTATATTTACAAATACTTATTTAAATAGCCGAAATTGTTACATTTATTAAATTTCAGCATACTAGCCACAAAGTGGGTTCTACAAATAAAACTGTAAAGGCACGTAGGGAAAGTGGATTTCAAACTAATGACTAGGCACTGGGTACCACCTGTCACAGTACCTGGTCTAGATCACCGTACCGAGAATCCACCCTAAAGCCCCTGCAACACAAGACCGGGACTACCCCTTACTGGATAATCCTGAGTAAGATCACCCCGCGGTTGGGATCAACAACTGCCCACTAAGTCGAAACAAAAATGGACATCTAGACAGGGATGACCTCACCCTAATGGGCGCTACCCACTTATCCTTGCTGCATAACCCCTGATTTTCATTCGTTCCCGGTTGATGGGGCTCGAAGCTAAGCGTTACCTTTTTAGAACATTTCACTTACAATGCTCATCGCCCACCTGATGATGTTTTGAAAGCATTCATCCATACAAGTCTGTCCCGGGTTCGAATGAAACCGAAGGCACTACTCCTACTACATCCATTTTGGAATTACCCTCAGGATTAGTAGCGACTAGCCCTTGCACTTCACTGCTCCGTCTTCGAATCCAAACTCTTGTTTTCCACACGAAAACGTTCAAACCGGATTGAAGTGGTTTTCAGGAAATAAATCCCGATCCCGGTCTCTTTGAAACGATCAGCGCATTGGCCAATATTGATAGTCGGTTATTTAACTATCAATTAACATTCTCAAACAACCATCAAACATAAATAATTTCCCAAATTATTTATTAACCTCAAAATATCTTCGCAAGATATATTTCCACTTTCAAACCTTTTTGAAAACATTTTCAAACCCTCCTCCTTTCATGGAATCATTTCCCAAATATTTTCTATTTCCACTGAAAACACCAAGTACAATACTTTAGATTTTTAGAATAATTTAAAACACTTTATTATAAATTATACTTTAAAACATTTAAGTTAAAACTATTTTAATACTTATTCAAAAATATATATTTTAAGAATATTTAAACTAAAGCCGCATTATAAAATATAAAACTAACTTTTCTCTTTCTTTAAAACAAATACCAAGTCACCTCTAAATAATTACTACTATAATAAATTTGAAAAAAAATACTTACTTCAAAATTTTGAACATTTAAAAATAATTAATTTTCTAAAACATACCATTAAATCAACTTTAAAACTTTTACTTATACTTGAAATTTGCTTCGAAAACGTACTTGGATATCCAAAGAAACGCACTTCTCTTTCATATCCTTTAAAAATAAATCACTATTTGTTTTTAAACAAATTTACCCATTCCTTTATAAATTACCACCATGAAATTTATACTTCCAAATATCAATTGATATCCGTTTCACTTTATAAACCCAGTTTATAAATTTCATAGTTACATTCTCCTTTAAATTTCCAATTTCAAACACTTAAATCAATTTCCAAATTGATTCCTAATTTACTCCATGTTGAAATAAATTCCTTTACTTACTCATTTATTTCAAAACCCATTGACTTCAGATTTTTAATTCTTACTTATGCTTTAAAATCTTTTAACTGAAAATACCAATTTCATATTTCCCAAACTTCTTCTTTATCCTTTTCACTAAATTTAAAACCTTGAATTGTTTAAAGTAAATTCTTTTATTCCTTTAAATAACATCACTGAAGTTTTAAAATTCATTATTACTCTATTTATTCAAAATTCCCTTTTCCATACTCGGAACTTATTTATTAGAATTTTAAAATCACTTTCATTCTTTTCCAATTCATTCTTCAATTTATCCCAAATTTTCAATAACCATTTTATTTACAAATTCTCTCTTTTAATTTTCTTTCCAAAAATCCAATATATATATTTTTGGTAAATCAGTACACCCAAATATTTTCAATCAAACATAGCATCCAACATTTCTGTTACCAATATAATTTATCACAGATTACCAATGACCAAATCATAGAATATTAAAACATTCTAAATAAATTTGAGGAATCGCGTTGGATCCCTCCAACCTGTTTCCCTGCATCCACAGATGTTAGCACAATAAAATACCAATTCCACCTCGAGGTGGAATATCGCGGTATATGTGTTTTAAATATAATATCATCTGCTATTATGCGGCGCATAGGGTCTCATCCGCTATATAATGCGAGAAAATTAATCACTCCGATGTATACTATATATATATTATTATATATAATATAGCACATCAAATCAATTCAATCATTCAACCAATTTTTTAAATTTAACCATTTAAATTTAAATAAAAACCCAGGTGAGTGAGATTAACTCACCTTTTCTTTTTAATTTCCAACCCACTCCAGACCGGCCTATTTCTTTTCAGATTTCAAACCTTGAAGAAACATTATATGATTTATTAATATCCGAACAAATCGAACAAACCCATTTACCATGAATTAATATTTTCCTTTAAAAACCCTTTAGTAACTTAAAATGGTTAAATAAGTTAACTAAACAATTTAATCGCCAATCCATTAATTAAAATAGTAAGTTATAATGTTATGGGTATATTTTTTTCTTTTTATATATATAAACCTTCAAACATTTACAATTTTTTTTTATTTTCAAAACCTTATATAAACCTACATTCCTGTTTCTAAACCTTATTTTCATATTTATAAGGGCTGGTAAAAATACAATCTCCTTTAACAAAATCACCCTACACCTTACTGCATATACTTTTCCAACTTTATCTGCATAAAATAATTTTATGTACATCTATATACTTTTAAACAAAAATAGATATGTGTATATATATTTTTATACTTGTATCCTACCCTTCCTTTACTGTATACATATACAAATGTGTATATACATCTTTGAATTGAAAAGAATAATTTTATACCTCACCGCTACGAGGTTTGAGACCACCGAACACCACTGCCTCCAACTTCGTCGAACCCTACCTCGCAAGCGCCATCACCTGACAATACGTCCAAACGAACGTCGTAGCACCTCGCGTCGACTACGCCTAACTGTCGCGAATCGCTTGCTCACGAGTGAACTCGAGAACAACTCCTCCCCCGCTTTCCAATCAGCCGCGCTCGACTCCACCACTGGCCGCCATCATCCACGCCGACGCGCTCAAACCCTATCCACTCCCTCGAGCAAGTCGAATAGCAAGCTATACACGAGCGCCTCCACTTCTCGTGCTCACAACTGCCCGACCCTTGTGCTTCGAACCGAAATTGATTCGAACGCGACTCTATTTTTTTGAACGAACAAATTTCGATGAATAGAAGGAATTCGAGTAGAGGGAGGATGAAATAGATCTGCCTTGTTTTGTTTGTCTATTCGTTTATATTTATAAACTTCTTTTTGGATTCAAAAGGAAGAAGACGGCTATGCGTACAATTCTAGGTCTGCATGCTAGGGTGGCTTGCACAGGTATGCTACAGTGTTCTGAAAAAGTAAAATGTTGATGTGAAGGAAATTTCGACAGAAAAGTAGGTTGACTAAAAATATTTTTATTTAATTTCCAAACGTCTCGATTTACATAGCTTAAAATCTCGAACTCCTATAAAGGCGTGCCATCAAGCGTTTATAATGTTATACCCCTATTCTAAACGCAATGGAAAGAGTTTCGAGTCCTAATTCGATCGTATGGAGAAGATAGCTTTTTGGACCACATTATTATATTAAATTTCGATATAAATTTTCAGTGCGTTTATATATCGTACAATCACAGGACAAATCCAAACACTAAAAAAATTGAAATCCGATAATAATACAATATTACGGATCCAATGGAACTGGTTTCGTCGAATTCCGAGACTGTGCCTTGGAAGGCTATTTTGAAATGTCAACTTAAACAATATATTTTTAAAACTTAACAAAACACTTCCAAATTCAATTTTAACACTTTTATTATCTTCAGTACTATCAATATAAATTTTACAAACCCTTAAATTATTTTTAACAGGCTTAAAACTCTAGATTCAACATTTTATCCAATTTCCAATAATTAAATCCAATAATTAAATTTCCAAATAATGGTGATATTTGAAATTTAAGTTACAAACTAACTTTTAAATAATAAAATCAATTAAATATCCCAATTTAAATTGTTCAAAATTTTGGGTCGTCACAATTATGGTTAGGTATGAAACCCCACCTTAATTACCATAAGGTATGGGGTTGCCAGACTTACTTTAAGAACGTAAATCTTAGTAAACTTGAGGTGAGATACATTTTATGCAACTTATATGGTATCCTAGAATTCTCCTAGATGCATTTTCTATCATACCAAGGAACAAAAAATGTATGTTTCCATGCATGTCCCTTTATTGACAAGGAAATTTCTCTCAAAAAATTAGTTGTACTAAGATATACTATGATGAGATTAAAGAGTCATACATAAAAACTAAATATTTAGATAGTAATTCAATACCTGTAAAGATACACAACCTAGTAGCAGGCCTAGTAGGGAATCTTGCATGTTAGAGAGATACTATGGGTTTCTGTTTGATAGTGAAAATAAGGATTGCATCAATCATGGTGATGATTCCATCACACACCAACAAGCCTCGAAGAATAAAGACTCTGCCTTATGGCTTAATGCGATGAAATCCAAATGGATACCATGTATAAAAAACAAAGTTTAAACTTTGAAAAGGGTACCTATAGGGGTGAAATCCATCTGTTGGAATTGGATTTTTAAGAAAAAGAACAATGCAGATGGAAAGGTTGAAACCTGTAAGGAAAGGTTGGTGGAGAAAGGTTTCCATCAAGATCAAGATGCTAATTATGACAAAGCGTTTTCTTTAGTCGCCATGCTTAAATCAATTCGGATTATACGTGTAGTGGCTATTTATTTTAATTAAGAAATATGGTAGACTACATTAAAACAATGTTTTTAAATGGTAATTTAGAACAAGCCTTTTATATGTCGCAACCGGTGTGTATCGAGGTCAGTGGGAGCAACGGCAAGGCATGTAGAATCCTAAGGTCAATCAATGGTCTTAAACTGGAATCTAGAAGTGGAATAAATATTTTAAGAAGATGATCAAATGGTTTTGTTTCAATCAACGCATAAAGGAAGCATGCATATATTGGAAAGAATAAAATGGGTCTGTTATGTTCTTAGTTTTATACGTTGCCAATTTGTTACTAATTGTAATGATGTACCAATGTTACAATCAATGAAAACTTGGTTGACCAATAATCTTTCGACGAAGTATTTGGGAGTAACATCTTTTATACTAGGTATAAAGATATATAGAGATAGATCGATATAGCTGTGGAATTGTCCCTATCGATGTACATAGATATCGTGCTAAGAAGATTTAAAATGAAAATTTTGTAGCATGAAAATATTCCAGTACGGCGTGGAATTCTTATTTCTAAGAAAGACTTCGTGAGGAAAGATACCGTACGAGTAAGATTCCTTATGCTTTAGAAATAAGATCCATCATGTATGCTATGCTATATACTAGATCGAATGTTGCTTTTATACTAGGTGCAATCAACTATTATCAATCGAATCCAAGTGAAAATCATTGAATAGCGGTTAAGGTCATTCTTAAGTATTTAAGAAATACTAGGGATTTTTTAATAAATGAAAAAAACAAACTCCTTATGAAGGGTACTAGAACTCGAGTTTTCAAGTGACGTCGATGGTAGCAAATTAGTTTTGGGATTTTATTTACCCTCAACAAAGGAGTCGTGTGTTGGATAAGTTTCAAGCAATGAAAATAATGTATTAGTGCGAATTCATAAGTGAGTTAGGAATGATTTCCTCTATTAAAAACCCAATAATGTATTCTGATTATAATGCAATATAGATTGCAATTTTAACCGACAACTCAATGAGAGATCATATATGTTCTCCGTAATTAACATATGATAAAACAATCTATAAGTAACGAAGAAGTATAATTGAAAAGACCAGATATAATAGATAACATTGAAAATCCATTCAGTAAGGCCCTTTCTCGAACTATGTAAGTGGGTTGAACGAAGGCATGGACATGAGGCTGCATAATTGGCCCCAAGTACAAGTGAGAGATGATAAAGTTAAGGGTGTTCCCTAGATACGATTATGTAATTTGATCATGTAACTTAACTCTTATAGATATTCTTGTTCGAAATGAAGTGCGCTTCTACTTTTACTTTTCTAATATACGTATTTTTTGTAAGGAAATAATATACGTATTATTATTTGATATAGTAATATTTTACATATGTTAAATATTTATAAGTAGAAAACCATTAAGAAAAAAACTTCGTCGATTACCATTGCAAATGATTACATAATCATGAGTTTTGAATTGATATTCAAATACTTATCCTCAAATGTTCCCGGTCATGATCCATCGAGAAAGGACACTGATATATCCATTGAGGCTACTGTACGTAATGCTTTACATATGATGGATGGTAAATTACTTATGATAGTTAAGGACATCATAGAGTTACGTACTTGCAGTTGTTCGGAACAATCACAGATTGACTCAACAAGAGCCATATATAGATTAATACAACCAAGTTAAGAAGATATCATGTAATGACATGTAGTAGCCTTCAGACTTAAGAGTACTATGGATCTTAAGTAACTAGACTATACTTTGAATATGGTCAATCACATGACATTTGCGATTGTGCTATGACCATAGTTGGATATAAGTTAAAATATTTGAATCAAAGCGCTACCCAATAAATGATTCATCTTCTTAGTTGTAGAAGATTAGTATTGCTATAACTGATAGTCAATTTGAAGTCAAAATATCAGGCTAGAATAAATCAGTCAATCGATAAATGTTATCGAATTGATCCAAGAACATCAAGTAGTTTATGCAATTAACTACGGATATTATTAATGTTTTTGACCATTGACCAAACTCTAGATATTTAGCGTTATACTGACGAGGAAAAAAAAATGTGCATAAAATATCATTACAATGTGTAGTTCAATAAAGATTAGAAATTAGATTTTGCTTAAATGATCTAAAGGAGATTGAACTTATGCCCGATATTGTACTCCAACAAAGTCCCTATAGGCTTCAGTATTTAAATTGTTTAAACATTGACTGAGGATCGAGTTCGCATCAAGGAGTCAACATAACCGTGTTATTAGCTATTTTTTGAGTTCAACTAGTTCTAAATTAATTTATAAATGTTATAAATTAAAATAAAATCAATAAAAATGTTGTGTTGAACTTTTTATGGCAATTTAGCTATTTATTTCATGCTTAAATTAATTAAAATAATATATATTTGTTATATATTGATTTAATTAAATAAATAGGCTAAATAATTAATTAAATAATTAATATATATGATATAGTAATTCGGCCTGAAGCTCATGAAACCGATAAGAATGAGGTCTATTGTGCCATGGAGCAAAAGGCGGGCAAGCGAGTTGGTCTCTAGATCTGGAAAGAAGGATGTTGGATATCTGATATCTAAGTGGCGACAAATGGCCCCACTTACTCTTGTTCCAAAAATAAAAAAAGTGCCTAGTCTCTATTGAAATAAATTGATGAAGCCCAAAAGAAATTTTTTGCACACCATACTTAAGGACAAAGAATAAGGAATCTGAAAAGGAAATAGCTAACCACCAAAGTTTTGATAACTGGCGGGATCAAAAAAGGTACATAATTTTTTTTAAATTTATATAAATCGAATATTGTATATCCTATTTTCTAAATGCTTTCGGTCATGTTTTAAAAAAAAATTAAAATTTTAAAATTGAGATTTCATAAATATCAAAACATTTTTTCATTAATATGTATAGATAGATTCTTTTTCATTTTAAAATAAAATAAACACGGCTTACTTCGTATATATATAATTGTTTTGGGTTTTTTAATATATATATATATATATATATCTACGTGTATATATATATATCTATGTATGTATGTATATGTATGTGTGTATATGTATGTATATATATATTTATATATTGATTCCTTTTGGTTTAAAAAAAGCAGATTTATCATTCTCGAGTTAAAAAACATTTTATGAATAATATATATATATTTATACATATATATCAGTTTATATATATGGTTTTATAATAAAACAATAATATACATTTGTTTTATCATTGTTTATATTATTATTTTTTGTTTAGGTAAAAATTTGAATTAGCCAAAGTATGTAAATTTCAAATTTTCAAAACAAAATAATTTATATAATAACATATATATGTATTCATTTTATAAAATATATATATTTAAATTTTTGACACACATTTAAAACCGAAATAAAAAATATTTTTTATCAAAGCCGAACATACACACATACATACATATGTATATACATATACATATATATATATATTATTTAATAAATATTTAAACAATATTTAAGTACATTTAAATTATTTAATGGTTATTTTTGAGTGTATAGTGGAAATTAATAAAAGGATTTTTTTTGAAATTCTCCATTTTACCCCGTTGTCAGTGCACCTGGCCCGACAGCAAGAAAATATAAAATATTATCTAATTTACTTTAATAAATTAGTGTACGTTAAATGGAAATAATGAAGCTATTTTCAAAGAAAACACATTCAGTAATGCAAATAATAAAGATTGGTTAAGAAATATAAAAATTGCTTTCACCTATAAAAAGCTTTGGCATGTAGTCGCCAAGCCTAGGATCAAATTCGATATAGATGCCACACCCTAAAAAATGGCCTCCTATGTACCATGGTTGATAATTTATAAACTTGCTCGATGCTACATACTATGGACAATAGGCATCGAACTCCAAAGACAACATGAGAATATGGATGTCTAATCCTTGTTTCAACACCTATAAAAGTTATATGTTGAATAGTATCGTACTACAAGGTATGAGATATCATGGAAATTATTTCATACAAAAATGAGGAAAGGTACTCCTATCTTAGATCACACACACAATATGATTGGGTGCATAAAGAGATTGGTTGAGTTAGGAACAATTCTTAATAATGAGCTATAGGCCGGCTTAATTCTTGGATTAATGACTTCGCAATTTGACCCTTTCATGTTGAATTTCAATATGAATTCACTAAATTGTATAGTCGTGGATCTCCTTAACATGTTCATAATGGCTGAGAGTACGTTCATGAAAGAATTGAGTGCGGTACACGCTGTTAAAAGTTCTTCTTCGTCGAATAATTCAAAGAAGAGAAAGCATAGGTCGAAAGACGATAAAAGTAAAGCTAAGGCTAAACAAGATAAGGGTGAATGTTACCTTTTCTCTTAGAAGAGACATTAGAAGATGAACTGTTCAAATTATTTGAAAACGTTCAAGGGTAAGGAATCTGATTCTGCTCTTGAAGGTATTTTCCTTATAGAAAATTATTTATTTATAAGAGATTCAAGTTGAGTTTTAAATATTGGATCTAGAACTCATGTCCGTAACTTGTTACAAGGATTTAAGAGCAAGTGGCCCATAGCAAGAGTAACCATGGAACTACAAGTTGAAAATAAAGCTATTATAGTTGTTGTAGCATTAGGATATTACCATGTGAAAATTGCCAGTGGACATGATTTGATTTTATGTAATTGTTGTTATGTAATGAACTTTATTAGTTGAATAATCTTTGTTTCCAATTTGACGGGAAACAAATATAATTTTATTTTTAATGACAATGTTATGATTATTTGTTATGATAATAAAACTGTTTGTTTCGGTACTTTGAACGATGGCATTTATATACTTAACTATAATCATGTATTTTCTGTTGAAAATAACAATGCGTCCAAAATTTAATGGCAACTATCTTTCGCACTATAGATTAGGCCATATACATAAGAAACGATTGAACCATTAAGAAACCAAGTGTTTCTACATCATTTTTTACTTGTACATTGTGTCTTATAGGTAAAATGGCTAAGCAACCATTTAACCGAAGTAGTGAAAGAGTTAGTGAACTCATAAGACTAGTAGATACTAATGAAAGTGGCTCTTTGTCTACATCTACCAAAGGTGAATTCTCTTACTTCATAACAGTCACTGATTATTTGTCCAAATATAAAAATGTGTATTTTGTGAAACACAAATCAGGGGTTTATGGTAAATTCGTAAAATGTAATAACGAAGTTCAAAACCGGGCGTGTAAGAAAATAAAAATACTTTGATCTGATTAAGGCAATGAATACATCGAATGTGAGCTCTAAGTGTACCTAAAAGAGAATGGGATTCATTCAAGTCACTCCTCCTAATACACCTCGACATAATGGTGTTTTGAAATGAAAAAATCAAACTCAGTTGGATAAGGTTCAATGATAAGTGATACCGAGTTGCCTCTTTCATTTTAGAGATATGCGCTTGAAACCACGATATATATGTTGAATCCATACCATCTAGGTCTGTGCCTAAGAACCTATATTAATTATGGACTAGTAAGAAACCCCACCTTAATTATCTTATGGTATGGGTTATCTGGCTCACTTAAGAACATAACCCTTGTAAACTTGAGGCAGGGTCAGTTCCATGTAAGTTTATAAGGTATCTTAGAAATTCTTATGAATATATATTCTATCATACCGAGGAACTAAAAGTATTTGTTTTGGGACATGCCACCTACATAGAAATGGAAATTCTAACTCGGTGAAATTAACGACAGTGAGATAAACTTGGATGAGATTCAAGAAACTTCCATAGAAACTAAGCATTTAGGAAGTAATTTACAGCTGTGGAAGACATGTTACCTATTAGAAAGTCTATTAGAGAATCTCGTGCATTAGAGAAATACTACGGGGTTCTCATTGATGGCAAAAAAGAGATTTACATGATACATGACAATGATCTCCTCACATACTGACAAGCGAAGGAGAATAAAGACATTGCTTGCTTGTACTTGATACAATGAAATCCAAAATGGATTTTATATACAGAAAAAAATTGAGCTTTGGAAAATGTGCTCAAAGGGTGTAAAAACTATCAGCTGCAAAAGTATCTTTAGGAAAAAGATCAGTGTAGATGGAAAGTTCGAGACCTGTAAAGCAAGGTTGGTAGTAGAAGGTATCCGTCATATTCAAGGTGTTAATTACGACAAAGCGTTTTCTTCATTCACCATGCAAAATCAATTCAAATTCTTCTTGTAGTCGCCACTTATTATGACTACAAAATATCATAGATGGAAGTTAAAATAACATTTCTAAATGATGATTTAGAAGATACCGTTTATATGTCGTAGCCAGAGGGTTTCGAGATCAGTGGGAGTGATGATAAGAAATGTAGACTCTTAAGATCAATTTATAGTCTTAAGCAAGAACCAAGGAGTTGGAACAAAAGATTTGATCAAGTAATCAAACAATTTGGTTTCATTAAAAATATAGAGGAAGCACACATATAAAGAAAAGAACAAAACACAACTATTACGTTTGTAGTTTTATACGTAGATGATTTACTATTGACTTGTAACGATGTATCGATGTTATAATCAGTGAAAGCTTGGTGGTCCAATAATTTTTTGATGAATGATTTAAGAGTGACATCTTTTATACTTGGCATAAAGATCTACAAAGGTTGATCTAGAAGGTTACTGAGATTGTCTTAATCAATATACATAGAATCCATGTTAAAAAGATTTAGTAAAGAGATTCTAAACATGGTAATGTTCTATTGTGGCATGAAATTGTTATTTTTAAGGAATACTCCCCATTAACGGTTAAGGAGAGAAGAAGTATGAGTAGGATTTCTTATGCATCAGCAATATGATCTTCGTGTATGCTAGCTATACTAAGTTATATGTTGCTTTTGCGCAAGGTGCGGTTAGTAGATATCAATCAAATCTGGATGAAAATCATTGGACAATGGTTAAGGTCATCCTAAAGTATTTAAGAAATACTATGGATTTGTTTCTGATATACAAAAACAACAAACTTCTTTTGAAGGGATACTTAGACTCGAGTTTTTAAAGTGGTATCGATGATAGAAAATCAGCCTTAGGATTCGTATTTACCCTTAATGGAGGGGTAGTTACTGGAAAATTTATACTAAAAAGGTTGTGGCCGATTAAACCATGGAGGTTGAGTACATCACTTTAAGAAACTGTAAAAGAAGCATTGTGGATGTGAAAATTTATTAAAATACTAAGAGTTATCCCAAGCATTAAAGGTTCGATGTCGATATATTACGACAATAATGCTGTAAGACTGATCGCCAAGGAACCATGAGCTCATAATAAGTCGAGCGTATCCTCCGCAAGTTCCACATGATAAGACAATTTATTAATGACAGAGAGATAGTAGTGAGAGAGTAGATACTAGCAATAACATCACAGATTCATTCACTAAGGCCTTTCCTCAGTCTAATGTAGGTGGATTGTTCGAAGGTATTGGCATGAGGCTCCATAATTTTCTCCAAGTGCAAGTGGGAGATTGATAGAGCCAACGGTGTGCCCTAAGAGCAATTATGTAAATTTTCATATAACTTAACCCTTGGAATAGAATCTTCTTCAAAATAGAGTATTGTTTCGGTTTTATTTTCTTTTATATGTGTTGTTATATTACAATATAAGTAATGATATTAATACATTATGTATTTTGTCGATAGTTGCGAATATATTTATAAACACGAGTTGAATTGATACTCAACTGCTTATTCTTAAATGTTTCCAATTCAGATGTATTAAGAAAATAAAATCGACAAATCTGTTGAGACAAGTGTACGTTATGCTGTCTATGATATCGACGTTGAATACTCATGGTCGTTAGAGACTCCAAGTGATTACATAATTATGATTGTTTGGAACATTCACAGAATGACCCAATGAGCGTCTTTTATAGATTAATAAAACTATCGATGATGAGCACCGAACTCCAAAGGCATCATGAAAATATGGATTGACGGAAGATCTCATCAACTTATATGCGGGGATGGTCATTTAATATGAAGGAATCGAACTGTGGAATTAATGATCCATGAATTAAGTTGTTTGTAACTTAGTATCAAGCATCGTTCCTAACTTTATTAATATATCTATGCATCCTATTATATAGTGTGTGATCTTGGACGAGAGTACCTTTGCTCTTTTTTGTATGAAAAAATTTCGATGAGATCTCGTACCTTGTGATATGAGACTTCTCACCATACAAATTTTGTAGGTGTTAAAATATGGATCAAACAAGCATATTTTCATGAGTCTTTGGAGTTCGGTGCTCATCATCGATGGTGTGTAGCATTGATATCTATTAATTTTGTAGGTGTTAAAATATGGATCGAACATCCACATTTTCATGATGTCTTTGGAGTTCGGTGCTCATCATCGATAGTGTGTAGCATTGAGAAAGTCTACAATGTATCGATCATGACTCATTAGTGTTAATATTTTGGGTGTAGCATTTACGTCGGGTTTTGTCTTACGTTCGTTGGGGATCACATACCCGAGTTTATCATAAATGAGTGCAATTTTTATATTCCTTAACCAGTCATTATAGCTTGAACTTGCTAGTGTGTTTTACTCTAGAAATAGCTTCATGGTTATAATTTAGTCTACTTAGAGTAAGCTAAATAATACTACATATGTTCTTGTACTTATTAGATTGGTTTATTATATTTATCTAACAAGTCTCACACTAAATTTTATATCTCAAAAACCCTAAATGAGATACGAGAATTTGTTAAATTCCTTCAATGTGTATTTGCATTTGTTTATCATGTTACTACAACCTTAAAGAAGATCAACAAATTATAATCCCCATAAATGGTAAGTAACTCTTAATTAATTATGTCTTGTATACAATTCCTCATTATACTTTTATTTACTCTTAATCATCATTATAACCATGAGGGTGCTCAAAAAATTGTTAAGCACATTTAATACTCTAGACCGATCATTTGGCGATAGCCTAATGGTAATTATGTAACGCCTATGGGTGGTCAACAAAGTTAATTGATATTATTACCAATATAGGGACAATATAAATATCACTTTAGATATTTTATAGCTTGAGTATGCTCAATAACCATAGATATGTATAGTACTTTATTTAAATTGTAAAAGATGAACAACAACTTTATTTTAAATTCTCAATTTGAAATAATATTTATTGAGTATTATCGACAATAAAAGGAAGATGAGTCTAATCTCATAACAATATATGTATCTACATGCAATATATGCTCCTTTAAATCTATATGAATTTTTATTCATCTGAACCTCCCTTTTATATACATATACATATTACATGCATATACATATTCATATATAGTTCTTTATTACGTAAACCTTTTAATTATTTAAATATAACTTTTATATTTAAATAAATTAAAAAAATGAATTTGCATTTATAATTCTTCATAAAATTTTGTAATATTTTAATTTATATTTTGTTTAAATTTAATTGATAATATTCAAATATGTTTATTTGAATCTACCTAAAAAATAAAACACTTTTGAGCCTTCCACTAGAGCATACTCTTAAAACTGACCACTTTGATGAGCTTGGTAAAGGTTAGAAGAGAGGAGTTTTCTGTTCATAAGAACATTCCTTTATAGGGTACCCCTCTCCTTAGTTAAAAATCTTTTTCCTTAAACGTCCGTCCTACTGGATTTTTTAAGAGACTACCCCATTTATTAGTTAATTATTCATGTGAACACATTATGGGCTCTAATATCATTATTGGATCAAGAACATTGGAAGTAGGGTAAAAAGGGTAAACTTTAAGAAATTTCTTTTATTAGTTTGCACTAGATCTTATTTTGTGTTTACATAAATAATGCATTTGCACTAAACCATATTTGGTGATTATAAATTAAGGATTTTTTTGTTTCAATTTCATAAAAGTTTGAGTTTACTGTAAGTTTTCAAATCCGTATGCTACAATCTTAAATCATTCTATAAGCGATCATTTCCCTATATTGATTAAGCTACTGGACTAAAATTAACAAGTCCAAGATATACCTTGTAGGTTTAAGAATACTTGGATCCAATTGAACGGCTATAAGGAGATCACTAATAATGCATGATCTATTGCAAATGAAGGCAATCCTCTTTCATGTTGCTACAAAGACTCAAAAATATTGAAAGATTTTTAAGGAATGGACCAAAAGAAGAGTTATCCTGAAGGAAATGATTGAAAACAAGACAGAAAACACATTTCTCTTTACTTTAAAATGCCATAAAATCCATCAGATCCCTGCATAATATAAGAATGCTAAGATAGTTTATTCAGCTTGTAAGAGTTATGCATAGTCATGTAGTAGAAAATCAACAAAGTTAAAGGAGAATTGGTAAAGTGATGGAGACATTGCTTAAAATTCTTCTACTCATACATGACGAACATTAAGACCAAAAACAACATTTAAAATTTTCTTAACTCAAACGGTAACTCTGTTAATGGTGGATCAGGCGCATTGACAATGGAGTAAAATGGAAATTTTTAAACCATCCTTTTAGTAATTTGCATAAGATGATATTTTGTGTTTACATGAATAAAACATTTGTACTAAACCATATTCGTAATAATTACTAAAAGAGCTCGGGGTTTATTTTAATTTAATCAATTTGTATATTACAATTGTATATTTGTTTATTATGATTTAATTGTAATATATGTTACCATTTAATTTTGTTTGATTAAGCTTAACTTTATATTTTATTCTATAACAATATGTTCATAACAGATATAATGTAACAATAATAAATATGGTGATCTAACTTAGGAAATACATTATTAACATATGTCATGGGTATAAAATTAACCATTGGTATTTATGGTTAATTAATATAATGTCAAGGTAATAATTATTTCAATGCCTATATATATATATATATATATATATATATATATATATATATATATAAATAAATATATAAGAGTGTGTGTGTGTGTAAGCATGTATAAGCTATATGTGCCTGGGAGTTATAGATGTCATGAGTTGAAGCGAACATGCACAACTTAATCCTCTTTGGAGTTGGTTGGTCCGCCGTCCCTCCCAGAGGCCTTCTGTATCGGGGAGATTCTGAAATACACATACACGAGCGTTACGGCACGAGTTTCGCACGTGGATTATTTTTTTGCAAATTGTATATATTTAGCACATTCAAGAGAAAATGACTTATAGAAATATTTAATCATATTTTTCATTGAAATCATTTGTCATTTATTAAAATTTTATTTTTCAGTTGCAACATCTATTTTTTTAATATTTAATTTTTATTTATATTATTAAATAACAATTTATTTGTTAAATTCTATTTTTAAGTGATATTAAGATTTGATAATATCTGTAGATGGAATTTTGAATTTGTAAAAGAACCTTATTTGATAGATCCTATTTTTAAGTGATTAAAATTTGATAATACTTGTAGAAGGACGATGGTTTGAATTTGTAAAAGAAATTCAATTGTTAGATCATATTTTAAAGTGATATTAAAATTTGGTATCATGGACATTTTTGGTAGTTCACGCTGATACAAAAAAAGTGTGACACCAAAGGTATTACAACTATTATTAAAGACATACACACATACACATTTTTATATATATATATATATATATATATATATATATTCAACAATGAAAGCATATAGTATGTATTTTATATTTTAATTTATTAAACAATACCTACATACATACATAAATACATAGATACACACACACATACGTACATACATACATACATACATACATACATACATATATATATATATATATATATATATTAAATTTTATGTTTCTATTTTAAATTAACTTTTGGCCAAAAATTCAGTTATATATAGTATATATTATTGAACATTTTATTTAAATTCAAATTTTAAATATGTTTTACTAGTTAGATATTTAATTTAATTTGACAAAGTAAAGTCGATATAAAATATAACTGTACTTAAATTTGTTTTATTAAAATGTAAACATAATTTAAATTATATATTAATGTAAAATCTGTAATCTATATACATATATATTGTACCATTTTTTTAAATCTAGAAAATAAATTCTAAGTTTTGGTGAAATCGAAATCCTTATATATGTAGAAATTGTAATATATATATATAATTTTTTTAATTTGGGCTAGGAGTAATAAAAAATAAATTAAATCTTAATTAAATGTACATTATATTATTTAATTGTCCAAATAAATAAATAAATATAATTTTGAATTTTAAAAAATAACTTTTGGCTAAATGCATGTATAGAGATAATAATCATTTGAACAATTATATAGTTATGAATTGATTTTAAAACGGAAATATTACCTTTTTCTAATCTTACCGATTGTGTAACACCATAGTTGCTAGTTGTTTTCTTCTTCGAACTCAAAATCCTCTCTCCTTGACCATGGGATGCAATTCCGTATTTAGGGCATCACCAATGTTCAACAATGGAGGCTAGGGTTAGTATCATGAAACAATGAATTGGTTGGTTATCTTTAACCATCCTAGTCATAAATGTATAACACCCTTCTCTCTAGATACGAAGACAAAGTATCCACCCTCTTCGTCATGCTATGATCCACCACCATGTTTAGGCTTACAACCTTCAGACAAAATTGATTTAACAGTTAAATCAGTTGTTTAATCAATTTCTTTAACCTCGTTCTTTAATTAATCAACATAGAACCTTTTATACATCATTTTAATTGATTTTTAGGCTTCAAATATGTAAATACAATGCCATAAAAGTTTAATATAACATTTGTATTTAATGTATTAGTAATTTGTAACATTTATACATTTTAAATGGGTCAAATTCAAAAATTAACAAACAACACGTTTGTGTTGAATCTTTAGTGTGAACTTGGTCCTTAGTCAATATTTAAACAAATTTAGATATTAAAGCCTGTACAGACTTTATTGAAATACAGTATCATCTACAAGTTCAATCGCTTGTAGATCATTTAAGTGAAATACAATTCCTAATATTTATTAAGCAACACCTGTAAAGATATTTTGTGCATGTTTTTTCTTAGTTATCAATGTATCACTAAGATATCAAGAATTTGTTTCAAGGTCAAAAACTCTATTAATATATATAGTTAATTGCATAGACAACGTTAGAGTCCTTGATTCATATCGATAACATTTATTGATTAACCGATTTACTCTGGCTAGAATTTTGACTTTAAGTTGAATACAAATTACAGTGATACTAACCTTCTATAACAAAGGAGATGAATCATTTCTTGAGTAGTGTTTCACTTCAAGTAGTTCAATATATACCCAACTATGGCCGTAGCATGGTTGTTATGCCATATGCTTGATCTTAATTAGAGTATAACTTTTCTACTTAAGATTGATAGTACTCTCAAGTCTAGGACCATTACATAATGTTACAATGATATATTCTATTTTGACTTAGTTGTATTAACCTATAAAAGACCCTTGTTGAGTCGTTCAATGATTTTTCCAAAAAACCACAAATACGTACCCCTTGGTGCACTAGTGATCATGAGTATTTCATAGTCTATCCTATAGAGAGGGTTATATATTCTTGTCTCAACATATATATCGATATCATTTTCTTGATACATCTTGACTATGAACATTTATGAAGTAATAATTCATTACACCCATTTTTCAATTAAGTAATTAGCATAGGTTTAGGTATATGTAGCCAATAGGTGAAGCAACACGTTAAGGAATAAAAAGGAAAGAATGCTACATCATGTAAAACTCTGCAAGTTCTAGATGCAACATAAAAGGCCTAATAAATTCCGCACTAAACTACACAAACCGAAATGCTTCCCACCACCAACCAACGCATTCACTTTTTAAGGTACACCATTAAACAGTTAATTCACGATCCTCATAGTTGTGTAAGTGCACCGCAACATAATTACCATTAATCAAAGAAATTTAATTTATGTTAAACTTGATAATTCCTATTTATGTAAATGTTTAACAACATAACTAATTCTAAAGAATTTGTTATTGTGTGATCGAAAAATCTCACAAACATTTTTGCACTAGAAATCATTCATTTCAAAAATTTGGTTACAATCAAACAACCACATCTCCATCAAGCATGCACCCAACAAACCCTCAAAACAACGATTATCCTACTCCTCCTCCAATTGAAGTGGAACACCATGTTGCTACCACAAAACTCTAAAATAATCCCAATTCTTCTAAGTCGATAATGGGACCACCTTAAAATTCCACCTTAAATCCTATCCTAGAAGCTTTAAACCTATCCACGGTCTAAATAAACAAAAAGATGGCTAGGCTAGAAAGAATAGTAGCCCAGTATCCACCTTCAAATCCAACCCAATCATAAAGCACCACAGTTCACCGTCATCATTCACCATTCACGCGATCTACAAGATTGGTGGATATAAATGGTAAACTCAATAACGAGAAAGACGATGTTGGCTGCAAACTGTGTAGCTAAAGTCCCGTTGAACCCTCGCAAAATCCTCGTTATAGTGCATAACACTCCTCGACCGCCGTGCTATTTCAATTTAGCGCTATTAGATAGTAGATTCGCTTCTATTTTCTGCTACGCCAGCTAAATCAAGACTTTTAAGCACCTACTTTAGCAATATTAACATACCAATGTTGATTTGACTAGTTCTCTTTTAAAACAAATCAATAAAGTTATGATAAAAACCTAATTTTAAGACATAAATACTCTATATAAATCAGAAATCTATAGTAGTCACCAAATCTAGTCTGCATAAATCATGATATTCTTCGTTTTTGTTATATAAAATTAAAAAATATTTCTTTTTGCTACACAAATGATGTTACTAACTTTAAATATTTTATTTTATATATAATGAAGATTTTTTCACCTTAGCTATTTTCCACTATATCCCCGCTATAACTTTTTGCACCTCCACCGCTATAGAACCGCTAAGTGCTTTAACTGCACAGGCTGCAAGCACATGGGAAAAGGTTAAAAACAAAGCCCAAGCCAACCAAAACATCAAATCTAAACATCCCAATATTAGTCCCCTCTTACTTAAGAGGCACAACAAAAAAATTGCACGTGAAGATGATGAGGTCGGCTATGTTTCAAAAGGCAACTCATTAATGAACGAGGCAGAGGATGAAGAGATTAGGGAACTAAAGGTCTGGGTTGAAAAGTTAGTGCAGCTTTTCCAACAAACAAATCAAAGGTGGAAAGAAGCATTGAATCCATCTTCATTTTGTGAAGGCAAGGTAGAGTTCAACTTTCCTGAAAAATTTAAGGCTCCAACTGTTGACAATTACGATGGGACATCAAACCCATGTGACCATCAACATACGTTTAAATATCACATGGATATTCTGAAAGTGGGGAAATTAGTTAGGTGTAAGTTATTTCCGACCTATTGGCAGAAGTAGCCTTAAGGTGATTCCTTAGGTATGATTATGGGGAAATATATTTGTGGGTGGAGTTATCCTTAGATTCCTACCCACGGTTCAATGCAGCAAGAGAAGTATTCCCAGATTCGATATTCTACCCTTCGTCATGCAACATGAACATAGTTTCATCAGCCCATTTAAATCCAAAACTATGCAAATCAATGTCATAAGTGAAGAAGCGCTAGTGGTGGCAATGCACTCTAGAAATAAAAAAGATACTACATTCTGGGATAAGAACAATAGAAATCCTTGCAAGAGTATGAAAGCCTTATGCGAAAGAGACAATGGCTACATCCGAGTTGAGGAAGCTCGAAAAGCCAAGGGCATGCCAATTAATAAAGTACCTCGATCTATAATGGTAGGAAAAGGGGGTAGAGACATGCAATCATGCGTTAAAGAGACAGAGGGAGATCAACTTTAAGGACCATACCTCTTTGACTCATAGCCCTGGACATATATTTGAAGTAACAAAAGAAGGGCTAGCATACAACTTCCCTAACAAAGGTAAGAAACCCAAGAACAAGGGTGGTGCCTATCGCCACTTCCATAGAGTCAATAGGCACCAAACTAAAAAAACGCCATCATATAAAGATGAAATTGAAATATTAATCCCAAAGGGCTATCTGTGTAGCTTTCAATACACTATGACAACAACTCCAATGCAAAATCAATCACCTTATCTATATGTAGATCAGGTCAAGAACCTGGCAATCTCATAGGTTCCATCTATGGAGGACATCATCTGGCTAGAAAAGGCAAAAGCAATGAACAGGTAAGTCCAAGAAGCGTAGTTTAAGAATAAAACCATGTACCATGTAGAGCAACAACTTGGGTCAGACATCACCTTCACAACTTTAGATTTAGCTTGGGTCGTGTCTCCTCACCAAGACCCTTTATAGTAACAGTGAAAATATCAAACTGCATTGTTAAGAATAAAGGAACTCGATTAGTTTTGCAGTGGGTGAAATGAGTGAATTTAAAAAAACTCCATAATTGGTCTTTGTAGGCCTATAAAATCTAATGTTGGATACTAGATCCAATCTAGTAATTTTAATAAAATCATATTTTATTAATATTGTGTTATTCTTAATTAACTAATTCTATGTTAATTAAGTATGGTATTTGAATAAGTATGAATATATAAAATATATTCATATTTCTAAATGGTGTGATATGCATGTGAAACATACTGTGAATATAATTTCTTAGTGTTTAAAGATGAGAACAAACATAATTTTAGATCAAGGTATAATCAATCCAAGGTCTAAAGGAAGGAGATAAATGTAGCATTATTGACTGATTCCACCTTAATCTTTTGAAGACATTCAATTGTTGTTATTCATAATATTTATATAAGAGATGATGTGTGAAAATAATTGTTTAATATGATGTATAGCCACAAACAGTGACATTACTAATATATACACGTGAAGATATTTGGGATTTATACCTGTCATATATGTATTCACTATTTGTGTGTGTATGTGTATGTAAATTGCCTCAAATCAATTGTTTAGTGTAAAATATGTAAATGGATGAAATTATTTAAAATACATCCCTCACCAATATAAAATACAATTTAGCATATCTAGCACAGTTTAAGTATGTTGGAATATCAAATTCAATTTTAAATTGGAGTATTTAATGACTTAGTATGATATTTAAATTCAGATCTACATCAAAGTTAACTAATATATAACATTTTTGATTAAGTATGTAGTGATATTGTAACACACACACGTGTGTGTAATGGTTAAACAAAATAATTTACAAATAATTTAAAGCAGAGACACGTATTACATTGAACTTTTCTGATATATTAGAAAATTTATATACATGTAAATATGAATGTGTGTATGTATGTACGTATATGTAAGTATTTATGTATAAAGTTTTGGCTCGAATTTTTTATTTATTTCATACAATCAAAAGAAATTATGAAATCAAAATTACATACGTTAAGTGAGTAAGATATCAAAATACTTTATATTGTAGGATGGATTAAAATTCAAGCAAAATGATTAAATCGCTAAAAATGTATATTATATTTAGAATAATCCAAAGTTCATGTCATTTAATTGGTTTTTTAGATTTCATTATTAATTCCAAATCAACATGTGATAATAATATATTTATATGTGATCATGATAAGTAAATTACAACTAAAATATAAATCAAATTTGGATAGTACCTTAATGATATGACCTATTAGTGTCACTTTTTTTGAATTCCTTCTTTGATATTTGAATCGACATCCAACTGTGTTGGAACTGAACAGATCGTACAACCTTGAATTTTACTAAAAATTAGGGACACTTCACTCTTTTATAAAATTATTTGTTTTACATCCTTCCAATTTAGGAACTATTTTCTGCTTTAAAACAAAATTTCTCTTTGATTTTGGTGGATGAAAATAATTTGTCTAAATGTATTATTGATCCGTCAACCATGAGTAACCCTGTCCCTTTCATCTTAGATCCAAAATCCCCAAACCTTGACCACAATCCGTTACTACCTAAAATTCTTTCGACTTAGTCGAAACCAGATTGAGCTAAAGGCAAAGGAGTACAAGAGGAAAAGGCACCGACAAGACCTTTCAAAAGAGTCAATGGGATGCTACAGCCGAAGTCCAAAAGCTTCAGAGCCTTTCGAAGGAGTCGAAAGCACCCTTCCGCCTTCAATGACCACCTTTTGAAGCAGGTGAATCTATATGCATAAAGAACTTTAGAAGGAGTCAAGGCAATGCCTTTCGAAGATAATGAGAGACAACTCTTCAAATATGCACCAAACCTTTCAAAACCAAAGGTTTCACTTTCACTAATACCACTTTGAAAGCATGCATTGGCCTGAACAACCCTTTCTAAGCTATATTAAGCTTTTTGAACCGGTCGAAGCCATTGTAATCCGGGGAGGTTCCGCGTCAACTCACAGACAACATTTTAAAAGTAAGCAACAACATCGAAACAATCAGCATCAACGAAACCACTGGATAAAGACTATCGACAGAGTCGAAAGCCTTACAAAGCAACATAGAAGAGGGAAGCGCAACCGCTCCTTTCGATAAAGATGGAAGCATACCAGTGATAACACGGCACACACCTTTTGACCAGGTCGAAAGCATTTGGGTCGAAAGGTACTGACCCGCATCTATAAATAAGACCCAAGGGGTCTAGTTTTGGGGATCCGAATTTAGTCAATCTAAACTTGTATATTCTTAATTCTAAAAGTTGTAAAATCCTAATTTCTAAATTGAATTGAGGAATTTGAGTAACAAAGTCTTATTTGAGCCCTGTAATACAAGGTTAAGCCTGATAAAAGTTTTATAAACAAGTAAGTAATATAAAAGATTGAATACTTCCCTTGGTGACAATTGAATTGAAAGGTTCCTCCCGGCTCGATCGAAACCTGATATATTCAAGTAAACTCAGTTATATACTTCAAGCTACCGTCCCCTCGGGTTCTACTTTCGACAAGGTCGAAACCGAGCCTCGGTCTAGTTAAAACTTCAATTAACATTAGGTGCCCGAGCATCCAGCTTTCGACAAGGTCGAAACCCCATACTAACTTATTTTAGCCTTTAATTCCCAATCTAAGCCAAGACATTTAAAGGACACCACTTTCGACAGGGTCAGAACCCAACCTTAATCCACTTAAGTCTTAGAAACCTAAACCAAACAAGGTGCCTAAGGATTCTTCTTTTGACCAGGTCGAAACCTCAGTCTTAGAGTCAAGACCAAAGCCTAACTACTTAACAACAAAAGATTTTGACTGGGTCAAAACCCACTAAGATAAACACTATCTAGAGGTTTCTAAAGCGATTCATCTGAGTATCTCGACAGGTTCGAATGGAGATCTTTCGAAAGAACATCCAAAGCATCTCAACAGGCTAAAAGGCATATTAAATAAGAAAGCTAGCGGTTTCGACTGGATCAAATGATCAATTTAAACAAGTTCACGTTGAATAAACCTAATCGAAAGGGGACCTAAGTGCACACAAATATTCTATCCATCTCAATCCATCTAAAGGAAACCAAAAGGGAATTGAACTTATCCTTTGTCTCAACTTAACATTGTCATAGTCGTTTCTAACGCGACTACGACAAGGTAGAGCAGCGACTGGGTGCAGGCACGTAAATATCTTGGGCAACGACAGTGGAAAGGGCCGGGAAGCAGGGTGGAGTTGCGAATGATATTGTAGGTGGTCATACGATGATTGACCATGCTGCTTTTTTTGAAGCGGGTTGGAGTGCGATGTGATAGATGCCACCCACTTCCTCTATGACATTTTTTCCCGTCTCTCCCATCCTCAAGCCAAAATAAGTTCATGATGCCACCCACTTCCTTAGTGCTGCGACCATCCCATCTCCTTTGATTTTTTGGCCTCCCACTACAACATTTACTGCCTCCATCTCCGGTTTGATCTGAATTTGTTAAGATTTACCTGAGGCAAATCAATTAAATTTGTGACTTTTTAAGTCACCTTTGTAAATAAAATTGTTGACTTGCTGAATCGATTGCCTTATTTTATTAATGATTAATTAATATTGATTTATGAGTTGATTATCTTTAATTGATGCTAAATTAATGGATTGGTTATTCATTGTTGTTAGCGCTATTACTAAATAGCTGATGGTAAATAAATTACTAAATTTATTTCAATGGTTATTTCCAGAATGTTTTTCATTACTGTGTGTTTTATATCCACAATTGCTGATGATTGACCGATAGATGATTTGTTGGTGCTTAGTAGCTAAATTGATGATTGTTGTTTACCTAATTAATTAATAAATTGATTAATCACTGATTGTTGCATGTTGAATACTTAATGAGTAAGGACCTTTGATTTGATTACATGGATGAAGTAAAATTGCAAAAAGACCAAATTGCTCCATGTTTCACACATTTTGATATACATTTGAGTTGTGAACAAAATTACTATTGCTAAGTTGTAAAAAAATCTATTACTAAGCTAGTTCATTGAATAAAATTATGGTATACATAACATTTTTTTTGTTATAAATTTTAAGCAGAAAATTTTGTTATTTTATTTATAGACAGTAATATTGTTATTGATGAAAATTGTATATTTAAGTTATAGAAATATTAATATTGTAAGAAAATGTTAGTGAGCGTACCACTGGATAAAATATAGGGTGAAAAAAAGATGTTTATGAGGTATCGTTGTAATAAAGTGTTACCATCAATTCTCACTTCCACCTTATAGAAACCAAAATGAATAAAAGTAAAAAGGAATAAGAGATGACATCACCAACAAAGCGTTTCGAAAGAGTCGAAGGGATGCTACAACCAAAAGTTAGATGTGTCTCAAGCTTTCGAAGTGGTCAATATGATTGAAAGCTCCCTCTCGCGTTAATGTCTACCTTTCGAAACTGATTCTTTCGCCTACATAAAGATGTTTAGAATAAGAGGAGGAGTACCTTTCGAAGGCAGTGGATAATAAACCCTCACATGTGCACCAAACCTTTCGAAACCAAAGGTTTTGCCTTCATTCAAACTACTCAAGAAGATGCCTTGATTAGAACAACCATTTCGAAAGCATAATCAAGCCTTTCGAACCGGTCGAAGCCTTTAACATCCAGGGAAGGTTCTGCATCAATTCGCAGGCATGCATTCAGAAGCTATCGTCCACGTCGAAACCATCAACCCTTCAACGTCTTTGAAACCCCAGTGAACTACCTATCGACAGAGTTGGAAGCTCATACCTCTACTTCTTGTGGCAACAAAGCAACATAAAGAGAAAAGACACAACCACCCTTTTCAATGAAGACAGAGGCATTAAAAACCATTCGAAAGCATTACAGAGGGATGTGCAAGTGTCAAAGAAGATGGAAGATATACAAAGCAACCTTTCGACCAGGGCGAAAGCACTGAGTTTAAAGGTGTCAACCCGCATCTATAAATAAGACCCTAGGGGTCTGGTTTAGGGGAACCGAATTCATTCATTGTTCTCTTACACTTTCTAAAATTTGTAAACTTGTAAACCCTAATTTGAAAATTAAATTAGGGGAATCAGGTGTACATCATTAGTTCAATGAAGGCAGGATTTTGATATTGGAGATTATGCTACTGTTTTGTGAAATTATTTAAGCCAATTGTGTTCTTCTTGCATCAACCTAGTCGAAAGAATACCTTTCGAGAGAGTCGAAACCTCTCACTTACTAATACACTTAAGTGCTTAGCTCCAAACTTCTATTCTCCAAAGATTCACTTTTTAGGGAGTTAAAACCTTAGCCTAAGCTTGTTTTCCCTTAGATTTCAGGATTGAAACCTACCCATCAAGAATACCAGCTTTTGACAAAGTTGAAACTTGCCCAGCCAAATCATATTCTTGAATCCTTAGCGCTAACCATTAGTGTTTCACAATCTTTTCGAAAGGATAACCAAACAACTTCAGCAAGCTCAAAGGACTAAAAGTAAGGGATATAAATGTTTCAACTAGGTCGAAAGGTCAGACAAGAAAGAGTTTTCACAACATATACCTATTGGAAAGGTCAATAAAAGAAAGCAATAAGATCCCAACCTATTCTACTTAATCAAAAAAAGCTTAGAAGGATATTTCTGCACCTTTAATTATACTTTGGGGTGTTGACAGGTTTTCTTTTTAACATTTTGGTGCTAAAAGGAGGGGTCGAACCTCCGATCTTGATCTTGTGCAACATCTAACAACATTTTCCTCTAAAACAATTATATTCCAAGCTCACCCACTTCGGATTCTACTTCATCATGATTGGAAAAATCCAAAAGTCCGAGCAAAGTTGCTCGGAGCCACATCTGCTTGGATTCTCCCATGAAACCATTAATGATAGAAATCTACAAGAAGGACAACTGTTAAGAATAGGGGCTTTAAGGATCATAAGGAAAAAGAAAGTTAAAGCATATGATCCAGTTAAATGGAGTTTAAACCTTTTTCATATTGGCCTCACCCTTATCTTTTCCACAGGAGAAAGGAAAAATGAAAGGGATAATTAGTTCGATAAAATAAGGAAAACAATTCAAAACTATACCAAAGGCACAATCTTTGAAGAAGGAATGATGGCCGATTATGATGCCTTTGCACACAAATTGGGTCAAGCGACAAGTGAGACACCACCTACACTGGAGCTCCAAAGAGTTTTAAAAGGAAAACCAGTTGTCAAGGGTGGAACTCCAGAACCAAATTATAAAAGACCAAGAAACCATCCTTGAGAAACAGCTTCAAATCAAGACTTTTTAAAGAATGCAACTTAACAACATCTATAGAGAATGCCTACTTGTTAACCAAGGATGAATTCAATTATTGGCCATCCTAAAAGAAAAAGCCTAAATATTAAAGGAACTTAAGAGGATCCTATTGCCACTACCATATGATGAATGGACATGAAACCAATCATTGCAGAGCGCTTGAAGGAATGATAATCAACTTTTTCAAACAAGGAAAAATTAATGGGTTTGTAAAGAGATCCTTGATGAAGTGAATAAAGAATCATTTTACTAAAGAGAATCTACATGGTTGGAAGTGAAATACTCCTTTCACTTGGACATTACCTTAAACGGTCAAAACCTTTGTCCGCGTTGAGTTAGCCAAGGCAAAGCACTTCCTGAAGGGAGGAGTGTAAGTCTTTATCTGCGCCATGCTTTGGCCAGGATAAAGCATCGACAAGCCTTTGGCCGCGCCACACTATGGCCAGCTCAAGGCGTCTCCTGGAGGAAGGTTAGAGTAAGCCTTTATTTAAGCCATGCTATGACCAGGTTAAAGCATCAACAAACCCTTGACCGCGCCAAGCTATGACCAGGTCAAAGCACCTCGTGGAGGAAGGTTAGAGTAAGCCTTTATCCGCACCATGCTATGGCTAGGATAAAGCATTGACAAGCCCTTGGTCGTGCCATGCTTTGGCCAGGTCAAGGCGTCTCCTGGAGGGAGGTTAGAGTAAACCTTTATTCATGCCATACTATGGCCAGGTTAAAGCATCGACAAGCCCTTGGCTGCGCCACGCTATGGCCAGGTCAAGGAGCCTCCTGGAGGGAGGTAAGAGTAAGCTTTTACCTATGCCATGCTATGGCCAGATTAAAGCATCGACAAGCCCTAGGCCGCACCATGCTATGGTCAAGCCACCTCCTGAAGGGAGGTTAGGTAAGTCCTTAGTTCCAGCTTAAGAATAAGCTAACCAAGCGCACCAGATAACAATGAACTAAGATGTCCGAGCCCAAGCGGCATCTCAAACAGTGGACTAAGATGTCTAAGCCCAAAAAGTGGCATATCAAACTATGGACTAAGATGTCCAAGCCCGAGAAGCGGCATATCAGACAACGGACTAAGACATCCAAGCCCGAGGAACGTCATATCAAATGATAGATTAAGACGTGCAAGCTCAAGAAGCAGATGTTTAAATAGGAACTACAAGGCTTAGATAAGATTCTGCAGCCTCCAACTAATCATCAAAGAAGAATTTTTAAACTTCACTTATTATTACTTGAATCTAGGTTTCAGGTTATTCATTATTAAGTTCAGAATTTCACTTATTAATACCTGAATCTAGGTTTCAGGTCTTCTAATTTATGGTCTTCGTTATACCTGAATATGGGTTTTGTGGCTATAACTATTTACTAGAATTCACTCATTAATGCCTGAATCTGGGTTGATCTCTATTAAGAAGATTATTGTTATGCGCCTCTGGTTGTCATCCACAAATACTCGAATCTGGATTTCGGATCTTCTAACTTTTAAATTTCATTCATTAATTTCTAAATCCAGGTTGATGGACTTCTATTATACTATCATTATCGATTTTCTATTGGTTATCTCCAAAAGTAGGATTTCTAAACATCGGTAATTAAATCCTTGGTTGAATCTATGATTTTCTACCATCGGACTTCTGATAATCTCACAATACAATTGAAGTTGGATTATTAGTTATCTCTCATGATTTCCAAAGATGGGTTTCAAAACATTTAATCGTATTCAATTATGGGATCACTTTTCATATATTAACATGATGATTTTTTAGATTTCTATATAGATTTCAAGCTAACGATAAGAAATATTGTTTACTTCATGCTTTTTAGGGAAAGTAGAATAGTAAAAATGACTAAAAATCCAGCAAATACAGAGATCATGGTAAAATAAGATGATTCAAAAAAATCATTACAAGAAAGGATTACAAACCAGGTGCTATTTACAAAATTATCATAATTTACATAATTTATGAAATTATTTACAAGTATACAGAACAAATATATGCATTTCATTAATATAAATTGTTCATGAGTCTTGAACAGCCTTATTCAGATTCTCAACAATTAAAGGATCAACAATGTGATGAATAGCGATACGAAGAACTTCTTTAAGTTCCTTCTCTTTTTTCCTCATCTTGTCTTCATCATCAATAACCTCAATGTTGGCCTACAAAGCACAATTAAAAGCTTTTTTTCTCCTTTAAGAGCTTTATTCTCCCTTTCCAAATCATCGATGCGCTTCCGAAGGAGATACTTATCGCGTTCAAGCTTTTGAATCCTAGCTGCATATTAATTTATGCATTGCGAGTATCTTACTTTTTATTGTTCATTGAAATACTTCATCTTCTCAAATTTGACTTTCCCGCACCATTCTTCCACTACCTTCTCATCTATGCCAGGAGGAGGGTTAGTCATAGTAGGGAATTTTTGGATAGCAAGGGAAGTAGATCTAGTTGATTTTGCGACTAATGAAGTAACGAGAGAAACTAGAAAATCAATATTCGGGATATTATTCCCCATAATGAATTCTAACGATTCACATCGAGCTTGACTATCCTTTAATTTCATTTCTAAATTGCTTATTTGTTGGAAAAGTTTAGACATCTTATGGTCAAAATCAATTGATGAATTTAATTTAATTTAACGCTTTAATAAGGAAATCCATTCATCTTTGCTCTTAACGTCCACCTCTAGGTTGGCGATCTGATCATTAAGATATTTAACAATCGTTTTCTGAAGTAAGAATCTCATATGCCATTTTAGTGCTTCAGTGTTACCCTGGAAATGAATGGATAAAGGATCGTCAAGAAGCTTCCTCTTTTCAAGTTCTGCTAACAACTTATCTCTAATATTGTTAAAGTGTGGATGACCTCCCTTTGACTTGATATGAGATGGATGGATGCGGTGGGTGATCGTAACTATGATGTGTTACCACCAGCCCTGCGAGATGAACTGGAAGTATCCTACCTTAGGCATTGCCTCACGTGCCTTGTCATACTTTCATCCTTATATGAGACCACTATGAGTTCGGTTTAGTGTTGTCGTATCACGGTGCATCCCTATCCCACGACGTGCAACTGGGTCACTATGCAAACTGTACGACAATGCTTAAAAACGCGTTAAGGGAGATTAATGTAAAGCCTTAACGCTAAAAATATATTTATTTTTATTGATTAGAATTACATATATAACACACTCTACTATATATCGGTATTTTTACGGATCCTGAAGAGGTGGAAAATCCCGTAACATTTCTTAAGTTATTGCACGCACGTTGTACGTTGGATAGGATATGTAAAACCCCATAAACATCTCTGATGCTATCACACTCATGCTATATGTGATATTGATTTGACTCACATAAGAATATATTAATTCTGACTTGAGTGTATTAATTTACTTTATGCTTGGGTCAGCCTTGAGTTTTCAGTGTATTGAAGATCATATTTTCTGAAGGACGAAGACGAAGATTTGGTATATTATATTACTAGTATTATTCCTGCATCATGTTGTTCTGATGCATTATTCTATTCTTTGTTGTATGTATAACTCTGCTAAATGCTGTATAAATTATAATCAAATGTATAGTATAAACAGCTTCATGAATTGGTTATTTGATTATTATATTTTGTCATTCCGCTGCGAGCTTCTGTATTTGTTTTCTTCTTTTTATTTTTCTTAATTAATTCCATTAATTATCCTTGTTTCGAATTGTTTTGAGTTGGACATGTGTGATTTATTGTCGACTTAAAACTTCCGAAATGCGGGTCGACATAGCCAAGCTATGTGGGGTTGCTCCTATTATGGTATTTTCATATCTACTTTAGATTGGTTTTGGTCGTATGCATGTGGAGACGTGAAATACTCGGATTTTCGGTAAGGTTGGCGGGGTCCGACCTGGAGATTCCCGAGAGAAGTTAGAGTTCTCAAGTATATTTCTAGAGGTATACTTTCGACACGAGGGGAGCACCATTGTGATGACCCGCCCTTACGACAGTCATAAATCGACACCAATACATCCTCGGTATTAACGTGCCGCAAAACCAAGTGCCTGAAGGACGGATAGTAAATGATAAAATGAAAATAAAGACAAAATAGAATCTTACATGAACGTAATATTTTAATATATATGATCTTTATAGTGGAAATCTTAAATGCATTTATCAGAGTCTATCTTATAAATCAGCCTGGACAACTATAAATCCATAACCTTATAAATGCTGAAAATTTTTAGTAAACTAATACAATGGAAATGGAATAGAGAACTATCCACATGAACATATTTAGTTCCAGACTTCAAGCTCCATCACAGTGCTCCAAGTTAAACCTGACTACTTGGCTTCTCGAAAAAATAGGACACCCAGAGTTCAGAGGAAAAGAAAATAAACTCCAGGTCAGTCATGGGCCTGGTGTGAGAAACTTAAAAATACGGTATAGGAAAACAAATGGTATCATAAAGCCACTCTACAAGTAAACATGGAATGTATTTTTACCTTATGATAACCAAAATATTCGCTATGCAAAATCAGGGATATTAACTTTAACGATATTCTTTGAAAACTCTTTCAAATAAATATATATAATCTTAGCCGAAATTGTTACAGTATTGAATTCCAGGGTACTAGGTTCAACAACTAAAACCGTAAAGGCTCGTATTGGAGAATGGTGTAACAACCCGCATATTTATCGATTTTATATTTAAATATTTTATTTAAATATTTTATCCTTAGTCGGATTTTAGTCCGAAAGCTACTTTTTGCATACGGTCGAATTAGGACTCGGGACCACTCCCATTGAGTTTAAAATGCCGTTTGCGACCTTTTTGAGTATAAGCTTCGATATGTTTGGAGAAAGTTGATTTTTGCTACTTTTCACTTTGGGTTTGGTTTTTGGGCTCAGCCCTATGTTTTACTTATGCTCAAATCTGAGCCACTCTTCCCCATTCACCCTCATTCTCTTCTCTTTTCAGTTTTCTTAGCATTAATGGTGGGAGAGATTGGAAATTAAAACTCCAAAACTCTAGTTTCTCTTGCAAATCAAATTCCTAGCTCCAAACTCAAGAAGAACCCATTGATAAGCTTCTCTTCTTCTTCTCCAACTTATCCTTTTACCAATTTCAGAAATTCCTAAACCTAATTTTGGGAATGTTCTTGTTTTGAGCATAGATTCAAGCTCATTTGGGTTGTGTTGAAGAGAGGTTGATTCTCCATTTGCTTTCAAGCTTCTTCTCGTTTGATTTTGTGAAAAGGTGAGATTTTTATCTCACATCTATGCTTATATTTATCTTCGATTGTTAGGTATGAATTCCAAACACTTATTCGTGTGCATTTGCTTTTGGTTTGGATTGAATTGGTGTATATTCCAATTTTTAGTGTTTTGAGTTCAATTCGTTAAAAATCCTAACTTCTATGTTTGAACATGTTTTTGGTGATGCATCGAGGAGCATATAGGGCCGGGTAGTCGATTGACATAAACCCTTAGCGCCGTTGCTCGTGCGAATGCAATTTTGGTCGAGATCGAACCTCATTTGTAATAGGCATGGATGAGGCTGGAAACAGGCTCGGCCGACCGACCCCTCTGGTCCGGTCGACCGACCTGCTTCCAAGTGCATAAGCACTTTCTGTTTTAAGGTTCGGCCGACCGAGTACAGTGTTCGGTCGACCGACCTGCTGCCGAGTGCATAAGCACTCCTCTGTTTAAGGCTCGGTCAACCGACTCAGGGAGTCCGGTCGACCGACCTGCTGTTAATTGCCAGATTAGCCTATTTTGCTAATCCGTTTGAATATCCAACTTTAATCGATTCGTGCAGTCTCCCTTTTGTTGTTGTCATTTATTATCGACTTAGATGACCTTTTCTTTGGGAATTTTAGATATATCCACTTTGATGGATTTTATATCGATTTCTTTGGATTTTATTCACGTTTTCGAATGTGAATCTTAGTGATTGATTGTTCCTACAATCTTCTTTGTGATTTGTCACTTTAAAAATATAAAGGTTTTCTATACTAGTAGTAAATATCAAAACTCTTTCCTCAAAACGATTTCAACACTATTTTAATACCAAATTCGTTTATAAAATCGTTTTCCAATCTATTAGTATATATAAACCTTTACTTCACTCGTATGAGAAATCTAATTAAACGACTTAGTAAAACAAGTGGTATGAAACGCTTGCGTTCACTTTGTTGGTTAATTCTTGGACTTGTTCGATTGAAACCCTTGTGACAATTTTCTAGTGGAAATTTACAGTTTGCCCGTAAATATTTAAGTTAAGCAAGTGGTTATGGGACATGAAGCTAAACTCATATATTTACTAGCTTAGTGTAATTGACCCTTCTCGTTGATCATGACGATCATCTTTGTGATTTAGACTAGCAATGTGCGATGTCTCTTGTCTGCGAGGGAGACTAAACCCTGTTTTGTGGAGTTTCGACTCAATTTGTGATGGGGTAGCAACCCATGGTCTTCGGGCCGTTTGTGGAGCTTCGGCTCAATTTGTGATGGTTAGCGACCATGGAATTAGCGTTCCGTTTGTGATGCACGTGTTGGTGAGCTTTATGCTCCCGTTTGTGATAGGCCTCCCCCCTTTGTGATTTCTGGATTTCTTGAGACGATTTCTAGAATTTGTGTTTCACCAATTTTTCGTGATTTCCATTGATAAGCCTTATCGATATTTGTGCATTGGTGAATTTGTGTGACATTGACTTTAGTGATTTCTGGATTTCTTGTGTAGTCTTCTGGAATTTGTGCGTCATTGACTTTTGTGATTGACATTGATATTATCGTCAATATTTGTGGTTTGATGAACGAAATAAAGAGTATGACACTTCTTTGATTCTTGTGTAGATTTTGTGATATTGATTAATCTCTTGTTGATTATCAACTACTTATATATCACAGCTTGGCCTTGTGATTATTATGTGTTTAGTCATAACTCTGATTCTATATCGTTTCATCTGATATTTATAGTTAGACTGATCCGTTTATTATTTTCTTATTAAATAATACTCGGGTCAGACCGAGATGTTACAGGTGCTTCAGCTTGACTTCTCTCTTGGGATTGATTTCTCTGACTTTTGGTTGACTACTTAGATTAGTAGTTTTTGTTGTATACATTAGAGATATAGACTCCATAATGTATACTTATTCTTTTGTGTAGTTCGTGTAACTATTCTTTTGTGATATTGTGGATCTTTTTAGACCACTACTCTGATGTACACTTCCTAGTGTAATATTCATATCTATTTCCGCCTTTGTGATATGAAATGTCTGTGACTGATTTAAGTTATGTTTATTTCTGTATTTGTTTCCGAAAATATTATAGCCACTGTGTAGTAGCTTTGAGTTTGTGTCGGTATGTCGGATTTCCTCTTGATAAAGTATCGCATGTTATACTATCTGACATATCGATGCTCGCACAAAGCAATTACACGGATGGTCGCTCCTCAACAGCCTTATTCTCCGTGCTAGTTGACAGCGTTCACCGTAATGTTCTTGGCTAGCGTGGGTATAGAGGTGGGGCGTCACAGCTTGGTATCAGAGCCAAACTTCGGAACAATATGGAATATTATAACAAGGATCATCGTCCTAAGTCCATCTTAGGAGTCATGCTTTAGGATTTAATTCGAGTCTTCGTACCGATTCATCTTATTTTCCTTATGATTCCTTGTTTATCTATCAAGATTGCTTGATATTCAATTTGGTGAATAACCTTTTTCTTCTTCTTCTTTCTTTCTAAAGGAAGAGAAATGTCTAGACCAGGCTGCCCCAGAGCCGTGCCATCTAGCACTCCGCCCCAGGATGGAGTTTTTATGACTGCTCAACAGCTTCTTGATTTAGTGACAAATGCTCAAGCAGCTGGAGCTAACCCGGAACCTACTCACCCAAAGTCGGGATTTGCACGCTTGTGTAGCGATTACACTAATTTGGGTGGGGAGCCATTCAAAGGTTCCGAAACTGTTATTGAAGTACAGGCTTGGCTAAGGTCATGCGATCAAATCTTTTTTCGCATGAATCTTATTGACCTTCACCGAGTTCAGGTGGCCTCAAGTATGCTCCGAGAAAGAGCATTGGACTGGTACGAGCTTCTTATTTCTGAAACTAATGAAGCGGATCTCACCTGGGAGAAATTCCGAGAACGCTTCGAGTTGAAATTCGTACCGGAAGCTGAAAAAGTGACATTGGCTCGACGATTTATAGACCTTGTTCAATTTGAGTCCTCCGTGACTGATTAGTCGCCTCCTTCGAGTCGCTTTCCAAATATGGGGTTGAATACATCAACACCCCTTTAAAGAAGAACCAGAGGTTCGTCTATGGCTTAAAAAAAAGTCTCAAGAAGCCATTACTTCTAAAATTAGAAGTTTCTTTCGACCAACTCGTTGATATCGCTCTTAGTCTTGAAGAGGCGGATAAGGAGAATGATGTTGAAGTGGTGGGTTCCAAACCAGACTTCAACAACAAGAAGAGGCCAAACAAATTCAAAGGCCCTTATCCCAATAAGAAAGGGAAGCAAGCAACCTCCGTGGCAAAGACTTCTTCCTTTGGTCGTGGGGAATGCTATAATTGTGGTTCGAAGGACCATTATGCGAACAAGTGCCCAAAGTCTCTCTCTTGTCGCTACTGCAAAGTTCCCGGTCATGTTATATCTTCATGCCCCAAACTTCAAGGCAAGAAGGAGGGAAAGTTAAATGTTGCTCAAGCCCCTGGCAACACATCTCGTGGCCAAGGTATTTCTCATTCTATTCTGGATGGAATTATTTTATTTCGTGATCATCCTATTTGAGTTCTTTTTGATACGGGTGCGTCCCATTCTTTTATATCAAAAGAACTTGTTGATACTTTTTCTTTGGAGGTTTTGTGTTTAATGACTTCTTTGAGAATTGCGAATCCGGTTGGTGGATCCGCAACAATCAGTTTATTGTGTAAAGATGTCGAGATTATTTTATGTGATTTTTCTTTCCGAGCCGATTTGCATGTCATGCGTTATTTAGGCTTTGGAATGATTTTGGGAATGGATTGGCTTAACCATTATGAAGCCCATATCCTATGTCCTGAGCGGACTATTCATCTTCGACACCCTCAATCTGTTAAGCAGATTTCTATTAATCTTCAAGATTCAGATTCCAGCTTGGTTGCATCTTTATATTCTTCAAACCCTTGTGATGACGATGATGATGATGAGGGTGATATTATTTCTCTTATTCACGTCGTTCGTGAATTTTCCGACTTATTCGAGCCCGTTTTAGGATTACCACCTAAGCGAGCAATTGAGTTCAGAATTAATCTTATTCCTGGAGCTCAACCTATCACTCGTCCTCCGTATCGTATGTCTAATAAAGAAAATGAGGAGATGCATAAACAATTATCTGAATTGGAGACGAAGCAATTTATTCGCTCTAGTTCCTCGCCTTGGGGAGCTTCGGCTATTTTTGTGAAGAAATCCGATGGTACACTTAGGCTTTGCGTTGACTACCGCAAGCTTAATGATCTTACTATCAAAAATAAATATCCTCTACCTCGGATTGATGATCTATTCGATCAACTTAGTGGTGCTAGAGTCTTTTCGCAATTAGACTTGGCTACTGGATTTCATCAGCTTCGTATTGTAGAGGATAGTATTCCTTTGACATCGTTCCGTACTCGTTATGGATCTTATGAATGGCTTGTCATGCCATTTGGTTTGACGAATGCTCCGGCGTATTTCATTGACCTTATGAATAGAGTTTTCAAAGACTTCCTCGACCGGTTTGTTCTCATCTTTATCGATGATATTCTTGTGTATTCTAAAACCGAGGAGGAGCATGAAAAACATCTTCGGATTGTGTTGAAAACTCTTAGGAGTAATCAATTAAAGGCGAAATTTTCTAAATGCCACTTTTGGCAATCTCGTGTGAAGTTTCTCGGTCACATTAAAACTTGAGCGTTGACACTTCATCCTCCCCGACCAAGGGTACTTGACGTCGAAGTACAGAAAGTTTTTTAAAATAACCAAATTATAATAAAGTTAGAATAAAGCAAAAAGTCTCATTTTTCACTTGTTATAAGTCATTACTGACAGTCCAAAATTGAAGGAATTATTGAAGCTGGGCTATAACCACGACGAATTCCTCATTTTTTTTTTACTTTCCCTTCAACTGACCTATTTTTGAATTTGAACTCGGATTAATTGGATCTTAAATGTTCAATGTCCCTTGAACAAATAAAAGAGTTATGTTATATATGTTATAACATATGTGTGTTTCATTTTTTATATTATATTATTTAATATCTGTATGCGCCTTTTTCCAGTTAAATAATTAACTAAATTGAGAAAAAAGACTCAAAATTCAAAATACTACTTAATTAAAAATACTACTTAATACTAATTAATAAATACTAATAAAAAAATTATTAATTTTAATATTCTTTCATTTTCATATTTTATAGTATATTTTATAGTATTTTCTATAGTATTTTATAGTATTTTCTATAGTATTATATTACTAATACTAAGAAATTACACTTGGAATGGAGATAAAAATTGTCTTTATTCTTACTTCAATAACTTCAATAACAAGTATCTTTGATTTGATATAATAATAAAAAAAAATGAAATCATTTGATCTATGAAATGATTGATTCATCAGAAGTAATGTAATAACCCGGCCTGGTTAAGTACTGGCCGGGGGAATGGACTTTTCTTACAAAATGAAAATCAAGGAAGTAAGGTTTTTCAATTTAATTTTTTTTTACTTCGCCTGTCACACCACATAAAAAATTTGCAATTTGAATTGGGAGAGATGGCTGAGTGGACTAAAGCGACAGATTGCTAATCCGTTTTCCGAATCCGGAATTTCCGTTGATCCTTCAAAGATTGAAGCGATTCAAGATTGGAAGAGACCGGAGAGTGTGACGGAGATTCGTAGTTTTCTTGGATTGGCAGGTTATTACCGTCGTTTTATCAAAGACTTTTCTAAGATTGCCGTACCTCTCACTAGCTTGACGAAGAAAGGTGTTAAATACATTTGGTCGGATAAATGTGAAGCTTCTTTTCAGAGATTAAAAGAGCTTCTTTCTGATGCTCCTATTCTTGTTATCCCCGAGGGGAATCAGGATTTCATTGTTTATACCGATGCTAGTCGCGTTGGTTTGGGTGCCGTTCTTATGCAAAGAGAACGTGTTATTGCTTATGCTTCTAGGCAATTGAAGCCTGCCGAGTCTAGATGTGCCACTCATGATTTAGAACTCGCGGCTATTGTTTTTGCTCTCCGTATTTGGCGTCATTATCTTTTAGGAGAGAAATTTGTTCTTTATACCGATCATAAGTCATTGAAATATTTGTTTTCTCAAAAGGAACTTAATTTGCGTCAACAACGTTGGCTCGAGTTCCTTGCTCCTTATGATCTTGATATTCTTTATGCACCCGGTAAGGGTAATCGTGTCGCCGATGCTCTTAGCCGTAAACAACAAGCTGTTGTTTCTATGATGATATCCGAGTGGAACGATCTCGAGATGTTACCCACTTGCGAAATTCAAGACCGTGTTTCCGATTTATGCTCATCACTTGTTTTATGTAGCCTTGAGGCTCATCCATCTCTTTTAGACCGCATTCTTGAAGCTCAATGGCTAGATCCTGGATTGGCTCTTCTTGGCCAAAATATTAAGGATAAAATTGATAGCGAAGGTTTGAAGAACTTTGATATCGATTCTCGTGGCGGCATTCGGAAATTTGGTAGACTTATCGTGCCAAATATTAGGGATCTTCATAAAGATATTTTAGAAGATTCTCATCACTCTAAATTTACCATTCATCCCGGTAGTAGTAAAATGTACGCAGATATGAAGCGACTTTATTATTGGGAGGGAATGAAACTCGATATTGCTAACTTTGTTAAGTGTTGCATGACTTGCCAACTCGTTAAGGCCGAACATCAAAGGCCCGGTGGGTTATTGAAACCTTTAGAAATTCCAATTTGGAAGTGGGACCAAATTTCCATGGATTTTATAGATGGCCTTCCCCGTTCTCGTTCGGGTCATGATAGCTTATGGGTGATTGTTGATAGGCTTACTAAATCTGCCCATTTTATTCCCATTCGGTCTAACCGAACCGTTCCACTTTTGGCCAAGCTCTTTGTTAAAGAGATTGTTAAATTACATGGAGTTCCTACTTCTATAGTTAGTGATCGTGATCCATTGTTTACTAGTGGATTTTGGAAGAGTCTTCAAAAAGCTTTACGAACGAAGCTTAATTTTAGCACCGCTTATCAACCCCAGTCCGATGGACAAACCGAGCATGTTAATCAAACTCTTGAAGATCTTCTTCGTGCTTGTGTGCTTGATTTCGGTGGAAGTTGGGAAGATCATATTTCACTTGTTGAATTTTCCTATAATAATAGCTTCCAATCTAGTATTGGTATGGCACCTTTCGAGGCACTCTATGGAAGGCCATGCCGATCTCCTTCTTGTTGGCTTGAGGCCGGTGAGAAGCTGGTGTTAGGTCCAGATTTTATTCGTGATTCCACAGAGAAAATTGAACTTATTCGACATAGAATGAAAGAAGCCCAGAGTAGACAAAAATCCTATGCCGATAACCGGAGAAGGAAGTTAGAATTTTCTGAGGGAGATCTTGTGTTCATTCGTGTTTCACCTATGAAAGGTGTTGTACGTTTCAGTCGATCGGAAAAATTGGCGCCTCGATATATTAGGCCATTTCCTATCACTGAACGTATTGGTTCCATGGCTTATCGCCTTTTATTGCCGGCTCAATTTTCTGCTATTCATGACGTGTTTCACGTTTCTCAACTTCGGAAATGTCTTCGAGATTCCGATTTTGCTCTTGAGCCCGGTGTTGTGGAAGAGATTGAAGTTTCGCCTAATTTAACTTATGAGTAACATCCTATTCGTATTATTGCTTCGGAGGTCAAGCGACTTCGAAATAAAGATGTTCCGCTTGTTAAAGTTCAATGGTCTTCAAATCCTAAGGATTGTTCTTGGGAATCTAGAGAGTACATCGAGCGAACACATCCGGACTTACTTTCTCGTGCTCTTTGAGGTGAACTTCTTATTTCAAATTTCTTTTGTGTTGAATATGCTTTTATGGTTGTTACTTTATGTTCTCTTCTTAAATATTGCGAGGACGCAATTTCTTTAAGGAGGGGAGTCTGTAACAACCCGCATATTTATCGATTTTATATTTAAATATTTTATTTAAATATTTTATCGTTAGTCGGATTTTAGTCCGAAAAGCTACTTTTTGCATACGGTCGAATTAGGACTCGGGACCACTCCCATTGAGTTTAAAATGCCGTTTGCGACCTTTTTGAGTATAAGCTTCGATATGTTTGGAGAAAGTTGATTTTTGATACTTTTCACTTTGGGTTTGGTTTTTGGGCTCAGCCCTTTGTTTTACTTATGCTCAAATCTGAGCCACTCTTCCCCATTCACCCTCATTCTCTTCTCTTTTCTGTTTTCTTAGCATTAATGGTGGGAGAGATTGGAAATTAAAACTCCAAAACCCTAGTTTCTCTTGCAAATCAAATTCCTAGCTCCAAACTCAAGAAGAACCCATTGGTAAGCTTCTCTTCTTCTTCTCCAACTTATCCTTTTACCAATTTCAGAAATTCCTAAACCTAATTTTGGGAATGTTCTTGTTTTGAGCATAGATTCAAGCTCATTTGGGTTGTGTTGAAGAGAGGTTGATTCTCCATTTGCTTTCAAGCTTCTTCTCGTTTGATTTTGTGAAAAGGTGAGATTTTTACCTCACATCTATGCTTATATTTATCTTCGATTGTTGGGTATGAATTCCTAACACTTATTCGTGTGCATTTGCTTTTGGTTTGGATTGAATTGGTGTATATTCCAATTTTTAGTGTTTTGAGTTCAATTCGTTAAAAATCCTAACTTCTATGTTTGAAAATGTTTTTGGTGATGCATCGAGGAGCATATAGGGCCGGGTAGTCGATTGACATAAACCCTTAGCGCCGTTGCTCGTGCGAATGCAATTTTTGTCGAGATCGAACCTCATTTGTAATAGGCATGGATGAGGCTGGAAACAGGCTCGGCCGACCGACCCTTCTGGTCCGGTCGACCGACCTGCTTCCAAGTGCATAAGCACTTTCTGTTTTAAGGTTCGGCCGACCGAGTACAGGGTTCGGTCGACCGACCTGCTGCCGAGTGCATAAGCACTCCTCTGTTTAAGGCTCGGTCGACCGACTCAGGGAGTCCGGTCGACCGACCTGCTGTTAATTTCCAGATTAGCCTATTTTTCTAATCCGTTTGAATATCCAACTTTAATCGATTCGTGCAGTCTCCCTTTTGTTGTTGTCATTTATTATCGACTTAGATGACCTTTTCTTTGAGAATTTTAGATATATCCACTTTGATGGATTTTATATCGATTTCTTTGGATTTTATTCACGTTTTCGAATGTGAATCTTAGTGATTGATTGTTCCTACAATCTTCTTTGTGATTTGTCACTTTAAAAATATAAAGGTTTTCTATACTAGTAGTAAATATAAAAATTCTTTCCTCAAAACGATTTCAACACTATTTTAATACCAAATTCGTTTATAAAACCGTTTTCCAATCTATTAGTATATATAAACCTTTACTTCACTCGTATGAGAAATCTAATTAAACGACTTAGTAAAACAAGTGGTATGAAACGCTTGGGTTCACTTTGTTGGTTAATTCTTGAACTTGTTCGATTGAAACCCTTGTGACAATTTTCTAGTGGAAATTTACAGTTTGTTCGTAAATATTTAAGTTAAGAAAGTGGTTATGGGACATGAAGCTAAACTCATATATTTACTAGCTTAGTGTAACTGACACTTCTCGTTGATCATGACGATCATATTTGTGATTTAGACTAGGAATGTGCGATGTCTCTTTGTCTGCGAGGGAGACTAAACCCCGTTTTGTGGAGTTTCGACTCAATTTGTGATGGGGTAGCAACCCATGGTCTTCGGGCCGTTTGTGGAGCTTCGGCTTAATTTGTGATGGTTAGCGACCATGGAATTAGCGTTCCGTTTGTGATACACGTGTTGGTGAGCTTTATGCTCCCGTTTGTGATAGGCCTCCCCCCCTTTGTGATTTCTGGATTTCTTGAGATGATTTCTAGAATTTGTGTTTCACCAATTTTTCGTGATTTCCATTGATAAGCCTTATCGATATTTGTGCATTGGTGAATTTGTGTGTCATTGACTTTAGTGATTTCTGGATTTCTTGTGTAGTCTTCTGGAATTTGTGCGTCATTGACTTTTGTGATTGACATTGATATTATCGTCAATATTTGTGGTTTGATGAACGAAATAAAGAGTATGACACTTCTTTGATTCTTGTGTAGATTTTGTGATATTGATTAATCTCTTGTTGATTATCAACTACTTATATATCACAGCTTGGCCTTGTGATTATTATGTGTTTAGTCATAACTCTGATTCTATATCGTTTCATCTGATATTTATAGTTAGACTGATCTGTTTATTATTTTCTTATTAAATAATACTCGTGTCAGACCGAGATGTTACAGGTGCTTCAGCTTGACTTCTCTCTTGGGATTGATTTCTCTGACTTTTGGTTGACTACTTAGATTAGTAGTTTTTGTTGTATACATTAGAGATATAGACTCCATAATGTATACTTATTCTTTTGTGTAGTTCGTGTAACTATTCTTTTGTGATATTGTGGATCTTTTTAGACCACTACTCTGATGTACATTTCCTAGTGTAATATTCATATCTATTTCCGCCTTTGTGATATGAAATGTCCGTGACTGATTTAAGTTATGTTTATTTCTGTATTTGTTTCCGAAGATATTATAGCCACTGTGTAGTAGCTTTGAGTTTGTATCGGTATGTCGGATTTCCTCTTGATAAAGTATCGCATGTTATACTATCTGACATATCGATGCTCGCACAAAGCAATTACACGGATGGTCGCTCCTCAACAGCCTTATTCTCCGTGCTAGTTGACAGCATTCACCGTAATGTTCTTGGCTAGCGTGGGCACAGAGGTGGGGCGTAACAAATGGATTCCATACAATGACAAGGTAAAAGATTACCTTTCGATAGTACATCTCTAGAAAAATGCACCAAGGCACCAATAGATGGTCCTCTACCAACACAGAACCGACCTATCTTTAAAGCAGATAGTAGTGAATATAACATCAACCCTGTCATTCCCGACCTATCCGAGAGCTCTCATAGCATACATAACATACCCAATATATAGAGGGTAATCTAGAAAAGTGATGACCAAATCCTAATGGGTGCGATGCACAATGCCCTCTACATCCACCTTGTTTTTGTCATTCTCGGGTGATGAGGCTAGTGGTAACGATTACCTTTCTCATAGCACACAATTCACTTAAATGCCACATTGACAATTTCATCACACTATTGATTTCCACAAATGTACAACCTCTAAGTTCGTACGTCTCGGAGACGGATGTTGAGTATAGGAGAGTTAGCTCCTACGCCACCAAACAATAAAAATCTATGTACGTGCATTTGAGAAATGCAATGTCAGACATTCGTCCATACAAATTGTCCAAAAACAGGACAAACTGAAGGAACTCTCCTACTACATCCTTTCTGGAATCACCCCTAGGATTAGTAGTGAGCAGCCCTTGCATTGAAGATCAAATGAAGATACTACTGTTGTATATATAATATGGGAAATTTCCCTCGAGGGTCAGTGACAAGAAGCACTACATTCCATCTTTTAATTTATTATCATTCCATTTCTTCACTTCGAATGCATATATTGGTTCAAAGTGATTTTTCGAATAGTAATCACTCAAATTCGATATCGGTTCCTTCGAACCACTCATCGAAAAAAGAGGTTAAGTTTGAGGGGGATTATCATTTCATTTATCAATATCTTTTATGTGATATCCCAAAAATTTTGGCAATATCAATTTAATAATCTGTATTTAAATTTAAATTGATTTGATAAATTCTGTTAATAAAATTTGATTTGATTTAATGGTCTAATTAGATAAATGTTTTATTGGTAAATTTTATCTTTTAAAAAAGCTAATAAATGCTTTCTATTTATAATGTATATATAAATTTGTATATATTGTAGATAGATAAGTTTTGATTGAAGATTAATAAACAAATAAAATCTTGTTTTTAAATTCTGATATTCATTTTGATAATTTGGAAATTATTATTTTATTTAATAAATAACTATTCAAACTATTTAATAAATAACTATTGGGTTTAAAATACTTAAAGAAATTGTTTTAAATTGTTTATATATATTTTAAGCATAGTTTAAATTTTAAATAAGATAAACAAAGGTTTATTTTTTTTCTTTTGGAATATAACTTAATAACTATAATTTGGAATTATATATGGAAATTTAAAATACCATTTATATATTAAACATTAATGCATTTAATTAAGATAAATAAGATAAGTAATTTATAATTTCTTTTATAAATTATTTAAATTAATAAATATGATATTTTTAAATAATAGTAATAAATGTATAAATATAGATAAATTTTAAAAGACAATTATTTTAAAATTTAAATATGTTGATATAAATTAGTTTAAAAATTGGAATTTTTAAATATATAAATAGCATTTGAAATTGAATTTTATTTTGAAATTCAAATGAACAAACATATCTAAATCTTGTAAATAAGCTTTCATTTTTTTTTATAAATTATTTTATGCCATTTTCTTTAAAAAGTGAAGCATATACATTTATTTTTGAAAATACGTTATATATATGCATTTAATAAATAAAGAAAGAGGATTTCATTTACTTTTAAATTAAATAAAAACAAATAATATTAATTTCAAGACACAAGTTATTAAACTAAGGGGTGTAATGACAAGTGTAATTGAATTAAATGACTAATGTTACAAGTGTTATTTCTTTTTTTACAAGTGTCTTTTATTTTTAATTTTTCTTTTAATTTTTAAGAAATCAATTACACTTATATAAAAGCATGTTTTTTCAATCTCCTTCTTTCTAATCTTCATTTTTTTCAAAGTAAGAAGATATGTTTTAGCTGAATCAAATCTGAAACAAATTTGTATTCCAAACTCTCAAAAGTAAAATCATGTTAAAAACTGAAATGCCTCCTCAAATCATCCTATAATTCTTTTTCAAAATCAAACCTGAAATCTGTAATTCCTTTCTAAAGCAAGTCCTCTGTAAACCATTTTCAAATGCAAAAGATTTGCCTGCATGCAAATTTAATCAAAATCAAGAAAGTAACTCTGCAATATGGATTTGTTAAAGCTTGAATTTCCTTCTTCTTTAACCTGTTCAAGCCATCACAGCTTACAACTGTAAAATCTGTTCAAACATGCAAGCCTGCAGTTCCTGTAAAATCCTTTCAAATGCCAATGCAAGTTTTTAATAGCAAGTTCAAAATTTCATTAGCATGCAATTGCAGTTTCAAAACACAGAGGCAACTCAAGTTTTTAAAAAGGCTTTTCTGGAAAATTTGTGCTCTGTCTTTCAAAAATATCAGGTGAGTAACTTTTTTCTTTTCAAAAATTTAAGTATTAAACTATTGCTTGATTTATGACTTGTGTATGTCTATCTGGATTGCATGTTGATTTGTATGTTGAGGGTAACCTCATTAATTTAAAAACTCAAATATAGTTATGATGTACATGTTTGTTCCTGTGATAAGAATTGTATTGAGTATATGAGTATAAGATTACTGTTTTATGATTATTACAGTATTCTTCTCTGTTCTAGGTCCAAAATTTAGAAAAGAAGAACTTAAGTGTTCTTAAATTAATATTTAATAATACAAGAGATTTGAACAATGTATGTTTAATATATCATAAATTATAAGTTTAAGATTTTTTTCAAGATTAAATAAATAAATAAAATATATACCTGTAGTTTGCTGGAAACAAAGAAATAACAAAGTAAATTAAAATCAGGCAGAATCCAATTTGATTGTTTCTTAGTTTCAGGTGCATGAATCAAAAGCTAAAACTAAAATTGTGATTTTTAAAACAAAAATTACAATTTTTAGTGATGGGATTTATGTGCATTGTTGTTCTTACTGGGAAGTGCAAAAAAGGGGTAGTTTCTAAACCTAGTTACTGGATAGTGGGAAATTTTGATCGGCATGGACGCTCTCATTGATCGAGTGCAACCATTTTCGGAGAGATGGATGCTGGGGTAGTGAAGAGGAGATGGCCGGAGTCCCAGAGCCTCCGATGGCCGGAGGAGGAATGGGGGTTTTCCAGGTTTGTGAGTTTGATGGTGAAGGGTTTCCAGTTTGTTTCAGGTTTTGAATTGGAAACCAAAATTTGATTTATTGATGTTTGTGGGGTTTTGGATGTTCGTTGATGATCTTTGGGCAAGCGTCGACTTGCTTGTTATCTGAGTGATGGTCGGAGGTGGTCAAGACCATCGTGCATATGCACGATAAAGAATGGTGTCAGGTGGATGCTTGGGTTTTTTCCCAGGAGTTTGGTACTCGGGTCGTACTCGAGTAATTCGAGTTTTACCCCGAAGTAGTTTAGAGATTTACTCGGTGTAAATAAAGGGAAGCTTGGGTCCTTTTTTCTGTGGTTACAGGTTTTTGAAACCTATAGATTTCAATTTAAAAGATTGTTTTAAAATCTGAATGCAGGTTTTAAACAAGAATTTAAAACTTAAATTTAAAATGTATGGTTTCAATCTAAGTTTGAATTCCAATTTTTAAATTTGATTCAAACTTTTCAAATTAAAATGTTTAAACAACTTTAAAGGAGTTTAAAAAAATTGAATTTAAAGATAAGGCTTTAAAAATTGGAGTAGAAGATTTAAATATAAATTTTAAATCTGGAAATCAAATCCAATTTGAATCATGATTTGAAAATAAGGGAAGATTTAAATATTTTAAATGTTTAAACAACTTTTGATGTTGAAAATATTTTAATTTGATTTGTATCTTAAAAAAATGAAATTGGATTAAATATCCTTTAAACTTCTTTATAATATAAGAAATTAATTAGTAGAAGGTTTAAAAATGGTTTTTAAAATGTTTTTAAAACTTTGATAAAGTTAAGTTTGGTTTTCATTTTAAATTTAAATTTTAAAATGAAATTTGGAAACAAATTTTAAGGTAAGTTGTTTTGAATATTACTTTGTTAATGATAATGAAATTATTAATAAGAAATGTTTTACTTAAAATAAATCAAAGATTTAAATGATTTTGGTTTATTAAATTAGTAAGGAAATTAGATGGATAATTAATCAATTTATTTAATAAATTAAATAAGGATTTTGGAATTAATTAATTAAGGTTAAGGTTAATTAATTAAGATTAATTAATTTGGGAATAAGATCATTAATTTAGTTATGATTTTAATTAATGATTAGAAATTAATCAAGAGGTTAAGATTAATTAAGTAAAAAACTTAATTAATTAGATAATTAATGATTAATTAAATGATCATTAAGGATTAATAAATTTGTGATTAATAAATGATTAATTTAAGTTAATTACTTAAGTAAGGTAATTAAGGAAATTGTTGATAAGTTAATGAAGGTCATTAACTTGGAATTATTTATTAATTAATGTAATTAATTTTGATAATTGATTTGATTAATTAAATTTGATAATCATTATGGTATTTGGGTTAAGTATGATTACTTGATATAAGTAATTAAAATTATTAATTACTCATTGTAATTAATTAATTTATTTGATTAGTTTAAATTAATTAATTAAGTTTAATTAATTTATAATAATCATTTGATGGGTTGATAAGTAATTAATGAAGGATAATTACTTAGAGAAGTAATTAAGATGAGTAATTACTGAATATATTGAAGTATGAAAGAGTTGGGGTTATTTTCTGGTGTAATTAGTATGGAAGACAATTACTTCGTGAAAATAATTAATAATTAATTACTTTGTGTAATTAATTTAAGCATTGATTGATTAAGTCATTTGGAAAATATTAAGTAATGTAATTAATTAAGGGTAATTAATTACTAATAAATTTGATCAAGGATGATTAATAATTAATTAATTATTAAACATAATTAATTTAGGGGTAATTAATTCACTCAATGCAGTAATTAAGAATAATTAATTGCTGAAGTTAATTAATCATGGTGATTAACAATTTAGGGTTAATTACTTAATGAAGTTAATTAATTTAAATGTAATTAGGAATCATTAACTAATATAATTAATGATGTGATTAAGATTAATTAATTGAGATTAATTAATCAATGATAAGTGATTGGAGTAATTAATTAATATAATTAATTAAGGATTAATGTGATTAATTATAATTAATTAATTAATAAAAGTAAGGTTAATTAGTGTATTTGATTAAGAATAATTAAATTGTGAAATTAATTAATTGAATGTAATTAAAGGATGATTAATCAAGGGAATTAATTAGTGGTTAATTAATTAAGTTGATTGGTTTGTAATCAATGGTTGTACAAGCAGGATTTATAGATTGAGGTAATTAATTTAATTTACTTTAAATTAATTAGAGATGATGTAATTAATTTAATTCATTTTAAATTAATTATATATGGTGTGATTATTAAATCCTTGTTTATATATGGATGACATGGTTTTCCTTGAATGGTTTGAAATGAGATTAGTAATGATGTGTGATATAGATGCATTGGTTGCATTGTGATAATGATTTGGATTATCTTCTGATAATGATAATATGGATTATCTATGGTGATGATTATTTATTGTGATGATGTGAATTATCTATCTGTGTGTATATAGATAATTAAATTGAATTGTTTTAAACTTAAAACAACTTGGACCTAAAAGACACGTTTTGGATTTCGATGAGACCGGGATTGGGTTTCCATATTTGGATATTCGAAAAGCACATTGATCCAAATTAACGACAGGTCGTGAATCTCAAGTGAAGATGAAGATTCAGAGTGCAAGGGTTATCGTCGTTAACTCTGAGGGTGATTCCAAAATGAGTGTAACGAGATAATGCCTTCGGTTTCGTTCGAACATGGAACGAACTTGTATGGATTGAATGCTTTCAGAACATCATCAGGTGGATGATGAGCATTCTAAGAGATGTGTTCTCTAAAGGTAATCGTAGCCTCAAGCCTCATCAACCGGGAATGGCTAAAACAAGGGAGGTGCAGCAAGGCTAGATGGGTCATGCCCATTTCAGGACAAGATTTTCCCCTGTCTAGAAGTCCCTTTATTCGGCTGTGTGGGCGGTTGATTCGCGACAACTGCCGGGGTTGTCTTGTTCGGGACTGTCCAGTAAGGGATGGTTCCGGTCTTGTGTTGCAGGGGAGCAGGCATACTCCTCGGTACGTTGATCTAGGCCATGTACTGTGATGGGCGGTACCCCAATAGCCCTGCCATTGTATGGAATCCAAAATCCAATAAGTGCCTACGGTTTTGATTGTATCACCCACCTTTGTGGCTAGTAGCTGGAATTTAATAGATGTAACAATTTCGGCTATTTCATATTTACTTGAAAACCCTAGACCTATTATAATATCATTGGATTTCCTATCAAATAATTTGGTTAGCGTAAGGTAAAAACTTTTCCATGTTTATGTGTGGGAAGTCTTAGGTGATACCTTTCTTTCTAAAGGTTTTCAAAAGTTAACCAACCTTAACCTGTTACTCACACCCGACCCATGTCTGACCCGGAGTTTATTTTTGTTTTACTTAAACTCTTGGGTACTCAAATTTTTACGAGTAGCCAAGGGATTCAGGTTAGCTTTGACGAGTTGTGGAGGAGAAATGGAGCAGGAGGCTTCTGCATTGTAGTTATCTAGTATTCCGCTGTGTTGGTATCTCTGAGTCATTTGTTTGAGTTGTTTTGTACTGTGTTGTAATAACTAGACAGGTGTTTATAACTGTCTAGTTGAGATGTATAATCTGTGTAACTCTGATGATTGTTGTATATATATGTAATACTTTTGTTATTAATATAATTTATTCGTTCCGCTGTTGAGATTCTGTTGTTGTTTCTTCTTCTTTTCTTTCTTTCTCTTTCTATCTCTTTCTTTCTTAATTCATGATACGTCTTTCTGGTTAGTGAAAGATGGGTCGTGACAGTTGGTATCAGAGCGTTAGGTTGAGTGAATACCTAGGCTCTAGAGTGGTCTCTATCCTGAGAGAGCGTATTTGTAATTTTATATATATATATGTATTTAGTTATTTCTACCTATTTGTTGGATTACCTGTTTGGGTTTTTCCAATATAAGTTATAAAGGTTGGTAAGGTAGTGGAGTGTGTAACACGACTACTACTATTGGTTGGAGTTTAAATGTTGAGGTTGGAAGTGTATCCGTCGAGACTGTAGACCTAATACGAGTGAGTTGTGCAGTGGTGTAGAGATTTCGTCGATCTCTGAAGGTAACCTGTTAAGGTTCAGAGTCTATCTTTGAAGTTGGATGAGTTGAGTTTGGATCTGTCGGTTTGGCAGAAGTGTGTGATGGTACTTTGATACCTCGGGAAGTAGTAGTTGCGTGATGAGATGCAGTGAATATGGATGTTTCCGAAGATGACAAATTTTGGGAAGTGTGTCTGCTTCGGTGTTCTGGCTGGGTTCAGCTGGTTGTTTATGTTTGGCTTTGAGGTCCGAATTTCTCGAAGAACTTTGGAATAGAAAGTCTTTGGCTTTGATGTCAGCAGTGCAGTTCGGAGAGTTCTGTGTTGGCAAGAAGGACTTCTGGTTAGCAGTTTTTCAGAGGTGGAGTTCAGAAGCAGCAGAGTGGACCCGTTTCTTCGGTGGATTGGCTAGTTAAGTGTAAGCTGTTCTGTTTGGTAAAGAGAGAACAGTTTTCTTTGGAAATTGATCTGGGTTGATCGCAAAAGTGACTTGCGATTGTTTGAGTGATCTCTTGGGTTATCAGAGTCTTCTCTGGATGTCTTCTGAGAAGTCAGAGGTTTGTCTGTATCGGGAGATCGAGTTTTCTTATCGACCGGATTCTAGGAGTGCTACCGATGGAGCAGCTAGTAGAAGGATGATTTCTCGAGATAAGATTTGGTGAAGCAGCTCAGGATTAGTGGAACTTCTGAGTTTTCTTTTATGGTTCCGTTGAAGCATATTCTGGGATGTGTTGTCCAGATTGTGCTCGTGTTCTTCATCAGCAGTTTCTTCTTTTCCAGATCAGAGTTGTGCAGCGGAAGCAGTTTGGGAGTATTTCTATTTGTCTTTTCCGAATAGAAGTAGTGAATTTGTTCTTCTGAGATTTGAAGAGTAGAGTTGTGTATTTGGTTTTGATTGATCTTGAGGAGATCGTTTTGTTGGATTGTTTTTGGTCCATCTTGTTTCTTTTTGGGGCATCGGCAAGAGTTGAGCTGATCAGTTTGGATATAGACAGCCAAGGATCGTCAGAAGAGTTTTGTGGATTAGAGACGAAGGAATTTGGATTCCAGAGTTAGAGATTTGTTTTGGATCTCTTCTGTGTTTTGGTTGGATTGGTGTTTGGTTTTCAAGAGTTGATTGCCAGTTTGGATAACTTGGATTTAATGAGATTTACGTATCTCTGAGGGAGTACGTGTACGAGCTATCTCTGGTTGTGGAACCAGTTTTTCAGGATGGTTTGGTTGTTGAGTCAGACTCGTCTGTAGTCTGATATCTTGGCTAGTGTTGTAGGTCTAGATGGAAAGGAGCTTTGTAGATTCGTAGTCTAGATAGTTGGGATTTTGTAGAGCGAGTATCCCGGTATATATATATATATATATGTATATATATATATATATATATTTAGGGGAACTCGAGAAGATTTTTATCGAGAATTTTGTCTGGATAATTAAGTTTGTTTAATTGGATGATAAATTGGTTGCTTTGATTGATAGCATATGATTGATATATGCTTGTGTTTAATTTAAAATCTTTAATGGATTATTAAATTACCTTTGCTTTTAAATTTCGGGGACGAAATTCTTTTAAGGGGGAAGGAATGTGATATTCCGGAAATTTTGGCAATATCAATTTAATAATCTGTATTTAAATTTAAATTGATTTGACAAATTCTGTTAATAAAATTTGATTTGATTTAATGATCCAATTAAATAAATGTTTAATTAGTAAATTTTATCTTTTAAAAAATCTAATAAATGCTTTCTATTTATAATGTAAATATTTTTTTTGGCAAGGCATAAATTTGTATATATTGTAGATAGAGAAGTTTTGATTGAAGATTAATAAACAAATAAAATCTTGTTTTTAAATTCTAATATTCATTTTGATAATTTGGAAATTATTATTTTATTTAATAAATAACTATTCAAACTATTTAATAAATAACTATTTGGTTTAAAATACTTAAAGAAATTGTTTTAAATTGTTTAAATATATTTTAAGCATAGTTTAAATTTTAAATAAAAGAAACAAAGGTTTATTTTATTTCTTTTGGAATATAGATTAATAACTATAATTTGGAATTATATATGGAAATTTAAAATACCATTTATATATTAAACATTAATGCATTTAATTAAGATAAATAAGATAAGTAATTTATAATTTCTTTTATAAATTATTTAAATTAATAAATATGATATTTTCAAATAATAGTAATAAATGTATAAATATAGATAAATTTTAAAAGACAATTATTTAAAATTTAAATATATTGATATAAATTAGTTTTAAAATTGGAATTTTTAAATGTATAAATAGCATTTGAAATTGAATTTAATTTTTAAATTCAAATGAATAAACATATCTAAATCTTGTAAATAAGCTTTCATTTTTTTATATATAAATTGTTTTATGTCATTTTCTTTAAAAGTGATTCATATACATTTATTTATAAAAATACTTTATATATATGCATTTAATAAATAAAGAAAGAGGATTTCATTTACTTTTAAATTAAATAAAAAAAAAAATATTAATTTCAAGGCACATATTATTAAACTAAGGGGTGTAATGACAAGTGTAATTGAATTAAATGACTAATGTTACAAGTGTTTTTTCTTTTTTTACAAGTGTCTTTTATTTTTAATTTTTCTTTCAATTTTTAAGAAATCAATTACACTTATATAAAAGCATGTTTTTTTCAATCTCCTTCTTTCTAATCTTCATTTTTTTTCAAAGTAAGAAGATATGTTTCAGGTGAATCAAATCTGAAACAAATTTGTATTCCAAACTCTCAAAAGTAAAATCATGTTAAAAACTAAAATTCATCCTCAAATCAATATCCTATAATTCTTTTTCAAAATCAAACCTGAAATCTGTAATTCCTTTCTAAAGCAAGTCCTCTGTAACCATTTTCAAATGCAAAAGATTTGCCTGCATGCAAATTTAATCAAAATCAAGCAAGTAACTCTGCAATATGGATTTGTTAAAGCCTGCATTTCCTTCTTCTTCAACCTGTTCAAGCCATCACAGCTTACAACTGCAAAATCTGTTCAAATATGCAAGCCTGTAGTTCCCTGTAAAAGCCTTTTAAATGCAAATGCAAGTTTTTAATAGCAAGTTCAAAATTTCATTAGCATGCAATTGCAGTTTCAAAACACAGAGGCAACTCAAGTTTTTAAAAAGGCTTTTCTGGAAAATTTGTGCTCTGTCTTTCAAAAATATCAGGTGAGTAACTTTTTTCTTTTCAAAAATTTAAGTATTAAACAATTTCTTGATTTATGACTTGTGTATGTCTATCTGGATTGCATGTTGATTTGTATGTTGAGAGTAACCTCATTAATTTAAAAACTCAAGTATAGTTATGATGTACATGCTTGTTCCTGTAATAAGAATTGTGTTGAGTATATGAGTATAAGATTACTGTTTTATGATTATTACAGTATTCTTCTCAGTTCCAGGTCCAAAATTTAGAAAAGAAGAACTTAGGTGTTCTTAAATTAATCTTTAATAATATAAAAGATTTGAACAATGTATGTTTGATATATCATAAATTATAAGTTTAAAATTTTATTTAAGATTAAATAAATAAAAAAATAAATACCTGTAGTTTACTGGAAACAGAGAAATAAAAAAGTAAATTAAAATCAGGCAGAATCCAATTTGATTGTTTCTTAGTTTCAGGTGCATGAATCAAAAGCTAAAACTAAAATGTGATTTTTAAAACCAAAATTACAATTTTTAGTGATGGGATTTTTGTGCATTGCTGTTCTACTGGGAAGTGCAAAACGGGGGGTAGTTTCTAAACCTAGTTACTAGACAGTAGGTAATTTTGATGGGCATGGATGCTCTCATTGATCGAGTGCAACCATTTTCGGAGAGATGGATGCTGGGGCAGTGAAGAGGAGATGGCCGGAGTCCCAGATCCTCCGATGGCCGGAGGAGGAGGAGTGGGGGTTTTCCAGGTTTGTGAGTTTGATGGTGAAGGGTTGCCAGTTTGTTTTAGGTTTTGAATTGGAAACCAAAATTCAATTTATTGATGTTTGTGGGGTTTTGGATGTTCATTGATGATCTTTGGGCAAGCGTCGACTTGCTTGTTATCTGAGTGATGGCCAGAGGTGGTCAAGACCACCGTGCATATGCACGGTGAAGAATGGTGTCAGGTGGATGCTTGGGTTTTTTCCCAGGAGTTTCGTACTCGGGTCGTACTCGAGTAATTCGAGTTTTACCCCGAAGTAGTTTAGAGATTTACTCGGTGTAAATAAAGGGAAGCTTGGGTCCTTTTTTCTGTGGTTACAGGTTTTTGAAACCTATAGATTTCAATTTAAAAGATTGTTTTAAAATCTGAATGCAGGTTTTAAACAAGAATTTAAAACTTAAATTTAAAATGTATGGTTTCAATCCAAGTTTGAATTCCAATTTTTAAATTTGATTCAAACTTTTCAAATTAAAATGTTTAAACAACTTTAAAGGAGTTTAAAAAAATTGAATTTAAAGATAAGGCTTTAAAAATTGGAGTAGAAGATTTAAATATAAATTTTAAATCTGGAAATCAAATCCAATTTGAATCATGATTTGAAAATAAGGGAAGATTTAAATATTTTAAATGTTTAAACAACTTTTGATGTTGAAAAATATTTTAATTTGATTTGTATCTTAAAAAAATGAAATTGGATTAAATATCCTTTAAACTTCTTTATAATATAAGAAATTAATTAGTAGAAGGTTTAAAAATGGTTTTTAAAATGTTTTTAAAACTTTGATAAAGTTAAGTTTGGTTTTCATTTTAAATTTAAATTTTAAAATGAAATTTGGAAACAAATTTTAAGGTAAGTTGTTTTGAATATTACTTTGTTAATGATAATGAAATTATTAATAAGAAATGTTTTACTTAAAATAAATCAAAGATTTAAATGATTTTGGTTTATTAAATTAGTAAGGAAATTAGATGGATAATTAATCAATTTATTTAATAAATTAAATAAGGATTTTGGAATTAATTAATTAAGGTTAAGGTTAATTAATTAAGATTAATTAATTTGGGAATAAGATCATTAATTTAGTTATGATTTTAATTAATGATTAGAAACTAATCAAGAGGTTAAGATTAATTAAGTTAAAAACTTAATTAATTAAATAATTAATGATTAATTAAATGATCATTAAGGATTAATAAATTTGTGATTAATAAATGATTAATTTAAGTTAATTACTTAAGTAAGGTAATTAAGGAAATTGTTGATAAGTTAATGAAGGTCATTAATTTGGAATTATTTATTAATTAATGTAATTAATTTTGATAATTTATTTAATTAATTAAATTTGATAATCATTATGGTATTTGGGTTAAGTATGATTACTTGATATAAGTAATTAAAATTATTAATTACTTATTGTAATTAATTAATTAATTTATTTGATTAGTTTAAATTAATTAATTAAGTTTAATTAATTTATAATAATCATTTGATGGTTTGATAAGTAATTAATGAAGGATAATTACTTAGAGAAGTAATTAAGATGAGTAATTACTGAATATATTGAAGTACGAAAGAGTTGGGGTTATTTTCTGGTGTAATTAGTATGGAAGGCAATTACTTCGTGAAAGTAATGAATAATTAATTACTTTGTGTAATTAATTTAAGCATTGATTGATTAAGTCGTTTAGAAAATATTAAGTAATGTAATTAATTAAGGGTAATTAATTACTAATAAAATTGATCAAGGATGATTGATAATTAATTAATTATTAAATATAATTAATTTAGGGGTAATCAATTTACTCAATGCAGTAATTAAGAATAATTAATTACTGAAGTTAATTAATCATGGTAATTAATAATTTAGGGTTAATTACTTAATGAAGTTAATTAATTTAAATGTAATTAGGAATCATTAATTAATATAATTAATGATGTGATTAAGATTAATTAATTGAGATTAATTAATTAATGATAAGTAATTGGAGTAATTAATAAATATAATTAATTAAGGATTAATGTGATTAATTATAATTAATTAATTAATAAAAGTAATTAAAGGTTAATTACTGTATTTGATTAAGAATAATTAAATTGTGAAATTAATTACTTGAATGTAATTAAAGGATGATTAATCAAGGGAATTAAATAATGGTTAATTAATTAAGTTGATTGGTTTGTAATCAATGGTTGTACAAGCAGGATTTATAGATTGAGGTAATTAATTTAATTTACTTTAAATTAATAAGAGATGATATAATTAATTTAATTCATTTTAAATTAATTATATATGGTGCGATTATTAAATCCTTGTTTATATATGGATGACATAGTTTTCCTTGAATGGTTTGAAATAAGATTAGTAATGATGTGTGATATAGATGCATTGGTTGCATTGTGATAATGATTTGGATTATCTTCTGATAATGATAATATGGATTATCTGTGGTGATGATTATTTATTGTGATGATGTGAATTGTCTATCTGTGTGTATATAGATAATTAAATTGAATTGTTTTAAACTTAAAACGACTTGGACCTAAAAGACACGTTTTGGATTTCGATGAGACCGGGATCGGGTTTCCATATTTGGATATTCGAAAACCACATTGATCTAAATTAACGATAGGTCGTGAATCTCAAGTGAAGATGAAGATTCAGAGTGCAAGGGTTATTGTCGTTAACTCTGAGGGTGATTCCAAAATGAGTGTGACGAGATATTGCCTTCAGTTTCGTTCGAACTCGTAACGAACTTGTATGGATTGAATGCTTTCAGAAAATCGTCAGGTGGACGATGAGCATTCTAAGAGATGTGTTCTCTAAAGGTAATCGTAGCCTCAGGCCTCATCAACTGGGAATGGCTAAAACAGGGAAGGTGCAGCAAGGCTAGGTGGGTCATGCCCATTTCAGGAAAAGATTTTCCCCTGTCTAGAAGTCCCTTTTATTCGGCTGTGTGGGCGGTTGATTCGCGACAACTGCCGGGGTTGTCTTGTTCGGGACTGTCCTGTAAGGGATGGTTCCGGTCTTGTGTTGCAGGGGAGCGGGCGTACTCCTCGGTACGTTGATCTAGGCCACGTACTGTGATGGGCGGTACCCCAGTAGCCCTGTCATTGTATGGAATCCAAAATCCAATAAGTGCCTACGGTTTTGATTGTATTACCCACCTTTGTGGCTAGTAGCTGGAATTTAATAGATGTAACAATTTCGGCTATTTCATATTTTCTTGAAAACCCTAGACCTATTATAATATCATTGGATTTCCTATCAAATGATTTGGTTAGCGTAAAGTAAAAACTTTTCCATGTTTATGTGTGGGAAGTCTTACGTGATACCTTTCTTTCTAAAGGTTTTCAAAAGTTAAGCAACCTTAACCTGTTACTCACACCAGACCCATGTCTGACCCGGACTTTATTTCTGTTTTTCTTAAACTCTTGGGTACTCAAATTTTTACGAGTACCCAAGGGATTCAGGCTAGCTTTGACGAATTGTGGAGGAGAAATGGAGCAGGAGGCTTCCGCGTGGTATTTATCTAGTATTCCGCTGTGTTGGTATCTCTGAGTCGTTTGTTTGAGTTGTTTTGTACTGTGTTGTAATGACTAGACAGGTGTTTATAACTGTCTAGTATGAGATGTATAATATGTGTAACTCTGATGATTGTTGTATATCTGTGTAATACTTTTGCTATTAATATAATTTATTCGTTCCGCTGTTGAGATTCTGTTGTTGTTTCTTCTTTTTTTCTTTCTTTCTCTTTCTATCTCTTTCTTTCTTAATTCATGATACGTCTTTCTGGTTAGTGAAAGACGGGTCGTGAAATTTTATCAAATAAAATATCTCTTTTAGAGATATAATTCTTTAAATCATATTCTTTTTCAATATATACAAAATCATTAAACCTCTCTTTAACTTTGGAAATACCAAATCAAAATCATCTCTTATAAATCACATTGCAAAAACCTTATTGAGTAAAAAGGATAAATAGAAATTACACTAATTCTACTCAATATCAATTTCCGTATTTAACATTTACTATCCATCAAATAACGGTTGAATCACCTTTTAAATTCACATGGATAGTAAGGGTTCCCTCCTCAGAATCTAAAACCAACTATAGGAAGATTATTTCTACAAAATCCAAGTTGTATTAAATCTATAGATTTAAATCTTTTATACTCGTGTCATTTCCGACATTTCGACCTTATTTATTCCTCGCTCAAAAAGAGTCCAGGTGAGCCAAGGCACTAGTTGCTCCTGAATATCTCCTTAGTTTAAGCACCCACATTCGGATCTCATGAATAGAAAAATCCAATCTACTCATTAGCTTTTAGAGCCAAGATTAAATCATTTAATTATAAAAAATTTCTTTAAACCATTTATTTAAATTCTTTAAAATAAATTATAAAACCTCCATATTGTCTTTAAAATACTTAATTATTTATTCAAAAACATTTGTAAAATATTTGGAAAGAAAAATTAATTTTAAATCTATATTTCTAATGTTAATAAAAACCGTTGCAAAAATGCTGGGAATAGTGCTTTTAAGGCTTATTTTATCAAAATAACCTTTCTGTCATTTAGAAATCCATTTTTATAAATCAAATCTCGGTTAAGACATTTTAATATATTTATAGAATTTATTCTATATTTTTAAAGAATTAAAAATATCAATTTTAAAGAATTTATCGCTTTAGTTTTCGAACAGTGAAAGCGTGATTATTTTGAAAACTTGATTTGCTCATATTTCAAAATCTACTAAACTAAACCTCAATCGTTTTCTTTTGTTTGAAAAGTATGATTACAGGAGTTTGGAAAATTCTTATTCCAAAGAATTCCGACTTCGATTTCATTGTATAAATGGATTTAAATTATTACGACGTAAAATCGCGAACTGCCGTTACGCGGCGTGCCTATTTTAACTCTATTTTCATATATTTTTTTCAAACTTTGTCCAAACACTTTTAAAATATTTACAAAACATTTCTAAATCATTTTGAACCATTTTAAAGAGGTTTAACAATCTCATATAAACCATTTCATTTATGAATGAAAAGTGATTTCCTTTGTGATATTCGACATGTATTAAACGTGAATTGTTTACACATCAAAAAAAATTATTATATCCAAAAATGATTCACAATCATCATAACCAAGCATAGTTAAACATATATATCATCCAGAGTATAATATAAATAGATTTCCAAACCGTCATTGGATATTATGCTTATGAAAACGGACTATAGCTTCGCTCCGATCGAATAAAAGCTTATGGAATCAAGCCGGACCTTTGGAATGCCAAGACCTAAGCAAGGAAAAGGTTAAGTTCCAACCAATGGTGATGAAGGTGGTGGCCGTGAGTTTGGAAGGTGAAGAGGAGTGATTTGAGCTTGTTTTGAAGTGGATTTGATACACACATTATTTTAATTTAATTTCATTTTCCATTATTTTTCTTTATAAATTTCCTAAGTAAAGAAGCCATTGAAAATCTTGAAAGTGAGGAGGAAAAAGATGAAGAAAGGTGTTTAAATTTAAAAGAGTGAATGAGTATTTATAGAAAAAATTTAGAAATAAATATCCAAATGTGCATGGACCAAAATGCCCTTGCCTACACCCTCCCCTTCCCATCACTAGTGCATGTCTAAGCCTCCCCCCTTATACCTCCATGTATGTGATTTGATGTGTGCAAGAGCGAAGTGAAGTTTGCTTTTTAAGTGTGAAAATATCTTAGATATTTATAACTTTTACAATATGTAAATTTAAACGTAAATGGTAAATATGTATATATATTTGTATATGTTATTTGTTACGTATATGTATACTTAATTGTATGTATGCGCATGTTATATGTGCATACAAGTTATATAAACAATGTTGCATAACTTCTCTACATTAAACCACTACGAATTCTCCCGGCTAAACCATTACACAAGGTCCTCTCCTGGCTAAACCGAATAGTGAGCGCTCGATTTAAAACACGTGGATATATCATTCATAAAGATTCACTATCAAGGTTCGTGTGGGTTTCGGATAATCAACTGAAATCCGACTCCCTATCGCATCGAAATTCAAGTGCCGTTTTACGGGGCAATGGGTTTTCACATTCAAACAGAAGTATATTCATCACAGATATCACAGCTCAACACAAAGCAATTCATATTACATAGCATCACAATCACATATCAAAGATATCAATCCAATACACAGCATTCAATAATAATCAATCATCTTCAATTAAGATAAATAAATCGTGCGATTTAAATTAATTAACTACATAATTACTTTCATTAATTATCTTTAATCAATGATCAAGTATCCTTAATTATAAATTAATTAAATCTTAATTACCTTCATTAATTAATTATTCCTCAATTAATTATCTTAATTAATTAATCCTTAATTATTAATTAATTAAATCTTAATAACTTTTATTAATTAATTATTCCTTAATTAATTAATAATTAATTACAAATTAATTAACCTTAATTATTTATTAAATTAATCTTTAATATTAAGTAATCAATTAAGTAATTACTTTCTAAGTAATTATATTAACAAATCATTAACTACTTAATAAATTAAAAGATAAATCTTTTTACCTTTATTAATCACTTTGATTATCTTATAAACTTTGTTTAATTATCATCCTTATCACATTAGCAACTTTAAAAGTAGTTTAAATAACATTTTATCCTAATCTTCCTTTTAAATTACATTATTTATTTAATATAAATAACTTAATAAAATAATGTAAAAAAATTAAATAAATTAAATTTAATTCCTTTAAATACATCTTACTTAAATCTCGAATTAATTCAAAGCTTCAATTAAATGATCATTTGAGAACATGGTTTAAAAATGTTTAAAAGTTTGAATTTCTTTTTAAAGTAGAAATCGTTTTACGTAGCAGGCTCGAGACCTGCTTCGAGTCTTACCCAAGAACACTGTCTGTCTCCTTCGAGTTTTACCAAAAATTACTCGTATGCTTTAATTTTGTTTCAAACTTGAATTTTCTTTCTTAAGTATTAACCCGACTCATCAATAATTTTACTCTAGCCCAATCTTGAGTTATCACACGATCCCTCCCGAAGCTTGCTTCGAGGCATCTACCCCTCATTCCTCTACCGAGCTTCCTGATACACATCAGGCCTTGTGCACATGCACTGTCGGAACTGCCACCTCCGGTCGAAGCTCCGGCCTTCATCGAGTCAACGACAACCCCACCAAACATCCAGACCACCTAAAAATCCAAAACATCGACGATCTTGCAAAAGAGCAATCTGACTCAATCTGGGACGAAGCTCGGCCTACAAATCCACCTCGTATCGACGACATAGATCACCAGAGTCCACGCGCTTCCATCACGAACTCCCCCTATCAACCACACGCCGCCACCAATCGTCCTTGTTAAGTCCGATGCAACGTCGACGATGAAATTGGTCAATTTCTGACCATTATAGAAACATTGGTTTAAACCCTAGTTCGTCGATCTGCAGCCACCATGGTGACTTATAAATTCATTCAACAATTTTGTAATGATCCCAAACCACCATGCCAGCTTCTGCCATGATTGCGAGACGAACTTCGTCGCCGATCACCAGAATCTCATCAAAACCATCTCATGTTCCCCTTACAATTTCTCAATGAATATGTTATTAAAAATTTTGATTTTGCTTTAAAAAATCATCAATTCCAAAAACATTTCGATTAATATGCTTAAAATCAGAAATGATGATAATTGAATTTTTCGATATTTCAGGCTTGCCTATATTTTTCAAATTTTACAAAAGAAGTTTGGATTTGTTTTGCTTAAATTTATTTTTAAAGCTTAAATCATGTTTATACATACAACCTTTATTTAAATTTCAAAGCCTAATAAGCAATAAGGAGGGAGAAATCAAATTTTGAACAGGGTTTTAAATTCTTGTTACCTGGAACAGAGGTCGTTTGAGCTTGAATTGACATGCACAATTATCTCAGCACAATCATATACACAACTTTGAATGTATGTAAGTATTTTATGATTTCTATTACAAGCATGTTTCAAACAACAATTCAAATTCTAAAATTTAAGAAAGGTTTACTCCCTTGATAAAAAAAAAGAAACAGAGAGCTTTTAAATTTGTAACAACATAATATTTTTGAATTAATTTTAATTGAATTTATTTCACTTTGAATTAGAACTTATTTTTCTTAAAAAAAATTTAAATTATTTTTTAAAGTGAAGTAGAAATTTTTCTAGACTTAATGGTAATTTTTTGTAATTTTCATGCCCTGTTTTCAATTTTTAAACAATTTTTTAGTTCTTTTTCTATTTTTCTCCAATTTAATTATTTATTTTTATTTTAGAAATGGTAAATAAATTATTTTATTTCAAATTTTTTCTTTATAATATTTTTAAAATGAAGTGGATATTTTTCCAAGGCTAGTGATGATTTATTTGTAATTTCTGGACACTGTTTTGGATTTTTAAGCAATTTCTTTTATTCTTTTTATATTTTCTTTAAAATTAATTATTTATTTTCATATTATTTCACTTGGTTTCGGTTTTCAAAAGTTTGCTAAAATTATTTTGTTTTATTTGTTTTAAAAAATTGGAAATTTAAAGAGGCAAAGACTTTTCCTTTTCTTTTGACTTTTCAATTTCTAGACTTTTCGTTTTTCTTTAACTCCTCATTTACTTCTTGTTTGACCGTACCATTTTGTTTCTCAACCATGTATTCCATTTACTTTTCATGCAAAAAATTCTCATTTCATTCTTCTTCACGCCTTGAGAGAAACTTGGTAATGGCTTCACTTCTTTTTCTACTTTTTTTTTTTCTTTTTTTTCATGCATTTTTTCCTTATTTCTCATGTATGTTTGATCGGCCTCTCCTCCATAGCCACAACCTCCTACACCTCTTCCCTGACATCATCACCAGCTACTCCTCTGGTCTTGACCAAGACTGAGCCCTCCATGATGAACAAATCCTCAAAAACTATGAAAAATGCCTTGAAACCATGCTAGTTGACCACCTTTGCCTCATCTACTTCAACCACCACCCTAAACACCACCTTGGCCACCTCCACCACCTCTGACCTGACCACCACACACCCCTCCAGCTACTGACCAGGCATGGTGCACCCCAGGCCGAACCCAATCCCTCATGGCCGAACCACTTTGAAGACCAAAAACTCCACTATATTGCATAACCCCTTCACCTTCTCATGTATAAACTCCACCTTGTTCATGCCTTAAACCCGAGCCATGCTAGCCCAAACCCGAGCCAAAACTTGACCAAAACCTGACCATATACACCCCTAGGTCGTGCATAACATATGAGAAAGCAAGGCAAAAGATTTGACATTCAAATCTCTTTTCATTTAAAAGTTATATCAATTTCATAGTGTATTGTATTTATAAATTGTTTTGATTTTGTTTGGGTTGTAACACAAGGTCTGTAGCATTGGATCTCGCTCTCCACTCGAGTCCGTAGTCTTGTCATTTTACTCTTGATTCCGTTGTGTCAGTTGTATTGCAATCTCCAGCATTTAGAGGTGAGTAAATCTCACACGACATTACATACTTATGCAAATGTGAAGCAATAACATTTGAATGTGTAGAATTATAAATGATGCTATAACTGCCTATGATTATTTATGTATGATGTTAAACCTGTAAATTACATAACATATCACCTGTTACTGTTGTATATGGTTAAACTGTTCATTTATATCTGTTTATCACACTACAAGTTCCTTGTTAGATTAGAAATCACTATGGGTTGAAATGATACATACCCGAACAGACTTTAGAATAGGAAAAAATCGTTATGGGCTGAAATGATAGGCCTGAACGGTTTTTATTTATTTATTTTGACTTGGGACTGCGGGTTTGAAATGATAGAACCTGGATTTTTATTTGTAAACTACTGATTGAAATGATATATATATATATATATATATATATATATATATATATATATATATATATCACTTGACCTAGGTTAGAAAACTATATACATGCCCGTGGTTATTTTTTGAAATTTTATGGAATTTTTAAGAAAATTTAAAAGTGTATATATATATATGAAGATTTGATTTAAATTCGATTTCTAAATATTAAATATAAAATTTGGAATTTCCTATAAGTTAAAAATGTTGGAAAAATGATTACATTGAATTTTGAAATTATAACTTAAGTGGAAAATTTGTATTTTATTAAATAAAAATTTAGTTATATAAATAAAAATCGAAATTTAATTTTATTTGAGAAAAAAGGCAGAAAATTTAAGAGTTAAGTTGTTTATTTAAAAATGTGAAGAATTTGAAACTTTTACACTTGAATTTATTAAGTAATTTGGTGAAATTGGATTTAATTATAAGAAATTTATTGTATAAAAATAATATGTTAATTGATATGTTAATGAACATTTTTAAATGTTAAATTATGATTTTGCCAATGTTTAAAGGGTTTAAAATGAAGTTTATTAATCGCTGGAAATACACTAAAATCTGGAAATCACTTTTAATAACATTCAGAAGTGCTACGGTTTCTGGGAATGAACTAAAAGGCTAATAAAAGAGCTATTACAGCAGATCTGAAATGCTGTAGTTGCTGTAGTTGAACTAATAGTCTAAAACTTAACTCAGATCTATTATAGCATTTCTGTAAATGCTGTAGTGGTCTGCCGTCTTTGCAGAAATGAATTAAAACCCCAGTTTTGAAACCTGAGCTATTACAACATTTCTGGAAATGCTGTCTTTGCTGTTTTGAACTAAAATTTAACTAAAACTGAGTTTTAACAGCAGTTTTTAAGTGCTGTCTTTGCTGAAATAAAAATGTTTTCAACTGTAACTTATAACAGCTTTTCTAAATGCTGCGAAAGGCTGAAATTTTAATAATTATGGGTTTTGACTTAGTAAATGAGCTCAGAATGACTTGAAACTTTAAAATTTGAATACTTGTCTTGGAACAATGATGACTTCACTTTTAAATGATTTAAATGAATAAATTTAATTGGAATATAAACTATTTAAAGGTTATTTAAATTGAAAATAAATGAATGTTTTCTTTGAACTTTAAAAGGGTATTAAGTTTGATATTTGTATTTGAATTCAAATAATGATTTAAAGGGAAGTTTTGAAAGGATATGATATTTTGAAATATTGAAATGGTTTGGAAATGATTTAATCTTTATTTTGATAAAGATTGGGTTTTGAAATGATATTTTATTTTGAAGTATAAAATATTATTTTAATGTTATAACCACGGGTTATAATAACGATTGGTTGGCAAAGACCGGGATCAGATATGGACATACTCTCTGTCGATACCAAAAACCACTTTGACAACTGTGTATGCCGTGGAGATTCCAGAATGAAGTAGGATGATGGTGACGTTCTTGTGGTATGTTACGTGGACCCAACTCCCGTGAGTTGGCATTAGGTGGCTAAAACAGGAGCGGTCTCAGGCTAAAAGGGGTACCTCCTCTGGTCGGACGCATTTCTTCGATACCATCCTATTACTTTGTGATCGTTTGGTGGCCACCCTCCGATTTGGGAATGTGATCCGAGGTGGGCGTATGTGGCTGCTACGTTACCACCAGCCCGGGTATCGTAATTGGTATATCTACCCTGGCATTGCCTTGTGTGCCGTGTCACCTACGCTATTGAGCCTTTACTACGAGTTTGGTTTTCTCCCGTAGCCCATGCGTATCTTCTCGTAGTCTCCTGATCAGGAGATATGCAGATATTTGATGGACTACTGGGACTATTACATATTAAGGTGGAAAATGTAAAGCCTTAGCGCTATTTAAAAGTATGTTTATTTTACTGTTAGACATTATTATAATAGCGCAATATACTACGTAGTAAATAGTTTAACGGATCCTTAGAGGATGGACAGTCCCAAGCATCTTCTAAGTTACTTGTACCTTTACTACAGTTCACTTGAGTTGGTTTACAGTGGATAAGTATGTATGTCCTGACTCGAGTGTTTGTGTTTTATTTACACTCAGGTCAGCCTGAGTTATTCACAGATTTGGATTTCCACTCTCTGGAGGTCTGGAATCATTGGAGATTATCAGCTTATCTAGTTATCTATATTTCAGTTCTATTGTTCTGTTGTCAGCTTTGTATTTGTGGACTTCTTTGTATTTGGGATTTTATGTTGTATCTGTTTTCAGACTGATATTATGTATTTGGTTTTGAGACTTTGTGATAGTAGCTTCATGAACTACTATGGTATTTTATTTTCCACTGTGAGATATTTTGATGTTCTATGTCTATGATTATGTGATTTGATTTTTATTTGCTTCGAATTTTTATTACAATCTGCTATTTTGTGCTATTCAAGTCCGGCATGTGTGGATTATTACTGATTTGAATGGTGGAAAATAGCAAGTCGTCACAGTTAGTATTAGAGCTTTGGTTTTAGGCAAACCTTAGCCCGCGGAGCAAAAACTCATTAGAGATGGGGTAGAAATACCCTAGAATGAGTGAAATCAACTTCAAAATCATTTCTTTGCGAGAGAACGTATTTTCAAAGTATAAAATGATTTTAAAATGATTTTTCAAAGATTATTTTGATATAAAAATTTTCTTGTTTTAAAAGCAAATTTTCTAACTTCTTTCCTTTCGTATCTACCTTGTCAGAAATTTCTGTAATTAGGATGTTCATCCAAGTGAATTTGTCTTGTCTTGTCTTATCTTTAACTTATATCTACCTTTGTCCTAATATTCATTCTTGAATTTTCAGGATGAATCGTAGAAATGCTAGAGGTCAGGGTCGTGGTGCTGCCCCAGTTCCAGCCCCAGCTCCTGTCCGTTTCGCTGTGCTTTGCAAAGAATTTACTTAGCTTGGTGGAACCAAGTTCACTGGTTCTGAGTCTATCATTGAGGCTTAGCAATGGCTGAGGAGTATCGATAGGATTTTTACTGGTCTTGAGATTACTGATGCCCAGAAGCGCCAGTTAGCTGCATGGCAGTTGTAGGAGGCTGCCCAAGATTGGTGGAAGTCTGTTACGGCTAACACCGTTGAGGCTAATCTTACTTGGAAACAGTTCAGGTACCTTCTTCTGTTTCTCTGAATTCTGTTTTCTATCTCTTCATGCCTTTTCTAAGCTTATTTATCATTCTTCTCAGGAAGGCTTTTGTTGCTAAATCGATGTCTGATGCTGGGAAATCCCAGCCTTATAGAGAGTTCATGGACCCCATGTAGGGAAGCATGTCTTTTCCGAGTACGAGAGGAAGTTTAACGAACTTTCTAAGTTCGAACCTGATCTGATAGACACTCCCCTGAAGAAGAATGAGAAGTTTATTGCTGGTGCTTGTCCCGAGTACTACAATCGTCTCATTTCTCATGTTCATGGCACTTTTACCCAACTTATGGATATGGCTCTTCGTTATGAGAACCTACTTCTAAAGGTCCTGCTTCAGTTGGTGCTCCGTCATCTCAGACTTCTTCTGCAAATTCTAAGAAGAGAAAGCTCAGTTTCCAGCAGCAGAAGAAGAATTGGCTCAAGAATCCTGGATTGTGATCTTCATCATCTGCTCCATCTCAGAGGCAGCCAGTTGACCTTTCTTCCATCACCTGCTTCAAGTGTGACCAGAAAGGACACTATGCGAATAGTTGTCCTACCATTGTTGGTGCTGCTGTTCCACCCCCTGTTCAGCCAGCTAGGCGTGATCTTTGCCACATCTGTCTCCAGCCTGGCCATTTCAGGAAGGATTGCCCTACCCAGCAGAAGGGTAAGCCTTCTGGTATATTTGTTATCACCTCTGCCTCTTCTCCAGCTCCTCCAGCTCATAGTGATGACCAAGGTTCTCTCCAGGGTTCTTTTTCTTTATTTCAGCATCATGTTCGTGTTCTGTTTGATAATAGTGCATCCCACAGTTTTATATCTGTTGATTTGTGTGATAAGTTTGAGCATCTCCTTTCTCCTGAGTATGTTTCTGTGCCTTTATAGGTTTCAAATCCAGTTGGGGGCCCCGCAAACCTAAATATGATTTGTAAACAAGTGAAGCTTCTTTATTCTGATCATTACTTCAGCGGTGATTTATATGTTTTGGGCTTTGATGCTTTTGATTTGTTGCTTGGAAGTGATTGGCTTGGTAGGCATAATGCTTATATCTCTTGTAAAGCCCGGTCTGTTTATCTTGAAGATGATCTGGGTATTTCCTTTGTTATTCAGTGCCACATGCCTCAGGATTTTGCAGGCAGTTTTATTTATTCTCTAGATTCTGTCCTTGGTGATTTTCATTCGACCCGTGTGGTCAAACTCTTTTCAGATGCTTTTGGTGAAGTCGTTGCTTTGCCTCCTAAGCAGGAGATAGATTTCCGCATTGATCTTATTCCTAGTGCTCGACCTATAGTTCTTCCTCCTAGAAGAATGACACCTCGTGAGAAGGTTGAGTTGGGAAAGCAGATTGAGGACTTGTCCTCCAAAGGTCTGATCAGACCTAGCCATTCAGAATGGAGAGCAGCGGTGGTTTTCGTCACCAAGTCGGATGGATCTTTGAGGATGTGTGTTGATTATAGGGAGCTGAACAAGCTCACTATGTAAAACAGATATCCAATGCCTCGCATCAATGATATGTTTGATTAGCTTTATGGTGCTACTTGTTTCTCTCAGCTTGATCTTGCCACAGGTTTCTACCGGCTCAGAGTTGCAGAGGAAAGCATTCCTAAGACTGCTTTCTGGATTAAGAATGGGTTTTATGAATGGTTAGTCATGCCTTTTGGTTTGACTAATGCTCCAGCTTTCTTTGTGGATCTTATGAATCATGTTTTTCACGTTGTGCTTAATAAATTTTTTCTAGTCTTTGTTGATGATATCCTTATCTTCTCTAAGACCGAGAAGGAGCATGAGTCACATTTTAAATATGTTCTTGAGACTCTCAGAAATCATCGGTTGAAGGCTAAATTTCCTAAATGCCATTTCTCGAAAGATGAAGTCCGATTCCTTGGACATATTATTTCTGGCAATAGAGTTTCTGTTGATCCAGTCAAGATCGCTGCGATCAATATTAGTCTTTCCTTCTTTCTCTTTTCCTTATTTTTCTTATTTTTCATGCATTTTTGCCTTGTTTTTCAAGTACGTTTGATCGGCCTCTCCTCCATAGCCACGGCCACCACCTCCTACACATCTTCCCTGCATCATCACCGGCTACTTTTCTGGTCTTGACCAAGGCCGAGCCCTCCATGATGAACAACTCCTTAAAAACTGAAAAATGCCTTGAAACCATGCTAGTTGACCACCTTTGCCTCAACTACTTCAACCACCACCCTAACCACCACCTATGCCGCCTCCACCACCTCTGACTTGACCACCACACACCCGTCTAGCCACTGACCAAGCATGGTGCACCCTAGGCCGAGCCCAATCCTTTATGGCCGAACCACTTTGATGACCAAAAACTCCACTATACTGCATAACCCCTTCACCTTCTCATGTATAAACTCCACCTTGTTCATGCCTTATACCCGAGCCTTGCTAGCCCAAACATAAGCCAAAACTTGACCAAAACCTGACCATATGCACCCCTAGACCGTGCATAACATATGAGGAAGCAAGGCAAAAGATTTGACATTTACATCTCTTTTCATTTAAAAGTTATATCAATTTCATAGTGTATTGTATTTATAAATTGTTTTGATTTTGTTTGGGTCGTAACACAAGGTCTGTAGCATTGGATCTCGCTCTCCACTCGAGTCCGTAGTCTTGTCATTTTGCTCTTGATTCCGTTGTGTCAGTTGTATTGCAATCACCAGCATTTAGAGGTGAGTAAATCTCACACGACATTACATATGCAAATGTGAAGCAATAACATTTGAATGTGTAGAATTATAAATGATACAATAACTGCGTATGATTATTTATGTATGATGTTAAACCTGTAAATTACATGTCATATCACCTGTTACTGTTGTATATGGTTAAACTGTTCATTTATATCTGTTTATGACGCTGCAAGTTCCTTGTTAGATTAGAAATCACTATGGGTTGAAATGATACATACCCGAACGGACTTTAGAATAGGAAAAAATCGTTACGGGCTGAAATGATAGGCCTGAACGGTTTTTAATTACTTATTTTGACTTGGGACTGCGGGTTTGAAATGACAGAACTCGGATTTTTATTTGTAAACTGCAGATTGAAATGATATATCTGTATCACTTGACCTAGGTTAGAAAACTATATACAGGCCCGTGGTCATTTTTATAAAATTTTCTGGAATTTTTAAGAAATTTTAAAAGTGTATTATGTGAAAATTTGATTCAAATTGGATTTCTAAATATTAAATATAGAATTTGGAATTTTCTATAAGTTAAAAATGCTGGAAAAATTGATAGTTACATTGAATTTTGAAATTATAACTTAAGTGGAAAATTTGAATTTTGGTAAATAAAAATTTAGTTATATAAATAAAAATGAAAATTTAATTTAATTTGAGAAAAATGGAGAAAATTTAAGTGTTAAGTTGTTTATTTAAAAATGTGAAGAATTGAAAACTTTTACACTTGAATTTATTAAGTAATTTGGTGAAATTGGATTTAATTAAAAGAAATTTATTGTATAAATATAATATGTTAATTGATATGTTAATGAACATTTTTAAATGTTAAATTATGATTTTGACAATGTTTAAAGGGTTTAAAATGAAGTTTATTAATTGCTGAAAATACACTAAAATCACACTTTCAATAGCATTCAGAAGTGCTATGGTTTTGGAAATGAACTAAAAGGCTAATAAAGAGCTATTACAACAGATTTGAAATGCTGTAGTTGAACTAATAGGCTAAAGCTTAACTCAGATCTATTATAGCATTTCTGTAAATGCTGTAGTGGTCTGCTGTCTTTGCCGAAATGAATTAAAACCCTTGTTTTGAAACCTGAGCTATTACAGCATTTCTTGAAATGCTGTCTTTGCTGTTTTGAACTAAAATTTAACTAAAACTGAGTTTTAACCGCAGTTTTTAAGTGCTGTCTTTGCTGAAATAAAAATATTTTCAAGTGTAACTAATAACAGCTTTTTCTAAATGCTACGAAAGGCTGAAATTTTAATAATTATGGGTTTTGACTGAGTAAATGAGCTCAGAATGACTTGAAACTTTGAAATTTGAATACTTGACTGGGAAGAATGATAACTTCACTTTTAAATAATTTAAATGAATGAATTTAAGTGGAATATAAACTATTTAAAGGTGATTTAAATTGAAAATAAATGAATGTTATCTTTGAATTTTAAAAGGGTATTAAGTTTGATATTTGTATTTGAATTCAAATAATGATTTGAAGGAAAGTTTTGAAAGGATATGATATTTTGAAATATTGAAATGGTTTGGAAATGAGTTAATCTTTATTTTGATAAAGATTCGATTTTGAAATGATATTTTATTTTGAAGTATAAAATATTATTTTAAAGTTATAACCACGGGTTATAATAATGATTGGTTGGCAAAGAGACCGGGATCGGATATGGACATACTCTCTGACGATATCGAAAATCACTTTGACAACCGTGTACACGGTGGAGATTCCAGAATGAAGTAGGATGGTGGCGACGTTCTTGTGGTATGTTACGTGGACCCAACTCCCGTGAGTTGGCATAAGATGACTAAAACAGGAGCGGTCTCGGGTCAAAAGGGGTAGCTCCTCTGGTCGGACACATTTCTTCGATACATTCTATTACTTTGTGATTGTTTGGTGGCCACCCTCCAATTTGGGAATGTGTTCCGAGGTGGGCGTATGTGGCTGCTGCGTTACCACCAGCCCGGGTATCGTACTTGGTATATCTACCCTGGCATTGACTTGTGTGCCATGTCACCTACCCTATCGAGCCTTTACAATGAGTTTGGTTTTCTCCCATAGCCCATGCGTATCTTCTCGTAGTCTCCCGATCAGGAGATATGCATATATTGGATTGACTACTGGGACTATTACGTGTTAAGGTGGAAAATGTAAAGCCTTAACGCTATTTAAAAGTGTACTTATTTTACTGTTAGACGTTATTATAATAGCGCAATATACTACATAGTAAATAGTTTAACAGATTCTTAGAGGATGGGCGGTCCCAAACATATTCTAAGTAACTTGTACCTTTACTACAGTTCACTTAAGTTGGTTTACATTGGATAAGTATGTATGTCCTGACTCGAGTGTTTGTGTTTTATTTACGCTCGGGTCAGCCTGAGTTATTAACAGATTTGGATTTCCACTCTCTGGAGGTCAGGAATCACTGGAGATTATCAGCTTATCTAGTTATCTATATTTCAGTTCTGTTGTCAGCTTTGTATTTGTGGACTTCTTTGTATTTGGGATTTTATGTTGTATCTGTTTTCAGACAGATATTATGTATTTGGTTTTGAGACTTTGTGACAGTAGCTTCATGAACTACCATGGTATTTTATTTTCCACTGCGAGATATTCTGATGTTCTGTGTCTGTGATTCTATGATTTGATTTTTATTTGCTCTGAATTTTTATTACAATCTGTTATTTTGTACTACTCAAGTCCGGCATGTGTGGATTATTGTCGATTTGAATGGTGGAAAATAGCAGATCGTCACAAAATTCTTAAAGTCGAAAACAGACTACTAGAACTTGAATTTTGCCTGTCTGAGTTAATTTGTAATGAACCATAAATCCTTGATTCTTGTTTTGAATCTGTAATGCGTTGATTTGTTGAGTCGTGCTTTGCTGTGTTGTTTGTTTGAAGTTTTGAAACTGTTTTCTTTGATTTCTGGATAGAATTGAATTTCCAGGCTTTAGATCCTTGAAGTGTTTAAATTTCCAGGGTTTTTCATCTTCGTTTTGAAATTTGTTTGATGATTTTTTCTTCTTTCTTTTCTGGGTTGAGAAGGTTGTACAGGTTCTTTTCTTTTTCTTCCTTAAGTTTTAAAAAGTGAAGACAAAAGAAAATGAGAGAGGAAAGAATTAGGAATGTATATTTTGCCTTGAGTTCTTTAATTTGAAAAATGAAAAGAAATATAAAATTTTCACACTTGTCTTGATTCATTAACACTTGTGAATCTATTTATTTATGAATTTAACATTTGCTAATATTTGTGTTAAAATTTAACACTTGTATCACTTATGCATAAATATTCTAATTAAAAGTTTTTATATTATTTTTCTTTCTTATTTAAATAATTACATTTATTTTTATATTTATACAATTTTTTTAAAAGAAGATGTTTTTAATACAAATTCATACACTAATAAAATTATACACATATGTCAATATTTTGAATCCAAATAATTTTAAGATATTTTATTTTTAAATTCAAATTTAAATATAAGTTCACATTCAAATTAAAATTAAAATTAAAATTTGAAATCCAATTCATTCTATATATATACATAGATAAACAAACTCAGTATTCACTTGTTTTGAAATTTTTTAAAATTAATTCAAATTAACTTCAAATTAAATTTCAGAAATTCAAATAAATTACAGATTTTAAATTGATAAAACTTTGAGGATGTTACTGGTTCCTCCTTAAGAAAATTTCATCCTCGAAATTTGAAAAAGAGAGAAAGACAAACAAAGAACATATGAAGATATAAAAGATAAAGAAATGGCTTACCAATCAAGCGGAATATACACTCTGCAATTGGAATAGGACTTTTGCATACTATCCTCTGTTTCCAAAGTACAGTCCTTTGAATCACCACTCCATTGCACTTTAACTAGTTTCACAATTTTGTTCTTCAACTACTTTTCATCAGGATCAATGATCTTTATCGGTTCTCTCTTTACTGCCAGATTTGGTGTGATCTCCAAATCCTATTGAGCGGCTTCTTCAATGATACTATTTGGGTCATGCACATATTTCCGAAGGTTAGAAATATGAAACACATCATGCACACCAGATAACCATCTGGGTAGATGCACTCGATATGCTAAAGGACCGATCCTTTCTAAAATAGAAAAAGGACCAATATAACATGGTGCCAACTTACCAGTCTTCCCAAATCTTAACACGCCACGCATTGGAGACTCTTTTAGGAATACAGAATCTCCAATCTGGAATTCCAAATCTCTTCTTCTGCTATCATAATAGCTCTTCTGACGACTTTTAGTAGTGATCAATTTCTTTCGAATAAAATCTACTTCCTCTGTGGCTTCTTTAATCATATCTGGTCCAAGGACGAGTCCATCACCTGACTCGATCCAACATGCAGGCGATGTAACGACCCGTAAATTTCATGGATCTAATTTGGTTGAATTAACGTGTTCTTGCAATTAAATTTAGTAAAAAAAATTTTAGAAACTAATAATGAAATGAACGCTAAAATAAAATATATAAATGTTGACTTAAAACCTATTTACTAGCAATTTGAATAAATTTCAAAAAATGAGATGGGGTAAGTATTATACCTGGATATAAATTTCATATAAAGGGAATTAATAATATGTTAATGTAAATTAAGAAAGTATTGGAATAAATGATATTCCATTCATACTTGTAAGCAGTTATTATAAGTTGCATGTTGAAATGGTTGATTGAATTGGAATTTAAAATTTAATTTAAATGAAAAAAATATAAAGGTTTACAATAACGGAAATTTAGGTAACAAGGTTAGAATAAGTTGATAAGTAGTAACCAAAATAAGGGAATAGTATTAATGTAAATAAAGTTGAAACAAATTGGATACAGAGAAATAAATGTAAGCATTTAATAAACTAATTAATGTGGATTTCAATAAATGGTAATTGAATAAAAGTCCACGTTCTCTAAGTAATCATATTATTTGCAACCATTCTATTATCTTCAGTGTCATCATCATAAATTTTATAAGCCTTCAAATTATTTTAAACAGGCTTAGAATTTCAGTTTCGACAATTTTCCCCAATTTCAATTATTAAATTCAATATTTAAACTATTCAATCCAAAATTTTAATTATCAAGTAAATATTGATATTTTGAAATTCAAGTTAAAATTAACTTTTAAATATTTAAAATCAATTAATAATTCCAATTTGAGTTGTTAGAAATTCCGGGTCGTCACATTCCTCCCCCTTAAAAGAATTTCGTCCCCGAAATTACTAATTAGGAAGAATGGACCAATACCCGTTTACTTTTTCCAAAACTCACAATTCAACTTTCAACCAACTATCTTTTATTACGGGCCCACTATCACCTTAACCAACTTTCTAAAACCTTCTTAGTTTCAAACAATACCTTTTTGCTCAATCATCATCCTATTTCAATTTAAAACCAAATCTTGAATTATCAAAATTTTCTCAAAAATTTTCTATCTTCCTAAATTCCCGAGAAAATTTTCCAGCGTCTCCTTTGCACGGCTAGCTCGGTACTACTACAAAAAGGCCTCTATAGGCTCCCAAATTCCAAAGGAAAACAGAAAGCCAAGTGGCTAGATCAAAAACCCAATCCAATTTCATATAGAAATTTAAATACATACCTTCGGGCAATTCAAATTTATCTTCTAATATCAAATCCAATCTCTTTTTCCTTTATAATACATGCATAACCTACTTAGCAACAATATCCAATCATAGCCCTTCCACATCTTTACATACTTTCCCTTACAGAAGTTTTCATATCCATTTCTATTCAAACTAGTTTTTCCCACTTCCATACGAATTCAATTTACTTTTAAATTTGAATATTAAATTTTATCTTTCAAGTATAACTGATTCATGTTAGTTTCATTTACTAATTTACTTTAAATTCGAATTTGAAATCATTTTATTGTTAACAAAAATTTGCCCAAAAATTTTCTAACTCCCAAATTTTTCAGAAAATTTTGGCAGAGTCTCCTTTGTACGGAGGAGCTTTTGCAATTTGACAAGAGATATAAATATATATACATCGACCCACACGGTCGAAAAAAGCAAAAACAGTTCATATTTCCTATTTTATTGCGTAGGCGTACCTTAATTAGCATTTAAAGCAAGCAGCTTATTTATTTTAGCAAATAGCGCAACCAAATCCAGCCAAACGGCCTTCAGGTGCCTGTACTTACTCAATTTAAATATGTAAGTGCCATATATATAGAATTTATTAGCATTCCTCTTACTTTCAATAGCTAAACACATGCATTACATAAACAACAAGCACCAAATGCTTTCCATAAGCACTTTATATGATTTAAAGCTAATTCCAATTGCTTCCAACCAATTCATAAGCCATCTCATTCAATTTTAGTAATTTGCAACTCAATTTCATACATTCAATTGATTTTAATCCAAACAAACTCATATTCACTTCAAATGATTTCAAAATCAATTTAATTTAATCTCTATCGACTCATAGAATTTTAGTCATTTTATTTACGTCAAACAACAATTTATTTTATGCAAATTTGGCAATATTCGCTTAATAGGGTGTTCTATTTTAGTTTATTGCTACTTTAAATAAATTTTCAATTCATTTTATATTTAATTCCATTTCATTTCTAATTTATTCACCAACCATTCATTTAGCTTGACACATTTCATTCTTGGATACTACTAGCCATTCCCAAAATAATTCAATCCAAGCTTTTATCTAATGGGCTTTCACTCTTATTCGAAGACAAGCTTCCATAAATTTTAAACTTAAGTTAATTTACTTTAATTTATTCCAACATCAAACTTAAGTTTACTTCTATTTGATTCTCATTTAATCAACTTCCATTAAATTCAGTTAGCCCATCAATTTTAAATTTTAATTTTAAATTCACCTTCTCAATTTATGAAAATAATATCCAAGCACATACTTAACTCATTTATACTTCAAATTAATATGCCACCGAACTTAAGTTCAGTCTGATAATCCAATTCCAATCACAACTTGATTTAGTTTTTGTTCAATCAGACTTCATCCATTTATTATTTAACTCAATCAACCCATTATAAAATTTAAATTTATTTACTTAATTCATTATCGAGTTTATTTAATTAATACAAGTCATTTTCAATTTATTCTATTCACTTGGGTTTTTGTTGCAATTCAAACCATGTCTATTATAAATAAATTTCATATGACGACACTTCTCTTATATCTAATTTACTTGCAACTTTCGTTAAATATTATTCATATTACACTTGAATTTTATTTGTAATTCAAACCACCACTATTTGATCCAACTCTATTTTATTTTTATTTTTATTTTTATAGCACCTCTACTTAAATAATTCATTATCAAATCCAAGTCGAATTCTATTTACAATTCGAATTCATTTCCAAACTCATTATCAACTTACAATCCATTTATTTTCCCAAGTTAAATTTTATTAATATACTCAATCAAATAATTATTTAGCCAATTAGCTTACTTTCAACTTCTAAATCAATATTCGATCTTAATTACAAATTCACTTCATTAAAATTCCAGTTTGGATTTCCTTGATTTTCCAAAATTCCAACATCTTTATTTAAAATTTTTAGAAATGCTTTTAAATTCACATCATACTATTAAAATAACTCTTTATAAAAATACTTTTTATAACTCGATGTCTCAACCAGTCCATCCTTGTTCTCATAGAAATTCAGTCATACGTTGATCAGGCGTAGGACTGAAAATCTATAAGTACTTGGTAAACCCGTTTTCAACATCCAGTTAAAAAATTGGAAAATAATTTTGTTGAAAATATAGAAAACATTTTTTTTTGAAAATAGAGGAAATATCTTTGGTGGGAATGCTATGGAAATCATCACCCCCAACCATGGTCACAGTTACATTCCAGGGTTACGTTGCCGTTGCAGCAAAAGTCCATGTAACTACAGGCTCTCCGCGGCCTATCGATTACGCCATGGAACCCACAATAGATCACAGTTACATCCAGGGTTACATTGCCGTCGCAGCAAAAGTCCATGTAACTGTAGGCTCTCTGCGGCCTCTGATTTTCGCTGTCAAAATGAAACCTCTCCATTCCTACATAGGTCGCAGTCTGTCGATATAAAATCAAACGCAGACTGTTGGCTCTCAGCGTCACACACGACTTTCGCTATGTTATACCATAGGTCGCAGTCTACCGATATAAAATCAAACGCAGACCGTTGGCTCTCAGCGGCACACACGACTTCTGCTATGGTATACACTACTCATAATCCCCAGGAACTAGTTTTGTCCGGACTCCTCACAGGATCAAATTTAGAACCCCCCTTGGGGCTCAAGGCAACACCGCTCGGTGGCACTCCTGAGAAGTTCATTTCAAGGGAGCGCCTTTTCCCCCAGAGCCATCATCAAAACACTTTATACTATACATATATAGTATCCTTCAAATCATACACCTAGTATGGTATCATACAAAGCTCCTTTACACAAAATCGATTATCCCACAATCGATAATTCTCAAACTAGCCTTTCCAAATTCAATATTGATTTTACCCAAAAATCAAAAGCCTTTCCAAATCCAAAGGTTCCCAAAACCTTTTTCCAAATTCCTCATAGGATCCTTTATATATATATATATATATATATATATATATATATATATATATATATATATTCAGACATATAAAATTATAAAAACTTTGGATCTTTTCAAACTTGTATAAAACTCCTTTTATACTTCAAACACCTTCAAAAATCCTTTTCTTCCGGCAATAGATTTAACAAGGATAGATTTATCTTATATAACAAAGATATATAACCTGCTTATTCAAAATCAAATATTCAAATTTGATTACCCTTTCCAATATCAATTCCATTCAAATCCGTACGATGTACACATAACATCCGTACGCTATACCAATCTGATCGCTCACTCGATCACACAATTTCACTTCCGAACTAGTATCGTCCACCCGGCTTCCTAGTGCGGACTCAGATCTGGTTTCTTGATTAGAAACTGTCATTCTCCTTGCATAGCCATAACTATGATAGAGAATATCCAGAACCAATCAACAATCCATATCCAGGTTCGCCGTCGAAAATCGAGTAAAAAATCCCAACTCGGATCGATAAACTATCTCGAAATTCTATGCTCGAATCTGGATCAAATCACTATGCGAATAGAATAATATACGTACATCCTAAGTATTTATTTTCGTTGATTATCAGCCAAATTAATTCCCTTTCTATTCACATTTCCTTTAATTTCCATTCACTTATTTACAATCGCTTCAATTCCATTGAATTATCACTTCATTTCTTATCTCGGTTGGGTATTTAATTAATAACATTTTCAACTCTGACCAGTTTATATTTAGAAAATAACTGGAAATTTTTAAAAATAGATAAGTAGTTGAAAAATAATTATTAGTTTACAAAATAGCTGTAAAGTAGGTAACTAACTGTAAAATAGTTGAGAAATAGTTGAATAGTTCCAAAAAAATTAGATAATTGCAAAATAGTTGTAAAATAGAAATTAGTTTTTGAAATAGTTGAAAAATAGTAATTAGTTTATAAAACAGTTGAAAAATAGTTAAATAGCTTCAAAAATAATTGTAAAACAAGTATAAAATAATTTGGCTTTAAGAAAGAAAGGTTGTATATATTTAATAGCTTAGAAAAATAAGTTTATATGAAAAAAATTTATTTAGAATAGTCTAGAGTCAAGCCATTCACTTCCCCAACAATTCAACTTAAATTTCCACTTTCATTTAATTGACTCAATGCTAACTTGAATAACTTCAATTTCTATTGAAATTTATTTAAACCCAATTCAACTTCAATCTAATTAATTCAAACTCAATTCAATTGGTACAAATGGAATCTAAGTTTCAGCTTTAACCCATCTCAAATTTTATAAATTCGAGTTGAATTCTCAAAGGTTGGTTTAACTCTTTAAACCAAATTAACTTTTATTTAAAGTTTTTAAACAAATTAAATTTCTGAGTCAAATTCTTCATTTCAAATTATCTTTACTTATATATTTTAAGATTCAAATAAGAGCTCAATACAATTTTATTTGTTTTCAAAAGTTAATTTATTATTCAATTTTATCTTCCAGTTTGAAGCCAGTTCTTAAACAAGTTTATTTTACAATTCAATTATTCAAATTTATTTTGTTTATACAATACCATTCTCAATTTAAAGATTTTTATTAATAATAGGATGATATCATCCAATTTATTTTAAAACGTCCATCATTTTCAATTTTTAAATCTCAAACCCGTGTTGAGATCACACAAATTCCCAATTCAAATCAACCATTTAATTTTCGAAGTTAAATTTCAATTTACTTGATCCAATCAACCATACTCAATGTGAATTCCCGCTTCAAACTTCAAAATTCTTTACCTCTTATAAGTTCACAACTTATATCACTCAGGTTTTTTACATCACACTTCAAGGAAAATCAAAACTCAACCTCTTAGAGTTTATTTCAAATTATCTTTGATATCATATATATATCCATACACATATACATATTTTTTTCTTGGCCCTCCCAGCCATGTTTTAAAATTTTAAACCACCTTTGGTTTTAAATTCAAATCAAATTTCAAACAACCCATTGTTTGCAACAAATCCCAGTTATCCATATAATACTTATTTATTATTTTTCATTACTTTGAAACAAAATTTTCAAATTCTGGGACAAGATTTAGAATTTCATTTTCAAGTCATTTAAATTTTAATTTGGTTGTATTCCTATTTCTACTTAATTTAATTCCAATTCAAGACTTCAATTTGGTCGCATTATATTACTCCTTAATTTTAATTTCAATAATTTAACAACCAATCGCTTTAATATTTATTAGAATGAAATATTTCTTTATATATATCGAAATATACTTTTATATAAAATCATTTCAATCCTTTATATAAGAAAATAACAAGTACGCTCTCGTGTGTATATATATATATATATATATATATATATATTTACTCAACTCATTCTAGAGTACTACAGACTCTATTTAATGAGTAATCCCCACCAGAGCAAAGGTTCTCGCTTAACCTCGCTCTGATACCAAATGTAACGACCCGAAATTTTCACACCCGAAAATTCCAGATATTTATGAAAAAGAAGAAAGAGCTAGAAAAAGAAAAACAGAAACACCAAACATCTCACATTCGCAGCGGATAAAATATAATAATAAATAATAACAGATATAAAAGAATACTATATCTGTCGATTACATTCTAATACATCAGAGTTTCACATTATATACAGTCGCTGAATATTTACAATTATCATGTCTCAGATTAACAATAATATAATTATGGCAGAAATACTCTATACACTATTGCCATCCAGCTCGCCTCCTGAGCTCCAGAACGTCCTAACCTGGAAATCTGTAATACTCGGTCTGACCCGAGCATTACACAAAAGTAACACCCGGGTCAGTCTGGAAACCAGCGTGAGTAAAACCCAACTAACATGGAATACCACAGCATACAACTTAAGTAAACCCGGGGTAACATATATCAATTTAACCAATTCACAAATTGCTGTAGACGACACTTATTTCACATATAAATTTCTAAGTACCAAACTTAGATAAAATAATCCAATTCACTTAAATCATTTCATTCCTGCCTATTGATTTCTCAAATCAATTTATAAAAATTCGAAGTGTTTTCGGGTATCTCCCAATACCCGATCCCGTCCTCTCCGAGTCTCATACCATCCTATCCCAAGTTATCCAAATGATAAACATAACATTTCATATCAGAGATATCAACTCATTCAAAGTGTCAAATACCAATTAATCATTCATAAGCAAATTTTATCGCTTCCAAATTAATTCGATTAATTCTAATTGAATTTCTAACCTCCAATCACTTAGATTCCTTATCTTGTCAATTACTTAATTCAAATCAAATAATTCAATCATCCCTTCAATATTCATCTTAATTAATCAACCCGAAATAATTATCCTTCAATTCCATTCTAGTATCTATCTTTAATTAACTTCCCAATATTAATTATACTTAACCAAAATCAATAAGTAATCTCTATTTCTTCATGAATTAATTAACTATATTAATTGCATTAATTCTTAAGTACTTATATTAATTAATTCTTCATGCATCACTTGTTATGGATTAATCAATTCCAATTTATCAATCTTTAATTACAACATAAATTATATAAGCTTATGATTTCCAATTATATTTCAATTTATCCTCAGCTAAATTAATTATATCAAATAATTAATCATTAATCGAACATTAATTTTCCTTGATTTATCTCAACCTGTGATTATCTACCCTTTCATTTACTTCATTAAATGAATTAATTCTCCTTAATTTAATTGTCTTAATTAATCTCTCGTTTTATCACTCCAGTAATTTTATTTTATTAATTACATTAAGTAATACTTATTAAACCATCAAATGATCATTCCAAATTAATATAACTTAATTAATTAACCCAAATCATTAATTAATTTAATTAATTAATTTAATTAATTAATTTTTCGTTTACATTATCCTACCTATTTAATGAATCATCGATCATTAAACCCTATTTGATTTTAAACAGAACCATTTTCTCATTTATGCTTTAAGTTTAAAACCATTTAAAACCCAAATACCTCGAGTCAAACAACAATCAACTCGAGAATCAACCAAAAACCAAAATCAACAGATCATTAATTCACAATGCACATCAAATCAATCCAACCACTCAACCAAATATTTAAATTTAACCGCATAAATTTAAATAAAACTCCAACAGAGTGATATTTACTCACCTTTGATTTTAATTTGCAATCCATCCAGGCCAGCTTGTTTCTTCCAGATTTTGACCTAGTATAATCAGTTACAGTTTATTATTATTTGAATTAATCGAACAATCAATTGCCAATTATTGATTTAGTTAACTAAGAATTTTATTTAACCTAATCTTCCTTTAATCACTTATTTTTAACGCCTAAAATAATAAAGTAAGCTAAGTTAACCACATTAGTACTTAATTTTTTCCAGACTTGAAAATATATATTTTAAATTTAACCAGTAAGTAAAATTTTACTTACATAACTAACAAGAAAAATACAGTTTAACTAAATCACAGAAATTATACCTCCTACGATCGCGTTCGCTACTGGCCAACAATCCAAATTCATGTTCGACCCCCTTCCCAACATCGGCAATTATCACCAACTCAAGCCACCGACGTCGTTCTAGAACGAGTAGCCTTCCACCCAACCTCGTCGCAGCCAACCACCACGGACCCAAGCCCACGATCCATGCCGAGCTGCTACACTATGAAACACTAGCTCCAATTGATTTCCACCACCGCGACATCCTTCTTCAATCACGGCAGCACCCAAAGCGACAAGACACGCCGAAACCCCTCGTTCGAAACCCTAGAGTCGCGAGCCCTAAGCCCAAACGTTCTCGAGTCGAACTTGATTTATGCCTCCTCGAACGCGGCTTCAAATAAATCCATGCACGCGCGAATTCCCCCCTTCGGCCATGATTTCATAATTTCTCTCTCTTTTTTTTTCTTCGATTTGTACTCGACTTGGACCCAAAAGCTACGGCCATTTTTTTTTAATTTTGCGTTTGATTCTGCTATCGATTTGAGAGGAAGACGGAAATTAGATATAGGTGAGTGAGAGGCTTCTTGAGTACGAGCTAATGAAAATATCTTTGTCCTTTTTTTGACTTTAAATTTTATTATATTTTCAAAACGTCTCATTAACTGCCATTTAAATTTCGAACTCCTGTTACGGAATGCCGTTAGGCAATTATAAAGTTTCACCCACGTTCCGAACACAATGAAACGTGTTTCGGAACCTAATTCGACTGCATGTACGAGTTACAAAAGGAAACGATTAGTTTTAAATTAAATCGATTAAAATAGTTCTAAGCGTTTTGAGCTGCCAGGGTCAAACGACAATTCCGATTGCTATGAAAATTGAAATCCGATAATAACTTACTATCACGGATTCAATGGAACTGGTTTCGTCGAATTCTGAGACAGTGCCTCGGAAGGCTATTTTAAAATGTCAATTTAAACGATATATTATTATTGAACAAATTACCTTTAAATTAAATTCCAACCATTCTATTATCTTCAGTATCATCATAAATTTTATAAGCCTTCAAATTATTTTAAACAGGCTTAGAATTTCAGATTCGACAATTTTCCCCGATTTCAATTATTAAATTCAATATTTAAACTATTCAATCCAAAATTTTAATTATCAAGTAAATAGATATTTTGAAATTCAAGTTAAAATTAACTTTTAAATATTTAAAATCAATTAATAATTCCAATTTGAGTTGTTAGAAATTCCGGGTCGTCACATAATCCAACTGGGAAAACAGTTTGGCTTCACTCAATCGTCGAATAAATTATCAAATCTAGGGAATGAATATCGATTTTTTATTGCTTTCTTGTTCAACTTACGATAATCGATACACAATGTTAATGATCCATCCGGTTTCTTTGCAAACACTACAGTTTCTCCCAAGGTGAACTACTTGGTCTGATGAATTTCCAAATCCACCAACTACACCTCTAGTGTGGCGACCCACATTTCGAAAGGTTTAAATTGACAATAATCCACACATGTACGAATTAAACAATCTGAAACGTAGATAATAAACGCGGTTAATTAAGAAAAAGAAGAAGAAAACAAATAAAGAATCTCACAGTGGAACAACAAACTACAATAATCAAATAAATGGTTCATGAAGCTGTTTATATTATACATTTAATTATAATTTATACGGCATTTATCAGAGTTATATATATAACAGTGATAAATAAATTTAATGCAACAGACAACATTATGCAGAAATACTAATAGTAATAATACACCAAATCTTCGTCTTCGTCCTCCAGAGAATAATCTTCAATGCACTGGGAAAAAACTTAGGACTGACTCAAGCATAATGGAAAGACGAAACTCTCGAGTCAGGACTAAAATATTCTAATGTGAGTCAAATCAATATCGCATATAAAATGATTGTCGTGGCTTCAGAGTTGTACACGGGTTTCATATCTCCTATCTAGTATATAACGTGCATGCAATTACTCAAGAGATGTTACGGGATTTTCCATCTCTTAAGGATCCACTGAAATATTTATATGTAGTAAAATACACTATATATATAATGTCTAGTCAATAAAATAAATATCAAAATAGCGTTAAGGCTTTACATTGATCCTCCTTAACACATTTTTAAGCATTGTCGTACAGTTTGTATATAAAACACCAGTAAATGGATAGGGATGCACCGTGATATGACAACACTAAACCAAAATCGTAGTGGTCTGGTATAGGATAAATGTATGACAAGGCACGTGAGGCAATATCCAAGGCAGGATACCATCAGTTCGGGTCCCGAGACTGGTGGTAATGCATCATAGCCTTGATCGCCCATCGCGTCCATCCATCCCATATCGAGTCAAAGGGAGGTTATCCCAAAATCAAGGTGGATCAATAGAAGCCAACAATAAGAGTAATAATATGGATCGAGTCCAAGAAAATCGAAGAACGAATGTCTTCTTGGGATAATTAGCCCACTTGGCCCTGTCAAGCCGCCCTGTTTCAGTCATTTCAAATTAGCATAAATGACGGGGTCTATCCACCATCGTTCTCTTTCTTCAAATCCAACAATCATCGCCAAATCCAACCACTTCATTCTGGAGTCTTCTCTGCATACACAGTTGTTAAAATGGTACCAATATTGACAAAGAGTATGTCAATAAGAGCCCGTGGTCTCTTTAACAACCAAACGTCGTTTTACACATCGATGGGTACTTTTATAGTTCGAAAATAATTCGTACTTGATATCAAAATATCATATTCGCTTCAAAATCAATTTCATTTTGAAATATAATATTTACTTCAAAAATCATATTCAGCTCAGTACATCGTTTTCACTCGAAAATATCATTTCGCTGCAATATCTCGATTTCGCCTCAAAAATTGTTTCGAACTATAATTTAGGTTATAATTTCATTTTAACCCAATTCATATTTAGTAAACAATTTAATTTGTTAAATTTATAAGTTTTGGTAATTTAATATGGAAAGAAATAAAAACTTTGTAATTTAATATTGAAATGAATGCTAAAATGAAATGTAGTAACAGTAATTAAAACTAATTATTAATAATTGAAATGAAATTCCAATGATGAAATAATGTAAATTGTTATACTTGGATATAAAATTGAATATGATAAACAAATGCAAATATTTAATTATTGTACAAATAGAGAATTAATGGTAATTAAATAAAATTAGTATGATATAAGAGTTGTAATATTTGTGTGTAAATAATGAATTTATAAGTGTAATTTAAAGTTAATGGTAACAATTAATATACGTTACCTATTTAATTAGCCTATTATATTAATTTTGAAACCAATTGCAATAAATGTAATTAAGTATTTCGTTAATGTAAATTTAGATAATATTTGGTAAAAATCTAAATTTTATTCATGGAATAATAAGGGATTTAACAAAAGGAATGAAATCGAGATGAATAAATAAATTGGGAGTATAAATTTTAATAAATGTGTGCATTGATTTATAGTGGGATATAAAAGGAAATTAATAATTTTAAAGTTGATTTATGAACAAAATAATGTGTAATGGATGGAAATTTAATAAGTGTAGTGTAATGAGAGTTGTTGTAATAATTGTTTGTAAAGAATTAACTTACATGTGTTAAAATGTGGTAATGGTGGCGATTGCTGTTGTTACCAATATATTTAATCAACTGAAATTAAATGCAAATAAATGTTACACTTATGTGATTTAATACAATAACTGAAAGTGTGGTTGTGGCAAATAAATAGAATGTAAATTTGTTCATAATGTAATAATTGATGCAATAAAAGGATGGAACCAAGGTAAAATAATTAATTGGATTTAAAACCTTAATTAATATGCGAAATTGACCAAAATTTAATAAAATGAAAATATAATAGTTAATACAAATAAATGATGGAAATAGGCATATATTAATGAATGAAATGTAAAACAAACGGTAACTATGTTATTCGATTGTTAATTGGTTGAATATAAAGGTTGAAAATCAAAATAAAACAATAAATTGAAATTAATTTTGATAAATTGGATTTGATTATAGGGAAATTGAACACTATAATTAGTTATAACCAACATTGAATTGTGGTATAAACTTGTATTAAGTTATGACAAAAGTCTAAGTGATTAAAAATGATGAATTGGTTAGTTATAAATATCGAATAAAAAGGAGATTAATTAATTTAATGTTAATATATTTAATTAATGGGAATAAACCCATTTTGCCAACTATCTCGAATTTCAACAAAACAAGTTTCGTCGGATCCGTGATAGTGAATTATAATAGGATTTCAAGTTTCGCAACGATCGAGCTTATCATTTGATCGTACAGACTCCAAATGCCTAGAAATCAATTAAATTGAAATCAATTGAAAACAATTTGAAATAAGTTGAATTTAACGTAACTTCTTCATACAGGGAATTAAACTTGAAACCTGTTCTACTGAGTTTGAAATATTTGAAAACATCTATTTGATATATGGGATGATCCATTTTCATTCCGGAGGTAGAATGGGCTTTTTCGGATCGTTTATCGCTCAATCAAATCTTCTCTATTCATTCTATTTTCATCTTTGCCTATAAATAACCCATTATAAATCCTTGTTTTCATTTGCCTATATGTACATCTCCTTCTCAACTCCTCATTCCAATGGCAGACACAACCTAATTCCCAAATTCCAAAAAATAATTTCAATTTAAAAAAAATAATATTACGGATCTGCAGCAATTTCGGGTCGCGCTTCAGCTTTCAGAGGCAAAAACCTGCAGCAACTTCGGTTTAGGAAGAAAATGACTCAAGTCTCTAGGACGTTTGGGCAAAAACTTGAGCAAGCACTGGGGATTTCAGGCAGCGGACCGAAGTTGAACTCAAAGTCGACCCAGGACCAAAGTTTTCCAATCTTCTAATTTTCATAACTTTTTCATACGAGCTCGGATTCACGTGCGATTTATTTTGCTGGGATCCTATCGAAATTCCAGACATTTTGACACTTGTTTGGGTGAATTCTGAGACCGTTGAAATTTGGGGCTTATCTTGGATTTAAATTCAATTTAAATTAAAAGGTGAGTGTTTTAACCCACTCACAACTTCTTAAATTTCTTGTGCCTGTTAAATTTAATTTATGATGTGATTAGAAATTGATTTATGGCTGATTGTTATATTTTGAATCTTTGTCTCAGTTAATCCAAATTTATTACATTAAATCGTTATTTAATTTATTATTGAATATATATTGCCAGTTAAATACTTATTATTGATTATTTGTTTTATACTGATATTTATTAATTTATTTGGATGATGATTGTGATGGATGTTTGAATGTTGATATTGAATGAATGGATGTTGTATTTTATATTGTTATAAACTGCAAGTTTGTTATGGATTTTTATTTCATTCAGGATTGCGGTTTGATATGATATATAACCATAAGATATTAAATTGTGGATTGAAATGAAAAATATCTGTACACTTGACCCTAGGGTAGAGAGTTATATATGGACACCGGATTGGTTAAATAAAATGATTTTAAAATACTTATTTTTTGGAATTTAATAAAATGATATTTTGGAATATAAATTTGATTTATATAAATAGAAGTGTTATTGAAAATCAAGTTTACGTTAAATACTAATTGGTTTATAGGAATGGTTTTAAGAAGTGAAATTGAAATTTTAAAGTCGAATTTGAGATATATGTGAAATTTGTCAGAATTGCATTATTTGAGTTGTTGGAAAATATAACTTTTGAAATGTATCAGAATTGGATTAATTTAAAGTGATATTTTGAACACGAGTTGGAAGCGATATTGAATTGAATGATTTATTGAGAATTGGAATTTCAAAATTTGAAATTGAGTTTGAGAAATTGAAATGGTCTTGATTGTTGAAAAGAAATAAATAGTTTTAAATTGATAAATTATAAATTCATGTTTTTCAAATATAAACTGTTCTAAATTATGCTATGTTTAAGACTCTAAATTTATGATTTTCAGATTTATAAACTATTTTAGCCTATATTGACTATATTAAATCAATTTAACCAATTTTAAAACCATTAAATTTATTTTTAAAACTAATTAAACCATTTAACTCATATTAAATCTAATTAATCTATTTTAAACCTATTTAATCTATTTTAATGATATTTAATCTATTTCAAATCTATTTATAACTATTTTAACTATTCATAACTATTTAAACTATTTTCTAAATTTTCAGACTAAGTAAAAAGGATAGTGTTTTATTCGAATTCTTTGGTTTAAAGGCAAATGATGAAATGACCTAAATTGGGGTAAAATGTATAATAAATTGAAAACGATGATTTTGAAGTAAGGATTTAACCTGTTTTGGAAATATGGTTTTGGAAGGAATTATGATTTTTGAAAGAAATATGATTTGAAGGTGAATATGATTTGAAAGTGGACATGATTTGAAGTAACTATGATTTCAAAAGTATTAGGGTTTTGAAAATATGATATTTTGATATAAATTGTGAATTGACTGTTATGAAATGTAAAAAACCATCCGATGTGTAATAAGCGATCGGTTGTTAAAGTGACCGGGATCGGATATTGTCATACTCTCTGCCAATACCGAAAACCATTTTAATAACTATGTACGTGGTGGAGATTCCCGAAATAAAGTAGGATGGTTTGGTGAACGATTTCTGTATAAGGTATGACGTGAGCCTGACTCCTGTGAGTCAGCTTAGATGTGACTAAAATCAGGAGCTACACCCGGGCCAAGTGAGGTCATTCCTCTGATCGGACATGCTCCTTCGATATTATATTTCGATTTTGTGACGCCCCACTTCTATACCTGTTAACGCTAAAATTTGAACGCTAACACCCCGGTGTATGAGTTATAGTTGTGAAAGCACCACCCGAAAGCTCGGGAACAGATTACAAGCAGAAAACAGTAGAAAAGCGGTAAACGACAACAATTTTATAGTGGTTCGGCTTAAGGGTATAGCCTACGTCCACTTTAAGTACTTTTATTAATGATCTCGTTACAAGCTGATACAATTCTTCTCAAGTACAATATATTTCAAGTTACAAGAGTTTTGGAACAAGTAGCTCAAGCTTCTATGTCGATTAAAATCCTTGAATTCAAATTGAAGATGTGTAGTTTCTTCGTGAAGTTCTTCGAAGTATTCCTTTGATCTCGAAAGCTCTAAGTGTTGATGGAGTTCTCGATGCAGCAAGGTAACGGTCTCTCAAGAGAATGTGCCCCCCCCAAAAGTCCTTTGAATGTTGGAGGTAGTTGCCTATTTATAGAGAGTTTCGGTCTGGAATTATTGCCAAGTCCTAAGTCGTGGCCGATTTAAGTTAAGTCGTAGCCGACTTAATATGAGTCGTGGCCGGTCCATCTGGCCCCTTCCTGGCTTCACGGGAGTTCACTTGCACAAGTCCTAGGTTGCCTCCGAGTCAACACTACCCCTTCTTAGTAATACGGCCTCGGGTTTGCATTTAATAGCTTTAAGTCGTTCACGACTCAAATTAGGTCGTGAGTCGTGACCGAGATAACTGGGAGCTGAATCGTGCACGAGTTAAGAGGCTGCTGTGCTGAGTAGCTGCATTGAACTCATCTTCCTTTTCTTGAGTCGTGAACGAGCTAACATTGGTCCTAAATCGGTTGTGACTTGGGTCGGTAACTATTCTAGGTCGCCAACTTGGTAAAACATTAGATCGGTAACTCGGTCAAGTCACTGAGTTGGCATCTCTTTTAGGCCTTAGGTCGGCCTTCCTATTAAGTCGGCATCCTCTGAGTCTTAAGCCAGTACCCACGTTAGGTCGTCCACTGTTTTAGCCTTAACTCGGTATTCCTTAAGTCGGTAACCCTTTGAGCCTTAAGTCGGTAACCCTTTGAGCCTTAAGTCGGTCTCCCTGATAAGGCAGTTAGGTCGGTATCTACGTTGAATGTTAGGTCGGCATACCCCTTAGGCCTTAGGTCGGCATGCTTCTAACTGTTAGGTCGGAACCTCTTGATGCACTAGATCGGTAAGTCATGGTCGAGGCGGAGTTAACATTTGCCCCTCGAAGTATACGCCTAAATGTTAGGTCGTGTGCTTCGATAGTCCTTAACCCGTCCCTTCTTAGGTCGGTGGGTCGTATGCGACCTAACAGTTAGACCGTATGTGTTGCTCCAAATTTTCCACTGCAGGGTATAAGTCACATCTCCTCCTTCCTTCTCATTACTTACTCCTTTGATTCTGCCATTAAAATTTTCCCGAGCTCCAAAAGGCGATTTAACTCCAATCAACTACTAACAACCTCTGCTATTCATTGCGTAAGTAAACCCTCTTCTTCGATCACTGTTGGCTCATGAATTCCGTCACTTAAACCACTTCCTTGCATGATCCTTCATCACGAATCCTATTACACTCATGGCTGATGGAGCTTAGATTGCTCGGTTTGGCTTTAACTGACCGATGAGACGATAAAGATGATTTACTGATTCAGGCTAGTTGATTTTGATTCGCGCTAGGATTGCAAGGCGTTAAATTTGCAGTGGTTTCGAAATGGTGTATTGGATGATCCGATAGCATGAAATAGCATAAATGAAATAAGGGTTTCTTGGTTGAGGGAGTGGCTAACGGGTTAACGGGTTGAGTGGGGCGAGGTATTGATTTAGATGCGACCCGGTGATTTGAAGTGACTTAGCTTTTGGCCGACCCAATCCTTAAATCGTGGCCGTGTTAGCACTTGGGGGAAATCTGCCAACCTATTCTTCTGCCGATCTAAGCCTTATACCGTGGCCGAGTTAATCCTTGGGGAAATCTGCCGATTTAACCTTCTACTGATTTAACCTTGAACCGCAGCCAAGTTAACCCCTAAGTCGTGACCGAGCTAAGCCCTTAAACCGTGACCGAGTTGGCTCTTAAACCGCTGCCGAGTTAACACTTAAGCTTTGGGCATGCTGACTTTTTGAGATCATAGATCCACTTTGAGTTTCTAACTTGAACTGCCAATCTAAGTTGCCTAAATTTTGAACTGCCCCAACTTTAAATTTGCTTGAATCTCAGTGTATTATTTCATAGATCGCATTAACTTATAAGCTGCTAACCTGCTGAAAATAACAAACAAAGAAAACCAAGGCGAAAATACTGCCATTGACTGCCCATGTCAGATGACAGATTAGTCAAGACAAGACAAGCAACTTAATTACACTGCATGAAATGTTTGTGAACCAATCAATTAAAGTTAAACATTAATGCAAAGTATCAATAATCTGAACTGATTTATCTGCATCAACATCTTACTTGCATATTTAGGCTTAAAACAATAGTCCCTGAATTTCATAACTAACGAATGCTTGCTAGTTTTCATTCCAGTTATATTTGTTCACTGCTTGATTGATTTTACACAACACTTCACACACTTTAGGAAACGTGCACCTTCATGTTTGAATACCCAGTTGTTTATGTAGAATGACTTCCCACCGAGAAGAAGAAGTGGTAACTCAAGAGGAAGAAACTTTTCCGATAGCTGTTCCCATAGAGAATCCTCCGGAGAGAACCTCGACTATTCTAACTTCGAGAGCGTTTGTCCAGCTGCGCACTCAATTTGGCTTTGCTGAAAGTGATGTTCTTCTCCCTGGGCCAAGTGATACTGCTGACAATCCTCCCTATGGCTTTGTTGCAGTCAATCGCCAAATGTGCTTAAGTGGGGTGATTCCTCCTTTTAACGACTTCCTTCGAACTCTTCTCCTTCGGTTGACAATCTCTCCGTTTCAACTTCATCCCAATGGCTATGCCATCTTGACGGGGTTATGTGTTTTGTTTAGAAGAACCCTTGATCGCCTACCGAGTTTTGAAGAAATTCGTTATCTGTGCTCGTTTGCAAAGAGTAAAGATCATCCTTCCCTCATTATTGTGAGAAGTGCCAGAAACCGCAAGCTCATTTCCGATCTTACTGAAAGCGTTCATGGATTTTTGAACCAGTTTTTCTTTGCCCGCTGTCCCTCAGGGTTTTATGCCATCTGGAGAGTAGGAAGTAAGATTAGTGTTTCTATTTTTTCCGTTTTGAAACTTTTTCGAGATCCGAACTTTCAGTTGCTAATTTCATTCTTTGTTCCTTTCAGCACTTCCTCTCCCTTCTAGAGACCCAATTCACAAGCAAGTTTTTGAGAGGTTGAGTGCCGTGGCCACAGAAGAGAGGAGCATAAAATTTCTGTTGAGGGATGAATTTTTACATCAACATGGGCTTCTACACACTTCTCGCTCTATGCATGCTCATGAAGTTCCAACGGAAGTCCCCGATTCTCCGATAAAGACTCTTGAATCTTCGCTGGTGAAGTGCTCCACTTCTGTTGATGTTGCGGGGCCATCTGGTAAACTTGCCCCGGTTATCGAGGAAGAAGAGCCTCAGGGATCCTCTCACCATTCACAAGAATCTGGTGAAAAGGCTAAGAAATCCAGTCCTGTCAAGCAAAGCAGGGACGATACCTTCGAAGGATTGAGCGACCTCTTCGCTACTTCACAAGAGATCTTCAAAGATGACCCTACTACTGCCGGGATTTCTTCTTCAGTAGTTGAAGCTACTTCTATTTTGCAACAGTCGTCGTCGACTCAAGAGTTGACGTTAACTATTACACCCACAACCACTCCCCAAATAAAGAGTGGTTCGTAGATTAATGCGCGTAGTTTGCACAACACACACACTTAGAATTTCTCATCACTTCTATGCACTTATCTTCTTGTACTTTAAAGATTTCTAAAGCTTATTATTTTAATTCCAGATTCTCCTATGGGGCGCAGCGGCTCGTACTATGACGATTTCCAGCGCTACGGGAGGCGTAGCCAGTATGATTACAGGCGTTACCTTCCTTCTTACAGAGAGTCGGATGAAGAGAGGGCTGCCCGAAAGGCTCATGAAAGGAGGACTGAAGAAGAACATCGTGAAAGAAGGGAGAGAGAAGAGCACCATGATTCTTGGCAAAAAGGCGATGACTCCCACAAGAGAAAATCTCATGACGATCGAGGAAAAGGTCACATGGGTGAAGACTTAAGCAAACGAGCCCGTCACAGTGAAAAGCAGGCCTCTACTACTCCTGAGAAAGTTACTACTTCTGCCTCGCTCGACATTCCTTCTGACTCTCCCGCTCTTGGGAAATCAGATATTCAAACGATAATTAGCAGGCCCAAATTTCAAGTTGGACCGGGTCCTGCTACTCTGCAGAGCCGGTTTCCTCAATGGTGCCTTAAGGGAGTGAGGTTCGACCTAGACTTGGTCCCCATCGACAAATCTGCCATGTTGCGCAATCTTGACGCCGTCAAACTTGATATCGAGAGGATGTCAAACTGGCAGAAGCTTGTCGATGAGCTTCAAAGAGTTAACCGTGCCAACATAGAGGCCATGCTTACTATGGAAAACGATAAGGCCGAATGGCAAAAGGTCGTTGAGCAACACGACACCGAAATGAGGAACATTGCTTCTTACAATGAGGAGCTTGAAGCAAAAGTCGAGGAATTGAAACATGAGCTTGCTGCTTCCTCTACTTCCTATTCTCAAAAAGAAGAAGTGCTCCTGAAACAAGTGAGAGACGCTCACGCTAGCCAAAGGGATGCCGAAGACAGGCTCGAAGTACAAAAAAGAATCAGTGAAGGCTATGCTACTGATATTGCTGAGCTCCGGAAGAAAAACAACTCCCAGGAGGCGGAGATACAAATGCTTAAGCTTCAGCTTGCCAAAACTGAAAGGGAGCGTGATGAGGCTGTCGCCGGCAGAATCGCAGCTGAAGAATCTCATGAGGCGACCAAAAACAGCATCAGCTCAACATTATTCGACTTCTACTTGCACAGCGTCTTGGGGCGTGGAAGCCTTGCCTTTCTAGGCCCCAAGTATGAAATCACACTGGCTGAAGTTTGGGAGGCAGCACTTGATATGCTCGGTGGTAAAGGTGCTGGATATGCTGAGTCAGCCCTTGAAGAGCATTATCTTGATGACGAAGCCCGTGCCGCTCTTGCCAAGGGAAAGGAGCAGCTTGCCAGAGCGCGGGCCGGGATGGCGGAAGAGGAGCGTTCTGAAAAAGAAGCACCGCCTACCATCTCTGAACGTCCTCTAGTTTCTCCCGAGGTGGACATTACAGGCCCTAGTGCTCATTTGCCGCCTCCTACAAGAACTGGGGTAATCACCCCTACTGATGAAGAGGCTTTGGAGGACATTGGGGCTCAGAATTATGAGATTGAACTGACGAAGCCAACATCTTCAGGTAATTTCGACATTGGTCCGATTCAGGTGGATTGCCTGCTTATTCCTCAAAAATTTGATGAGCTTCTCGATTACCTCTTGAATCTCGATGAACCCATATCTCCCTTCTTTCGGGAAGATACTAACATTTTCAATTTTTCTTCTTCTGCAGTTGAAACAACAAGTGCCGTGCAGACTTCGCCTTCTCTGGTTATTCCTCCTCCATCTCTTCAGGTGACTCCTCCTTCTGCTTCGCAACCTGGGTCACAAGAGGAGAAAATTGAGGCTCTTCATGGTTTGGATGACCCTGTTGCCTCGCAGGGGCAAAAAGATGAGGGACTCGAAGGAGGCGAGATCTCTCCGGATCGGACTCCTTCTGACGACGTAGTTTTGTCCGCTCTCGTTACTCCGGGGAGTGAGTCTTCTTCGCAGAGAAGAAAGAAGCATGGGACATCGAAGAGGAGGGGGAAGAAAATTATCACCACTGAAGAGGAACCGGAAATTGCGCCAGTTGCACCTCCCTCCCCTTCTTCCCTTATGCCTTCAGACCAACCTGAAAGACCCGAAAAGCTAACCACTCGGCCAGGTAAAGGGTCTAAAGGCGGCAAGAAGAAATGAAGAGTTGAACTTTTTGATTCCTTTTTTGTGTAATGGTCGGATGTTGTGCAGGCACCGGCCCCTGCTTTTTATTTTATTTTGAAGCCTGTATCTGCAATATCTGCAATTGAATAAAATGATTCTTTATTTGTACAGCCTTTTGTTTGAATTTGAGAATGCATTTATTATTCATTTTTGCACAAGTTTTATTTATACGATGTTGTGGTGAGCTTGTGGTATGTTGTTTGAGCGTACTTTACCGACATAGTTATACCGCTTTGTATGTAACTATACCATGTTGCCCCTATACCATGAGCTTACCGCAACATCGTATACTTTAAGGGGACTTGCACTCTCGTTTTCTAAAGAATAATTACTTCATTCTCGAAGAGAATTTTCGTAGAGTGCAACTTCCTTCATATAAGTTTCTACGCTTTGTCCTTCGAAGAAATCACTTTCTCTTTTTGCGCATGTATATATTTTGCCAAGTGAATTCTTCTATGTGGCAAAGCGGACCTCTGAGTGTACTTTAACCCCCCCTTTTTTTTTATATATATATATATATATATATATATAGAAAGTTGTACCTCTGAGGAGGGATTTTTCACGTTTCAACACTTGGAAGTTTTATTTCAATCTCGGTGAAACGTGTACCTCCAAAGAGTTATGCCTTAGAAATCCTTTTCACGTTTCAACACTTGGAAGTTTTATTTCAATCTCGGTGAAACGTAGGTTTCCGAAGAGGTCTTTCTTCTTAATTGCGCCTCCGAAGAGGTCTTTATTTTGTTTGCATTTCAACTCTGGTGAAGTGAAATTCCGAAGAGCGGCTGTTACACTTCAACTCCTGGTGAAATGTGCCTCCGAAGAGGTCTTTCTTTTGTTTGCATTTCAACTCTGGTGAAGTGAAATTCCGAAGAGCGGCTGTTACACTTCAACTCCTGGTGAAATGTGCCTCCGAAGAGGTCTTTCTTTTGTTTGCATTTCAACTCTGGTGAAGTGAAATTCCGAAGAGCGGCTGTTACAGTTCAACTCCTGGTGAAATGTGCCTCAGAAAGGGTTTTCATCGCCTGGAAGTTACTCTCTCATGGTTGGAGGGTCATGACTCCTCCAATCTTTTTTGTTGAGTAGAGAACTTTCTTTTTTGTGGCGTATGACCCATTAGAGGTCTTTTATCCTCCGAAGAGTCGTGCCTCCGAAGAGGACTTGTGCTGCTGATGGTAGCTTTGGTTGTTCCTCTGTTCACTTGCTTATGCCTTTTCAGCGATCCCTTTTTTTTTCTTTTCAAGTTTTCATTCCCCTTTTCTCGCAAGTGGCTTGTTTAATCCAAGGAAGTGTACTTCATTGTCAGGCAAGTTCGTGAGAACGGGCACTAGCTTCCTAATTGGATGTTTGTTCGTTCAAACAATCTCAATTTATTAGCAAGGGCTCATTTCTATCGAAATCATAAGCCGTTCAATTGAAGTATTTCCTATCTAGGATTTGAATTCGGGGTCTTTATGACTTGAAATTTGTTTGTTGAATGATGGTGAGAATCACTCGGTCTTATTATGCGCAAGTTTTATTTCCATTGTCTGCAAAAATTTAAATTGACATTTCAGCAATACATTTTATGTATTTTTATATCGAAAACAAAGCAAACATATAATAATAATAAGGAACACAAGATTTATAGTGGTTCGGCCATGAAATTGGGCCTACATCCACTTTTATATTCTTTCATTATTTACTTGCATCAGTTTTACAATTGCTTTCAATTACAAGAATCATACATTCATAATTCTTTTTACAATGTTTCAACAAAATTTTCAAGTAAAGTATGGACGCAAATGGTTGCTGTTCCATGCCCTTGGAATTTGATCTCCATCAACAGTGGTGAGTTTGAATGTGCCGTCAAGAAGCTTCTGACCTATTACATACGGTCCTTCCCAATTTGGCCCAAACACACCTGTCGCTGTCATAATTCTTTTCAGGACTAGATCTCCAATTTCAAAGCTGCGTTGACGAACTTTGGAATTGAAATGTCTGGCTATCCTTTGCTGATGAGCTGCAACTCTGAGGTTAGCTTCATCTCTTTTTTCATCAAGGAGATCCAGCGCTTCAAGTTGTAGCTTCTCATTTTCTGCTTGATTGAAATGGATTCTTCTGTGTGAAGGGACCTCTGTTTCAACCGGGATCATTGCTTCCGATCCGTATGCTAACGAAAAAGGAGTATGCCCAGTTGCAGTTTTGTGAGTAGTTCTGTATGCCCATAGTGCAAGTGGTAGTTTATCGACCCAACCACCTTTTGCTCTTTCGAGTTGCTTTTTGATGGTTGATTTGATGATCTTGTTCACTGCTTCCACTTGCCCGTTTTCCTGCGGATGAGCTACTGCCGAAAAGCTTTTCTGGATTTTGAATCGTTTGCAAAAATCCTGGAATTCCTCGCTTTCAAACTGAGTACCATTGTCTGTGATTATTTTCTGAGGCACACCATATCTGCAAACGATATTCTTGGTCACAAAGCTTATCATTTTCTTAGAAGTGATAGTAGCCAATGGTTCAGCTTCAGCCCATTTAGTAAAGTAATCAACTGCAACAATAGCATATTTAATCCCTGATTTGGCAGTTGGTAGCGGCCCAATGAGATCCATTCCCCAAATCGCAAACGGCCATGGACTGACCATCTGTGTGAGTTTGGTAGAAGGTGCTCTAGGAATTTTGGCAAATCTTTGGCATCTGTCACATTTTCGGGAGTAATCTGCAGCATCTCGATTAATTTCTGGCCAAAAATATCCGTATCGGAGAATTTTCTTTGCTAATGTTTGACCACCTGAATGATCACCACATTCCCCTCCATGCACCTCAGCTAGGATTGTTTTGGACTCTTCCCGGGATACACATCGAAGCAATGGCATTGAGAATCCCCGTCTGTACAATCGGCCATCCTGAATTACATAGCGAGAGGCTTTCCTTAGTAGCTTTCGTCTTTCTATCGAATTTTCTGGCAGAGAACCTCTGAGTAGGTAGTCCAGTATTGGAGTCATCCATGACTCTTGTTCTTGGGATGCATTCATAATCCAGTCAATATCCATCTCGTCTATACTTGGTGCTGATAGGACTTCTACAGGGACCAATCCCAATAGTTGAGCTTCACCAGAACTTGAATACTTTGCGAGGGAATCTGCCTTCATATTCTCTTCCCGAGGAATGTGGCTTATTGAATAGTGATCGAGTTCACATAGGAGTTCCCAAGCCTTTGACAAGTAGGAAGGCAAGTTTCCACCTTTTGTTTGAAATTCCTTCTTGACTTGGCATACAATAAGCTGAGAATCACTGAAGATCTGTAATGCTCGAATGTTTAGCTCTTTAGCGATTTTCAGACCTGCAATAAGAGCTTCATATTCTGCTTCATTGTTTGTTGAAGGAAATTCCAATCTTAGTGCATAACATAATGATCGACCTTCAGGAGTTTCAAGTACCACTCCGGCTCCAGAACAGTAGTCATTTCTTGCGCCATCAACATACATCTTCCACTGGATTGGGGAATCATTGATCGTTTCTTCCTCACCATTATCTTTCTCTGTGAATTCTGCAATGAAATCAGCTAAAGCTTGTCCGTTGATTGCTTTTCGGGGGTGATAGGTGATGTCATATTGACTGAGTTCAATGTTCCATTTTAGAAGGCGACCCGAAGTTTCAGGGCGAAATAGGACTTGCTTTAGGGGTTGATCAGTGAGTACTCTGATAGGATGAGCTTGGAAGTATTGCCTCAGTTTCCTTGATGCAACTAGTAGGCAATAGGCGAGTTTTTCCAACTTGGAGTAATTCAGCTCTGCCCCAGTGAGTCTTTTGCTGATATAGTAAACCGGATGTTGAATCCTTTTGTCTTCCCGTATCAGCGCTGCACTTAGAGCATGAGATGATACTGCCAAGTATATAAGAAGATCCTCACCATTGCCTGGCCTAGAAAGTATTGGAGGCGTTTCCATATGACGGATCAACTCATCGAAGGCTTTTTGGCATTCGGAAGTCCATTCAAAATTCTTCTTTCCTTTCTTCAGGGCGTCAAAGAATGGGATGCATTTATCAGTGGCTTTGGAAATGAACCGACTCAGGGCGGCGACCTTTCCGTTGAGACTCTGCAATTCCTTCTTTGTTCTAGGAGCTTTAACTTCTTTCAAGGCAGTAATTTGAGCTGGACTAGCCTCAATGCCCCTAGCACTGACGATGAAACCTAAGAACTTTCCGGACTCGACCCCAAATGTACATTTCAGAGGGTTAAGTTTCATTCTGTATTTTCGGAGGACTGCGAACATTTCTGCTAAGTGTTCAATGTGATCCGCTGTTTTCCTGGACTTCACTAACATGTCGTCGACGTAGACTTCCATAGTTTTGCCCAATTGCGGTTTGAACATAGCATTAACAAGTCTTTCGTAGGTTGCCCCTGCATTTTTCAATCCGAAGGGCATAACTCTGTAGCAATAAAGTCCAACATCTGTGATAAAGCTTGTATCCTCCTGATCCGGCTCGTGCATCATGATTTGGTTATAACCGGAGTAGGCATCCATGAAAGATAACAATTCATGTCCCGCAGTTCCGTCTACCAGTTGATCGATCCTGGGTAACGGGAAGCAATCTTTGGGGCAAGCCTTGTTTAGATCAGAAAAATCGATGCACACTCTCCATTTTCCATTAGCTTTCTTGGCCAGCACAGGATTTGAAACCCAATTCGGATATGTAGATTCTTTGATGAAGTTATTTTCCATGAGTCGATCAACTTCTTCTTTTAATGCTGCTGACCTTTCTGGACCTTGGGTTCTTCTTTTCTGTTTAACCGGCGTAAACTTTGGGTCAATATTCAAAGCGTGTACTGCAACTTCTGGAGACATTCCACACATATCAGCATGAGTCCAAGCAAAGACATCCAGATTTGCTTTCAGGAAAGATATCAAGATATTCTGAATTGACACATTAAGCTGTGAACCCACATTTAACACCTTATTTGGGTCCTTCGGGTCAACAGGTACCGGAACTGTCATTTCCACCGGTACCACTCTATTCTCCCCTGCACTGGCTTTTCTGGGATCCATTTCTTTCCGTGCCCCGCTGTGCTCGCCAGTGCAGGGTCCGCCCCGTAATTGCTACAAGGCTGGTTCTTTGATGCGGACTGGGGTTGCCGCATCCTTCCCCATTTCTCTTTTTCTTGACTCTCGCAGCTCTCTCAAATAGCACTCTCGCGCAGCATTTTGATCCCCTTTTATAACTCCTACTCCATTGTCAGTAGGGAATTTAATAGTGAGGCACCACGGGGCTAGGATAGCTTTGAATGCTGCGAGTGTTGGACGGCCAAGAAAAGCATTATAAGCAGAAAACTCATCGACAATCACAAATGTTTGCTTGCGGACCACTTTCCTTTCTGCTTCCCCAAGTTCTACAAGCAGATCGATGGTCCCAATTGGTTGTTTTGGCTCCCCAGTGAAGCCAGCGATCTTCTGTGATGAGGCTTGTACATCAATCATAGGGATTTTCATCTGGTCAAATGTCTTCTTGAAGAGGATATTACATGATGCTCCGCAGTCAATGAGGACTCTTCTGACAATGGCCGGTCCAATACCAGCCGAGATGACCAAGGGATCTAGGTTAGGAGCTTCTATACCTGTGGAATCTCTGGCTCTGAAAACAATATCATCGCTGAAAGTTTTCTGTTGTTTCAGGGGCGTAGTGTCTTCTAAAACAAAGACGTCTTCTTCGGCTGGAGCATATTTCAAAGCCCTGGAATATCTCTCCATCTCTCCCCAGCTCTTGCCAGCTGGGTGAGGCCCTCCTGTAATGACATTGATAACGGGCCTTCCAGATTCATGTCCCGTAGCTTTCTCACCCGTCCTGGGCTGATGAACAGGAACCTGTTGCCCCTGACTTGACGATGCAGGATTGTTGCTATTCTTCTTCACAAATTGCTGCAGTTTGTTCTCTCTTAGCAACTCTTCAATCAGATTTTTCAACTGACGGCATTCATCAGTTTCATGACCGGGTTGATTGTGGAAGCGACAGAATTTCCCACTCTGTATGGCTTTTTTCCCGGTCCTCAAAGGGATAGGTTTAGGGAAATCGACGGAATCTTTAGTGGCAAGGTAGATGTGCTCCGGCGTATGTGATAATGGAGTATACTCTGATGTCTTGAAGGATCGGGGCTTCTTCAGATTACCCTGTTTCTTCCCATTATTATTCTCCCTTTTTTGCCCCACCGATTCATTCTTGCGTGGAGCGACAGTGTTGTCTTCTGCTTTCTCCAACACTGTCTTTACTGGCAAAGGACGACTTTCCAAGCGAATGAATTCATCTGCTTTTTTGTAGAACTTTTCGAGAGAGGTTGGCTCTTTCATATTTAACCATTTCCCAAATTCGCTTGACTTATCAATAGCTCTCATCAGATAAGTCAATATCATTCGTGGTTCAGCATTGTCCACCTCGGCCAGCGCTATATTAAAGCGGTTCAAGAAAGATCTGATAGATTCACCAGGATTCTGCTCTAAACTTGACAGTGACATGATGTCCTTGGCCTTCGAAGCATATAGTCTAAACTGCTCCTTGAATTTTCTGGTCAAGTCTGAAAACTGATCAATAGATCGGACTGGCAACTTGGTGAACCATAGTAGAGCCACACCTTCCAGGTATACGGGGAAATATCGGCACTTTATTTCGTCCGAGGCTCTGGCACCTGTCATGTGCCAATCATATTTATACAAGAATTCATTCGGGTCACTTGTCCCCTTATAAGCTGGGATAGTCGGAGGGACAAACTTCCTTGGAAATTCCGCCTTTAAGATTCTTTCAGTAAACGGAGTTTTGCTTGGGGCGAAACCCCATTCCTTCTCATCTTCAACCCTTTGCATACTTTCTTTCATGATCTGCCGGACCATTCCAGAAAGATATTCCTCATCATGCCGAGTTCTAGATCCACCGGCCTCAGGTACTGCCTGCTCAAAGGGACTAGTAGCCCTTTCAGGAGCATTCCTTTCATTAACATCATGAACGTTGCCAGCATAGTTCCTTTCATTACCAGCCGGTTGATTGTTTGCCCCAAGTAAGTCGTTCAACTTATTCAGAATCAGAGCATTCTGGGCACTTTGAGCCTCTAATTGTGCATTTTGGGCGTTTATCTGTTGGTTTAGCCCTAGAATCACAGCATCCAACTCCGCTTTCGTAACTCCAACAGACGGGGTGGGTTGATTAGGCACAGGGGAAGCGGAAGTTCCCTCTTGAATGTTTCCAGATCTGACAGATCTGCTTTTCCTTCCAGGAGCCATAATTTCAGATAGACTTCTGGTTTTTAAGGAAATTCTTTCTACAAATCTCTGCGAAGCAATGATGACAGTTTTCCTGAGTTCAATTCTCAGTGAAAGCACCAAAAATGTTAACGCTAAAATTTGAACGCTAACACCCCGGTGTATGAGTTATAGTTGTGAAAGCACCACCCGAAAGCTCGGGAACAGATTACAAGCAGAAAACAGTAGAAAAGCGGTAAACGACAACAATTTTATAGTGGTTCGGCTTAAGGGTATAGCCTACGTCCACTTTAAGTACTTTTATTAATGATCTCGTTACAAGCTGATACAATTCTTCTCAAGTACAATATATTTCAAGTTACAAGAGTTTTGGAACAAGTAGCTCAAGCTTCTATGTCGATTAAAATCCTTGAATTCAAATTGAAGATGTGTAGTTTCTTCGTGAAGTTCTTCGAAGTATTCCTTTGATCTCGAAAGCTCTAAGTGTTGATGGAGTTCTCGATGCAGCAAGGTAACGGTCTCTCAAGAGAATGTGCCCCCCCCCCAAAAGTCCTTTGAATGTTGGAGGTAGTTGCCTATTTATAGAGAGTTTCGGTCTGGAATTATTGCCAAGTCCTAAGTCGTGGCCGATTTAAGTTAAGTCGTAGCCGACTTAATATGAGTCGTGGCCGGTCCATCTGGCCCCTTCCTGGCTTCACAGGAGTTCACTTGCACAAGTCCTAGGTCGCCTCCGAGTCAACACTACCCCTTCTTAGTAATACGGCCTCGGGTTTGCATTTAATAGCTTTAAGTCGTTCACGACTCAAATTAGGTCGTGAGTCGTGACCGAGATAACTGGGAGCTGAATCGTGCACGAGTTAAGAGGCTGCTGTGCTGAGTAGCTGCATTGAACTCATCTTCCTTTTCTTGAGTCGTGAACGAGCTAACATTGGTCCTAAATCGGTTGTGACTTGGGTCGGTAACTATTCTAGGTCGCCAACTTGGTAAAACATTAGATCGGTAACTCGGTCAAGTCACTGAGTTGGCATCTCTTTTAGGCCTTAGGTCGGCCTTCCTATTAAGTCGGCATCCTCTGAGTCTTAAGCCAGTACCCACGTTAGGTCGTCCACTGTTTTAGCCTTAACTCGGTATTCCTTAAGTCGGTAACCCTTTGAGCCTTAAGTCGGTAACCCTTTGAGCCTTAAGTCGGTCTCCCTGATAAGGCAGTTAGGTCGGTATCTACGTTGAATGTTAGGTCGGCATACCCCTTAGGCCTTAGGTCGGCATGCTTCTAACTGTTAGGTCGGAACCTCTTGATGCACTAGATCGGTAAGTCATGGTCGAGGCGGAGTTAACAATACCCACGCTAGCCAAGGACACTACAAGCTAATGCCGTCAACTAACACGGAGAATAAGGCTGGTTGGGAGCGACCATCTATAGCTTTGCTCTAACTATCCATTGAATACATCGACAATAAACATACCAAGAAGGTCGACATACCCAATGAATACTTAAAACAAAACCATAGGTGGTTGAAGGATCTATCAGAACAGAATATGGCAAATCAAGGTAATATACATCACAGAACAGTAAATCATCATATTCACATATATTGATACATAACAGAGTACACAAAATAATACATGTCAAGTGGTATAGCAAACCACAATATACAGATGAGTCAAAGAATACATATCAGAGTTACTACAAAATGGGACTACACAAAAATCTATGACAAAAAGAAGCTAGCGGAGTAGTCCATGCGGAAGCAAAATAGGCTAAGTCCAAAAGCACCTAACCTGAAACATCTCGGTCTGACCCGAGTATAAAATACACGGGTCAGTCTAGCTAAACAAATCAGTTAGATAAACTGAACAACAATAAACCTGCAAGGTTACAAAGTATAACAAATATCTCCAAAGGAGATAACACAATCATCTAACAAAAGATGAATCATATGATAACAAGCCTCATATCATCGGCAACATATAGAAACAAAGGATAAGAATATCCCAAAGCAAGCCAAAAAGGCAATAACAAATACCAATAAGGTATACAAGTTCCACAACGTAAACGCTACGCATCATGCGGCTCATAATGACCAACATCGAAGGGCGATACCTAGGGAATATACATATGAATGAAACATCAGAAAATTTGCTCGAGCTCAGTACTGTATAAAGAAGGATCCATGAGCCCCAAGACTCCAAACCCAATATCACCCATGTGGCTCATAACGACCAACATCGGAAGCGATACTAAAGGGCAACCCAATATCACCCATGCGGCTCATAACGACCAACATCGGAAGCGATACTAAAGGGCAACAAACCCGAAGGGCACAAACCCGAAGGCACATATCCGTAGGCAACATACTCGAAGGCAACATACCCGAAGGCAACAAACCGTAGTGGTGAAGGTCCAGAGGCCCAGTACTGGACACCACTAACTGGCGGAATGTGTCACAACTCTCGAAAAGGAATCCGAAAAGTGTTAACGTATGTCCTATAACCACTCGTTCGCACTAAAAGGTTTACTATCCGTCAGTCACTTTCACACTCAAAGCAGTACAAAGTTTACCTCATATCATCGGTAAACCAAACCCAAAGGTCAAAACAATCAAACGAATAGGTCGGGGACTAATCGGAAAGATAAACGCACAGATTCATGGTCCGTGTTTTACCTAACCATTTAATCTTCCTTCCACTTCGCTCGAAGTGCGAAATTGTGCGCGTGCATTATAAATAGAATTTATAATTTGGAGAAGGGAGCTTTTAATACGATTTAGAGAGATTATTTATAAAACCCGTGAATGAAGTCAAAAACAAGTCATCAAGGTCAATCGTGAATGATAATCACAAACCAAGTCGACAAACATCGATAACCAATGAAATATCAACCAAGAATAGGCAATTTAGGCAAAACAGGGGATTCCAGACGTCTGAAGGGTGCATTCAGACGTCTGGTTTCGTCTTTTGGAAAATCCCAGCAAAACGAACCATACGTCTGATTTTGCGAACCAGATGTCTGAAATTGAGGGTCAGACGTCTGAGAGTGGTTTCTGACTTTCTTTCAACTGCCGTAAGTTTGTATTTTTCACTCCAGGTACAATACAGACGTCTGAGCTTGGTTACCAGACGTCTGGTCACCTGGTCTGGGCAACAATTTGCCTAGGCCAAAGTGGCCAAAACATATCGAAACCAATCGATCCAAACCCAATGCAATAGACGTGAATAGAGGTTAGTAATTCATACCCAACCTCAGCAAAAGCAATAGCTTAGATGTGAGATCCAAAAACTCACCTTTAACCCAAAACGAAGAAGAAGGAGCGCAAATGCAAGGAAACAACCAATCACTCTCCACTTCAACTTTACAAGCTTCAATCTAAGATTATACAAACATTTCCTAAATTAGTTTAAGGAAACTTTCTGAAATTGAAGAGGAGAAGAGATAGAGAAGATGAAGAGGAGCTTACCAATGTCTTCTCTAAGATTTTTGAGCAGGAATCAAGTTACAAAGAAGAACCAGGGCTTGCAAATTTCTATTTCCTCTTTCCTTCCACCATTTTCAGTTTTTCTTAAGCTAAGAAATGAAATGAGGGTGAATGGATGAAGAGAGGGGCTGAGTTAGAGTATTAGTTAAGCTAGTGGGCAGAACCCAAACCCAAAGCCCAATAGAAAAAGGGTCAAAATTTCACAAACTCCAAACATATCAAAGATTATACTCAGAAAGATCGCAAACGCCATTTTAGAACCAATGGAGATGGTTTCGAGTTCCAATTCGGCCGTTTGCAAAAAGTAACATTTTAGACCTAAATCTGACTAACGACGCTATATTTAAATAAAATATTTAAATATAAAATCGTTAAATATGCGGGTTGTTACAGATCTCCCCTCCTTACCAAATTGCGTCCCCGCAATTCCTAAAGACGATATTTGTAACAACTACATACATACAACATTCAAAAGAAAAAGGAAATAAGCTTGAGATGAAAAGACTTACTCACCGATCACAAGCTAAGATAGAAAACCCGGATAAGATCGCTCGATAAACTCTCTGGTTTCCCAAGTACAGTCATTGGGATTAGCGGACCATTGAACCTTAACGAGCGGCACGTCCTTGTTTCGAAGGTGTCACACCTCCGTGTCAAGCACGCGAATAGGTTGCTGTACAATAGATAAGTCCGGTGAGATCTCAAGCTCTAGCAAATCAAGAGAAGTAATAACAGAATCCGACTCCCGAAGACACTTCCGAAGTTGCGAGACGTGAAACACGTCATGAATACCAGATAGATGAGCTGGAAGTGAAACTCTATAAGCCACAGGGCCAATACGTTCATTAATAGAAAATGGTCCTATAAAGCGAGGAGCCAATTTTCCAGTCGTACTGAAATGCATAACCCCTTTCAAAGGAGAAACACGAATAAAAACAAGATCGCCGATCGAGAACTCGAGAGGCTTCCTACGGTCGTCAGCGTAGGATTTCTGGCGGCTCTGTGCCTCTTTCATCCTCAACCGGATAAGATCGATCTTCTCGGAAGAATCACGAACAAAATCTGGACCAAGAATAAACTTCTCTCCAGATTCCAACCAACAAGAAGGTGATCGACATGGCCTTCCGTATAAGGCTTCGAAAGGAGCCATACCGATACTAGATTGAAAACTATTGTTGTAGGAGAATTCTACAAGAGGTAGGTGATCCTCCTAACTTCCACCAAAATCAAAAATACAAATACGGAGAAGATCTTCCAAGATACGATTCACCCGCTCAGTCTGTCCGTCAGACTGCGGATGACAAGCTGTAGAAAAATTAAGCTTTGTTCCCAAAGCTTGCTGAAGACTCTTCCAAAAATGACTTGTGAATAAAGTATCACGGTCACTCACAATAGAACTAGGAACACCGTGAAGTCTCACGATTTCCTTGACATACAACTTAGCCAAATGCGAAGCCATCCTATTTGTAACATTCCTGGAATATTAGCAGAAATGATTCAATAATTAATTTAATTTTAAAATTAAATTGTGGGATTATTTGTGAATTAATTAGAGATTTTCAGAATAAACTAAAAATTTTAGATTTTAAATAGAAATTTGATTACAAGTAAATAAAAAATTGAATTTACTTGAAATTTGGAAATTCTAAGATTAAATTATATTGTAAATAGTATGTAAAAACTTAGAGATTGATAAAAAGTATATATTTTAAAAATGGAACTTTTAAATTGAAAATTCAATCATTTATATTTTTATAAGATTAATTGATACATGTTTAATTATTAAAAACATAATTAGTTAAAAATTCATTTCTTTCTTTAAATTAATATAAGTAGAGAATAATCAAACAAAATATATGTATATAAAACAAGAAATAAAAGTTTAAATTAAAATAACATATATATATATATATATATATAATTATTTGTTTAAAAGATATAATAGTTTTAATTTAGAATATATTGAACTAAGTCTAAAATAATATTGGTTTAAAAAAGTAATATTATGAAATTGATTTAATAAATAAATCTACAAATGCTTTATAAACTAAGAAATGCACATGTGAATGGTTTATTTGTTGAGTGTACAAGTTATGATAATCCAATTCTCTTTAAAAAAGTTGTAAAATAAAAAAAAAATGTAAGTAAATAATTTGTAGATAAATTAATAAAAAGGGTTAAAAGATAAAGTATGTTTTCATAAGTTAAATTAAAGTAATAATTTAAAACAAGGTTGCAAATAAATTTGAACTAAGGGGTTTCAACATAAAAATGCAAATTGTTTCAATATTAACAAATAAATGAAAAAAAGAAGAAGAACAATTCTTTTAACACATTGTATATATGTATACACAAACCAATATAACATACTTCAAAGGATCTTACATATATGCATATATATCCAAATAGCATCATCACTCTTTATTTTAAATAATCAAGTTTAAAAATGCAATCAAACCATATCTCATAAAATCTGAAACAAACAGTAAAAAGAGATGTGACCTCACCTATTCCAATACATAAAGCTGTCTAAAGCATAGATATCAAAAAGAAAAAAAATTGGCAACTCAGTTTTACAATTCTCAAACCAAACCAAAAAACAAAAGGTAGCTCGAAAACAAATCAGTTCGAAAACAACTTAGTTCGAGATGCAAAAAGTTCAAAACCTGATTCTTCCATTTATCAATTCGAGAACTTCATAATCTTTCAAAAAAAAAAGCAAAGAAAAGAAAAACTCAATGCAAATGAAAATCTGGAAGCTTTAGCCTGGGAGCAATTTCAAAGCCTGGGGGAAACATGCAAGTTCAGGCAAACAAACTCAAGCAATCAAAGTAAAGTTACAAAGAAAAAAAAAAGAACAAAAGGTTCAGTTCGAAAATTATGACCAGATTTCCATGGAGCATAAAAGCAACCTGAGATCAAAACCCATGCATTCAAACTTGGAGGCAATTCAAAATTAAGCAATGCAGTGGTTTCTAAGATAATTTAAAGAGAACAAAAGGGAAATCAAAGGCCATAAACAAAAAAGGAAAATCAAATTAAACAGATCGAAGAAAAGGTCAGGGGGCAGAGCAAATTCAAAATGAAAATTTCCAGGCCTCTGTTTCAAAGTCCATCACTGTGAGCAAACCTTTATATATATATATATATATATATATATATAAGATCATAAACTTGCTTATCTTGATGATCTATTGAAGTTTAGTATGAAGGATGTTTGAGTGATGGTGTGAATATGCTTGCATGTCTATATATACATGATTCCAGTTCAAAATCAGAGAACCTCAGTTTTAAACCTCTATAAACATGCTATATCCTGAAAGTAAAAAAATTTACAAGTTTAAAACAATTGTTTGATGAATCTGATGCATGCTTTAATTCTTGAATCTATGATGTGATGCTTGCATGTTTGTTTAGGTATGAATTGGATATATACATGTGAATATTGTTGTGTGTATGTCTGATATCATCTCTATAAGTTACAGAATTAAAAAAATGTAACCAAATCCCAAATCAAAAATCAAGTTCAAAACCCAAATCCTCTTCCTCTGAATTCTTTTAACCTATGATATTTAAAAGAAATCTGTTTGTTTTGGTATAATACAAATTTTAAAAATGATCACAAGTGAAATTATTGGATAAATATTCTGGAAACTGGAAACTACAGCATTGGGTATTTTCAAACAGAAAAATCGAATATTAAAATTTTAATTTTTGTTGATATCATCGGATTCGAATATGAAAACTGAGATTTTTGAAATAAATATCATGATTTTTAACTATATAAATCACAAGATATGATAAGTTGACTAGATTTTGGGTTTTGTTCGATTCATGGCGATCGGGTTATAATTGTTCGTCGCGATTGTTTTTGAAGATAGCGGGAAGGAGGGAGATGACCGGAAAAATAGAGATTTGATTTATTGTTGGACGTAGCGGCTCAGCAATGTTAAATTAGGGTTCGAGTGTGCTGTTGTTCATCGATGTTTATAGAAGTGGTTAGTCATTATGGATGAATCGAGTTGAACCAAACTTAGGGAAATGAAAGAGGAGTGTTTGGTGTTGCTCTAGGCGAGACGCGAAGTTCATCGGTGGTCGGAGGTGACAATACGTGGTGGGTTTTGGATCAACTCGGGTTCAGTTGCTCGGTTGTATAGCCCGATTTTGATTTCACGCTCGAATCGACACTTAGGGGATCAAGAACGATGGTGGAGGCCAGCAGTGATTGGTTGGCAACGACAGGGAGGGCTGGAGGCATTTCGATCAAGTGTACACGTACACGTGCACGCGACTGTGTCTGGGTGGAGAGGCGTGGAAGAAGATGAAGTTTAGCTCAGGGAGGAATTCGTGTAGGTGGTGAGTTAACTCGAGCTTCGGATTGGGTAATTTGCGTATGAAGAATCACAGTTTTAAAAAGTTTAAAATTAAAACAAAGTTCAAAGGAAAAAGAGGAGAGCTTTGCCTAGGGGAAGATACGGGTTTAACTCATTTTGGCTGGGGTAATAATTTTCCCAGTCTAAAGTTTAAAAACATATTGATTTTTAAGAAAAATTGATCTTATAAAATGACAATTGTTTGTTAAGTGGGATGTGGAGTTAAAAGGTTTTGAAATAAATTGTCTTTAAATAAATCAAGTTAAAGATGTTTTAAACTTATATTTTAAATAGAGTTATTTCAAATAAAACTTAACAAAGTGATTAAGAAGTTAATCAAATGTTTTTATATTTCAACTTAAAGGTTATGTTAATTTAGATTGTTAATAATCATTAGGTAATTAATTAAGGGCTAATTAATTTATGAAAGTGATTAAAGGATAATTAATTGATTTAGGGTTGATTAATAAATTAAAGATAATTTATTAAATGGTGAATTAAATAATTTATGATTAATTACTAAATAATTAAAGGTTGTTAAATTACAATTAAAGGTTAATTAATTTATTATAGATGGTTAATTAATGATTAAAGAAAAGTTAATCACAATGATTTGTAATTTATTAATATTAATCAACCAGGATTAGTAATTATTCGCAAGTAATTAAAATTGATTTGAATCAAACAATTAACAGATCTTATTTATAGATGTTTGATTGTAATTAGACGCTATGTGATGGATTGATATATTTGTTATGTGATGTGATGCTACGTAATGTTTTGTGCTAAGCTGTTATATCTGATGTATATACTGTTATATGAATATGCAACCCCTTGACCCATAGAACGACATTTGAATTTCGATGCGACAGGGAGTCGGATTCCAGTTGGTTATCCGAAACCCACATCGAATCATATTAGTGAATCTTTGTGATTGAAAATTTATTTTATCTATGAATCTGTGAATAGAGATAAGCGTTATGGGTTATACCGCTTATCGATATGATTGAATCTGTGATGATGATGTTGTGCACTATTGTGTTGAACCCTGGACCACACTATACACACACAAATATGGATTGCATGTCGAAATGGGTTAAGTCACAGATTTTTGAAATAGTTTTAAAAATTGAATTTTTGAATCCAAAATAGTTTTGGAATTAGAATTGGAACTTTGAAAATGAATTTTCAAAAATAAAAGTTATTTTGAATAATTTGATTGAGTTTGAAATTTAAATAATTCGATTTAAATTTGAATTAAATATTTGAAATTGAATTCTATGATTAGAGTACTAGGGTTTAAAAAGGTTATCCAACCTATAAATGGGTTTATATGGGTTTTTAAACCATTTTAAAAGTGATGTTGTGAAATTTAAATTTAACCCAAAGATTTTAAGTTATATAAATATAATTGAATCTTTCTGAAACGAAAACTATTCGTTTTCAAATAATAAAAGCTTTCACATAAGAAATGAATTTCTAATTTGTGTAAGAAGGATTTCAAGTCTAAAATAAAGACGGTCTTCCAAGTTACAAATAAATCTTTGGAAACGTGTTTTGAAAGCTATAAATTAAAATCTTTAATTTAAAGATTTAATGTGTTAATCCAATTGAAATGGAATTGTTTGAAATCTATGAATAATCTTTGTGAAACTAGGTGAACTTTGTGAAACGAATCTTTTTAAAGAAAAGATTTAAATGGTAATTTGTTTAACCATTTAAAAGAAAAGCTTTGGATTTTCAAGTTGTGACTTAACTGAAATCCCATATCCATATGTTTTTAAACTATTGCGCTCATTATTCGGTTTAGCCGGGAGAGGACCTTGTGTCATATAACCCATTCCGAATAGTGATACGACGTTATGGGTTGCATTTGAAGACCGGTGTTGAAGACCGGGTGTCTTCGAGAACGATAGGAAAACCTGTCGATTGACTCTGCACTGAGTTGCTTCGGTATAGAGTTCTTCCTTAGTGACGGGAAGTCCAATCGGTGTCGTGGATACCCGGATTTGCAAGAGCTTCTTCGGAAGTCCTTCGGTTCTGTTCGAACCCGGAACAGACTTGTATGGTTGTATGTCCGACATTACACTTTGAGATATTAAACTGATTTCTATCAAATACATTTCTGCTTGGTGGCGGAGAATTTATTCTCTTAACTTAACTCCCTTCTCTGAGACGTACGAGCTCAGAGGTTATGTAGTTGATATTTATCAGTGATATATTCCCAATTTGGTAGTGTGGCATGCTAAGTGCTGCTGTGTGTTGATGATCATTTGTTGATCATTTGTGGTCAAAGCATGGCTTTTGTATAAAGCATAGCTTTGTGAACGAGACTGCATCAGGACCTCACACCCCAGAAATGGTCAAAACAGGAAAGATGCGGCAAGGTTATGAGGGTCGCGCCCTTTAGGGTGTGTCATTCCCTTTTGGTAAAGGGTGATATTAGGTATGGAGCCCTGATAGTTAACCTACGTGGTTGCTCCAATCTCATTTACTGTGTGGTTGTTGCTTAGAGGCGCCTCAGATAAAGGTCCCAAAGGACCGGGGGATGACATGCTCGAGTAGTAGTTACCTAGTTACAGAGGTAACCCGACCTTGTGTTGGCAGAGATCCGGTTAGGTTCTCGGGACGTCCCGCTAGAGGCGATCCCATGTGGCAGTAGGAAGTTCCTTAGCCTGACAATTTGTTGGAAATCCAATCAAAACAATACGTGCCTTGTACGGTTTTAGTTGTAGAACCTGCCATTTAACATGGCAGCTATAGTAGGCATAATATCATGGTATCTATGCTGGATAGGATTAATATTGTACTTTCGAAAGATTTTCCACTATGCACTAGTAATAATATCAAAGAAATTTTATCGTATTAAACATCTTTGACTGTCATAAGGGGAAATCTCCCCCAAGTGTGCGATTGCATTGTGTGTGTGCTGGGAGGCCTTATGGTAATTTCATTTTCTAAAAAGCATTGCGGATTTTCAAATTTAAATTCCTTTGTTTGTTTTGAAAGACCAAATGCTTTTGTTTGCTCACACCAGTCCCATGACTGACCTGGAGTTTATTGTTCCTATCCTAAACTCTGGGTGCCCACTATTTTCCCACACGGGCAGTCTAGACTTGGGTTTTCCAGATAATCAATAGCAGGTGTAGATTCGATAGCTTTCAGCCTAGGATTTGGCAATCGCTTGCGGACGAGACTTGCTTATCTTTGTGCTTCATTATTGGGAGTTCGAGCTACTGCTGGATTGGTGTTTTGGAGATGGAGATTGCCGATACTGGAGCTCTTTCTTGAAGACCATATTAGAGTTGTTGTTCCGCTGCTGCGTTATCTTTTCTTACCGCTGCTTTTATCTTGTATCATATCTCTGATGTATATTCATTATATCATCTGTTGTATCATATTATATCAGATATTGTATCAAATGTTGTATATTGATATATTCTGTTTCTTCCGCTGTGTTGTACTTAATGTGTTATAAGCTCCGGCGAACCAGATTCGGCGTTTGGATCTGCGGCATTTGAATACGAGTGTCGTATTCGGTGCCGATTTTCGAAGGTCGAGTCAGGATCGTCACAAGTGGTATCAGAGCTGAGGGTTAAAACTTTAGCTCAGGAGTATTACACATTAAGTAACTCATTAGAGATAGGGTGAAGTATACCCTAGAATGAGTATATCCTTAAAATATCCGTTTGAATGCCTCGGTAAATTTTCTTACTATCCACTGATAGTGAGTATGAGTGCGAGAAGAGGACGAGATAGGGGACAGGGAAGTACCACTATAGATGGTCAATACCTGTAACAACGAGGAAATAATCGTATCTCTATCAATCTCTTTTGCTTATCATTTCTTCTCAATTTCCTTTGATTCGATTTCAATTCTTTGTCAGCTTCATGGCAGTTCGAGAGAGAAGCTTTGGTAGGAGATCATCATTTTGGTTAGACCAAAAGATGAGTTGATATGGGACATAAACTCCAGATAGGCCAAAACTGTTTGTTTGTTTGTCTAGATGTATTGGTTGCTTTGGTTGCTATGGTTGATAGGTATACTTTGGTTTCTAAACTAGAAGTTTGGATAGTATCCCTATATCTGTCTATTCTTTGGGGTCCGGATATATATTCTACGAATGGTTAGTTATCCCTTCGAACTAACCAATGCCACGGCATATTTCATAGATTTGGATAACCCAAACATCTTGTAAAGTGAATTCGTTCTTGTATCTATTTGTTGATATTCTGATTTGGTAAGCCAAATGCAGAATAAATATTCAGTTTGATCTGGAAAGATATTTCTCTATCTTTCATCCTACTCTTTATTGTCTCCCTAGCAAATTTCGGGGACGAAATTTCTTAAGTGGGGGAATCTATAACATTCCTGGAATATTAGCCGAAATGATTCAATAATTAATTTAATTTTAAAATTAAATTGTGGGATTATTTGTGAATTAATTAGAGATTTTCAGAATAAACTAAAAATTTTAGATTTTAAAAAGAAATTTGATTACAAGTAAATAAAAAATTGAATTGACTTGAAATTTGGAAATTCTAAGATTAAATTATATTGTAAATAGAATGTAAAAACTTAGAGATTAATAAGAAGTATATTTTAAAAATGGAATTTTTAAATTGAAAATTCAATCATTTATATTTTTATAAGATTAATTGATACATGTTTAATTATTAAAAACATAATTAGTTAAAAATTCATTTCTTTCTTTAAATTAATATAAGTAGAGAATAATTAAATAAAATATATGTATATAAAACAAGAAATAAAAGTTTAAATTAAAATAACATATATATATATATAATTATTTGTTTAAAATATATAATAGTTTTAATTCAGAATATATTGAACTAAGTCTAAAATAATATTGGTTTAGAAAAGTAATATTATGAAATTGATTTAATAAATAAATCTACAAATGCTTTATAAACTAAGAAATGCACATGTGAATGGTTTATTTGTTGAGTGTACAAGTTATGATAATCCAATTCTCTTTAAAAAAGTTGTAAAAGCAAAAAAAAAATGTAAGTAAATAATTTGTAGATAAATTAATAAAAAGGGTTAAAACATAAAGTATGTTTTCATAAGTTAAATTAAAGTAAGAATTTAAAACAAGGTTACAAATAAATTTAAACTAAGGGGTTTCAACATAAAAATGCAAATTGTTTCAATATTAACAAATAAATGAAAAAAAGAAGAAGAACAATTCTTTTAACACATTGTATATATGTATACACAAACCAATATAACATACTTTAAAGGATCTTACATATATGCATATATATCCAAATAGCATCATCACTCTTTATTTTAAATAATCAAGTTTAAAAATGCAATCAAACCATATCTCACAAAATCTGAAACAAACAGTAAAAAGAGACGTGGGCTCACCTATTCCAATACATAAAGCTGTCTAAAGCATAGATATCAAAAAGAAAAAAAATTGGCAACTCAGTTTTACAATTCTCAAACCAAACCACAAAACAAAAAGTAGCTCGAAAACAAATCTGTTCGAAAATAACTTAGTTCGAGACGCAAAAAGTTCAAAACCTGGTTCTTCCATTTATCAATTCGAGAACTTCATAATCTTTCAAAAAAAAAGCAAAGAAAAGAAAAACTCAATGCAAATGAAAATCTGGAAGCTTTAGCCTGGGAGCAATTTCAAAGCCTGGGGGAAACATGCAAGTTCAGGCAAACAAACTCAAGCAATCAAAGTAAAGTTACAAAGAAAAAAAAAGAAGAACTAAAGGTTCAGTTCGAAAATTATGACCAGATTTCCATGGAGCATAAAAGCAACCTGAGATCAAAACCCATGCATTCAAACTTGGAGGCAATTCAAAATTAAGCAATGCAGTGGTTTCTAAGATAATTTAAAGAGAACAAAAGGGAAATCAAAGGCCATAAAAAAAGGGGAAAATCAAATTAAACAGATCGAAGAAAAGGTCAGGGGGCAGAGCAAATTCAAAATGAAAATTTCCAGGCCTCTGTTTCAAAGTCCATCACTGTGAGCAAACTTTTTTATATATATATATATATATATATATATATATATATATAAGATCCTAAACTTGCTTATCTTGATGATCTGTTGAAGTTTAGTATGAAGGATGTTTGAGTGATGGTGTGAATATGCTTGCATGTCTATATATAAATGATTCCAGTTTAAAATCAGAGAACCTCGGTTTTAAACCTCTATAAACATGCTATATCCTGAAAGTAACAAAATTTACAAGTTTAAAACAGTTGTTTGATGAATCTGATGCATGCTGTAATTCTTGAATCTATGATGTGATGCTTGCATGTTTGTTTAGGTATGAATTGGATATATACATGTGAATATTGTTGTGTGTATGTCTGATATCATCTCTGTAAGTTACAGAGTTAAAAAAATGTAACCAAATCCCAAATCAAAAATCAAGTTCAAAACCCATATCCTCCTCTTCTGATTTCTTTTAACCTTTGATACTTAAAAGAAATCTGTTTGTTTTGGTATAATACAAATTTTAAAAATGATCACAAGTGAAATTATTGGATAAATATTCTGGAAACTGGAAATTACAGCATTGGGTATTTTCAAACAGAAAATCGAATATTAAAATTTTAAGTTTTGTTGATATCATCGGATTCGAATATGAAAACTGAGATTTTTGAAATAAATATCATGATTTTTAACTATATAAATCACGAGATATGATAAGTTGACTAGATTTTGGGTTTTGTTCGATTCATGGCGATCGGGTTATAATTGTTCGTCGCGATTGTTTGTGAAGATAGCGGGAAGGAGGGAGATGACCGGAAAAATAGAGATTTGATTTATTGTTGGACGTAGCGGCTCAGCGATGTTAAATTAGGGTTCGAGTGTGCTGTTGTTCATCGATGTTTATAGAAGTGGTTAGTCATCATGGATGAATCGAGTTTGACCAAACTTAGGGAAATGAAAAAGGAATGTTTGGTGTTGCTTTAGGCGCGACGCGGAGTTCATCGGTGGTCGGAGGTGACAATACGTGGTGGGTTTTGGATCAACTCGGGTTCAGGTGCTCGGTTGTATAGCCCGTTTTTGATTTCACGCTCGAATCGACACTTAGGGGATCAAGAACGATGGTGGAGGCCAGCAGTGATTGGTTGGCAACGACAGGGAGGGCCGGAGGCATTTCGATCAAGTGTACACGTACACGTGCACGCGACTGTGTCTGGGTGGAGAGGCGTGGAAGAAGATGAAGTTTAGCTCGGGGAGGAACTCGTGTAGGTGGTGAGTTAACTCGAGCTTCGGATTGGGTAATTTGCGTATGAAAAATCACAGTTTTAAAAAGTTTAAAATTAAAACAAAGTTCAAAGGAAAAAGAGGAGAGCTTTGCCTAGGGGAAGACACGGGTTTAACTAATTTTAGCTTGGGTAATAATTTTCCCAGTCTAAAGTTTAAAAACATAATGATTTCTAAGAAAAATTGATCTTATAAAATGACAATTGTTTGTTAAGTGGGATGTGGAGTTAAAAGGTTTTGAAATAAATTGTCTTTAAATAAATCAAGTTAAAGATGTTTTAAACGTATATTTTAAATAGAGTTATTTCAAATAAAACTTAACAAAGTGATTAAGAAGTTAATCAAATGTTTTTATATTTTAACTTAAAGGTTAGGTTAATTTAGATTGTTAATAATCATTAGGTAATTAATTATGGGCTAATTAATTTATGAAGGTGATTAAAGGATAATTAATTGATTTAGGGTTGATTAATAAATTAAGATAATTTATTAAATGGTGAATTAAATAATTTATGATTAATTACTAAATAATTAAAGGTTGATAAATTACAATTAAAGGTTAATTAATTTATTATAAATGGTTAATTAATGATTAAAGAAAAGTTAATCACAATGATTTGTAATTTATTAATATTAATCAACCAGGATTAGTAATTATTCGCAAGTAATTAAAATTGATTTGAATCAAACAATTAACAGATCTTATTTATAGATGTTTGATTGTAATTAGACGCTATGTGATGGATTGATATATTTGTTATGTGATGTGATGCTACGTAATGTTTTGTGCTAAGCTGTTATATCTGATGTATATACTGTTATATCAATATGCAACCCCTTGACCCATAGAACGACATTTGAATTTCGATGCGACAGGGAGTCGGATTCCAGTTGGTTATCCGAAACCCACATCGAATCATATTAGTGAATCTTTGTGATTGATAAATTTTTTTTATCTATGAATCTGTGAATAAAGATAAGCGTTATGGGTTATACCGCTTATCGATATGATTTAATCCGTGATGATGATGTTGTGCACTATTGTGTTGAACCCTGGACCACACTATACATACACAAATATGGATTGCATGTGGAAATGGGTTAAGTCACAGTTTTTTGAAATAGTTTTAAAAATTGAATTTTTGAATCCAAAATAGTTTTGGAATTAGAATTGGAACTTTGAAAATGAATTTTCAAAAATAAAAGTTATTATGAATAATTTGATTGAGTTTGAAATTTAAATATTTCGATTTAAATTTGAATTCAATATTTGAAATTGAATTCTATGATTAGAGAACTAGGGTTTAAAAAGGTTATTCAACCTATAAATGGGCTTATATGGGTTTTTAAACCATTTTAAAAGTGATGTTGTGAAATTTAAATTTAACCCAAAGATTTTAACTTATATAAATATAATTGAATCTTTCTGAAACGAAAACTATTCGTTTTCAAATAATAGAAGCTTTCACATAAGAAATGAATTTCTAATTTGTGTAAGAAGGATTTCAAGTCTAAAATAAAGATGGTCTTCCAAGTTACAAATAAATCATTGGAAACGTGTTTTGAAAGCTATAAATTAAAATCTTTAATTTAAAGATTTAATGTGTTAATCCAATTGAAATGGAATTGTTTGAAATCTATGAATAATTTTTGTGAAACTAGGTGAACTTTGTGAAATGAATCTTTTTAAAGAAAAGATTTAAATGGTAATTTGTTTAACCATTTAAAAGAAAAGCTTTGGATTTTCAAGTTGTGACTTAACTGAAATCCCATATCTATATGTTTTTAAACTATTGCGCTCATTATTTGGTTTAGCCGGGAGAGGACCTTGTGTCATATAACCCATTCCGAATAGTGATACGACGTTATGGGTTGCATTTGAAGACCGGTGTTGAAGACCGGGTGTCTTCGAGAACGATAGGATAACCTATCGATTGACTCTGCACTGAGTTGCTCCGGTATAGAGTTCTCCCTTAGTGATGGGAAGTCCGATCGGTATCGTGGATACCCGGATTTGCAAGGGCTTCTTCGAAAGTCCTTCGATTCTGTTCGAACCCGGAATAGACTTGTATGGTTGTATGTCCGACATTACACTTTGAGATATTAAACTGATTTCTATCAAATACATTTCTGCTTGGTGGCGGAGAATTTATTCTCTTAGCTTAACACCCTTCTCTGAGACGTACGAGCTCAGAGGTTATGTAGTTGATATTTATCAGTGATATATTCCCAATTTGGTAGTGTGGCATGCTAAGTGCTGTTGTGTGTTGATGATCATTTGTTGATCATTTGTGATCAAAGCATGGCTTTTGTATAAAGCATAGCTTTGTGGACGAGACTGCATCAGGACATCACACCCCGGAAATGGTCAAAACAGGAAAGATGCGGCAAGGTTATGAGGGTCGCGCCCTTTAGGGTGTGTCATTCCCTTCTGGTAAAGGGTTATATTAGGTATGGAGCCCTGATATTTAACCTATGTGGTTGCTCCAATCTCATTTATGTGGTTGTTGCTTAGAGGCGCCTCGGATAAAGGTCCCAAAGGACCGGGGGATGATATGCTCGAGTAGTAGTTACCTAGTTACAAAGGTAACCCGGCCTTATGTTGGCAGAGATCCGGTTAGGTTCTTGGGACGTCCCGCCAGAGGCGATCCCGTGTGGCAGTAGGAAGTTCCTTAGCCTGACCATTTGTTGGAAATCCAATCAAAACAATACGTGCCTTGTACGGTTTTAGTTGTAGAACCTGCCATTTAACATGGCAGCTATAGTAGGCATAATATCATGGTACCTATGCTGGCTAAGATTAATATTATACTTTCGAAAGATTTTCCACTATGCACTAGTAATAATATCAAAGAAATTTTATCGTATTAAGCATCTTTGACTATCATAAGGGGAAATCTCCCCTAAGTGTGCGATTGCATTGTGTGTGTGCCGAGAGGCCTTATGGTAGTTTCATTTTCTAAAAAGCATTGCAGATTTTCCAATTTAAATTCCTTTGTTTGTTTTAAAAGACCAAATGCTTTTGTTTGCTCACACCAGTCCCATGACTGACCTGGAGTTTATTGTTCCTATCCTAAACTCTGGGTGCCCACTATTTTCCCACATGGGCAGTCTAGACTTGGGTTTTCCAGATAATCAATAGTAGGTGTAGATTCGATAGCTTTCAGCCTAGGATTTGGCAATCGCTTGCGGACGAGACTTGCTTATCTTTGTGCATCATTATTGGGAGTTCGAGCTACTGCTGGATTGGTGTTTTGGAGATGGAGATTGCCGATACTGGAGCTCTTTCTTGAAGACCATATTAGAGTTGTTGTTCCGCTGCTGCGTTATCTTTTCTTACCGCTGCTATTATCTTGTATCATATCTCTGATGTATATTCATTATATCATCTGTTGTATCATATTATATCAGATATTGTATCAAATGTTCCGCTGTGTTGTACTTAATGTGTTATAAGATCCGGCGAACCAGATTCGGCGTTTGGATCTGCGGCATTTGAATACGAGTGTCGTATTCGGTGCCGATTTTCGAAGGTCGAGTCAGGATCGTCACACTATTAGACTTAATAGGGACAAAATGAGCAAACTTAGTGAGGTGATCAACAATAACCCAAATGCCAGAATGGCCTGATCTCGAACAAGGTAGACCATCAATGAAATCCATAGATATCTGATCCCATTTCCACAATGGAATCTCTAGAGGCTGAAGAAGACCAGAAGGACGCTGATGTTCGGCCTTAAAACGCTGACAAGTTATGCAATTACTCACATAACTCGCCACATCGCGTTTCATGCCTTCCCAATAATAAAGACGACGCATATCGGCATACATCTTACTACTATCAGGATGAATAATATACTTAGAACGGTGACAATCATTCAGAATGTCATGCCTAAGCGCAAAATTAGAAGGCACAAAAAGACGGTTCTTCTTACGAAGACACTCATGAGAATCAATGCTGAAATCTTGCAACGCCTCGTCACAAGATCCAGACTCACAAAGCTGAATAAGATGCAACAAATCAGGATCACGCCACTTAGCATCGGTAATACGATGCAATAAGATAGGTCGAGCTCCCAAACTAAATAATAGAATAGGAGTATCAGAAGATGAATCTCGATCACGAATTTCACAAAAAGATAGAGTCTCAAGAACATCCCATTCGGCAAGCATCATAGAAACAATAGCCGAATGTTTGCGACTAAGCGCATCTGCAACATGATTACCCTTACCAGGGGTATACTGGATATCAAAGTCATAGGAGGCAAGAAACTCGAGCCAACGCTGTTGCCTCATATTGAGTTCCTTCTGAGTGAACAAATACTTCAAGGATTTATGATCGGTATAGAGAATGAAGCGCTCGCCTAACAAATAGTGTCGCCAAATCTTCAAGGCGAAGACAATGGTAGCTAACTCAAGATCATGAGTGGCATATCGAACTTCATTCGTACGTAGTTGCCTAGAAGCATAAGCAACTACCCGATCCTTCTGCATAAGAACAGCACCGAGACCACTACCACAAGCATCGGTGTAGACAACAAGATCATGATTCCCTTCGGGAACCACTAGAATAGGAGCATTTGTGAGAAGTTCCTTCGATGTCAGAAAGGAAGCTTCACACTTGTCGGACCAATCAAAACGAATTCCTTTCCGAGTAAGGCAAGTGAGAGGAAGCACAACACGGGAAAAATCCTTAATAAACCGACGGTAATAACCCGCCAATCCAAGGAAACTACGAATCTCATGAACATTCTCAGGCCTCTGCCAATCCTGGATGGCTTCGATCTTTGAGGGATCGACAGAAATGTCATCGGAAGATACAACATGGCCTAAGAACTTAACCTTATTCTCCCAAAAGTGGCACTTGGAGAATTTGGCTTTAAGCTGATGACGACGAAGAGTACTCAAGACAATTCTCAAGTGATTAGCATGCTCGACTTCAGACTTAGAATAAATAAGGATATCATCAATGAACACAAGAACGAACTTATCGAGATATTCTCGAAATACTCAATTCATGAGATCAACAAAGAAAGCCGGAGTGTTCGTCAAACCAAATGGCATAACGAGCCACTCAAAAGAACCATACCGAGTGCGGAAAGTGGTAAGAGGTATGCTATCCTCCACGACTCGTAACTGATGAAAACCTGTGGCAAGGTCAAGCTAGAAAAGACCTTAGCCCCACTCAATAGATCGAACATATCATCGATCCTAGGCAATGGGTACCTATTCCTGATGGTTAACTCGTTAAGCTTGCGATAGTCAATGCAAAGCCTAAGAGTTCCATCAGATTTCTTCACGAAGACGACCGCGGATCCCCACGGAGAAAAACTAGACTGAATCAACTACTTGGACTCAAGCTCTAAAAGCTTCTTCTTGAGTTCCTCATTTTCCTTTGTAGACATCCTCGTAGGAGGACGACTAACTGGCTGCGCGCCTGGAATGAGATCAATGTGGAACTCAATTGCCCGCTTGGGTGGCAAAACCCGACACAGGCTCAAAAACATCAGGAAAGTCACAAGCAATAGGAATACGAGATATATCATCATCATCTCGTGAGTCAAGAGAATATAAAGCCATCTCGGAATTATCTACATCCCGAAGAACAAGAGATAGCTGAGTAGGCGAATTCGGATGTCGAAGATATATAATTCTCTCCGAACAAATAATCCTGGCATCATATCTCACTAGCCAGTCCATACCTAAAATCATATCAAATCCCAGACAAGAGATAACGTGCAAATTCGCAAGAAAAGAAAAACCACATAAAACAATCTCAACATTATCACAAAGCAAGCTAAGGGTCGCGGATCCCCCAATAGGATTCGCAATCCTCAAAGAAGTAACCAAACAAGAAACATCCAAAGATAAATCAACAACGAGCTTCTTCGATACGAAAGAATGTGAAGCACCCGTATCGAAAAGAACTCGAATACTAAGATCATGAAATAAAATAGAACCTTCCAAAATAGGTGGAGATATACCTTTGGGCTGAGAGGGACCTTCAGAAGCCTTAGCAGCATAAAGCCTGCTAGACTTGGCACTAGCCGGAACAGTAGGGCAAGCTGAAACATGATGACCTTCCTTCTTGCAATAACGGCAGAAGAGAGGCTTAGGACAAGCTCGAATAATATGATCCGGAGAACCCCAATTGAAACACTTTCGAACAAAAGGTGTTCCAGAAGACTGAGGCTGAGAGCTAGGACCGCCAGTCTTCTTCTTCTTAGAAGGAAAAGACCTGGACTTCTGAATTGGAAACGGCCTCTTGTTGGGGTTCTTGGAAACCTCAACATCAACATCACTATCACACTCCTTCTCGACGGTCTCGAGGTAAAGTGCCGAATCAACCAACTCCTCAAAAGAAAGCTTGAGTTGGAGCAACAAAGACTTCTTAAGATATTTCTTAAGACTGGAAACAAACTTCAAATTCTTCTTATAAGAAGTGCTGATGAATTCAAGACCATACTTAGATAAAGCCTCGAATGATGCAACATACTCAAAAACAGAAGACTTCCCTTGCTTCAACTCAAGGAAGCGATGGGTCAATAAAACTTTTTCAGATTCAGGAACGAACTTGAGTTCAATCGCTCCCGAAACTGAGTCCAAGAAAGAGTAGACTCATCAATTTCGGCTATAAGAAGCTCATACCAATCAAGAGCACGCTCTTGTAATAAGCTAGAAGTTACAAGAACTCTATCATGGTCAGAACGATCCATACGAGAGAAGATACGCTCGCATGTGCGAAACCAAGCTTGGACTTCAAGAACGGAATCAGAGCCCTTAAACGGCTTTCCTCCATGATGAGCAAAATCACTGCACTGGCGTGCAAAGGCAGACTTGCGAGGTGGAGATACTCGAGGAGGATCTGGAGGCTGAGTGCTCCTAAACAACTCCAAAAACTGATCGGCAGACATATAAACGCCATCCGGATGTGTGCCACTGGATTGCCCAGCATCCGAACGTCGTCCCCTGCCTCTTCCAGCCATACGCTGAAAGTTAGATAAGAACAAGATTATTCACAAGGTAGATATTGCAATATGGAATACTATGGAATAAAACGCATTCGTAGACGTATTCCCAAACTCTATCTAACCTTGATGGAATAAAGAGACATGATGATTCAAAGATTCATATCACTTATATATTCTGATGTACCATAATATGTGCATCTATTCTGTGTTTATCATACTTTGTTCTGAACTCAGCTCTGATACCACGCTGTGACGCCCCACCTCTATACCCACGCTAGCTAAGGACACTACAAGGTAATGCTGTCAACTAACACGGAGAATAAGGCTGGTTGGGAGCGACCATCTATAGCTTTGCTCTAACTATCTATTGAATACATCGACAATAAACATACCAAGCAGGTCGACATACCCAATGAATACTTAAAACAAAACCATAGGTGGTTGAAGGATCTATCAGAACAGAATATGGCAACTCAATGTAATATACATCACAGAACAGTAAATCATCATATTCATATATATTGATACATAACAGAGTACACAAAATAATACATGTCAAGTGGTATAGCAAACCACAATATACAGACGAGTCAAAGAATACATATCAGAGTTACTACAAAATGGGACTACACAAAAAGCTATGACAAAAAGAAGCTAGCGGAGTAGTCCATGCGGAAGCAAAATAGGCTAAGTCTAAAAGCACCTAACCTGAAACATCTCGGTCTGACCCGAGTATAAAATACACGGGTCAGTCTAGCTAAACAAATCAGTTAGATAAACTGAACAACAATAAACCTGCAAGGTTACAAAGTATAACAAATATCTCCAAAGGAGATAACACAATCATCTAACAAAAGATGAATCATATGATAACAAGCCGTATATCATCGGCAACATATAGAAACAAAGGATAAGAATATCCCAAAGCAAGCCAAAAAGGCAATAACAAATACCAATAAGGTATATAAGTTCCGCAAGGTAAACGCTACGCATCATGCGGCTCATAATGACCAACATCGAAGGGCGATACCGAGGGAATATACATATGAATGAAACATCAGAAAATTTGCTCGAGCTCAGTACTTTATAAACAAGGATCCATGAGCCCGAAGACTCGAAACCCAATATCACCCATGCGGCTCATAACGACCAACATCGGAAGCGATACTAAAGGGCAACCCAATATCACCCATGCGGCTCATAACGACCAACATCGGAAGCGATACTAAAGGGCAACCCAATATCACCCATGCGGCTCATAACGACCAACATCGGAAGCGATACTAAAGGGCAACAAACCCGAAGGGCACAAACCCGAAGGCACATACCCGAAGGCAACATACGCGAAGGCAACAAACCGTAGTGGTGAAGGTCCGGAGGCCCAGTACTGGGCACCACTAACTGGCGGAATGTGTCACAACTCTCGAAAAGGAATCCGAAAAGTGTTAACGTATGTCCCATAACCACTCGTTCGCACTAAAAGGTTTACTATCCGTCAGTCACTTTCACACTCAAAGCAGTACAAAGTTACCTCATATCATCAGTAAACCAAACCCAAAGGTCAAAACAATCAATCGAATAGGTCGGGGACTAATCGGAAAGATAAATGCATAGATTCATTGTCCGTGTTTTACCTAACCATTTAATCTTCCTTTCACTTCGCTCGAAGTGCGAAATTGTGCGCGTGCATTATAAACAGAATTTATAATTTGGAGAAGGGAGCTTTTAATACGATTTAGAGAGATTATTTATAAAACCCGTGAATGAAGTCAAAAACAAGTCATCAAGGTCAATCGTGAATGATAATCACAAACCAAGTCGACAAACATCGATAACCAATGAAATATCAACCAAGAATAGGCAATTTAGGCAAAACAGGGGATTCCAGACGTCTGAAGGGTGCATTCAGACGTCTGGTTTCGTCTTCTGGAAAATCCCAGCAAAACAAACCAGACGTCTGATTTTGCGAACCAGACGTCTGAAACCATTCATACGTCTGAAATTGAGGGTCAGACGTCTGAGATTGGTTTCTGACTTTCTTTCAACTGCCGTAAGTTTGTATTTTTCACTCCAGGTACAAACCAGACGTCTGAGCTTGGTTACCAGACGTCTGGTCACCTGGTCTGGGCAACAATTTGCCTAGGCCAAAGTGGCCAAAACATATCGAAACCAATCGATCCAAACCCAACGCAATAGACATGAATAGAGGTTAGTAATTCATACCCAACCTCAGCAAAAGCAATAGCTTAGATGTGAGATCCAAAAACTCACCTTTAACCCAAAACGAAGAAGAAGGAGCTCAAATGCAAGGAAACAACCAATCACTCTCCACTTCAACTCTACAAGCTTCAATCTAAGATTAGACAAACATTTCCTAAATTAGGTTAAGGAAACTTTCTGAAATTGAAGAGGAGAAGAGATAGAGAAGATGAAGAGGAGCTTACCAATGTCTTCTCTAAGATTTTTGAGCAAGAATCAAGTTACAAAAAAGAACTAGGGCTTGCAAATTTCTATTTCCTCTTCCCTTCCCCCATTTTCAGTTTTGCTTAAGCTAAGAAATGAAATAAGGGTGAATGGATGAAGAGAGGGGCAGAGTTAGAGTATTAGTTAAGCTAGTGGGCAGGACCCAAACCCAAAGCCCAATAGAAAAAGGGTCAAAATTTCACAAACTCCAAACATATCAAAGATTATACTCAAAAAGATCGCAAACGCCATTTTAGAACCAATGGAGATGGTTTCGAGTTCCAATTCGGCCGTTTGCAAAAAGTAACATTTCGGACCTAAATCCGACTAACGACACTATATTTAAATAAAATATTTAAATATAAAATCATTAAATATGCGGGTTGTTACAGATTTGTTATTGTTTTGGTGGCCATCCCTCGATTTTGATTTGGGAGTGTGTTCTGAGGTGGGCGGTAGTGGATGTTATGCGTTACCACCAGCCAGTTCTACAAATGGTATATCTACCCTGGCATTTCCTCGTGTGCCGTATTCACATTCCTTACCGCGTCTTCTACGAGTTTATTTTATGTCGTACCTATGGAGTGCTCCCTGATAGCCCACTTGCGATTGGAGTTTACAATATCTGTATAGATTACGACATTATAAAAATGTTTTAAGGGGGATATGGGTAACGCCTTAATGCTATTTTAATAGTTTACTTTACTATAGACATTATTATAATAGCGTATATTACTACATAGTAGATAGTTTAACGAATCCTTAGGAGATGTAAATTCTGAATATCTCTTATGTTACTGCACTCACGTTAGACATTGGATAGGAGATGTCAAACCCCGCAAACATCTCTGACGCCGTTTCCACTCATATTCATTTCCATTGATTTAACTTGAAAAAGATCTTTTAGTTCCGACTCGAGTGTTTTGTCTTTTCAATTCGCTCGGGTCATCCTGTGCATTTCAGGATTTGAAGACTTTATTTATGGAGTATGAAGACGACGATTGCACTATTACTATTTATTATATTTCACTACATCGTGTATTCCGCTGCATTATTTATTATTCTCTAGTATGTGTAACTCTAATTTGTATTGTATTAGTATAATCAAATTTTCGTAAATAGCTTCATGAACTTTTATTTGATTATAATATTTTTGTCGTTCCGCTACAAGATTCTATTTTGTATGTTTTTCTTTCTCTACTTTTTCTTATTAACCCCATAACAACTCGCCTTTCTGTATGGTTTGAGTTGACACGTGTGTCTGCTAAGCGTACAAAAAAGCAGGATGTTACCGTTGGTATCAGAGCTTTGGTTTAGCAATAAACCTTAGCTTTGTGGGGTCTGACTCAAATAAAATAGGGTAGTAATAGCCTAGAATGAGTCGCTGAGAGCGTATTTTTTAGTGTTATAAAAAGGTTTTGATATTTTTTAATTTGTTCCATTTCGTATTTATAAATTCTGGTTGGTGATAAGACACTGTGACATGGATAGGGATTTCTAAACACTTAGTAGGACAGACCGACATAATATTTGTTTTGAAATATAAGTAAATGAAATAATTTTTCCTATTGTATATTTTTATATATAAAATAATAATTTTATAAATGATATATTTGGTTGTATTATATATTTGTTTTTAGGTAGTGAAATTTATAAATATTGGTTGGAAATAAGGTTTGAAAATAAAATAAATAAAATTGGAAATTTAGAACTTTAGTTCCGGGGTTTTTGAAAATTTCTTTCCAATGATTTTGGAATATAATAATAATATTATTGGAAGTATTTTATAGTATAAATATTTCAATATAATTTGAAAGAACTGTTTTGAAAACAAATTTTGGAATGAAATAAGTTTTGTACTGCTCTCTTCGTCGTTGCAAAATAATGTCGGTGATGAATGCATGCATCATCGACATTCATTTTCGAGTTTCAAAGTAGGAAGACTGTTGTAGTAATTTACTACATATATGTTTTGATAAATAAATATTAAATTTTACTCTTAAATATGATTTGATATATATAAAGATATGCTTATATATATTATTTTAAAATGATTTGAAATGGAACCTGACATTTAGTTCTAAAATTTCTATGAATTAGAGTTTTTAATTGGTGAAATGGAATTTAACTAATTAATAAATTGGAACCTTTAAATGAAATAAGAGATTAAATGCTAGGTTATAAATAAAATTACAAGAAAGTTGAAATTTGTAACCTATAAAAAAAAGATATGATTATCGAACATTAAATTAATTAAAAGAAACGAGAAGGAAAAAACTTGTATAATTTTCAATTGCATTCTTAAAAGCATATATATAACTTACCAAATATTAAAAGTTGTAATGTTTAATAAGAAAATGTAATACGATATATACTAGTAAAACTTAAAGCAATGAAAGTATTCAATGAAATTCTTTAATAAATAAGAATTTGATGTTGTAGTTGTTATAAACTTAAGTATAATTGAAATGTTGCTAATTAAATATAATAGAAAGGTAAGTACTAAAAGTAAAGGATTATAAACATAAGTTAATGAAATGATATGCCAAGTATCTGGATAGAACATGAATACCATAAACAAATGAATATAAATAAATTGAATTAAGTAATAATAAATGAATATAATGCAATAAAAAGAAACTGACAGGACATGAATAAATGAAAATGAATTTGTAAGTATTAAATGAAATAAACACTGAATGAATGAATGAGAATAAAATTTTGTAAGAAATAAATGTGAAATTAAAGAAATTAATCACTGAATGAATGAAAAAAAAAGAACAACAGATCTTGTGGAAAGAAATTTATAAGAATAAACTTAAATAATGTAAGAAGCTGTTGTTGTTTGGTTTATGGATTGTTAGGAAAAAAATACTTCAAGTTGCTTAGGATGTATGAATAATCTATTGTGTTTTACTTAAGACTGTTGAGTATATGGTATACTAGCAGTTATTTTTCATTTGGTACAATTTAAAGTTTTGAACTCTAACAAACCATTTGTTTTGCTTGGTATGAATGAATGGTTGATTACTTTGATTCCTTATGATGATCGTATGCTATGGTTGCAAGTGATTGTTATTTTATATTGATTTGTTTGTTAATTTATGGAACAACATTAAATATTTTATTTTATATAATTATTAACTCTTTTGGATTATATAAGTAAAATACAGGTTATAGAAGCAATTGCTACTGCTTTTGGTTTCATAAAATAAGCGTTAATTGCCCTATAATTAGGTACGTTCTCGGATTACGGTTTTCTAGCGATATTATATTGTTTTTCTCGCTATTGGGATATATTGTTTTGGAAAATATATGTCATATATTGTTTTATTGATATTATAATTTCTCCCAGACCTCTACGTACAAAGGAAACTGCCGAAATTTTTCGTGAATTTTTGACTTAGAAAATTTAATGAAATATTTTTCAAAATTTTGTTACTTGAATATAAAAGGATTTAATGGTAATAAATTGGTATATTTTATTTAATTATTTTATTTTTTAAATTTATTGTTTATAAATTTATTATTTCGAATAATATATATTGAATATTTAATTTCTTCTTTTCCCTTCTTTTTCCTTTTCGGGGATGAAAAGTATTGAGTGAAGGAGAGTGTAACGGCCTATAAATTTTCGACTATTTAATTTGTTAAATTTATAAGTTTTGGTAATTTAATATGGAAAGAAATAAAAGCTTTGTAATTTAACAATGAAAGGAATGCTAAAATGAAATGTAACAATGGTAATTAAAACTAATTATTAACAATTGAAATGGAATTCCAATGATGAAATAATGTAAATTGTTTAACTTGGTTATAAAATTAAATACAAGAAACAAATGTAAATATTTAATTTTTGTATGAAATAGGGAGTTAATGGTAATTAAATAAAATTAGTACGATATAAAAACTGTAACGTTTGCGTGTAAATAATGAATTTATAAGTGTAATTTAAAGTTAATGGTAACAATTAATATACGTTACCTATTTAATTAGCCTATTATATTGATTTGGAAACCAATTGCAATAAATGTAATTAAATATTATGTTAATGTAAATTTAGGTAATATTTGGTAATAATTTAAATTTTATTCATAGAGTACTAAGGGATTTAATAAAAATAATGAAATCAAGATCAATAAATAAATTGGGAGTATAAAGTTTAATAAATGTGTGCATTGATTTATAGTGGGACACAAAAGGTAATTAATAATTTAAAGGCTGATTTATTAACAAAATAATGCGTAATGGATGGAAATGGAATAAGTGTAGTGTAATGAGAGTAGTTCTAATAATTGTTTGTAAAGAATTCACTTACATGTGTTAAAACGTAGTAATGGTGGCGATTTCTGTTGTTACCAATATATTTAATCAATTGAATTTAAATGCAAATAAATGTTACACTTCTGCGATTTAATGCAATGACCGAAAGTGTGGTTGTGGTAAATAAAAAGAATGTAAATTTTTTATAGTGTAATAATTGATGTAATAAAAGGATGGAACTAAGATAAATAATTAATTGGATTTAAAACCTTAATTAATACGTGAAACTGACCAAAATTTAATAAATTGGAAATATAACAGTTAATACAAATAAAAGATGGAAATAGGGTGTATTAATGTAATGAAATGTAACACAAATGGTAACTATGTTATTAGATTTATAATTGGTTGAATATAAAGGTTGAAATCAAATTAAAACAATAAATTGAAATTTAATTTGAATAAATTGGATTTGATTACAGGGAAATTTGAGACTGTAATTAGTTATAACCAACATTGAATTGTCATATAATCTTGTTTTAAGCTTTGACAAAAGTCTAAGTGATTAATAATGATGAATTAGTTAGTTTATAAATATCTAATAAAAAGTTGATTAATTAATTAAATATTAATATATTTAATTAATAGGAATATAGCCATTTTGGCAATTGTCTCGGATTTTGACGAAATCTGTTTCATCGGATCCGTAACACTGAATTATTATAGGATTTCAAGTTTTGCAACGATCAGACTTATCATATGATCGTACAGAATCGAAACGCGTAGAAATCAATTAAACTGAAATCAATTTGAAATAAGCTGAATTTAACATAACTTCTTCATATGATGGAAGTAGGGCTTGAAACATGTTCCATTGAGTTTGAAATATTTGAAAACATCTATTGTGATATATGGGATGAGCCATTTTCGTTCTAGAGGCAGAATATGCTTTTTTGGGTCGTTTATCGTTCAATCAAATCTTGTCCTTTCATTCTATTTTTAGCTTTGCCTATAAATAACCCGTTATAAACCCTAGCCACTCCTTGTTTTCATTTAGCTGTATGTACATCTCCTTATCAACTCCTCATTCCAATTGCAGACAAAACCTAATTCCCAAATTCCAAAAAATAATTTCAATTTCAAAAAATAATTTGCGGATCTACATCAACTTCGGGTCGCACTTCAGGTTTCAGAGGCAAATACCCTACAATAACTTCGGGTCAGGAAGAAAATGACTTAGGTTGTTTTGGCAATGACTCAGAGCAAGCATCGGGGATTTGAGGTAGCAGACCGAAGTTGACCCAGGACCTGGATTTTTCAATCTTCTAATTTTCATAACTTTTTCATACGAGCTTGGATTCATGCACGGTTTATTTTGCTAGGATCGTATTTCAAACGTTTTGACACTAGTTTAGACGAATTCTGAGACTGTCGAAATTTGGGGATTATTTTGGATTTAAATTCAATTTAAATTAAAAGATGAGTGTTTTAACACACTCACAACATCTAAAATTTCTTATGTCTGTTAAATTTAATTTATGATGTGATTAGAAATTGATTTATGTCTGATTGTTATATTTTGAACCATCATCTTGCTTAATTCGAATTTATTACATTAAACCGTTATTTAATTTATTATTGAATATATATTTCCAGTTATATACTTGTTATTTGTTACCTTTTCTATACTGATATTTATTGATTGATTTGGATGACGATTGTGATGGATGTTTGACTGTTGATATTGAATGAATGGATGTTGTATTATATACTATTATAAACTGCAAATTTGTTAAGGATTTTTATTTAATACGGCATTTCGGTTTGAATGATATATAACCATAAGATAGTAAATTGCGGATTGAAATGATAAACATCAGTATCACTTAACCCTAGGGTAAAGAATTATACACGGTCATCGGATTGGTTAAATCAAATGATTTTAAAATCCTTACATTTTTGGAATTTAATAAAATGGTATTTTGAAATAAAAATTTGATTTGTATAAATTGAAATGTTATTGAAAATCAAGTTTATGTTAAATACAAATTGGTTTAAAGGAATGGCTTTAAGAAATGAAATTGAAATTTTAAAGTCGAATTTGAGATACAAGTGAAATTTGTTAGAATTGCGTTATTCGAGTTGTTGGAAAATATAATTTTTGAAATGTATCTGAATTGGAATAATTTAAAGTGATATTTTGAACATGGTTTGAAAGTGATATTGAATTGAATGATTTATTGAGAATTGGAATTTCAAAATTTGAAATTGAGTTTGAAAAATTGAAATGGTCTGGATTGTTGAAAAGAAATAAATAGTTTTAAATTGATAAATTATATATTCATGTTTTTCAAATATAAATTGTTTTAAATTATATTATGTTTAAGACTCTAAATTTATGATTTTCATATTTATAAACTATTTTAGCCTATATTAAGTATATTAAATCAGTTTAACCTATTTTAAAACCATTAATATTTTTTTGAACTAATTAAACCATTTAACTCATATTAAATCTAATTAATATATTTTAAACCTATTTAATCTATTTTAATTATATTTAATCTATTTCAAATATATTTATAACTATTTTAACCATTCATAACTATTTAAAATGTTTTCCAAATTTCAGACTAAGTAAAAAGGGAAGTGTTCTATTCGAACTCATCGGCTTAAAGGCAAATGATGAAATGACCTAAATTGGGATTTAAATGTATAATAAATTGAAAATTATGATTTTGAAGTAAGGATTTAACTAGTTTTGGAAATATGGGTTTGGAAGGAATTATGACTTTCGAAAGAAATATGATTTGAAGGCGAATGTGATTTGAAAGGTGATATGATTTGAAGTAACTATGACTTCGAAAGTATTAGGGTTTTGAGAATATGATATTTTGATAGAAATTGTGAATTGATTGTTTTGAAATGTAAAAGAACCATCCGGTGTGTAATAAGCTGTAACAACCAGGGTTTTGTTGTTAATCTATTATCGTCATTAGACGATTGTGTTTGGTAGCTGATGTTATTTGGAGTTTTTAAATCAGTTAAATTCGTTTGAAATTCTTTTGAACAATTTGTTAAGTGTTGGTGGGCTTTAAGATTGAATCTCGCCCATGTTTTATTTTGTTTTGGTGTTGTGATTATCAAAAGTGTATACCCGACCCCCTTCACTTATTCGTGCACAACCCTAATCAAAACATACGAAAGAATATCAATGGCGGCTTCAAAAATATACATCGCTCGTTCGAAAAAAAATTAGGGCTTCCGTGAATTCGAAGATGGCTTGCTCGATTCTTCGATCGCCTCGGCTTCGTCTCTGAGTTGTTCGTCTTCGCTTCGATATAAGGTGAGTAATTTTTAACTACTCACATCCAATTCAATTTCACATACATATGTGACTTTGTGATTTTCCGCAGCTTTGATTTTGGGTTTGAATCATCTTGCTGATATTTTGTGACTTCGATCATTTGATTTTGTTTAGATATGGATGATTTTTCCGACTTAATCGAATTCGTATATTTTATGGTTTCTGGGTTATCACGGTTTTGATTTCTGATTTTTGTTCGCTTCCTTGATACTTACGGCTTTGAATTGCCTTACTCATCATGGTTTCGAATTTGCTAGTTCGACCTTGGCATTTTATTGGCATTAATTGAAACTGCTACGGTTAAAAATGTTTGACCTCGACACTGTTTTGATTTCCATTGTTCACCACGGTTTCTAAGTCGCTGTATGTCAACTTCGGCCATCACCATTAACTGGATATTGAACTGTATTCAGCAGACTTTGACCATTTGTGTCCACCTGGAATTTATTTGATTTTGTTAAAACAAGGCTATGGTTACTGTGTTGCTACTGACTTGATACACTTGTAGCATGGTCGCGGTTTTCCTTTTTGGTTTGCATTGTGGTTTCTTCGAGTTATATTATTGAAAACTGTAATCTGAATTTTGTTTTCTGCTCTAAATTGTTTATCACCTGACTTCGGTCGTGGTTGAACTTACTGCTGTATATTTTGTGACTTCGGTCCTCTGACTTTGGGTATGATAAACCCTGACATGCTATCTCTGGTCATCACCTTGGGTTGGCATCGATCTGTAGTTGTTTACTTGTTAAATTACTATTTTGAACTGTAGTAACTTCACTGATTTGAACTATGGCTTGTCTGGTTCATTATATTGCATTTGGTGATTTCTTACTTCATTCTTTGATTTTATGAAATTTTGATGACTTCGGCAGTATCTATGATTTTGAATCTCACCCCTTCATTTTGTTCACGGTTCGGTGGTAATATCAAGGGTTTTCTGCTTCATTTGATAGCATGAAAATGCGTTTCACTGTTTGATATGGTTTTACATTCTTTGGAATATTAGTACCGCTCTTGTTTATGCAAGTTTGGTCGTACTACATACATATGCAGTACGTTGTACGACTTCGTATACTTGGTCCTTGACCATTTATGAGTTTGTTTCTTTTGAACTATTTTCTGCAAAAATTGTTTCTAATTGCAATTGTTGGAGATATGCTCCACTTGTTCAATTGCATGTCTGCACTTAGGTGTAACTTGTCAATGCGTGCATGTTCCTTGTTGTCACCTGATCTAGTATATCTGGTGTCGTTGTCTTCATTTGGCATTTGGAATTGTTTGTGTACTTCACAGCTATATGTGCTTATTGTATATATTGACTGCCGTGCATGCTTCCATTTGGTTTCTTGTCCACTGGTGCATTATGTTGTACCTGTTTTTGCCAGTTTGAGTTTTGCATTGCCTTCATGTAAATGCATCGAAATCTGGGGCTACCCTGACCTGTAGTATGCATTGACACTCTGGGTATCCACTTGACTTTGTCGAGATTCCCTCTATTGCCTCTTTGACCTGGAGCCTGTAGTAATGCTACCATTGTCTTCAAGTTCTGTGCTCTATTCTTCGAGGCATGTAGTTACGTGTGTAGTTGTAATTGCTGTCTCATGTACCTGTATACATGTCGTGACTGTGCATTTGTAGTTGAATTGTGTTGTACTACTGCCTTTGGTCTCGAACCTGATGCATTGCATTGATGCTTTGTATTCATTTGCATTTGGTCAACGTGCTTCACTGGTGACATTATTTTTATGTGAGGCTGATCTGCGTCTTTTCTGTTGTGTGTTGTGGTGCCTTATCCTTGGTGCTCTCACCTTCAGTTGCTGTCTTTCTGTAGTTGTACTACTGTTGTCATCTTCTCTTGACATCTAGAAACTTGAACTGTTGCATTCTTGTGGTGACTGCAGTTTCGATTGGTATGCAGTCTTGCCCTGGTTGGTTTGCATTGCCTTGATGCAAGCGGAATTGTTTTTCAAATTCACTTGAGTTGAATCCGGTAACTCGGGCTTGACCTTGTGTTTGGTTGTGAATTTTCATTGGGAACATCATCACTGTAGTGGAAAGGAAGTGCACGCAAGCGTGAACTGCAGCCACACGGTATTGGTTTTATTGGTATTTATTTTGCTTTTGAGGCGTTGATCTTTCATGTAATGTATGTTGTCGTGGCGAGGCAGTATGCGCGTGCGTGTACTGCAGCCCTACCATATTGATGTTTAATTGATGTTTTCAATTACTAAATTGTTTTCTTTGTCCAATTCAATATTTTGAAATTATCTTTGAATTGATTTGATTCGATCATTTTGTTGTTGTCTAATTATCTACTTGATAATTAGATTATGAGTTTCTAATTATTTATTCAATAATTAGATTTTGTTGTCAATTGCCAATTAGGCAATTCTGCTGTTTTCTAAATTATCTTCAGTAATAATCCTTTCATCTATCTTCGTTGATAATTTGAGTTTGCTGAATTGTTGTTTAACACTATTACGTGTTATATTCACCGTTATCCGATTTTCTTGTTAAAGGATCGGATAGGTGAATTTATTTTGATCGTCGTCTAATTGGTAATTAATTATTACTGCTTCTGTGCATTAATAACTGAGTTTGAATTAGACTGATCCGTGTATTATTTTCTTTTAAATGTAATACTCGGGTCAGACCAAGTATTTACAGGTTGTTGATATCTTACTTTGGGTTGCTTCTTGAGCTATGAAGTCTTTTCATACTTTCGGAGTAGTCATCATTTAAAGTTGTCAGTGTATTAGTATAGGAAGATATGTATTCATGTATATTATATATGATAATGTACTTGTATATGTAACTTCCAGAGTCGACAGTTGTAGTTGTATCATATGTACTGTATCGATCACATGTATTGTAACTGACATCAGTTATAATATATATGAGACTTTGTTTTATCTGTGTTCCGCATTTATATTATCTGTGTTAGTATTATATTTATTGTGCTAAACTATTATAAACCAGCGTAATTCATTTTATACTGGAATTGGGTTTGTCGATGGGAGTAAATAATTAAGAGATGAAAAATTAAAATATATACCACCCCTATCGAGGTAACCAATACTAGTGTAAGGCCTAACTACGGATGGCCGCTCCTATCCAGCCTTATTCTTCGTAATAACAGACAGTATTTCCTTTAATACTCTTTGTTATTGTGAGCATAGAGGTGGGGCGTCACAGTTGGTATCAAAGCTTGGGGTTTATGGACATAATATAAAACATAACTTAGATGGAACATGTGTTACAACTATTAGTCGATGTTTTATTTGTGCTTTGAGTCAAAACAAAAGTTTTGAAATATGTTGAAATTTTTAAATATATTTGTTTAAAAAAATAAAAAGTGAAACTGTGTTTTAATGATTGGTTGATTCATGTTTTGTTTATCAGAGTGCGCAGCGAAAACAGTGAGACTGTCTTCGCTAAATACCACTGATAATCCTTTTGATTTAAATATCAAAATATGAAATTGAAGTAAATTTCAATTGTTGGTTACATAGCTGTGTTTAATTTGTTTTCTTTGAAAATTTCGAATCCGATTTGAGGATTCGAAGCGATTGCAGTTATGTGAATTTAATGAGATTTCTGCTGTTTTGAATTATCTGCATTGAAGATATAATAGAATGATTTCTTTGTTCATTTTGAAGTGTGCGTGCAAACATGAGTTGCACGTTACTACATTAATTTTACGTTGAACTGATGCTTGGTTATGAAACGTATTTTGTTGCCGTTAATTTATAACACGATTTTTACGCCGGTGCTGAATTTTTGAAGCACGGTGTTTTGTTGACATTTTTATGAATGGAAATTCACATGTGTTATATTTTGATGCGAATTATTTTGATGAGATTTTGACATTTAAAAATTACTGTCGCTTTGACTTCAGTATCCGTCATATTTTAAAGTGGATTTTCAAGAGGTTATCCCGCAATGCTGATTTTGAGATCCGTATCTACGGTGTTTTGAGAAGTGCGATTTCCTTGTCGAAATTGTCACTAATGTTGCTGTTTTATCACGGATTTGCAAATCGTTTTTTTTTTTAAAAATATTGTTTTTCAAAAATTTTATAGTTTACGTTTTCAAAAGAATGAGAAAGCGGTTTAAACGTTTCAGCAAAATCGAGGACTATGACCCATTTCTTTTACTAATTCGCTTAATTCCGGATTTGTCCGTTTGAGAATGTAAATTATTACTTTTATAAAATAAATGAAATTATTTTCAGAAGTTTTGCATTTTGCGCTTTCAAAAGAATGAGGAAGCGATTTAAACGTTTCAGAAAAATCGAGGACTATGACCCCTTTCTTTTACTGATTCACTTAATTCCGGACTTGTCCGTTTGAGAATGTGAAATGTTAATTTTGAAATACACGATTTTGCACTTTCAAGGAAATAATGAAGAGAATTAAACGATTTAGTAAAACTCGTGGTTATGGGACATGTGCATTTGCTATTTTGGTTAATTCCGGACTCGTTAATTGAAATATTTGTTGTTTTGATGATTTTGATGACTTTCGTCTGCTTTCGAGCCACTTTGTTGGACCTTCGGGTCATTTGTTGGACCTTCGGGTCAATACCAGTACCAGACCTTCGGGTCATTTGTTGGGCGCCAAAATTATGTTGGGTACTTGGTAGGCTTCGGCCATTTGTTGATGCACGTGCGGCGTAGCTTAAAAAACTCGCCATTTGTTGGGATCGATCCACCTTTTATGTTGATTTTCTATAACGAGTCGGATTTTGCCCGCTCGAAAATCGACACCCATACTTCAAATCGTATTCGAATGTCGTAGATTCGATCGTTCAAATCCGATTCGCCGGAGCTTATAACAACATTAAGTAAACAACACAGCGGAATAAAAGAATAATACATTGATATACAGCTTTGATACAATATCTGATACAACAGATGATCCAATAGATATCAATATACAACAGAGATATGATACAATAAAATAGCAGCGGAAAGAAAATAGATAACATTTAACAGCGAAACAAATAACTCTAAGATAGTCTTCAAGGAAGAACTCCAGAACTGCAACTCCATTTCCAATAATCAATCTAGTAATAGCTCGAACCCCCCATCACATATCACCTAGCATAAGCAAGACTGGTGCGGTCCAAAGACTAAACTAATCTCCAGATAATCTACTACGTCTGACTATCTGAAAAAACCCAACTCTAGACTGCTCGTGTAGAAAATAATAAGCACCCAGAGTTTAGGAAGGAAAACAATAAACTCCGGATCAGTCGTGGGCTGGTGTGAGCAACAAAAATAGTTTATCATTAAACAATCAACAAAAGATTTTAAAGTCAATTCGCAATGCTTTTGAAAAATGAGACTACCATAAGGCCTCCCGCACACACACACAATGCAAACGCAGAATCGGAGGAGATTTCTCCTTATGATAGTCAAAGATGCTTGATACGCATTAAAAAGAAACACTTGATATTATTACTAGTGCATAGTGTAGGAAAAATTCATTTCGAAAGTAGAATATAAATCTTAGCCAACATACGACCATTATCGTATGCATACTATAGCTAACATCCAAACAATGTTGCGACACCATAAGTGAATGATAGGTCCTACAACTAAAACCGTACAAGTCTCGTATTGTTTCTTTGGATTTCCAACGAATGATCAGGCCAAGGAACTTCCCATTGCCACATGAGAATGCCTCTGGATGGACATCCCCGAGAACCAAACTGGATCTCTACCAACACAAGGCCGGGTTACCCCTAACTGAGTAACAACTGACCGAATATGCCATCCCCCGGTCCTTTGGGACCTTTATCCGAGAGCTCTCTAATCAATTCACACAATCATAACAAAGTGTTTTCAACATGAGTAAGTATCTGGGCTCCATACCATGATACCACCCTTTTCCAGAAGGAAATGCACATATCCTAAAGGGCGCTACCCCTCATAACCTTGCTGCTTCTTTCCTGTTTTGACCATTCACGGGGTGTGAGGCTCGACGAAGTCACGTCCACAAAAACATACTTTATACAAAAGCCATGCTTTGGGTCAACAAATGATCATAGAAATGATCACCAAGATAGACGATCAAATAAATGATCATATCATAAATAATCAACACAATGATCATTTCACAGCAACACTCAGTATGTCACATTACCAAATTGGGAATATATCGCTGATAACTTCAACTATATAACCTCTGAGCTCGTACGTCTCAGAGAAGGGTGTTAAGCTAAGAGAATAAATTCTCCGCCATCAACAGAAATATATTTGAAAGAAATCAGCTTTATATCTCAACTTGTAATGTCAGACACACAATCCATACAAGTCTGTTCCGGGCTCGAACAGAACCGAAGGCACTTACAAAGAAGTCCTTGCAATCCGGATATCCACAATCCTGATCGGATTCACCATCACATATGGAGAACTCTATACCGGAGCAACTCGGTGCAGAGTCAATCGACAGGTCATCCTATCGCTCTCGCAAATACCCGGTCTTCAACACCGGTCTTCAAATGCTATCCATAACGACGAATCACATATTCGGAATGGGTTATACGACACAAAGGTCCTCTCCCGGTTAAACCGAATAGTGAGCGAAATAGTTCAAAAACATATGGATACTGGGATTTCAATTAAGTCACAACTTAATAATTCAAAACTTTCTTTTAAATGGTTTAATCCAATTACCATTTCAAATCTTTTAAACAAAAGATTTATTTCATAAAGTTCACCTAGTTTCTCAAAGATTCATCCCTGGATTTCAAAACAATTCCAATTCAATTGGATTTAATTCATTAATCTTTAAATTAAGATTTAACTGGTATCTTTCAAAGTTTGTTCCCAAATATTCTCTTTCAAAATTCGTTTCCAAATATTCATCTATAACTTGGAAGACTATTTCGGTTTAAACTTGAAATCCTTTTAATATAATTTGAAATTCATTTCTCCTATGAATGCTTTCTTTTATCATTTAGAAACGACAGTGTTATTTCGAAGAAAAAAAAACCTTATTTCATTTATACAAGTTATAATCTTTGGGTTAATTCAAATTGTCAAAAGAACAATACTTTAAAAATGGTTTGACTCATATATAACTAGTATAATATCGTTATAATCCCTAGTTCAAATCATGGAATTCAATTTCAAGTATTGAATTCAAATTTAAATCAAAATATTTAAATTTCAAATCTTAATCAAGTTATTCAAAATATATTTCGTCTTTGAAATTCCATTTCAAAAGCTTTTCACTTTAAACCCACTCCATTTCCAAAACATTTGAATTCAAATATTCAACTTTAAAAATCTTTTCAAAAACTGTGACTTAATCGATTTCCTCATGAAATCCATATTGTGTGTGTATAAGTGTGGTCCAGGGGTTCAACACAATAGTGCAACATTATTTCAATTATCACAGATTAAAATACAGAAATGTAATTGATAAGCGATATAACTATAACGCTTATCGTCCATTCACAGATTCACAGGTAATTTACAAATGTAAATAAATGAATAAATTATGCACATCTAAATCCACAGAACAAAATATCACAGATCAGTCAGGACAGTAAATTCGAGGCATCTCATACAATACAATCATTCATGAGTAAGTCAAGTATTCAATAGTTATTTATATGCAGGATTAATTAAATCATTTTTTTTATCCTAATCAACTCAATTTATTTCCAAGTAAATTTATTACTTATGAATTAATTATCCAATCCTGATTTATTAATTAATTACAAATAATTTGATATAAATTAATTTATGAAACACTTTAATTAATTCTTCTTAATTAATAAATTAATTAGATTAACTTTAAAGTTGATTTCATAATCTTTTAACCTTAATTTCAATTTCATTTAAGAAATTAAACCTTTAATCATTTTCATTAGTTAATTAACCTTTTACTTATATTGGTTAATCTCAAATTAATTACTTAATTAATTTATTACATTTCCTTGAATTAATTATTGCTTAATTACTTGATTAATCAACCTTAACCATATTTTATAAAAATTTACTAACTATAAATAATTCATAAATTAATCCTAATTTATTAATTGGTTAAATGCTAATTGTAACTTAATGAATCTTAAATTGTTTTATTAATTAACTCTTAACCATTATCTAATAATCTAATCCTATCTAATTAATGATTTCTTGATTAAAATTAATTAATTCTTGATTTATTCACTTAAACCTTTAATCATTAAATTAAACCCTTACTTTCTTAATTAATTAAATCCAAATTAATTAATTTAACTTAACATTTTAATGAACTATCTTTGAGATGAAATCATAATTTTTTTTATAATTGATTCAATTATCATTTCTCAAACACTTTTGAAAACATTTTGTTTCAAATTCACTTTTAAATTCCATTTCAAAAGCTTTTTGAATTTAAAATAACTACAAGTTTAACTATGCAATTTTAATCTATTTTAAATTCAAATTTTTCTCATACATTCAATTGCTCTTAAATTAACTTGTTTAACTATGTAAATTCAGATTTTTAAAATAGATAAACTATTTAACTTGTAAATTCAAGTTTTAAACATTTGATAACTTGTTTTAAAACCTTGTTTCAAATTCCAAATTTTATTTTTTTCAATTTTAAGATTCAAAAGTTTCATCTCAAATTTTACTTTAACTTTGAATTCAAACGCTTTTTAAAACCTAGATCAAATTCTGAATTTAAATTTCAAAACACTGTTTCATCCTGCTTCAAAAAAAAAAATTGAACTGAGTTTTAAAACCTGAAACAGTCAGGTTTGCAAAAATCTGAAATGCTCCACCTTCTCGAGCCAACACAAACTAACTCCGAGTAAACACTCGAATGACCCGAGGCAAAACCACATTTTACACGAGTTACTCCAGTACCCTAAACCTATCTTCTTAAACTCTGGCACACGCAACTACATGTGCACCTGCACCAACGACTTCGTCCACGCCGATCACCAACGATGATCTCTTCAAGTCGGCTATCATACTTTAACTCAATTTCAAACTTCAGATCATTGATTCAAACGCAAATTTGAATTCGAGCCTTTCACTTGAACCTGGAAGACAAAAACTGGAACCACCCTTCTTCCTGTCAGCGCCTCGTCTTCGATGCCTCGTCCACTGGAATTCGCGCAACTCTAGACTTCGCTTCGTCATCCACCTAGACGTCATTTCCCAAGGGCACGAGCCACTCGGTACTCGTATGAGGCCGTGGCGTACAAATTTTCGAGCATCAGAATTTTTAGGTTTAGAAACCCAAAATCCACACCGCCATCACCTCACTGATCGAGAGCAACTCCGATGATTTTTCCCAACATCTCAGTAGGTTCCTCCACCCTCATGCACAAATTCGTTCTCCCCAGTTCAACGTATAGCCGGAAATTGATCAAAGATCATTTCCAGGTCATCTACTAATTTTCCTTCGCATACTCGATGAAAAATTTCCATCTTTAATTGAAAAATCCTATCTTCTGATAACAAATCTAGTTATATAATTTAATTCAAGTTTCATGACATTCGCATAAATCATAAAGTTAAGATTTTCCTGTAAAATAAATTTTTCAGATGTTATAAAGCTTTATTTTACTGATGACCTTCTCCAGATCTTAAATTAAGTATAAACAAACTTATTTTGTTTAAACTTCAAAGTCTAATAATGAATTAATGCAGTGAAAGTCGAATTCTATGTTGACTTTCTTTTGCAAAGCAAAACCTGGAAGCTAAATACAGAGAGTACTCTGTTAATTCACCTGCATTGCATATCATACTTGCATATGTACAAAATAGAATTGAATTGATATTTACACATTTCATACTTACTCAAGATGAATATTCAACAGATATATATACTTGATCATTTAAGAGTGAGGTTACTCACCTGATTTCCAGGAAAGAAGAACTGATTTGTATTTATGTTGAAACAGCGGTTTGAAATTTTTGCAGGCTAAAGCTTCTTCTTCTTATATTTTTCTTGGTTGAGTTGATTTGTATTGTTATGTTTTGTTTTAGTTTTATTTACTTCATTCATTTTTTTCTTTCATTTATGATGGACGAACTAAAACGAGAGTTTGATGTATATATATAAAAATATAATCAGTGTGCAGGTTGATAATGTTTTCTAGTACAATAGTGTGAACATTGATTTGTTTTGTACTAAGGCATGGCTGAAATGTTTTTAGTTATGGCTAGAGAAACTTGCATTAATTGCCAAGTACTGCCGTGTGTTTACAACCTTACCTTTCTTATTTTTGCCAAGTACATTAAACTCTACAGGCTGCCTATTTATCTCATTTATTTTCTTTGTTTTGCTTACCTAAATGTATTTACTTTTATTTGTACTTGCTTTACAAGATTTTGCTTTGGTTTTGTTTTCTTTACTTATGAAAAAATGCAGACCTTTGAAACTGGAATGCAAGCTTTGATGAACAAAATAGAATAAGGGAATTGATGTATATGAAGAAGGTAAACAGGGTGGTTGTTTGTACCATAGGCATGGCTGCAGGGATATGTTATGGTGGCTAGCAGATTTCATTTCGGCTGAAGATAATGTTAGATATTATATTGTGTACTAAGGACATCTTTGCATTAATGGCTTAAGTCCTTCATGTCTTCATTATGATATTTTTCTTTTGCCTGATTACTTTGCATGTATATATCTTACTTGCCTTTTTACTTTTGAATATAATGAAGTTCCATTTTAATATGTTGTTTGAATTTTTTTTTTTTTTACAAATTTGTTTAATGTGTATATCTTATATTTTATAGTTTACATAACCAAAATCTTTAGATATTTATTTTATCCCTTAATACTTCTTATCTTATATGTTACAAAACATATTTTGTTCTTTACATTATCAACAGATCCCAATTCAAATTTAATTTAAATAAAATTTCCCTTTTTTTCATAATATAACTGATATTTTCATATCAATTACAAATTTATTTCACAAATTTTATACAAAAATTAAATTAAATTATCAATGTAAATTAAATAAAATTCGAGATCGTTACAGACTTTCCCCCTTAAAAAGAATTTCGTCCTCGAAATTCGCAGGCACGAAAACAACATAGAGATAGACAGATTCGATTTCCTCTAATTCCTCAAACACAAGATATGGATTCCAAATCCAAGTCGGAATACTCCAAAGTATATATAACTTGTCCCTCTTCGGACTTCGATATACACAAGAAATTATAATATAATTTCAAATTTGGTTTTACACGAAATCGATTTGTCGATACAATTCAAATTATCCCCATATTCTATTAATTAATTTAATTCAATTAAAATTTCCAATTTCAAATTCATTAAGGTTTAAATCAAAAAGCTGATAAGAAACCGATGAAGTACGAAGTAAAAATTTCCTACAACGATTCGTAGAGCATCAACGCACCGAACTTCTTTCTGTAGCTGTCTCGAAGCAATCAAAAGAATTGAAATCGAATCAAAGGAGATTGATAGAAAAAGTTGTTTCCACTGTTGTTACAGAGTATTGACCAATTATAGTCGTATTTCCCTGTCCCCTATCTCGTTCTCTTCTTGCACTCATATCTACTGTCAGTGGATAGTAAGAGAATTTACTGAGGCATTTAAACAGATATCTTTGGGATATACTCATTCTAGGGATACTTCACCCTATCTCTAATGAGCTACTTAACGTGTTATACTCCTGAGCTAAAGTTTCACCTTAGCTCTGATACCAAATGTAACGAGTCGGATTTTGCCCGCTCGAAAATCGACACCCATAATTCAAATCGTATTCGAATGTCGTAGATTCGATCGTTCAAATCCGATTCGCCGGAGCTTATAACAACATTAAGTAAACAACACAGCGGAATAAAAGAATAATACATTGATATACAGCTTTGATACAATATCTGATACAACAGATGATCCAATAGATATCAATATACAACAGAGATATGATACAATAAAATAGCAGCCGAAAGAAAATAGATAACATTTAACAACGAAACAAATAACTCTAAGATAGTCTTCAAGGAAGAACTCCAGAACTGCAACTCCATTTCCAATAATCAATCTAGTAATAGCTCGAACCCCCCATCACATATCACCTAGCATAAGCAAGACTGGTGCGGTCCAAAGACTAAACTAATCTCCAGATAATCTACTACGTCTGACTATCTGAAAAAAACCCAACTCTAGACTGCTCGTGTAGAAAATAATAAGCACCCAGAGTTTAGGAAGGAAAACAATAAACTCCGGATCAGTCGTGGGACTGGTGTGAGCAACAAAAATAGTTTATCATTAAACAATCAACAAAAGATTTTAAAGTCAATTCGCAATGCTTTTGAAAAATGAGACTACCATAAGGCCTCCCGCACACACACACAATGCAAACGCAGAATCGGAGGAGATTTCTCCTTATGATAGTCAAAGATGCTTGATACGCATTAAAAAGAAACACTTGATATTATTACTAGTGCATAGTGTAGGAAAAATTCATTTCGAAAGTAGAATATAAATCTTAGCCAACATACGACCATTATCGTATGCCTACTATAGCTAACATCCAAACAGTGTTGCGACACCATAAGTGAATGATAGGTCCTACAACTAAAACCGTACAAGTCTCGTATTGTTTCTTTGGATTTCCAACGAATGATCAGGCCAAGGAACTTCCCATTGCCACATGAGAATGCCTCTGGATGGACATCCCCGAGAACCAAACCGGATCTCTACCAACACAAGGCCGGGTTACCCCTAACTGAGTAACAACTGACCGAATATGCCATCCCCCGGTCCTTTGGGACCTTTATCCGAGAGCTCTCTAATCAATTCACACAATCATAACAAAGTGTTTTCAACATGAGTAAGTATCTGGGCTCCATACCATGATACCACCCTTTTCCAGAAGGAAATGCACATATCCTAAAGGGCGCTACCCCTCATAACCTTGCTGCTTCTTTCCTGTTTTGACCATTCACGGGGTGTGAGGCTCGACGAAGTCACGTCCACAAAAACATACTTTATACAAAAGCCATGCTTTGGGTCAACAAATGATCATAGAAATGATCACCAAGATAGACGATCAAATAAATGATCATATCATAAATAATCAACACAATGATCATTTCACAGCAACACTCAGTATGTCACATTACCAAATTGGGAATATATCGCTGATAACTTCAACTATATAACCTCTGAGCTCGTACGTCTCAGAGAAGGGTGTTAAGCTAAGAGAATAAATTCTCCGCCACCAACAGAAATATATTTGAAAGAAATCAGCTTTATATCTCAACTTGTAATGTCAGACACACAATCCATACAAGTCTGTTCCGGGCTCGAACAGAACCGAAGGCACTTACAAAGAAGTCCTTGCAATCCGGATATCCACAATCCTGATCGGATTCACCATCACATATGGAGAACTCTATACCGGAGCAACTCGGTGCAGAGTCAATCGACAGGTCATCCTATCGCTCTCGCAAATACCCGGTCTTCAACACCGGTCTTCAAATGCTATCCATAACGACGAATCACATATTCGGAATGGGTTATACGACACAAAGGTCCTCTCCCGGTTAAACCGAATAGTGAGCGAAATAGTTCAAAAACATATGGATACTGGGATTTCAATTAAGTCACAACTTAATAATTCAAAACTTTCTTTTAAATGGTTTAATCCAATTACCATTTCAAATCTTTTAAACAAAAGATTTATTTCATAAAGTTCACCTAGTTTCTCAAAGATTCATCCCTGGATTTCAAAACAATTCCAATTCAATTGGATTTAATTCATTAATCTTTAAATTAAGATTTAACTGGTATCTTTCAAAGTTTGTTCCCAAATATTCTCTTTCAAAATTCGTTTCCAAATATTCATCTATAACTTGGAAGACTATTTCGGTTTAAACTTGAAATCCTTTTAATATAATTTGAAATTCATTTCTCCTATGAATGCTTTCTTTTATCATTTAGAAACGACAGTGTTATTTCGAAGAAAAAAAAACCTTATTTCATTTATACAAGTTATAATCTTTGGGTTAATTCAAATTGTCAAAAGAACAATACTTTAAAAATGGTTTGACTCATATATAACTAGTATAATATCGTTATAATCCCTAGTTCAAATCATGGAATTCAATTTCAAGTATTGAATTCAAATTTAAATCAAAATATTTAAATTTCAAATCTTAATCAAGTTATTCAAAATATATTTCGTCTTTGAAATTCCATTTCAAAAGCTTTTCACTTTAAACCCACTCCATTTCCAAAACATTTGAATTCAAATATTCAACTTTAAAAATCTTTTCAAAAACTGTGACTTAATCGATTTCCTCGTGAAATCCATATTGTGTGTGTATAAGTGTGGTCCAGGGGTTCAACACAATAGTGCAACATTATTTCAATTATCACAGATTAAAATACAGAAATGTAATTGATAAGCGATATAACTATAACGCTTATCGTCCATTCACAGATTCACAGGTAATTTACAAATGTAAATAAATGAATAAATTATGCACATCTAAATCCACAGAACAAAATATCACAGATCAGTCAGGACAGTAAATTCGAGGCATCTCATACAATACAATCATTCATGAGTAAGTCAAGTATTCAATAGTTATTTATATGCAGGATTAATTAAATCATTTTTTTTATCCTATTCAACTCAATTTATTTCCAAGTAAATTTATTACTTATGAATTAATTATCCAATCCTGATTTATTAATTAATTACAAATAATTTGATATAAATTAATTTATCAAACACTTTAATTAATTCTTCTTAATTAATAAATTAATTAGATTAACTTTAAAGTTGATTTCATAATCTTTTAACCTTAATTTCAATTTCATTTAAGAAATTAAACCTTTAATCATTTTCATTAGTTAATTAACCTTTTACTTATATTGGTTAATCTCAAATTAATTACTTAATTAATTTATTACATTTCCTTGAATTAATTATTGCTTAATTACTTGATTAATCAACCTTAACCATATTTTATAAAAATTTACTAACTATAAATAATTCATAAATTAATCCTAATTTATTAATTGGTTAAATGTTAATTGTAACTTAATGAATCTTAAATTGTTTTATTAATTAACTCTTAACCATTATCTAATAATCTAATCCTATCTAATTAATGATTTCTTGATTAAAATTAATTAATTCTTGATTTATTCACTTAAACCTTTAATCATTAACCCTTACTTTCTTAATTAATTAAATCCAAATTAATTAATTTAACTTAACATTTTAATGAACTATCTTTGAGATGAAATCATAATTTTTTTTTATAATTGATTCAATTATCATTTCTCAAACACTTTTGAAAACATTTTGTTTCAAATTCACTTTTAAATTCCATTTCAAAAGCTTTTTGAATTTAAAATAACTACAAGTTTAACTATGCAATTTTAATCTATTTTAAATTCAAATTTTTCTCATACATTCAATTGCTTTTAAATTAACTTGTTTAACTATGTAAATTCAGATTTTTAAAATAGATAAACTATTTAACTTGTAAATTCAAGTTTTAAACATTTGATAACTTGTTTTAAAACCTTGTTTCAAATTCCAAATTTTATTTTTTTCAATTTTAAGATTCAAAAGTTTCATCTCAAATTTTACTTTAACTTTGAATTCAAACGCTTTTTAAAACCTAGATCAAATTCTGAATTTAAATTTCAAAACACTGTTTCATCCTGCTTCAAAAAAAAATTGAACTGAGTTTTAAAACCTGAAACAGTCAGGTTTGCAAAAATCTGAAATGCTCCACCTTCTCGAGCCAACACAAACTAACTCCGAGTAAACACTCGAATGACCCGAGGCAAAACCACATTTTACACGAGTTACTCCAGTACCCTAAACCTATCTTCTTAAACTCTGGCACACGCAACTACATGTGCACATGCACCAACGACTTCGTCCACGCCGATCACCAACGATGATCTCTTCAAGTCGGCTATCATACTTTAACTCAATTTCAAACTTCAGATCATTGATTCAAACGCAAATTTGAATTCGAGCCTTTCACTTGAACCTGGAAGACAAAAACTGGAACCACCCTTCTTCCTGTCAGCGCCTCGTCTTCGATGCCTCGTCCACTGGAATTCGCGCAACTCCAGACTTCGCTTCATCATCCACCTAGACGTCATTTCCCAAGGGCACGAGCCACTCGGTACTCGTATGAGGCCGTGGCATACAAATTTTCGAGCATCAGAATTTTTAGGTTTAGAATCCCAAAATCCACACCGCCATCACCTCACTGATCGAGAGAAACTCCGATGATTTTTCCCAACATCTCAGTAGGTTCCTCCACCCTCATGCGCAAATTCGTTCTCCCCAGTTCAACGTATAGCCGGAAATTGATCAAAGATCATTTCCACGTCATCTACTAATTTTCCTTCGCATACTCGATGAAAAATTTCCATCTTTAATTGAAAAATCCTATCTTCTGATAACAAATCTAGTTATATAATTTAATTCAAGTTTCATGACATTCGCATAAATCATAAAGTTAAGATTTTCCTGTAAAATAAATTTTTCAGATGTTATAAAGCTTTATTTTACTGATGACCTTCTCCAGATCTTAAATTAAGTATAAACAAACTTATTTTGTTTAAACTTCAAAGTCTAATAATGAATTAATGAAGTGAAAGTTGAATTCTATGTTGACTTTCTTTTGCAAAGCAAAACCTGGAAGCTAAATACAGAGAGTACTCTGTTAATTCACCTGCATTGCATATCATACTTGCATATGTACAAAATAGAATTGAATTGATATTTACACATTTCATACTTACTCAAGATGAATATTCAACAGATATATATATATACTTGATCATTTAAGAGTGAGGTTACTCACCTGATTTCCAGGAAAGAAGAACTGATTTGTATTTATGTTGAAACAGCAGTTTGAAATTTTTGCAGGCTAAAGCTTCTTCTTCTTATATTTTTCTTGGTTGAGTTGATTTGTATTGTTATGTTTTGTTTTAGTTTTATTTACTTCATTCATTTTTTTCTTTCATTTATGATGGACGAACTAAAACGAGAGTTTGATGTATATATATAAAAATATAATCAGTGTGCAGGTTGATAATGTTTTCTAGTACAATAGTGTGAACATTGATTTGTTTTGTACTAAGGCATGGCTGAAATGTTTTTAGTTATGGCTAGAGAAACTTGCATTAATTGCCAAGTACTGCCGTGTGTTTACAACCTTACCTTTCTTATTTTTGCCAAGTACATTAAACTCTACAGGCTGCCTATTTATCTCATTTATTTTCTTTGTTTTGCTTACCTAAATGTGTTTACTTTTATTTGTACTTTCTTTACAAGCTTTTGCTTTGGTTTTGTTTTCTTTACTTATGAAAAAATGCAGACCTTTGAAACTGGAATGCAAGCTTTGATGAACAAAATAGAATAAGGGAATTGATGTATATGAAGAAAGTAAACAGGGTGGTTGTTTGTACCATAGGCATGGCTGCAGGGATATGTTATGGTGGCTAGCAGATTTCATTTCGGCTGAAGATAATGTTAGATATTATATTGTGTACTAAGGACATCTTTGCATTAATGGCTTAAGTCCTTCATGTCTTCATTATGATATTTTTCTTTTGCCTGATTACTTTGCATGTATATATCTTACTTGCCTTTTTACTTTTGAATATAATGAAGTTCCATTTTAATATGTTGTTTGATTTTTTTTTTTTACAAATTTGTTTAATGTGTATATCTTATATTTTATAGTTTACATAACCAAAATCTTTAGATATTTATTTTATCCCTTAATAATTCTTATCTTATATGTTACAAAACATATTTTGTTCTTTACATTATCAACAGATCCCAATTCAAATTTAATTTAAATAAAATTTCCCTTTTTTTCATAATATAACTGATATTTTCATATCAATTACAAATTTATTTCACAAATTTTATACAAAAATTAAATTAAATTATCAATGTAAATTAAATAAAATTCGAGATCGTTACATTTTCTAGATTATCTTAATTGATTTCTAGATATTTGTTGTTTCCAATTATCTGCAGGTAATTGGATATTAGTTGATATGAGTTCTGATTATCGCTTGTGATAATTAGATATTTGTTGATTCTGATTATCGTTTTTGATAATCGGATATTTGTTGATTCTGATTATCGTTTTTGATAATAGAATATTTGTTGATTTGATTATCTTTTTTGATAATCGAATATTTGTTGATTTGAAATTTGATTATCGTTTTTGATAATCGAATGTTTGTTGATTTGATTATCGTTTTTGATAATCGAATATTAGTTGATTTGAGATTTGATTATCGTTTTTGATAATCGAATATTTGTTGATTTGAAATTTGATTATCGTTTGTGATAATTAAATATTTGTTGGTTTGATAATTAAATATTTGTTGGTTTGAAATTTGATTATCGTTTTTGATAATTAAATATTTGTTGATTTGTAATTTGATTATCGTTTTTGATAATTAAATATTTATTGATTTGATACTTCTGATTAGCATTTTTAGTGATTAGATAATTGTTGTTTTTAAATTATCTGGTTGATAACTAGATAATTGCAGTTTTGCTAATTGTGATTTGTGTTTTCTAATTATCTTTGTTGATAATTAGATTTTGCTGTTTTCTAGATTATCGTATCGATAATTAGATATTGTTGTTTGTGATTTCGGTATTCAAACTATATAATTGATAATTGAATATTGTTGATAATTGCATTTATTCAGTTTCGTTGTTTTCTGATTATCTATTTGATAGTTAGATTTTGTTGGAAATTTGTGAATTTCTTTTATGAAATTAAAAGATTTTTTGACATTTGAATTCTCTGCCTATATTTTCTAGCTTAACCAGTTATGTTAGAAAAACAATAGTCATTGTCGACTTTAATTATGAAAATTGCGGGGACGCAATTTTTATAAGGAGTGGAGTCTGTAACAACCGGGGTTTTGTTGTTAATCTATTATCGTCATTAGACGATTGTGTTTGGTAGCTGATGTTATTTGGAGTTTTTAAATCAGTTAAAATTCGTTTGAAATTCTTTTGAATAATTTGTTAAGTGTTGATGGGCTTTAAGATTGAACCTAGCCCATGTTTTATTTTGTTTTGGTGCTGTGATTATCAAAAGTGTATACCTGACCCCCTTCACTCATTCGTGCACAACCCTAATCAAAACATACGAAAGAATATCAATGGCGGCTTCAAAAATATTCATCGCTCGTTCAAAAAACAATTAGGGCTTCCGTGAATTCGAAGATGGCTTGCTCGATTCTTCGATCGCCTCGGCTTCGTCTCTGAGCTGTTCGTCTTCGCTTCGATATAAGGTGAGTAATTTTTAATTACTCACATCCAATTCAATTTCACATACATACGTGACTTTGTGATTTTCCGCAGCTTTGATTTTGGGTTTGAATCATCTTGCTGATTTTTGGTGACTTCGATCATTTGATTTTGTTTAGATATGGATGATTTTTCTGACTTAATCAAATTCGTATATTTTATGGTTTCTGGGTTATCACGGTTTTGATTTCTGATTTTTGTTCGCTTCCTTGATACTTACGGCTTTGAATTGCCTTACTCATCATGGTTTCGAATTTGCTAGTTCGACCTTGGCATTTTATTGGCATTAATTGAAACTGCTACGGTTAAAAATGTTTGACCTTGACACTGTTTTGATTTCCATTGTTCACCATGGTTTCGAAGTCGCTGTATGTCGACTTCGGCCATCACCATTAACTGGATATTGAACTGTATTCAGTAGACTTTGACCATTTGTGTCCACCTGGAATTTATTTGATTTTGTTAAAACAAGGCTATGGTTACTCTGTTGCTACTGACTTGATACACTTGTAGCATGGTTGCGGTTTTCCTTTTTGGTTTGCATTATGGTTTCTTCGAGTTGTATTATTGAAAACTGTAACCTGAATTTTGTTTTCTGCTCTAAATTGTTTATCACCTGACTTCGGTCGTGGTTGAACTTACTGCTGTATATTTTGTGACTTCGGTCCTCTGACTTTGGGTATGATAAATCCTGACATGCTATCTCTGGTCATCACCTTGGGTTAGCATCGATCTGTAGTTGTTTACTTGTTAAATTATTGTTTTGAACTGCAGTAACTTCACTGATTTGAACTATGGCTTGTCTGGTTCATTATATTGCATTTGGTGATTTCTTACTTCATTCTTTGATTTTATGAAATTTTGATGACTTCGGCAGTATCTATGATTTTGAATCTCACCCCTTCATTTTGTTCACGGTTCGGTGGTAATATCAAGGGTTTTCTGCTTCATTTGATAGCGTGAAAATCCGTTTCACTGTTTGATATGGTTTTACATTCTTTGGAATATTAGTACCACTCTTGTTTATGCAAGTTTGGTCGTACTACATACATATGCAGTACGTTGTTCGACTTCGTATACTTGGTCCTTGACCATTTATGAGTTTGTTTCTTTTGAACTATTTTCTGCAAAAATTGTTTCTAATTGCAATTGTTGGAGATATGCTCCACTTGTTCAATTGCATGTCTGCACTTAGGTGTAACTTGTCAATGCGTGCATGTTCCTTGTTGTCACCTGATCTAGTATATCTGGTGTCGTTGTCTTCATTTGGCATTTGGAATTGTTTGTGTATTTCACAGCTATATGTGCTTATTGTATATATTGGCTGCCGTGCATGCTTGCATTTGGTTTCTTGTCCAATGGTGCATTATGTTGTACCTGTTTTTGCCAGTTTGAGTTTTGCATTGCCTTCATGTAAATGCATCGAAATCTGGGGCTACCCTGACCTATAGTATGCATTGACACTCTGGGTATCCACTTGACTTTGTCGAGATTCCCTTTGTTGCCTCTTTGACCTGGAGCCTGTAGTGATGCTGCCATTGTCTTCAAGTTCTGTGCTCTATTCTTTGAGGCATGTAGTTACGTGTGTGGTTGTAATTGCTGTCTCATGTACCTGTATACATGTCGTGACTGTGCATTTGTAGTTGAATTGTGTTGTACTACTGCCTTTGGTGTCGGACCTGATGCATTGCATTGATGCTTTGTATTCATTTGCATTTGGTCAACGTGCTTCACTGGTGACATTATTTTTATGTGAGGCTGATCCGCGTCTTTTCTGTTGTGTGTTGTGGTGCCTTATCCTTGGTGCTCTCACCTTCAGTTGCTGTCTTTCTGTAGTTGTACTACTGTTGTCATCTTCTCTTGACATCTAGAAACTTGAATTGTTGCATTCTTGTGGTGACTGCAGTTTCGATTGTTATGCAGTCTTGCCCTGGTTGGTTTGCATTGCCTTGATGCAAGCGGAATTGTTTTTCGAATTCACTTGAGTTGAATCCGGTAACTCGGGCTTGACCTTGTGTTTGTTTGTGAATTTTCATTGGAAACATCATCACTATAGTGGCAAGGCAGTGCACGCAAGCGTGAACTGCAGCCACACAGTATTGGTTTTATTGGTATTTATTTTGCTTTTGGGGCATTGATCTTTCGTGTATTGTATGTTGTAGTGGCGAGGCAGTACGCGCGTGCGTGTACTGCAGCCCTGCTATATTGATGTTTAATTAATGTTTTCAATTACTAAATTGTTTTCCTTGTCTAATTCAACATTTTGAAATTATCTTTGAATTGATTTGATTCGATCATTTTGTTATTGTCTAATTATCAACTTGATAATTAGATTATGAGCTTCTAATTATTTATTCAATAATTAGATTTTGTTGTTAATTGCCAATTAGGCAATTCTGCTGTTTTCTAAATTATCTTCAGTAATAATCCTTTCATCTATCTTCGTTGATAATTTGAGTTTGCTGAATTGTTGTTTAACACTATTACGTGTTATATTCACCGTTATCCGATTTTCTTGTTAAAGGATCGGATAGGTGAATTTATTTTGATCGTCGTCTAATAGTTAATTAATTATTACTGCTTCTGTGCATTAATAACTGAGTTTGGATTAGACTGACCCGTGTATTATTTTCTTTTGAATGTAATACTCGGGTCAGACCGAGTATTTACAGGTTGTTGATATCTTACTTTGGGTTGCTGCTGGAGCTATGAAGTCTTTTCATACTTTCGGAGTAGTCGTCATTTAAAGTTGTCAGTGTATTAGTATAGGAAGATATGTATTCATGTATATTATATATGATAATGTATTTGTATATGTAACTTCCAGAGTCGACAGTTGTAGTTGTATCATATGTACTGTATCGATCACATGTATTGTAACTAACATCAGTTATTATATATATGAGACTTTGTTTTATCTGTGTTCCGCATTTATATTATCTGTGTTAGTATTATATTTATTGTCCTAAACTATTATGAACCATCGTAGTTCGTTTTATACTGGAATTGGGTATGACGATGGGAGTAAATAATTAAGAGATGAAAAATAAAAATATATACCACCCCTATCGAGATAACCAATACTAGTGTAAGGCCTAACTACGGATGGCCGCTCCTATCCAGCCTTATTCTTCGTAATAACAGACAGTTTTTCCTTTAATACTCTTTGTTATTGTGAGCATAGAGGTGGGGCGTCACATAAGCGATTGGTTATTAAAGAGTTTGGGTTCGTATATTTTCATACTCTCTGCCAATACCGAAAACCACTTTAACAACTACGTACGTGGTGGAGATTCCAAAAATGAAGTAGGATGGTTTGGTGGACGATTTCTTCATAAGGTATGACGTGACCCTGACGACCATGAGTCAGCTTAGATGTGACTAAAATCAGGGGCTACACCTAGGGCAAGTGAGGTCATTCCTCCGATCGGACATGCTCCTTCGATATTATATTCTGATTTGTGATTGTTTTGGTGGCCACCCCTCGATTTTTATTTGGGAGTATGTTCCGATGTGGGCGGTAGTGGCTATTATGTGTTACCACAAGCCCGGTTATGTATATGGTATATCTACCCTGGCATTTCCTCATGTGTCATGTTCACATGCCCTAGCGCGCTTTTATGAGTTTATTTTGTGTGGTACCTATGGAGTGCTCCCTGATAGCCCACTTGCGAGTGGAGTTTACAATATTTGTATCGTCTACGGCATATAAAAATGTGTTAAGTAATGCCTTAACGCTATTTTAATAGTTTACTTTACTATAGACATTATTATAATAGCGTATATTACTACATAGTAGATAGTTTAACGGATCCTTAGGAGATGTAAATCCCGAACATCTCTTAAGTTACTGCACTCAGGTTAGATACTGGATAGGAGATGTCAAACTCCATAAACATCTCTGACGCCGTTTCCACGCATATTTATTTCCGTTGAGTTAAATTGCATAAGACCTTTTAGTTCTCACTCGAGTGTTTTGTCTTTTCAATTCGCTCGGGTCAATCTGAGCATTTGGGGATTGAAGACTTTATTTCTGGAGGATGAAGACAATGATTTTACTATTATTATTCATTATATTTCACTAAATTATGTATTCCGCTGCATTATTTATTATTCTCTGGAATGTGTACCTTTGATCTGTATTGTATTAGTATAATCAAATTTTTGTAAGCAGCTTCATGAACTGTTATTTGATTATTATATTTTTGTCGTTCCGCTAAAATATTCTATTTTGTATGTTTTTCTCTCTCTGGTTTTTCTTAATAACCCCATAACAATTCCCCCTTCTGTATGATTTGAGTTGACACGCGTGTCTGCTTAAGCTTACAAAAATGCGGGATGTTACATATAACATTCCAACCTTGACTGGTTTGAATTTTTAGGAAATAGCTTAAATAGTTTAAAATAATTTAAAAGTTAAAAAGTTTAATATAAAATAGTTTGAATATTGAAAATGGTTTATAAAATAAAATAGTTTGGAAATCAATATAAGTTGAATATTTAAAAGATAGGTTTCTTATTTTTTAAATATTTTATATTAAAATATTCTATTTGAATATTGTTTCAAAGTCAAACTGATCCAATCCCAAATTTTCCAATTTAAATCAATTAAATTTCCATTTCATTTTAAATCGGTTCAATCCGATTAAATTCGAATTAACTTTGATTCCATTTTTAATTCAAATCAATTTCAATCTGGATTTCAAATTAATCCAATTTCGATTTTCCATTTCGATTAATTCCAAATTCGATTCCCATTTGAACTAATTTAATTCAACCCTCAATTTTAAACATTTAATTTATAGGAGTTCATGTCGATTTCAGAATAACAATTTAAATCATCGAATTCAAATTAAACTTCAATCTTCAAATTTAGATTCAAATCTTAAAAATACATTCCAATCTTGGGTCCAAATTTATATATCCAATTATATTACTTTTACATAACAATAATTCAAAGTTCGAATGGAAGTTCAAATTTTTTTAAAAACAAATAAATTTCTTGAATTCAAATCATATTTTGATTTTAACTTCAAAATCTCAAATTCCATTTCTAACAATTTTGTTTAACAAATTCCAATTCCACCATTTTGAGCTAAATTTCAAAATAATTTCGATTTCTATAAAATTGATTTTTTTTTACGTCATTAATTAAACTCGTTTAAACAATTTCCAATCAAAAAAAGATTAAAATCATTTAATTTAACCAATCTGGTGTCCGCATATAATTTTCTACCCTATGGCCAAGTGAATCAATTGTTTCAATTTAATTTCAGGGATGGATATATATCATTTCATCCCAAATCAAAGTTTATATGTATATATCATTTCAGCCTATTTCTTAATTTATTTGAAATATTTGCAGTACTATACACTGTAAATAATATGCAGGATGATAATAGGACATATCAAAATAAATGAACATCCAAAACATCAATCAATAGCATCCATCATAATCAACATCCAAATCAGCCAATCATTGACAATAATTTCATAGTTATCAATATCAGGTAATTTACTGGCAATTAAATTCCAATTTCAAATTTAACTCTCAATTTTAATACCTATAGTCAATTCATATGTCAATTTCATTCTTAAATAACAATCAATAAAAATTAGATAACTTCACGATTCCATTTTTACGAACACAAAAATATTATAGTACGTCATGAGCGTTAAAAACACTCACGTTTAATTTCTGTTGTCATCGAGACGTACCAGATTAGAACAAAAACCAAACAACGTCAGATTTAATCCTAAATTTTGATAGTCTCCAAATTCGTCCAAATCTGTTCTATTACGAAACTCTCGTCATCATGATTGCAATGCAAAAGGTTATATCTAGATCGAACCTCGTACGTGCAAGATACGAATTTTATAAGATCTCGATATATTTTTTAATTAAATAATATAAATCAATTAAAAATCAAGCTATTTACAGATTTACCCTCTTCTTCCTCCCCAAATAAATCTCCTGAATACTCCTGCAGCCGTCCCATGCACGACCCCATTTATACACACGCCGGTACACAGCCCCAAACTCCACGAAACCACCATCTAACTTCGCTGATCAACCCGCCATTGAAATCTCCACCCTCTAGACTCAACACCACCTCGTCCCGTCCCTCTAATCAAAACGCTATCTGTCACTATCCTCACGTGACCCTGTAGCGTCGCACCACCCAAAATGTGGTCGGAGGCCAAAAAATTCCTAGCTCAAGTGTGATTTCCCATGCGGAATTCAACTACATCATCCAATTTCCCAAACTCATCACCAATCTAAACAAAAATTCAACCCTAGTCATCCAACCAGCTGCCATGGCAAGATCAAGCCTCATAAAAAATTTGCAACCCTAAAATACAAGCTAGTGGGAAGATCCACTCATAACATGTATTTTAAGATGGGTTTGACCATTTTTAATTGAGTATAATTCAAAAAATATTTTTTGAAGCCTTCATTTCTATTTTTTTTTTTTCATTCAGCGTGAAAGCCTGAATGAAGGAGAGGGAACGCATGCAATTAAATCAAGGAAGACGTACATGATAGGGTGGCTTGCTATAGGCAATAGGTTGGCTGGAAAGAGAAACTAGTTGGGCTGAAATGATAGGTTGGAGGCAATGGTCAAATCAACATATATGTATATTATTTAAAATTCAAAAATATATAGCAATAATTTTTGGATCCCAATCGAGGTGTGCTACCAGACATTAATAATGTTATACCCCTATTCCTGATGCAATGGAACAAGTATCGAACCCAATTCGATCGTATGGAGAAGATAGCTTTTTAAACCTAATTATAATATTAAATTTTCGATATTAATTTCAATGCGTTTCTATCCCGTACGACCAACGATAATTCCAAAAGCTTGAAAATTTGAAATCCGATAATAATACACTCTTACCGATCCAATGGAACTAGTTCATCAAAATCTAAGACTGTACCTCGTAAGGCTATGTTTATAAGCTAATTTAAGCGAGTTATTTTTTAAAACCGAGTTAATCTCTTAATCCATTTTAAACTTTTGTTTACCTTCATTCTTATTAATAGAAATGTAGTAAGCCTTTGGAATTATTTTTATCTATCTTAAAACTCAAGGTTCAATTATTTATGCAAATTTCAATTATAAAATTTAAAAATTAAATTACCTAATATACCGTTATATTTGAAATTCAAGTTTTTAAATTTATAAAATTAACTTTACAAATATTTAAAATCAACTAAGTATTCCAATTTCAGTTAACCCAAATTCTAGGTCGTTACATCTAGCTCCTTCATCTCAGTAGGTGTCATTCTGCTTGGTGTTCTACTCATGGTTTTGCTCCTGGTACTCAATCTATCTGAAACGCAACGGCTCATTTAGGTGGTAGTCCTACTACGGGCTCAAAGGCTTCAGCGAATTCTCTGACAACAAAAACTCGGTTCAACTCGACTTCTCCCTCCATAACACCCAATAAAGAATTTATCCCAAAACTAAGGTTCTCTACGGAGTATATAATCCGATCACTGTAACTAGGGTGTCTAAGTGATATTTTTCTATCATGGCAAAATATCCTAGCTTCATACTTACTTAACCAATCCATATGTGAAATAATTTCGAACCCTACGAAATCAAACACATGCAAACTGCAAGCAAATATATGACCTAACATTTCAAATTCTAAGTGGTCACATCTCATCCAAAGAGTCTCATACCCTCCTATCGAATTTAAACCCTTAAGAAAGTAACTAGATTTGAGGGTTCTACTTTAAGTTTATCTACCAAACAATGAGATGTAAAAGAATGTGATGCACTAGCATCAAATAGAAATTTAACTGATACACCATGAATCAAAAATGTACCTCCCAACACACTTTTCCTTTCTCCTCGGCGGTTGGTCTTGATGTAGTTGGTTCCAATGCAAACATCTAGCCTTTTCCATCCTTGGCTAGTTCCTTGTACTGGTTCTTATAATGTTCAATCTGATAACAATTGAAGCAACTCATCTCTTTCTTATCAGCGGCTTTCTTCTTTTTGCCTGTCCGACACTGGTGAGCATAATGTCCATTCTTGTTGCACTTATAGCAAACTACATCGGTCTTCTTTTTCTTGGCTGCTCCTCCTTTATGAGTGCCTTTCTTATGAAAAAAATTTCTCTTCTGATTTCACCCACTTTGAGCTTCCCCTACTTTGTTACCATCATGAAAAGCAAGCATCTCCTACTGCCTCAAAGCCATCTCGACAACTACATCACATGGATACCTAACATGTGGAAAAGTGGCTTTAGCAAGTTTAGGTTTCAGTCTGTGGATGAACTTCTCATTCCTTTTGATAACTGTATCAACCGTAACATGTCTATATCTCGATAGCTCCTCAAATCTGGTTGCATAATCAAGCACTGTTATGTCTCCCTGCTCCAACTCCATAAACTTTCTAAGCATAGTTGACTTAACAATCTCTAATATGAATCTTTCCTCAAACCTTCTTCTGAATTCAGCCTAAATCATGGTCTCCTCATTAACTCCCACAATAACACTATTCCACCAATATAGTGCTACCAGAAGTAAGCATCCTCTTCTGCTCATCATTAAGCCCTAAATCAGCAAAGATTCGTTCGCAATGAAGTAACCAATTCTCCACTTCAATTGCATTTTCAGTCCCAATCAACGGCGTTCCTCCAAGCTTGGCATAATCTTTGCTTAGTACTACATAGTTATTGACCACCAGAGCTCCTTGATTTCCTCCTTCAACACTTCCTCTGACTAAACACGCAGCAACTTCATCCTATATCATATTAACAAAGAACTGATACATAGATCCCATATCAGTTAGCGGCACTCCTGCACCCACATTAGCAGTTGGTGCCTGACCTGGATTCCTTCTAGTGTTAGTTATGGCATTCGCATTGGTTGTGTTTCTTTCTCCACCGATGTTAACTTTTACACTTCTAGCATCCATATCTTACGTCCTTAAAACCTGCATTCAAGCCTTTGTGAGATACAGAAGAATAGCCTAAGAGAGATGGGAGAACAGAGATAAAATGTAAACTTATATATAACAAATACTAATACGTTCTTATACCATTATCCCATACCCCAATATTTTCTCTGATACCTTAGAATTATGTTTTCAAAATAACTTTAAGTCTGAAAATTCTTTTAAGTTTTCATAAACCTACGCTCTAATACCAAGTTGTAACATCCCCTCTCTTAAGGCCCGAAGCTAAGCACTACACATGCTGCAATCTTACATAGTATTAACTTCCGGCAATAAAATACGGTAATGTTAATGGTATTCATAATATCAGAAGCATATGAATATGAAATAAAATCATGGATATCAGAAAAATAAATTTTCTAATTACATTTCAATTGATAGGGATAAATTGATTATTATTTGAAGCCACGGGATTGTAAATTAACGAGTGCCGTATAATTAATTTATTTCACAGATTAAATTTACATATAATTCATTGCCTGAACAGTATTGGTTTGCAAGTGTTTATACAGGAGGACAGTATCATATACGGGAAAAAAATATTCCCTGCATTTGTTTGCGTACGATTTGAATGTTAACGAACATCCAAACTTAGTGAACATAAGATGTGAAGAGCAAAGCTTCAGAGTTGCTGAGTATTTTGAACTATGGAAGATGAAGTTAATTTGAAAATATTCCATTAAAAGTAGCACTTGTAACAGTAGTGAATAGTGTGGCAGACAAAGAGGTTGAAGTAAATTGATACGAATAAGCAGTCAGCCAGTGCAATGGATTGTGGACTTAAATTTGTACTAAGTGTTTATAAATGAGGACAATATCATATACGTGAAAAAAAAATGGACGAAGGATGTAAAAACTGTTGTTTTAAGAAAGAATGTAATGAGAATTATAAGGTCAATAGGGAAAATTATGCTGGAAAAATATGGATACATCACAGGTTTAAATAAACGACGATTATATCTTCCCGCGTTGTTTCTACTCAATTTACTGTGAACTACTGCAATTTAAAATATAATCTGCAGTCTAAAAAATTGTTATGCTAAGCAAGTACGTTACAAACACTATGAAATAAACGACAAGTAGATGAAATATGAGAATAAAAACCTGTCTTTACCTGAATTTGGAGCAGTTCCAAGCATTGACGTGCATCAAATGAGGAGGAAATAACAGAAGAAGAACCTGACAACGAAACAGTATGGAGGAAGAAAAAGTGAATGTGTCGTTAAGTGGGAAGAACTTCTTCGACGGTAATAAGCTGTTGATTTGTTGAAGCCACGGGGTTGTAACTAACTGAATGCCGTATACTTAATTTGTTTCATACGTCAAATGTGTAAACTTCGTTGCCCAAACCGTATTGTTCTGTAAGTGTGTATAAATTAAGACAATATAACAAAGTTGGGAAAAAATTTCCCTGCATTTTTTAACATACAATGTGAATGTTAACGAACATCCCAACTGAGTTCACCTAGGATGTGAAGAGCATTGCTTCAAAATCGTTCAGTATTTTAAACTGTGTAAGACAAATTAATATTGACTGTCCAGCAGTAAAAGCAAAACATGTAAAAGTAGTCAGTAATGTGGTAGACAAACAGGTTGAAGCAAATTGCTGCGAATAAGCAGTCAAACACGTTAATGAAGGCTAAACTGAACTTCACAGTATACAAATGTGCATAACAGTACAATACATTGTTTGAGCAGTAATCAGTATTAAATTTCAATTTTTAACTAACTTTATTGGTGGTATGGAGCATAATGGAAAAATAAGCACTGCTTAATGCTTGTGCTGATTACTTGTAATTAAAATGTGTTAAAGTTAGTGTTCAGGTGCTATTACTGTAACGAATAATGTGGGAAAAAAATAAGGGAAACAGTTGTATAACGTAAACATCACTGTAGCAAATGATACTCCTGAGGAGGTCGATTCTCTAGTCCCCAATTATTTTCCGCATACTGTCATCCAATAATTAGAATTGTTTAAGTGAGACAGAAAACTGTCCCTTTGGCCATGTAGGTGTGGAAGGGAAAACAGGAAAACCAGAGAACGAGCCGTTTTAACAGTGAAAACATAAGTCCACTTAGTTATAAATATCCGAGCTCAGGGGAAAAAAGAAGAGACAACAGAAACTGAGGTAGTAGTGGTAACGTCAGTGACAGTGTAGTGTGTAACTATAAGTATGGTCATCGTGCACAGAGCAGTTGAAAATGTAGGTGTTGGAGAAAAAAGAGCAAGTTCATTTAATGAGCGGTGTTAAGAATGAATAAATCATACCACCAAGTTACAAACATCGAAGTTGTACACGAAAAAAAAAATACAAATGCAGATAGTAGTAGTGATGATAAATTGTGCAGGAAATAGTGATAAATTAAGTTGCAGGGTGCAGCTCAGTAGATGGTAGTCCATAAAAGGGGTTACAGCAGAATGTGGTCATGTAACCGCTTTTTTTCCTCTGTAACTTCAGCCTGAAAGAAGAGGGAAGAGAGTTAAGAGAAGTGCTTGTGAAATTCAAGACGGAAATGGATGTAGCAAACGATGTAAGGTGTGATTACCTGATAAACCGTTGAAAACTTCTTTGTATACAATGTTTTTGGTTAGCCCACGACGTCCACCCTCCAATTGACCAATTAAAATTTTGATACCCTGATATGAAGATGTTCTTAATACGGCAACATACAACTGACCATGGCTGAAAACTGGGAGGGGCAGATATATGCCTATATTATCCAATGTTTGCCCTTGACTTTTATTTATCGTCATCGAGAAACAAACCTTAACGGGGAATTGTCGCCTACGCAACACATATGGCCATTTTGTATCCGCGGATGTAAGGATGATGCGAGGAATTAGTACCTTCGTACCAATATTAGTACCAGTATTTATTTCTGCTTCAATAACCCTTTCAGCAAGTTGAGTTACAATTAACCGTGTTCCATTGCAAAGCCCTAACCTCTGGTTCAAATTTCGTAACAACATAATTGGAACTCCTATCTTCAACTGTAGATTGTGGTTAGGTAATCCAGATATTTTTAGACTATTAAGAAATTCGGTAGGATAAATGGTATGTTGATCGCCCACTTGTTCAGACGTAGGACTAATGGAATCAGCACTGAAATAGGATCCTAATTCACCGTTAATTTGAGAAAGGATGTAGGAGTTAATTTCCTCAACAAATTCGTTAGTTGTAGCGAGCACGCACCGTGTGCGTAAATACTCTTTGTCCGCTAACCTATTACTCAAATTAGGATATATCATGTCAACCATATTTTGAAGACCACAATCTCCAACGTCGATAAGATATTCAGAAGGTATGGTAATCCAAGAAGGATCATTGTCACCGTTTAGTGAGATTGCGTCAACATTTCCATCTCCACTGTCAAGCACCCATTGTGCAAACTTCTCAACTTTCTCCATTTCCTGGGAGGTGCATGATGAACGTTGTAGTCTCATGTTTTTTCTAAGGGTGAAAAACTTACAGTTTGCCCATAGATATGAATTGCTGATGGAAGCAGAGACCACCATATCTCTAGTACCTTTACGAACTACCGGCAAAGTTTTTCAAAAATCACCTCCAAGTAAAACCGTCTTTCCTCCAAAAAGCCTGGAGGGTCCGGCAGCGATACCAACCTGCATTATATCCTATAAACTTTTTTCAAAGGCCTCAAGAGCATTACGATGCATCACAGGTGCTTCATCCCAAATAATTAAATCAGTAGATTTGAACAACTACCCTAAAGGAGACTGTTTTGATATATTGCATGTTGAATATCATCCACGGTAAGTGGAATTTTGAATTTTTAATGGGCGGTTGTACCGCCAGGTAGAAGTAAAGATGCTATACCAGAAGAAGCAACAGCTATAACAATCTTCCCTTCTGCCCTGAAGTAAGTGATAATGGTTTTCCATAGAAAAGTTTTCCCTGTACCCCCACTTCCGTAAACATAGAAGAAACCACCCTCGTTACGCTCAACAGAATCACATACACTTTTAAATACCTTTTGTTGTTCAAAATTTAAAGACGACAGAAGTGGTTGTGACTCAGCTTTCAACACTTCCATATCATAACCAGCTTCAGTTGCTGGTAAGCCACAGTGACCTGTGAAAATTGGAATAAGTTCTGATGGTGGGATGAAGTTAAATTCTGCTACAGATCTACCACTTCTACTGAATATTCTTCTCTAATTCACATACAGTCTCCAAATTCAATTGACAGTCATCAACACAGTCAGCTTGTTTTTCATACATGTGAAGGCGACACCATTCAATATCCTCCGCCAACATTTTCCAATTCGTATTCCAAAGTTGTAGTGGGTTGGATACTTCGCAGAAGAGTAGCAACATGACAAAAAGTTCGTGTAGAGACGATGCAGTTGCCCAACGTGACGCCTCAGTTAATGCTATGTTCCATTCATTATCGTCTTCAAGTAATCCACGTGCAACACATGCACTTTTAAAAGAGTCATAAACAACCGAATTAACGGTTCGAATCTCTTCATAACAGGTTGGTCCTTTGACAATGTTTAGTAGTAGACGTAAATAAAATCTTTCGCCGCATGTTGGGTGAGCGAAATAAACTCTGCCTATTGTGTCCCCTATCTTCCGTGTTGTCCACTTGCCAATTTTTTTGTTCCATACCCATTTTGTAGGAAAATCTACATATGTTAGGTTTCGTGCCTCCTGACTAAGTTTATTAGTTTCCATCCACTCAGTGAAAATAGTATTGTTAACAGCAGGTTGACATACTACCTCAGCCAAATTATCGTCATCGTGGAAAACAACGTTTTGCTCTTCAGGTAAATGAAAGTGTAATCGTTCGACTACAGGTTTTCGATAGTGAATATCAAATTTGAAAATTCTCCAACTTGCTTCTGAAGCTGATATGTCACGACAATCTATATATGTCTTTATTTCATCCACAGCGCGAACAAAATTGTGGTCTGTTACATTGTTTTCCTCAATTACAACAGCAGCCCTATCATGGCCTTTGTGAATGTACTTGAACAAATATTTAACTGACTTCGCACGATTGCATATCTCAACATTAATGTGTGCTTGATACTTCACAACTAAGCTCACATTATGTGGTACTACCCAACAATTATTTAAATTAACCCCAGATAATGTGGTGACAAAGTTATCGTTGTTTCGTCTTCTGTAATTTGGAAAACCATGTTTGTCATACGTCGTTTCATGATTAATCCGTTTTGGGTAATGCTTTGAACATTTACCATTTATCATACATGGGCAGTTAGGATTATAAACGCTGCATGGTCCATGTACCATAAACTGGCTGACTGATTGGTATGCAACAGGATCTGCGTGATGGTCGGGTAATTCTGCACTAACGACCTTATCCACCTCAGCCGTCGTTTTTGGTCTGTCCTCCTTCCATACAAACAGTAAGATATGTGCATGAGGCAAGCCACGCTTTTGAAATTCAATAGCGTACAAAGCTGCTAAAAAATTTACCACAATTAATCAATAATCTTAGTGCATGTAAATATTTTAAACAAAATTTTAGTGGACGATGTGACAGACCTGCATTTACTTTTCCAAAATGTTCTTTCTCCTTTATGTCATGCATCAATTGCTGCAACTTGATGTGAAAAACGCGTGAAATTATATCCGGTCTATCTTCGGCTCGTTGACCTAGAATTGTTTTTAAGCACTCCTTAATATCTGGCCAGTGAGAATTGCATGTAAATGTGATAAAGTAATCTGGAGAACTAGCCCATCGACAAATTGTCATTGCATCTTGGTAGTTATGAATCATATACCTAGGCCCACCAGTAAAAGAGGAAGGCAAAACCATTCTCCTGCCAACAGACAATGCCGATGTGTCACCTGCTGCAACTGCATCCTTCAGCCCTTTGTACAATTCAGACCTGATATTATGTTGGTTATTTCTAATCCAATTCAATCTGTCCTACTCAATGCAGCAGTATGCATCAACTATTAGCTGCTGGAACAATCTCCCACCTTAAAGCAAGGTATTACCATCGCCCTCTCTATATTGCAATATGTACGCATAATATTCACGCATGGTTATCATGTCGTCCTTGCCGATATCAGCTAGGTCGATGGACTGATAAGTTATGTTTAGTCTATAACCATCCTCTGCATGGGGAAATAAGAGGGGATACTGCATGGCCATAAAACTGGGGTGTTTTTCGTTAATTCTCTTAAGCAGTCCACTTCTCTCTTCGATTATGATGTCCCTATAACCTTCATTTCGGCTATCATTCCCTGTAACCAACACTGCAATCTCCGAAGTTGTTGGTATATTGTACTGCCTACCATCTCTACCCCTCCTTTCCAACAAATGAAGCGAAACATTGGTCAAACTACTGCTCTCATACCTGTCTCTGGCCATCCGGAACACCTTAGCCAGCTCGTTACAGTCGTTGAACATAAATATTAAATTTTTAATAATAAGAGGATTTGTAGACTGATTAGCTGACAACCCCGGCACATTAACTCTGTTTGTAACCTCATTGGCTGTGTCATAGATATATAGTTGTGCAAATTTAGCTTGCCCCTCGGTGGGTAGCATAAAGCCTATTTATGATAATTCTGCCCGCTAACTCTAAATACATAAGGACCCCGACCCATGTTCACTGAATTATCAATCCGTCCACCCGTAGATGTAAATGCAAACATCCCATTATATACCCGAATGTTCTCTCTGAAATTAGAACTGTCACGGCCACCATTGTAATCAAGGAGGTTATGTAAATAGTCAGGGCATTTTTTATACCCTGGTAGCCTAATTCTACCGCCCTTACAGCAAATAGAAAACTTCGGATTCACGGGTCTTCTTGACTTCCTGTTCCTCTCTTCGTACCAAACTGCTGCATTACAACTTAAGCAAACATTGGTAGGACCACAAAAATTCCATGGCTGCACTGTAGCTCCTGTTCCAAAATTTTAGCCGTGAGCTTTCATAACACAAATGCATACTGAAAACATGCTAGGAAAAAACAAAGTGGCAAAAGAACGGTCGTAAGGAAGATTAACAGCAAAGTGAACTGTATTGGGTAAACCATACAGTATGTAAAGTTGATAGTAGCAAACATAAATATGTGGAAAACTCAGCAGCTAAATGGGTTATTCCAAGTTATATTACAGTTTAGAAGAGAGAGAAAGAATAAGAGTACACCATTACCTATGCCTACTTTTGCAAACACACTACTGCGCGAACTCGGTGAGGAATATTGTCCATTTTCTTTTTTCCTTGTTTATGTTACAGTGTAAAGCAGTAGTTGTGGTGTGTTAATTTGTGAATTAAACAACCGTATGTAAACCGGCATAACGTACCGTTACGGCTAGTCCGTCTAGAAGTTATCTTTGGCCTATATGACGCATGTCCACAGGATGTGCTTGTATCTTCCATCGTTGTCGCCTGTTGCTGTAAAACTGTAGACCTTTTTCTTTTTCTCACATTCAATGCACCTCTTCTTTCAGCTCTAGCATCCCTAGCCACAGCCGTGGTATCCATAATTTCCGATTAATCAAATGAACTACAAGGGTTTACACTCGTCGGGTGGACAGTACGTAGTATGTACAGCCTGCATCAGTGGCAGTAACTATCGGTAGGTACTGATTAAAAATCAATATGGTACTACTTCACTACAAATTGTGTAAACGGTGACAACAGTTAGGGACAGCAATCAAAATACTTAATTACATACAGGTCGTGTGGTCCATCAATCAATCAGAGAGGACAAAAAAATATTTAGCCAACCCACTTCTGCACAAAAATATGATCAGCAGGGGTTGTGTAGGAGAAAACAATGTTTAGTAGTTTGGTTGTACAATACAGTCACTATTTTCGTCATGGTACGTCAGAAGGAAAACAACTCGATTATATGGTTTGAACAGAACAGTGAAGCCACGGACAATTGAAATAAAAATTTATAAGTACAGCTACCATTTTCCTTACTGAACATTCACATTTCAATCTACCATAGAGTCAGAAAATGGGAGTAGCTGACACGGGAGTCAAACGTCAACAGGAAGTTAAACAGTTAACTAACCACAGAACGTGAAAACCTGAATGAAATCCTACGACAGCTGTGTTGATGTTACTTCATTAATCAGCTAAGATGCAAACTGTGCAGGGCGAGGAGAGCTGAGCAAATTATTTTCTACGCATGTACAGTCATATTCATAAACTTATTGCTGTTACACATGATTACTTCCCACATCCGTGATCAAATTAGCGATCTACCATGTTTCAACCTCCAACTACAATTTCCTTACCAAGATTTACACCGGTTTAATCCTCTTAGCACAACACATCCTACAGATAACTTTTAGTTGAACCGCAGACAAAAGGTATTTATGTAGGTAGAAAAGAGAATTAGTAATTAACAATGGTTGGTGAAATGTAGCTTGCTATATGGTGTAACAATAAGGTGTGTAGTGAAGAAAACTTTAAACAGTTGGTCATATGATCAGGAAAGCAACCATCTGAAATTATAAAACAGTATAGCTAAAGGATTAGCATAGAGCAAAGGATTTAAAAAGTCTTAATCTATTCAAGTAATAATATTCATTAAGTATAGATTTGATGTATACTCGCTTATGAAATTGACAGGGGAAATTGTTAAATCTACACTTATTCTTTATTTTTTTCCCCCGCTACACCCTGTCTATCAAATTTAGGATCGTTACGACATCCTGAATTTGCCAATAGGTTGCCGCATTGCTTTGATATAATTAGCACTCTTATTTGAAATTTAAAAATTTCATCTGCTTCGTAGCTGTAGCAACATATCATCACTAAGCTTTTACGTACAGTTGGTCTACCTACTGATTTATATGATCAGTAGGTACATCCATGTCCATACGGTTAGCAGTAGGCCGTACGAACATAGAAGGCGAACAGTATACTGGTTTTGGAAGAAGAAAAACTATAACAAAATTACGGTACAACTATCCAGCATATAGTCAGTTGGAATACAGTAATAAATAAACGCGTAACAGTAACAGTTACAACATAAAACTAGACCAACTTATATCTTACCAACTTTAGAAACAGGAATCAGCAAGGCATTGTAGGCACCGAAGCGATGCAATTATCAAGGATCCACGTTACTGCTGTCTGACAAATGGAGAGGAGGGACAGTTATGATGGAGTTATGTATCGTGCAATGCAAAACCGTTATTGTGAATTGCAAAATGACTCAAAATTTAAACGATACGATTATTGAATAAACATCTTTTATATTCTATGCATTTGACTATTTTCGGTTATAAACCTAAATTAAAGCTACGTCCAAAGTAAAAGAGTCCCAAAATAGTTAGTGTACATACGGAAGTAAATAGTATGTATTAATGTTCGTTACTATGAAATCACAGATGGACAAAGTTCATATGAAAAAAAGTAAATTATGAGCTTTCTGTACAAACAGACTAAGGATGCAATTATATATACAGAACCAAGATACAAATGATTTTGGTAGCCAAAATGAATAGTTCACTATTAACTTTGCTTGCTCAAAATGCCTGACGCCTCTTCATTTGGACAACTGATTACATTTCAAAGGTAATAGTTTAAAGAATTCTTCAAATTTGTAGTACCTAATTTTATCTATCTAATTACAGAATAATATATGGTTGTAAGCGTTCGGTTCAATAAGAAGGCAGTAATAAATACATGTATATTTTAACAAATAGTGCTCTCACATTAATTGATAACATCAAAGTAATTACAATTCAAATACACAAAGTCTACCGAACAATAAGTTAACTACCAGCCTCATGTGAGTCGAACATAAGCATTCATAAAGTATGTAAACATTTGTCAACAGTGAAGGATTTATATAACCACAGTTGATCAATTGAAACATCCAAATTATAATAACGGACGAAAATAAGCGTTCACAAACAGAGTTATGAGACACATGACATCCACATCAAATTTTCTTCAAGGCTATAATTTAAGGCTACAACAGACAATTGTATTTCATGGCAAAGCAAACCCAAACATAACTTCAGTCTAGTTATATATTCAACTGCTTATTCTGACACGTTTGTTTATCCTACAACATAACTTCAGTAGGATAAAGTTCTTATTTTATATTTACTTTCCGTTCTTACGCACAGTTTATAGTTTATAGTTTAACTTTAGTAGGATTTGTTTATGTAGTCTATTATATGATATAATAATATGCTAAAACTTTCTTTTCAGGTTAACTCCACATGTGCAGAGTGATAAAATAGCAGCCATAACATATTTAACTGATCGTGTTATATCTGTTTAACATATGATCTTGTGAGTTTCATAAGTATTAAGAACAAAAGTAATTTATACATTATGCCTTCTTGCACACATGAATTTTCTTATTAACCTTCTCAGACTACGGTTTAACTAATTAATAGATTTCAAATTAATTAATTAACTCTATATCTTAATCAACATCAGTGTTAGATTTATAGAAATAACAATGTTCAAGATCATGCGAAACATTTTTCTTACAATTCTTTGGAATAGTAAACTGTTATTATTTATACCAAACAGGATATTTTAATTTCACATGTAATGCAAACTACAGCTTCATACAACAAAAACAAATAGCTCAACACTGCATTGTACACAACTATTACTCTGGTCTGAACAGCAGTAAAATAAAGCATATTTCTTGTGGACATGACTTTTGAAATACAACAGGTAACCATTTACATTTATTTCAGATTGTTAAACCACATACGAACTTGTATTGTGGCTAGTTTTATGTCTTACCACTTCTGACAGCACAGCACTTAAATCTTAGACAGGAGGTTACGAAGAGTATTATGTATTTGTAACACAATGTCATCCTACCAGTATACAGGTGGAACAATGTCTGTTCATGAATTTGACGTAGAGAAGCCAAGAACAATACCATAAATAACATTTGCTTTAAAAACAACGCACATACCGGTATATAAAAAATAATACACTTGTGGAAACTTAAATTACTGTTTTAACTGCACGTGGTACAACATATTCACAAACACTGGATAAGTAGTCGGTACGTTTAGAGGTTAAAAGGCAATACTTACAACAAATGGTTAGTAAAATCAACGGATAAGAAACCTAAAAGTGGACTGCACAGGAAGCAAGTGTGTACAGAAAAAAGCGTTAAAACCAGTAAGATGAATTGTACGAAACTTCCGTTATCCGACATTGCATGAAATGAATTGCGAAAAACCAAAAACGTTTACGTAAATCAAAAATAAGGAAGTCCGATTACACATGGTGGAAAAATGGTTGGTAGATGAGGAGAAGGAAGTTGTCAACTATTTGGTTGTAAAAAATTCAGTGCGTAAAAAATGGACATTTTTTTTAAAAACAAAATTGCTTCTTTCAGAAGGTTTTTTAGAAAAAAAATAGGAGGGACAGTTGACTTTGTAAAAGGAGAAAAGGAGATAAATTTTTTTGACTTAGCACCATAGGCCATAACTGACTGTTGTCTCACCGACAGGAATGACAGCTTGGGCAAAGCTCACCGTTATTGCTTAAGTTCACCAAATATTAAAATCAAGTTAAATCCATGTTAGGTTATAAGTGTAAAACTAATGAGCTGGCGGCTGTTGGAATATGGAACAACAGGGACTACTTTCTGCTGTCGAACAGACATTCTGTAAAACGTTACATATTACGTACAGTACTTAATACTTTATAAAACAACGTCCGTGAAGTCATATGGCATACAAATACCTGACGGTACCTGCTACAATTCAAACAACTATAACAACAGTTTGTCACAGTGTACTACGTGCGACTAACTCTGTATTTCACTCACTTATCAAAGCCTTCAATTTATGTACGTCAAAAATAATAAGTGGTCAAAAATTGCAATCACATATATATTCTGTCGGCATAATCAGATTAAATCACAGCATTATCATCGCAGTAGAGTGTGACGTGTAAAAAAATGAGAACAAATTTGAAACAAAATGTGTTTGGCCATGTTCATAACTTTGCAATACTGACTGATTTAGTTGAATCGAATCGGAGGAAAATGTATAAAATAAACCATGACCAGGGGACAACAAAGAATCAGAGTTAACGTGCGCATTACACCCTAAATTTAATAGCAATTTGATTTGAACAACATCACGCGATCAACGAAAACTCTTACTAACCATGTGTCATATTTATTGAACAGTACAAATAGTGAACAAACTAAGTTGCAGTTGTCCGTATGTCTCCATATATGTGTGGGGGTGTGCATGTGACTGTCCAAATAACAGTGTGACGCTGATAAGAGGCAGATAATACGAAGGGGAAGTGGGGAAGGGAAAAAATAATAATCTTGGAAGTATAAAAAGGGTTAACAGCAGTAAGCACTGAATAACAGCTAGTCATCTGACAGTGTGACTTAGTAACCAAGCTAAACAGTAGGTACTAGAGATGAAAAAGGAGTACAAAGACAATCAGAGGGAACGGGTCAGCGGCGTAATACCTTTCCTGCGGTCATCCGTCTTCCGTACAGCGCAGACAGTATCATCCCACTTACTTCCTGCAGAAGTCAGGGTAGAGCAATTTAGCAGGGTGTATGTGCTATGTTGGACAGCATACCATACTGCAGACCATATTTTGATTAACTGTAATGACACATCTACTAAGAAGAAATATAAACGAACAAACATGAAACGTGAACATGAGTGGTAGGCATCATGTTGGCAGCGTTATGTATATTACTTGCCTAACATCTGCTAACAGTACTATCTATAGCATGAACGAACGGGCTTTCAGCAATGACCACATAACTTGATAATCCTTCCGCATGTTAAATTCGTATGATGAAGGTGTCACAGTATGTAAAGTAGAGATTGTAGGCAAACAAAGATTGGTTGATAATTTCCAACCACAGTTTTGAAACAGCATTTTTTTCCCCACGATTAACTAACGTCGTGTTCCTAAATTATGTCATACATGCTTCATAAAACCACAACATACATAGTTTTCAAACGGTAAAATGTTGTATTGGAAGAAAAAGGAAACTGAGTCAATGACGTTTGCGATGTTGCAATGATGTTGTACCAAAAACGGCGTTTAGGGGACGTAAGCGTAGTAGATGGTCGTAGGGGAAAAACATTATCTCGCACTAAGTATGAACATACTGTGCTATATGGTGGTCAAACTGTACGCATAGGATGTCTGCCTCAAGAAACCACATTTCCTGACTCCCAACTGAAATTAAACAGAAACGGCCTTATACAGTTGGTTTGGTACAACGTAGGGTAAGGGTGAACAATGATGTGGTGACTGCGACGTAAGTCATAACATCAGAAAGGCGGTTAACATAAAACCGTATACATTGGGTGGTGCGTAAGGCAGAGATTGGGTAAATCGTTGACGAATTTACAGTTAACCACTAAAACGTAAAAAATGATATCAAAAGAGTACTGACCTACGATGTGGTCGAAGGTTACGGCACGGGCAATGTCGACAGCAGAGGAATTGATAGCCGGGCTGACTCTTACAGGGGGAAGAAGGGAGGAGAGGAGTAAGGGGCAAAGATTAGGTGAATGAACGGTGGGTAGCTGTTAAAAGGAGCAGGCAAAGAGGCATGGGGAAGAGAACGGTAATGGGGAGATTTACGGATCAGGAATGGGAAGGTAGATGGTGTGGTTGAGGACGGAGCAGGGTGAAATTGGAGGAAAAGGGCCAGAAGTTGGGTAGGAGGAAAAGGAAAACAGTTTTGGAACAGAAGTTGAAAACGACAGGGAGTCAAGTAAGAAAAACATGTGGCAGCAAATGGCTTTCCTGGTTTCTGCTTTCCTTTATAAGTAATAGATTGTTCTTTAGAATATAAAGTTTTTAACATTAACTTATAAAATATTTACTTTCGAATTCCAAATCAATATATATACACACACACACCTATATATACATTATAATATTAGACAACAAATTTTTATTAATTTTATATTATGTAGTTTTTAAATTCAAATTATTTCAAAAATATTTATTTTAGAATTTTAATTCCAGAATTCAATTTATAATAAATTTATATACATATATATGTATAAACGAACAAATATCTTTATAAAATTTGGAAGAATTCAAATTTGTCCATAATTTAATTCCAAAATAAATTTAATTACCAATTTAAATTTGATTTAAAAACGAGGATGTTACAAATATCCATCTATTACATAACCTCTGAGCTCGTATGTCTCAGAGAAGGGTGTTAAGCTAAGAGAATAAATTCTCCGCCACCAACAGAAATGTATTTGATGGAGATCAGCTTTATATCTCAAAGTGTAATGTCAAACAAACAACAATACAAGTGCGTTCCGGGTTAGAACGGAACCGAAGGCACTCCGTCCAATAAAGGAAGAAGCCCTTGCAATTCGGGAATCCACAATCCTGATCGGACTCCCCATCACAATATGGAGATCTCTATACTGGAGCAACTCAGTGCAGAGACATCGACAGGTAATTTCGTTCTCGAAAATACTCGGTCTTCACCCCCTCTTCAAATGCACTCCAATTCGTCGTATCATTAATTCGGAATGGTTTTATGACACAAGGTCCTCCCCCGGATTAACCGAATAAGACGCTTATTTTAAAACACGTTGATACACAAGTCACAAAGATTCACTATTCAGATTCGATGTGGGTTTCGGATAACCATTTGGAATCCGACTCCCTGTCGCATCGAAATTCAAATGTCGTTTATATGCTAACAATTTTCACATTCACATAGAAATATATCACAGATATCACAAATCAATTCACAACAATTCACATCACAAAGTATCACAATCACATACCAGAGGTGTCAACCAATTCAGGGCTTTCAATAATAACCAATCATCTACAAATAAGATGAATTAATTGTGTGATTATAATTAATTAATCACATAATTATTTTCATTAATTATCTTTAATTAATGAATAATTATTCTTAACAATAAATTAATTAGTCCTTAATTACTAATTAATTAATCTTAATCACTTTCATTGATTAAATATTTATTAATTAATTTCATTAATTAATTAATCCTTAATTGCAAATTAATTAACCATAAATTAATAATTAATTAAACTTTAATTAATTATTAATTAATTATAAGTAATTATAAAACATTAATCTTAATTAGACATTAAATTATTATTAAAATCTTTAATTAGTAAACTTCAAAATTAATCATCATTAACATAATTTAATTTAAGAGATTAAGGTTAATTTAAAATTTAAAACACATTTTATCTTAATTAACTTTTAATTACATTATCTATTTAAAATAAATTAATAATTAATTAATAAATAAGTAATGATCACATAATTATATAAATTAAACTAAATTGCTTTAAAAATAACTTTCATAAAACCTTTATTAATCCAAATTTAAACCAAAAAAATTATTTTAAAAAAATGGGTTAAAAATGTTTCAAATTTATTTTAAAATTTTGAAAACTATTTTCTAACAATCCTGAGAACTATCCGAGTGTCCCCCGAGCTAAAACACTACTTACTTCGAGTCTCCCTCTAGCCAAAACCCAAATTTTCATTTTAAAACTTAGATTTTTTGTTAAGTTTTCAATACTCGGGACACGTTAAAAAATACCCGATCCAAGACTCGAGCCATCCACCCATTCCCTCGATTCTACTTCGATTTAAAACTTTTCTTCCTCAACTCCTACCTACTGACACAAACCGAAGACTGTGCATGTGCACCAGAGCTCCGACGAGCTCCAGTCAGTCCTGCCGCCTTCGACATGTCGACGACACCTTCAAACCACCCAGCAACACGAATCGACGATGAACTCGCGATTAAGCTACACGACCCAGACTGAAACAAAAACGATCGCCAAAGAATTGACTCGCTCCGACTCCACAGTCCACCCGAAGCGTCGAGACTCAGGCCAGAGCTTCGCCTACCTCCCTTGTTTCAATCGCCACCAGTGCGATCGACTACGATGCTTTGACGAAGCCGCGACAATCTGATTTCTGGCTTCGACCAAAACATGGGTTGATACCCAAAAACAATATCGCACCGTCGCCATGGCGTATTTGAATTTTATCGAGCCTTTTCTCAAACTCCCAAATCTCCTAGAAAGCTTCAACTTCGATCATGACACTGATCATGCCACCGATCATCAGAGTTTACTCAAAATGCGATTTCTGTTCATCTATGTATTTCTCGCCCGATACCCAATTAATAATATTGATTCCAATTTTAAAAATCAATGTTTTCAAAAACGTTTTAGGTTATGTAATTAAATAAAATAATTAAGGGAATCAAGTTTTCATCATAAATTGAGTCTGTTGTGTTTTCTTGTTCCAGATTACATTCACTTGTTATTTATTTTTAAAAGTATTTTTAAAAATAAGTTTAAGTGAATTCAAACACATTTTATTTTAACAACCCGGCCTAACAAGAATTAGAAGAAGAGGCTTGATTTTTTGAACTGGTTTTTTAAAACCAAGAACTAGAAACAGGGATGAATATACCTGTACATCAACATGCACAAACAATATATACACATATACACATATCTGTACTCATGCAAACAAATTTTCAATCTTACTTCAAGCATGAACTCAAACAACAGATTAAGTTCTAGAGTTTCAAAAGGTTTACTCACCTTTAAAAGAAGAACAGAAAACTGGAAGTTAATTATTTGAAAACCGGAAGCTTGTTTGACTCTTTTGAAAATCTGGGAACTTTAAGATTACTTTGATTTTGATCTTGGATTTGAAAACTTGATGTTGATCTTGATACTTTAATTTGCTAGTTGAATCTGAACTTGTTGGTTGAATTAACTTGCTTCAAGTTGAAATATTGATGTTGTTAAATTTGATTTCCTTTGATTTCTTTTCTCTAGTTTCTTTGATTCTCAGATTTGAGTTGTTTCACAGGTTTCTATTTTTTCTTTGATCTAGTTTGAGTTCTGATTTTCTCAGGCTTTTGATTTTTTTTTTCTGTAGTGAAGATAAAAGAAATGAGAAAGAGGGAAATGTTGTGTTTATATAATTTTGTTTCTTACTTTTATAAATTTTTTCAAAAACAAAAACAAAAAATGTCACTTGTTAAATTTAACGACAAAACTATTACACTTGTAAATTCATGTGTTAAAAACTAAACACTTGTCTAAGTAGCGCACACTTTGGAATGTTATTGTTAAACCACGAGTGTAGGTTTTATCACATGGAATTTCATTATTTAGTTATTTGTTAAATACTATACTATTATTACTGAGTTAGATTTCAAGAGCTCACAAGCCCCGTAAGTATTTTTTGAAATGAACAGTCACATTTTGTATTTTGCCAATTTTTTCTATTTGTGCCCCAACCTACTCAGTTTAATTAAAAAACATAAGCTACTTTCTGCCTATTCCATAAAACCCTAACTTACAAAATAATAAAGATGAATATCGACCGCTGTGAAAATCGATGATTGCTTCTCTCCTTCTTTATCAGTGTGAAAACTTCCACCTTAATTTTCTTGTTTGCATCTTCAACCTCCTAATTATTCTGGTAATTTTCAATTCTTTGGATCTTTTGTTTTCAATTTTCAAATCTTATTTAACTCCTTGATTTGTTCGATTTTCTTATGTCATCTGTGTTTGCTTTACAATATTAATCTTCGGAACAAACGTAGTTGCTTTATCGGTTTTCTTCGTCTACATTTTAGGTACCATTATACTTCTTTACTATTCTTTTCATTATTATGTTATCCAAATTTAAGATTTGCTGATAATTTGGATTGGCTTAATATTAAGATCATGAGGGTTTGAGATTCGGTTGGAATAATCAGATCTATTAGATGATTATAGATTGCTCTAATTAAGGTCACTTCATTGTTTTCTACAAGTAACTATATAGATTTTTAATATTTTATTCCCATGGTTAATTGGAAGACAAAGTGAATGATTTGGGACATGTTATTTGAATTTATTTTCAATTATAATTTCAACAAAAATGGAAAAAAGTAACTATCTTCATATAAGTATTTTGACTAACAATTGTGGAAGTTCTGAAATTACAACAAATCTAAGTATTATAAGAATTGACATAGAGATTTACATTTACTTAAGAAAAAAGAATTTCTAAGACATCAGGTGTTTCTGAGTGCATTCTTTTGTGATTTGCTGATTTAACAATAAAAATATAGCAACATTTTCCATACTAATGTGTGATTTATCTTTTATTTGGTTAGATTATGTTAAACGTCTGAATGAACAAAATTATTCGAATAAGTGCCACCAAGTGATATTATGGATGCACACTATAACTATAAGACATTATAATATGAGGCATTCAAAAGAATGTACTATAATTTTGTTTATACTAATGTGTGATCTTTAGTTTCATGAGTCCTTTATATATCCTATAATGTAATTTAGCCGATTATATAAAAAAAAATTACGATGTTAAAATTTAAGCATTACTTTATTAAATTCGGTCAACAATCTATCATATTGCATGGAAAAAAAGAAAAAAAAACTAGGACATAATACATGATAACTTAAAACCAAATCTATCCTTTATGGAAACACTTGATTGTCATTCTCATCTCTATTTTGTTGTAAACTCTCATATATACCATTAGGAGAATTTATGTAATTATATTTAGGAAGGAATTCAAGAATAGTTCTCATAGTAATGAGCAGGAGTCCAGTCATGTATATAAAACTGGAAAAATGCATAATAGATATGTTCTAAAATAACTGGTGTTTTATCTTGAAATGAGACTCAAGTTTTAACATTTTAACTACAACATACAGTAATGTAAATAATATAACCATGAATAACACTTGTCCTAAAACATGCTTTGAAGAGAAGAAATGAATATTACTATATTTGCGTTAGTGTCACTTTCAAGCTACTATTTAGTTTGGTTATAGTTTATATAGAGATATTAGGTTCTCCTATTATTAGTTGAGTTCATTGTTGTTATTTTCATAAAAACATATTGGGTGTTAGAGAAACTAATAATACACGTTATTTCATTAAGTAACACGATGAAACATTATTTTTAAATAACATAAACGGACAATGTCATTAAATGATTTCTATCTGTTTTAGTATTAGTTGTTGACAAATATATTATTACATTGAATACACAATGGAACTATATTTGTAATGGACATAGCTACCGTCTCATTTATGTTCAATTTAGTTCCCTGCTATTAACTTGTAATGATCAATGCATTCATCAAATGCCCATTTCATTTTTTCTAAACCTATTTTAAAGATTACTAAACAATATAATTTTATAACGGTTGTTAGCACAACTTATAATTGCAAATGTTTTGGTTGCTCCTGATGCGATAAAACCAGTGACGTACCATCTAGACATATTATTAAGAAAGACATGGGGATTTATTGGTAATTAATGTGAATTATTTCTTATTTTTTGAATAATTTATATGTGTTAAATATGTGTTAGTATGTTAGCTTTGCTATAAACTATTAAAAATATGTTGGTTCTGTCAATAGATATTACTATGATATGTTTTTCAATAAATAGCCTACTATGAAATTTTGTAACAATTATACTACATAGAAACGCTATTATGGAAACTACATATTCAAAGAAATATGGTTATAATCATGTGAAATATTATTATTCCATACTCATATAACATAGATCACCATCATATTCAATTAAAAATAACCTTTTCAATGATTATTTTATTTTAAAGATAACCATATACGAAATCAATAATTATAGTGACATTAATTATTAACACCGCGTATATTTTAGTAATTTCTGGTGTGAAAAATCATAAATTTTATGCACCACTTTTTTGTAATTTAGCTAAATGTAATTACTACATAATAATGTAAAGGTGACCACTATTACATTCCACTAGCTATAGCTATTTTATTTGATTATGTAAATTAATAGCTAACCATATAAATATTTCATTATCATATCCGTATAAACTATTAATATTATATTTGTTTCATCAATTTACAAACTCAAAGACCTAATAAATCATTACATCAACTTTAATGATAAATTTATGCACCATCATGATTTATTAAAAAATGTTGAAATTAATTCTTTTACTGTTTCAATGCAAAATTTATATTTTTGATTTTTTGATTACTTTGATATCCTCATGTCATCTAACTATCTTGATATAAAATTTGATCGCACCGGATTAAAACATAATATTATATATAAACTACTTGCTTTGGTTTCTATTATTTTACTGTTGTAAATGAAGTCATAATCCAACAATCACATTCTTGTAGTTATTTTATCATTTTTTAAGTATTCTTATTTCACGAGAGGTTTCAATTTTCAAATTCTCCACTAAAAAGTACAGAAATAACAATAAATAAATTCCTCCAAAGATATATGCAACTTCATTTATTGTCATAGCATTCAAAACAAATGATGATGTGGCAGTGGACAATGAATGTAAGGCAGTTAATTTGTAGAAATAGATTTCTTTTACTTATTTTCATGCATTATACTTATATTTAACATGTCCTTAAGCATTGATCATATATGACATCAAATGAGAGTGTATTTTGAACTTCTATAACTTGAATAGTTTAAAACATGTTTGCTCCGACTTATATGTAGGGTGATTGGAGTAATGAATATCAAAAAGGTGTATTATTGCCCGAGACAAGCATAAATGGAACAAGTACGATATTTATTGGATATGCACCATCGAATAATGTCATGCAAATATGAATGGATTAGACTTTTTGTGCTCATACTATTTGGGATTAAAGTTTTATTTCGTCTACGACCTTTCGGTAATTTGAAATTACTAGGATATAGTATTGTTAATATAAACTTATAATTCATTTAATATTAAATTCGTAGTTATATTAGATTCTGGAAACAAACGACATGGCCACTTAGGACTTGAAATCAAGATTTTATTATTTTCAAAAATTGTATATTAGTCTTCAATATAAAATAAATTGATATTCATTGTATTAAAAACTAAATTTTCATATGAAATCTCCATTTATATTGCATGTTTTATTTATACTGATATTTTAGTATGCATGCGATGCATCCCATTCATTTGTATATATTTTTTAGATTGGCTAAAATTTTGGAATTAGGAAATTATTGAATTGCATATGATTCAATGGCATATAACTGGTTGCAAATCAATTGATAAATCATGAACGAAATGGTGTTGTCAATATAGAATTAAGAATTTGGAACCCTTTAATTACATAGAGGTACATAAACAATACCTTTTACAATGTGATTCTTGGTTAAACTTCTTACTACTTCATTTACACCGATTTTGGGAAATTGGATCATTATTCTCTAAATTTATATTATTATAGGGGATAATATAATTCATTTGGTTCTCTTTATTGTTAAATCTACCTTTTTCTTTAGTTACAATTACAAACTTAGATAAGTTGAAATTAATGTTTAAAGACTGTAAGGAAATTGATTTTAATTTATGTACTTTATCCAAACTCTTGAATTCCATGGTTTAACATTTACCAACATACTAGGAAAAATAAATTTGTAAATTAATATATTAGTGTGAAGTACCGTAACTAAATATCTGGTGAGATTATATGCACTACCTTCTTAAACGAAATGGGCAAAACTAATCTTTAGAAAGTGAGCAATCACTGGGCTACTGGGGTACAGCCCGCCGTGGTACACCTCTAGAAAAATGTACCGAGATCGTACCTAACGATCGTTGTCAACATAGGACCGGCCTTCCCCTTGCTGGATAGTATCCGATTGTTATCACCCCTGGTGTTCCCACCCTTATCGAGTGCTCACTTTTTTATGCACAACCATGTCTATAATTTATAATATAATATTCCCAAGGTATCTAGAAAGGTGATAGCATACCCTAATAGGGTGCGACTCACTTAGCCTACTACATCTCCCAATTTTTAGTCATTCCTGATTGATGAGACTTGAGGCTATGTTTTACCTTTAGAATAACATTCATACTTGGAATTCAAGCACTGCCTTCCGAGCAATAATGTAACAATAACGTTCATCCATACAAGTTGTCCTGGTCTGGACAAATCGAATCTCCATAATCATTGTCTTCATTTCCTTCTCGATATCACAATTCAAAACGCACAAATCGGATAGAAGCAATTTTCAGATGATTAAATCCAATCACGTTCTTTTCAAAACGATCAACGAATCTGGCCAGATTTGATAGTCTGTTATATAACTATCAAATAACACGCATAAGTAGTCACTCGGCCCATATTATAAATTTTCCAAAATATTCATTTTAAAATATCTTTACAAAGATATATATATATATATATATATATATATATATATATATATATTCAAAACTCTTTCAATAATTCAATATTTGGAAACCATTTAATTCTTTAAATCCATAACAGGATATCCCAACCCATATTGACACTAAAAATTATCTCCGAATTCAATTTATAACACATAGAAAAATATTTCCACATCATTTATTCCACGGTTAAAATATTTTCGAAAACTCCCTTTCAATACTAAAAAAACTTATAAACATATTCCCAAAAATCACATTTATATCCAAACTTAGGAAATATTTCATATCTTATTTCATAAATCTTCGAAAATTTATTAATTTCCTTTAAAATTTCTGAATATTATCGATTACTTATTAATAATCGAACTAACCATTCATAATTCTTTTTATGAATTCAGATTCATTTTCCAAGTTCCCAAGTCTAACTATTTGGAAGTTTCCTATTCTTGAATTTCCCACATCCCGAAATCCATTACAAGATTTTCTCTTATAAAATCATGTCCATTAAATAAATCCCATTTACAATCTCGAGAGTATTTATAAGCAACTTCAATAAATTTCCAAACTCTATCTTTGTAAGATAAGTAATTTAAAGATTAATAATAGTTTCAAACACTTGAAGTGGTTACTTAAAATATCGTGGCACGTATTTTCAAATAAACAACGATGGCTAATTTCCAACTCATTCATAAATAATAAAAACAGTTTTCAAAGCTTATAATGAAAATTAGAATTTATTTCAATCAATATTAAATATTTAGGTAACTAACTTTCTGAAATAATTAAATCCAATTAGTAGTTTAATAGATAAAAATTCCTTTTCTAAAATAACTTTGCTCCTTGATAAAAATATATATATTTTAAAACCCATATAACCATTTCTATACTTATAAATCTACCTTGATTTAACACAATACGGTTTACCATTCCAAATTCAAAACTATTCCCAAATTTCAAAATTGAATTCACTGTATCTTTCTAAGCCGGTCTCCACATCTCATTTTGAATTCACACTATGAATTTATATTTTCCATTTATCAAATGATAATCATTTCACTTATTTATAAGCGTCCTTTATAAATTTACAAACTTACGTGAGATTCACTTGTTTATAAAACTAATCTCTTTATAAAATTTCATCGTATGAATCCATTTCTTATAAATTATTTTTAAAGTTTCTACTTTAAACATTTCAAATAGGTAAGTGCAAAAACCAATATCAAATCATTTATTTTGATACAAATTAAATTTACTTTAAAATAATCCAAATTTGATGTAAAAGTTTTTACATTTAAAATGTCCTTTTAAATTACTTGTAACGACCCAGAATTTTTGGATGTTTGAAATTGAAATATTTAATTGATTTTAAATATTTGGAAGTTAGTTTAACTTGAATTTCAAATATCACTATTTATTTGGCAATTAAATTATTGAATTTAATTATTGAAATTGAGTAAAATATTGAATCTTCAATTTTATGCTTGTTAAAAATATTTTAAAGTCTTATAAAATTTATGTAATAGAACTGAATATAATGAAAGCTTTAGAACTGAATTTGAAAGTGTTTTGTTCAGTTATAAAAATATATCGTTTAAATTGATATTTAAAAATAGCCTTCCAAGGCACAGTCTCGGAATTCGACGAAACTAGTTCCATTGGATCCGTAATAGTGTTTTACTATTGGATTTCATTTTTTGTAGCTTTTGGAGTGATCGTTTGGCCGTACGGTAGATATACGAGTTGAAATCTATATCGAAAATTCAATAATAACTGAGTCCTAGAAAGCTATCTTCTTCATACGATCGAATTAGGACTCGGAACCTTTTCCATTGCGTTCGGAAAAAGGGTATAATCTTATAAACGCTTAGCGGCATGCCTCGATAGGAGATCGAAATTTTGGTTTCGAGATAATTAAATTTTAAATTTAAGTATAAAATATATTGTTGACTTGTAAACCCTTAGGAACACTATAGCAGGCCTATGCAGACATGCACGATCATTTGAGACACGTGCTCTCCTTGACGGCACGCTTCTTCTTTTAAAAAAATAATAACAAAATCAAAATCATGACTTTGTTTCTTTATTGGTTCATCGGGATTCATTGCTTTCATAAACCACGAATAAATCCCAATTTTTCTTCCTCCTCAGTTGAAATCGATTTATATCAAAAAAAGAAAAAAGCCCTAGAACTGTTGAATTAAAAAACTCAAGATCAAATTTTTGTCCAAGCATCTGCACGGTCGAGGTGACAAGGCAACGCCTTATTCAGGCAACGTACAAGTTCAAGAAAGCGATGTCGAGTTGAGGCGATGTCGAGTTGAGGCGAGGTGACGTCGAGTTCAGACGAGGCAAAGACAAGGTAGAGGTCTTCGGAATCTTCAACTTCAAGGTGGAGTTCAGGAAAGCAAAGTTGAGACGAGAGGTCGAGGTGGTGTTCGCGGCGTCATTGGGGTGCAAGCGCACATGGACTTGATAATGGATGGATCTCTAGCGACGGTGTCAGGTAGGGTTCATCGATGGAGGAACAAGTGGTTGACTTGGCTGTGTCGACGTGGAGGCGCGTGACATTTGTGAGCAAGGTCGAGTGGAATGTTCAAGTAGGAAGGCAGTGCTGGTTTGGGGCCGAACTTTGGGTATGGGCTTCTTTTTCTTTTTTAAATTTGAACTCATATTTTGATTTGAAAGGAAATGAATTTGAAAAGAAAAAATATATTATATTTACAATATGACGTAAACAGTTCTGTCTTTTAATATATATATATATATATATATATATATATATATATATATATATATATATATATATATATATAAAAGTTAGAAAGAATTTTATTTCAGTAAGGTATAACATAATTTTTTTTTCATTTAATAAATATATATTTATCCACATGCATGTTCTAATTTAAAACAGGATATATATATATATATATATATATGATTTTGGGTGGACATAGGAATTTCAAGATGTTGTAGAGATTTTATAAAAGTTAGACCTTTGAATATAGTTTATTTTTATAAAAGTATATTTGTGGCTTCGATTTGAAAAAATATATATAATAATATAATAAATATCAAACGCACCTTTTAAATCTACTAGTTTATTTTAAAATAATTTATTATAGAGATTAATTTGTTTAACTTACTTATCTAATTAGTTCAGTAACCAAAATTTTTTTATTAAAAGGAATTAGTTTAGAATTTAATGATTAGTATAAAATAAAATCATTGGTTAATTAAATTTATTAAATGGAAATTGATTATTCGATTTATTCGAATATTAATAAAAATCATCTAATGTTTATACAAGGTCAAAAATAATGAAGAAACAAGCCGGTTCGGATCGGATTGCAACTTGAAAGTCAAAGGTGAATTAATCTCACTCATTTGGATTTCCATTTAAATTTAAATAGTAAATTTTAAATTATTGGTTGAATGATTGAATTGACTGGATGTGGTATTATATATATATATATTAGAGTGATTGATTTCCTGCATTATATAGTGGATGAGACCCTATATGCCCCGCATAATAGCGGATGACCCTTTATACCGCAATATCCCCCTCAAAGTGGGATTGGTATTTTATATTGTGCTAATATATGTGGATGTAGGGAAACAAGTTGGAGGGATCCAACTAGACTCCTCAAAATATTGAATTTATTTTATATTCAGTAATGTGATTTATGTGATAATCTAGGATGGATTATATTGATTTTATTGGGAATCGAAATTATTGAATGCTATGGCTTGGTTGAACATATATTGGTATTTGAGAAAAATGAAACATATATAAAGTTTGGATTTTTAAAGGAAACAAAAAGGTAAATTTTTAAGTAAAATAATTATAGTGAAATCCAAATAAATTAAAGGAATGAATTTGGAAAAGGGATAAGGGATTGATTTTTAATCCTATATATTAAATTTAGTGATAAAAAAAAATAGGGATTGAATACATGAGAAAAGGATTTTATTTAAAATAAAGATTTAAGCAATATTGTTTTGTAAAGTAAGAAGAAGTATATTTTAAAATTTAAGATTTAAAATGAGTTTGGAAAATAAAAAGAGAATTTGAAATAAAGTATGAAACTGGTATTTTTGATTTAAATAAGAATATAAACCATAAATAAAGGTGTGAATGTGGGATAAATGAGTTTTGTAATAAACTTGGATCAATAAAGGAATTTATTTTATAATGGAGTTGATTTTGGAAACCAATTTAAAACCCGACTAAGTGTTGAAAAGTGTGAATAAGGAGAATGAGTTTGTGAAATTTATGAACAGGGTTTATAAATAAAGTGAAATATTTATCAGAGGATAATATGAAAGTATAAATTTAGGATGGGAAATTATAAGGAAAGGGTGATTAGTTTTAAAAATGAATAGTGGTTTATTTTTAAAGGTGTGGAAAGGAAAGTGTATTTCCCTAAAAAGGCATGTATATTTTCAAAGAAAGATTTCCAAGTATCAGTTAGAGGTTTTAAAGTGATTTTTTGAAAAAAAATGTTGTGGAAAGAAATTATTATCTAGTGGTTTAAAATTTTTTAAAAGTAAATATTTTTTAAGTTATGTATATAAGTAAATTATTTTAAAGTTTTAACAAGTATTATGATTTAAAAGATAATTATTTAATATTTATATGTTATAGAATAACTTTTATTTTAAATTTAGTTTTGGCTTAAGTTTACAAGAGAAGTTATTACAAAATTTCATAACTAGCATTTTAAATAAAGTTTTTTAAGTAGTTTTTATTTTAAATGTTTTAAAGTATATATTTTTGGATAAAGTGATTTAAATTATATAAAAATCTGAAGTATTAAGACTTGGCGATTTTCAGTGGAAAGTAAACAATTGGGTGGAATTTATTCCGCAAGAGAAAAAGTGTTTTGAAAACTATTTTCAAAGCATTGAAGTGTTCAAAAATGTCTTGCGAAGATATTTTGAGATAAATAGTTTGGAATGGTGGTTTGTGGGTGTTATTCAATAGTTAAATAACCGACTATCAATATTGGCCAATGCGCTGATCGTTTTGAAGAGATCGGGATCGAGATTAATTTCCCAAAAACCACTTTGATTCGGTTTGAACGTTTTCATGAGGAAGACAAGAGCTTGGAGCCGAAGATGGGGCAGTGGAGTGCAAGGGCTAATCGCTACTAATCTGAGGGTGATTCAAAAATGGATGTAGTAGGAGTAGTGTCTTCGGTTACGTTCGGACCGGGAACGGACTTGTATGGACGAATGCTATCAGAACATCGTCAGGAGGAGGATGAGCATTCTAAGTAAATGTGTGCTAAAAAGGTAACACATAGCCTCAAGCCTCATCAACTGGGAATGGCTAAAACCAGGGAGGTGCGTGCAAAGCTAAGTGGCTAACAACCAATTAGGGTAAGGTCATCCCTGTCTAGATGTCCCTTTTTCGGCCGTGTGAGCGGTTGCTGATCCCAAACATGGGGTGATCTTATTCGGACTGTCCAGTAAGGTGTAGCTTCGATCTTATGTAGCAGGGTGTAACAGAAGCGATTTTATCGGGATCCGAAGGTCGGCATTCTTACGTCCACTGTATCAAATGCCGCATAATCGAATGCCGAAAAACTGAATTGTTAGGGTTAAAAAGAAGAGGTAGAAGAAAAGGATAGGAGAAGTAAGAAAACAGAACAGAAACAATATCAAAATCTCACAGTCGCAGCGGAACAACATATAATAGATAAATGAATAATCTTTAAAACAAAGAACTATCTAAGCTATTACATTACATCACATCAGTGTGTACAACAACAATACACAATACAACAAACAATGGACAGTTATACGAACATGTACCCACAAATGAATTTACAGCGGAAAGATAATATCATATACAAGTAATACGCCTCGCCATCCAGCTCACCACTTGAGCTCCAAAGCACTTCTGAATCCAGAATGACCTGATAACCTGACTCTAGACTGCCCGTGTGGAAAATTATGGGCACCCAGAGTTTAGGAAGAGAACATTAAACTCCAGGTCAGTCATGGGACTGGTGTGAGAACTCAAAACAGTTATTTATCTTTTAAAACAACATCAACAAGGGAAGAGAAAAATATCCGCAATGCTTTTGGAAAATGAAACTACCATAAGGCCTCCCCGCACACACATAATGCAAACGCAGAATCGGAGGAGATTTCTCCTTATGATAGTCAAAGATGCTTACTACACAAAACAAATCATTTTTGATATTATTATTAGTGCATAGTGATGAAAGCTTTTCGAAAATAGAATATAAATCTTAGCTAGCATAGACATTTCGAGATATGCCTACTATAGCTACCATCTAAACAGTGGTGACCGCCATAAGTAAATGGCAGGTTATACAACCAAAACCGTAATGGGTTCGTATTGGGAATTGGATTTCCAATAAATGGTCAGGCTAAGGAACTTCCTACCGCCACATGGGATCGCCTTTGGCGGGATGTCCCAAGAACCTAACCGGATCTCTGCCGACACAAGGCCGGGTTACCTCTGTAACTAGGTAACTACTACTCGAGTATGCCACTCCCCGGTCCTTTGGGACCTTTATCCGAGGTCCCTCTATCACCAAGCAACAACCATACAGAAAAATGAGATTGGAGCAACCACATAGGCTAAGCATCAGGGCTCCATACCTGACACCACCCTTTTTCCAGAAGGAAACGACATACCCTAAAGGGCGCGACCCTTATAATCTTGCCGCATATTCCTGTTTCGACCATTTCCGGGGTGTGAGGTCTGACGAAGTCTTGTCCACAAAGCTACGCTTTTTCACAAAGCCACGCTTTGATCAACAAATGATCAATAAATAATCATCACACAACAACACTCAGCATGCTACATTACCAAATTGGGAATATATTGCTGATAATCTTCAACTACAAAACCTCTGAGCTCGTACGTCTCAGAGAAGGGTGTTAAGCTAAGAGAATAAATTCTCCGCCACCAACAGAAATGTATTTGAAAGAAATCTGCTTTATATCTCAAAATGCAATTTCAGACACGTAACCATACAAGTCTGTTCCGGGTTCGAACAGAACCGAAGGCACTTCAAAAGAAGCCCTTGCAATCCAGGTATTCACAATCCCGATCGAATTTCCCATCACAACGGAAATATGCGTACCGTACCTAACGGTGCAGAGACAATCGATAGGTCATCCTATCGTTTTTACAAATACTTGGTCTTCACCACCGGCCTTCAATGCTATCCATTACGTTGTATCACTATTCGGAATGGGTAGACCGAATAACGAGCGCAATAATTTAAAAATAAGTGTAGCATTCAATTTTAACCAATTCACAACAAATAGCCATTTGAGGGTCAATATTGATAGTCGGTTATTTAACTATCAATCAATATTCACAACGTCACCCGATTTCAAATAATTTCCCAAATTATTTATTTTCAAAAAATATCCTTACAAGATATATTTTCCACACTTCAACCATTTGAAAACGAATTCCAAATTATTTTCCACCTTTCAATCTTTGAAAACAAATTTCAAATCAATTTCCTTAAACGGAAACACATCCAAATATTTATCCATTTTCAATTCAAAATGGTTCATTTAAATCAATCAAATAAATCCTTACCGATTTATTTTAAATTTACGTCCCAAATTCGTAAATTTATTTCCACACTTCAAAATAAATCAATGTTTATTTTTAGACAAATTTTCCTTTCTTTTATAAATTCCATAGTGAATTTACCTTTCCAAAACATCTGTGAATATACGATTTCCAAATCGATTTCTAATATTCATTTTCAATATATCTTTAAAAGATAAAATCTTAAAACATTCACTTCATATTGGAAAAAATTCCTATACTTACTAAATAATAAGTAATTCACAAATCCATTTTTTTCCAACATTTTGAAAATATTCAATATACTTAAATCCAAATTAAGCATATATTTTATTCTTTAAGGAAAACTTCCCTTAAACACATTTATTTGGGTCAAAACGAACGTTGCGTAAAACATCGTTACGACAACCCAAAATCACTAGTATAGGGTTTTGAAATTCAAGATAGGTATATAAATCCCAATACTTCACCAAACTTTTCCTTTCGGAAATCATTTACTATAACAACAGTGTTATAGTCCACTATTTCCTTATATTTCTCGAAAACGTCTATTTCAAAAATGAATGTTGAAATCAATGGTTTCGATACTTAATACATTTTAAAACATCTTTAAATCGTTTAATTCTATTTAATAAAATATCACTTTCCCAAAATATTTCTTTAATATATTATTCACCGTCCAAAATCGTGGATATATTTCCTTTAATAAGCTATAATAATTAAACTTATCAAAATAAGTCGATTTTAGATTTATAAAACAATGTTTATAAATTCCATTTATACTTTATAACAACTTCAACTCATAAAATCACTTTATTAACAAATTCTTTCCATATCCCATTTACACGCCAAAATCCAATTAATAAGTTAATTACTTATAGATCTTTTATTTTATAAAAATCCATTCCTTATATAACTTCACAATTTATAAATCTATTGATTTCATCCACTTATGAAATCCATTTATACTTCATTTTAACACTTATAAAAACTCGTTTTATAATTCCAATATTTTTAATTTATAAATATCAATTTTATAAATCTTTTATATAAATCATTTATAATAATTCAAAAATCCCAATTTGAACCATTTTATAAATAAATCAACTACTTATTTCAAAAATCACATTTCGATTATATTTCACAAAAATCACAATTTTCATAACATAAACATTTCAACGTTTATTTATTTAAAATGAATCAATTTCAAAATTAAAATTTATTATGAATTCTCAACTTAAATTTTTAGAAATCAAATTTTATTTATTTTCGGCATCTAACGATACCAAAAATATATTCGGCTAAAATTTAGCCTTTAACAATTTCAATCACAAAGATAATCACGCAGATTATAAATAGATCAACACACAACATTGAAACAAATTCAAATGTTTGAGGAATCCAGTTGGATCCCTCCAACCTGTTTCCCTGCATCCAAAGATGCTAGCACAATACAAATTCTGTTTCAAGACGGAATATCGCGGTATATGGGATTTACAAATTATTATCCGCTATTATGCGGCGCAATAGGGTCTCATCCGCTATATAATACGGGAAATCAACTCCAAATACATATATAATACCACTTCCATACAAGTTGGAATTATCGCGGTATATGTTTTTTAATTAATAACATCCTCTTAATATACGGCGTATAGGGTCTATTTCACTACAACAGACAATAATTATCATCCAATCACACAACCAAGCAATTTTCAATTTAACTATTTAAAATTTAAATCGAAACAATTTGATTGAGTGAGAAGTTCTCACCTTGAGTTTCCGATAATAGTTGTAGCGTTTTATTTCGAATAAAATTAAACGTACGTTTAATTTTATCCAAAATTATCACTAGCTCCAAACGACTCCAAACCAGCTCCATTGCGTAGTGCTCGACAAAACGAAGCCAACGCAACTTGTTTCGTAATTTTTCGACCTCGTATAAACAAGTTACAGTGATTAGAAGTTTACACGAATTTATATAAATTAAATTTACAATTTTATATTTTAATTTAAACCCTACAATAAAATCTGGCCGCACGATCTACCAAAAGAAATCACAGCCGCACGCACATTTCTTCCCAAACGCGTATCCCTCCAGGTTACTCATGCGAAACCGAACCCAAAGGCCACGTTCAAACCCTAGTGGCGCGACCTCAACGATGATTTCGAAGACTATCGGCGACTGCAGTTTGAAAGCCCATCACCTAAGCCACCATCGGCTAGAACCCTATTGAACTCAGCTGCACCATGGCTTCGTGAAACGTGCTTGAACGCACGCGCTTTGGACGAGCTTTGCCGTCGATCCGTATCACTATTCTCCATCATCACCGTTGAAGTCTTAGATCTCGAGACGATCTATGTTTTTGTAGTTGAGAGTTTGTTGAAATATTTGACGGATTGGAAGAAAATTAAGGAGAAACAAGGAACGATTTCGGCCATTGGAAATGTTGAACTGGCGGCTAGGTTTAGAGAGGAAAGGTTTGTGAAAACATGAATGTATTATGGTCCTTTTATATAAAAATTTTGAAACACTATTCATCTCTAAATTTTCCGAACTCCAAATCTCACGCGGTGACCGACGTTTCTAAGGTTTACCCCACGTTCCGGACATAATGGAATAGGTTTCGGAAGCTAATTCGATCATCTGTGCGAGTTACGGCAATAAACAATCAAATTTAAATTAAATCGATTAAACCAAATTTCTATGCGTTTTGGCTTCCCCGGACAAACCGTGAATCCGATTGACACGAAATTTGATTCCTTACTATAATTTGACATGACGGATCCGATGAAACTAGTTTCGTCGAAATCCGAGACTGTTTGAAAAATGGCTATTTTCACTAGTCGATTAAATATTAAAATATTCAATTTTCACAAATTAACTTTTAGTTCAATTTTAAAAGTTCCATAACATCACTCTAACTCCAACAAGATTTAATATAACTTCATAAATCATTTTTATACACATTAAACCCAATTTCCAATTATTCACGCAATTTCAAATATTAAATTATCGATTTAATTACCCAATTAAATCTAAATATTCGAAAAATAAATTATTCGACTTACGAATTTTACTTGTTTATATTTAAAATCAATTAAATATACGAATTTCAAACGACAGAAATCCTGGGTCATTGCACAGGGGATTAGGGCGGATCCTCGGAACGGTGATCTAGATCACGAACTGTGGCGGACGGTGCCCCAGTAGCCCTGCCATTGTATGGAATCCAATCTCCAATAAGCGCCTATACAGTTTTGATTGTGCCCAACTATTGCTGGAACGTGAGATGCAAGCATTACAGTTAGATTCTATTTTGCTTTCTATAAACACTATTATAATATCAGACGGATTTGATAAAAAAATTTGGTTATCGTAAGGTAAACATCCGGCATGCTTATTTGTGGCGCGGTCTTATGAGATACCTTTGATTTCAAAGAATTTGGAAAACTTTAATAATCCAATTGAGTGTGTTTTCTCACGTTGATTTTCTAGACTGACTCGGGTATTGTTTTATTATAATGCTCGAGTCAGACCGAGTATTATAGCATACAGGATAGGATGTTGTGGAGCTAAGGAGATGAGTTGGATGGCGAGACGTATCACACGTACTTGATGTATTTTCCACTATGCAGTATAAGCTGTATAGTCAGCTTTGTGAGGATAAGTTGATATATGTGACGAACCGGATTCAGCGCTCGAAAATCGACATCAAATACATCACCTGTATTCGAATGTCGCAGATTCAAACGTTGGAATCCGATTCGTCGGAGCATATGACAACATTAGGTGAATAACAACACAGCGGAAACAGAAATGAAATTTTATTGATACACAACAAATTGATATAACAATTTGATACAAATGAAGTGATCAACATTACCAGAGATAAATACAACAGCGGAAAACAAAGAAGCGGAAGATAAAATACCCTAAAGGGCACGACCACCATAACCTTGCCGCATCCTTCTTATTTTAACCATTTTCGGGGTGCGAGGTTTGATGAAGTCTCGTTCCACAAAGCTATGCTTTTCACAAAAGCCATGCTTTGATCAACCAATGATCAGCACTTAGCATGCCACATTACCAAATTGGGAATAAATCACTAGTAACATCAACTACATAACCTCTGAGCTCATGCGTCTTAGAGAAGGGTGTTAAGCTAAGAGAATAAATTCTCCACCACCAAATAGAAATGTATTTGGTAGAAACTAGATTTACATCTCAAAGTGTAACGTCAGACATACGTCCATACAAGTCCATCCTGGGTCTGATTGGAACCGAAGGCACTTCAAAGAAGCCCTTGCAAATCCGGGTATTCACAGAACCGATTGGACTTCTCATCACATATGAAGATCACTATACCGGAGCAACTCAGTGCAGAGACATTCGACAGGTAATCCTTTCATTCTTAAAAATACCCGGTCTTCACCACCGTCTTTAATTGCTATCCATTTCGTCGTATCATTAATTCGGAATTGGTTTTATGACATATAGTCCTCTTCCGGCTAATCTAAATAATGAGTGCTTATTTTTAAAAGCATATGTATATATTGGGATCTTAGTTAAGTCACAATTTATTTATCAAAATCTTTCTTGTTGAATGGTTTAAAAAATTTCCATTTTTAATCTTTTAAACAAAAGATTCACCTTTTAAGATCCTCTTCAATTTGAAACAAGGTTCACCAATCTTTAAAAAAGATTCATTCATAGCATTCAAAAACATTCCATTTCAAACTTGAAATCCTTTTAACAAAAACCAGGAATTCTTCCTTGATAAGAAAGCCATTATAATTTGAAAACAATGGTTTTCGTTTCGAAAAAATCCGATTAAATTCGCTCAAGATATAGCCTTTTAAAGTAAAATCAGAAAATCAGCGAACTGCCATATATTCGGCAAGTTCTACTTAAGTTAAAATTAAATTCCCAAAATAATTCATTTAAAATACTTTTAAAAAATGGTTTAAAATTCCAAATATATAACCTGTATGATCCTTTTTAACTATAGTTTCCAGATTCCAAAACTTTATCAAGTCATATTATATTCAAGATAATTTTAATTCCAAAATTCCCTTTTGTCAAAAGTTTATCATTTTTAACCCAAATCACTTCCAAACCTTTTTGGATTCAAAATTCAATCTTTGAAATTTTCACAATTTTGAATTAAATTCAAAATACCCGTTACTTAACAAATTTCTCGTGAATTCCATATTTGTGTGTGTGTGGTGTAGTCCAGGGGTTTTGCACATAACAATAAAATATCAGAACCATCATCAATTCAAGCACAACAATAATGATAAGCGGTATAATCCTATAACGATTATCTTTCATTCACAGATAAACAAGTAAATTTATCACAGATAAATAAATCACAGTTCATAGCTCAATCTAAAGCAATCATATCACAGAACATCACATATCAAAGATATCACACAATATAAAGCATTCAATAGAGTCCAATCATCCATAAGTAAGATCAGTTAATCACCTGATTGTTAACGCTAAAATTGAACACTAACACCCTGGTGTAAGTAGTGAAAATGTGAAAGCACCACCCGTTGGTACAGGAACTAGAGATAAGCAGAAGATAATAGAAAATCAAGTAAAGAGACAACAGTTTTTATAGTGGTTCGGCTTAATGTCAAGCCTACGTCCACTTTAATCCTCTTTACTGCTGATTTGATTACAACTTTTACAATGATCTTCAATTACAACACAACTAAGACAATTAGCTAGAACTTCAATGCATAAGAGCTCTTCGAATTCATGTAGAATGTGTTAGATCTCTCTTGAAGTTCGTTGAAGTGTCTTTGGTGTTTGAAGTGTCAGATGAGTCGAGAAAACAGTAGAGTATAGGCGTTCCACAAATGAGCCCAAAAGTCCTCTCTTTGGTGGAGTAGGTATGGTATTTATAGGAAATTTCTGGAGTTAGGTCGTAGGTCGTAGGTCGTAGGTCGTGGGCGACCTAGGGGTTAGGTCATAGGTCGTGAGCGACCTAGGGGTTTGGTCGGCTATGTTATAGGTCGTGGGCGACCTAAGGAGTAACAGGAGAGGGAGTGGCGACCTAAGGAACTATGGCATAAGGAGGTTGCGGCATAAGTAAGTTGCCTTGGTTTGTTTAGGTCGTGAGCGACCTAGTAGAAGATGTAGTATGTAGCTTAGGTCGCGAGCGACCTAATGGAAGAGGTCATGTGAATTAGGCTCTTGCTAGTGGAAGTTGCTAGGTCGTAACTCGTTAAGTCGCTAGGGCTTTTAGGTCGTTGAATAACTGAGTCACTCGGTTCTTAGATCGGTAAGTCGGTAGGTCGTTACAAGTTTAGGTCGCTAGGTCGCTTGGACTTTTTAACTCATTATGTCGCCACACCTCTTAGGTCGTTAGGTCGCGCTCTTTATTAAGCCATTGCCATGTTAGCTCAATGAATGCCTTAGCTCGCTAACTCGCTGAATGGATTAGGTCGCTAACCCGCTGAATGGATTAGGTCGCTAACCCGCTGAATGGATTAGGTCGCTAACCCGCATCTATGTTAGCTCGCTGGAGGTTTTGGATTGTTAGGTCGTTAAGCTTCTTAACCCGCTTGGTCATTTAGGTCGCTGATCCCTGTAGCACATTAGGTCATTGAGTCAGCAAAAAGTGGAGTTAACACTTTCCCCTCGAAGCATATGCCTAGTTTATAGGTCGTATGCTTCGATCTAACTCCGCTAGGTCGTGAGCGACCTAAATAGCTCATTAAATCGCGTGTCAATACATCTTTCCCTCTTTTCCCTTTATAAGCCGTTAGCTCGCTTCATCCTTCTCACATTATTATGTATACTCTATCGCCATTATTGCATTCGAGCTCAAAAGTTAACACGAAATCTTCTCCTTTTTCATCTACAATCGTTAATTCCATCAGTGAATTTAGGTAATTTTGAGCATCTATTCGCCGCATTTGCCACCGATTCCCCCATAATCATCTCCATACGATTTTTGTTGTTATGATGCAAAATTGCATTCGGTTTTGCCCTTCGATTCTTGTCGAGTTGCTAGCAATTGCTGTAGAAACGAATCGGCCTAGGGTTTCATAGAGTTTCAGGAAATTTAGAGGAGATGATGAGGTTTTAGGTTAACAGGTTATTGGATTTCAGGTTATGTTATGGCACTTCTGGTGAGGCAAGGGAGATGGACACGTGGCAACGTGTGAATGGAGAATAGGACATAAGGGTTTTGATTGGAGATGGCTTGACATTGCCGAGTTGCTTCTTGCGACCTAAAAGATTTACGACCTAACAAATTTACAACCTAACAGATTTACGACCTAACAGATTTGGCCGACCTACTCCTGCGACCTAACCTATTTTCGACTTAACTTTTTAGGTCGCGTGTGTGTTCAAGCGACCTAGGACTTAGCCAGATTCGCACTGCCTTGACTTGAAGCATTAATTTGCACCATAACTTTTAACTCGTAGGAACATGGTACTGTTGAACTTTTTGACTCGAACAGTGCGACTTAAGGAAGCTTCGACCAATGTTAAGTCGTTTGAGCTTAACTGCTTGTAAAAATTGGAAAGCACTTAAATGAATTTCCAACTTGAACTATTGAGATAAACTGCCTGAACTTGTTGCACTTCTTTACATATTACTGTAATACTAACAACCTGTTAAATGCAACATTTGCAGAAAACTAGGGCGAATATACTGCCATTGACCGCCCACATCGAATGACAGATTAGTCGATAAAGAATAATCAACTTAAAAAATTATACGAATGAAGTGCTATGAATCAACAAATTCAAGTGAAGTATTAAAGAAAAGCAAAATTAACCAACTAAAGCTGATCTGTTTGCATTAACACTGCACTTGTCTTGGACCTAAAATAACAAGCCCTGAAACTTTATAATCGACAAATGCCTATTAGTTTAATTCCAGTTATATTTGCTTGTCATTTTATTAGTTTTGCACAACACTCCACACATTTAGGAAACGTGCACCTTCATATTTGAATATCCAGTTCCTTGTGTAGAATGACTTCTCAACAAGAAGAGATAGTAGGGCAAGCTGAAGAAGTATTCCCAATAGCTACTCCCTTGGATAATCCTCCGGAAAGAACTTCAACTACTTTGAATCAACGGTTGTTCAATCAATTATGTGTCCAGTTCGGTATTGCTGAAGCGGACGCTTTACTTCCAGGAGTAAACGATACTGTTGACAGACCACCTCTTGGTTTTATCGCAGTTAATCGTCAAATGTGCTTGAGTGGAGCTATTCCTCCCTTTAACGATTTTCTTCACAACTCCTTCTCCGATTAACTATCTCTCCCTTCCAGTTGCACCCCAACGGCTACGCCATCTTGATGGGACTGTGCGTACTATTCAGGAGGACACTTGATCGTCTTCCGAGCTTTGAAGAGACCTGCTATCTACGCACATTTGCGAAGAAAAAAGATCATCCTTCTATCATGCTTGTAAGAAGTGCAAGGAATCGCAAATTGATCATCGATCTCCCTCAAAGCGCCCTTGGGTTTTTGAACCAATATTCCTTTGTTTGCTACCTCCCGGGATTTTATAGCATCTAGCGAGTGGGAAGTAAGATTGCCTATCTCCGTTCTTTTCACTTCTGAGCTTTTCAAAATCTTGTCAAGTGCTAACTTCATTCTTTACTTTTACAGCACTTCCTCCTCTTTCTAACGATTCCGGCCATAAGCCGACTTTTGAAAGACTAAGTGCTGTGGCAGTTGAGGAGAGAAGAGTTAAATTTTTGCTGAAGGACGAATTTCTGCATCAATTCGGACTTTGCATTCTTTCCGATCTACTCAGCTTCATGATGCCCTTGGTTTTCAAGCAGAGACTCCAGATGCCCCAGTTTCCGCCGAAGAACTTACACCGAAGGAACCTACTGCCGAGGCTTCATTGGTGAAATGTTCTGCTTCCGTTGATGTTGCGGGGTCATCCGGAAAATTTGCACTTCCCCCGGTTATCGAAGAAGAGGAACCTCCTCAACACTCCGGGAAGGCTGTTGATGAAGAAGCTGAGAGAAAGAGTCCTGCTAGGCATGACGGTGACCACATTTTTGAAGGATTGAGCGACCTGGTGGTTACTTCACATGAGCTCTTCAAAGATGATACCACTGCTTCTAAACTTGCTTCTCCGGCTGCCGAAGTGACATCAGTTTTGCAAACAACTCCATCAACTCAAGAGATAACTCTTAAGCCGAAGAATGGTTTGTAGCTTGACGCGCGTAGTTCACACACCACACACACTTAGGATTTTGGCAATCTTGTGCACCTAACTTCTTTACTTTGAAGATTTTTGAACTTGTCTCTTCTTCATTTTTAGGTTCTCCAATGGGACGTAGCGGCTCATATTATGATGATTTTCAGCGTTATGAAAGGCGCGACTATTATGATCCCCGGCAGTATCTTCCTACCCCGAGGGAAACTGACGAAGAAAGTGCCGCAAGAAAAGCTCGTGAGAGGCGAGCTTATGAAGAGCGCCATGGGAGAAGGGATGAACGACATGATTCTTCCCAGAGAGATGATGATTCTCATAAAAGAAAATCTTATGATGACAAAGGGAAAGGTCATATCGTTGAAGATCCAAGCAAGCGGGCCAAGCTTAGTGAAAGGCCGGCGTCTGCAAATTTTGAAAAGCCCGCTGACCCCATCTCTTTGGAAATTCCTTCCATCTCTCCTGCCCTTCAAAGAGCTGATATTTAAACGATCATCAATAGGCCTCCATATCAAATTGAGAATGCCCCGCCTTCACTCCAAAGCCGGTTTCCAAACTGGTGTTTAAAAGGAGTACGCTTCAACTTGGACCTGATTCCCATTGATAAACAGGCCATGCTCAAGAATCTCGATGCTGTTAAACTCGACATTAAGAGAATGTCTGGATGGCAGAAGCTAGTTGATGAGCTTCAACGGGTGAATCGCTTAAATCTTGAGGCTATGTTAACCATGGAGAGCGATAAGTCCGAGTGGAAGAAAACTATTGACCAGCACGATGTAGAGATGAAAAACATCACAGCTTACAATGAAAAGCTTGAAGCAGAAATTGAAAAACTCAAAGAAGAGCTTGCTACTTCTTCCACTTCCTATACTCAAAAGGAAGAAGTGCTTCAAAAACAAGTGAGAGATGCCCATGATGGTCAAATAGACGCTGAGGCTAGACTCGAGGTACAACAGCAAATTGTAGAAAGCTACCGCACTGATGTTGCTCAGTTGCGAGAAAAAACTAGCTCGTAGGACATGGAGATTGAAATGCTAAGAGCTCGGCTTTCTGAAGTTTGAAAAGAGCGTGATGAAGCTATCGCTGGCAAAGCAGCAGCCGAAGAATCTCATGAGGTGACTAAAGGCAACATCAGCTCTACTTTATTCGAGTTTTATTTGCACAGTGTCCTGGGGCGTGGTAGCCTTTCATTTTTGGTCCCGAAATATGAGATTACTTTGGCCGAAGTGTGGGAGGCTGCACTTGATATGCTTGGAGGCACTGGCTATGCTGAGGCAGATCTTAAGGCGCACTATCTGGATGATGATGCATGTGCCACCCTTGCCAGGGGGAAGGATCAACTTGTTAAAGAGCGAGCTGGAACTGCAGAAGGAGAGAATTTAGGGTAAGTACCTTCGACCGACCCGACTCATCCTTCGGTTTCGGCCGACATTGATATCATTGGCTCCAGTTCCCATTCTTCGCCTCCTACTACGGCTGACATTGAAATTTCAACTGCTTATACTAGAGATAAGGCTCAAGAAGGCGCTGAAGCACAAGACTTTGAATTTGACGTGATAAAGCCAACTTCTCCAGGTAACATCAACATTGATCCGGCTCAAGTGAATTACTCGCTTAGGAAGGTGCCCTTCTGGTGGTTCCATTAACCTTGTTGGTTGAGAAAAGCATTTCCTCTTGGGACGTGCCTCCGTAGACGTCTTGTGTCGAGGTCTTGTGGTGCCTCGGGAAAGGTCTTTTGCCTCCGAAGAGGGCAGGTGTGCCTTTGGTGAAGGCGAGTTCCTTTGAAGAGGGCTTGTGGTGCCTCCGGAGAGGTCTTGTTCCTTCGAAGAGGTCTTATGCCTCCGAAGAGATCTTTATTTGATTGCCTGGAAGTTATTTTCTCATGGTTGAATGGATTCACGGGGCAGACGCAAGTTACTTAATTGGATGTTCGTTTGCACAAACGATCGCAACTAGTTAACAAGGGCCCTGTGCCTTCCACTTGGGAAGGTGCCCCTCTGGTGATTCCACCAATCTTTTTGGTTGAGAAGAGAACTTTCTTTTTTCGATGTGCCTCCTTAGAGGTCTTTATCCTCCGAAGAGTTGTGCCTACGAAGAGGGCTTGTGCCTCCGAAGAGGTCTTTCAATGGTTGGCTTGCCATGAAGGTTGCATCTCACGGTCAAGTGGATCCACGGGGCAGACGCAAGCTATCCAACCGGATGTTCATTTGCACAAACGATCGCAATCAGCTAGCAAGGGCTTGGTGCCTTTTCTTTGGGAAGGTGCCCCTCCGGTGGTTCCATCAACCTTTTTGTTGAGAGGCAGGACTCCTTTTTGGCTGTTTTCTGTCTGCTCGCCCTTGTCTGTTTGTCATTTGCTCATCAGCGATTCCCTGTTATCATTTTCAAGCACATGTTCCATTCTTTTGCAAGTATTTTGCATTATCCAAAGAAGTGTGCTTCATTGTTAAGCGAGTCCGACGAAATCACTAACTGTTTGCATGAAGCACTCCTTATATAGGATTTGGAATCTGGAATTTTTGTGGCTTGACATTTGTTTATTGAGTGATTTCAGGGATCGCTTGGCCTTGTGATGGGTAAGCTTTGTTTTAATGGCCTGCAATATTAAATCGACATTTCAGCAATACATTTAAGGTATTTACACATCGAAATAAAACAAGCATTTTACAATAGTAGAGAACACAAGATTTATAGTGGTTCGGCCAAGAACTGGGTCTACATCCACTTTATAGTTCTTATTACTTATTTGCACTAGTTTTACAATGGCTTGCAATACAAGAATCATACATACGTAATCATTTTACAAATTTTAGCAAAGCTTTTAAGTAAAATATGGACGCAAGTGATTGTTGTTCCAGGCTCTCGGAATTGGATCTCCTTCGACAGTTGTCAGTTTGAAAGTGGCATCAAGAAGTTTTTTGCCTATGACATACGGCCCTTTCCAGTTTGGCGCAAACACTCCTGTTGCTGTCATGATCCTTTTTAAGACTAGATCCCCAATCTCAAAGCTGCGTTGGCGAACTTTGGAATTGAAGTGCCTGGCAATCTTTTGCTGATGAGCTGCAATTCTGAGCTGTGCCTCTTCCCTTCTTTCATGAAGGAAGTCAAGTGCTTCAAGTTGCAACTTTTCATTTTCAGCTTGGTTGAAATGAATTTTTCTGTGTGAGGGAACCTCTATTTCCACTGGAATCATTGCTTTCGATCCATATGCTAATGAGAATGGAGTGTGCCTTGTCGCAGTTTTGTGGGTAGTTCTGTATGCCCATAGTGCTAGTGGAAGCTTATCGACCCAACCAACTTTTGCTTTTTCCAGCTGTTTTTTGATGATTGACTTGATAGTTTTGTTTACTGCTTCCACTTGCCCGTTTGCCTATGGATGAGCCACTGCTGAGAAGCTTTTTTGGATCTTGAATCGCTTGCAAAAATCCTGGAACTCTTCGCTTTCGAATTGGGTACCATTGTCTGTGATTATCTTTTAAGGCACACCATACCTGCAAATGATATTCTTAGTCATAAAGTTTATCATCTTTTTAGAGGTAATAGTAGCTAGTGGTCCAGATTCGGCCCATTTAGTGAAATAATCAACAGCAACAATAGCATATTTGATTTCGGACTTGGCAGTTGGCGAAGGCCCGATGAGATCTATTCCCCAAATAGAAAATGGCCATGGACTGAGCATCTGCATCAGCTCGGTGGAAGGTGCTCTTGGGATTTTTGCAAATCTCTGGCATCGGTCACACTTTCGGGCGTAACTAACAGCATCAAGATTAATGTCTGGCCAAAAATACCCATAGTAGAGAATTTTCTTTGCTAGAGTTTGACCACCTGAATGATCCCCACACTCTCCTCCGTGCACTTCATCTAAAATTGCCTTAGCCTCTTCCTTGGTTACACATCGGAGTAATGGCATTGAGAACCCCCGTCTGTATAACCGATCGTCTTGAATTACATATCTTGAGGCTTTCCTTAACAGCTTCTGACGCTCCTTTGAATTTTATGGAAGGGAGCCGTTAAGTAGATATTCCTTGATTGGAGTCATCCACGACTCCTGCTCTTGAGAAACAGTCATATTACCAGTATTTAGTCATAAATATATACATAATGATTTACTGGTGTGAGCTGAGTTACCTATACATCTTCAGGCATGTGAACTGTGTTGAATTGGGCTGGGGTGTTGGGCTGTATTGCTTAAATTATTTTATATTTTGTTTTGTTCGGCCCATGCTACTTGTTAAAACCTGGTGTGTGTTATCATGTAACAATAATATAAAAAGGACTGTCGTGTAAATCATTTAAGTGATATAGAGAATACATTTTTAAATTCAAACTCTGCTTTCTATTTCTTCTCTTTTTCAACATGGTATCGGAGCAACTCTCAGTTAAGATCAATTCTTCGATCTGATTTGTATTTGAGGATTCTTATTCAAATTAATTACCTATCGAATTAGGGTTATGGCTGAAAGTAAGTCGATCTCTGATGTGTTGCCAGTAATGTCTAAAATCACGGAACATAAGTTGAATGAATCAAATTATTCCGATTGGAATAAAACGATTAGCATATATCTTCGAAGCATTGATAAAGACAATCATCTTATTGAGGATCCACCCAAAGAAGATGAGGATAAAGAGAAAAGACAGACATGGCTAAGGGATGATGCTAGACTATTTCTTCAGATCCGAAATACTATTGATAGTACAGTCATCAGTTTGGTGAATCATTGTGAATTCGTGAAAGAATTAATGGAGATTCTAGAATTTTTGTATTCAGGAAAAGGAAATTTAAGTCGTATGTATGATGTGTGTAAATCGTTCTACCGCGCTGAAAAACAAGATCAGAATCTCATGAATTATTTTATGACATTCAAAAAGACCTATGAAGAGTTCAATACTTTGCTTCCAATCAGCCCTGTTGTGAAGATACAGGGTACACAGCGTGAACAAATGGCAATAATGAGTTTTCTTGCAGGACTTTCACCAGAGTTTGAATCTGCTAAATCACAAGTGCTATCGGGATCTGAGATAACATCTTTGCAAAAAGTATTCAGTAGAATTCTGAGGACAGAGAATTCAAGCATACAAATGACTCCTGCATCAACTAATAATGCTTTGGTAACTCAAAACTAGTATGCTCCATGGAAACCTAACCAACCTAACCACAAAAGGGAAGTGGTCAACACAGAGGGTCGAGCAACTAATCCAGTATTTTGTGTCTATTACAAGAAACCAGGACATACAAAATTTGAATGCTGGAAATTGCAGAACAAACAGAAACAAAGTACTATTTCCAGAGGAAGTGTACCAATAAATCAGTCTACACATATTGCTAAAACAAATGATAACGATAACAAATCTGTTCTTGTATCTGCTGATGAATTTGCCAAGCTTACCAAGTATCAAGAAAGCTTGAAGGATGCACCAACTCATGTCTCTATCGTTGCTAAATCGGGAAGATGGGTTATAGATTCTGGTGCAACAGACCATATGACAGGTAATGCACTTAATTTTTCAAAGTTTCAATCAAACAGTTCAAGTCATAATGTTACTTTGGCTAATGGATCTTCATCAAGTGTAAAAGAATCAGGAACAATTAATCTCACCAATACAATTTCATTAGAAAATGTCTTACATATGCCAGATCTAGCATTCAATTTACTGTCAGTGAGTCAAATAACCAAGGAGTTGGATTGCTGTGTTTCTTTTTATCCTACCCATTGTATATTCCAGGATCGATTGACGAAGCAGATTATTGGTAAAGGTCATGAATCTGGAGGTCTCTATACTTTTGATACCCCTGTTGCATGTTCAAGTATTACTCAAGCCCTCAAATCACACAGTCAGCTAGGCCATCCTTCACTTCAAGTATTCAAGAAATTATGTCCACAGTATAATTCAATACATTCATTAAATTGTGAACCTTGTCAATTTGCTAAACTTCATCGTAGTAGTTTAACTCCTAGAATAAATAAACGAGCTAGTTGTCCATTTGAACTTGTTCATTCTGGTATTTGGGGGCCATCAGCCGTTGTATCAAAACATGGTTACAAATATTTTGTTACATTTGTGGATGATTACTCTCGAACCACTTGGTTATTTTTGATTAAAAACAGGTCAGAATTATATACCATCTTCTGTGCATTTTGTACTGAAATTAGTACACAATTTAATACAAAAGTTAAGACTTTAAGGAGTGATAATGCAAAAGAATATACCTCTAGTCAATTTCATGAGTTTATGAGCAAAAATGGTATACTTCATGAAACATCTTGTGTAGACACCCCATCACAAAATGGAGTAGCAGAGAGGAAAAATAGGCATTTACTTGAAACTACTAGAGCACTTATGTTTCAGACTAATATGCCTAAGTATTTTTGGAGTGATGCTGTGTCTACTGCTTGTTTTCTTATTAATCGAATGCCTTCATCAATTTTATATGGAGAAATCCCATATACTATACTGTTTCCAAATAAGCAGTTGTATCCTGTCCCACCAAGAGTCTTTGGTAGTACTTGCTTTGTTAGAGATGTGAGACCACAAGTATCAAAGCTGGACCCAAAAGCTCTTAAGTGTGTGTTTGTTGGCTACTCAAGGTTACAAAAAGGTTATAGGTGTTATTGTCCTACTTTAAATAAGTATCTAGTATCTATTGATGTTACTTTTCATGAAGATTCCCCATATTTTCAATCAGCACCAGCAACCTATGCTAGAAATTCAGATAATGAAAGTAACCAACTAGATGATGAAGACTTTCTCATTTATCACAGTCAAGTTGATACTACTAATAGTAGTGATCTTACACAAGAAGCAAGTGGTTATCATAATATTACAACTGAAACTGTACAAGAACCAGAACCTACTCCTATTTTGGACCCCAGCCTAGATCTACCTATTGCATTACGAAAGGGTAAAAGACAGTGTACCTATCCAATCTCTACATATGTGTCATATGAACATATACCGTCTTCTATATGTATGTTTAATCAATCATTGGAGTCTGTCCCTATACCCAAAACTGTGGGAGAAGCATTATCACATGATGGATGGCATGCAGCAATGATTGAAGAAATAAATGCATTAGAGCTTAACAATACATGGGATCTAGTTAAGTTACCTATGAATAAGAAGGCAATAGGATGCAAGTGGGTATTTTCTATCAAAGTTAATCCAGATGGGTCAGTGGCAAAGCTAAAAGCCAGACTGGTTGCAAAGGGATATGCTCAAGTGTATGGGGTAGATTATTCAGATACTTTTTCTCCTGTTGCTAAACTTACATCTATTCGAATGTTTATTTCTTTAGCAGCAACTTATAACTGGAAACTTCACCAATTGGATATCAAAAATGCTTTCCTCTATGGTGACCTTCATGAGGAGGTGTATATGGTTCAACCACCTAGATTTATTGCTCAGGGGGAGAGTAATCTGGTCTGTAAACTTAACAAATCACTGTATGGTTTAAAGCAGAGTCCCCGAGCTTGGTTTGGAAAATTTAGTCATGCACTTGAGTCTTTTGGTTTGATGAAGAGTAATTGTGATCACTCAGTATTTTTTAAAAAATCTGAAGCTGGAATTATTTTACTGGTAGTATATGTGGATGATATAGTTATCACTGGGGATGATACAGCAGGGATTGAGTCTCTCAAGTTATATATTCATACACAATTTAATACAAAGGATTTAGGTGAGTTAAGATACTTTCTTGGAGTAGAAGTTATAAGAAGTGATGATGGAATTTTCTTATCTCAAAGAAAATATGTACTAGACCTATTGAGTGAAACAGGAAAGTTGGGTATGAAACCAGTTGTAACTCCAATTACACCTAATTATTGTATTGAAGAAGGTGGTGAACTACTCGAAAATCCAGAAAGGTACAGGAGACTAGTGGGAAAATTAAACTACTTAACTGTAACAAGGCCTGACATTAGCTTTTCAGTGAGTGTTATAAGTCAGTTTATGCAATCACCTACAGTTCATCACTGGTCTTTGTTAGAATAAATATTAGGCTACTTGAAGAAGACAGCTGGTCAAGGAATAATGTACAGAAACCATGGTCATATCAGCATGGAATGCTTTTATGATGCTGACTGGGCAGGGTCAAAATCAGATAGAAAATCCACTTCTGGCCATTGTGTGTTTTTAGGAGGTAATCTTGTATCATGGAAAAGCAAGAAGCAAAGTGTTGTTTCAAGATCAAATGCTGAATCAGAATATAGAGCTATGGCTAAGGTAGTGTGTGAGATAATGTGGATCAGTCACATAATGGATGAACTTGGTTTTAAAATTGAGAAACCTACAATGCTATTTTGTGATAATCTGGCAGCAATGCACATAGCTTCAAACCCAATATTTCATGAACGAACTAAACATATTGAGGTGGATTGTCATTTCATTCGACAAAAGATTCAGAGTGGTCTAGTGGCAACTGGGTATGTGAAAACAGGAGAGCAAATAGCTGATATGTTTACAAAATCCCTAACTAGAGCAAGGCTTGAATACTTATGTTGCAAGTTGGGCATGAAGAACATGTATGCACCAACTTGAGGGGGAGTATTACCAGTATTCAGTCATAAATATATACATAATGATTTACTGGTGTGAGCTGAGTTACCTATACATCTTCAGGCATGTGAACTGTGTTGAATTGGGCTGGGGTGTTGGGCTGTATTGCTTAAATTGTTTTATATTTTGTTTTGTTCGGCCCATGCTACTTGTTAAAACCTGGTGTGTGTTATCATGTAACAATAATATAAAAAGGGCTGTTGTGTAAAACGGTTAAGTGATATAGAGAATACATTTTTAAATTCAAACTCTGCTTTCTATTTCTTCTCTTTTTCAACAAGTCATAACCCAGTAAATCTCCATCTCATCAGTACTTGAGGCTGACAAGACTTCTACAGGAACCAATCCCAGTAATTGAGCTTCGCCAGTGCTTGCATACTTTGCGAGAGAATCTTCCTTCATGTTCTCTTCCCGGGGTATATGACTTTTTGTATAATGATCGAAATCATTGAGAAGTTCCCAGGCCCTTGACAAGTAAGCAGGCATATTTCCTCCTTTAGTTTGAAACTCTTTCTTGACTTGGCATACAATAAGTTGGGAATCACTAAAGATTTGCAACACTCTGAAATTCAGTTCTTTAGCAATCTTCAAGCCCCCAATAACAGCTTCATATTCTGCTTCGTTATTTGTCGAAGGAAATTCCAATCTCAATGCGTAGCACAATGATCGTCCTTCGGGGGTTTAAAGCACGACCCCAGCTCCAGAAAAATAGTCGTTTCTTGCGCCATCAACATATAATTTCCATCGGGTCGGGATGTCATCAGTAACTTCTTCCTCGCTGTCACCTTTATCTGTGTATTCTGCAATGAAATCTGCTAAAGCTTGTCCGTTGATTGCTCTTCGGGGATGGTAAGTAATATCATATTGGCTGAGTTCAATATTCCACTTCAGAAGACGACCCGAAGTCTCAGGGCGAAATAGGACTTGCTTTAGAGGCTGATCAGTGAGGACTTTGATAGGATGAGCCTGAAAATATGGCCTCAACTTTCTGGAAGCTATTAGTAGGCAATAGGCAAGCTTTTGTAGCTTTGAATAATTCATCTCTGCCCTAGTAAATCTCTTGCTGATGTAGTAGACCGGGCGCTGAACTTTTGCATCTTCCCAATCTAATGCTGCACTGAGAGCATGAGACGAAACTGCTAAATATATGAAAAGATCTTCAGCGTTGCCAGGCTTAGAAAGTATTGGAGGCGCATCCATGTGACAAATTAGTTCATCGAAAACTTTCTGACATTCCGGAGTCCATTCAAAGTTTTTCTTTCCTTTCTTCAGAGCGTCAAAGAATGGAATGCATTTATCCGTGGCTTTGGAAATAAACCGACTCAAAGCAGCAACTTTCCCATTGAGGCTCTGCAATTCCTTCTTGGTCCTAGTGGCTTTAACTTCTCTCAGAGCAGTAATTTGAGGAGGATTAGCTTCAATTCCACTAGCACTCATAATGAAACCCAAGAATTTCTCGGACTTTACCCCGAATGAACATTTCAAAGGATTAAGCTTCATTCCATACTTTCGGAGGAATGCAAACATTTCTGCCAAGTGATCCATATGGTCCGCCGCCTTCTTTGACTTCACCAATATATCATCAACATAAACTTCCATAGTTTTTCCAATCTGTGGTTTGAACATAGCATTAACAAGTCTTTGGTAAGTTTCCTTCACATTCTTTAGTCCAAAGGGCAAGACTCTGTAGCAGTAAAGACCGACATCGGTGATGAAGCTCGTGTCCTCCTGATCTGGCTCATGCGTCATGATTTGGTTATATCCGGAGTAAGCATCCATGAAAGACAACAATTCATGCCCGGCTGTTCCATCCACCAACTGATCAATCCTAGGTAACGAGAAGCAGTCTTTGGGGCAGGCTTTGTTTAAATCTAAAAAGTTGATGCATACTCTCCACTTTCCATTTGCTTTTTTAACCAGCACCGGATTAGAAACCCAATTCGGATAAGTGGACTCTCTGATGAAGCCATTCTCCATGAGTCAATCTACTTCTTCCTTTAATGCTGCTGACCTTTCTGGACCCTGGGTTCTTCTTTTCTGCTTCACAGGTGTAAATTTCGGATCAATATTCAGAGTGTGTACCGCGATTTCTGGAGATATTCCACATATATCGGCATGACTCCAAGCGAATACATCCAGATTTGCTTTCAAGAATGATATCAAAATATTTTGAACCATCACACTAAGTTGAGAACCCACATTCAGCACCTTGTTTGGATCTTTTGGGTCAACAGGTACTGGCACCATTACTTCCACTGGCACCACCCTATTCCCCCATGTACTGGCTTTTCTAGGATCCATTTCTTTTCGTGCACTACTATGCTCGCCAGTGCAGAGTCCACACTGTAATTTCTACAAGGTTGGTTCTTTGATGCGGAGTGGAGCTGCCGCATCCTTTTCCATCTCTCTCTTCCTTGCTTCCCGCAACTCTATAGGATAACAATCTCGCCCACCATTCTGATTCCCTTTAATAACACCGACGCAATTATCCGTGGGGAACTTCATAGTGAGGCACCATGGGGCGAGAATTGCCTTGAATGCTGCAAGAGTTGGCCGGCCTAGGAAGGCATTGTAAGCAGAAAATCCGTCAACAATCACAAAAGTCTGCTTTCGACCACCTTTTTCTGCCCCTCTCCAAGCTCCACAAATAAATCAATAGCTCCAATTGGCTGCTTTGGTTCCCCAGTGAACCCAGCAATTTTCTGCGATGAAGCTTGAACATCAGCCATAGGAATCTTCATTTGATCGAATATCTTTTTGAAGAGGATATTGAAAGAGGCGCCGTAGTCAACAAGCACCCTTCTTACAATAGCAGGTTCAATACCCGCAGAGATGACCAAGGGATCAATGGTAGGAGCTTCAACGCCCATAGAGTCCCTAGCCCTGAACACAATGTCATCATTAAAATTTCTTTGCTGCTTCGAAGGCACGGTGTCTTCCAACACAAAAACATTTTCTTCTGTTGGGGCATACTTCAAAGCACGAGCATATCTTTCCATCTCGCCCCAGCTTCTGCCTGCCGGGTGAGGACCTCCCGTGATTACATTAATAACAGGCCTCTCTGATTCATGCGCGGTAGTCCTCTCACCCGAGCCAGATGAATGAGCAGGAAGTTGCTGGCCCTTAGTAGATGAAGCTGGGTCGTTCCTATTTCTCTTAACATATTGCTGCAGCTTGTTCTCTCTCAATAGTTCTTCAATCAAACTTTTCAAATGGCGAAATTCGTTAGCATCATGACCGGATTGATTATGAAATCGACAAAATCTCCCACTTCGTACAGCATTTTTCCCAAGCTTCAACATTGGTGGCTTAGGGTATTCAACGACATCTTTGGTAGTGAAAAAGATATTCTCCGGAGTATCAGTTAAAGGCATAAAATCTGAAGGTTTTAAAAAGCGAGGTTACTTTACATCCTTCTGCTTCTTCCCACCGTTATTCTCCCTCTTCTGACTACCGGATTCCTTTTTGGTAGAAGCAGCGGTGTTATTCTTAACCTCCGTCAATACCACTTTCGCCGGTGCAGGAAGGCTTTCCAAGCGCATGAACTCATCAGCTTTCTTGTAGAATTTCTCGAGCGAATTTGGTTCCTTCATTTTCAACCATTTCCCAAACTCACTCGACTTGTCGATAGCCCTCATTAAGTAGGTCAAAACCATTTGTGTCTCTGCATTGTCGACTTCAGCCAAGGCTATGTTGAAGCGGTTTAAGAAAGATCTAATAGATTCTCCGGGATTCTGTTCCAGGTTGGACAATGACATTATGTCCTTTGCCTTTGAAGCATACAACCTGAATTTTTCTTTAAATTTCCGAGTTAAATCGGGGAATTGGTCTACAGATCGGACCGGTAGCTTTGTAAACCAAAGTAGAGCCACTCCTTCCAAGTATACCGGAAAGTACCGGCATTTGATCTCATCCGATGCTCTAGCACCTGTCATGTGCCATTCGTACTTATATAGGAATTGGTTAGGGACGCTTTTTCCCTTATAAGCCGGAATGGTGGAGGGAACAAACTTCCTTGGGAATTCCTCCTTCAGAATCCTTTCGGTGAACGGAGTTTTGCTTGGAGCGTACCCCCATTCTTTTTCATCTTCTTCCCTTTGCATACTTTCTTTCATAATCTGTCGAACCATTCCCAAGAGGTATTCCTCATCGTTTAGAGGCTCTGCGGGACAGACTTCAGCCATTTTCTCGGAAGTTTGCCTGGACAAACGTTCACGGAGAGTCGGCTGTGGTCTTGATCCTCCAGCTTGGGGAGGTGCCTCTTTGGCGGGGCTAGCTGCCTTTTGAGGAATATTCCTCTCTTCAGGATTATGAACATCATCAACAAAGTTTTCTTCATTATTCACTGGTTGATGGTTAGCTCCGAGCAAAGCATTCAACCTATCAAGCATTAAAGTGTTCTGGGCTTCCATTTGCTGATATAACCCAGACACTGCAGCATCTAACTCTACCCATGTAATTCCAACACTTGGAGCTGCTTGACTTAACGAAGGAGAAGTGGCAGTATTTTCATGGGCATCACCGGGTCTAGTAGATCTGCGCTTTCTTCTAGGAGCCATAATCTCTGATAAACTTCTGGTTTTGAGAGCGATTCTTTCAACGAACTTTTGCGAAGCAATGATGAAAGCACCCTGAGTTCAATTCTCAGTGAAAGCACCAAAATGTTAACGCTAAAATTGAACGCTAACACCCTGGTGTAAGTAGTGAAAATGTGAAAGCACCACCCGTTGGTACGGGAACTAAAGATAAGCAGAAGATAATAGAAAATCAAGTAAAGAGACAACGGTTTTTAAAGTGGTTAGGCTTAATGTCAAGCCTACGTCCACTTTAATCCTCTTTATTGTTGATTTGATTACAACTTTTACAATGATCTTCAATTACAACACATCTAAGACAATTAGCTAGAACTTCAATGCATAAGAGCTCTTCGAATTCATGTAGAATGTGTTAGATCTCTCTTGAAGTCCGTTGAAGTGTCTTTGGTGTTTGAAGTGTCAGATGAGTCGAGAAAACAGCAGATTATAGGCTTTCCAGAAATGAGCCCAAAAGTCCTCTCTTCGGTGGAGTGGGTATGGTATTTATAGGAAATTTCTAGAGTTAGGTCGTAGGTCGTGGGCAACCTAGGGGTTAGGTCGTAGGTTGTGAGCGACCTAGGGGTTTGGTCAGCTATGTTATATGTCGTGGGCGACCTAAGGAGTAGCAGGAGAGGGAGTGGCGACCTAAGGAACTATGGCATAAGGAAGTTGCGGCATAAGGAAGTTGCCTTGGTTTGTTTAGGTCGTGAGCGACCTAGTAGAAGATGCAGTATGTAGCTTAGGTCGCGAGCGACCTCATGGAAGAGGTCATGTGAATTTGACTCTTGCTAGTGGAAGATGCTAGGTCGTAACTCGTTAAGTCGCTAGGGCTTTTAGGTTACTTAATAACTGAGTCGCTCGGTTGATAGATCGGTAGGTCGGTAGGTCGTTACAAGTTTAGGTCGCTAGGTCGCTTGGACTTTTTAACTCGTTATGTCGCCACACCTCTTAGGTCGTTAGGTTGCGCTCTTTATTAAGCCGTTTCCATGTTAGCTCAATGAATGCCTTAGCTCACTAACTCGCTGAATGGATTAGGTCGCTAACCCGCTGAACGGATTAGGTCGCTAACCCGCATCTATGTTAGCTCGCTGGAGATTTTGGATTGTTAGGTCGTTAAGCTTCTTAACCCGCTTGGTCATTTAGGTTGCTGATCCCTGAAGCACATTAAGTCGTTGAGTCATCAAAAAGTGGAGTTAACACTGATTATAATTAATTTAAACCAGATTAATTACTTATGAATAAATTACCAATCCTGGTTAATTAATCAACCTTAATTACCCATTTTAATTAATTATCCTTAATTAATTAATTTTCCCTTAATTAATCACATAATTACATTAACAAATTAATCCTCAATTAATTATCCTTAATTAATTTATATTAAGTCATTAGCCTTTAAGTAATTATCTGTAATTAACCTTTAATTAAATATATTAATCGATTATCCTTAATCAATTACAATAAGTGATTATCTTTAATTAATTATATTAAGTAATTTTCCTTTAAGTAATTAATTACCCCTTAATTACTCATATACATTAATCATTAATTAATTACGTTAAGTAATTATCCTTAATAAATCAAAAATGATCCTTTAATTAATTAGACCCTAATAACTTAAAATTAACCATTATATTAATTTATTTAATTATCATAAAAATCTTTATTTATAAACCTTGTAATTAATTATCATTAACATATAAATTAACTGAGACTTTCAAGTTAATTAATTTTTAAAGACATTTTATCTCCTTAATTAACCACTTAATTACATTATTAAGTTTATTTAAAACACACTTTATTAAAGGTTATATATATATATATATATATATATATATATATATATATATATTAAAACACTTTAAATTAATTAAATTAAAAATAATTTATTTTAAAACCTTTAATTAATCCAAAACTCGTTTATTATTTAAAAAGAAGTGGTTTAATAAATTTATTTTAGCAACCTTGATTTGTTTTAAAATTTTAGAAATGTTATCATGCTTATGCACTCAGACCCGAGACAAACCAAGTAGATCCCCGAGCTAATACTCGAGCAACACCTCTACCTTGTCCCTTCGAGACAATCACGCAAACAACTTCGATATTGACCCAAGAAACCTCTTTCCACCCTGATGCCTACAAAAGAAACCAGAAACGATGATATTATGTGTATGTGCACCGACGATCCAACGCCCCCCGACCATCGCCGAGACCTTCGACATGTCACCGGTGACCTTGCCGACCAACCCGAACACCCAGATTGATGAACCCACTTTAAAATTGAAATTGAGCTACATGATTACTACTTGAAACTAACTCAGTCACCAAAAACCCCCTTGCCATGCCACCTCCGACCACCGAACGCCACGCGATCACAACCCGAGCTATCCCGATGACCCAAGCGATGATTCCCCTTGGTGCGATCACTCCCAATCCACCATTGACAATGAAATTGCCTCGAGAATAACATCGACTAAAACTGGATCTAAAACCCTCAACTGCCATCGATCAGCCACCATGACCAACTTAAAATCCATCTTCCATTTTTCCGATGATCCCCAAGATTCCAGCCTCCTTCGGCCTTGATCACGATGAAAAACACCTCATCAATCAACGGAAATCAACGACTTTCCTTTTCTCGTTCAACTCAAGAATTCGCATGATTTTTAAACTTAAAATCTTGATTTTAACATCATAAATCACCGTCTTCCCAAACGAACCAATTTATATAATTTAAACTTGAAATTTTAAAGATCAAATTTTCGAATTGAATTCTATTTCTCTGTAATTTCTTCTTTAAGAAATATTTACCCAACATATCTTCCTCAAAATATTTTTAAAAATAAAATAACATTCAAACAAATAATTTTCCTCTTGAAACCATAGCCAGAAATTGATTAGAGAGAGACTGATTTTTTTTGTATTTTTTAAAGCCTGTAACTAGAACAGAGTCATGTTGCCTGTATAAAGACATGCACACCTAAATTTACATTTATATATAAACATGCAGGCAAATTTTTACATCTATACAAACATTTTTCATCACTTCACTTCAAATATCAATCATGAATATCAAGATATACACAAAGATTCAAGTTTGAGATAGTAGTTTACTCACGTGGATTGGAAGACAGAGAACACAAGCTTGGAAATGATCTTGATTTGAAAACCAAAGCTTGTATTATGATGAGTTAATCTTGAATCTTATTTTCTTTGATCTTTCTCAGGTTTGATACTGAGTTGAATTTGCACTTGTTTAGTTGCTTTAAATCTTGAATCTAGTATATTTGAGATGATGTTGATTTGATTCATTGTTTTTAGATTTTAGAACTAGAAGAGATTGTAGCTTTTAACTTGAAATTGATATTTGAGTTGATTTGAATTAAGTTTCAGATTCTTTTCTGTTTTTGCTTTGATGAGTTGCCAGGTTTTCATCATCATTTTATTTTCTCTTTCTTTGAATGTTTGAAAGAAAGTTGAGAAGGGAAGGAGATAGTGATATATATACATAGCTTTGATCATATAATATTTTTGAAAATAAAAAGAAAATTAATATTTGACACTTGTATTTATGCATGCTAATTTGATTACAAATGTTTAAATGCATTTTAAATGGTTTACACTTGTACATTCTTATATTTATAACACTTACACATGTATAATGGAATGCATAAATGTTTTATATTTAATATCATTTTATATTATATTTTTAATTTATCTCTATATATATATATATATCTTATGTTTTAATATTTACCTATTTATATTTGTATAAATTTAAAATAAAAGCATATAAACCTTTTTATCAAATCTTTATTTAAACTAAAACTATTATACTTTTCGAATAAGCATATATTTATCTATATTATAATATTTACATATGAATAATGCATGTATTTATATTTTAAATATGTTTTCATATGATTTATATTTTTATATAATTAATTAATGCATTTCCTTTTTATGAATATTTATAACTTTAAAGAAATTGATTTTTAAATCTATTTAAACATAAATAAATAAACACACATATTATATATATAAAAGTTTTTTTTTAAAATATAAAGGTTTTTAAATCCAATTTAATCCCAATATATTTATTTTTGAATTTCAAAATAAAATTCTATTTACAATCTATATAAAGCAAACACATATTTTATTTTATTTTGGAAAAAATTCAAACTAAATCACCAATTAACCCAAAAAAATTAAATTAATTACTAAATTTAATTTGGCTCAAAAAAGGGATCATTGCATATTCCCCCTCCGCCCTTTAAGAAAATTTCGTTCTCGAAATTTGCTAGACAGGGAGATAAACAAAGAACAGATGATCACATAGAAAGATAGAGAAATGTTTTATCAAATCGAACTGAAATATCTATTCTAAATTTGGCTTACCAAATCGTAGTATCATATATAGATACGAGAACAAACTTATTCGATACTTCATGAAATACTCGGGTAATCAGGTCTACGAAATATGCAGGGCATTGGTTAGTCCGAAGGGATAATTAACCATTCGTAGAATGAATCGGGACCCCAAAGAATAGACAAATGGATACAATTTAATTCAGTTTCATATTTTGTTAACCAATTCATCCGAATAAGATTTCAAATTTATTAAAGTTAAGAACGAAAAGCTGATAGAAAACTGATGAAGAGAATACGAATTAGGAACTTTTCCATAACGTAAAAAAAGATTCGCAGGACCACAACCATACCAAAGCTTCTTCTTGTAGCTACCAGGAAGCAATCATAGAATTGAAATTGGATGATGAACAAAAGAGATCGATGGAAGAGATTTTTCCTTGTTGTTGCAGGGTACCGACCATTCGTAGTGGTACTCCCCTATCCCCTATCTCGTCCTCTTCTTGCACTCATTCTCACTATCATAGAAGAATAAGACAATTGACTGAGGCATATGGACAAGTTATCTTAGGGATATACTCATTCTAGGGGATTTCTACCGCATCTCTAATGAGTCACCTAATGTGTTATACTCCAAAGCTAAAGTTCTTACTCAACCTTTAGCTCTGATACCAAATGTGATGGTCTAGGCTTTTCAACCATCGACATCGGCCAATCTTGCCTGTTTGGCTTTTTAACCATCCCAGCCCCACCGTGGCACACATTGGTATCCCGAATTTGCTTTTACGGCCAGCCTTTCGACTCTCAACCCACCTGGTTAGCGAACCCCTCCCTGAGGATATGTAGGGGTAAGAATCTCCATCTCACCACCAAACCTAGGCACAAATGTGCATAGGTGCACATGCACCGACGATCTAACGCCCTCCAACCATCGCCGAGGCCTTCGACATGTCATCGATGACCTTGCCGACCAACCTTAACACCCAGATTAATGAATCCACTTGAAAATTGAAATCGAGCTACATGATCACGACCTGAAACTAACCCAGTCACCAAAAACCCCCTCGCCATGCCACCTCCGACCACCAAATGCCACGCGATCACAACCCGAGCTACCACAATGACCTATGCGATGATTCCCCTTGGTGCGATCGCTCCCGATCCACCTCGAGGACGAGATTACCCCATGAATAACGTTGACTAAAACTGGGCCTAAAACCCTAAACTGTCGTCGATCAGCTACCACGACCAACTAAAATTCCACCTTCCATTTTTTCGATGACCCCCGAGATTGCATCCTCCTTCAGCCTCGATCACAACAAACAACACCTCATCGATCAACGGAAATCGACGACGTTCCTTTTCTCGTTCAACTCGAGAATTCGCATGATTTTTAACTTAAAAATCTTGATTTTAACATCAAAAATCACTATCTTCCAAAACGAACCAGTTTATATAATTTAAAATTGAAATTTTAAAGATCAAATTTTTGACATGAATTCTATTTCTCTGTAATTTCTTCTTTAATAAATATTTACTCAACATATCTTCCTCAAACTATTTTTAAAAATAAAATAACATTCAAACAAACAACTTTCCTCTTGAAATCATAGCCAGAAATAGATTAGAGAGAGAGATTGATTTTTTTTTTTGAATTTTTTTTTAAAGCCTGTAATTAGAACAGAGCATGTTGCCTGTACACAAACATGCACACCTAAATTTACATGTATATATATAAACATGCAGGCAAATTTTTACATCTATACAAATATTTTTCATTACTTCACTTCAAATATCAATCATAAATATCAAGATATATACACAGATTCAAGTTTGAAATAGTAGTTTACTCACCTGGATTGGAAGACAGAGAACACAAGCCTGGAAATTATCTTGATTTGGAAACTGAAGCTTGTATTATGATGAGTTAATCATGAATCTGATTTTCTTTGATCTTGCTCAGGTTCGATACTGAGTTGAATATGCACTTGTTTGGTTGCTTTAAATCTTAATCTACTATGTTTGAGATGATGTTGATTTGAATCTTTGCTTTTTGATTTTAAAACTAGAAGAGATTTAACTTGAATTTGATATTTGAGTTGATCTGAATTAAGTTTTAGATTCTTTTCAGTTTTTGCTTTGATGAGTTACCCGGTTTTCATTATCATTTTTTTCTTTCTTTGAATGTTTGAAAGAAAATTGAGAAGGGAAGGAGATGGTGATATATATACGTAGCATTGATAATTTAATATTTTTGAAAATAAAAAAAAAATTAATATTTGACACTTGTATTTATGCATGCTAATTTGATTACAAATGTTTAAATGCATTTTAAATGGTTTACACTTGTAAATTCTTATGTTTACAATACTTACACATGTATAATGGCATGCATAAATGTTTTATATTTAATATCATTTTATATTATGTTTTTAATTTATCTTTATATATATATATATGTATGTATGTATGTATATGTATCGTACGTTTTAATATTTACCTATTTATATTTGTATAAAAATTTAAAAGAAAAGTATATAAACCTTTTTATCAAATCTTTATTTAAACTAAAACTATTATACTTTTTAAATAAATAAATATTTATCTATATTACAATATTTACATATGTATAATGCATGTATTTATATTTTTAAATACTTTTTTATATGATTTATATTTTCTTTAATTAATTAATGCATTTCCTTTTTACAAATATTTATAACTTTAAAGAAATTTATTTTTAAAAACTAATTACACATAAATAAATAAACACACATATTATATATATATAAAAGTTTTTTTAAAATATAAAGGTTTTTAAATCTAATTTAATCCTAATATTTTTTTTTGAATTTCAAATTAAAATTCTATTTACAATTTATATAAAACAAACACATATTTTATTTTATTTTGGAAAAAATTGAAATTAATTCACCAATTAACCCCAAAAATTTAAATTAATTACTAGATTTAATTTGGATAAAAAACAGGGTCGTTAATATATAACCGTCTAGTATTTTGATATTGATTGTGTTGCATTCTTATGATGTAATGTATAAACAAGTATAGTTCTTTTTGTATAAGATCAGTCATTTATCTATTAAATATTGTTCCACTACGATTGTGAGATTCTAATGTTGTTTTCTTTTTCTTCTTCTACCTGCTTTTTCTTTCCCTTATGGTCAACTTTTTCGGCATTCGATTGTTCGGCATTTAATACAATGGATGTATTGATGTCGATTTTCGAACGTCGAAAAATCGGGTCGTGACATTACTTCCAATTCTAAAATTAATATTGATGGTATTTAAAATACCAAAATTAAGGCCCGTGCTACTACATCATCCAATAATTCGAATCATCCCAAAATCTATATTAGATTATTTACACAAATCATATATCACTATATATGAAATGAAAATAAATATTTTTAGAAATCTAGTTAGATCCATCCAACCTGTTTTCCGACATCCACAAATGTTAGATAACATAAAATACCAATCCAACTTCGAGAGGGATATCACGATAATATAGGGTTGTCCGCTATTATGCGGGAAGCATAGGGTCTCATTCGCTCCAATAGGCGGGAATAATTACTAATATATATATATATATATATATATATATATATATATATATATATATATATATATATAATTTCCAACCGAAAATAACATATCAGTTCATCGAGTCGTCCAATAAATAATTTTTAATTGCTATAAATAAATCTAGTAAACCAAATTGAGTGAGATTTACTCACCTTCATTTTTATTGACGCTTCTGCGCTCTGGTTCCAATTAAATTCGAACACGTTTGAATTTATATGAAAATTTTGCAAGCTCTAAACTCAAACAAGTTGATTCCATAGTAAAGATCTCATTAGTATGAACTTAACGTGACTAACCGCGTTGGATTTGGATCTAAGACGAATGAGATATGAAATCTGTAAGAACTTGAATTTTTATATAAATTAATTTATATTATTTATTTTTCTCATGAATTTCATTACCCAGCCCAAGACCTATGCATCCGGCCCGCTTACATCCCGTTGCTACTTCTTTTTCCCCAGTGCGCCTCCAATACCCATATACACGACCACGATCGTGCACATGCATGAGCTTTCCAAGCCATCATCGGCCCGTTCGAGTCCACCCATACGTCGTTCCTCTACCCCATTCGGTCACACCCTCCACCACAACTTCCACCCCCAGATCGAAACGTGACAAACTCGTGCTCTCCCTTAGGCTACTATAAATCGCGATTCTCAACGGTGGATCGCACCACACAAAAATCCCTCAATAGTTGCTAAATTCGATGATGAGCCCAAATATGAACTTAAATTCCATGATTGGTACTTATAGTTTCAACAGTCACTAACCCTAGCTATCAACTTGCCCACGACATCATTGTTGAACCTATTCAAACACAGCCGCATCATACGAGAAGTATATCCGATCGAAGTACTCACCAAACTATATTTTTGAATTTGGTTTGAATTTTTTTCATGAAGTATTTCTATTGATTTTAATTTTTGAACTTTTCTTCTTCTTCTTTGTTGTGATGTGTTTTAAAGGGAAGAAGAGAAGCGTTTGGAATAAGGGAAACGTAGGCACGTGTTATAGGATAGGATAGAATTTGAAAAAAAAAATTGCGTCTGATGTGATTAAAGATAGTTACGGAAGGTCAAATCAAAATATATATTATTAATAGTTCCGCAATATCCCGCTAATAATAACATAAAATTCTAAATCCCTATCGAGGCGTGTCGTCCGGTGTTTCCAATGTTATACTTCTGTTTCGAACACAATGGAACAAGTTTCGAGTCCCAATTCGATCATATGGAGAAGATATCTTTTTCAACCCAATAATAATATTAAATTTTCGATATAAATTTCTCAATGCATTTCTATCCCGAACAACCAAATGGTAACTCCAAACCCTACGAAATTTGAAATTCAATAATATACGATATTACTGATCTAATGGAATTAGTTACGTTAAATTCCGAGACTGTGCTCGGGTCGCTATTTTAATGCGTCGATTAACTTGACGATTTCAAAAATTGAAGAAATCGCTTGAAATTGCAGTTTTAAAAACTCATTTACTCAATTCTAATTGTAATAGAATTTATACCAACATTAGAAATCATAGCGCTTCATATGCAACCTTAATTCAATTATTTAATCGATTTTCAATTATTAATTCAACAATTAAATTTATCCAATAAATCACTATATTTGGAATTTAAATTCATTCTATAATTCAATCTAAATCTTCATATCAAAAATCAATTTATTTTCTAAATTCAATATATAAAACCGTTCAAATATTAAAAAATTGAATGGTGAAAATCTGGGTCATTACAGTTTGGTAGCACGGGATAGAAATGCATTGAAATTTATATCGAAATTTAATATTTTAATTGGGTTCAAAAAGCTATCTTCTCCATATGATCGAATTGGGTCTTGGAACTTGTTCCATTGCATTTGAAATGGGAGTATAACATTATGAATGTCTGACGACACGTCTCGATCAGGATTCGAAATAAATATCGAGATATTTTGTAATTTAAAAAATATATATAAATTTCACATCAGCTACAAACTCACTATCGACCGCACCTATCAGCCACCCTAGTTGTAACTCAACCCACTCTACTCTGCAAAACCCCATACCCATCAGCCTTTTAAAAAGCTCCTTTCCTCCTCTGGTCAGTGAAAAGGAAACAAAAGAAAAATGAAAAATTTGAAAAATGAAAATTATCATAATACAAAATGAAAAATCATGGAACAAGTTCTAAAATTCATGTTTCGAGTTTATCTATAGCTTGGCATTCATTTCGGATGGTGCAACTCCATTTTGAGTGTGAACAGTCGTGACAATGGTCGGTACATTAGCTAGGATTAGGGATTATCTGAATTTAGGGAAATGATAGGCTTTAGGGACGATCGTTTTGGGTTTCCTGCATGTAATAGCATCTTGTAGCCAATTTTTGTTGCGTGCGATCGACTATGGAAAGTCGCGTCTTTTGCCTGGCCATGGATCATGATGCGATTGTCGTGTTTGATTCGTAGCAACGGAGTTTTGATGGATGGGTGGAGTCGAGAGCCTGCGTTGTGAGAAACATATTGGTGGAGTAGATGGTTAAATTTGTCGAATATTTGCTATGTTCAGGCGAGCGTGCATGAGTGGATTTTGGGTTTACTATGCGTATTAGTGTACAAGGAAGGAAGCAGCTTGTTTGGGAAGAAAGGCAGTGGAAGGGTAAGGTGGTAATTAGTTTTAATGGTGATTATCGCTTAATTAGTTATTTTTAAAAATTGATAACTTATAAAATTCATAACTCGCTCATACGAGGTCCAATTGAGGCGAAACAAGCGGCGTTGGAATCATATTGATAAAGATTTGGCGTGGAACCAAAGTGGCCTTTATTTGAAGCTGAAATATTTGTAGTTTCTAATAAAAGGTGAGTGTTTTATAATTCCTACTAAGTACTAAAATATTTTTATGCTAGTTAAATTTGAAATTATGAAGTGATATAATTTATTGATTGTCGTTTGATAATTTTAATTGACATTTAAATTGATGGTTAAATTACATTTGAACTAAATTTTTAGTAAAATTCCTGATTATTGACAATTGGGTAAGTATTATGACTCACTGACTGTTTGGATGATTGATTGTGATGGATGCCAATTGATTGATATTTGGATGATTGTATGTTTATCTATTTCTATGTATATCTTTTTATCACATGGAAAATTATTTATAGTATATAAAACTGCAAATTGAATTATTTTGAATAAATTAAGAAATAGGTTGAAATGATATATATGTGTGTATATATATATATATATATATATATCTATGACACTATGATTTGTATTGAAATGATATATATCCATCCTTGAAATTAAATTGAAAAAATTGATCGCTTGGCCATAGGATAGAAAATTATGTATGAACACCGGATTGGTTAAATTAAATGATTTCAAAAAATTTGATTTGAAGTTTATTTAAATGATTTGATTTTAAGAAAATGAAATTCGAATTTATGGAAATTGAACTATTTCGAATTTGAGCTCGAAATTGTATTATATTTGACGATTTGGATTTCAAATTGGGTATTGAAGGTAAATTTGATTTAAATCTTTTCAATCAATGTTTTGAAAATCAAACTCGGAATTGATATAAATCGAAAAAGTTCAAATTTGAAATTGAAATTATTTTAGAATTGTAAATGAAATGAATTTGAAATTGGAATTGAAATTAAATTGGAATTGGCATCGAAATAAATTTGGAATCGAAGTAAAATTCAACTTGAAATCGAAAGTGAATAGATTAAATCGAAATGGAAATTTAAAGTGATTTGAATTGGAAAATTTGGAATTGAATTATATTGAGTTTGAAACTATTTTCATGTAAATGATTTAGTATAAACTATTTAAAATCTATCTTTTTACATATTCAATCTATTTTGACTTTTCAAACTATTTTACTATATAAATCATTTTAATACTTAAACTATTTTAACCATTTAAACCATTTTAATTATTTAAACTATATAAAAAAACTATCAAACTATTTTCTCAAAATTCAAACTGGTTAAGGTTGGAATATTTATATTTAAATCATGGATTTAAAAACAAATTCGGTTAAAGTAACGTTAGAACCTAAATCGTAATTCGAATTGAATTTTGAAGTGAAATTGATGCATCAAACTAAATTGATATATTTTAAAGTAAATATGATGATTTTGAAGCGAGTATGATATTTTGATATCAAGTATGAATTTTTTTCAAAATATAAAAGTACCAACCGATGTGTGAAACAACGTTTGGTTGTTAAAGAGACCGAGGCCTCTTAATGGCATATTCTCTATCAATATTGAAACCACTTTAACAACTGTGTACGCGAAGTGATGATCCAGAACAAAGTGGTTGGATTTGGTGTCCTTTAATGGATTTGAAGATAGAGAACGATGATGGATTCGCCTGGCATTTATGCCAAATTGAAATGACTAAAACAAGAGCCATACCGGCCAAGCGGGCTAGCTACCCCGAGCGGACACACTTCTTTGTATTACCATCATTTACGTTGTGATTGATTGGTGCGTACCACTGATTTTGAGAGTGTTGGACATGTGGGCGATCATGGCTATGATGCGTTACCACCAGCCAGGAAGGTTAAACTTGTAGTATCCTACATTGGGCATTGCATCATATGCCTTGTCATACTTTTATCCTTATGCGAGACCCCTATGATTTTAGTTTAGTTCTAGTGTATCACACCACATCACTGACTACCAACGTGCTACTGGTGGTGCCAAATGCAAATAGCATGACATGCTTAAAAACGCGTTAAGGGGGATCAATGTAAAGTCTTAATGCTATTTTGATATTTATTTTATTGATTAGACATTATATGTTTAGTGTATTCTACTACATATAAATATTTTGACGGATCCTTAAGAGATGGAAAATCCCGTAATATCTCTTGAGTTATTACATGCTTGGATAGGAGATGTGAAAACTCATAAACATCTCTAACGCCACGACACTCATATTATATGCGATATCGATTTGACTCACATAAGAATATTTTAGTCCTAACTCGAATGATTTGTCTTTTCATTACGCTCGGGTCAGCCCTGAGTTTTCAGTTTATCGAAGATTATTCTCTAGAGGACCAAGACGAAGATTTGTTATATTATTATTACTAATATTATTTCCAGCGTCATGTTGTTCTGCTGCATTATCTTTTGTTCTTCTGTATATATATAACTCTGATAAGTGTTGTATAAATTATAGTCAAAAGTATAGTAAACAGCTTTAATAAACTATTTATTTGATTATTATATTTTATCATTCTGCTGCAAGATTGTATGTTTGTTTTCTTCTTCTTTTCTTATTTTTTTAATTAACCTCGTTGATTATCTATATTCCAGATTGTTTACGTCGAACATGTATGGATTACTATCGATTTAAACCTTTTGAAATGTGTGTCGTCATAGTGACCGTGATACTAACTACATATAACTAAGGAGACTAATTCTTTATTGAATAGTGCTTCACCTCCAATGCTTCGACCTAGACCCAGATATAATCACTCAATGGCTGCCATGTCATTATTTAACCATAATCATTATAGGGTGTAACGACCCGCCTTTTTGAACAGTTTAAACTGACGATCAAATACACATGCCGATTCCAAACCATTCAAAAGGGCAGATGGTTATTGGGATAAATAAGAAAAGAAAAGAAAGAGAAATAAATGAAATGAAACAACACAGTATCTCGCAGCGGAACGATAAAATATAATAGTCAACTAAACAGTTCATGAAGCTGTTTACTATACTTTGACAATTATTTATACAACATTTATCAAAGTTATACATATACAACAGAACAATTAAAATAATGCAGCAGATAGCATGATGCAAGGGTAATAATAGTAATAGTATACCAAACCTTCGTCTTCATCCTCCAGAATAGATCTTCAAAAATCTGTAAAATTCAGGACTGACCCGAGCGTATTGAAAAGACAAAACACTCGAGTCAGGACTAAAATATCCTTATGAAAGTTAAATCAATCGTAAATAAATATGAGTGTAACGGCGTCAGAGATGTTTACGGGGTATGACATCTCATATCCAGTGTCAACGTGCGTGCAATAACTCAAGAGATGTTACGGGATTTTCCATCTCTTAAGGATCCGTTAAACTATCTACTATGTAGTAACGTACGCTAAGTAGATAATGCCTATCAGTAATATAAAGTATTAAAATAGCATTAAGGCGTTACCATAATCCCCCTTAACACATTTTTATAATGCCATAGTCTATACAGCACCGTAAGCCCCACCGTAAACTGGTGGTTATCAGAGGGTACCCCATAGGTATAACACAAAACATAACGTAGTGGTCGTGAATAGGATAATCAGTATGACAAGGTACATGAGGCGATACCAACTAGGATACTAGTAGTTGCGTGATCCGGACTGATGTTGAGCATAGCCAGCAGCTACCCCAACACCACGAAACAACACTCCCAAATCAAGGGGTGCACCCAAATCAAATCACAAATGTAATAGATATGGTATCGAAGAAGTGTGTCAGCTAGAGATGGCGAACCTCAATGGCCCGGCGCGGCTCCTGTTTTAGTCATGTCAGGGGTCATCCAATATCGTTCTCTTTCTTCAGTCAACGCGTTCACCAAACCATCCACTTCATTCTGGATCAACACTCCGCGTATAATAGTTATTAAAGTGGTTTTCGGTATCGACAGAGAGTATGTCCACATCCGATTCCGGTCTCTTTAATAACTACGTATTGTTACACCGTTGTCTCTTTTACATTTGAAATATATTCATAATTGATATCAAAATATCATATTCGCTTCAAAAATCAAATCCAGTTCAAATATCATCGTATCTTTTCAAATGTAAGATTCCGTTTCAAAAATCATTTTTCGTCTCTCATTTCGAATCCAAAATCATTTCGAATTTCAATTTAGGTTGCAACTTCATTTAACCCAACTCGTATTCAAATTCAAGATTTAAACATAAACATTTCACCTTATTAACCAGCTTGAAAATCTTAAGAAAATAGTTTTAAGTAGTTTAAAAGTAGTTTTTAAATAATTAAAATAGTTAAAAATACTTAAAATCTTAAAATGGATTTGAAATAGATAAATTAGTTTAAAATAATTTAAATTGGGTTAAGTAGATTTAAAATAGTTTAAGTATTCAAAATGGTTTATATAACTGAGTAATTTGGAAAACAAAATAAAACAACTTCAAACCAAACCATTTCAATTATAACTTCCCAATTCAAAACAATTTCAATCTCCCTTCTACCGATTCAATTTCGATTTCGATTCAATCAACGTCAACTTTGACTTCAAATTTATTCAATTTTATATTCACTTTCAATTAATTCAATTTCAATTTATATCGATTTGGAGCTTGATTTTTCAATAATATCCATTTATAACACTTAACAAAATTATCCATCAATATTCAAGTTTAAATCCAAATTTCAAATATGACTCAATTCCAAGCTCAATTTCAAAATATCATTTTTATATCACTTTTACTTAGTAATATTCAAAGCTAAAATTAAGGTTAAATCTTTAAAATAAATAAATTTTCGAAATTCACTCATATCCCCATTTTAAATTCCAAAGTCTCCACTTTAATTATTTAACAATTTCTTTTAACCAAAATTTATTTCAACATTCCAAACTCAATTTTTTTTTTGATAAATTCGATTTGTATAAATTGATTTCTATTTACAACTTTTAAATCAAAACATTTAAATAAATTTCAAATTGACGATTTTAAAAATTATTAATTTAGCCAATCCGGTGTCCGTATATAGTTTTCTATCCTATGGCCAAGTAATTATTTATTTCAATTAAATGTCAGGGATGAATATATATCACTTAAACCAAATCACAGTGTCATATATATGCATAACAGTATATATATAAGTAAATAAACATCCAAACATTTAAATATCGACCAATAACATCCATCGAAATACATCATCCAATAGACAATACAATTCATGGCAATTTCATAGTTATCAATATCAGGTAATTTAATCGCAATTCAATTTTAATTTCAATTTAACTGTCAATTTAATTTTCAACGGTTAATTCAAATGACAATCTATATGACAATTAAATTTTATCAAACAACGACAAATAAAATTCATATCACTTCATAATATCAAATTTAACTAGCATAAAGATATTTAGTACGTTGTGAGTGTTACAAAACACTCACCTTGATTTCAATGTAGTTCCAGCGTTTTATTTCGAATAAAATTAAACGAGCGTTTAATTTTACCTGAAATTTTCTCTAGCTACAAACACTCCAATTCAGCTCCATAGCGTAGTATTCGGCAATACGAACACAATGCAACTTGTTTCGTGCGTTTTCGACCTCGTACGAACAAGTTATGACATTTATAAGTTTACACAAATTTATATAAATCAATTTCTATATTTATTTTTTTATTTTTAAACACTTTTACCATCAAAGCCGTTAGATTTGGCTACAGGAAATCAAGGCCGTTGCGTCCATCTTCTTCGCCCCAGTAATTCGATCGCGTGAAGAACCCGACCAAGGCGCCTATTAGGGTTTGATATCGCGCCACCCACATCGCTCGAAACTTCATCATTCCACCACCACGCTGAAGACCATCATGCGAGCTACCCACGTCTGCAAAGGTGTTGACTCGGCCCAATCTACAACTCGAAAAGCACGCACGAAAATACCCCCTTCAAGCTCGATTTGCCGACAATCCACACAATAATATCCAATCATAGCCGTTGGATTGATGGAGGAGGATGTGCTTTACAACATTGCAGTTGGAAGTTTTATGAAAAATTTGATGGATGAGGAGATCGGAGGGAAGGAAGAACGAAGCTTCCTGGCCGTTGGAAAGAAAATGGCGGCCGGTCATAGTAAACAAGGGTTTAGAGCTAATGAAAGGATAAGGGTTCCTTTTATAGAAATTCACCGAAAAACACTATTCACTCCGAAATCCGAACTCCAAATCTCGCGCGATGACCAGTGTTTCTAGGGTTTACCCCGCGTTCCGGACACAATGGAATAGGTTTTGGGAGCTAATTCGATCATATGTGCGAGTTATGGAAATAAACGATCAAATTTAAATTAAATCGACTAAACGAATTTCTATGCGTTTTGGCTCGCCCCGGACAAACGGTAAATCCGATTGGCAGGAAATTTGAAATCTTACAATAATATCACGTTATGGATCCGATGAAACTAGTTTCGTCGAAATCCGAGACTGTTTGAAAAATGACTATTTTTAACTCGTCAATTAAATATTAAAATATTCAATTTTCACAAATTTACTTTTAATTCGATTTTAAAAGTTCTACAACATCATTCTAACTTTGATATGATAAAATAAAATTTTACAAATCATTTTTTAATCATATTAAACCCGTTATTCAATTATCCAATAAATTCAAATTTGAAAATCTTATTAACTCTATTATAATCCCAATATAACTTACATTCACTTTGGAACCCAATTTGAATCATATTAAATCAAATTTCAATTATTCACTCTATTTTCATATATTAAATTTCAATATCAAATTAATCATATCAAATTCGGAATTTAATTATTCAAACATTTGTAATATTAAATTTAAACGAATTTGATTATTCATAAATCACTATCTTTTGAAATAACCAAAACGAACTTAAAAATTTAACTTTTGGAACGAATTAAAATTTATAGAACAACCATTTCCATTACACGGTTATTCAATTCCCATTATTAAATTATTCAATAAATTCCAAATATTAAATTTAAACAATTTCGGTTATTCAATAATTCATTATCTTTTGAAATATTGAAATTGAACTTATAAGATTCAACTTTTAAAACCAATTCACAATTTAGAACACTATTTCATTTTATAGTTATTCAATTATTCAATAAGTTTTAAATATTAAATTTAAACAATTTACCTGTTCAATATTCAATATTTGATTTTAAATAAATTTTACTTATCAATCAATTACTCTATTATACCCAATGAACTCAATATTTATTATCCTATTCAACTATTGATTTCAAAGGTATTCACTAAGTAGCATTTATTTTCATTACTTGGATAATTATTGTTGCAATTCATTCTAGTTATTATTATTCCAACGAATTACAAAAAATTTTCTAACATTAAATCACGAAGTCTTATTAAATTAGCTATTTTAATTATCGAAAATTTACGGGTCGTTACATAAGGTATCCAAATAGAAGATCAACGGTAGTCTTAAGTCAAGAGAACTGTGTAACTTTGTCACTTTGAGATTTTCTATTTGACCAAGTTGTTATTAACCAATGGGAAATCTCGAATGACTCACTCCATATTTATCTAATATCCATGAGTACGAAACCCCTTGGTGACCCTAGTAGTCATGAGTAATACGCTGTCCAATATTTGAAGAGCATTACATACTTTGGTTCAAAGGATATATCATTATCATTTCTCAAAACATCATGATTAGGAATATTTAAAATAATATGTTATTGTATATTGTGATAATTTTCTCATGGTTACAACTCTTTGTAACAACCATCATATAACATGTTATATAAGTATTTTCTAATTGATATACTTTAAATATTTATTTAATTGATATTATCACAATATAACAAAATATAGAACAGAAATCAAATACCTTTATTACAAACAAGATTGGTAATAGAGCTAGATATATGTAACAAATTATATAATTGCTTTAGGGAATACCCTTACTCTCTCAATATTCCACTTGCACCTAGAGTCAATTATGAATTCTTAATCTTATTCTTTCAATCGGTTTTTAGAACTAATCGACCCTTAGCGGATGTGTATGTTATTTTGTTTTAATTGTCTAATTTGGCAATCAATTTTCTATGATGTTGAGGAACTGTTTTTATCATGTAGAAACTTTTATAGTACCTTTCTTCGCTTCTAGTGATATATAGGTTATTACGCAATCTATATCACAACATTGTTATTGTATAGTAATGCCATTCCATGGGGTGCTCAACAATTGGAATCATAATAGCTCGGTCATAAATTTGTGAATTTATATACACATATCGCTTTTGTTGTTTGCGCTTATTTAAGGTGATGCACATAGCCTACTAGTTGAATTTGCCATAACCTCATGTTTAGAACATTTCTAACTTTAGGCTCCTTAACTAAGGTTGGATGTGAATTTAGGATTGATAGACTATATTTGATTATCACTTATGAAATTTGAGCCCAAACAATCCTTCATAAAGAGTTTTCCATTTCCATAAACAATTCTTTAGTATTTCTTAAATAATTAAAGTACTCATAACTACTATTTAGTATTTTAATATGGATTTGATATTTTCTCAATGTACCAATTACAAAAGTGAAATTTGGTATATTAGACTGCATGTTATATATGTCAATTCAATTGCCAACATATAAAGACTCCATCTCATATGCTCCACGTTAAACATATTAATACGGTGTTTATGTATATCTTATGGGACTGCACAACATTCTTTTACACTGATTATAAAAGATACCATTTTCAAATCAAATATTGAGAATTAAACAATCTAACTAAGAATTATTTTAACATGAGTACATCATTAATAGTCAATAATATACTATTTACTTAAATTTTGGAAATATTTTAGTACTTCGTATTATTCTATTTTACAAGCACTCTTTTCCTATGCATTTTGACCAATTATCTGATATCTGTATCAAAATATTTTCTCAATTCTGATGCTTATACAACGATAATATTGTATCATTTCTTGGATCCTATCCAATACTCATAAACTCAATTAGCGCTCCTACCGACTTCAAGATACTTCAGTTATTGTGCAAACATTCTATCCTAAATCATTATTTATAATTCCTATTTCAATATATATGTACCGAAACCCAAAATCGTATCGGATGATAATTTTATAAGTAAAATATGCATTGACTTTAGCTGTTTGAATGAAAAAACTATCATGTAATTTCAATAATTGATAATTAACGGTGTTACTCTTATCAATGGTTATTATTATATTCCAACCGCACTGATCTTCTTTTCGAGGACATATCTACAACTAATATATCTTTTCTCTTCAGGTAAAACTATCAAAAAAATATTTTAATAATGTACTTTGAATCCATTACACATCACATCATATGGCAGAGTCGATACTCTTTATGGCTCATTGACAACCAAGGAATTTTTTTTCTCGACATTGATAAGAAACTCATAGTTTCTCTTTAATGTGTGGGTGATGTTATTAGACACTCTATGCATCGCGTTTGCTTTTGCTTGATTAATTTCATTTCAACTTTCATAATATGTTTTTATATTCAGATCGTATCCAAATCCACTGTATAACCACTAATTTCTAAAGGAAATTCCTATGCCGTAAAGTGACATTTCTAGAAACAATAATTGTTTCTCAATGCAATAGAATAAATATTCATAAACATTTTATGAATGCCTTTATATATCTATAATGCTGACTTAGTTTTAAATTTATGAAACATATGTTCATAACATAAATTTAGTCAAATAATGTCGATTGGTCCCAGACTCCATTAGGATGATCCGTACAAGATCCCTCATGAGCAAATATTGCATGTATCCTCTTGACTTACACAACTTATCAACCCCTTGACCTAGCATATGTAGTGGTTGCTTTTTCACTCCTATCTTGTATTATCTCATAAACTATGCTTTAGATAAAATTAAATTTATCCTATGTACTTACTCTTAAGTACACGTCCTTATAGAAAGAAGTTAACTCAATTTTACTCATCATCAATTGTACTTTTTCCAAAAATGTTCGATTACTCCTTATTGATACATCAATATATATCATAGAAAGGAGTGACTTTTGAGGTTAAATCTTATTCATTTTTTGGTTGCTTTTGAAACCTTTCCAATATGCTAACGTACTCGATCAGATCTAATTCTCTTATCTCATTTTCATATTATGTTTTCTACTTCCATTTTATATTTTATGAACTTATCATATATATTTGACATGTGTATCAAATACACATTTTCATTTCTATAATAATTCATCGACGAATTCAAAGAAGTAACCGTTTTGGTATCATTAGACTTTGAACTGTATACATCTATATGTATTCATCTGAAGAGTTTACCAACTCTTTTTTTGCTCCTTCTAAATGGGTGCTTTGCCCTTAATCATTCGAAATACAATTCCTCCATACCATATAATTCATTATTATATGATTACTGAATTATTTCTCAAAGATATGGCTTAGCTCATAATTATAATATAATTGTAAAAAAAATTAGATACTTCTATGTTTTTCTACAGCTAATACATCATTTTGTTAAAAAAAACCATTATTATAGATTTATCTTGTAGCGAATGTTCATAATATTCAATTTAAATTTAATCATTACCTATTTTCGGTCACTATTGAAAACAAATATTATTTCATAAATAATATTTGATATATTTAAGAAGATAATCTTTCATAAACTGGTGCATCCACTGATAAGTGTTATGTGGCATGCGCCTACTATTTCCATCATTACTATAATAACATATGAAATACCAATCTCAATTTAGTCACTTAATATGAGTTATCTATTTCACTTACTGTAGTTAATTTGCAATCAAGAGTTTCAAATCATATATCTTGAACTTAAAGAAATAATTCTTATAGAAAACAATTTTTTTATAAAAAGATACATTTTAATAATAAATCACATTTTTGTTCCATACTAACTATCAATTATTATTTTATACAATTTACGTTTTCAATATCTCATCATGAAGCAGAGGTAACCATTCACTCTCTTCATCATAATTGTGCCTAAGTTACATCCACTCTTGTACATTCGCTTTCCTTTTCAAATGGTTAAACCACTTGAAGAAAATTATTACCATAAGACCACACTGAACTCTCTACAAAAGTGCATGTAACGACCTAGAAATTTTATCGATTTATTTGTGAATATTTAATTTATTTTAAATATTCAGCAAATGGTTTAATAATCAAATAATCTGCTTTAATTTAATAAGTAATGATGGAAAAATCATGTTTAAATTTGTTTACTAAAATTTGTAGTTCAAGGAAAAATAGAAAATGTGACAAAATCCCACTTTTTAGATTTTCAACTTTTTATCGAATGACAAGTTGCTAGGAAGTTGCTGAACCTTTATATACATTATAAACACAATATTAAATGTTTAACTTTTTAATTTGAAAGGTTAAGACAAATAATAATAATAAGGATTTATAAATATAAAATATATTTATATTTTGAAATGGAAGTGATGGATGGGAAATCTAAAGAGGCCTTATGTGAGAGCATTCTTGTTATTTTGAAGTTTCTATTTTATTTTATTTATTTCATCTTATATACATATATATACACATATATATATATACAAACATCCCTCCTTATTTTTTACATTCCACATCTATGACGCTTTGCCTTATTTTTCACTTTGCATTTATTTTGCACTCTTCTCAAAAATATGACTTGATAATCCTCTCTGTAATTTGAAAAATAAGCAAAAAGAAAATAAGCTCAACCTTCAAAAATCAAAACCTAATTAAATACTCAATGGAAATTAGTGAAATAAGGATCATTGGATTTGTTTTGAGTAGATCTTTATATTCATGCTTGGTTAATTGTGTTCAATGGTTGAATGGAGGATGCGGTAGTTTGGCCATATAGGTTTGTTACTACGGTGTGGTATTTTCTTGAGTGAGGTTTTAACTCGATCTGAGGGTAGATTGAGATTGGTCGGAGCAAGGCACAGCTGGCAGCCGAATTTGGAGAGGCGCGGTCATTCCTTGGTAGTTGTGACTTTCGGCGGTCGAAGTGAAGTGGTTAGGTTGTGTTCTGATTATGGGGTGTAAGATAGGGTCAGGTCAAGGTAGGGGAGTTTTCGAAGATGGGTCCGTTGGTGCTATTGTTTCGTTGATTCGGTAGTTATTTGGGAGGCGCATGTGCACAGCGTGCACGATAATTGCTTCACGAAGTTTGAATTTTAGAGGAAGGAGGAAGAAGATTCTATGCAAGGCGGGTTGGGTTGGAAATGGTATAGGCTTGGCCTATACTGTTTGGAGGAGAAAATCGTTTATATGTTTATAGAATAATAAGTATGTTAAAATAAAAATGTGATAACTTGCTCATATGAAATCCATTTTACACACGGAATTTTGCGTTGTACTCGTATAGATTAGTACAACCTTATAGTGTAATTTGTTGACAGATTTGGCAATGTTTAAATTTATGATAAAATGTTAGTGATTGATGTCAATTACGTTATTTTGAATAATAACATTGTTAAATTTATTATACCTTATTGGTGATGCCAATTTGGCCAAATAAAACACCTTTAAGTTATATTGAATTAAATAGGTTATTATGGACGCCTATTGATAGAATAAATCCTTATTCTATGCTTACTAAGTATAATGTTGATTGGTGAAATTAATTAATATATGGATTAATTAATAGTTAATAAATGGTGAATTAACTATTGATTGTTAATCGTTGAGTTCATGAAGCTTGGTAGCCTAGTCATATACAATATGACAGTGACATCTGAACCCCTTTAAGATATGAAAACAAATGGTAGCTTGCTTAAGTACCATAGTAGTCATTATGCCTCTATTGAATAGGTAAACTTAATTGATTATTTTAATTAAGAATGTTTAAAAAGTTAAGTAATTATTTAATTAACAATGTTTTAAGTTTAATGAATATTTTAGTAATGATGTCTAAGAATTAATTCTTTTATTAATAAATGATTAATTTATTTTATTATATTATTAATCTTTTTATGTTTTGTAATTTTATTATTAATATTTTTTAAAGATGTTTAATGATTTATCAATGAAGTCCAAGTTAATCCATTATTTTAATTAATAGTGTTTAAGTTAATTATTTAATCATTTATCATAATTAAAGTTAATTAGTTAATTATTTACTAATTATGTTTTAGTTAATTAATTATTTAATTAAATGCATTTAAAGTTAATTAAACATTGTAATTAATGATGTTAATATAATGATTTAATAAATTGGGTTTAAGTATTAATCAACTAAATTTCTATCGGTTTAGAAATTTGTCGAAAAATTTCAAATTAAAATAAACCGCAAACGCATGGTGTACACTTATAGTACGTGGCGAATACGGGTCGATCCGTAGGGAATTGATGATTTCAAAAATTCTATTCAATCAAATTATACCAAAGTCGAGTGAAAGTTAAGCTAGAGAATTAGAAAATTAGCTAACTAACTAAAAGAAAAAAGATGCAAATATAAAAGTTAAATGACAATTTAGAGAATAAATCCACTCTCTAGATCACATAGTTCAACATATATGAAATCATGATCTCTCTTTATGGTCATTAGTGCTTTAATTGATGTGCTTATCATAAGTTTGGCATATTTGTGCTATTGATTAGCCAACATAAGCCATCAAACTATAACACATCCCTTAAAGCATTTACAAACTTTCATGAAACTTGACAAAGTAAATGAAAATGAAATATATTTTAAGTATGGCCTATTAACTATTAATTAGAAATATAGACCATCAAATTTTAATTTCAAATCACTTTCTTATGCCATAATCATATTTTGATGAAGAAGCATTTGTGTTAGTGATTGTTTAAGTATAGCTTATTTGATGTCAACAATATAGGCTATCAAATTCAAACAAAAAACAACAATTAATCCACTTCAATCATTCTTACTAAGCACAAAAAGAGGGCATGAGTTAACAACTAGTTGAAGCTACATAATTAGAGAGCTTCATTACCCCTAAATTGAAGGGGTTTAGCGTCTCATATTTTTGTCATTTGATTAACAAATGTAGCTAGCAACATGAAAGCAAAAAGAAAAGAAAAGGAAATGAAAGGTAATGGAAAAGAGAACTACTATTCTACTTATATGAAAAATAAAAGAAATCTACACTACAACATGAAAGGAAATAAACAAGAAGAAGAAAAGAGCATGTATTTAAAGTTGCATAAAAAAAGAAATTACATGAAATAAAAATGCCTAAACTAATGAAGAGGAAGAGAGAGAGACTAACTAAGATGAGGAGATTACATGAAACATATGGGTATTTATACTTGTATGAAACCCTAATTCATACTTTTGGAGAATGCCTTTGAGGTAGTGTGGCCATCAAGTAATCATTAGCAAGTCATAATCCTCATTTAAGTGTACATGAAGCCATTAATTCCATAAGCATGTGCATTAGCCTCTAATTTGTACATTAAGGTGGTGGGTACATGGGGTCCTCCGTGATATTCACTTTGAATTATTTCCATCTTAATTCCTTTGTGTTTTTTTTATGCATGCATATTGTAACGATCTCGGATTTTTGCCGAGTCTAAATTGTTAATCAATTTAATTTTTAAATAAAAGTGGTAAAATTAATTGGTAAATTGGTTCGAGTTTCTGCAAATTCAAATAAAATATGGGTGTTTATTTTATCAGAGTATAATTAAGTTTTAAAAACGATTTATTTATAAGTTAAATATATATATATAGGAATGTAAAATGTAAAATAAATAAAATATAAATATATACGTATATAGAGGAATAAGACCATAAATATGTAAGTTAAAAATAATTATTTAAATTAGAAATAGTAACAGATATATATAAGATAAATTAAAATATCATGTGATTTCACTAGAACGAATTTTAACAACATGTTAAAAATAGAACTTATTTATATTATAAGAAGACAAAGCAAAAGGAAAGAGGTAAAATAATAAATGATAAATAATAATAAAACATAAGTGCTAAAACAAAACAAGGAAGATACTAATTTGTATATGCAAGTATGAAACATGAAACAAATTACATTCAAATATGTATAGTGTTAACAAGACAAAATGAAACAAGAAAATGCAAAATAAAAGGATAAAATATCTATGTACAAATTGTACAAGTAAAAGAAGATAAGTAAAAGGCTTGTATAAGAAGACATAACATAAGAAAAAAAAGACAAAGTTAATTAATATCAAAATATCTTAGCACACAAGTATATCTATCAGCCGAAATTTTGTTTGGCTAAAGTAAGAAAAGAAAAAAAATCTTTAGTCAACTGATCTTATATTTGTACAAATCAAAATACTGTCACCCTGTTGTACAAACACAAATAATAATCACTTGTGAATCTTTTCTATATATCATCAACTTCATTTTAGTTCGTTCATCAAGGCTGTGTAAATATCTGAAGTAAACCATCATCTCAAAGCTCAAAAATTCAACTTAAACAAGCTTCAATCCAAAACAACTCAAACATGAGATCAAGAAGGCTTTGGCAAGCAGTGTCTCAAGCTGGAATCAAAACAAGGAAGGCTCTATCACTTTGCTGAAACACGGTGAGTAACTTATTTTCTTAAATTTAAGAGTATAAATTTGTTGTTTATTTATATATCTGTGAACAGGTTGTACATACATATGGATCCTCTGAAAATATTTGAAAACTGGAAGTGTTTTATTCAGCCTATTGTTTGCTCATGATCTTTGTTCTTAGATTCTCAGTACAAATTTTAATTCAAAAATCATTTCTTCAAAAATCTACTCAATGTTAGGACTTAGGATCAAAACAAAAGATGTTTGTTTGGTTATGAACTAGGTTTTAAAATTTTCTTAAAGTTAAAATAACTTGGATTTTTCTCAGGAAATTTCAAGAACTGAGTAAAGTTTAATTTTAGTAAAATTTCGAACATCTTAAATCATGAATTCAGGTATGCAAACCAAATTCTTACACTTAATCATGATTTTTAGAGTAGAAATTATAATTTTTAGAATGAGGATTTGAGAGAAATCGTGGATTGACTGAATTTCATTGTTTGGCCGTTTTCTGGTGATCTCGGTGTTGAGGGGGGTCGGAGTTCCTAGAGATGGTAGATGAGCAATCGGGGGTCCTAGGAAAAATATTGGTTGGGATTGCAGGTAAACGCGGTGGAAACGGTGATGGGTTCAAGTTCGTAGCCCTAGTTTTTGTGAGGTTGAGATTTTTGATTCGATCGTCGCCGATAGGCGATCGAGTGTCGCGGGTTTTAGGAGGTGAAAGCGGAAGTGTCGACGAAGAGGTGACCGGAGTTTCACGTTTTTTGGTGGCCGAGGTTGTGCGAACGACGTGATTTCCAGGCTGAGGTGGTGGTACTAAGTTCTGGTTCCAGGTTAGCTTTGATCACTCGATTCCAATCTCAAGCGTGGAGTGGTGGCCTAATGTTTGGGATGGAGTGTTTGGGTGATGGTCGATATAGTCAGATCATCGACGATGATCTGAGTGGCTCGGCGCCACCGTGCATGTGCACGGTGAACTGCTTATTTTCCTGTCTTTGTTGGGTTGAGGGTGTTTGCGTGGTCTCGAGCAACTCGAGTAAGTACTCGGAGCTTTGAAGTGTTGGACCCGAAGAATTTTTGCTAGCTCGAAAATGTTTATATAGATTCTTTTATAAAAAAGGATTTCTTTAATATTGGATGAAAAGTTAATAAATTTGTTTAACTCAAATTTGTAAGTTAAATAATCGATTTATCTTTAGAGCTTGATTTTAAATAATTAAGTAATTTAGTTTAAAACCTTTTCTTATATAAGTTTCTTATATAAGAAATGAATGTTCTTTATATTTATTTTAAGATTTATAAAGTAATTTCAAATTTGATTTAAAATTTAAATGGTTAATCATTTTAAATCTTAAATTCAAAATGGAACTTAATTATAAGTTCAAAGGTAAAATGTTTTAAAATATATATGTTAATATTAATTAAGTCATTAATAAGGAAATGGATTACCTTAGAGATGATTAAGGTATTAAAATGATTTAATGAATAAGATAATTAAGGAATGACTTATTTATTCAAATTATAAATTAATGATTTAGATTAATTTATAATTAGAGATTAATTAGCAAAGTAATTAAAGATTTGTTTTTAGTTAATGAAGATAATCAAATAAGATTTTTTTTAATGATTAATTAATGTGATTGATTTTAACAATTAATTAGATTAATTAATTAATGATAATCATTTATGAAATTGTGTAAGTGTAATTACTTTATGGTAAGTAAATAAGATTTAATTTCTTAAAATAATTAATTAAGAGGTTAATTAATTATGTAATTGGTTTAAAGATTAACTTAATTAATATGATTAATTAAGAATAATTTGATTAATTAAGGCGATTGATTAATTAATTTATATCAAATGATTTGTAATTAATAAATCAAGATTGAATGATTAATTCATATGTAATTAATTTAATTGGAAATAAATTGAATTAATTAGGATTAAACAATTAATTAATCCTGCTTATAAATGATTATTAAATTCTTGACCTTACTTATGAATGATTGTATTGTATGAGATGTCTTGAATTGATTGTCCTATCTGATCTGTGATATTTTGTTCTGTGGATTGAGCTGTGTATTTTATTCATTTATTTATGATACATTTATTATTAATATGTGAATCTGTGAATGAACGATAAGCGTTATAGTTTATACCGCTTATCAACTATATTTCTGTGTTTTGATCTGTGATGATGATGTTGCACTATTGTGTTAAACCCCTGGACCACACCATACACACACAAATATGGATTTCACGAGGAAATCGATTAGTGTGGCATGCTTAGTGCTGCTAAGTGTGTTGATGATCATCTGTTGATCATTTGTTATAGGAGCATGGCTTCTGTATGAAGCGTAGCTTTGTGGACGAGACTGCATCAGGACCTCACACCCCAGAAATGGTCGAAACAGGAAAGATGCGGCAAGGTTATGAGGGTCACGCCCTTTAGGGTGTGTCATTCCCTTCTGGTAAAGGGTGGTATCATGGTATGGAGCCCAGATATTTACCTATGTGGTGGGCTTTAATCTCATTTTTTGTGTGGTTGTTGCTTTGTGGTTTAGAGGCGCCTCGGATAAAGGTCCCAAAGGACCGGGGTGTGGCATGCTCGAGAAGTAGTTACCTAGTTACAGAGGTAACCCGGCCATGTGTTGGCAGAGATCCGTTTAGGTTCTCGGGACGTCCCACCAGAGGCGTACCCATGGACAGTGGGAAGTTCCTTAGCCCACCATTTGTTGGAAAATCCAAACAAAACAATGCACACCTTGCACGGTTTTATTTGTATAACCTGCCTCCTTAGGAGGTAGCTATAGTAGGCATAATATAATGGTACCTATGCTGGCTAAGATTAATATTATACTTTCAAAATGTTTTCCACACTGTGCACTTATAATAATGATATTGAAAAGAAATTTTCTCGTATCAAGCATGCTTGACTATCATAAGGAGAAATCTCCTCCAAGTCTGCGTTTGCATTGTGTGTGCGGTGGGAGGCCTAATGGTAGTTTCATTTTCTAAAAAAGCATTGCGGATTTATTTGAAATTTTCTTCTTGTCTGTTTTAAAAGATAAAATGTTTTTGTTGCTCACACCATTTCCATGACTGAGTCGAAGTTTATTGTTCCTTTCCTAAATTTTGGGTGCCCATAATTTTTCCACACGGGCAGTTAAGAGTTGGGTTTTCCAAATAGTCAGGTTTAGTAGATTATCTGGAGTTAGTCCAATCTTTGGATCAGGACGAGACTTGCTTATCTAGGTGACACGTGATGTTGGTTCAAGCTAGCTTTGGATTGGAGCATTGGATCTGGGAGATGCATTCTTTTGGAGTAACTATTCCGCTACTAGTGTTATCTATTTTCTTTCCGTTGTGTCCTGTATCTCTGATAGTATTGATATCCATTATATCATTCTGTTGTATCATATTATACCAGATGTTGTATCTGTCATTGTATCAATGTTATATATATATTGATATTTATTTCTTCCGCTGTGTTGTACTTAATGGTGTTATAAGCTTCGGTGCACCAGATTCGACGTTTGGATCTGTGGCATTTGAATATGAGTGTCGTATACGGTGCCAACTTTTGAACGTCGAGTCAGGATCGTTACACATATCTTCTTCATAAAACAACTTGTAATTGAAATCAAATTCCTACAAAATAGTACGGAAATTCCTAATTAATTTTTCTCAAAGAAATATATGCACACAAATGACCGTTTTGCCCCTATATGAAGATGGATGTGTGACATTTTGAAACTAATATGGACTTTGGTTAAAACAAGTTAAAATACCCAATATACAAAAAAAAAAATCTTTTTTACTTGTTTTTTTAGTTTGCTTTCTTTGGTTTCAACTTGTTTAGTATAGTTTGTGTAAGTAAGAAAATAAAAAAAATAAAAAAGTTTTAGTCTGTTTAATTGTTTCCTTTGTTTATTTGTTTTATTTAAATTTTTTATCCTTAAAAAAATCGTTTTGTTTTGTTTTTTAATTTGTCTCGAGTTCATCCTCATATTAAAAAAAATTGTGTTTGTTTTGATTTGCTTTAATTCTGTTTTAATTTGTTTTAGTTTCATTTTGTTTTTTATTAGTTCTACTTTCATTTGTTTTTTCTCTTGTTTTATTTTCTTTTTTGATATTAAACAAAAAAGAGAAAAAAAATTGTATATATCTTGTTTTATTTCAGGTTGCAAAAGCAGAGTTGCATGAACTAATGCAACTAAATGAATGCAAGGGTTAATTACAAATGATTTATCATAAGTTAACCCAAAATTGTATAATCACACATTGTCTTGGATAAACAAGATAGTTCTCAGCCAGGTAACGGATAGGATTTATCGGTGCACCACGAATCACCGTAACAATGCAGCCGAAGGTTTAAGTACCTTCAGAGGAACAACCACTGTAATATTTACGAATCACCGTAAGATTTATAAATAGTTATTGCTCTGTCGTAGCCTAGACACCAAGGAATTAAATTGTTCAAAGAAGACAACTTGTCAATATACAATTAAGAGCTATCGTCATTGTTAATCAAAATTCTAAATGAAATGCAAAGCAAAAATTAAATGTGTGTTAACAATGCAACTACAAATGGATTTTTTTTCAAACGCAAGTAAACAACGATGCAAGACAAAAAAACAATAGATATATACAATGCAAAGTAAAAGAAAATTATAAACATTACAAAAAAGCAGCCTTTCTACAACGGGCAATGGCCATTGTAATATGTGTTTCGCAACGGGCATGCCCCCGTTGTATTAGGCCTCGTTGTAATAGGTACACGGTATTTTACAACGGGCAATAAACATTGTAAAGGGCCGTTATAATACACCTTTTTACAATGGTCATTGGCCCTTGCAATAGACTCTTTGACAACGTGCATTGACCGTTGCAAAATCCCTCTTGACAACGTGCATGGACTGTTGTAAAAAGATCGTATAACAACATGCTCTGACCGTTGTAGAAATGTTATATAACAACATGCTTCGACCGTTGCAAAATAAATGCAAATTAAAAAAAACAACAACAACATCCATACAGTATATCCATACCAATAATGAATAATTTAACGAGTAATAAATATTATTATAAAATAACCAAAATCACATACGCAAAGTCTAATAAAGCTAGAGTCATAAAACTCCAACGCATTCCAAAAAGTTAGATAAGTTTACATTGACATAGTTCTGACATACACATGACAACTAGTTACGTAACAGCCAAAAACATAAGCATTAACACATAACAACCAGCTACAAATATCATGTTCCAAGTACTATCGTACTAGACCATAGTTCTTTTGTTCCTTGTAATCAAGATTCTAATTATCTCTTCAGTACCATAGTTCTTTTGTTTAACGACTTCATGGAGAATCGTTGCTTCTGCCTTTGCTAAGCCGATGTTAATTTCTGGTCCATCATATCTATATGTGCTCATAAGTGGAAATAAAAGCTGATGTAGAAGAACAAAACAACGTTGGTTGATACTACATACCTACATACCTATGTATGGTTCTAGACTGTATTAATAATATGACTATAAGAAATGATTTTGCTATGTCAACATTTCTCTCCAAAACAATAACTACAAGTGCAATTCATGTTGAAAAATAAAACAATATTTGTTATGATTGTATCAGACTGTTTAATAATTCAAATATATTTGTTATAATCTGTTGTTTGACTAATTGAGACAGCGTATATGATTTCATCTGTTGTTGAGGCAACTATTTGTCTCCATTTCCATACATGTTATATAAGATCCGGCCATCACAATTCACATTTGGAATGTCCTACAGCATTAGGATATTTTTGAATATTTAGGAGCTTACTTATATATTAACTTTTTTCATCGGTGCTAACATTTACCAGATTGGTAATATGTGAAGAGAACAGCCCACTAACTAATGGTATTGTTTAGAAATTTTTTACCATCATATCCAAAACAAAATTATCATGTTGCAGTAATTTACCAACATTTTCACTATTAGTATATGAAGTTGATGTGGTACAGTCTGCAATTGCTTATAGGTAATCAATATTTTCGTTAAGATCTTTGAATTGTAAATGTAATACCGATATCAGAAAAATACTTAGGTTTCACAGAGTACTGTTTCATTTTGAAAGCCTAAACAATAACATTTAAAAGTAATATACTCATTATATTACCATAAACAATAATACATGACATGTAAAATTCTGATTTTGGTGGTTGAAAGTGGATGTTCATCTACTTGGTTTTAAAAATGAAATAATTGGCTCAGTTTTTCCTTACTGATATTTATCTATAATCAATTAGACAACTTTTTAGATCGATATAATGGCAATAATATTAATACATGCTGAAATTAGAACTTAACTTGAAAAAGATGATTGATGTTAAGTACGTATGGAAAAAATAGTGTAAGGATTTCCATTATTGTAAGAACAATTTATCATTGTTAAATCTTAGTCTACACATGATGACTTACTTAATACATATGTAAAACAATATGGTTATTAGAATGAAATTATAGTGACATAATCAAATACCTTCAAGTAGTTGTTGGCTATTGCCTGGTGGAACTGATAGGATGGGAGTCCGGATTCTCGATCGCCAATTCACCTACTGTTTGCCAATCACCTGCAACCTATATCCGCCACCACTTCGCCACTCAACACCTCAACCTAAAGTCGAATCAAGCTACAAGTTCATCGCAAAATTTGATTCTCGATCGCAACACACTCTGCCAAATAGGCGCCTCCGATCTTTAACCTACCTACAATCGAAGCAATTTAATCCACGAATATCTCCTCACCGCATCGAGCAATAGCGACCACTACCGCCCTAACCGCTACCGTCCTAACCGCCATCCAAACTGTGCAAACTTCTCCCCTCATCGCCTTCCAAACTGTGCAAACCTTACTTCATCACAGTCTGTAAAACCATCTCTACATCCATAATTTGCCACCAACATAACTACTGACCACCACAAATCCACCATCACAGGCTGTCCCCTTCATACATACACACTGGCATTACAACCTTCCACTTTATACGACAAGCATCAAAACCAAGACTGCTGTTACACGTACAAGCCTGCAAACATACAAACAACTTCCAACCACCATCTAATCCCCTGCCTGCTGACTACTGCAAACAACAATCAAACAGCATCTCCACAACACTCCATTGTTGCTTACTTATTCCCTTGACAATCCACCTCTGCCCCTTGCCAACCACCAGCGAACATCACACTGCCCAGCTCATAACCCAAATCACCAAAGCTATAAAACCCTGACCTCCCACCCATGACCAAACCAGAAATCGTCACAATTTATATACAAAACTACTGCCAACAGGATACAAATCCCCCTACACTTCATATAATAACACACAACAAACATATCTCAGTCAAAATCCCCAATTTCTACTTCACCCCTACATCACCAGAGAGACCACACACTACCACATCCACAACGCAGTGTGCTGCACTCTATCACTGCCAAACAACCTCACCAACCACCATCACAAACTACTACCAACACCCTATCTTCAATCCACAGGCAACCGCAACTTCAATTACCCCAAACCCACGGAACACCAAAACATCAAAATCTATAGCCGAGCATCCCAAATCACCAACTTCAACCGCGAGTCGCCGCATCGGAATCCCCACTACTGCTGCCCAGTTGCAGCACCTCTATCCTCATCTCGAACCACCTTGCAATTCATACAGCAATCACCTCTGCAATTACCCCATGCCATCGAACCTGTAACCCACGATTTCATCCAAATTCACCTCCGACTTTAGCGGATCCAATTGAACTCGACATCTCTTCAAACTCCATTTCCATTCCTCTAGTACCACCTCGAGTCAAACCTCTTCAACCTCACCGCAACACCACGAACACCTGACAAATCGCGACTGCCAAATTCCAGCAACCACTCGAACACTTTGAAACCAAAGTCACATCTCCACCACCACCATGAGATCACCAAAATCGTGACCACATAGCAGCCAATCACCCGAATCACCTTACTTCATCAATCGCCACCATCGTTACCAATACGTGGACTTCAAGTTCGATTTTGATTTAGCGTTTGATTTTAATTAACGAGAATCACAAATTTTCTGTGTAATGAAATGAGATATAATAAAAATGAGAAAGTGGTTCGATTTTTTAATTTAGTGAAAGGGTAAGTCTAGAGGACACAGTTTTAAAATTAAGGTGTTTGGAGGGACTTTTTTTTACGTTGGAGCCAAAATTTTCGTTATGGAGGGAAATTTTTTAGCCTATTACAATGGGCAATTTTTGCCTATTACAACGGGAATTTTATAACCGTTGTAAAATTGGCACCTATTATAACACGAATTTTTAGCCCATTGTAAAATTGACACCTATTACAATAGGCATGAATGTACCGTTGTAATAGCATTCTATTACAATGGACAGTCATTGCCCGTTGTGAAAAGGGCATTGTATAGGGCATCTATTACAACGGAGCTAAATGTACCGTTGTAATAGCCTTCTATTACAACGGGCAACTAGTGCCCGTTGTAAAATAGGCGTTGTAATATGGTATTTTTGTTGTAGTGAAATAAGCAAGTAGTTATTTTTTCGGCAAGCTCAACAAATCGGGAAATTTATTTTAGCAAGCACTTCTGCTCTTTTTACAACTCTGCTTTGGCAACCTGAAATAAAATAAGATACATACAACCTTTTTTTATCTTTTTTGTTTAATATCAAAAAAGACAATAAAACAGGAGAAAAACAAAACAAACGAAAGTAGAACTAATAAAAAAGAAAATGAAACTAAAACAAATTAAAACAGAATTAAAGCAAATCAAAACAAACACAAACTTTTTTTTAATATAAGGATGAACTCGAAACAAAACAAAAAACAAAACAAAACGATTTGTTTAAGGATCAAAAAATTTAAATAAAACAAACAAACAAAGGAAACAATTAAATAGACTAAAACTTTTTATTATTATTATTTATTTTTTTTACTTACACAAACTAAACTAAACAAGTTGAAACCAAAGAAAACAAACTAAAAAACAAATAAAAAAGAGAAATTTTTTTGCAATCACAACTAAAAGCCCGGCCCAAACCCCTTATTAAACAAAGTTCTCTAGTTCTCCAAACTATCAACACTGCCCCGATTGTAAAAATTAAAAATCCAGAGGAAAATCAAATTACAAAGAATTTTTTGTTCGCTCAAAAAAATTTAAAAAATAAATAAGTCGCAATTTCCAAAACCAGAAATTGAATTTCACTTGCTTGAGTATTGACTCGAATGCTGAAGTTGCTGGTTTAGGCAATTCCCGATGGGGCTTTTTGGATGAAGACGACTATTTGCAGGCAGTGGTTGGAATTCGTGGTAATTGTCGAGGTGATGGAGCGATGATTTGGAGTGATTTCGAGTGGTGAAGTTCGATTTGGTTTGGGGATATGTTTTGGTCGATGTAGATTTTGGGATCGATTCAAGGCAGCTAGAGTGCGGTAATCAATTGCTTTTGAAGAGGAGTTATTCAGGCGAGGCAAGTGTGTAAACTCTGAATTATTTTTCTTTTTTATTTTTTGTTGGGTTTCGCGAAGCTGAATTGGCCGTTGGTCAAAAGGGCAATGGGATTAGGATTGGGTATTGGGTTGTGCTGGGTTGCGATGTTGTCGTTGCGTTTCAGGGTGATTGAGGGAAGAGTGATGTAGATGGTGTCATATGTCTAGTGTACTAAAACAGATAGCACGCTACAATAAACTCGTCGCACAAGTTTATTAATTAGAATTCCACTACGCTGGAATTCTGTATTAGATAAATGTAACAATACGTTACTTTGTAAATAAATTACAACAACAATGTTATACTATTGTAAGAAATAGTATAACTTATAAACGGGAAAGATTACAGTGAATCTAACCAGTATATAAAGGAAATTCCGTCTGAGGCTTGTCGTAACAATTTCCTTAAGAATTTTATTTCAAAACTCTCCCAAGATACAACAGACGTAATCTGCATGAGATTGTAATGAGTATGTCAACTCTGTGATATATATGGAATATAGAGCAGTGGAGTAAAGAAGCAGAAGAAATTAGATTGGAATAGAATGAGAATGTGATCAGTATTCTCTCCTATTTATAATTTCGTCCGCATCCCTTCAAACAGTCGCGTCCGCTTGACGGGTCGCACCCGTCGCCTTTTGGTCGCTGCTGTTCGTTAACGAGTCGCACCCGCCCGGCCAACGGTATTGTTTCGTACCTGCTCGTACTGTTTCGCCCGCGCCTCTTCAGTCGGGTCGCACCCGCTTGCGCCACATCTGTTCGCCCGTGTCCGTTTCAATCGGTTCGCACCCGTTTGCTTCTAACGGGTCGCACCTGTTACTGTTCGCGTCCGCTTATGAACAGTCGCATCTCCTCAGGCAAAACCCCGCCCGCTTCTCTTCAAATTCCAGGCCCAACCCAGTTTCAGACAAAGCCCAAAACCGTTAAACAATGGCCTAGTAAAAAGAATGGTCATTTTAGACCCGTACCCGGCACGGTTCGGTTCGGTCGGTCGGACGGCGGCGGCGGCGTGCGCGCGTGTTGTGGTGATGCATGATCTCCCTCCTCACAACGAAGCATACATTTGGGAGCCCCAGGCCCCCAACCTCCACTTGAGAAATCTATTAATATACTCAGATTTCTTAGTATTTTAGGCGATGTGGGACTTTATGTATTTTTCATTCACTTGTTCTTTAGGAATTCCAACAATCCCCCAAATGAATGATAATATACATATCCCCCACACAAAGCGAAATATCACAGAGTACATATGGAATAATGCTTTATCGTCGATAAGTAGATATTTCACTTTGAACTTTCCCTAGTTAAAACTTATCGGATCTACTTGGCTAATCGGTGAATTATTTCATCTTGAACCGTCGGCCTTTATTGTATATCCAGACAATAAGCTTTATGGAGCATTGATTCCCTTCTCATCCAATCTCTTGGTTGTGTTCATTTTGGTCCTGAACAATTTTTGGTTCTGCTAGTGTTTTTGGAGAATAAAAGCCTTTTAATATTCTCATAGAGCCGACCCAGCTCACACTAACATAGGTGATCGCAACCATTAAGAGTATCCTACATATACCCCACTTGTTATTTCCAAGATATGGTCATCATTAAAAAACATAGTTTTAACCTTTAAAACTTCTGTAGGCATGCATTATATTTTGCACCATAGGAATGGAGTAGGACCAAGTCCAGACAAATGCATTACTTCTTGAGTTACTCATAACTGGTTTGCCTATTGATCCTAGTCCGTGGGATCTCTAGTCGCTAGGATAGGTTTCCGTATAAGGTAACTCTTGTTGGTTTAGGCTTTTAAACTCATTCCCCTCGATGCGCAGTCAATTTTCTCTCTTGATAAACCTTTAGTAAATGGATCCGCTAGGTAATCATTTGTTCTCACATAATCTATGGAAATAGTTCCATTAGAGAGTAACTGCCTAACTGTGTTATGGCGACGACGTAAGTGTCATGATTTGCCATTATACACAAGGTTTTTCGCTCTACTTAGCGCTACTTGATTATCGCAGTGAATACATATGGTCGTCACAGGTTTTGGCCAGAATGGAATATCTTCTAAGAATTGACGAAGCCATTCTGCCTCTTCGCCTGCTTTATCTAATGCGATAAACTCAGATTCCATGGTGGATCGAGCTATGCATGTTTGTTTAGTAGATTTCCATGACACTGCTGCTCCTGCAAGGGTAAAGACATAACCACTCGTGGATTTTGATTCCTCTGAATCTACAATCCAATTTGCATCACTATATCCTTCTAAGACGGCAGGATATTTTCTATAATGTAAGAAAAAATTAGTGGTATTCTTTAAATATCCCAACACTCTCATTAGTGCTTTCCAGTGTTCCTTCCCTGGATTATTTGTATACCTGCTTAGTCGACTTACCGCGTAAGCAATATCTGGTCTTGTGCAATTCATCAGATACATTAAGCATCCTATTACACGAGAGTATTCCAGTTGCATTACACTCTCATCAGTGTTTTTATGCAGTACTTCCGATGGATTAAAAGGTGTCCTCACTCCTTTAATTCCATACTCTTGGAATTTTTCAATCACTTTGTCTACATAGTGTGACTGAGATAGTTCAATTCCATTAGGTGTTCTTATTATTTTGATTCCCAAAATAACGTCCGCAACTCCTAAGTCTTTCATATCGAAATTGTTGATTAACATCTTCTTTATAGTCTCTATTACTTTAGTATTAGGAGCAAAGATTAGCATATCGTCTACATATAGACAAATCATCACATATGATTGTCCAACCTGTTTGTAATAAACACATTTATCACATTCATTTATACGAAAACCATTTTTCATCATGACACTATCAAATTTTTCATGCCATTGTTTTGGAGCTTGTTTTAGTCCATATAGTGATTTTACTAACCGACATACTTTGTTTTCATTTCCTTTGGAAAAAAAACCCTCAGGTTGCTCCATGTAAATCTCCTCATCGAGATCTCCATTTAAGAATGCTGTTTTGACATCCATCTGATGAATTTCCAGATTATATATGGAAGCAATTGCTATTAACATTCTTATAGAGGTTATTCGTGTAACCGGTGAATAGGTATCAAAGAAGTCTACTCCTTCTTTTTGACGATATCCTTTGGCTACCAATCTGGCTTTATATTTATCTATAGAGCCGTCTGATTTCAATTTCTTCTTGAAAATCCATTTGCAGCCAATTGGTTTTATTCCAAGTGGAATATCAACTATTTCCCAAGTTTTATTACTTAGAATTGAATCAATCTAACTTTGGATTGCTTCTTTCCAACATGAAGATTCAGAAGATGACATTGCTTCCTTGTACGTTTGAGGTTCATGCTCTAATACATATGTAAAAAAGTCCGAACCAAATGTTTTGGAAGTTCTAGCCCTTACGCTTCTTCTTGGTTCAGCATCCTCAATTTGATGATGTGTTTCATCTTCATGTGAATCGTTTGATTCTTCTCTTGTCCTTTTTGGGACATTATTTCCTTCATTCCTTTTGTGTGGAAACACATCTTCAAAGAATGAGGCATCTCTTGATTCCATGATTGTATTTACATGAATATCAGTTATATCAGACTTGAATACCAAAAATCTGTAGGCACTACTATTTTGGGCTGGCCCAAGATAATAACAATCTACTGTTTTTGGTCCAAGTTTGACTCTCTTGGGAGGCAGAACTGGAACTTTTGCCAAGCACCCCCACACTTTGAGGTATTTAAAGCTTGGTTTGTGTCCTTTCCATATCTCATATGGAATTTTTCCCGTTTTATTGTGAGGAACTTTGTTTAATATGTGATTAGACATATTTAAGGCTTCCTCCCACAAGTTCGTCGGTAGACCATAAGTTAAAAGCATGGCAGTAATCATGTCTTTTAACGTTCTGTTCTTCCTCTCGGCTACACCATTTTGTTATGGTGAATATGGAGCTGTTGTTTGATGAATTATACCATTTTCGGCACAGAACTGTTCAAATGGTTATTCATATTCTCCACCTCGATCAGATCTCAATATCTTGATCTTTTTATTTAATTGATTTTCCACCTCAGCCTTGTATTTTATAAACGCGGTTATTGCTTCATCCTTACTATTTAAAAGATATACATAGCAATATCGCGTATAATCGTCAATAAAAGTAATAAAATACTTTTTCCCACCTCTTGTAGGTAGTGATTTAAAATCACATAAATCTGTATGTACGAAACCTAATGGTTCGGTGCTTCTGTCAACAGATTTAAATGGTTGTTTGACTATTTTTGCTTCTACGCATGTCTCACATTTGTAGTTCTTATCTACTTGGAAATTTGGAATCAATCCCAAGTTTGATAATTTCTTCATTTTTCGAAAGTTTATGTGTCCTAGTCTATCGTGCCATAGTAAAATTTCGTGCTCAAGCAAGTAAGATACTTCAATTTTATTATTAGCACAATCAGAATACATAGATTTATTGCCGATAACGGCTATGTTTGCCTTAAATAGGCCATCACATAAATATCCCCTTCCGATAGACATTCCAGCTTTGGACAGAACCATCTTGTCTGACTCAAACACCATCTTGAATCCCTTCCTTGATAGGACTGCACCAGAGATGATATTCTTGCGTATGTCTGGAACATGAAGCACGTCATTCAATTTGACAGTTTTTCCAGAAGTGAACTTGAGGATAACTGTGCCACTGCCTTCGATCATGGAAACTGCAGAATTACCCATGTAGAGTCTTTCTTTCTGATCGAATTTCTGGTATGTTGAAAACATGGATTTTTTAGAGCAAACATGATGAGTAGCTCCTGTGTCAACCCACCATTGGTTAGGGTTCTGAATCAAATTGCATTCAGAAATAACCGCTGGAAAGTTGGACTTATCCATTGTCATGTTGTCAACTGTTAACATCTCTGTTTTAGTGTAAAACGGTAAAATTCTTAAGATGTTATATGTCTAGTGTACTAAAACAGATAGCACGCTATAATAAACTCGTCGCACAAGTTTATTAATTAGAATTCCACTACGCTGGAATTCTGTATTAGATAAATGTAACGATACGTTACGTTGTAAATAAATTACAACAACAACGTTATACTATTGTAAGAAATAGTATAACTTATAAACGGGAAAGATTACAGTGAATCTAACCAGTATATAAAGGAAATTCCGTCTGAGGCTTGTCGTAACAATTTCCTTAAGAATTTTATTTCAAAACTCTCCCAAGATACAACAGACGTAATCTGCACGAGATTGTAATGAGTATGTCAACTTTGTGATATATATGGAATATAGAGCAGTGGAGCAAAGAAGCAGAAGAAATTAGATTGGAATAGAATGAGAATGTCATCAGTATTCTCTTCTATTTATAATTTCTTCCGCATCCCTTCAAACAGTCGCGTCCGCTTGACGGGTCGCACCCGTCGCCTTTTGGTCGCTGCTGTTCGTTAACGGGTCGCACCCGCCCGTCCAACGGTATTGTTTCGTACCTGCTCGTACTGTTTCACCCGCGCCTCTTCAGTCGGGTCGCACACGCTTGCGCCGCATCTGTTCGCCCGTGTCCGTTTCAATCGGTTCGCACCCGTTTTCTTCTAACGGGTCGCACCTGTTACTATTCGCGTCCGCTTATGAACAGTCGCATCTCCTCAGGCAAAACCCCGCCCGCTTCTCTTCAAATTCCAGGCCCAACCCAGTTTCAGACAAATCCCAAAACCGTTAAACAATGGCCTAGTAAAAAGAATGGTCATTTTAGACCCGTACCCGAGCCCGAGCCCGGCCCGGTTTGGTCAGGTCGGTCGGACGGCGACGGCGGCGCGCGCGCGTGTGGTGGTGATGCATGATCTCCCTCCTCACAACGAAGCATACATTTGGGAGCCCCAGGCCTCCAACCTCCACTTGAGAAATCTATTAATATACTTAGATTTCTTAGTATTTTAGGCGATGTGGGACTTTATGTATTTTTCATTCACTTGTTCTTTAGGAATTCCAACAGATGGTTGCTTGATGTTTCTAGTGGTTGTTTGGTTGTTGTCAGAGAAGGTTAATTTTCAGAGAAGGTTGATTGTTAGATGGGGGATATGACTGTGGAAGTTATGGGTTGTAAGCAGCACTGTGTATGGCCAAAGTTGTTGAAGTATTTTGCTAGCCAGTGGAGTAGAGTGCAGGCAGTTTGAAGAAGTTTTTGTGATTTCTGGTGTTAATGAAATAGCACAGTGATGTTTGAGTAGTGATAGGGTGAAGTTCTGGTGGTATGTTGATTGTTTGACAGAGGAGATGTGGGATGAAAGGCAGTAGTTGGATTTTGAAGTTTGATATGGTTCTGGTTGAGTGGTTGGTGATGAAGCGAATGTTGACAATGGCTAATGGCCATGGTAAGAAGCAAATGGATGGATATGACAGTGGAGCTGATGAATTGATGCAATGGTTGTTGTGAAGTTTTCTAGGTGGATCAGTGTGTATCGGTGTGTATTAGTTGCCAAAACGTGTTTGGATTTGATGTAGCTGCTGTATATGGTGGTATGTATCAGCGTGGATGGGAGAAGTAGCTGGTGTTGTATGTTGTATGAAGAGGCTGCGGTGTTTGTGGTGGAGAAACAATGAGAAAGGGGAGGCTTGGCAGTGGAATATGAACAGTGCACAGTACGCTTGCATCGAGGCAGTTAGAAGTGATGAATGGATGAATGGTGATGGTAGTTGCAAGTTTGTTGAACGGTGGTTGAGGAGCAACAATGTGTTAGAAGGGAGTAAGGCAGTTTGATGGGAGTCGATGGAAGTTGACAGTAAAATGGTGAAGAAGTTCCAACTGGCAGCGGCGGAAATGAGCTTGTATGCAGATTGGCGAGATGATGGCAGAAAGATATGGTATGTGAAGCAGTTTGCAGAGGGGAGATGTACAAATCGACTGAAGGGAAGGGGATGGGCAGAATGCACAGAGAGGTGCAAGTGTAACACTACACAGCTGTGCACAGTTTGTATTTTTTTGGATTGAAATTTTTTTTTGATGAAAATTGTAGAACAAGAACTTGTAGATGAAATGGAAAATGAATGGAATAAAATATTTTTTTTTAAGATAGACTATGCAATGCAAAACAACAAGAATAACAAGCAAACAAATCACACAACAATTTTTCTTTTTTAATTGCAAACACGCACACAAAATAAACATACAAAAATCAAACAAAAATAATCCGAAGAATAGAAAAATCAAAATCAAAACAAATTCCCCGGCAACGGCGCCAAAAACTTGTTAATCGAAAAAATTTCTATCGGTTTAGAAATTTGCCAAAAAAATTCAAATTAAAATAAACCGCAAGCGCACGACGTACACTTGTAGTACATGTCGAATACGGGTCGATCCGCAGGGAATTGATGATTTTAAAAATTCTATTCAATCAAATTATACCAAAGTCGAGTAAAAGTTAAGCCATAGAATTAGAAAATTAGCTAACTAGCTAAAAGAAAAGAGATGCAAATATAAGAGTTAAATGACAATTTAGAAAATAAATTCACTCTCTAGATCATATGGTTCAACATATATAAAATCATGATATCTCTTTTATGCTCATTAGTGCTTTAATTGATGTGTTTATCATAAGTATGACATATTTGTGTTATTGATTTGCCAACATAATCCATCAAACTATAGCACATCCCTTAAAGCACTTACTAACTTTCATGAAACTTGACAAAGAAAATGAAATCTATTTTGAGTATGGCCTATTAACTATTGATTATAAATATAGACCATCAAATTTTAATTTCAAATCGCTTTCTTATGCCATAATCATATTTTGATGAAGAAGCATTTGTATTAGTGATTGTTTATGTATAGCCTATTTAGGGTCAACAATATAGGCTATCAAATTCAAAGCAAAAAAAACAATTAATCCACTTCAATCATTCTTACTAAGCACAAAAAGAGGGCATGAATTGACAACTAGTTGAAGCTACATAATTAGAGAGCTTCATTACCCCTAATTGAAGGGGTTTAGCCTCTCATATTTGTCATTTGATTAACAAATGTAGCTAGCAACATGAAAGCAAAACGAAAAGAAAAGGAAAATGAAAGGTAATGGAAAAGAGAACTACTATTCTCCTTGTATGAAAAATAAAAGAAATCCACACTACAACATGAAAGGAAATAAATAAGAAGAAGAAAAGAGCATGTATTTAAAGTTGCATAAAAAAAGAAATCACATGAAATAAAAATGGCTAAGTAGCCGTGAAAAGAAATGAGAAGCTTTCTTTTATTTTGAGCCTAAACTAATGAAGAGAAAGAGAGAGAGACTAACTAAGAGGAGGAGATTACATGAAACATATGGGTATTTATACATGTATGAAGCCCTAATTCATATTTTTAGAGAATGCCCAAAATGCCCTTGAGGTAGTGTGACCATCAAGTAATCATTAGCATGTCATAATCCACATTTAAGTGTACATGAAGCCATTAATTCTATAAGCATGTGCATTAGCCTCTAATTTGTACATTAAGGTGGTGGGTAGGTGAGGTCCTCCATGATCTTCACTTTGAATTATTTCCATCTTCATTCCTTTGTGTTCTTTTTGTGCATGCATATCTTCTTCATGAAATAGCTTGTAATTGAAATCAAATTCCTACAAAATAGTATGGTAATTTCTAATTAATTTTTTTCAAAGAAATATATGCACAAAAATGACCGTTTTGCCCCTATATGAAGATGGATAATTGACAATTTGAAATTAATATGAATTACGGTTAAAACAGGTTAAAATACCCAATATGATCATTTATTTAATTTAAATAGAATAAATATAGTGGTAAAAATATGCACATTTATGTGCACATCATTAAGTTAATAAAGTAATTTATTTAAAGTGTTTATAAATTATATTTATAAATAAAAAAAATGATTTATGAATTATCTTTTTATAAATATAATAGAATGAATTTATAAATAATATTTTTATAAACAAGGAAATGGAATTTAAAGACTATTTGATTATGAAACAAGTTTTAAAAGTTATTGTTTATATAGCGATATTTGTTACGGATGCGGTTTTAAAACTCTAGGATTTATGTACAGTATAAAAACTATCTACCTTAGATATTTGGGAACTCTTTTCAAGTATGATTTAGAAAAGTTATATAATCAATTTAAGAAGGATTTGGAATTATCAATATATATTAATAATTATTTAAAGAAATGTTTGAAAATGAGAAAGGTGTTGTACAAAAAATTTTAAGATTTATTAAAGGAATCTTGTAAATAATTTTAAGGATTTATAAGTTGTGTTTTCTTAAATAAATGGATGTATTGTAAATGTTACTTAATGAGAAAGAAGTTTTATAAATATGAAAGAAACTTATAAAAAGGGAGATTTATAAGCAAAAAGGAGGTTTATGAAGGGAATTTTATTGAAAAGGAATGAGATTGGATTTTGATAAAGAATCGTCTTTAATTATGGTGGTATGGAAATATTCTTTCCATACTGAACACCGAAGGATAAATGTTTTGGGTTTATAGTAAGCAAAGTTTTAAATGACAGATGTTTTGACCCAATTTAATATGGTTTGGGAAACACGATATCTCCATTAAGTTTGTAAATATATTTATACCATTGAGATAAGTATATTTTATATTTACTAAGTATAGAAAAATATAGTGTTTTGTGAATATACTTATACCATCGAGATAAGTATACATAAATGATTTCCAAGTATTTACAAAATGTTTTAATAATGAAATATTGATTAGCAGTCACTGATATGCTTAATCAAGTTTAGTTTCCTATGCAATTAAATCCTTGTTTTGAATTGTTTGTTTACTTGATAGTTAAATAACCGACTATCAAATCTAGGCTAAATAATAACTCTAGAAATATCTAGGAGAAACATGGGGCTGTATGGCACAATCATCTTTGCTGATGTTGTATTTCACTACACCAAACAGCCCATTTTGTAACACTTTTCTGCTTTCGATTTGTAACAGTTATAACCGTTACAAATTTCTAACGGCTATTTCCGTAATTAATACTTGTAACGGTTATTACCGTTGCTAAATCTGGTAATTTCGTAAATAAATAAATGTAATACAGATAGAACTGTAATTTTATCTTATGTTACTACGTATCACATTTCTAACGAATAACGCTTCATCCTTTCGAAGGTTTTTCCTCTTTCGTTCTTATTAGGGTTATCGTCCGCCGTATTCTTATTCGGGTTATCACCCATTTTTTCTACTACCACCATCGCCGCATACCACCATCTCTCCCATCCGACACCACTTAGCCCCCATTACATTCATATTAGGGTTATCGCACTTTTTTATGAAGACGAATGAAAACTAGGGTTTGTTCTATTTCCACGATCGGCTGCAGACTAATTTTCAGATTCAAATGAGGTAATTACTTCTACTTCAATTTAAAGTAGTTATTTATGGATTTGGAGGTTAAGGGTTAGAAACTAAGCTTCAGCCAACATTTGAAAGAGGAAGATAAATACGTGTTTGGAATAAAAGGAGTTTTTTCAACTTGTGATGATTGTTGAATTCGTATACCATGCTTATGATGCTTGTTGAATTCGTACATGTCATTTTTTTTCAACTTGTAAGCTTGCTTTTCATCGTCTTTTACCTTATAGTTTGGAGGTTTTTAATACAAACTTCTTCATGAATCACATTATGTGAAATGCTGACTTCACATCTAGTTAATAAACCATTAACCGTTTCTGAGCTGCAAAAGAAACTGCCAGACAACTGGGCTGGTGGTCTCTGATCGTACTACATGTGCTACAATCTTTGTGCGGTCCAAATATGAATCCAAATCATGTTTTGAGTATAACCATTTCTGGTGTGGAATGAGTAAACATATGGATACAATATGTTGAGATACTTCAATGGCAGTTAATATAAGGGGTCCAAGCATTTTTGGTTCTTGTATGCTTTCATAATTAGAATAAATACATAATAAAAGATAACCTGGTCTTAAACAGCCCGTAGGCTGTATTGTGAATAAAGCATAATCAACAAGTGCATCATTATAGAAAAGCTTCATTTAATGGAATGGAAGAATTCAAGAACAATACATAGTTTAAGCAGAAGATCCCTTGGTATAAATTTATTGCATAAATTACGTTCAGTTCTATACGAAAGTCTAAGCTGCGGCCTCACTAAGTGTATACTTGAATAGCATCCATCTAGTGGATGAGTTTACAATAGCAACAAGGAACAACAAACTAATTTGAAATCAAAAATACTTTTGAATTACATATAACATTGATAATAGACACTTGCTTACCTCTACGAACTTTGACATATGACCATTCTTAGTAGTTTGAAGCTCAGCATCAAGATATTTCTTTATCAAACCAACCATCGGTCTCCTGTTGTAACAGGATTTCATAGTAAATATTTGTTCATCCACAATATGATATTAAGTAAATATTTGTTAATTAATTACTGATCCATCTCGAAGGTATATCTCACACGCGTGAGCCATACATACCAGTTAATTATGGGAAAAGCATTTGGAAGAGTAATAACTATTATTCTTCTACTAGTTTGACAACTGAGAGAATTGTACAAACTTACATTCTAATATCATAACTAAATTCGGATATATAAAGCAAACAATAATGTTCAGATTAAAGAAAATTTGTATTCAACGTACATTATAAGTTGAGATCAAAAACATCTATCATTTGCTGTTATATATGAGCAAATAATGCGTAGTTTACTTTCTGCAGTTGTGACTGTCCTATTATTTCTATTAGCTGTTATATATGAGCACTTCAGTATTTACCAGGTTATCAAATTGATTTATACTTTTTTTCCAGGTAACTGCAATTCTTTCATTTGCTGCTACTTGCTCCTCTGCAGGTTTGATTGTTTTGGACGTAGAGTTCTGCAATTCACCTCACTGTGTGCGCTTTTTTGATTTTTTCATTTGTTGCTGCTTGCTCCTCTACAGGTTTGATTTTTTTTCCCATCAATATCTTTGCTTATTGATTGAAATTTATGTGCTCATTTTGCAACTTCTAAAACTACCGACGACTCGTTTATGGGATATATGCATTCAATAAATGTTAAGTTGATTCTTTAATTGATCATCATCTGTTTGTTTCTCTATTTTCAAATCGGTTGTCCTTTATCAGTTTCTGTTACGGATATAAGATAATGCAAAATACATTATTTTATAAATTGGATCATGTTATGGTTCGACAATAATGCAAGCATGCTAACTAATAATATAACTGTTTATGGTTAGGACTAACCATGTAGTCTTGTTCGTATTTAATGTTTTTCATTTTTGAAAATCTATAAATTTTCACAACAATATTTTTTTTTTCTCCTAATTTATTTCAGCTCGGTTAAAAATGGAACATAAGATCGGTTAAAAACTAGGTAAAAAACTTAGCATAAGCTCGATTAAAAACTGGGTTAGAAACTGAGAGATTGCTCAGTTAAAACTAAGTGAGTTTGCTCTGTTGAAAACTGAGCCTCTGCTCAGTTGAAAAATGAGTGCTTTGTCAGTTAAAAGTGAGCTATGCTCAGTTGAAAATCTGACTGAATTACTCTAAATTGGAAGTAGAGGAAGAGCCGCTCAGTAAAAATTGAGGAAGAGCCGCTCATTGCTGTAACATAATATACCCAATAATGCTGAAAGACGATTGGCTTCCGTTCATTTTCTACATTTTAATTTATAGAATTTGGCAACGTTTGTTTTGCATGAGCATTGATGTATGATTTTCTCTAAGAAAGGTTTTATTATAGTTTATCCATATTTGATTACATAATTGAATCTTTTGATTTTTAAAATAATCAGTTGATTCAGTTTTGAACTGTCTTTTGCTTCTTCGGATGTAAGTACAGTTAACGTTAGATTGATTCCAGCCCATTAAGGTCTCATGTTCATATTGGCTAATTGTTTGATTTTTTTGTGTTTATAAGTCTAACTTGCTTACATTTTGTGGATTTGGATCTGTACATGCGAATGTGTTTTAGGCCTGACACGTTCATTTCATTTTACTAAGAACAATTGCTGTGTTTAAATGTGGGCTTAATTTGAGCTAATATTGTTATCCTCAAATTGGTCCAAGTTAAATTAGAGAATGATTTTAATAACACTTCAATTATTTTCCAAAAAAGAAACAATAGTAAGACTAAGCAAAAATACCTTCGATTATTTCCTCGACCGTAGCTGGATGTATGAAGTCAGAACCGGTGGTTTTTGGTTCCATCAAAGTAAAAACCAATAAGTTTTTTGTTCCATATATCATTTTCTTCATCTCTACTCTTTTTTTTCTTCTACTCACTTAGCAATGGTCAATTTATCAAGCAGAATTCTTGCTGCCTATGTGTTCTCTTATTCAATTTATCAAGTAAATCTTTAGCTGTCTCGGTGTGTTTTGTCTGTGTTTCCCCTCCTAAAAATAAAGTGCAGTTTTGGGTCCGAGACCTATTCATTTGTCACCACAATAATAACTAGTGTGTTTTCATCAGTTCTGAATTCGAGTCCTATATGCAGCTTCCAAGAATCTTTATTTTGAAAGAATACTAGTTTAAAAGGTGATCCATAATTAATCCTGTGCTATAAGTATCTCCCATTTTGTTTGAAGCTAGCAAAATCAATATACATGAAACAACTAGCAGATATGATAATTTTAAAATAAACCATGCAATATAATTGTTACTACTCTTCACTTAGATAAGTACCATTATTATTATAAGTAGAGGTAAAAGTCTTTGGTGGAAACTGCAAGCTTTCCAGTTCTCCAGTCAGAAGTTGAATAACTCTTGTCATTGTAGGACGATCATTCGGTGTTATACATAATATTGTCATATCTGAAGTTATAAACAGGGGTAAACTTCCATAATAATGAATTTTTAAACATTGTAAAAGACACTGTTAAATGTTTTTTTTCCAAAGCGTTCACACTGCTCCATTGAGACGACATTCAGTTCCCGAAGATTTTTTTTCAATACTTCATAGGTGGTGTACTTACATTCTTATATAGTGCTTAAAATGTGGTTATATGCATAGTTTCTAAAGGTATAAAGCTTTCTCAAGGTTTATAAAAACTCTGGAAGTTGTATTTTTCTACAATTTATGTTGTAAATACATTATTACATTATTTCTAAAGCATTACTTATACATTTTAACAACTTGTATGCTATAAGTATGTCATATTTGCAGTTGTGGTAGGCATGAAAAGTTTTTCTTAATGCATATCAAACCATTGTTGAATTCATTTTCATTCAAAGGATGATATTAACTCCTAAAAGTAAACAATTCAGTATAAATAAAATTGAATTTGTACATATGAGTTGAAACTACAAAAAATTATATCAAATACAATAGCAGAGGTAAAATTGTCCTTATCGTTGAACGAATTCATAGTATGCGCGTAGTACTGTTTCAGTTTATATCGCTAAGATGCATATTCAAGCAAGTACGCACTTTTTTTTTAAGAACTGACCATATTAATAATTAACATAAAATAAAATAAAAACACAAAAATATACCATTTTAGAGGTACGAGTTAGTGCCTGTATGTGTGCAAGTTAGTGCGTGGGCTACTATATTTGTAAGTGTACAACTTTGTTTGAGTATGAATATGTTGGATTTTCGTATTTGATTGTGAAATTGTATGTTCCAAACCAAAATATTGGAATTTTAATTTTAAACCCTCTGCTTTGCTCTATTTTGACTTTTGCACACGTTGTCTATAAGATGTAAATCTTTTTTTTTGATTGAAAGACTTCTACAAGGAGGTAAAAAATAGTTGGGATGCTTGTTAAGTGACAATGATATGTTTTTAGACTGTCTATATAGAGGTATTTTTTGATGAACGCCTATGTAGAAGTATTAAAATCGAAATTCACTAGCTTTTTTTTTTCTTTTTTCCTTCTCTCTCTCCCGTGCACACACACGTATCATAATGTACATAAAAATTTGTACTTTTTTTATGAAATATGACGTTGTCATATTCAGATCGTGATTGAGGAGGTTGATGGAGTGGCTGTTGCTGGAAATTGGGCGTTTGTATTGTAGGCGTGGAGGAAATTGTTTGCAGGTAATACTTGTAAGTGGAGCGATGCTTATAAGTGAAGCCGCAGTAGTGTATTGGATGGAGTTTTGGTTTCTGTTTTATTCATGGGAGGGGAGAATGCTGAAGTTTTTTTTGAAAAGAGATGGCTGTTGTTGAAGGAGTTGAATGGTTGGAGGAAGCAATGAACTGAAATAAAGAATGAAATAGGGAACAGAAATGCAAATTGAACATAATTGAAGAGATGAAAACCAGAAAGTACAATGCAATGCTAATTTATTTTATTGCAATGTAATGCAGAAACATTGTAACAGAGAATTGTAAACAACTTGTTGCACAATGAAATGTAAAAAAAATTGCATAATTTTTAGTTGAAGTGCACTATGTTTGTGAATTTCTTTTATATGAAGAACAGAAGTGTGAAAACAAAAATGAAGAGACGAAAATATAAGTGGAGAAGAAAACAATGAGATAGTGAAATGCAAAAAGTGAAACAGTGAAATGTAACAAAACAAAATGTAATAGTGATAAATACAGTAAGTTGATATGTAACAGAGATGAACAATGTACTGAAATTACAAAATGAAAAAAAAATGCAGTCTTTTTTTCATTAACATAAAATAAAATAAAAACAAAAAATTAATTTGAAGAGTAAACTAAAAATGAAATTGCAATCCCCGGTAACTGCGCCAAAAACTTGTTGATAACAACAGAAATTTCTATCGGTTAGAAAACAGTCGTTAAAAATATAATCGTTATAAAAACCGCAAGCGCCCGATGCACTTTTTTTTCTTAGCAATTTGTACATAAAACGTATCATAATGGACCGAATTTATGACATACCAGAATCCTTAATTAGAACATAGGTGCTTTGAACCCCTGTATAATGACTGATTCATAATGGACTAAAACTGAAAAATGATACACAATTTGAAGAGATGTGTCAATTCACCAATGATTATGTCCCCATATATGATGTATCATTTGTTTACTTAATTTTTTTTGTGTTTATATGAAATGGCAGGAAGAGATAAAAGTTCTTGCTAATGTCGTTATCTACTTCAAGAGAGTGGATTAGATGTCGACATAGGAACACCGATGAGTACATACAGGGGGTTCGACATTTTATAAATTTCGCAAAGCATCATGCACCGTCTGACTTTGACATGTGCAATTGTCCTTGCAAAAGGTGTAGAAATTCAAAAAAACTATCTTTCAAAACAGTCGAGAAACACTTAATCATTTACGGTATGGATCCAACATATGGCGAGTGGTTTTTCATGGTGAGAGGAACGACACAGATGCAGCAATCAATTCTACACCAAATGTTACTACTAATGAGGCTTGCATATCTCATCAAATTCGAGTGGAAAACCATGTAGAAGGTGCTCTTGGAAACCTTGTTGATAATGCATATGGTGTGTATGATAGCATTCACAGGATCGGTGATGGTTATCTGGGAAGAAAGTACAACGAGTATAAAAGAAAAGCAAATGAAAAACTGTATTCTTCTTGTGAAGATGGTCTTACAACGTTAAGCGTCCTTATAGAGCTCCATAATTTGAAAAAAGAATTCAATTGGTCAGGAAACAGTGTGACCAAGTTGTTGAAGAGATTGAAAAAGTGGCTTCCAAATGGAAATACACTACTGGATAAATATCCCACAATGAAACAAATATTAAAAGATTTGGGAATGAATGTAGAGTGCATACATGCTTGCGAAAACGATTGCGTATTATTTTGGAAGGAGAATAAAGATGTCGTTGAATGTCCTCGTTGCCATACTTCGAGATTTAAAGTTAAAGATGAAGGTGAAATTGTAAAAGTCACAAAGCAACCAAGAAAAGTTCTAAAATATTTTCCATTAATTCCTAAATTAACTAGATTTTACACTATACCATGGATAGCTCGAAAAATGTTATAGCATAGTGAAGCAAAAACTTATTGGGATTTCATGCGTCATCCTATTGACTCAGCTGAATGGAGATCGCTTAAGAATAAGTGGCCAGAGTTCGCTAACAATGCTCGAAATGTTTGGCTTGGAATTGCTACCGATGGGTTCAATCCTAATACAATCCAGTCTAACAGTTATAGTTGTTGGCCTGTGTATATGGTTCCTTATAATTTACCTCCTTCATTATGCATGAAATCAGAATTTCAAATGTTGTGTTTATTAATTCCTGGACCTAAAGCACCAAGTCAAGATATTGATGTATATTTAGAACCCCTTGTGGATGAGTTGAAACAACTTTGGACAATAGGAGTGCCTGCATTTGACATGGACAAGAACGAATATTTTACATTGAAAGCAATGCTATTGTGGGGAATTCATGATCTACTTGCATTTGGGAATCTATCGGGTTGTGTGACCCATGGTTATAAAGCATGCCCTATTTGTGCTACAGAGACCGAAGCAGAACACATTGGTAATAAGATTGTTTATACGACGTATAGAAGATTTCTGAAGAACGGCCATCCATATAGAGCATCAAAACATGGATGGTATAAAGATATAGAGTATAAGGAACCTCCAACACGACTGACAGGATCAGCTCTTTTAGAGAAAATTGCTAATATCAAATACATACCCGGTAAATTGAAAAGAAAAAAGAAGCGTATAGGAGATGGTTTTGATCATGATGAACACTTTGGAAATGAGAATGACAATGGTGTAATACCAGCATGGTATAAAAAGTCAATTCTTTTTTCCTTAGAGTATTGGAGTGGCCATAAAGTGCGACACACGATAGATGTAATGCATACTGAGAAGAATGTGGCAGAGCATTTTATTAATTTGTTATTCGATAGAACCAAACAATCCTCTAAATTTGCATTTGATAAAGCTTACAAGATCCAATGTTGTCAAGTTCTAAAAGGCGTAAAGCTTCCATCATGCTTTGGAACTAAATTAGGCAACTTAGTATCCATTTGAAAGGTGAGACGTTCTTTTTAATAATTATAATCCAAATTATTATCCAATGATAATATAAAAACGTGCATTATTTTATGTTTTCTTAGAGCTATGAAGGAGTGTATAAACATACCAAGCAATAAACGATATGTGGAAGGGTCAATTGCCGAAGCATATCTTGTTGCAGAATCTGTTAGGTATGCAATGGAGTATATGCCAGATCCACGTGCTGGAAATCATAGCTCTAAACAAGCACCATTCTTGGATGAGAATGGCAATGATACATACGAACGCTCCATTATTGAGGGTAAAACTATCAAGCTAAGTGGCGTACAACGCATACAAATTCGAAGATGGATACTTTTTAGAATGGATATACCAGATCTAGACGATTATTATAGGTTTGTGTTTTTTAACAAATTATAAATTAGCTGTCTATTTACTTAATATATAACATGTTTACTTTGTAGCGAGTATCGATTGTCATTAGAAGATGCTCACCGTAATAAAAAAAAATCATCAAACAAAGGCAGAAGTTATTGTACAATCTGAATTCATTGATTGGTTGCACATCAAGGTTTGTTAGGCTTCAAGAAAACAATAGTTTTATTACACAATTACGACTTTATTTAATATATTTTAGTGGTTTTAACAGTTAATGGAAGAAAAATGCATGAATTCATTGTTATGGTATTATGTTAGTGGTCCAATGTGGGAAGCAAAAACTCATCTCAAGTATAGGATCAATGGTTATGTATTTTCTCCCCAGCACTACGACAACACTCATTCAACACAAGATAGTGGTGTTTGCATGGATGCAATTACAACGTTTATCGCAAGCGCAGAAGATTTAAATCCTATGGATGATGATACTACTTGGTATGGTGTTATCAAGGAGATCATTGAGGTTGATTATTTTGATTTTCAACATGTAGTATTCTACTGCGACTGGGTAAATATCGCCGACAAAACACATGGGTTTAAGGTTTGTCCGGACTCTAGTTTACCGATGGTAAATCTAAGGAAGCTTAAAAGTAGTAATAGAGAACATGATGAGCCTGTCATTCTTGCATCTGAAGCAAGCCAAATCTTTTACATAAAAGACATACGAAATCCTGATTGGTCCATTGTACGACGTTCGCCTAAGCACTTGACTGATGACACAGATGATTATGAGATGCCAACAAACTTCCACTCCAATTTGAATGAGCAACACAACTTAACATTGTTGAAATGCATGGAATCTAGATAGAAAAACATGATTGTAACTAGTGATATTTTGTTTGGTTTTTGTTTGATGTATTGAATCTATGTTGACATCTGAATTCTGCAGTAGTAAAACATGATTTTTTTGTTTGATGTATTGAATCCACAAAAATGACATCCACTAAAATTAACTTACAGTCTCACGTATTAAGTTATTTTCCTTCTAGTTGTCCACTAGTAAAATTTTGATAAATAGGAACTTCAAGTTATAGAAGTTGCATCTCTGTAACATCTTGCAGATTAATATTTCTGAAATCGACAACTTCAATTTCATTTATTAAAAACCTTGACCTGTCCAATTTCATAGATATACCATAATTATTAAATGTCGATATCTGCTCAAATACACCATCTACTGGTCAATACCATTATATATTTTCATTTGTGTTAGTGGCTGAAAGCCTGAAACCTTTTTCTCAACTGATTAAACATTCAAACTGGAACATGGGGTATCACATAAACTACCTCCATTTTAATTGAACATGCTACGATGTTATTCCTTTTTTGTTGACAAGTGATCATATCTGCATGCTATAAGAATATAGTGATTTCATTCTTTTTAATAGCCATGTAAACTGGTAAAGCGAAAATGCATGTTAACTTTTAAGGAGTTCATTACTGATGTTGGAATTTGATCCTGCTGAGAAACTTGTGTTTCTCATTGACATCACAGTGATCATGAGTTATCCTATGCAGCTACACATTTTAAATGTATCACAACATATTTATAAAAAATGAACATTGCCTACTTGTGTCAGTAGGAGGTCTTCCTGTACGGCATCGCCTTGGATATGGAATTTTGTCCCCACCAAGGATTGGCCTCATGTATTCCCTCCCTTTATCAGGGTTGCCCAGATCATTGTAAATGTCTTAATCATAAATTCTATCTGATTGCTTCCGGGTACCCTTCCTATCTCCTCTCAGTTCTTTCAGCTCCTTTTCTCTTAGCTCTCTTAACCCGTCTGGAGTCTCCAACGGAAAATAAGGCTAAAGATAACGCATAATAGTTAGAAAGCGGAGAGATGTAGTGAATCGCCATGTAAGAAAAAGTTCTGGTGCATAGGGGTGTGTATTACATCACTTGAAGCCATAGTCTTATAAGCTATTATTTGAATTGCATATGTGAGACCTTCTGATGTCGATTGAGCACCGTTACTGCTCCGGGCAACCCAAAGCCTGGGTCAATCATGAAATCTGCAGTATATGATAATCATATCTTATGAGCCTGAGAAAGAAGGTAGACTGTAATTGGACGCAATTCAATTTGAGTTCAAATTCAGTATAGGGATATTGGGCAAAAAAACAGGACTAAAAAAGAGAAGCATGGAAAGTAGAGAGCAATGGAGGAAGGATCAGGAATGTACGCTGGTAACAGCAATGATAACGCAGAAAAAATTTAGAATGTCCATCATAAAACACATTCAAATTTCATTTATTCTAAATCCATTGCACAGTCGTTGCCTTCACTGGTCTCTACTGCTTTAGACTATGGAGGCTAGTACTTTTAATGCTTAGTAAATTCACCATAAAACTTCTGGAAAAAGAATGTGGGCTGTTGATTCTTTTGTTCCAAAAATATATTCTAGTTGTTGAAGGCAGAAGGACGAAATCTATTGATGTTCATGAATTTTCAGTACAGGGTGGCATAGTCTGGCTTTGCTCACAGTTTTTGTGACGACCCGTAATTTTCAAGCATTTAAAAATCAGAATATTTAATTGGTTTTAAATATTCAACAGAGTAATTTTAACTTGAATTACGTGTCACGACCCGACTTTCCACTCCCAGAAAATCGCGTCATGAATGAAGAAAGAAAGGGATAGAAGAAGAAAAGAAAGAAGAGAAGAAGAAACAACATCAGAATCTAACACAGCGGAACGAATAAATTATATTAATAACATAAATATTACATAGTATCATTTACATCAGAGATACACAGCACAATCAACTCATACTAGACAGTTATAGATACCTGTCTAGTTATACAACTCAATACAATCCAGAGACAATACAAAATGCACAGCGGAATTCTCAATAGCTATACGTAGAAGCCTCCTGCTCCATTGTTCCCCCACAAATCGTCAAAGCTAATCCAGAATCCTAACCTGAATTCCCTTGACTACTCATAAAAATTTGAGTACCCAAGAGTTTATGAAAAACAAAAATAAACTCCGGGTCAGACATGGGTCTGGTGTGAGTAACAGGTTAAAGTTGCTTAACTTTTAAAACCTTTTGAAAAGAAAGATATCACGTAAGACTTCCCACACATAAACATGGAAAAGTTTTTACCTTACGCTAACCAAAACATTTGATAGGAAATCTGATGATATTATAATAGTGTCTAGGGTTTTCAAATAAATAAGAAATAGCCGAAATTGTTACATGATTAAATTCCAGCTACTAGCCACAAAAGTGGGTAATACAATCAAAACCGTTGGCACTTATTGGATTTTGGATTCCATACAATGGCAGGGCTACTGGGGTACCGCCCGTCACAGTACGTGGCCTAGATCACCGTACCGAGGATTACTCCCTTCATCCCCTGCAACACAAAGCCGGACCCGTTCCTTACTGAACAGTTCCAAATAAGACAACCCCGACGGTTGTAGCTACTAAACCGTCCCACACAGCCGAAATAAAAGGGACCTCTAGACAGGGGTAAATCTTACTCTCCAGTGGGCGCGACCCACGAAGCTTTGCTGCACCTCCCCTGTTTTAGCCATTCCCGTTTGATGAGGTTTGAGGCTACGATTACCTTTATAGGACACATCACTTAGAATGCTCATCGTCCACCTGACGATGTTCTGAAAGCATTCAATCCATACAAGTCCGTTCCGGGTTCGAACGAAACCGAAGGCATTATCTCATTACACTCATTTTGGAATCACCCTCAGAGTTAACGACAATAACCCTTGCACTCTGATTCACCATCTCGAATCTATAAGGACTAATTCCGTCAACTCATTACGGAATCACCCACAGAGTTATAATGACTCATAGTCCTTACACCTCGAGTCTTCATAAAGCTCCACTTAGATTCACGACCTAACGTTATTTGGAAACGATGTGGTTTTCGGATATCCAAATATGGAAACCCGATCCCGGTCTCATCGAAATCCAAAGCGTGTCTTTAAAGGTCCAAGTTGTTTTAAAGTTTAAAACAATTCAATTACAGTATCCATATACACACAGATAGATAACTTAAATCATAACTGATAATCAACATTATCATATAACAGGTAATTCACATCATCAATATCAAATAGATATCTCATATATCATCACAATAGATAACCTATGTTATCATCACAATGCAACCATACATTCCATACCACACAAACATACTTATCTCATTACTGAGATCACTAAGCATCCAAGACAATCATCAACATCCATTCATACGTAAGCAAAGATTTACTCATACCATATAATTAATTTAAATGAATTAAATTAACTATCTCTAACTCAAATTAATTTAAAATGGATTAAATTAATTCCTTCATCTTTAATTAATTTAAAATAAATTAAATTAATTATTTTACCAAATTTTCTTGCTTACTTAATCATTTAATTGATTAAAATCAATTAATCAATCATAAATTACTTTAATTAATCACTCTTGATTAATTATACTTAATTACATCCATGTAATTATTCTTAGTTAATTTCACAAATTAATTATCCTCACTAAACAGTAATTAACCCTTAATTACTTCAATTAAATTAATTAATCATAATTAATTATCTTAATCCTTAATTAATTACATTAATTAATTACCTATTATTGATTAATTAAGCTAATTAATCATTCTTAATTACATCATTAATTAAAATAATTAATGATCTTAATTATTCCTTAAATTAATTACTCAAAGTAATTAACAACTTAATTACTATATTAACCCAAATTAATTATCCTTAAATTAACTTCTTAGATTAATTACTAAATAATTAATCCAAATTATCTCATACTTAAACATTTCCACTTAATTACAATCATGTAATTACTAATTAATTACTTAACTAAGTAATTACCCAAATCACCAATTACATAAAGTAATTATACTTAAACCAAGTGTTTAAAACTAATTAAACTTAATTAATTAAATTAAACAATCTCAATCAATTAAATTAATTACATTAAGTAATTAATTTCTTAATTACTTTATCAAGTAATTACTCAAACCATTTATATTTGATTATTATTAAATTAATTAATCCAATTAATTATAAAAATTAACTACATTAATTAATTGTTAAATAATCATGGTTAATGACCTTCATTAACCATCCTCTAATTATTTTAAAAAGTAATTAACTTAAATTAATTACCAATTAAATTATTTTTAATCATTATTAATTAAAGTTAATTATTAAATTAATTAACCTTAAATTAAAACTTAATTACATAATTAATATTCATTTATCATTAATTAATAACTTAATTAATGATCTTAATTTCAAATTGATTAATCATTAATCAATTATTAACTCCAAATTTAATTAATTAATTTAAATAATTAACAAACCTTAATTACCTTGTTAATTAATTCTAAAACATAATTCTAATTTTAAATTTCAAATAAACATAACTTAATTATGTTTTAAAAACAATTTAATTCAAAACAAAGTACTTTTTGAACTTATCCTTAAATTTCAATTTTAAATTCAAATTTAAAATAAAATAATTTCAAACTTAATAAATTTAAAACTTATTTAAATTTCAGGACAATTCAAAGGTTTGTCTTAAAAAATCAAATCATATAAACTTGAAGTTAAGTTCATTTCAAAATTTTAGAAGTTTAAATTCAATTTTAGTTTAAAGCTTTCAACTTTGAATCTTCTTTAAAATTTGAACTGAGCTTCATTTTAAAAACTCAGATTTCCAGATTTTAAAATCTATTTTTGATGCAGCAAGGCATATAGGAATTCAGAAGTTAAACCATATTAAATCATGCACGAGTCAAGGAGCTTCGGATTTAACTCGTAAGGCGTACACAAGTTTAAAACATGCATGCTTGATGAGTCGGTCACGAGATAGGGGGAGCATGAGACGGTGCCGATTTAACAAAGCTTGGAGGAGTTCCTGCTTGATGAGTCGTCCACAATTTAAAGTGATGAGTCGTTTCCGGTTTAAGAGTTTACAAGGGGGAGATAACATAGGTCGAGCAAAGTGGGCTTCGGAGATGTGTCGTTTACGACTTAGTATGAGTCGTTCCCGATTCAATGGAACACAGGAAGGAAAGGTGCGAGTTAATGCAGAAAGGATGAGTCGGGACCGAGCTAAGGGGCTACGACCTAAGATGAGTCGGCAAGGAGATAAGCTGTGTATCTTGAGTCGGTCGTGTTGAGACGAGTCATGTATATACTATATGAGTCGGTCTTGTATGAGTCGTATGTCGCGAGTTTTTAAGTCGGTATATAATTGAGTCGTGGGTTGCTGGGTTTGATGAGTCGGTTGCATTTTTTGAGTCGTGTATTGTTGGGGCTGTACATGTGTTGAGTCGTGTGACCCGCTGTGTCTTTAAGTCGTGCCTTGTTGAGTCGGCAGCGACTTATGTTGAGTCGGCCGAGATGAGTCGTATTTGTTGAGCCGGTGCCGACCTAGGAGTTGAGTGTTGTATGTTGTGTTGAGTTGTAATGCCTATAAATAGCGGGTGTGTTGTAAATTTTTGGGTTGTTGTTTTTGGAATAAAATTCTCTTTTGTTAGCTTTGTGCTTTCATACCAATTGGTAGTTGAGTGTAATCTCCTATCTCCACTTACGTCGTTCGAGTGCGCTCGAATCCACGTTTGTTGAAGCCGATTCACGGAATCTAGTGCGCTAGATCAACGTGCGAAGAATCGTAGATCTTTGAACACGGTATAGTGCGCTATCAACGTGTTTGAGATAGCTAGAGTTCGGTATCTTTGGATCAACGAACTTGGGCATTTTTGGTATCTTCAACTCACCGATTGCTACAATCCATCGATTGAAGTTTTGTTTGATTAATCCGCTGCGTCAGTTTTGGTATCAGAGCCATACTTAGCCAATCATAGCTAAGTTTGATTCTTGGAGCCAAGTTTTTGAAGTTTGAAGTAGTTCATCGTGTCATATTGGATTGCATCAAGTTTGGAGTGTTGGATCCATTTCATTTTGGATCAAAAGGAGCAAAGGTGTTTGAATTTGGTCTTGGGTTTTTGCGCGCCAAGGATTAAAGTGTGAAGGCCGTGTATACTTGGGAGTGGCCGTGCCTTGTTGTGTGCATTGAAGTGTTTGTAATGGGTAGCCGAGACAAGTTTGGACTGAGCCAAGTTAAGTCGTGAAGCCTTGCCGAGACAAGTGCGCCGAGTTAAGGTAGAGCCGTATATAAGCATAGCCGAGACATTGTTGGTTGTATTGTGTGAAGTTTTGTGAAGTTTTTAACCATGCCACCGAGGAGAGCTAACCGACATCAAAACGTTGAAGCTTTGTATCGTAGAGAAGAAGCCGAGCTTATGGAACAACGTATTAATGAAAAATTTGATGAAGGCATTGGTAAATTGGAGAGATTGATGAATGATTTGAATCAAAGAAGGAGATCACCAAACTCGAACCATGGAGGAAACCGAGTTTCGCCATCGGTTACGGAAGCGAGGAGGGTATCGCCACATTCTTGTAGAGATAGAAGAGAAACATCAATTTCATCACGAAGAGATCATCATGACTATGCACATGAAGAGAGAAGAAGTCAACGTGAATTTGACCATGAAGCATATAGAGATGAGGAGAGACATAGTCAAAGAAGCATGCATGAACAAAGGGATGACATTGGTCGAGATCGATGTAGGCGTACTTTTGATTTTGTTGAAGAGGGTGATAGAGCAAGTATTCATTATCGAGATCGAGACCAAGTTCGAAATTCTTACCGTGATGTGGAGGATGACCGTCGTTGGGAGTCGGGTATGAAAATGGAGATTCCGGAGTTTAAAGGCGGGATGGTTGCTGAGGAATTCTTAGATTGGTTGTCTAATGTGGAGGAAATCTTTGATTTCAAGGAGGTGCCGGAGAATCGAAGGGTGAAGTTAGTTGCTACAAGGCTGAGGGGGAGAGCATTGGCATGGTGGCAGCAAACTAAACTTACTCGAGAACGAATGGGGAAGTCAAAGATAGAATCTTGGGAGAAGATGAAAAAGTTGATGAGATCTACTTTCTTACCTTATAATTACCAGTCACTTATGTATCAGAGGTTGCAGAATCTGAGGCAGGGGACAAAGTCTGTTAGTGATTATGCTGATGAATTTTACCAACTCATTGCCAGGAATGATATCATGGAGACAGAAGAGCAGTTAACTGCTAGATTCGTTGGGGGTTTGAGAATGCAGATCCAGGATATGGTTAATATGTTTGATCCTAGATCCGTTGTAGAGGCACATCAGAAAGCGTTAGCTTGGGAGAAACAAGGAAGGCGTGGAGGTGGTGTGTTTACTAATTCCAATAACCAAGCAAGGGGTGTTGGCGGAAGTTCTAATACTCCTAAACCAGTTACCAAGCCAGTGGTGAAGGAGGCTGAGAAGGCAAGGGCTAGCAGTATTTTCAAATGTTATAATTGTCAGGAGTTGGGTCACAAAAGCAACGAATGTCCGAAGCCGAAGAAGAGAACCATGGTTGCAGAGGTTGAAGCAGATGATGGTGAGGAGGCAGAGTATTCAAATGTACCTTATGTTGAGGAGGAAGAAAAAGTGTCGGGTGATGAAGGTTGTAATCTTATGATGAGGAGAAGTTGTTTGACACCTAAGCAAGAGGAGGATTGTAGTTGGCTGAGAAGCAATATTTTTCAATCGACATGTACTATTCTGGGGAAAGTTTGCAAGTTCGTCATTGATGCGGGGAGTTGTGATAATATTATTTCTACAGAGGCAGTTAGGAAGTTGAATTTGAAGACCGAGAAGCATCCTAAACCATACAAGCTAGCATGGTTAAGGAAAGGAGGTGAAGTTAAAGTGTGTCGAAGAGCTTGTGTGAATTTTTCAATCGGAAAGAAGTACAAAGATGAAATCTGGTGTGATGTCGTAGATATGGATGTTTGTCACTTATTGTTGGGCAGACCATGGCAGTTTGATAGAGCAGTTCAGCATGACGGTCGTGCCAACAGTTACAGTTTCATGTTCGAGGGTACTAAAATCACTTTAGTTCCTAAGAGACAGCAGCAGAAGGAGAGCAAGCTAGAAGAGATTGAAGAATTGAAAACTCTGTTGACTTTGAAGGAGTTTGTTAAAGAAGTGGAGGAAGAACCGGAAGTGTTTTTGTTGATTGGGAGAGAGAGTAGTGAAGAAGTTGAGATTCCCGAAGAAGCAAAGCCAGTTTTGGAAGAGTTTGAAGATGTCTTTCCAGAGGAGTTGCCAAAGGAGTTACCACCACTTAGAGACATTCAACATCAGATTGATCTTGTTCCCGGAGCAGTGTTACCACACCGACCACATTACAGAATGAGTCCGAAGGAACATGAGGAGTTACGAAGGCAGGTGGAAGAATTACTTGAACAGGGTCGTATTCAGGAAAGTTTGAGTCCGTGTGCTGTACCTGCATTGTTAGTACCAAAGAAGGACGGAACTTGGAGAATGTGCACTGATAGTAGAGCTTTGAATAAGATCACTGTTCGTTACAGATTTCCTATGCCGAGGTTGGATGATTTGTTGGATCAGTTGAGTGGGGCAACTATATTCTCGAAAATTGATTTGAAGAGTGGTTATCATCAAATTCGTATCAGACCTGGAGACGAATGGAAGACAGCTTTCAAAACTAGAGAGGGGTTGTACGAATGGTTGGTTATGCCATTTGGTTTGTCTAATGCACCTAGTACATTCATGCGGGTGATGAATCAAATTTTTAGACCATTCATTGGAAAGTTCGTCGTGGTGTATTTCGATGATATTTTGATTTATAGCAGGAGTACGGAGGAGCATGTTCTACATCTGAGGGAAGTGTTGCTTATTCTTCGTGAAGAACAATTTTATGCTGCTACAAAGAAATGTGTGTTTATGACACCTACTGTTTTATTCCTGGGTTATGTTGTTTCAGGGAAAGGTATTCAAGTTGACCAGAGCAAAGTTGAAGCAGTCAAGAATTGGCCACAGCCAAAGACAATTACAGAAGTGAGAAGTTTTCATGGGCTAGCGTCATTCTACCGAAGGTTCATACCACACTTCAGTAGCGTGATGGCTCCAGTGACTGATTGCATGAAGGGTAAACAGTTTGTGTGGTCAGAGGAAGCGGGGGTTGCCTTTGAAAGGATCAAGGAATTGTTGACGTCTGCACCAATTCTTGTTCTACCTAATTTTCAGTTGTTGTTTGAATTGCATACTGATGCTTCGAAGGTTGGTATTGGAGGAGTTCTGAGCCAGAATGGGAAGCCAGTTGCTTATTTCAGCGAAAAGTTGTCAGGGGCAAAGATGAGATACAGTACATACGATGTTGAGTTTTATGCTGTTGTTCAGACGGTTAAGCATTGGAGACATTACTTATTTCAGAAGGAATTTGTTCTGTACACTGATCACGAAGCTTTGAAACATTTACAGGGGCAAGATAAGATTTCTGCGAGACATGCGTCATGGATTGCTTATTTGCAGCAGTTTACTTTCGTCGTTAAACACAAATCAGGGGTGACGAATCGAGTAGCAGATGCTTTGAGTAGGAGGAGTCATTTACTAACGACAATGAAGATTGAAGTGACGGGGTTTGAAATGTTGCCAGAGATGCTTGAAGAAGATCCTTACTTTGTGAAATATGTTGAAAAAGTGAAGGATGGGATTGCCGATGAATTCATGTTGGTTGATGGTTTTCTGTTTAAAGGAAATCGTTTATGTATTCCGGATTGTAGTTTGAGGATGAAGATTGTGAAGGAATTACATGAAGAAGGGCATGTGGGCCGTGATCGTACTTTACAGTTGATTTCGCAATCTTACTTTTGGCCATCGATGAGAAAAGAAGTTGAGAGATTTGTGGAGCGATGTCATATTTGCCAAGTTTCAAAAGGGACAGCAACGAATGCAGGGTTGTATATGCCATTACCAGTACCATCTAAGCCATGGGTTGATATCAGCATGGATTTCGTTTTGGGTTTGCCGAGAACTCAAAGGGGAAATGATTCGATATTTGTTGTGGTGGACAGATTTTCGAAGATGGCACATTTTGTTGCTTGCAAGAAGACAGCAGATGCAGTTCGAGTAGCACAGTTATTTTTCAAGGAGATTTATAGACTTCATGGTTTACCAGAATCTATTGTTTCTGATAGAGATACTCGTTTTCTGAGTCACTTTTGGTTGAGTTTGTGGAAGATGGTAGGAACGAAACTGAAATTTAGTAGTGCTTATCATCCGCAAACTGATGGGCAGACAGAAGTTGTTAATAGGTCATTGGGGAATTTGTTGCGTTGTCTTGTACAGGATAATTTGAGAAGTTGGGACATGAAGCTATGCCAGGCAGAATTTGCTCATAATCATGCAGTAAATCGAAGCACAGGATTCAGTCCGTTTCAGATTGTTTATTCAAATTTACCCAGGGGGCCGTTGGATTTAGCAGTTGTACCACAGTCAAAGAGAACAGTTAAACGAGCTACTGATTTTGTTGAAGAGCTGAATGAATGTCATAAAATCGTTCAGGAACGATTGGAGAAGTCGAATGAGAAGTATAAGAAGTCTGCAGATTTGAAACGTCGAAATGTTGAATTTAACGAAGGTGATTTGGTTTATGCTATATTGACAAAGGATCGTTTTCCAGTGGGTGCTTACAACAAGTTGAAAGCCAGAAAAATTGGTCCAGTGGAAGTTTTGAAGAAAATTAATGAGAATGCTTATCGATTAAAGCTACCAGATGATGTTTATACTTCTGATATTTTTAACGTTAAACATTTAATTCCGTATCATGGGGATGAACATTTTGATGAGAAAGAATTTGCAAATTCGAGGTCGAATTTTTCTCAACCTGGGAAGGATGATGCAGCAAGGCATATAGGAATTCAGAAGTTAAACCATATTAAATCATGCACGAGTCAAGGAGCTTCGGATTTAACTCGTAAGGCGTACACAAGTTTAAAACATGCATGCTTGATGAGTCGGTCACGAGATAGGGGGAGCATGAGACGGTGCCGATTTAACAAAGCTTGGAGGAGTTCCTGCTTGATGAGTCGTCCACAATTTAAAGTGATGAGTCGTTTCCGGTTTAAGAGTTTACAAGGGGGAGATAACATAGGTCGAGCAAAGTGGGCTTCGGAGATGTGTCGTTTACGACTTAGTATGAGTCGTTCCCGATTCAATGGAACACAGGAAGGAAAGGTGCGAGTTAATGCAGAAAGGATGAGTCGGGACCGAGCTAAGGGGCTACGACCTAAGATGAGTCGGCAAGGAGATAAGCTGTGTATCTTGAGTCGGTCGTGTTGAGACGAGTCATGTATATACTATATGAGTCGGTCTTGTATGAGTCGTATGTCGCGAGTTTTTAAGTCGGTATATAATTGAGTCGTGGGTTGCTGGGTTTGATGAGTCGGTTGCATTTTTTGAGTCGTGTATTGTTGGGGCTGTACATGTGTTGAGTCGTGTGACCCGCTGTGTCTTTAAGTCGTGCCTTGTTGAGTCGGCAGCGACTTATGTTGAGTCGGCCGAGATGAGTCGTATTTGTTGAGCCGGTGCCGACCTAGGAGTTGAGTGTTGTATGTTGTGTTGAGTTGTAATGCCTATAAATAGCGGGTGTGTTGTAAATTTTTGGGTTGTTGTTTTTGGAATAAAATTCTCTTTTGTTAGCTTTGTGCTTTCATACCAATTGGTAGTTGAGTGTAATCTCCTATCTCCACTTACGTCGTTCGAGTGCGCTCGAATCCACGTTTGTTGAAGCCGATTCACGGAATCTAGTGCGCTAGATCAACGTGCGAAGAATCGTAGATCTTTGAACACGGTATAGTGCGCTATCAACGTGTTTGAGATAGCTAGAGTTCGGTATCTTTGGATCAACGAACTTGGGCATTTTTGGTATCTTCAACTCACCGATTGCTACAATCCATCGATTGAAGTTTTGTTTGATTAATCCGCTGCGTCAATTTTTAAATCTAGCTTCATATTTTAAAACTTCATTATTTAAAATTTCAACCATTTACCAAATTGAAATAGTTAACTAAGTTAAGAATTTAAACTCTATTTCAAAACCTAGATTTAAATTTGAATCTAAAATTTCAAACTTACATTTGAATTTATACTAAATCTTACTTTAACTAAATCTGCAGAATTCCAAATGTTTAAAACCCAGTTTTTAAACTTCAAAAAAAAAATCCAGATTTTTAAAGAAAACATAAAAACAGTTTCAACTTAAAAACCTGAAATTTAAATACCAATTTGAAATTCAAACTTGAATTAAAGTTAAACCTAAACCTTATTCAAACCTATAACTACAGATTTTAAATTTTCAAAACCCTGATTTTTTAAAAATTTAAAACCCAGATTTTAAAACAAAACACAGTTTTGCTGTTTAATCTGTAAACTACAGGTTACCCGAGAAACAAAACTTTTACTTCGAGTCCTACATGCCATTGCTTCGGGTTTCTGCCATACTTACTTCGAGTTATCAATCAACTTGCTTCGGGTCATTTTCCCATTTTTCCCCACACCAAAACCTGTAAACTTCAAACAGGTTTTATGACAAAACCTGTCAGCGGCGAATTCGCCTTGCTCCGATCACTTGGCGACCATCCCTTTCGGCCTCGAGTTCCCTCACCCATCATCTACACCATAACCAATTTCCATAACACTCGATCAATCCATTCCTTCACAATTGACCCTAACTTAACCCCTGTTCAAAACTAGGGTTCCAACTAAAAATTTTCAACTGCATTCAATCTAATATTCATTATACATTCCTCTGATTTTTCCAAGGAGCTATATTCCTTTTACTACAACACAGAAGAATATTATGATTTCTCATGTATCAGATTTCAAGAATTTCACTAGTTCATATTTTAATTCCAGGTCAAACTGCAAATAGGATATACACTTAAAAATACCAATACTTGATTTAAAAATCAAGATTTATTTTATACTTTAGATTTGTATTACCTGAATTATCATAATAGTTTGATTGGGTTTAAAAAAAATTTGAACATGCATGATGTTCTTGAAGATTATCAGAGTCCAGGAACAAGTTTATTATCCTAAATAAAATCTAATACTTTAATTAGGATATATTACATATTTTATCTGAGAATTTTGCATCTAAACATAGATTAGATGTGGAGTTCATAAGTTTTGAATTATACATCAAGACTGGAAATTAAGATCAGGAATATAAATCATCAAAGGCAAACAGACATTCAACTCATCATATATGCAGACATTTAAAATCACACAAACATAATTTTTCTTTATTTCAAACATTAAATCAAGCAACCTAAATTATAGTTTAAAGATTAAATGTTACTCACCTTCAATGCAGACCCCCTCTGTTGTTTTAGTTTGAAATTACAGAACACAAAGATGCAGGCTTGACCCCTTTTTGTTGAAATCTGAGTTTGAATTGATATGCAGTTTGCCAGTTACCAAATGCATGCTAATGCTTATGATCCCAACCCAAATTGCTTACATACAGGCTTATAGAAAAAATGCAGGTGCTTTACTCCTCTCTGCTACTCATGATCCAAGATGCTTGCATGCAGGTGTTCATCTATGCAGAAACAAGCATATGCAGGCACTTCTTGAATTTGAATATGAAATGCAGTAGCTAAATTCCCCAAACACAAGCATGCAGGTGCAGATGCTCATTCCACCCAGGATCAAGCAGAAAGGCAAAGATCTTCATTTTGATTTTGGAATGAAGTGGAGTATGCAGATTTAGGATTTGAGGGTGATTGGATTTGAATGTGCAGGTTTAGTTGTTTAGAGGAATGCAGATTTGATTGTGCAGGCCTTGGATTTTGAATAGGGTTTAGGTGAATTTGTATATGCAGATTTGTAGATTTGAATTCGTGGTGTGTAATGAAGGATTTGAACATGTAGATTGATGTTTTGATTATACTCCAAACTGTGGTTGTGAAGAAACAAAATGCAGATTTTTATGAACAGATCTTCAAAAATGAATTTTGAAGATGGGTTTGATCTTTGTTTGATTTTGGAGATGAAAATGCATTATGTATGAACATGCAAACTAATTGTATTTTCAGATTTTAAGAAAATAAAAGAAAAGAAAAAATTATAAACAAAATCTTACACTTGTCTAATGGTTATGCTAATTTCTAAACACATGTCAATTTGAATGCATATGAATTTACACTTGTTTAATTAAGATAATTGAAATTTAATGTATATGTATTTAACACATGTTATCTTTTAAAGATAATTAGTGTTTGATTTTCAACTAAAGTGTGTATTAGCTTAAATGGAATTTGTTAATTTATATTTAACATATGTATAAATTTTACAAATGGAAATAAAACAAATCTTGTTAATAAATGAACTTATTCATATCAAAAATTATGACAATCAAACAATATAAAAGTTTATACTTTTAAATTTAAATTCAACTAAATTCAAAATCAAATATTTTTCAAATCAAGTTATAAATAAAAATTCAATTTGAAATGAACATTACAAATTCTTATTCAAAATTAATTTATAAAAACAATACCATATAAATATTTATTATTATTTTTTTCAACTCTTTTATTATTAAATTAAAAATCATTTTATTAAGTTATAAAACCATTTGTTGAATTAATTCTAAATTTTAAAACTCAATTCAATCTAATTTAAAACATTTAATATTTTTCTGTCAATTTTAGAATCATATTTTTATTTATGAAATAGTTTTAAAACTCAAAAATTAAAATCAATCTATTTAAAATATAAACCAATATTTATATTGTAAATAGAAATCCATTTATATCATTTAAAAGATAAAATAACCAGTTTAAATAATCATTGAAGGAGATTATTAAATTTATCTGAGTAATTATTAACAGATTATCAATATCAATTTAATTTTAACTACAGATTATTAAATTGATATTGTCAAAAATTCCGGGATGTTACAATCCTTCCCCCTTAAAAGAATTTCGTCCTCGAAATTTAAAACAAAGGTAATTTAATAATCTTATTAAATTTTAATTTTAAACACAAGCATATATCAAACATATGCTAACAATCAAACAACCAATTCAACCAATCAAACAAATCTAATTATCCAGACAAAATCTGGATAAAATCTCATCGAGTTTCCCCAGCGTGTATATATATCCACCGGGACACTCGCTCTAGAAAATCCAAACAAACAATACTACGAAGCTACAAAGCTCCTATACAACTATATCTATAACACTAGACAAGATATCAGACTACAAACGAGTCTGACTCAACACCCAAAACTCCAGAACTGCTGGTTCCACAACCAGAGACAGACCATACACGTACTCCCTCAGATATACGTGAAACTCATCGAATCCCAGTTATCCAAACTGGCCAGCCAATCCTGTAGATCAATCACTTATCTTCAAGATCACAGAAAAGATCCAAAATCACTTCAGAGCTAACTTCTCAGACTCACCCAAACTTATAGCTCACTTTTGATCGGAGAAAACTTATCCAAAAATAAATCTCCGACTTCAGAGTTCAAATCCCTCCGACTCTTATCCACAAAACTCTTCAGACGATCCTAGGCTACCTACAGCCTTCCTGATCAGCTCAACCTTCGCTGATGCTTCTAGAAACAAACCAGACCAATCAACTCAACAAAATGATCTCCTCAATATCAGAAAACAACAACTTACTTCTCCAGAAAAGGAAAGCAGATGCACTTCCAAACTGCTTCCGCTGCTCAACTCTGATCCGAAGAAGAGAATGCTGAAGAAGAACACAAGCACAAACAGGATAACACACCCCAGAGATTTGGTTCAACAAATCCATAAGAATCATTCAGGAGTTCCTCCAAAACTCTGAGCTGCTACACCAACTCAAACTCCTTGAAACCATTCTTCTATAAAGCTGAACCATCCGAACCACTCCTGGAATTCCAATTGATAAGGAAACTCAATGGACAAAACTCTGACTTCCTAAAGACATCCAGAAAAACTCAGATAACCTAAGAGAACTCACAAACAATCGCAAGTCACTTTTGCGAACACCCAAACCAAATCCAAAGAAAACTGTTCTCCCTTAACCAAACAGAACAGCTCAATCTCAACTAGCTAACCCATCGAAGAAACGGGTCCATATAACTGCTTCTAAACTCCACTTCAGAAAAACTGCTAAACCAAAAGATCTCTTGCCAACACCGAGAACACTCCATACTGCACTGCTGCCTCAGATGCCAAAGAATTCCAAAACAAAGCTCTCCGAGAAACTCGGACTTCAAAGCAAACAGAAACTCAAGCTGTCCCCAGCCACAACACTGAAGCAGACCCACTTCCTTAACTTGTTCCAACGAAAACATCTTCGGGAACATCCATAGTCACTGCATCTCATCACGCAGCTACTACTTCCTGAGGTATACAAAATACCATCACTTACTTCTGCCAAGTCAACAGATCCAAACAATACTCATCCAATCTCAAAAATAAACTCCGAACCCTAACAGGTTTCCTTCAGAGATCAATGAAGTTCTACATCACTACAGAATTCACTCGAGACGGTATTAGGTCTACAGTCTCAACAGATACACTTCCAACCTCAAACATTCAAACTCCAACCAATGGTAGTCGTGTTACACACACTACTACCCCATCTACCTATATAACTCAAATTGGAAAACCTGAACAGGTAACCCAACAGATAGGTAGAAATAATTATATAAATATATATATAATAAAACTACAAATACGCTTTCTCAAGAAAGATACCACTACAGAGCCTAGGTATTCGCTCAACCTAACGCTCCCTAAAGAAAGATACACTTCAGAGCCTAGGTATTCGCTCAACCTAAAGCTCTGATACCACAATGTCACGACCCGATTTTCCACTCCCAGAAAATCGCGTCATGAATGAAGAAACAAAGGGATAGAAGAAGAAAAGAAAGAAGAGAAGAAGAAACAAAATCAGAATCTAACACAGCGGAACGAATAAATTATATTAATAACATAAATATTACATAGTATCATTTACATCAGAGATACACAGCACAATCAACTCATACTAGACAGTTATAGATACCTGTCTAGTTATACAACTCAATACAATCCAGAGACAATACAAAATGCACAGCGGAATTCTCAATAGCTATACGTAGAAGCCTCCTGCTCCATTGTTCCCCCACAAATCGTCAAAGCTAATCCAGAATCCTAACCTGAATTCCCTTGACTACTCATAAAAATTTGAGTACCCAAGAGTTTATGAAAAACAAAAATAAACTCCGGGTCAGACATGGGTCTGCTGTGAGTAACAGGTTAAAGTTGCTTAACTTTTAAAACCTTTTGAAAAGAAAGATATCACGTAAGACTTCCCACACATAAACATGGAAAAGTTTTTACCTTACGCTAACCAAAACATTTGATAGGAAATCTGATGATATTATAATAGTGTCTAGGGTTTTCAAATAAATAAGAAATAGCCGAAATTGTTACATGATTAAATTCCAGCTACTAGCCACAAAAGTGGGTAATACAATCAAAACCGTTGGCACTTATTGGATTTTGGATTCCATACAATGGCAGGGCTACTGGGGTACCGCCCGTCACAGTACGTGGCCTAGATCACCGTACCGAGGATTACTCCCTTCATCCCCTGCAACACAAAGCCGGACCCGTTCCTTACTGAACAGTTCCAAATAAGACAACCCCGACGGTTGTAGCTACTAAACCGTCCCACACAGCCGAAATAAAAGGGACCTCTAGACAGGGGTAAATCTTACTCTCCAGTGGGCGCGACCCACGAAGCTTTGCTGCACCTCCCCTGTTTTAGCCATTCCCGTTTGATGAGGTTTGAGGCTACGATTACCTTTATAGGACACATCACTTAGAATGCTCATCGTCCACCTGACGATGTTCTGAAAGCATTCAATCCATACAAGTCCGTTCCGGGTTCGAACGAAACCGAAGGCATTATCTCGTTACACTCATTTTGGAATCACCCTCAGAGTTAACGACAATAACCCTTGCACTCTGATTCACCATCTCGAATCTATAAGGACTAATTCCGTCAACTCATTACGGAATCACCCACAGAGTTATAATGACTCATAGTCCTTACACCTCGAGTCTTCATAAAGCTCCACTTAGATTCACGACCTAACGTTATTTGGAAACGATGTGGTTTTCGGATATCCAAATATGGAAACCCGATCCCGGTCTCATCGGAATCCAAAGCGTGTCTTTAAAGGTCCAAGTTGTTTTAAAGTTTAAAACAATTCAATTACAGTATCCATATACACACAGATAGATAACTTAAATCATAACTGATAATCAACATTATCATATAACAGGTAATTCACATCATCAATATCAAATAGATATCTCATATATCATCACAATAGATAACCTATGTTATCATCACAATGCAACCATACATTCCATACCACACAAACATACTTATCTCATTACTGAGATCACTAAGCATCCAAGACAATCATCAACATCCATTCATACGTAAGCAAAGATTTACTCATACCATATAATTAATTTAAATGAATTAAATTAACTATCTCTAACTCAAATTAATTTAAAATGGATTAAATTAATTCCTTCATCTTTAATTAATTTAAAATAAATTAAATTAATTATTTTACCAAATTTTCTTGCTTACTTAATCATTTAATTGATTAAAATCAATTAATCAATCATAAATTACTTTAATTAATCACTCTTGATTAATTATACTTAATTACATCCATGTAATTATTCTTAGTTAATTTCACAAATTAATTATCCTCACTAAACAGTAATTAACCCTTAATTACTTCAATTAAATTAATTAATCATAATTAATTATCTTAATCCTTAATTAATTACATTAATTAATTACCTATTATTGATTAATTAATCTAATTAATCATTCTTAATTACATCATTAATTAAAATAATTAATGATCTTAATTATTCCTTAAATTAATTACTCAAAGTAATTAACAACTTAATTACTATATTAACCCAAATTAATTATCCTTAAATTAACTTCTTAGATTAATTACTAAATAATTAATCCAAATTATCTCATACTTAAACATTTCCACTTAATTACAATCATGTAATTACTAATTAATTACTTAACTAAGTAATTACCCAAATCACCAATTACATAAAGTAATTATACTTAAACCAAGTGTTTAAAACTAATTAAACTTAATTAATTAAATTAAACAATCTCAATCAATTAAATTAATTACATTAAGTAATTAATTTCTTAATTACTTTATCAAGTAATTACTCAAACCATTTATATTTGATTATTATTAAATTAATTAATCCAATTAATTATAAAAATTAACTACATTAATTAATTGTTAAATAATCATGGTTAATGACCTTCATTAACCATCCTCTAATTATTTTAAAAAGTAATTAACTTAAATTAATTACCAATTAAATTATTTTTAATCATTATTAATTAAAGTTAATTATTAAATTAATTAACCTTAATTTAAAACTTAATTACATAATTAATATTCATTTATCATTAATTAATAACTTAATTAATGATCTTAATTTCAAATTGATTAATCATTAATCAATTATTAACTCCAAATTTAATTAATTAATTTAAATAATTAACAAACCTTAATTACCTTGTTAATTAATTCTAAAACATAATTCTAATTTTAAATTTCAAATAAACATAACTTAATTATGTTTTAAAAACAATTTAATTCAAAACAAAGTACTTTTTGAACTTATCCTTAAATTTCAATTTTAAATTCAAATTTAAAATAAAATAATTTCAAACTTAATAAATTTAAAACTTATTTAAATTTCAGGACAATTCAAAGGTTTGTCTTAAAAAAATCAAATCATATAAACTTGAAGTTAAGTTCATTTCAAAATTTTAGAAGTTTAAATTCAATTTTAGTTTAAAGCTTTCAACTTTGAATCTTCTTTAAAATTTGAACTGAGCTTCATTTTAAAAACTCAGATTTCCAGATTTTAAAATCTATTTTTAAATCTAGCTTCATATTTTAAAACTTCATTATTTAAAATTTCAACCATTTACCAAATTGAAATAGTTAACTAAGTTAAGAATTTAAACTCTATTTCAAAACCTAGATTTAAATTTGAATCTAAAATTTCAAACTTACATTTGAATTTATACTAAATCTTACTTTAACTAAATCTGCAGAATTCCAAATGTTTAAAACCCAGTTTTTAAACTTCAAAAAAAAAAATCCAGATTTTTAAAGAAAACATAAAAACAGTTTCAACTTAAAAACCTGAAATTTAAATACCAATTTGAAATTCAAACTTGAATTAAACTTAAACCTAAACCTTATTCAAACCTATAACTACAGATTTTAAATTTTCAAAACCCTGATTTTTTTTAAAATTTAAAACCCAGATTTTAAAACAAAACACAGTTTTGCTGTTTAATCTGTAAACTACAGGTTACCCGAGAAACAAAACTTTTACTTCGAGTCCTACATGCCATTGCTTCGGGTTTCTGCCATACTTACTTCGAGTTATCAATCAACTTGCTTCGGGTCATTTTCCCATTTTTCCCCACACCAAAACCTGTAAACTTCAAACAGGTTTTATGACAAAACCTGTCAGCGGCGAATTCGCCTTGCTCCGATCACTTGGCGACCATCCCTTTCGGCCTCGAGTTCCCTCACCCATCATCTACACCATAACCAATTTCCATAACACTCGATCAATCCATTCCTTCACAATTGACCCTAACTTAACCCCTGTTCAAAACTAGGGTTCCAACTAAAAATTTTCAACTGCATTCAATCTAATATTCATTATACATTCCTCTGATTTTTCCAAGGAGCTATATTCCTTTTACTACAACACAGAAGAATATTATGATTTCTCATGTATCAGATTTCAAGAATTTCACTAGTTCATATTTTAATTCCAGGTCAAACTGCAAATAGGATATACACTTAAAAATACCAATACTTGATTTAAAAATCAAGATTTATTTTATACTTTAGATTTGTATTACCTGAATTATCATAATAGTTTGATTGGGTTTAAAAAAAATTTGAACATGCATGATGTTCTTGAAGATTATCAGAGTCCAGGAACAAGTTTATTATCCTAAATAAAATCTAATACTTTAATTAGGATATATTACATATTTTATCTGAGAATTTTGCATCTAAACATAGATTAGATGTGGAGTTCATAAGTTTTGAATTATACATCAAGACTGGAAATTAAGATCAGGAATATAAATCATCAAAGGCAAACAGACATTCAACTCATCATATATGCAGACATTTAAAATCACACAAACATAATTTTTCTTTATTTCAAACATTAAATCAAGCAACCTAAATTATAGTTTAAAGATTAAATGTTACTCACCTTCAATGCAGACCCCCTCTGTTGTTTTAGTTTGAAATTACAGAACACAAAGATGCAGGCTTGACCCCTTTTTGTTGAAATCTGAGTTTGAATTGATATGCAGTTTGCCAGTTACCAAATGCATGCTAATGCTTATGATCCCAACCCAAATTGCTTACATACAGGCTTATAGAAAAAATGCAGGTGCTTTACTCCTCTCTGCTACTCATGATCCAAGATGCTTGCATGCAGGTGTTCATCTATGCAGAAACAAGCATATGCAGGCACTTCTTGAATTTGAATATGAAATGCAGTAGCTAAATTCCCCAAACACAAGCATGCAGGTGCAGATGCTCATTCCACCCAGGATCAAGCAGAAAGGCAAAGATCTTCATTTTGATTTTGGAATGAAGTGGAGTATGCAGATTTAGGATTTGAGGGTGATTGGATTTGAATGTGCAGGTTTAGTTGTTTAGAGGAATGCAGATTTGATTGTGCAGGCCTTGGATTTTGAATAGGGTTTAGGTGAATTTGTATATGCAGATTTGTAGATTTGAATTCGTGGTGTGTAATGAAGGATTTGAACATGTAGATTGATGTTTTGATTATACTCCAAACTGTGGTTGTGAAGAAACAAAATGCAGATTTTTATGAACAGATCTTCAAAAATGAATTTTGAAGATGGGTTTGATCTTTGTTTGATTTTGGAGATGAAAATGCATTATGTATGAACATGCAAACTAATTGTATTTTCAGATTTTAAGAAAATAAAAGAAAAGAAAAAATTATAAACAAAATCTTACACTTGTCTAATGGTTATGCTAATTTCTAAACACATGTCAATTTGAATGCATATGAATTTACACTTGTTTAATTAAGATAATTGAAATTTAATGTATATGTATTTAACACATGTTATCTTTTAAAGATAATTAGTGTTTGATTTTCAACTAAAGTGTGTATTAGCTTAAATGGAATTTGTTAATTTATATTTAACATATGTATAAATTTTACAAATGGAAATAAAACAAATCTTGTTAATAAATGAACTTATTCATATCAAAAATTATGACAATCAAACAATATAAAAGTTTATACTTTTAAATTTAAATTCAACTAAATTCAAAATCAAATATTTTTCAAATCAAGTTATAAATAAAAATTCAATTTGAAATGAACATTACAAATTCTTATTCAAAATAAATTTATAAAAACAATACCATATAAATATTTATTATTATTTTTTTCAACTCTTTTATTATTAAATTAAAAATCATTTTATTAAGTTATAAAACCATTTGTTGAATTAATTCTAAATTTTAAAACTCAATTCAATCTAATTTAAAACATTTAATATTTTTCTGTCAATTTTAGAATCATATTTTTATTTATGAAATAGTTTTAAAACTCAAAAATTAAAATCAATCTATTTAAAATATAAACCAATATTTATATTGTAAATAGAAATCCATTTATATCATTTAAAAGATAAAATAACCAGTTTAAATAATCATTGAAGGAGATTATTAAATTTATCTGAGTAATTATTAACAGATTATCAATATCAATTTAATTTTAACTACAGATTATTAAATTGATATTGTCAAAAATTCCGGGATGTTACATTACGAATATCACATTTTAATTGATAATTGAATTATTAAATTAAATAAGTGAAGTTGGGTAAATTGTTGAATTTAGAATTTTAAGCCTCTTAAAAATAATTTGAAGGCTTGTAAAATTTATATTGATAATACAGGAAATAATAGAAGTTGTAAATTTGAAATTAACAGTGATCTGTGCAGTTCTGAAATTTATATCGTTTAAATTGAATTTAAAAAAAATAGCCTTCCGAGGCATAGTCTCGGAATTCGACGAAACCAGTTTCATTAAGGCCGTAATATTGAATTATTATCGAATTTCAAATTTCGTATTTATCGGAGTCAGTGTGTGAGTGTACGATATATAAACGCGCTGAAAATTCTAATTGATAATAATCTAATGAAATTTAATTTAATTTAATTATAATAGAAGTCTTCTCTTATAAGCTACTACCTTCCATTTTTATTGCGTTCCATCCTTATCTTCCTCTGGACTCTATTATACTTGCCGAGCATTCTAAAACCCACAATCGAAATCAAAACAAAGGAAATAATGTTCGCTTCATTTTGTTTCCTTTGATTCACAATTAAATCATGTCTCCCTCCTTTATTCTTTCTGTTCGATTCGCCCTCTTCTCAAACGCAAACTGCTTCGTTCATTAAAAAAATGTGGTGGCGTTCGAAACCCGATACCCCCCTCCTTCTTCGTTCTAACATCTGCCGTTCGCCTCAAAATTCAATTGAGTTCGCTCGAGTGAAACCGATCGTTGCTTGCCCTAATTCGAATTCGATGATTAGTAAAGGGGATGTGGAGCGCGGTCTGTAGCTTCGCGCATTTCGAGGCGTAGGAAGTCGCGTCGGCAACGCAAGTTGATTGAGGTCGCGAGCTCGAGCTCGAGCTCGACTTAGGGTTTCGAGTCAATTGCAGGAGCGTCGCGTACGAGTGCTCGCGCGAGATGGTAGAAGGCTAGGGTTTTTGTCGAGACACTCGCGCGCGCGACAGTGATGATGGGCTTGTCTTTGTGATTTCCTGTTCGTTGTGAGGTATTCTCAAGTTTTTATTAATTTTAATTTTCTCACATAAATATTCTTTTTGCCGAACAGTAAATATATATATATATAGTAGATGTTATAAAAATGATTTAATGGTTTATGTAGTTATAATAAATTACTACTGTTGATAGTATATAGAACAATAAAGTAAGGGAATAAATGATATACATATGTACATTTTAAAACAATACTGGCTTATTTCAAAAATAAAAATAAAATATAACGATATGTATTATAGTGGTCAACTCATTAGTAAACTTATTTAATCATTTTGGTAACTAGGAATTTATTTATTTTTAGGGAAAAATTGTTTGAGTAAAAACATATATATTAGATTGAGTAAAATTTATTAGTTAAAGGAATAAATAATAATGGAGTTGCTCGATTTATTCAAATATTAATAAATCGTATAATATTTTATTCAAGATCAAAATCTGATAGAAGCAAGCCGGACCGGGTCGAATTGCAAAACAAAAATCAAAGGTGAGTAAATCTCACTCAGTTAAATTTAAACTTAAATTTAAATGATTAAATTTAAAAAATTGTTTGAATGTTTGAATTGTTTGATGTGAGATAGTATGGTATCATTTGAAATGGGCATATTATATTATGCTAACGTCTGTGGATGCAGGAAAAACAGGTTGGAGGGATCCAACTGGACCCCTCAACATTTATTATTTAATATTCTCTGTTGTGATTACTTGATATTCAATGTTGAATATATTGGAATATTGAATGATGTCATTTGATTGGATATATATTGGGTATAAAGAATTATCAAAAATATATAAATTGGATTTTGGGAAGAAAATAAAGGAAGTAAATTTGTAAACGAAATAATCTTAGAGAATTTAATAAATTTAGAATGAATTGAGGAAGAGATGGAAGTATGTTAAATACTAATAAAGAACTTTGAATATGAGAAGAAAAAGGTTGGAATAAACCGAAATTAATGAATTGTAAATTTATGTGATATTAATTTAAATGAATAAAGAAATATTTTAAAACTGGAAGTTTTAAATTATCTAAAGGAATAAGAAGCAAATTGAGAAATCTAAATTGGTATTTCAATTAAAAGTATGCTAAATCTTAATTAAGGAATAAAATCTGAAATTAAAGGATTTTTGAACAAATAAAATAAATTGGAAATCAATTTGGGAAAATTGATTTAAGTAATTGAAGTTGGAATTTTCTCTGGATAGCCAAGTACGATTTTCAAGCAATCTTAAATATAAGTTAAAGGTTTTAATGTTGTTTTAAAAAGCATATCTTAGAAAATTTATTATTTTTAAATGTTTAAATTCTAAAGTAAATATTTTTTCAAAAACTATTATCGTAGTAATTATTAAATGACTTGGTATTTGTTTTTAAAGAAAAATTTAGTTTATATTTTATAAAAGTAGCCTTATTTATTAAATATTTCTAAAGTACATATTTTAATTAAGTATTAAGGTAGTTTTAAATTTTTGAGGCTATGAGGTATATTTTATAACTAAGTGCTTTTAAAATTATTTTAAAGCTAAAAGTATTTATACTTGGCGTTCAGTGGAAATGAATATTGGGAAATTATTCCGGAAAAGGAATATCTTTGAAACTGTTTTCAAAAGGGTTTTGAAAGTGAAATATATCTTGTAAAGATATTTTTGAGATAAATAAATAATTTGGAAAATTTATTTATGGGTTGATGGTTGTTTTGTGAATATAATTGATAGTTAAATAACCGACTATCAATATTGGACAATGCGTTGATCGTTTCGAAGAGACCGGGATCGAGATTTATTTCTCGAAAACCACTTCGATCTGGTTTGTACGTTTCGTGCGGAAAACGTGTTCGGAGTCGAAGATGGAGCAGTGAAGTGCAAGGGCTAGTCGCTACTAATCCTGAGGATATTTCCAAAATGGATGTAGTAGGAATAGTGCCTTCGGTTCCGTTCGAACCCGGGACGGACTTGTATGGACGAATGCTTGCGAAACATCGTCAGGCGGGCGATGGGCATTCTAAGTGAAACATTCTAAAAGGTAACGCTTAGCCTCAAGCCTCATCAACCGGGAATGACTGAAAATCATGGGATATGCAGCAAGGTTAGGTGGGTCATGCCCAAGCAGGACAAGATAATTCCCCTGCCTAGATGTCCCTTTTTATTCGGCTTAGGGGGTGGTTGGTCGCGCCAACCATGGGGTTTATCTTGTTCGGGACTATTCAGTAAGGAATGGTTCCGGCCTTGTGTTGCAGGGGATGAAGGGAGTAATCCTCGGTACGATGATCTAGGCCTCGTACTGTGACAGGTGGTACCCCAGTGCCTAGTCATTAGTTGGAAATCCATTCTCCCTACGTGCCTTGTACGAGTTTTGTTTGTATTACCCACTCTGTGGCTAGTAGATGGAATTTAATAGATGTAACAATTTCGGCTATTTTATAAGTATTTGTATATAGACCCTATTATAATATCAGAGGATTTCTATAAAAATTGTTTTAGCTATCGTAAGGTAAAAACCCGACATGTTTATTTGTGGCGTGGTCTTACGAGATGCTTTTGTTTTCAAAGGATTTTTGAAACTTTAATAATCAACTGGGTGTGGTTTTCTCACGCTGGTAATCCAGACTGACTCGGGTGTTATTTAACTGTAATGCTCGGGTCAGACCGAGTATTACAGGATACAGGAAATGCTATGGAGCTCAGGAGACGAGCTGGATGACGATACGTATTTATGTACTTGTTTATATATATATTCCGCTGTGTTGATTGCTGTGTATCATTGTATGTTATTGATGTTGAGCTGTGATTGATGTACTCTGATGATGTATGTATAAACATATATAGTTTTGTTTTATGTAAAGGTCATTATTATCTATTATATTTTATTCCGCTGCGATGGTTAGATTCTGATGTTGATTTTGTTTTCTCTTCTTCTACCTCTTCTTCTTAAACCCAAATGGTTCGTATTTCTGTGAAACTTGAGTTGATTGTTGTAGAATAGTGTTGACTCAAAGGGTACGGATTTGCGGGTCGTTACAGTTGGTATCAGAGCATAGGTTGGTGATAACCTTGGCTCTGGTGGGAATTACTCATTTAAATTAGAGTCTATAGTACTCTAAAATGAGTTTGAGCGTATTAATAGATATGAGTGCATATTTGTTAGTGAATATAAATTGTTTTAATATTGTGTTGATTGGTTTATTGAGTGGCATATGAACCTTCGTCGATTTAGTCTGCGCAACTGTATCGAAGGGGTTTCTAAACACTTGAATAGAGCAATTGACACAATATTGTTTTAAATATGGGTAAATGAAATAATTTTACCCAAAAACATATTTTTGATATAAATAATAGTTTTGAAAAACTATTTAGCTAATATATGGTTGCTTGGATGTTAATTGAATGTTAGGAATGATAATATTAAAGTAGAATCATTATTAAGTGAAAATTTAACTAGAAATTGGAAATAACCAAAGTTTAAGGAAATAAATTCATTATAAAATGAAATGTATAAATATGAATTATAAATGTAATTATAAAATTGAAATATAATCAAATGAGAATTTGTATAAGCATAAACTGTACAAAAGAAATATAGTTAAAACTTATTTAAGCAAGATTTGGAAATTTAAATTCCGGGGATTTGGAAGTATTTTAAAAGATAAATGATAGCATTATTGTTTTGGAGATATTTCTGAATGGAAATCTGTTTTAAATGGATTTGGAAAGTGATATAGCATTGAAATCACTTGGATTATTGGAAAATAATTCTGATGATGACGGCCGCATCATCAGTATTCATTTTCGAATTTCGAAGTGATGGATTGCTGCCAAATTGTTTTGTTTAGGAAAAGTTAGTTGTTTTTGAAAATTTCAAAGGAAATTTGCTGGGAATAAACCAGGATTGGTTTAAATTTTGAGAAGTGTGATTTAAGATGTTGGAGATTTCAAAATGTTTTGAAACCAAAGGCCGGTATTTTAAAAATCCTGATAAGATGGGTTATAAGCTTATAAGTTAGGATATTCTTTTAAATCAGGAAGGATAAATAAGCTTTGAATGTTGGAATTTAAATTTAAAAGAAAAATTAAAAATGGAATTAACTTGGATTTGGAAATAAAGATTTGATTGGATTGAGATTGATTGAATAAGTTGAAAATAATATCGAGTGTATTCGAATTAAGTTAAAATCGAATTGGATTAAATAAATCCGAGTTATAATTAAATTGAATTGCAATAGGAATTCAATTAAGATATAGAATGGAATTAGATTCTTACCTGAATAGATGGAAATTAAATTGGGTAAGGATTGAATTGAAGTAAATAAGTTAGAATAACTTGTAAAGGAATAAAAATCCATATAAAAAAAATGCTTGGGCTGTAAATAAATAGCAGGCTTGAGTTAAAAATAATAGAAGAATATATTCAAGCTTATGATGAATGGAATTGTATAAAATAATAAGTTGTGACTTATTAAATTGAAAATGGAATACAATGCCCGAAATCAATATTTTGATAAATTGAAAATGAAATGAGGATCCAAACTTGAAGTATAAAATAAATATTGAACTTAAGAAAATTAAACGGAGTGATATTTGGAATAAAAATTCAAGTGTTGGATTATGAATAAGGGGAGAACTAATTGGATAATAAATTAGTTAATGGAATTGAATTGTAAGTTTATGACGAAGTTGGAAATAAACTCAAGTTATAAATTAAAATTGATTCAAATTGTTGATGAAGTGAAAGTAATTGAGAATGAGTTGAATTGTGAGTTAGTAAATTGGATGGTAAATTAAAAGTGAATAATAGAATCAGAACTTGAGTTATTAATTAAAATTAGACTTGAAGTGTAAACAAAGTAAATATAATTAGGGAAGTATAGAATAAAAATGAAATGGATTAAAATACTAATGGTATGAATTGCAAATAAAAATCCGAATAAGTGAAAATAAATTGGAAATGGCCATGTCATAAATTGGATGAACTGAATCTGAAAGGTAAATTTGATAATAACAAATCAAATGAAATTGCAAATTTAAAATGAGATTGGATTGAAATAGAATCAAGTGAAAATAAATTTTTAATTGAAATAAAATTCGGTGAGTTGCCGATAATATTTAATGGGATGAAAATGCATAAATAAATAATTGTAAACCATTTAAATTATTAAGGAATTGAAATAACTTGAGACAATAAGGAAAATAGAATGTTTCAAGTTATTTAGAATGGTTTAAGTGAATGTGGATAAACTAATTATATTACATGTAAATGAATGGATGTGAATGCATTACAATAAGATGGAAAATTTAATTGGTAATGGAGATGTACCTAAATTGTTAATGGTTTTGAATGAACTAATTTTGGTTAATAAAATTGAAATGCAATGAAACTGAGAATATATGGATTGTGAATAAATCCGCAAATGGAATAGAATTAAGTATAAATTGAGTTGGAGTCAATTTAAATTGGTTGTAAACATAAATACTTATTTATTCATATAAATCTTGTCAAATTGCATAGAATAAATTGTCATTAGATGTAAATGGAAGTAATTAAAATTCTATGAGTTGGTGGAAGTAAAATAAATTGATTTTGAAAGCAATTGAATTAAATATGAGTTCAATTTGCTTAAAAAATAGATTAAATGTAAGCAATTGAGTTTTAAACCATTCAACTTAATGAAGTTATATACAAATGGATTGAAAAACATTCACATTGGATGAGAATGGTTTATAAATTAATTGAAACAGTTGAATTAGCATGAAACTATATTCATTGCTTACGGAAAAAAATGTTGGTATGAGATTCTTTTAGAATTCATATGTTTTTACTAGTGTGAATAAGTGATATACTGTTAAACTGCATATATTTTCCACTTACATGTTTAAATTGAGTAAGTACACGTACCTGGAAGCCGTGTGGCTGGATTTGGTAGTGCTATTTGCTAAAAATAATAAGCCGCTTGCTTAAAATGCTAAATAAGGTACGCCTACGCAATTAAAATAGGAAATATGAACTGTTTTTGGTTTTTCCGACTGTGTGGGTCGATGTATATATATTTATCTCTTTTGTCAAATTGCAAAAGCTCCTCCGTACAAAGGGGACTCTGCCAAAAATTTTCAGAAATTTTGGGAGTTAGAAAATTTTTGAAAATTTTAGAAAATTTTGTTAACGAGAAAACTATTTAGAATTTGAAACTAAAATAAGTTAGTGAATGAAACTAATTAAAGTAATGACTTAAATTATTCATAAATGAAGGATAAAATTTAGAAAGTTCGAAGTTGAAAATAAATGAAATACATATGTAATGTGGAAATCTATTTGAATAGAGATAAGTATAAACTAAAAGAGGTAAAGAGAAATAAAGATAAGAAACATATAAAATGTTTATACTAACTTAAGAAAGGAACGGTAAATTCTAGATTGGAAATTGATATTACAAATAAAATCTAAGATAATATTGAAATGAATAGATATTGACATTTTGTAAGAAAGTCGATAAAATATTTTGGGATATTGTGATTGGATATTAGTGCTAAGCAGGATATGCAGGTATTATAAAAGGGAAAAGGAAATTGGATTTGATTTCAAGAGATAAATTTGAATTGCCCGACAAAAGGTACGCATTTAAATTTGGTATGGAATTTGATTGGGATTTGGATTTGGATTTGGATTGAGCCACTTGTCCTTTTGTTTTCTTTTGGATTTGGGAGGCCGTAGAGCCATCTTGTAGTTGTACCGAGTCAACCGCGCAAAGGAGACGCTGGCGAAATTTTTCGGAAATTTAGGGAGTTAGAAAAAAAATTTGAGTAAAATTTGATAATTCAAATTTGGTTTTAAGTTAAAAAAATGTGAATTGATAAGTAAGTAATTTTGTTTAAGGCTTATGGGTAAGTTGGAAAGGTTAGGAAGAGGGTTACTAGGTCTTTTGATAAAAAGATTTGTTTGGTAAGTTGTTAAAACCTATTTGGGTTGAGGAAATAGTTAGCGGGATATAGATCATTCTTCCTAACTAGAAATTACGGGGACGAAATTCTTTTAAGAGGGGAGGAATGTGACGACCCGTAATTTTCAAGCATTTAAAAATCAGAATATTTAATTGATTTTAAATATTCAACAGAGTAATTTTAACTTGAATTACGAATATCACAATTTAATTGATAATTGAACTATTAAATTAAATAAGTGAAGTTGGGTAAATTGTTGAATTTAGAATTTTAAGCCTCTTAAAAATAATTTGAAGGCTTGTAAAATTTATAGTGATAATACAGGAAATAATAGAAGTTGTAAATTTGAAATTAACAGCGATGTGTGCAGTTCTGAAATTTATATCGTTTAAATTGAATTTAAAAAAATAGCCTTCCGAGGCATAGTCTCGGAATTCGACGAAACCAGTTTCATTGAGGCTGTAATATTGAATTATTATTGGATTTCAAATTTCGTATTTATCGGAGTCAGTGTGTGAGTGTACGATATATAAACACGCTGAAAATTCTAATTGATAATAATCTAATGAAATTTAATTTAATTTAATTATAATAGAAGTCTTCTCTTATAAGCCACTCCCTTCCATTTTTATTGCGTTCCATCCTTATCTTCCTCTGGACTCTATTATACTGCCGAGCATTCTAAAACCCACAATCGAAATCAAAACAAAGGAAATAATGTTTGCTTCATTTCGTTTCCTTTAATTCACAATTAAATCACGTCTCCCTCCTTTATTCTTTCTGTTCGATTCGCCCTCTTCTCAAACGCAAACCGCTTCGTTCATTAAAAAAAAATGGTGGCGTTCGAAACCCGATACACCCCTCCTTCTTCGTTCTAACATCTGTCGTTCGCCTCAAAATTCAATTGAGTTCGCTCGAGTGAAACCGATCGTTGCTTGCCCTAATTCGAATTCGATGATTAGTAAAGGGGATGTGGAGCGCGGTCTGTAGCTTCGTGCATTTCGAGGCGTAGGGAGTCGCGTCGGCAACGCAAGTTGATTGAGGTCGCGAGCTCGAGCTCGACTTAGGGTTTCGAGTCAATTGCAGGAGCGTCGCGTACGAGTGCTCGCGCGAGATGGTAGAAGGCTAGGGTTTTTGTCGAGACACTCGCGCGCGCGACAGTGATGATGGGCTTGTCTTTGTGATTTCCTGTTCGTTGTGAGGTATTCTCAAGTTTTTATTAATTTTAATTTTCTCACATAAATATTCTTTTTGCCGAATAGTAAATATATATATAGTAGATGTTATAAAAATGATTTAAAGGTTTATGTAGTTATAATAAATTACTACTGTTGATAGTATATAGAACAATAAAGTAAGGGAATAAATGATATACATATGTACATTTTAAAACAATACTGGCTTATTTCAAAAATAAAATATAACGATATGTATTATAGTGGTCAACCCATTAGTAAACTTATTTAATCATTTTGGTAACTAGGAATTTATTTATTTTTAGGGAAAAATTGTTTGAGTAAAAAAATATATATTAGATTGAGTAAAATTTATTAGTTAAAGGAATAAATAATAATGGAGTTGCTCGATTTATTCAAATATTAATAAATCATATAATATTTTATTCAAGGTCAAAATCTGATTGAAGCAAGCCGGACCGGGTCGAATTGCAAAACAAAAATCAAAGGTGAGTAAATCTCACTCAGTTAAATTTAAACTTAAATTTAAATGATTAAATTTAAAAAATTGTTTGAATGTTTGAATTGTTTGATGTGAGATAGTATGGTATCATTTGAAATGGGCATATTATATTATGCTAACGTCTGTGGATGCAGGAAAAACAGGTTGGAGGGATCCAACTGGACCCCTCAACATTTATTATTTAATATTCTCTGTCGTGATTACTTGATATTCAATGTTGAATATATTGGAATATTGAATGATGTGATTTGATTGGATATATATTGGGTATAAAGAATTATCAAAAATGTATAAATTGGATTTTGGGAAGAAAATAAAGGAAGTAAATTTGTAAACGAAATAATCTTAGAGAATTTAATAAATTTAGAACGAATTGAGGAAGAGATGGAAGTATGTTAAATACTAACAAAGAACTTCGAATATGAGAAGAAAAAGGTTGGAATAAACCGAAATTAATGAATTGTAAATTTATGTGATATTAATTTAAATGAATAAAAAATTATTTTAAAACTGGAAGTTTTAAAATATCTAAAGGAATAAGAAGCAAATTGAGAAATCTAAATTGGTATTTCAATCAAAAGTATTATAAATCATAATTAAGGAATAAAATCTGAAATTAAAGGATTTTTGAATAAATAAAATAAATTGGAAATCAATTTGGGAAAATTGATTTAAGTAATTGAAGTTGGAATTTTCTCTGGATAGCCAAGTACGATTTTCAAGCAATCTTAAATATAAGTTAAAGGTTTTAATGTTGTTTTAAAAAGCATATCTTAGAAAATTTATTATTTTTAAATGTTTAAATTCTAAAGTAAATATTTTTTCAAAAACTATTATCGTAGTAATTATTAAATGACTTGGTATTTGTTTTTAAAGAAAAATTTAGTTTATATTTTATAAAAGTAGCCTTATTTATTAAATATTTCTAAAGTACATATTTTAATTAAGTATTAAGGTATTTTAAAATTTTGAGGCTATGAAGTATATTTTATAACTAAGTGCTTTTAAAATTATTTTAAAGCTAAAAGTATTTATACTTGGCATTTAGTGGAAATGAATATTGGGAAATTATTCCGGAAAAGGAATATCTTTGAAACTGTTTTCAAAAGGGTTTTGAAAGTGAAATATATCTTGTAAAGATATTTTTGAGATAAATAAATAATTTGGAAAATTTATTTATGGGTTGATGGTTGTTTTGTGAATATAATTGATAGTTAAATAACCGACTATCAATATTGGACAATGCGTTGATCGTTTCGAAGAGACCGGGATCGAGATTTATTTCTCAAAAACCACTTCTATCCGGTTTGTACGTTTCGTGCGAAAAACGTGTTCGGAGTCGAAGATGGTGCAGTGAAGTGCAAGGGTTAGTCGCTACTAATCCTGAGGATATTTCCAAAATGGATGTAGTAGGAATAGTGCCTTCGGTTCCGTTCGAACCCGGGACGGACTTGTATGGACGAATGCTTGCGAAACATCGTCAAGCGGGTGATGGGCATTCTAAGTGAAACATTCTAAAAGGTAACGCTTAGCCTCAAGCCTCATCAACCGGGAATGACTGAAAATCAGGGGATATGCAGCAAGGTTAGGTGGGTCATGCCCAAGCAAGACAAGATAATTCCCCTGTCTAGATGTCCCTTTTTATTCGGCTTAGTGGGTGGTTGGTCGCGCCAACCACGGGGTTTATCTTGTTCGGGACTATTCAGTAAGGAATGGTTCCGGCCTTGTGTTGCAGGGGATGAAGGGAGTAATCCTCGGTACAGTGATCTAGGCACCGTACTGTGACACGTGGTACCCCAGTGCCTAGTCATTAGTTGGAAATCCATTCTCCCTACGTGCCTTGTACGAGTTTTGTTTGTATTACCCACTCTGTGGCTAGTAGCTGGAATTTAATAGATGTAACAATTTCGGCTATTTTATAAGTATTTGTATATAGACCCTATTATAATATCAGAGGATTTCTATAAAAATTGTTTTAGCTATCGTAAGGTAAAAACCCGACATGTTTATTTGTGGCGTGGTCTTACGAGATGCTTTTGTTTTCAAAGGATTTTTGAAACTTTAATAATCAATTGGGTGTGGTTTTCTCATGCTGGTAATCCACACTGACTCGGGTGTTATTTAACTGTAATGCTTGGGTCAGACCGAGTATTATAGGATACAGGAAATGCTATGGAGCTCAGGAGACGAGCTGGATGACGATACGTATTTACGTACTTGTTTATATATATATTCCGCTGTGTTGATTGCTGTGTATCCATTGTATGTTATTAATGTTGAGCTGTGATTGATGTACTCTGATGATGTATGTATAAACATATATAGTTTTGTTTTATGTAAAGATCATTATTATCTATTATATTTTATTCCGCTGCGATGGTTAGATTCTGATGTTGATTTTGTTTTCTCTTCTTCTACCTCTTCTTCTTAAACCCAAATGGTTCGTATTTCTGTGCAACTTGAGTTGATTGTTGTAGAATAGTGTTGACTCAAGGGGTACGGATTTGCGTGTCGTTACAGTTTTATTTTTTAATTCTATATTTTTAATTCTTTATATAATTATCAACTGATTCACAAGTTAACGTGTATATTGCAGAATGTCAACTAGTTGCAACAATGCATCACAGTGTCAAGAAAACACCGAAGAAGACGTTGCTCCTCCGCCAACAAATAAAAAGTACTCAATAATTGTTGAAATGGATGGTGATAAAGGTAGAGATGCGAAAAAATGGAGTTCTCGTTGTGGGGTTTTGATTCGTGCACTCATTCCGGTTAGTTACGATGATTGGAGGAAAGTAGACAGCTTTTATAAAGATAATTTATGGAAAGCACTTACGGTATTTTACTTCAATTTACTTCAATTACTTGCTCATTTAAATCATGTCTTTTTCTTCCATGGAAAGATTTTTTATGCTACTGCTGTTTCAATTCTTCCCCACAAATATATGATAAGATACATTAAACGAATCATGTGTGGAAATGTGTAAAAATGAGATAGGCAAGTCTATCTATATCTGAAAACGGCATCATCAGTTTTAAATGAATTACACAAATATAGCAAGTGACACTGATCATGGCTTTCCCGAAAAAAATCCAAATAATTAAATATAAATATTAGTGAGCTTTAGGAGAGAGAACATGAAGGCCACCCATGAAAGGGCCTTAATGGCTCTGGAATGATAACGGATCCATCTTCCTGCTGGAAGTTTTCAAGCAAACACACAATCATGCGTGGAACAGCACATGCAGTTGCATTCAGAGTGTGCACAAAACGTGTGGCAGAGTTCCATGGAAAGTAAATTTAGGAGTAGTATAACACTAAATTTATGTTTTAAAGATTTACACTGAACACTAAATTTGAGAGTCCTATTTTCATAAAACATTTGATAAGTGATTACCTTTTATATTTAACTTTGACATGAATCAGGATCAACATTTGATTTTTTTCTTTTGCTTTTGTAGAAAGAGTTTGACATGAATCAGGATCCAACTATTGCTCGACCTATTTTGGAGAGAGGTTTTTCACAATTTTTTAGATCAGAAAAATCAAAGCTACGAGACAAATATTTGAAGAAAGATAAAGAGTTTTTACCTAGACGTATTGCGATTGATAATCGTCCGAATGATATTGATAAAGTCCAGTGGGAGAAATTCGTTGAAATTGAATACACTGATAAGAAAAGAAAAAAACGCAAAACAAATGCTGAAAATAAAGGAAAAATACCATAACTCATACTTTGGGAAGAAAATCATATACTCGACTTTATGAAGAATTGGTATGTAGTCATTATTGTACATGTTATCTTAATGGTATGTACAATTTACAAATAAATTCATATATATTCATGTAGGAAACGGAGAATCCGGAATGCAAGCTTACACGAGTAAAGGCGCGGAAAGTAGCGCACATAAGTAGAAAAACCGGAGAGGTGCTTCCGTGCGCAGCAGAAAAATATGTAAGTTTTTATCACAATATTGACGTAATTTATTTTAATTCAATGCTAAATGCTGTATTAAAGAAAGCTGGTTAGTTTGATAACATTTTAGCTTAGCTCGTCATCAATGACATTTATTTTTTCAAAATCCTAGCCATAACAATAGTTGCAATGAAGATAACATTTTAAATATTAGATATTTAGATATCCTACTTATATTGATACATTTGGGAAACAGGAAAATTGCTACTGTCATGTTTGTTAGTATATGGCTTCAATCAATTCAAAGAAGTTATTGAAAACTGATTGCATTGTATTAAGAAAGTAACGCTCATTGTATTAAAATTGCACTGCAGTATAGATGATTTTGAAATGCATAATATCAAATTGAAAAAGTAATGACATAAAACTGATTGCACTGCAGTTTTCATTGTATTATATTGCACTGCAGTTTTTCATTGTATTATATTGAAAACTGATTGCATTGTACTAAAAAAGTAATGACATAAAACGTAAAAGTTGAACTGCATTGTGAGCAACTACCTCAAATTTTCCATATTATCGCAATGCAAACAAGATGATTTTTGTTAATCAAAATAAACTTGGGGCAAATTAAAACAGCAAATATAATGAAGAACTGAACAATTCTATTTTGCCAACTTCATCAATTATGCTAGTAATAATAAAGTTATGTTTACCTGCTGGTTGCCTCATTATATTGTATATGGACCAATGAGGAAGTGACACTGTTTTCTGACATCCGGTTCTAAACTCTAAACAGGATGCATTTATATATTATAACATGTACTTGTTTTCTTCCTTTTGGCTTGGCTGAGAGTCCATCTCCTCAATTTTATGAGAACTGATACATTGTTTTAAATTTTTATTGGATGCATGCATTCCTTTCAGTTTAGGTTTGAAAATCTAACAATTTCCGCCCTTGAGAAGATTTATTGACGACATTACACTGGTCTCGGTGATTTATATAGGATTTCAGACATTTTCCCCCTTAAGTTGTCATAAAAATTGCTTCCATATACGCAAGCATAATCATTGTTGCAGTAACTTTTTTTAATAAAATGTACTGCAACTCTGTACCAGCAGCAACCTGATGCTGCCTTGCAGGCAACATTAATTTTTTCTATTATGCATATTTTTTTTTTATATTGAGAGGAGCAATCAACAAAGTTATATAGGGTGTCAAAATAGTATTATTTTTTTATGATGTAGTTGTTTCAATAATTAAATTACATTATATAACTACAAAATCTATATTGCATGTATAACATACTAACCTCTAAGTATATTAATGCACAAGCTACCGCTGATTTTTTTAATCATAAATAATTCTGGGTACATCATCTTTGCAATACATACTCAGAAATGATGTATTGACTGTTAAATTTTGAACTAATGGTGTTTTATAAGGCCTTTGATATATTTGCCTACCCAGATTTAAAGCTGAGAGGTGACATACAAGCTAATAATGAACTGCTTAATGTAGATTGTTTTGGTCTTACTTCACCAGATTCTATCAGTGTTTTAATTAGTTTTATAGCTTCCTCTGGTTGGCCGTTGTTTATAAATCTAGCAATCATAGCATTTCCTATGACTTGATTTCTATTTTCATACTACTGAAGAAACTATGAGCGTGTTTTACCATACCTAAACTCATGTACCCAGTAACCAAAGAGGTCTTCAAAATAACACCATTTAGAGTTTAGTAACACAAGGCATATGCAATTTCATATACTGTGGAATGTGATTACTGCGTAACTATATGTACTCTCTATGGTTATCCACTTCTGATTGCAAAATGTTAAGCTATGATTCAAAAAATAACTGATTAGTATAATGTATTGTCTTTGGCTTACGTGACAATTTTAGGGGCATGCATTAATGAGACAGTTGTTGCATTTTACTGCGCATTTTCCATCACTTCAGCTTGCACTATTTTATAATTTTGGTTTACCTTTTCATTTGCAGTTGTACTCTTGACTTGCTTTCCAGTAACCAAGCATTTAAAACTGTCTGTACAAAATATGCATTTAAAACTCAGTTTGCCACATCGATTGGCATTAAATCATACCATACACTGTTAGGCAACTAGGAAATAGAATAGCTTATAATTTTTAACAAATATGTTGGCTTGCTCTAGACTGACTTTGTGTTCTGCTAATAACATACTCATAAATTTTTATATCAATTTGTTTTAATATCCAGGCTTTAATAGAAGCAGCAGAAGAGAGGCAAAAATCAGAAGCTAGTGTTAATTGTAATGAAGGAGTAGTTAGTTTGGAAAATTTTGAAAGAGATGTCGTTGCTGAAGTTATTGGAAATGATAAAAAAAGAAGCTATTGCCGTGCAATTAGTTCTACATCTACTGTGAAGCACGTAAAACTCACGCAGGCTTCAAAAGCAATTATCAATTACAAAGAGAATGAAGATAAGCGATGGAAAATGGAGATGCAACATAAGATTGATCAAATGCATAAAGAAAGTAGAATAACGAATTCAACTCTTGTTGAAATGCAACAATGTATACGGCAACTTGTTAGTCAGATTGGAACGAATGCGATGACACTAAGAACAGAAATTGGTTCGCATACCGAGCACCATCCTAGCCCTACTCCTACTCCATCTACTGCTGGTATTGGATCTTCTACGGTTGAAAGGCAAGTGGTGCAATTATTGTCACGAAAAATGGAAGTGGTAGCTGAAGGACATCTTGGAGTGCAGAAGATTTGTCATGGTAGAAAGGTTGGAGATGGAGAAAAGGTTGTTTGGGTGGAAGATGTTCTTAATCCGGACGAGCCACTTTTTGATGCACCTCAAAATGGTCATTATACATTGTCCGAGTTGGTTGATGGTGGTTTTGTAGTTTGGCCGGAGTGTCCTATCCATTGTTTGTAAGCTTCTAGATATGTTGCAGTAGTGAAATTTGAAGTTGTTACAATGAACTTTGTAGAATTTGATATGTACTATTTCGTACATTTGATGCTTTTTAACAATTTGATGATTAGTTTTGAATTTTAGTTTCATGTTTTCTATTGTTATATATTCGTATAGATATAGTTGAATGAAATATTATTAGATGCTGAATAAGATGGTTCTGCTATACCAAATTTGTAACACTTATAAGTGTTGGTAATTTTATACAAGGAATTCCTAACGCTTATAACCGTTGGGAATGTGAAGTAATTCCCAATGGTTATAACCGTTGGGAATTTGAAGTAATTCCCAACGGTTTTAACCGTTGGGAATGATCAAAATTTGTAACGGTTATAACCGTTGGAAACGACCAAAATTCCCAACGGTTTTAACCGTTGGGAAGGACCAAAATTTGTAACGGTTATAACCATTGGTAATGACCAAAATTCCCAACTATTTTAACCGTTGGGAATGACCAAAATATGTAACGGTTATAACCGTTGGTAATGACCAAAATTCCCAATGGTTTTAACCGTTGGGAATGACCAAAATTTGTAACGGTTTTAACCGTTGGGAATGGCCATAATTTTAACGGTTATAACCGTTGGGAATGACCAAAATTCCCAACGGTTATAACCGTTACAAAATATTAAAAAAAATTGTAACGTGCCTGCTACCAACGGTTATAACCGTTGGGAATTAGATTACCAACGGTTATAACCATTACAAAATGACAGTTCTGGTGTTGTGTTTTGCGTATAAATCTCGTTATGTTTTCTTAAGATAAATGATAGGGAGATCAGTCCACTTAAGTGGTTAAGGGTTGATCCTCACTCCTATGCATTGTCTGTATATTTCCAAAAAGAACCGAAGTTGAGTTTACTGGAAATTAGCGAATTTTGGTTCAAAGAGACTGAGAACGGATAAGTATGAATTATCCATAAACCACTTCAATCCAGCTCAAGCATCATATTGGAGACTTTTTGAAGATGATGGAATCGAAGATGGAGTTCACTGAAGTGCGAGGGCTACTCGCTATTAATCTTGAGGGTGATTCCAAAATGGATGCAATAGAAGTGGTGCTTTCAGTTTGTTCTTATTCTAAACAACTTGTATGTACGAACACTAGCATTGCTGGTTTGTGTCATAAACAACTTGTATGAACAACTTAATTCCAAATGAATGTAGCATGATTCTTCAATTTAGAGTCGATATTTACCGATTGGTATGCACAAGGGAGTGGGGCCATGGCTGGTGCATATTTTTTGGAGCCTTGGTCCGGTGAATGATGTAATCCAGAGTGCCATATTAAAAGGGCAGTCGGCTCTGTAGCAGGGGTGAAAGAAGTTCGTGTTGACCTCGGTACATTTTATCTAGATGTTTACTTTAATAGGTGGTACCCCAATAGCCCAGTCATTAACGAAAATCCAACCTTCAATACGTGCATTTATGGTTTTAGTTGTGCCCAACTATGTTGAAATGTGAGATGCAACCATTTCAACTATTTTACATATTTATTTTCAATCTCTAGACGTTATTATAATATCATTGGATTTTCTGAAAAAATTGTTTGGTTATTGTAAGATTAAAATCCGTCCATGTTTATGTGCAGCATGATCTTATAAAGTGCCTTTATTTTTGAAAGGTTTTTATAACATTAAGTAATCTAGTTGATTATGTTCTCACATTGATTTTACCAGACTAACCCGTGCATTGTTTCCTATATTGCTCTGGTCAACTTGAGCATATTTTCTAGATTTAACTGGACAGTTTGGAGCTTCAGCAGATGAGCGAGATCCTCTAAGAGATATTTCCATATTTATTTATTTCTGCTGCATTGTTATTGTTCTGTATTTATCAGCAAGTTGTAAGAGCAGGTTATTATAACTGTCCAGGCTGATAATAGATTAGTTTTGCTCTGATTGATATATGTATATTAAAGTTTGGTTTTCTTTGTGTAAAGACCATTTATATAGTATATGTTATTCATTAGTTTGTGAGGTTCTATTTCGTCTTTTCTTTGTTTCACCCTAATGATCTGTCTTTCCGGCACTTGGATGTTCGACACTTGAATACCGTGGATGTATTAGTTTCAACTTTTGAGGATAGAAAAGATGGGTTGTTACAGTGCACTTGGTCATCTTTAATATTTAAGTATATAAATAAATCAGACCTATATAAACTAATCAAATTAACGTTATAGTGATTACATTCCAAGGTCTATCTTGTAGCTTTCAATCTAGGGCTACATTTAACATTGCAAGATTCTAACTACAATCAATCATGTTGAATATATGGTCTAGCATTATGGTTTACTTGCTTATTTTAAATGAACTAATTTCATTGAGATTTCATAACGTATGAATCATGGTTATTTACCATAACATTTACATGTGATTGAATATGGATTAATTATCCATATTCTTCTATTGCTTAAGAGTTTGAAACTTACAGAAAGAAATATACAGTCTTGGACAAATAAACACTTAATGGTGGAGATGTTAAAACCCAAGGTATTGATTTTGATGGCAACAACCATATAAATTTTATTGCTAATGTTTTCTCAAGTTATATAGTATATTATGCAGGTTGATAGGAATATTTAACAGGTTTATATAAGTGATGATTAAATAAAAGCTTGAAGAACTAATCAATACAAACTAAGAGTTTATCTTGATATGTTTGAAAATTCATGAGTTTTGAAGGAGTCTATAATAAAAGCACGAAGAGCTTAAGACATTTGTGTTAGTATTTTAATGTCATAGACTAAATGTTAAAGACCTAAGTAGTATCGTATCTTTGATTATCTTTACTTCAAAATTTATTTTTCCACTCAATTTTTATTATAAAAGACTAATATTTGGTTTACTTATAAAATAATTTTTAATTGAATTTTTATAAATAAATATATTTTAAAACATATTTAAAGTGTTTCTAAAAATGTATAAATTAATTTTGTATATGTCGACGTATCAAAAATATGTATGTCGACATATAGATCATTGAGGTTTTTTTTAAATTTTCAAAAGAAGTAACTTTTGGTGTCATCCTTTCGTGAATGAACGCAACTCTTCAACCTCTATTTAAAGGCCTTTGATTTTGAATTTTCAACAACAATTCTAACTACATTCTATATCTCTATCTCTCTTATTCTCTTTAAGATTTTAATGAAGTGCTACCAATTTCTACATCAGTTCTCTTTCTCTACATTCATATGAAAGATTGGAGAAGATCCACCTTGTTCTGCACCATTAACTCTCTGATCTTTATTCTATTCTACTCAAAAGCATTGCTATTCCACTGCTGAAGGTCTATAGGAAATTGTATCAACAAACTATTTGTAATTATGATCGAAAGGTTTAATTTAGTAGTCCATTACTACATGTAAAAGGGTGATCTTACCTAACCGAGTGAAAGTTAAGATGAGATTGTAAAGGGAGTGTTCTACCTCCTGAGTCAAAGATAGATAGGTCTTCTGGTTACCTAAGTCAAATTCTAAAGGGTGTCTAGACAACCCAAGTCAAATTCCAGTAGGTGTACTGGCCACTTGAGTCAAAGTCAAAGGATGTAAAGGGTGTCCATGCAACCTGATTTAAAGTCAAGATATGATTAGTGAAATACTGTTCAGGGTACAGGACTGTATGTAGGATTGGGAATCTGAACCAATTTTAAATTCTTTGTCATCTTTACCTTTATTGCATTTACATATTAACTAATTGTTCTATGGTTATATTATTTATGTTTGAATTTTATGCGATGAAGTTTGAAATTTGCAAATATATTGATAAAAAGTTTAAATATACTATTCACCCTTCCCCTCTAGTGCAAAAGAGCCTTAAGATCAATTGCGTTGTAGTATAGATTGGGTTATCACATCTATCATCACCCTATCCATGTTTGATATCAGAGCATATGGTTTTCAAACAATTACAATCTATTTTTTTGAAAATTTTAATGGTTAGTAATACTATTAACAAAAAATTTAATACTTTTGTACAAGGCCAATCAACTACTGGACCCCAACCTTTAATGGTAGTAATTATGCATACTGGTCATGTAACAATCCACCCTGAACTAGGCCTAAATTCCAACTTAGAAAAGGCTCATCTAAACTTGGAACCATTCTAAAGCTGGTATTGGTTAGCAAAAGAAATAACAATACAAAGCTATAACTATTCTTTTAGAACTCATAGTGGAAGGAACAAAGTTTAATAGCAAATTGTACCCGGTTATTTCGAAATAAATTCAAATGTCATAACACATAACAAAAAATAATCTCCATAATAATTGTTGCATCATTTGTTCAAAAGTATTTTTTCCATGAGTATAATAAAAAAACATCATAAATAATAATAACTGCCACAAGCTTTGCTCATACCGTCTTCAATCATCATCATCACGATCACTCCTTCCTTAACCTGTGTTGTAAAGAAGAGGGAGTCGGAACAACAAGTGTCCGATGAATAAAAATCTTGAGCCTTATTATTTCTGTACTTGGGCAGTATATGTAAAAATAGGTATATGTCTACGTGTTTTAAAACCATTTAATACTTCAAATAAGGAAAGGAGGCAGGCCATCAAACAACCACTTAATACCTTCCATTCTTGAAACAGATTCCCCAATCCCCTAACTTATAACCAACGTTAAAAATGTCTAACAATATGAAAGATAGAGCCCAAGCTACTTAATACCTTCTAATGGTAAATAGGCAAACTTTGACCATTTAAAACTTTAATTGAGGCAGACCTCCATCATTTAATACATATTCCCAAAGTGGACTCCACATAGGCATCTATCTAGCTGACATTTTATGGAAATCTCTTCGAGCACTTAGTAAACCTGTTGCAGCGGACCATTCCGAGATATCCTTAACTATGCTTGAACCCCATCTTGACCATTTAATACTTCATTTGGGGAGAAAGTTGGGACCTCAAACAACCATGTAATACCTTCCAAAACCTTGCAGGTCCTTCATCTTATGACCCGTGTCCACGGTGATGTCTCACATTAGCCGAACTATTCTTAGGTATTGTGGATTGCGGAATTATGGATCTTAAGGCTAAAAAATACTAGAGAGAGGGTGAATAGTATTTTTTAACTTTTGTAAACTTTTTAAATAGTTTAATATTAAATCACAGATTTTAAACGCATAATTGTATCAACAATCAATCACAAATACAAATACAAATAAAGTAAAAGCAATAAAGTAAAATAGAGAGTTAGAGAGATGACGGCAGGGATTTTATACTAGTTTGGATTTCTCCTACATCTAGGATTTCTCTTACATCCAGTCCCGTACAATTGCTTATATAGATTTCTGTTCAGATGCCAATCTTTAAACGAGTAGAAGGAAAGTTCAATCACAATCTCAATTCCGAGGCTATGAGACGCACCCTCTTAATTTTCTTAGCCTAGGGTACACCCACTTGATTTGGATGGGCTGCAAGCATACCCACTTGGATATTCGTGCTATTAAGCACACCCAACTGATTTGAACAGGCTACAATCACATCCAAGCAAATATAACTAGAGTTTGATAGTTTCTCCAAAGACAATTTCTTGAAACTTGGATAAAATGGATCATATAGCCTCTTGGATAGCACTTTGATCTTTGATTGAAAAGGAAAGAGATGATTGTAAGCTGATAATAAATAGTAGTGAGACGAATAGAAGAAGTTTTAATTGATTTCATACAATAATGGGTAGAAATATGATTAATTTTCAAGAAATATTTTAAGAGAATAAGAGGAGAGAATAAAATAAGAAAATAGTTGATAAAACTTCATTTGGAACCTCCTATTTTATAGAATAAATAGACATGTCCATTCGTGAAGAGGTACAGCAAATAGACACTTCATTTCTAAATTTGAATTTCAAATTTGTGGCATGTGTGTCGACGTACTCATAGAGTTGTAACATCCCCTATCTTGAGACCCGAAGCTAAGCGCTACAGATGTTGTAGTTATCATAGTATTAAACTTTGGTGACAAAACATGGTAATGTTAATGGTATCCATAATATCAAAAGCGTATGAATATGAAAAAAAATCACAAATATAAAAAAAATCAACTTTTCTGATTACATTTCAAATTCATATTTCATACTCAATTACATAATCCCAAAAAAATCCCAGGTTTTGATCAAATATAATTATTATAAATTATGCCAAGAGCGACATATAAAGATGCCCCCTTGGATGTTTAAAGTATTAGATAGACATACCAATCATAAATACATCACAGCGAAATAAAATTAAATAGCTTCTATGTAGCTAACTTTGCCTCCTACACGTCTTTGAAAGCTTATTCGTCCAATCTACTAAACTAAAAAAACCTTAACTTTCAATCTACTCAAATTAGATTTTGAGCACCCAAGAGTTTAAGGGAGAAAAACATAAACTTCGAGTCAGACATAAAGTCTGGTGTGAATAATATTATTACATCTCGATTTACTAATATTAAATGAGAGCATGCCGCTTAGCGGAATGGGTTCCCCCTCATTAATAACCTTTCAAAAGCATGTTTTTTTCAAATCAAACGAATTATATCAATAATAGCACGTACTTATGTGCAAAATAATCAGGAAATCAATGGACCATCTATCCATAATATAGATTTATCCGGCTAACTATTAACCATTGGCTAACTCGGGCCTACAAGGCATAATTAAAAATCTAACTTCTGTTAGACACAATACTAAGCTGACTACCCTTAACTTTCTTCTTTTAGGGTCAATTGAACCTAATAGTTTTACGGGCTCGCTAATAACCTCTCTTTACTTTGTTTATTCCCTTATGTGTGTAACCTCATTTTAATCCCACCTACGACAAACCCCTACACACTAGAATTTTGATCTTATTTAATTAGGGGCTAACAGCTGAAGTATAGGGCGCTACCCTACACCAGTCCCATCTGGTCTCTTAATATTTGAGTCATAAACTTAGGGTTAACTACCCTATTCCTGTTTCATTTCCTGTCTTAGGGTTAACTAACTTGTTAAAATTTCATTTCCTTATAAGTAATCTTTACAAATGATTTAAACCAAAAATCATATCCTTAAAAAACAAGGAAATCATGCACTTTTCTTTACCCAAAATATTTATGCCATGATATATACACTTTACATAAAACAATGTTGATGAAACCTTATCAAGGAGATTATCTTTCCCTTTTAAAGTAAGTTACTTTTTAAAAGTTTTAGGCTACTAGGCCCAAACAAATCTTTCAAAACCTTTGTTTAAAATCTTAAATAATCCCTTTCGAATTCATTGAAAGTACCCATTTTAAAATAAGTTAACTACTTAAACCTTGAGTCACTAGACCGAAAGGCCAAAACATATCTTTTGAATGTATTGAAAATATGCCTTTTGAAATCTTTAAAAACAACCTTTTCAAAAGCTTTACTTAGAACATTAGACATCCTCTTTCAAAACCATTTAAACTTGCCATTCGAAAGCATTGGAAACCTTCCTTTTAAACATTAAAAGTATACCTTCCAAAAACAATGGGGATCTCCCATTCGAAACCATTATTATAACCCTTTTGAAAACATTGGGTTCAAGTAAAGGATTGTGGAAACATTACTTTGAAATCTTTAGTAATTATTCCTTTTAAACCACTTGGGTTTAACAATTAATACAACTAAGGTTATAAAGGAACAAAGGCAAAAGCATTGGTCCTATGTAAAAGAAAGAGGATGGTTTCGAAAACATCCCTTTTGAAAGCATTTAGTAGGAAGCTTCAAAGTAAGAAGGTGAAAGGCACCCTTTCGAAACCATTGTTTTAAGGCTGTAAAGAAAAGCGGCCTTAGCTAGTTCGAAAGGTATGAATGCGGCGGTAGAGGTTTCGAATGGGTTCAGAGTGGCTATCCTTTCGAAAGCTTCTTTTAAAACTAAAGGCGACAACTAATTCAAAAGCTCTTTTATAAAAACAAAGGCAAGAGACAACTTGTTTGAAAGCTTTCTTTTAAAAACATAGAAAAGTTAAAATAACACCTTCGAAAGCATGGCCTTCGATAGGGTCCTTCCGCCTTTCTCCATGCGCTATGTATCAACTGATTGATAACATGCGCATTGGTTTCGATTGGGTTCTTTGGCGAAGGTATGGTGTCGAAAGCTAGCCGGTGGGAATGGTGAAGTATTAAATCCAAGCAAAACTGATTTTTAGCCTTTAAGAGAAATTTCATTTTACATAACTTGCCTTATTTGTCAAAATGTAATTGCTTGCCATTTCTTTATCAAAATCCTTTTACAAAAGTGCTACCGAATTCGGAAATTATCAATTTAAATTATTTTAAAAAAAAGCCTTTTCACCTTAAATAAACGTATAAAACATTTAAGTCCTTTAGCTTAAATAGTTTAATTATCACAGTAAAATTCTTAGGAAAATTCCCCAAAAATCATCCTAATTCACATTTAGTATGTTTTCTAACATATTTAAATTTTAGACCCAAAGTCAATATATATTTGTCGTAAATAATTTAAACCTAATTCTTTCTTTCGTAGAAAATTCATAATAAATCCACAATGAATTAAATAATTATGACACTTGAGCCCCACCTCTAAAATAATATTTGTAACCATGTGCTAAAAAAGCAAGTCATTTGGAGCAATATAAATCATCAACAAGCATATATATATATATATATATATATATATATATATATATATTTAAACAAACATATTATGGAATATTATTTGAGAAATTAAATTGTTCCAAGAAATTGAAATCAATAGAAATGAGATATAAGATCATTATTACCTTATCTTGGTGTTAAGAAGGTTAAGGTTTATCCTTTGATTAATCCCTTCAAGCTTCTACTTGTTTTCTAGCTTATCTTCCTTTTGATTCCTCTTAATGGTGGCCGGCCGAGCTTATAAGTGTTTTGGTTTTGTTTGTAAATGTTGAAATGAGTAAGAAATGAAGATAAGATGGGTTTAGATTATAAAAATGAAGATTTTACCATTTTCTCCCTTGTCATATTCCTCCTACTTACTTCTTTTTAATTCTCTTATGTTTATACATTCATTAAGGTACGGCCCTCCTTATTGATTAACAAATCTTAATCCCTTAACCATCTACATTATTTCATTTAATTTATCTAATTGGATCTCTTAAATAATTTTAGTCAAAATTATGGTTATTACATACTCCCCTCCTTAAAGAATTTTGTCCATGAAATTACGATAAGGTAATTGCAACAATCTAACATAAGGGTAAAACATAACATCAAATAGGTCAAGATAAGTATCTCTAATTCTACTCTCAGTTTCCCAATTACAGTCTCTCTCGTCGTCACTCCACTGGACTTTGACTAATCTGACTGTCTTGTTTCTTAGTCTTTTCTCGTCTCGCGCAACTATATGAAATGGTTTTCTATCAATAGTCATATCCAGTTCCACTACTAGATCATCCAACACAGTCGGTGTAATATTATTTTTTGGATCTCGATTACACTTTTGTAGATGAGAAATATGAAAAACATTATGGACTCCTGCCAAACTATTCGGTAACTCTACTATATACAAGAGTTTCCTAATCCTTTCTATAATAGGAAATGGCCCAACGAATCCGGTGCCAGCTTTCTTGATTTTCCAAATCTAGTTACACCTTTCATTGGTGACACTTCGACGAAAACATGATCCCTAATTGAGAACTCTAAGTTTTTTCATCTCCTATCAGCATAAATCTTCTGCCTAGACTGAGCTTGCTTCATTTTATCTCAAATTAACTCAATCTTTTCTACGGCTTATCTAACAAAATCCGGACCAAGAACTAACCTATCTCGATCTTTAACCAACAAAAGGAGATTTACATGGACTTCCATACAAAGCTTCAAATGGTACTATCCCTGTACTAGTCTGATAACTGTTGTTATACAAAAACTCAACTAAGTGTAGGTGGTATTTCCATGATCCTCCAGAGTATAGCATATAAGCTCTTAACAAATCCTCTAAGATTTTGTTAACTTTTTCCGTTTGTTCATCTGTTTGGGAATGCTAAATGGTGCTCATCTTGAGCTTGGTACCTAAAGTCTCCTATAGACTCTTCCAAAACTCGCTAGTAACTAAGGAATCTCTATCACTTACTATACTACTAGGAATTCCATGCAGTCTAACTATAATCTTCATGAATAACTTACCAAAGCAGATGTCATCCTGGTTGACTTAACTAGAACGAAATAGGCACTCTTGGTCAACCTGTCCATTATGACCTGTATACTTTCATTTCCTCAATTTGACCTTGGAAACCCATCTATAAAATCCCTTAAGATAAAATCCCATTACCAAATTGGAACATCCAATGGCCGAAGTAACCCACTTGGTTTCTAATGTTCACCTTTTACCTCTTGACAGTTCAAATACTGCCTCCCCATGAACCTACATCTTTCTTCATACCTTCCCAGAAGAAACTCCTTTTCATGTCATGATACATCATAGTTCCTCCCGGATGAATGATGAACTTTGAACGATGGCACTCTCCAAGAACTTTCTTCCAAATGTTTCCAATATTCGAAACACGCAATCTTTCTTTCTTCCTTAATTACCCATTCTGGTTAAGATTGAAATCTTTCAAATTATCGCTATTCATTCCCCTCCTTAGTTTTCTAGTACATTCAGCTAATAATGGATCCTCTCCTTGCTTAGAAGCAATCCTTTCGATCATCATTAGTCGAACTTCCAAACATGACAAAATAGCAGCATCCTCACTAGAACTATTTTCATATCTCCATTGTATTCTACACGTAGTCAATGCTTCTAAATCTTTCCACTCAGCTATCATTGCCAATACTACATTATGATGTTTTCTACTAAGTGCATCTATAACCTTATTGCCTTTCCCTGGTGTACTCTCAACTCCAAAGTCATAAGCGGTTAAAAATAATAACCACCTCTGGTGTCTCATATTAACCTCCTTTTGAGAGAATAAATATCACAGTGACTTATGATCCGTATACAACTCAAATCTTTCCCCCAAAAGGCAATGTCTTCACACCTTTAATGCGAAAATTACTGCAACTAATTCCAAATAAGGAGTTCAATATCTAACTTCATGTGGTCTGAGATATCGAGAAACATAGCAATGACTTTACCTTTTTGCATTATCACACCTCATAACCCTATTCCATATGCATCCGTATACACCACTAAGTCCTGATTTCCCTCTGGAACAACTTACACAGATGCATTAGTCAATAAGTGTTTCAATTTCTAGATTGCCTCCTTACATTTATCGGTCCAGACAAACTTCACAACTTTCCAAGTTAGCTTAGTCATCGATGTCGCTATTCGTAAAAAGTCCTTAATGAATCTTCGACCGTAACTATGTAATTCTAGAAAAAAAATTATCTCAGTCACCGTCTCGAGTCTCTTCAATTATATACCGACTCGATCTTAGTCGGATCTACGGACAACCCTTTCTTTTTGACTACATGACCAAGGAACTTCACTTCCTTCTTCCAGATATGACACTTTAAAATTTTCAATTTCGGTTGATGCTACCTCAATTTCTAAAGCGCCTCTCTGAGATGGACTACATGCTCCCTTTCATCATTAGAGTATATCAAAATGTCGTCTATGAATACTGACATGAATCTATCTAAATGTTCTCAGAAGATTCTTTTCATCAAGTCCAGGAAGAATGATGGCGCATTAATTAGTCCAAATGACATCACTAACCATTCATATGATCCATATCTTGTATTAAACGTTGTCAAAGGAATACTATCCTCTGCCTCTCTAAGTTGATGGATTCTTGTTTCCTAATCCAACTGGGAAAATAGTTTGGCTTTACTCAATCGTCGAACAAATTATCAATTCTAGGTAACGGATATCGATTTTTTATTGCCTTCTCGTTCAAGTTATGATAATCAATACACAATCTTAATGATCCATCCGGTTTCTTTACAAACACCGCGGTTTCTCCACAAGGCAAACTACTCGGTCTGATAAAGTTCTTACTTTCCAAATCCACCAACTACACCTCTAGTGTGACGACCCACATTTCGAAAGGTTTAAATCGACAATAATCCACACATGTCCGAATTAAACAATCTGAAATATAGACAATAAATGCGGTTAATTAAGAAAAAGAAGAAGAAAACAAATACAGAATATCGCAGCGGAACAATAAAATACAATAACCAAATAAATGGTTCATGAAGTTGTTTATATTATACATTTAATTGTAATTTATACGACATTTGTCAGAGTTATATATACAACAGGGATAAATAAAATCAATGCAACAGACAACATGATACAGAAATAGTAGTAGTAATAATACAACAAATCTTGGTCTTCGTCCTCTAGAGAATAATCTTCAATGCATTGGGAAAAAACTTAGGACTGACTCGAGCATAATGGAAAGACAAAACACTCGAGTCGGGACTAAAATATTATAATGTGAGTCAAATCAATATCGCATATAAAATGGTTGTCGTGGCTTCAGAGTTATTTACGGGTTTCACATCTTCTATCTAGTGTATAGCGTGCGTGCAATTACTCAAGAGATGTTACGGGATTTTCCATCTCTTAAGGATCCATTGAAATATTTGTATGTAGTAAAATACACTATATATATAATGTCTAATCAATAAAATAAATATCAAAATAGCGTTAAGGCTTTACATCGATCCTCCTTAACGCATTTTTATGCATTGTCGTACAGTTTATATTTAAAACACCGGTAAACCGTCGACGGATAGGGATGCACCATGATATGAAAACACTAAACCAAAATCGTAGTGGTCTTGTATAGGGATAAATGTATGACAAGGCACGTGAGGCAATATCCAAGGTAGGATACCACCAGTTCAGGTCGCGAGACTGGTGGTAACGCATCATAGCCATGACCGCCCATCGCGTCCATCCATCCCATATCGAGTCAAAGGGAGGTTATCCCAAAATCAAGGTGTACCAATAGAAGCCAACAATAAGAGTAATAATATGGATCGAGTCCAAGAAAATCGAAGAAGGAATGTCTGCTTAGGATAATTAGCCCACTTGGCCCTGTAAAGCCGTCCTATTTCAGTCAATTCAAATTGGCACAAATGTCGGGGTCTATCCACCATCGTTCTCTTCCTTCAAATCCAAAAATCATTGCCAAATCCAACCACTTCATTCTAGAGTCTTTTCTGCATACACAGTTGTTAAAATGGTCCCAATATTGACAGGGGGTATGTCAATAAGAGGCCGCGGTCTCTATAACTTCAAAATCAATTTCACTTTTAAATATAATATTTACGTCAAAAATTATATTCAGTTCAATATGTTGTTTTCACTCATAAATATCATTTCACTGCAATATCTTGATTTCGCTTCCAAAATCGTTTTGAACTACAATTTAGGTTATAGTTTCATTTTAACCTAATTCATATTTAAATCAACAATTTAATTTGTTAAATTTATAAGTTTTGGCAATTTTATATGGAAAGAAATAAAAAATTTGTAATTTAATATTGAAATGAATGCTAAAATGAAATGTAGTAACGGTAATTAAAACTAATTATTAACAATTGTAATGGAATTCCAATGATGAAATAATGTAAATTGTTATACTAGGATATAAAATTGAATATAAGAAACAAATGTAAATATTTAATTGTTGTACGAATAGAGAGTTAATGGTAATTGAATAAAATTAGTATGATATAAGAATTGTAATATTTGTGTGTACATAATGAATTTATAAGTGTAATTTAAAGTTAATGGTAACAATTAATAAATGTTACCTATTTAATTAGCCTAATATATTAATTTTGAAACCAATTGCAATAAATGTAATTAAGTATTACGTTAATGTAAATTCAGGTAATATTTGGTAATAATCTAAATTTTATTCATGGACCAATAAGGGATTTAATAAAAAGAATGAAATCGAGATGAATAAATAAATTGGGAGTATAAATTTTAATAAATGTGTGCATTGATGTATAGTGGGATATAAAAGGTAAGTAATAATTTAAAGGTTGATTTATTAACAAAATTATGTGTAATGGATGGAAATGGAATAAGTGTAGTGTAATGAGAGTTGTTGTAATAATTTTTTGTAAAGAATTAACTTACATGTGTTGAAATGTAGTAATGGTGGTGATTGCTGTTTTTACCAATATATTTAATCAATTAAGATTAAATGCAAATAAATGTTACACTTATGTGATTTAATACAATAACTGAAAGTGTGGTTGTGGTAAATAAAAAGAATGTAAATTTGTTCATAATGTAATAATTGATGTAATGAAAGGATGGAACTAAGATAAAATAATTAATTGGATTTTAAACCTTAATTAATGTGTGAAATTAACCAAAATTTAATAAAATGAAAATATAATAGTTAATACAAATAAACGATGGAAATAGGCGTATATTAATGAATGAAATGTAAAACAAATGGTAACTATGTTATTAGATTATTAATTGGTTGAATATAAAGGCTGAAAATCAAAATAAAATAATAAATTGAAATTTAATTTTAATAAATTGGATTTGATTATAGGGAAATTGAACATTGTAATTAGTTATAACCAACATTGAGTTGTCATATAAACTTGTATTAAGTTATGACAAAAGTCTAAGTGATTAAAAATTATAAATTGGTTAGTTTATAAATATCGAATAAAAAGGTGATTAATTAATTTAATATTAATATATTTAATTAATAGGAATATAGCCATTTTGGCAACTGTCTCGGTTTTCAACAAAACTAGTTTCATCGGATCCGTAACAGTGAATTATTATAGGATTTCAAGTTTCGCAACGATCGAACTTATCTTTTGATCGTACGGACTCGAAACGCCTAGAAATCAATTAAATTGAAATCAATTGAAATCAATTTGAAATAAGCTGAATTTAACATAACTTCTTCATACATGGAATTAGGACTTGAAACCTGTTCCATTGAGTTTGAAATATTTGAAAACATTTATTTGACATATGGGATGACCCATTTTCATTCCGGAGGTAGAATGGGCTTTTTCGGATCGTTTATCGTTCAATCAAATCTTGCCCGTTCATTTCTATTTTTAGCTTTGCCTATAAATAACCCATTATAAACCCTAGCCAATCCTTGTTTTCATTTGTCTGTATGTACATCCCCTTCTCAACTCCTCATTCTAATGGCAGACAAAACCTAATTCCCAAATTCCAAAAATAATTTCAATTTCAAAAAAAAAAATTACGGATCTGCAGCAACTTCGGGTCACGCTTCAGGTTTTAGAGGCAAAAATCTGCAGCAACTTCGGTTCAGGAAGAAAATGACTCGGGTCTCTAGGCCATTTTGGCAAAAACTTGAGCAAGCACCGGGGATTTGAGGCAGCGGACCGAAGTTGAACTCAAATTCGACCCAGGACCAGAGTTTTCCAATCTTCTAATGAAAGTGAAGGAATGGTTGATTAATTGATGAGAAACGAATTAGTGTTAAATGAAGAAATTTAAGTGGTTGAGATTGGGAATTCAATCAGGATTAATTAAATCAAATTCGTATGTGATTAACCTTTGCTGATGGATGATTGAATGAGATTTGATGTTTGAATGAGTTAATATCTCTGATTTAATTTGTTATGTTTTTCAATTGGGAAATTTTGGTTGGGATGACATGAGGCTCGAAGAGGCCGGGGTCGGGTATTAGGAAATACCCGATTCCAATTCGAATTTTATAAATTGATTTGTGAAATCAAAAGGCTGAAATGTGGTGAGTTAAGTAAATTGGATGGTTTTATCTAAGTTTGGTACTTAGAAATTTGTATGTGAAATAAACGTTATTTATAGCAACTTGTGAATTGATATAAGTTAACCCGGGTTTATATAAGTTGTTTGTTTGGTATTCCTTGTTAGTTGGGTTTACTCACGCTGGTTTCCAGCCTGACCCGGGTGTTACTTTTGTGTAATGCTCGGGTCAGACCGAGTATTACAGATTTTCAGGTAGGACGTTCTGGAGCTCAGGAGGCGAGCTGGATGGCAATATCGTATAGAGTATATCCGTTGTATTTGTATTATTGTTAATCTGAGACATGATAATTGAAAATAAATATTCAGTGACTGTATAAAATGTGAAACTCTGATGTATATTAAATGTAATCAACTGATATAGTATTCTGTTGTAAACTGTTATTATTTATTATTATATTTTATTCGCTGCGTATGTGAGTTGTTGATGTTTCTGTTCTTCTTCTTCTTCTTCTATCTCTTCTTCTTTTTCATAACTATCTGGAATTTTCGGCTTCGAAAATTTCGGGTCGTTACATTTGGTATCAGAGCAGAAGGTTAAGCGAGAACCTTGGCTCTGGTGGGGATTACTCATTAAATAGAGTCTGTAGTACTCTAAAATGAGTTGAGTGTATATATATATATATATGAGCGCGTACTTGTTATTTTCTTATATAAAGGTTTTAAATGGTTTTATATAAAAGTATATTTTGATATATAAAACATTATTTCCTTCTAATAAATATTAAGGTGATTGGGTGTTAAATTATTGGAATTAAGTTAAGAAGGACTATAATACAACCAAATTAAAATTTAATTAATTAAAAATGAAATTCTAGAATTAGAACTCAGAAACTAGAATTGTTTGAAACTTTAAATGAACAAAGTTAAATTTGGTTTAAAAAGGTTAAACCAATCTTTGAGAATTCGGCTCGAATTATATAATTCGAGATGGTTTAAATGTGAAGTTGGAATTGAACTCATTCAAATTGAATCTGATTTGAATTAATTGGATTTGGATGGAAGATGTATAAGTTCAAAAATTTAATGGAAGATTGGAATTGGTTTAAAATCGAAAAGGAATTTGAAATATAGATTGTAAATGAAATTTATAAGTTGAAATAAACTTCATAAATAAATGAGATTATAAGTTGAAATAAAATTCCAGAGAATATTGAAAATAATGTAAGATGAAAATTCCAGGGAAATGTTTAAATATGAATTGGATGGATTGGGAATTTGGAATTTTGGGAAAAACTAAAATTCCTTTGGATTTGAAAGTGGTTTCCAAAGGTTTTGGAGAAATAATAATATTATTTTAAAAATATTTTGTGTTGAACTTGAAATCTGGAAGATTTGAAATTAAAAATGTTTGGAAATGTGTTTTTTTAAGAGATAAAAGCATTGAACTCTTTCGGTCACTGGAAAATAACGTCGGTGATGACTGCAGCATTATCGATGTTCATTTTCGAGTTTCTAAAAGAGAAATTGCTACCAAATTGTTTTAAATTGGGATTGTTTGTGAATTGGGTTTGATTTTGAAATTCAAAGGGGTAATTAAATTTGCCAAAGAATTTTGTATATAGTTGCATTCTAAGGTAATATCGAAATCTTGGAAAATTTTTTAAACTCTGGAATCTGGATTCAAAATGTTTATGGAATAATAAAATATATAGGCTAAATAAATGTATAACTCCAAGTTAAAAGCAAATGTGAATGCAATTGATTTGAAATAGAAGTTGAAAAATGTAAATTATAATTAAAGTTGTACAAGTTTAAAATTCAAATGGAAAGTTTGTATTGGATTAACTGGAAAATGGTATTGAACTTGAAGAGAGTTCGATTGATATTAGTCCAGATTTATCTGAATAATTTGGAATTGTAATTAAAGTGGAATTGGTTTAAGATCAAATGGAATTTGATCTGAAATTGGAAGGAAATTGAGAATCAATTCAATTTGAATTGGGAATGAATCAAGTCCAATAGAAATTGGAGTTAATTAAATTGGGATTTGGTTAATTTAAATGGGAGTGAAAATTTAAATTGAATTGTTGGGGGAAGTGAACAGTTTTGACTCTGGGCTATTTTCAATATAAATTGTCTTAATATAAACGTATTGTTTCTAAGCTATTAAATAAATACAACCTTTCTTTCTTAAAGCCAAATTATTTTATACTTGTTTTACAATTATTTTGGAACTATTCAACCATTTTTTTTTCAACTGTTTTCTAAATTTATTACTATATTTCAACTATGTTACAAATTAATTACTAATTTACAACTATTTTGCAATTATTAAGATTTCTATAACTATTTATTTATTTTCCAACTATTTTATAATTAGTTAACTATCTTACAATTATTTTACAAACTAATAATTATTTTTCAACTACTTACCTATTTTTAAATTTTTCAAGCTATTTTTCTAAACTGATCGGAGTTCAAACCGTTATTGATTAAGCACCCAACTGAGATAGGGATTGAAGTAATAATCCAAATGGGGATTAATGTAAAGGTGAATAAGGAATATGAAATGGTTCTTTTGAACTGAAAGAATATTTTGAGAAATATGAAATGAATAAAGATGAAAATTGGATATTTCTATGATTTTTGAGAAGTGTTTGGAATATAAAAGGTGTTTTATACAAGAAGGCAAGGATCCAAAGTTTTTAAAATTTATATATATATATATCTGAATATATATATAAAGGATCTTATGAGGATTTTGAGAAAGGTTTTTGATTTTTGGGAAAAAAATCAATATTGAGTTTTGGGAAGCCTATTTTGAGAATTATCGATTTTGGGAATAATCGATTTTGTGTAAAGGAGCTTTGATAAAATTCATACTAGGTGTATGATTTGAAAGATACTATATGTGTTTAGTATAAAATGTTTTGATGATGGCTCTGGGGAAAAAGGCGCTTCCTTGAAATGGACTTCTCAGGAGTGCCACCGAGTGGTGCTGCCTTGAGCCCCAAGGGGGGTTCTAAAGTTGATCCTGTGAGGAGTCCGGACAAAACTAGTTCCTGAGGATTATAAGTTGAGTTTACCATAGCGTAAGTCGTGTGTGCCGCGGAGAGCCAACAGTTACATGGACTTTTGTTGTGACTGCAACGTAACCCAGGATGTAACTGCGACCTATGGTAACATTGCGAAAGTTGTGTGTGCTGCTGAGAGCCAACAGTCTGCGTTTGAGTTTATCTCGGTAGACTGCGACCTATGTAGGAGTGGAGAAGTTTCATTTTGATAGCGAGATCAGAGGCCGCGGAGAGCCAACAGTTACATGGACTTTTGTTGTGACTGCAACGTAACCCTGGATGTAACTGTGATCTGTTGTGTGAGTTCCATGGCGTAATCGAGAGTGCCGCGGAGAGCCTGCAGTTACATGGACTTTTGCTGCGACTGCAACGTAACCCTGGTATGTAACTGTGACCATGGAATGGGGGTGATGATTTTCAGAGCATCATCACTAAAGATATTTCCTCTATTTTTCAAAAACTGTTTTCGATATTTTTAGTAAAATTATTTTCGAAGTATTTTTACTGGATGTTGAAAACGGGTTTACCAAGTACTTATAGATTTTCAGTCCTACGCCTGATCAACGTATGACTAAATTTCTGCGAGAACAAGGATGGACTGGTTGAGACATCGAGTTATAAGAAATATTTTTATAAAAAGCTATTTTAATTGTATTACCTGAATTTAAAGGCATTTCTAAATTTAAAAATAAAGGGGGAATCCAAAATGGAATTATAAAATAAAAATTGGACTCGGGAAACATTTAAATGATGTGATTTTTGTAATAAAATCGAATCTTGGTATAAAATTGGAAGTAAGCTAATGCGCTAAATAATTGTTTGATAGAGTATGTATATAAAATTTAACCGGATAACTAAAATGTTTTGTAAGTAGATAATGAAGTTTGGAAATAAATTCGAGTTATAAATAGAATTCGACTTGGGTTTGATAATGAATTAAATAAGAAGCGATGTTGAAAAATAAAAATAAAATGGAGTTGGATTAAAAATGTGATGGTTTGAATTGCAAATAAAATCCAAGTGTGATTTGAATAATATTTAATGAAATTTGCAAGTAAATTTGATATGATGGAAATGTTGTCGAATGAAGTGAAGTGAATTATAATAGAAATGGTTAGAGTTGCAAACAAAACCCAAGTGAATAGTGATAAATTGAGAATGGCTTTGTATTAATAAAATAAATTTGGAAATGAATTAAGTAAGTAAATTTAAAATTTAAAATGGATGGGCTAACTAAATTAAATGGAATTTGATTAAATGAGAATCAAATCGAAGAAACTTAAGTTTAGTCTTGAAATAAACTAAAATAAATTCACTTAAGTTTAGAATTTATGGAGGTTTGGCTTCGAATAAGAATGGAAGCCCATTAAATAGAAGCTTGGATTAAATTAATTTGGAAATGGTCATTAATTTATAAATTTGAATGCGCCAAGCTTAATAAATTGTTTGCATGAATCTAATGCAGAAATAAAATGAAATGCAATGTTTGGTTGGTAGGTAAATTAGAAATGAAATGGAGTTAAATATAAAATGAAATAGAATACCCTATGAAGCGAATATCGTCGAGATTGCATAACAATAATTGTTGTTTGGCGTAAACCAAAGTAATTAAATTCTATGAGTTACTAGGGATTAAATAAATTTGATTCTGAATCATGTGAAGTGAAAATGAGCTTACTTGAATTATAAATCAATGAAATGAATGTAAGCACTTGAGTAGTAAACCATTAAAATTGAATGAAATGGAATATAAATTGGTTGAAAACAATGGAATTAGTTTTGGAATCAAATAAAGTGCTTGTGGAAGTTATTTAGAATGCATTTCTCTTAGAATTGATGTGTTGAAGTTTTTTTTTAAGCAAGAGAAATGTTATAAACTTCATATATATGGCACTTACATATTTAAATTGAGTAAGTACAGGTACCTGAAGACTGTTTGGTTGATTTGGATTGCGCTAATTGCTTAAATTAATAAGCTGCTTGCTTAAAATGCTAAATAAGGTACGCCTACGCCATAAAAATAGGAAATATGAACTGTTTTTGCTTTTTCCGACCGTGTGGGTCGATGTATACATATTTATATATATTGTCAAATTGCAAAAGCTCCTCCGTACAAAGGAGACTCTGCCAAAATTTTCTAAAAATTTTGGGAGTTAGAAATTTTTTTGAAAAATTTGGTTAACAACGAAACAATGTCAAATTTGGAAATTTGAAGTAAACTAGTAAATGAAACTAACATGAATAAGTTCTAATGAAAGATAAAATTCAATATTAGCAATCGAAATAAAATTGAATTCATATGAAAACGGGAACAACAAAATTGAATAGCAGTGTATGTGAAAACCTATGTATGAGAATGTATAAAATGATTTGTAAGGTTGCGATTGGATATTGTTGCTAAGTGAGATATGCATGTATTGAAGAGAAAAGGAAATTGGATTTGATTCCAAAAGATTAATGTGAATTGCCCGACAAAAAGGTATGTATTTTAGTTTCTATATGAAATTTGGATTGGGTTTTTGATGCAGCCACTTGGCTTTTGTTTTCTTTTGGAATTGGGAAGCCCGTAGAGGCCTTTTGTAGTTGTACCGAGCTAGCCGCGCAAAGGAGACGCTGGCAAAATTTCTCGGGAATTTAGGGAGTTAGAAAAATTTTGAGAAAATTTTGGATAATCCCAAATTTGGTTTTAAATTGAAATTTAAATGAGTAAGCAGGAGGGTATTGTTTGAAACTATAGAAGGTTTTGGGAAGTTGGTTAAGGTGGTAGTGGGTCATTGATAACGGATAATTGGTAGAAAGTTGATTTTGATTTTTGAGAAAAGTAAACGGGTATTGGAACATTCTTCCTATCTAGTAATTTCGGGGACGAAATTCTTTTAAGAGGGGAGGAATGTGACGACCCGGAAATTTTAACGAATTAAATTGAAATAATTAATCGATTTTAAATATTTAAAAGTTGATTTTAACTTAAAATTCCAGATATCAATATTTACTTGATAATTAAATCATTGAATTATATGGTATAAATATTGAATTTAATAATTGGAACTCGGGTAAAATTGTTGAATCTGTAATTTCTAAGCCTGTTTAAATAATTTGAAGGCTTATGAAATTTATAATGATAATAATGGAGATAATAGAATGGTTGAATTTTAAATTAAAGATGATTTGTTTAGTTTTAAAAATATATCGTTTAAATCGACATTTAAAACAAACAAAAAATAGCCTTCCGAGGCACAGTCTCGGATTTGGACGAAACCAGCTCCATTGGATCCGTAATAGTTAATTATTATCGGATTTCAATTTGCGTAGCAATCTGAGTTGTCGTTTGACCCTGACAGCTCGAAATGCGTAGATTTCTTTTAATCGATTTAATTGAATATCGATCGTTTACTTCCGTAATTCACGCATGTGATCAAATTAGCTTCCGAAACATGCTCCATTGTGTTCGGAATGCGGGTAGAACCTTATAAATGACAGTCGGCATGTTTGATTCGGGGTTTGAGATTTCACGTTATAATTAACGAGACGTTTTTGAGAGTTTTATAATTTAATTAAAATTTTAAGGGGTCAAAGATATTTTTATTAACAAGCGTATTCAAGAAGCTTTCTCGTGCCTCTTTTACCTTCTTCTTAGCTGTGTTTTAAGAGGATCGAAACCCATCATTAAAAAAAAAATTACATAAATGGTCGAAGACAACAAAATCTCTTCCTCTCGAATTCCTCTTTCTCAACATACAGTTAAAAAAAAAAACAAATGGCGACGCGAATTCGAACTCGACGATGGGGGTTACGTCATCACGGTATGCTCGAGCGAGCTTGAAGGGGGGCCGCGTGGAGGAGCATCGCTACTGGAAGAAGTCACGACCGTATGATGGAGGGGGATTAGGGTTCGATTGTGTGGAATGGGTCGCCGTTTGGGGAATCTGGAGGTAGGCTCGTATGCGCCTGGACGGAGGAAGGTGTGAGCTCCTCGGCGGTGATGATGTGCGATTGGGAAGGAGGCGTTTCGGTTGCTCGAGTAGTAGATGGTTTTGGGGACGAGGATGTGGGCTACTGAATGAAGTGTGCTCGCGATCATGGTAGGAGCTACGTTCATAGGATTTGCTTCAGCTTCGATTTTGGGGTGAGATATTTATATTTATTTAACGTTTTGTTCTATTTAAAATAGCTAATTAAAATGTTTATATATTTGCAGAACAAAAATATATGTAAGGATTTAGAAGAAAAAAAAGAAGGGGGGACATTAGTTTTGGGAAATTTAATTACTGTTTAAATAAAAATTTAGTTAAATTAAATTTACAAAGTGGAAATCAATTTATTTAGTTAACTTATATAATTATTTGGTAAATAAAACATATTTTATAAACAGAAAATTAGTTTGGAATTAACTTATTAGATAAAATGGAATTTATTTAATAGAAATTGGACTTGGCCAAATATTAATAAGATCGTATAACTGTTTATACAAGGTCAAAACTTCAGCAGAACAAGCTGGATTTGAGAATGGATGCTAATAAGATAGAGGTGAGTAAATCTCACTCAGCTGTATTTTATATAAATTTTAATGGTTAATTTAAATAACCGTTGAATGATTGAGTTGATTTGATATGCACTGTGAAATAATGATCTGGTAACTTGGTTTTGGTTGATTCGTGAGTTGGTTGTTGTTTGACTCGAGGTATTCGGTTTTTGAATAGTTTTGAACTCAAATTTAATTAATTTAGAAATTTAAGGGTTGAATTAATTAATTTATTAAGTTTTAACTTAACCGATTGAGTGTAAGTAATTCAGAAAAAAAAAATATTTATTGGATGGTTTGTTATGTAATTACTAAATGCAATTAATAATATATAATCAATTTGTATAATTATTCACGAGATTAATTCAGATGATTAACTAAGGAGAAACTGATTTATTAAATGAAGGAAATGAATGGATTGCTAATTATAGGTTGAGTTAAATCAAGAGTTGTTAATGTTGTGGTTTAATTAATGTAATTAATTTGGATTAGGATAAACTGAGATATAATTGGGAATCAGTAATTTATAAAATCAATGATGTAATTAGAGACCGATCGATTAAGATAAATTAATCGGGAATAAGAGACTTAAGAGAAGTTAATTTAATATGAGTTATTAATGATTAACGTAATTAAAATAATTAATTAATAAGATTACTTGTTAATTTTGGTTAAGTATAATTAATATCGTGAAATTAATTTAAGTCAATTTCTTGAATAAAAATTGAAAGAATAATTAATCCAGGATGATAAATTAAGATGAAAGTGAAGGAATGGTTGATTAATTGATGAGAAACGAATTAGTGTTAAATGAAGAAATTTAAGTGGTTGAGATTGGGAATTCAATCAGGATTAATTAAATCAAATTCGTATGTGATTAACCTTTGCTGATGGATGATTGAATGAGATTTGATGTTTGAATGAGTTAATATCACTGATTTAATTTGTTATGTTTTTCAATTGGGAAATTTTGGTTGGGATGACCTGAGGCTCGAAGAGGCCGGGGTCGGGTATTAGGAAATACCCGATTCCAATTCGAATTTTATAAATTGATTTGTGAAATCAAAAGGTTGAAATGTGGTGAGTTAAGTAAATTGGATGGTTTTATCTAAGTTTGGTACTTAGAAATTTGTATGTGAAATAAACGTTATTTATAGCAACTTGTGAATTGATATAAGTTACCCTGGGTTTATATAAGTTGTTTGTTTGGTATTCCTTGTTAGTTGGGTTTACTCACGCTGGTTTCCAGCCTGACCCGGGTGTTACTTTTGTGTAATGCTCGGGTCAGACCGAGTATTACAGATTTTCAGGTAGGACGTTCTGGAGCTCAGGAGGCGAGCTGGATGGCAATATCGTATAGAGTATATCCGTTGTATTTGTATTATTGTTAATCTGAGACATGATAATTGAAAATAAATATTCAGTGACTGTATAAAATGTGAAACTCTGATGTATATTAAATGTAATCAACTGATATAGTATTCTGTTGTAAACTGTTATTATTTATTATTATATTTTATTCGCTGCGTATGTGAGTTGTTGATGTTTCTGTTCTTCTTCTTCTTCTTCTATCTCTTCTTCTTTTTCATAACTATCTGGAATTTTCGGCTTCGAAAATTTCGGGTCGTTACATCTAATTTTCATAACTTTTTCATACGAGCTCGGATTCATATGCGGTTTATTTTGCTTGGATCGTATCGAAATTCCAGACATTTTGACACTAGTTTGGAAGAATTTTGAGACTGTCGAAATTTGGGGCTTATTTTGGATTTAAATTCAATTTAAATTAAAAGGTGAGCGTTTTAACCCACTCACAACTTCTAAAATTTCTTATGTCTATTAAATTTAATTTATGGTGTGATTAGAAATTGATTTATGGCTGATTGTTATATTTTGAATCATCGTCTCAGTTAATTCGAATTTATTACATTAAATCTTATTTAATTTATTATTGAATATTTATTGCCAGTTAAATACTTACTATTGATTATTTGTTTTATACTGATATTTATTGATCTATTTGGATGATGATTGTGACGGATGTTTGACTGTTGATATTGAATGAATGTATGTTGTATTTTATATTGTTATAAACTGCAAGTTTGTTATGGATTTTTATTTCATTCGGGATTGCGGTTTGAAATGATATGTAACCGTAAGATATTAAATTTTGGATTGAAATGATAAATATCCGCATCACTTGACCCTAAGGTAGAGAATTATATACAGACACCGGATTGGTTAAATAAAATGATTTTAAAATCCTTAAATTTTTGGAACTTAATAAAATGATATTTAGAAATATAAATTTGCTTTATATAAATTGAAGTGTTATTGAAAATCAAGTTTATGTTAAATACTAATCGGTTTATAGGAATGGTTTTAAGAAATGAAATTGAAATTTTAAAGTCGAATTTGAGATATATGTGAAATTTGTCAGAATTGCATTATTTGAGTTTTTGGAAAATATAACTTTTGAAATGTATCGAAATTGGAATAATTTAAAGTGATATTTTGAACATGGGTTGGAAGCGATATTGAATTGAATGATTTATTGAGGATTGGAATTTCAAAATTTGAAATTGAGTTTGAGAAATTGAAATGGTCTGGATTGTTGAAAAGAATTAAATAGTTTTAAATTGATAAATTATAAATTCTTGTTTTTCAAATGTAAACTATTTTAAATTATATTATGTTTAAGACTCTAAATTTATGATTTTCAAATTTATAAACTATTTTAGCCTATATTGACTATATTAAATCAATTTATCCTATTTTAAAACCATTAAATTTATTTTTAAGACTAATTAAACCATTTAACTCATATTAAATGTAATTAATCTATTTTTAACCTATTTAATCTATTTTAATTATGTTTAATCTATTTCAAATCTATTTATAACTATTTTAACTATTCATAACTATTTAAACTATTTTCTAAATTTTCAGACTAAGTAAAAAGGGAAGTGTTTTATACGAATTCATTGGTGTAAAAGAAAATGATGAAATGACCTAAATTGGGATATAAATGTATAATAAATTGAAAATGATGATTTTGAAGTAGGGATTTAACCTGTTTTGGAAATATGGTTCTGGAAGGAATTATGATTTTTGAAAGAAATATGATTTGAAGGTGAATATGATTTGAAAGTGGATATGATTTGAAGTAACTATAATTTCGAAAGTATTAGAGTTTTGAAAATATGATATTTTGATATAAATTGTGAATTGACTGTTTTGAAATGTAAAGAACCATCCAATGTATAATAAGCGATCGGTTTTAAAGAGACCGAGATCGGATATTGTCATACTCTCTGCCAATACCGAAAACCACATTAATAACTATGTACGTGGTGGAGATTCCAGAAATGAAGTAGGATGGTTTGGTGAACGATTTCTGTATAAGGTATGACGTGACCCTGACTCCCGTGAGTCATCTTAGATGTGACTAAAATTAGGAGCTACACCTGGGCCTAGTGAGGTCATTCATGCTCCTTCAGTATTATATTCTGATTTGATTGTTTTGGTGGCCATCCCTCGATTTTGATTTGTGAGTGTGTTCTGAGGTGGGTGGTAGTGGCTGTTATGCGTTACCACCAGCCCAGTTCTGCAAACGGTATATCTACCCTGGCATTTCCTTGTGTGCCGTGTTCACATTCCCTACAGCGTCTTCTACGAGTTTCTTTTATGTCGTACCTATGGAGTGCTCCCTGATAGCCCACTTGCGATTGGAGTTTACAATATCTGTATAAAGTACGACATTATAAAAATGTTCTAAAGGGGGATAGGGGTAATGCCTTGATGCTGTTATAATAGTTTACTTTACTATAGACATTTTTATAATAGCCTATATTACTACATAGTAGATAGTTTAACGGATCCTTAGGAGATGTAAATCCCAAACATCTCTTAAGTTACTGCACTCACGTTAGACACTGGATAGGAGATGTCAAACCCTGCAAACATCTCTGACGTCATTTCCACTCATATTCATTTCCGTTGATTTAACTTACAAAAGATCTTTTAGTTCAGACTTGAGTGTTTTGTCTTTTCAATTTGCTCGGGTCATCCTGAGCATTTCAGGATTTGTAGACTTTATTTCTGGAGTACGAAAACAAAGATTGTACTATTATTATTTATTATATTTCACTACATCATGTATTCCGCTGCATTATTTATTATTCTCTAGTATGTGTAACTCTAATTTGTATTATATTAGTATAATCAAATTTTTGTAAATAGCTTCATGAACTTTTATTTGATTATAATATTTTTGTCATTCCGCTGCAAGATTCTATTTTGTATGTTTTTCTTTCTCTGCTTTTTCTTATTAACCACATAACAACTCGCCCTTCTGTATGGTTTGATTTGACACGTGTGTCTGCTTAAGCGTACAGAAAAGCAGGATGTTACAGTTGGTATCAGAGCTTTGGTTTAGCAATAAACCTTAGCTTTGTGGGGTCTGACTCAAATAAAATAGGGTAGTAATACCCTAGAAAGAGTTGCAGAGAGTGTATATATGAGAGAGCGTATTTTTTTTAGTGTTATAAAAAGTTTTGATATTTGTTAATTTGTTCCATTTCGTATTCATAAATTCTGGTTGGTGCGTAGGACGATGTGACATGGATAGGGATTTCTAAACACTTAGTAGGACGAACTGACGCAATATTTGTTTTGAAATATAAGTAAATGAAATAATTTTTCCAATTGTATATTTTTATATATAAAATAATAATTTTATAAATGATATATTTGGTTGTAATATATATTTGTTGTTAGGTAGTGAAATTTATAAATATTGGTTAGAAATAAGATTTGAAAACGAAATAAATAAAATTGGAAATTTAGAACTTTAGTTCCGGGGTTTTTGAAAATTTCTTTCTGTAAAGACTCGCAAATCCGTACCCCTTGAATATACACTAATCTTCATTGATTAACTCAAGATGAACGGAAATACGAACCGTTAGGGTTTTAAGAAAAAGGAAGAAAAAGAAAAAGGTAGAAGAAGAGAAAAAAAGATAGAACAGAACAGAAAGAAAACAACAGAACAATATCAGAAACTCACAATCGCAGCGGAACAACATATAATAAATAAATGAATAATCTTTAAACAAAGAACTATATCAGTTATTACATTACATCACATTACATTTCATTACATCTTATCATCAGAGTGTACAACAACAACAACAACAACAAACAACGGAAAAGAAATACTATATACTAATAATACTACGAGCCATCCATCTTGCCTCCAGCAACTCCTAAATTCCATAATATCCTGATAAACCTAACTCTTGACTACCCGTGTGGAAATTGGTGGGCACCCAGAGTTTAGGAAGGAAAACAATAAACTCCGAGTCAGTCATGTGACTGGTGCGAGAACTCAAAACAGTTTATTTTTCTTTAAAATCAAAATAGAGGAATATTTTTAAAGTCAATTCGCAATGCTTTTAAAAATGAGACTACCATAAGACCTCCCACCACACACACAATGCAAACGCAGACTTGGAGGAGATTTCTCCTTATGATAGTCAAAGATGCTTGATACGCATTAAAAAGAAACATTTGATATTATTACTAGTGCATAGTGTAGGGAAAATCATTTCGAAAGTAGAATATAAATCTTAGCCAGCATAAGTACCATTATATTATGCCCGCTATAGCTACCATATTAAATGGCAGGTTCTACAACTAAAACCGTACAAATCTCGTATTGTTTATTTGGATTTCCAACAAATGGTCAGGCCAATGAACTTCCCATTGCCACATGAGAACGCCTCTGGAAGGACGTCCCCGAGAACCAAACCGGATCTCTGCCAACACAAGGCCGGGTTACCCCTAACTGGGTAACTACTAACACGAGTATGCCATCCCCCGGTCCTTTGGGACCTTTATCCGAGCGCTCGTAACCATCATCACACAATCATAAATAAAGTGTTTCAACATGAGTAAGTATCTGGGCTCCATACCATGATACCACCCTTTTCCAGAAGGAAATGCACATACCCTAAAGGGAGCTACCCCTCATAACCTTGCTGCATCTTTCCTGTTTTGACCATTCCGGGGTGTGAGGTTCGACGAAGTCACGTCCACAAAGCCACGCTTTATACAAAAGCTGTGCTTTGGGTCAACAAATGATCATAGAAATGATCACAAAGATAAGTGATCAAACAAATGATCATATCACAAATGATCAACACAATGATCATTTCACAGCAACACTCAGCATGTCACATTACCAAATTGGGAATATATCGCTGATAACCTTCAACTACATAACCTCTGAGCTCGTACGTCTCAGAGAAGGGTGTTGAGCTAAGAGAATAAATTCTCCGCCACCAACAGAAATATATTTGAAAGAAATCTGCTTTATATCTCAATTTGTAACGTCATACATACTATCCATACAAGTCTGTTCCGGGCTCGAACAGAACCGAAGGCACTTACAAAGAAGTCCTAGCAATCCGGATATTCACTAATCACGACCGGACTTCCCATCACATATGGAGTCTCTATACCGGGGACCAGTCGATGCAAAGACATTCGACGAGTTGTCCATTCGCTTTCAAAAATATCCGGTTTTCAACAGGTCATCAATGCTATCCATTACGTCATATCACTATTCGGAATGGGTAATCCGAATAACGAGCGCAATAATTTAAAAATAAGTGTGGCATTCAAATTCAGCAAATCACAACAAATACCCATTCAAAGGTAAATAATGATAGTCGGTTATTGAACTATCAATGGATATGCACACATCACCAGGTTCCAAATAATTTTCCAAATTATTAATTTCCCAAAAATATCTTTACAAGATATATAATTTTCACACTTCAACCATTTGAAAACAATTTTCAAATCACTTTTCACATTTACCACTTTTGAAAACAAATTTCAAACATTTTCCTTACGTGGAAAATACTTTCATTTCAACATGGTTCATTTAAACCCATTAAATAAATCCTTAACGATTTACTTTATATTTACGTTCCAAATTCGTAAATTAATTCCCACACTTCAAAAACTAATCAACGTTTATTTCTAAACAAATTCCCCTTTTCATTTATAAATTCCATAATGAATTTATATTCCAAAATATCTATGAATATACGATTTCAATTATTCATTTTCAATTTATCTTCAAAAAGATAAATTCTCAAAACGTTTTAGTTCACGTTGGAAAAACATTTCCATACTTACTTAATAAGTAATTCACAAATTTTATTTTCTACACTTGGAAAATATTCAATATACTTAAATCGAAATTAAGTATATATTTCATTCTTTAAGGAAAGCATTCTCTTAAACATATTTATTTGGGCCAAAACGAATGTTGCGAAAAACATCGTTACGACAACCCAAAATCACTAGTATAGGGATTCGAAATTAAAATAGATATATAAATCCCAATACTATACAAAACATTTCCTTTCGGAAATCATTTACTATAACAACAGTGTTATAGTCCACCATTTCCTTCTATTTCTCGAAAACGTCTATTTCAACAATGAATGTTGAAATCTATGGTTTCGAATCTTAACACATTTCAAAAAAAAAAACATCGTTAGATCGTTTTAATTCTATTTAAAACATCACATCCAAAACATTTTCTTTAACATATCATTCACTATTCAAAAACGTGAATATACTACGTTAACCAATTTCATCATTTCTATACATTTTATTTTAAAGGATTATTCACAGTCTAAAACGTGAATATAACTCCATAAATAAGTTATAACAATTTACTTATCAAAATAAGTCGTTTGCGGATTTATAAAACAACGTTTATAAATTCCATTTCTATTTATTTTATAACAACTTCCTTTTATAAACCTCCTTTATTAACCTATTCAATTTATAACTCAATTATAAACCAAAAGTCCATAATTTAAGTTAAATACTTATAATTTATTTGTTTGCAAAAATCATTCCTTTGAACTTCCCAAATTATAAATCTTATAACTTAAAAGATTCATTAATTTACCCAAAACTTATTCTTTTAATAACTTTTACAAATTTTATAAACATACTGCTTATAAAATTCCATTTATAACTTCACCGTTTATAATTCTATAAATTTCATTCATTTATGAAATTCATTTACACTTCATTCTAACACTTATAAAAACTCGTTTTATAATTCAAATATTTTAGATTTACAAATATTAGTTTTATAAACCTTTTATATAAATCAATTTATACTATTATTTAAAACGTCTTTAAACTCCTTTATAATTTCATCATTCTCTTTGATTTATAAAATAATCAAATTTTATAAATCCTATTTTTAAACTTTTTATGATAAATTCAGAAATCCCAATTTAAACTATTTTATAAAATCATTAACCCATATTTTCAAAAATCAACTTTTAACTATATTTCTCAAAAAATCAAATTTTCATAACATTATATTATACGTTTATTTTTTTTTTAAAACGAATCAATTCCAAATTATTTTATAAAACGTATACTTTCAAAAATCACTTTAAAAAATCCTTTTAAAATTCCAAAATTCGGCCTAGTAATGCTACACACCAAATAGTCAATCACGACAACAACGACATCATGTATCGATATGATAATCCATCAAATATCAAAATATCTGAAATCAAATAAATACTATTGAGGAATCCAGTTGGATCCCTCTAACCTGTTTCCCTGCATCCAAAGATGTTAGCACAATACCAATTCCGTTCCAGTACGAAATTATCGCGGTATATGGGATTTATAATATTACCCGCTTAATAGATGGCGCAATAGGGTCTCATCCGCTATATACTGCGGGAAATCAATTCCAAGTACATAAATAATACCAATTTCACTGTTTATGAAATATTCGCGGTATATGTTTTTAATAAATAACATCCGCTTACTAACGGTGCATAATGTCTATTTAACAATCAATAGATAACAATCATCATTCATACATACATTCTAGTATTTTAAATACAACTATTTAAAATTAAAATCGAAACCGATTCGATTGAGTGAGAAGTTCTCACCTTGATTTCAATTTCGTTTTAGCGATTTATTTCGAATAAAATTAAACGGACGTTTAATTTTACCCGAAATTTTCACTAACTCTAAACGACTCCAATCCAATTCCATAGCGTAGTGCTCGTCCATACGATTCCAACGCAACTGGTTTCGCGCGTTTTTGACCTCGTATGAAAAAGTTATGAATTTTAGAAGTTACACGATTTTATATTCATAATTTTACAACATAATTTAATTTTTCTCAACCTAAATCAATCTAAGCCGTGAGATCCATCACCCTGCAATCCAGCCCGTCCCTTTGCTTCTCCCCCAAACTCACGTTACTTCTACAGGTCCCAGCCGCACCAAGAAACCCATTAGCTTCAAGTTAGGGTTCGATTTTGCAATCACCACGCTTGTCGAAACTCCATCACACCACCACCACGTGAAAGCTCATCACCACCACTATCTTCGGCTACAAATTGGTTGAGCTCAGCCCCCCATAGATGTCAAAAACTGTGCACGAACGGCAGACCATACACGGCTATTTTGACAACGATCCGAAGCTCCAAATACGATCATGACCGTTCAGATTGTAGAGAAGGACGTGCTCTTCCACTTTCATGTTGGAAGTTTCTCGAATCGTTGCACAGATTTGAAGAAAAGAGGGGGAGAAGAGGATTAAATTTCGGCCATTGGTGTTGTAGGTGGCGGCCTGAATGTTTTAGGGTTAGGTTTTTAGGAATTTTGCAAATTTGTGAAAACCATGGGCTTATATAGAAAAATTTTCAATTTACTATTCACCCGGAATTTCCGAACTCCAAACGAAGCGTGCCAGTTGGCGTTCCTAAGGTTTACCCCACGTTCCGAACACAATGGAATGTGTTTCGGGAGCTAATTCGGTCATCTGTGCGAGTTATGGTAATAAACGTTCAATTTTAAATTAAACCAATTAAACGATTTTCTAGGCGTTTTAGCTTGCACCGGACAAACAATAAATCTGATTGACACGAAATTTGAAACCATACAATAATATCACATTACGGATCTGATGAAACTAGTTTCGTCGAAATCCGAGACTATTTGAAAAATGACTATTTTAACTCGCCAAATTAATATTAAAACAATTTCGATGCGTTTCGAGCTGCCACGATCAAACGATAACTCCCATTGCTTCGAAAATTGAAATCCGGTAATAACAAACTATTACGGATCCAATGGAACTAGTTTCGTCCAATTCTGAGACTGTTCGAAAATTGGCTAATTTCACTAGTCGATTAAATATTAAAATATTCAATTTTCACAAATAAACTTTAAATTCAATTTTAAAAGTTCTATAACATCATTCTCACTCCAATATGATAAAATAAAATTTCACAAATCATTTTCAATCATATTTAACCCAATTTTCAATTATTTCTGTATTTTCACATATTAAATTATTGATTTAATTATCCAATTAAATCCAATTATTCGAAATAAAATTTATTCGACTTATAAATTCACTAATTTATATTTAAAATTAATTAAATATCCAATTTAAATTAATAAAAATTCTGGGTCGTTACACTTTCGAATGATTTTGGAATATGATAATAATATTATTGGAAGTATTTTATGGTATAAATATTTCAATATAATTTGAAAGAATTGTTTTGAAAACAAATTTTGGAATGAAATAAGTTTTGTACTCCTCTCTCCGTCGCTGGAAAATAATTTCGGTGATGAGTGCACGCATCATCGACATTCATTTTCGAGTTTCAAAGTAGGAAGACTATTGTAGTAATTTACTATATATATGTTTTGATAAATAAATATTAAATTTTACTCTTAAATATGATATGATATATATAAAGATATGATTTTATATATTATTTTAAAATGATTTGAATAGGAACCTGACATTTAGTTCTAAAATTTCTATGAATTAGAGATTTTAACTGGTGAAATGGAATTTAACTAATTAATAAATTGGAACCTCTAAATGAAATAAGAGATTAAATGCTAGGTTATAAATAAAATTATAATAAAGTTAAAAAATTTAACCTATAAAAAAAATATGATTATTGAACATTAAATTAATTAAAAGAAATGAGAAAAAAAAAACTTGTATAATTTTCAATTGCATTCTTAAAAGCATATACATAACTTACCAAATATTAAATGTTGTAATGTTTAATAAGAAACGTAATAGGATATTGTACTCTTAAAACTTAAAGTAATGAAAATATTCAATGAATTCTTTAATAAATAAGAATTTGATGTTATAGTTGTTATCAACTTAAGTATAATTGAAACACTACTAATTAAATATAATATAAAGGTGAGTACTATAAGTAAAGGATTATAAACTTAAGTTAATGAAATGATATGCCAAGTATCTGGATTGAATATGAATACCACAAATAAATGAATATAAATAAATGGAATTAAGTAATAAAAAATGAATATAATGCAATAAAAAGAAACTGAGAAGACATGAATAAATGAATATGAATTGGTAAGTAATAATTGAAATAAACACTGAATGAATGAATGAGAATAAAATTTTGTAAGAAATAAATGTAAAATTAAAGAAATGGATCACTGAATGAATGAAAAAAAATGAAAAACAGATCTTGTGGGAAGACATTCATAAGAATAAACTTAAATAATGTTAGAATCTGTTGTTTGTTTGGTTTATGGATTGTTAGGGAAAAATACTTCAAGTTGCTTAGGATGTATGAATAATCTATTGAGTTTTATCTAAGACCGTCGAGTATATGGTATACTGGTAGTTATTTTTCATTCGATACAATTTAAAGTTTTTGAACTCTAACAAACCATTTGTTTTGCTTGGTATGAATGAATGGTTGATTACTTTGATTCCTTATGATGATTGTATGCTATGGTTGCAAGTGATTGTTGTTTATATTAATTTGTTTGTTAATGTCTAGAACAACTTTAAATATTTTATTTTATATAATTATTAACTCTTTTGGATTATATAAGTGAAATACAGGTTATGGAAGCAATTGCTACTGCTTTTGGTTTCATAAAATAAGCGTTAATTGCCCGACAAATAGGTACGTTCTCGGATTATGGTTTTCTAGCGATATTATATTGTTTTTCCCACTGTTGGGACATATTATTTTGGAAAATATATGTTATATATTGTTTTGTTGATATTATAGTTTCTCCCAGACCTCTCCGTACAAAGGAGACTACCGAAATTTTTCATGAATTTTGGACTTAGAAAATTTAATGAAATATTTTTCAAAATTTTGTTACTGGAATATAAAAGGATTTAATGGTAATAAATTGGTATATTTTGTTTTGTAAATTTGTTGTTTATAAATTTAATATTTAAATAAGATATATTGGTTATTTAATTTCTTCTTTTCCCTTCTTTTTCCTTTTCGGGACGAAAAGTATTAAGAGGGGGAGAGTGTAACGACCTATAAATTCTCGACTATTTAATTTGTTAAATTTATAAATTTTAGTAATTTAATATGGAAAGAAACAAAAACTTTGTAACTTAATAATGAAATGAATGCTAAAATGAAATGTAGCAATGGTAATTAAAACTAATTATTAACAATTGAGATGGAATTCCAATGATGAAATAATGTAAATTGTTTATCTTGGTTATAAAATTTAATATAAGAAACAAATGTAAATATTTAATTGTTGTATGAAATAGAGAGTTAATGGTAATTAAATAAAATTAATATGATATGAGAATTGTAACATTTGTGTGTAAATAATGAATTTATAAGTGTAATTTAAAGTTAATGGTAACAATTGATATACGTTACCTATTTAATTAGCCTGTTATATTAATTTTGAGACCAATTGCAATAAATGTAATTAAATATTACGTTAATGTAAATTTAGGTAATATTTGGTAATAATCTAAATTTTATTCATGAAGTAATAAGGGATTTAATAAAAAGAATGAAATCAAGATGAATAGATAAATTGGGAGTATAAATTTTATTAAATTTGTGCATTGATTTATAGTGGGATATAGAAGGTAATTAATAATTTAAAGGTTGATTTATTAACAAAATAATGTGTAATGGATGGAAATGGAATAAGTGTAGTGTAATGAGAGTTGTTGTAATAATTGTTTGTAAATAATTAACTTACATGTGCTCAAATGTAGTAATGGTGGCGATTGCTGTCGTTACCAATATATTTAATCAATTGAAATTAAATGCAAATAAATGTTACACTTATGTGATTTAATGCAATAACTGAAAGTGTGGTTGTGATAAATCAATAGAATGTAAATTTTTTATAATGTAATAATTGATGTAATAAAAGGATGGAACTAAGATAAAATAATTAATTGGATTTAAACCTTAATTAATGTGTGAAATTGACCAAAATTTAATAAAATGGAAATATAATAGTTAATACAAATAAAAGATGGAAATAGGGTATATTAATGTAATGAAATGTAACACAAATGGTAACTATGTTATGAGATTTATAATTGGTTGAATATAAAGGTTGAAAATCAAATTAAAACAATAAATTGAAGTTTAATTTGAATAAATTGGATTTGATTACAGGGAAATTGAACACTGTAATTAGTTATAACCAACATTGAATTGTCATATAAACTTGTGTTAAGTTATGATAAATGTCTAAGTGATTGAAAATGATGAATTTCTAAGTTTATAAATATCGAATAAAAAGGTGATTAATTAATTTAATATTAATATATTTAATTAATAGGAATATAGCCATTTTGGCAATTGTCTTGAATTTTGACGAAATTTATTCATCGGATCCATAATAATGAATTATTATAGGATTTCAAGTTTCGCAACGATCGGACTTATCATTTGATCGTACAGACTCGAAACACCTAGAAATCAATTAAATTGAAATCAATTGAAATCAATTTGAAATAAGCTGAATTTAACATAACTTCTTCATATGATGGAATTAGGATTGAAACATATTCCATTGAGTTTGAAATATTTGAAAACATCTATTTTGATATATGGGATGACCCATTTTCTTTCCGGAGGGAGAATGGGCTTTTTCGAGTCGTTTATCGTTCAATCAAATCTTGTCTGTTCATTCTATTTTCAGCTTTGCTTATAAATAACCCATTATAAACCCTAGCCACTCCTTGTTTTCATTTGTCTATACGTACATCTCCTTCTCAACTCCTCATTCCAATGGCAGACAAAACCTAATTCCCAAATTCCAAAAAAAAAAAATTCAATTTGAAAAAAAAAATTATGGATCTACAGCAACTTCGGGTCGCGCTTCAGGTTTCAGAGGCAAATACCTTGCAGTAACTTTGGGTCAGGAAGAAAATGACTTGGGTCATTTTGGCAAAAAACCAGAGCAAGCATCGGGGATTTGAGGCAGTAGATCGAAGTTGAACTCGAAGTCGACCCAGGACCAGAATTTTCCAATCTTCTAATTTTCATAACTTTTTCATACGAGATTGGATTCATGCACCGTTTATTTTGCTAGGATCGTATCGAAATTTCGAAAATTTTGACACTAGTTTGGACGAATTTTGAGACTGTCGAAATTTGGGGCTTATTTTGGATTTAAATTCAATTTAAATTAAAAGGTGAGTGTTTTAACCCACTCACAACTTCTAAAATTTCTTATGTCTATTAAATTTAATTTATGATGTGATTAGAAATTGATTTATGGCCGATTGTTATATTTTGATACATCATCTTGGTTAATTCGAATTTATTACATTAAATCGTTATTTAATTTATTATTGACTATATATATTGCCAGTTAAATACTTGTTATTGATTATCTGTTATGTACTGACATTTATTGATTGATTTGGATGATGATTGTGATGGATGTTTGACTGTTGATATTGAGTGAATGGATGTTGTAATTTATATTGTTATAAACTGCAAATTTATTATGGATTTTTATTTCATACAGGATTTCGGTTTGAAATGATATATAACCATAAGATATTAAATTGCGGATTGAAATGATAAATATCCGTATCACTTGACCCTAGGGTAGAGAATTATATACGGTCATCGAATTGGTCAAATAAAATGATTTTGAAATCCTTACATTTTTGGAATTTAATAAAATGATATTTTGAAATAAAAATTTGATTTATATAAATTGAAGTGTTATTGAAAATCAAGTTTATGTTAAATACAATTTGGTTTAAAGGAATGGTTTTAAGAAATGAAATTGAAATTTTAAATTCGAATTTGAGATATAAGTGAAATTAGTAAGAATTGCGTTATTCAAGTTGTTGGAAAATATAACTTTTGAAATGTACCGGAATTGGAATAATTTAAAGTGATATTTTGAACATGGTTTGAAAGTGATGTTGAATTGGATGATTTATTGAGAATTGGAATTTCAAAATTTGAAATTGAGTTTGAGAAGTTGAATTGGTTTGGATTGTTGAAAAGAAATAAATCGTTTAAATTGATAAATTATAAATTCATGTTTTTCAAATATAAACCGTTTTAAATTATATTATGTTTAAGACTCTAAATTTATGATTTTCAGATTTATAAACTATTTTAGCCTATATTAACTATAGTAAACCAGTTTAACCTATTTTAAAACCATTAAATTTATTTTTAAAACTAATTAAACCATTTAACTCATATTAAATCTAATTAATCAATTTTATATCTATTTAATCTATTTTAATTATATTTAATCTATTTCAAATCTATTTATAACTATTTTAACTATTCATAACTATTTAAACTATTTTCCAAATTTTCAGACTAAGTAAAAAGGGAAGTGTTTTATTCGAACTCATTTGTTTAAAGGCAAATGATGAAATGACCTAAATTGGGATTTAAATGTATAATAAATTGAAATGTATAATAAATTGAAATGAAGATTTTGAAGTAAGAATTTAACCTATTTTGGAAATATGGTTTTGGAAGGAACTATGACTTTTGAAAGAAATATGATTTGAAGGTGAAAATGATTTGAAAGTGGATATGATTGAAAGTAACTATGATTTCGAAAGTATTAGGTTTTTGAGAATATGATATTTTGATATAAATTGTGAATTGACTATTTTGAAATGTAAAAGAACCATCTGGTGTGTAATAAGCGATTGGTTGTTAAAGAGACCGGGTTCGGATATTGTCATACTCTCTGCCAATACCGAAAACCACTTTAACAACTGTGTAAATGGTGGAAATTCTAAAAATGAAGTAGAATGGTTTGGTGGACGATTTCTGCATAAGGTATGACGTGACCCTGACTACCATGAGTCAGCTTAGATGTGACTAAAATCAGAAGCTACACCTGGGCCAAGTGAGGTCATTCCTCCGATCGGACATGCTCCTTTGGTATTATATTGAGATTTGTGATTGTTTTGGTGGCCACCCCTCGGTTTCAATGTGGGAGTATGTTCCGATGTGGGCGGTAGTGGCTGTTATGCGTTACCACAAGCCCGGTTATGCAAACGGTATATCTACCCTAGCATTTCCTCATGTGCCATGTTCACATGCCCTAGCACGCCTTCTACGAGTTTATTTTGTGTCATACCTATGGAGTGCTCCTGATAGCCCACTTGCGAGTGGAGTTTACAGCATCTGTATAGACTACAGTATATAAAAATGTTTTAAGTAATGCCTTTACGCTATTTTAATAGTTTACTTTACTATAGACATTATTATAATAGCGTATATTACTACATAGTAGATAGTTTAACGGATCCTTAGGAGATGTAAATCCCAAACATCTCTTAAGTTACTGCACTCACGTTAGACACTGGATAAGAGATGTCAAACCCCGTAAACATCTCTGACGTCGTTTCCACTCATACTTATTTCCGTTGAGTTAACTTGCATAAGATCTTTTAGTTCTGACTTGAGCGTTTTGTCTTTTCAATTTGCTCAGGTCAACCTGAGCATTTCAGGATTTGAAGACTTTATTTCTGAAGGATGAAGATGAAGATTGTACTATTATTATTTATTATATTTCACTACATTATGTATTCCGCTGCATTATTTATTACTCTTTGGTATGTGTACATTTGATCTGTATTGTATTAGTATAATCAAATTTTTGCAAACAACTTCATGAACTGTTATTTGATTATTATATTTTTGTCGTTCCGCTGCAAGATTCTATTTTGTATGTTTTTCTTTCTCTGCTTTTTCTTAATAACCCCATAGGAGTTCGCCCTTCCGTGTGGTTTAAGTTGACACGTGTGTCTGCTTAAGCTTACAAAAAGGCGGGATGTTACATACAACATTCCAACCTTGACTGGTTTGAATTTTTAGGAAATAGCTTAAATAGTTTAAAATTTTTAAAAGTTAAAATAGTTTAACATAAAATAGTTTGAATATTGAAAATGGTTTATAAAATAAAATAGTTTGGAAATAAAGATAAGTTGAATATTTAAAAGATATGTTTTTTTTTGAAATATTTTATATTAAAATAGTCTATTTGAATATTGTTTCAGAGTCAAACTGATCCAATCCCAAATTTTTCAATTTAAATCAATTAAATTTCCATTTCAATTTAAATCGATTCAAGTTTTAATTCAAATCAATTTCAATTTTGATTTCAAATTAATTCAATTTCGATTTTCCATTTTGGTTAATTCCAATTTCGATTCCCATTTGAACTAATTTAATTCAACTCTCAATTTTAAACATTTAATTTATAGGAGTTCATGTCGATTTCAGAATAACAATTTAAATCACTGAATTCAAGTTAAACTTCAATCTTCGAATTTAGATTCAAATCTTAAAAATACATTCCAATCTTCAGTCCAAATTTATATATCCAATTATATTACTTTTACAAAAAAATAATCCAAAGTTTGAATGAAAGTTCAACTTTTTTTAAAAACAAATAAATTTCTTGAATTCAAATCATATTTTGATTTTAACTTCAAAATCTCAAAGTCCATTTCTAACAATTTTGTTTAACAAATTCCGATTCCACCATTTTGAGCTAAATTTCAAAATAATTTCGATTTCTATAAATTCGATTTTTTTACGTCGTTAATTAAACTCATTTAAACAATTTCAAATCAAAAAAAATTAAAATCATTTAATTTAACCAATCCAGTGTCCGCATATAATTTTCTACCCTATGGCCAAGTGAATCGATTGTTTCAATTTAATTTCAGGGATGGATATATATCATTTCATCCCAAATCAAAGTGTATACGTATATATCGTTTCAACCTATTTCTTAATTTATTTGAAATATTTGCAGTACTATATACTGTAAATAATATGCAGGATGATAATAGGACATACCAAAATAAATAAACATCCAAAACATTAATCAATAGCATCCATCACAATCAACATCCAAATCAGCCAATCATTGACAACAATTTCATAGTTCTCAATATCAGGTAATTTACTCGCAATTAAATTCCATTTTCAAATTTAACTGTCAATTTTAATATCTACAATCAATTCATATGTCAATTTCATTTTTAAATAACAGTCAATAAAATTAGATAACTACACGATTCCATTTTTACGAACATAAAAATAATATAGTACATCATGAGCGTTAAAAACACTCACGTTTACTTTTTGTAGTCACCGAGACGTTCCTGATTAGAACTAAAACCAAACAACGTCCGATTTAATCCCAAATTTCGAAGGTCCCAAATCCATCCAAATCAGCTCCATTACGAAGCTCTCGTCATCATGATCGCAATGCAAAATGTTTTATCCAGATCGGACCTCGCATGTGCAAGATACGAATTTTATAAGATCTCGATATATTTTTTAATTAAATAATATGAATCAATTAAAAATCAAGCTATTTACAGATTTACCCTCTTCTTCCTTCCCAACTAAATCTCCTGAGCACGCCTGCAGCAATGCCGTGCATGAACCCATGTATACGCACGCCAATACACTGCCCCAAACTCCATGAAACCACAATCTAACTTCGCCGATCAACCCGCCATTGAAATATCCACCCTCCAGACTCAACGCCACCTCGTCCCGTCCCTCCAATTAAAACGCTATCAGTCACTATCCTCACGTGACCCTGTAGCGTCGCATCACCCAAAATGTGGTCGGAGGCCACCAAATTCCTAGCCCAAGTGCGATTTCCCATGCCGAATTCAACTACATCATCCAATTTCCAAAACTCACCACCAATCGAAACAAAAATCGAACCCTAGTCATCCGAGCAGCTGCCATGGCAAGGTCAAGCCTCACAAAAAATTCACAACCCTAAAAAACAAGCCAGTGGGAAGATCCACTTGTAAAATGAATTTTAAGATGGGTTTGACCATTTTTAATTGAGTATAATTCAAAATAATTTTTGAAGCCTTCATTTCTATTTATTTTTTTCTTTCAGCATGAAGCCTGAATGAAGACGAGGGAACACATGGAATTAAATCAAGGAAGATGTACATGGTAGGGTGGCTTGCTATAGGCAATAGGGTGGCTGGAAAGAGAAACCGGTTGGGAAGAAATGATAGGTTGGAGGCAACGGTCAAATCAACATATATGTATATTATTTAAAAATCAAAAATATATAGCAATAATTTTTGGATCCCAATCAAGGTGTGCTGATAGACTTTCATAACGTTATACCCCTATTCTGAATGCAATGGAACAAGTTTCGAACCCAATTCGATCGTATGGAGAAGATAGCTTTTTGAACCTAATTATAATATTAAATTTTTGATTTTAGTTTCAACGCGTTTCTATCCCGTATGACCAAACAATAATTCCAAATGCTTGAAAATTTGAAATCCGATAATAATACACTCTTACGGATCCAATGGAACTAGGTTGTCAAAATCTAAGACTATACCTCGTAAGGCTATTTTTATATGCTAATTTAAGCGAGTTATTTTTTTTTAAAACCGAGTTAATCGCTTAATCCAATTTAAAATTTTGTTTACCTTCATTCTTATTAAAAGAAATGTAATAAACCTTTGGAATTATTTTTATCTATCTTAAAACTCAAGGTTCAATTATTTATGCAAATTCCAATTATAAAATTTAAAAATTAAATTACCCAATATACCGCTATATTTGAAATTCAAGTTTTTAAATTTATAAAATTAACTTTTCAAATATTTAAAATCAATTAAATATTCCAATTTCAAATAACCCAAATTCTAGGTCGTTACATCTAGCTCCTTCATCTCGGCAGGTGTCATTCTGCTTAGTGTTCTACTGACGGTTCAGCTCCTGGTACTCAATCTATCAGAAACTCAATGGCTCATTTAGGTGGCAGTCCTACTACGGGCTCAAAGACGTCAGCGAATTCTCTGACAACGAAAACTCGGTTCAACTCGCTTTCTTCCTCCATAACACCCAATTTATCCCAAAAATAAGGTTGTCTATGGAGTATAAATCCGATCACGGCAACTAGGGTGTCTAAGTGATATTTTTCTAACATGGAAAAATATCCTAGCTTCATACTTACTTAACCAATCCATATCTGAAATAATTTCGAACCCTATAAAATCAAATACATGCAAACTAAAAGAAAATATATGACCTAACAATTCAAACTCTAAGTGGTCACATCTCATCCAAAGAGTCTCATACCCTCCTATCGAATTGAAACCCTTAAGGAAGTAACTAGGTATGAGGGTTCTACTTTAAGGTTATCTGCCAAACAATGAGATATAAAAGAATGTGATGCACTAATATTAAATAGAACTCTAATTGATACACCATGAATCAAAAGTGTACCTCCCAACACACTTTTCCTTTCTCCTCGGCTGTTGGTCTTGATGTAGTTGGTTCCAATGCAAACATCTAGCCTTTTCCATCCTTGGTTGGTTCCTTATACTGGTTCTTATAATGTTCAATCTGATAACAATTGAAGCAACTCATCTCTTTCTTATCGGCGGCTTTCTTCCTTTTGCTTGTCTGACACTAGTGAGCATAATATCCGTTCTTGTTGCACTTATCGCAAACTACATCGGTCTTCTTTTTCTTGGCTGCTCCTCCATTATGAGTGCCTTTCTTATGAAAAAAATTTCTCTTCGGATTCCACCCACTTTGAGCTTCCCCTACTTTGTTACCATCATGAAAAGCAAGCATCTCCTCCTGCCTCAAAGCCATCTCGACAACTACATCACATGGATCCCTAACATGTGGAAAAGTGGCTTTAGCAAGTTTAGATTTCAGTCCGTGGATGATCTTCTCATTCCTTTTGATAACTGTATCAACGATAACATGTCTATATCTCGATAGCTCCTCAAATCTGGTTGCATACTCAAGCACTGTCATGTCTCCCTGCTCCAACTCCATAAACTTTCTAAGCATAGTTGACTTAACAATCTCTAACATGAATCTTTCCTCAAACCTTCTTCTGAATTCAGCCTAAGTCATGGTCCCCTTATTAACTCCCACAATAACACTATTCCACCAATATAGTGCTACGCCTTGCAACTGTCTAGAAGCAAGCCTCCTCTTCTGCTCATCATTAAGCCCTAAATCAGCAAAGATCCGCTCGTAGTGAAGTAACCAATTCTCCACTTCAATTGCATTTTCAGTCCCAATCAACGGCGTTCCTCCAAGCTTGGCATAATCTTTGCTTAGTACTACATAGTTATTGACTACCAGAGCTCCTTTATTTCCTCCTTTAACACTTCCTCTGACTAAACCCACAGCAACTTCATCCTATATCATATTAACGAAGAACTGATACATAGATCCCATATCAGCTTGCGGCACTCCTACACCCACATTAGCAGTTGGTGCCTGACCTGGATTCCTTCTAGTGTTAGTTATGGCATTCCTATTGGTTGTGTTGCTTTCTCCACTGATGTTAACTTTTACACTTCTAGCATACATATCTTACGTCCTTAAAATCTGCATTCAAGCCTTTTTAAGATATAGAAGAATAGCCTAAGAGAGATGGGAGAATAGAGATAAAATGTAAAATTATATATAACAAATACTAATACGTTCTTATAGCATTATCCTATACCCTAATATTTTCTCCGATACCTTAGAATTATGTTTTCAAAATAACTTTAAGTCTGAAAATTCTTTTAAGTTTTCATAAGCCTACGCTCTAATACCAAGTTGTAACATCCCCTCTGTTGAGGCCCGAAGCTAAGCACTACAGATGTTGCAATCTTCCATAGTATTAACTTCCGGTAATAAAATATGGTAATGTAAATGGTATCCATAATATCAAAAGCACATGAATATGAAATAAAATCATAGATACCAGAAAAATAACTTTTCTAATTACATTTCAAATTCATATTTCATACTTAATTACATAAACTCAAAACGAATCTCAAGTTTTGATCAAATATAATTATTACAAATTACGCCAAGAGCGACATATGAAAATGTAACCTTGGATGATCAGAGTACTAGATAGACATATTAGTCATAGATACACCACAGCGGAAATAAAACTAAATAACTCCTACATTACTAACTTTGTCTACTGCACGTCTTCAAAAGCTTATTCGTCTAACCTACTAAACTTAAAAACCTAACTCTTAATCCACTCAAGTTAGATTTTGAGCACCCGAGAGTTTAAGCGGCAAATCATAAACTTTGAGTCAGATATAAAGCCTAGTGTGAATAATATTATTACATCTCGATATACTAATATTAAGTGAGACCATACCGCTTAGCGGAATGGGTTCCCCCTCACTAATATCTTTTTAAAAGCATGTATTTTGCAAATCAAAATCGTACAATCAAACTGATTATATCAATAATACCAAGTACATGTATGAAAAATAATCAGGAAATAAATGGACCATCTATCCACACTATAGTTTTATCTGGTTAACTATTAACTATTGGCTGACTCGGGCCTACTAGACATAATCAACAATCTAACTTCTGTTAGACACAACAATGGGCTGACAGCCCTTAACTTTCTTCTTTTAGAGTCAATTGAACCTAACGGTTTTACGGTCTCAAAAATAACCTATCTTTACTCTGTATATTCCATTCTATATGTAACCTCATTTTAGTCCCACCTATGGAAAAGCACTACACATTCGAATTTTGGACTTATTTTAGCTAGGGGCTAATAGATAAAGTATAGGGCACGACCCTGCACCAGTCCCATCCGGTCTCCTAATATCTGAGTCATAAACTTAGGGTTAACTACCCTATTCATGTTTCATTTCCTATCTTAGGGTTAACTACCTTGTTAAAATTTCATTTCCTTGTAAATAGTCTTTACAAATGATTTACCCCTGAAATCTTATCTTATAAAACAAGGAAATCACATACTTTTCTTTACTCGAAATACTTATGCCATGATATATATACACTTTACATAAAACAACGTTGATGAAACATTATCAAGGGGATTATTTGTCCCTTCAAAATAAGTTAAAACCCTTTTTAACTTAAAAGTTTTAGGCTACTAGGCCAAAACAACACTTTCCGAACCTTTGTTTAAAATCTTAAATAACCCATTTCGAATTCATTGAAAGTACTCCTTTCAAAATATGTTAACTACTTTAACCTTGAGACATTGGGACGAAAGACTAAAACATATCTTTCGAATGTATTGAAGATATGCCTTTTGAAATCTTTAAAAACAACCTTTTCAAAATCTTTACTTAGAACCTTAGGCATCTTTTTCAAAACCATTTAAACTTGTCCTTCAAAAGCATTGGAAATCTTCCTTTTAAACATTTAAAGTATACCTTTCAAAAACATTGGGGATCTCCCATTCGAAACAATTATTACAACCCTTACAAAAACATTGGGTTCAAGAAAAGGATTATGGAAACATTGCTTTAAAACCATTAATAGTTATTCCTTTCAAAACCATTTGGGTTTAGCATTGAATAAAACTAAGGGTCATAAAAGAACAGAGGCAAAAGCATTGCTTTCAAAAGCATTGGTCCTACATAAAAGAAAGAGGATGGTTTCGAAACCAACCCTATTGAAAGCATTTAGAAGGCAGCTTCAAAGTAGAAGGCGAAAGCACCCTTTTGAAACCATTATTTTAAGGCTATAAAGAAAAGCGGCCTTAACTAGTTCAAAAGGTATGATTGCAGCAGCAGGAGTTTCGAATGGGTTAAAAGCAACTATTCTTTCGAAAGCTTCCTCTAAAACGAAAGGAGACAACTGATTCGAAAGCTCCTTTATCAAATTAAAGGCAAGCGGCAGCTAGTTCGAAAGCTTCCTTTTAAAAACAAAGACAAGTTAAAACAACCACTTTGAAAGCATGCCTTCGATACGGTCCTTCCGCCTTTCTCCAAGGCGTTACGTATTAACTGCTTGATACATGGGCATTGGTTTTGATTGGGTTCTTTGGCGAAGGTATAGTGTCGAAAGCAAGCTGGTGGGAGTGGCGAAGTAGTAAATCCAAGCAAAACTGATTTTTATCCTTTAAAAAAATTCTTTTTACCTAAATTGCCTTATGTTAACTCCTCAATTTCATGACTCAACGACCTAAGGAAATAAGTGACCGAAGGAATTAAAGTGTGAACGACCTAACGACCTAAAGTTATCACGACCTAGCGACCTAACTGCTGAAGCGGGTTAGCGTCCTAAAGCGTGAAGCGAGTTAGCGACCTAACTGCTGAAGCGGGCTAACGACCTAAAAGGTACTGCGACTTAACGACTTACAGAAGACCGCGACCTAGCGACCTAAAAGTCCAAGCGACGTAGCGACCTAAAAGTCCAAGACAGGCTAACGACATAGCATCCTCCATTAGGTCGCTCACGACCTAAGACACATGCCGCTTCTCCCTAAGTCGCTGCAACCTACTAACCCGCTCAAATTGACCAAGTGCAACAAGGATAAGCCATAGCTCGTATCCCTTAGGTCGCTAGCGACCTACGACCTACCCTTTGGTCGTCCGCGACCTACGACTTACTCCAGAAATCTCCTATAAATACCATGCCTACACCACCGAAGAGAGCACCTTTTGGCTCATTTTTGGAACGCCTATACTCTGCTGATTTCTCGACTCATCTGACACTTCAAACACGAAAGACATTTCAACGAACTTCAAGAAGAGATCTAATACATTCAACATGAATTTGAAGAATTCTCTTATATCGGAGTTCTAGCTACTTGTCTAAATGGTGTTGTAATTGGAGATTGTTGTATAAGTTGTAATTGAATCAACAATAAAGGAGATTAAAGTGGACGTAGGCTTAACTTGAAGCCAAACCACAATAAAACTGTTGTCTCTTTCCTGTTTTTCTGTTATTTTCTGCTTACTTCTAATTCCCGTATTGACCATTGGTGCTTTCACATCTTTACTTCTTACACCTGGGTGTTAGCGTTCAATTTTAGCATTAACATTTTGGTGCTTTCACTGAGAATTGAACTCAGGGTGTTTTCATCATTGCTTCTCAAAAGTTCGTAGAAAGAATCTCTCTCAAAACCAGAAGTCTATCAGAGATTATGGCTCCTGGAAGAAAGCGCAAATCTACTAGACCCGGTGATGTCCATGAGAATATGGCCACTTCTCCTTCATCAAGTCAAGCAGCCCCAAGTGTTGGAATTACATGGGCAGAGTTAGATGTTGTAGTTTCTGGGTTATATCAGCAAATGGAAACCCAGAATGCTCTAATGCTCGATAGGTTGAATGCTTTGCTCGGAACTAACCGTCAACCAGTGAATAATGAAGAAAACTTTGTTGATGATGTTCATAATCCTGAAGAGAGGAATATTCCCCAAAAGGCAGCTAGCCCCGCTGAAGAGGCACCTCCCCGAGCTAAAGGATCAAAGCCGCAGCCGACTCTCCACGAACGTTTGTCCAGGCAAACTTCCGAGAAGATGGCTGAAGTCTATCCCATAGAGACTCTAAACGATGAGGAATACCTCTCGGGAATGGTTCGACAGATTATGAAAGAAAGTATGCAAAGGGAAGAAGATGAAAAAGAATGGGGGTTCGCATCAATCAAAACTCCGTTCATCGAAAGGATTCTAAAGGCGGAATTCCCAAGGAAGTTTGTTTCCCCTACCATCCTGGCTTATAAAGGAACAAGTGGCCCTAACCAATTCCTATATAAGTATGACTGGCACATGACTAGTGCTAGGGAATCAGATGAGATCAAATGTCGGTACTTTCCGGTGTACTTGGAAGGACTGGCTCTACTACGGTTTACAAAGTTACCGGTCCGATCTGTAGACCAGTTCTCTGATTTGACTCGGAAATTTAAAGAGCAGTTCAGGTTGTATGCTTCAAAGGCAAAGGACATAATATCATTGTCCAGCCTGGAACAGAATCCTGGAGAATCTATTAGATCTTTCTTAAACTGCTTCAACATAGCCTTGGATGAATTCGACAATGCAGAGCCACGAATGGTTTTGACTTACCTAATGAGGGCTATCGACAAATCGAGTGAATTTGGGAAATGGTTGAAGATGAAAGAACCAAATTCGCTTGAGAAATTCTACAAGAAAGCCGATGAGTTCATGCGCTTGGAAAGCCTCCCTGCACCGACGAAAGTGGTATTGACAAAGGTTAAGAATAACACTGCCGCTCCTACCAAAAAGGAATCCGGAGGTCAGAAGAGGGAGAATAACAATGGGAAGAAGCCGAAGGATGTGAAGAAACCTCACTTCTTAAAACCTTCAGATTTCACGCCTTTAACTGACACTCCGGAGAATATCTTCTTTGCTACCAAAGATGCCGTTGAATACCCTAAGCCACCTGTGTTGAAGCTTGGCAAAAATGCTGTTCGAAGTGGGAGATTTTGTGGATTTCATAATCAATCCGGTCATGATACTAACGATTGTCGCCATTTGAAAAGTTTGATTGAAGAACTGTTGAGAGAGAACAAGCTGCAGCAATATGTTAAGAGAAATAGGAACGACCCAGCTTCATGTACTGAGGGTCAGCAACTTCCTGCTCATCCATCTGGCTCGGGTGAGAGGACTACTGCGCATGAATCAGAAAGACCTGTTATTAATGTAATCACAGGAGGTCCTCACCCAGCAGGCAGAAGATGGGGTGAGATGGAAAGATATGCCCGTGCCTTGAAGTATGCGCCAACAGAAGAAAATGTTTTTGTGTTGGAAGATGCTGCAGCTTTGAAGCAGCAGAAAACTTTTAATGATGACATTGTGTTTAGAGCCAGGGACTCTATGGGCGTTGAAGCTCCAACCATAGATCCCTTGGTCATCTCTACAGGCGTTGGGCCGGCTATTGTAAGAAGAGTGCTTGTTGATTGCGGCGCTTCTTGCAATATTCTTTTCAAAAAGACATTCGACCAAATGAAAATTCTGATGGATGATGTTCAAGCTTCATCGTAGAAGATTGTTGGGTTTACTGGGGAACCGAAGCAGCCAATGGAACTATTGACTTGTTCATGGAGCTTGGAGAAGGGCAAAAAAAGGTGGTTCGAAAACAGACTTTTGTAATTGTTGACGAATTTTCTGCTTACAACGCCTTCCTAGGCCGACCAACTCTTGCGGCATTCAAGGTAATTCTTGCCCCGTGGTGCCTTACTATGAAGTTTCCAACAGATAATGGCGTTGGTGTTATTAAAGGGGATCAGAATGCTGGGCGAGAATGCTACCTTATAGGGTTACGTGAAGCAAGGAAGAGAGAGATGGGAAAGGATGCGGCAGCTCCAGTCCGCATCAAAGAACCAACCTTATAGCAATTACAGGGTGGACCTTGCACTGGTGAGCATAGCGGTGCACGAAAAGAAATGGATTCTAGAAAAGCCAGTGCAGGGGAGAATAGAGTGGTGCCAGTGGAAGTAGTGGTGCCGGTACCTGTTGACCCGAAAGACCCTAACAAGGTGGCGAATGTGGGTTTGCAACTTAGTGTGACGGTTCAAAATTCTTTGATATCATTCTTGAAAGCAAATCTGGACGTATTCGCTTGAACTCATGCTGATATGTGCGGAATATCCCCAGAAGTTGTGGTACATACTCTGAATATTGATCCGAAGTTTACACCCGTAAAGCAGAAAAGAAGAACTCAGGGTCCTGAAAGGTCAGCAGCATTAAAAGAAGAGGTAGATCGGCTCATGGAGAATGGCTTCATCAGGGAGTCCACTTATTCGAATTGGGTTTCTAATCTGGTGCTAGTTAAAAAAGCAAATGGAAAGTGGAGAGTATGCATCGACTTTTCAGATTTAAACAAAGCCTGCCCCAAAGACTGCTTCCCGTTACCCAAGATTGATCAGTTGGTGGATGGAACAGCCGGGCATGAATTGTTGTCTTTCATGGATGCTTACTACGGATATAACCAAATCATGATGCATGAGCCAGATCAGTAGGACACGAGCTTTATTACCGATGTCGGTCTTTACTGCTATAGAGTCATGCCCTTCGGACTGAAGAATGCGGGGCCAACTTACCAAAGACTTGTTAATGCTATGTTCAAACTGCAGATTGGAAAGACTATGGAATTTTATGTTGACGATATGTTGGTGAAATCAAAGAAGGCAGTGGATCATATGGATCACTTGGCAGAAATGTTTGCAGTCCTCCGAAAGTATGGAATGAAGCTTAACCCTTTGAAATGTTCATTTGGGGTGGAGTCCGGAAAGTTCTTGGGTTTCATTGTGAGTGCTAGGGGCATCGAAGCTAATCCTGCTCAGATTACTGCCTTAAGAGAAGTCAAAGCTCCTAGAACGAAGAAGGAATTGCAAAGTCTCAATGGAAAAGTCGCTGCCTTGAGTCGTTTCATTTCCAAAGCTACTGATAAATGCATTCCATTCTTTGATGCTCTGAAGAAAGGAAAGAAAAACTTTGATTGGACTCCCGAATGCCAGAAAGCTTTTGATGAGTTGATTCGTCATATGGAAACGCCTCCAATACTTTCTAAGCCCAACAATGGTGAGGATCTTTTCGTATATTTGGCAATCTCGTCTCATGCTCTCAGTGCAACATTGATACGGGAAGACGCAAAAGTTTAGCTCCCGGTTTAATATATCAGCAAAAGATTTACTGGGGCGGAGATGAATTATTCGAAATTGGAAAAGCTCGCCTATTGTCTACTGATTGCATCAAGAAAATTGAGGCCATATTTCCAAGCTCATCCTATCAAAGTCCTCACTGATCAACCTCTAAAGCAAGTCCTATTTCGCCCTGAAACTTTGGGTCGTCTTCTGAAGTGGAATATTGAACTCAGCCAATACGACATCACTTATCATCCTCGGAGAGCGATCAATGGACAAGCTTTAGCAGATTTCATCGCAGAATGTACAGATAAAGGTGATAGTGAGGAAGAGGTGACTGATAACACCCCAATTCGATGGAAATTGTATGTTGACGGTGCAAGAAATGACTATTGTTCTGGAGCTGGGGTCGTGCTTGAAACTCCAGAAGGGCGATCAGTGTGCTACGCATTGAGATTGGAATTTCCTTCGACAAATTACGAAGCAGAATATGAAGCTCTTATTGCTGGCTTGAAGATTGCTAAAGAACTGAACATCAGAGTATTGCAAATTTTCAGTGATTCTCAACTTATTGTATGCCAAGTCAAGAAAGAGTTTCAAGCTAAAGGGGGAAATCTGCCTGCTTACTTGTCAAAGGCCTGGGAGCTTCTTGATGATTTTGGCCATTACACGATAAGTCATATACCCCGGGAAGAGAACATGAAGGCAGATTCTCGCGAAGTATTCCAGCACGGTGAAGCTCAATTATTAGGATTAGTTCCTGTGGAAGTCTTGTCTACTCCAAGCACTGATGAGATGGATATTGACTGGATCATGACTATATCTCAAGAGCAAGAATCTTGGATGTCTCCGATAAAGGAATATCTGCTCAACGGTTCCCTACCAGAAAATTCAAAAGAACGACAGAAGCTGCTAAGAAAAGCCTCGAGATATGTAATTCAAGACGGCCAGTTGTACAAACGGCGATTCTCGATGCCATTACTCCGATGTGTAACCAAGGAAGAAGCTAATATAATTTTAGCTGAAGTGCATGGAGGAGAATGTGGAGATCATTCAGGTGGTCAAACTCTAGCAAAGAAAATTCTCCGTTATGGGTATTTTTGGCCAGACATTAATCGAGATGCTGCTAGCTACGTCCGAAAGTGTGACAGATGCCAAAGATTTGCAAAAAAACCTAAGAGCACCTTCCACCGAGCTAATGCAGATGGTTAGTCCATGGCCATTTTCCATTTGGGGAATCCATCTCATCGGGCCTTTGCCAACTGCCAAGTCCGGAATCAGATATGCTATTGTTGTTGTTGATTATTTTACTAAATGGGCTGAATCTGAACCATTAGCTACTATTACTCTAAAAAGATGATAAACTTTGTAACTAAGAATATCATTTGCAGGTATGGTGTGCCTCAAAAGATAATCACAGATAATGGTACCCAATTCGAAAGCGAACAAAATGGGAAAGTGGAAGCAGTGAACAAAATTATCAAGTCAACCATCAAAAAATAGCTGGAAAGAGCAAAAGGGGGTTGGGTCGATAAGTTGCCACTAGCACTATGGGCATACAGAACTACCCACAAAACTGCGACTGGGCACACTCCATTCTCATTAGCATATGGATCACAAACAATGATTCCTAAAGGTTCCCTCACACAGAAGAATTCATTTCAACCAAGCTGAAAATGAAAAGTTGCAACTTGAAGCACTTGACTTCCTTGATGAAAGAAGCGAAGAGTCACAGCTCAGAATTGCAGCTCATCAGCAAAGGATTGCCAGGCACTTCAATTCCAAAGTTCGCCAATGCAACTTTGAAGTTGGGGATCTAGTCTTGAAAAGGATCATGACAGCAATAGGAGCGTTTGCGCCAAACTGGGAAGGACCCTATGTCATAGGCAAAAAACTTCTTGATGGCACTTTTCAAACTGACAACTGTCGAAGGAGATCCAATTCCAAGAGCTTGGAACAGCAATCACTTGCGTCCATATTTTACTTAAAAGCTTTGCTTAAATTTGTAAATGATTGCGGATGTATGATTATTGTATTGCAAGCCATTGTAAAACAAGTGCAAATGAATAATAAGAACTATAAAGTGCATGTAGGCCCAGTTCTTGGCCGAACCACTATAAATCTTGTGTTCTTTACTATTGAAAAATGCCTGTTTTATTTCGATGTGTAAATACCTTAAATGTATTGCTAAAATGTCGATTTAATATTGCAGGCCATTAAAACAAAGCTTACCCATCACAAGGCCAAGCAATCCCCGAAATCACTCAATAAACAAATATCAAGTCATAAAAATTCCAGATTCCAAATCCTATATAAGAAGTGCTTCATGTATACAGTTAGTGATTCTGTCGGACTCACTTAACAATGAAGCACACTTCTTCAGATAAGACAAATTACTTGCAAAAGAATGGAACATGTGCTTGGAAATGATAACAGGGAATCACTGATGAGCAAATGGCAAACAAACAGGGGCGAGCAGGCGGAGAGCGGCCAAAAAGGAGTCCTGCCTCTTAATAAAAGGGTTGGTGGAATCACCGAAGGGGAATCTTCCCAGAGCGAAGGCACCAGGCCTTAGCTAGCTCATTGCGATCGTTTGTGCAAACGAACATCCGGTTGGATAGCTTACGTCTGCCCCGTGGATCCACTTAACCGTGAGACGCAACCTTCATGGCGAGCCAACCACGCTAAAGACCTCTCCGGAGGCAAAAGACCTCTTCGGAGGCACAAGCCCTCTTCGAAGGCACAACTCTTCGGAGGATAAAGACCTCTAACGAGGCACGCCGAAAAAAGAAAGTTCTCTACTCAACCATAAAAGATTGGTGGAATCACCGAGGGCCCTTGTTAACTAGTTGCGATCGTTTGTGCAAACGGACATTCAATTAAGTAACTTGCGTCTGCCCCGTGAATCCATTCAACCATGAGAGAGTAACTTCCAGGCAATCAAATAAAGACCATTTCGAAGGCACAAGACCTCTTCGGTGGCACAAGACCTCTCCCGAGGCACCATAAGCCCTCTTCAGAGGCACTCGCCTTCACAAAAGGCACACCTGCCCTCTTCGGAGGCAGAAGACCCCTCTCGAGGCACCACAAGACCTCTTCGGAGGCACAAGACCTCTTCGGAGGCACGTCCCAAGAAGAAATGCAAGAGCTCTTCGGAGGCACAGGACCTCTTCGGAGGCACGTCCCAAGAAGAACTACTTTTCTCAACCAACAAGTTGATGGAGCCACCGACGGGGCACCTTCCCAAGATAGAAGGCACTGGGCCCTTGATAACTGGCTGCGATTATTTGTGCAAACAGACATCCAACTAAGTAACATGCGTCCGCCCCGTGGAACCATTCAACTATGAGAAAACGCTCTCAAGCGAACAAAACAAAAAAAGCCCTCCAACGAGGCACAAAAAAATAATCAAAGCCCTTCTTCGAAGGCCCACTTCACTGCATAGGGGGATCCACTTATCAAAATAAAAGTGACTATCTCCAAAAATGAAGTGTAAAAACTTTTTCAAACAAAAGAAAGAGAAGATTTCTCCGGTGCAAGGCACACTCTACTAAAGCATAGTAACATTTCTTCAAAATAGAAAAGTTATTCTCTAAAGTAAAAGTGAAAGCCTTCTCAAAATGGAAGAAGTGTTCTCCAACTTAAGAGTGCAAGTCTTCTTGAAACAGAAGAATTATACTCCAACTTAAGAGTACAAGTCTTCTCGAAACAGAAGAACTGTTCTACAAAGTTTTATCAAATGAAAGAGATTGCAATAAGCCATGGTATGGGGGCAATACAATACAATATAGCTACATTAATAAAAGCAACGTTCAAATAACATACCACAAACTTATTGCAATGTCACACAAAGAAAGTGAAGAAACTTGTGCAAAAATGAGGAATAAATGCATTCACAAATACAGTCAAAAGATTGTGCAAGTTAAAAGAATCACTTTATTCTATACTGTAAACAATTTTGTACATGTGCAGATTACAAAAAGCGGGGGCCGGTACCCGCACAATCTCCGGTCAATACAAGCCTTTATGTACAAGCAGAAAAGCAAAAAGCAAGACAAAAAGCATAGGACCAAACCCATCACTTCTTCTTCCTGCCACCTTTCGAGCCCTCGCCTGGCCGGATGGTTAACTTTTTGGGTCGGCTTGTAACAGTAGGGGAAGAAGGAGAAAGGGGTGCAATTGGATTTTCTTCTGCTTTTTCTTCGCTGGCAGAAGCTTCCCTCTTTTTCTTTGAGATTCCACGCTTCCCCTTCTTCCTTGGAGAAGACTCGCTGCCCGGAGTGATAAGTGCAGACAGCTTTGTGTCATCAGAAATAATTTGCTCCGGAGTTCTTTCGCCTTCTTCAGGTTCTTCATCCTTTTGTTCTTGTGAAGCGACAGGATCATCCAAGCCTTGAAGAGCTTCTATCTGCTCCTCTTGCGACTCCGGTTGAGAAATAGAAGGAGGAGTAATCTGAAGAGATGGAGGGGGAACAGTTGGAAGAGGGGAAGTCTAAACAATACTTGGCGTTTTCACAACAGGAGAAGAGAAATTAAAATCCGTCTCTCTCGTAAAGAGAGGAGATAGTGGCGCGTCAAGACTTAAGTAATAATCAAAAAGTTCATCAAGCTCATGTGAAGTAAACAAGCAGTCCACTTGAACAGGATCAGCATTGAGGTTACCTGAGAAGTAGGCTTTATTACGTAAACTTCAAAGTCCTATGCTTCAGTGCTTTCTTGAGTCTCATCTCCAGTGTGAGAGGTTGCACCTTCAATGACAGCTTTAGCAAGAGGTGGAGAATGGAAACTGGAGCCAACAATATCGATGTCGGCCGAAACCGAAGGTTGAACTGGGTCGGTTGAGGTTGCCTTCCCTAAATGTTCTCTTTCCCCCATTCTGGCTTGCTCTTTAGCGAGTTGCTCCTTTCCCATAGCAAGAGCAGCACGTGCATCGTCATCTAGATAGTGCGCCTCAAGATCTGCTTCAGCATAGCCAGCGCCTCCAAGCATGTCAAGTGCAGCCTCCCACACTTCAGCCAAAGTAATCTCATACTTCGGACCCAAAAACAAAAGGCTACGGCGCCCCAGGACACCGTGCAAGTAAAATTCGAATAAAGTAGAGCTGATGTTGCCTTTAGTCGCCTCATGAGCTTCTTCAACTGCTGCCTTGCCGGCGATGGCTTCATCACGCTCTCTTTCAGCTTTGGAAAGCTGAGCTTTTAATATTTCAATCTCCATGTCCTGGGAGCTAACTCTTTCTCGCAACTGAGCAACGTCAGTACGGTAGCTTTCTACAACTTGCTGCTGTGCTTCAAATTTAGCTTCAGCGTCTCTTTGTCCGGCATGAGCATCTCTCGCCTGTTTTTGAAGCACTTCTTCTTTTTTAGAATAAGAAGTGGAAGAAGTGGCAAGCTCTTCATTGAGTTTCTCAATTTCCACTTCAAGCTTCTCATTGTAAGCGGCGATGCTCTTCATCTCTACATCATGCTGGTCGAGAGTTTTCTGCCACTCGGATTTATCGTTTTCCATAGTCAGCATGGCTTCGAGATTTGCACGGCTTACTCTTTGAAGCTCGTGAACAAGTTTTTTCCAACCAGACATTCTCTCAATATCGAGTTTGACGGCGTCAAGATTTCGCAACATAGCTTGCTTGTCGATTGGGACCAAATCAAGATCAAAACGCACTCCTTTTAAGCACCAGTGCGAAAACCGGCTTTGAAGAGTAGTCGGACCCTGTCCAACTTGATACGAAGGCCTACTGATGATCGTTTGGATATCAGCTCTTTGAAGGGCAGGAGAGCTGGAAGGGTTTCCAAAGAGGCGGGAGCAGCGGGCTTCTCAGAAATTGCACACACCGGCCTTTCACTAAGCTTGGCCCACTTGCTGGGATCTTCAACGATATGACTTTTCCCTCTGTCATCATTAGATTTTCTTTTGTGGGAATCATCATCTCTTTGGGAGGAGTCATGTCGTTCATCCCTTCTCCCGTAGCGCTCCTCATAAGCCCGCCTCTCACGAGCTTTCCTCGCGGCTCTTTCTTCATCAGTTTCCCTCGGCGTAGGGAGATATCGCCTTGGATCATATGAGTCGCGCCTTCCATAGCGCTGAAAATCATCATAATATGAGCCGCTATGTCGCATTGAAGAACCTAAAAATGAAGAAGAAACAAAGTTCAGAAATCCTGAAAGTAAAGAAGTTAAGTGCACAAAATTTCCAAAAACCCTAAGTGTGTGTGGCGTGTAAACTACGCGCGTCGAGCTACAAACCACTCTTCGGCTTTGGAATTATCTCTTGAGTTGGTGGAGTTGATTGCAAAACCGATGTCACGTCAACTGCTGAAGAAGCAAGTTTAGAAGCGGTAGAATCATCTTTGAAAAGCTCGTGTGACGTAACCATCAAATCGCTCAATCCCTCAAAAGTGTCGTCACCATCATGCCTAACGGGACTCTTTCTCTCGGCCTCTTCATCGGCAGCCTTCCCGGAGTGTTAAGGAGCTTCCTCTTCTTCAATAACCGGAGGAAGTGTGAATTTGTCGGATGACCCCACAACGTCAACGGAAGCGGAACATTTCACAAGTGAAGCCTCGGCAATAATTTCCTTCTGTGAATGTTCTCCGGCGAAAACTAGGGCATCTGATATCTCTGCTTGAGAACCAGGGGCATCTTGAAGTTGAGTGGATCGTGAAGGATGCAATAGTCCAAATTGATGCAAAAACTCATCCTTCAGCAAAAATTTAATACTTCTCTCTTCAGCAGCCGCAGCACTGAATCTATCAAAAGTCAGTTTATGGCTAGAGTCTCTTGATGGAGGAGAAATCGCTGCAAAAGTAGGGAATGAAGTTAGCACTTAACAACTCGAGTTTTGAAAAGCTCAGAAACAGAAAGAACGGAGATATGCAAGCTTACTTCCTACTCTCCAGATGCTATAAAATCCCGGGGGTCATCGAACAAAGAAAAATTGGCTCAAGAACCCGTGGGCGCTTTCAGGAAGATCAAGAATTAATCTACGGTATCTAGCGCTCCTCAGAAGTGTGATTGAAGGATGATATTTATTCTTTGCAAATGTACACAAGTAACAGATTTCTTCAAAGCTTGGAAGACGATCGAATGTCCTCCTGAACAGTACACATAGCCCTATTAAAATGGCGTAGCCATTGGGATGCAATAGGAAGGGAGAGATAGTCAATCAGAGAAGGAGCTGTCGAAGAAAGTCATTAAAAGGAGGAATAGCTCCACTTAAACACATCTGACGGTTAACTGCAATAAAACCGAGAGGTGGTCTGTCAGCAGTGTCGTTTTTTCCTAGAAGCAAAGCGTCTGCTTCAGTAATACCGAACTGAGCACACAATTGATTGAACACCCGTTGATTCAAAGTAGTTGAAGTTAGTTCCAGGGGATTATCCAAAGGAGTAGCTATTGGGAAGACTTCTTCATCTTACTCTATTATCTCTTCTTGAGAAGTCATTCTACACAAGGAACTGGATATTCAAATATGAAGGTGCACGTTTCCTAAATGTGTGAAGTGTTGTCCAAAACTAATAAAAAGACAAGAAAATATAACTGGAATTAAACTAATAGACATTAGTCAATTATAAAATTTCAGGGCTTGTTATTTTAAGACCAAATGCAAGTGCAGTGTTGATGCAAACAGATTAACTTTAGTTGATTAATTAATTTTGTTTTGCTTTGACACATCACTTGAATTTGTAGATTCATAGCATTTCATTCATATAATTTCTTTAAAGTTGATTATTCTTTATAGACTAATCTGTCATTCGATGTGGGCAGTCAGAGGGAGTATATTCGCCCTAGTTTTCTACAAATGTTGTATTTAGCAGGTTGTTAGCATTAGAAGTTAATATAACCTGTAAAGAAGTGCAACAAGTTCAGGCAAGTTATCTCGACAGTTTAAGTTGGAATTCAAGTTAAGTGATGTCACATTTTTGCAAGTAATCAAGCTCAAGCGACTTAGCATAGGTCGAAGTTCTATTAAATCGTCCTGTTCAAGTCAAAGAGTTCAGCAGTATCAAGTTACTACGGGTTAAAATTTATGATGCATATTAAGGAATAAGGCTTCAAGTCAAGACAATGCAAATTTGTCTAAGTATTAGCTCGTCGGAGACCTAAAAGGTTATGTCACAAAAAATTAGTTCACCCAAGTCATGATGCGACCTAAAGGTAGGTCGTTAAAGGGATAACTCATCCGAAGCAACATGCCATACGTCATAAGTCGCAAAGTTCATAAGTCGATTAAGATAGGTCGGTCTGATTTCCTTAAGTCACAGATACGTAAGTCGCGCAGTTTCTCTTAGGTCGCAAGGCACTTGGGTCATTCGATTTATTAGGTCGTTCGATTTAATAGCTCGGCAATATAACATTATCTCCCATTAACGAACTCTAAGGCCTGTCCTCCACTCAAGCGCTGCCACGCGTCCACCACCTCACATCACCAGAGATACAACGGCATAACCTAAAATCCATTAGCCCGTTAATCATCTCCCTGTCTCCTCCGAACTCCCAAAACCTCCTCAAAAACCCATGATCGATTCCAAAAGCTTTTACACTCACCAAAATAGCTCCATAAAAACCCTAGGCCGATTCGTTTTTTCTGAAAGCAATCGCCAGCGATTCGACGATGATCAGAAGGCAAATCGGAACATAATCTTACAACATGGTGGCGAAAGCTGTATTGAAATGATTATGGAGGGATCAATGGTAAACGTGGAAAATAGATGATCGGAATTATCTAAGTGTGCTGTTGGAATCAACAATTGGGGATGAAAAGGAGGGGATTTCGCTTTAGCTTCAGAGCTCGAATGCAACAATGGCAGCCGATAAGGTGATAAGTAATAAAGTGAGGGGGACGAAGCGACTTAACAGTTTGTATAGGGCAGGGGAAAGAAGACGAATGGGCATGCGAGTTAGCAAATCTCTTAGGTCGCTCATGACCTAGTGGAATTAGGTCGAAGCACACGACCTACAACATAGGCGTGTACTTCGAGGGGCAAATGTTAACTCCTCAATTTCATGACTCAACAACCTAAGGAAATAAACGACCGAAGGAATTAAAGTGTGAACGACCTAACGACCTAAAGTTAAAACGACCTAGCGACCTAACTGCTGAAGCGGGTTAGCGACCTAAAGCATGAAGCGAGTTAGCGACCTAACTGCTGAAGTGGGCTAACGACCTAAAAGATACCATGACTTAACGACTTACAGAAGACCGCGACCTAGCGACCTAAAAGTCCAAGCGACCTAGTGACCTAAAACCTATGACAGGCTAACGACTTAGCATCCTCCATTAGGTCGCTCACGACCTAAGCCACGTGCCGCTTCTGCCTAAGTCGTTGCGACCTACTAACCCGCTCAAATTGACCAAGTGCAACAAGGATAAGCCGTAGCTCGTATCCCTTATGTCGCTAGCGACCTACGACCTACCCTTAGGTCGTCCGCGACCTACGACTTACTCCAGAAATCTCCTATAAATACCATGCCTACACCACCGAAGAGAGCACCTTTTGGCTCATTTCTGGAACGCCTATACTCTGTTGATTTCTCGACTCATCTGATACTTCAAACACGAAAGACATTTCAACGAACTTCAAGAAGAGATCTAATACATTCAACATGAATTTGAAGAATTATCTTATATCGGAGTTCTAGCTACTTGTCTAAATGGTGTTGTAATTGGAGATTGTTGTATAAGTTTTAATTGAATCAGCAATAAAGGAGGTTAAAGTGGACGTAGGCTTAACTTGAAGCCGAACCACTATAAAATTGTTGTCTCTTTACTATTTTTTCTGTTATTTTCTGCTTACTTCTAATTGCCGTATTGACAGGTGATGCTTTCACATCTTTACTTCTTACACCAGGGTGTTAGCGTTCAATTTTAGCGTTAACACCTTAATTCTCAAAATGTAATTGGTTACCATTTCTTTTATCAAAATCCTATTCTAAAAGTGTTGCCAAATTCAAAAATTATCAATTTAACAAATAAACCTTTCTCCTTAAATAAACATATAAAACATTTAAGTCCCTTAGCTTAAATAATTTTTATTGTTATAGTAAAATTATTTGGAAAAATTACCAAAAATCACCGTAATTCACTTTTAGTTTGCTTATAACATATTTAAATTTAAGATCTAAAATCGATATAAATATATTTGTCATAAATAATTTAAAACCAATTTTAACTATTTTCTTTCATAGAAAATTCATAATAAATCCAAAATAACTTAAAAAGTTATGAAACATGAAACCCACTTCTAAAAATAATATTTGTAAACATGTGTTAAAAAGGCAAGTCATTTGAATATCATTTGATGGATTTTCAAATCTAAACCTATCATAAAATCTATATGAAGCAACATAAATCATCAACAAGCATATATATCCATCTAAATGAACATATCGTGAAAAATTATTTGCGAAATTAAATCGGATCTAATTAGAAACTGAAATTAATAAAAATGAGATGTAAGATCATTATTTACCTTAGCTTAGTGTTAAGAAGGTTGAGATTTGTTCTTTGATTAGTCCCTTCAGACTTTCTACTTGTTTCCTAGCTTATCTTCCTTTTGATTTCTCATAATAGTGGCCAATCGAGCTTATAAGTGTTTTGGTTTTGTTTGTAAAGGTTGAAATGAGTGAGAAATGAAGGTAAGAAGGGTTTAGGGTACAAGAATGAAGACTATTCCTATTCCTCCTACTTGCTTTTTTTAATTCTCTTTGTTTATACACTCATTAAGGCACAACCATCCTTATTGATTAATAAATATCAATCCCTTACCTATCTACATTATTTCATTTGATTTATTTAATTAAATGTCCTAAATAATGTTAAACAAAATTAGGATCATTACAAGGGTCTATGTCAACATATCCCTTTGAAAATTGAAAATTCTTTTGTTTTTAAGTATTTTGAAAATCTTATGCTTTTTAAAATATTTTGTTACTTTACAAAATAATTTAGTCATAGTTTATAAATGTTTTAAACTTTGAAACTTTTAAAATATAATTTTTAAATATATTTTACTTTTAAGAATGAAGAATAAGAAAATTGGAAATAGAGATCAAAGATTGCTACTAGGAACTTTAACAATATTCTATGACTCTATATACTATATTATAGTCTTGAGATCTTAATATCTTGGTCTTTATACTCATGAGTCTTTATGTCCTTTCTTTGAGTCTTTGTATTGTACAGTCTTTGATTTAACACTTGTGCAATATCCTGCACTATATACTATATAATTTGGCAAAACATTAGTATCCATATTTTATATGGATGTATATTGTTGTTTATTAAGCTTGATATCATCAAAATCAATAACTAAGGTATTAACAATCTCCCCATTTTTGATGATGACAACAATTAATATCCTGTATGCAAAATATGATATAACTCCCACTGAGTAAGATAACCTCCCCTGAATATGTGCGTATGTATATTTTATATTTTTCCCGTCTTTTCATTATCAAAAATGGGTGAAAACGTAAAAACTCTCCCTAAAAAACTTAGAAACTATAGTTTCAAAATCAATAAATAAGTTAAAAATGATACGTATGATACATGGTGATTATATATTTACTTAAAAATAATGCACAATGTAATACTAAACATGATTTAATATGATAATCAAGACTAATAAATTAGATTTTATTTATCAATTCAAACTATGCAAATCCAATACATATAAACCAATCCAAATCTATTTGCCAGACAATCCAAACCAACCATATCTAATCCAAATACACACCAAATCAATCAAACCAAATCCTACGAGTATATTTATATACAAACATGCATATACATATACAAATACATATCAAATTCGAACTTAATAACTGGATATTGTGTGGAACTTTAATCAAACTATTGGACTCAAAGATTAGATCTTCGTTGACGGAAACCCAATCTTCGTTACCTTTTTTATAGTGCACTATGGGTTGTTAGTTGGTTCGTCTTTGATTAAGGAAGAAAGAATCCATCGAAGGGCGTCGAAATGCTTATCTTGCTCCTTGATCGTTTGTATTTGACATAACTCTAAATGCCTTTGAGATGACCCGTCTTTCTCTCCACAGAAAGACGCATTATCTTTAAGAAAGAAAGGGGTTGTAAAGAGAAAGATAGAGAAGAAAGAAAAGAAACAACATCAGAATCTCAACAGCGGAACGAATAAATTATATTAATCACATAAGTATTTACATAATATACAACACCAATAAGAGTTACACAACTAATATATCATATACTAGATAGTTATAAACAACTGTCTAGTTATTACAACACAACATACAACTCAGCAAATGACTCAGAGATCACACAGCGGAACACTGTATATATCTACAACGCTGAAGCCTCCTGCTCCATTGCTCCTCCAGAATTCGTGAAAGTTAACCTGAATCCCTTGGCTACTCATAAAAATTTGAGTACCCAAGAGTTTAAGAAAACAGAAGATAAACTCTGGGTCAGATATGGGTCTGGTGTGAGTAACAGGTTAAGGTGGCTTAACTTTAAAAACTTTTAAAAAGAAAAGGTATCACATAAGACTTCCTACACATAAACATGGGTAAGTTTTTACCTTATGCTAACCAAAACATTTAATAGGAAATCCAGGGATATTATAATAGGGTCTAGGGTTTTCAAGTAGATAAGAAATAGCCGAAATTGTTACATTCATTAAATTCCAGCTACTAGCCACAAAGTGGGTAACACAATCAAAACCGTAAGGGCACGTAGGAAGAATGGGTTTCCATCAATGGCAGGGCTACTGGGGTACCGCCCGTCATAGTACGTGGCCTAGATCACCGACCGAGGATTACTCCCAATCCCTTGCAACACAAAACCGAAACCATCCTTTACTGGATAGTGCCGAAAAAGATAACCCCGTAGTTGTTTGCAACCAGCTGCCCACACAGCGGAATATAAAGGGACTTCTAGACAGGGCTAAATCTCGTCCTACTTGGGTGCTACCCACTTAGCCTTGCTGCACCTCCCCTGTTTTAGCCATTCCCGGTTGATGAGGCTTGAGACTGCAATTACCTTTATAGAACACATCTCTTAGAATGCTCATCGTCCACCTGACGATGTTTTGAAAGCATTCAATCCATACAAGTTCATTCTGGGTTCGAAGGAAACCGAAGGCATTATCTTGTTACATTCATTTTGGAATCTCCCTCAGAGTTAATGACGATGACCCTTGCACTCTGAATCTTCATCTTCACTTGAGATTCACGACCTATCGTTAATTCGGATTGATGTGGTTTTCGGATATCCAAATCTGGAAACCCGATCCCGGTCTCATCGAAATCAAAAACGCCATCTTTTAGGTCCAAGATGTTTTAAGATTAAACAATTCAATTCATTATCTATATACACACAGATAGATAATTTACATATCACAGTAGATAATCCACATTATCATCACAAACAGATAATTCACATTATCATTATAAACAGATAATCCACATTATCATCACACTTCAACCAAAGCATCCATATCACACAGCATCACTTATCTCATATCTGAGATCTCAAACCTTTCAAGGCAATCAATATCATTCAACATCCATAAGTAATGATTTATTAATCGCCATCTATAATTAATTTAAAATGAATTAAATTAATTACTTCATGTCTAATTAATTTAAAATTAATTAAATTAATTGCTTTAATCACATAAATCTTGCTTTCTTATCCATTAATTGATTACAAACCAATTAATTAATCATGTTCTAATTACCCATCTTAATTAATCATCCTTGATTAATTATTCTCTAATTACTTTAAGTAATTAGTCTTTAAAGTAATTACACAAATTAATTATCCTCAAACAATTTCAGTAATTAACCTTTAGTTACTTCATTAATTAATTAACTATAATTAATTATATTAATGCTTAATTAATTATATTAATTAATTAGTTTATCGATTAATTATTCCTTAATTAATCAATCCTTAATTACATCATTAATTATATTAATTAATGATCCTTAATTACTTCTTTAATTAATTATTAATCCAATTTAATAATTAATCTTTGATTAATTACATTCATAAATCATCCATGATTAATCACATTAGTAACTAATTAAATCACTTAATTATATTCAAATAATTTTATTAATCAATTCATAAATTAATTACACTGAGTAATTAATCATTAATTACTTTCACTAAGTAATTATCCTTCTTATTAACTACACAAGTTAATTAAACCCAAACTACTTTCAATCCTCAATTAAACTAATCATATTAATTAATTAATTACATAGAGTAATTGATCCCTTTAATTACTTTCATTAAGTAATTATACATAATCAAATCCACAAATGATTGTTTTTAATTAATTAATATTATTAATTAATAATATTAATCACATTAATTAATTATTTAATAATCCTAGTTAATGATTCTCATTAACTATTAACAATTCTTTAATTACTTCTCTTAAGTAATCAAACTTAGATTACAAATTAATTAATCTTTAATAACCAATTGATTAATCTCTAAATATTTAATTAATTAAGTGATTAACTGTAACTTGATTAATCCTTAATTACTTGATTAATTAATTTCTAATCATAAATTAATAATCTAATCATATCTAATTAATGATTTTTAATTACAAATTAATTATTCCTTAAATAATTAACTTACACCTTAATTAAATAATTTAAACTCTTAATTTTTAAATTAGTTAATCAGTGTCATTAATTAATTAAATTAATTATCCATTTTAATTGCCTTAATAATTAAATGACTTATAAATCATTAAGTCTTCATTAACTTTAAGATAAAAACATTATTCTTATTTATGATTTAATCATCATTCGCAAATACATTTGAAAACATTTTACTTTCAAATTTTCTTTTAAATTCCATTTTGAATTAAGATTCAACTTAAATACAAATTAGATTTTTAACAAAAATTTAAAAACAATTTAAAAACCCTCTTAATCAAATGTTAAAGAACACTTGTCTTTATAAAAGAAATTTATATAAGAGTTTAGAACCAAATCATTTAATTTCAAATCATTTTATAAAATATACTTTAACATTTTAAACTTGTTTCAAAACATTTTAAATTTGATAAACTTTATTTATCTTAAAACTAGGATATAAATTAAATTGGAATCCAGATTAAAACTTTGATTTAAAACTTTGTTTAAATCTTGTTTCCAAAATTTAAACTCATTCAAATTTAAAAGCAGACAGGTTTACTATTTTTAAATTCATTTAAACATAGAATACTGATAGGTTTTTTTTTAAAAAAACTGTAACAACAACATACCCGAGCCCTCGCATCAAATACTTCGAGTCAAAAACACCAATGCTTCGAGAAAAACACGAAACAGATCGAATAAATACTCGAGTACCCTTCTTCCCAAATCAACAGCAAATACACCATCACCTCCGTGCACATGCACCAGCACTACAACCCTTTCCGACCACTCGCAATGACTTATGCACGTTGGTGATCACCCTCGAACTCGATTCCGACCCTCAAATCATTAGCAGCAGCTCGAAATCAAAATCGAGCTTTAAAGCTCAAAACTGGAGCCAGACCCAAACCTGGAAATTCCCTCGTTCTCGCGCCTCCTACCACCGGCGCTTCTGATCTTCCAGCAACACCTTCGACAAACATCCCATAATCAATTCCCTCAATTTGGTGGAACTCGATCCACCAGAGGAGTTGAGGGAAAAAAATTCTCGATCATCAGAAAAACTAGGGTTATAAACTAAAATGATCAACCACTGCCACTACAACGCCTTACTCCACCATCTGACATTTTTGCCAAGTTCCCCGATCACTCCACTACCATCAGTGGAAATCCCATCATCCCCAATCACTTGGATCATCAGAACTTCCCAAAACACCATTTCTGGTCAAACCAGAAATTCTCATTCATTTTCAAACTAAAAATTATGATTTTAGTTTTAAAAATCATGTTTTAGTTTATGTATTCAACTTATATTCCTAAATCAAGGAATCAGGATATTTGAATTTTGACTAATATAAAGTTTGCTCTGTTATTCTTGATTCCCAGAGTCAATACCAAATTATTTAACTTAAATAAAATTTAAAACTTCAATCTATGAAACAACTAACACATTTTATTTGAAAATTTAAACATTAACATGGATTAGATTACGAGATCATGATTTTTGATCAGAACTTAAGCCTGTAAACTAAGAACAGGCAAGAACAAATCACAACAGCAAGCATGCATTCGTACATCCATGTATATACACAGAGAATTCCATCGTATACATCCACACAATACTACTTTATTTCCAGTAATCCACATGTAATCAGATATCAAGATACTTAAGTTTTAGAAAGAAAGTTACTCACCTGCTTTAAAGAAGGACAGAGCATTTTATTTTTGAAAATGACTTTGGATCTTTTTAAACTTGAATTGCTGGAATATGGTTCTGATGCCTGTTGAAGTATGACTTTGCTGCTAGATTGATTGCAAACAAAATAGTATTTTGCTTATTACTGAATCTTGCTTTTGATTATCTGCTACAGTTTTAGTATTTGAAAATGCTTTGCATGTTTTTGAATAGATTGAAGAAAGATGAAGGCTTCTTATTTGAAAAATGGTTTGCAAATATTGATTTTGAAATTGAGTTATTGGTTTTAAACAGAAACGGGCTTTGATCTTGAACTTGCTTTGATGAAACTCAGTTTTGAAAAATGCAGTTGTTCAGATTTTTGTTTTGAACCTGCTTTTGATTTGCAAAATTGGTTACAGGATTTATTTTTGATAATTTGGTTTGAGTTTGATTTCAGGTTTGTGGAAGATACTTCTCAAATTTTTTATTTCAGGTTTTAGAGGAGAATTTATTTTCAGACTTGTTTTGTTGAAAGATTTTGTAGCTGAAATTTTTCTTAAGTTTTGAAAAAGAATAGAAGATAGAAGTCTTAAGTTTATATAAGTAAAAATGTGATTTATTAAGAATAAAAGAAAAAAATGAAAATTTAAAGAGTGACACTTATTTAAAGTTTAACATATGTCACATTCCCTTGATTATTACTTAATACATGTTGTTTAGGTTACTCAATATATTAACACATGTCCTTTAAGTATTTTCTTTTTATTTTAAATGTTAATAAAGGTTTTTAACTCAATTTATAAATTCTTATGTAAATACGTATATGGATTTCTTTTTAAAGAAAATGTAATAAACAAATTATATATAAATAAAAGCTTATTCATATATCTTTAAAATCCAAAACATTTTAAATATCTATTTTTTTTGAATTCCAAAATTAATTCAAATTCAAATTAATTTCTAAAATCCAATTTAAAAAACAAGTTATACATATATAACTACACATATTAAATTTGAAATAATAATTCTATTTTTATTAAAATCTATTTAGATCTAATCACATTATTAATATTGTTTGAAAATAACACATTTATCAATTTGAATATTTTATAAAAGTAATTATCTCTTTATTATAAATTACTTATTTTATTATATGTATTAATGTATGATTTGAAAAATTGTATTTTAAACTTATATATATGTCGAATTATATTTATCAAGCTATATTTAAAAAAAATAGAATAAACCTTTTTGTTAATTAATTTAAATTTAAACTTAAGCTAAAATAAATTTAAATAATTAAACATTTACCATAAGTATTTTAAAATTATATAGTTATTTATTTAAATAATATTTGAAAAAGTTTTGTATTAGACTAAATCAAATTTCAAAATTACTAAAAATATATTAGAATTAGAAAATTTGCTTTATTTATTAAATTCCAAACCAAAGCTTATCTATTTACAATATATACAATTAAATATATACATTATAAATACAAAACATTTTATTTGCTTTCAAAAGATAAAACTCACTAATTAATTATTAATTAAAAGAAAATTAATAAATCAATTCAAATTTTATTAACAAAGATTATTAAATCAATTTAATTTTTAACACAGATTATTAAATTGATATTGCCCGAAATTCCGGGTCATCACATTCCTTCCTCTTTAAAAGAATTTTGTCCCCGAAATTTAAAAGCAAAGGTAATTTAATAATCTATCTAAGATTTTGATTTTAAACCACAAGCATATCTATCAACCATATGCTAACAATCATAGCAACCAATTCATTAAACAAATCTAACTATCCAGACAAAATTCTGGATAGAACTTCCTAGAGTTTCCTGGGTATAAACACTGGAATACTCGCTCTACAGAATCCAAACAATCAACACTACTAGGCTATAGAGCTTCTACTTTTCTAGATCTACTAAACTGAATAGGATATCATACCGCAGTCAACTCCTGCTCAATTCTCAAATCTTCCTGAATAGCTGGTTCCAATACCAGAGATAGATCACACGTATTCGCTTAGAGATACGTGAATCATATTGAATTCCAGTCTTCCAAACTGGCAATTCAATCCTTGAAATACGGTTCAAAAGATCCATACAGAGAAAACTTAGAAGTTCCACCAAGTCCTGAGCTGCCTCACCAGACCCTCTCTCTAGAAGCCATCCTTCTACTAAGTTGAACCGTCGGTATCAATTATGGAATCCTAGTTGATAAGAGAACTCAATCTCCAGATGCAAAGGCAAACCTCGACTTCCCTGAAGACATCCTGAAAAATCTCTGACAACCCAAGAGAACACACAACCATCGCAAGTCACTTTTGCAATCAACCCTGACCAATTTCCAAAGATACTGTTCTTTCTTACCAATCAAGTAGTTTACATTCATCTAACCAATCCATGAAAGAAACGGATCCACTTAGCTGCTTCAGATCTCCACCTTCAAAAAACCGCCTAGCCATATGACCTTCTTGCCGGCATGAAGAACACTCCGAGCTGCACCGCTGACACAGATTCCAAAGACTTCCTTAACCAGAAGCTCCTCGAGATACTCGAGCCTCAAAGCCATACAGAAACACACTGCTGAACTCGGCCACATCACCGAAGCAGACACACTTCATTAAACTTGTTCCAAAGAAAACATCTTCGGACACATCCATAATCACTGCGCCTCATCACGCAGTTATTACTTCCTGAAGTTGCCAAGATACCATCTCTTGCTTCTACTCAATCAATAGATCCAAACTCTACTCATCAAACTTCAAAGATGGACTCCGAACCCTTTAAAGGTTTCCTTCATAGATCGATGAAATCCTTACACCACAACAAAGCTCACTCGAGATGGTATTAGGTCTACAGTCTCGACAGATACACCTCCAACCTCAACACTCAGAATTCAACTATTGGTAGTAGTGTTATACATACCACTACACTATCTACCTCTAGAACTTATATTGGAAAACCAGAACAGGTAATCCAATCAAATAAGTAGAAATAAACATATATAAATATATATAAAATTACAAATACGCTCTCTCAAGAAGAAATCACTCCAAAGCCTAGGTATTCCCTCAACCTAGCGCTCTGATGCCAACTGTGACGACTCGTCTTTCTCTCCACGGAAAGACGCATCATCTTTAAGAAAAAAAGGGTAGTAAAGAGAAAGATAGAGAAGAAAGAAAAGAAACGACATCAGAATCTCAACGACGGAACGAATAAATTAAATTAATCACATAAGTATTTACATAATATACAACATCAATCAGAGTCACACAGCTTATACATCATATACTAGACAGTTATAAACACATGTCTAGTTATTACAACACAATATACAACTCAGCAAATGACTCAGAGATCACACAATGGAACACTATATATATCTACAATGCCGAAGCCTCCTGCTCCATTGCTCCTTTAGAATTCATCAAAGTTAACCTGAATCCCTTGGCTACTCGTAAAAATTTGAGTACCCAAGAGTTTAAGAAAACAAAAGATAAACTCCAGGCCAGACATGGTTCTGGTGTGAGTAACAGGTTAAGATTGCTTAACTTTAAAACTTTTTAAAAGAAAAGGTATCACGTAAGACTTCCCACACATAACATGGGTAAGTTTTTACCTTACGCTAACCAAAACATTTGATAGGAAATCCAATGATATTATAATAGGGTCTAGGATTTTCAAGTAAATAAGAAATAGCCGAAATTGTTACATTCATTAAATTCCAGCATATGTAGTTAATGCACCGCTATTACCCCGCTACAACCCCGCTATATCTCATAGAGGATTTCTACCGCTACGATTTTTCCATATAGCCTAGAATATAGCCTTTCCGATTTAATCCCCACTATTTCTACTATATCCCATTATTTCCGCTATATTCCGCTATTCCCGCTATATCTTTTTTAATAAAATGAATTGAAAAATTGAGTTTATACATTATAAAATTATGAAACTAATTTATTTGATTTAATTTTTAATATATTTTCAGAAATGAAAATACTCTAATATTCTACCAAATTCAATTATGTTATATATAACAGTTTTTCGTTTATTTAAAGTATATTCGCACATATTTTTATTTAAAATTATTTATTATTATTTATAATTCAATTGAATGATAATTTTTCATTTAATTACCATTTATATAATTGTAAAAACATTAAGTAAGATTTTTATTTGCTATTTTAGAGCCATCGGCTATATCCCACTATATCCTCGCTGTATCCCCGCTATGACTTTTTGCACATTCATCGCTTCGAATCTACCGAGCGCATTAATTGCACAGATTCTAGCTACTAGCCACAAAGTGGGTAATACAATCAAAACCGTAAGGGCACATAGGAAGAATGGGTTTCCATCAATGGCAGGGCTACTGAGGTACCGCCCGTCACAGTACGTGACCTAGATCACCGTACCGAGGATTACTCACAATCCAATGCAACACAAAGCCAGAACCACCCCTTACTGGATAGTCCCAAACAAGATAACCCCGCAGTCATTTGCAACCAACTACCCACACAACCGAATATAAAGCGACTTCTAGACAGGGATAAATCTCGTCCTACTTGGGTGCTACTCACTTAGCCGTGCTGCACCTCCCCTGTTTTAGCCATTCTCGGTTGATGAGGCTTGAGGCTACGCTTACCTTTATAGAACACATCTCTTAGAATGCTCATCGTCTACCTGATGATCTTCTAAAAGCATTCAATCCATGCAAGTTCGTTTCGGGTTCGAATGAAACCGAAGGCATTATCTCGTTACACTAATTTTGGAATCACCCTTAGAGTGAACGACGATAACCTAAATCTTCATCTTCACTTGAGATTCATGACGTATCGTTAATTATGATCGATGTGGTTTTCGGATATCCAAATCTGGAAACCCGATCCCGGTTTCATCGAAATCCAAAACGCCATCTTTTAGGTCCAAGTTGTTTTAAGGTTAAACAATTCAATTCATTATCTATACACACACAGATAGATAATTCACATATCATAATAGATAATCCACATCATCAACATAAACAGATAATTCACATTATCATCATAAACAGATAATCTACATTATCATCACACTTCGACCAAAGCATCCATATCACACGGCATCACTTATCTCATATCTGCGATCTCAAATCATTCAAGGCAATCAATATCATTCAACATCCATAAGTAATGATTTATTAATCACCATTTATAATTGATTTAAAATGAATTTAATTAATTACTTCATCTCTAATTAATTTAAAATAAATTAAATTAATTGCTTTAATCACATAAATCTTGCTTTCTTATCATTAATTGATTACAAACCAATTAATTAATCATCTTCTAATTACCCATCTTAATTAATCATCCTTGATTAATTATTCTCTAATTACTTTAAGTAATTAGTCTTTAAATTAATTACACAAATTAATTATCCTCAAACAATTTCAGTAATTAACCTTTAATTACTTCATTAATTAATTAACTATAATTAATTACATTAATGCTTAATTAATTATATTAATTAATTAGTTTATTGATTAACTATTCCTTAATTAATTGACCCTTAATTACATCATTAATTATATTAATTAATGATCCTTAATTACTTCTTTAGTTAATTATTAATCCAATTTAATAACTAATCTTTGATTAATTACATTCATAAATCATCCATGATTAATCACATTAGTAATTAATTACCCTTAGTTAATTACATCACTTAATTATCTTCAAATAACTTTATTAATCAATTCATAAATTAATTACACCGAGTAATTAATTATTAATTACTTTCACTAAGTAATTATCCTTCTTATTAATTACACAACTTAATTAAATCCAAACTACTTTCAATCCTCAATTAATTACATCATGTAATTACCATCACTAATTACTTCACTAAGTAATTACACTTTATAAATCTCGTTAAGTAATTATATTTAATCCCATCATCAAGTGATTATTTAAATTAGTTAAACTAATTAATTAACTTAAACTATTCATATTAATTAATTAATTACATAGAGTAATTAATCCCTTTAATTACTTTCATTAAGTAATTATACTTAAATCAAATCCACAAATGATTGTTTTTAATTAATTAATATAATTAATTATTAATATTAATCACATTAATTAATTACTTAATAATCCATAGTTAATGATTCTCATTAACTATTAACAATTCTTTAATTACTTCTCTTAAGTAATTAAACTTAGATTACAAATTAATTAATCTTTAATAACCAATTAATTAATCTCTAAATATTTAATTAATTAAGTGATTAACTGTAACTTGATTAATCCTTAATTACTTGATTAATTAATTTCTAATCATAAATTAATAATCTAATGATATCTAATTAACGATTTTTAATTAGAAATTAATTATTCCTTAAATAATTAACTTACACCTTAATTAAATAAATTAAACTCTTAATTTTTAAATTAATTAATCCATATCATTAATTAATTAAATTAATTATCCATTTTAATTACCTTAATAATTAAATGAATTATAAATAATTAAGTCGTCATTAACTTTAAGGTAAAAACATTATTCTTACTTATAATTTAATAATCATTCACAAATACATTTGAAAACAATTTAATTGCAAATTTGTTTTTAAATTCCATTTCAAGTTAAGATTAAACTTAAATACAAATTAGATTTTTAACAAAAAATTAAAAATAATTTAAAAACCCTCTTAATCAAATGTTAAAGAACACTTGTCTTTATAAAAGAAATTTATGTAATTAAAACCAAATCATTTAATTTCAAATCATTTTATAAAATATACTTTAACATTTTAAACTTGTTTCAAAACATTTTAAATTTGATAAACTTTATTTATCTTAAAACTAGGATATAAATTAAATTTGAATCCAGATTAAAACTTTGATTTAAAACTTTGTTTAAATCTTGTTTCTAAAATTTAAACTCATTCAAATTTAAATTCAGACAGGTTTTCCACTTTTAAATTCATTTGAACTTAAAATACAGACGGGTTTTTTTTAAAAACCTGTAACAACAATATACCCGAGCCCTCACATTGAATACTCCGAGTCAATCACCCCAATCCTTCGAGCAAAACACGAAACAACTCGAATAAATACTCGAGTGCCCTTCTTCCCAAATCAACAGAAGATACACCATCACCTCCGTGCATGTGCACTAGCACTGCAACCCTTTCTGACCACTCGCGATGACTTACGCATGTCGACGATCACCCTCGAACTTGATTTCGACCATCAAATCATTAGCAGCGGCTTGAAATCAAAATCAAGCTTTAAAGCTCAAAACTGGAACCAGAACCAAACATAGAAATTCCCTCGCCTCGCGCCTTCGACCATAGGTGCTTCTGATCTTCTAGCAACACCTTCGACAAACATCCCACAATCAATTCCCTCAATTTGGTGGAACTCGATCCACCAGAGGAGTTGAGGGAAACAAAATTCCCGATCATCAAAAAAAACTAGGGTTATAAACTAAAATGATCAACCACTGCCGCTACAACACCTTGCTCCACCATCTGACATTTTTTCCAAGGTCCCCGATCACTCCACTACAATCAGTGGAAATCCCATCATCCCCGATCACTTGGATCATCAGAACTGTCCCAAAACACCATTTCTGGTCAAACCAGAAATGCTCATTCATTTTCAAACTAAAACTTATGATTTTAGTTTTAAAAATCATGTTTAGTTTATGTATTCAACTTATATTCCTGAATGAAGGAATCAAGATATTTGAATTTTGACTTATATAAAGTTTTCTATGTTATTCTTGATTCCCAAAGTCAATACCAAATTATTCAACTCAACAAAAATTTAAAACATTAATCTATGATACAACTAACACGTTTTATTTGAAAATTTAAACCTTAACATGGATTAGATTATGAGATCATGATTTTTGATCAGAACTTAAGCCTGGAAACTAAGAACATGCAAGAACAAATCACAGCAGCAAGCATGCTTCATACATCCATGTATATACATAGAGAATTCCATCATATACATCCATACAATACTACTTTATTTCCAGTAATCCACATGCAATCAGATATCAAGATACTTAAGTTTTAAAAAGAAAGTTACTCACCTGTTTTAAAGAAGGACAGAGCATTTTATTTTTGAAAAAGCTTTTGAATCTTTTTAAACTTGAATTGCTGGAATATGGTTCTGATGCTTGCTGAAGTATGAGTTTGCTGCTAAACTTGATTGCCAATAGAATTGTATTTTGCTTGTTACTGAATCTTACTTTTGATTATCTGCTACAGGTTTGGTATTTGAAAATGCTTTGCATGTTTTTGAACATATTGAAGAAGGCTTCTTATTTGAAAAATGGTCTGCAAATCTTGATTTTGAAATTGAGTTACTGGTTTTAAACAGAAACAGGCTTTGATCCTGAGCTTGCTTTGATGAAACTCGGTTTTGATGAATGCAGATGTTCAGGTTTTTGTTTTGAACCTGCTTTTGATTTGCAAAATTGGTTACAGGGTTTATTTTTGAGAATTTGGTTTGAGTTTGATTTCAGGTTTGTGGAAGATACTTCCCAAATTTTTGATTTCAGGTTTTAGAGGAGAATTTATTTTTAAATTTGTTTTGTTGAAAGATTTTACAGCTGAAGTTTTTCTTAAGTTTTGAAAAAGAATAGAAGATAGAAGTTTTAAGTTTATATAAGTAAAAATGTGATTTATTAAGAATAAAAGAAAAAAATGATATTTTAAAGAGTGACACTTGTTTAAAGTTTAACATTTGTCACATTCCCTTGATTATTACATAACTTATGTTATTTAGGTTACTCAATATATTAACACATGTCCTTTAAGTATTTTTTTTATTTTAAATGTTAATAAAGGTTTTTAACTTAATTTATAATTTCTTATGTAAATACATATATGAATTTCTTTTTAAAGAAAATGTAATAAACAAATTATATAAAAATAAAAGCTTATACATATATCTTTAAAATCCAAAACATTTTAAATATCTTTTTTTTTGAATTCCAAAATTAATTCAAATTCAAACTAAATTCTAAAACCCAATTTAAAAATCAAGTTATACATATATAACTACACATATTAAATTTGAAATAACAATTCTATTTTTATTAAAATCTATTTATATTAATCACGTTATTAATATTGTTTGAAAACAACACATATATCAATTTGAAATATTTTATAAAAGAAATTATCTCTTTATTATAAATTACTTATTTTATTATATGCATTAATGTATCATTCGAAAAATTGTATTTTAAACTTATATATATTTGAAATCATATTTATCAAGCTATATTTAAAAAAAATAGAATAAACCTTTTTGTTGATTAATTTAAATTTAAACTTTAGCTAAAATAAATTTAAACAGTTAAACATTTACCATAAGTATTTTAAAACTATATAGTTATTTATTTAAATAATCTTTGAAAAGGTTTTTTATTAGATTAAATCAAATTTCCAAATTACTAAAAATATATTAGAATTAGAAAATTTGCTTTATTTATTAAATTACAAACCAAAGCTTATCTATTTACAATATATACAATTTAATATATACATTATAAATAGAAAACATTTTATTAGCTTTAAAAGATAAAAATTCACCAATTAATTATTAATTAACAGAAAATTATTAAATCAATTCAATTTTTATTAACAAAGATTATTAAATCAATTTAATTTTTAACATAGATTATTAAATTGATATTGCCTAAAATTCTGGGTCATCATAGCCTTTGGTTTCTTAAGATAAATGAGGGAATATCTTTAAAAGATTGAAGAGTTTGCTCATGATTTTACATTATTTTTTATGTGGAGAAGACGTGTTTGTAAAAATATGTTTGAGAAAGAAAAGTGTTTGAGAATGAAAAGAGAGAATAGAATAAAATGATGAATGGGTTTTCTGGAAGAAATAGGCTTATACACGAGTAAAAAGTTGTGTGGAATAAATGGATGTGTGGTAGTTACTTCTATTTTGAAAATTAATTTTTTTTTTGTTTGGTCATTATATGTCGACATATAGGTTACATGTATGTCGATATACATACCTAAATTTTTAAAACTTGTTTATTTTTTATGCTTTTTGTTTTTATCTTATATTATTATATTTTTATAACTTCCACGGACTAATAGGCAACATAGGACAGTAATAGATATATTTCATTACCTAGAATTGAAAGATATATGGATTTCAGTGATTAGTAAAAGAAAATACATAATACAAAGCTAGATATTATAAGAAAATAATTTGATGGACTTAGAAAGATGTAGATGATGATGATGAAGAGCCGTCAAGTTTGTGAATGATTTTTCTAAAGTATTTATCCACTTTATTGGAAAGAGAGGTGAACTTTTTACTAAGTGATTGCTTAAGCTTTTTTGGTTTTTAAGAAGCTTTTCTTGATTCCTTAGGGGATCTTTTGTTGGAGGGATGAGATGGTTTATCTAAACTTTCTAAGGAAGTATCCCATCTTCCTCCTCCACCTCTTCTTTTACTTCCATTTCATCGCCTTCTTCTTCTCCTCCTCTTCATCATTCGTAGGATTGTGAACGACTAGATTAGTATTATCGTACTTGATTATAATCGAATTTGTTAGATTATCCAATAGATATTTCTGAAGATTGCGAAGAATCCATCCTTTCATATCTTATTCTTTTAAGAGGCGTAGTTGAACAACCTCTATTTCTAAAAGCATATTGAGTACATGCTTTGGATTATTTTCAATCTTAGTGATTTTGTCCATGATTGTGGTTTGGAAGGGGCTAGATGGGAGTTTAGAAGGTAAAGGGCATGATTTTTTCTCTGGGACATTTGAAACTCGAGGAAGTCATTAATTTATTTAATTCATAAGTTACAGAAAAAAGAAGATAGAGAAATAAGAATTATTTTGAAATTTGGTAATTATATAGTTGCATTTCAAATTTAGGTGGGAAATCTGGTTTCAAAAATTTCCACTACATGTCGACATATAAGGTGGTGGTATGTTGACATGTGTAATTTTAATTGTTAACTTCCGTATTCCGCGACTCAGCGACCCAAGGAAATAAGCGACCTAAGCTTATTAACGACCTAGCGACCTAACCATCAACACAGGGCAAGCATATCATAATAGAAAGGCTTAGTGACTTAACGGGCTAAAGGTACAAGAGTAAAGCGAATTAACGACCTATGGAGTAAAGCGACCTAACGACCTACGGAGTAAAGCGACCTAGCGACCTAGTAGCTAAACGACCTAGCGACCTAGTAGCTAAACGACCTAGCGACCTAAAAGATCCAGCGACCTAGCGAGTTATCACAGAATGAAGCAACTTCTTATGTTGTTCCCAACCGTAAGTCGCCAACTACTCTCCCTAGGTCGCTCACGACCTAAACATACCGAAGAAGCTTCTTATGTCGCTTCCTCCCCAGGTCGTTCGCGACCTATGACTTGTTAGTTTGTTCGAGGTGATCAAGTACACTCTAGTTAAGCCGTAAGCCGCTCCCACTAGGTCACTCACGACCTACGACCTTCCCTCCTAGGTCGCTACGACCTATCAGATTGTTCAGAAGACCAAGTGTGATCAAGATAAGCCGTAGCTCGCGTCTCTTAGGTCACTGGCGACTTACGACCTACGTCCTACCCCTAGGTCGGCCGTGACCTACGACTTACTCCAGAAATCTCCTATAAATACCATGCCCACACCACCGAAGAGGGGATCTTTTGGCTCATTTCCGGAACGCCTATACTCTGCTATTTTCTCGACTCACTCGACCCCTCAAACAAGAAAGACATCTCAACGAAATTGAAGAGGAAATCTAACACATTCGACATGGATTCAAAGACTTCTTCTACATCGGAGTTCTAGCTATTTGTCCTAGCAGTGTCGTAATCGAAGATTGTTGTAAAGTTGTAATTGATTCAGCAATAAAGAAGATTAAAGTGGATGTAGGCTTAACTTGAAGCCGAACCACTATAAAACTGTTGTCTCTTTACTACTTTTTCTGTGACTTTTCTACTTACTTTTAATTCCCGTATTGATGGGTGTTTCTTTCACTTAATCTCTACTTACACTGGGGTGTTAGCGTTCAATTTTAAGCGTTAACATTTTGGGTGCTATCACTGAGAATTGAACTCAGGCTTATTTCGTCATTGCTTCGTAAAAGTTTGTTGAAAAAATCTCTCTCAAAACCAGAAGTCTATCAGAGATAATGGCTCCTGGAAGAAAGCACGGATCTACTAGACCCAGTGATGACCACGAGAATACTGCCACTTCTCCTTCGTCAAGTCAAGCAGCACCAAGTGCTGGAATTACACGGGCAGAGTTGGATGCTGCAGTATCTAGGTTATACCAGCAGATGGAAGCCCAGAATGCTTTAATGCTTGATAGGTTGAATGCCTTGCTCGGAGCTAACCGTCATCCGGTGAATAATGAAGAGAACCTTGCAGATGATGTTCATAATCCTAAAGAGAGGAATATTCCTCAAAGAGCAGCTAGCCATGCCAAAGAAACACCTCCCCAAGCTGGAGGATCGAGACCGCAGCCTACTTTCCGCGAACGTTTGTCCAGACAAACTTCCGAGAAAATGGTCGAAGTCGGTCCTCCAGAGCCTTTAAATGATGAGGAATACCTTTCGGGCATGGTGCGACAAATCATGAAAGAGAGCATGCAGAGGGATGAAGATGAAAAAGAATGGGGATTCGCTCCGAGCAAGACTCTGTTCACTGAAAGGATTTTGAAAGCTGAATTTCCAAGGAAGTTTGTTCCTCCTACCATCCCGGCTTATAAGGGAATAAGCGACCCTAATCAATTCCTGTATGAGTATGATTGGCACATGACTGGTGCTAGGGCATCTGATGAGATCAAATGCCGGTACTTTCCGGTATACTTGGAAGGAGTGGCTCTACTCTGGTTCGCAAAGCTACCGGTCCAATCCACAGACCAGTTTTCCGATTTGACTCGGAAGTTTAAAGAACAGTTCAGGCTGTATGCTTCGAAGACAAGGGATATCATGTCACTGTCAAGCTTGGAACAGAATCCTGGAGAATCTGTTAGATCTTCCTTGAACCGCTTTAACATAGCTTTGGCTGCAGTGGATAATGCAGAGCCACGAATGGTCTTGACCTACTTAATGAGGGCTATCGACAAATCGAGTGAGTTTGGTAAACGGTTGAAGATGAAGGAACCAAACTCACTTGACAAATTCTATAAGAAAGCTGATGAATTCATGCGCTTGGAAAGCCTTCATGCACCGGCTAAAGTGGCATTGACAAAGGTCAAGAATAACACTGCTGCTCCTACCAAAAAAGAATCCGGAAGTCAGAAAAGGGAGAATAATGGTGGGAGGAGGCAGAAGGACGTGAAGAAACCTCACTTCTTAAAACCTTCATATTTCACTCCTTTGACTGACACCCTGGAGAATATCTTTTTTGCTACAAAAGATGTGGTGGAATATCCTAAACCACCTGAGATGAGAGTTAGGAAAAAAGCTGCTCAAAGTGGGAGATTTTGTCAGTTTCATAATCAACCCGGTCATGATACCAACGAATGTCGCCACATGAAAAGTTTGATTGAAGAATTGCCGAGAGAGAACAAGTTGCAGCAATATGTGAAGAGGAATAGGAATAACCCAACTTCATCTACTAAGGGCCAGCAACTTCCTGCTCATCCATCTGGCTCGGGTGAGAGGACTACTGCGCATGAATCAGAAAGGCCCGTTATTAATATGATTACGGGAGGTCCTCACCCAGCAGGCAGAAGCTGGGGCGAGATGGAAAGATATGCCCGTGCCTTGAAGTATGCACCAACAGAAGAGAGTGTTTTTGTGCTAGAAGACGCTGCACCTTTGAAGCAGCAAAAAACTTTTAATGATGATATCGTGTTCAGAGCCAGGGACTCTATGGGCATTGAAGCTCCAACCATGGATCCCTTGGTCATCTCTGCAGGCATTGGGCCGGCTACTGTAAGGAGAGTGCTTGTTGATTGCGGCGCTTCTTGCAATATTCTCTTTAAAAAGACATTCGATCAAAAGAGAATTCCGATGGCTGATGTTCAAGCTTCATCGCAGAAGATTGTTGGGTTTATTGGGGAGCCAAAGCAACCAATTGGAACTATTGACTTGTTCGTAGAGCTTGGAGAGGGGCAGAAAAAGGTGGTTCGAAAACAAACTTTTGTAATTGTTGATGAATCTTCTGCCTACAACACCTTCCTAGGCCGACCAACTCTTGCGGCATTTAAAGCAATTCTCGCCCCGTGGTGCCTTACTATGAAATTCCCTACGGATCATGGAGTTGGTGTTGTTAAGGGGGATCAGAATGCTGGGCAAGAATTTTATCTGATAGAGTTGCGTGAAGCAAGGAAGAGAGAGATGGGAAAAGATGCGGCAGCCCCAGTCCGCTTCAAAGAACCAACCTTGTAGCAATTAAAGGGTGGACCCTGAACTGGCGAGCATAGCGGGGCACGAAGAGAAATGGATCCTAGAAAAGCCAGTGCAGGGGAGAATAGAGTTGCGCCAGTGGAAGTAACGATACCAGTACCTGTTGACTTGAAAGATCCGAACAAAGTGGTAAATGTGGGTTCTCAACTTAGTGTGACGGTTCAGAATTCCTTGATATCATTCTTGAAAGCAAATCTGGACGTATTCGCTTGGACTCATGCTGATATGTGTGGAATATCCCCAGAAATTGCAGTACATACTCTGAATATTGATCCGAAGTTTACACCGGTAAAGCAGAAAAGAAGAACCCAGGGTCCTGAAAGGTCTGCAGCATTGAAAGAAGAGGTAGATTGGCTCATGGAGAATGGTTTCATCAAGGAGTCTACTTATCCGAATTGGGTTTCAAATCCAGTACTGGTTAAGAAAGCTAATGGAAAGTGGAGAGTATGCATCGATTTCTTAGATTTAAACAAAGCCTGCCCCAAAGACTGCTTCCCGTTACCCAGGATAGATTAGTTGGTGGATGGAACAGCGGGGCATGAATTGTTATCTTTTATGGATGCTTACTTTGGATACAACCAGATCATGATGCATGAGCCGGATCAGGAGGACACGAGCTTCATCACCGATGTTGGTCTCTACGGCTATAGAGTCATGCCCTTCGGACTTAAGAATGTAGGGGCAACTTACCAAAGACTTGTCAATGCTATGATCAAGCCGTAGATTGGTAAAACTAAGGAAGTTTATGTTGACGATATGCTGGTGAAATCAAAAAAGGCAGTAGACCATATGGATCACTTGGCAGAAATGTTTGCGGTCCTCCGAAAGTTCGGAATGAAACTTAATCCTTTGAAATGTTCATTTGGAGTGGAGTCTGGAAAGTTCTTGGGTTTCATTGTAAGTGCTAGGGGCATTGAAGCTAATCCTGCTCAGATTGCTGCCTTAAGAGAAGTCAAAGCTCTTAGAACGAAGAAGGAATTGCAAAGTCTCAATGGAAAAGTCGCTGCCTTGAGTCAGTTCATTTCCAAAGCCACTGATAAATGCATTCCATTCTTTGATGCTTTGAAGAAAGGAAGGAATTTTTTTGACTAGACTCCTGAATGCAAGAAAGCTTTCGATGGGTTGATTCGTTATATGGAAACGCCTCCAATACTCTATAAGCCCGACAATGGTGAAGATCTTTTCGTATACTTAGCAATCTCATCTCATGCCCTCAGTGCAGCGTTGGTACGGGAAGACGCAAAAATTCAGCGCCCGGTCTATTATATCAGAAAAAGATTCACCGGTGCAGAGATGAATTACTCAAAGTTGGAAAAGCTCGCCTATTGTCTACTGATTGCATCAAGAAAATTGAGGCCGTATTTCCAAGCTCATCCTATCAAAGTCCTCACTAATCAACCACTGAAGCAAGTCCTGTTTCGCCCTGAGACTTCGGGTAGTCTTCTGAAGTGGAATATTGAACTCAGCCAATATGACATCACTTATCATCCCCGGAGAGAAATCAATGGACAAGCTTTAGCAGATTTCATCACAGAATGTACAGATAAAGGTGATAGTGAGGAAGAGGAGACTGATAATACCCCAATTCGATGGAAATTGTATGTTGATGGTGCAAGAAATGATTATTGTTCCGGAGCTGGGGTTGTGCTTGAAACCCCTGAAGGGCGGTCATTGTGGTATGCATTGAGATTGGAATTCCCTTCGACAAATAATGAAGCAGAATATGAAGCTCTTATTGTTGGCTTGAAGATTGCTAAACAACTGAATGTCAAAGTTTTGCAGACCTTCAGTGATTCACAGCTTATTGTATGCCAAATCAAGAAAGAGTTTCAAACTAAAGGAGGAAATCTGCCTGCTTACTTGTCAAGAGCATGGGAACTTCTCGATGATTTCGATCATTATACGACAAGTCATATACCCCGGGAAGAGAACATGAAGGAAGATTCTCTCGCCAAGTACGCAAGCACTGGCGAAGCTCAATTACTGGGGTTGGTTCATGTAGAAGTCTTGTCAGCCCCAAGTATTGATGAAATGGTGATTGATTGGGTGACGACTGTTTCTCAAGAGCAGGAGTCGTGGATGACTCCAATCAAGAAATATCTGCTTAACGGCTCCCTTCCAGAAAATTCAAAGGAGCATCAGAAGCTGTTAAGAAAAGCCTCTAGATATATAATTCAAGATGGCCGATTGTACAGGCGGGGATTCTCAATGCCATTACTCCGATATGTGACCAAGGAAGAGGCTAAGACAATTCTAGCTGAAGTACATGGAGGAGAGTGTGGAGAACATTCAGGTGGTCAAACTCTAGCAAAGAAAATTCTCCGTTATGGATATTTTTGGCCAGACATTAATCGTGATGCTACCAGCTACGCCTGAAAATGTGACCGATGCTAGCGATTTGCAAAAATCCCAAGAGCACCTTCTACCGAGCTAACACAGATGGTCAGTCCGTAGTCATTTGCTATTTGGAGAATAGATCTCATCGGACCTTTGCCAACTGCCAAGTCCGGAATCAGATATGCCATTGTTGCTGTTGATTATTTTACTAAATGGGTTGAATCTGAACCATTAGCTACTGTTACCTCTAAAAAGATGATAAACTTTGTAACTAAGAATATCATTTGCAGGTATGGTGTGCCTCAAAAGATAATCACAGACAATGGAACCCAATTTGAAAGTGAAGAGTTCCAAAATTTTTGCAAGCGATTCAAGATCCAAAAAAGCTTCTAAGTAGTGGCTCATCCGCAAGCAAACGGGCAAGTGGAAGTAGTAAACAAAATTATCAAATCAACCATCAAAAAACAGCTAGAAAAGGCAAAAGGTGGTTGGGTCGATAAGCTACCACTAGCACTATGGGCATACAGAACTACCCACAAAACTGCGGCTGGGCACACTCCGTTTTCATTGGCATATGGATCAGAAGCAATGATTCCGGTGGAGATAAAAGTCCCTTCACACAGAAGAATCCATTTCGATCAAGCTAAAAATGAAAAAATGCAACTTGAAGCATTAGACTTCCTTGATGAAAGAAGGGAAGAGGCTCAGCTCAGAATTGCAGCCCATCAGCAAAGAATTGCCAGGCACTTCAATTCCAAGGTTCGCCAACGCAGCTTTGAGATTGGAGATCTAGTCTTGAAAAGGATCATGACAGCAACAGGAGTGTTTGCGCCAAACTGGGAAGGGTCGTATGTCATAGGCAAAAAACTTCTTGATGACACTTTCAAACTGACAACTGTCGAAGGAGATCCAATTCCAAAGGCTTGGAACAGCAATCACTTGCGCCCATATTTTACTAAAAAGCTTTGCTGAAATACTGTAAAAGAATTATGGATGTATGATTCTTGTATTGAAAGCCATTGTAAAGCCAGTGCAAGTGAATAATAAAAAGTATAAAGTGGATGTAGGCCCAGTTCTTGGCCGAACCACTATAAATCTTGTGTTCTCTACTATTATAAACTGCCTGTTTTATTTCGATATGTAAAGTACCTTAGTTGTATTACTAAAATGTCGATTTAATATTGCATGCCATTAAAACAAAGCTCACCCATCACAAGACCAAGCGATCCTTGACATCACTCAACAAACAAATGTTAAGCCACAAAATTCTAGCCTCAAATCCTATATAAGAAGTGCGTCAAGCAGACAGTTAGTAGTTCCGCCGGAGGTGGGCCCTTGTTAACTAATTGTGATCGTTTGTGCAAACGAACATCCGATTAATTAGCATGTGTCTTCCCCTGCGAACTCACTTAACAATGAAGTACACCTCTTTGGATAAAACAAACTACTTGCAAAAGAAAGGAATGTGAGCTTGAAAATGATAACAAGGAGTCGCTGATATGTGCAAATGGCGAAAAGACATGGGCGAGCAGGCAGGAGACAACAAAAACCTCTTCGGAGGCACAAGCCCTCTTCGGAGGCACAACTCTTCGGAGGATAAAGACCTCTAACGGGGTTTGCCAGAAAAAGAAAGTTCTCTTTATCAACCAAAAAAGATTGGTGTAATGACCGGAGGCACCTTCCCAAGTGGAAGGCACAGGGCACTTGTTAACTAGCTGAGATTGTTTGTGCAAATAAACATCCAAGTAACTTGTATGAAAAAGAAGAATAAATGCATTCTCAATACAGACAGAAATTTGTACAAGTAAAAGAACTAATTTATTCCATACTATGAAAATTTTATACATGTGCAGGTTTCAAAATAAAAGATGGCGGGGACCGGTACCCGCACAATCTCCGGTCAACACAAGTCTTTATTTATACAAGCAAAAAAAAGCAAAAAGCAAGACAAAAAACATAGTCCAAACCCATCACTTCTTCTTCCTGCCACCTTTGGAGCTCTCTCTCGGTCGAATGACTAACTTTTTGGGTCGGCTTGTAAGAGTAGGAGAGAAAGGAGGTGGGGGTACAAACGGATCTTCTTCTACTTTCTCTTCGCTGGCAGAAACTTCCCTCTTCTTCTTTGAGACTCCACGCTTCCCCTTCTTCTTTGAAGAGGACTCACAGCCCGGAGTGAAAAGTGTAGACAACTTTATGTCATCAGAAATAGTTTGCTCCGGAGTTCTTTCGCCTTCTTCAGCTTCTTCGGCCTTATGTTCTGGAGAAGCGACCGGGTCATCCAAGCCTTGAAGAGCTTCTATCTGCTCCTTTTGTGACCCCGGTTGAGAAACGGAAGGAGGAGTAATCTGAAGTGGCGGAGAAGAAACAGCTGGAAGAGGGGAAGTCTGAACAACACTTGGCACTTTCGCTACAGGAGAAGAGAAGTTAAAGTCAATATCTCTCATAAAAAGAGGAGAAAATGGCGTGTCAAGATTTAAAAAATAATTAAAAAGTTCATCAAACTCATGTGAAGTAAACAAGCAGTCCACTTGAGCAAGATCAGCATTGAGGTTACCTGGAGAAGTAGGCTTTACTATATCAACTTCAAAGTCCTGTGCTTCAGTGCTCTCTTGAGTCTCATCTCCAGTGCGAGCAGTTGCACTTTCAATGACAGCTTTAGCAAGAGGAGGAGAATGGGAACTGGAGCCGACAATATCAATGTCGGCCGAAACCGAAGGATGAACTGGGTCGGTTGAGGTTACCTTCCTTAAATGTTCTCCTTCGGCCATTTCGGCTCTCTCTTTAGCGAGTTGCTCCTTTCCCCTGGTAAGAGCAGCACATGCATCATCATCTAGATAGTGCGCCATTAAATCTTCTTCAGCATATCCAGCTCCTCCAAGCATATCAAGTGCGGCTTCCCACACTTTGGCCAAAGTGATTTCGTACTCTGGTCCCAAAAATGAAAGGCTATCGCGCCGCAGAACACTATGAATGTAAAAATCGAATAAAGTAGAGCTGATGCTGCCTTTAGTTGCAGCTGCTGCCTTGCCGGCGATGGCCTCATCACGCTCTCTTTCAGCTTTAGAAAGCTGGGCTTTTAATATTTTAATCTCCATGTCCTGGGAGCAAACTTTTTCTCGCAACTGAGCAACGTCAGTACGGTAGCTTTCTACAACTTGCTGCTGTGCTTCGAATTTAGCTTCAGCGTCTCTCTGCCCAGCGTGAGCATCTCTCACCTACTTTTGAAGCACTTCTTCTTTTTGAGAATAGGAAGTGGAAGAAGTGACGAGCTCTTCTTTAAGTTTTTCAACTTCCGCTTCAAGCTTCTCATTGTAAGGGACGATGCTCCTCATCTCTGCATCATGTTGATCGAGTGTTTTCTACCACTCGGATTTATCATTTTCCATAGTCAGCATGGCTTCGAGATTTGCACGGTTAACTCTTTGAAGCTAGTCAACAAGTTTCTGCCAACCAGACATTCTCTCGATATCGAGTTTGACGGCATCAAGATTTCGCAACATGGCTTGCTTATCTATTGGGACCAAGTCGGGATCGAAACGCACTCCCTTTAAGCACCAGTGCGAAAACCAGCTTTAAAGAGTAGCCGGACCCTGTCCGACTTGATATGGGGGCCTACTGATGATTGTTTGAATATCATCTCTTTGAAGGGCAGGAGAGATGGAAGGAATTTCCAAAGAGACGGGAGCAGCGGGCTTTTCAGAAATTTCAGATGTCGGTTTTTCGCCGAGTTTGGCCCGTTTACTCGGATCTTCAGCGACATGACTTTTTCCTTTATCATCACGAGATTTTCATTTGTGGGAATCATCCTCTCTCTGGAAGAATCATGTCGTTCGTCCCTTCTCCCGTAGCGTTCTTCATAAGCACGCTTTTCACGAGCTTTCCTCACAGCTCTTTCTTCGTCGGTCTCCCAGGAAGAAGGAAGATAACTCTTGGGGTCGTAAGAACCGCGTCTCCCATAACGTTGGAAATCATCATAGTAAGAACCACTTCATCCCATCGGAGAACCTGAAAATGAAGAAAAGATAAGTTCAGAAATCTTCAAAGCAAGGAAGTTGAATGCATATAAGTGTTGAAAATTCCTAAGTGTGTGTAACGTGCAAACTACGGGCGTCAAACTACGAACCACTCCTCGGTTGGAGGGTGATGGCAGATTTTACAGCAAGTGTTAATTCTTGGGCTGACGGAGTTTGCTGCAAGACAGATGTCGCTTCAACTACTGGAGAAATAACTTTAGCAGTGGTGGTATCATCTTTAAAGAGCTCTTGTGAAGTGACATCAAGTCGCTCAATCCCTCAAAAATGTCGTCACCGTCGTGCCCGGCGGGACCCTTCCCCTCAGCTCCTTCATAACAGTCTTCCCAGATTGGTGAGAAGGTTCCTCTTCCTCAATGACCCGGGCAAGTGCTAGTTTGCCGGATGACCCCGCAATGTATAGAAGCAGAACACTTCACCAATAAAGCCTCAACAGTAGGTTCTTTCGGCGTAAGTTCTCCGAAGGAAACTGGGGAATCTGATGTCTCTACTGGAGAATCAGGGACTTTATGAGGCTGAGTAGAACGGGAAGAGTGCAAAAGTCCGTATTGGTGAAGGAATTCGTCTTTCAGCAAAAATTTAATACTTCTTTCCTCAACCGCCACGGCACTTAATCTTTCAAAAGTCGGCTTGTGGCTGGGATCTTTAGAGGGAGGAGGAAGTGCTGTAAAAACAAAGAGTGAAGTTAGCACCTAGCAACTCGGAGTTTGAAAATCTTAAATGGAAAGAATGGGGATAAGCGATCTTACTTCCTACTCTCCAGATGGCATAAAATCCTGGAGGGCATCGAACGAAGAAGAATTGATTCAAGAACCCATGGGCGCTTTTCGGAAGATCGACGATTAGTCTACGGTTCCTGGCGCTTCTTACGAGTGTGATAGAGGGATGATCTTTATTCTTTGCAAATGTGCATAAGTAGCGGATTTCTTCAAAGCTCGGAAGACGGTTAAGTGTCCTCCTGAATAGAACGCACAATCCCATCAAGATGGCATAGCCATTGGGATGCAATTGGAAGGGAGAGATGGCTGGTCGGAGAAGGAGTTGTTGAAGAAATTCATTGAAGGGAGGAATAGCGCCGCACAGGCAGATCTGGCGATTAATAGTGACAAAACCGAGAGGAGGCCTGTCAGCAGTATCGTTAGGCCCAGGAAGTATAGCATCCGCTTCAGCAATACCAAACTGAATGTGTAACTGATTGAATGCTCGTTGACTCAGGGTAGTTGGGTCCTCTCTGGGGGATTATCCAGTGGATTGGCTATCGGGAAGGCCTCTCCAGCTTGTGCTACCATTTCCTCTTGTTGAGAAGACATTCTACACAAGGAACTGGATATTCAAATATGAAGGTGCATGTTTCCTAAATGTGTGAAGTGATGTGCAAAACTAATAAAACGACAAGCAAATATAACTGAAATTAAACTAATATGCATTTGTCAATTTTAAAGTTTCAGGGCTTGTTGTTTTAAGTCCAAATACAAGTGCAGTGTTGATGCAAACAAATTAGTCTTAATTGATTAATATGGCTTTGCTTTAATACTTCATTTGAATTTATCGATTCACAGCATTTCATATAATTTCTTTAAGTTGATTATCTTTTATCGACTAATCTGTCATTCGATATGGGCGATCAGTGGCAGTATATTCGTCCCATTTTTCTGCAAATGTTATATTTAACAGGTTATTAGCATTAAAGTTAATGAGATCTGTAAATAAGTGCAACAAGTTCAGAAATGTTATCTCGGCAGTTCGAGTTGAGAGTACAATTCAACAATGTCATGTTCATTGAAAATGAAAGGTATTCAAGTCCTTAGGTTGCAGGAACGACTTAACCTAGCTCGGAGATTATTTAGGTCATCCAGATCAAGTCAAACGACTTAACATAAGTTGAACTTCTTAAGTCGCATTGTTCAAGTCCAGGCAGTCAAAAATTGTCTAAGTCCTAACTCGGCCGCGACCTACGACCTATGCCGCAAGAAGTTAAGTCATCAATCTCCTAGGTCACTCTGCTTTAAGTTTCATGTCATTCCAGCAAGTTAGGTCGCAAGTATGATAGGTCATAAGAAATTAGGTCACAAGCAAGATAGGTCGTATAATTCACGATCAAACCGATAGGCCTAGGGCCTGTCCTCCACTCGAGTGCAGCCACATGTCCATCACTCCACAATCACCAGGAGCGCAACGGTTCGACCTGGAATCCACTAACCCATTAACCCATTAAGGACTTTCTCACACCCTCCAAACTCACAAACTAGTTAACTCAAGGCACTGCAATCCATCATCTCCTCCTTAAATCATCAAAGATCACCCAAAACCAAATCGAGCCACCTCAAGTCCATCAGAAATCGATCGAAGCATGGTTCGCAATGAGACATGAGAATATAAAATTGGATCAGAGGTTAAAGATGGGAATCCGGATCCATAGTTTAAGGGTGATCGTGAGTTGAACAGAGAATGGATTCACTTACGTGATGAAATCTCAAGGATGATCGGTGATCTGAAAGTTCAGGTTTGAAGTTTCTTCAATGGCATTTTTGAAGGTTGAAACAAGTAAAAAGGAAGGAACGAGCTAGCGGTTTATATAAGGTAAAGAGGGAAAGTCGAATGGGCATGAGAGATCTCTTGGGTCGCTCATGACTTAGCAAAATTAGGTCGAAGCACGCGACCTAAGGCATAGGCGTGTACTACGAGGGGCAAATGTTAACTTCCGTATTCCGCGACTCAACGACCCAAGGAAATAAGCGACCTAAGCTTATTAACGACCTAGCGACCTAACCATCAACACAGGGCAAGCATATCATAATAGAAAGGCTTAGCGACTTAATGGGCTAAAGGTTCAAGAGATCAGCGACCTAACGACCTATGGAGTAAAGCGACCTAACGACCTATGGAGTAAAGCGACCTAACGACCTAGTAGCTAAACGACCTAGCGACCTAGTAGCTAAACGACCTAGCAAACTAAAAGATCCAGCGACCTAGCAAGTTATCACAGAATGAAGCAACTTCTTATGTCGTTCCCAACCGTAAGTCGCAACCTACTCTCCCTAGGTCGCTCACGACCTAAACATACCGAAGAAGCTTCTTATGTCGCATCCTCCCTAGGTCGTTCGCGACCTATGACTTGTTAATTTGTTCGAGGTGATCAAGTACACTCTAGTTAAGCCGTAAGCCGCTCCCATAGGTCGCTCATGACCTACGACCTTCCCTCCTAGGTCGCTACGACCTATCAGATTGTTCAGAAGACCAAGTGTGATCAAGATAAGCCGTAGCTTGCGCCTCTTAGGTCGCTGGCGACTTACGACCTACGACCTACCCCTAGGTCGGCCACGGCCTACGACTTACTCCAGAAATCTCCTATAAATACCATGCCTACACCACTGAAGAGGGGATCTTTTGGCTCATTTCTGGAACGCCTATACTCTGCTAATTTCTCGACTCACTCGACCCCTCAAACACTTAAGACATCTCAATGAACTTCAAGAGGAAATCTAACACATTCGACATGGATTCAAAGAGTTCTTCTACATCGGAGTTCTAGCCATTTGTCCTAGCAGTGTTGTAATCGAGGATTGTTGTAAAGTTGTAATTGATTCAGCAATAAAGAAGATTAAAGTGGACGTAGGCTTAACTTGAAGCTGAGACGCTATAAAACTGTTGTCTCTTTACTGCTTTTTCTGTGACTTTTCTACTTACTTTTAATTCCCGTATTGACGGGTGGTGCTTTCACTTAATCTCTACTTACACCTGGGTGTTAGCGTTCAATTTTTAGCCTTAACATTAATATTTCATTTTTCTTTTAAAGTTATATATTATGTTATGTTTTATTTTAGAGAAAGAACATATTTCAAACAGTTTTTTAAGTTTAATAAAAGATATTTGAGTTAATGGCTTTGTTGAAATATTGACTTTTGATTTTCAGTATTTATAAATTCAAGTGAAATTACTTCTTTATTTATGTTATCTCTTAGAAAATGATGTCTTATATCTAAATGTTTGGTTCTATCATGATATGTTTGATTTTCAGATAGATTTATTGCACAAGTATTATCACGGTATATTGGTGATTTAATAAAATTTAAATCAAAATCTTTTTAAGGTTTGTTGCATATTGATCACTTGTGAACAGGCTAATACAGCTAAAATATATTCTACTTTTATTGTAGACAGAGACAAAGAATTTTGTTTTTTGCTAAAATAGGAAACATGAGAGTGTCTTAAAAATTGATAAGTTCCACTTGTACTTTTTCGATCTAATTTGCATCAAGCATAGTCAGCATCACTATATGAAATTAAATCAAAAGAATCTTCTTTTGGGTAGAAAAGTCCATAGTCTAGTGTGTTGTTTACATATCTTAATATTCGTTTTACGTATACAAGTTTCCTTAGGTTGAGATTGATACCTTGCACAAAGACAGATGCTATGCGTTATATTTAGTACACTAGCTGTTATATAAAGTAAGGATCTTATCATACCTCAATATAATTTTTGATCTACATATTTTGAATTTTCTTCCTTATTTAATTTCCTATATGTTACCGAAGGAGTTGGTTTCCCACTAGTTTTCGACATATCAAATTTCTTAACTAAGTCTTTGGCATATTTTTCTTGACTTGTAAAAATTCCGTTATTTAATTGTCGTTTTTGTAGTCCTAAAAGAATGTTAGTTCTTCCACATGACTCATTTCAACTTCCTTAGTCATTATATCTAATAATTCTTTATTTAACTATTCGTTTATTGATCCAAAAATAATATTGTCTACATATATTTATATAAGTTGAATATCATTATTATCTCTTTTAATAAATAAAGTACTATCTACCTTTCCAATTTCAAAATTAGATTATAATAAATAGGATTTAAATCTAGCATACCATGCTTTAGAAGGTTGTTTTAGACCATATAAAGCTTTCTTTAATTTATGACCGTGATTAGATTGTTTTTCATTTACAAAAAGTGGGGGTTGTTCTGCGTAGACATCTTCTTTAATAAATTCATTTAGGAAGGCAGTTTTGATATCCATTTGAAATAATTTAAAGTTATTATGATTTGAAAAAGCAAGTAAAGTTTTAGTACCCTCCAATCTGGCTACAGGAGCAAAAGTTTCATCAAAATCTATACCTTCTTCTTGGTTATAACCTTAAGCAATTAAACCTGTTTTATTTCTAGTAACTTCTCTTTATTCATTCATTTTATTTCTATATACCCATATAGTTCCTATTACAAAGTTGTCTACAAATCTTGGGAATAATTCCCAAACTTCATTTTTGATAAACTGATTCAGTTCTTTCATAGCAAGAATCTAAGAATCATCTAATGATGCTTCTTTTTTATTGCTAGTTTAAATAGTTGAGATAAAAGCAAAATTACCCATTTTATTTAAATGATTTTTTTCTTTTTACAACATATTCTATGTTTCCTAGAAATATTTTCTATAGGTTGACCATTCAAATATATTGTTATTTTATTTAGATGTAAATTTTTGAAGTTGTTATTATTTTCATCATTAGTGATTTCATTATTAGTAATTTCACTAGTTTTATCAACATTTTCTTCTTCATCAAAATTGATATTATTGATTTTGAAATTCTCATCAAATGCACATGTAATGTTTCTTTTATGGTGTTAGTTTTGGTGTTAGAAACTCTATAAGCTTTATCTATTAGAATAACCAATAAAAATACCTTTATCTGATTTAGCATCGAATTTATCTAAATTATCCTTTGTATTTAATATAAAACGTTTAATACAAAAAAATCAAAAATAAGATACTTAGGCCATTTATCATAAAATAATTCACAAGGAGTTTTTTTAGTCAAAGGTCTTATAAAAATTCTATTCAAAATATAGCATGTTGCAGTAATTGCTTCAGCCCAAAAAAATTATGTAATTCACTAGCATTTAATGTTGTTTTAGTAAATTCTTGTATATTTCTATTTTTACGTTCTACTACATTTGTTATGGTGTTCTTGGAAATGAAAAATTATGTGCAATTCCTTTTTTATTAAAAAGGATTTCAAAATTATCATTTTTGAATTCTCTTCTACGATCGCTTTTAATAATATTTATTTTAATTAACATTTGATTTTGAATTTTTATAGTAAAAATTTTAAACATTTCAAAAGCTTCGCTTTTAAGTTTCAATAAGATTGTCCATATAAATCTAGAAAAATCATCTATAATTATAAAGACATGTCTGTTATGATTTATTGATTGTATTTGCGAAGGTCCAAAAAGATCTAGTGAAGAAGTTCGAGAGGATGAGAAGTAGAAATTATATTTTTTGATTTAAAACAACTTTTATGAAGTTTTTCTAATTGACAGGTGTCACATAAATTATTGACATTAAAACTCATTTGAGAGAGAGCCCTAACAAGTTCATATCTAGTAAATTTAGAAACATATTTAAAATTTAAATGACCAAATCTTTTATGCCAAATCAAAAGGTCATTATATTCAACCAAAAGACATAAATTATCATTGGTTACTTTCCTACTTAAAATATGAATGTTACATTTCCTAATACCTTTAAAGATAATGTTTGACTCATTATCTTCAATATGTCAATTATTATTTTCAAACTTTACTTTAAAACCCTTATCACACAATTGACTAATACTACGCAAGTTATGTTTCAAATTCCTAACTAGCAAAATATTAGAAATAGTATGAGTTTTAGAGTTACTGACATGCCGATGCCAATCACATATCTTTTTTAGTTGTTTGCAAAGTTAACCGATCCGCCATATTTATAGAGAATATCTTTCAAGGTCTTCGGATTTCCATTCATGTGTCTTTAGCATCCACTATTCAGTATCCGTTTGTCATTGATTTGTGATGTTTGATTTTCAAATGTCCATTCACTGTTACCATATAACAAACTTATTCTTGAAATTCAAAACCATATGTTTCAAAGAAATCAAGTGACTTTTCAAAACAAATAGTTTCTAATAACATATTGGTTTCACAAAGCTATTATTTTATAAAAGTATTAAAAATATTACTAGCCATTTAAACTATTCAAAAAACAAATTATGAGTTTTTGAAAACCTAGTGTTCTGATACCAATTGTGGGTTGCAGAATTATGGATTTTAAGGCTAAATAAACACCAGAGGGGAGTGAATAGTATTTTCTAACATTTGTAAATCTTTTTAAATTTCTTTCAAGTTCAATATTAAATCATAGATTTCCAATGTAGAATTGTATTAACAATCAATCACAGTTGCAAATAAAGATAAAGTAAAGTGGAGAATTAGAAAGACGACATTTGGGATTTTATACCGGTTCAAATTTCTCCTACATTCAGTTTTGTACAGTTACTTGTACAGATTTCTTTTCAAATGTCAATCTTTATACGGGCCGAAGGCAAATTCAGTTACAATCTCGATTCTGATGCTACGAGACACACCTTTCTAATTCTCCAGATTCAGGGTATGCCCACTTGATTTTGGAGGGGCTACAAGCACACTCACTTAGATTTCTTGGCTACCAAGCATACCCAATTGATTTGAACATGATACAATCACATCTAAGCAAATGCAACTAGAGTTTGATGGTTTTCTCGAAGGCAATTTCTTGAACTTTAGATACAATGGATCATGTAGCCTCTTGAACAGCACTTTGATCTTCGATTGTGTGAGAGAGAGAGAGATGAATGAAAACTGATAATAAATAGTAGTAAATCAAATCAAAGAAGTTTGAATTGATTCTGTATAATTTTGAGTATAAATAAGAGCAATTTTCAAGAAATCTTTTGAGAGAGTAAGAGGGGAGAAGATAATAAGAAAGTAGTTGATGAAATTTCATTTGAAACCCGTATACATGGAGAATAAACATATATGTCCATTCGTAAAGAGTTACGATGAATAGACACTTCATTTAAAAATTTGAATTTCAAATTTATGGCATGTATGTCGACATAGTCATAGGGTATATGCTGACATATCCCTTTGAAAATTGAAAATTCTTTGTTTTTAAATATTTGAAAATCTTATGCTTTGTAAAATATTTTGATACTTTGTAAAATAATTAATCATAATCTATAAACATATTAAACTTTGATAAAATTTTATAAAATATTTTTAAATATATTTTAAAAATATATTTAGTTTTTAAAAATAAAGAAAAAAAATTAGAAATAGAGATCAAAGATTGCTACCAGGGACTCTAACAATATCCTATGACTCTATATAATATACTACAGTCTTGAGATAATCGTATCTTGGTATTTATACTCATGAGTCTTCATGTCCTTTCTTTGAGTCTTTATACTACGCAGCCTTTGATTCAACATCTGTATAATATCCTGCACTATACACTATATAACTTGGCAAAACATTGGTATCCATATTTTATATGAATGTATACTTTTGTTTATTAAGGTTGTCATTATCAAAATCAATAACTAACCTATTAACAAGTATTGGTAGACAAATTAATTGGGCAGATTTACTCTACATAATTGGAACTAACTTCGCGTCATCGCAGTTACTTACCATAGGTAATGTCTCACAACATCCCTAGAGTCACACTATTGGTAGTCAAATTAGTTGGGTATACTTTCATATGCCTTTTGACTGACTTCGCACCACTTATGACTTAGTCATATTTTAGAACATTCTTAATATATTATCACACACCTCACCATGTCCACTGGTTATGCTATATAAGAATTCCCTTTTATTTTGCCTTAACAAATCAATTACCTTCCTAAATGATTTAATGACAATTGTTACCTAATTAACTACGCAATTATACGTTATAATTACACGTTATTTACGAAAATAAATATAAAATAAATACGCATCTACTATTTTCTACGCGTGCGGAGATTTCCTCCTAACTAACACTTAAGTCTTTTATAATAAGAATAATACAAGTCCGTTTTCATATTTCAATGGTGCTAAGTTTCTAATATTTATAACAAGAGATTTCAGTATTCGTATCCAAAAATCGTAATAAACAAACTTATGCAGAGTGAAAATCTCAACTCAATTTATCATATGAAATTAGGGAATAATCTCAAAAATAGAAATTGCAATTTTAATTTCCAATATCTATTCAATCCCTCTTTACAAAGAATTTAAACAATGGTGTTTCTCTTTTATTTTCATATGGAATAAATGGTGAAAACTCTGAATAAATTCATACTTTTACACCCTATTCCTTAATTGAATTCAAAAAGGAGTGGAATAGAAATTTAAAATCATCAAAAACTGCAAAAACTACATATCCCAACAATTTAATGTAAACGACTGAGAATTCCACCAAGAATTGACATTTCGAATTATAGTAGATTTAAGGGTTTTAATATTTTTTTCGTAAAGCTAAAACCCTTAAGGCATATTCAAATCCATAATATACTAAATAATAACCGGAATAAAAATACTAAGGTTTCCACTTAAAGATTATACTTAGCCTTTCTTGTATGGATTCGCAACACCAAAACACTCTTTTTCAAACTTCTTTTGATATATAAATAGCAAGGGATTGGTATTTATAATTTTCTTAGATTCAAAAACGTAGGAAGAGAAGAAAGGATAATATATTAAAAGAACAACTAGGAACAAAATAGAATCCTTATCTGAATACCTAATTGAATTTTTGAATCTAACTATAGAGAGAAAATGACGGAGTTTCATTGAATTCCTAGATATTTTTGTGAATAAAAGTGGAGAGGGTATGGTCCTATTTATAGGGGTTGAAACGAACTAGAACCATACGATGAAAATATGTTAAAAATGGATAAATCTAGAATGTTTGTTGATAGGAAATCCCTAGTCGCCACAACAAGAACGATCGACTGCCCTATACGCTAGCGGTCGTCCAGTTGGGGTTGGCGGCTGTTCCCTCCTATTTTGGAAATGTAATTATTTTTGTACCATTGTTTTATTTAATTCCTTTACTATTTTTTACATTAATTTATAAAGTTAACGATTCCTTAACACTCAAGTCTAATATCAGTTAATTTTCAAATTTCAGATTTTGTTATCTATTTAAATTCGAATTCGAATCAAAATATTTTAAACCTAAAAAATTCAAATGCCTATAACTTCTTCGTTTGAGCTCCGTTTTCAGCATATTATGTATGGAAACAGATCAAAATTTCATCACGAACGCAACGGTACAACTTTTTTAGCCAAATTTTAACCTTTACTAAATTTCTATTTTTATCCTTACTTAATTTAAATTAACTTATTCAATTCTTACTGATTTTACAAGGTGTCACATTCTCCACCCCTTAAAACGTATTTCGTCCCCGAAATCTCTCTAATGGGCGAACAACATAACATGTAATAACATCCATGTTATACAACTAAATTATCTACTCATCTATCTACTCAACCAAAATACAATGTGATTATGTACTGCAGACATACTAAAGTGAGCTCAAACCTAGCGTGACTATGTAATCGTGCCATGCAAGTATGTATGCAAATACCCTAAACATGCAAAAAAATTCTATATTAGTGTAGCATGATAGTGAAAAAGTTCAACAACCATCTCCTACCATCCAATCTAATAATCACAATGCAACCAATGCCCTAATTTTGGAGACAAATTTACTAGTGAAAAGCTCTGGATAAGAGAGATCTTCATTTTCTCTTAAGTTTCCCATGTACTTTCCGTAGGGTTATCTCCCAATTGCACTCGAACCATTCTAATTTCTTTGTTGTGCAGTCTCTTAGTTCCATGCTCCATAATGTGTGTGGTGGCATGAGATGCTATTGACTTTATCTCTATATCCCCCAACTGATCAGGCTCTACTACAAATGGCATTGTTATAAAGGCATTTCCTAAGGTGAGAAACATGAAAAACATTATCAACTCTTACCAATTGGTTTGGAAGCTCCACGTGGTAAGCAGTATTCCTATCCTTTCCAAAACTTGAAATGACCAAACAAATTTAGGCACCAATTTTCCTGACTTTCCAAACCTAACAACTTTTCTAAGAAGGGAGACTTTGACAAATACCATATCGCTTACCTTGAATTCTAGCTCTTTTCTTATCTGCATAAATTTTTTGGTGATATTGCATTGCCTTCATTCGTTGTCTGATCAATTCTGCTTTATCCATGGTATCACAGGTCAAATTGGGTCCGAGACAAATTTTGTCAGTGGTTTCCCACCAATAACTTGGTGATTTGCATCGCCTTCCATAAAGTACGTAAAAAAAAGGGCCACACAAATCGCACTTGATGGCTATTATTATATGTTAACTCAACTAATGATAGGTGCTGCTTCCAATGCCCTCCAAAGTCCAAGATGCAAACTCTCAAAAAGTCCTCCAAAATCCTTTTACCATTTCCATCTGACATGTATATGGGCGGTAAGCTTGCTTAGATTTAGCGAAGTTCCCAAAGCTTCTTGCAAACTCCTCCAAAACTCGCTAATGAAATAAGGGGTCCCCATCACTAATAATGCTCACTAAAATACCATGTAATTGGACTATCTCCTTGATGTAAATCTGCGCGACAGACATGGCAGTCCTATGGTTCCTAATAGGATTAAAATGGGCACTCTTAGTAAATCTATCCACAATAACCAAAATGGCTTCGTTACTCCTCTAACTCCTAATCAATCCTTCCACGAAATCCATTGAAATGTGTATCCATTTCCAAGTCGAAATCTCTAAAGCTAACAGTAACCCTCTTCACTATCGAACAAGCCACCTATCTTGAAGCTTCCCTTGCTCAGCCTTTATCTTCTGACATGTCAAGCACTTAGCAGTAAACTGGGCTACTCTTCTCTTCATTCCAGGCCAAAAAAAATCCTCTTCATTTCCTTATACACTTTGTCTTCTTCGGGATGAATAGTCATCTTAGAGTGGTGGCATTCCATAAGTACTTGTTCTAATATGTCACTAAGCATTGAAACAAAAAGGCATCCATCCTTCTCATCAACTGAATATCTACTAGCATGTGGAAAATATTATCCTCTCCTTAACTTCTCCAAAATCTCCATTAGCATCTCATCCTTCATCTGCTCAATCCCAATATGGTCCATTAAAGCTAGTCTAACCTCTATTAAGGCCAAAAACCTTGGATGGGTTCTGTTGGTGGTTGGAAGTTAAAATTTGAGAGATGCTCCGACTACCTCCACTTATATATAGCTCTTAGGGTAGCGTGCCTCCGACCAAGGGCTTCGGCGACTACGTTTCTTTTCTAAGGTTATATTATATACCAAAGTCAAATGACGCTATTAATTCCATCTACCTCTGCTGTCTAAGATTTAAATCTTTTAGGAAAAATAAGTATTGAGTGATTTATGGTCAGCGAACAGCTCAAACTTTTCTCCCAAAAGATAATGCCTCCACATCTTCAAGGCAAAGACAATAGCTGCCAACTCCAAGTCATGAACTGGATATCTTTCCTTATTATCCTTCAATTGCCTACTAGCATAAGCAATTACCTTTCCTTCTTACATTAGAATTGCTCCTAATCATGTTCCATAAGAATTTGTGAAAACCACAAAAGGTTTGGTCCCATCGGGAATGCTAAGTATAGATGTACTTGCCAATAACTCTTTGAGCTTCTCGAATGTCTAAGTGCATCCACTATCCTAAGAAAAACTAGGTTCTTCTTAGTTAAGTGGGTTAAAGGGGTCGCTATTCTTCAAAATTCTTTATTAACATTCTGTAGTATCCTTCCAACCTTAGAAAACTTCTAGCCTCTAATGCATTCTTACGAACTCTCCATCTTTTAATAGCCTCCACTTTGGCAGGGTTCACCACAAGTCCTTGCTCGAAAACAATATGTCCAAGGAATCTAACCTCCTTCCAAAAGTAACATTTAGAAAATTTTCCCTTAAGCTAGTGCATTTTTAAAGTAATATTTAGCGAATTTGCCCTTAAGCTAGTGCCTTTTTGAAGTTCCTAATACTTCTCTTAGGTTGTCCTTATGCTCCTTTTCACTTTTGGAGAATACCAGGGTATCATCCATGAATACAACGATGAATTTATTGAATTACCCCCTAACACCCTACTTATCAAATCTACGAAGTATGTGGGGGCATTCGTCAACCCAAAAGGCATTACTTCCCATTCATATAGCCCATATGGTATGCAAAATGCAGTTTTCGACTTGCTTCATTCTGCAATCCTTAACTGATGGAATCCAGTTGCCAAGTTTAGTTGGGAAAAGACTTTGGCTCTTGTAAGTTGATCAAATAAGCCACCTATCTTCGATAGAGGATACCTGCTTTTTCTTGTTAACCTTTTCAACTCCTTAAAATCAATGCAAAGTCTCAACGAGCCATCCTCCTTGGTGGCGAAGATAACAAGGGATCCTCGTTCAAAGGTACTTCGATGTATAAATCCTTTCTGTAGTAGCTCAGAGATCTTCTTATCTCGCTGCAAGAAAACTTGTTGTTAACAGCATTTATTAGTGACGTTTCAAAGCTAAATGCTACTATTGGTCCTTAGGAAATTGAAAGATATATAAAGCAATGCCAAACTATTCATACCAGTGATTCATTAAATTTTCATGAAAATTTTCTCTAGCCGCTCTTGTTTTCGCTTAAAAGACTTAAAGCATTTACCTTCTACTCCTACAAGTAAGCTTAACATAGATTCTTTTTCAATAGGGCTAATATTGCCAAAAGAATTCTATAACTCGTATTTTTTTCAATCTTCATCGGAATTAAGATCCACTTTGAACTTGTATCAAATCTACAATTTCTTCCATAAATCAAATTCGAGGTTCGTCGCTAATTCTAGGTCTCACAATGCAACACCTCCCCTTTTAAGCTTGTTGATAAATTGTTGGTAACATCCAATTATTTGGGTTTTTTTAGAATCAGGATTTAATAGCGAAAGTAAACTAAATCAGTCTCCAGCTATCAACCTCGATGATCTCGTGTTGTTGATCTCCACATACCTGCAGTTGATTATTTCATTACATCATTCGTTAACTTAAACTTTTGTTTTCATTTGATTATGTAATTATTATCTCTACTGAAACTTATTTATATTTGTTATTTATCATCTTAAATTTATTCTATCTATTTTAGACTATTCGATGTTTTCAATTTTTTTACTAATCGTATAATTGTAATGTAGTAATGCCAGTTCAATGTTTCACATGTCCCTTACATTCAATTATTATTTTGGACTGAAGCTATTTTTGATTCCTTACATTCACCAAATTAGTAAACATGATTACCTAGATATAACCTGGTTGTAAGGTGTTTGATTTTTTCTGCTTAAGAGGCATAAGTATTGTAGTGAAAATTGAAGGACCAAAGTGTTAGCTCTATACACGATTTTCCACATATTTAGGTTTTATATATGCATCTGTGTTTCTAAAAATAGTTTATAAACAGGAACAAAATTATTCATAATTTCTATGTACCTCTAACTAAAGGATTTTCCAACCAAATAATTGTTGTTAAATTCTTGTAATTTTGTTGATCCATTATTTTTAACAATGGCTAAGTTGTGAAATTTAATATGATATTGATTAGTGTGTATAATGTTACTGTCCAGGTATATTATGGATTAATACTAATGTACTTTGTATAATATTATGTCTTCTTGTAGAGACACCATGGCTTCCATATAGTTTATAGAAGCCATAGTTTATAGTACTATTCTAATGATGTTTATTCTTTAATGCAATATATATTTGAATTTAGAATGGCAATGAAAATTTAAGTTATGTAAAAGTTGAGCGTTGTTAATTCAAAGGAAGCTTCTTTGCTTCTTAATTGTAAAAAGAAAGCTTTGTTGTAGATTAGAGGAATAGAGCAAGTGAGTTGGTTGATTGATATGTGGTAGCCAGGCTTTTGGGAACAGAAATTAGGACAAAGATGATTATACATACAATGTAGAAACTTGGTGGAAAGTATTTAGGTTCGATGGTAGTGTCGGTCTGGTTAGCAGTGTATTTATATATAAAAGAAGTAGTGGTATAGTATGACCTTTAGTATTCATGTTAACTTATTGAAATTAAGTTTAAACACACTATAACCTTTCAGCTCCTGGCACAGTTAATTTTTTTCTTTTTCATTTTACTGCCAATAAATAAAATGAGTAACTCATATCTAATGGGGTGCGAGCAGTTAGTTAAGATATATTGTTTTAGGGTAGTAAGTGAAGTCTATACTACACTATTATTACTGAGTTAGATTTCAAGAGCTCACAAGCCCCGTAAGTATTTTGTGAAATGAACAGTCACATTTTGTATTTTGCCTATTTTTTCTATTTGTCCCCCAACCTACTCAGTTTAATTAAAAACATAAGCTACTTTCTACCTATTCCATAAAACCCTAACTTACAAAATAATAAAGATGAATATCGACCGCTGTGAAAATCATTGATTGCTTCCCTCCTTCTTTATCAGTGTGAAAACTTCCACCTTAATTTTCTTGTTTGCATCTACAACCTCCTAAATATTCTGGTAATTTTCAATTCTTTGGATCTGTTGTTTTCAATTTTCAAACCTGATTTAACTCCTTGATTTGTTCGATTTTCTTATCTCATCAGTGTTTGCTTTACAATCTTAAACTTCGGAACAAACGTAGTTGCTTTATCGGTTTTCTTCGTCTACATTTTAGGTATCGTTATACTTCTTTACTATTCTTTTTATTATTATGTTATCCAAATTTCAGATTTGATGATAATTTGGATTGGTTTAATATTAAGAGCATGATGGTTTGAGATTCGGTTGGAATAATCAGATTTATTAGATGATTTGAGATTGCTCTAATTAAGGTCACTTCATTGTTTTTTCTACAAGTAACTATATAGATTATTAATATTTTATTCCCATGGTTAATTGGAAGACAAAGTGAATGATTTGGGACATGTTCTTTGAATTTATTTTCAATTATAGTTTCAACAAAAATGGAAAAAAGTAACTATCTTCATATAAGAATTTTGACTAACAATTGTGGAAGTTCTGAAGTTACAGCAAATCTAAGTATTATAAGAATTGACATAGAGATTTACATTTACTTAAGAAAAAAGAATTTCTAAGACATCAGGTGTTTTTGAGTACATTCTTTTGTGATTTGCTGATTTAACAATAAAAATATAGCAACTTTTTCCATACTTATGTGTGATTTATATTTTGTTTGGTTAGATTAAGCTAAACGTCTGAATGAACAAAATTATTTGAATAAGTGCCACCAAGTGATATTATGGATGCGCATTATGACTATAAGACATTATAATACGAGGCGTTCAAAAGAATGTACTACAATTTTGTTCGTACTAATGTGTGATTTTTAGTTTCATGAGTCCTTTATATATCATATAATGTAATTTAGCTGATTATATAAAAAAATTACGACGTTAAATTTTAAGCATTACTTTATTAAATTCGATCAACAAGCTATTGTATTGCATGGAAAAAGAAAAGAAAAAACTGGGACATAATACATGATAACTTAAAACCAAAGCTATCCTTTATGGCTGCACTTGATTGTCATTCTCATCTCCATTTGTTGTAAACTCTCATATTTACCATTAGGAGAATTTATGTAATTATATTTAGGAAGGAATGCTAGAATAGTTCTCATAGTAATGAGCAGGAGTCCAGTCATGTATATACAACTGGGAAAAATGCATAATAGACGTGTTCTAAAATAACTGGTGTTTTATCCTGAAATGAGACTCTCAAGTTTTAACATTTTAACTACACCACACAGTAATGTAAATTAAATAATCATGAATAACACTTGTCCTAAAACATACTTCAAAGAGAAGAAATGAATATTACTATATTTGCATTAGTATCACTTTCAAACTACTATTTCGTTTGGTTATAGTTTATATAGAGATATTAGTTCTCCTATTATTAGTTGAGTTCATTGTTGTTATTTTCATAAAAAGATGTTAGGTGTTCAAGAAACCGATAATAAATGTTATTTCATTAAGTAACACAATGAAACATTATTTGTTAAATAACATAAACGAACAGTTAGATTTCACAGAATCTATATATTATTTGTTTGGGTTGTCGTAATAATGTTTTATGCAATATTCATTTTGACCCAATAAATTATGTTTTGAACTTCCATGGTGAAATACACGAACCGGTTCTTATGATTGTACTAAAGGCTTAGTGGCTATTACTTTTTGATCTATTCATATGGCATATCTGTTTGTCCAGAATCAATTTACTTTAGCAATAACATTCCGAAGTTAACTAAGTAAATCATATCTGTTTGTCCAGAATCAAAATGCACTTAAATCAAACAGTATCTGAATTGTGCAGTATTTGAATTGCGCTTAAGATAATATTTAAGTGGTTTGATTAAAATTTGAGTTATATGAATACATTCTATGTAGTATAAGACAATAGTGAATAATAAAGTACCGTTATAATAAATGAAAAAAATGAGTAATTAAAGTGTAAATGAATCGCGTGCATAAAACATTGAAGTGAAATTATTAAGCTTTTGTCTCCAGCCACATAATTAATAGTACATATTGCATAACTGGTATTTTATTAAAAAACACTCGGCACATGTTCTACTTCAGGTAATAATATAATAAACTGCGTCTGTGGGTGCGGCGCAGTGGAAAGAAGGCCTGAGTTCTGGTAAAAAGACCCAGGTTCGATTCTTACCATGCGCTTCCCTATCCTATATAAATTTACCCGGGGGTATGTGGGCTTGGATCAGCGGACGACTTTACTATACTCTCCTCAGGAGTTTACCGATCCGCCGGGTTCTCCTGGGTTTTCAAAAAAAAAATAACAATATAATAAACCGCAGATAGGAACACGTTGAATATGTCGACATATTGAATAGTCCAACACCAAGAAAAAATTTCATTGGTTAGGATTATTACAGACGACCAGCTTCAAATTTTGAACCACCAGCAGAAATAGAATTGAAGGGAGGTGGAGGTGGAGGCTTTGGTATCTTTGGATGTTTAGGATATGGTCTTTTTCTCTTCATAATTTGACGGTCCCCGAAAGATTGTTTGCACAAATCATCATATGATCGACTCTCTTCTTGTGGTGAAATAACCACTACTATAAAACATGCCATTTGCATCGCCTCATTTGAATCGGTTGAAGTAAAAACTGATGCAAATAGAACTATTTGCATCAGTTCTGTCTGAATAACCGATGCAATTAGTACGTGGAAAGCAATAGGTAATAAAAAATCAAATTTGCATCAGTTGTCACCAACAACCGATGCAAATACGTCGATGCAAATAGTTTTAGTTGCATCAGTTTTAAAGTCAACCGATGCAACTATGTCCAAAATAATAGTTTTCGCATCGGTTCCCTAGCAGAGGCGATGCAATATTATTTAGGTTATTTGTTACTCACGTGTTACATCCCGCCTTTTCAATTTTTTTCGCCGCTCCATTCTTTTCCCCAAAATAATTCGCCTGCTTAAAAAAAAACCCTAAAATTGATCGTATTCGAGAGCGATTCCACGATGGTAGTCGCTTTGGGTGATTTGGGTTTACGAGGTGGTTCGTGGCAACTTTGCGAAGACTTGGGTATTGCGTTCGAGATGTTGGCGATTGCAGTTTGGAGGAGATTGGGTTGCCGTGGTTTGTACGTGGGTTCGATCGAGTTCAACGTGAAATCCACATAGAACTGCACAAAGATAATCTCCTTGCCCCTTATTTTTTATTGTTTGATTTTAATTTGTTTCATGAGTTGTTTGCATTCATGAATGATAATTGCTGATCTGATGGCATTTCAATACCTTTGAAAATTCGGGAATTTCTTTCACCCCATATGTTCCAGATCATACACGTGATTACTATGCTTAGTAAATGTTTGTATGCTTAGAGCCCTGCATGTTTGACAGCGAATCTAAAATTTTATTGAGACTGAAACTGGTATTATGTTGAAATTCTAATTTGCAACTTAGCTCTTGCCAAATTTGTTTGGAATAATTGTAATTGCAGAAAATGTGGTCTGAGTCTTCTGTGTGCTGTTTGCATAAGTTACAGTATGGGTCAATATATTTGTTCCATTTGCATAAGTTATCTTTGGTGTTAAGCTTGTTTGATCTTTCCATTAGAGCACATAATGACAACTTAGGGGCACAGTGGTTATTTCAAATAAAGGTACACCTATTGAACTCTGTTGATTTAGTTCTGATTTGATTCTAAGCAGATTTGAAGTCAAAGCATCTGTTAGCATTAGGAAACCAATCTCAGTAATCACTTTCCCTGTTGTTATGAATTTTAATGGACTGAACAGTTTGGGCAATAGGAGGAGGCAGAAAATTCAAGTTTCCTCTCTAATTGTAGTTAGTTATGAGTTCAGAGACTTGATTATTGGAGCCTCCAACTAAAGTAAAATATTGCCAACCAAGTTACTCAATTAGTGATACAACATTGACCTATGGGTCATACCATAACCTAGTATTTTCACCATTAATAATTTTCCTGTTAATTAAGCCTCTACACCATTATCTTGCTTTCGACATTGTTTTCCAAGTATTAGAAGCATTATTATCCTATTAAATGATCCAAAAAAGATTATTGGCAGAATATTTATTATACATTCAGTTGGCCCAGAGTCTATCTCTTTGTATAAATTTTCATACCAGTTTTTCTTGAGTAATAGCACTTTTCTTCTTTCGGCGTTTGTATCTTCGACGATCAATGTTATATTGCCAGTGACAGTACACATTCTTAGTAAAGCATAGTTATATTCAACATCACATAAGTGAGCTAACAGCTCTATGGAATTTGTGAACTTTTGTTGTTGCTTGAAGTATAATCACATATTTAGTTATTGTCTATGGAAAATTTATAATTTAAAAGGTACTGTTCCCAGAAATTAAAAGTGTAAAGCCTGAACCAATTTTTTGTTGGATAATGTTACAAGTCTCGTGCACTTTTTCTCATTATTGAGTACCTGTTTATGTAGTGTTAAGGTCCTTTTCATTCCTTTTCTTCTTTCTTTCTTTCTCTTATTTTTCTTCCTTTTTCTTTTTTACTTCTATAGCATCTTTGGTAGCCCATAGTGTACTCAAGTTTTTGTTCATATTTGTCGTCATGGTGATTATGCAATTGATAAATTGGTTCACTAGTTTCGCTCTTTAAGCTAACTATTTTCAGTGTATGCAATTTTTTTAATCCCTTTCTGCCATCGTCTGGTTCATTTTATAAAATAAGCTTCATGAAAAAACTTGTTGCAAAAATACACTATTTACTATAAAATACAGGCCTCACATTCAATATGAAAAGGAAAATACATGTGCCTACACATGCACATTCCATAAATATGTGTAACGACCCGTAAATTTTCGATAATTAAAATAGCTAATTTAATAAGATTTCGTGATTTACTGTTAGAAAAAAATTGTAAGTCATTTGGAATAATAATAAATGTTGAATCTATTGGGATTATAATAGAGTTAATAAGATTTTTAAAACTGGAATTTATTGGATAAATTGAATAACGGGTTTAATATGATTAAAAATGATTTGTAAAATTTTATTTTATCATATTGGAGTTATAGTGATGTTATAGAACTTTTAAAACTGAATTTAAAATTTATTTGTGAAAATTGAATATTTTAATATTTAATTTTCGACTGGAAAATAGCCAATTTTTGAACAGTCTCAGAATTGGACAAAACTAGTTCCATTGGATCCGTAATAGTTAGTTATTATCGGATTTCAATTTTCGTAGCAATCGGAGTTGTCGTTTGACCGTGGCAGCTCGAAACGCGTTGAAATTGTTTTAATATTAATTTGGCGAGTTAAAATAGTCATTTTTCAAACGGTCTCTGATTTCGACGAAACTAGTTTCATTGGATCCGTAATGTGATATTATTGTAAGATTTCAAATTTCAAGTCAAACGGATTTACCGTTTGTCCGGGGCAAGCCAAAACGCATAGAAAATCGTTTAATCGGTTTAATTTAAAATTGATCGTTTATTGCCGTAACTCACACATATGATCGAATTAGCCTCTGAAACTTATTCCATTGCGTCCGGAATGGGGGTAAAACCTTATAAACGCCTGGCGGCACGTCTCGATTGGAGTTCGGATGATTTTGGACCTACCAATATAAATACGCACGCAAACCGAGACAGTTTTATTATTATTATAATCCAGAAACCCTAATTCTAAATCATGGCCGCCACCTATTCCATGGCCAGAAATTGCCGATCTTCTTTCCTTAATATCTTTCAATCCGTTCAACGAAATCAAAAAATTCCAAAAGCAAAAGTGTAGATCTCGACGAGCTCTTCAAATCCATACGGAGATGATCGAAAACGGAGCTTCGAATCAACGGGAAATCGTGTAGGAAGGGGCTGTGTTTTTCGCGTTTTTCGAGGTAAAATAGGAGGCCGAGTTCCACCATCTTACAGCCGAAGGTAGCCTTCGTCGTGAGCTTCAAAACCATGGTCGTTGATCGGCCTGAAGTTGATCGTGGTGGTCACAATATTTAACCCTAGGTGATGGCTTATGGGTTCATGTTGTTCGGTTTCTTCCTGTAGAATGAACGTGAGATGGAAGAAAGAAGGAGCGGTGGAGATTTGCAGAGGAGGGATCTAGTGGCTGAGATTTGAGTTAGGTAAAATTATAAAGAAGGTTGTAAATTTAGTTAATATAAAATCGTGTAAACTTGTAAAAATCATATCTTTTTCATACGAGGTCGGGTTCGGACGAAACTTTTTGCGTTGGAATCGTTTCCACGAGCTCTTCGCAAAGGAGCTGGATTGGAATCGTTTGGAGCTAGAGAAAATTTTGGGTTAAATCGAACGTCGTTCGATTTGATTTGAAATCGTAAAATCAAGGTGAGTGTTTTATAACGCTCACAACGTACTGAATATCTTTATGCTAGTTAAAATTGTCATTATGTAGTGTTATGATTTTATTTGTCGTTGTTTGATAAAAATTTAATGGTCTTATAGATTGTCATTCGAATTAATCGTTGAAGTTTAAATTTGACAGTTAAATTGAAATTGAAATTGAATTGCAATTTAATCACCCGACATCGATAACTATGAAATTGCCTTGAATTGTATTGCCTATTGGACGATGTATTTCGATGATGTTATTGGTTGATGTTTGAATGTTTGGATGTTTATTTGCTTATATATATCCTGTTATGCATACATATGATACTGTGATTTAATTTAAGTAATATATGCTCATCCCTGACATTTAATTGAAATAAATAATTACTTGGCCATAGGATAGAAAATTATATACGGATACCGAATTGGCTAAATTAATAATTTTTAAAATCGTCGATTTGAAATTTATTTATATGTTTGTTTAAAAGTTATAAATAGACATAAATTTATAGAAATCGAATTTATCGAAATTTGGGTTTGGAATGTTGAAATAAATTTGGTTAAAAGAAATTGTTAAGTAATATAAGTCGAGACTTTGAAATTTAAAAATTGGGATTTGATTTAAATTCGAAAATTGATTTGTTTAAAGATTTAACCCTAATTCGGGCTTTGAATATTACTATGTAAAAGCGATATAAAATGATATTTGAAATGGATTTGATTTTTAAAGCGAACATGATATTTTGATATCAATTATGAATCGATTTGAAATGTAAAAGAGCCAACGGTGTAATAATACGTAGTTATTAAAGAGACCGGGATCGGATATGGACATACTCTCTGTCGATACCGAAAACCACTTTAATAACTATTATACGCGGAGTGTTGATCCAGAATGAAGTGGATGGTTTGGTGAACGCGTTGACTGAAGAAAGAGAACGATTATTGGATGACCCCTAACATGACTAAAACAGGAGCCGCGCTGGGCCATTGAGGTTCGCCACCTCTAGCGGACACACTTCTTCGATACCATATCTATTACATTTGTGATGCGATTTGGGTGCACCCCTTGATTTGGGAGTGTTGTTTCGCGGTGTTGGGGTAGCTGCTGGCTATGCCCAACATCAGTACGGATCACGCAACTACTAGTATCCTAGTTGGTATTGCCTCATGTACCTTGTCATACGGATTATCCTATTCGCGACCACTACGTTTTGATTTGTACCTTGAGTATATGGATTGCCCTCTGGTGACTTCCGGTTTTGGGGAAACTACGGTCTTGTATATGCTTTTGGGAATATAAAAATGTGTTAAGGGGGATTATGGTAACGCCTTAACGCTATTTTGATACTTTATATTACTGATAGGCATTATCTACTTAGCGTATATTACTACATAGTATATAGTTTCACGGATCCTTGAGAGATGGAAAATCCCGTAACATCTCTTGAGTTATTGCACGCACGTTGACACTGGATAGGAGATGTCAAACCCCGTAAACATCTCTGACGCCGTTACACTCATATTTATTTACGATTGACTTAACTTACATGAGGATATTTAGTCCTGACTCGAGTGTTTGTCTTTTCATTACGCTCGGGTCAGTCCTGAGTTTTCAGATTTTTGAGGATCTATTTCTGGAGGATGAAGACGAAGATTTGGTATATTATGTACTACTATTATATTCATTCCATTCCGCTGCATTGTTGTATGATATTTGCTGTGTATGTAACTCTGATAAATGTTGTATAATAATAATCAAATGTATTCATTTCAAATGTATTCATTTAATTAACAGCTTCATGAACTGTTATTTTATTATTATACTTTAGCCTTCCGCTGTGAGATTCTGTGTTGTTTCATTTCCTTTATTTCCCTTCCTTTTCTTTTCTTAATTACCCCAATAACTATCTGCCCTTTTAATGGTTTGGAATCGACATGGGTATTTGATCGTCGGTTTAAACTGTCCAAAAAGGCGGGTCGTTACAGTTGGTATCAGAGCTTTGGTTTAGCGATAAACCTTGGCTCTAGTGGGGAATAACTCATTGAAATAGAGGTAAACTATATGAATGAGTTGAGTGTATATGAGAGAGCGTACTTGTTATTTGATATAAAATGGTTTTATATTGTGTTAATTTGTTCCGTTGAGTATTTATGAATTCTGGTCGATACTTGGGACGCCAAGGCGTCGATAGGAATTTCTAAACACTCGAATAGGACAAACCAACACAATATCGTTTTGGAATATATTTTATATAAAAGAATTATTTGAATATTTATTCATTTTGATTGAATTGATTGTTAGGAGATGATAATATTAGATTATTATCGTTATTGTTTGATCAGTCAATATTTACAACAATTGATTAAATAACAATGGATTTAGGAAAATGAAATCTTGTAAACACAATTGATAATGAATATAAATGAATTTTAACTTGGATTTGGGAATTTAAATTCCGGTGCTTGAAATTGACTTACAAGAATATGAAAAACATAATATGAGTATTATATGATAGTATAATTGAGTTGAAATTGTTTTCGAAGGATTTTTTTTTATGGTAAGTGGTATATTCCCTTCTCTTGACGCTAGAAAATGATTTCGGTGATGAGTGCACGCATCATCGGCGTTTATTTTCGAGAGTCCGAGTGGGGGAGACCACTTAATAGCTTGTCTAAACTTTGTTTTGATTCAAATTTTATTTTATTTTGTACTCTCTATAGTATGATTGGTTATATAAATTATATAAGTATATATTATTTCAAAACTTGATTTGAAATGAAACCGGGATTGGAATTCTTAAGTCCTTTAATAATTAATGATTTTTTTAAATGAGTGAAATGAATTTAGACTTGAATCATTAAGGAACTTCTGAATTGTGAAATGAGAAATGAACCTAAGAGCTAAGTGAAATATCAATTGAAGTAGAAATCCTTAGAATTAGGAAATTATGAACTTAAAATAAAAATTGAAACTGTAAAACTCGCATAGTATTAAATTTCATTCTATAGCATAGATATAACTTACCAAAATATTTAAGAAGTTCAAAAATGTTATATGAATTGTTAATTGGATAATATACAAGTATAGGTTTGAATAATGAAATATGCATTTAATTAATGGTTTGCAAACATAAATAAAATTGTTAGTAAATAATTGGAATTCAAATTAACATTTAAAGGTGATTCACAATTATGTTAATATAAAATGGAAATACTATATGTGAATGAAAATGTGAAATTAAATTATAGTGAAATTTAAGTAATGACTTAAGAATTAATTAATTGAAAATTCAACTTTAAATGGAAAGAAGTTGTATGTTGTTTAACTACATTCTATTTGCATAACTATAACTTACCAAATACTTAAAAGGTTTAAAATGCTAATAAGGATAAGAAGAGAAATAATATACCAGTGTGAGAATGAAAATAAAATGTGAAGATCTAATTGATAGTTGTAAATATAAAAGAAATTTAAGCGGTAAAATGAATGATATATATAAGTGAATGAATAAAATTTAAAATTAATGAAATATAAATTTGGTAAATGGAAACTGATTAAATTTGAATATAACTAAATGTTTATAAGCTTGGAAGTGTATGAAATTAAAGTTGACTTGGAAATGTATAATTGATTTAGCGTAGATTTTGGATGGATGTCAATGTTTGATATGCGTTGGTTGTTAGATGGATGATAATTGATTGAGTAGAATTCATTAGTGTTAATGGAATTGAATAAACGGAATAAAATTTTAAAATAATTAAATTCAAATTTGAAGCAAAGTGAAATTAAATATAATTGAATTCAATTTAAATTGAAGCAAATTGACTTGAATTTAAAATGTGAATGAAACAAACTTGAATAAATCGGAAACAAATCGAATGTAAACCTATTGCATGGATGAATAAGAAAATAAATGACGTTGTGTTATGATTGTTCTTTAGAAAATTTGAAGTTTTGATGGTTTGCACTTTGAAATAATAAAAGCAAATTTTGGGAAAAATCCAAATTTGTCCAATATATGCTGAAACGAAAACAACCATAACTTTTAAATGGCTGAACGGAATTCGACGATTTTGGACTTTTAGGAAAGCTTAGAAACTATAGCACAACTTTTGTTTAGATAACTTGAGAAAATTCCTTCGTCTGCTTAGTCAAAAACTTGAATGTTACTCGCTATCCTGTGTAAAAATAAGTAAAATCTGTAGTATACAACCTTAGTATTTTCGCCATATCTTTTGACTAGTTTATCAGATTTTGATGATCTTGCCCTTTCTGGAAAGATAAGAACTTAAGCTAAAACTTTTGTTTTAAGTGTTTTGTGTTTTAATGTAGTTTAGAAGGTCGAAAACGTGGGTGAACGTCGCTGGCCTGCACAATGCATTGCCCAGGCTGAGGCGTATCCGCTAAGTAAAACGACCATAAATTTTGAACGAATGGTCCGAATTCGATGATTTTGGACATTCCGGAAAGATTGAAATGAATGCAACAACTTTTGTTTAGATTCTGTTGTCACATTTTACCGTTTAGATGACCTAAAGCTAAGATTTGTTTGCTGTCCAGAAATTGAAATCTCAGTTTTGAAGCTAAATATGTTATATATATGTTGTGTAGGCTAAGTATAGCGATCTATCTTTATATGCATGGTTCTAACTTAGTTATTGAGCATTTTAGTAGGTAGCAAAGGGGTTGCGCTTCGTTGTGGAGCTCGCTTCTACGCTAAACGCATAATGTAAGTAAAATGCTAATAAATGCTAAATAAAAGGTACGCTTACGGTTTTATATGATATTGGTGATATTTATATGTTGTTTCCCCACGTATGGGATGCCTCATCATTGAGATGAGATGTATATTTGTGATATATATGCTATTAAAATTTTTCGATCGAGCCGCGCAAAGGAGACCCTGCCGAAATTTTCCGTAAATCCGGGTGTTAGAAAATTTTTCAAGTTTAAATTTTTTTCATAACTTGTTTTGATAATTAACTTTTAAGTTTAGAAAGCCGTTCGGAGCAAGTTAGTGGAAGCGTAGTTATGACTTTATAAATGGAATTTCATTGTTTTATAAGTTGGTAACTTTGAATAAAATATAGCTAATGTTGAATTTTATACTTAGTTTCTTTTTCCTTTTTTCCTTTTCGGGGACGAAAAGTTTTGAGTGGGGGAGAGTGTAACGACCCGTAAATTTTCGATAATTAAAATAGCTAATTTAATAAGATTTCGTGATTTAGTGTTAGAAAAAAATTGTAAGTCATTTGGAATAATAATAAATGTTGAATCTATTGGGATTATAATAGAGTTAATAAGATTTTTAAAACTGGAATTTATTGGATAAATTGAATAACGGGTTTAATATGATTAAAAATGATTTGTAAAATTTTATTTTATCATATTGGAGTTATAGTGATGTTATAGAACTTTTAAAACTGAATTTAAAATTTATTTGTGAAAATTGAATATTTTAATATTTAATTTTCGACTGGAAAATAGCCAATTTTTGAACAGTCTCAGAATTGGACAAAACTAGTTCCATTGGATCCGTAATAGTTAGTTATTATCGGATTTCAATTTTCGTAGCAATCGGAGTTGTCGTTTGACCGTGGCAGCTCGAAACGCGTTGAAATTGTTTTAATATTAATTTGGCGAGTTAAAATAGTCATTTTTCAAACGGTCTCTGATTTCGACGAAACTAGTTTCATTGGATCCGTAATGTGATATTATTGTAAGATTTCAAATTTCAAGTCAAACGGATTTACCGTTTGTCCGGGGCAAGCCAAAACGCATAGAAAATCGTTTAATCGGTTTAATTTAAAATTGATCGTTTATTGCCGTAACTCACACATATGATCGAATTAGCCTCTGAAACCTATTCCATTGCGTCCGGAATGGGGGTAAAACCTTATAAACGCCTGGCGGCACGTCTCGATTGGAGTTCGGATGATTTTGGACCTACCAATATAAATACGCACGCAAACCGAGACAGTTTTATTATTATTATAATCCAGAAACCCTAATTCTAAATCATGGCCGCCACCTATTCCATGGCCAGAAATTGCCGATCTTCTTTCCTTAATATCTTTCAATCCGTTCAACGAAATCAAAAAATTCCAAAAGCAAAAGTGTAGATCTCGACGAGCTCTTCAAATCCATACGGAGATGATCGAAAACGGAGCTTCGAATCAACGGGAAATCGTGTAGGAAGGGGCTGCGTTTTTCGCGTTTTTCGAGGTAAAATAGGAGGCCGAGTTTCACCATCTTACAGCCGAAGGTAGCCTTCGTCGTGAGCTTCAAAACCATGGTCGTTGATCGGCCTGAAGTTGATCGTGGTGGTCACAATATTTAACCCTAGGTGATGGCTTATGGGTTCATGTTGTTCGGTTTCTTCCTGTAGAATGAACGTGAGATGGAAGAAAGAAGGAGCGGTGGAGATTTGCAGAGGAGGGATCTAGTGGCTGAGATTTGAGTTAGGTAAAATTATAAAGAAGGTTGTAAATTTAGTTAATATAAAATCGTGTAAACTTGTAAAAATCATATCTTTTTCATACGAGGTCGGGTTCGGACGAAACTTTTTGCGTTGGAATCGTTTCCACGAGCTCTTCGCAAAGGAGCTGGATTGGAATCGTTTGGAGCTAGAGAAAATTTTGGGTTAAATCGAACGTCGTTCGATTTGATTTGAAATCGTAAAATCAAGGTGAGTGTTTTATAACGCTCACAACGTACTGAATATCTTTATGCTAGTTAAAATTGTCATTATGTAGTGTTATGATTTTATTTGTCGTTGTTTGATAAAAATTTAATGGTCATATAGATTGTCATTCGAATTAATCGTTGAAGTTTAAATTTGACAGTTAAATTGAAATTGAAATTGAATTGCAATTTAATCACCCGACATCGATAACTATGAAATTGCCTTGAATTGTATTGCCTATTGGACGATGTATTTCGATGATGTTATTGGTTGATGTTTGAATGTTTGGATGTTTATTTGCTTATATATATCCTGTTATGCATACATATGATACTGTGATTTAATTTAAGTAATATGTGCTCATCCCTGACATTTAATTGAAATAAATAATTACTTGGCCATAGGATAGAAAATTATATACGGACACCGAATTGGCTAAATTAATAATTTTTAAAATCGTCGATTTGAAATTTATTTATATGTTTGTTTAAAAGTTATAAATAGACATAAATTTATAGAAATCGAATTTATCGAAATTTGGGTTTGGAATGTTGAAATAAATTTGGTTAAAAGAAATTGTTAAGTAATATAAGTCGAGACTTTGAAATTTAAAAATTGGGATTTGATTTAAATTCGAAAATTGATTTGTTTAAAGATTTAACCCTAATTCGGGCTTTGAATATTACTATGTAAAAGCGATATAAAATGATATTTGAAATGGATTTGATTTTTAAAGCGAACATGATATTTTGATATCAATTATGAATCGATTTGAAATGTAAAAGAGCCAATGGTGTAATAATACGTAGTTATTAAAGAGACCGGGATCGGATATGGACATACTCTCTGTCGATACCGAAAACCACTTTAATAACTATTATACGCGGAGTGTTGATCCAGAATGAAGTGGATGGTTTGGTGAACGCGTTGACTGAAGAAAGAGAACGATCATTGGATGACCCCTGACATGACTAAAACAGGAGCCGCGCCGGGCCATTGAGGTTCGCCACCTCTAGCGGACACACTTCTTCGATACCATATCTATTACATTTGTGATGCAATTTGGGTGCACCCCTTGATTTGGGAGTGTTGTTTCGCGGTGTTGGGGTAGCTGCTGGCTATGCCCAACATCAGTCCGGATCACGCAACTACTAGTATCCTAGTTGGTATTGCCTCATGTACCTTGTCATACCGATTATCCTATTCGCGACCACTACGTTTTGATTTGTACCTTGAGTATATGGATTGCCCTCTGGTGACTTCCGGTTTTGGGGAAACTACGGTCTTGTATATGCTTTTGGGAATATAAAAATGTGTTAAGGGGGATTATGGTAACGCCTTAACGCTATTTTGATACTTTATATTACTGATAGGCATTATCTACTTAGCGTATATTACTACATAGTATATAGTTTCACGGATCCTTGAGAGATGGAAAATCCCGTAACATCTCTTGAGTTATTGCACGCACGTTGACACTGGATAGGAGATGTCAAACCCCGTAAACATCTCTGACGCCGTTACACTCATATTTATTTACGATTGACTTAACTTACATGAGGATATTTAGTCCTGACTCGAGTGTTTGTCTTTCATTACGCTCGGGTCAGTCCTGAGTTTTCAGATTTTTGAGGATCTATTTCTGGAGGATGAAGACGAAGATTTGGTATATTATGTACTACTATTATATTCATTCCATTCCGCTGCATTGTTGTATGATATTTGCTGTGCATGTAACTCTGATAAATGTTGTATAATAATAATCAAATGTATTCATTTCAAATGTATTCATTTAATTAACAACTTCATGAACTGTTATTTTATTATTATACTTTAGCCTTCCGCTGTGAGATTCTGTGTTGTTTCATTTCCTTTATTTCCCTTCCTTTTCTTTTCTTAATTACCCCAATAACTATCTGCCCTTTTAATGGTTTGGAATCGACATGGGTATTTGATCGTCGGTTTAAACTGTCCAAAAAGGCGGGTCGTTACAATATGCATGTACATGCACACATACTAATCTGAAAAAAGACCTATTTTATATGAACTGTAGCCTATTTCTGCAGTACGTTTTCAAAGGATGCCTGTTTTTGTAATTAACTAGCTCATATTTAGTGTGCCACCAAGTGTGTAAATTGTTCTGTTTTCAATACTGATCCCTTAATATACCTGGATGAGCGATTGCTGCCTGCCTAATATTGTGAAAGATTTTCTTGTAATATATTGCAACCTACGTTAATTGCTAAATGGAAATTATCTCCTAAGTTTATTTTCTAATTATAAAACACTGACCAATTGGTTTCGTATGTTTCACTTTTTGTGATGTTTTTAATGTGCAAATGCAGTCATTCCGTTTCCAAATATTTCAAGCGAGGGTCACGACTCAATTGGCCAGAAGGTGCTGTCTCAAGAGAAAGCATTAGGGCTGTAAGGAAGCTTGATCGTTTCAAGGTTGACTCCACTATTCTTCCTATTTATTTTGTTAATGAATTTGCATGGTAGATCTATATTGCTCAAATTAGAATAGGTGTTAAGCGTATAATTCTGCTACATACTCATATGATGTTGCTAGTTCAATGCATAAAAATTTTGGTACTCCAAAATGCATTTTATCCTCTAGTCAATTTGAAACACAAACCTTGCGTGTAAACATTGATCACTCTTGTTTTTTCTGGTGTTTATCTGTGTACGTATGAAGTTGACATAAAAGTGAAACTAAGCCTATTAAAGTTTTCGATGTTTTGTATGCATAAACTAATGACCTAGAATCACTGGACCAGGTATAAATGGTGGTGTGGAGTGTGTGAACTATGTTGTTAACTTGTTATTACCAGAATTGGAATGGAGGGATAACTAAATCATAATTAACCTGATTGTTGTTACTTAACAACAATGCACTGAACTATGGCCCTAATCTGTAAACATGCTTTAATTTGAAACCTTAAGCAAGTCCTTTTGATTTCTTATAATTAAATATCCACACATATTTTTGCACATATTAGAAATAAAAAGGAAATACAATTAATCATATTGTTATACTTCTTTTCAAAATTATTTCATATTTAAATCGAAAAGAAAAACAATATGACATAACAAACATTTCATGTTTTCTTTTGTGTGCATATTTTAGAAATAAAAAGACCAAACATTTCATGTTTGCAAAACCGTGCATGATCCTTTAATATTTATCTTCTATCATAATCTTGTTGCAATACAATGCTTAAACATCTCATTGAAGATTTCACATTTTCTTAAACCTCAAACTTTCATAATGAAAATCTTTCTCAACCCATGTAGGTGGTGAACCCTTGATTAATTGATATCTTTTACAGCGATCAATTCATATGCTATAAAAAAAGATTTATCATGTTTTATCATTAAATTAAACATGATTTATCATGATTAAATTAAAATTCATAAGCACATTTTAGAAGATATGCCTTAAGATAGATATACCATTTACCTAAAAAGATCATTTCAACTATCTTAATTCAGCATAGTTACAACATATATCCTGTACTATTCTTATATATTATCACTACTGCTTATGCAATGTTAATAAATATATTATATAAAATTGACATTTTCTCTAACTTTCTCTTAACCAATCTTGAGTATATATGTGTGTATATAAACAGGACTAGCCACAATCTTCTTCTTAATATAGGTGTTATTTCTATATGTCATTATCTTTGTTTTAACCCCTGGCCATAAGTTTTTTATTCCAGTCAGTATATACCCAAGATTAATTTTCATTATGTTTCCTTCAGTACTTTTACATAATTGAGGAGAATATCATTCCATTATCACATTCATATCTTTATAACCTTGATTCCATTCGAAATACGCTCATTTATTTCCTCAACTCTGCAATCGAAACAGTCACAAAAATAATGGAAACTCCAACAGAACAAGCATCAAATTCAAGGGAAGAGATCAGAACAAACAATGACACCGAAGAAGGAGAGAACACAAATGAGCAAACAGAAGACATGAAATCAATTCCATCATGGAAAGATCAACTGACTTTAAGAGGTTTGTTCACGGCTTTGTTTAAGATTATGTCAAAATTTTGTCAAAAATACCAAATCAAATGTAACAATGTCATGTCACTAATAACTTTTTTAGTTTCCCATTTTACAGCCAATGTTTGACAAATAAGAATCTTGATATATAATGCTGACAATCAATCTACTTTATTTTTTCAGTCGTGTGATGCCTCACACTAAAACATATACTCGGTATAATGGCCAAAAGCTTGCGTACGTTCGATATCAGCAACTCATGTTATGTTTATAAGCTCACAGTGTTCAAAATATGTCTTACCAATGCTATGTTTCTGAGCCAAATTTGTTCTTGGCAATAGATGGTTCCTGCTCACTTCAGCAAATTTGAGCAAAGCTGCATAGGGTGCTCTGCAGAAGACCAATACACAACTAATGATTCGTTCTTATGAGGTAAACATCAAATTTAATTTCGGATAATAAAAGCATCGAATAACTAGCCATTGCCCCTCTATTTCTGTCCCTTGTGATATTTTTCTATTGAAAGATATGGGTATGTTACATGGTTTAGGCACTGTAGAAATTAGTCTGCCCTAGTTTTGCATAAAGTCTATACTGTTATTATACATGCCTTAACATAAGGTTCAAATGAGCATTAAAACAGCTCATTTGGATATATACAAAATTTCAACACATGTAAAATTAGATGTATTATGTTATTTTTGCGTATAAGCCTAATTACAAATGGTCAAATTTTGAACTGAAGTTGCATTATGCTATTTCAACATAGTTCCGTGTAAATATATTATAAGGATGTATTATGTTATTTTCAAACTATGGTCGAAAGCAATTATACCTGATACTGATGATTTGACTTTGTTTGTAATTTTCCTAGTTTTGTCCGTGAGTGTTCTGGTTCTACTTCTATATTTATCTTTATTTGATGTGTAAAATTTTGGTAGCAACAATCAGCTTATTTGATGTAGCTAAGACTATAATATATTTTTTAATACTTAGTGCAAATTGGTCGTGCTTAAAGAATAGAATACAAGCTACGACTACAAGTAGTGTTCTGAAATTGGAGTTATATGCAAAGTTGAGTAATTACAATACAGCTTATTATTTAAAGTCACGGCATGGTCCAGACTGAGCAGCTGATATTCACAAATGCACAACATTATAAGCACAATACTTAAAAAGGCAGATGACATGCATCTCTAACTAGCACTTTTCAGTAATATTATAACACATAACATACCATTGCACTGGCTAAGAGGAGGAGCCTGAATCTTGCAGGAGCCAGGAAGAGTGATGGCTTGAGTTCTATTGATATTGAAAGGCAGAGGCGGTGCAGCATTCAAGAACGTGCACAAGCAACTGACTTGTGTCTGAACCATGCTTGAAAGCTGTGTGCAGCATTGTTGATTTGGATTTGAAGTTGAATTGGTCTGCATGAATGGAATGCATGGTTGCAAATTTACTATTGTTGGTGCACAGCTTGGCTGAGCCAGGGACTGAGAGAAGATTGATGTCAGGAAGAGCATGGCTAATCTCTTATTTAGTGTTATTAGTGCCATTATGGTTTGTTTTTACTGGATGAAGATTGATGTTTTGAGTTTTAGATTGGAGGAGTGATATTTATAGGTACGTAGTTGGGTAACAAGTGAGTGAATTGGCTTTTGCTGTATTGTTGGTGAGCAAACACTGCCTACTCTTGGGATTAAGAAATTGGCAGTTGTGATCAGATTAGCAGAGTAGTTTCTATTGGATGGAACTTACGTAGTTAAATGTGCTGATGATTAAGCAGAAGGAACATTGTACAAGCAATGTTTGAGAAGGAGGTGTTTTCTGAAGCGATTGAGCGTGATTTAATTTGTAAAATTTGTAAACCAAAGTAGAATTTGTAAATGATAATGAAATAATCTTATTTTTTTGTGTACGTTTTTTCTTTTATATATATATATATATATATAAAGATTATCAATAATATATATACAGAGTCTATTTGAGTACTGTAATAATGGTTTCTGAGGGATTAGTTTGCATCGGTTGTTATAAAAAACCGATGCAATAGAGGGATTAGTTTGCATCGGTTTTCAACAACAACCGATGCAACAAGTTCCTTTGTTGCATCGGTTTTCATTACAATCGATGCAACATGGGGGCTGTGTTCAAGCAACCAATGATATTTTGCATCAATTGTTAGTAACAACCGATGCAAAAAGGACCTTTTTGCATCGGTTTCAGAACTGATGCAAAAGTGTTAAGCCTGTTGCATCGGTTGCGTATGCATCGGTTGTTGAACTGATGCAAAAGGGGGGTAAACAACCGATGCAAATGGCCTGTTTTGTAGTAGTGAACATGTTTTTTTTGACCAGATGGAGGTGGAGGCTTCGGAACCTTCGGTGGCTTAGGATATGGTCTTTTTCGTTTCATCAATTGGTGGTCCATAAATGATTTTTGTCCCCGTCTTCTTTGGATGAACCCTCTCCTTGCAATGAACTAACACGAGTTTTTGATGGAGATGAAGGTGGAGGCTTCGGTATCTTTGGTAGCTTAGGGTATGGATGTTTTCTCTTCATCAATGTGTGATCTTCAATAGGGATTGTATCCACCCTCATTTGCGATGATTCCAGCATAGATGGTGGGATAGGCGGAGGTGGTGGCTTTGATATTTTTGGTGGTTAAGGATAAGGTCGTTTTCGTTTCATTACTCATGGTCTTCAACGAATTCATACTACTATCTTTTTGCATTCGACTTCTTCTATCCGTTGACCCAAACATGCTATTTGGACTAGGGGTAGGTGGAGGCTTTGGTATCTTTGGGGACTTAGGATAGGGTCTTTTCCACTTCATCAACTGATGGGCATCAAATGATAGTGTATGCCCATCTTCTTTCACAGAACTACTTTCAAGTAAGGAATCAAATTTTGACAGTGGATCGAACGACGATCGGACCCTTTGTGTTTGACTTTCATGAAACAATTGTTTCCAACTGTTGGAAAATTGATGGTAAAAAGGATTCTCTGTTGGCTCACTACCATTGATAGAGTTGAATAATAATGTCAAAAGGAAGAAAAGTAATACGGTATTTTGGAGAAAAAACGACCCATTGAGAAGGATGATTATGACTGAAAGGCTTATGGATATTTATAGAGTTTGAAGAAAAAATAATTCTATCCTTATACAATTAACTTATGATAAATATTAATTTATGTTTAAGTATTTATATTTCAGTAATAAATGTTGCTCACTAAATTCAGGACTTTTATTTGTTATGGTTCATAATTTTTTACTTGTTAAAACTAGTTATTTAGCTAATTAATAAGTGTTGAAAAAGTAATTGAATGCTTTCTACCACTGAAAAGGAGAAGCTAACTGACATAAAATACTAGCTTATCAATTGTATTTTTCGTAACTCAATAAAGTACCATACAAATGTATAATTCTAACTAAAACATAAAAGCAACGTGCTTGTAAATTAATTATTTTAGGGAAGATAATTTACTATGTCCAGTACATAGATTCTCTGAATTTGTATATAATTATTTATATATAGGAGAAATATAATGTGCTAAAATGAATAAGTGTACCTTCATTAATAAGGTAAAATGAGATATAAAACGGTTTACACCTATTTTATGAATATGCTAAAAGTCCTTATTGGTATATAGGTTTTACCAGATACATATTACAATTAGCTAAAGGAAAAAATATTTTGGCTTATAAAAAACACATAAATAAAAGGGCTGTAACATAAAAGACAAATCCATAGTAATTGAAAACTTCAAAAAGAAAGGTTGACACTGAAAATAATGAGTTTGTTAATGATAATAAATAAAGCTTTAGACCAATCTACTAGATTTAAAAAGATATTTAAAATAAAATAATATAGTTAAACTAAATTCTAACTTATCAATTAGTAAAGCTATACCATTTTTTATAAATCATGGTGCATAAAACCACTAAAGAATTCTAGGTTAATTTACAATGATTATGAAATTAAAATTATAATACTTGAATAAAAGTAAAGAAGTTAAGACAAGCACCATTGTCCAAGTGGTTAATTGAATTGGCTTTGGTGCAAGAGGTCACAAGTTCGAAACTTGCTTTCGAACATTTATTGACATGGGATATGTTGTCCCAATGATTTGTTGTATATAAAGTACCATTTCAAAAAAAAAAAAAAAAAAAAAAAAGTAAAGAAGTTAAAATGGTAATAAGTTTTTCTTATTATTTGCCGAGTTTATTTTTTGTACCATACTTTGTACCTATATTATTTTATCCCTATTATATCAGTTGTAAAATTTGGAGTTGCAATTGTCATAACCAATGTAAATATTTGATTTACAACGGTTATAAGAACTATGCAATTTTGATATGCAACAGTTTGGACAATGGCTATTTCCATTTTAAATTTGATACGATAGTCGTAAGCATCACAAAGTCCAATTATTTTGTTGTGCCTATATTATTTCGAATGGGACTACATGAAAATCTATGGTATATTAAATCTATTTCCTCATTGTTTGTATCATTATTCTTTGTTATACAAATGAAGAAGATCCAATATTTGTTCACTCTGAATACCCAAAATAATATAATCATCTTTTGATTAAAATTTGAGTTCTATGAATACATTCTATGCAGTATTCGACAATAGTGAATAATAAAGTACCGTTATCATGAATGAAAAAAAATGGGTACTTAAAGTGTAAATGAATAATGCGCATAAAACTTTGAAGTGAAATTATTAAGCTTTTATTTCCAGTCACATAATCAATAGTACATATTGCATAACTGGTATTTTATTAAAAAACACTCGGCACATGTTCTACTTTAGGCAATAATGTAATAAACCTCAGATGGGAACATGTTGAATATGTCGACATATTGAATAGCCTAACACCAAGCAAAAATCTCATTGGTTAGGATTATTACAGACGACTAGCTTCAAATTTTGAACCACCAATAGAAACAGGATTGGAGGGAGGTGGAGGTGGAGGCTTTGGTATCTTTGGAGGTTTAGGATAAGGACTTTTTCTCTTCATCATTTGACGGTCCCTAAAAGATTGTTTGTACAAATCATCATATGATCGACTCTCTTCTTGTGGTGAAATATCATGTGCTTTTTGACCAAATGGAGGTGGAGGCTTCGGAACCTTCGGTGGCTTAGGATATGGTCTTTTTCTTTTCATCAATTGGTGGTCCATAAATGATTTTGTGTCCCCGTCTTCTTTGGATGAACCCCCTCTTTGCAATGAACTAACACGAGTTTTTGGTTGAGATGGAGGTGGAGGCTTTGGTATCTTTGGAGGCTTAGGGTATGGTCGTTTTCTCTTCATCAATGTGTGATCTTCAATTGGAGTTGTATCCACCCTTTTTTGCGATGATTCTAACATATATGGTGGGGTAGGCGGAGATGGAGGCTTTGGTATTTTTGGTGGTTTAGGATAAGGTCTTTTTCATTTCATTAACTCGTGGTCTTCAAAAGATGTCATACCGCTATCTTTTTGCATTCGACTTCTTCTATCCGTTGAACTAAATATGCTATTTGAACTAGGGGGAGGTGGAGGCTTTGGTATCTTTGGGGGCTTAGGATAGGGTCTTTTCCTCTTCATCAACTGATGGGCATCAAATGATAGTATATGCCCATCTTCTCTCACATAACTACTTTCAAGTAAGGAATCAAATTTCGACAATGGATCGAACGATGATCGGACCCTAGGTGTTTGACTTCCATGAAACAATTGTTTCCAACTGTTGGAAAATTGATGGTAAAAAGGATTCTCTGTAGGCTCATTACCATTGATAGAGTTGAATAACAATGTCAAAAGGAAGAAAAGTAATGTAGTATTTTGGACGAAAAAACGACCCACTGAGATGGATGATTATGACTGAAAGGCTTATGGATATTTATAGAGTTTGAAGAAAATTAATTCTGTCCTTATACAATAAACTTATGATAAAGAATGATATTAATTTATGTTGAAGTATTTATATTCCAGTAATAAATGTTGCTCACTAAATTCAAGATTTTTATTTGTTATGGTTCATTATTTTTTACTTGTTGATACTAGTTATTTTGCTAATTAATAAGCGTTGGAAAAGTAATTGAATTCTTTCTACCGTTGAAAAGGAGAAGCTAACAGACATAAAATACTAGCTTATCAATTGTATTATTTGAAGCTCAATAAAGTACTATACAAATATATAATTTTAACTAAAACATAAAAGCAACGTGCTTGTAAATTAATTATTTTAGGGAAGATAATTTACGATGTCCAGTACATAGATTCTCTGAATTTGTGTACAATTATTTATATAAAGGAGAAAAATAATGTGATAAAGTTAATAAGTATATCTTCATTAATAAGGTAAAATGAGATATAAAACTATTTACACCTATTTTTTGAATATGCTAAAAGTCCTTATTGGTATATAAGTTTTGCCAGATACATATTACAATTGGCTAAAAGACAAAATATTTTCGTTTATAAAAAATACATAAATAAAAGGGTGGAAACATATAAGACCAATCCGTAGTAATCGAAAACTTCAAAAAGAAAGGTTGACACTGAAAATTTTGAGTGTGTTAATTATAATAAATAAAGCTTTAGACCAATCTACTAGATTTAAAATGATATTTAAAATAAAATAATATTGTTAAACTAAATTCTAACTTATCAATTAGTAAAGCTATGCCATTTTTATAAATCATGGTGCATAAAACCACTAAAGAATTCTTGGTTAATTTACAATGAATATGAAATTAAATTTGAAATTATAATACTTGAACAAAAGTAAGAAGTTGAAATGGTAATAAGTTTTTCTTATTATTTGCCGAGTTTATTTTTTGTACCATAATTTGTACCAATATTTTTTTATCACTATTATATCAGTTGTGAAATTTGGAGTTGCAATTGTCATAACCATTGTCAATATTTGATTTACAACGGTTATAAGAACTATGTAATTTTAATGCGCAAAAGTTTGGACCATTGTTGTTTCCATGGAAAAATTAGCCCCAGGCCACTAGACTGGGCAATGGCTATTTCCATTATAAATTTGATACGATTGTCGTAAGCATCACAAAGTCCAATTATTGTGTTGTGCTATATTATTTCGAATGGGACTACATGAAAATCTGTGGTATATTAAATCTATTTCCTCTTTGTTCATATAATTATTCTTTCTTATACAAAAGAAAAAGATATAAGGTTTGTTCACTCTGAATACCCAAAATTATATAATCATCTTTTGATTAAAATTTGAGTTCTATGAATGCATTCTGGGCAGTAACCGACAATAGTGAATAATTAAGTACCGTTGTCATGAGTGAAAAAATGAGTACTTAAAGTGTAAATGAATAGGGCGCATAAAATTTTGAAGTGAAATTATTAAGCTTGTATTTCCAGTCACATAATCAATAGCACATATTGCATAACTGGTATTTTATTAAAAAATACTCGACACATATTCTACTTCAGGCAATAATGTAATAAACCACAGACAGGAACATATTGAATATATTGACATATTGAATAGTCCATCACCAAGAAAAAATGTCATTGGTTATGATTGTAACAGACGACCAGCTTCAAATTTTGAACCACCAGTAGAAACAGGATTAGAGGGAGGCGGAGGTGGAGGCTTTGGTATCTTTGGAGGTTTAGGATAAGGTCTTTTTCTCTTCATCATTTGACGGCCCCTAAAATATTGTTTGTACAAATCATCATATGATCGACTCTCTTCTTGTGGTGAAATAACATGTATTTTTTGACCAAATGGAGGTGGAGGCTTCGGAACCTTCGGTGGCTTATGATATGGTCGTTTTCTTTTCACCAATTGGTGGTCCATAAACGATTTTGTGTCCCCGTCTTCTTTGGATGAACCCTCTCCTTGCAATGAACTAACACGAGTTTTTGATGGAGATGGAGGTGGAGGCTTTAGTATCTTTGGCGGATTAGGGTATGGTCGTTTTCTCTTCATCAATGTGTGATCTTCAATTGGAGTTGTATCCACCCTTTTTTGTGATGATTCCAACGTAGATGGTGGGGTAGGCGGAGGTGGAGGCTTTGGTATTTTTGGTGGTTTAGGATAAGGTCGTTTTCATTTCATTAACTCATGGTTTTCAAAAGTTGTCATACTGGTATCTTTTTGCATTCGACTTCTTCTATCCGTTGACCTAAACATGCTATTTAGACTAGGGGGAGGTGGAGTCTTTGGTATCTTTGGGGTCTTAGGATAGGGTCTTTTCCTCTTCATCAACTGATGGGCATCAAATGATAGTGTATGCCCATCTTCTCTCGCAGAACTACTTTCAATTAAGGTATCAAATTTTGACAATGGATCGAATGATGATCGGACCCCCTGTGTTTGACTTCCATGAAACAATTGTTTCCAACTATTGGAAAATTGATGGTAAAAAGGATTCTCTATAGGCTCATTACCGTTGATAGAGTTGAATAACAATGTCAAAAGGAAGAAAAGTAATGTAGTATTTTGGACGAAAAAATGACCCATTGAGAAGGATGATTATGACTGAAAGGCTTATGAATATTTATAGAGTTTGAAGAAAAAATAATTCTATCCTTATACAATTAACTTATGATAAAGAATGATATTAATTTATGTTGAAGTATTTATATTCCAGTAATAAATGTTGCTCACTAAATTCAAGATTTTTATTTTTTACGGTTCATCATTTTTTACTTGTTGATACTAGTTATTTCGCTAATTAATAAGTGATGAAAAAGTAATTTATTGCTTTCTACCGTTGAAAAGGAGAAGCTAACTGACATAAAATACTAGCTTATCAATTGTATTATTTGTAGCTCAATAAAGTACTATGCAAATGTATAATTCTAACTAAAATATAAAAGCAACGTGCTTGTAAATTAATTGTTTTAGGGAAGATAATTTACGATGTCTAGTACATAGATTCTCTGAATTTGTATATAATTATTTATATAAAGGTGAAAAATATTGTGCTAAAGTTAATAAGTATATCTTCATTAGTAAGGTAAAATGAGATATAAAACTGTTTACACCTATTTTATGAATGTGCTAAAAGTCCTTATTGGTATATAGGTTTTGCCAGATACATATTACAATTGGCTAAAAGATAAAATATTTTGGTTTATAAGAAATACATAAATAAAAGGGCGGTAACATATAAGACCAATCCGTAGTAATCGAAAACTTCAAAAAGAAAGGTTGACACTGAAAATTTTGAGTATGTTAATTATAATAAATAAAGCTTTAGACCAATCTACTAGATTTAAAATGGTATTTAAAATAAAATAGTATAATTAAACTAAATTCCAACTTATCAATTAGTAAAGCTATGCCATTTTTATAAATCATGGTGCATAAAACCACTAAAGAATTCTTGGTTAATTTTCAATGAATATGAAATTAAATTTGAAAAATTATAATACTTGAAAAAAAGTAAGAATTTGAAATGGTAATAAGTTTTTCTTATTACTTGCCGAGTTTATTTTTTGTACCATACTTTGTACCAATATTTTTTTATCACTATTATATCAGTTGTGAAATTTGGAGTTGCAATTGTCATAACCATTGTCAATATTTGATTTACAACGGTCATAAAAACTATGTAATTTTAATGCGCAACAGTTTGGACCATTGTTGTTTCCGTGGAAAAATTAGCCCCAGGCCACTAGACTGGGATATGTCTATTACCATTATAAATTTGATACGATAGTCGTAAGCATCACAAAGTCCAATTATTGTGTTGTGCCTGTATTATTTCGAATGGGACTACATGAAACTCTATGGTGTATTAAATCTATGTCCTCGTTGTTCATATAATTATTCTTTCTTATACAAAAGAAAAGGATACAATGTTTGTTCACTTTGAATACCCAAAATTATATAATCATCTTTTGATTAAAATTTGAGTTCTATGAATACATTCTAGGCACTATCCGACAATAGTGAATAATTAAGTACCTTTGTCATGAATGAAAAAATGAGTACTTAAAGTGTAAATGAATAGGGCGCATAAAATTTTGAAGTGAAATTATTAAGCTTTTATTTCCAGTCACATAATCACTAGCACATATTGCATAACTGGTATTTTATTAAAAAATACTCGGCACATATTCTACTTCAGGCAATAATGTAATAAACCGCATACGGGAACATATTGAATATGTTGACATATTGAATAGTCCAACACCAAGAAAAAATGTCATTGGTTAGGATTGTAACAGACGACCAGCTTCAAATTTTGAACCACCGGTAGAAACAGGATTAGAGGGAGGTGGAGGTAGAGGTGGAGGTGGAGGCTTTGGTATCTTTGGAGGTTTAGGATAAGGTCTTTTTCTCTTCATCATTTGACGGCCCCCAAAAGATTGTTTGTACAAATCATCATATGATCGACTCTCTTCTTGTGGTGAAGTAACATGTATTTTTTGACCAAATGGAGGTGGAGGCTTCGGAACCTTCGGTGGCTTACGATATGGTCGTTTTCTTTTCACCAATTGGTGGTCCATAAACGATTTTGTGTCCCCGCCTTCTTTGGATGAACCCTCTCCTTGCAATGAATTAACACGAGTTTTTGATGGAGGTGGAGGCTTTGGTCTCTTTGGCGGATTAGGGTATGGTCGTTTTCTCTTCATCAATGTGTGATCTTCAATTGGAGTTGTATCCACCCTTTTTTGTGATGATTCCAACGTAGATGGTGGGGTAGGCGGAGGTGGAGGCTTTGGTATTTTTGGTGGTTTAGGATAAGGTCGTTTTCATTTCATTAACTCATGGTTTTCAAAAGTTGTCATACTGGTATCTTTTTGCATTCGACTTCTTCTATCCGTTGACCTAAACATGCTATTTAGACTAAGGGGAGGTGGAGTCTTTGGTATCTTTGGGGGCTTAGGATAGGGTCTTTTCCTCTTCATCAACTGATGGGCATCAAATGATAGTGTATGCCCATCTTCTCTCACAGAACTACTTTCAAGTAAGGTATCAAATTTTGACAATGGATCGAACGTTGATCGGACCCTCTGTGTTTGACTTCCATGAAACAATTGTTTCCAACTTTTGAAAAATTGATGGTAAAAAGGGTTCTCTATAGGCTCATTACCATTGATAGAGTTGAATAACAATGTCAAAAGGAAGAAAAGTAATGTAGTATTTTGGACGAAAAAACGACCCATTGAGAAGGATGATTATGAGTGAAAGGCTTATGGATATTTATAGAGTTTGAAGAAAAAATAATTCTATCCTTATACAATTAACTTATGATAAAGAATGATATTAATTTATGTTGAAGTATTTATATTCTAGTAATAAATGTTGCTCACTAAATTCAAGATTTTTATTTTTTATGGTTCATTATTTTTTACTTGTTGATACTAGTTATTTCGCTAATTAATAAGTGTTGAAAAAGTAATTGATTGCTTTCTACCGTTGAAAATGAGAAGCTAACTAACATAAAATACTAGCTTATCAATTGTATTATTTGTAGCTCAATAAAGTACTATAAAAATGTATAATTCTAACTAAAATATAAAAGCAACGTGCTTGTAATTAATTGTTTTATTGAAGATAATTTACGATGTCTAGTACATAGATTCTCTGAATTTGTATATAATTATTTATATAAAGGAGAAAAATAATGCGCTAAAGTTAATAAGTATATCTTCATTAATAAGGTAAAATGAGATATAAAACTATTTACACCTATTTTATGAATATGCTAAAAGTCCTTATTGGTATATAGGTTTTTCCAGATACATATTACAATTGTCTAAAAGACAAAATATTTTGGTTTATAAAAAATACATAAATAAAAGGGTCGTAACATATAAGACCAATCCGTAGTAATCGAAAACTTCAAAAAGAAAGGTTGACACTGAAAATTTTTAGTATGTTAATTATAATAAATAAAGCTTTAGACTAAAGTGATATTTAAAATAAAATAATATAGTTAAACTAAATTCTAACTTATCAATTAGTAAAGCTATGCCATTTTTATAAATCATGGTGCATAAAACAACTAAAGAATTCTTGGTTAATTTACAATGAATATGAAATTAAATTTGAAATTATAATACTTGAACAAAAGTAAGAATTTGAAATGGTAATAAGTTTTTTTATTATTTGCCGAGTTTATTTTTTGTGCCATACTTTGTACCAATATTTTTTTATCACTATTATATCAGTTGTGAAATTTGGAGTTGCAATTGTCATAACCGTTGTCAATATTTGATTTACAACGGTTATAAGAACTATGTAATTTTGATGCGCAAAAGTTTGGACCATGTTGTTTCCATGGAAAAATTAGCCCCAGGCCACTAGACTGGGCAATGGTTATTTCCATTATAAATTTGATACGATAGTCGTAAGCATCACAAAGTCCAATTATTGTGTTGTGCCTGTATTATTTCGAATGGGACTACATGAAAATCTATGGTGTATTAAATCTATTTTCTCGTTGTTCATATAATTACTCTTTCTTATACCAAAGAAAAAGATACAATGTTTGTTCACCCTGAATACCCAAAATTATATAATCATCTTTTGATTAAAATTTGAGTTCTATGAATACATTCTGGGCAGTATCCGACAATAGTGAATAATTAAGTACCGTTGTCATGAATGAAAAAAATGAGTACTTAAAGTGTAAATGAATAGGGCGCATTAAATTTTGAAGTGAAATTATTAAGCTTTTATTTCCAGTCACATAATCAATAGCACATATTGCATAACTGGTATTTTATTAAAAAATACTCGGCACATATTCTACTTCAGGCAATAATGTAATAAACCGCAGACAGGAACATATTGAATATGTTGACATATTGAATAGTCCAACACCAAGAAAAAATGTCATTGGTTAGGATTGTAACAGACGACCAGCTTCAAATTTTGAACCACCAGTAGAAACATAGAGGGAGGTGGAGGTGGAGGTGGAGGCTTTGGTATCTTTGGAGGTTTAGGATAAGGTCTTTTTCTCTTCATCATTTGACGGCCCCCAAAAGATTGTTTGTACAAATCATCATATGATCGACTCTCTTCTTGTGGTGAAATAAAAAGTATTTTTTGACCAAATGGAGGTGGAGGCTTCGGAACCTTCGGTGGCTTACGATATGGTCGTTTTCTTTTCACCAATTATAAGTACTTTTTCTTCTTGTGGTGAAATAACAAGTATTTTTTCACCAATTTTGTGTTCTATGAATACATTCTGTGCGGTATCTGACAAAAGTGAATAACTAAGTACCGTTATCATGAATGAAAAAAAATGAGTACTTAAAGTGTAAATGAATAACGCGCATAAAACTTTGAAGTGGAATTATTAGGCTTTTATTTCCAGTCACATAATCAATATTACATACTGCATAACTGGTATTTTGGATGAAAAAATGATGAAGGAAGAAAACGAAAAGTGAATAACTAAATTGGTGAAAAGAAAACGACCATATCGAGGGAGGTGGAGGAAGAAAAGTAGTGTAGTATTTTGGATGAAAAAATGACCCATTGAGAAGGATGATTATGACTAAAAGGCTTACGGATATTTATAGAGTGTAAAGAAAAAATAATTATGTCCTTATAAAATTAACTTATGATAATGAATGATATTAATTTATGTTTAAGTATTTATATTCCTGTAATAAATGTTGCTCACTAAATTCCAGATTTTTATTTATTTTGATTCATTATTTTTTACTTATTGATACTAGTTATTTAGCTAATTAATAACTATTGAAAAAGTAATTGAATGCTTTCTATCGTTGAAAAGGAGAAGCTAACTGACATAAAATACTAGCTTATCAATTGTATTATTTGTAGCTCAATAAAGTGCTATACAAATGTATAATTCTAACTAAAACATAAATGCAACGTGCTTGTAAATTAATTATTTTAGGGAAGATAATTTACGATGTCCAGTACATAGATTCTCTAAATTTGTATATAATTATTTATATAAAAGAGAAATATAATGTGCTAAAATTAATAAGTATATCTTCATTACTAAGGTAAAATGAGATATAAAACTATTTTACACCTATTTTATGAATATGCTAAGAGTCCTTATTGGTATATAGGTTTTACCAGATACATATTACAATTGGCTAAAGGACAAAATATTTTTGTTTATAAAAAACACATAAATAAAAGGGCAGTAATATATAAGACCAATCCGTAGTAATCGAAAACTTCAAAAAGAAAGGTTGACACTGAAAATTTTGAGTTTGTTAATGATAATAAATGAAGCTTTAGACCAATCTACTAAATTTAAAAAGATATTTAAAATAAAATAATACAGTTAAACTAAATTCTAACTCATCAATCAGTAACGCTATACCATTTTTTATAAATCATGGTGCATAAAACAACTAAAGAATTCTAGGTTAATTTACAATGAATATGAATGTAACGACCCGGAATTTTCGACTCGGAAAATTCCAGATAGTTAGGAAAAGAAGAAAAAGAAAGAAGAAGAAGAAGAAAGAACAGAAACACCAAAACACAAAAAAAAACCTCACATTCACGGCGGATTAAAATATAATACCACATAATAACAATTTACTAAAGAAAAACTGTATCAATACACTTATATTTATATATCAGAGTTACACCCATTACAATACACCGGACAGTTCAAAAAAACATGTCCAAGCCAACTATATCATACATAGCAGTAAATACTCCATACATCCCTGCCATCCAGCTTGCCTCCTGAGCTCCAGAACGTCCTTACCTGAAAATCTATAATACTCGGTCTGACCCGAGCATTACATCAAAGTAACACCTGGATCAGCCTGGAAACCAGCGTGAGTAAACCCATCTAACTTGAAATACAAAAGCATACAACTTATATAAACCCGGGTAACTTATCAATATACAACTTCACAAACTGTTATAGGTATTGCTTATTTCACACATCCATTTCTAAGTACCAAACTTATATTAAATGGTCCAATTCACTTAAATCATTCCAAACAGGCTTATTGATTTCACATATCAATCTATAAAGAATCGAAGTGGTTTCGGGTATTTACTAATACCCGACTCCTGTTTCTTCGAATTCAATACCATCTCATCGCAAATTATACAAATGATACACAATTCATACATCAAATACAGCGTGTCGCCTACACACATTAATTCATTATCGATGGATAACTACTTTATCTTGGTTTAAACCCAACATATCACATTGCATTATTAATCACATATCCAAGATATCAGCCAATCTAAGGCATGCAATATTTTTCAATCATACACAAGCAAGATAAATAAATCATATCATTTCTAATTAATTTAACCATTAAATTAATTATTTCAATCACCCTTAATCCAACTTATTTAACATTAATTAATTAATAATTAATTAATCGTTCTTTAATTATTCATTTAGTTAATCATTCTTGATTAATTATCTTTAATTACATAATGTAATTATCCTTTAATTAGTCATAAAATTAATTAACCTCAAACAATTTAATTCATTAATCAATCCTGATTAATCACATTAGTAATTAATTTTCCTTAATTACTTATATCCATTAAACCCACCCCTTGATTTGCTACATTAATTAATCTTTTAATTACATTAAGTAATTATCCCTTAATTACTTCCCTAAGAAATTATCCTTTAGTTACTTCCCAATAAGTAATTTCCTTTAATTTAATTACATAGAGTAATTATTCATTCGTTACTTCACTAAGTAATTATATCTCATAAATTATATTAAGTAATTATACTTAATCCTTAATTAATTTTATTTATTAATCACCCTTGGTTAGTCTCATTCTGTAATTTCATTACTGATTTCTTCATTAAGTAATAACTCTTTTAATCAAAAGAATCTTATTTAATAACCTAGGGAATAATTCATCATTAACTTAACCCTTAAGTTTAACTAATGATTAAACATCTTTAATCACATTATTGATTAGGTTTTAAATAAATTCCAAGTATCATTGTACGAAGTTAAAGTAAATTATACAACTTAATTAAATCAACATTCAAATAATCTCCTTTATTTCTAATAATGCTTAAGTGAATTATTAAAACTTAATTATGTTATCCTTAACATTTGTAACATAACTAATTTACCCGAGACGACTCAGTATTTCCCGAAACAGAAACTGACTTCATCTCCTTATCCCGAGCTTCATTCTTTTCCTTTTTCTTCTTAACGACTTAGTTTTAAAAATCCAAAACAAAGCTGGAAAAATAATCATGCGCACGAGCACAGACCCGAGCCTGAGCTTCAATTGCTTGGAGAAAAACCCACATGTTCCCGAGCAAACTTCTAACTGCTCCCTCTCTTTTCCTTTCTCCTTCTCAAATATAACAGTCACCACAAAATATCCATGGTGCACCGTGCAATGTGCACAACTCATCGGAACTCCTCCGATCAACTTCATCACTCCAATCAGTCGCTGGTGGCATGGCGATCAACATTAGCCACCCAAATTTACGAATGTCCCCTCCAATCAAAATTTCGAACATCGAACAAACCTAAAATTTGAATAGACCGACTTCAATTGCCTCGCCTTCGCTATTCCGCCCACCATCAACTGCCAGACTTCGCCAGATCCATCACCACAACCCCTTCTTATCTTACCCCAAGTTTGGTTCAACTCGACGTCGCCCCGATACTGAAATAGACGCGAAATGATCAAAACCCGAAACGACTTCTAAAACCCTAAAATCCAATCGTCCGGCCACCATCGTGACTGAAAAATTCAGTGACTAATTTTGCCAACTTCGCCTGCCTCCAAGGCAGCTCCAACCACAAACTTGAAACCCCAAACTTCGCCAATCACCAAAGAACACTCGGAACCCCAATTTTGACTATCATACAATTTCTCTTGATATAAAAGTCTAAAAATCATAATTTCTCTTTTAAAAATCATAGATTTTGAAATCAAATCCAATTATATACTTGGTTCCAGAAATTATTAAAGTCAACTTTTTGCTATGATTAAGAATCCCAGTGTTCTTTTTTTTTTTAAAGAAACAGCTTAAAAATTTTCTGGAATTGATTTCAGATCAAACTTCTTATCACTACACACAAGTTTGTATATACACCAAGTTTTTAAATGGATCAGGGAAAGAAATATTTAAATCTGATCATATGTTTTGAAACTTTATAACTAGAACAGAGTGTTCATCTTGTATTCAGACATGCACACTATAAATCATGTATATATCTACATGTAATTCATACAAATAAACATGCAATACTTAACATACTTTGTTTCAAGTAATTACTGCATGCAACAGAATTTGTAAACATATCAACACTTGATTTACTCACCATTATGCAGAGAACAGAAAACTATACTTGTATCCAGGCTCATGAATTTTCAAACATGCAGAGAACAGCTTTTGAAGTTTGAAACATGAATGCCTTAGCTTTTTAAAAGAAAACTGGAGTTGCTTGCAGATTTATATTTTTCCTTTATCTCAGATTTGAAAAATAGAAACAGACCTTGATCTTTGAACTTGCTTTTGAAGATGGTTAATAATTTTCTGGTTTTTATCTTGAAAATGGATTACAGGGTATTTAATTTATTTTCTGGTTTGAGGAGGATGTTACAGATTTTGTTTTTAATTCTAACTTCCCTTGATTTTGGCATTGAAAACAAATGAGAGATGAAGAAAGAAAGTAGATCTGAGAACGTGGAAAATGGATTTGCATTCTAATTCTTTAAACATTAAATTCATATATTTTCATTAGAAGGCACTAATGCCACTTGTAAACCATGCATACAATCTTGGTTACAAATGCTAATTCATGAGTTATTTCCCTAAAAAAATTAACTCTTTTAAAAAAATTAAGTCTTTATATGAATATAGTTTATTTCAAGTGTAAAAGAAATATTTTATTCTTTCATTTAGATCCTTTTTAAACTATCATACCCTTTTTAAAATTAATAATTATTGATCTTAAGTATTTAGAAACCAAATTTTTTATATTAAATTCAAACAAAACTTCTAATAACAATAGATATACATAAACATGTTATAAATATCTTATGTAAATGTTAATGTTATATATACCCTTACTTTCAAACTTCCAAATATTCAACTTCCTAATGCAAACATACATATACATGTATATATATATATATCAATACAAAAACAACATGTAATTTATTAGCTTTTGAAAAGATAAATTTTGTCTATTTTAATGATTATACTTTCACACTGAATTCGTATATGTATATACTTAAGATTTACAATCATTATAGAGTTTACTCATATCCATTTATATATTTAATTATTTATTATAAGTGTCATTATTTTAAAATTTTAACTATTATTATAGTTTTCAATCCACTATAAATAAGTTTACAAGTGTTTTTAATGTTTAATTAATAATTTACCAATGTCACTTTCTTATTCATAAATTTATTTAAGTTATGAATAAGTAATTATGTAATATTCACATAAATATAATGTGTATTCATTTTATATAAATAAGCTTTAGATTTTAGTAAATATATACATATGAATTTTATATAAACATTTATTTATACATAACTTATGTTTTTGATCAAATTAATATAACATATATATAAAATATACTTCCTTTTTTAAATTTCAAATTCAAATTCAATCCTTTAAATTCCATTAAAAACCTAGTTCAAGATCAATTCAAAATAAACACATATATTTAACACTATTTATCTAAAAATAACACATAAATATTTATGATTAGATTCATTTGTTAAATTTTACGATTCAGTATTTCTACTAATTAACCCAATTATTATCAATTACAGATGTCCCGAAAATCCGGGTTATCACATTCCTCCCCCCTTTGAATCTTTTCGTCCACGAAAAGAAACGAAGCCAGAATTTAATAAAATGCTTAAAATCAGATGAATTTTTATTTGATCATTTCGAAAACACTTTAAAACCTATTTAGTATTACAGTAATGGTTTCATAAAAAATACTTTTATAACTTGATGTCCCAATAAGTCCATCCTCGTTCTCATAGAAATTCGGTCATACGTTGATCAGGCGTAGGACTGAAAATCTATAAGTACTTAGCAGACCCATTTTCAACACCCAGTAAAAATACTTGGAAAATAATTTTATTAAAAATTTAGAAAACAATTTTTTGAAAATAGAGGATATATCTTTGGTGAGAATGCTCTAGAAATCATCACCCCCATCCATGGTCACAGTTACATTCCAGGGTTACGTTACCGTCGCAGCAAAAGTCCATGTAACTGCAGGCTCTCCGCGGCCTCTCGATTACGCCATGAAACCCACACAACAGATCACAGTTACATCCAGGGTTACGTTGCCATCGCAGCAAAAGTCCATGTAACTGCAGGCTCTCAGCAGCCTCTGATTTTCGCTGTCGAAATGAAACCTCTCCACTCCTACATAGGTCGCAGTCTGCCGATATAAAATCAAACGCAGACCGTTGGCTCTCAGCGACACATACGACTTTCGCTATGTTATACCATAGGTCGTAGTCTACCGATATAAAATCAAACGCAGACTGTTGGCTCTCAGCGGCACACACGACTTCCGCTATGGTATACTCTACTCATAATCCCCAGGAACTAGTTTTGTCCGGACTCCTCACGGGATCAACTTTAGAACCCCCCTTGGGGCTCAAGGCAGCACCACCCGGTGGTACTCCTGAGAAGTTCATTTCAAGAGAACGCCTTTTTCCCCAGAGCCATCATCAAAACATTTTATACTATACATATATGGTATCTTCAAATCATACATCTAGTATGATCTCATACAAAGCTCCTTTACACAAATTGATTATTCCAAAATCGATAATTCTCAAACTAGGCTTTCCAAATTCAATATTGATTTTACCCAAAAATCAAAAGCCTTTCCAAATCTAAAGGTTCCCAAAACCTTTTCCAAAATCCTCATAAGATCCTTTATATATATATATATATATATATATATATATATATACAGATATATATAATTTTTAAAACCTTGGATCATTTCGAACTTGTATAAAACTCCTTTTATACTTCAAACATTTTCAAAAACACTTTCCTTCTGGCAAAAGATTCAACAAGGGGAGTTTCGTTATTTTAAAACAAAGATATTTAACTTTGTTTATTCAAAATCAAATATTCAAATTTGATTACTCCTTTCAATATTATTTCATTCAAATCCGTACAATGTACATATATCATTCGTACGCTATACCAATCTGATCGCTCACTCTATCACACAATTTCACTTCCTAACTAGTATCATCCACCCGACTTCCTAGTGTGGACACAGATCTGGTTTCTTGATCAGAAACCGTCATTCTCCTTGCATAGCTTAACTATGATAGAGAATATCCAGATTCAATCAACAATCCATATCTAGGTTTGCCGTTGAAAATCGAGTGAAAAATCCCAAATCGGATCGACTTAATTATCTCGAAATTCTGTGTTCGAATCTGGATCAAATTATTATGCGAATAGAATAATATACGTACATCCTACGTATTTAACTTCATTGATTATTAGCCCAAATCAATTTCTCTTTCTATTCACATTTCCTTTAGATTCTATCCACTTACTTACAATTGCTTTAATCCACATTTGGATTGTTCCTTAAACTCTTATCTCGAATGGGTATTTAACCAATAACAGTTTGAACTCCATCCAGTTTAAATTTAGAAAATAACTTGAAAAGTTAAAGAAATAGATAAGTAGTTGAAAAATAATTACTAGTTTGTAAAATAGCTGTAAAATAGTTCAGTAATTGTAAAATAATTGGAAAATAGTTAAGTAGTCATAGAAATTTTAAATAATTGCAAAATAGCTATAAAATAGTAATTAGCAGTTGAAAATAGTAATTATTTTATAAAATAGTTAGAAAATTATTAAACAGTTTCAAAAATAATTGTAAAACAAGTATAAGATAGTTTGGCTTTTAAAAGAAAGGTTTTATATATAATGAATAGCTTGGAAAAATAGGTTTATATTAAAATAATTTATATTAAAAATAGTCCAGAGTCAAAACTGTTCACTTTCCAATCTCCATTCTCAATTAATTCAATTTAAATTTCCTCTTCCATTTAAATTGACGCAATTCTAATTTTTTAATAACTCCAATTTCAATTGAACTTGATTTATTCCCAATTCAAGTTGAATTAATTCTCAATTCCTTTTTAATTTAAATCAAATTCCATTTGATTTTAAACATATTCAACTTTACTTACAATTCCAAGTTATTCCAATCACTTTGGACTAATATCCATTCAATTGAACCCACTTCAATTCCAATCCATTTCAACTCCAGTTTGAATTAATTCCAATTTCCAATTCCATTTCCAAATCAAGTTGAATTATTCTTGATTTCCTCCTAAATTTAATTCAAATTCCATTTGAATTTAAAACCATTCAACATTAATTATAATTCCAAATTATTCCAATAAATTTGGACTAATTTCAAATTGAACCAATTCAATTTCAAATTGTTTCAAATTAATCCAATTCAAATTTTCCATTTGAATCTTATACTCATACATCCTCAATCACATTTTCAATTACTTCAAATTAAATTCAATTTGAACTAATTTCAATTCAAATTCCAGATTTAAACCATCTCGAATTATATAAATTCAAGTTAATACTTGAAATGTTGTTTTAATTCCTTTAAATCAATTTACCTTTTTATCCCAACAATGGATTACCATACTCCATTTCTCATTCATTTAAACAAATCCAATTCACATTTTAAAGATTATTAATAACAATAGGATGATATCATCCAATTATTTCAAAACATCCATCCATTTCCAATTTTCGGATCTTAAACCCAATTTGAGATCACTCAAACTCCCAAATATAATCAATCATTTAACTTTCCAAGTTAAAACTTAATTTCATCTGGAAATTTCCAAATCAGGTTGATCATCCCAACATATTTAACTTTTCCCAAGTTAAACTCAATTCACTTAATCCAGTCAACCTTACCCAGTTTGAACTTCCATTTCAAATTCTAAACTTTACATTAATAATCTTCCCACTTATTAAGTTCAATGACTTATCACTTTTGGGTATTTCATCTCATTCCCAATTTAAAACTCACCTTTAGAGTTTATTTCAAACCACCTTTGATGTTATGTATATCCACATATATACATATTAATTTCTTTTACATACCAAGTTATACTTTAAAATTTTTAACCACCTTTGGTTTTAATTCAAAACAATTTTCCTTTAAATTTTCAAACAACTCTTGTTTGAAATAGGACCATTTCATTCAATTGCATTAAATAATATTATTTACTATTTCTTTAAATTAATTACGTCATTAATTAATCACATTCGGTAATTAACTTATTTCTTAATTATCTTCATTAAGTAATTGTCCCTTAAATTACTTACCTCTAGTTACTTCATTAAGTAACTCCCTCTTTATTCATCATTTCCATTTATTATCCATTAACTAATCTCATTAAATAAAGTTTAATTAATTACATAAATTAATTGATTATCCGGAACCCTTTCCCAATTTCAAGATTTAATTCCAGTTTAAATCCATTTCAAACTTGTCTTTAATTTAATTTCAATTTGGTTGTAATTCTATTACCACTTAATTCTTACTATTACTTTTAGTTTAATTAATACTACAACCAATTTCCTTAATATAATAGAAAATCTATTTCTTATATAAGATTCATTTACTTTTGAAATCATTTAAAAACCTTTATATAAGAAAATAACAAGTACGCTCTCTCATATATACACACACACACACACACACACACACACACACACACACACACTCAACTCATCCTAGGGTACCACTTACCCTATCCTTAATGAGTATACCCACCAGAGCCAAGGTTCTCGCTTAACCTTCAGCTCTGATACCAAATGTAACGACCCGGAATTTTTGACTCGGAAAATTCCAGATAGTTAGGAAAAGAAGAAAAAGAAAGAAGAAGAAGAAGAAAGAACAGAAACACCAAAACACAGAAAAACCTCACATTCGCGGCGGATTAAAATATAATACCACATAATAACAGTTTACTAAAGAAAAACTGTATCAATACACTTATATCTATATACCAGAGTTACACCCATTACAATACAACGGACAGTTTAAAACAACATGTCCAAGCCAACTATATTATACATAGCAGTAAATACTCCATACGTCTCTGCCATCAAGCTTGCCTCCTGAGCTCCAGAACGTCCTTACCTGAAAATCTGTAATACTCGATCTGACCCGAGCATTACATCAAAGTAACACCCGGATCAGGCTGGAAACCAGCGTGAGTAAACCCATCTAACTTGGAATACAAAAGCATACAACTTATATAAACCCGGGTAACTTATCAATATACAACTTCACAAACTGTTATAGGTATTGCTTATTTCATACATCCATTTCTAAGTGCCAAACTTATATTAAATGGTCCAATTCACTTAAATCACTCCAAACAAGCTTATTGATTTCACATATCAATCTATAAAGAATCAAAGTGGTTTTGGGTATTTACTAATACCCGACTCCTGTTTCTTCGAATTCACTACCATCTCATCGCAAATTATACAAATGATACACAATTCATACTTCAAATACAGGGTGTCGCCTACACACATTAGTTCATTATCGATGGATAACTACTTTGTCTTGGTTTAAACCCAACATATCACATTGCATTATTAATCACATATCCAAGATATCAACCAATCTAAGGCATGCAATATTTTTCAATCATACACAAGCAAGATAAATAAATCATATCATTTCTAATTAATTTAACCATTAAATTAATTATTTCAATCACCCTTAATCCAACTTATTTAACATTAATTAATTATTAATTAATTAATCGTTCTATAATTATTCATTTAGTTAATCATTCTTGATTAATTATCTTTAATTACATAAAGTAATTATCCTTTAATTAATCATACAAATTAATTACCCTCAAACAATTTAATTCATTAATCAATCCTGATTAATCACATTAGCAATTAATTTTCCTCAATTACTTATATCCATTAAACCCACCCTTTGATTTGCTACATTAATTAATCTTTTAATTACATTAAGTAATTATCCCTTAATTACTTCCCTAAGAAATTATCCTTTAATTACTTCCCAACAAGTAATTTCCTTTAATTTAATTACATCGAGTAATTATTCATTCGTTACTTCACTAAGTAATTATATCCCATAAATTATATTAAGTAATTATACTTAATCCTTAATTAATTTTATTTATTAATCACCCTTGGTTAGTCTCATTCTGTAATTTCATTACTGATTTCTTCATTAAGTAATAACTCTTTTAATCAAAAGAATCTTATTTAATAACCTAGGGAATAATTCATCATTAACTTAACCCTTAAGTTTAACTAATGATTAAACATCTTTAATCACATTATTGATTAGGTTTTAAATAAATTCCAAGTATCATTGTACTAAGTTAAAGTAAATTATACAACTTAATTAAATCAACATTCAAATAATCTCCTTTATTTCTAATAATGCTTAAGTGAATTATTAAAACTTAATTATGTTATCCTTAACATTTGTAACATAACTAATTTACCCGAGACGACTCAGTATTTCCCGAAACAGAAACTGACTTCATCTCCTTATCCCGAGCTTCATTCTTTTCCTTTTTCTTCTTAACAACTTAGTTTTAAAAATCCAAAACAAAGCTGGAACAACATCATGCGCACGAGCACAGACCCGAGCCTGAGCTTCAATTGCTTGGAGAAAAACCCACATGTTCCCGAGCAAACTTCTAACTGCTCCCTCTCTTTTCCTTTCTACTTCTCAAATATTACAGCCACCACAAAATATCCATGGTGCACCGTGCAATGTGCACAACTCATCGGAACTCCTCCGATCAACTTCATCACTCCAATCAGTCGCTGGTGGCATGCCGATCAACATTAGCCACCCAAATTTACGAATGTCCCCTCCAATCAAAATTTCGAACTTCGAACAAACCGAAAATTTGAATAAACCGACTTCAATTGCCTCGCCATCGCCATTCCGCCCACCATCAACCGCCAGACTTCGCCAGATCCATCACCACAACCCCTTCTTACCCTACCCCAAGTTTGGTTCAACTCGACGTCGCCTCGATACTGAAATAGACGGGAAATGATCAAAACCCGAAACGACTTCTAAAACCCTAAAATCCAATCGTCCGGCCACCATCGTGAGTGAAAAATTCAGTGACTAATTTTGCCAACTTCGCCTACCTCCAAGGCAGCTCCAACCATAAACTTGAAACCCCAAACTTCGCCAATCACCAAAGAACACTCAAAACCCAAATTTAGACTATCATACAATTTCTCTTGATATAAAAGTCTAAAAATCATAATTTCTCTTTTAAAAATCATAGATTCTGAAATCAAATCCAATTATATACTTGATTCCAGAAATTATAAAAGTCAACTTTTTGCTATGATTAAGAATCCAGTGTTCTTTTTTTTATAAAAAAAACAGCTTAAAATTTTTCTGGAAGTGATTTCAGATCAAACTTCTTATCACTACATACAAGTTTGTATATACACCAAGTTTTAAAATGGATCAGGGAAAGAAATATTTAAATCTGATCATATGTTTTGAAACTGTATAACTAGAACCGAGTGTTCATCCTGTATTCAAACATGCACACTATAAATCATGTATATATCTACATGTAATTCATATAAACAAACATGCAATACTTAACATACTTTGTTTCAAGTAATTACTGCATGCAACAGAATTTGTAAACATATCAACACTTGATTTACTCACCATTATGCAGAGAACAGAAAACTATACTTGTATCCAGGCTCCTGAATTTTCAGACATGTAGAGAACAACTTTTGAAGTTTGAAACATGAATGCCTTAGCTTTTTAAAAGAAAACCGGAGTTGCTTGCAGATTTATATTTTTCCTTTATCTCAGATTTTCAAATAGAAACAGACCTTGATCTTTGAACTTGCTTTTGAAGATGGTTAATAATTTTCTGGTTTTTATCTTGAAAATGGATTACAGGGTATTCAATTTATTTTCTGGTTTGAGGAGGATGTTACAGATTTTGTTTTTAATTCTAACTTCTCTTGATTTTGGCGTTGAAAACAAATGAGAGATGAAGAAAGAAAGTAGATCTGAGAACGTGGAAAATGGGTTTGCATTCTAATTCTTTAAACATTAAATTCATATATTTTCATTAGAAGGCACTAATGCCACTTGTAAACCATGCATAAAATCTTGGTTACAAATTCTAATTCATGAGTTATTTCCCTAAAAATGTTTAACTCTTTTAAAAAAGATTAAGTCTTTATATGAATATAGTTTATTTCAAGTGTAAAAGAAATATTTTATTCTTTCATTTAGATCCTTTTTAAACTATCATACCCTTTTTAAAATTAGTAATTATTGATCTTAAGTATTTAGAAACCAAAAATTTTGTATTAAATTCAAACAAAACTTCTAATCACAATAGATATACATACACATGTTATAAATATCTTATGTAAATGTTAATGTTATATATACCCTTACTTTCAAACTTCCAAATATTCAACTTCCTAATGCAAACATACATATACATGTATATATATATATATATATATATATATATATATATCAATACAAAAACAACATGTAATTTATTAGCTTTTGAAAAGATAAATTTTGTCTATTTTAATGATTATACTTTCACACTGAATTCGTATATGTATATACTTAAGATTTACAATCATTATAGAGTTTACTCATATCCATTTATATATTTAAATATCTATTATAAGAGTCATTATTTTAAATTTTTAACTATTATTATAGTTTTTTCAATCCACTATAAATAAGTTTACAAGTGTTTTTAATGTTTAATTAATAATTTACCAATGTCACTTTCTTATTTATAAATTTATTTAAGTTATGAATAAGTACTTATGTAATATTCACATAAATATAATGTGTATTCATTTTATGTAAATAAGCTTTAGATTTAGTAAATATATATATGAATTTTATATAAACATTTATTTATACATAACTTATATTTTTGATCAAATTAATATAACATATATCTAAAATATACTTCCTTTTTTAAATTTCAAATTCAAATTCAATCCTTTAAATTCATTCAAAATCTAATTCAAGATCAATTCAAAATAAACACATATATTTAACACTATTTATCTAAAAATAACACATAAATATTTACGATTAGATTCATTTGTTAAAATTTATGATTCGGTATTTCTACTAATTAACCCAATTATTATCAATTACAGATGTCCCGGAAATCCCGGTTATCACAATGAAATGAAATTTGAAATTATAATACTTGAATAAAAGTAAAGAAGTTAAAATGGTAATAAGTTTTTCTTATTATTTGCTGAGTTTATTTTTTGTAACATACTCTGTACCAATATTATTTTATCACTATTATATTAGTTGTAAAATTTGGAGTTGCAATTGTCATAACCATAGTAAATATTTGATTTACAACTGTTATAAGAACTATGTAATTTTGATGCGCGATGGTTTGGACCATTGTTGTTTCCATGGAAAAATTACCCCAGGCCACTAGACTGGACAATGGCTATTTCCATTATAAATTTGATATGGTGGTCATAAGCATCACAAAGTCCAATTATTCTGTTGTGTCTATATTATTTCGAATGGGACTACATGAAAATCTATGGTGTATTAATCCTATTTCCTCGCTGTTCATATCATTATTCTTTCCTATACAAAAGAAGAAGATCCGATGTTTGTTCACTCTGAATACCCAAAATTATATAATCATCTTTTGATAAAAATTTGAGTTCTACGAATGCATTCTGTGCGGTATCCAACAATAGTGAATAATTAAATACCGTTATCATGAATGAAAAAAAATAAGTACTTAAAGTGTAAATGAATAGTGCACATAAAAATTTGAAGTGAAATTATTAAGCTTTTATTTCTAGTAACATAATCAATAGTACATATTGCATAACTGGTATTTTATTAAAAAACACTCGGCACATGTTCTACTTCAGGCAATAATGTATAAACCGTAGATAGGAACATGTTGAATATGTCGACATATTGAATAGTCCAACACCAAGCAAAAATGTCATTGGTTAGGATTATACAGACGACCAGCTTCAAATTTTGAACGACTGGTAGAAACAGGATTGGAGGGAGGTGGAGGTGGAGGTGGAGGCTTTGTTATCTTTGGTGGTTTGGGATAAGGTATTTTACTCTTCATCATTTGACGGTCCCCAAAAGATTTTTTGTACAAATCATCATATGATCGACTCTCTCCTTGTGATGAAATAACATGTGTTTTTTGACCAGATGGAGGTGGAGGCTTCGTAACCTTCGGTGGCATAGGATATGGTCGTTTTCTTTTCATCAATTGGTGGTCCATAAACGATTTGGTGTCCCTATATTCTTTGGATGAACCCTCTCCTTGCAATGAACTAACATGAGGTTTTGGTGGAGATGGAGGTGGTGGCTTCGGTATCTTTGGTGGCTTTCGGTATGGTCGTTTTTTCTTCATCAATGTGGATCTTCAATTGGAGTTGTATCCACCCTTTTTTGCGATGATTCCAGCATAGATGGTGGGGTAGGCGGAGGTGGAGGCTTTGGTATTTTTGGTGACTTAGGATAAGTTCATTTTCATTTCATTAACTCGTGGTCATCAAAAGATGTCATACTACTATCTTTTTGCATTCGAAGTTACAAACATTCATGAGAACCACTAAGCACAAGTAATGGTTATAAATTTCGCTAAGCACAAGTAATGTTCATGATTTAATTACAAACATTTAAATATGTGAGATTTTTGTTTCTTTTCTATGATTCTCATATTTTAGTTGTTTTACAGGTTTCTATTTTTTGTGCTTTGATCTAGTTTAAGTTCTGATTTTCTCAGGCTTTTAATTTTTTATTTGTAGCGAAGATATAAGAAATGAGAAAGAGGGAAATGTTGTGTTTATATAATTTTGTTTCTTATATTTATTAAATTTTTTCAAAAAAAAACAAAAAATGACACTTGTTAAATTTAATGACAAAACTATTACACTTGTAAATTCATGTGTTAAAAATTAAACACTTGTCTAATTTCATAATAAAATGCTACACTTGTACTTTTGCATGAGAAAAATATTTATACATTATTTTTAAATTGTTTTTCCTATTTTATAAATACATTTTCCTTATTTATATATATAATCTTAAAAGAAAAATGATTTTAAATAAATTATATACTAACCAAAATCTCACATAAATTATTTTTAAATCCAAATATTTTTAAAATATTTATTTTTTTGAATTTCAAATTCAAATTCAAATTACAATCCATTCATAGATATATATATATATATATAATCACACACTTATTTAACTTTTTTCGAAAATTTCAATTCAATTTCAAATTAAATTCCAGAAATTCATATTAATTACTAATTTTGAATCTGATAAAAAATGGGATGTTACAGATTCTCCCTTAAGAAAATTTCGTCCTAAAAATTTGAAAGAGAGAGACAGATAAAAATATAAGAACGCGGAAAAAGATAGAGAAATGGCTTACCAATCAAGTCGGAATATCCACTCTGCACTTGGGGTAGGGCTTCTACACTAAGTACAGTCATTTGGATCACCGCTTCATTGCACTTCAACCAGTTTCACAACTTTATTTCTCAATTGCTTTTCATCCCGGTCAATGATCTTTAATGGTTCTCTCTTTACTGCCAGATTTGGTATGATCTCTAAATCCTGTTGAGTGGCCTCCTCAATAATATAGTCTGGATCATGTACATATTTATGAAGGTGAGAAACATGAAACACATCACGCACGCCACATAACCATTTGGGTAACTGCACTCGATATGCCAAAGGACCGATCCTCTCCAGTATAGGAAAAGGACCTATATATCGCGGTGCCAGCTTACCAGTCTTTCCAAACCTTAACACTCCACGCATTGGAGAAACTTTTAGGAAAATGGAATCTCCAACCTTGGAATTCTAAATCTCTTCTTCTGAGATCTGCATAACTTTTCTGACGACTTTGAGCCGTTTTCAACTTCTTTCGAATAAAATCAACTTTATCAGTAGCTTCTTTTATCATATCTGGTCCAAGCACGAGTCTATCACCTGACTCAATCCAACACGTAGGTGATCGACATGGACGACCATATAATGCCTCGAAAGGAGCCATTTTGATACTGGCCTGGTAGATATTATTATATGAAAATTCAACCATATGCAAATGGTCCTCCTATGAACCGCCAAAGTCAAGAATACAAGCACGCAATAAATCTTCTAAGATTCGATTTATCCTTTAGTCTGCCCATCAGACTGTGGGTGGTAAGCAGTATTGAAGTTCAGCTTTATTCCAAGTGCGGCTTGAAATGCCTCCCAAAATCTGTTAGTGAAGATCGGGTCACGATCACTCACTATACTGCTCGGTATTCCATGGAGACAAACAATTTCTTTTACATATAGCCTTGCTAAACTTGCTGCTGTTCGTGTAGATTTTACCGAGATAAAGTAGGCAGTCTTGGCTGGACGATCCACGATAACCCAAATCGCTTCATTCCCCTTACGAGTGCTTGGCAACCCGTCTATGAAATCCATAGACACTTGATCCCATTTCCGCTTAGGCACCTCCAATGGTTGGAGTAAACCCGCCATTTTCTTCTGATCGCTTTTAATTTGTTGATAAGTAGCACAACGACTGACATAGATAGATATATCCCTTTTCATTGTTTTCCACCAGAAAGTCCTTTTGATATCTCTATACACCTTATTAACTCCTAGATGGATACTAAGCTTGGACTTGTGACACTCGTCTAAAACTTCCCGTTTTAAATCCGGAATATCTGGGACACAGATCCTGCCTCAATCTAATAATTCCACAACTATAGATTCCAGGAATCTTCACCATGACCTATTCTTCTATAAATTTCTCGAAGAAACTTGTCTTCTTTCTGCTTGCTAGCAATCTTTTCAAGGAGAGTAGGAGTGACAAAATGATATGCAAGAACAGCATGCCTTCTACTCAAAGCATCGGCTATACATTGGCTTTTCCGGGTGTGTACTGAATATCCAGGTCGTATGATGTTAGAAATTCTAACCAACGTTGCAGCCTTAGATTTATATACTTCTGGGTTAAAAGATACTTTAGAGATTTATGGTCGGAGAACAATTCAAATTTTTCGCCTAAAACAAGAAGGATTTATTGAGTGTAAATATTAAGTCAAGCTAAACTTTTTAAATTCTTAGGAAAGCTGAAAGGGATTTTTACCCAGAAGATAGTGACACCAGATTTTTAAAGCGAAAATAACGGCCAAGAGCTCCAGATCGTGGGTTGGGTAGTTTTTCTCATGTGGACGCAATTGTCTACTCATATAGGCAATCACTCTACCATTTTGCATTAGCACAGCACCCACACCTTCACCACAAGCGTTTGTATAAACAGATAAGCCTTGATTCACGTTGATAATAGCGAGAATGGGAGAAGTAGTCAATCTCCTCTTCAACTCCTGTAATGCTTCATCACATTTCGGAGTCCAATCAAACTTGGCATTCTTCATAGTTAGCTTAGTCAATGGACTGGCTAACTTAGAAAAATCTTGGACAAACTTTCTGTGAAACCCTGCTAATCCTAGAAAACTTCGAACTTATTTTGGAGTTGTGGGTTGCTTCCAGTCTAGGATAGCTGAAACCTTGCCCGGGTCTATAGAATTCCCTCTTCGATAACAATATGACCGAGAAATCTAACTTCTTTAACCCAAAAATGGAATTTAGAAAATTTGGAAAATAGAATGTTCCTCCTCAATATTTCCAAAAAAAATTCAAATGCTCAGCATGTTCTTCTTCAGTTTTGGAGTAGATCAGAATATCATCAATAAATACAAGAAAAAATTTATTCAATACCTCTCGGAATACACGGGTCATTAAGTCTACGAAGTATGTGGGAGCGTTCGTTAGTCTGAAGGGCATGACTAACCATTCATAGAACGTGTCAGGACCCTTGAAAGATGTTAAATGAATATAGTCTTTAGCAATTCTTAGTTGATGGAATCCTTGAGCTAGATCCATCTTTGAATAGAATCGAGCGCCGTGAAGTTGATCGAACAGTTAGTGGATTCTGGGCAAAGGGAATTTGTTTTTGAGAGTTAATTTATTGAGATCGCGGTAGTCCACGCACAATCTCAAGGATCCGTCGGACTTGGCCACAAACACCATAGCTGAACCCCAATCAGAAACACTGGGACGTATTAATCCTTTCTCTAGCAAAACTCGGGTTTGCTTAACCAGCTCTATTCTTTCCCTTAGTGCCATCATGCAGCTTGCATGAACAACAGGACGAGCATTGGGAACTAAATCAATTCTGAATTCAATTTCTCTGTGCGGGGGCAAAGATTTAACCTCTTCGAATACGTCTGGAAATTCCCGGACAATTGGTATGGATTCCAGACTAGGTTTGGGATATCCCATAGTATATATCAACTTATCTCTCTTAGGACTCGGATCCTCAAAACAAATTTCGATAAAATTTCCAAGTTTTGTTTTGACTGAAATTGTTCGATTGTTATAGTCTAGTTTAGCTTCGTATTTCGTTAACCAATTGATTCTGAGTCAGATCTCAAATTCGTTAAAATCAAGGACAAAGAGACTAATAGGAAATTGATGACGAGAATACGAGATAGGAACTTCTCTACGTCGTAAATAAAGGTTCGCATGGCCACCAACTGGATTCTTCACACAAATGGGCTCATCGACAAATTCGGGTTCAAGTTTTAATTCATTTACGGTCTGTTGGAAAATGAAGCTATGTATGGCTCCAGTATCGAACAGAACTCTAACAACTCTATCATAAATAAGAAGGCCACCTTCTAAAACTTCTATTCCTTTGTCCAATCCAGAGGTTGAAGGTTTATCTTTGATCGCGTACACTTTCGCTACTTGAGCTTGCTTCGTTTTTTCACAGTCTTTAACTACGTGACCTGGCTTGTGACAGTAATAGCATTCCCTTGCTTGTTGATTTGTCTTCATGGGCTGATCCTTCTTTCCTTGTTTCTTAGGCTTCATACATCTACTTGACTAATGGCCCTTCTCTAAATAATTAAAATAAGTAACGTACTTCGTCTGGTTCTCCTGATTATTCTTCTCCTCCTTGCCTTGCCACGGTTTCTTCCCTCCGAACTTCCTTTTCTTCCAATGCGAATTGCTTGTACTTCTTTTCTCCTCTGAATCTTCCGACTTGTCCTAGGTAACATACCTATAACCATATCAATCAAATAAGAAAAAGATTCCTTCACGTGGGCAGTCATCCTCTCATGCAACTTCTTATTCATTCCATGAATAAATCTTTCATTCTTCTTCAAAGGTGTATTCACCAGCTCCGAACCAAACCGAGATAACTCGTTAAATTTGTTCAAATACTCTTCGAAGGATAAGCTTCCCTGCTTCAAATCCATGAAATCCTGGTACATTATGGAGATACCAGCAGACGGCGTATATCGCTGCTCAAACGCCTCTTTGAATCGACCCCAAGTAAATTCATCCTCCGGCTCATCCACTATAACAGTCTCCCACCATGCTAAAGCTTCTTCTTGGAGTTTCCAAGAAGCTATCAATCGCATTTGATCGTCTTCCAACTTCAATCCTTCGAAAATTCTTTCACACGATCGAATCCAGGCTTGTGCTTCGATAATAGACCCCTTGCCTATGAATGGCTTTCCCCCAAGTCTTGAGAAACTTTTATATAAATCAGCCAGATTCAGCTGAGGTTGAGTGGGAATAGCTGCTTCCGTTGTTGCAGGGCTTTGACTAGTGGTAGTGGTACTTTCCCGTCCCCTACCTTGTTCTCTTCTCCCTCTCATACTCACTATCTGTAAATAGTAAGAAAACTTGATTTAGGCATGCAGACAGGATGTCTTAAGGATATACTCATTCTAGGGTATTTCTAACCCTATCTTTAATGAGTCATCTAATGTGTTATACTCCTTAGCAAAAGTTCTTACTCAACTTTTAGCTTTGATACCACTTTTGACGGTCGACGATAGCGGCCATATAACGACCCGCCATGGCTCACAATGGTACCCTTCAATTTTCTTTTACGGCAGCCTTTCGACTCAATTCAACCAACCCCTTCCTAGGACGTGGAGGGGCAAGAGTCTTCCATTCGCCAGCAAATGCGAAGAGAGAACCCCCTATCACGCTGTAATGAAGAAAATTAGGTAACTAGCTGTCATAAGTATGCCATCCCTCCATCGTAACCGACCTTTATCGAGGGTTCTCAACACCAACAGCCATAAATAAAATTATCTGGACTCCATACCAGAACACCACTTATTATCCAGAAGGAAATGCACATAACCTAAAGGGTGCGACCCCCATAACCTTGCTGCATCCATTCCTGTTTCAACCACTTTCGGGTTGTAAGGCTCGATGAAGTCTCGTCCACAAAGCTACGCTTTTCACAAAAGCCATGCTTCGATCAACAAATGATCAGCAGCACTCAGCATGCCACACTACAAAATTAGGAGTATATCACTAATAATATAACGACCCTGACAGGACCTTCGAAAATTGGCACTCAAATACATCACCCGTATTCGAATGTCGTAGATCCAAACGTCGAATCTGGTTCGCCGGATCTTATAACACATTAAGCATAACAACACAGCGGAAGAAAATGAATAACATTGATACAATTCCAAGAATACAACATCTCTATACAACAATACTTGACTACCAATATCAGAGAAATACAAATACACCATATTGGAAATAACTTTAAAGTGATCTTCCAAGATAGCATCTAATATCAGCAATCTCCATTTCTAAACCTCGAAAAACTCCAAACTAATACTCCAAATCGAATGCTCGAACCACCATTACGTTGTATTAAGCAAGGTCAGTCCAAGTGAACAAATGTTATCGCCCAATCCAAAGGATGGATGCTATCGAATCTACACCTACTATTTGATTATTTGAAAAATCCAACTCTAGACTGCCCGTGCGAAAAATTATGGGCACCCGGAATTTAGAAAGGGAGCAATAAACTCTAGGTCAGTCATGGGACTGGTATGAGCAAACAAAAACATTTTATCTTTATCAAAAGCAAACCAAAAGAATTTAAAAACAATCCACAATTATTTTTGAAAAATGAAACTACCATAAGGCCTCCCGGAACACGTACAATGCAATCGCACACTTGGGGGAGATTTCTCCTGATGATAGTCAAACATGCTTACTACGCAAAATTCTTTTGATATTATTATTAGTGCATAGTGCAGAAAACATTTGCAAGTATAATATTAATCTCAGCCAGCATACATACCGTTATAGTATGCCTATTATAGCTACCATATTAGATGGCAGGTTCTATAACTAAAACCGTACAAGGCGCGTATTGGATGATTGGATTTCCAACAATGGTCAGGCTAAGGAACTTCCTCACCGAATAGAACACCTTTTGAGGGACGCCCCCAAGAACCAAACCGGATCTCTGCCAACACAAGGCCAGGTTACCTCTGTAACTAGGTAACACCTACAAGTATGCCACCCTCGGTCGTTACCAACCTTTATCCAGGGGCCCTCAAACAACAACCACAAAGTAATAGATTTGCAGCAACCACATAGTTAAATATCTGGGATCTATACCATGATACCACTTTTTATCCAGAAGGAAATAGACATACCCTAGGGGCGCGACCCCTAAAAACCTTGCCGCAACATTCCCGTTTCGACCATTTTCGGGTTGTGAGGCTCGATAAAGTCTCGTCCACAAAGCTACGCTTTTCACAAAATCCATGCTTCGATCAACACAAGATCAGCAGCACTTCGTATGCCACATTACCAAATTGGGAATGTATCACTAGTAACCATCAACTACAAAGCATCTGAGCTCGTACGTCTCAAAGAAAGGTGTTAAGCTAAGAGAATAAATTATCCGCCATCAAACAGAAATGTATTCGATAGAGATCAGCTTTACATCTCTAAATAATTAAAATAAGTAACGTACTTCGTCCGGTTCTCCTGATTATTCTTCTCCTCCTTGCCTTGCCACGGTTTCTTCCCTCCGAACTTCCTTTTATTCCAATTCGAATTCCTTGTACTTCTTTTCTCCTCTGAATCTTCCTGCTTGTCCTAGGTAACATATCTATAACCATATCAATCAAATCAGAAAAAGATTCCTTCACGTGCACAGTCATCCTCTCATGCAACTTCTTATTCATTCCATGAATAAATCTTTCATTCTTCTTCAAAGGTGTATTCACCAGCTCCGGACTAAACCGAGATAACTCGTTAAATTTGTTCAAATACTCTTCGAAGGATAAGCTTCCCTGCTTCAAATCCATGAACTCCTGGTACATTATGGAGATACCAGCGGACGGCGTATATCGCTGCTCAAACACTCCTTTTAATCGACCCCAACTGAATTCATCCTCCGGCTCATCCACTGTAACAGTCTCCCACCATGCTAAAGCTTCTTCTTGGAGTTGCCAAGAAGCTACCAATCGCATTTGATCGTCTTCCAACTTCAATCCTCCAAAAATTCTTTCACACGATCGAATCCGGGCTTGTGCTTCGATAATAGACCCCTTGCCTACGAATGGCTTTCCCTAAAGTCTTGAGAAACTTTTATACAAATCAGCCAGATTCAGCTGAAGTTGAGTGGGAATAGCTGCTTCCGTTGTTGCAGGGCTTTGACCAGTGGTAGTGGTACTTTCCCATCCCCTACCTTGTTCTCTTCTCCCGCTCATTCTCACTATCTGTAAATAGTAAGAAAACTTGATTTAGGCATGCAGACAGGATGTCTTAAGGACATACTCATTCTAGGGTATTTCTAACCCTATCTTTAATGAGTCATCTAATGTATTATACTCCTTAGCAAAAGTTCTTACTCAACCTTTAGCTTTGATACCACTTTTGACGGTCGACGATAGCGGCCAAATAACGACCCGCCATGGCTCACAATGGTACCCTTCAATTTTCTTTTACGGCAGCCTTTCGACTTAATTCAACCAACCCCTTCCTGGGACGTGCAGGGGCAAGAGTCTTCCGTTCGCCAGCAAATGCGAAGAGAGAACCCCCTATCACGCTGTAATGAAGCAAACTAGGTAACTAACTGTCACAAGTATGCCATCCCTCCGTCGTAACCGACCTTTATCGAGGGTTCTCAACACCAACAACCACAAATAAAATTATTTGGACTCCATATCAGAACACCACTTATTATCCAGAAGGAAATGCACATAACCTAAAGGGTGCGACCCCCATAACCTTGCTGCATCCATTCCTGTTTCGACCATTTTCGGGTTGTGAGGCTCGATGAAGACTCGTCCACAAAGCTACGCTTTTCACAAAAGCCATGCTTCGATCAACAAATGATCAGCAGCACTCAGCATGCCACACTAGCAAATTAGGAGTATATCACTAATAATATAACGACCCTGACAGGACCTTCGAAAATTGGCACTCAAATACATCAACCGTATTCGAATGTCGTAGATCCAAACGTTGAATCTGGTTCGTCGGAGCTTATAACACATTAAGCATAACAACGCAGTGGAAGAAAATGAATAACATTGATACAATTCCATGAATACAACATCTCTATACAACAATACTTGACTACCAATATCAGAGCAATACAAATACACCATATTGGAAATAACTTCAAAGTGATCTACCAAGATAGCATCTAATATCAGCAATCTCCATTTTTAAACCTCGAAAAACTCCAAACTAATACTCCAAATCGAATGCTCGAACCACCATTACGTTGTATTAAGCAAGGTCAGTCCAAGTGAACAAACGTTATCGCCCAATCCAAAGGTTGGATGCTATCGAATCTACACCTGCTATTTGATTATTTGAAAAATCCAACTCTAGACTGCCCGTGTGGAAAATTGTGGGCACCCGGAATTTAGAAAGGGAGCAATAAACTCCAGGTCAGTCATGGGACTGGTATGAGCATACAAAAACATTTTATCTTTATAAAAAGCAAACCAAAAGAATTTAAAAACAATCCACAATTATTTTTGGAAAATGAAACTACCATAAGGCCTCCCGGAACACGCACAATGCAATCGCACACTTGGGGGAGATTTCTCCTGATGATAGTCAAACATGCTTACTACGCAAAATTCTTTTGATATTATTATTAGTGCATAGTGAAGAAAACATTTGCAAGTATAATATTAATCTCAGCCAGCATACATACCGTTATAGTATGCCTATTATAGCTACCATATTAGATGGCATGTTCTACAACTAAAACTGTACAAGGCGCGTATTGGATGATTGGATTTCCAACAATGGTCAGGCTAAGGAACTTCCTCACCGAATAGAACGCCTTTTGAGGGATGCCCCCAAGAACCAAACTGGATCTCTGCCAACACAAGGCAGGTTACCTCTGTAACTAGGTAACACCTACAAGTATGCCACCCCCGGTCGTTACCAACCTTTATCCAGGGGCCCTCAAACAACAACCACAAAGTAATAGATTTGCAGCAACCACATAGTTAAATATCTGGGATCTATACCATGATACCACTTTTTATCCAGAAGGAAATAGACATACCCTAGGGGCGCGACCCCTAAAAACCTTGCCGCAACATTCCCGTTTCGACCATTTTCGGGTTGTGAGGCTCGATAAAGTCTCGTCCACAAAGCTACACTTTTCACAAAATCCATGCTTCGATCAACACAAGATCAACAGCACTTTGTATGCCACATTACCAAATTGGGAATGTATCACTAGTAACCATCAACTACAAAACATCTGAGCTCGTACGTCTCAAAGAAAGGTGTTAAGCTAAGAGAATAAATTATCCGCCATCAAATAGAAATGTATTCGATAGAGATCAGCTTTACATCTCAAAGTATAACGTCATACACACACCCATACAAGTCTGTTCCGGGTTCGAACAGAACCGAAGGCACTTCAAAGAATCCCTTGTAAATCCGGATAATCCCTAATCACGTCTGAACTCCCCTTCACAAACGATGATCAAATCTCTATACCGGGGATAAACCGGTGCATAGACATTCGACGAGTTATCCTTTCGCTTTCGCCATCGGTCTTTAAATGCTATCCATGACATCGTATCATTATTCGGAATGTTTTTATGACACAAAGTCCTCTCCCGGCTAAACCGAATAATGTGCGCTCAAATTTAGAAACATATGGATATTAGGATCTTAGTTAAGTCACAACTTAAAGCCCAAAACCTTTCTTCAAATGGTTTAAACAAATTACCATTTTCAAATCTTTTAAACAAAAAGATTCCCTTCACAAAGTTCACCCATCTTTCACAAAGATTAATTAGTAGCTTTTCTAAACAATTTCCCTTTCAAATTGGATTAACTCATCCAATCTTTAAATCAAAGATTCAATTCATAGCTTTCAAAACAATTCCATTTCAAATTTGAAATCTTTTCAACAAAAACTGGAAGTTCTTTCGTTATGTGAAAGCCGTTATCTTTTGAAAACAAATACTTTTCGTTTCGGAAAAATCCAATCAAATATGCATAAGTTATATCCTTTAACGTATAAACTTGGGTTAATTTTGAAATTCCCAAAATAATACTTTTAAAATGGTTTAAAATCCATATAAACACATTTATAACTTGTATAACCTTTTTAAACCATAATTTCCAAACATTGAATTCAATTTCAAATCTTGAATTCAAATTCAAATCAAATTTTTTTAATTTCAAAACTTTACCAAGTTATTCAAAATAACTTTTATCTTCAAAACTCCTTTCCAAAAGCTTTTCATATTTAACACAATTCCATTTCATAATTAACTTGACCTTTAATCATTAACAAATTAATTAGTCTTTAATTATCCAAGGCCTTAATTAGATAATGCACTTATCTTAATTACTTACTAAATCAAATCATTTTTTAAAACACTTAAAGATTTTAATTAGACAATTAACTCTATACATAATTTTTTTAAAACAAAACAATTTCAAACATTTACTTTAACACTCAATCTTTGAAACTTGTCTTAACAATTGCTTGAAAACTTGTACGTTTTCTATTTTCTTTGAAACTTTAAAAGTTTTCTTTATTTCAAAACTTTGATATCAACCTCGAATCAAACACATCCTTTTCTCGAGCTATTTTGAATTTTACCGGAGTAAACTCACGCCCATAATTTCTTCGAGTCAAACACTCCACTACACGCAATCCAACCCGAGGAAACCCACCTCTTTCTTTTTCCTCCTCTTCGTACCGATACAATGGATATCAAGTGCACGTGTACAATCTCCAGATCAACTTACGATTATTGCTGAGTCCTCCGGCACGACGATGAACACGTCCTCATGCATCATGAACATCCAGCAAAATTAAAAACATCGAGAAACAAAATCGAGCATTCGAAGCACTCGAATCCAGTCTCTATCATCAAAAAACGTCATGCGCCACCAATACTAATCACTAGAGGCCTTGCTGTTCCACCCATAGATGCGCCATGAACCCAGACGACTATCCCCCTTGTTCCGATCAACTACGATCCACCATCGACATTGCAACTGTCTCGCGAACCCAGACTACCAAAACCAATCTTAAAACCCTATTCCTCCCCCGCTGCGCCACCACGACAACGTTTAATTTCTCTGGTCATTTTTTAATGAACATCATCACACCAGCTTCCTTCTCCAATAATCACGATATCCAACTTGTCATCGATCGACGAGGATCGACTAAAACAAGTTTTATGTTCAATTTAGAAATTCTAACTCAATTCAAAGCTAAAAATCTTGAATCTTACTTTAAAAATCATGATTTTCCAAATCGAACTTGATGATGTTAGTGAATCAATAAACTTTGATACTCGAATTTTAACATGTATTTAAAATTCACTATTTATCTTTTACCCAGACAAAACTATTTTCTGTTTCAACTTAAGATTATTTTTAGAACTTCAATCTTGATTTTTACAACATGTTTTGTTTATATTTTCAAACCTAATAAGAATTATCAGAAGAGAATTTGATTTTAGACAGGATTTTTGAAACCTGGGACTAAGAACAGAAGCAATTATTTCCTGTTCCAGACATGCTGTAACGACCCGAAATTTTCGATCTCGAAAATTCCAGATAGTTATGAAAAAGAAGAAAGAGATAGAAGAAGAGAAGAACAGAAACATCAACAACTCACATTCGCAGCGGATAAAATATACTAATAAATAATAACAGTTTACAAAAGAATACTATATCTGTCGATTACATTTACTATACATCAAAGTTTCACATATATACAGTCACTGAATACATACAATTATCATGACTCAGATTAACAACAACATAAATACAACGGAAATTTTCTAAACGCTCCTGCCATCCAGCTCGCCTCCTGAGCTCCAGAACGTACCTACCTGGAAATCTGTAATATTCGGTCTGACCCGAGCATTACATCAAAGTAACACCCGGGTCAGGCTGGAAACCAGCGTGAGTAAACCCAACTAACAAGGAATACCAAGCAAACAACTTAAATAAACCCGATTAACTTTTATCAATTTGACCAATTCACCATTTGCTATAGGCAACACTTATTTCACATATAAATTTCTAAGTACCAAACTTAGATAAAATAATCCCATTCACTTAAGTCATTTTATTTCATCGTATTGATTTCACAAATCAATTTATATAAATTCGAAGGGGTTTCAGGTATTTCCTAATACCCGATCCCGACCTCTTCGGGTCACATGTCAGCCTAACCTAAGTTATACAAATGAAATACACGACATTTCATATCAGAGACATCTACTCGATCAACACATCCAATACAATTCAATCACCCATAAGCAAAGCTTAATCACATACAAATTAATTCAATTGATTCTAATTGAATTTCCCATTTACGTTTTGATTTGTTCTAATCTAAAATAATTACTTTAATTCAATCCTAATATTAATCATTCTCGATTAATCACAATATGTAATTAACTATTCTTTTATTTACTTCATTAATAAATTAATTATTCCTTAATTTAATTATCTTAATTAATCCCTTGATGAATTTCACAAAGTAACTATATTTTAGTAATTACATTAAGTAATTATTTATCACACCATCGAATGATTTTGCTGAATTATTTACACTTAGTTAATTAACTTACAACTTAATTTATTATTTATTCACACCTTTAATTACTGAATTAAATAACCCAAATCTTTATTTGATTAAATTAATTGATTATCCATTCTAATTATCCTACTAATTTAATGTATCACAAATCATTAAACCGTTGGCAACATTTAAACGGAGACTTTTTCTTATTTACTGTTTTAAGTTTAAAACAACTTAAAATTCCCAATACTTCAAGTTAAGCAGTCCATTAACTCGAGAATCATCCAATACCAAAATCACCAGACCATCTATTCACAGTGCATACCAAATACATTCAATCATTCAACCAAATATTTAAATTTAACCATTTGAATTTAAATAGAAATCCAACAGAGTGAGATTTACTCACCTTTGATTTGTTTTTCGCAATCCATTCCCATCCGGCTTGTTTCCCTTTAGATCCTAGCCTTGTATAAACAGTTATACGATTTTATTAATATTTGAACTAATTGAATGACCAATTAGTAAATTTTAATTTGCAAATTATTTATTTAAACTGATAATTTGTAACTAAATAAATTAAGCAAGTTGTTGAACGAAATTTATTTTTACCATAAATTTAATTGACCAAAAATTTAATTGACCAAAAATTTAATTTAACTAACGATATTCCCTAAAAATCCTTTAGCAACTAAATAATTAACATAAGTTAATTACACTACTTAATTCCCTCAATACACTATTTCTAATAAAATAAAAATCTTTTCAAGTATATACTTTAGTTTTAAAAAAATAGGATTGTTTTATAAATCTTACTGCACAACATTCATATATATTTTCCTTTTCTGTAATTTATATAGGTTATTAAATTTAAATTAAAAACAAATGGATCGAGAAAATACCTTCTGCTCACATGACCTGCCATCTACAGAGATACCATACCCAAATGAGTCACCTTCCCCTACATCGAGTCGAACGCGATTTCATGCTCAAAACCCTAGACAGCGAACCCCACGCTGACTGTCGACCCACTCGCCGCGCGCCTCGTCGCTAACAAAGCCCTAGCTCACCCCACACCCCCAAAAGTCACTCCATTTCCCGATTCAAAAGACAGGGCCGAAGAAAAAAAAACTCAAACCCTAGCCTACAAACCTTCACGCCCGTCGCTACGAACAACAGCAATATCCCCTATGCGAGCCCTACGCAAGAGCTTCCACGACGTGGTCGTGCTCGCCCTCGCATCCACCCCTTCCAGCACGAGATGAACTGGACCTCACCCACAACTCGACTAACAAACGGAAACACGATTCTTAAATGCGAGCCTTCGTACATTCAACCCCCGTTTTTTTAATCAGGAACTGGAAATCGCGATTTGAACGAGGGAGAGGGAATTCGATTTTTTTGGAGGAAGAAGAGGATAGGGTTGTGCGTTTTAATCGAACAGAGGAGCAAATCGCTCGTCGCCATTATATTTTCCTTTTTGATGAATTCCATCTACTTCCAGAATAAAGAGGGGGACGGGAATGAAATAGAGAACTGTGGAAGCTTCTTGAGTACGCGTGAGTTGTTAGTAAAAATATCTTTGACTTGTTGACTTTAAATTATATTATATTATAAAACTCCCAAAATAACTCAATAATTGTCTACTAAAATTCCAAACTCCTCTTAACGAATGCCGCTAGGCGATTACAAGGTTTTACCCGCGTTCCGAACACAATGGAACAGGTTTCGAAGGCTAATTCGATCATATGTGTGAGTTACGGAAATAAACGATCGATTTTAAATTAAATCGATTAAAATAGTACTACGTGTATTGAGCTGCCAAGGTCAAACGACAACTCCAATTGCTACGAAAATTGAAATCCGATAATAACTAACTATTACGGATCCAATGGAACTGGTTTCGTCGAATTCCGAGACTGTGCCTCGGAAGGCTATTTTTAAATATCGATTTAAACGATATATTATTAAAATTGAACGAATCACCTTTAATTTAAATTCCAACCATTCTATTATCTTCAGTATCCTTATTATAAATTTTATAAGCCTTCAAATTATTTAAACAGGCTTAGAAATTTCAGATTCAACACTATACCCAATTTTCAATTATTAAATTCAATAATTAAACTATACAATTCAATGATTTAATTATCAAGTAAATATTGATATCCTAAAATTCAAGTTAAAATTAACTTTTAAATATTTTAAAATCAATTAATTATTCCAATTTAATTTGTCAAAATTTCCGGGTCGTCACACATGCATAGGCAAATATAAACAAATATACACACGGACATGCATGCACATTAACCTACATACAAACTAGTTCAAGTATATATGGGTTTAAGGGTTTGCTCAAAGTGATGGAAAATTGAACAGAGAACAAGCATTGGACTTAAAATCTGTAATTTTGAAATGATCTGAATTTTGATTTGCTGAGTAGATTTGCCACATGATTTTGAAACTGGAAATAAACTTTTCTTTGGATTTGATCTGTTTTGTTTTAGGCTTGAAACTTTTTACTTTTATTTCCAGATTTTGGTTCTTCCTTTTGATCTGGTTTTGTTTCCAAATTCGAAGTTTGAAAACTGGATTTTTGATTGGAAGCTTGTTTTGGGATGCTTCGGGTTGGTATTAGCTTAAACTTTGATTTTTTACAGAGTTGTTTGGTTGCTTTAGTTTTGATCTATGCTTCCAAGTTTTGATTTTCATTTTCTAGATTTTGGAATTTTGTTTTCAGGTTGAAATGATCTCAGTTTTTCTTCTTTGGAGTTTAAAAGTGATAAAAGAGATGTTAAAGAGAGGGAATACAAACATATAACCTGATATTTTCTTTTTATTGGTTATTTTAGAAATAAAAGAAATAGAGGACACTTGTATTTTTCTTGTTTTCATGATTAATACTTGTCTTAATGTTTTGTCAAAATGTTTACAAATGTTAAAAATGTTTACACCTGTATTTTATAAGTATTTATGTTTCTTATTTGTACTTCTATATATTTTAGTTTAAGAGAATTTTAAGCCACTTGTAAAATTAACTAACACATGTAAATTTATGTAAACTCTTATCTTACATTTGTTAATTCATATCCTCTTAACTTTACAAATGTCATTTGTTAAAATTTTGTCTAAATCCCTCTTTTAAGTAATTTTGTGAACTTTGTCTTAAACCCTTTTAGCTTTATATTTACAAAACATTCCTTTTTATATTACCTTATGTTTTATATTTGTACATTTTCTATTATTTATACAACTTTTAAAGAAATGATTTAAAATGTAATTATGCACAAATAAATAATCATATATACATATTTATTAGTTCTTTAAAATATCAATATTTTTAACTTTAATTTATAAAATATTTACTTTTGAATTCCAAATCAATGTATATATAACTATATATACATTATAATATTAAAAAGGAAATTTTTGTTAGTTTTATATTATAGAGTTTTTAAATTCAAATTATTTCAAAAATATTTATTTTAGAATTTCAATTCTAGAATTCAATTTATAATAAATTTATATATATATATATGTATAAACGAACAAATACCTTTATAAAATTTGGAAGAATTCAAATTTATCCACAATTTAATTCCGAAATAAATTTAATTACCAATTTAAATTTGATTTAAAAACGGGGATGTTACAGATTCCCCCTTAAGAAATTTTCGTCCTCGAAATTTGCTAGACAGGGAGACAAACAAACAAATAGATAGAAAATGTTTCATCGGATCAAACTGAATATCTATTCTGTATTTGATTACCAAATCAGAATATCATCGATAATTATGAGAACAAACTCATTCAATTCTACACAAGATAATCGGGTCACCAGTCTACAAAATGTGCAAAGACATTGGTTAGTCCGAAGGGATAACTAACCATTCGTACAACATATCTAGATCTGTAACAACCAGGTATTTCCAACCATTTGCATCCATTATAAGTGTATAGGTAGACATACATGCCGGAATTGAATTGCTCAAAATACCGCATTGTAAATAAAATTTGGCAAAATCTCAGAATATACAGTAAATAAAAATCAAAGATCACAGACACAGAGTAATAATAATGCAGCGGAAATAAATGAGATAGTAGTTCATGAAGCCACTATATAAATATATCAGAGTTACATAATATACAACAGAAGAAATAAAGTATAAAAGAAGTCTCAATATATAGAAATCTACTAATACAATAGCTGGAAAGGACCAACAGACTGCAAAAGATAAAACTTGACAAGCAGATAATCTCCAGCGATTCCAATCTCCAAAAAGTGGAAATCCAAATCTGTGAATACTCAGGCTGACCCGAGCGTAAATAAAAATACAAACACTCGAGTCAGGACATACATACTTATACAATGTAAACCAATTCAAGTGAACTGTAGTAAAGGTGCAAGTAACTTAGAAGATGCGTGGGACCGCCCATCCTCTAAGGATCCATTAAACTATTTACTATGTAGTAATATACACTATGTACAGTAATGTTTAATCAGTAAAGTATAACAATATAGAAAATAGCGTTAATGGGATGGTGAACCTTAACGCGGTCGGATCTTTAAAACCAAAATCGTAGTGGGCTCGCTATAAGGAGATGACACGGCACGCGAGGCAATGCTAGGGTGGATACACCGTTTGCACTCTAGGACCGGTGGTGATGGCAAGCCAGCAGCTTCCGCCCACCTCGAACAATACCCCCGAATCAAAGTGGCTCCACATATCGAATCACAAAAGTAATAGAATGGTTTTCGATGGAGCATGCTCGATGAAAGGGTGCGACCCTTTGTGTAGCCCGGTATAGCTCATGTTTTAGTCATTTATGCCAACTCACGGGAGTTGGGTCCACGTAATATACCTCGAGAATGTCGCCACCATCCTACTTCATTCTGGAATCTCCACCACGTACACAGTTGTTAAAGTGGGTTTTGGTATTGGCCGGCTATAAGACAATATCCAATCCCGGTCTCTTTAACAACGATCGTTATTATAACCCGTAGTTATAACTTTAAAAAAAATATTTTATACTTCAAAATAAAATATCATTTCAACCCAAATCTTTATCAAAATAAAGATTAAATTTATTTCCAAACCATTTCAATATATCATCATTCCATATCTTTCGATTCAAATATTTATCAAAATAAATATCAAGTCATTTCTAACCATTTCAATATATTAAATTATCATATCCTTTCAGAACTTCCTTTCAAATCATTTTAATATATCAAAATATCATAACCTTTCAAAACTTCATTTCCAGAATATCATATCTTTCAGAACTTCTTTTCAAATCATTTTAATATCAAAATGTCATATCTTTCAAAATTTCGTTTCAAATCATTTTAATATATCAAAATATCATATCTTTTCAAACGCACATTTCAAATCATTTTAATATATCAAATAGCTATATTTTTCAAAACCACCTTTCAAATCATTTCAATATACCAAAATATCATATCTTTCGGTACCACATTTCAAATCATTTTAATATATCAAATAGTTATATTTCAAAACAAATTACTTCATTTTAAATCATAAAAATGAAGTTATTACATTTAATAATTAAATTATTAAATTCCAAAAATTTAAATTTTTCAATTTTCATTTATGCACTTAAATTTATTAAAACAATGAAAATTCAAGTTTCGCAGCATTTGGAAAATGCTACAGAAAGTTACATTCAAAACAATTCAATTTAACAAAATACAGCATTTAAAAATGCTGTTAATTAACTTCAAATATTCAATAGAATTTCACAAACACTTATTTTTTTATTTAAATCATTTTTAACTTATAAAATCATACATTTTCACATTCAAAAGCATCATTTAATTTTTCTTAAATTCATGATTTTATAAAGTTAAGTTTCCTTTCAAAAATCAATATTTATTAATAATTTACTTATTAAATTTCAACATTCAAATTTAAATTCATTACATTAAATTTTAACTTAACACTTAAGTTCAAATTCTCAAATATAACATAGTTTTATTTTTATTTACTTAACTAAAAATTCACTTTTAAGTCAATTTCATAAATTTCCAATTTTAGTTGTATTTCAAAATTTCAACTTAAATATTCATTCATTTCACATTTCAACTTTATTAAAAATCACTAATATGATAGATAATCACTTTAAATTCATTTAAATTCAAATTATCATAAATTTATCATAATTTCATATTCAATTTAATTTCCAATTATAATTGAATCAAATTTTCCAAAATAACTTACATTCAAAATTTCCTAACTTTCTCATTAATTCATTTCACTTACAATTATTCAAAAAATCAATAATATTTTACAAAAATCCTTTTTAATTTGATTTAAATCAAAATATTTTAATATTTACATTTCTAAAATAATTTTAAAATTTTTAGAAAACATATATTAACTACGGGTCTGTATATAATTTTCTACGCTAGGTAAAGTGATACGGGTAATATATCATTTCAACCCGTAATTTACAAAGAAAATCTGGGTTTTATCATTTCGAACCCGCAGTCCCAAGTAAATGAAATAAATTGAAAATCATTCAGGCCTATCATTTCAGCCCATAACAATTTTCACTTGTTCTAAAGTCCGTTCGGGTATGTGTCATTTCAACCCATAGTGATTTCTAATTTACAGGGAACTTGCAGTGTGATAAACTGATAAAATATACAGATAGCATGAAATAACAGTAACATATGATATAACAGGTGTAATAACAGGTGTGAACATCGTATGATAATAATATAAGCAGTTATAACATGTTAATATAGTTCTACAGATTCACAGGGTGTCAATTTACTACTTATATAAATACATAATGTCTGGTGAGAAATACTCACATTTTTATGCTGGAGATATAAATTTGAATGACACAATGGATCCATAAGGCACGACCTTTGATTTTGGGTGGAGAGAAATAGCCAAGATATCATCTTGTAAACAACCCCAAAACAAGACAATATAACTTATGAATATTCAACCAAAACAATATAGAAATAATTGGAAATTTGAAATTAACAAAAAATGATTCAACCTTTCATTAACCATTCAAGTCCTTGGCCATGACATCATTTGGCTTAGCCATGATCAGGTCTAGACCTGAAATGCTCATCCAATGGTCAGCAAAAGAAGGCAAACAATGGGATGTGAAGAGGTAGGAGTTAAACATGAAGCAGACAAAGAGTCAAAGCCAAAAGGAGTGGTTTTGGGTGCACACTAGGCTCGGGCTAGTCATTGTTTGGGCTTGGCCATGATTGCTCCAGATCTGGATAGAGGTCAAGTGATGGCCAGAGATCAGGTTATGGTGTTGGTGGAGCAAGGGAAGGTGGCCAAGGTGATAGAAGAAGGATATAAGTGAAGTTATGTGGTCTAGGCATTGTTTTCAAGGATTGCTTTACAAGTTTGAGGGGTTTGCATCATAGGGAGGCCATGGTCGGATCTTGGTCAGAGGACGGGAAGGTGGTGCTGCTGTAGATGGTGGTGGTGTGGTCGGTGGTGGTTGTGGAGATGTGGGGCCGAGCAAAGCTATGAGAGGTCATGGCAAAAATCAAGCAAAACAAAGAAGAAGAAGTAGAAAAATGAGAGGAGGAAGAGAGGCCATTGCTTATTTTTCTTTGCTCAGATCTGAAATGGATGTGTATTATTGATGGAATGAGAAACTTTCACGTGAATAAACAAAATAAAAGGAACGGCTACAATAAATTGATGTATTGATTGAAAAAGAAACGGTAAAAGAAACGATGAAACGACTTTACGTTTCTTAGCTTTTTAAACCTTCCATACTTCCTTTTCTTTTAAATAAAGTAAAACAAAATAAACTTCAGCAAGTACAACTAAAAACCGGAAAAAAGTGAAATAAAATAAAAATATATAATTAAATTTAAAGAAATTATAAATAGAATTAAGGAAATTGCTTAAAAATTGAAAACAGGGTTCAAAAATTACAATTAAAACATCAATGGCTTTGGAAAAATATCTACTTCATTTTAAAAATATTCTAAAGAAAATTTTTTGAAATAAAATAATTTATTTATCATTTCTAAAATAAAATAAATAATTAAATTGGAGAAAAATAGAAAAGAACTAAAGAAAATGTTTAAAAATTGAAAACAGGGCATGGAAATTACAAGAAAAATACTACTAGCTCTAGAAAAATTCCTACCTCACTTCAAAAATATTAAAAGACAAAAACATACATAAAATAACATATCAATACATATTACAATAAAATATGACAAAGAAAAATAAAATTTATACTATTTAAAATAACAAAATTGCAGAATAAACAAATTGCACTCAATATTGAAATATACATAACTTTCACAATTTAAATCCGTTTCCAACGAAACAAAAAGCAGTGTTCCTAAAATTTTATGTACTTTCAAAATAAAAGTAAAAATTTAAATTTTCAAATTTTTAAAATTTTAAAATAAAATTCAAAGTTTGACTATTTTGACCAAAAATTCACCTTCTGGAAAATATTCTTTTTAGTCATGCTTTGGAATGATAATTCATATCAAAACTAATGTTTATCATTCCAAATAAATAAAATAAGTTTTTAAATCAAAAATTCAATTAAAATAATTAAAATATACAAAAAAATCACAAAATACAGGGTTGTTACACTCTCCCCCACTCAAAACTTTTCATCCCCGAAATGGAATGTGGTACGGGAAAGCAAAGAAAAAGATAATGTGAAACAAGACTAGGACAAGATGACAAGGAGAAGGAAATTATACATGATAACTATTGTGGTAGGTAAGTTTAACAAGGTGCAGATTTATCAAATATTATAGAAAGATTTCTAAACAGAAAGATTATAGAAAGATGCCTATACCAGTCTATAGGAAGATAAGAATAATAAGGACAACAAAAGATAATTTGAAAAAAAAAAGGAAATAAATTTGAAAGCATGGAAATTTAAACTTAATTTTTTTTTATAAGTTAATAAATCGTTAACTATCTCAAATTTCATTATCCTATTATCCAATCATCTTAAATTAACAATTTTTAAAACCATGGGTTTGAAAAATAATCATGTATTACACTCACAATGTACTTAATAAATTTTATTCTTCTTTATTCCTAATTAAAATTAAAATTATTCCTCTCAATATATTTATCACTCATGTTAAATATGCTTACACTTATTATAACTGCTTTATTTTATTCTTAGTTCTTCTAACATTAACTTATTGTAAGTTATTCAATTACCCTTTATTATATTTACCTCTGTTAATCGTTTTAAAATTTAAGTGTATAACATTTATTATAACCACTCAAATTTTATTTATAAAATCTTTTTATATTGTATATTATCCAATTACATTGTTAACTTCTGAAATTAAGGTAAGTTATATTTGAATGCAATTGTATTATACAATTAAATCATTTCATGCTTGAATATTCATCCAAAAAAATTATTTTCTTTTTATAATTGAAATTATTCTTAAAAATAAAATTTGAGAATTAAATTTCCGATTTCTTCAAACCATTTAGAGATAACTAAAGGTACGTACATAGTTTATCAAATCAAATTTAAATCATATGTCTATATATATATATTATAAATCAAGTCACATTTTAGAAATTCAATTCAATTTGATTTACCAAAACAAAGCTATAGCAAGACTACAGAGCGGTCTCTTCACTTCGAGACTCGAAAATGAATGTCGATGATGCTGCAGTCATCGCCGAAATTATTTCCCAACGACAAAGAAAAGAGTACTAATTTTTAAACTTTAAAAATCCTTTGGAAACATATTCTTATTCGAAAATACTTTAAATAATATACTTTAAAACATAAACACAAGGTTTGAAACCATCGGAAATTAAATTCTCAAATTTCTTGTTTTAACTTCATTTCAGTTCCCAAATCAATTTATAAACAACTATTTATAAATTCATTTATAGAACAATAAATGATAAATCAAGTGTTATCATTTCAAATAATCAATTTTAAATCAATTTATTAAGTTTCATAAATTAACTTATAAATCAAAATTTATTTCATTAACCAAATTTTAAAATAATATCGTGTCAGTTTGTTCTATCAAAGTGTTTTGGAGATCTTATCGATAGCACTGATCAGACGAATCGATCAGAAACCTAATTCAACATCAACAACTCAAACAACACAATATATAAAACAAAACATAGATATACTAGTACAATTCAAAATGTTTGGAAGAATGGATTGGAAACAAAAGACAAGATGATTAGAGTAGGGAGGTGGATAAGCTTAAATAAATCGCGGGCAACCTTAACTGGGTCAACCGTGACTTAAATAATAAGATCGATGTGGATTTTTAGGGTAAATCTACATTCGATATCAAGAGTTAAAGTTTGGAATAACAAAAGATATTAGCATCTAAACCAAGGATAGATATAAATCTCTGGTGAATCGATGCTAATTGTAAAGGAGTTTTCCCCCTTTTTTCAATTTGAAATTGGCGTGACCGCCGACTCACTTGATAGATCATTCGAAGCGGAGTTATGGAATACTCCAGAGTCAAAAGAAGATGAATAGTGAGGGACACGAATGGATTTTGGAACCGTAGGGAACGTTCCAAAACTCAAAGTAATCGAGTCATTCAAACTCAAATGAAAGTGATTCTGTAAATACATTCACTCCATATGTTGTGTTTTGCCTAGAGCTACCAAAGCTCTGATACCAACTGTAACAACCAGGTATTTTCAACCATTTGCATCCATTATAAGTGTATAGGTAGACACACATGTCGGAATTGAATTGCTCAAAATACCGCGTTGTAAATAAAATTTGGCAAAATCTCAGAATATACAGTAAATAAAAATCACAGATCACAGACACAGAGTAATAATAATACAGCGGAAATAAATGAGATAGTAGTTCATGAAGCTACTATACAAATATATCAGAGTTACATAAGATACAACAGAAGAAATAAAATACAAAAGAAGTCTCAATATATAGAAATCTACTAATACAATAGCTGGAAAGGACCAACAGACTGCAAAAGATAAAACTTGACAAGCAGATAATCTCCAGCGATTCCAATCTCCAGAAAGTGGAAATCCAAATCTGTGAATACTCAGGCTGACCCGAGCGTAAATAAAAATACAAACACTCGAGTCAGGACATACATACTTATACAATGTAAACCAACTCAAGTGAACTGTAGTAAAGGTACAAGTAACTTAGAAGATGCGTGGGACCGCCCATCCTCTAAGGATCCGTTAAACTATTTACTATATAGTAATATACGCTATATACAGTAGCGTCTAATCAGTAAAGTATAATCATATAGAAAATAGCGTTAAGGGGATGGTGAACCTTAACGCGGTCGGATCTTTAAAACCAAAATCGTAGTGGGCTTGCTATAAGGAGATAACACGGCACGCGAGGCAATGCCAGGGTGGATACACCGTTTGCACTCCACGACCGGTGGTGATGGCAAGCCAGCAGCTTCCGCCCACCTCGAACAATACCCCTGAATCAAAGTGGCGCCACATATCGAATCACAAAAGTAATAGAATGGTTTCCGATGGAGCATGCTCGATGAAAGGGTACGACCCTTTGTGTAGCCCGGTATAGCTCCTATTTTAGTCATTTATGCCAACTCACGGGAGTTGGTTCCACGTAATATACCTCGAGAACATCGCCACCATCCTACTTCATTCTGGAATCTCCACCGCGTACACAGTTGTTAAAGTGTTTTTCGGTATTGGCCAGCTATAAGACAATATCCGATCCCGGTCTCTTTAACAACGATCGTTATTATAACCCGTGGTTATAACTTTAAAAAAAATTATACTTCAAAATAAACTATCATTTCAACCCAAATCTTTATCAAAATAAAGGTTAAATTTATTTCCAAACCATTTCAATATATCATCATACCATATCTTTCGATTCAAATATTTATCAAAATAAATATCAAGTCATTTCTAACCATTTCAATATATTAAATTATCATATCCTTTCAAAACTTCCTTTCAAATCATTTTAATATATCAAAATATCATAACCTTTCAAAACTTCATTTCCAAAATATCATATCTTTCAGAACTTCTTTTCAAATCATTTTAATATCAAAGTGTCATATCTTTCAAAATTTTGTTTCAAATCATTTTAATATATCAAAATATCATATCTTTTCAAACCCACATTTCAAATCATTTTAATATATCAAAATAGCTATATTTTTCAAAACCACCTTTCAAATCATTTCGATATACCAAAATATCATATCTTTCAGTACCACATTTCAAATCATTTTAATATATCAAATAGTTATATTTCAAAACAAATTACTTCATTTTAAATCATAAAAATGAAGTTATTACGTTTAATAATTAAATTATTAAATTCCAAAAATTTAAAATTTTCAATGTTCATTTATGCACTTAAATTTATTAAAACAATGAAAATTCAAGTTTCGCAGCATTTGGAGAATGCTACAGAAAGTTACATTCAAAACAATTCAATTTAACAAAAGACAACATTTAAAAATGCTGTTAATTAACTTCAAATATTCAATAGAATTTCACAAACACTTATTTTTTTATTTAAATCATTTTTAGTTTATAAAATCATACATTTTCACATTCATAAGCATCATTTAATTTTTCTTAAATTCATGATTTTATAAAGTTAAGTTTCCTTTCAAAAATCAATATTTATTAATAATTTACTTATTAAATTTCAACATTCAAATTTAAATTCATTACATTAAATTTTAACTTAACACTTAAGTTCAAATTCTCAAATAAAACATAGTTTTATTTTTATTTACTTAACTAAAAATTCACTTTTAAGTCAATTTCATAAATTTCCAATTTTAGTTATATTTTAAAATTTCAACTTAAATATTCATTCATTTCACATTTCAACTTTATTAAAAATCATTAATATGATATAAAATCACTTTAAATTCATTTAAATTCAAATTATCATAAATTTATCATAATTTCATATTTGATTTAATTTCCAATTATAATTAAATCAAATTTTCCAAAATAACTTACATTCAAAATTTTCTAACTTTTTCATTAATTCATTTCACTTACAATTATTCAAAAAATCAATAATATTTTACAAAAATCCTTTTTAATTAGATTTAAATCAAAATATTTTAATATTTACATTTCTAAAATAATTTTAAAATTTTTAGAAAACATATATTAACTACGGGTCTGTATATAATTTTCTACGCTAGGTAAAGTGATACGGGTAATATATCATTTCGACCCGTAATTTACAAAGAAAATCTGGGTTTTATCATTTCGAACCCGCAGTCCCAAGTAAATGAAATAAATTGAAAATCATTCAGGCCTATCATTTCAGCCCATAATAATTTTCCCTTGTTCTTAAGTCCGTTCGGGTATGTATCATTTCAACCCATAGTGATTTCTAATTTACAGGGAACTTGCAGTGTGATAAACTGATAAAATATACAGATAGCATGAAATAACGGTAACATATGATATAACAGGTGTAATAACGGGTGTGAACATCATATGATAATAATATAAGCAGTTATAACATGTTAATATAGTTCTACAGATTCACAGGGTGTCAATTTACTACTTATATAAGTACATAATGTTTGGTGAGAAATACTCACATTTTTATGCTGGAGATATAAATTTGAATGACACAATGGATCCAGAAGGCACGACCTTTGATTTTGAGTGGAGAGAAATAGCCAAGATATCATCTTGTAAACAACCCCAAAACAAGACAATATAACTTATGAATATTCAACCAAAACAATATAGAAATAATTTGAAATTTGAAATTAACAAAAAATGATTCAACCTTTCATTAACCATTCAAGTGCTTGGCCATGACATCATTTGGCTCAGCCATGATCAGGTCTAGACCTGAAATGCTCATCCAATGGTCAGCAAAAAGAAGGCAAACAATGTGATGTGAAGAGGTAGGAGTTAAACATGAAGCAGACAAAGAGTCAAGGCCAAAAGGAGTGGTTTTTGGTGCACACTAGGCTCGGCCTAGTCATTGTTTGGGCTTGGACATGCTTGCTCCAGATCTGGACAGAGGTCAAGTGATGGCCAGAGATCAGGTTATGGTGTTGGTGGAGCAAGGGAAGGTGGCCAAGGTGATAGAAGAAGGATATAAGTGAAGTTATGTGGTCTAGGCATTGTTTTCAAGGATTGCTTTACAAGTTTGAGGGGTTTGCATCATAGGGAGGCCATGGTCGGATCTTGGTCAGAGGACGGGAAGGTGGTGCTGTTGTAGATGGTGGTGGTGTGGTCGGTGGTGGTGTGGAGATGTGGGCCGAGCAAAGCTATGAGAGGTCATGGCAAAAATCAAGCAAAACAAAGAAGAAGAAGTAAAAAAAAATGAGATGAGGAAGAGAGGCCATTGCTTATTTTTCTTTGCTCAGATCTAAAATGGATGTGTATTATTGATGGAATGAGAAACTTTCACGTGAATAAGCAAAAGAAAAGGAACGGCTACAATAAATTGATGCATTGATTGAAAAAGAAACGGTGAAACGACTTTACGTTTCTTAGCTTTTAAAACCTTCCATACTTCCTTTTCTTTTAAATCAAGTAAAAAAAATAAACTTCAGCAAGTACATCTAAAAAACGAAAAAAAGTGAAATAAAATAAAAATATATAATTAAATTTAAAGAAAATATAAAAAGAATTAAGGAAATTGCTTAAAAATTGAAAACAGGGTTCAAAAATTTCAATTAAAACATCAATGGCTTTGGAAAAATATCTACTTCATTTTAAAAATATTCTAAAGCAAAAATTTTGAAATAAAATAATTTATTTATCATTTCTAAAATAAAATAAATAATTAAATTGGAGAAAAATAGAAAAGAACTAAAGAAAATGTTTAAAAATTGGAAACAGGGCATGGAAATTGCAAGAAAAATACTACTAGCTCTAGAAAAATTCCTACCTCACTTCAAAAATATTAAAAGACAAAAACATACATAAAATAACATATCAATACATACTACAATAAAATATGACAAAGAAAAATAAAATTTATACTATTTAAAATAAAAAAATTGCAGAATAAACAAATTGCACTCAATATTGAAATATACATAACTTTCACAATTTAAATCCGTTTCCAACGAAACAAAAAGCAGTGTTCCTAAAATTTTATGTACTTTCAAAATAAAAGAAAAAATTTGAATTTTCAAATTTTTAAAATTTTAAAATAAAGTTCAAAGTTTGACTATTTTGACCAAAAATTCACTTTTTGGAAAATATTCTTTTTAGTCATGCTTTGGAATGATAATTCATATCAAAACTAAAGTTTATCATTCGAAATAAATAAAATAAGTTTTTAAATCAAAAGTTCAATTAAAATAATTAAAATATACAAAAAAATCACAAAACGCAGGGTTGTTACAAGATCCAAAAGAATAGACAAGCGGATACAATTTTAATTCATTTTCATTAACGAATTCATTTTAATTAAATTTCAAATTCATTAAATTTAAACGAAAAGCTGAGGGAAACTGGTGAAGAGAATACGAAATAGGAACTTATCTACACGATTCGCAGGGTCATCACCACACCGTAGCTTCTTCTTATAGCTGCCACGAAGCCATCAAAGAATTGGTATCGGGTGATGATCAAAGGAGATTAATAGAGGAAAAATTGTTCCTTGCTGTTGCAGGGTATTGACCAATTGTAGTGGTACTTCCCTGTCCCCTATCTCGTCCTTTTCTTGCACTCATACTGACTATCAGTGGATAGTAAGAGAATTTACTAAGGCACACGGACGAATATCCTAGGGATACTCATTCTAGGGTATACTTCACCTGATCTCTAATGAGTAACCTAATGTGTTATACTCCTGAGCTAAAGTTCAACCTTCAGCTCTGATACCAAAATATAACAACCCTGACTCAACCTTCGAAAATCGACACTCAAATACATCACCCGTATTCGAATGCCACAGATCCAACTGTTGAATCGGGTTCGTCGGAGCTTATAACACATCAAAGTATAACAACACAGCAGAAGAAAATGAATAACATTGATATAATTCCATGAATACAACTTCTCTATACAACAATACTTGAATACCAATATCAAAGCAATACAAATACACCATAGTGAAAATAACTTCAAAGTGATCTTCCAAGATATCATCTAATATCAGCAATCTCTATTTCCAAAGCTCGAAAAACTCCAAACCAATACTCCAAATCGAAAGCTCGAACCACCATTACGTTGTATTAAGCAAGGTCAATCCAAGTGAACAAAAGCTATCGTCGAATCCAAAGGCCGGATGCTATCGAATCTACACCTACTATTTGATTATCTGAAAAATCCAACTTTAGACTGTCCGTGTGGAAAATTATGGGCACCTAGAGTTTAGAAAGGGAACAATAAACTCCAGGTCAGTCATGGGACTGGTATGAGCAAACAAAAACATTTTATCTTTATCAAAAGCAAACCAAAAGAATTTAAAAGAAATCCGCAATGCTTTTTGGAAAATGAAACTACCATAAGGCCTCCCGGCACACACGCAATGCAATCGCACACTTGGAGGAGATTTCTCCTTATGATAGTCAAACATGCTTACTACGCAAAATTCTTTTGATGTTATTACTAGTGCATAGTGCATAAAACATTTGCAAGTATAATATTAATCTTAGCCAGCATACGTACCGTTATAGCATGCCTACTATAGCTACCATATTAGATGGCAGGTTCTACAACTAAACCATACAAGATGCGTATTGGATGATTGGATTTCCAACAATGGTCAGGCTAAGGAACTTCCTCACCGAATGGAACGCCTCTGGAGGGACGCCCCCAAGAACCAAACCGGATCTCTACCAACACAAGGTGGGGTTACCTATGTAACTAGGTAATACCTACAAGTACGCCACCCCCGGTCGTTACCGACCTTAATCCGAGGGCCCTCAACCAATAACCATAAAGAAATAGATCTGCAGCAACCACATAGTTAAATATCTGGGCTCCATACCATGATACAACTTTTTATCCAAAAGGAAATGGACATACCCTAGGGGCGCGACCGCTAAAAAACTTGCCGCAACATTCTTGTTTCGACCATTTTCGGGTTGTGAGGCTCCATGAAATCTCGTCCACAAAGCTACGCTTTTCACAAAAGTCATGCTTTGATCAACACATGATCAGCAGCACTTCGAATGACACATTACCAAATTGGGAATGTATCACTTGTAACCATCAACTACATAACCTCTGGGCTCATATGTCTCAGAGAAGGGTGTTAAGCTAAGAGAATAAATTCTCTACCATCAAATATAAATGTATTTGATAGAAACCAGCTTTACATCTCAAAGCGTAACGTCAGACACACATCCATACAAATCTGTTACAGGCTCGAACAGAATCGAAGGCACTTCAAAGAATCCGTTGCAAATCCGGATAATCCCTAATCACATCCGTACTCCCCATCATAAAGGATGATAAAATCTCTATACCGAGGATCAGCCGCTACAGAGACATTCGACGAGTTATCCTTTCGCTTTCAAAAATATTTAGTCTTCACCACCGGTCTTCAAATGCTATTCATAACGCCGTATCATTATTCGGAATGTGTTTTATGACACAAAGTCCTCTCCCGGCTAAATGGAATAATGAGCGCTCAAATTTAAAAACATATGGATATTAGGATCTTAGTTAAGTCCCAACTTAAAGCCCAAAACCTTTCTTCAAATGGTTTAAACAAATTACCATTTTCAAATCTTTTAAACAAAAAGATTCACTTCACAAAGTTCACCCATCTTTCACAAAGATTAATTCATAGCCTTTCTAAACAATTTCCCTTTCAAATTGGATTAACTCATCCAATCTTTAAATCAAAGATTCAATTCATAGCTTTCAAAACAATTCCATTTCAAATTTGAAATCTTTTCAACAGAAACTGGAAGTTCTTTCGTTATGTGAAAGCCATTATCTTTTGAAAACAAATACTTTTCATTTCGGAAAAATCCAATCAAATATGCACAAGTTATATCCTTTAAAGTATAAACTTGGGTTAATTTTTAAATTCCCAAATAATACTTTTAAAATAGTTGAAAACCCATATAAACACGTTTATAACTTGTATTACCTTTTTAAACCTTAATTTCCAAACATAGAAATCAATTTCAAATCTTGAATTCAAATTCAAATCAAATTATTTAAATTTCAAAACTTTACCAAGTTATTCAAAATAACTTTTATCTTCAAAACTCCTTTTCAAAAGTTTTTCATATTTAACCCAATTCCATTTCATAATTAACTTGACCTTTAATCATTAACAAATTAATTAGTCTTTAATTATCCAAGGCCTTAATTATCTTAAGATAAACCACTTATCTTAATTACTTACTAAATCAAATCATTTTTGAAAACACTTAAAGATTTTAATTAGACAATTAACCCTATACATAATTATTATAAAACAAAACAATTTTCAAACATTTACTTTAACACTCAATCTTTGAAACTTGTCTTAATAGTTGCTTGAAAACTTGTACATTTTCTATTTACTTTGAAACTTTAAAAAGTTTCTTTATTTCAAAACATTGATATCAACCCCAAGTCAAACACACCCTTTTCCCGAGCTATTTTGAATTTTACCCAAGTAAACTCACGCCCATGATTTCTTCGAGTCAAACACTCCACTAACGCGATCAAACCTGAGGAAACCCACCTCCTTCTTTTCCCTCGTCTTCGTACTGATACAATGGATATCGAGTGCAAGTGTACAATCGCTAGATCAACTTTCGATCATCGCTGAGTTCTCCGGCACGGCGAGGAACACGTCCTCATGCATCATGAACATCCAGCAAAATCAAAAACATCGAGAAACAAAATCGAGCATTCGAAACGTGTAAGACCTGATATTTTCAATCCTTCGCATCCGAACATATCAGAATTAAATTGTTCAAAATACCAGATTGTTAATTTAAATTGGCAAAACTCAGCATATACAGTAAATAAATAATCATAGATCATAGACACAGAGTAATAAATGCAGCGGACACGAAAGATAGTAGTCCATAAAGCTACTATGTACATATCAGGGTTAAATAAAGTACAACAGAAGTCTCGAATACAATGGTCAAATCCAAGATCAAATACATCACTAGAATCAACTGAATATCTGAAAGCTGAATAGATAGCTGGATCTCTAAGCGAAGCTCCAACTCTAAAGGTGAGTCTCGAATACTGGTACACTCAACCTGACCCGAGCGTAAAGCAAAACACAAAACACTCGAGTCTGGATTAACATTCTTATATCAATAAATCCAACTCAAGTGAAATAACAATTGAAATACAAGTAACTTAAAGGATGTTTGGGATAACCATCCTCTAAGGATCCGTTAAACTATCTACTATGTGGTAGTGTACGCTGAGTAGATAATGCCTATTAGTAATATAAAGTATCAAAATAGTGTTAAGGCGTTACCATTATCCCCCTTAACACATTTTATATAAGCGTCATAGTCTATGCAGCACTGTAAACTCCACCGTAAACTAGTGGGATATCAGGGAGTACTCCATAGGTATAACACAAAACAAATCGTAGTGTTTGCGTATAGAGATACGAGTATGACAAGGCACATAAGGCAATACCCAAGGTAGTGAAACTACCGTTTTCCTGATCCGGACTGGTGAGAACACATCGTCGCAACGATCGCAACACCACGAAACAACACTCCCAATTCAAGGGTGGGCACCAATCAATAACAAGTAATGAGTAGTTTACGAAGAAATGTGTTCGCTCGAGGTGGCTAACCCCATTTGGCCCGGCACGGCTCCTGTTTTAGTCATTTCCAATTTGACACAAGTGTCAAGACTATCCATTATCGTTCTCTTTCTTCAGTCATCACGTACATCATTCCAACCACTTCATTATGGATCACACTCCGCGTATAGTTATTAAAGTGGTTTTCGGTTTAGATAGAGAGTATGTCCATAACTGATTCCGGTCTCTTTAATAACTTTCGTAACTATTACACCGATTGGTCATTTAATAAATTTTAAAAACCAAATCAATTTCAATTAGAATTTGAAAGCCAACATTTCATTCGTCTTTCTATATCAATTTCTATAATTTATGTTTCAAAAACTTCCAAATTACCATTTCAAGCTCTATAATTTAATTTCAATTTTATTTAAAACAATTCAAATATTGATTTAAATTCATATATAAGTTTCATTCCATAATCATTTAAAATAATTTAATTTACATTCAATTCAATTTAAATTCATTGATCGATTTCATTCAATATTCGTTAAGTTAATTTGTCATTCAAAACAATTTCTATTTAATTTCCAATTCATTAAATCAATTACTTAAGTTCAACTCCATTATATCCAAAACTTACAAATTGAATTAAATTAAATTCGTCAAATCAAATTCTTTAAATTTCAAGCCATGCATTAATTTCAATAAATCACATTTATTCCTTGTTAAAGAAATTCAATTTCACTTATTTATTTACTTGTTTACAAATTTCAAAACTCAATTAATATAGAAACTTAATTTCACTTATTCAAGAAGTTCAATTTCACTTATTAAAGAATCTAATTTTATTTAATTATTAAATAATTTCAAAACTTAATTCAATATTTTACTTAAATTTAGACGACATTCTTTCATCAAACACTTTGTTAATCGTAATACTTTGGAAATCAAAATTTAGAAATCATAATGCTTGGAATCATAACACTTCCCACTTAACTGTTTAAATATAAATAATAGTATATATAATAAAACAGTTTATAATTTAAAATAGTTTATATAAAAATAGTTATAGTTTAAAATAGTTTATATTAAAAATAATTTATATTAAAATAGTTTATATGAAATAAATTTATAAAGTAACATATATAAATACTTTAGATATAAATTTCAAAAATACTTTATATAATAAAATAGCTTCCTCAAAATTTCTCAAATCGATTCAAATCAATTCGAATTTCAAAATTTAAATTTAATCAAATCTCAAATCATCAATTGTAATTTATTTCAGTTTCTCAATAAAACCATTTCACATTATATTGATTTTCAATACAGATTTTTAACCATAAAATAAACCATTTCAATTTTAATACTTCCAAAGCTTTAAATATTCAAACGTTTCAAAACAAGAATTGATAGTTCCATATATATATTTATTTATTTATTTATTTATTTTTGAATTACCTAGAGAACCAAGCTTCGCTTGTAAACTCTAGGGAAGTATGTGCCTGCCAAACACATACTTCGGGTACTTGTTACAGGGTTGTCAGTTTCGGGGCTCGAACTCGTGACCTTCGATCACGCAGTCCGGACCATCAACCAACTGCGCCATATATCAAATTCACTATATCGCTTAAAATCAAGAATTTCACTATATATAAAATAATCATTTATATAATATTAAAACCAATATTTATATAAAACCATATATTTCTTTCCAAAACCATAGAAATTATTTTCAAAATATTTATATATATAGACCAACGGTGTCTGTATATAATTTTCTATCCAATGGTCAAGTGATACGGATATTTATCATTTCAATCCATAATTAAATATATATGGGTACATATATCATTTCAACCCGTAATCCTAAATTCAATTCAATGAAAATCGCTTGGGTATCATTTCAACCCATAACGATTTTCTCCTATTCTACAGATCGTTCGGGTATGTATCATTTCAACCCATAAGGGACTCTATGCTATAGGGAACTTGCAGAGTGATAACAGATATGATAATAACATAACTGGCATATAATATCAATATAAATAACAAAAAGTGGTGTCAGATGTCACAGGTGAACTGATACAGGTAATAGCATATATATAACGGCGTAAATAACTAACAGTATCACATTTCAGTTGTCGTTTCAATTGAAATCAAATTTAATAAATAAAAGAACATTAATCGTGAGTGATTGCTCACCTTTCGAGGCTAGAAGAATTTGACGACTCAACAAGATACGAATTGGATCACGTATAGACCATCGAACAATCCAAACAACAACTCAAAGCAGAATTAGCTGAAAGTGGATTTTGACGGGCAAAGCTGAAAAATAGGAATCGATGAGATAATTAGAATTCGGCTCGATAGAAACAGAAATTATATATATATATATATATATATATATATATATATAGAATTTCTGAAACCCAATATTCAATTTAAAACACCTATACATTGTAAATAAATCTTAAATTTAAACATATATTTTACACAGTGCTAACCTTACTATATATATATATATATATATATATATATATATATTAAACACATCGAATTTACTAGCAAGCATATAGTTATTATAAACTTATATATTTATCTAATATATAAACTGACCCACATACACCAATAGATATCTCAGCCATACGATAACAAAAGTTTATAACAGCGTACACAATAAACTAGAAAAGTAAAAGTTTAAAAACATATAAATTTAAAATAAAGTCATATATATAACCGAAACTATATATGATATATATCATAGACGTACTATAGATTTCAAACTTGTTCAACTAACATATATACAATTCATATAAACTAATATATAAGACCATACCTTATACTAACGTGCTTTGTGCATATAGATAGGTACTCAAAAGTTTACAAAATTTATCAGAAAAACAGCTTTTTAAATAAACTATAAAACATATATATACTGACAGTAACCCATTCATAACTACAAGTTAAAAATATATAATACATCTAACATCAGACCGCAGTAAAACAAAATAGCTTATATAACAGCAATTGAAACTACGGACAGCTTATACATTTTTTTATATATAACCGAAAATATATATAAGCAGCCTCTCCTTTATACAACTCTAAGCAGAATAAACACAAACACCTAACAGATATATATATATATATATAAAATTACTGTATATATATATATGACTCGACTGCCAGAACTATGAAAATGTATGCACATTTTATATCAAATTTTGCAAATAAAATGCGCATATTATATATATATTAAAATTATTATAACTTATTCATATACCTATATATATATATTAACGACTTATATACAAAACCATTTTAATCAACATATATTATAAAATCAAACCTGTACCCAAAACATCATATTAAAACTCACGTATGTTAATATATAATTTACTTTCCTTTATGCACAGAATATATACCACTTCATAAATATTATAACTAACACATATATCACTAACTTTATAAATATTTGTATATAACAATCATAAAAAGTATGTAAGACTGCGGTAAACATTTATACTTTATAAACTTTCATAAATATATAAACAACTAATCCAACATTCATTCACAGGCTTTATATAAAAATCATTATACTCTATATATATAAATATACGTACATTTATAACTTACTTTTTAAGTAGAGAGTCTCGGCTGAGCTTGGTCAAGTTCGACAAGAGACTGACATTAGGCGATGAGAGGAGTCGGAGGACGGTTGCGTGGCAGCATGTGGTCGTGAAGCGACAAGGCTTCGGCTGCCACTCGGGAATGGTGGTGCGGATTTGATGGGAAGGCGAGTTCGGAGGTGAGGACCGAGAGTAGAGGCGTGGAGGCGAATAGATGCTCAGCGCATGGAGGATGGGAGCGGGTCTGGTGTGGAGGTGGTTACTCAGTGCGGGTTTGTTATTGTATTGTTTCCGTTCTTTTTCTCTTTCATTATTCCCAAACTCAAACACAGAAGAGTGATGGGGAAAGAAGAGAAAGATGGAAAGGGTAGAAAAGAAAAAGGAAGTGAAAGCCTAGAAAAAAGAGAGAGGGTCACGGGCAAGTTAAAACTGCAAACGTTCCATTTATAAAATTTGTTTTACTTCAGAGAACCAAAATGTTTGAGCAAACCAAAAATGTGAAGGGACAACTCAATGTAAGATGTACAGTTCAGAATGATAAAAGTCATGCCAATTTAATGTTGGATATATTAACAACTAACGACTATACCGCTTCTCACGATGGGAAGATAAATGGTTACGGGTAAATCAAAAGGTTTAAACGGTACCGATATTATGACGCCCCACCTCTATGCTCGCAATAACAAAGAGAATTAAAAGAAATACTGTCTGTTATCACGAAGAATAAGGCTGGATAGGAGCGGCCATCCATAGTTAGGCCTTACATTAGTATTAGTTACCTCGATAGGAGTGGTATATATTTTTATTTTTCATCTCATATTTATTTACTCCCATCGACATACCCAATTCTAGTATAAAACGAACTACGATGGTTCATAATAGTTTAGGACAATATATATAATAATAATACAGACAATGTAAATGCGGAACACGGATATAATAGAAAGTCTCATATATATATAATTGATGTCAGTTGATATACATGTGATACAATACAGATGATGCAACTACAACTGTCGACTCTGGAAGTTATATATACAAGTACATTATCGTGAATAATATACATGAATGTACAACATCCTATACAAATATACTGGCTACTAAACATGACGACGACTACTCCAAAAGATATGAAAAGACTTCATAGCTCTAGCAGCAACCCAAAGCTAAAAATCTACAACCTGTAAATACTCGGTCTGACCCGAGTATTAAATTCAAAAGAAAATAATACACGGGTCAGTCTAATTCAAACTCAGTTATTAGTGCACAGAAGCAATAATAATTAAATAAAAATTAGACAACAGTCAAAATAAATTCACTTATCCGATCCTTTAACAAGAAAATCGGATAACGGTGAATATAACATGTATAGTGTTAAACAACAATTCAGCAAACTCAAATTATCAACGAAGATAGATGAAAGGATTATTAATGAAGATAATTTAGAAAAACATCAGAATTGCCTGATCGGCAATTAACATCAAAATCTAATTGTTAATAAATAACTAGAAACTCATAATCTAATTTCAAAAAGATAATTAGATATCAACAAAATCATCAAATTAAACCAAATCAATTTAAACAATTGAAATGTTACTTAAAACATCAAAGCTGATTGGCTGCAGTACACGCTAATGTATACTGCCTCGCCAATACGGCATATGAATACGCAAAAGATCAATGGATCAAAAGCGAAAGAAATATCAATTAAACACAATACTGTGTGGCTACAGTACACGCACGTGTGCACTGCCTCACCATTGTAGCGTTAAAAATAGAAGTCAGCACAAGGTCAAATCCGAGCTACAAGCTGGATCAACTCAAGTGAATTCGAAAACAAACAAAATGCAAAGGTCAAGTCACTGCAATCCTGACACAACACAAATACCTCAAGTGGTACAAACTCCAGCAACTCAGGGAATCAAGTACAGACTATTCCCTACCAACCAACTACAAGCATCAAGTGGAGTCACAAGACGCGACAGTGGAGTTGAAACAATGTTAACCAAGCAATCAGAAAATCACATGTATAAAGTCCAGGTAAATAGGAGGCAAACAACTGATGAACATGTGAATGCAAACAGGTCAGAGGAACAAGGATTCTTAGCCAAATATATAAGTCCAAGGTTTCAAATGCAACTCTACGCAAAATAGAACTGTAAAAGCATGGAACGTAACCACATTAAATGCCTCAACGAAAAATTCTAGATATACAATCCAATATAAGGCACGGCCTGTGCAAGTGCAATATGGAACAACATAACAACAATACCAGAAACTAAATAAATGCAAGAGAAGACTACACCTAAATGAAGACCACATGAGCTTAATGCAACCAGACCCCACAAAGCTACATGTAAGCAAGTGTGCAGCTACAACATGAAACCAAACTGCCCAGACTCAATGATAATTGTATGTATGCACATATATGAAGACCACAAGACTCAAGGCAGTACACCCCGTACCAATGTAAATGAAGTGGATAATGCAAACTCAAATGTATAGCCACAACAATGCAGAACTCCTCTAGAGGGAGATGTACGAGATGATAACGTGTACATATATATGCATACATGAATGCATATATATATACATGCAAGCAATCAAGTATAATATCGAAATCACAGTAACACAAAATGAATGTATCAGGGCACGTGAGTATTGACTCAGTGCAATGCAAAATAACAAGGGTGCAATTGCAACAAAAAAAGCTGCAACTACCCCTAGTATTCAAAGCGGAAGGCAACTTGCAATTTTATAACAAGTGCACAAAGGCAGTGGTACAGACATGGTGCAACAGAAAGATGCAGTTCAATCAAACTACAATATACCAGAATCACAAACCCAATTAGCATACTCAAGCAAGCTCCAGTTAACACAGTAGTTCGAACAAATATAAATTTGAATAAGTAAATACCCCAGAAATTCGGCAACAAACAACAAAGGTCAAGCAGCAAGCATTCTTGAAACAAAAATGCTCACTGACTCAACTATCACAAAATACAGCAACAACCTCCAATATCAATGCAACGGTAATGGCCGAAGACCTGAAATTGCCTAAAACTCAAGTGACCGAAGTCAAACATTAACACAAGCCGAAGTCAGGTGATAAACAAATCAAGGCCGTGAACCACAGACCGAAGTTGTGGAACAACAAAGTGGTGCATCTAGTCGAGCTTAATGTCACACACGAAGTATTTTTCACAAAATCAACTTAATCTATTCAAGTGAATATAGCCAACAAACATGTAAATCGAAACAGTGATACTCAAGAATTTACGAACAAGGTTAAAACTAAAAAATCGAACAGCGTCGACATCATAAAATTAAACAGCCAAAGTCAATCAAGTGTTCCACAAATGAGCAGATTGGAAACATCGAAGAAAGCATCAACATTTAAACGAAATAACACCAATAAAATCAAAGAAATTATGGAGCTCGAATTAAATGTGAGTGAAAGTTTCACTCACCTGGTTTCGAATTTGAAAAAATAGAAGCGGCCGAAGTATCTCGAGGCGATCAAGCAGTCGAGTTGAATCGAGCACTACAGTCGCGATTTACTGATTTTCGAAAACCCTATTTTGGAAAAGGGGAACGATCAAGAGGAGGCCGCCATTATTTCGTTTTCTTCGTTTAATTTAGGGTTAGAACGAATGAAAGGAGAGAGGGAAAAACTGGGTCTTTGCCTTAGTAATGCAACATCAAAATGAAAAGAAGCTTGGGCCGAGATTTCATTTTTAAAACCCAAACAACACAATAAATTTTTAAAAGAATTTCAACTGATTACAATGCCAATAGCAATAAGCAAACCAATCTAATCGTCATTTGACGATAATAAATTTTCACAAAATCCCGGGTTGTTACAGACTCCCCTCCTTATAAAAATTGCGTCCCCGCAATTTTCATAATTAAGGTCATCAACAACAATTATTTTTCTAACATAAACTGGTTAAGCTAGAAAAATAAAGGTCGGGAATACAAACACCAAAGAATCTTTCAATTTCATGAAAGAAATTCACAAATTCTCGACAAAATCTAATTATCAAATAGATAATCGGAAAACAACAGAACTGAATGAATACAATTATCAGCAATAATCAATGACCATTTAGATAATTAGAATTCGGAAATCACAAAACAACAATATCTAGTTACCAAAACGGTAATCAGAAACAACAAATATTCGATTATCAAAAACGATAATCAGAAATCAACAAATCAACAAATACTCGATTATAAAAAACGATAATCAAATCAACAATTCAACAAATATTCAATTATCAAAAACGATAATCAAATCAACAATTCAACAAATATTCAATTATCAAAAACGATAATAAAATCAACAAATATCCGATTATCAAAAACGATAATCAGAACTCATATCAACAAATATTCGATTATCAAAAACGATAATCAAATCGATAATCAAATCAACAAATATTCGATTATCAAAAACAATAATCAAATCAACAAATATTCGATTATCAAAAACGATAATCAAATCTCAAATCCACAAATATTCGATTATCAAAAACGATAATCAGATCAACAAATACTCGATTATCAAAAACGATAATCAGAAATCAATAAATCAACAAATATTCGATTATCAAAAACGATAATCAAATCAACAATTCAACAAATATTCAATTATCAAAAACGATAATCAAATCAACAATTCAACAAATATTCAATTATCAAAAACGATAATCAAATCAACAAATATCCGATTATCAAAAACGATAATCAGAACTCATATCAACAAATATTCGATTATCAAAAACGATAATCAAATCGACAATCAAATCAACAAATATTCGATTATCAAAAACGATAATCAAATCAACAAATATTCGATTATCAAAAACGATAATCAAATCTCAAATCAACAAATATTCGATTATCAAAAACGATAATCAGATCAACAAATATTCGATTATCAAAAACGATAATCAAATCAACAAATATTCAATTATCAAAAACGATAATCAAATCTCAAATAAACAATTATTCGATTATCAAAAACGATAATCAAATCAACAAATATTCGATTATCAAAAACGATAATCAAATCAACAAATATCTAATTATCAAAAACGATAATTAGAACTCATATCAACAAATATTTAATTATCACAAGCGATAATCAAATCAACAAATATCTAATTATCAAAAAGGATAATTAGACCTCATATCAACAAATATCCAATTACCTGTAGATAATTGGAAACAACAAATATCTAGAAATCAATTAAGATATTCTAGAAAATCAACATAAAAAGTGGATCGATCCCAACAAATGGCGAGTTTTAGCTACGCCGCACGTGCATCAACATATGGCCGAAGCCTACCAAGTACCCAACATAATTTTGGCGCCCAACAAATGACCCGAAGGTCCAACATATGACCCGAAGGTCCGGTACTGGTATTGACCCGAAGGTCCAACATATGACCCGAAGGTCCAACATAGTGGCTCGAAAGCACACGAAAATCATCATATATTCAATTAACGAGTCCGGAATTAAGCGAAATAGCAAACGCACATGTCCCATAACCACGTGTTTTACTAAATCGTTTGATTCTCTTCATCGTTTCCTTGAATGTGTAAAATCATCAAAATCATCAAAAAGCAAATGTTTCAATTAACGAGTCCGTAATTAACCGAAATAGTAAAAGTGTGGTTCCATACTCTGCACTTTTGCTACATCGTTTAAATCTCTTCATCGTTTCCTTGAAAGTGCAAATTGTGTATTCCAAAAATAACATTTCACATTCTCAAACGGACAAGTCCGGAATTAAGCGAATCAGTAAAAGAAAGGGGTCATAATCCTCGATTTTTTTGAAACGTTTAAGTCACTTTCTCATTCTTCTGAAAACGCAAACTGTAAAAATTCTGAAAACAATTTCATTTATTTTATAAAAGTAAATAGTCTACTTTCTCAAACGAACAAGTCCGGAATTAAGCGAATCAGTAAAAGAAAGGGTTCATAGTCCTCGATTTTGCTGAATCGTTTAAATCGCTTCCTCATTCTTTTGAAAGCATAAACTATAAAAATTTTGAAAAACAATTTTATTTTTAAAACGATTTGCAAATCCGTGATAAAAACAGTAACATTAGTGACAATTTCAATAAGAAAATTGCACTTCTCAAACCACCGTAGAAACGGATCTCAAAATCAGCATTGCGGGATAACCGCTTGAATAATCCACTTTAAAAATTTGACGGTTACTGAAGTCAATAGTGACAGAAATTTTTAAACGTCAAAATCTCATCAAAATAATTTGCATCAAAATATAATGTCAGTGAATTTTCATTCATAAAAAAATGTCAACAAAACACTGAGCTTCAAAAATCTAGCACCAGTGTAAAAATCCCGTTATAAAAATAACGGCATCAAAATACGTTTCATAACCAAGCATCGGTTCAACGTAAAATTAATGTAGTAACGTGCAACATAAATTTGCACGTATACCGCAAAATGAACAAAGAAATCATTCGAATATATCTTCGATGAAGATAATTCAAAACAGCAGAAATCTACACAAATTCACATAACTGCAATTGCTTCGAATTCTCAAATTGGATTCGAAATTTCCAAAGTAAACAAATTAAACACAGCTATGTAAGCAACAAATGAAATTTATTTCAATTTCATAATTTGATTTTTAAATCAAAAAGGTTATCAGACGTACTCAGCGAAGACAGTCACTGTTTCCGCTGCACACTCTGATAAACAGAACACACTCAATCAATCATCAAAACACAGTTTCACTTTTTATTTTTGAATAAAGATATTTAAAAATTCCATCCTAATTTCAAAACTTTAGTTTTGACTCAAAACATAATAAAACATCGACATATAGTTGTAACACATGTTCCATCTAAGTTATGTTTTATATTATGTCCATAAACCCCAAGCTCTAATACCAACCGTGACGCCCCACCTCTATGCTCGTAATGACAAAGAGTATTGAAAGAAATACTGTCTGTTATGACGAGGAATAAGGCTGGATAGGAGCGGCCATCCATAGTTAGGCCTTACACTAGTATTAGTTACCTCGATAGGAGTGGTATATATTTTTATTTTTCATCTCATATTTATTTACTCCCATCGACATACTCAATTCTAGTATAAAACGAACTACGATGGTTCATAATAGTTTAGGACAATATATATAATAATAACACAGACAATGTAAATGCGGAACACAGATATAATAGAAAGTCTCATATATATATATATATAATTGATGTCAGTTGATATACATGTGATACAATACAGATGATACAACTACAATTGTCGACTCTGGAAGTTATATATACAAGTACATTATCGTGAATAATATACGTGAATGTACAACATCATATACAAATATACTGGCTACTAAACATGACGACGACTACTCCAAAAGAAATGAAAAGACTTCATAGCTCTAGCAGCAACCCAAAGCTAAAAATCTACAACCTGTAAATACTCGGTCTGACCCGAGTATTAAATTCAAAAGAAAATAATACACAGGTCAGTCTAATTCAAACTCAGTTATTAGTGCACAGAAGCAATAATAATTAAATAAAAATTAGAGGACAGTCAAAATAAATTCACCTATCCGATCCTTTAACAAGAAAATCGGATAACGGTGAATATAACACGTATACTGTTAAACAACAATTCAACAAACTCAAATTATCAACGAAGATAGATGAGAGGATTATTAATGAAGATAATTTAGAAAAACATCAGAATTGCCTGATCGGCAATTAACATCAAAATCTAATTGTTAATAAATAACTAGAAACTCATAATCTAATTTCAAAAAGATAATTAGATATCAACGAAATCATTAAATTAAACCAAATCAATTTAAACAATTGAAATATTACTTAAAACATCAAAGCTGATTGGCTACAGTACACGCTAATGTATACTTCCTCGCCAATACGGCATAGGAATACGCAAAAGATCAATGGATCAAAAGTGAAAGAAATATTAATTAAAAACAATACTGTGTGGCTGCAGTACACGCACGCGTGCACTGCCTCGCCATTGCAGCGTTAAAAATAGAAGTCAGCACAAGGTCAAATCCGAGCTACAAGCTGGATTCAACTCAAGTGAATTCGAAAACAAACAAAATGCAAAGGTCAAGTCACTGCAATCATGACACAACACAAATACCTCAAGTGGTACAAACTCCAGCAACTCAGGGAATCAAGTACAGACTATTCCCCACCAACCAACTACAAGCATCAAGTGGAGTCACAAGACGCGACAGTGGAGTTGAAACAATGTTAACCAAGCAATCAGAAAATCACATGTATAAAGTCCAGGTAAATAGGAGGCAAACAACTGAAGAACATGTGAATGCAAACAGGTCAGAGGAACAACGATTCTTAGCCAAATATATAAGTCCAAGGTTTCAAATGCAACTCTACGCAAAACAGAACTGTAAAAGCTTGGAACTTAACCACATTAAATGCCTCAACGAAAAATTCTGGATATACAATCCAATATAAGGCACGACCTGTGCACATGCAATATGGAACAACATAACAACAATGCCAGAAACTAAATATATGCAAGAGCAGACTACACCTAAATGAAGACCACATGAGCTTAATGCAACCAGACCGCACAAAGCTACATGTAAGCAAGTGTGCGGCTATAACATGAAACCAAACTGCCCAGACTCAATGATAATTGTATGTATGCACATATATGAAGACCACAAGACTCAAGGCAGTACACCCCGTACCAATGTAAATGAAGTGGATAATGCAAACTCAAATGTATAGCCACAACAATGCAGAACTCCTCCAGAGGGAGATGTACGAGATGATAACATGTACATATATATATGCATACATGAATGCATATATATACATGCAAGCAATCAAGTATAATATCGAAATCACAGTAACACAAAATAAGTGTATCAGGGCACGTGAGTATTGACTCAGTGCAATGCAAAATAACAAGGGTGCAATTGCAACAAAAGAAGCTGCAACTACCCCTAGTATTCAAAGTGGAAGGCAACTTGCAGTTTTATAACAAGTGCCCAAAGGCAGTGGTACAGACATGGTGCAACAGAAAGATGCAGTTCAATCAAACTGCAATATAGCAGAATCACAAACCCAATTAGCATACTCAAGCAAGCTCCAGTTAACACAGTAGTTCGAACAAATATAAATTTGAATAAGTAAATACCCCGGAAATTCGGCAACAAACAACAAAGGTCAAGCAGCAAGCATTCTTGAAACAAAAATGCTCACTGACTCAACTATCACAAAATACAGCAACAACCACCAATATCAATGCAATGGTGATGGCCGAAGACCTGAAATTGCCTAAAAATCAAGTGACCGAAGTCAAACATTAACACAAGCCGAAGTCAGGTGATAAACAAATCAAGGCCGTGAACCACAGACCGAAGTTGTGGAACAACAAAGTGGTGCATCTAGTCGAGCTTAATGTCACACACGAAGTATTTTTCACAAAATCAACTTAATCCATTCAAGTGCATATAGCCAGCAAACATGTAAATCGAAACAGTGATACTCAAGAATTTACGAACAAGGTTAAAACTAAAAAATCGAACAAAATCGACATCATAAAATTAAACAACAAAAGTCAATCAAGTGTTCCACAAACGAGCAGATTGGAAACATCGAAGAAAGCATCAACATTTAAACGAAATAACACCAATAAAATCAAAGAAATTATGGAGCTCGAATTAAATGTGAGTGAAAGTTTCACTCACCTGGTTTCGAATTTGAACAAATAGAAGCGGCCGAAGTATCTCGTGGCAATCAAGCAGTCGAGTTGAATCGAGCACTACAGTCGCGATTTACTGATTTTCGAAAACCCTATTTTGGAAAAGGGGAACGAACAAGAGGAGGCCACCATTATTTCGTTTTCTTCGTTTAATTTAGGGTTAGAACGAAGGAAAGTAGAGCGGGAAAAACCGGGTCTTTGCCTTAGTAATGCAACATCAAAATGAAAAGGAGCTTGGGCCGAGATTTCATTTTTAAAACCCAAACAACACAACAAATATTTAAACGAATTTCAACTGATTACAATGCCAATAGCAATAAGCAAACCAATCTAATCGTCATTTGATGATAATAAATTTTCACAAAATCCCGGGTTGTTACAGATATGGTAACTGTTACTGTGGATTCCACTGCGAACCGGGCTTCAAAACACAGCATTGAATATACCGTAGAGATCAGCACGATGAGACGATCAAAACGGTATACAGATATTAGTGGTATGATTGAATTATAAAAATTCAAATTTTCTACTAGCAGAAAATGCAGCAAAAACGCAGAAAAATAAGATCGACGGAGCTAATGAAGTTCAAATTTGGAAAAACAAAAAATGACGTCTTAGCCAGAAGATGATTTAGAATTTTCCTACATAAAAATATCTAGGTTTCGAAAACATTTTATTTTCATCAGTTCTCAACTGATTAAATTGAAATAAAATTACACACGAAAATAAACTTTCATATTTTCGCAAGAAAATTTACCAGTTGCTATGTTTAAATAGACACATTTCAAATATCAAATTTTTATTTCAAAATTTTATTGTTTACAATTTCTCAAAATTTTCAATTAAATATATTAATAAAACAAATAAAAATTATCGAAAATTTACGGGTCGTTACAAAACGCTCGAATCCAGTCTCGATCATCAGAAAACGTCAAGCGCCACCAAAACCAATCACGAGAGGCCCTGTTGTTCCACCCATAGATGCGCCACGAACCAAGACGACTATCCCTCTTGGTCCGATCAACTACGATCCACCATCGACGTCGCAACTGTCTTGCGAACTAGACTACCAAAACCAACCTTAAAACCCTATTCCTCCCCCGTCGCGCCACCACGGCAATGTTTAATTTCTTCGGCCATTTTTCTGATGAACATCATCACACCAGCTTCCTTCTCCAATAATCACGATATCCAATTTGTCCCCAATCGACGAGGATCGACTAAAATGAGTTTTCTGTTCAACTTAGAAATTCTAACTCAATTCAAAGCTAAAAATCTTGAATCTTTCTTTAAAAATCATGATTTTCCAAATCAAACTTGATGATGTAAGTGAATCAATAAACTTTGATACTCGAATTTTAACATGTTTTTAAAATTCACTGTTTATCTTTTACCCAGACAAAACTATTTTCTGTTTCAACTCAAGATTATTTTTAGAACTCCAATCTTGATTTTTACAACATGTTTTGTTTATATTTTCAAACCTAACAAGAATTGTAGGAAGAGAATTTGATTTCAGACAGGATTTTGAAACCTGGGACAAGAATAGAGCAATTATTTCCTGTTCCAAACATGCACAGGCAAATATAAACAAACATACACACAGGCATGCATGCAAATTAACATACATACAAACAACTTCAAGTATATATGGGTTTAAGGGTTTGATCACAGTGATTGAAATTTGAACAGAGAACAAGCTTTGGACTTAAAGTCTAGAACTTTGAAATGATCTGAATTTTGATTTGCTGAGTTGATTTGCCACATGATTTTGAAACTGGAAATAAACCTTGCTTTTGCTTTGATCTGTTTTGTTTCAGGCTTGAAACTTTTTACTTTTATTTACAGATTTTGGTTCCTCCTTTTGATCTAGTTTTGTTTTCTACATTTGAAGTTTGAAAACTGGATTTTTGATTGGAAGCTTGTTTTGGGATGCCTCGGGTTTGAATTAGCTTACACTTTGAATTTTTTTACAAAGTTGTTTGGTTGCTTTTGTTTTCATCTAAGCTTCCAGGTTTTTATTTTCATTTTCTAGGTTTTGGAATTTTGTTTAAGGTTGAAATGATCTCAGTTTTTCGTCTTTGGAGTTTAAAAGTGATAAAAGAAATGTTAAAGAGAAGGAATAGAAACATATAACCTTATATTTTCTTTTTATTGGTTATTAAGAAATAGAGGACACTCGTATTTTTCTTGTTTTCATGATTAACACTAGTCTTAATGTTTTGTCAAAATGTTTACCAATGTTAAAAATGTTTACACATGTATTTTACAAGTATTTATGTTTCTCATTTGTAATTTTATATATTTTAATTTAATAGAATTTTAAGCCACTTGTAAAAGTAACTAGCACATTTAAATCTATGTAAACACTTATCTTACATTTGTTCATTCATATCCTCTTAATTTTACAAATGTCATTTGTTAAAATTTTATGTCTAAATTCCTCTCTTAAGTAATTTTATGAACTTTGTTTTAAACCCTTTTAGCTTTATATTTACAAACATTCCTTTTTATATTAACTTATGTTTTATATTTGTACATTTTCTATTATTTATACAACTTTTAAAGAAATGATTTAAAATGTAATTATACACAAATAAATAATCATATATACATATTTATTAGTTCTTTAAAATATAAATATTTTTAACTTTAATTTATAAAATATTTACTTTTGAATTCCAAATCAATCTATATATACCTATATATACATTATAATATTAGAAAGAAATTTTTTATTAATTTTATATTATGGAGTTTTTAAATTCAAATTATTTCAAAAATATTTATTTTAGAAATTAATTCCAGAATTCAATTTTTAATAAATTTATATACATATATATGTATAAACGTTGTTAACGTTGAAAATGTACGCCAACACCCGGTGTGAATTGTGACAAAATGAAAGCACCACCCGTTTGCACGGGACCTACAGGTAAACAGAAAATAGCAAAAGCAGTAAAAAGACAACAATTTTTATAGTGGTTCGGCTCAAAGTCAAGCCTACATCCACTTTATCTCTTCTTTATTGCTGATTTGCTTACAACTTTTACAATGTTTACAATGAAAACTTCGACTACAACACGATCAAGATAAGTAGCTAGAACTTTGACGGTGAATTGTTCTTTGGATTCATGTTGAATGTGGATGATCTCTTCTCTCGGCTCTTTGAAGTGTTGTTGGAAAATGAAGTGTTGTGGAGGTTGAGAAAGTAGTAGAGTTTCGGCACTCCCAAGTCCGGAAAGAAGTCCCCCTTCAATATGGAGTAGGTGAGGTATTTATAGGGAAAAACTGGAGTTAGGTTGGCAGGGACGACCTAAGGGTTAGGTCGTAAGTCGTTAGAGACCTAAGGAGCAATGGCATAGGGTCTGGCGACCTAAGGAACAACGGCATAGAGATGGGTAGGTCATTAGCGACCTAAGGAGAATGGTAAGCAACTTAAACATGTTGAGGTATCAAGTGGAGCGATCTAGAGGTAGGTTGTAGGTCGTTAGTGACCTAAGGAGCAATGGCATAGGGTCTGGCGACCTAAGGAACAATAGTGCTGGGAGCGGTCTTGATCTGGATAGGTCGCGAGCGACCTAACTTTGATGAGGCAAAGCATAGGTCACTTCTTCTTGACACGTAGGAACTCCAAGGTGGTTAGGTCGCTAACAGGTCGAGTCGGTGGGAGGTTAGGTCGTTGGGGAAGTCAGGTCGCTTACGCTTGCTGGTGTGGCCTATATAGTTATAAGCTCTTAGCTCGTAAGTCGTTGAATAATTGAGTCGTTAAGTCGCTTGTGCTAGGTCGCTCTTTCTTTAGGTAGTAGGTCGCTGCCTTCATGGGATTATTAGGTCGCTAGGTCGCTGAGACTTTTAGGTCGCTGAGACTTTTAGGTCGCTGAGGCACTTACTTCTTTACCCCGTTAGGTCGTTGGAACCTATAAGTTGTTAGGTCGTGAGCGACCTACTTGAAGAGGCTGGGTCGTTAACTGTTGAGTTACTCTAGGTTTTAGGTTGTAGGTCGAGAACGACCTAACAAGGACTTGCTTTGTTGAGATGCTAAGTTGACCAATCTTTGAGACGAACTATTTTTGGTTTCTTGGTCGATCTTTTGGTATCACGGCCTTGCTAAAAAGGCGGGATAACACTTGCCCCCCAAAACATGCCTTGCGGTAGGAAGGTGTGTTTTGTAATGCCATAAGCTAGATGTTCATATCCTGTTGATGACTTGCAAAGGAAATGACAGTTTTATATGGCCCCAAATGACGACCGTTCGGGATCAAGCTATTTCGGATGAAGTGTGTCCGTTTACGGTCAAGCGCCTAACTTCAAATAACGACCGTTCGTGATCGAGTCATTTGAGGTGAAGTGCGACCGTTCGCGGTCAAGCGTCTAAATCCATGCGTCGATCGCTCTGGATCGAGTCATTTGCGGTGAAATGTGATCGTTCAGGTCAAGCGCTTAACTTCAAATGACGACCGTTCGGGATCGAGTCATTCGAGGTAAAGTGCGACCGTGTCCGGTCAGGGGACGGACCTCAAATGGCGATCATTCAGGATCAAGCCATTTGAGGTGAAACGTGGCCGCTCGCAATCAAGCGCCTTACTTCAAATGACGACCGTTCATGATAGAGTCATTTGAGGTAAAGTACGACCGTTTGTAGTCGAGTGGCGGAGCTAAAATGATGACCGTTCGTGATCGGGCCATTCGAGGGGAATTGTGACCGTTCATGGTCAAGCGCCTTACTTCAAATGACGATCGTTCGGGATCGAGTCATTCGTGGTAAGGTGCGACCGTTGGCGGTCTGGGGGTGAGCCCCAAATGACGATCGTTCGTGATCGAGCCATTTGAGGTGAAATGTATTGTGCCGTTCGAGGAAAGTTGTGACTGTTCGAAGTCGGATGTCGTTCGAGGCGAGTTTGTGACTGTTCGAAGTCGGATGCCATTCGAGGCGAGTTTGTGACTGTTCGTAGTCGGGTGCCGTTCGAGGCGAGTTTGTGACTGTTCGTAGTCGGGTGCCATTCGAGGCGAGTTTGTGACTGTTCGTAGTCGGGTGTCGTTCGAGGCGAGTTTTTGTGCCCGCGGGGGCTTAGCCATCTCAAGATTATCAAAATCAAATTTTCAACTGAAGATTTTTAAAGTAAAAATGTCGGAAAAGGTCAAATCCAAACATCAGAAGCAAAACAGGAAAGCAAAGTAGAGTCAAATCCAAACATCAAAAGTAAAACACGAAAGCAATGTAGAGTCAAATCCAAACATCAGAAGTAAAACACGAAAGCAATGTAGAGTCAAATCCAAACATCAGAAGTAAAACACGAAAGTAAAGTAGTGACGTCCGAGTGAAAACCCCTACATCAACGTGATTTAAAGTTGTATCAGAGCATGTCTGGGGATCATTCGTGGTCCCGTACATGTGTGAACAACCTAATTATGTCGATGTAGAGTTCTCCACTCATTCGTCGTAACCTCAATCATTCGATAACAAGCTTGCGCCTCGATCCTGAGCGGTCTCCAGTTGGTGCAGGAGGTGGACGTTCTTGTTCCACCGTTGCAGTTTTCTTTTCTACATATTGTGATTGCAAACCATCCCGGATATGTCCCTCAATTTCGTCTTTCAAGTGTCTGCAGTCATTTGTGCTATGTCCATTTAGCTCATGGAACAAGCAGTACTTGTCCGACTTTCTCTCGTTGTTAGTTGGATCTCTCCTAATTGGCTTCCAATAAGGAACCTGTCCCTTAGTGTCCTGGAAGATCCGCTCCAAAGTCTCGTTCAATTCCGTGTATGAGGTGAATCTTGGTTCCCTTCGCTGTCGTGCTGATCTATCGTTGTTATCCTCATCCTTTCATTTACCTTTGCTAGTTTCTGCACCTTTCTCAGGAGGATTCCCACCTTTGACAACAAAAACATCGATTCCTTCTCCTTCTTCTCTTTCAGCCTTTGCGTCTTCTAATCGTAGAAATCCTTCAGCCTCATGGTAAAATTCCCCTAAATCCATAGGGGGATCTCTTGTCAGCGAATTCTTGAAATCTGTACTATCAGCTATGCCCGACACAGCTGCCATCAAGACCATGGATGGATCTGGTCGATCCACCGATGCTGCAGCTGCGTTGAATCGCGTCAGAAAGCTTCTCAAGGATTCCCCAGCTCTTTTTTCAGTGCCTCCAAACTCATAACATTCTTAGGTCTCGAAATGTGAACCCTGAATTGCCTCATAAACCTTCTAATCAAATCATTCCATGTCTCAATAGATCCATTCTCCAATTGTCTGAACCATAATGCCGCAATATCTGTCAATACAATGGAAAGCACCACGCCATAACTTCCTCTGATGCCCCCAGTACTTCCATATGCCTCATATATTTTGTCAGATGAACGGTAGGGTCTGTCCTTCTATTATACATATCCAATGATGGTAGCTTAAAGTCTGGTGGGTTCTTAGCTTGCCTGATTGTTGTGGTAAAAGGACTTTTGTTCACATTTTCCAAGTCCTTGTTTACCAAACCACCTCTCATAGCTTTTTTGACCATTTCCACCAATTTGTCGTTATCTCCCAGTTGTAGTCCTCGTCCGCTGTCTTCGGCTTGCCCCCGAGCTCACGAGGGAGTTCTGGATTTTGTCCTCCTTGCTCGAATCCACTGGGTGTTTTCCTCGGTATTGGGTCAGTGTGCTCTAAATGGATGCCCCCTGGCCCTGGTGCTGCCTCAGATGGTCCTGCTCTGTTCTGAACCCTAGTTGCTCCTTGATTTTGCGCTCCAAGTTGACTAATCTGCTGAAACAAACTCTGTATCATCTCCTCTTGCCTTTTCATCATTGTCTCCATTTCATCCCTGGTGATGAAGACTGAAGTATGGTTCTCTCCTGAGGAAGCCCCTTGACTCCCTTCGTGCTGACTTCTCTCTGGTCTCTGTCCCTTACTTGCTTTCCTTCCAGGAGCCATAATCTCGGATAGACTTCTGGTTCTTAAAGAGAGTCTCTCAACAAATCTTTGCGAAGCAATGATGAAAGCGTTCCTGAGTTCAATTCTCAGTGAAAGCACCAAAATGTTAACTTTGAAAATGTACGCTAACACCCGGTGTGAGTTGTGACAAAATGAAAGCACCCCCGTTTGCACGGGAACTACAGGTAAACAGAAAATAGAAAAAATAGTAAAAAGACAATAATTTTTATAGTGGTTCGGCTCAAAGTCAAGCCTACATCCACTTTATCTCTTCTTTATTGCTGATTTGATTACAACTTTTACAATGTTTTCAATGAAAACTTCGGCTACAACGCGATCAAGACAAGTAGCTAGAACTTTGACGGTGAATTGCTCTTCGGATTCATGTTGAATGTGGATGATCTCTTCTCTCGGCTCTTTGAAGTGTTGTTGGCAAATGAAGTGTTGTGGAGGTTGAGAAAGTAGTAGAGTTTCGGTGCTCCCAAGTCCGGAAAGAAGTCCCCCTTCAATATGGAGTAGGTGAGGTATTTATAGGGAAAAACTGGAGTAAGGTCGGCAGCGATGACCAAAGGGTTAGGTCGTTGGTCGTTAGCGACCTAAGGAGCAACAAAATAGGGTCTGGCGACCTAAGGAACAACGGCATAGAGATGGGTAGGTCATTAGCAACCTAAGGAGAATGGTAAGCGACTTAAACACATTGAGGTATCAAGTAGAGCGATCTAGAGGTAGGTTGTAGGTCGTTAGCGACCTAAGGAGCAACGGCATAGGGTCTGGCGACCTAAGGAACAACGGTGCTGGGAGCGGTCTTGATCTGGATAGGTCGCGAGCGACCTAACTTTGATGAGGCAAAGCATAGGTCACTTCTTCTTAACACGTAGGAACTCTAAGGTGGTTAAGTCTCTAACAGGTTGGGTCGGTAGGAGGTTAGGTCGTTGGGGAAGTCAGGTCGCTTAGGCTTGCTGGTGTGGCCTATGTAGTTATAAGCTCTTAGCTCATAAGTCGCTGAATAATTTAGTCCCTAAGTCGCTTGTGCTAGGTCGCTCTTCCTTTAGGTAGTAGGTCGCTGCCTCCATGGGATTATTAGGTCGCTAGGTCGCTGAGACTTTTAGGTCGCCGAGGCACTTACTTCTTTACCCCGTTAGGTCGTTGGAACCTCTAAGTCGTTAGGTCGTGAGCGACCTACTTGAAGAGGCTAGATCGTTAACTGTTGAGTTACTCTAGGTTTTAGGTTGTAGGTCGAGAACGACCTAACAAGGACTTGCTTTGTTGAGATGCTAAGTTGACCAATCTTTGAGACGAACTATTTTTGGTTTCTCGGTCGATCTTTTGGTATCACGGCCTTGCTAAAAAGGTGGGATAACAAATATCTTTATAAAATTAGGAAGAATTCAAATTTATCCACAATTTAATTCCAAAATAAATTTAATTACCAATTTAAATTTGATTTAAAAACGGGGATGTTACAAATATCCATCAATTACATAACCATTGAGCTCGTATGTCTCAAATAAGGGTGTTAAGCTAAGAGAATAAATTCTTCGCCACCAACAGAAATGTATTTGATAGAGATCAGCATTATATCTCAAAGTGTAATGTCAGACATACAACCATACAAGTCCGTTTCGGGTTAGAATGAAACCGAAGGCACTCCGTCCAATAAAGGAAGAAGCCCTTGCAATCCGGGAATCCACAATCCCGATCAGACTCCCCATCACAATATGAAGATCTCTATACCAGAGCAACTTAGTGCAGAGACATCGACAGTTAATCCTTTCATTCTCGAAAATACCCGGTCTTCACCACCATCTTCAAATACACTCCAATTCATCGTATCATTAATTTGGAATGGGTTTATGACACAAGGTCCTCTCCCGGCTTAACCGAATAAGACGCTTATTTTAAAACACGTGGATAACAAGTCACAAAGATTGACTATTCGGATTCGTTGTGGGTTTTAGATAACCATTTGAAATCCGACTCACTGTCGCATCGAAATTCAAATGTCGTTTATAGGCTAACAGTTTTCACATTCACATAGAAATATATCACGGATCAATTCGTAAAAATTCACATCAAAAAGTATCACAATCACATATCAGAGGTATTAATCAATTCAGGGCTTTCAATAACAACCAATCATCTACAAGTAAGATGAATTAATCGTGTGATTATAATTAATCAATCACATAATTATTTTCATTAATTATCTTTAATTAATAAATAATTATTCTTAATAATAAATTAATTAGTCCTTAATTACAAATTAATTAATCTTAATCACTTTCATTGATTAAATATTTCTTAATTAATTTCATTAATTAATTAATGCTTAATTATAAATTAATTAACCATAAATTAATAATTAATTAACTTTGAATTAATTATTAAGTAATTATAAAACATTAATCTTAATTAGTCATAAAATTATTATTAAAATCTTTAATTAATAAACTTCAAAATTAATCATCATTAACATAATTTAATTTAAGAGATTAAGGTTAATTTAAAATTTAAAACAACTTTTCATCTTAATTAACTTTTAATTACATTATTTATTTAGAATAAATTAAGAATTAATTAATAAATAAGTAATGATCACATAATTATATAAATTAAACTAAATTACTTAAAAAATAACTTTCTTAAAACCTTTATTAATCCAAATTTAAACCAAAACAATTATTTTAAAAACATGGATTAAAAATGTTTAAAATTTATTTTAAAATTTTGAAAATTGTTTTCTAACAATCCCAAGAACTACTCGAGTGTCCCCTGAGCTAAAACACTACTTACTTCGAGTCTCCCCCTAGCCAAACCCCAAATTTTCATTTTAAAAGTTAGATTTTTGATTATGTTTTTAATACTCGGAACACGTTAAAAAATACCTGATCCAAGACTCGAGCCATCCACCCATTCCCTCGATCTCTGCTTCGAGTTAAAACCCTTTTTCCTTAACTCCTACTTACTAACACAAACCGAAGACCGTGCACGTGCACCAGAGCTCCGACGAGCTCTAGTCAGTCCTGCCGCCTTCGACATGTCGACGACCATCTACTCGATCCTTCAAACCACCCAGCAACATGAATCGACGACGAACTCGTGATTAAGCTACACGAACCAGACTGGAAAAAAAATGATCGCCGAAGAATTGACTCGCTCCGACTCCACAGGCCACCCGAAGCGTCGAGACTTCGACCAGAGCTTCGCCTACCTCCCTTGTTTCGATCGCCACCAGTGTGATCGACTCCGATGCTTTGACGAAGCCGCTACAATCTGATTTCTGGCTTCGACCAAAACATGGGTTAAAACCCTAAAACGTTGTCGCACCATCGCCATGGCATATTTGAATTTTACCGAGCATTTTCTCAAACTCTCAAACCTCCCAGAATGCTTCAATTCGATCACGAGACCGATCATGTCATCGATCATCGGAGTTTACTCAAAATGTGATTTCTATTCATCCACGTATTTCTCGCCCGATACCCAATTAAAAATATTGATTCCAATTTTAAAAATCAACGTTTTCAAAAAGGTTTTAGGTTATGTAATTAAATCAAATAATTAAGGTAATCAAGTTTTCATCATAAATTGAGTTTGTTGTGTTTTCTTGTTCCAGATTACATTCACTTGTTATTTATTTTTAGAAGTATTTTTTAAATTAAGTTTAAGTGAATTCAAACACATTTTATTTTAACAACCCGACCTAACAAGAATTAGAAGAAGAGGTTTGAGTTTTTGAACAGGTTTTTGAAAACCAGGAAATAGAAACAGGGATGAATATACATGTATATCAACATGCACAGACAATATATACACATATACACATATCTGTACTCATGCAAACAAATTTTCAATCTTACTTCAAGCATGAACTCAAACAACAGATTAAATTCCAGAGTTTCAAATGGTTTACTCACCTTTAAAAGAAGAACAGATAACTGGAAGTTAATTATTTGAAAACTGGAAGCTTGTTTGACTCTTTTGAAAATCTAGGAACTTGAAGATTACTTTGATTTTGATCTTGGATTTGAAAACTTGATGTTGATTGTAATGACCCAGAATTTTCAACAATTTAAATTGAAAATATTTAATTAATTTTAAATATTTGAATGATGGTTTAGATTGAATTTTCAATATAACTATGAAAATGTCGATTAAATTATAGAATTTAATCTATTGAAATTGAATAAAAAATTTGAATCTTCAATTTTAAGCCAATTAAAAATATTTCAAAGGATTGTAAAATTCATATTGATAGTATTGAGGATTATAGAAGCTTTAGAATTGAAATTTAAAGTGAATTGTTCAGTTTTGAAATTTTAATCGTTTGAATCGATATTCAAAAATAGCCTTCCGAGGCACAGTCTCGAAATTCGACGAAACCAGATCCATTGGGTCCGGAATATTGAATTATTGCCGGGTTTCAAATTTCGTATTTTTCGGAGTTTATATGTGAGCACACGATGAGTAAACGCATTTGAAAATTGTATCGAAAACTAATTTAATTTAAATTTAAATTTAAATTTTGATTACAGACAGCATCCCATTTATCACGCCTAAATTCAAGTAGAGTATCACTGCAGGGATCATGCTAAAAATCGTGAAAGCACGTTCCTTTCATTTTAAAATCTTCCTCTCCCTCATTCGATTCTCTCGTTCAAAATCCAAAGAAAACAAATGGCCGAAGCCTCCGTAAATAAAAAAAAAAATTCGAAAGCTTCAAAACATCAATGGCCGCGTCCATTTCCCTCTTCCCCCCAAATCAAAACAGAAATCGAATCGCGACTAAGCACGCGCGCGTGGGGGAGGCGCTGGCGGCAGTGGTTCGATCGATTGTGGGGCGACGAGAATTAGGGTTGTTCGGTGATGATTTTGGGCGACGCGAGGAGACGGCAGGCGCGATGGAGGCGCGCGATTCGAAGGTGAAGCACACGCGGCAACAGCGACGACTTGATGATGGTGACGCGCGATCGAAATCGTGAGGCGCAGGCGCACGCAATTGGCGCGTGAACGGGATGGCGGCGGCGACTTCGACTTCGGCAGTTGGGGCTTTGGTGGCACAGCGGCGAAGTCGATTGGCAGTAAGGTATTAATGTTAATTTTTTTTTTGAGTTTCTTTTTAGTCCAGTTGTATTAATCTGTTATCAGTAAACAGTGAGGAAAAAAAAAGTTAAACAGAGAAAAATGTTTTGAGAAATTTTGTTTATAGTAAAAAAATTTTGTTTAAAATTTAATTTTTAGTTAATCAAATTTATTAAAAAAAAGGAAGGATATAATCGTTAGTTAGATAGATTTAATTATTTAAAAGAAATTAGTTAAATAAACTTGTTAAAGGAATTAGTTCGAATTTTAATAAATGTATATAGATTAGAAATAAATAATAATAAGAATTTTAAAACTTAAAGAAAATTTAGTTTAAAACTAAATTATTTGTTGAATAGAAATTTTAATTTTAAAAGGAAAAAATTTTGTAAAAGAAAATTTGTTAAAGATTTAATTTAATAAATAAAATGACTTGCCAAAAGAAATATTATTATTTTTGGAAAAATGGGTTAAGAATAAATTATTAAGATGTTCGATTAACTTAGTCAATTCTTTTGGTTACTAAAGAAAATTTGTTTGAATTTAAGTTAAGAGGTTAAAAATAATTTATTCAAAGGGAAATTAAATTGTAGTTAAATAAATTTGTTTAAAGAGAAATTAGTTGATTTAAAATTTATATGTAGGAAATTAAGTTCAATGGGAAATTTCTAGTTAGGATTATTTTCAAAAGGAAGATTAATTCAAATAAATAGTTAGTTAAGAAAGTTTATTAAAAGAAATTTAAATTTTTAGTCAAACAAATTTATAAAAAAAAAAATTTGATTTAAAGATAACAATTTTAAGTAAAATGAGTGATTAAGCCCAAATTAAATTATAAACTAGTTAAATCAAATGAAAATTTATTATTCGATTTATTTCGAATATTAATAAATTGTGTAAATATTTATACAAGGTATAAATCAAGAAAATCGAGTCAAGATGGAAATGGATTGCTAATAAAAGCAAAGGTGAGAACTTCTCACTCAAAAGGAATTTTGTTATTTATTTAAATTTTAAATAGTTAGATTTAAAATTTGCTTGACTGTGTTGATTGAATGATTGAATGATGATTGATATATATATTGGATGTGAATAGACCCTATACGCCGTTAGTAAGCGGAGGTTATTTATTACACACATATACCGCGATATTCCACCTTAAAGTGGAATTGGTATTATATTATATATATAGCAATATATATATATATATATATATTGGCATATGTATATATTGCAGTTGATTGATTTCCCGCATTTGTATAGCGGATGAGACCCTATTGCGCCGTTAGTAAGCGGATATATTTTATAAAATCCCATATACCGCGATATTCCATTTTGAAATGGAATTGGTATTGTGCTAATGTCTGTGGATGCAGGGAAACAGGTTGGAGGGATCCAACTGGATTCCTCACAAATATTTATTTGATTTTACATATTGTGATGTTTGATTGTTTATCATATTGATATATGATGTTTGAAAGTCGTGACTGACTATTGATGTGTTGCATCATCGGATCCAATTTTGAAAGTTTAAAAATAACGATTTTGATTTTTAAGGGATTCTAAAATAATTTTTGAAAGTATACGTTTATAAAATATTTTTGGAATTGATTTATCTCAAATAAATAAACGTTATAATTTTAATGTATAAAAAATTATGATTTTTGAGAAATACAGTTAAAAGTTGATTTTTGAAGATATGAGATTAATGATTTTATAAAACAACTTAAACTGGGATTGCTGAATTTATTATAAAAAGTTTAAAAATTGGATTTATAAAATTGGATTATTTTATAAATCAAAATGATGAAATTATAAAAGAGTTTAAAGACGTTTTAAAAATAGTAATACAAATTGTTTTATATTAAAAGATTTATAAATTGATATTTATAAATTAAAAATATTGGAATTATAAAACGAGCTTTTACAGGTATTAGAATGAATTATAAATGAATTTCATAAATTGGAATTATAGAATTATAACGGTGAGGTTATAAATGGAATTTTATAAACAGCAGGTTTATAAAATTTGTTAAGTTATTTAAAAGAATAGATTTTGGATAAATAAAAGAATCTTATAAGTTATAAGATTTATAAATTTGGGAGTTTAAAGAAAACAATTTTGTAAACAAATAAATTATAAGTGTTTGACTTATAATATGAATTTTTAGTATATCATTGTGATATGAATTGAGATAGGTTAATAAAAGAATTTATAAAAAGGAGTTGATATAAAATAAATAGAAATAGAATTTATAAACGTTGTTTTATAAATCCGCAACGACTTATTTTGATAAGGAATTGTTGTAATTTGTTAATGGAATTATATTCATGTTTTAGACAGTGAATAATCCTTTAAAATAAAATGAATAGAAGTGATGAAATTTATTAACACGGTATATTCACGTTTTTGAATAGTGAATAATATGTTAAAGAAGTTGTTTTGGATGTGATATTTTAGATAGAATTAAAACGATCTAAAGATGTTTTAAAATATATTAACTATCGAAACCATAGATTTCAACATTCATTGTTGAAATAGACGTCTTCGAGAAATAGAAGGAAATGGTAGATTATAACACGGTTGTTATAATAGATGATTTCCGAAAGGAAATGTTTTGTATAGTATTGGGATTTATATATCTATTTTAATTTCGAATCCCTATACTAGCGATTTTGGGTTGTCGTAACAATGTTTTACGCAACATTCGTTTTGGCCCAAATAAATATGGTTAAGTGAATGATTTCCTTAAAGAATGAAATATATACTTAATTTCGATTAGAGTATGTTAAATATTTTCTAAGTGTAGAAAATAAAAAGGCTTGTGAATTACTTATAAATAAATAAATATAGAAATTCTTTTCCAATATTAAGTGAATATTTTGAATTTATCTTTTTGAAGATAAATTGAAAATGAATATTTGAAAACGAATGGAAATCGTATATTCATAAATATTTTGGAATGTAAATTCAATATAGAATTTATAAATGAAATTGGAAATTGGGTTTAAAAATAAATATTGATTTATTTTTGAAGAATGGAAAATATATATATCTTGTAAAGATATTTTTGGGAAATAAATAATTTGGAAAATTATTTGGAATCTGGTGATGTTGGCATATCCATTGATAGTTCAATAACCGACTATCAATATTTACCTTTAAATAGGTATTTGTAGTGATTTGTAGTGATTTGCTTGAATTTGAATGCCACACTTATTTTTTTTTAAAATAAGCGCTCACTATTCGGGTTAACCGGGAAAGGACCTTGGGGTCGTATAACCCATTCCGAATATGTGATATGTCGTTATGAATTGCATTCGAAGATCGGTGTTGAAGACCGGATATTTTCGAAAACGAAAGGGTTTCTTGTTGATTGTCTCTGCACTGGCTGATCCCCGGTATTGAGATCTCCATATGTGATGGGAAATCCGAACGTGATTAGAGATTATTCGGATTGCAAGGACTTCTTTGTAAGTGCCTTCGGTTCTGTTCGAGCCCGGAACAGACTTGTATGGATTGTATGTCTGACATTACAAATTGAGATATAAAGCCGATTTCTTTCAAATATATTTCTGTTGGTGGCGGAGAATTTATTCTCTTAGCTTAACACCCTTCTCTGAGACATACGAGCTCAGAGGTTATATAGTTGAAGATTATCAGCGATATACTCCCAATTTGGTAATGTGACATACTGAGTGTTGTTGTGAAATGATCATTGTGTTGATTATTTGTGATAGGATCATTTGTTTGATCGTCTATCCTAGTGATCATTTCTATGATCATTTTTTGACCCAAAGCATGGCTTTTGTATAAAGTATGTTTTTGTGGACGAGACTTCGTCGAACCTCACACCCCGGAATGGTCAAAACAGGAAAGAAGCAGCAAGGTTATGAGGGGTAGCGCCCTTTAGGATATGTGCATTTCCTTCTGGAAAAGGGTGGTATCATGGTATGGTGCCCAGATACTTACTCATGTTGAAAACACTTTATGATTGTGTGAATTGATTGCGAGCGCTCGGTGAAAGGTCCCAAAGGACCGGGGAATGGCATATTCGGTCAGTTGTTACTCAGTTAGGGGTAACCCGGCCTTGTGTTGGTAGAGATCCGGTTTGGTTCTCGGGGATGTCCATCCAGAGGCATTCTCATGTGGCAATGGGAAGTTCCTTGGCCTGATCATTCGTTGGAAATCCAAAGAAACAATACGAGACTTGTACGGTTTTAGTTGTAGAACCTGCCATCTAATATGGTAGCTATAGTAAGCATACTATAATGGTACCTATGATGGCTAAGATTTATATTCTACTTTCGAAATATCTTCTACACTATGCACTAATAATAATATCAAAATTGATTTGATTTTAATACGTATCAAGCATCTTTGACTAACATAAGAAGAAATCTCCTCCAAGTCTGCGTTTGCATTGTGTGTGTGGCGGGAGGTCTTATGGTAGTCTCATTCTTAAAAGCATTGCGAATTGAATTTAAAAATATTCCTCTATTTTTGATTTTTTTTAAAGAAAAATAAACTGTTTTAGTTCTCGCACCAGTCACATGACTGACTCGGAGTTTATTGTTTTCCTTCCTAAACTCTGGGTGCCCACCAATTTTCACACGGGCAGTCAAGAGTTAAGGTTTATCAGGATATTCTGGAATTCAGGAACTGTTGGAGGCAAGCTGGATGGCATGGCGTATTACTAGTTTATATAGTAGTTCTTTTTCCGCTGCACTATTTGATGTTGTTTGTTGTTGTACACTCTGATGATATGATGTAATGTAATGTATAAAATGTAATAACTGATATAGTTCTTTGTTTAAAGATTATTCATTTATTATTATATGTTGTTCCGCTGCGAATTGTGAGATTCAGATATTGTTCAGTTGTCTTCTGTTCCGTTCTATTTTCTATTTTCTTTTCTCCCTATTTTCTACCTTCTTATCTCTTCTTCTTTTCTTTTCTCTTTCTTAAAACCCATAACATTTCGGGTTTCCGGCCTTCGATTTCTCGGCAGTCGATAAAGTGAGTGTCGATGTTGAATTTTCGAAAGTCGAAAAATTCCTGATCGTTACATTTGGTATCAGAGCTTATGGTTAAGCGACAACCATGGTTCTGTTGGGTATTACTCATTAGAGATAGAGTCAGCGGTACTCTAGAATGAGTTTGAGTGTAATAATAGATATGAGCGCGTATTTGTTAGTAAATATAAAATTGTTTTGAATCTGGTGAATAAGATAATTTTGCCCAGAACTATTTTTGTATAGAAAAGAAATGATTTTCTATGAATTATTATAGTATATAGTTGCATGGTTGTTAATAATATTAAATTATTATCATTAGCATATGGAAATAAATTGAAATTTCCTTTGTTAGTAATTCAGTAAATTTAAAATGAATAAGTGAATGTACTAATTGAAATGAATTAGTGAATGAAACTAATTTAAAGTAGTAATGTGAATTAGTAAATGAAAGTTAATCGTTAGAATTCAATGTTTGGAATTGAAAATTGAATTTGAATGAAATTTAAATTGTGAATTGAATTCAAATAGAATTGAAATTGTAAATTGAATTCAAATGGAATTGAAATGTAAAATTGAATGAAATTGAATATGTAACTTCAATAGTGAAGTAAAAATGTATAAGAAGCATATATTGGAAATTTTGTAATGAATTGACAAAATGGTTTGAATGTTGGAATTGGATATTATGGATAACAGGATATACAGGTGTATAAAGGAATTGGATTTTGATTTTGAAGATAATTTAAATGGCTCGACAAAAAGGTACGTATTTGAATTTCAGTATGAGATTTGATGATTTTCTTCTCCAGCCACTTGGCTTTCTCTTTTCTTTTTGATTCTGAGGGGCCGTGGTGCCATTTTGTAGTCGTACCGAGCTAGCCGCGCAAAGGAGACGCTGGCGAAATTTTTCGAAAATTTAGGGTGTTAGAAAATTTTTGAGAAATTTTGAAAGTTTGAAATTTGAATTTGAATTGTTAGGTAAACAATGTTGGTTGAAACTTATAATTGAAGTTGGAAAGCTAGTTGAAATGATAATGAATCTTTACTTAAAAGATTTAGATTAGTAAGTTGATAAAACTATTTTGAGTTGTGAAAAATAATAGATGGGATAAGGGCCTTCTTCTTAACTTGTAATTTCGGGACGAAATTCTTTTAAGGGGGGAATATTGTAACGACCCAGAATTTTGAACAATTTAAATTGAAAATATTTAATTAATTTTAAATATTTGAATGATGGTTTAGATTGAATTTTCAATATAACTATGAAAATGTCGATTAAATTATAGAATTTAATCTATTGAAATTGAATAAAAAATTTGAATCTACAATTTAAGCCAATTAAAAATATTTCAAAGGCTTGTAAAATTCATATTGATAGTATTGAGGATTATAGAAGCTTTAGAATTGAAATTTAAAGTGAATTGTTCAGTTTTGAAATTTTAATCGTTTGAATCGATATTCAAAAATAGCCTTCCGAGGCACAGTCTCGGAATTCGACGAAACCAGTTCCATTGGGTCCGGAATATTGAATTATTGCCGGGTTTCAAATTTCGTATTTTTCGGAGTTTATATGTGAGCACACGATGAGTAAACGCATTTGAAAATTGTATCGAAAACTAATTTAATTTAAATTTAAATTTAAATTTTGATTACAGACAGCATCCCATTTATCACGCCTAAATTCAAGCAGAGTATCACGGCAGGGATCACGCTAAAAATCGTGAAAGCACGTTCCTTTCATTTTAAAATCTTCCTCTCCCTCATTCGATTCTCTCGTTCAAAATCCAAAGAAAACAAATGGCCGAAGCCTCAGTAAATAAATAAAAAAAAAATTCGAAAGCTTCAAAACATCAATGGCCGCGTCCATTTCCCTCTTCCCCCCATATCAAAACAGAAATCGAATCGCGACTAAGCACGCGTGCATGGGGGAGGCGCTGGTGGTAGTGGTTCGATCGATTGTGGGGCGACGAGAATTAGGGTTGTTCGGTGATGATTTTGGGCGACGCGAGGAGACGGCAGGCGCGATGGAGGCGCGCGATTCGAAGGTGAAGCACACGCGGCAACAGCGACGACTTGATGATGGTGACGCGCGATCGAAATCGCGAGGCGCAGGCGCACGCAATTGGCGCGCGAACGGGATGGCGGCGGCGACTTCGACTTTGGCAGTTGGGGCTTCGGTGGCACAACGGCGAAGTCGATTGGCAGTAAGGTATTAATGTTAATTTTTTTTGAGTTTCTTTTTAGTCCAGTTGTATTAATCTGTTATCAGTAAACAGTGAGAAAAAAAAAGTTTAAAAAGAGAAAAATGTTTTGACAAATTTTGTTTACAGTAAAAAATTTTTGTTTAAAATTTAAATTTTAGTTAATCAAATTTATTAAAAAAAAGGAAGGATATAATCATTAGTTAGATAGATTTAATTATTTAAAAGAAATTAGTTAAATAAACTTGTTAAAGGAATTAGTTCGAATTTTAATAAATGTATATAGATTAGAAATAAATAATAATAAGAATTTTAAAACTTAAAGAAAATTTAGTTTAAAACTAAATTATTTGTTGAATAGAAATTTTAGTTTTAAAAGGAAAAAATTTTGTAAAAGAAAATTTGTTAAAGATTTAATTTAATAAATAAAATGACTTGCCAAAAGAAATATTATTATTTTTGGAAAAATGGGTTAAGAATAAATTATTAAGATGTTCGATTAACTTAGTCAATTCTTTTGGTTACTAAAGAAAATTTGTTTAAATTTAAGTTAAGAGGTTAAAAATAATTTATTCAAAGGGAAATTAAATTGTAGTTAAATAAATTTGTTTAAAGAGAAATTAGTTGATTTAAAATTTATATAAAGGAAATTAAGTTCAATGGGAAATTTCTAGTTAGGATTATTTTCAAAAGGAAGATTAATTTAAATAAATAGTTAGTTAAGAAAGTTTATTAAAAGAAATTTAAATTTTTAGTCAAACAAATTTATAAAAAAAAAATTTGATTTAAAGATATCAATTTTAAGTAAAATGAGTGATTAAGCCCAAATTAAATTATAAACTAGTTAAATCAAATGAAAATTTATTATTCGATTTATTTCGAATATTAATAAATTGTGTAAATATTTATACAAGGTATAAATCAAGAAAATCGAGTCAAGATGGAAATGGATTGCTAATAAAAGCAAAGGTGAGAACTTCTCACTCAAAAGGAATTTTGTTATTTATTTAAATTTTAAATAGTTAGATTTAAAATTTGCTTGACTGTGTTGATTGAATGATTGAATGATGATTGATATATATATTAGATGTGAATAGACCCTATACGCCGTTAGTAAGCGGAGGTTATTTATTACACACATATACCGCGATATTCCACCTTGAAGTGGAATTGGTATTATATTATATATATAGCAATATATATATATATATATATATTGGCATATGTATATATTGCAGTTGATTGATTTCCCGCATTTGTATAGCGGATGAGACCCTATTGCGCCGTTAGTAAGCGGATATATTTTATAAAATCCCATATACCGCGATATTCCGTCTTGAAACGGAATTGGTATTGTGCTAATGTCTGTGGATGCAGGGAAACAGGTTGGAGGGATCCAACTGGATTCCTCACAAATATTTATTTGATTTTAGATATTGTGATGTTTGATTGTTTATCATATTGATATATGATGTTTGAAAGTCGTGATTGACTATTGATGTGTTGCATCATCGGATCCAATTTTGAAAGTTTAAAAATAACGATTTTGACTTTTAAGGGATTCTAAAATAATTTTTGAAAGTATACGTTTATAAAATATTTTTGGAATTGATTTATCTTAAATAAATAAACGTTATAATTTTAATGTATAAAAAATTATGATTTTTGAGAAATACAGTTAAAAGTTGATTTTTGAAGATATGAGATTAATGATTTTATAAAATAGCTTAAACTAGGATTGCTGAATTTATTATAAAAAGTTTAAAAATTGGATTTATAAAATTGGATTATTTTATAAATCAAAATGATGAAATTATAAAAGAGTTTAAAGACGTTTTAAAAATAGTAATACAAATTGTTTTATATTAAAAGATTTATAAATTGATATTTATAAATTAAAAATATTGGAATTATAAAACGAGCTTTTACAGGTATTAGAATGGATTGTAAATGAATTTCATAAATTGGAATTATAGAATTATATCGGTGAGGTTATAAATGGAATTTTATAAACAGCAGGTTTATAAAATTTGTTAAGTTATTTAAAAGAATAGATTTTGGATAAATAAAAGAATCTTATAAGTTATAAGATTTATAAATTTGGGAGTTTAAAGAAAACAATTTTGTAAACAAATAAATTATAAGTGTTTGACTTATAATATGAATTTTTAGTATATCATTGTGATATGAATTGAGATAGGTTAATAAAGGAATTTATAAAAAGGAGTTGATATAAAATAAATAGAAATAGAATTTATAAACGTTGTTTTATAAATCCGCAACGACTTATTTTGATAAGGAATTGTTGTAATTTGTTAATGGAATTATATTCATGTTTTAGACAGTGAATAATCCTTTAAAATAAAATGAATAGAAGTGATGAAATTTATTAACACGGTATATTCACGTTTTTGAATAGTGAATAATATGTTAAAGAAATTGTTTTGGATGTGATGTTTTAGATAGAATTAAAACGATCTGAAGATGTTTTAAAATATATTAACTATCGAAACCATAGATTTCAACATTCATTGTTGAAATAGACGTCTTCGAGAAATAGAAGGAAATGGTAGATTATAACACGGTTGTTATAATAGATGATTTTCGAAAGGAAATGTTTTGTATAGTATTGAGATTTATATATCTATTTTAATTTCGAATCCCTATACTAGTGATTTTGGGTTGTCGTAACAATGTTTTACGCAACATTCGTTTTGGCCCAAATAAATATGGTTAAGTGAATGATTTCCTTAAAGAATGAAATATATACTTAATTTCGATTAGAGTATGTTAAATATTTTCTAAGTGTAGAAAATAAAAAGGCTTGTGAATTACTTATAAATAAATAAGTATAGAAATGCTTTTCCAATATTAAGTGAATATTTTGAATTTATCTTTTTGAAGATAAATTGAAAATGAATATTTGAAAACGAATGGAAATCGTATATTCATAAATATTTTGGAATGTAAATTCAATATAGAATTTATAAATGAAATTGGAAATTGGATTTAAAAATAAATATTGATTTATTTTTGAAGAATGGAAAATATATATACCTTGTAAAGATATTTTTGGGAAATAAATAATTTGGAAAATTATTTGGAATCTGGTGATGTTGGCATATCCATTGATAGTTCAATAACCGACTATCAATATTTACCTTTAAATAGGTATTTGTAGTGATTTGCTTGAATTTGAATGCCACACTTATTTTTTTTTAAAATAAGCGCTCACTATTCGGGTTAACCGGGAAAGGACCTTGGGGTCGTATAACCCATTCCGAATATGTGATACGTCGTTATGAATTGCATTCGAAGATCGGTGTTGAAGACCGGATATTTTCGAAAACGAAAGGGTTTCTTGTTGATTGTCTCTGCACTGGCTGATCCCCGGTATTGAGATCTCCATATGTGATGGGAAATCCGAACGTGATTAGAGATTATTCGGATTGCAAGGACTTCTTTGTAAGTGCCTTCGGTTCTGTTCGAGCCCGGAACAGACTTGTATGGATTGTATGTCTGACATTACAAATTGAGATATAAAGCCGATTTCTTTCAAATATATTTCTGTTGGTGGCGGAGAATTTATTCTCTTAGCTTAACACCCTTCTCTGAGACATACGAGCTCAGAGGTTATATAGTTGAAGGTTATCAGCGATATACTCCCAATTTGGTAATGTGACATACTGAGTGTTGCTGTGAAATGATCATTGTGTTGATTATTTGTGATAGGATCATTTGTTTGATCGTCTATCCTGGTGATCATTTCTATGATCATTTGTTGACCCAAAGCATGGCTTTTGTATAAAGTATGTTTTTGTGGACGAGACTTCGTCGAACCTCACACCCCGGAATGGTCAAAACAGGAAAGAAGCAGCAAGGTTATGAGGGGTAGCGCCCTTTAGGATATGTGCGTTTCCTTCTGGAAAAGGGTGGTATCATGGTATGGAGCCCAGATACTTACTCATGTTGAAAACACTTTATGATTGTGTGAATTGATTGCGAGCGCTCGGTGAAAGGTCCCAAAGGACCGGGGGATGGCATATTCGGTCAGTTGTTACTCAGTTAGGGGTAACCCGGCCTTGTGTTGGTAGAGATCCGGTTTGGTTCTCGGGGATGTCCATCCAGAGGCATTCTCATGTGGCAATGGGAAGTTCCTTGGCCTGATCATTCGTTGGAAATCCAAAGAAACAATACGAGACTTGTACGGTTTTAGTTGTAGAACCTGCCATCTAATATGGTAGCTATAGTAAGCATACTATAATGGTACCTATGCTGGCTAAGATTTATATTCTACTTTCGAAATATCTTCTACACTATGCACTAATAATGATATCAAAATTGATTTGATTTTAATACGTATCAAGCATCTTTGACTAACATAAGAAGAAATCTCCTCCAAGTCTGCGTTTGCATTGTGTGTGTGGCGGGAGGTCTTATGGTAGTCTCATTCTTAAAAGCATTGCGAATTGAATTTAAAAATATTCCTCTATTTTTGATTTTTTTTAAAGAAAAATAAACTGTTTTAGTTCTCGCACCAGTCACATGACTGACTCGGAGTTTATTGTTTTCCTTCCTAAACTCTGGGTGCCCACCAATTTTCACACGGGAAGTCAAGAGTTAAGGTTTATCAGGATATTCTGGAATTCAGGAACTGTTGGAGGCAAGCTGGATGGCATGGCGTATTACTAGTTTATATAGTAGTTCTTTTTCCGCTGCACTATTTGATGTTGTTTGTTGTTGTACACTCTGATGATATGATGTAATGTAATGTATAAAATGTAATAACTGATATAGTTCTTTGTTTAAAGATTATTCATTTATTATTATATGTTGTTCCGCTGCGAATTGTGAGATTCAGATATTGATCAGTTGTCTTCTGTTCCGTTCTATTTTCTATTTTCTTTTCTCCCTATTTTCTACCTTCTTATCTCTTCTTCTTTTCTTTTCTCTTTCTTAAAACCCATAACATTTTGGGTTTCCGGCCTTCGATTTCTCGGCAGTCGATAAAGTGAGTGTCGATGTTGAATTTTCGAAAGTCGAAAAATTCCTGACCGTTACATTGATCTTGGTACTTTAATTTGCTAGTTGAATCTGAACTTGTTGGTTGAAGTAACTTGCTTCAAGTTGAAATACTTATGTTGTTAAATTTGATTTCCTTTGATTTCTTTTCTCTAATTTCTTTGATTCTCATATTTGAGTTGTTTTATAGGTTTCTATTTTTTTCTTTGAGTTTTGATTTTCTAAGGCTTTTGATTTTTTTTTCGTAGTGAAGATAAAGGAAATGAGAAAGAGCGAAATGTTGTGTTTATATAATTTTGTTTCTTATTTTTATAAAAATTTTCAAAAACAAAAACAAAAAATGACACTTGTTCAATTTAATGACAAAACTATTGCACTTGTAAATTCATGTGTTAAAACCAAACACTTGTCTAAGTTGCGCACACTTCGGAATGTTATAGCTAAACCACGAGTATAGGCTTTATCACATGGAATTTCATTATTTAGTTATTTGTTAAATACAATACTATTATTACTGAGTTAGATTTCAAGAGCTCACAAGCCCCGTAAGTATTTTGTGAAATGAACGGTCACATTTTGTATTTTGCCTATTTTTTCTATTTGTGCCCCAACCTACTCAGTTTAATTAAAAAACATAAGATACTTTCTGCCTATTCCATAAAACCCTAACTTACAAAATAATAAAGATGAATATCGACCGCTGTGAAAATCAATGATTGCTTCTCTCCTTCTTTATCAGTGCGAAAACTTCCACCTTAATTTTCTTGTTTGTGTCTACAACCTCCTAATTATTCCTGTAATTTTCAATTCTTTGGATCTGTTGTTTTCAATTTTCAAACCTGATTTAACTCCTTGATTTGTTCAATTTGCTTATGCCATCAGTGTTTGCTTTACAATCTTAATGTTCGGAACAAATGTAGTTGCTTTATCGGTTTTCTTCGTCTACATTTTAGGTATCGTTATACTTCTTTACTATTTTTATTATTATTATGTTATCCAAATTTAAGATTTGATGATAATTTGGATTGGTTTAATATTAAGAGCATGATGGTTTGAGATTCGGTTGGAATAATCAGATCTATTAGATGATTTGAGATTGCTCTAATTAAGGTCACTTCGTTATCTTTTCTACAAGTAACTATATAGATCATTAATATTTAATTCCCATGGTTAATTGGAAGACAAAGTGAATGATTTGGGACATGTTCTTTGAATTTATTTTCAATTATAATTTCAACAAAAATGGAAAAAAATAACTATCCTCATATAAGTATTTTGACTAACAATTGTGGTAGTTCCGAAGTTATAGCAAATCTAAGTATTATAAGAATTGACATAGAGATTTACATTTACTTAAGAAAAAAGAATTTCTAAGACATCAGGTGTTTCTGAGTGCATTCTTTTGTGATTTGCTGATTTAACAACAAAAATATAGCAACTTTTTCCACACTAATGTGTGATTTATGTTTCGTTTGGTTAGATTATGTTAAACGTCTGAATGAACAAAATTATTTGAAAATGTGCCACCAAGTGATATTATGGATGCGCACTATAACTATAAGACATTATAATACGAGGCGCTCAAAAGAATGTACTATAATTTTGTCCATACTAATGTGTGATTTTTAGTTTCATGAGTCCTTTATATATCATATAATGTAATTTAGCCGATTATATAATTTTTTTTTACGATGTTAAAATTTAAGCATTACATTGCTAAATTCGGTCAACAAGCTATTGTATTGCATGGAAAAAAGGAATAAAAACTAGGACATAATACATGATAACTTAAGACCAAAGCTATCCTTTATGGCAGCACTTGATTGTCATTCTCATCTCCATTTTGTTGTAAACTCTCATATTTACCATTAGGAGAATTTGTGTAATTATATTTAGGAAGGAATTCTAGAACAGTTCTCATAGTACTGATCAGGAGTCCAGTCATGTATATACAACTGGAAAAATGCATAATAGACATGTTCTAAAATAACTGGTGTTTTATCTTGAAATGAGACTCAAGTTTTAACATTCTAACTACACCATACAGTAATGTAAATAAAATAACCATGAATAACACTTGTCCTAAAGCATGCTTCTAAGAGAAGAAATGAATATTACTGTATTTGCATTAGTGTCACTTTCAAGCTACTATTTAGTTTGGTTCTAGTTTATATAGAGATATTAGGATCTCCTATTATTAGTTGACTTCATTATTGTTATTTTCATAAAAAGATATTAGGTGTTCAAGAAACTGATAATAAATGTTATTTCATTAACACAATGAAACATTATTTGTTAAATAACATAAACGGAGTGTCACTAAATGATTTCTATCTGTTTTAGTATTAGTTGTTGACAAATATATTATTACATTGAATACACAATGGAATACTATTTGTCATGGACATAGCTATCGGCTCATTTATGTTCAATTTACTTCCCTGCTATTAACTTGCAATGATCAATGCATTCGTTAAATCCAACAGGGTTGGCGCAATTGGTTGATGGTCCGGACTGCGTGATCGAAGGTCACGAGTTCGAGCCCCGAAACTGACAACCCTATAACAAGTACCCGAAGTATGTGTTTGGCAGGCACATACTTCCCTAAAGTTTACAAGCGAAGCTTGGTTCTCTAGGTAATTCAAAAAAAAAATTCTAAAGGTTATTAGCACAACTTAAAATTGCAAATGTTTTGGTTGCTCCTGATGCGATAAAACCAGTGGTCGTATCATCTAGACATATTATTAAGAAAGATTTGGAGATTTATTGGTAATTAATGTGAATTATTTCTTTTTTTTTGAATAATTTTTATGTGTTAAATATGTGTTAGTATGTTAGCTTTGCTATAAGCTATTTAAAATATGTTGGTTCTTTCAATAAATATTATTATAATATGTTTTTCAATAAATAGCCTACTACGAAATTTTATAACAATTATACTTACATAGAAACGCTATTATGGAAACTGCATATTTAAAGAAATATGGTTATAATCATGTAAAATATTATTATTCCATACTAATATGACATAGATCACCATCATATTCAATTAAAAAGATTATGTTATTTTAAAGCTAACCATATACGAAGTCAATAATTATAGTGACATTAATTATTAACACCGCGTGTATTTTATTAATTTCTGAAGTGAAAAATCGTTAATTTTATGCATCGCTTTTTTGTAATTTAATTAAATGTAATTACTACATAATAATGTAAAGGTAACCACTATTACAATCCACTAGCTATAGCTATTTTATTTGATTATGTAAATAATAGTTAACCATATAAATATTTCATTATCATATCGGTATAAACTATTAATGTTATATTTGTTTCATCAATTTAGAAACACAAAGACCTAATAAATCATTACATCAACTTTAATGATAAATGTATGCACCATCATGATTTATTAAAAAATGTTGAAATTAATTCTTTTACTGTTTTAATGCAAAATTTACATTTTTGATTACTTTGATATCCTCATGTCATCTAAATATCTTGATATAAAATTTGATCAGACCAGATTAAATCATAATATTATATATATAAACTAATTGCTTTGATTTCTATATTTTACTGTTGTAAATGAAGTCATAATCCAACAATCACATTCTTGTAGTTATTTATCATTTTTTAAGTATTCTTATTTCACGAGAGGTTTCAATTTTCAAATTCTCCACTAAAATGTATAGAAATAACAATAAATAAATTCCTCCAAAGGTATATGCAACTTCATTTATTGTCATAGCGTTCAAAACTAATAATGATGTGGCAATGGGCAATGAATGTAAGGTAGTTAATTTGTAGAAATAGATTTCATTTACCTATTTTCATGCATTATACTTATATTTAACATGTCCTTATGCATTGATCATATATGACATCAAATGAGACTGTATTTTAAACTTCTATAACTTGAATAGTTGAAAACATGTTTGCCCTGATTTATATGTAGGGTGATTGGAGTAACGAATATAACGAAGGTGTATTATTGTCCGAGGGAAGCATAAATGGAACAAGTACGATATCTATTGGATATGCACCATCGAATAATGTCATGCAAATATGAATGGATTAGACTTTTTATGCTCATACTATTTGGGATTAAATTTTTATTTCGTCTATGACCTTTCGGTAATTTTAAATTACTGGGATATAGTATTGTAAATACATAAACTTACAATCCATTTAATACTAAATTCGTAGTTATATTAGATTCTGGAAACAAACGACATGGCCACTTAGGACTTGAAATCAAGATTTTGTTATGTTCAAAAATTGTATATTAGTCTTCAACATAAAATAAATTGATATTCATTGTATTACAAACTAAATTTGCATATGAAATCTCTATTTATATTGCATGTTTTATTTATACTGATATTTTAGTATGCATGCGATGCATCCCATTCATTTATATATATTTTTGGGATTGGCTAAAATTTTGAAATTAGGAAATTATTGAATTGCATATGATTCAAGCATATAACTGGTTGCAAATCAATTGATAAATCATGAACGAAATGGTGTTGTCAACACAGAATTAAGAATTTGGAACACTTTAATTGCATAGAGGTACATAAATGATACCTTTTACAATGTGATTCTTGGTTAAACTTCTTACTACTTCATTTACACCGATTTGTAAGAAAATTTGACCGTTTTGTAAGGAAATTAATACGAAAACATTAATGGATTTTCCTTCCTTATTTTGTAAGAAATTAGACCATTTCCTTCCTTAAACGTTTCCTTCCTCATTTTGTGGTCAATAGAATATAAAGGGTTTTCATATTAATATGCTAATCAATAAAACGGTTATAATCTAGAGCGTTAATTTCTCATCTTGATCTTGATGGACGATCAAGACTAAGTCTACAAATCTGGAAATATGGTCCTCTCTCTACCTATTAATATTAACCTTTGCCCATCACAAAGTATATAGAAAAAACACATAAAGAAAGATATAGGAAAAGAAAGAGTAACCATTTCCTTTATCCATTGAAACAACTTTCGACGACAACCATTGCTGATTCATATACGAGATGTCTGGAGGTATGTTTTATTGATTCATTACATATGTGATAATCATGTAATTCTAGATCTTAGGGTTTATGTTATTCGCAAGATATAGATTACATGTGGTATTAGAGCATGGTTTTAGAATTCATGATTATCCATCAATATATAAAACGAAACTAGCATAGATCTATGACGTGATGTTTGTAATTTTACTATGATGATGATAATGATTATTAGTGTTAATATGATTCAAGTTTAATATTCATATTATTTAAGTTGCTATAGTAATCATGATTATCAATATTGTTCTATTGACTGTATGCTTAGATCTGGATCTGGAAAGTTTCTATTTCCGCAAAAGTTAATTTTTTCTACTTTAATGTTTGACCTACTGTATAATATGGAACAACTTATTGTATGCGAATACTTTTCAAAAAGTATACATATTAAAAACAATTGTTTCCTAGTTTGACATTAAATTCATGATCTGGAACTTGCAAGATAATTGTTTATATATGATTTGCAAAATAATTGTTTATATATTAAATTCATATATGGAATTTACTTGAATTACTTGAAAGAATGGCAAATGTTTATGCAAAAAAAAAACAAAGTAAGTGACCACCTGGTTCGATCCGATTTCCCTCTTTTCTCTCTTGTTTTATTTTTAGCTTTCGTGCTTAATTTCCTTGTTTCCTCTGGTCTAATGCATGCAATCCCGTCCACAAGCGGTTGCTGCTTGCACAATAACGCATGAAACATTAATGTTTATCATTCTTCCATGAGTACGGTTCTACTGCCTACCCACGGGAGGAGTTAAACCTAACATCTTATTATGACATGTGTTTTATTCTGATAAAGAAGTCTACATTTCTTTTATTCTGCAGTTGCAATGCCCTCAAACCTTAATTCGTATGCTACGTCTATCGTCAGACTCAATCGAATCAACTACTCAGAATGGAAAGAGCAAGTTAAGTTTTCTTTAAGCGTACTTGAACTGGACATGGCCCTCCTTAAGGAAAAGCCAGCCCCACTTACTGACACAAGTACGCCTAAGGAAAACAAACTCCATGATGATTGGGAGCAATCTAAGAGGCTCAACATGATGTTTATGCGAATGATGATTGATACCAACATCAAAACCTCCCTACCCAAAATTGAAAGCGCAAAAGAATATTTGCAATCCATTGAAAATCGGTTTAAGACTGTAGACAAATCCCATGCTGGGAAACTTATGGAAGATCTTGTAACCATGAAGTTTGATGGTTCTCGCTCAATGAGCGCTCATGTCATTGAAATGGTTAACCTTGCTGCCAAACCTAAGAACTTGGGATTGGTTATGGACGATGCTTTTCTCATCCAATTCATTCTCACTAGCTTACCTCCTCAGTATGAACCATTCAAAATTCATTACAACACCATTACGGAAAAGTGGAGTCTAAATGAATTGACTAACAAACTGGTTCAAGAGGAGTCTAGGCGAGGCTCGCAAGGCATTAAAGTTGCTTATTTCACTCAAGGGGTTGGAAATCAAGCTGCAAAAAGAACAACTCATAGCATAAAAGAGCATCACCCAAATCTGATGACGCCACTCAACCATCCAAAAAGAAAAAGAAGGATGATGTCTACAAATTCTACAAGAAACCTGGACACTTCCAGGCAGATTGCATTAAGCGCAAAGCATGGTTCGAAAAGAAAGGTAACCCAATGGGTTTCGTAAGTCATTTCGAATCAAATCTTACTAATGTACCTTCTTCTACTTGGTGGATTGATACTGCTGCTAACGTTTATGTTTTGAATTCTATGCAGGGATTCATTACGATCCAAACCACAAACCCAAGTGAGAATTTAATTTTCATGGGGAATAAAGATAAAGCTCCAATTGAAGCTATTGGAACTTTTCGTCTTATTTTAGATAGCGGTTATCAGTTAGATTTATGTCAAACTCTTTATGTTCCGTCTATTTCCTGTAATTTGATTTATGTAAGTGTACTTGATAAATTTGGATATTCTTTTGAAGTTGGAAATGGAAATTTAAGTTTATTTAAAAATTCTAGTCTTATTGGTTCTGGAATATTAATTGATGGACTTTATAAATTTCATCTTAAACAAAATGCTGAAATCTAACTCACCATGTGTAACGACCCGTAAAATTTCGATAATTAAAAATGTTAATTTAATAAGATTTCATGGTTTAATGTTGAAAGAATTAAAATTTTGTAATTTATGTATGGTAATAATAACTAGAATGAATTGCAACAAATTTTATCTAAGTTAATTATTTATGAATTGAATGAAATCCCAAATCAATTGAAATAATATATAGTCAATGGTAATGGAATGAAGTTGTACTATATAGGAAATTGTGACACTTGCTTGTAAGTAATAAAATTTTAAGTGCGATTAAAAGTTAATGGTGATAACTATTTAAGTTACCTATTCATTTAGTTAGTAAAATTGAATTTGGGAACCAATTGCAATTGAAATGAAAGTTTATATATTAGTTGAGTGCATTATCTCTAACTGAAGTTAAATAATAATGTGGAATTCATTTGATGTAATAAAAGTAATCGACTGATAATGAAAATTTATTTAAAAATCCAATATTGAAATCCGTCAAATATTGAACAATTAAATTGTTTAAATTTAATATTTGGAATTTATTGAATAATTGAATAACGGGAATCGAATAACTGTTTAATGGAAATGGTTGTTCTATAAATTTGAATTGTTTCAAAAGTTAATTTGATAAGTTTGTTTTGAATAATTCAAAAGATAGTGATTTAAGAATAATCAAATTTGTTTAAATCTAATATTACAAATGTTTGAATAACGAAATTTCGAATTTGATATGATTAATTTGATATTGAAATTTAATATATGAAAATAGAGTGAACAACTGAAATTTGATTTAATATGATTCAAATTAGTTTCCAAAGTGAATGTAAGTTATACTTGGATTATAATAGAGTTAATAAGATTTTAAAATTGGAATTTTTAGCCATTATATAAATTTTGAAAAGTCGTCAATTTAATCGACGAGTTAAAATAGCCTTCCGGGGCACAGTCTCGGAATTCGTCGAAATCAGTTCCGTTAGATCCGTAATAGTTTATTATTATCGGGTTTCAATTTCCATAGCAATCGGAGTTGTCGTTTGACCGTGGCAGCTCAAAACGCTTAGAAATTATGTGACGCCCCACCTCTATACCCACGCTAGCCAAGAACATTACGGTGTAATGCTGTCAACTAGCACGGAGAATAAGGCTGTTGAGGAGCGACCATCCGTGTAATTGCTTTGCGCGAGCACCGATATGTCAGATAGTATAACATGCATTTTATTTCAAGAGGAAATTCGACATACCGATACAAACACAAAGCTACTACATAGTTGCTATAATAATCTTCGTAAACAAATATAGAAATAAGCATAACACAAATCAGTCACAGATAATTCATATCACAAAGGCTGAAGAAGATATGAATATATGACTAACACATGAAAGTGTATATCAGAGTAGTGGTCAAAAAGATCCACAATAATACAAAAGAAGAGCAACACGTGCTATACAAAAGAATACATCTATGAGTCCATATCTCAAGTGTATACAACAAAATAAACTACTAATCTAAGTAGTTAGCCAAAAGATCATATGATAACCCCAGAAGAGAAGTCAAGAAGAAGCACCTGTAACATCTCGGTCTGACCCGAGTATTATTTAAGAAGAAAATAATAAACGGATCAGTCTAGCTATAAATATCAGAAGAAATGATATAGAATAAGAGATATGACTAAACGTATAATAATCACAATGCCAAGCTGTGATAAATAAATAATTGAAAAATCAATAAGAGATTAATCAATATCGCAAAGATCTTCTCAAAGATAAAAAGGAATGTCATACTCCTAATTTCATTCACCAAGCCACAATAAATGACATATATATCAATGCCAATCGTAAAAGTTGGTGAAACAAAAATTCCAGAATTCAACACACGAAATCCAGAAATCACAAGAAAAGGATGGCCAATCCCAGAAAAATGAGCCGGTGCTCCTCCAGACAGGGTATAGTCCCCCATTGCGGACTCTGAGCCGAAGCTCCGCCTGGTGAGTCGAAACTCCTCCTGAGAGGGTATAGTCCCCCATTGCGGACTTTGAGCCGAAGCTCCTCCTGGTGAACCGAATTTCCTCATGACAGGGTATAGTCCCCCATTGCGGACTTTGAGCCGAAGCTCCTCCAGGTGAGCCGAAGCTCAATAAAACGACGTACAGTCCTCCACGTGGACAAAGAGACATCGCACAATGCTAGTCTAAACCATAAAATGATCGTCATGGTCACCGAGAAGTGTCAATTACAGTAAGCTAGTAAATATATGAGCTTAGCTTCATGTACCATAACCACTAGCTTAACTTAAATATTTACGAACAAATTGTAGATCTCCACTAGAAAATTGTCACAAGAGTTTCAATCGCACAAGTCCAAGAATTAACCGACGAAGTAAACGCAAGCGTTTCATACCACTTGTTTTACTAAGTCGTTTAATTAGATTTCTCATACGAGTGAGGTAAAGGTTTGTATACACTAATAGATCGAAAATCGGTTTTGAGAAAACGAGCTTTGTAATAAAATAGTGTTGAAATCATTTGAAGAAAGAGTTTTGATATTTACTACTAGTATAGAAAACCTTTATATTTTTAAAGTGACAAATCACAAAGAAGATTGTAGGAACAATCAATCACTAAAATTCACATTCGAAAACGTGAATAAAATCCAAAGAAATCGATACTGAATCCATCGAAATGGATATTCCAAGAATTCCCGAAGAAAATAAGTCATCAAAGTCAATAACAAATGATAACAACAAATAGGGAAATAACACGAATTGATTAAATTTGGAAAACCATGCAATATAGGCGAAATAGGCAAAACAGCAACAGGTCGGTCGGTCGGCCGGCTACAGAGCTCGGTCGACCGGACCAGAAAAAAAGAAATGCTCGGGGTAGCAGGTCGGTCGACTGGACCCTGAGTTCGGTCGGCCGGACCTGTAACCTGCACTTCCTAACAGAGGCTGGGAAGTGCTCGGGGTAGCAGGTCGGTCGACCGGACCCTGAGTTCGGTCGGCTGGACCTGTAGCCAGCATCCCCCAAGCCAATCTAATGAATGCCAAACTCTTCCATATTGCTATCGGTCGAGCATCGGCACTAAGGGTTTACGCCAATCGACTACCCGGCCATATAAGCTCTTGGGTTCAACACCAAAACATGATCAAAACATCAAAGCTATGATTTTTAAAGAATTGAACCCAAAACACTAAAAATTGAAATATTCACCAAATCAATCCAAACCAAACGCAAATGCACACGAACAAGTGTTAGGAATTCATACCTAACAATCGAAGATAGTTATAGACTAAGATGTGAGATAAAAATCCCACCTTTGAACCCAAACAAATGAAGAAGAAGCTTTAAAAACAAGCTAAGATCAATTCCTCTTCAATAACAACTCAAGAAGCTTCAATCTAAGTTTAAAAGAGAAACATTTCCTAAATTAGGTTTAGGAAATTTCTGAAATCAAAGAGAGAATGGGTTGAAGAAGATGAAGAGAAAGCTTACCAATGGGTTCTCTTGAATTTGGAGCTAGAAGTTGGATTTGCAAAGAAAGCTAGGGCTTAGGAATTTCCATTTCCAATCTCTTCCACCATTTTTACTTTAGCTTGAAGTGTTAGGAATATGAAATGAAGTAATGAAGAGTTGTAGTGGAGCTAGAGTCTTAAGGTGGAACATTGGGCTGAAACCCAAACTCAAAACCAAAGTGAAAAGGTAGCAAAACTCGACTAACTCCAAACATATCGAAGCTTATACTCAAAAAGGTTGCAAACGGCATTTTGAACTCAATGGGAGGGGTCTCGAGTCCCAATTCGACTGTTTGCAAAAAGTAGGTTTTCGGACCAAAATCCGACGAACGATAAAATATTTAAATATACAATTGATAAATATGCGGGTTGTTACAGACTCCCCTCCTTAAAGAAATTGCGTCCTCGCAATACTTAAGAAGAAAATAAGAAGTAACAACCATAGAAGCATATCAACACAAAAGAAAATTTGAAATAGGAAGTTCACCATAAGGAGCATGAAAGAGTAAGCCTGAACAGGTTCGCACGGTGAATTCTCTGGATTCCCAAGAGCAATCCTTAGGATCTGAGAACTATTGAACTTTCACAAGAAGAACATCTTTATTCCGAAGGCGCTCAGCCTTCGAAGCAATGATGCGAATAGAATGTTGCTCATAAGTCAAACCTGGTGAAACTTCAATTTCCTCAATATCACCGGGCTCAAGAATAAAAATAGGAAACCCAAAAGCATGTCCATAGTTAAAAGACGCAGAAAACGTCAAGAATAGCAGAAAATTGAGCCAGTGCAACAGCATAGTACAAAAACGGTACACCCGAGAAATGAGGAACTCGAATAATTTGGAACAACGGCGTAGTACAATAACCGTACGCCAGATGATCCAAAGCTCGAATAATTTCGGAATACCGACGTAGTACAAAAACGGTATGTCCAATGAACCGAAGTTCAAATAATTCGGAACACCGACGTAGTACAAAAAGGGTACGTCCAATGAATCGAACACCATAAAAGAACATCAGACGCAAGTCTAAAAAAGAAATGAGATAAAGCTCAATAAAATGAAGTATATCAAAACGTTCGATGAACTTGATAAAAAGATAATTCCATTCAGACAACATCAAAGAATCAACCACTTGTTGCTTACGACAAAGCGCATTGCCAACACGATTTCCCTTCCGGGGATAAAAAGAATATCAAGATCATAAGATGCCAGGAACTCGAGTTGACATGAAGTTCCTCATGAGAAAATAAATATTCCAAAGATTTATGATCGAGGTGGAGAACAAATTTCTCCCCAAAAATGATGATGCCAAACTCTAAAAGCGAAAACAATAGCCGCGAGCACTAGATCATGAGTGACATACCTAGTCTCAATCGGCTTTTAATGATTTAGAAGCACAAGTGATAGCACGTTATCTTTTGCAAGAGAACGGCATCCAAACCAATACGGTTAGCATTGGTACAAAAGATAAAGTCTTGGTTCCCAATGGGAATCACAAGAATAAGAGTATCGAAAAGAAAGAATTTCTTTTAAATAATTTTCTTTCCCGAAAGCTAAAATTTTCAAAATTACATTTACCTTTATGTAATAATCTTTCTAGAAAAATTTACATTTTTACAAGTCAATATATTGTGTCTGACTATCTCATCAAAGCGTTTAGGAAATTCCTATCGATAACGTTGATCAAGCGCATCGACTAGAATTCTTAAAGCGCTCAATGGGCAATACAATCACAAAATCATCTTCTATATGATGAAAATATCTCTTAAAAGTTTTGAGAATATTCTTTGCTCGTTTAAGAGAAAAATCAAATTGTACTTATAAATAAATCTTATGAAAAAGATTTGCAAAGATTTTTAAATTGCTATTTTCATCCAAAAATCAATAAACACAAGAATGGTCTCACAGGAATATTCATAGAATACTCGATTAATAAAATGGATGAAATAAGCTGGACAAACTGAATGACAAAATAAGTCATTCATAAGAATCATAACGAGTGTGGAATGCGGTAGGTGGAATGCTAATTCCCGCAACTCGTAGCCAAATGAAAATCGGTGGCAAGGTCAAACTAGAAAGACCTTAACACCACACAAAAATTTCTTAGGTGATAATCCTAAGACAAACTCAAAAATACCGGAAAAGTTTCACAAATTATTTAGATAAGAGAAATAACACTTTTCTCATCTTGAGGGCTTAAAGAATAAAATGATGTCTTCAAAAATTTGAAATCGGTATCACAAGAAAAAATAGAAATCTGCTTAACAGATAGAAAATGTCGAATATGAATAGTCCACGCGGAAAAATAGGATATGGGCTTCACAACTTACAAAAATCAATTCCGAAGCCTAAGTAAAAAATATCGGCTCAGAGAGAAAAATCACATAAAATAATTTCGACATCAATAGAAAGCAAATTGAGTGTTGCGGATCTACCATCCAGATTCGCAATTCTCAAGGAAGACATCAAGCCCAAAATTATTTAAAGGGAAAGAATCAACAAGTTCTTTTGATATAAAATAGTGAGATGGAACCCTTATCAAAAAGAACTCAAATAAGAAGATCACGAAATAAAACAATGCCATCAAGGATTGAATGAAAAATACCTTGACCGAGAGAAGAGTTTCTAGGGTCTTGCACAATATTTAGCTTTCTCATGTCCTTGTTCAAAAGTTTGGGACATGCAGATAAAAGATGACCCAGATTCTTGCAATAGCGACAAGAATGGGGTTTTGGACACATATTCGCATAGTGTTCCTTAGAATTACAATTGTAGCATCCTCCACGATTAGGGATTGAAGTCTTTGCTACAAAAGTAGTTTGCTTCACTCTCTTATTGGGATTAAGGCTCTTGAACTTAATATGCCTCTTCCTGGAAGTCCCAATATCACAAACACTTCCTTTACCAACCTCTCCATGAAGAAGAGTAACATCCACAAGCTGATTGAAAGAAACTTCAAGTTTCAAAGGTAGAACCATTTCGGGGTTCTTACTCAAAGCATAGATAAACTCTTGATTCTTTACAAGATCCAAAAGTTGTTGAGCAGACATGAATACTCCATCCAGGGGAGTAGCACTAGATTGACCGGCGCTGGGACGGCCAGGTCTAACCATTTCTCTTCTTTAAGAAAGAAAGAAAGAAAGAAGAGGAAAAAGTTATTCTCAAAATAAATATCAAGAAATTTTGATAGATAAAACAAGGAATCATAAAGAAAATAGGATGAATCGGTACGAAGACTCGAATAAAATCCTAAAGCACGACTCCTAAGATGGACTTAGGACGATGATCCTTGTTAAATTATTCTACATTGTTCCGAAGTTTGGCACTGATTCCAAGCTGTGACGCCCCACCTCTATACCCACGCTAGCCAAGAACACTACGGTGTAATGTTGTCAACTAGCACGGAGAATAAGGCTGTTGAGGAGCGACCATCCGTGTAATTGCTTTGCACGAGCACCGATATGTCAGATAGTATAACATGCATTTTATTTCAAGAGGAAATCCGACATACCGATACAAAAACAAAGCTACTACACAGTGGCTATAATAATCTTCGGAAACAAATATAGAAATAAGCATAACATCAATCAGTCATAGATAATTCATATCACAAAGGCGGAAGAATATATGAATATATAACTAACACATGAAAGTGTATATCAGAGTAGTGGTCAAAAAGATCCACAATAATACAAAAGAATAGCAACACGTGCTATACAAAAGAATACATCTATGAGTCCATATCTCAAGTGTATACAACAAAAAACTACTAATCTAAGTAGTTAGCCAAAAGATCATATGATAACCCCAGAAGAGAAGTCAAGCAGAAGCACCTGTAACATCTCGGTCTGACCCGAGTATTATTTAAGAAGAAAATAATAAATGGATCATTCTAGCTATAAATATCAGAAGAAATGATATAGAATAAGAGATATGACCAAACGTATAATAATCACAATGCCAAGCTGTGATAAATAAATAATTGAAAAATCAATAAGAGATTAATCAATATCGCAAAGATCTTCTCAAAGATAAAAAGGAATGTCATACTCCTAACTTCATTCACCAAGCCACAATAAATGACATATATATCAATGCCAATCGTAAAAGTTGGTGAAACATAAATTCCAGAATTCAACACACGAAATCCAGAAAACACAAGAAAAGGATGGCCAATCCCAGAAAAATGAGCCGGAGCTCCTCCAGACAGGGTATAGTCCCCCATTGCGGACTCTGAGCCGAAGCTCCTCCTGGTGAGTCAAAACTCCTCTTGACAGGGTATAGTCCCCCATTGCGGACTTTGAGCCAAAGCTCCTCCTGGTGAGTCAGAACTCCTCCTGAGAGGGTATAGTCCCCCATTGCGGACTTTGAGCCGAAGCCCCTCCTGGTGAACCGAAGTTCCCCATGACAGGGTATAGTCCGCCATTGCGGACTTTGAGCCGAAGCTCCTCCTGGTGAGCCGAAGCTCAATAAAAACGACGTACAGTCCTCCACGTGGACAAAGAGACATCGCACAATGCTAGTCTAAACCATAAAATGATCGTCATGATCACCGAGAAGTGTCAATTACAGTAAGCTAGTAAATATATGAGCTTAGCTTCATGTCCCATAACCACTAGCTTAACTTAAATATTTACGAACAAATTATAGATCTCCACTAGAAAATTGTCACAAGAGTTTCAATCGAACAAGTCCAAGAATTAACCGACGAAGTAAACGCAAGCGTTTCATACCACTTGTTTTACTAAGCCGTTTAATTAGATTTCTCATACGAGTGAGGTAAAGGTTTGTATACACTAATAGATCGGAAATCGGTTTTGAGAAAACGAGCTTCGTAATAAAATAGTGTTGAAATCATTTGAAGAAAGAGTTTTGATATTTACTACTAGTATAGAAAACCTTTATATTTTTAAAGTGACAAATCACAAAGACGATTGTAGGAACAATCAATCACTAAAATTCACATTCGAAAACGTGAATAAAATCCAAAGAAATCGATACCGAATCCATCGAAATGGATATTCCAAGAATTCCCAAAGAAAATAAGTCATCAAAGTCAATAACAAATGATAACAACAAATAGGGAAATAACACGAATCGATTAAATTTGGAAAACCATGCAATATAGGCGAAATAGGCAAAATAGCAACAGGTCGGTCGGCCGGCTATAGAGCTCGGTCGATCGGATCAGAAAAACAGAAATGCTTGGGGTAGCAGGTCGGTCGAACGGACCCTGAGTTCGGTCGGCCGGACCTGTAACCTGCACTTCCTAACAGAGGCTGGGAAGTGCTCGGGGTAGCAGGTCGGTCGACCGGACCCTGAGTTCGGTCGGCCGGACCTGTAGCCAGCATCCCCCAAGCCAATCTAATGAATGCCAAACTCTTCCATATTGCTATCGGTCGAGCATCGGCACTAAGGGTTTACGCCAATCGACTACCCGGCCATATAAGCTCTTGGGTTCAACACCAAAACATGATCAAAACATCAAAGCTATGATTTTTAAAGAATTGAACCCAAAACACTAAAAATTGAAATATTCACCAAATCAATCCAAACCAAACGCAAATGCACACGAATAAGTGTTAGGAATTCATACCTAACAATCGAAGATAGTTATAGACTAAGATGTGAGATAAAAATCCCACCTTTGAACCCAAACAAATGAAGAAGAAGCTTTAAAAACAAGCTAAGATCAATTCCTCTTCAATAACAACTCAAGAAGCTTCAATCTAAGTTTAAAAGAGAAACATTTCCTAAATTAGGTTTAGGAAATTTCTGAAATCAAAGAGAGAATGGGTTGAAGAAGATGAAGAGAAAGCTTACCAATGGGTTCTCTTGAATTTGGAGCTAGAAGTTGGATTTGCAAAGAAAGCTAGGGCTTAGGAATTTCCATTTCCAATCTCTTCCACCATTTTTACTTTAGCTTGAAGTGTTAGGAATATGAAATGAAGTAATGAAGAGTTGTAGTGGAGCTAGAGTCTTAAGGTGGAAAATTGGGCTGAAACCCAAACTCAAAACCAAAGTGAAAAGGTAGCAAAACTCGACTAATTCCAAACATATCGAAGCTTATACTCAAAAAGGTTGCAAACGGCATTTTGAACTCAATAGGAGGGGTCTCGAGTCCCAATTCGACTGTTTGCAAAAAGTAGGTTTTCGGACCAAAATCCGACGAACGATAAAATATTTAAATATACAATTGATAAATATGCGGGTTGTTACAAATTAATTTAATCGATTTAATTTAAAATTTATCGTTTATTTCCGTAACTCGCACATATGATCGAATTAGGCCCTAAAACTTGTCCTGTTGTGTTCAGAACGCGGGTATAACATTATAAACGCCTAGTATCATGCCTCGAAAGGGGTTCGAGATTTTAAGCTACGAGAATCAAGACGTTTTGAAATTTAATATATATTTTGACTGGTCAACCCTTCTTTTCAGCTGTAAATTCTACCTTGTCCCTGTAGCTTTTCATTTATGTCTCCCTCTCCTTTATTCTGCACGCAATGGCTGAAAAGAAAGAATAGAAAGAGAAAAAAAAGAATGGGAACTTTGAAAAATCATAACTCTATTTCTTCTCAAGTAAAAATCGTGAAACCAATTTTAAAAATCAAGATTCTTCGTCAGCTTCATTTTGGTATGCTCGTTGGAAGGTGCGGCTTCGATCTGGGTTGCTCGACTATGAAGATTGAATAGGCAGTGAACTAAGGTTTGCTAAATCGAGTGATTTAGCGATCGATTCACGGATTGGAGAGCGTATTTGAGCTTGTCGTCGAAGATAGCATCTCGGAGCACGTTTTGGTGGTGTGTGGCTGTAGGTTGGGACGTGCGACTTTCCATGTCATGCGTGCAGGAGGTCATTGGTCACGACTTCCAGGGAGAGGTCGAGCTCGAAGTTGGTGGTACGGGGAGGTGGAGCACGCGGAGAGAAGAAGTTTGGCGAAGACGACATGTCGAACGGAGTATCGAAGCTCTGTATTATCGGAGATTGGTGCACGACAATGGTGGGTTTGTGCATTTTCGTGTGCAGGCATTGGCAAAGGATGGGAGAGAAGCTTTGTAGTTGGGTTGGGCTTCATTTCTTTGGGTATGGATTAATTTAATTATAAGATAAATTGTTTTATAAATTCAAATGTCGATAACTTAAAAATGTATAACTTCTACATACGAGGTCCGATTGGAACAAAACTTTTTGCGTTGCGATCACGATGACGAGAGCTTCGAAATGAAACTAGTTTGGACGAATTTGGAGACAGTTGGAATTTGGGCTAAAATCGGGAGTCGTCCGGTTTAGTTCCAAACCGGAACATTCGGTGACAACGAAAAATCAAGATGAGTGTTTTATAACGCTCACAACGTACTGAATATCTTTGCGGCAGTTAAATTTGATATTATGAAGTGGTATGAATTTTATTTGTTGTTGTTTGACAAAATTTAATTGTCATATAGATTATCATTTGAATTCACCGTTGAAAAATTAAATTGACAGTCAAATTGAAATTAAAATTTAATTGCGATTAAATTACCTGATATTGAGAACTATGAAATTGCCGTGAATTGTATTGTCTATTGGATGATTTATTTCGATGGATGTTATTGGTTGATATTTTAATATTTGGATGTTAAAGGAAGTTGCAACCTAAATTGAAATTCGAAATGATTTTGAAATCGAAATGAGATATTGAGGCGAAAAATGATTTTCGAAACGGAATCTTACATTTGAATAGATATGATGATATTTGAAATGGATTTGATTTTTTTGAAGCGAATATGATATTTTGATATCAATTATGAATTGATTTGAAATGTAAAAGAGCCATCGGTGTAATAATACGTAGTTATTAAAGAGACCGGGATCGGATATGGACATATTCTCAGTCGATACCGAAAACCACTTTAATAACTATTATACGCGGAGTGTTGATCCAGAATGAAGTGGATGGTTTGGTGAACGCGTTGACTGAAGAAAGAGAACGATATTGGATGACCCCTGACATGACTAAAACAGGAGCCGCGCCGGGCCATTGAGGTTCGCCATCTCTAGTGGACACACTTCTTCGATACCATATCTATTACTTTTGTGATTCGATTTGGGTGCACCCCTCGATTTGGGTGCACTCCTCGATTTGGGAGTGTTGTTTCGTGGTGTTGAGGTAGCTGCTGGCTATGCTCAACATCAGTTCGGATCAAGCAACTACTAGTATCCTAGTTGGTATCGCCTCATGTACCTTGTCATACAGATTATCCTATTCGCGACCACTACGTTTTGTTTTGTGTTTTACCTATGGGGTACCCTCTGATAACCACTAGTTTACGGTGGGGTTTACGGTGCTGTATAGATAATGGCATTATAAAATGTGTTAAGGGGAATTATGGTAACGCCTTAATGCTATTTTAATACTTTTACTTTACTATAGACATATTATAATAGCGTATTGCACTACATAGTAGATAGTTTAACGGATTCTTGAGAGATGGAAAATCCCGTAACATCTCTTAAGTTATTACACTCACGTTGACACTGGACAGGAGATGTTAAACCCTGTAAACATCTCTGACGTCGTTCCGCTCATATTTATTTACGATTGATTTAATTTACATGAGGATATTTTAGTCCTGACTCGAGTGATTTGTCTTTTCATTACGCTTGGGTCAGACCTGAGTTTTTCAGATTTTTGAAGATCTATTCTGGAGGACGAAGACGAAGATTTGGTATACCTTTACTATTATTATCTTTGCATCATGCTGTCTGCTGCATTATTTTATTTTTTCTGTTGTATATGTATAACTCTGATAAATGTTGTATAAATAATGATCAAAGTATTGTAAACAGCTTCATGAACTGTTTATTTGACTGTTATATTTATCGTTCCGCTGCAAGATTCCGTGTTGTTTCATTTCCTTTATTTCCCTTTCCTTTCTTTTCTTATTTACCCCAATAACCATCTGCCCTTTTGAATGGTTTGGAATCGGCATGTATATTTGATCGTCGGTTTAAACTGTCCAAAAAGGTGGGTCGTTACAGTTGGTATCAGAGCTTTGGTTTAGCGATAACCTTAGCTTTGTGGGGTCTGACTCTTTATAAATAGGGTAGTAATACCCTATGTTGAGTCGCTGAGTGTATACATATGAGAGAGCGTATTTTTTAGTGATATAAAATGTTTTATATTGTGTCGATTTATTTGTTGAGTGGCTTATGGATTCTAGTCAATACGAGTAATTAACATCATTGATAGGGATCTCTAAACACTTAAACAGAACAATTAGACATGGTATTGTTTTGAAATTGGGTAAATGAAATAATTTTTCTCTAATTATATTTTGAATATAAAGAAAATTTTCATAAATTATTGTGACTTATCTAGCTTACCTGGTTGTTAGAAATGATATATTGGTTATTATCATTAATTGGATATTGTAATTTAATAAATAAGGTGAATTACAAAATGAACAGTAATAAAACAACTTATGGAATGTTTTAAGGAAGAAAATCTTATAAGAATATTTTATAAAGGTGACTTATAAATTAAAATAAATTTAAATTGGAAAATATTGAATTTAAGACCCGGAGGTTTTGACAATGGTTCTCAAAGCTTTGAAGAAAATATATTGTGATATTAGTTGGAAAATATTTATGGGAAATATTTTGAAAGGATTTTTAAGAAGGAATGAATTCAATACTCCTCTCTTCTGTCGCTGGAAAATCATTTTGGTGATGACTGCGCAGCATCATCGACGTTCATTTTCGAGTCTCAAAGTGGGGGAGACTTCTAAGAAGCTTTGCTTTTCTTCGAAATTATTTTGGGGTAAATGGGTTTTGGTTTAAACTCCAAAGGTATGATTTGATATATTAAAGATATAAGTGTATATGTTTATTTCAAACGACTTGAAAAGAACCAGGCATTTAAATTTCTAAGTTATATTAATTAGTAATTTTCAAATTACTTGAATGAAATGTGAATAACCAGAATTTATAAAATAAGAGGATTAAGATATCTAAGCTTATGTTTTGGGAAAACTTTAGAGTTGTAGTGTACCTTTAAAGTTAAAGGGTAAAGAGGATTTAAATAAATTAAATTTGTGAACATTCTAATTAAGCAAAATGAAATTCTATAAATTTGTATAATACCAAATTTGCATTCTAATAACATATAATATGACTTACCAAATATTAAGAAGTTGAAATGATGTTTTGGATATGTAATGAGATGTTGTTCAAATAAACAGAACCTGAAAATAATTGAAGTATACAAGTAAGAAAACTCAAAAGGGATTAAAATGTGTATAAATGGAGAATTTGGTTGTGATAAAAATTATAAATACTTAAATATAACATGAAATGATGAATGGATAAATGGAACAAGTAAGTGAAATTAAGAAAGAAGATAAATGAATCGTATTATATCTTTGTAAATTGGTTATAGAAAATAAATATAAATTGCAGAGGGAATGAAAAAAATTGAATTTGTAACCTTTAAGATAACTGTAAACTAAGAAAAGTCATTTATGAGAGGTTAGACTTTTATAGGATGATTAATAAACTAAAGTGCCGGTTAATAAAATGTTCCATAAATAAATTTGTTATTAACTAAAATTATGATATTGAAGTAAATGTAAACAAAAGAATTTGGTACAGCTAAGAATCAATTGGAAATTTTAATTTGAATTTAATTAAATTATATAGAATGTTTAAAAAGAACTTGAGTAAGCAAATTCTATGGTATGATGTTTAAGAAAAGATAATGTTAAAGAATATGCTATGTAAAGAAATGAATATACTAACTAAATAATGGATTGTGAATAATTGATTGTAAATAAAAACAAAAGTCAATAAAATAATTTAGTATAGATAAATTGGATGGAAATCCATTGGAAGGTAATACGTGAGTTGTGCGTATATTATTTTGTTCGCATGACGATTTGATCCAAATTCGAGCACAAAATTTCGAGATGATTTATATCGATCCAAGTTAGGATTTTTCACTCGATTCTCGACGGCGAACCCTGGATATGGATTTTTGATTTGATTCTGGAATTCTCTATCAAAGTATATAGCTATGCAAGGAGAATAACAGTTTCCAATCAAGGAACCAAATCTGAGTTCGCACTAGAGTGTCGTGTGAACGATACTAGTTGGAAGTGAAATTGTGTGATCGAATAAGCGATTATATTTGATATTGCTCACGGATGATATATGTACGGCTTACGGACTTAATTAAAGCTAATATTGGAAATTGAAGATGCCAAATATAAAATGATTCTTTTAAATTATATAATTGGATATCATTGGCAAATGAGATGCAGGTATTTAAAATCAAGAAAATGTGGATTGCCCGACAAAAGGTATATGTTTATTTTGTCATTGGATTTGGTGATTTTTGATAAGCCACTTGGCTTTTGATTTTATTTTGTTGGCCCGTAGAGGCGTCTTGTAGCTGTATCGATCGAGCCGCGCAAAGGAGACTCTTCGAAATTTTTCGTAAATCCGGGTGTTAGAAAAATTTTCAAGTTTTAAAATTTAATGACTTGTTTGATAACTAACTCATAAACTTCATAGGCTAATCATAGTAGCGTAGGGGAAATGTAGTAACGATTTTATAAATGGAATTTCATTGTTTTATAAGTTGATAATTTTGAATAAAATATATCAAATGTTAAATTCTTTACTTAGTTCCTTTTCCCTTCTTTTTCCTTTTCGAGGACGAAAAGTTTTGAGTGGGGGAGAGTGTAACGACCCGTAAAATTTCAATAATTAAAAATGTTAATTTAATAAGATTTCATGGTTTAATGTTGGAAGAATTAAAAATTTGTAATTTATGTATGGTAATAATAACTAGAATGAATTGCAACAAATTTTATCTGAGTTAATTATTTATGAATTGAATGAAATCCCAAATCAATTGAAATAATATATAGTCAATGGTAATGGAATGAAGTTGTATTATATAGGAAATTATGACACTTGCTTGTAAATAATAAAATTTTAAGTGCGATTAAAAGTTAATGGTGATAATTATTTAAGTTACCTATTCATTTAGTTAGTCAAATTGAATTTGGGAACCGATTGCAATTGAAATGAAAGTTTATATATTAGTTGAGTGCATTATCTCTAACTGAAGTTAAATAATAATGTGGAATTCATTTGATGTAATAAAAGTAATCGAATGATAACGAAAATTTATTCAAAAATCCAATATTGAAATCCGTCAAATATTAAACAATTAAATTGTTTAAATTTAATATTTGGAATTTATTGAATAATTGAATAACGGGAATCGAATAACTGTTTAATGGAAATGGTTGTTCTATAAATTTGAATTATTTCAAAAGTTAATTTGATAAGTTCGTTTTGAATAATTCAAAAGATAGTGATTTAAGAATAATCAAATTTGTTTAAATTTAATATTACAAAGTTAGAATAATGAAATTCCGAATTTGATATGATTAATTCGATATTGAAATTTAATATATGAAAATAGAGTGAATAACTGAAATTTGATTTAATATGATTCAAACTGGTTTTCAAAGTGAATGTAAGTTATATTTGGATTATAATAGAGTTAATAAGATTTTAAAATTGGAATTTTTAGCCATTATGTAAATTTTGAAAAGTCGTCGATTTAATCGACGAGTTAAAATAGCCTTCCGGGGCTTAGTCTCGAAATTCGACGAAACCAGTTCCATTAGATCCGTAATAGTTTATTATTATCGGGTTTCAATTTCCATAGCAATCGGAGTTGTCATTTAACCGTGGCAGCTCAAAACGCTTAGAAATTAATTTAATCGATTTAATTTAAAATTTACCGTTTATTTCCGCAACTCGCACATACGATCGAATTAGGCCCTGAAACTTGTCCCGTTGTGTTCAAAACGCGGGTATAACATTATAAACGCCTAGTAGCATGCCTTGAAAGGGGTTCGAGATTTTAAGCTACGAGAATCAAGACGTTTTGAAATTTAATATATATTTTGACTGGTCAACCCTTCTTTCCAGCTGTAAATTCTACCTTGTCCCTGTAGCTTTTCATTCACGTCTCCCTCTCCTTTATTCTGCACGCAATGGCTGAAAAGAAAGAATAGAAAGAGAAAAAAAGAATGGGAACTTTGAAAAATCATAACTCTATTTCTACTCAAGTAAAAATCGTGAAACCAATTTTAAAAATCAAGATTCTTCGTCAGCTTCATTTTGGTATGCTCGTTGGAAGGTGCGGCTTCAATCTGGGTTGCTCAACTATGAAGGTCGTATAGGCAGTGAGCTAGGGTTTGCTAAATCGAGTGATTTAGCGATCGATTCGCGGATTGGAGTGCGTATTTGAGCTTGTCGTCGAAGATAGCATCTCGGAGCACATTTTGGTGGTGTGCGGCTGTAGTTTGGGACATGCGACTTTCCACATCATGCGTGCAGGAGGTCGTTGGTCACGACTTCCAGGGAGAGGTCGAGCTCGAAGTTGGTGGTACGGGGAGGTGGAGCACGCGGAGAGAAGAAGTTTGGCGAAGACGGCATGTCGAACGGAGTATCGGAGCTCCGTATCATCGGAGATTGGTGCACGGCAATGGTGGGTTTGTGCATTTTCGTGTGCAGGCATTGGCAAAGGATGGGAGAAGAAGCTTTGTAGTTAGGCTGGGCTTCATTTCTTTGGGTATGGATTAATTTAATTATAAGATAAATTGTTTTATAAATTCAAATGTCGATAACTTAAAAATGTATAACTTCTACATACGAGGTCCGATTGGAACGAAACTTTTGGCGTTGGGATCACGATGACGAGAGCTTCGAAATGAAACTGGTTTGGACGAATTTGGAGACAGTTAGAATTTGAACTAAAATTAGGAGTCGTCCGGTTTAGTTCCAAACCGGAACATTCGGTGACAACGGAAAATCAAGGTGAGTGTTTTATAACTCTCACAACGTACTGAATATCTTTATGGTAGTTAAATTTGATATTATGAAGTGATATGAATTTTATTTGTCGTTGTTTGATAAAATTTGATTGTCATATAGATTGTCATTTGAATTCACCATTGAAAAATTAAATTGACAGTCAAACTGAAATTAAAATTGAATTGCGATTAAATTACCTGATATTGAGAACTATGAAATTGTCATGAATTGTATTGTCTATTGGATGATTTATTTCGATGGATGCTATTGGTTGATATTTTCATGTTTGGATGTTTATTTGCTTATATATATCCTGTTATACATACATGTGACACTGGATTTGATTTAAGTGATATATATTCAGCCCTGACATTAGATTGAAATAACTAATCACTTGGCCATAGGATAGAAAATTATATACGGACACCGGATTGGTTAAATTAATAAATTTTGAAATCGTTGATTTGAAATTTATTTAAATGTTTTGATTTAAAAGTTATAAATAAAATCAATTTATAGAAATCGAATTTATCGCAAATTGAGTTTGGAACGTTGAAATAAATTTTGTTAAAATAAATTGTTAAATAATTTAAGTTGAGACTTTGAAATTTAAAATTGGGATATGATTGAATTTTGAAAATTTATTTGTTTTAAAGATTGAACATTATTTTGAGCTTTGAGTATTACTAAGTAAAAGTGATATAAAAATGATATTTTGAAATTGAGCTTGAAATTGAATCCTATTTGAAATTTGGATTTAAATTTGAATATTGAACGATAATTTTGTTAAGTGTAATAAGTTGATATTTTGAAAATCAAGCTCCAAATCGATATAAATTGAAACTGTTTTGAATTGGGAAGTTATAATTGAAATGGTTTGGTTTTGAAGCTGTTTCATTTTGTTTTCCAAATTACTCTGTTATATAAACCATTTTTAATACTTCAACTATTTTAACCTACATTAACTATATTAAATTAATTTATCTCTTTGAAATCCATTTAAATATTTTAAGTATTTTAAGTATTATAATTATTTAAACTACTTTTAAACCACTTAAAACTATTTTTCTAAAAATTTCAAACTAGTCAATAAGGAAATGTTTATGTTTAAATCTTGAATTTAAATACGAATTGGGTTAAAGGAAGTTGCATTCTAAATTGAAATTCGAAATGATTTTGAAATCGAAATGAGATATTGAGGCGAAAAATGATTTTCGAAACGGAATCTTACATTTGAATAGATATGATGATATTTGAAATGGATTTGATTTTTTTGAAGCGAATATGATATTTTGATATCAATTATGAATCGATTTGAAATGTAAAAGAGCCATCGGTGTTATAATACGTAGTTATTAAAGAGACCGGGATCGGATATGGACATACTCTCTGTCGATACCGAAAACCACTTTAATAACTATTATACGCGGAGTGTTGATCCAGAATGAAGTGGATGGTTTGGTGAACGCGTTGACTGAAGAAAGAGAACGATATTGGATGACTGATATGACTAAAACAGGAGTCGCGTCGGGCCATTGAGGTTCGCCATCTCTAGCGGACACACTTCTTAGATACCATATCTATTACTTTTGTGATTCTATTTGGGTGCACCCCTCGATTTGGGAGTGTCGTTTCGTGGTGTTAAGGTAGCTGTTGACTATGCTCAACATCAGTCCGGATCACGCAACTACTAGTATCCTAGTTGGTATCTCCTCATGTACCTTATTGTATTGATTATCCTATTCGCGACCACTACGTTTTGTTTTGTGTTATACCTATGGGGTACCCTCTGATAACCACTAGTTTACGATGGGGTTTACGGTGCTGTATAGACTATGGCATTATAAAATGTGTTAAGGGGAATTATGGTAACGCCTTAACGCTATTCTAATACTTTTACTTTACTGTAGACATATTATAATAGCGTATTGCACTACATAGTAGATAGTTTAACGGATCCTTGAGAGATGGAAAATCCCGTAACATCTCTTAAGTTATTACACTCACGTTGACACTGGACAGGAGAAGTCAAACCCCGTAAACATCTCTGACGCCGTTCCACTCATATTTATTTACGATCGATTTAACTTACATGAGGATATTTTAGTCCTGACTCGAGTGTTTTGTCTTTTCATTACGCTCGGGTCAGACCTGAGTTTTTCAGATTTTTGAAGATCTATTCTGGAGGACGAAGACAAAGATTTGGTATACCTTTACTATTATTATCTTTGCATCATGCTGTCTGCTGCATTATTTTATTTGTTCTGTTGTATATGTATAACTCTGATAAATGTTGTATAAATAATGATCAAAGTATTGTAAGCAGCTTCATGAACTGTTTATTTGACTGTTATACTTATCGTTCCGCTGCATGATTCCGTGTTGTTTCATTTTCTTTATTTCCCTTTCCTTTCTTTTCTTATTTACCCCCAATAACCATCTGCCCTTTTGAATGGTTTGGAATCGGCATGTGTATTTGATCGTCGGTTTAAATTGTCCAAAAAGGTGGGTCGTTACACCCTGCATGAGAAGAAACTAAAGGAAATTCATCCAAGAATGATTCTTACTTCTTGTGGCATAAAAAACTGGGTCATATATCTAGTGAAAGAATCAAGAGGTTAGTGAAAGTTGGTGTCTTACCGGACCTAGACTTCGCTAACATTACAACATGTGTTGATTGTATTAATGGAAAAAACAACAAAAAAAACACAAAGAAGGGAGCCACAAGAAGTACACAACTTCTTGAAATAATACATACAGATATTTGTGGACCTTTTGATGTTCCAACTTTTAGAGGAGAGAAATATTTCATCACTTTTATCGATGATTTTTCACGTTATTTCTATCTTTATCTGTTGCATGAACAATCTCGGTCAGTGGGTGTTGTACTAGTGTTCATTACTGAAGTAGAAAGGCAATTAGAAAGAAAAGTGAAAATCATTAGGTCAGATAGGGGTGGTGAATTCTATGGAAGGTTTGATGAAACTGGACAACATCCTGAACCTTTTGCTAGACTTCTTCAAAAACTTGGAATTGTTGCATAATACACAACGCCAGGATCTCCATGGCAGAATGGTGTAGCTGAAAGGCGAAATCATACATACATGGAAATGGTTAGATCCACGATGATCATGAAAATTTACCTATATCATTATGGATGGGTGCATTACGAACAGCTATCTACATCTTAAATAGAGCTCCAAGTAAGGCCATTCCAAAGACTCCTTTTGAACTTTGGAAAGGATGGAAACCTAGTTTAAGACATCTCCAAATTTGGGGTTGCCCAGCTGAAGGTAGACTGTACAATTCAAATGAAAAGAAATTGGATTTTAAGACAGTCAGTGGTTACTTTATAGGTTACCCAGAAAAATCTAAAGGATATAGATTTTATTATCCCAACCATAGTACAAGAATTGTTGAAACCGGCAATGCCAAATTCTATGAGAATGGTGAAATCAGTGGGAGTACAAAACAACAAGAACTGGTCATTCATGAAATAAGGGTACCCATTATCTTACCCTCTATTTCAAAAGATATTGGGAATCATCTCATTGTTGAACATGTTTACAATGAGGAAAACCCAATAAATGATCAACAACTCCATAATGAAATTATCACCAATCATAATATTGATGAAGTACCATAGGAACTAGCATTAAGAGGATCTCAAAGACAAAGAAGATCGGCTATTCCTGATGATTATATGCTTTATCTAATAGAATCTGAAGGAACTACGGATCCAATTTATTATTCACAAGCCATTAAGGATGTTAATTCTATTAAATTGATTGATGCCATGAAAGATGAACTGAAATCTATGGATAATAATCAAGTTTGGGAAATAGTTCAATTGCCACAAGGACATAAAGCAGTCGGTTGTAAGTGGGTCTTTAAGACCAAACGTGACTGCAATGGTAAAATTGAACGATATAAAGGCAGACTTGTTTTCAAAGGTTTTAATCAAAAAGAAGGCATTAATTATAATGAAACTTTTTCTCCTGTTTCCAGGAAAGATTCTCTTAGAATTATCATGGCATTAGTAGCTCATTATGATCTCGAGTTACATCAAATGGATGTGAAAATAGCCTTTCTAAATGGAGACTTGGAAGAAGAAGTCTACATGCGTCAACCTAAAGGCTTCATAATTGAAGGACAGAAAGACATGGTCTGCAAACTTAAGAAATCGATATATGGATTGAAACAAGCTTCTAGACAGTGGTATCTAAAGTTTCATGAAATCATTACCGCTTTCGATTTCACAGAAAACATAGTTGACCCTTGTATATACCTCAAGTTCAGTGGAAGCAAATTCATATTTTTGATTCTATATGTTGATGACATATTATTAGCTAGCAGCGACCTTGGTTTATTACGTGAAACTAAGGATCATCTCTCAACGAACTTTGAAATGAAAGATATGGGTGAGGCTTCCTATGTGATAGGAATAGAAATATTCCACAATAGATCACAAGGAATTCTAGGATTGTCTCAAAAAGCATATATTGACAAAATTCTTAAGAGATTTGGCATGACGAATTGTTCCTCTAGTCCTGTCCCGCTGTAGAAAGGAGACAAACTTGTTCTTGAGCAGTGCCCAAAGACTCCTATGAAACGAGAAGAAATGACCAAATATCCTTATGCATCTCTTGTAGGGAATTTGATGTATTCACAGGTCTGTACAAGACCTGATATCAGTCATGCAGTTGGTATGCTGGATAGATTTCAAAGTAACGCAGGAATCTCTCATTGGAAAGCTGCAATGAAGATACTGAGATACCTAAAGGGAACAAGGAATTACATGCTCACCTATAGAAAATCAAGTTACCTATTGGTAACTGGTTATTCTGATTCAGACCTTGCTGGATGTCCTGACACTAGGATCTGCACTCTTGGCTATGTGTACCTCTTATGTGGAGGAGCAATATCATGGAGAAGCCAGAAATCTAAGATACTTTTCGGATCCACCATGATGGCTGAATACGTAGCATGTTATGAGGCTTCAATTCAGGGAACATGGCTGCGTAATTTTGTCTCACAATTTTGCACTTTAAGTTTTATTTCTAAGCCACTAACTGTCTACTGCGACAATGAAGCTGCAACTTTTTTCTCCAAGCATGATAGGATAACCAAAGGTTCCAAACACATGGACCTAAAATACCTACAACTGAAGCAAGATGTTAAACTAAAGAAAATTGTTGTTGAATCGATAAGTACAGACTTACAAGTGGCAGACATATTCATGAAAGGACTACCTCCAAAGACCTTTCAGAGACATACTGATAGCATGGGTCTTGCAGATAGTTCCTAATTATCTTCTTGTTATGCCATTTATTTTGTACTTAGCTAGACATAACAATTATCGAGCTCTCAATAATTTGGACATCTTTTATTTCTATTTTATAATGTGTACGCATTTATATTTAGATAAATGATAACAGAAACAGTCTTTTGCTTCAAGACATTATGTGACCATTAAGTTATGCTCATCTACGATCTACTTATGAAAGTTGTCGATGTCATAATACATGAAAGTAAGCATGTTGCAAAATAACATGTACACGTCATGACTTCCATTGACCACTAGATTAGCCAAGACACTTATGATAACTGACTAAAGAAAAGTTTAGCATATCATGCGCACCTTATGACCTTAATACGAAAACATTAATGGATTTTACTATTGACCAAGTGGGAGACAGTAAGGAAATTTAACCGTTTTGTAAGGAAATTAATACGAAAACATTAATGGATTTTCTTCTTATTTTGTAAGGAAATTTAACCGTTTCCTTCTTCAAACGTTTCCTTCCTCATTTTGTGGTCAATAGAATCTAAAGGGTTTTCATATTAATATGTTAATCAATAAAGCGGTTATAATCTAGAGCGTTAATTTCTCTCATCTTGATCTTGATGGACGATCAAGACTAAGTCTACAAATCTGGAAATTTGGTCCTCTCTACCTATAAATATTAACCTTTGCCCATCACAAAGTATATAGAAAAAACACATAAAGAAAGATATAGAAAAAGAAAGAGAAACCATTTCCTTTATCCATTGAAACATCTTTCGACAACAACCATTGCTGATTCATATACGAGATGTCATGGAGGTATGTATAATTGATTCATTACATATGTGATAATCATGTAATTCTAGATCTTACGGTTTATGTTATTCGCAAGATATAGATTACACGATTCTGAGAAATTGGATCATTAATCTCTAAATTCATATAATTTTAGGGGATAATATAATTCATTTGGTTCTCTTTATTGTTAAATCTACCTTTTTCTTTAGTTACAATTACAAACTTAGATAAGTTGAAATTAACGTTTAAAGACTCTTAGGAAATTGATTTTACTTTTTGTACTTTATCCAAACTCTTGAATTCAATGGTTTAACATTTACCAACATACTAGGAGAAATAAATTTGTAAATTAATATATTAGTGTGAAGTACCGTAACTAAATATTTGGTGAGATCATATGCACTACCTTCTTAAACGAAATGGACAAAATTAATCTTTAGAAAGTGAGCAATCTAATTCTACTTTTTGCATAGTAAAGTTGAACCCACAAAAAGTTTGCATAGAGGCTTTGAAACTTTTTCCATGGTTTATTAGCATAGTATAATAAAATTTGATTTTATTAATACTAATCTTCAACCATTTCTTCAAACAGTTACGTTTTCAGTTAGTGAATGTTGTATCAAGTTGTAATAAACTTTTGTTTGATCATAAAAGTTCTTCAGCGTTGCAGGTAAGTTGAGATGACTGATGAAAAAATGTGTTTGAAAACATTATTATTAATTTTGACATCATTAGATTGAAGAAGTCCAAGATGTTCTGGTATTGACAAAGTTTATCCTTAGCAGCATATAGGCGTACTACAGAGATCATTAGATAGAAGATGGTGCTACCTCAAAAATTAGTTTATCAGTTTTTGGTACATGTTCTAAAACGATATTTCTCAATCATATTAATTTATAAGGTTAAGCTAATGATTTTATTGTATTGAATGCAATGTACCTTATGACATGGCTAATAACTGTATTGACTGCCAATGGTGACACTCATGTAAAAAGTTGCATTTATCTCTCTCGGTGTCTTATTTCCCAAACATGCAACTTCTAGCTTAAGTAATCTCATACAGCATTAAAACTTACTTTCTCTTCTTTTACTTTGAACTTTTTAACTTATTGCGATATGCTAATAGAACAATGATTCTATTAAATAATAGCAGTAATGGATGGTGATTAATATTTTGATTGTTTGATTCATAGATCTAGGAATTAAAACTCGCTGACATCAATTAGTATATGTTCAGAAAAATATAAACATATAAGTTGTGTCTATTTTTATGAATTTATATTTAACATTGACGCAAGTTTGATTCCTACCTTGCGCTTCCCTATCCTATATAAATTTACCCGGGGGTATGGGGGCTTGGATCAACAGACGACTTTACTATACCCTTCTCAAGAGTTTACCGTCCCGTTGGGTTCTCCTGGGTTTTCAATAATGTATTAATAATGTATTAATTACTATATGTATACATATTGGTTTACAATGATATGTACATCAATTATATGATTTTCTAATGAAGAATGAAACTTAGTTGTCCAGAAAGGTCACTCATTATGTATAACATATTATAGTGTGATACATTATATTGTTGTAATTCAAGTTTTTACATCTTTCATTCCGTTTTAGTTAGTAATCACCAATCTAATATTAACTTTTTTTAGAGATAGATGATGAAATTAGATATTTATATCCATACGACTAAAATATAATTTTATAAACAAAATAATTTACATTGGATTAAAAAATAGTACCGTAAATAATAATTTTTTTCTTATGGGACTTAATACTGTAACTTGATTCATTGGTTTACTTACTTGATTTATTTGTAGGATCTTTAAAAACAACATCCATGGTTATATATTTGCCCTTGTGCCGCTTTCATGAGCATAAAAAATTAATACATTTATTTTATTGCATTGATTAGAACATACTTGACATTTCTACTAAAACAATTACTAAACAAAATCACCTTTTGGACAGTATCTTAAGCATCTTTCAAGGAGTGAGAAATAGTTAATTTAATTGTCGATAATCTTACAATAACACAAAGGTTCAATAACAATCACAAAAATAAATATAGCTATGGCCCATTTGCAAAGCACAAGTTTGCAATAGTTTATAATAAAGTTAAGAAAAACTTGGTAGAAGGAATATGTGGAGTCTCCGATAGCAGCAGGGATAAGGACAGTCAATGACAAGGTAATAAATAATCAAAATTAAATGTGAAAACATTTACAATTAAAGGGTGTAATTAAACTTGATAAATAACACATGAACAATGTTCTAGCGTAGGGACCTGAATTGGGTGGGAAGTCAACAAATATTAAGCCATGTAGATCTTGCAGTCAATTAAATTTTATCGTTGAAAAATGCAAGTTGTAAAAAGTCAAGATGCATAAGGAGAAATTACGTGGTTGATACCAATTACTAAACCATTAATTAATAAGTAATCCTAGAAACTAAAAAATAAATATGCTAAGGGACACTTACCAATAAACAGGTTTAGCCAAAAGAATAAATATCTTAAACACTTGCTTGATTAATACATTCATAGGCTGAATTGCATGATATTTTGTTTAGATTTTACATAGTTCATATTTCATACACATTCAGACTTACCAATGCACAGGCTCAGCAAAAACTTGTAAATCACCAAGCTCAACCAGCAAGCATCAATATTTATCATGGACCTAAAACTAGGCTTGCATGCCCAATGTTAACTTGATATCATAACTTTAAAATTTAAAACATTATGGATCCGATACTATATTAGTGTTGCTTATAGTTAGGCTAAGATATGCTCAACCTATGGAGGCCACTAATATTACAAATGTACAATTATTTCCACTAGTTTTAAAACTTAAGCATTTGTACCATGTAACTGAGTTAATGATAATTCATATAGGTCACGGTAATTTTGGTTTGGATATCTATTCTTGTGCCGAAAACAATGTTATACATTTTAATATCAGTATAGTGCAATATTAAATGAACTAAAGATATGCTATGTTGCTAAAACTATACGATCCTACATAAAAATTGCAACTCTATTTTGGTTACTGATCTTATTTTTCCGCTTATGTTGACAGGTGACCCAATTTATTGCTACCTACAATCACGAGTTTTGGTTCACTAATAAGAAGTTTGTTACTCTCTTCATATACAGATTCAAGTGTGTTTCCCATTTACCGCTGATCTTTAACTAAGTTTGAAAATAAAAGTTGGATTTTAACTAAGTTTAAATTCAAGTTCATTTTGCAGTTAGTTTTATTTTAATCATGGGATGGTTCAATCCTAATTCTTAATAATTTTTGCTCTTGTTGAAAAGGCTGAAATTCAGAAGGGGATGAGGCTTATTTTGGCTTTGTGTCTGTCTGAAGGATTCGATACTTTTCCACTTTGCTTTGTGCTGGTGGATTGATGCAGGGCATACCTCGAATCGAACAAACCCAGATTCCCAAGATCCCTCCTTGGATCGTGCTGCCTTGAATCGCGCTGCCGCTGCCTCGAATCCCCTCTCCTTGAATCGCGCCTCCTTGAATCGCCCCTTCTTGAATCGTGTGGCCTTGAGTCGTGAGCGACTTATCAATGTCGCGACTCAATATGAAGATGAAGCTATGAGTCGTTGCCAATCCAAAATGAAGCTGAAGCCTTTGAGTCGTTACCGAGTCATCGAAACTTACCTGAGTTGAAGCCGAGACATCTATGAGTCGCGACCGATTCAATTCCTAAGTCGCGAAGAAGAAGCTCTCAGTAAGTCGCGATTGTATATGCAAGCTATGAGTCGCTGATGTATACTCAAGCCATGAGTCGCTGTTGTTTTTCTTTTTTAAGTCGCGAACGACATAAGTACTCCAGTAGCTGATGAAAGCCACCTTCCTTTACTCGCGAGACAGTGATGAAGTAGCGTATAAGTCGGAGCCGGGTTAACATAAAGTCCTTGTAATTTTTCTTTAAGTCGCGAGTCACGTTGAGTCGTGGCCGAGTCAACTTGAGTCGTGTACTGTTGGTATTGTAATTTTTTGTTGTTGAGTCATAAACACTATAAATAGGGATGTAATGTCATTGTAATGGGTGGTTGAAAATTTGAATAAAATTCTCCTTTGTTAGCTTTGTGCTTTCAATTTAAATTGGTAGTCGAGTGTTTGATCTCCTATCTCCACTTCGGCATTCGAGTGCGCTCGAATCAACGAATGTTGAAGCCGATTCACGGAATCAAGTGCGCTTGATCAACGTCGAAGAATCGTAGATCCTTCATCACGGTATCGTGCGCGATCAACGTGTTAAGGATAGCTAGAATTCGGTATCTTCGGATCAACGAATTTGGGCATATCGGTATTTCTCAATCCACCGATTACTAATTCCATCGACATATCAAGTTTTTGTTAAATCTGCTGCGTCAGTTTGGTATCAGAGCTAGATTGCAAGGAGTTTGCATCATTTGGAGAATTGGGTTTCTGAAGTTTAGAGATCGGATTTGCAAATTATCGAGAAGTTTGGAGTTTGAAGTTTGTGTTCGTCGTGTTCATATTGAAGTTGCAACAAGTTTGGGGTGTTTGATCCATAATCACTTGGATCAAAGTGTGGGAAAGGTGTTTGACTTTGCGTGGGAGAGTTGGCACACCAAAGTGAAGTTCGAAGCAAGCTTGAAGCGCACTAGTTGTTTTGTTTGAAGATTTTTGAAGTCAAATTTGTTGAAGTTTGGAGATTTGTTGAATTATTTGTGAAGTTCAATCATGCCACCAAGACGAGCTCAATGACATTGCAATATTAATGCCTTGTATGGAAGAGAAGAGGCCGATGAAATGGAGCAACGAATCCATGAGAGTTTTACTGAAAAGTTGAATGAAGGGATTGGTTGATTAGAGAGAATGATGCTTGAAATGAATCAAAGTAGAAGAAGAATTTCACCTGAATCGAGCCATGGGAGAAGTAGAACTTCGATACATTCAGATCGGGAGAGAACAGAAGATCATAGAAGTGTTGATAATCGTGATAGGAATGTTGGTAGTAGGAGTGGTGGTAGAGATGTTGGAGGACGTGAACGACAACGATATACTTCAGATTTTGATGAGGAATTTGTTGGTGACAGAGGGAGTATGCATCGAGATAGAGAACAAACACGACGTCAGTATCGAGATGTAGATGATGATCGTCGATGGGAATCGGGAATGAAGATGGAGATTCAGGAGTTTAAAGGTGGGATGGTTGCTGAGGAGTTCTTAGACTGGTTATCTAATGTTGAAGAAATCTTTGATTTCAAGGAAGTGCCGGAGAATCGTCGAGTGAAGTTGGTTGCTACTAGATTGAGGGGAAGAGCATTGGCATGGTGGCAGCAAACTAAACTTACACGAGAACGGATGGGGAAGTCGAAGGTTGTTGAGTGGGATAAGATGGAGAAGTTGATGAGATCTACTTTCTTACCTTACAACTATCAATCACTTATGTACCAGAGGTTGCAGAATCTGAGGCAAGGGACAAAGTCTGTTAGTGATTATGCTGATGAATTTTACCAACTCATTGCCAGGAACGATATTATGGAGACTGAAGAACAGTTAACTGCTAGATTCATTGGGGGATTGAGAATGCAGATCCAGGATATGGTTAATATGTTTGATCCAAGATCTGTAGCAGAGGCACATCAGAAAGCGTTAGCTTGGGAGAAGCAGGGAAGGCGTGGAGGTGGTGTGTTTACTAATTCTAACAATCAAGTGAAGGGGGCCAGTGGAAGTTCTAATGTTCCTAAACCTGTCAGTAAGCCAATTGTGAAGGAGGGTGAGAAGGCGAAGGTTAATAGTGGGTTCAAATGTTATAATTGCCAGGAAATGGGCCATAAAAGCAATGAGTGTCCAAAGCCGAAGAAGAGAACTATGATAGTTGAAGCTGAGGATGAGGATGAAGAGGTTGAGTGTTCTAATTCCTTACCGGTTGAGGAGGAAGACTTGTTATCGGGAGACGAAGGATATTCACTGATGATGAGGAGGAGTTGTTTGACACCAAAGCAAGAGGAGGAAGACAGTTGGTTGAGGAATAACATATTTCAGTCTACTTGTACTATCCTTGGAAGAGTTTGTAAATTCGTTATTGATGCTGGGAGTTGCGATAACATTATCTCTGCAGAGGCAGTAAAGAAGTTGGAATTGAAAATCGAGAAGCATCCTAAACCGTACAAGTTAGCTTGGTTGAGGAAAGGAGGTGAGGTGAAAGTCGGAAGGAGAGCTTGTGTTAAATTTTCAATTGGGAAAAAATACAAGGATGAAATTTGGTGCGATGTTGTAGACATGGACGTATGTCATCTGTTGTTGGGCAGACCATGGCAGTTTGATAGAGCAGTTCAACATGATGGTCGTGCTAATAGCTATAGTTTCATGTTTGAAGGCACTAAAATTACTTTAGTTCCCAAGAAGCAGCAACAGAAAGAAAGCAAGCTGGAGGAAATTGAAGAACTGAAAACTTTGTTAACCTTGAAGGAGTTTGTTAAAGAAGTTGAAGAGGAGCCTGAAGTCTATTTGTTGATTGGACGAGAGAGTCATGAAGAAGTTGAAATTCCTGATGAAGTAAAGCCAGTTTTGAAAGAATTTGAAGACGTATTTCCAAAAGAGTTGCCTAAGGAATTACCGCCACTGAGAGACATTCAACATCAAATCGATCTTGTACCGGGAGCAGTATTACCGCATAGACCGCATTATCGAATGAGTCCGAAGGAACATGAGGAGTTGAGAAGGCAGGTGGAAGAGTTACTTGAGCAGGGACATGTACAGGAAAGCTTGAGTCCGTGTGCTGTGCCAGCTTTGTTGGTACCAAAGAAGGATGGGACGTGGAGGATGTGCACTGACAGTCGAGCCTTGAATAAGATTACTGTGAGATACAGATTTCCAATGCCGAGATTGGATGACTTGCTAGATCAGTTGAGTGGGGCTAATATCTTTTCGAAGATTGATTTGAAAAGCGGTTATCATCAAATTCGGATTAGACCTGGAGACGAATGGAAGACAGCCTTCAAAACGAGAGAAGGATTATACGAATGGTTGGTTATGCCATTTGGTTTGTCAAATGCACCTAGTACATTCATGCGGGTGATGAATCAAATCTTCAGACCAATCATTGGGAAGTTCGTTGTGGTTTATTTCGATGATATTCTGATTTACAGCAGGAGTACGGAGGAGCATATTCAACATTTGAGGGAAGTGTTGATTATTCTTCGTGAGGAACAATTTTATGCTGCTACGAAGAAATGTGTGTTTATGACGCACAGTGTTTTATTTCTGGGTTATGTTGTTTCAGGAGAAGGTATTCAAGTTGATCAGAGTAAAGTTGAGGCAGTCAGGAATTGGCCACAGCCAAAGACAATTACGGAAGTGAGAAGTTTTCATGGGCTAGCGTCATTCTACCGAAGATTCATTCCACACTTCAGTAGCGTAATGGCTCCAGTTACTGATTGCATGAAGGGTAAACAGTTTTCGTGGACAGAAGAAGCCGGGATTGCTTTTGAACGAATCAAAGAACTGTTGACGACAGCGCCAATTCTTGTTTTACCTAATTTTCAGTTGTTGTTTGAGCTACACACCGATGCATCAAAGGTTGGGATTGGAGGAGTGTTGAGTAAGCAGGGGAGACCTATTGCATATTTCAGTGAAAAGTTATCAGGGGCAAAGATGAGATACAGTACATATGACGTTGAATTTTACGCTGTTGTGCAAGCTGTTAAGCATTGGAGACACTACCTGTTTCAGAAGGAATTTGTTCTTTACACTGATCATGAAGCTTTGAAACATTTACAGGGGTAGGATAAAATTTCAACGAGACATGCATCATGGATTGCATATTTACAACAGTTTACCTTTGTTGTTAAACACAAATCCGGGGTGACGAATCGTGTGGCTGATGCTTTGAGTAGGAGGAGTCATTTGTTAACAACATTGAAGGTTGAAGTGACGGGATTTGAATTATTGCCAGAGATGATTGAAGAAGATCCTTACTTTGTGAAATATGTTGAGAAAGTCAAGGAAGGGAGTACCGATGAATTTATGTTGGTTGATGGATTCTTGTTTAAAGGAAATCAGTTATGTATTCCAGAGGGCAGTTTGAGAATGAAAATTATCAAGGAGTTGCATGAAGAAGGCCATGTGGGTAGAGATCGTACATTGCAGTTGATTTCTCAATCTTACTTTTGGCCGTCGATGAGGAAAGAGGTTGAAAGATTTGTGGAGAGATGCCATATTTGCCAGGTTTCGAAGGGAACAGCAACGAATGCAGGGTTGTATATGCCGCTACATGTACCGTCTAAGCCATGGGTTGATATCGGCATGGATTTCGTTTTGGGTTTGCCTAGAACTCAGAGGGGGAATGATTCTATATTTGTTGTGGTGGACAGGTTTTCAAAGATGGCACATTTTATAGCCTGTAAGAAAACGGCGGATGCAGTTCGAGTGGCTCAGTTGTTCTTTAAAGAAATCTATTGTTTACATGGGTTGCCAGAGTCTATTGTTTCCGACAGGGATACCAGATTTTTAAGTCATTTTTGGCTTAGTTTGTGGAAGATGGTCGGAACGAAGCTGAATTTTAGTAGTGCTTATCATCCGCAAACAGATTGGCAAACCGAAGTGGTGAATAGATCGTTGGGAAACTTGTTACGATGTCTTGTGAAAGATAATTTGAAGAGTTGGGATTTAAAATTGTGTCAAGCTGAGTTCTCACACAATCACGCAGTCAATCGAAGTACTGGATTCAGTCCGTTTCAAGTTGTATATTCAGCCATTCCAAAGGGACCATTGGATTTAACGACATTACCATATCAGAAAGGAATTGTTAAGCGGGCTAGTGACTTGGTGAATGAGTTACAGGAATGCCACAAGGTTGTACAAGAACGATTACGTAAAACGAATGAGAAGTATAAACAAATGGTGGATAAAAAACGAAAAAGTGTTGTCTTCAAGGAAGGAGATTTTGTTTATGCAGTGTTAACAAAAGATCGTTTTCCAGTTGGAACTTATAACAAGTTGAAAGCTCGAAAGATTGGGCCCGTAGAAATTATAAGACGGATAAATGAAAATGCTTATAAGTTGAAGCTGCCAGAAAATGTTTACACTTCTGATGTGTTTAACGTGAAGCATTTAATTCCATATTATGAGGAGGAACCTATCAAAGATGACGAGAGTATGAATTCGAGGACGAATTTCTTTCAACAAGGGGAGGATGATGCAGGGCATACCTCGAATCGAACAAACCCAGATTCCCGAGATCCCTCCTTGGATCGCGCTGCCTTGAATCGCGCTGCCGCTGCCTCGAATACCCTCTCCTTGAATCGCGCCTCCTCGAATCGCCCCTTCTTGAATCGCGTGGCCTTGAGTCATGAGCGACTTATCAATGTCGCGACTCAATATGAAGATGAAGCTATGAGTCGTTGCCAATCCAAAATGAAGCTGAAGCCTTTGAGTCGTTACCGAGTCATCGAAACTTACCTGAGTTGAAGCCGAGACATCTATGAGTCGTGATCGATTCAATTCCTAAGTCGCGAAGAAGAAGCTCTCAGTAAGTCGCGATTGTATATGCAAGCTATGAGTCGCTGATGTATACTCAAGCCATGAGTCGCTGTTGTTTTTCTTTTTTAAGTCGCGAACGACATAAGTACTCCAGTAGCTGATGAAAGCCACCTTCCTTTACTCGCGAGACAGTGATGAAGTAGCGTATAAGTCGGAGCCGGGTTAACATAAAGTCCTTGTAATTTTTCTTTAAGTCGCGAGTCACGTTGAGTCGTGGCCGAGTCAACTTGAGTCGTGTACTGTTGGTATTGTAATTTTTTGTTGTTGAGTCATAAACACTATAAATAGGGATGTAATGTCATTGTAATGGGTGGTTGAAAATTTGAATAAAATTCTCCTTTGTTAGCTTTGTGCTTTCAATTTAAATTGGTAGTCGAGTGTTTGATCTCCTATCTCCACTTCGGCATTCGAGTGCGCTCGAATCAACGAATGTTGAAGCCGATTCACGGAATCAAGTGCGCTTGATCAACGTCGAAGAATCGTAGATCCTTCATCACGGTATCGTGCGCGATCAACGTGTTAAGGATAGCTAGAATTCGGTATCTTCGGATCAACGAATTTGGGCATATCAGTATTTCTCAATCCACCGATTACTAATTCCATCGACATATCAAGTTTTTGTTAAATCCACTGCGTCATGGATGCTCTATGATTGATCGAAGAATGGTGAATCTGTCTTATTTTTTTACAACTATATTACACTAGTGTTGGTATTTTCAGAAAATTTCCTTCTTGTAGAAATCGCTTTAAATGCACACTAAGCTGTATTAACTTTTACTGTTCATGGTGCAGTTGAAATATCTTATTTTGTAAACAGCCTATTATTCCTTAAGTTAGCCTAACATCTCCTTTTCTGGAAGTTTCATGCTTTACTGTAAGTAAGTTCAATTAAGCGTGATTGCTATGTCTACGCAGCTGCATTTATATTTGTTCATTTACATTCATTTATCTCCTCTAGTTGACCGGGGACTCTTTGGATAAGCTTGTATTTATAAAGAAATAGCTAGCCTGTTAAGTTGAGATAAATCAATTTAAATGAAGTGATATTTTTTATTAAAAGTGCACTACGATCGAGATAGACGACTCTTTTGATGACACCAGTAGACATTTTGTTCAGGGAATTTAAGAATCCGAGGTAAAGGAGGCGCTAAATGGATTAAAATAGGCAAGGCGTTGGGGCCTGATGACATCTCTATTGAGGTGTGGAGATGGCTTGAAGATGCATGGATAACCTGGCTAACTAAGTTGTTCAATAATATTTTCAAATCAAATAAGATGTCAAATGAGTGGAAGAGAAGCATATTAGTTCCAACTTTCTTGAATAAAGGAGATATCCAAAGTTGCGCAAACTACAGAGAAATTAAGCTTATGAGTCATACAATAAATCTTTGGGAGAGAGTCATTGAACATCGATTAAGAAGAATGACAAATGTTTCAAAAAACTAATTTAGTTTCATGCCTGCGAGGTTGACCACAGAGGCGATTTTTTGGATAAGATAACTTATGAAGAGGTTTAGTGTAACGGTCGGGCGACTTTCGACCCCGAAAATCGACACTAATACGTTCACTGTATAGAGTGCCGAGCAATCGAGTGTCGGAAATACCAGTTTGATAGGGTTTAAGAAAAAGAAATAGAAGAAGAAACAGAAACAGTAGCGCATAATCTCACAATCACAGCAAAACAAAATATAATATACAATAACGGCATTTTATACAAAGAAAAGTTGTAACTGTCAATATACATTCAAATTATCAGAGTACAATCATCAACAAATAAATCTTGATAGTTATAATAACTTGTCCCCAAATACTGACTATACAGTCTATACTACACAGCGAAATAGTCAAATACGTCTCTGCCATCCAGCTCGTTTCCGGGACTCCGAAGCATCCTAACCTGAAAATCGGTAATACTCGGCATGACCCGAGCATTACAATAAAGTAACAACCGAGTCAGGCTGGAAACCAGCGTGAGTAAAACACACTTAGTTTGAAATACTTAAGTTATAAGAATCTTTTGAAACTAAGGTAACTCGTACAACACGTCGAGTTTTTATCCGATTATAACCAGCGCTTATAACAGAAATCCATCGATATTATAGTGATGTCTAAGTACAGTTACTTATTTAAATAGTTGATTTGTGAAAATAACCAATTCCAGCCTATTAAACTCAAATTCTATAATCATACCCATAAAGGTTTGCAGAGAATATTAAATTGAAATGGTTCCAGATAACACTGACATCCGAACCCGGTCTCCTCGAACCCAAGTAATAAATTTAAATAGATAAATTGTTTAAAATAAACAATTTATTAATTAGGGTGACAATATTCAAATATGGAAATTTATTATAGATTCTTGTTTTCAAATAAGAACATATTATCATTTTAATCTAATTATTTTAACTTGTTCGACCACTTGATGGTACAAACAAGCATAACTGAAATAATATCTAATAGGATTAAGCCAAGGTATAGAACATTAACTCATTTAACGATCAATAACCAATATCAAAACGATTCACACATCAGGGTTTTATTAACCTTGATTAACTGAATCCATTTATGTTTTAAATCCAAATTAATTTCAATTTAAAGAAATTATTAAAAAAAATTAGTTAATTAAAAATTAAAACTCTACCTAATATCTAATTTGTTAACTTACATATGTTTTAAGTCAACTAACAGTATAATTAATTACCAATTTAATTTATAAAATATCATTAGCTTTAAATTATGGTTTTAAAATGACAATAGCTCTTTAGTTAAAAGAAAGAAAATATAAATTATCCTATAAATGTATATGTATAAATTACATACCTTCTCTTCTTTTCCTTCCTTTTTTCCCTTCTTTCTTTTTCTTTTTCATTTTCTTTCTTTTCTTTTCCTTTATCTTTCTTTTTCCCTTATCTCTTCTTTTTCCTTATTTCTTCTTTGGCCCACCATCCGGCCCATTTTCTTTTCCCTTCCACTTATAATCTTTTCCTAGGTTTCTTTCCTATTTCTCTTTCTCCTTTGTTCATTCAAGCCTACCATCTATGCATCATCGTGTGCACGTACACACGCCGACGTTAGCCGTACCCTCGCTGCTGGCAACCCCCATACGTCATCCATGACTACGTAACTTCGTCACAACCCTGGAAACGGTCAACCACTTCCTCGTCCAAAATTTTCGCCCCCACCCAAAACTGTAACTCGCACCGAAGTCACCAAAACACCTCGCCTTACCACCACGGGCCGCCATCACCCACTGGGCTCTACCCAAAGCCTCGCTGACGTCTCCTCTTCCAATCCCAGCTAGAGCGCATGTCCCTATGTCTCCCTCGACATCACCATTCACCTTCAACCGAACCCAAAACAAGCATGCCGTAAACCCTATTGCCGCCTCGCCCTGCCTAATGACGCCATAGAAAAATTATACACCATTTTTCCCTGATAACCAATCACCCAATGCTCCTTCTCACCCAACACAGTGCATCAAAATCCACTATGTCATCGGAATTTGGCCTCACACCCAAAACCGTTCAACCTCACTTTTCTCCCACCACACAATGTTATAAATCACCAAACCAGACCTAATAATCATATTTCCCAATGACGATTACAACTGTATGACCAAAACATAAAATTATGTAAGTTGATTCTCGACCATATGTGAATCACTTACTATAAAAGGGGCTTTCTCCTTCCATACTCCATGGAACTTAATGAGACCAATTTTACAGTGACGTATACTCAAAAACCAATAACTTTCCTTTTGGAATCATATTCAAAAACTAAAGGGATATTGATCTTTTTTTTGAAGTTGATAGTTTTATTGTTTTATCAAATAAAACATTAACAGGGAGAGAAAAAGAAGTACCGAGTCTCTTCTCTAGAAGGCCTGACCATGTCGAACCCATAAAAACAAGTTCATACTCATAGTGCAACACAAATACAATTGTGTGTTTCATTACTTCACTAAAAATCGACATATATATTAGCCTATGTAATATCAGTAATCAAGTTTACTCATGGTTTAAAAGAATGATGAACTGCTTTCTTTGGTTTTGATCTCCCTTCTAGCTTCAAGCCTTGTCTGTACTTGAGCATTCTTCTTGTTATATATATATATATATGTGTGTGTGTGTGTGTGTGTTTGTGTGTGTGTGTGTGTGTAAATGAGTGATCAAGGCATGGTAGGCTATGCATATACAGAAGAGGGGAAAGTGAATGGGGCAAGCAATGGTGGTTGTAGATTTGCATAGGTTATGTTTTTATTTTATGCTTCCTTTTATTTTGTTTTATTTTGATTTGAAATATGTAGACTTGATTTGATAAAGATGATTTGATTTTCATATGACTTGATTTTGATTTTGGATGATTTGAAGATTTATGTGTGATTTGAGATTTTGCTATGATGATGTTCCCTTGTGTGCATACATGATTACTTCATATATATATTTACCTATATATATATATATATATATATATATATATGTTTACACTTACTCATCTACACATTTACACATTTATTCACCATAAACACTTATGTGTGTGTGTGTGTGTGTGTGGGTATGCATACATATACAATATACATTTTTACTTTGTCATTTTTACCTTTTATTTTATATATTTAGATATACACATTTACACGTATATGTATAGATATTTATTATTTCCATAAGCATTTCCTTTTTAGCATATATATATATACATAATCATAAGTTTCTAAATCTTACCATTTTGAAGTTATACATTCATGTATATATATATATATATATATATATGTATACATACATAATACTTTTACAAACATGTATATCTACCTATTCACTATTTTATGTAGCATATATATGCATATACATTTACCCTTATACATATTTTCATATACATTACTTTCCTATGGTCATATATATACATATATGTTACATATATACTTATATATATATATATATATATACACGTTATCAAACATCATGAAGCTTGTACATATTCATATATATGCATTTATGGATATTCTATCTTAAGTTTAAACGGTGGAGTTTATATACACATTTCTATAATATTTATCATATCCAGGAATTTAAAATTTTAAAATTAAATATATTTATAATAAATTTTATACATTCAGATATTTCCAATACCAGAGAATTTTTTTTATTCAACTTATAAAAATTAATTCTTCAATAATTGAAATCGGTTAATTACCTCATTAACAGGTGTCAAAAACCTGGGTCATGACATTCCTCTTCCCTTGAATATTTCGTTCTAAAAAAGGAACGAAACGAGAATTTAAATTTTTGATGTGTATTATTCATTAAATCATTTTCAAACATTTTAACTCTTCACTCTTTTTATTATATAAATTTTAAAACACTTTAAATTATACAGTATTTCCAAACTAGTTTTATGTAAAAATATTTTTTATAACTTGATGTCCAAATATGTCCATCCTTGTTCTCACAGAAATTTAGTCATACGTTGATCAGGCGTAGGACCGAAAATCTGTCACGTTCCAAATTCCAGCGTTCAAAAATCGACCTCCGTACTCCACTTGTACTTGAATGTCGCAGATTCAATCGTTGAAATTCGAATCGTGCCGGAGCTTATAACACAAATAAGTATAACAACACAGCGGAAGAAAAGAATGAATATCATATACAATTCCAATGAATACAATATCCAATGATACAATATGAATCAACTTCAGTGATAAAAGATAAAATGCTGCAGTGGAAAAAAACAATATGATATGGCAGCGGAAAAAGAATAGCCAAGAGATAACTCCAACCCAATGCTCCAAAGCTAAGGCTCCAAACCACAAGCTTGAACCACCATCAAGTTTCAACAAGCTAAGCAAGTCTCATCCATGAATCCAAAGACTCCAATATCCAAGATCTCCAAAGAATACCAGAGAGAAAGCTAAAAGCTACTGAATCGATATCTACTATCTACTATCTAAAAAACCCAACTCTAGACTGCTCGTGTGGAAAAATTGTGGGCACCCAGAGTTTAGAAAAGGAACAATAAACTCCGGGTCAGTCATGGGACTGGTATGAGCAAACAAAAACAGTTTATCTTTAAAACAAACAAAAGAATATAAATTTTTGAAATCCGCAATGCTTTTGGAAAATGAAACTACTATAAGGCCTCCCGCCACACACACAATGCAAACGCAGACTTGGGGAAGATTTCTCCATATGATAGTCAAATATGCTTGATACGCGAAAACCATTTGATATTTTTATTAGCGCATAGTGGAAAACATTTCGAAAGTATAATATAAATCTTAGCCAGCACAGGTACCATTATATTATGCCTGCTATAGCTACCTACTAAGGAGGCAGGTTATACAATTGCAATCATAAAGGGTTCGTATTGTTTCTTTGGATTTCCAACAAATGGTCAGGCTAAGGAACTTCCTGGGCCACATGGATACGCCTCTGGAGGGATGCCCTGAGAACCTAACCGGATCTCTGCCAACACAAGGCCGGGTTACCTCTGTAACTAGGTAACTACTGACACTTGTATGCCATCTTCCGATCGTAACCAACCTTTATCCGAGCGCTCGATACCAACAACCACAAAGTAATGTATTTGTAGTAACCACATAGGTTAAATATCTGGGCTCCATATCATGATATCACCTCTATCCATAAGGAAATGAACATACCCTCGGGGGGCGCTACCCCAAAATAACCTTGCCGCATTCTTCCTGTTTCGACCATTCCGGGTTGTGAAGTTCGACGAAGTCTCGTCCACAAAGCTACACTTTTCACAAAAGCCATGCTTTGATCAACAAATGATCGGCAGCACTTCGTATGCCACATTACCAAATTGGGAATGTATTACTGGTAACCATCAATTACATAACCTCTAAGCTCGTACGTCTCAGAGAAGGGTGTTAAGCTAAGAGAATAAATTTCCGCTACCAAACAGAAATGTATTTGATAGAAACTGGTTTTACATCTCAAAGTGTAGCGTCAGACACACATCCATACAAGTCTGTTCCGGGTTCGAACAGAATCGAAGGCACTTCCGAAGAAGCCCTTGCAAATCCGGGAATCTACAATCCCGATCGGACTTCCTATCACTTAGGGAATCTCTATACCGTAGCTACTCGGTGCAGAGACAATCGATAGGTCATCCTATCATTCTCGCAAATGCCCGGTCTGCACCACCGGTCTTCAAATGCTATCCATAACGTTGTATCACTATTCGGAATGGGTTATATGACACAAGGTCCTCTCCCGGCTAAACCGAATAGTGAGCGCAATATTTTAAACCATATGGATAATGGGTTTTCAATTAAGTCACAACTTTAAAACCCAAAACTTTTCTTTCAAATGGTTAAAACAAATTACCATTTACAATTCTTTTTAAACAAAAAGATTCATTTTAAAAAAACCTTTCAATGGTTTAAACAATTTCCACATTTAAATCTTTTAAACAAAAGATTCACTTTTCAAGATCCCCTTTCAATTTAAAACAAGATTCATCAATCTTTTAAACAAAAGTTCATTCATAGCTTCTCAAGACAATTCCATTTCAAATTGGGTTAACTCGTTAAATCTTTAAATCAAGATTTAACTTATAGCTTTCAAAACTCGTTTCCAAAGATTCTTCCATAATTTGGAAAATCATTTTAAATTCAAACTTGAAATCCCTTTAATATAAATTGGTAGTTCATTAATCATATGAAAGCTTTTATTGTTTGAAAACAAATTGTTTTTAATTCGGAAAATCCGATTTTTATTTATACGAGTTAACATTTTTGAGGTTAATTCAAATCCCCGCAACAGTTATTAAAAATGGTTTGAAACCCATATAAGCTTATATACAGTTTTTAAATTTTAAATATCCAATCTAGAATTCAATTTCAGATATTGAATTCCAATTTAAATCAGATTATTCAACTTCCAAATCTTTATTAAGTTACTCAGAAAAAACTTTCATTTTTAAAACACTTATTTTCAAAAGCCTTTCACTTTAAATCAAATCTATTTCCAAAACCATTTGAATTAAAAATTCAAATTCAAAACTATTTAAAAATCCGTGACTTAACCGATTTCCACGTGCAATCCATATTTGTGTGTGTATAAGTGTGGTCCAGGGGTTTACACACAATAGTGCAATAACAATCATCACAGATACATCGATAAGCGGTATAACTTACAACGCTTATCTTCATTCATAGATCACAGATAAAATAAATTTATCAATCACAAAGTTCATTATTACGATTCGATGTGGGTTTCGGATAACCAACAGGAATCCGACTCCCTGTCGCATCGAGATTCAAATGTTGTTTAACGGGCCAAGGAGTATTTACACAGAAACATATCACAAACATCACAGATCAATACGCAGCAACTCACATCATAAAGCATCACATTTTGAGGAATATCAACCCTCCAAACATCAAATAGAATCCAAACATTCATAAGTCAAAGTAAATTAAATTATCTGATTTAAATTAAATCAGGTCAGTTACTTATGAATGAATTTTTAATCTTGGTTAATTAATATTAATTAATTACAAATCAATTTGATTTATTACTCCTTAATCATTTATTTATTAACTTTTAATTATTAACAACCCATCTTTAATTAATGAATCAATTAACCTTTAATTACTAAATTAATCTTAGTTAATGACCTTTATTAACAATTAAAAATTTCTTTAATGACCTTGCTAAAGAATTTCACTTATATTAATTGGTTTTTTTTAAACTATTTGGAATTTTTCTTTTGAATCTGAAAGGAAATTTAAAAGTAAAGTTCGACCAAGTTTAATAAGAAATCAGACTTAGTGGGCGGTTGCTGATCCCAACCGCGGGGTATGCACATTAAACACTTTTCATAAGCAATTTAAATATTCCAACATTAATTCATCATAGAATATCAACAATCACAACATTCAAAATCATTTATTGACTTCTTTATAGAATTTCAATATTTATTCATTCAAACCAAAGCATTTAATACAAATTTGTTTCAAATTTACTTTAAATTCTATTTAAACTTCATTTTAAAATTAAGATACAAATTTAGCTTAAACAAGATTTTAAAAAATAATAATTCAAAACCTTTATCTCATGTGTTAAAAGAAACATACACTTTATAAAATAAGTTTTAATTTAAATACCAATTCAATTTAAAATTCAAATCAATAAAAACATTCCTAAACATTCCAATCAACCGTATATTAGCTAAAATAGTTTACAAAAACTTTTCTTTATATCAAAATATATTTTTGGGTAAAATTATTTCATTCACCCACATTTAAAATCATATAGTTATTTTATAAGATAGTTATAAAAAGCTTAATCATTAAATAAAAACCAATCTTATCTATTTAAAATATATATAAATATATATACATATTATAAATAGGAAGCAGTTTATTAATTTATTAAAAGATAAATTCACTAATTAAATATTTAATAAAATAGATTATTAAGTCAATTCAAATTTGATTTAAACCAAATTTTGAATTACCAAAATTTTCTTAATTTTTTTTATCTATAAGTACTTAGCAGACCCGTTTTCAACACCCAATGAAAATACTTAAAACCCTCTTTTCAAAAATGCTATGAAAGCATCATCCCCCCTATGGATCGCAGTAGGACGATGATTACGTCGCCATCCCGGCAAAATCCATAAGAAAACTGTAGGCATCCGCACCTCTCGAGTTTCTCCATGGGAACTGCACAGATCGCAGCTACACCTAGGGTTGCGTTGCCATCACAGCAAAACCCGTGTAACTGTAGGCATCAACGCCACTCGAATTACGCTGCCAAACAAAACTTTACCACATAGATCACAGACTACACAAAGGCTGCATCACTATCTCAGTGAAACCCATTGTAGACTATATGCACTCACTGCCACACGAATTCTGCTATGGAACCAAACTACATAGATCGCAATCTAGCTATGTTACATTGCTCTCCCGGTGAAATCAAATGTAGATTATAGGCAATCACTACCGCTCGACTTACGCTACGGAAACGCAGTAGATCGTAGTTACAACAAAGGTTACGTTTCCATCACAACAATACCCAATGTAACTATAGGCATCAGCGCCACTCAACTTACGCTACCTAATAATGATCATCAGAAACTCGAGTTTTTTCCGGACGTCCTCTGGGATCCCAATTTTATTGAACTTGCCCTTAGGGTTCTAGGCAGAACCACCTAGTGGATCTCTACTATAAGTTTCTACTGTTATGGTGGTGCCTTTTTTCCCATACCTTCTCAAAACATATCATACTATATATACATATGGTATCTTTCAAATCATACCATTTATATGTATCACATATAAACTTCATCTATACAAAATCGATAGCTTCAAAATCGATAGTTCTCAAATTTGGTTTACCAAGTTTCAAAAATTGACTTTTTGCCAAAATCAAAAGCCCTTTTTAAAATCAGTGAGTTCCAAAACCCTTTCAGTTTCATTCTCATATACATATAAGATTATTATTCAACTCGAATAATTCTCAGATCAAAATTTTTCTGAGTCCACGTCATACTTATATAAACTCTGTTTAGTATTTCAAATATCTTTCAAAGATCATTTTCTTCGGATTATAAATTCAACAAGGTAAAGTTTGAGTATATGATTAACATTTATATTCTCTTTAATGCCAAATCAAATTTTCAAGTTCGATTTCCTTGACAAAGTTATTTGTTACATTACTTATTTCCTATAAAGTAAGTTTCAGTTATAGTACTATCCAACCTTCGTTTTAAATCATCATATTTACTCAAAATATACTCTTTCCCTTCAAAATCATTTTTGCCTCAATATCCGATTTCGGTTCCAATTCATAATTTCTTCAATTTTCCATTTGGTTTAATACTTCAATTTATTCCAAGTAATATTTAAATTCATGATTTAAACAAAAATAATTTCCACTCTGACCAGTTTTGAATTTAGAAAATACCTTGAATAGTTTTGAAATAGTTAGATAGTTAATATAAGATAGTTTGAGAATTAAAAAGAATGGTTCGCATAGTAAATAGCTCAAAAAAATCTAAAATAATTTGAATATTTAAGAAGATAGATTTTAATACAGTTTATATTAAAACAATTCATTTCAAAGTAGTTTCAGAGTCAAGCTGATTCAATTTCAATCTCCAATTCAAATCAATTTTCAGTTTTCCATTTCCATTTAAATTGATTCAATCCTAATTTCAATTCAAATTAACTTTGATTCCCATCCTGATTTGAATCAATTCCCATTTTGATTTCAAATTAATTCATTTTCAACTACCATTTCAACCGAATTCCAATTTGAATTAATCCCAATTCCATTCTCAAATTTAAACCATTTGGATTTAAATAAATTCGAGTTCGGTTTTCAAAATATACATTAATTACTTAAATCAAATTAACGTTTAATATTTAATTTAACAACCCAAGTCTTTAAAATAATTCTATTCTAAGCCCAAACTTCAAATATTCTTTTAAGTTACCTCTACTTAAACTTATTTTAAGGTTCGAGTAAGAGTCTAAATCTTTTTAAACAAATAAATTTTCGGAATTAAATTTATTCCCCAATTATAACTTCAAAATTTTAAAACCGGTTTCTTTTTTCTTAAACAACTAGTGCGTGGCCCGTGCTACGCACATGGGCATTTGCTTAGATAATGAGGGAAGGAGGTTTTTTGTGTGATGTTGTAAGACTTATAAGTGTTATGAATGATTTCAAGTTATTATATATTACTACACCGAAATAGACAATTCTTAGCACTTGTAAGTGTTAAGAATAATTTCAGCAACGTTGTTCAAGTGTCACCGATGACATGTGAGTAATTGAGCAATCAAATTTGTCACACTTATAAGTATTATTAACATACTTATTTGTAACGATTATAAGCATTGCCATTGTAATATTTCGTAACGCTTATTAGCGTTAAAAAATGCTTATTTAGGAACAATTACCATCATCATTACAATAACACTTATAACCGTCGATAGTTATAAATTTCATCCTACATCATTTAATTATGTAACGTTTATAAGCGTTCTTAATACAAATATTGGTAACATTTGTATAGGTAACTAACAAAAAATTATGATTTTATACAGTTTCATGCACAAATAACATTGAAATTATTAAAACAAATGGATATAATATAAAGTAAATAGTAATTTCATATGATTCATCATATTGATTCAACATATTATATAAAATGCCATCATATCTCAAATACAACCATGTCATAGTTAGATAATACTGTTATATGACCCAAAAACTGTATAATTTCAAAATACAACAATGTATCATGTCCAAATTAAAAAACTAAAAATAAAAAAGAGATCATGGTCTCAGTTAGGACCAAGCCACCATGGCATGTAATAGATGAATAACAGATAAAGCTTATGGTCCAGTACATAAACAAAAACCTTAGTTGAATAGTTTGCAAGAAATCTTCCACTGTTGTCAGCTAGTTTCCCATAGCTACTCTTCTGTCCCGGTCAATAGTAGTAGATTGAGGAATCCAGCCTTCTTTGTTCAATCCCCTCGTGTTGTGCCTCCTATGTTGGTTGCACCACCTCCATCTTATAAGAGCTACCGATTTGCTGCACTACGGTACCAATCAAGTAAAGAAAAATAGATACAAATAGCAAAATCAGTATCTTGAAACAGCAGCAGCAGAAGGGGTGAAAAACAAAAGGTAGTACGTTTTTAGTACAGAAACTTAACAAATCGCTCAAATTTTCGAGTTCTACAAATCCATTGGGTTTCTGGAGGAGTTATGCAAATTTGAAAGGATCAATGTCAAGAGAGATTTGTTTAGCCTTTAAAAATTTGTCTAAGGTATGATACAGGCATGAAGAAACCTCTCAGTGCACTTGTTTAAAGTAGAACATTTTATATACATATAAATAAATGAATCATGAAAGAGTGCTATTTTATCCTGTGTGCATGTTGGATATTTGATATAAATTGAATACCTAAACGTTGTATTTGCTTGCAATATCCACATGTATGTGCAACTTCATCTCTATGCACTGAAGTTAAACGGTAAACAATGCCACATGAAGCTAGAAAAGTGAAGAAGGCACATCAGATTGCTCTAGACAGCTAATTGGTGAAAGAACATAAGAAGATCCAGCAATAAATTGCGATTCAAATTATAATTGAGGTCTTGGAATTGGAAAATATTAGTCAAAAACTTCGAACCCAAGCAATGAGTTGCAGATGTAGTTCAATGTTAAAAGAGACATACATTATTCCAAACACAGACATTTATATTCCAAACACAGACATTTATATTCAGTGCATTCTGTGTGCAACTGAATTCAACTCAATGCACAGCTGGGCATTGAGTTCAGCTCGGAGCATACACAACAGTTCTGTGTGGACTGAGTTTGACTCAGCCTACTGCTGTGCACCGAGTCTGACATAGTGCAACCACCTTATCCTACCAACTGGGATATGGAACTATATTTATAATTCGAACTGTTTTGATAGCCAACCATCTAAACAGCTAAAACCACATAATTTTCTTTTGAATATATAATAGTGTAAAGAAAAGTTACTCAAAATTCAAGAGAGGATAAATAGAATCAAATATATTTTTTGGAAATTTATTTGGTCATCAATAAGCAATATAAATGGTCGATTCATATCCTTCCCTTTTCTTAAATAGAGAAGCTTAAGCATTTTCAACTGTTGTCTTACAGTTCTCCACTAAAGCTCCTTATATTAATTATCCTGCACTATACCATCTACCAAACAGATTCTAGTTTACAATCAAACTAAAAAAATGAAAGTAAAGTATCAGTTGACAACTGTAAAAAAATACGAACATTGTTCAAGGGTGACTGTAGAGGAAAATATCGAGGGACTTACCATTAATAGGTACACAACTCAAACAACATAAAAAAATATATTTAGTTTTAATATAAGAGCATGAGATACAACTCGTGATCTCTTACATTTTCACAACATTAAGAAATATCTATGTTTAATGGTCGATAGAGAGTATCAATATCTCTATGTACTTTAACCAATCGAGTTTATGTTTCATGTTCTGTATGGTATAGTTGGAAAAAAGGAGAATTAAATTATGATTTTGAAAAAGGAGCAGCAGTATGATTTGTGTATCTAGTGTATTATATGATCTAATAATCAATTAAAACTTTCTTTTCAGATTAATTCCACGTCTAGAATAATAAAATAACAGCCATACCATGTTTGGTTGAGCATGTTATAAATGTTTAACAAATGATCTTGTGAAATTCATAAGTCTTACGAACAGAAGTAAGTTATACATTATGTCTTATTGCACTCATGAATTTCCTTATTAACCTTCTCATAAATTTTCAGTGCCCTTCTCTTATAGTAACTAAAACCTTTGTTGCAAATTTTTCAGTGCCCTTCTCTTATAGATCTCCAATTCAATTAAATAACTTTATATCTTTATCAACATCAGTGTTAGATTTATAGAAATAACAGTGTTTAAAATCGTGCGAAACATTTTTCTTAGAATCCTTTGGAATAGTAAAATATTATTATTCATACCAAAAAAGGATATTTTAATTTCATGTGTACTGTAAACTAAAGCAGCATACAACAAAAATAAATAGCTCTGGACTGCAGGTTGAACTAAATTGCATAAAGCAAGAAAACTGAATAATTGTCATAACAATATGCAAATAGTTATAACTTTTTATTTTAAAATCAGTGTTATAACAAATGTACTACTTGGATTATAAATTGGATCAATTTTTTTAATTAGTTAGAAAGGTAGCAGTATACTTATTTTTTATTCTATTGATAAGAAAAATGCAACCTAGTGCATCAAATAATGATGTTTCTGCAAGGTCACAATTAAATTATATGCATTGCCAATTTGACCTGGCCGACCTAATTATGTAGGCTAGGGAAATGTTTTCTAATGTTCGGTTGAAGACCACTGATATGTTTAAAGGTTGTTCTTATTTTGTTGAATATGCTAGAATATGGAAGACAATAAAATTAGTTGGCATCAAAGAAATTACACAAACCCATTTAATCATCTTTTTTTATCACTCCCAAAGACATTTTCTTATATTGGTATGTTTCTATATTTACATCCAGCCTATTTATGCAATATGGGTATACTGGTTTAGTTTCCAAATAACTTATGTCTTTTCTAACCAGTACAAACTCAATACCAAGAAATTACACAAGTACATTTCTTCATCATCGCACCATGCTCGGTCCCTAGTTTTATCATTTTGTTTTAGCATCTTTGTACCTTTTACCAATTAAAATACCATAAATTCAATATTTAAATACAATTTCATATCTCTATCTATTTTTGAACAATATTTATTTAATTCATTTGGTAAACAACATCAAATTTGATGAACTATTGCTTATGGAGATCAAACTGCAGTGTAAAAAAATGAAAGTATGGTCACTGTATAAAATTCGTTTATAACCCGTAATTCAATTTACAAAGCCATACTGGTTGCCTCCGAAGACATAATTAAGGATAAGAGCCAACCAAATTTGTTGACATACATTTATTTTGGTAGTGTGGAAAATAGTTATGAAGAAAGTTAACAGTTCATATGTGAAATAAGTCACTTTATTTGATTGAAAATGGTGCTGACAACAGTAATAACAGTTGCGTCATATCTAAACTCCCAACTCTATAAACTTGTTAGCGGTACTTGGTTTTACTCATATCATCTCTTGACTCATCAACTTGGAAGACAACTATTTTAACCTAGAAACCAATCGAAAAATCCAACAAATACAGTTAAAGCAACATTATCTAATAAACAAACAAAATCATAGAGTGAAAAATGCTTACTTGTAAAAGACAACTTTGTATATAAAAGTTCATCCACGTACATCATTATCAGACATAACAGCAGAAAAGTTCGTAAATCTCGAACAAAAAAAGGAGAAAGGACTTACTCGGACAACGTATACTAAATTAAATCATCTAGCTCAAGAAGAACACAGAAGAATTTCATCCAGTTCAAGCACAAAGAACATGCTAAATTGGAGAGTGTCAAAAAGGAAATTGATTTTTATATTGAATCGTCAATTATGAGTGGAATGATGGTGATGGTGATCGGAAAAAATTGGGGAATATCGAATCATTTATGATTATGTAAACCATAGAGTTTGGGAAAGAGAGAAGTTGGATTAAAACCGACTAGCTTAGTGGTGAGAATTTTTTTTATTTAATAACCAGTGAAGTATAAAGTTCGTGAATATGGGAACACATGTCAACATGTCGTTAATCGCAGAAGTTTAGTTTCTGCTTTCATATATAAGTAATAGATTCTAGTACCATTTCATCACAAATGCAATTTTTACAGGAAACTTCTTAAAACATCTGTACTGTGTACTCTTATATGCTGATATGCATAGCACATATATTTCTCAAGATCTTTATTTGTTTGGTTTTATCTAAAAATCTAGTGGTTTCAAAAACCAAATCTAGTTCGAGGATTATAAGGAGTAGTAAAACAAAGTAAGAAGGTGTATGTAGCAAAAGTTGAACTTTTGATGCCTTTTGATATAAAAATATTTTTCATTGATGCACGGAGCAAGGTTGCTTGGTAGTGTCCATGGAGTGGTCGTCCATGCAACCATCGTAGCATTATCTTTATACCGCACATGCATGTATGATGGACGTGTGCATAAGAAAATTATGTCTAATGTTGGAAATAAGTGTTAGCTTTGGTTTATCGCGTAAATGATGAAGCAGTTCAATAGATATATGTAAATTAATTTTATTAAGGGACTTATTGTAGTACATGCTGAATGCAAGTGAAAATTGGTTTTAACACTAATGCAAAAGATAGCTTGGGTAATTTAACTGTAATATTATTAAGGAATTTATTCTAGTACATGCTGAATGCATGTAAAAATGGTCTTAACAGTAATACAAAAGATAGGCTGGGTGACTTTTAAACTGTAATATATTTTCAGTGTGATCTTGGTTAGAAACAAAAATACGTGTGATCATGAGATGTTCCTTCATGCTTGATTTTACTAACAATATTTTCAAAACTCTAAAACAGAATGACAATGTCCATTAAGTTAAATATGCACACTATAATGAAGAAAACAGGGTTTCTATGCAAAATAATGGAGTAGAAAATGGAAAATGGTTAGTTTAGCTAGTTCAGGATTCATGGTTATTAATTATTGCCTAGTTTTTTTTCTAACTTCTTCAACCAATCAGTAGCACAATTACTTGCAGCAGGAACATGCCTTTTCGTCAAAGCTAAGACTTAGACCATGGACATCAAAAAGTTAGTATATTAAAGAACCGACTAAATATACTTATAACTATACAGTACGTCAACGGTACTGAAAAGTAATGAACATCAGAAATACTAAACAGCAAATGAAAATAAAGTATGAACAACAAATGGAAATACAGTAAACCTCATTATCTGACCTTTGCACAATAGGACACATGAACTGAGGATTGGAACGTAGTGAATACAGTAGGGTAGAACTTGCCACTTACCACAAAATGATTTCACGCAGCAAGGGTGGATCAGCTGTCGTCAAAGACGGTAACCCTCTAATCCGCCTCAGCCAGCATAGGCGACTGCGATGGTAGTACTATTGTTTTCCGATGACCTAAGTAGGGATGATTGGTACAGTGGTTAATAGTCACGCAGGAGAGGCATGGGTGGGGAAATAAAGTTAAAAGCAGAGCTTAAAAATTGACCGAGGGAAGGAGAAAGGAGTTAGGCGGTTTGTTTTGGGGTAGACACGTTTGGAAGCAGTTTTTAACATAGTAAAAAAAATAAAAAGGGAAGGACGGAGCAGTATTTTGAAATGAGACATATCGGTGTGTCCACATCAGCGAGGGATGGTTCCTGCAAAAAGTTTTAAATAATAGATTTGTTAGTTAATGGCAAAGTAAAAAGGGCGTGCTGATGAATAGGGACAGGTGTCACTATATAAACGCTTTGGTTTCTCATTTCCTATTTAAGTAATAGATAATGAAAAATGCAAACTGTAGAAAGATTTAAATCACCGTTGAAGACACTGCTATTGCATTCTGATGGAGCACCCTTTTTTTTGATCAAATAGAAAAGTACACCACATTGATTAATCAAAAGGACAGCAGCAGCAACTTATGTTGCTTCATATTGCTTCATACATTGTAGTTCCCGGCCGTGTATGAGATGCGCAACCTGTTGATACAGCCATGTCATAATTTTACCATGGAAGGTTAGCGCTGTTAACATGTAAACAGAATATGCATTCAATCATAAGATGTAAACAGACTGATTGCTTACAGTACGAAATCGATGCATCGCTAATCAGAAATAAGCATGCGAGTGCCGGATGTAATTGACCCACCACATTGTTCACTAATGAGGACATACGTTATGTTCAACTATGGAATACTCATAGTATTTGTACATGTCTACCAATTTGTAAGCAAGCACTGTCACGGTATCATCTTACTGCAGTACTATACTTTACTACAGCATAGTGATATCATGTCAACATACAACAGAGCTTCACTTTGTTATCACAAAATTACGTTCATAAAACACCACTGTATGGAGATTATTAAAATACCATACAGTGCTGACTGTTTGGTGTTCAACAATAAAACAAATTACAAACACTGATTGTTTGTTTATGTAGGTAAGATGACCAGCCTTTGTTCGAAGTCAATGTATCTAATACTTGCATTTTTTAGCAGCTACTTCTACCATCCATTTTAACTATTCTACCAGAAAGTCGTATATTTATGCTCCATCTTTTTTACATGTAAATCCTAAGTTGTACAGAAAATGATGTAATCTGCAACCTGAAACTCTTTTCTCAAGTACACAGTCATTCAAATTTTATACATTATGATTATATAACGATAGTTGTTCTAGCACAAAACAGAAGTTACACCTCAGATTGCTTCTAGCAATTAACGTACTCTTCTTTGGATCAGGAAAGTATCTTCTACAGACAGATAGACTGTTGAGTTGGTTTAGAACCATCAGGAGAAGGACCAGGCATGAAAAAATGTTGGCGTACAGGACATAAAAGTCCGTGTTAGGGCTGAAAAAAAATCATAAACTTAACGATATTAACACAAGCAGACAAATATGTGGACGCAATAAAACATATTTGTGTGATAAAACAAAAAATGAAATTGGGGAGAAAAATATAGCTAACAATGAGTCAGTACTAACCGATCGCCCTAATGATATTGAAATTTGTTGGAACTTATTGTTCGTCTACTGCTGCTTAAGCTAATGGTTTTCTTTACATACTTAGTATTCTCTCTCACAGTGAATATTAGGTGCTGATCTTTTATTTCCGGGTTCATTATGATTCAAACTCCCCCACATAACACCTGATTGTGTGATACCGTTCATTCATATACGTATATGGTATGCTGTTTGCTTGCATCCGTGGTAAAAAATATAAAAAGAAATAAAAAAACGTCAATTTAATAATGTTCTTGTCTACGCGGCAATGGAGGAAGAGATTTAGTGAATAGTGCATAATAGCTTATTACAGTTTGTCAAAAAGATGACAGGTAAAAGGTAGAGGTCAGTACCTAGCAGAGCAACCATCACAAATCAGCGGGAGTTGGTTATATAAAATGAGTATTAACTTATAGTGGAACAAATAGTGGTAAACAAAGGGGTAGTGACGACAGATGGTAAATGGGTTGTAAATAAGAGCTTGCAATGTGTTTCTAGTTCTCTTTATTAATAAAGTACTCGATTCAGAGGAAAACAAATGACATCCAGGGTGGAGATTCAATGGCAGATATGGCATATAAATACCCAACTGAACTACAACCACTAATCCATTGTAGTGGAAGCGATTAAGGTTGGAGGAACAGCTAAGAAATCCCTATGGGATTAAATACACGAGTACGGGTGCGTATAAAACCACAAATTACAATAATGAATATGAAAAAAATTACTGACCTATTTGTCGATAAATTCGCAAATCGAAGACAAAAATGAAGGACCGTCGATGATTTTCCGTTGTGGACAGGTGTGGGGAGAAAGATTCGAGCGGAGACTAAATTTGGAAGAGAAGGAGAAGCAACCGTCTGTGCGGAAAAAAAGGGGCAGGATTTGAAATGGAGTTCACAAACAACTAAAATTGATATAGTTAGTGGACATAATAGCAAATTTTTCATGTGGATGTATTTGCAAAGAGCTCGATAATGACAACACGTAATGGTAACAGAGGTTGAAAAGAATAAAACTTTTCAGGAGAAATGGTTAAACATAATGTAACAACTATACAATTAAAATGGAAATGTATTACTGTCATCTTGTAAGAAGGTAAATTGAAAATAAATAAGTGAATGAAAAGAAATTAAACGTTGATATTATGAATAGTAATCAACATTAGTGGCACGGAAATTTATAACGCTGTATAATATTTTGGTTCAAACAATTCCTATGGCTTCATAGTATGAACACAAAGAGAAAATACATGAATTTTAGTTCCATGCAAATATTTACATATAATTAACTTGAAATGTAGTTAAATACCAACCTCTTCAGCATCAAATAATCATAACTAAATAATCACAATCGAAACTGTAGTACAATATACATGCAAGTTCTGTAATTTTGATAATACAGAGGAATTATAAAAACCACTGTCATTTTATCTTCAGTAATTTGTTTTTGTAATAAAGTACATTAATTTAATAAGGCTGTTGATAAGAAAAACATATTACTTGATGCTAATTGTATATTTAGATGATTATAGTTAGAAGGAACTATTTGGGCTATTAAAAATTTCATGTTACGCAGAAGGAATTTTTTGGATGATAGTAGCAGTGCACCACAAAAGAATTCTCATTTGTCAAATTTGGGAATGAGGATAAATTCTATGGTTAATTATAAATATACTATTCTCTTTATAACTCCAAAGTCGTCTCTATCCCATCTCCATACTAATATCACAAATTCAATCCAGTAAACTAATATAAGATGTGAGGCTGCTGAGGAGATTGCATCCAGTATTGGAACCAATTTAAGATAGAAATGAATCATGAATCAATGGTTTGAACTAACTTAGGAATACCTGTTTTCAATAATTAAATTTTTATGTAACTTGGAGTATAGACCGTAGAAAATAACACTTAATTTTCCTTGAAGTAGTCCATAAAAGAGTTCATTAATTTATCAGACGAAAATAAGAACTAACGTAAATAATAATATACAATGAAGACCTTTCGAATTGAAGAACTAGCAACCAATGATATTTTCATTGGTCCAAGCCCAACATATGTCAATAGGAAAACTTTGGATGTTGTAATATATTTGACAGCATTATATTTTGTATCAGTACAAAAACCAACAGTTTACAAAAAAGTAGTGTTGACGTAATGGATTTCCCATTACTGTCAAATAAATTTTAACCGAGATCCAATGTGGAGCATACGGTTTAAAGTGCATAAATAAGTATACAAAACCAAATAAAAAATATAGTAACGAATGGAAATAAAAGCCATAAATTGTGACTGATTGAAGACAATTGAGTCATACCATGAGCTGTTGTTGTTTCTGCTGCCAATCCGTCGCTTTCCCTAGTTTTACAATCATTATTAGTAGCCCACACCTACTGTACTCATACGGTAAACAGATCAAAGTGGAATTGAGTCATACCATTAGGTGTTGTTGTTGTTGTTTCTTTATGAGTATAGTCGCCTTCCCTAGTTTTCCAGCAACAGATCCAAGCGGTTCTGTTTTCAGGAAGAAGAAAGGGCTGCGAAATGTGATTTAGGAAATGGAAATGTTTACAGTCGTTGTTAGTAACACACACCAATTGTACTCATACAGTAAATAGAGGATAGAGGATCCGCCATTACGGACTATGTAAGGTTTGCAGGGAGGAAATCGAAGCGGATTTGAGATTTAGGAAATGTGATTTAGGAAATGTGATTAAGGGCCAGGAAACGTGATTTAGGAAATGGAAACAACTGCAGTTATGGAATTGGAAACGTGAGAAATGAACCGGTTTGAGATGCCATATCTGATTGCCACGTCGTACGGGATAGGCGTCGTCCAAATAAACAACTGGTTTCTGTTTTCCTTTATAAGTAATAGGTTCCGATTAACAAGTTCATTTTTAACATTTCAAATTTAAGTTCAAAATGATTCCGTTTTCATAAGTTCGATTCTTATTTCTTAAAATCAAAATCATTTAAATAGTTTCAAAATAAAGTTTGGTTTCCATTTAATTTCAGGAATGGATATAAATCATTCCAATGCACTTCTTAATTTATTCAAAATAATCCAATTTATAGTTTTATATACTGTAAATAATATACAGAGTGATAACAGGATATATTAAACAAATAAACATCCAAATCATCTAAAACATCAATTAATAGCATCCATTACAAATTTTCAGAATTCGAAACTTGTTTTATTTCAAAAATCATTTTGAAATCATACATAACTTCTTTTTCAATTTAGCCCATTTAACTTCCATAAGTTAAATCTTAATCTCATCTTAAAATCTCCTATTTCAAGCTATAAGTTCAAAACTTATTTAACTTACCTTGAGTTAAATTCCAATTTGTTAATCGATTCAGACTTCTTAATTTAAATGTTTACCTCATAAATTTAAATTTCTTATTAATATCACTTTCCCACTTATAAGTTCATAAACTTATTTTTCTTTTGGGTTGTACTTCTCGTTTTAAGGAGGATTCCAGAATTCAAACATCAATATTTATTTCAAATCAACTTTGAAATCACATATATCTACATATATATACACTTACCCCATTTACATATCACATCACACTTTAAATTTTAAACCATTCTTGGTTCATAATCCAAAACAAATTAATCTTCAAACAACTCTTGTTTTAAAACAAAGATTTCTATATTTAAAAATATTCTAAATAATATTATTTATTATTTCCTTCAACACTTTAAAACAATTTTTAAAAGTGGAAACTAGCCACAAGGGCCTCTTTAGCATGTGCAATTAGTTTCTAGGACACACAACTGGAATAATTATTTTTAAGGACAAAATACAAAATAATTAGTTTCTAAGGCCTAAAAACCTATGAAATTATGTCCTTGAAAGTAATTGGACCGTTGACTTTGTCCTTAAAAGTAATTATTCTGCTGACTTTGGCCTTAAAATAAATTCATGTGGATGCGTGTCCTAAAAACTAATTGGACTGTAAAGTTTGTCCTTCTAGTGAAATGCCCCTTTTTAAAATTTCCGAAACTAGATTCAAAACTTCACACTTAAGATCCATTTTTAATTTATGAGTCATGCTTATATAATTTTACTTCCTTAAAACATTTCACTCTGTTTCATCATTGTTTTATTCCGTAATATACATCCTTTTATCAAGAAAAAGTTACCAATTTATGATAATAATATTATCATATCATATATTCCATCATAATTTTTTGAAAAATAAATGAAATCAGGATAAACTCATTTGCATAATTTATGCTTACCCTAAATTTCTATTTGGTTATATATATTATCAGTTAAATTTTATAATCTTATTTAATTTCAATAACAACCAGTCAACTTAATATACTATAATAATCTACAAAAATTATTACTTTTATATCAAAACATAATATTATATAAAAATTATTTAAAAATCATTTTTAAAATCATTATATATGAAAATAAAAAGTACACCCTCATATAATACTCTCAACTCATTCTAAGGTACGACTGACCCTATCTCTAATGAGTAATCCCCACTAGAGCAAAGTTTTTCGCTTAACCTTCTACTCTAATACCATATGTAACGACCGAGTGATTTTCGACCCCAGAAAATCAACACTAATACGTTCACTGTATAGAGTGCCAAGCAATCGAGTGCCGGAAATACCAGGTTCTTGGGGTTTAAGAAAAAGAGATAGAAGAAGAAACAGAAACAGTAGCACAGAATCTCACAATCGCAGTGGAACAAAATATAATATACAATAACAGCATTTTATACAAAAAAGGGTGTAACTATCAATATACATTCAAATTATCAGAGTACAATCATCAACAAATAAATTTTGATAGTTATAATAACTTCTCCCCAGATACTGACTATACAGTCTATACTACCCAACGAAATAGTCAAATACGTCTCTGTCATCCAGCTCGTCTCCGGGACTCCAAAGCATCCTAACCTAAAAATCTGTAATACTCGGTCTGACCCGAGCATTACAATAAAGTAACACCCGGGTCAGGCTGGAAACCAGCATGAGTAAAACACACTTAATTTGAAATACTTAAGTTATAAAAATCTTTTGAAACCAAGGTTACTCGTACAACACGTCGAGTTTTTATCTGATTATAACCAATGATTATAACAGAAATCCATCGATATTATAGTGGTTTCTAAGTATAGTTACTTATTTAAAATAATTAGTGAAATTAACCCAATTCCAGCCTATTAAACTCTATAATCAAACCCATAAAGGTTCGTAGAGGTTATTAAATTGAAGCAGTTCCGAATAACACTGACATCCAAACCCGGTCTCCCCAAACCCAAGTAATAAGTTTAAAAGGATAAATTATCTAAAATAAACAATTTATTGATTAGGGTGACTGTAGTCAAATATGGGAATTTATTACAGATTTTTGTTTTCAAATAACAACATATTATCATTTTAATCTAATTATTTTAACTTGTGACCACTTGATGGTACAAACAAGCATAATAGAAATAACATCTAATAGGATTAAGCCAAGGTATAGTACGTTAGCTCATTTAACGACCAATAACCAATATCAAAATGATTCACACATTAGGGTTCTATTAACCTTGATTTACTTAATCCATTTATGTTTTAAATCTTTAAAATTAAAGAAATTGTAAAACAATTTATTTTAATTAATTAAAATTTAACACTCTACCTAACATCTAACTTGTTAATTTACATAATTTTAAGTCAACTAATAGTATAATTAATTACCCATTAATTTATAAAATATCATTAACTTTAAATTATGGTTTTAAAATGACAATAGTTTTTTAGTTAAAATAAAGAAAATATAAATTATCCTATAAATGCATATGTATAAATTACATTCCTTCTCTTCTTCTCCTTCCTTTTTCTTCCCTTCTTTCTTTTTCTTTTTCTTTCTTTTCTTTTCCCTTATCTTTCTTTTTCCCTTATCTCTTCTTTTCCCTTATTTCTTCTTTAGCCCACCGCCCGGCCCATTTTCTTTTCCCTTCCACTTCTAATCTTCTCCTAGTTTTCTTTCCTATTTCCCTTTCTCCTTTTTTCATTGGAGCCTACCTATCTGTGCATTATCGTGTGCACGTGCACACGCCGACGTTACTTGTACCCTCGCCGCTGGCAACCCTCACATGTCGTCCATGACTACCTAACTTCGTCACAACCCAAGAAACGGTCAACCACTTCCTCGTCCAAATTTTTCGCCTCCACCCAAAACAGTAACCCACACCAAAGTCACCAAATCACCTCGCCACACCACCACAGGCCGCCATCGCCCACCATGCTCTACCCAAAGCCTTGCTGACATCTCCTCTTCCAATCCTCCCTGGAGCGCACGTCCTTTTGCCTCCCTCGACGTCACCATTCACCTTCAATCGAACCCAAAACACGCACGCCTTAAACCCTATTGCCTCCTCACCCTGCCTAACGATGCCATAGAAAAATTATACACTATTTTTCCCTGATAACGCATCACCCAATGCTCCTTCTCACCCAACGCAGCGCCTCAAAATCCACCACGTTGTCGGAATTTGGCCTCACACCCAAAACCGTTCAACCCCACTCTTCTTCCTCCACATGACGTTAAAAATCACCAAACCAGGCCTAAAAATCATATTCCCTAATGACGATTACAACTGTATGATCAAAACATAAAATTATGTAAGTTGATTCTCGACCATATATGAATCACTTACTATAAAAGGGGCTTTCTCCATCCATACAACATGGAACTTAATGAGACCAATTTTATAGTGATGTATACTCAAAAACCAATAACTTTCCTTTTGGAATCATATTCAAAAACTAAAGGTATGTTGATCTTTTTATTTTTTTGAAGTTGATAGTTTTACTATTTTATCAAATAGAACATTAACAAGGAGAGAAAAAGAAGTATTGAATCTCTTCTCTAGAAGGCCTGACCATGTCGAACCCATGAGAAAAAGTTCATACTCGTAGAGCAACACAAATACACTTGTGTGTTTCATTACTTCACTAAAAATCAACATATATATGAGCCTATGTAATATCAGTAATCAAGTGTACTCATAGTTTAAAAGAATAATGAACTGCTTCCTTTGGTTTTGATCTCCCTTCAAGCTTCAAGCCTTGTCTTCCCTTGAGCGTTATTTTTGTTATTATATATATATATACATATATATATATGTGTGTGTGTGTGTGTGTGTGTGTAAAGGAGTGATCAAGGCACGACTAGGCTGTGCATATATAGAAGAGGGGAAAGTGTATAGGGCAAGCAATGGTGGCTGTAGATTTGTACTGGTTATGTTTTTATTTTATACTTCCTTTTCTTTTGCTTTATTTTGATTTGAATATGTAGACTTGATTTGATAAAAGTTGATTTGATTTTCATATGACTTGATTTTGATTTTGGATGATTTGAAGTTTTATGTGTGATTTGAGATTTTTCTATGATGATGTTCCCTTGTGTACATACACACATACTTCATATATATATATATATATATATATTTACCAATATATATTTGTCATCATATATATATATATATATATGTTTACACTTATTCATCTACACATACATTTATTCACCGTAAACACTTATGTGTGTGTGAGTGTCTGTGGATATGCAAACATATACAATATACATTTTTACTTTGTCATGTTTACCTTTTATTTTATATATTTAGATATACATATGCTTATACATATATGTACAGATATTTATTATTTCCATAAGCATTTCATTTTTAACATATATATACATGGTCATAAGTTTCTAAAGCTTACCATTTTGAAGTTATACATTCATGTGTGTGTGTGTGTATTTACATATATAATATTTTTAGAAACATGTATATTTGCCTATTCACTACTTTATATAGCATATATATACATTTACATTTATACAAATTTTCATATATGTTATGTAACGTCCTGCCTTTTCGCACGCTTTAAAATGGCACACGTGCTGATACAAACCATATGGAAGGGTGGATTGTTATGGGAAAAAAGAAAACGAGAAAGAAATAAAATAAATCAGAATCTCACAGTGGAAGGATAAAATATAATAATCAAATATACAGTTCTTGAAGCTGTTTACAAAATATTAAATTTTACATATACAATATATATCAGAGTCATACATACCATAGAATAGCAATAGTGCGGCGGAATACAATAGTGTAGAGGAATAATATAGTGGATAATAGTACTACAAATCATCATCTTCTTCCTCCAGAGCTAAAATCTTCAAATCCTGAAACGCTCGGACTGACCCAAGCGAACTGAAAAACAAAACACTCGAGTCAGAACTAAAAGATCTTATGTGAGTTAAATCAACAAAAATAAATATGAGTGAAGTAACTCAAGAGATGCTCGGGATTTACATCTTCTAAGGATCCGTTAAACTATTTACTATGTAGTATATTTCGCTATTATAATAATGTCTAATTGTAAAATAAACTTACTTTAAAATAGCGTTAAGGCTTTACATTTTCCACCTTAACATGTAATAATGCCAAATGTCTATACAGTACTGTAATAGCTCCTGATCGGGAGGCTACCAGAGGATACTCCATAGGTACGACACAAATAGAAACTCATACAAGGCGCGCTAGGGTAGGTGACACGGCACATATAGGCAATGCCAGGGTAGATATACCAATTACCCTTCCGGGTCGGTGGTAACGCGTAGCCGCAACTACCGCCCACCTCGAGCCACACCCCCAAATCAAAGAAATCAAAAGTGGCCAACGAATAAAGCCAAAGTCAGAGTAGAATATCGAAGGGATGTGTCCGATCAAAGGTGCTACCTCATTAACCCGTCGATCGCTCCTATTTTAGCCACCTTATGCCAACTCACGGGAGTTAGGTCCACGTATATACCTCAAAGGAAACGCCGCCACCATCCTACTTCATTCTGGAACCTCTACCGCGTACACGATTGTTAAAGTGGTTTTCGGAGTTGGCAGAGAGTATGACAACTTCCGATCCCGGTCTCATCAACAACCAAACGTTATTATACACCGCGGTTATTTCATAATAATTTATACTTTAAAACCAGAATATAATATCCCTTTCAAAACCATATAAATACGATATCATTTATATTTTTAAAACCCCAAATCAATATGATATCATTTTTATTTTAAATATATCCCTTTTCCCAAAATCATAATATTTCCAAATATATATCTTGAACCCCATAGCTTTAAAACAAAATTACTAATACTTAAATGGTTTAAGTATTAAACCGCTTTACATAACAAAATAGCTTTTTAAATTTTACAAATAAATTCTAAATATAGGTTTAAATTCCCAAATAAACCATTTCAATTTCCATATATTTCAAAGCTTTAAATATTCTACAATTTCAAAATGAATTCTTTGATAATTTCATATATATCAAGTTCCATTACTATTATCTAGATTTGAAATGTTTACTTAATAAACCCAATATCATTTAAGTAAAACCTTTAACTTCAACAACCGGATATTCTTTAAATTTTATTAACTTGATATATTCATATAAATCTTTATATTCATTTAAATCCCTCTAAACCAAATCAAGTTATAAGAACCATACCCATTAAAATCTCAATTTATTCTAAATTTCAAATCAAATCTTTCGAGTATAATTCTTAAATAATTCAATTCCAACAAATTTCATATTTATTTCCAACTTAAATTTTTATTTAGGTCATTAAAACTCTATATATATACCATATCTTAAACAGGTACTTAACCATATGATATAAACAAGCAAATTCCATTATTAAACTTATTTTTATTAAATAAACTTATACATAGCTTAAATTCAAGAATTTAACTATACATATATAATTAATACTTATATAATATCAAAATTTTATATTTATTAAACCGTATACTTTCCTTTCAAATCATAGAAAATCTCTTCAAAATATCTATATATATATAGATCGCGTTGCCTGTATATAATTTCCTACCCTATGGTCAAGTGATACGGATATTTATCATTTCAATCCGTAATTTAAAATAAAAACTACGGTTATATATCATTTCAAACCGCAATCCCGAATGAAATAAGAATGCATAATAACTTGCAGTTTATAACAATATAAATAAACATCCATTCACCCAATATCAATCATCAAACATTTATCACAAACATCATCCAATCCAAACAATATCATTAATATATAATAGGTAATAAATAACAGGTATTAACTAACAGTTTATATTCATTAATAAATTTAATAACTATTTAACTGGGAGTTTATATGCAATAAATGAATAAATAACAAATTTTACTGGCAGTTTATATGCAATGAATAGTTAAATAACAATTTAATTAAATAAATGCGATTTAACTGAGATGATTAATAAAAGTATGCCAAACAGCTATAAATAAATTTCAAATCACGTCATAAATGAATTTAACAAACATAAGAAATCTTAGAAGTTGTGAGTGGGTTAAAACACTCACCTTTTGAATTTAAATTTTATTTAAATGCAATTTAAACCCAAAAATTTGACCGTCTCAGAATTCATCCAAACTAGCGTCATTAAGTCCGGAATTTCAATAAGATCCTAACAAACAAACCGCGCGTGAATTGGTGTTCGTATGTGAAAGTTATAGCGATTAATGCGATTGATTTTCAAATTAAAAAAATAGAAAAAGAGACCACATTTTACCCCCGCCACGTCATCACCTTCACTCCACAAGGGAAGCACGCACTGATTGAAGCCGAACCCAAACTGCTACAGATAAAACGTGACTATCACGTCAGAACCGCCGCATCTTCCACACCTCAAACGATCGTGCCTTGCCTAGAAACCATCGCGCCACGTGCCTCACCTCGCGACCCTCTCTCGCCTTCAACCTGAGCCACACACAGCACCGTGCAATGAACAGCAGCCGCCATTTTCCCTTAACCCTAGTCGAAAATTGCCGACAATCCAACCGTTAACTCCACGAACGAACGCCACAGATCAACTCCCCTCGGTTCCCTCTACAAAACCTAGAAACGGTTCGTTGATCCGTCGAGTTTCATCGATGCGCGATGAACAGCCGTAAATTCTTTGATTTTTACTGATCAAACGGAAATTTGAATCAAAAAACGAATTTCACCATAAGATTACGCACTTCGAGATATTCAACATATATTTTTTCGAAATTTTTCTAAGAAGTTTGAATTTTATGCTTTAGATTTGATTTGCAATTGGATCTGGAAATATAGAATTTTGTCTGTCATTGAGGAAAAGGAGGAATAGAATGCATTTGCATACAGACAAATGAGAATTTGGGAGGCTAAGGTTTGTAGCAAGATATTTATAGAGAAGGTTGGAATAGAATAAATGGATCGGGTTGAATACGCGCTAACGACAAAATGGCCCAAAAAGCCCGTTTTGACTCCGGAACGAAATTGGGTCAACCCATATATCAAAATAGATGTTTTAAAATATTTTAAACGCGATGGAACAAGTTTTGAAGCTCAAATTCTATCGTATGAAGAAGTTATGCTAAAAAAAATATTTTCCAAATTGATTTCAATTGATTTCAATCGCATTTATTTCAAGGCGTTTCGAGTCTGTACGATCAAACGACAAGTCAATCGTTACGAAACTTAAAGTCCTACAATAATTCACCGTTACGGATCCGATGAAACTGGTATCGTCGAAATCCCAGCCAGTGGCCAAAATGGCTATTTTTACATTAATTAAATAAATTAATAATTGATTAATTAAATCAAAATTAAAATTTTCAATTCTCAAATTGACAAATTTTATCCTTTTAAATTTTCTTAATCATTTACCCAAATTTTAAACAAATATATATGTCAATTTAAAGTTATCTAATTTATAAATTTCCGTGCAAACCTTAATTTATTGAAATCGGGCTTTATAAGAAAATTCCCAATAATTCCATATAGTTATATAAATTAACAATTACTCCATTCATTATTGTCAAACGGATGAAATTAACTATGGATAATGGTTTATTACATTACAATCCTCAAATTTCATCTTAATTTCAATAACAAAATATTTAAACGTTAAATTTCATTTATTTGCAATACTTCAATTATTGAATTTTATACTTCAATTAAATTAATAAATCTCACTTTCTATATTTTAAATTAACCCATACTCATATTATAGATGGATTAAGCATTGGATTCAAAACTATTACACAAATTTCCTCCTATACCATCTTCTTTGCAATTAACATAAAATTTATTTCCAATTCTACTTATTTGCAATAAATCCAATTATTTAGTTTTAAATTCCAATAAATCCATAAATCCCGCCTTCTATTCCCTTAATTCAACTAATTATCATATTAAGAATAAAATTTACGTTACTTTCGACTATTACTTTAATTTACCTTACAAAATGATAAATTTAGATTTTTATTCCAATTGATTACCAAAGATTTATTTGACATATTAAATAAACAAGCAACATATATTAATTGCCACCTATTTGCTTTTAATTGCATTCATAAGTTTGTTACTTATCGATCCGGATTTATAATTACATATACGCTAAATTTTATTTCATGACATTAATATACGCCTATGTACCACTTAATTTGAATAAATATTATATTCCTAAATGTACTTCTATCAATTAAATGCATTAATTAAGGTTTTAAAACCAATAAATAAATTTTCCTTAATTTCATCCTTAAACCAACTTATTACTCTACATATATTATGTATTAATTCATCAATTAACATACTATGTACTATCTTCCCAATTTATCAATTACTACCTTAAAATAAACTTATGTTTCTATTTAATTTTCATTTACACTTCCCTTACCATACTAATAATCATTAAAGTAAGGTTTATTATCAAAAACGAACATAAAAATTTCGTTTCTAACATTGATTGTATTTGTTTTTTTATTATATTCTATTTATAGCTAAGCAATAATATTTGAATTTTAATTAAATTGTAACGTTCATTCAAGTTCATTAAATATTAACTTGCATTAACACGTTTCCTTAATTTACAATCAATTACTGTTAACAATGTTTTATTACATAAACAATTTAATACTTTCCTTTACTTCTCACATACAATTACATCCGGGTAAAATCTTTTCACTATTTTCATTCATTAGAATTCTATTCAAATTTCAATTTCTTGCAATAACTCATTTATTATAAATTTACATACCAATAAATAAGGTTCCAATAAATAGGATTAATTCAATTCAGCCCTTTTTAATTAAGTCTATTTTAATCAATATAATATTTCATAGGTTAATTCTTAACATTTACTGCATTACAATTTATAACAATTATATTTCTTTATAAATTAAATTCCAAAATCTTATTAATATGACAAATTTAATTAACGAAATTCACGGGTCGTTACACTCTCCTCCACTCAAAACTTTTCGTCCCCGAAAAGGAAAAGAACGGAAAAGAGGAATTAAGAAATCAATATATCCTATTTAAAATATTGATTTTATAAATAATTAAATTTACAAAATTAGTTACTTTAAATAAAATATACAAAATTTCAATCATTATCTTTTTATACTTAAATCAATAAAGTTTGGAAAAATATTTTCAAAAATTTTCTAAGTCCAAAATTTTAGGAAAATTTTGGCAGAGTCTCCTTTGTACGGGGAGGCTCGGGAGAAAATATAATATCAAATATAATAATATACAGCATATATTTACCAAAATAATATGTATCCCAACCCGAGAAAAACAATATAATAGCGCTATAAACCGTAATCCGAAAACGTACCTATTTTTCGGGCAATTAACGCTTATTTTATGGAACCAAAAGCAGTAGCAATTGCTTGCATAACCTGCATTTCACTTATATAATCTAGAAGAGTTAATAGTTATATAAAATGAAATCTTTAAAGTGGTTTCAACCACCAACAATCAAATCAATACAACCATCAATCACTTGCAACAAAACATACAACCATCACATGAAATCAATAAAAATCCATCATTCATTCATGTCAAACAAAACAAATAGTTGTTCGGGTTCAAAAACTTTAAATTGTACGGAAAGTGAAATAAACTACTAAGCGTACCCTTCACTCATCAGTCTGAGGTGAAACTATATAGATTATTCCTACCTTCCAAACAAATTTAAAGTATCCTTGCCCAAACTACCATAAACCAAAACAACAACAATTCCAACCAACAAATCAAATTTACTTATTATTAATTTCATTTCATACATTAGTTGTTTGATTTCTTTTCTTTCATATAATGATTTATCTTTTTATTTTACATTTATTTCTTACAATCTTATTTAGAAATAACTTCAACTTATTCACTTAAGTTAAAATTTCTTACTTACAATACCTGCCTTCCATTACATCCAATTAGTAGTATTTCAGTTATACTTAAGTTTATAACAACTGCAATACCAAATTCCTATTTATTTAAAGAATTTCATTAATTACTTCATTACCTAAAGTTTATTACTTGTATAATCTTCTATTACCATTTCTCATTAAACATCGTAACTTTTATTGTTGGGTAAGTTATAGATATATGCTTTTAAGAATGTAATTGGAAGTTATACAAGTCTTCCTCATTTCTTTAAATTAATTAAATGTTGAATAATAATATTCTTTGTCTTATAGGTTACAATTTCAAATCTCATTTAATTCCATTTATAACCTAGCATTAAATCTATTATTTCATTTTTAGGTTTCAATTATTAGTTAAATTCCTTTTCACTGATTAAAACCATTAATTTATGAAAGATTAAGAATTTAAATTCCGGGTTTAATTTCAAATTATTTTAAAATAATAGATAAATATATACTTACAATTTATATGTCCAATTATGTTTAAAATAAATAAAATTTATATATTTATCAAACAAATCTGCATTAAACTACTACAGTGGCATTCCCACTTCGAAACCTGAAAATGAATGTCGATGATGCGTGCACTCATCACCGAAATTATTTTCCGGCGACAGAGCGGGGAGTACAACTTATTTCTTTTCAGAGTTTCTTTAAAGCAATTCTTTCAAATTATATTGAAATATTTATAATAGAAAATACTTCTAATAATATTATTACTATATCCCAAAAATCATTCGAAAGAATTTTCAAAACCCCGGAACCTAAGTTCTAAAATTTCCAAATTTCATTTATTTTATTTTAGATCTTATTTTGTTTCCAATTTATATTTATAAATTTTACTACCTAACTACCAATACATTACACCCAAGTATATATATATATTTATAAAATTTATTTTATATATAGAAAATATAATAGGCAAAATTATTTCATTCACGTATATAAAAACAAATATTATGTCGGTCTGTCCTATTAAGTGTTTCGAAACCCCTATTGATGTCATAGCGTCCCATGCACCAACCAGAGTTTATAAATACAAAACAGAACAGATTAACACAATATTAAAACCTTTTATAACACTAACAAATACGCTCTCATATATATACACGTAGCGACTTCCATAGGGTATTACTACCCTAGTAATAAAGAGTCAAACCCCACTGTAACGGACGGATTTTCGACTCACGAAAGTCGACATTAATACGTCCACTGTATCAACTGCCGAGCAATCAAATGCCGGAAAACCGAAACGTTAGGGTTAAAGAAGAGGTAAAAGATAGAAGAAGAAAGAAAAAGCAACAGAAACAATATCAAAATCTTACAAATCGCAGCGGAACAACATATAATAGATAAATGAATATCTTTAAATCAAAAGAACTGTACTTTTTATACATTCCATCACATTACATTACATTATCAGAGTTTACAACAACAAATAGCAGAAAAGAAATACTATATACTAGTTGATACGCCAAGCCATCTAGCCTGCCTATAGATCTCTACAGCAACTCCTGAATTCCAGAATGACATGATAACCTGACTCTAGACTGCCCGTGTGGAAATTGGCGGGCACCCAGAGTTTAGGAAGGAAACAATAAACTCCAGGTCAATCATGGGACTGGTGTGAGAACTTAAACAGTTATATCTTTAAAAAAAAACAAAGAAATATTTTAAAATTAGATTCGCAATGCTTTTAGGAAATGTAACTACCATAAGGCCTCCTGCCACACACACAATGCAAACGCAGAATTGGAGGTGATTTCTCCTTATGATAGTCAAACATGCTTGATACGCAAATTTCTTTTATATTATTACTATAAGTGCAAAGTGCAGAAAAATATTTCGAAAGTACAATATTAATCTTAGCCAGCATAGGTACCATTATAGTATGCCTGCTATAGCTACCATATTAAATGGCAGGTTCTACAACTAAAACCGTACAAGGCTCGTATTGTTTCTTTGGATTTCCAACAAATGGTCAGGCCAAGGAACTTCCCATTGCCACATGAAAATGCCTCTGGAAAGACGCCCTGAGAACCAAATCGGATCTCTGCCAACACAAGGCCGGGTTACCCCTAGCTGGGTAACTACTGACACGAGTATGCCATCCCCCGGTCGTAACCGACCTAAATCCCTTAATTAACAAATTCTATTTATATCTCATTTAAATGCCAAAATCCAAATTATAAGTTAATTACTTATAAATCTTTTATTTTACAAAATCCATTCATTTTATAACTTCATAATTTATGAATCTATAAATTTCATTCACTTATGAAATCCATTTATACTTCTTTTTAACACTTATAAAAACTCGTTTTAAAATTCCAATATTTTTAATTTACAAATATCAATTTTATAAATATTTTATATAAACCATTTATAATAATTCAAAAATCCTAATTTAAACCATTTTACAAATTAATCAACTACTTATTTCAAAAATCACATTTCGGTTATATTTCACAAAAATCATAATTTTTATAACATAAAAATTATAACGTTTATTTATTTAAAATGAATCAATTCCAAAATTCAAAAAAATGTATACTTTCAAAAATCACTTGAAAATCCTTTTAAATTCAAAATCGTTATTTTAACATTTTTAAAACTCCAAAAATAGGCCCAATGCTGCAAAGCACTAAATATAACAATCACGACATCCAAATCATCATATATCAATATGATATACAGAATATATCGCAAATATCTGTAAATAAATCAATACTGTTGAGGAATCCAGTTGGATCCCTCCAACCTGTTTTCCTGCATCCACAGATGTTAGCACAATACCAATTCCACTTCGAGATGGAATATCGCGGTACATGGGTTTATGTAAAATATTATCCGCTATTATGCAGCGAACTAGGGTCTCATCCGCTATATAATGCAGGAAAATCAACTCCAAGTATATATATAATACCAATTCCACTTCAAGATGGAATATCGCGGTATATGTGTTTAATAAATAACATCCGCTTAATATACGGCGTATAGGGTCTATTTCAATACAATAGACAATAATTTATCATCCAAACACACAATCAACACAATCAAGCAATTTTAAATCTAACTATTTAAAATTTAAATCGAAACAATTCAATTGAGTGAGAAGTTCTCACCTTGCTTTCAATAACAGTTTCAGCGTTTTATTCTGAATAAAATTAAACGCGCGTTTAATTTTACCCAAAAATTTCACTAGCTCCAATTGATTCCAATCCAGCTCCGTCGCGTAGTGTTCGTCAATACGAAGCCAACGCAATTCGCTTCGTCCAAAACGGACCTATTATGAAAGAGATATCGCGTTACAAAGATTACACGAATTTTAAATATAATAATTTCACTTTCTATTCTATATTTTTAAACCTAGAAACGATCTGGACCGTGCATTTCTTTGCCTCAAATCTCGGTCGTGGTTCCTATTTCTTCCCCAGGCCAAAAGAACGCACGCGACAACAACCCACGGCCACCTCCAAACCCTAGATGACGCGCCACCATCCATCACTTACACCACAATCAGCTAGCACCAAATGAACAGCCACAACCCCTCCCACCTTCGACTGCAACCACGACGAGCTCGGCCCTAGGTAGCACTCGAAAAACGTGGAAGAACGGCGCACCTTCAAGCTCAAATTGCCGACGATCCAAAGCTCCATTTACGATCTTGACCGTTGGATAGAGAGATCTTAATGCTCTCTACAACTTTGTAGTTGAACGTTTGTCGTAATTGTTGATGGATTTGAAGAAAATGAGGGAGGAAAGAGATGAAATTTTGGCCATTAAAAATAGAGTGGCGGCTGAAGCTTGTAGATTAGGGTTTGTGAAAAATAAAGAATATGAGGTCCTTATATAGAAAATTCTCGCGACACTATTCATCCGAAATTTTTCCGAACTCCAAACGAAGCGTGCCGCTTAACATTTATAATGTTTTACCCACATTCCGAATGCAATGGAATATGTATCGAGAGCCAATTCGATCATATTTGGAAGATAGGTTTTCAAATCGACTATTTAAATTTAAAAATTCACTTAAACCGATTTCAGTGCGTTTTAGCTTGCCTCGGACAAACCGTAAATCCGATTGACACGAAATTTGAAATCTTACAATAGTATAACATTACAGATCCGATGAAACTAGTTTTGTCAAAATCCGAGACTGTTTGAAAAATGACTATTTTTACTCGTCAATTTAAATATTAATATATTCAATTTCCACAAATTAACTTTTAATTCAATTTTAAAAGTTCATATAACATCATTCTAACTCCAATATGATTTAATACAACTTTACAAATCAATTTTAATCACATAAACCAAATTTCCAATTATTTCTGTAATCTCACATATTAAATTATCAATTTAATTATCCAATTAATTTAGATATTCGAAATAAAACTTATTCGACTTACAAATTTTACTTGTTAATATTTAAAATCAATTAAATATACGAATTTCAATTGATAGAAATTCTGGGTCGTTACAAACTTCCCCCTTAAAAGAATTTCGTCCTCGAAATTACCAAGTAAGAAAAAGTTATAGAATCCATTAACTTTTCAAAACCATTCAAATTAGATTTCAAATTCACTTAAGTGTTTAACTTTCCCAAAATCCATAGTTAAACTTCTTATAAAACTACTAAGCTTTTAAATCATACTTAGTTATCTTTTCAGAACCAACTATATCGTTTAACTTTTCACTCCAAAATCAAAGTTATAGTTTTCAAAATTTTCAAATTTTCTCAAAAATATTCGAACGCCTTAAATTTTCAGAAAATTTCGCCAGCGTCTTCTTTGCGCGGTTCGATCCGAAAAAAAAAATGGCAATATATATATAACAAATAGACATCTCATCAAAGTAATGAGGCATCCCGCAGGGAAAAAATTGTAAAAGTACGATATGTAATCCGAGATATGTACCTTATATATTATTAGCGAGCATATACGGCTAATATAGCGTGAAACGGGCTCCAAATGCGAAGCAAGCGCAATCCACACCTACTAAACACTCAACAAATCATGAGAAACATGTTTATATGAAAATAATGTCAATATACGACATATACCAACAACTATATGTGCCAATATAGCAAATGCAATCAAAAGCAATAAATTCAACCATCAACCAACTATCATCCAACTAACATCCATAACCAAATCAATACACTTTCACTTCTCATTAATATTCAATGAATTGGTTTTCCAAATTAAGTCACATTTTTTTCCTTAACATTGGACTTTACTAACATTCATTTATTCATTTTCAATTAGTTTACTTCCATATTCAAATCAAATTACATAGCTTTCAATTTTATCAATTCAACTTCATATGAATTTCTATACAATCAACTAACAATCATATAACAACCAAATCATAACCAACACAACCAAATTTATTAAATTTACATTCAATTTGGTTTAACACTTTTAATTCCAATTGGTTTCATATTAAATTGACTTCCGTTCAAAAAAAAAATTTCAACTTCATTGGCTTCTAATGAATTAACACTTACATTCATTATTCTATATCAATTCTTTTTCATTCGATTGATTGATATTAAATACATTAGTTAATTCAATTGCTAATTCATTTAACAAATAAGGTTGAATTTCATTTATATAACTCAAGTCCACAACCATTTAGTTCATTTTATTATTTTACTTCGATACCAAAATCAACTTCATTCAACATCACTTAAGTTATATTCCATTTCAAACATCATTTGTTTAACTTAACTTAAATTTCTACTTATAAATCCAATTCAGATTCCAATTCTAAATTAAATTCTATTTAACTTTTACCAAAGTCAAATTTATTATCTCATATTATAAGTCCAAAACTCGTTTCACTTATATTCAACAATTACAGCCTGGATTTTTTTAAATTCAAGTTCGTTTAACAAAATAAAACTTCAATTTCAATTTATTATTGGTAGCAAATCAATCACACAGAAACTTGAAAATGATACTGATGATGCTGCAGTCATCACCCTTATTATTTCCCAGTAACGGTAGTGAATCCAGTGCTTAATATTCTTTCAATATTTTCCTTTTACTTATAACTCACATTTATAAGTCTTTTCTTATAGAATTTCACTTATTGTATATATAAGATTATTTCACAATTGTAAATCACATTAATTATAATTCCATCTTAGTAATTCATTTGCTTATACAATTTATTCTTCGAATTAACTTGTAAATATAATTACATTTTTAACAACCAAACAATCAATTTATATACACTTTAATAATTCTGAAAGATTATTCCTTTATATATAGAATATAATCAAGGTAAAATTATTTCATTTACCCAATTTAAAATGATACTATGTCGGTTTATCTCGTTTAAGAGTTTAGAAAAGCATAACGACGACAGTTAGTTAGACTGCATCGACCAGAATCTATAAACAATCAACCGATAAGTCAACACAATACAAAACAATTTCATATTCACTAACAAATACGCGCTCATATCTATTATTACACTCACACTCATTCTAGAGCACTACTGACACTATCTCTAATGAGTAATTCCCAACAGAGCCAAGGTTATCTCTTAACCAAATGCTTTGATTCCAGATGTAACAGACGGATTTTCGACTCACGAAAGTCGACATTAATACGTCCACTGTATCAACTGCCGAGCAATCAAATGCCGGAAAACCGAACCGTTAGGGTTAAAGAAGAGGTAGAAGATAGAAGAAGAAAGAAAAAGCAACATAAATAATATCAGAATCTCACTAATCGCAACGGAACAACATATAATAGATAAATGAATATCTTTAAATCAAAAGAACTTTACATTTTATACATTACATTACATTATCAAAGTTTACAACAACAAACAGCGGAAAAGAAATACTATATACTAGTTGATACGCCAAGCCATCCAGCCTGCCTCCAGATCTCTACAGCAACTCCTGAATTCCAGAATGACCAAATAACCTGACTCTAAACTGCCCCTGTGGAAATTGGTGGGCACCCAGAGTTTAGGAAGAAAACAATAAACTCCAGGTCAGTCATGGGACTGGTGTGAGAACTTAAACAGTTATATCTTTAAAAACAAACAAAGAAATATTTTAAAATTAGATTCGCAATGCTTTTAGAAAATGTAACTACCATAAGGCATCCTGCCACGCACACAATGCAAACGCGGAATTGGAGCAGATTTATCCTTATGATAGTCAAACATGCTTGATACGCAAATTTCTTTGATATTATTACTATAAGTGCAAAGTGCAGGAAAATATTTCGAAAGTACAATATTAATCTTAGCCAGCATAGGTACCATTATAGTATGCCTACAACAGCTACCATATTAAATGACAGGTTCTACAACTAAAACCGTACAAGGCTCATATTGTTTCTTTGGATTTCCAACAAATGGTCAGGCCAAGGAACTTCCCATTGCCATATGGAAACGCCTCTGGAAAGACGCCCCGAGAACCTAACCGGATCTCTGCCAACACAAGGCCGGGTTACCCCTAGCTGGGTAACTACTGACACGAGTATGCCATCCCCCGGTCGTAACCGACCTAAATCCCTTATTTAACAAATTCTATTTATACCTCATTTAAATTCCAAAATCTAAATTATAAGTTAATTACTTATAAATCTTTTATTTTACAAAATCGATTCATTTTATAACTTCGCAATTTATAAATCTATAAATTTCATTCACTTATGAAATCCATTTATACTTCTTTTTAACACTTATAAAGACTCGTTTTAAAATTCCAATATTTTTAATTTATAAATATGAATTTTATAAATATTTTATACAAACCGTTTATAATAATTCAAAAATCCCAATTTAAACCAGTTTACAAATTAATCAACTACTTATTTCAAAAATCACATTTCGGTTATATTTCACAAAAATCATAATTTTATAAAATTAAAATTATAACGTTTATTTATTTAAAATGAATCAATTCCAAAATTCAAAAAAAAATGTATACTTTCAAAATCACTTCGAAATCCTTTTAAATTCAAAATCGTTATTTTCACATTTTTAAAACTCCAAAAATAGGCCCAATGCTGCAACAGCACTAAATATAACAATCACGGCATCCAAAACATCATATATCAATATGATATACAGAATATATCGCAAACATCTGTAAATAAATCAATACTGTTGAGGAATCCAGTTGGATCCCTCCAACCTGTTTCCCTGCATCCACAGATGTTAGCACAATACCAATCCACTTCGAGATGGAATATCGCGGTACATGGGTTTATATAAAATATTATCCGCTATTATGTGGCGTACGAGGGTCTCATCCGCTATATAATGCAGGAAAATCAACTCCAAGTATATATATAATACCAATTCCACTTCAAGATGGAATATCGCGGTATATGTGTTTAATAAATAACATCCGCTTAATATACGGCATATAGGGTCTATTTCAATAAAATAGATAATAATTTATCATCCAAACACACAATCAACACAATCAAGCAATTTTAAATCTAACTATTTAAAATTTAAATCGAAATAATTCGATTGAGTGAGAAGTTCTCACCTTGCTTTCAATAACAGTTTCAGCATTTTATTCCGAATAAAATTAAATGCGCGTTTAATTTTACCCAAAAATTTCACTAGCTCCAATCGATTCCAATCCAGCTCCATCGTGTAGTGTTCGTCAATAGGAAGCCAATGCAATTCGTTTCGTCCAAAACGGACCTCGTATGAAAGAGATATCGCGTTACAAAGATTACACGAATTTTATATATAATAATTTCACTTTCTATTCAATATTTTTAAACCTAGAAACGATCTGGACCGTGCATTTCTTTGCCTCAAATCTCGGCCGTGGTTCCTATTTCTTCTCCAGGCCAAAAGAACGCATGCGACAACAACCCACGGCCGTCTCCAAACCCTAGATGACGCGCCACCATCCGTCACACATACCACGATCAGCTAGCACCAAACGAACGGCCACAACCCCTCCCACCTTCGGCTGCAACCACGATGAGCTCGGCCCTAGGTGGCGCTCGAAAAACGTGGAAGAACGACGCGACTTCAAGCTCAAACCGCCGACGATCCAAAGCTCCATTTACGATCTTGACCGTTGGATAGAGAGATCTTGATGCTCTCTAGAACTTTGTAGTTGAACGTTTGTCGTAATTGTTGATGGATTTGAAGAAAATGAGGGAGGAAAGAGATGAAATTTCGGCCATTAAAAATCGTAATATCCCGGAATTTTTAACAATATCAAGTTAATAATCTGTATTAAAAATAAAATTGATATTGATATTTTGTTAGTAATAATTCAAATTTGATTTAATAATCATCTTCAATAAATATTCAATTGATTATTTTATCTTTTAAATTATATAAATTGGTTTCTATTTACAATATAAATATATGGTTTATATTCTAAGTAGATTAGCATTGTTTTAATTTTAATAAGTAAAGCATATTTTCTAGTTTTAATATTTGTAGTAATTTGAAAATTTGTTTTTATTTAATATTAGCTTTTCAAAGTTAATGAATAAATCTTGGTTTAAATTTAATGATTGAATCGTGTTTTAAAATTATAATATATACATTTTAATTTGGAAATTTTAATACAAATTAGTATTGAGTTTTTAAAACTATTTCATAAATAAATATATGATTTTAAAATTGATAAGAATAATATTAAAATGTTTAAATTAAATTGGCTTGAGTTTTAAATTTAGAATAAACAAACAAAAAGGTTTTATGGCTTAATAAAATAGATATTTTAATTTCTTTTAAAATGATTTTAATTTAATAATAAGATATTTATAAAAGCAATATTGATAGTGTATTGTCTTTATAAATAAGTTTTGAATAGAATTATAATTTTTGTTTCAAATTGAATTTATATATATAGCTTGATTTGAAAATATTTGATTTGAATTTAATTTGAGCTTAAAATTCCAAAGTATAAAATCTTAATTGTTTTAATTTCTATATGTATAAGTTTTATTTTATAAACATGGTTTGTTTTTATTTTCATTTATAAATTTATACCCATATTTAAATATAAACTAACAAATTAAAATTTAGGCTTAATACATACATTAATTTGTAAATTTAATACTAATTACCTTTAAAAGAAACAAGTGTTGCATTCTTAAGCATTGATTAAACAAGTGTTCAAAATCTACATAACAATTTGACAAGTGTTGTATAAATTTGTACAAGTGTAAAATTTTAGTTCTAATTTTTCTTTTATTAAATTAAATCTGAAAATTCATTTATATAAACCTGCATTTTCTTTCATTCATGTTTTTTTTCATTTCCTTAATCAAAAAGAAAAGATTAAAACTCATTTTTTTCATATCCATAATCAAACCTTGCATATTCAATTCCTGTTCAAAGTTTAAAAATAGTTTACAAATTGCAAGTTAAACTCCTCATCAAAATCAAAACCCTCTTTATCATGAAGATCTGCACTTCCTCAAATTCAAACATCAATCTGCACATTCCACTTCCTCAAAATCAAAAATAGACCTACATTTTTATGAAACCTGGGAATGAAACCCTGCATTCTATTTACCTGGAAATAATCAAGTTTGCATCTACTCTTTACACCACCTCAATTTGAAGCTGTTTCAAATGCATCTGCAAGGAAGTGATTATAGGCAGGAAACATGAGCATTCAGATTACATCAAGGCTTGCAACTAAAAATTTAAAAAAAAAACAAAGATCATGCCTGCATTTTCTTTTCCGCAAAATTCAAAAGCAAGTCAAACAGAGCTCTGCATTTAATAAGGTGAGTAACTTTTTAATTTTAAAATCTTAAAATAGGTTGCATGCTAGTATATTGAAATGGAATAGCTATTTACTTATGTTATAAATAACTGTTGAGATGAATATAAATGGTGTGCATGCTATTTTTTTCAATTGCCTGCTCTGTTACTTTTGATTTTCCAAGCACCCATAATTTTATTAAATACTTATCACTTAATTTGTTTCCTGATATAATGAAAGTTATAAAGCAAAGTTGTTTATTTTCTTAAATTAATATTTAAAAGTTTTAAGCAAGTTAATGTACAGGATATTGCCTCTGTAAAACCAGAAACATCCATGCATGTTAATCCTAACCAAAATTAAACGAGTTAATTTTGTATTTCAGTATCAGTAAACAGTATTTATTGAAACTTGATTTTTAAATCAAGTTTTAGAATTTTTAGAGTTTGGCTTAAATTGCAGTTGGCTCTTGAACTAGAAAAGATTTTTAGCAAATTCTATTGATTTATGAATTGAGAAGTTCTGGGATTCTTCTGAGTGATGGAGTAGGTATAGGAGATGCTCAGAAAAATCAGAGAAGTGATTAAAATTTGTTAGATTGGATGCAGTTTGAAAATCTTTTGTTAAACCCTAGTTTTGAATGGGTTTAAGAAGTGGGTCAGTTTGAGGTTAAGAATTGATCGAGTGTTTTGATATTTGGGGATTGTGTAGTTGAAGTGTGAAGGAGTTCGAGGCCGGAGGGGTTGAACGTCAGATGGTCAGAGAGGCGTAAATTCACCGTTGATAGGTTTTGAGCAGAAACTTGTAAAAAAAAATCAGGTTTTGGGAATGTTGAGTTTGAGTTTGATTTAGGGGATGGTGGTTCGAATTGATGATTGTGGAGGGTTGCGGTGTCATCCTCTGGGTTGTTGAGATCCTCGGCGGCGACCAATGATGGCCGGAGTCGCCATGCATTTGCACGGCGATCAATTACTGATGAGTGTTTTGGGGTTTTGATTGAAGCAGGGGAAGGTTTGAGTTTTGCTCGAAGTAGATGGGTGGGTGACTCGGAGTAGGCCAGCATTTGACTCGAAGCAGTTTTGTTGGTTTGAGTTTGCTCTGTGTTTTTTTCCAGGTTTTCAGAAACCTGTTTAACTGGGTTTAAAATTAAAAAAAAAAGAATCTGAAGTAGGTGTTAAGGAAATTTAAATCAAATTCAAATTCAAGTTTGAATTTTTGAATTTAAGTTCAAATTTAAAATCTCGGAATTTAAATAAAGTTTTAAAAATATATAATTTAATTAACTACTTTACTTTGTTAATAGTAGTTGAACTTTTTGAAATTTGAAGTTCGAGCAAGTTTAAATGAAGTTTAAAATCTGGAAATTTAAAAATGAATTTTAGTCTGAAAATTTATAAGAAGGTTTAAATTTGAAAGATATAAACTAAATATAAATTGAAATTATTGAAACTTTGGAATGAATTTAACTTCAAATTTTATGATTTAATTTTTAAGACAAACTTTTGTTTTGTCTTGAAAATTTAAAAAGTTTTAATTTATTTAAACTTTGATAAGTTTAAATTACTCTTCTATTTTAAAACTTGTATTTAAAATGAAATTTAAAGAAATTTCAAAATACTTTGTTTTAAACAAAATTTGTTTTAAAACATAATTATGAAAAAGTTTTATCTTGAAATTAAATTAAGATTAATATTTTAGAATTAATTTAATTAATAAGGTAATTAAGATTAATTAATTAATTTAATTAATTAATTGAATTTGGAATTAATAATTGATTAATGATTAATCAATTTATAATTAAGATCATTAATTGGATTTTAAATTAATGATTAATGAATTATTAACTATGTAATTAAGTTTTAATCAAGGTTAATTAATTTAATAATTAACTTTAATTAATAAATAATTAAATATAATTTAATTTGTAATTAATCTAAGTTAATTACTTAATGAAAATAATTAGAGAATGGTTAATGAAGGCCATTAACCAAGATTATTTAACAATTAATTAATATGGTTAATTTTTATATTTAGTTAGATTAATTAATTTAATAATAATCATTTATGAATGGTTTGAGTATAATTACTTAATAAAGTAATTAAGAAATTAATTACTTAATGTAATTAATTTAGTTTAATATGATTGTTTATTTTAATTAATTAAGTTTGATTAATTTTAAACACTTGGGTTTTATAAACGATTACTTTATGTAATTAAGGACTTGAAAATTACTTTGTTAAGTAATTGTTTAATAATTACAGGTTGTAATTAAGTGGAGATATTTAAGAATGAGGAAATTTGGATTAGTTATTAAGTAATTAATCAGGAATTAATTAAGAAATTAATTAAAGGATAATTAATTTGGTTTAATATAGTAATTAAGTTAGTTAATTACTAAATGTAATTAATCTGGAATGATTAATATTTACGAGTTAATTACTTAAGGTAATTAATTTAGGAAGATAATTAATTAAGTATAATTAAAGATCATTAATTATTATAATCAATGAAGTAATTAAAGATGATTAATTATGATTAATTAATTAATAATAAGTAATTAAAGGTAATTAATTAATGTAATTAATTAAGATTTAATGTAATTAATTATAGTTAATTAATTAATTGAAGTAATTAAAGGTTAATTACTTTTTGGTTGAGAACAATTAATTTGTGAAATTAATTGAGAATAATTACATGATGTAATTAAGGATAATTAATCAAAGAGAGATTAATTTAGATGATTAATAATGAATGATTAATTGATTGTAATCAATTAAATGATTGGGTAAGCAGGATTTATATTGGTAAAATAATTAATTTAATTCACTTTAAATTAATTAGAGATAGAGATAGTTAATTTAATTCATTTTAAATTAATTATATTGTGGTAGATCTTTGCTTATGTATGAATGGATGACATTGATTTGTCTTGGATGCTTTGTGATCTCAGTAATGAGATAAGTATTATTGTGTAGTATGAATGCTTGGTTGTATTGTGATGATAGCATAGGTTATCTATTGTGATGGTAATATATGGATTATCTATTTTAATATGGATAATGTGGATTACCTGTTACTTGATAATGTTAATTATCAATTGTGATTTATATGTTATATATCTGTGTGTATATAGATACTGTATTGAATTGTTTTAAAACTTTAAAACAACTTGGACCTAAAAGATACGCTTCGGATTTTGATGAGACCGGGATCGAGTTTCCATATTTGGATATTCGAAAACCACACCGATTCCAATTAAACGTTAGGTCGTGAATCAAAGTGGAGCTTTGTGAAGACTCGAGGTGTAAGGACTATACGTCAGTATAACTCTGTGGGCGATTCCGTAATGAGTTGACGGAATAGTACTTATAGATTCGAGATGGTGATTCAGAGTGCAAGGGTTATTGTCATTAACTCTGAGGGTGATTCCAAAATGAGTGTAACGAGGTAATGCCTTCGGTTTCGTTCGAACCCGGAACGAACTTGTATGGATTGAATGCTTTCAGAACATTGTCAGGTAATGCCTTCAGTTTCGTTCTAAGTTCAGTCGACTGACCAGTATCCCGCAGATTTTCAGGGACTGTGATCAGTCGACTGACCGGCTCCTAATTGCCTATTATGCCTATTTTTGCTTATTTTGTTTATGATTCCAATTTTTATCGATTCATTTTGATTCCTAGATGATGCTATCTGTTATTCAACCTTGATGACTTCTAATATGGGATTTTTGGAAATATCCATTTTGATGGATTTGATATCGATTTCTTTGGAATTAATTCACGTCTTCGTATGTGAATTTTAGTGATTGATTGTTTCTACAATCATTTCTGTGATTTGTCACTTTAAAAATATAAAGGTTTTCTATACTAGTAGTAAATATCAAAACTCTTTCTTCAAAATGATTTCAGCACTACTTTATTACAAGGCTCGTTTTCTCAAACCGTTTTCCAATCTACTAGCATATACAAACCTTTACCTCACTCGTATGAGAAATCTAATTAAACGACTTAGTAAAACAAGTGGTATGAAACGCTTGCGTTTACTTCGTTGGTTAATTCTTGGACTTGTTCGATTGAATCTCTTGTGACAATTTTCGAGTGGAGATCTACAATTTGTTCGTAAATATTTAAGTTAAGCTAGTGGTTATGAGACATGAAGCTAAGCTCATAGATTTACTAGCTTAGTGTAATTGACACTTCTTGATGATCGATGATGATCATTTTTGTGATTTAGACTAGAAATGTGCGATGTCTCTTTGTCTGCGAGGGAGACTAAACCCCGTTTCTGTGGAGTTTCGGCTCAATTTGGTGGGGTAGCGACCCATGGTCTTCGGGCCGTTTTGTGGAGCTTCGGCTCAAAATTAATGGTTAGCTACCATGGAATAGCGTTCCATTTTGGGATATACGTGTTGGTGAGCTTTCATGCTCCCGTTTTGTGATAGGCCTCCCCCTTTTTGTGATTTCTGGATTTCCATTGATGATTTCTAGAATTTGTGTTTCGCCAATTTTCGTGATTTACATTGATAAGTTTTATCAATATTTGTGCATTGGTGAATTTTGTGTGTCATTAACTTTTGTGATTGGCATTGATATTATTTTCAATGCTTATGGTTTTGGGGAATAATAATATAGAGTATGACATTCCTTTTGATCTTTGAGAAGATTCTTGTGATATTGATTTATCTCTTGTTGATTTTCAATTACATACTTATCACAGTATGGCTTTATGGTTATCATATGTTTATGTCATATCTCTTATTCTATACCTATTTATCTGATATTTATAGCTAGACTGATCCGTTTATTATTTTCTTATCAAATAATACTCGGGTCAGACCGAGATGTTACATGTGCTTCTACTTGACTTCACATTTGGGATTATCATCCTGACTTTTGGCTAACTACTTAGATTAGTAGTTTTTGTTGTATACCTTTGAGATATAGACTCCTTGATGTATACATATTATTTTGTCTAGCACTTATAGCTATTCTTTTGTGATATTTTGGATCTTGTTTGACCACTACTCTGATGTACACTTTCATGTGTAATATTCATATCTATTTCCACCTTTGTGATATGGATGTCTGTGACTGATTTGTGTTATGTTTATTTCTATATTTGTTTTCGAAGAATATATATAGCCACTATGTAGTAGCTTTGAGTTTGTATCGGTATGTCGGATTTCCTCCTGAAACCAGATTCATGTTGTGTTATCTGACATATCGGTGCTCGCACAAAACAATTACACGGATGGTCGCTCCTCAATAGCCTTATTCTCCGTGCTAGTTGACGGCATTACCCCGTAGTGTCCTTGGCTAGCGTGGGTATAGAGGTGGGGCGTCACAGCTTGGTATCAGAGCCAAACTTCGGAACAACGTAGAATAATTTAACAAGGATCATCGTCCTAAGTCCATCTTAGGAGTCGTGCCTTAGGATTTTATTCGGGTCTTCGAACCGTCCTATCCTATTTTCTTTTGTGATTCCTTGTTTTATCAATCATTATTGTTTGATATTCATTTGTGAATAACCTTTTTCTTCTTCTTCTTTCTTTCTTAATGAAGAGAAATGGTTAGACCTGGCCGTCCCAGCGCCGGTCAATCTGGTGCTACTCCCCAAGATGGAGTATTTGTGTCTGCCCAGCAGCTTCTTGATGTAGTAAAGAATGCTCAAGCAGCCGGTTCTAATCCGGAGTCTACTCACCCTAAGTCTGGATTTGCACGTTTGTGCAACGATTATACCAATTTGGGTGGAAAGCCATTTAAAGGTTCTGAAACCATTATTGAAGTCCAGGCTTGGCTAAGAACATGCGATCGAATCTTTTCTCGCATGAATCTTATTGATCTTCACCGAGTTCAGGTGGCCTCTAGTATGCTCCAAGAAAGAGCATTAGATTGGTATGAGCTTCTTATTTCTGAAATAGTTGAAGCAGATCTTACTTGGGAGAAATTCTGAGAACGATTCGAGTTAAAATTTATGCCAGAAGCTGAGAAGGTGACATTAGCTCGTCGTTTCATAGACCTTGTTCAAGGTGAATCCTCCATGGCAGACTATGTCGCGTATTTTGAATCTCTTTCTAAATAGGGGTTGAATACATTAATACCCCATTGAAGAAGAACCAAAGATTTGTTTATGGCTTGAATAAAAATCTCAAGAAGCCATTACTTCTAAAGTTAGAAGTTTCTTTTGATCAACTCGCTGATATCGCTCTTCGACTTGAAGAGGCAGATAAAGAAAGTGATGTTGAAGTTATGGGTGCCAAATCAAACTTCAACGATAAGAAAAGGTCTAGTATGTTCAAAGGCCCTTATCCTAATAAGAAAGGGAAACAAGCAACTTCGGTGGCAAAGACACCTACCTCTAGTAGTGGGCAATGCTACAATTATGATTCTAAGGACCATTATGCGAACAAGTGTTCAAAGCCTCGTACTTGTCGCTATTTCAAAAGCCCGGATCATTATTTATCTTCTTGTCCCAAACTTCAAGGCAGGAAGGAGTGAAAGCTTAATGTTGCTCAAGCCCCTGGCAACACATCTCGTGGTCAAGGAACCTTTCATTCTATCCTTGATGGTATTATTCTATTTCGTGATCATCCTATTCGAGTTCTTTTGGATACGGGTGCGTCCCATTCTTTTATATCAAAAGAACTTGTTGATACTTTTTCTTTAAGTGTTGTCGCTTTGATGACATCTTTGAGAATTACGAATCCGGTTGGTGGATCTGCAACAATTAGTTTATTGTGTAAAGATGTCGAGATTATTTTGTGTGATTTTTCTTTCCGAGCCGATTTGCATGTTATGCATTACTTAGGCTTTGGAATGATTTTGGGAATGGATTGTCTTAACCGCTATGAAGACCAAATCCGTTGTCCTGACCGGACTATTCATCTTTGACATCCTCAATCTGTTAGGCAGGTTTCTATTAACCTTAAAGATTCGGATTCCAGCTTGGATGCATCTTTATATTCTATAAATCCTTATGATGATGATAATGATGATGAGGAGGATATTATTTCCCTTATTAACGTTGTTCGTGAATTTTTCGACATATTTGAGCCCGTTTTAGGATTACCACCTAAGCGAGCGATTGAGTTCAAAATTAACCTCATTCCTGGAGCTCAACCTATCACTCGTCCTCCTTATCGCATGTCCAATACGGAAAATGAGGAGATCGCAAACAATTAACCGAATTGGAGACGAAGCAATTTATTCGCTCTAGTTCCTCGCCTTGGGGAGCTTCGGCTATTTTTATGAAGGAATCCGATGGTACACTTAGGCTTTGCGTTGACTACCGCAAGCTTAATGGTCTTACTATCAAGAATAAATATCCTTTACCTCGGATTGATGATCTATTCGATCAAGTTAGTGGTGCTAGAGTCTTTTCACAATTAGACTTAGCTACTTGTTTTCATCAGCTTCATATTGCAGAGGATAGCATTCCTTTGACGTCGTTCCGTACTCATTATGGATCTTATGAATGGCTTGTTATGCCTTTTGGTTTAACGAATGCTCCGGCTTATTTCGTTGACCTTATGAATCGAGTTTTCAAAGATTTCCTCGATCGATTTGTTCTCATCTTTATTGATGATATTCTTGTGTATTCAAAAACCGAGGAGGAACATGAAAAGCATCTTCGGATTGTGTTGGAAACTCTTAGGAGTAATCAATTAAAAGCAAAATTTTCTAAATGCCACTCTTGGCAATCTCATGTGAAGTTTCTCGGTCATATTATTTCCAAATCCGGAATATCCGTGGATCCTTCAAAGATTGAAGCGATTCAAAATTGGAAGAGACCGGAGAGTGTGACGGAAATCCGTAACTTCCTTGGATTGGTGTGTTATTACCGCCGTTTCATAAAGGACTTTTCCAAAATTTCCGTGCCTCTTACTAGCTTAACAAAGAAAGGTGTTAGATACCTTTGGTCGAACAAATGTGAACCATCTTTTCAAAAATTAAAAGAACTCCTCCCCAATGCTCCTATTCTTGTGATTCTCGAGGGAAATCAAGATTTTGTTGTTTATACCGATGTTAGTCGCGTTGTTTTGGGTGCCGTTCTTATGCAAAAAGAACGTGTTATTGCTTATGCTTCTAGGCAATTGAAGCCAGCTGAGACTAGATATGCCACTCATGATTTAGAGCTCGCGGCTATTGTTTTCGCCCTTCGTATTTGGCGTCACTATCTTTTGGGAGAAAAATTTATTCTTTACACCGATCATAAATCTTTGAAGTGTTAATTTTCTCAAAAGAAACTTAATTTGCGTCAACAACGTTGGCTCGAATTTCTTGCAGTTTATGATCTTGATATTCTTTATACTCCCGGAAAGGGTAATCGTGTTGCCGATGCACTTAGTCATAAGCAACAAGCGTATGTTTCTATGATGATATCCGAATGGAACGATCTCGGAATTCTATCCACTTGCGAGATTCGAGATCGCGTTTCCGATTTGTGTTCATCTCTTGCCTTATGTAGCCTTGAGGCTCATCCTTCTCTTTTTGACCGCATTCTTGAAGCTCAAAATCTAGATCCCGAATTGGCTCTTCTTGGCCAAAATTTTAGAGACAAAATTGATATTGAAAGTTTGAAAGACTTTAATATTGATTCTCGTGGCGGTATTCGAAAATTTGGCAGACTTATCGTGACAAATATTGGTGATCTTCATAAAGACATTTTAGAAGATTCACACCGTTCTAAATTTACCATTCATCCCGGTAGTAGTAAAATGTACGCGGATATGAAGCGACTTTATTATTGGGAGGGAATGAAATCTGATATTGCTAACTTTGTTAAGTGTTGCACGACTTGCCAACTCATTAAGGCCGAACATCAAAGGCCTGGTGGGTTATTGCAACCTTTAGAAATTCCAATTTGGAAGTGGGACCAAATTTCCATGGATTTTATAAACGGCCTTCCCCGTTCCCGTTCGGGTCATGATAGCTTATGGGTGATAGTTGATAGACTTACTAAATCCGCCCATTTTATTCCCGCTCGGTCCAATCGAACCGTTCCTCTCTTGGCCAAACTCTTTATTAAAGAGATTGTTAAATTACATGGGGTTCCTACTTCTATTGTTAGTGATCGTGATCCATTGTTTACTAGTGGATTTTGGAAAAGTCTTCAAAAAGCTTTGGGAATGAAGCTTAATTTCAGCACCGCTTATCATCCTCAGTCCGATGGACAAACCGAGCGTGTGAATCAAACTCTTGAAGATCTTCTTCGTGCGTGTGTTCTTGATTTTGGCGGAAGTTGGGAAGATCATATTTCTCTTGTTGAGTTTTCCTATAATAATAGCTTCCAATCCAGTATTGGTATGGCACCTTTTGAGGCTCTCTATGGAAGGCCATGCTGATCTCCTTCTTGTTGGCTTGAGGCCGGTGAGAAGCTGGTTTTAGGACCAGATTTTATTCGTGATTCCACAAAAAAGATTGACCTTATTCGTCATAGGATGAAAGAGGCCTAAAGTAGACAAAAATCCTATGCCGATAACCGAAGAAGGAAATTAGAATTTTCTGTGGGAGATCTTGTGTTTATTCCTGTTTCACCTATGAAGGGTGTGGTACGTTTCAGTCGATCGGGAAACTTGGCGCCTAGATATATTGGGTCATTTCCTATCACTGAACATATTGGTTCTCTGGCTTATCGCCTTTTATTACCGGCTCAGTTTTCTGCTATTCATGACGTGTTTCACGTTTCTCAATTACGGAAATGCCTTCGAGATTCCGATTCTATTCTTGAGCCCGGTGTTGTGGAAGAAATTGAAGTTTCACCTAATTTAACTTATGGGCAACATCCTATTCGTATTATTGCTTCGGAGGTCAAGCGCCTTCGAAATAAAGATGTTCCTCTCGTGAAAGTTCAATGGTCCTCAAATCCTAAGGATTGCTCTTGGGAATCTAGAGAATTCATCGAGCGAACACATCCAGACTTACTTTCTCATGCTCTTTGAGGTGAACTTCTTATTCCAAATTTCTTCTTTTGTGTTGATATGCTTTTATGGTTGTTACTTGTTGATTCATTTATTTCTTAAGATTGCGAGGACGCAATTTCTTTAAGGAGGGGAGTCTATATCAACCCGCATATTTTACGATCGAGTATTTAAATATTTTATTTAAATATTTCATCGTTCGTTGGATTTCAGTCCGAAAACCTACTTTTTGCAAACAGTCGAATTGGGACTCGAGACCACCCCCACTGAGTTCAAAATGACGTTTGCGATCTTTTTGAGTATAAACTTTGATATGCTTGGAGTTAGTGGAATTTTGCTACTTTTTCACCTAGGGCTTTGATATGTTTGGAGTATATTCAATTTAATTTCCAATTATAATTGAATCCAATTTTCCAAAATAACTTACTTTCAATATTTTCTAACTTTCTCATTAATTCATTTCACTTACAATTATTCAAAAAATCAATAATATTTTACAAAAATCCTTTTTAATTAGATTTAAATCAAAATATTTTAATATTTACATTTCTAAAATAATTTTAAAATTTTTAGAAAACGTATATTAACTACGGGTCTGTATATAATTTTCTACGCTAGGTAAAGTGATATGGGTAATATATCATTTCAACCCGTAATTTACAAAGAAAATCCGGGTTTTATCATTTCGAACCCGCAGTCCCAAGTAAATGAAATAAATTGAAAATCATTCAGGCCTATCATTTCAGCCCATAATAATTTTCCCTTGTTCTTAAGTCCGTTCGGGTATGTATCATTTCAACCCATAGTGATTTCTAATTTACAGGGAACTTGCAGTGTGATAAACTGATAAAATATACAGATAGCATGAAATAACGGTAACATATGATATAACAGGTGTAATAACGGGTGTGAACATCATATGATAATAATATAAGCAGTTATAACATGTTAATATAGTTCTACAGATTCACAGGGTGTCAATTTACTACTTATATAAGTACATAATGTTTGGTGAGAAATACTCACATTTTTATGCTGGAGATATAAATTTGAATGACACAATGGATCCAGAAGGCACGACCTTTGATTTTGAGTGGAGAGAAATAGCCAAGATATCATCTTGTAAACAACCCCAAAACAAGACAATATAACTTATGAATATTCAACCAAAACAATATAGAAATAATTGGAAATTTGAAATTAACAGAAAATGATTCAACCTTTCATTAACCATTCAAGTGCTTGGCCATGACATCATTTGGCTCAGCCATGATCAGGTCAAGACCTGAAATGCTCATCCAATGGTCAGCAAAAAGAAGGCAAACAATGGGATGTGAAGAGGTAGGAGTTAAACATGAAGCAGACAAAGAGTCAAGGCCAAAAGGAGTGGTTTTTGGTGCACACTAGGCTCGGCCTAGTCATTGTTTGGGCTTGGCCATGCTTGCTCCAAATCTGGACAGAGGTCATGTGATGGCCAGAGATCAGGTTATAGTGGTGGTGGAGCAAGGGAAGGTGGACAAGGTGATAGAAGAAGGATATAAGTGAAGTTATGTGGTCTAGGCATTGTTTTCAAGGATTGCTTTACAAGTTTGAGGGGTTTGCATCATAGGGAGGCCATGGTCGGATCTTGGTCAGAGGAGGGGAAGGTGGTGCTGCTGTAGATGGTGGTGGTGTGGTCGGTGGTGGTGGTGGAGATGTGGGGCCGAGCAAAGCTATGAGAGGTCATGGCAAAAATCAAGCAAAACAAAGAAGAAGAAGTAGAAAAATGAGAGGAGGAAGAGAGGCCATTGCTTATTTTTCTTTGCTCGGATCTGAAATGGATGTGTATTATTGATGGAATGAGAAACTTTCATGTGAATAAGCAAAATAAAAGGAACAGCTACAATAAATTGATGCATTGATTGAAAAAGAAACGGTAAAAGAAACGGTGAAACGACTTTACGTTTCTTAGCTTTTAAAACCTTCCATACTTCCTTTTCTTTTAAATCAAGTAAAACAAAATAAAATTCAGCAAGTACATCTAAAAACCGAAACAAAGTGAAATAAAATAAAAATATATAATTAAATTTAAAGAAAATATAAAAAGAATTAAGGAAATTGCTTAAAAATTGAAAACAGGGTTCAAAAATTACAATTAAAACATCAATGGCTTTGGAAAAATATCTACTTCATTTTAAAAATATTCTAAATAAAAACTTTTGAAATAAAATAATTTATTTATCATTTCTAAAATAAAATAATTAATTAAATTGGAGAAAAATAGAAAAGAACTAAAGAAAATGTTTAAAAATTGAAAACAGGGCATGGAAATTACAAGAAAAATACTACTAGCTCTAGAAAAATTCCTACCTCACTTCAAAAATATTAAAAGACAAAAACATACATAAAATCACATATCAATACATATTACAATAAAATATGACAAAGAAAAATAAAATTTATACTATTTAAAATAACAAAATTGCAGAATAAACAAATTGCACTCAATATTGAAATATACATAACTTTCACAATTTAAATCTGTTTCCAACGAAACAAAAAGTAGTGTTCTTAAAATTTTATGTACTTTCAAAATAAAAGAAAAAATTTCAAATTTCAAATTTTTAAAATAAAATTCAAAGTTTGACTATTTTGACCAAAAATTCACGTTTTGGAAAATATTCTTTTTAGTCATGCTTTGGAATGATAATTCATATCAAAACTAAAGTTTATCATTCCAAATAAATAAAATAAGTTTTTAAATCAAAAATTCAATTAAAATAATTTAAATATACAAAAAAAATCACAAAATACAGGGTTGTTACACTCTCCCCCACTCAAAACTTTTCATCCCCGAAATGGAATGTGGTACGGGAAAGCAAAGAAAAAGATAGAGTGAAACAAGATTAGGACAAGATGGCAAGGAGAAGGAAATTATACATGATAACTATTGTGATAGGTAAGTTTAACAAGGTGCAGATTTATCAAATATTATAGAAAGATTTCTAAACAGAAAGATTATAGAAAGATGCCTATACCAGTCTATAGGAAGATAAGAATAATAAGGACAACAAAAGATAATTTGAAAAAAAAATAAGGAAATAAATTTGGAAGCATGGAAATTTCAACTTAATTTTTTTTTTTATAAGTTAAATAAATCGTTACCTATCTCAAATTTCATTATCTTATTATCCAATCATCTTAAATTAACAATTTTTAAAACCATGGGTTTGAAAAATAATCATGTATTACACTCACAATGTACTTAATAAATTTTATTCTTCTTTATTCCTAATTAAAATTAAAATTATTCCTCTCAATATATTTATCACTCATGTTAAATATGCTTACACTTATTATAACTGCTTTATTTTATTCTTAGTTCTTCTAACATTAATTTATTATAAGTTATTCAATTACCCTTTATTATGTTTACCTCTATTAATCGTTTTAAAATTTAAGTGTATAACATTTATTATAACCACTCAAATTTTATTTATAAAATCTTTTTATATTGTATATTATCCAATTACATTGTTAACTTCTGAAATTAAGGTAACTTATATTTGAATGCAATTGTATTATGCAATTAAATCATTTCATGCTTGAATATTCATCCAAAAAAATTATTTTCTTTTTATAATTGAAATTATTCTTAAAAATAAAATTTAAGAATTAAATTTCCGATTTCTTCAAACCATTTAGAGATAACTAAAGGTATGTACATAGTTTATCAAATCAAATTTAAATCATATGTCTATATATATTATAAATCAAGTCATATTTTACAAATTCAATTCAATTTGATTTACCAAAACAAAGCTGTAGCAAGACTACAGAGTGGTCTCTTCACTTCGAGACTCGAAAATGAATGTCGATGATGCTGCAGTCATTGCCGAAATTATTTCCCAACGACAAAGAAAAGTGCACTAATTTTTAAACTTTAAAAATCCTTTAGAAACATATTCTTATTCGAAAATACTTTAAATAATATACTTTAAAACTTAAACACAAGGTTTGAAACCATCGGAAATTAAATTCTCAAATTTCTTGTTTTAACTTCATTTCAGTTCCCAAATCAATTTATAAACAACTATTTATAAATTCATTTATAGAACAATAAATGATAAATCAAGCGTTATTTAACGACCCAACTTCCACACTCCATAAAGTCGCATCGTTAAGAAGAAAGAAAGGGATAGAAAAGAGAAAAGAAAGGAAAGAAAGAAAGAAACAAACAACATCAGAATCTCACAGCGGAACGAATAAATTATATTATATCACATAATACTTTACATAGTATCATATACATCAGAGTTTACAGCCAAAACAACACAAACTAGACAGTCATAAACATCTGTCTAGTGATTACAATTCAAGAACATCAGAGAAAACAGATACAACTCAAACACAGCGGAACCACTATATATATCTACACACTGAAGCCTCCTGCTCCATTATCTTCTCCAGAACTCGTCAAAGTAATCCTGAATCACTTGACTACTCATACGTAATATGAGTACCCAAGAGTTTAATAAAATAGAAAATAAACACTCGGGTCAGACAGGGGTCTGGTGTGAGTAAACGGTTTAAAAGTTGTTTAACTTTAGAAAATCCTTTGAAAACAAAAGGTATCACGTAAGACTTCCCACACATAAACATGGAAAAGTTTTACCTTACGCTAACCAAAACATTTGATAGGAAATCCAGTGATATTATAATAGAGTCTAGGGTTTTCAAATAAATATGAAATAGCCGAAATTGTTACATGATTAAATTCCAGCTACTAGCCACAAAAGTGGGTAATACAATCAAAACCGTTGGCACTTATTGAATTTTGGATTTCATACAATGGCAGGGCTACTGGGGTACCGCCCGTCACAGTACGTGGCCTAGATCACCGTACCGAGGAGCCACCCTAACTCCCCTGCAACACAAAGCCGGACCCATTCCTTACTGAATAGTTCCGAAGAAGACAACCCCGACGGTTAGAGATCAAAAGACCGTCCACACAGCCGAAATATAAAGGGACCTCTAGACAGGGATCAATCTTGCTCTCCAGTGGGTGCGACCCACGAAGCCTTGCTGCACCTCCCCTGTTTTAGCCATTCCCGGTTGTTGAGGCTTGAGGCTACGATTACCTTTATAGGACATATCACTTAGAATGCTCATCGTCCGCCTGACGATGTTCTGAAAGCATTTAATCCATACAAGTTCGTTCCGGGTTCGAACGAAACCGAAGGCATTATCTCGTTACACTCATTTTGGAATCACCCTCAGAGTTAACGACAATAACCCTTGCACTCTGATCCACCATCTCGAATCTATAAGTTCTATTCCGTCAAACTCATTACGGAATCACCCACAGAGTTATACTAACGTATAGCCCTTACACCTCGAGTCTTCACTTGCTCCACTTGGATTAACGACCTATCGTTTAATTGGAATCGATGTGGTTTTTGGATATCCAAATATGGAAACCCGATCCCGGTCTCACCGAAACCAAATGCCATTTTAATGTCCAAGTTATACTTAAGGGTTTTAAACAATTAACTCATTTTATTTTATCTATTTCACATAGAAAGATAAACTACATATTCTCATCATAACAGATAACCCATCACATTATCATAACAGATAATCATCACGACAGTCAATCATCACAACAACAACCATCACAACCAAATAATCCATCATACAATACTAAGCATCCATATCCTAAAGATACTACTCATCTCATTTCTGAGATCACAACCATCCAAAGGTATATCAATATCATTCATAAGCAATGATATATTATCCATCAATTATAATCAATTTAAAATGAATTAAATTAATTACTTCTATCTTTAATTAATTTAAAATAAATTAAATTAATTACTCACCTATAAATCCTGCTTAATATCCATTAATTAATTAACCAAGTTAATTAATCATTCACTAAGTATTTAACTTGATTAAACATCTATGATTAATCATTCACTAATTACAATAAGTAATTAGACTTTAATTAATTTTCACAAATTAATTAACCTTAATCATAAGTAATTAACATTTAATTACTTCATTTATTAATTAACTATAATTAATTACATTTACCCTTAATTAATTACAATTAATTAATTAATTATTACTTAATTAAACAATTCTTAATTACATCATTAATTATAATTATTAATGATCTCTAATTAATATTTAAATTAATTACTCAATTAAAAATTAATTACATTTAGTAATTAATCCAAAATTCAAATACAATTATTAATCACCTTGATTAATATTTAAATTCTGTAATTAACTACCCTTAATTACTCATTAATAAATTAATTATCCAATAATTAATTATCTTTATTAATTAATCCTTGATTAATTACAAAAGTAATTATCCAAATTACTTTATTAAAATAAAACATCTTTCCATAATTACAAATCCAGTAATTATTACTTCTCTAAGTAATCTTGCTCTCATAAATTACATTAAGCAATTATTATCATTAAATTATTAAATTATTTCTTAAATTAATTAAACTAAATTAATTAATTTAACAAAGCACATTATCAGAATTAATTACAATAAGTAATTAACCCTTAATTACTTTTTATAAAGTAATTATACTTATCAAATTACAATTGATTATCTTTAATTAATTAATCTAATTAATCCATCAAAATTAATCACATTAATTAATTATTAATTATCCTTAGATAATTAACAACATTTTCATTAATTTCTCACTTAAGTAAATTATCTTAGATTAATTAGTCATTAATCATTTCTTATTATACATTAATTCAAGTTATTATTTAAAATCAAATAAATAAGTAAATTCTTAATTATTTCCAAAATAATTCATTTACTTATTTATAACTTAATTAATATTCAAAATGTATTTAAACAATACATTTCTAAAATCTAATTCAACTTTTATTTAAAAATTTTAGATTTAAAATGTTTAACCATATAAACATTTCCAAATTTAAATAATTTAATAAACCTAAAAGTAAAGAACTAACATTATTTTATAAGAAAAGTTTAAAAATCAAAATTACTTAATTTTTCAAAGAAATCAAACATTTGAAAATAGATAGATTATTTAACCTTTCAATTTAAAGTTAAACATATCAAAATTTTATTTCAATACTTAAAGGAAAGAATTCTTCAAATTTCAACCTTCATTTGAAATCAAATTCATATTTAAATTCTACTTAAAAAACATTTTTCTGTACAATATTTAAAAAATTTCAAAACTATTTTAAATATTCAAACAGATTTCAAAACAAAACTGAAATCATATTTAATTTGATTTCAAAACCATATTTTTAAATCTGGCTTACAATTTAAAAGTCTCATTTTAAACTTTGAATTCAAAAGTATTCCTGAATCTAGTTCAATCCTATACAAAAATTTGAACTTTGGTTTAACATTGAATTCCCCTTTAAAAATTTAAAAAGAGACAAAACTGTTTTAAACAAAAATCTGGATTCAAACCTGAAACTATATTTTACTGTTTTCCAGATTTAAATTTAAATCCTACCTAAATTTAAATTCATTCATCATTTTGAATTCAAAAGCTTACCTAAGTTTAATTCAAACCCATACTTTAATTCAAATCATTTCTTTTAAACATGGTGAGTTTCCCAGATTTTAAAAAAACACAAAACTCAGGTTTACGATCCTGTACACAACTAACCCGAGACTTCCCTCAATTTACTTCGAGTCAAAAGCTTCTATCTTCGAGTCACAATACCAAATTCCCGAGGTTGACTCCGAGTCTCCCAAAACCCTGCACACCAAGCTTTCACCAGTGACCAATTTCCACTGTGCAAATGCACCACCACTCCGGCGACTTCCAGCAACCTTCACCTAACTCTCCAAGAAGCAAATCAATCCCTCAAATTGATATAACCATCAACAAAAATACCTTGTAGCTTGAAATTTAAAATCAAGCAAAATTTTGCAACCTGGAAAACTTCACCAAGAACATTCCCAACCTGACAACCCTCTTGGCACTCCATTCTGACCATTTTATAGTCCCTAACTCTGGCTATTTGTTCCACCTATATTCCCTCTTCCCAACCCTAAATCCTCAAGCTACTCGAATCAACATAGAATTCAGGCAGTTACAAGTCTTCCATTACTTTACAGCTTGGTTCAAACCTTAAAAAAACTATTCTTGCCATCACCACTACTTTCTGACCACCTTTCCTTTATTTCCCCCTCACTTCCCAGTAAATCTTCAACCTCCAGAAGGAATTCCAGATTCCAAAATTCATTTTATGAATTGATACCCCAAAAATCCCAAAATGCAGCACAGACCTTAATTACTAAATTCCCAGAAGATTTTAAATTGTGATGCTTGTTCTAATAACCATGTTTTTAAACATGCATTAAAGCTTTAACTTGTTTGAATAAATTAAAGATGTTTGGTAATTTTATTTTATGAAACTGTTGTCTACTGTTATTGATTTACACAAGTAACAGTTTCCACTTTTCAAAACTAAAATTTTACAGGCCCAAATCTATGGTAAAAAAAACATAATTTGTTCACACAATAATCTCTAGCTATGATTCAATCATATGGAAGAGGATTTGTATCTAAATCAAATTAAGAACATAAGCATGACTGTTAAAACAAATTGCATCACACTTTTCTGTATATTCTATAAAGTATGCAGAGTATCATCACACAACAGTTATCAAGCCTATTCAAACTCATGCACAGATTAATTCAACACAACCTATAAATAGTGATGTTTACTTTACAAAAGAAAGAACGGGGTAGTTGTTATTATTTATTTTTATTTTACTAATCACTATTTTGATCTTCTTGTTTGAACAACATTTCAAATTAAACTTTAATTTCTTGCAAAATCCGGATGGTTTGGTTTTAAAAGTAGAAATTGTTTTTAAAACATTGGTTTACTCACCTTAAAAATGGAAACAGAAAGCATTCCATCTGCAATCCAATTTCCTGCAGCCTGAATTTCCATTCCATTGAATCTGAGCTTGCATGAATCTGAGCTAACTTGCAGTTTGAAATTGATCATAACATGATGCTTGCAGGCTTTTTGAATCTGCATTTGATGTTGATTTGGTCTGCATGCTTCCCCAGATTCTTGCTTGAATTGATTCATTACAGGTTGCAGAACTTTGTTTGTTTGCAGGTTTAAAAGAATTTGGGTTGCAGGTTAACAGAATTTCCAGATTTGGATTTTCTTATTGCTGGTTTCAAAACTTTGATTTGCAGATCTTACATAGTTGAAATTTGCAGATCTAATATGGTTCTGATATTTGCAAAACATTGATTAAGTTTTGGGCTGAGGCTTTTTGAGTGAAAATGATTTCACTTTTCAATAGATCTGAATTTTAATTCATTATAGAAGATAAAATGTTTGAAAACAAAAGATTTGTCTTATGTTTTTATCTAAAATAATAAATTCAATATTGATTTAGTAATGCCACTTGTTGTTTGGATATGAAGATAATTACAAGTGTCTACTTTAAAACATGAATGTTAAACACATGTAAGATTAAAGATATAAATAAATTTCTTTGTTTACTAATGTTTTAATTTGAGATAAAACAATTCTAATTTAATTTTAAGATATTTTGTATGTTTATTTATATTTAATCTTTAAATGATTACAAATGAATTATCTTACATATTTAAATATTTGCTTGAATATTTTCAAAAATTATTTAAAACCATTTTTCACAAGGGAAACTTTTTAAAAAAGAAAAGAACAATGTTGAATTCATTTTATTCAAGAGTTTTCAAATCAACATATTATACTTTAATATAAATAAACTAAATTTATTTCAAAAAAATTTAAAGATAAAACAAAATAAAATTTTATTATAAAATACAATTTTTAACTATATATACTTATAACAAAATATTTACTATAATTTCCTTTTTGAAAGTATAAGAAAGATCTATAAATTGACTTATGTAAAAGTTTCAATACTATTTCAATTTAATTTAATCAATTCATAAATTATATACCTATATATAATATAGATTTGAAAATATCCTTTATTAAATTTGAATTTAAAATAAAGATCAAAACTCCTATTTACAATGTATACATATATATACATTATAAATAAAATATTTTTAATCAACTTAGAAAGGAAATTTTATCATTAAAATATTTTTAACATTTTAAAACAATAAGATTCTCAAACTCAACTATTATTATAAATTTTCAAAAGAATATTATTTATTAATAAAATAATTATAAATTTTCAAAAGAAAATTATGTTTGAGTTAGATTATTAAATCAGTATTTCACATTTTAAAATAATTATAAATGAAATTATTAAATAAATATTTCCTAAATTTCCGGGACATCACATTCCTCCCCCCCTAAAAGAATTTCGTCCCCGAAATTTAAAAGCAAAGGTATTTTAATAATCTCATTAAAGATTTTATTTAAAACACAAGCATATATCAAACATATGCTAACAATCAAAACAACCAATTCAACCAATCAACAAATCTAATTATCCAGACAAATTCTAGATAAAATTTTATTGAGTTTCCCCAAGTATATATATATATATATATATATATATATATATATATATATATATGTATGTATGTATGTATGTATATATACCGGGATACTTACTCTAGAGAATCCAAACAATCAATGCCTATGAAGCTACAAAACTCATATTCAACTATATCTACAACACTACACAAGATATCAGACTACAAACGAGTCTGATTCAACAACCAAAACTCCAGAACTGCTGGTTCCACAACTAGGGATAGATCATACACGTATTCCCTTAGAGATACGTGAAACTCATCGAATCCCAGTTATCCAAACTGGCAATCCAATCCTGTAGATCAATCATTTAACCTTTGAGAGAAAACAGAAGGATCCAATCTCTTATCCACAAATCTTTCCTGCCAATCCTGGGCTGCCTTCAACCTTCTAGATCAATCCAATCCATCACACAAACTCTACTACAGATATCAGAAGACTTCAGACAAACTACTCTTATTCCAAAAACAGAACAGATTCCCAAGACATCCAAGTCTCTAGATTAAATTGAATTTCCCGTAGAAATTCTCTGATCCAAGACAAAACACAAATCCCCAATGAATCGGGTGTTGCTTCTATTCTGGAATAGCTGCCACCATGCTTCCACTGCGCAACTCTGATTTGAGAATGCTGTTGATGAACATAGGTACAAACTTGATCAACTTATCCCGGAAAACATTGTTCATCAAATTCCATAAAATCTTCAAAAACCAAGTCGAAACAGAATTCAATCTCCTGATGCGGATGCAAAACTTAACTCCTTCGAAGACATCCATAAAATATCAAACCACTTTGATAACTCAAACATCTTCTAGAGATGCTTCAATCCAAACAAAGGTTACTCAGAAAACTTCTGGATCATCGCAAGTCACTTTTGCGATTCAACTCAGTTCAGATTCCAAGAAATCGTTCTCACTACAACAATCAGAACAGCCAAAGCCTTCAAAAGAAGAAACTAGTGGTCCACCTATTAACCAGTAACATCACTCCCAGTTGAGCTTCCAGAAGAAATGGACAAGCTTCACCATCTGCCCGGCCTACAGACAAAAGATTCACAGAGACTTCAGAACCATCTAAGAAACATGCCACTCACTGCTGCTACTGCTGCCAAAAACTTCCTTACCCAAAAGCTCATCGAGACTCAAAACTACACCAGCCACTTCCACAAAAGAGCCTTCAGAAGACAGATATCCCTCAGGAAACTCAATCTCAAACCAAGCACAAAATATTCTGCCAAACTGAGTCTCAAACTCAAATAAAGTTAGAACTCCTTCCTAAGGTTGCCAAAATACCATTGCTGGCTTCAGTACTCCAAACCGATCCAGACTCAAGAAAATTGTAACAACCCGCATATTTATCGAGTTTGTATTTAAATATTTTATTTAAATAGTAACTCGTTAATCGGATTTTGGTCCGAAAAACTACTTTTTGCAAACGGTCAAATTAGGACTCGAGACCACTTCCATTGAGTTCGAAATGTCGTTTACAACTTTTTAAGTATAAACATCGATAGGTTAGGAGTTAGTGAAATTTCACTAACTTTTCCCGCTTTGGACTTTGGGTTAGTTTAGCCTATTAAGCCCAAGTTCCAACCCTCTTCTCCTCACTCTTTATAAATTTCCTAACTAATCAAGCTTTGGCATTAATGGTGGAGGGAATGGGAAATTAAAATTCCAAAACTCAAATTCAATTGCAATCCATCTTTCTACTCCAAATTCAAGAAGAAGACATTGGATTCAAGCTTCTTGTGCTTAGATAGAAGAAGGATTGATTCTTGTTTGCTTAAAACTTCATTTTCATTGATATTTGGTGCAAAGGTGAGATTTTTAACTCACATTCTTGTCTATAACTATCTTGGGTTGTTGGGAATGATTCCCTATCACTTTAGCATGAATATTTGCTTTTGGTTTGGATTGGATTGGCGAAAAACTCCGTTTTTTGGCGTTTTGGCGAAATTTCTGCATTTAGGTCGTTCTGGCCATTTTTAGGTCGTTCGGAGTTAGGTCGTGTGGGTCTTAGGTCGTAGGTCGCGTATGAGATAGCTCCTAGATCGTTCTGACCATTTTTCGTGTGTTCGGAGTTAGGTCGTTCACGACCTAGTACTTAGGTCGCTCGCGACCTAACCCTTAGGTCGTTCGCGTGTTATCGCGCTAAGTCGCACTGCCTTGAATCTTCACTTCGGAGTTCGGTCGTTTCACGTTAGGTCGTATGGCTTTTAGGTCGTAGGTCGTATGGCTTTTAGGTCGTAGGTCGTATGGCTTTTAGGTCGTAAGTCGTATGGCTTTTAGGTCGTAGGTCGTTGGCCTTTTGACCGTTAGGTCGCATGCCTTTCTACTTCGATAGGTCGTTCGGCCATGCTTTCTATTTTTAGGTCGCGACATCTTTAGGTCGTGTTACCTATATACCCCTAGGTCGAAAGACCTTAGGTCGTGCACCTTTAGGTCGCGAACCCTATTAGGTCGCGAACCTCTTTAGGTCGCCTGTGCCCTTAAGAAGTTAGGTCGTTCGTCCTGTGATGCCTTAGGTCGTTTGACCCGTGTTACGTTAGGTCGCGTAACCCCTTAGGTCGCTTGACCTTGTTTCCTGTTAGGTCGCGTGACCTTGTTTTCGCCCTTAGGTCGTTTCACTTTTAGGTCGCATGACCTCGTCTCCGTTAGGTCGTGAACCTTGTTAGGTCGCTCATCCTTAGCCCGCGAACTTTCTTAGGTCGCGTACCTTTAGGTCGCGTGTCCCCTCTACCTCGTTAGGTCGCAAAGAACATTAGGTCGCTCGACCTCCTTACCCACCAGGTCGCGCACTTAGTTAGGTCGCTCAGCCATTGTGTTAGGTCGCGTGAACCCTTAGGTCGTTAGACCTCATTTTGCTTTAGGTTGTAGGCCTCTTGCCTTCACTTAGGTCGTACCGTTTTGTCGGGGCGCTGCCCCCTGGACCCCCGCGACCTGACCGGGCAGGTCGAACCCCGTAAGCGGTGGCGTTGCCCCCGCACCCCCACCTTGGGGGGTTGCCACCCCCCTGGACCCCCCTCCGTAGGGGATCTTATCTGAAAAACATTGAGCTGATTTCCTTGGATTTTATTCACATCTCCGTATGCGATCTTTGTGACTGATTGTTTCTACAATTGCTTCTGTGTTTTGTCACTTTATAATATAAAGGTTTCAATACTAGTAGTAAATATCAAAACTCTTTTAACAAACAATTTCAACTCTATTTTTTAATAACTAAGCTCTTTTCTTAAACCGTTTTCCAATCTATTAGTATATACAAACCTTTACCTCACTCGGATGAGAAATCTAATTAAACGACTTAGTAAAACAAGTGGTATGAAACGCTTGCGTTCACTTCGTCGGTTAACTCTTAGACTTGTTCGATTGAACCTCTTGTGACAATTTTATTAGTGAAGATTTACAGTTTGTTCGTAAATATTTAAGTTAAGCAAGTGGTTATAGGACATGAAACTAAACTTCTATATTTACTAGCTTAGTGTAATTGACACTTCTCGTTGATCATGACGATCATTCTGATGATTTAGACTAGCAACTGTGCGATGTCTCTTGTTGAGAGGTTAGACTAGACACCACTTGTGTGATTCCACTCACACATACCTTTTTGCTTTTTGGTTAGTCTGGACCTTAATCTGTGTGATTCCATTCACACATGTGGGGTAGCTCCCCTTGGTCTTCGGACCGTCATGTGATAGGCCTCTTTCTCTTTTCTATGATTTCTGGACTTCTTGCATTGATTTCTAGAATTTATGTCATTGACTTGTTATGAGTACAAGTTTGGGGTATGATGCCCTTTCCGAATCTTTGAGAAGATTCTTGTGATATTGATTATCTCTTATTGATTGATCTTCTGTTGATCATTATTTACATACTTATAGTGGTATGTCATTATGGATGTTTATGTTTATGCCATATCTTTTATGTTATATCATGTCATCTGATATTTATAGCTAGACTGACCCGTTTATTATTTTCTTAAATAATACTCGGGTCAGACCGAGATGTTACAGGTGCTTCTGCTTGACTTCTTCCCAGGGATTCATCACTCTGACTTTTGGCTAACTGTTTAGATTAGCAGTTTTTGTTGTATACACTTGAGATATAGACTCATAGTTGTATTCTTTTGTATAGCACGTGTTGCTATTCTTTTGTATTATCGTGGATCTTACTGACCACTACTCTGATGTACACTTTCATGTGTTAGTTATATATTCATATCTTTTTCCGCCTTTGTGATATGGATCCTCTGTGACTGATTTGTGATATGATTATTCTATGTTTGTTTCCGAAGATTATTTATAGCCACCGTGTGATCAGCAATTACATGGATGGTCGCTCCTCAATAGCCTTATTCTCCGTGCTAGTTGACAGCACTACTCCGGAGTGTTCTTGGCTAGCGTGGGTATAGAGGTGGGGCGTCACAAAAATCCACTCACACGAGTGAAATCAAGCTTAAAATCCAAAGATACACTCCGGATCTTGAAAAGATTTTCCTCCAGAGATCAGTGAAATCCTTCACACCAACTGCCAAACTACTCAAGATGCTCAATACTGCCCTAGCAGATCACTTCCAAGCTCAAACACTCGGACTCCAACCATTGGTAGTTGTGTTACACACACCACTACCCTATCTACCTTTATTACCTATTTTGGAAAACCTGAACAGGTAACCCAATAGATAGGTAGAATTAAATATATTTATATTTAAAATTACAAGTACGCTCTCTCAAGAAAGACACTACTTCAGAGCCTAGGTATTCACTCAACCTAATGCTCTGATACCACGTTGTAACGACCCAACTTCCACACTCCAGAAAGTCGCATCGTTAAGAAGAAAGAAAGGGATATAAAAGAGAAAAGAAAGGAAAGAAAGAAACAAACAACATCAGAATCTCACAGCGGAACCAATAAATTATATTATATCACATAATACTTTACATAGTATCATATACATCAGAGTTTACAGCCAAAACAACACAAACTAGACAGTCATAAACATCTGTCTAGTGATTACAATTAAAGAACATCAGAGAAAACAGATACAACTCAAACACAGCGGAACCACTATATATATCTACACACTGAAGCCTCCTGCTCCATTATCTCCTCCAGAACTCGTCAAAGTAATCCTGAATCACTTGACTACTCATACGTAATATGAGTACCCAAGAGTTTAATAAAATAGAAAATAAACACTCGGGTCAGACAGGGGTCTGGTGTGAGTACATGGTTTAAAAGTTGTTTAACTTTAGAAAATCCTTTGAAAACAAAAGGTATCACGTAAGACTTCCCACACATAAACATGGAAAAGTTTTACCTTACGCTAACCAAAACATTTGATAGGAAATCCAGTGATATTATAATAGTGTCTAGGGTTTTCAAATAAATATGAAATAGCCGAAATTGTTACATGATTAAATTCCAGCTACTAGCCACAAAAGTGGGTAATACAATCAAAACCGTTGGCACTTATTGGATTTTGGATTTCATACAATGGCAGGGCTACTGGGGTACCGACCGTCACAGTACGTGGCCTAGATCACCGTACCGAGGAGCCACCCTAACTCCCCTGCAACACAAAGCCGGACCCATTCCTTACTGAATAGTTCCGAAGAAGACAACCCCGACGGTTAGAGCTCAAAAGACCGTCCACACAGCCGAAATATAAAGGGACCTCTAGACAGGGATCAATCTTGCTCTCCAGTGGGTGCGACCCACGAAGCCTTGCTGCACCTCCCCTGTTTTAGCCATTCCCGGTTGCTGAGGCTTGAGGCTACGATTACCTTTATAGGACATATCACGTAGAATGCTCATCGTCCGCCTGACGATGTTCTGAAAGCATTCAATCCATACAAGTTCGTTCCGGGTTCGAACGAAACCGAAGGCATTATCTCGTTACACTCATTTTGGAATCACCCTCAGAGTTAACGACAATAACCCTTGCACTCTGATCCACCATCTCGAATCTATAAGTTCTATTACGTCAAACTCATTACGGAATCACCCACAGAGTTATACTGACGTATAGCCCTTACACCTCGAGTCTTCACTTGCTCCACTTGGATTAACGACCTATCGTTTAATTGGAATCGATGTGGTTTTCGGATATCCAAATATGGAAACCCGATCCCGGTCTCACCGAAACCAAACGCCATTTTAATGTCCAAGTTATACTTAAGGGTTTTAAACAATTAACTCATTTTATTTTATCTATTTCACACAGAAAGATAAACTACATATTCTCATCATAACATATAACCCATAACATTATCATAACAGATAATCATCACGACCGTCAATCATCATAACAACAACCATCACAACCAAATAATCCATCATACAATACTAAGCATCCATATCCTAAAGATACTACTCATCTCATTTCTGAGATCACAACCATCCAAAGGTATATCAATATCATTCATAAGCAATGATATATTATCCATCAATTATAATCAATTTAAAATGAATTAAATTAATTACTTCTATCTTTAATTAATTTAAAATAAATTAAATTAATTACTCACCTATAAATCCTGCTTAATATCCATTAATTAATTAACCCAGTTAATTAATCATTCACTAAGAATTTAACTTGATTAAACATCTATGATTAATCATTCACTAATTACAATAAGTAATTAGTCTTTAATTAATTGTCACAAATTAATTAACCTTAATCATAAGTAATTAACATTTAATTACTTCATTTATTAATTAACTATAATTAATTACATTTACCCTTAATTAATTACAATTAATTAATCACTTAATTAATTAATTATTACTTAATTAAACAATTCTTAATTACATCATTAATTATAATAATTAATGATCTCTAATTAATATTTAAATTAATTACTCAATTAAAAATTAATTACATTTAGTAATTAATCCAAAATTCAAATACAATTATTAATCAGCTTGATTAATATTTAAATCCAGTAATTAACTACCCTTAATTACTCATTAATAAATTAATTATCCAATAATTAATTATCTTTATTAATTAATCCTTGATTAATTACAAAAGTAATTATCCAAATTACTTTATTAAAATAAAACATCTTTCCATAATTAAAAATCCAGTAATTATTACTTCTCTAAGTAATCTTGCTCTCATAAATTACATTAAGCAATTATTATCATTAAATTATTAAATTATTTCTTAAATTAATTAAACTAAATTAATTAATTTAACAAAGCACATTATCAGAATTAATTACAATAAGTAATTAACCCTTAATTACTTTTTATAAAGTAATTATACTTATCAAATTACAATTGATTATCTTCAATTAATTAATATAATTAATCCATCAAAATTAATCACATTAATTAATTATTAATTATCCTTAGATAATTAACAACATTTTCATTAATTTCTCACTTAAGTAAATTATCTTAGATTAATTATTCATTAATCATTTCTAATTAAAAATTAGTTTAAGTTATTATTTAAAATCAAATAAATAAGTAAATTCTTAATTATTTCCAAAATAATTCATTTACTTATTTATAACTTAATTAATATTCAAAATGTATTTAAACAATACATTTCTAAAATCTAATTCAACTTTTATTTAAAAAATTTAGATTTAAAATGTTTAACCATATAAACATTTCCAAATTTAAATAATTTAATAAACCTAAAAGTAAAGAACTAACATTATTTTATAAGAAAAGTTTAAAAATCAAAATTACTTAATTTTTCTAAGAAATCAAACATTTGAAAATAGATAGATTATTTAACCTTTCAATTTAAAGTTAAACATATCAAAATTTTATTTCAATACTTAAAGGAAAGAATTCTTCAAATATAAACCTTCATTTGAAATCAAATTCATATTTAAATTCTACTTAAAAAAAACTTTTTTCTGTACAATATTTAAAAAATTTCGAAACTGTTTTAAATATTCAAACAGATTTCAAAACAAAACTGAAATCATATTTAATTTGATTTGAAAACCAAATTTTAAATCTGGCTTACAATTTAAAAGTCTCATTTTGAACTTTGAATTCAAAAGTATTCCTGAATCCAGTTCAATCCTATACAAAAATTTGAACTTTGGTTTAACATTGAATTCCCCTTTAAAAATTTAAAAAGAGACAAAACTGTTTTAAACAAAAATCTGGATTCAAACCTGAAACTATATTTTACTGTTTTCCGGATTTAAATTTAAATCCTCCCTAAATTTAAATTCATTCATCATTTTGAATTCAAAAGCTTACCTGAGTTTAATTCAAACCCATACTTTAATTCAAATCATTTCTTTTAAACATTGTGAGTTTCCCAGATTTTAAAAAAAACACAAAACTCAGGTTTACAATCCTGTACACAACTAACCCGAGACTTCCCTCAATTTACTTCGAGTCAAAAGCTTCCTATCTTCGAGTCACAATACCAAATTCCCGAGGTTGACTCCGAGTCTCACAAAACCCTGCACACCAAGCTTTCACCAGTGACCAATTTCCACTGTGCAAATGCACCACCACCCCGGCGACTTCCAGCAGCCTTCACCTAACTCTCCAAGAAGCAAATCAATCCCTCAAATTGATATAACCATCAACAAAAATACCTTGTAGCTTGAAATTTAAAATCAAGCAAAATTTTGCAACCTGGAAAACTTCACCAAGAACATTCCCAACCTGACAACCCTTTTGGCACTCCATTCTGACCATTTTATGGTCCCTAACTCTGGCCATTTGTTCCACCTATATTCCCTCTTCCCAAACCCAAATCCTCAAGCTACTCGAATCAACATAGAATTCAGGCAGTTACAAGTCTTCCATTACTTTACAGCTTGGTTCAAACCTTAAAAAAACTATTCTTGCCATCACCACTACTTTCTGACCACCTTTCCTTTATTTCCCCCTCACTTCCCAGTAAATCTTCAACCTCCAGAAGGAATTCCAGATTCCAAAATTCATTTTATGAATTGATACCCCAAAAATCCCAAAATGCAGCACAGACCTTAATTACTAAATTCCCAGAAGATTTTAAATTGTGATGCTTGTTCTAATAACCATGTTTTTAAACATGCATTAAAGCTTTAACTTGTTTGAATAAATTAAAGATGTTTGGTAATTTTATTTTATGAAACTGTTGTCTACTGTTATTGATTTACACAAGTAACAGTTTCCACTTTTCTAAACTAAAATTTTACAGGCCCAAATCTATGGTAAAAAAAACATAGTTTGTTCACACAATAATCTCTAGCTATGATTCAATCATATGGAAGAGGATTTGTATCTAAATCAAATTAAGAACATAAGCATGACTGTTAAAACAAATTGCATCACACTTTTCTGTATATTCTATAAAGTATGCAGAGTATCATCACACAACAGTTATCAAGCCTATTCAAACTCATGCACAGATTAATTCAAAACAACCTATAAATAGTGATGTTTACTTTCCAAAAGAAAGAACAGGGTAGTTGTTATTATTTATTTTTATTTTACTAATCACTGTTTTGATCTTCTTGTTTGAACAACATTTCAAATTAAACTTTAATTTCTTGCAAAATCCAGATGGCTTGGTTTTAAAAGTAGAAACTGTTTTTAAAACATTGATTTACTCACCTTAAAAATGGAAACAGAAAGCATTCCATCTGCAATCCAATTTCCTGCAGCCTGAATTTCCATTCCATTGAATCTGAGCTTGCATGAATCTGAGCTAACTTGCAGTTTGAAATTGATTATAACATGATGCTTGCAGGCTTTTTGAATCTGCATTTGATGTTGATTTGGTCTGCATGCTTCCCCAGATTCTTGCTTGAATTGATTCATTACAGGTTGCAGAACTTTGTTTGTTTGCAGGTTTAAAAGAATTTGGGTTGCAGGTTCACAGAATTTCCAGATTTGGATTTTCTTATTGCTGGTTTCAAAACTTTGATTTGCAGATCTTACATAGTTGAAATTTGCAGATCTAATATGGTTTTGATATTTGCAAAACATTGATTAAGTTTTGGGCTAAGGCTTTTTGAGTGAAAATGATTTCAGTTTTCAATAGATCTGAATTTTGATTCATTATAGAAGATAAAATGTTTGAAAACAAAAGATTTGTCTTAAGTTTTTATCTAAAATAATAAATTCAATATTGATTTAGTAATGCCACTTGTTGTTTGGATATGAAGATAATTACAAGTGTCTACTTTAAAACATGAATGTTAAACACATGTAAGATTAAAGATATAAATTAATTTCTTTGTTTACTAATGTTTTAATTTGAGATAAAACCATTCTAATTTAATTTTAAGATGTTTTGTATGTTTATTTATATTTAATCTTTAAATGATTACAAATGAATTATCTTACATATTTAAATATTTGCTTGAATATCTTCAATAATTATTTAAAACCATTTTTCACAAGAGAAACTTTTTAAAAAAGAAAAGAACAATGTTGAATTCATTTTATTCAAGAGTTTTCAAATCAACATATTATACTTTAATATAAATAAACTAAATTTATTTCAAAACAATTTAAAGATAAAACAAAATAAACTTTTATTATAAAATACAATTTTTAACTATATATACTTATAACAAAATATTTACTGTAATTTCCTTTTTGAAAGTATAAGAAAGATCTATAAATTGACTTATGTAAAAGTTTCAATACTATTTCAATTTAATTTAATCAATTCATAAATTATATACCTATATATATGATAGATTTAAAAATATCCTTTATTAAATTTGAATTTAAAATAAAGATCAAAACTCCTATTTACAATGTATACATATGTATACATTATAAATAAAATATTTTTAATCAACTTAGAAAGGAAATTTTATCATTAAAATATTTTTAACATTTTAAAACAATAAGATTCTCAAACTCAATTATTATTATAAATTTTCAAAAGAATATTATTTATCAATAAAATAATTATAAATTTTCAAAAGAAAATTATGTTTGAGTTAGATTATTAAATCAGTATTTCACATTTTAAAATAATTATAAATGAAATTATTAAATAAATATTGGCCAAATTTCCGGGACATCACAGTTATCATTTCAAATAATCAATTTTAAATCAATTTATTAAGTACCATAAATTAACTTATATATCAAAATTTATTTCATTAACCAAATTTTAAAATAATATCGTGTCAGTTTGTTCTATCAAAGTGTTTTGGAGATCTTATCGATAGCGCTGATCAGACGAATCGATCAGAAACCTAATTCAACATCAATAACTCAAACAACACAATATATAAAAAAAAACATAGATATACTAGTACAATTCAAAATGTTTGGAAGAATGGATTGGAAACAAAAGACAAGATGATTAGAGTCGGGAGGCGGATAAGCTTAAATAAATCGCGGGCAACCTTAACTGGGTCAACCGTGACTTAAATAATAAGATCGATGTGGATTTTTAGGGTAAATCTACATTCGATCTCAAGAGTTAAAGTTTGGAATAACAAAAGATATTAGCATCTAAACCAAGGATAGATATAAATCCTTGGTAAATCGATGCTAATTGTAAAGGAGTTTTCCCCCTTTTTTCAATTTGAAATTGGCGTGACCGCCGACTCACTTGATAGATCATTCGAAGCGGAGTTATGGAATACTCCAGAGTCAAAAGAAGATGAATAGTGAGGGACACGAATGGATTTTGAAACCGTAGGGAACGTTCCAAAACTCAAAGGAATCGAGTCAAAAAGGAAGAGATTCAAACTCAAATGAACGTGATTCTGTAAATACATTCACTCCATATGCTGAGTTTTGCCTAGAGCTACCAAAGCTCTGATACCAACTGTAACAACCAGGTATTTTCAACCATTTGCATCCATTATAAGTGTATAGGTAGACACACATGCCGGAATTGAATTGCTCAAAATACCGCGTTGTAAATAAAATTTGGCAAAATCTCAGAATATACAGTAAATAAAAATCACAGATCACAGACATAGAGTAATAATAATACAGCGGAAATAAATGAGATAGTAGTTCATGAAGCTACTATATAAATATATCAGAGTTACATAAGATACAACAGATGAAATAAAGTACAAAAGAAGTCTCAATATATAGAAATATACTAATACAATAGCTGGAAAGAACCAACAGACTGCAAAAGATAAAACTTGACAAGCAGATAATCTCCAGCGATTCCAATCTCCAGAAAGTGGAAATCCAAATCTGTGAATACTCAGGCTGACCTGAGCGTAAATAAAAATACAAACACTCGAGTCAGAACATACATACTTATACAATCTAAACCAACTCAAGTGAACTGTAGTAAATGTACAAGTAACTTAGAAGATGCGTGGGACCGCACATCCTCTAAGGATCCGTTAAACTATTTACTATGTAGTAATATACGCTATATACAGTAGTGTCTAATCAGTAAAGTATAATCATATAGAAAATAGCGTTAAGGGATGGTGAACCTTAACGCGGTCGGATCTTTAAAACCAATATCGTAGTGGGCTTGCTATGAGGAGATGACACAACACGCGAGGCAATGCCAAGGTGGATACACCGTTTGCACTCCTGGACCGGTGGTGACGGCAAGCCAGCAGCTTCCGCCCACCTCGAACAATACCCCCGAATCAAAGTGGCGCCACATATCGAATCACAAAAGTAATAGAATGGTTTCCGATGGAGCATGCTCGATGAAAGGGTACGACCCTTTGTGTAGCCCGGTATAGCTCCTGTTTTAGTCATTTATGCCAACTCACGGGAGTTGGGTCCACGTAATATACCTCGAGAACATCGCCACCATCCTACTTCATTCTGGAATCTCCACCGCGTACACAGTTGTTAAAGTGGGTTTCGGTATTGGCCGGCTATAAGACAATATCCGATCCCGGTCTCTTTAACAACAATCGTTATTATAACCCGTAGTTATAACTTTAAAAAAAATTATACTTCAAAATAAAATATCATTTCAACCCAAATCTTTATCAAAATAAAGATTAAATTTATTTCCAAACCATTTCAATATATCATCATACCATACCTTTCGATTCAAATATTTATCAAAATAAATATCAAGTCATTTCTAACCAGTTCAATATATTAAATTATCATATCCTTTCAAAACTTCCTTTCAAATCATTTTAATATATCAAAATATCATAACCTTTCAAAACTTCATTTCCAAAATATCATATCTTTCAGAACTTCTTTTCAATTCATTTTAATATCAAAATGTCATATCTTTCAAAATTTCGTTTCAAATCATTTTATTATATCAAAATATCATATCTTTTCAAACCCACATTTCAAATAATTTTAATATATCAAAATAGCTATATTTTTCAAAACCACCTTTCAAATCATTTAAATATACCAAAATATCATATCTTTCAGTACCACATTTCAAATCATTTTAATATATCAAATAGTTATATTTCAAAACAAATTACTTCATTTTAAATCATAAAAATGAAGTTATTACATTTAATAATTAAATTATTAAATTCCAAAAATTTAAACTTTTCAATGTTCATTTATGCACTTAAATTTATTAAAACAATGAAAATTCAAGTTTCGCGGCATTTGAAAAATGCTACAGAAAGTTACATTCAAAACAATTCAATTTAAAAAAGACAGCATTTAAAAATGCTGTTAATTAACTTCAAATATTCAATAGAATTTCACAAACACTTATTTTTTTATTTAAATCATTTTTAACTTATAAAATCATACATTTTCACATTCATAAGCATCATTTAATTTATCTTAAATTCATGATTTTATAAAGTTAAGTTTCCTTTCAAAAATCAATATTTATTAATAATTTACTTATTAAATTTCAACATTCAAATTTAAATTCATTACATTAAATTTTAACTTAACACTTAAGTTCAAATTCTCAAATAAAACATAGTTTTATTTTTATTTACTTAACTAAAAATTCACTTTTAAGTCAATTTCATAAATTTCCAATTTTAGTTATATTTTAAAATTTCAACTTAAATATTCATTCATTTCACATTTCAACTTTATTAAAAATCATTAATATGATATAAAATCACTTTAAATTCATTTAAATTCAAATAATCATAAATTTATCATAATTTAATATTCGATTTAATTTCCAATTATAATTAAATCAAATTTTCCAAAATAACTTACATTCAAAATTTTCTAACTTTTTCATTAATTCATTTCACTTACAATTATTCAAAAAATCGATAATATTTTACATAAATCCTTTTTAATTAGATTTAAATCAAAATATTTTAATATTTACATTTCTAAAATAATTTTAAAAAATTTAGAAAACATATATTAACTACGGGTCTGTATATAATTTTCTACGCTAGGTAATGTGATACGGGTAATATATCATTTCAACCCGTAATTTAGAAAGAAAATCTGGGTTTTATCATTTCGAACCTGCAGTCCCAAGTAAATGAAATAAATTGAAAATCATTCAGGCCTATCATTTCAGCCCATAACAATTTTCCCTTGTTCTAAAGTCTGTTCAGGTATGCATCATTTCAACCCATAGTGATTTCTAATTTACAGGGAACTTGCAGTGTGATAAACCGGTAAAATATACAGAATAGCATGAAATAACAGTAACATATGATATAACAGGTGTAATAATAGGTGTGAACATCATATGATAATAATATAAGCAGTGATAACATGTTAATATAGTTCTACAGATTCACAGGGTGTCAATTTACTACTTATATAAGTACATAATGTCTGGTGAGAAATACTCACATATTTATGCTGGAGATATAAATTTGAATGACACAACGGATCCAGAAGGCACGACCTTTGATTTTGAGTGGAGAGAAATAGCCAAGATATCATCTTGTAAACAACCCCAAAACAAGACAATATAACTTATGAATATTCAACCAAAACAATATAGAAATAATTGGAAATTTGAAATTAACAAAAAATGATTCAATCTTTCATTAACCATTCAAGTGCTTGGCCATGACATCATTTGGCTCAGCCATGATCAGGTCTAGACCTAAAATGCTCATCCAATGGTCAGCAAAAAGAAGGCAAACAATGGGATGTGAAGAGGTAGGAGTTAAACATGAAGCAGACAAAGAGTCAAGGCCAAAAGGAGTGGTTTTTGGTGCACACTAGGCTCGGCCTAGTCATTGTTTGGGCTTGGCCATGCTTGCTCCAGATCTGGACGGAGGTCAAGTGATGGCCAGAGATCAGGTTATGGTGGTGGTGGAGCAAGGGGAGGTGGCCAAGGTGATAGAAGAAGGATATAAGTGAAGTCATGTGGTCTAGGCATTGTTTTCAAGGATTGCTTTACAAGTTTGAGGGGTTTGCATCATAGGGAGGCCATGGTCAGATCTTGGTCAGAGGAGGGGAAGGTGGTGCTGCTGTAGATGGTGGTGGTGTGGTCGGTGGTGGTGGTGGAGATGTGGGCCGAGCAAAGCTATGAGAGGTCATGGCAAAAATCAAGCAAAACAAAGAAGAAGACGTAGAGAAATGAGATGAGGAAGAGAGGCCATTGCTTATTTTTCTTTGCTCGGATCTAAAATGGATGTGTATTATTGATGGAATGAGAAAATTTCACGTGAATAAGCAAAAGAAAAGGAACGGCTACAATAAATTGATGCATTGATTGAAAAAGAAACGGTGAAACGACTTTACGTTTCTTAGCTTTTAAAACCTTCCATACTTCCTTTTCTTTTAAATCAAGTAAAACAAAATAAACTTCAGCAAGTACATCTAAAAACCAAAAAAATTGAAATAAAATAAAAATATATAATTAAATTTAAAGAAAATATAAAAAGAATTAAGGAAATTGCTTCAAAATTGAAAACAGGGTTTTAAAATTACAATTAAAACATCAAAGGCTTTGGAAAAATATCTACTTCATTTTAAAAATATTCTAAAGCACAAATTTTGAAATAAAATAATTTATTTATCATTTATAAAATAAAATAAATAATTAAATTGGAGAAAAATAGAAAAGAACTAAAGAAAATGTTTAAAAATTGAAAACAGGGCATGGAAATTGCAAGAAAAATACTACTAGCTCTAGAAAAATTCCTACCTCACTTCAAAAATATTAAAAGACAAAAACATACATAAAATAACATATCAATACATATTATAATAAAATATGACAAAGAAAAATAAAATTTATACTATTTAAAATAACAAAATTGCAGAATAAACAAATTGCACTCAATATTGAAATATACATAACTTTCACAATTTAAATCCGTTTCCAACGAAACAAAAAGCAGTGTTCCTAAAATTTTATGTACTTTCAAAATAAAAGAAAAAATTTAAATTTTCAAATTTTTAAATTTTTAAAATAAAGTTCAAAGTTTGACTATTTTGACCAAAAACTCAGTTTTTGGAAAATATTCATTTTAGTCATGCTTTGGAATGATAATTCATATCAAAACTAAAGTTTATCATTCCAAATAAATAAAATTAGTTTTTAAATCAAAAACTCAATTAAAATAATTAAAATATACAAAAAAATCACAAAATACAGGGTTGTTACAAGATCCAAAAGAATAGACAAGCGGATACAATTTTAATTCATTTTCATTAACCAATTCATTTTAATTAAATTTCAAATTCATTAAATTTAAACGAAAAGCTGAGGGAAACTGGTGAAGAGAATACGAAATAGGAACTTATCTACATGATTCGCAGGGTCATTACCACATCGTAGCTTCTTCTTATAGCTGCCACGAAGCCATCAAAGAATTGGTATCGGGTGATGATCAAAGGAGATTAATAGAGGAAAAATTGTTCCTTGCTGTTGCAGGGTATTGACCAATTGTAGTGGTACTTCCCTTTCCCTTATCTCGTCCTTTTCTTGCACTCATACTGACTATCAGTGGATAGTAAGAGAATTTACTATCAGTGCAAGTATAATATTAATCTTAGCCAGCATACGTACCGTTATAGTATGCCTACTATAGCTACCATATTAGATGGCAGGTTCTACAACTAAAACCGTACAAGATGCGTATTGGATGATTGGATTTCCAACAATGGTCAGGCTAAGGAACTTCCTCACCGAATGGAACGCCTCTGGAGGGACGCCCTCAAGAACCAAACCGGATCTCTACTAACACAAGGTGGGGTTACCTATGTAACTAGGTAATACCTACAAGTACGCCACCCCCGGTCGTTACCGACCTTAATCCGAGGGCCCTCAACCAACAACCACAAAGAAATAGATCTGCAGCAACCACATAGTTAAATATCTGGGCTCCATACCATGATACCACTTTTTATCCAAAAGGAAATGGACATACCCTAGGGGCGCGACCGCTAAAAAACTTGCCGCAACATTCTTGTTTCGACCATTTTCGGGTTGTGAGGCTCCATGAAATCTCGTCCACAAAGCTACGCTTTTCACAAAAGTCATGCTTCGATCAACACATGATCAGCAGCACTTCGAATGTCACATTACCAAATTGGGAATGTATCACTAGTAACCATCAACTACATAACCTCTGAGCTCATATGTCTCAGAGAAGGGTGTTAAGCTAAGAGAATAAATTCTCTGCCATCAAACAGAAATGTATTTGATAGAAACCAGCTTTACATCTCAAAGCGTTACGTCAGACACACATCCATACAAATCTGTTCCAGGCTCAAACAGAATCGAAGGCACTTCAAAGAATCCGTTGCAAATCCGGATAATCCCTAATCACATCCGTACTCCCCATCATAAAGGATGATCAAATCTCTATACCAAGGATCAGCCGCTGCAGAGACATTCGATGAGTTATCCTTTCGCTTTCAAAAATATTTGGTCTTCACCACCGGTCTTCAAATGCTATCCATAACGTCGTATCATTATTCGGAATGTGTTTTATGACACAAAGTCCTCTCCCGGCTAAATGGAATAATGAGCGCTCAAATTTAAAAACATATGGATATTAGGATCTTAGTTAAGTCCCAACTTAAAGCCCAAAACCTTTCTTCAAATGGTTTAAACAAATTACCATTTTCAAATCTTTTAAACAAAAAGATTCACTTCACAAAGTGCACCCATCTTTCACAAAGATTAATTCATAGCCTTTCTAAACAATTTCCCTTTCAAATTGGATTAACTCATCCAATCTTTAAATCAAAGATTCAATTCATAGCTTTCAAAACAATTCCATTTCAAATTTGAAATCTTTTCAACAGAAACTGGAAGTTCTTTCGTTATGTGAAAGCCATTATCTTTTGAAAACAAATACTTTTCATTTCGGAAAAATCCAATCAAATATGCACAAGTTATATCCTTTAAAGTATAAACTTGGGTTAATTTTTAAATTCCCAAATAATACTTTTAAAATAGTTGAAAAACCATATAAACACGTTTATAACTTGTATTACCTTTTTAAACCTTAATTTCCAAACATAGAAATCAATTTCAAATCTCGAATTCAAATTCAAATCAAATTATTTAAATTTCAAAACTTTACCAAGTTATTCAAATTAACTTTTATCTTCAAAACTCCTTTTCAAAAGTTTTTCATATTTAACCTAATTCCATTTCATAATTAACTTGACCTTTAATCATTAACAAATTAATTAGTCTTTAATTATCCAAGGCCTTAATTATCTTAAGATAAACCACTTATCTTAATTACTTACTAAATCAAATCATTTTTTAAAACACTTAAAGATTTTAATTAGACAATTAACCCTATACATAATTATTTTAAAACAAAACAATTTTCAAACATTTACTTTAACACTCAATCTTTGAAACTTGTCTTAATAATTGCTTGAAAACTTGTACATTTTCTATTTACTTTGAAACTTTAAAAAAATTCTTTATTTCAAAACATTGATATCAACCCCAAGTCAAACACACCCTTTTCCCGTGCTATTTTGAATTTTACCCAAGTAAACTCACGCCCATGATTTCTTCGAGTCAAACACTCCACTAACGCGATCAAACCCGAGGAAATCCACCTCCTTCTTTTCCCTCCTCTTCGTACTGATACAATGGATATCGAGTGCATGTGTACAATCGCTAGATCAACTTCTGATCATCGTTGAGTTCTCCAGCACGACGAGGAACACGTCCTTATGCATCATGAACATCCAGCAAAATCAAAAACATCGAGAAACAAAATCGAGCATTCGAAACGTGTAAGACCTGATATTTTCAATCCTTCGCATCCGAACAAGTCGGAATTGAATTGTTCAAAATACCAGATTGTTAATTTAAATTGGCAAAACTCAGCATATACGGTAAATAAATAATCATAGATCATAGACATAGAGTAATAAATGCAGCGGAAACGAAAGATAGTAGTCCATAAAGCTACTATGTGCATATCAAGGTTAAAGTACAATAGAAGTCTCGAATACAATAGTCAAATCCAAGATCAAATACATCACTAGAATCAACTGAATATCTGAAAGCTGGATAGATAGCTGGATCTCTAAGAAAAGCTCCAACTCTAAAGGTGAGTCTCGAATACTGGTACACTCAATCTGACCCGAGCGTAAAGCAAAACACAAAACACTCGAGTCTGGATTAACATTCTTATATCAATAAATCCAACTCAAGTGAAATAACAACTGAAATACAAGTAATTCAAAGGATGTTTGGGATAACCATCCTCTAAGGATCCGTTAAACTATCTACTATGTGGTAGTGTACGCTAAGTAGATAATGCCTATTAGTAATATAAAGTATCAAAATAGTGTTAAGGCGTTACCATTATCCCCTTTAACACATTTTATATAAGCATCATAGTCTATACAGCACTGTAAACTCCACCGTAAACTAATGGGATATCAGGGAGTACTCCATAGGTATAACACAAAACAAATCGTAGTGGTCGCGTATAGAGATACGAGTATGACAAGGCACATAAGGCAATACCCAAGGTAGTGAAACTACCGTTTTCCTGATCCGGACTGGCGAGAACACATCGCCGCAACGATCGCAACACCACGAAACAACACTCCCAATTCAAGGGTGCGCACCAATCAATAACAAGTAATGAGTAGTTTACGAAGAAGTGTGTTCGCTCGAGGTGGCTAACCCCATTTGGCCCGGCACGGCCCCTGTTTTAGTCATTTCCAATTTGACACAAGTGTTTAGGCTATCCATTATTGTTCTCTTTCTTCAGTCATCACGTACATCATTCCAACCACTTCATTCTGGATCACACTCCGCGTATAGTTATTAAAGTGGTTTTCGGTTTAGATAGAGAGTATGTCCATAACTGATTCCGGTCTCTTTAATAACTTTCGTAACTATTACACCGATTGGTCATTTAATAAATTTTAAAAACCAAATCAATTTCAATTAGAATTTGAAAACCAACATTTCATTCGTCTTTCTATATCAATTTCTACAATTTATGTTTCAAAAACTTCCAAATTACCATTTCAAGCTCTATAATTTAATTTCAATTTTATTTAAAACAATTCAAATATTGATTTAAATTCATATATAAGTTTCATTCCATAATCATTTAAAATAATTTAATTTACATTCAATTCAATTTAAATTCATTGATCGATTTCATTCAATATTCGTTAAGTTAATTTATCATTCAAAACAATTTCTATTTAATTTCTAATTCATTAAATCAATTACTTAAGTTCAACTCCATTATATCCAAAACTTACAAATTGAATTAAATAAAATTCATCAAATAAAATTCTTTAAATTTCAAGCCATGCATTAATTTCAATAAATCACATTTATTCCTTGTTAAAGAAATTCAATTTCACTTATTTATTTACTTGTTTACAAATTTCAAAACTCAATTAATATAGAAACTTAATTTCACTTATTCATGAAGTTCAATTTCACTTATTAAAGAATCTAATTTTATTTAATTATTAAATAATTTCAAAACTTAATTCAATATTTTACTTAAATTTAGACGACATTCATTCATCAAACACTTTGTTAATCGTAATACTTTGGAAATCAAAATTTAGAAATCATAATGCTTGGAATCATAACACTTCCCACTTAACTGTTTAAATATAAATAATAGTATATATAATAAAACAGTTTATAATTTAAAATAGTTTATATAAAAATAGTTATAGTTTAAAATAGTTTATATTAAAAATAATTTATATTAAAATAGTTTATATGAAATAAATTTATAAAGTAACATAAATAAATAGTTTAGATATAAATTTTAAAAATACTTTATATAATAAAATAGCTTCCTCAAAATTTCTCAAATCGATTCAAATCAATTCGAATTTCAAAATTTAAATTTAATCAAATCTCAAATCATCAATTTTAATTTATTTCAGTTTCTCAATAAAACCATCTCACATTATATTGATTTTCAATACAGATTTTTAACCATAAAATAAACCATTTCAATTTCAATACTTCCAAAGCTTTAAATATTCAAACATTTCAAAACAAGAATTGATAGTTCCATATATATATATATATATATATATATATATATATATATATATATATCAATTCACTATATCGCTTAAAATCAAGAATTTCACTATATATAAAATAATCATTTATATAATATTAAAACCAATATTTATATAAAATCATATATTTCTTTCCAAAACCATAGAAATTATTTTCAAAATATTTATATATATAGACCAACGATGCTGTATATAATTTTCTATCCAATGGATATTTATCATTTCAATCCATAATTAAATATATATATGGGTACACATATATCATTTCAACCCGTAATCCCAAATTCAACTCAATGAAAATCGCTTGGGTATCATTTCAACCCATAACGATTTTCTCCTATTCTACAGATCGTTCGGGTATGTATCATTTCAACCCATAAGGGACTCTATACTATAGGGAACTTGCAGAGTGATAACAGATATGATAATAACATAACTGGCATACAATATCAATATAAATAACAAAGAATGGTGTCAGATGTCACAGGTGAACTGATACAGGTAATAGCATATATATATATATATATATATAACGGTGTAAATAACTAACAGTATCACATTTCAGTTGTCGCTTCAATTGAAATCAAATGTAATAAATAAAAGAACATTAATCGTGAGTGATTGCTCACCTTTCGAGGCTAGAAGAATTTGACGACTCAACAAGATACGAATTGGATCACGTCTAGACCATCGAACAATCCAAACAACAACTCAAAGCAGAATTAGCTGAAAGTGGATTTTGATGGGCAAAGATGAAAAATAGGAATCGATGAGATAATTAGAATTCGGCTCGATAGAAACAGAAATTATATATATATTATTTCTTAAACCCAATATTCAATTTAAAACACCTATACATTGTAAATAAATCTTAAATTTAAACATATATTTTTCACAGTGCTAACCTTACTATATATATATATATATATATATATATATATATTAAACACATCAAATTTACTAGCAAGCATATAGTTATTGTAAACTTATATATTTATCTAATATATAAACTGACCCACATACACCAATAGATATCTCAGCCATATGATAACAAAAGCTTATAACAGCGTACACAATAAACTAGAAAAGTAAAAGTTTAAAAACATATAAATTTAAAATAAAGTTATATATATAACCGAAACTATATATGATATATATCATAGATGTACTATAGATTTCAAACTTGTTTAACTAACATATATACAATTCATATAAACTATTATATAAGACCATCACATCATACCTTATACTAACGTGCTTTGTGCATATAGATAGGTACTCAAAAGTTCACAAAATTTATCAGAAAAACAGCTTTCTAAATAAACTATAAAACATATATATACTGACAGTAACCCATTTATAACTACAAGTTAAAAATATATAATACATCTAACATCAGACCGCAGTAAAACAAAATAGCTTATACAACAGCAATTGAAACTACGAACAGCTTATACATTTTTTTATATATAACCGAAAATATATATAAGCAGCCTCTCCTTTATACAACTCTAAGCAGAATAACCACAAACACCTAACAGATTTATATAAAATTACTGTGTGTGTGTGTGTATATATATATATATATATATATATGACTCGACTGCCAGAACTATGAAAATGTATGCACATTTTATATCAAATTTTGCAAATAAAAAGCGCATATTATATATATATTAAAATTATTATAACTTATGCATATACCTATATATATATATATATATATATATATATTAACGACTTATATACAAAACCATTTTAATCAACATATATTATAAAATCAAACCTGTACCCAAAACATCATATTAAAACTCACGTATGTTAGTATATAATTTACTTTCCTTTATGCACAGAATATATACCACTTCATAAATATTATAACTAACACATATATCACTAACTTTATAAATATATGTATATAACAATCATAAAAAGTATGTAAGACTGCGGTAAACATTTATACTTTATAAACTTACATAAATATATAAACAACTAATCCAACATTCATTCACAGGCTTTATATAAAAATCATTATACTCTATATATAAATATACGTATATATATAACTTACTTTTTAAACAGAGAGTCTCGGCTGAGCTTGGTCAAGTTCGACAAGAGACTGACGTTAGGCGATGAGAGGAGTCGGAGGACGGTTGCGTGGCAGCATGTGGTGGTGAAGCGACAAGGCTTCGGCTGCCACTCAGGAATGGTGGTGCGGATTTGATGGGAAGGCGAGTTCGGAGGTGAGGACCGAGAGTAGAGGCGTGGAGGCGAATAGATGCTCGGCGCATGGAGGATGGGATCGGGTCTGGTGTGGAGGTGGCTACTCAGTGCGGGTTTGTTATTGTATTGTTTCCGTTCTTTTTCTCTTTCGTTATTCCCAAAGTCGAACACAGAAGAGTGATGGGGAAAGAAGAGAAAGATGGAAAGGGTAGAAAAGAAAAAGGAAGTGAAAGCCTAGAAAAAAGAGAGGGGGTCACGGGCAAGTTAAAACTGCAAACGTTTCATTTATAAGATTTGTTTTATTTCAGAGAACCAAAATGTTTGAGCAAACCAAAAATGTGAAGGGACAACTCAACGTAAGATGTACAGTTCAGAATGATAAAAGTCATGCCAATTTAATGTTGGATATATTAACAACTAACGACTATACCGCTTCTCACGATGGGAAGATAAATGGTTACGGGTAAATCAAAAGGTTTAAACGGTACCGATATTGTGACGCTCCACCTCTATGATCGCAATAACAAAGAGTATTAAAAGAAGTACTGTCTGTTATCATGAAGAATAAGGCTGGATAGGAGCGACCATCCGTAGTTAGGCCTTACACTAGTATTAGTTACCTCGATAGGAGTGGTATATATTTTTATTTTTCATCTTATATTTATTTACTCCCATCGACATACCCAATTCTAGTATAAAACGAACTACGATGGTTCATAATAGTTTAGGACAATATATATAATAATAACACAGATAATGTAAATGCGGAACACATATATAATAGAAAGTCTCATATATATATATATATATATATATATATATATATATATATATAATTGATGTCAGTTGATATACATGTGATACAATACCGATGATACAACTACAACTGTCGACTCTGGAAGTTATATATAAAGTACATTATCGTGAATAATATACATGAATGTACAACATCCTATACAAATATACCGGCTACTAAACATGACGACGACTACTCCAAAAGATATGAAAAGACTTCATAGCTCTAGCAGCAACCCAAAGCTAAAAATCTACAACCTGTAAATACTCGGTCTGACCCGAGTATTAAATTCAAAAGAAAATAATACACGGGTCAGTCTAATTCAAACTCAGTTATTAGTGCACAGAAGCAATAATAATTAAATAAAAATTAGACGACAGTCAAAATAAATTCACCTATCCGATCCTTTAACAAGAAAATCGGATAACGGTGAATATAACACGTATAGTGTTAAACAACAATTCAGCAAACTCAAATTATCAACGAAGATAGATGAAAGGATTATTAATGAAGATAATTTAGAAAAACATCAGAATTGCCTAATCGGCAATTAACATCAAAATCTAATTGTTAATAAATAACTAGAAACTCATAATCTAATTTCAAAAAGATAATTAGATATCAACGAAATCATCAAATTAAACCAAATCAATTTAAACAATTGAAATGTTACTTAAAACATCAAAGCTGATTGGCTGCAGTACACGCTAATGTATACTGCCTCGCCAATACGGCGTATGAATACGCAAAAGATCAATGGATCAAAAGCGAAAGAAATATCAATTAAACACAATATTGTGTGGCTGCAGTACACGCACGCGTGCACTGCCTCGCCATTGCAGCGTTAAAAATAGAAGTCGGCACAAGGTCAAATCCGAGCTACAAGCTGGATTCAACTCAAGTGAATTCGAAAACAAACAAAATGCAAAGGTCAAGTCACTGCAATCATGACACAACACAAATACCTCAAGTGGTACAAACTCCAGTAACTCAGGGAATCAAGTACAGACTATTCCCCACCAACCAACTACAAGCATCAAGTGGAGTCACAAGACGCGACAGTGGAGTTGAAACAATGTTAACCAAGCAATCAGAAAATCACATGTATAAAGTCCAGGTAAATAGGAGGCAAACAACTGATGAACATGTGAATGCAAACAGGTCAGAGGAACAAGGATTCTTAGCCAAATAGGACTTGCAAGATAATTGTTTATATATGATTTGCAAAATAATTGTTTATATATTAAATTCATGTATGGAATTTACTTGAATTACTTGAAAGAATGGCAAATGTTTATGCGAAAAAAAACAAAGTAAGTGACCACTTGGTTCGATCTGGTTTCCCTCTTTTCTCTCTTGTTTTAGTTTTAGCTTCCGTGCTTAATTTCCTTGTTTCCTCTGGTCTAATGCATGCAGTCCCATCCACCAGCGGTTGCTGCTTGCACAATAACGCAGGAAACATTAATGTTTATCATTCTTCCATGAGTACGGTTCTACTGCCTACCCACGGGAGGAGTTAAACCTAACATCTTATTGTGACATGTGTTTTATTCTAATAAAGAAGTCTACATTTCTTTTATTCTGCAGTTGCAATGCCCTCAAACCTTAATTCGTATGCTACGTCTACCGTCAGACTCAATGGAACCAACTACTCAGAATGGAAAGAGCAAGTTAAGTTTTCTTTAAGCGTACTTGAACTGGACATGGCCCTCCTTAAGGAAAAGCCAGCCCCACTTACTGACATAAGTACGCCTAAGGAAAACAAACTCCATGATGATTGGGATCGATCTAAGAGGCTCAGCATGATGTTTATGCGAATGATGATTGATACCAACATCAAAACCTCCCTACCCAAAACTGAAAGCGCAAAAGAATATTTGCAATCCATTGAAAACCGGTTTAAGACTGCAGACAAATCCCATGCTGGGAAACTTATGGCAGATCTTGTAACCATGAAGTTTGATGGTTCTCGCTCAATGAGCGCTCATGTCATTGAAATGGTTAACCTTGCTGCTAAACTTAAGAACTTGGGATTGGTTATGGACGATGAGTTTCTCGTCCAATTCATTCTCACTAGCTTACCTCCTCAGTATGAACCATTCAAAATTCATTACAATACCATTACGGAAAAGTGGAGTCTAAATGAATTGACTAACAAACTGGTTCAAGAGGAGTCTAGGCGAGGCTCGCAAGGCATTAAAGTTGCTTATTTCACTCAAGGGGTTGGAAATCAAGCTGCAAAAAGAACAACTCATAGCATAAAAGAGCATCACCCAAATCTGATGACGCCACTCAATCATCCAAGAAGAAAAAGAAGGATGATGTCTGCAAATTCTACAAGAAACCTGGACACTTCCAGGAAGATTGCATTAAGCGCAAAGCATAGTTCGAAAAGAAAGGTAACCCAATGGGTTTCGTAAGTCATTTCGAATCAAATCTTACTAATGTACCTTCTTCTACTTGGTGGATTGATACTGCTGCTAACGTTTATGTTTTGAATTCTATGCAGGGATTCATTACGATCCAAACCACAAACCCAAGTGAGAATTTAATTTTCATGGGGAATAAAGATAAAGCTCCAATTGAAGCTATTGGAACTTTTCGTCTTATTTTAGATAGCGGTTATCAGTTAGATTTATGTCAAACTCTTTATGTTCCGTCTATTTCCCGTAATTTGATTTATGTAAGTGTACTTGATAAATTTGGATATTCTTTTGAAGTTGGAAATGGAAATTTAAGTTTATTTAAAAATTCTAGTCTTATTGGTTCTGGAATATTAATTGATGGACTTTATAAATTTCATTTTAAACAAAATGCTGAAATCTAACTCACCCTGTGTAACGACCCGTAAAATTTCGATAATTAAAAATGTTAATTTAATAAGATTTCATGGTTTAATGTTGAAAGAATTAAAAATTTGTAATTTATGTATGGTAATAATAACTAGAATGAATTGCAAAAAAATTTATCTAAGTTAATTATTTATGAATTGAATGAAATCCCAAATCAATTGAAATAATATATAGTCAATGGTAATGGAATGAAGTTGTACTATATAGGAAATTGTGACACTTGCTTGTAAGTAATAAAATTTTAAGTGCGATTAAAAGTTAATGGTGATAATTATTTAAGTTACCTATTCATTTAGTTAGTCAAATTGAATTTGGGAACCAATTGCAATTGAAATGAAAGTTTATATATTAGTTGAGTGCATTATCTCTAACTGAAGTTAAATAATAATGTGGAATTCATTTGGTGTAATAAAAGTAATCGACTGATAACGAAAATTTATTTAAAAATCCAATATTGAAATCCGTCAAATATTGAACAATTAAATTTTTTAAATTTAATATTTGGAATTTATTGAATAATTGAATAACGGGAATCGAATAACTGTTTAATGGAAATGGTTGTTCCATAAATTTGAATTGTTTCAAAAGTTAATTTGATAAGTTTGTTTTGAATAATTCAAAATATAGTGATTTAAGAATAATCAAATTTGTTTAAATTTAATATTACAAATGTTTGAATAACGAAATTCCGAATTTGATATGATTAATTTGATATTGAAATTTAATATATGAAAATAGAGTGAATAACTGAAATGTGATTTAATATGATTCAAATTGGTTTCCAAAGTGAATGTAAGTTATATTTGAATTATAATAGAGTTAATAAGATTTTAAAATTGGAATTTTTAGCCATTATGTAAATTTTGAAAAGTCGTCAATTTAATCGACGAGTTAAAATAGTCTTCCGGGGCATAGTCTTGGAATTCGTCGAAACCAGTTCCGTTAGATCCGTAATAGTTTATTATTATCGGGTTTCAATTTCCATAGCAATCGGAGTTGTCGTTTGACCGTGGCAGCTCAAAACGCTTAGAAATTATGTGACGGCCCACCTCTATACCCACGCTAGCCAAGAACACTACGGTGTAATGCTGTCAACTAGCACGGAGAATAAGGCTGTTGAGGAGCGACCATCCGTGTAATTGCTTTGCGTGAGCACCGATATGTCAGATAGTATAACATGCATTTTATTTCAAGAGGAAATCTGACATACCGATACAAACACAAAGCTACTACACAGTGGCTATAATAATCTTCGGAAACAAATATAGAAATAAGCATAACACAAATCAGTCACAGATAATTCATATCACAAAGGCGGAAGAAGATATGAATATATAACTAACACATGAAAGTGTATATCAGAGTAGTGGTCAAAAAGATCCACAATAATACAAAAGAATAGCAACACGTGCTATACAAAAGAATACATCTATGAGTCCATATCTCATGTGTATACAACAAAATAAACTACTAATCTAAGTAGTTAGCCAAAAGATCATATGATAACCCCAGAAGAGAAGTCAAGCAGAAGCACCTGTAACATCTCGGTCTGACCCGAGTATTATTTAAGAAGAAAATAATAAACGGACCAGTCTAGCTATAAATATCAGAAGAAATGATATAGAATAAGAGATATGACCAAACGTATAGTAATCACAATGCCAAGCTGTGATAAATAAATAATTGAAAAATCAATAAGAGATTAATCAATATCGCAAAGATCTTCTCAAAGATAAAAAGGAACGTCATACTCCTAATTTCATTCACCAAGCCACAATAAATGACATATATATCAATGCCAATCGTAAAAGTTGGTGAAACATAAATTCCAGAATTCAACACACGAAATCCAGAAATCACAAGAAAAGGATGGCCAATCCTAGAAAAATGAGCCGAAGCTCCTCCAGACAGGGTATAGTCCCCCATTGCGGACTCTGAGCCGAAGCTCCTCCTGGTGAGTCAGAACTCCTCCTGACAGGGTATAGTCCCCCATTGCGGAATTTGAGCCGAAGCTCCTCCTCGTGAACCGAAGTTCCTCATGACAGGGTATAGTCCCTCATTGCGGACTTTGAGCCGAAGCTCCTCCTGGTGAGCCGAAGCTCAATAAAAACGATGTACAGTCCTCCACGTGGACAAAGAGACATCGCACAATGCTACTAAACCATAAAATGATCGTCATGGTCACCGAGAAGTGTCAATTACAGTAAGCTAGTAAATATATGAGCTTAGCTTCATGTCCCATAACCACTAGCTTAACTTAAATATTTATGAAAAAATTATAGATCTCCACTAGAAAATTGTCACAAGAGTTTCAATCGAACAAGTCCAAGAATTAACCGACAAAGTAAACGCAAGCGTTTCATACCACTTGTTTTCTAAGCCGTTTAATTAGATTTCACATACGAGTGAGGTAAAGATTTGTATACACTAATAGATCGAAAATCGGTTTTGAGAAAACGAGCTTTGTAATAAAATAGTGTTGAAATCATTTGAAGAAAGAGTTTTGATATTTACTACTAGTATAGAAAACCTTTATATTTTTAAAGTGACAAATCACAAAGAAGATTGTAGGAACAATCAATCACTAAAATTCACATTCGAAAACGTGAATAAAATCCAAAGAAATCGATACCGAATCCATCGAAATGGATACACCAAGAATTCCCGAAGAAAGTAAGTCATCAAAGTCAATAACAAATGATAACAACAAATAGGGAAATAACACGAATCGATTAAATTTGGAAAACCATGCAATATAGGCGAAATAGGCAAAACAGCAACAGGTCGGTCGACCGGCTATAGAGCTCGGTCGACCGGACCAGAAAAACAGAAATGCTCGGGGTAGCAGGTCGGTCGACCGGACCCTGAGTTCAGTCGGCCGGACCTGTAACCTGCACTTCTTAACAGAGGCTGGGAAGTGCTCGGGGTAGCAGGTCGGTCGAACGGACCCTGAGTTCGGTCGGCCGGACCTGTAGCCAGCACCCCCCAAGCCAATCTAATGAATGCCAAACTCTTCCATATTGCTATCGGTCGAGCATCGGCACCAAGGGTTTACGCCAATCGACTACCCGGCCATATAAGATATTCGGTTCAACACCAAAACATGATCAAAACATCAAAGCTATGCTTTTTAAAGAATTGAACCCAAAACACTAAAAATTGAAATATTCACCAAATCAATCCAAAACAAAAGCAAATGCACATGAATAAGTGTTAGGAATTCATACCTAACAATCGAAGATAGTTATAGACTAAGATGTGAGATAAAAATCTCACCTTTGAACCCCAAACAAATGAAGAAGAAGCTTTAAAAACAAGCTAAGATCAATTCCTCTTCAATAACAACTCAAGAAGCTTCAATCTAAGCTTAAAAGAGAAACATTTCCTAAATTAGGTTTAGGAAATTTCTGAAATCAAAGAGAGAATGAGTTGGAGAAGATGAAGAGAAAGCTTACCAATGGGTTCTCTTGAATTTGGAGCTAGAAGTTGGATTTGCAAAGAAAGCTAGGGCTTAGGAATTTCCATTTCCAATCTCTTCCACCATTTTTACTTTAGCTTGAAGTGTTAGGAATATGAAATGAAGTAATGAAGAGTTGGAGTGGAGCTAGAATCTTAAGGTGGAACATTGGGCTGAAACCCAAACTCAAACCCAAAGTGAAAAAGTAGCAAAACTCGACTAACTCCAAACATATCGAAGCTTATACTCAAAAAGGTTGCAAACGACATTTTGAACTCAATGGGAGGGGTCTCGAGTCCCAATTTGACTGTTTGCAAAAAGTAGGTTTTCGGACCAAAATCCGACGAACGATAAAATATTTAAATAAAATATTTAAATATACAATTGATAAATATGCGGGTTGTTACAAATTAATTTAATCGATTTAATTTAAAATTTATCGTTTATTTCCGTAACTCACACATACGATCGAATTAGGCCCTAAAACTTGTCCTGTTGTGTTCAGAACGCGGGTATAACATTATAAACGCCTAGTAGCATGCCTCAAAAGGGGTTCGAGATTTTAAGCTACGAGAATCAAGACGTTTTGAAATTTAATATATATTTTGACTGGTCAACCCTTCTTTTCAGCTGTAAATTCTACCTTGTCCCTGTAGCTTTTCATTCACGTCTCCCTCTCCTTTATTCTGCATGCAATGGCTGAAAAGAAAGAATAGAAAGAGAAAAAAAAATGAATGGGAACTTTGAAAAATCATAACTCTATTTCTACTCAAGTAAAAATCATGAAACCAATTTTAAAAATCAAGATTCTTCGTCAGCTTCATTTTGGTATGCTCGTTGGAAGGTGCGGCTTCGATCTGGGTTGCTCGACTATGAAGATCGAATAGGCAGTGAACTAAGGTTTGCTAAATCGAGTGATTTAGCGATCGATTCGCGGATTGGAGAGCGTATTTGAGCTTGTCGTCGAAGATAGCATCTCGGAGCACGTTTTGGTGGTGTGCGGCTGTAGGTTGGGACGTGCGACTTTCCACATCGTGTGTGCATGAGGTCATTGGTCGCGACTTCAAGGGAGAGGTCGAGCTCGAAGTTGGTGGTGCGGGGAGGTGGAGAACGCGGAGAGAAGAAGTTTGGCGAAGACGACATGTCGAACGGAGTATCGAAGCTCTGTATCATCGGAGATTGGTGCACGGCAATGGTGGGTTTGTGCATTTTCGTGTGCAGGCATTGGCAAAGGATGGGAGAAGAAGCTTTGTAGTTGGGATGGGCTTCATTTCTTTGGGTATGGATTAATTTAATTAAAAGATAAATTGTTTTATAAATTCAAATGTCGATAACTTAAAAATGTATAACTTCTACATACGAGGTCCGATTGGAACAAAACTTTTTGCGTTACGATCACGATGATGAGAGCTTCGAAATGAAACTTGTTTGGACGAATTTGGAGACAGTTGGAATTTGGGCTAAAATCGAGAGTCGTCCGGTTTAGTTCCAAACCGGAACATTCGGTGACAACGAAAAATCAAGGTGAGTGTTTTATAACGCTCACAACGTACTGAATATCTTTATGGCAGTTAAATTTGATATTATGAAGTGTTATGAATTTTATTTGTCGTTGTTTGATAAAATTTAATTATCATATAGATTATCATTTGAATTCACCGTTGAAAAATTAAATTGACAGTCAAATTGAAATTAAAATTGAATTGCGATTAAATTACCTGATATTGAGAACTATGAAATTGCCGTGAATTGTATAGTCTATTGGATGATTTATTTCGATGGATGTTATTGGTTGATATTTTAATGTTTGGATGTTTATTTGCTTATATATATCCTGTTATACATACATATGACACTGGATTTGATTTAAGTGATATATATTCATCCCTGACATTAGATTGAAATAACTAATCACTTGGCCATAGGATAGAAAATTATATACGGACACCGGATTGGTTAAATTAATAAATTTTGAAATCGTTGATTTGAAATTTATTTAAATGTCTGATTTAAAAGTTATAAATAAAATCAATTTATAGAAATCGAATTTACCGCAAATTGAGTTTGGAATGTTGAAATAAATTTTGGTTAAAATAAATTGTTAAATAATTTAAGTTGAGACTTTGAGATTTAAAATTGGGATATGATTGAATTTCGAAAATTTATTTGTTTTAAAGATTGAACATTATTTCTAGCTTTGAGTATTACTAAGTAAAAGTGATATAAAAATGATATTTTGAAATTGAGCTTGAAATTGAATCCTATTTGAAATTTGGATTTAAATTTGAATATTGAAGGATAATTTTGTTAAGTGTTATAAATTGATATTTTGAAAATCAAGCTCCAAATCGATAAATTGAAATTGTTTTGAATTGGGAAGTTATAATTGAAATGGTTTGGTTTTGAAGCTGTTTCATTTTGTTTTCCAAATTACTCTGTTACATAAACCATTTTTATATACTTAAACTATTTTAACCTACATTAACTATATTAAATTAATTTATCTCTTTGAAATCCATTTAAATATTTTAAGTATTTTAATTATTTAAACTACTTTTAAACCACTTAAAATTATTTTTCTAAAAATTTCAAGTTGGTCAATAAGGAAATGTTTATGTTTAAATCTTGAATTTAAATACGAATTGGGTTAAAGGAAGTTGCAACCTAAATTGAAATTCGAAATGATTTTGAAATCGAAATGAGATATTGAGGCGAAAAATGATTTTCGAAACGGAATCTTACATTTGAATAAATATGATGATACTTGAAATGGATTTGATTTTTTTGAAGCGAATATGATATTTTGATATCAATTATGAATCGATTTGAAATGTCAAAGAGCCATCGATGTAATAATACGTAGTTATTAAAGAGACCGGGATCGGATATGGACATATTCTCAGTCGATAACGAAAACCACTTTAATAACTATTATACGCGGAGTGTTGATCCAGAATGAAGTGGATGGTTTGGTGAACGCGTTGACTGAAGAAAGAGAACGATATTGGATGACCCCTGACATGACTAAAACAGGAGCCGCGCCGGGCCATTGAGGTTCGCCATCTCTAGCGGACACACTTCTTCGATACCATATCTATTACTTTTGTGATTCGATTTGGGTGAACCCCTCGATTTGGTGCATCCCTCGATTTGGGAGTGTTGTTTCGTAGTGTTGAGGTAGCTGCTGGCTATGCTCAACATCAGTCCGGATCACGCAACTACTAGTATCCTAGTTGATATCGCCTCATGTACCTTGTCATACTGATTATCCTATTCGCGACCACTACGTTTGTTTTGTGTTTTACCTATGGGGTACCCTCTGATAACCACTAGTTTACGGTGGGGTTTACGGTGCTGTATAGACAATGGCATTATAAAATGTGTTAAGGGGAATTATGGTAACGTCTTAATGCTATTTTAATACTTTTACTTTACTATAGACATAATATAATGGCGTATTGCACTACATAGTAGATAGTTTAACGGATCCTTGAGAGATGGAAAATCCCGTAACATCTCTTAATTTATTACACTCACGTTGACACTGGACAGGAGATGTTAAACCCCGTAAACATCTCTGACGCCATTCCACTCATATTTATTTACGATTGATTTAACTTACATGAGGATATTTTAGTCCTGACTCGAGTGATTTGTCTTTTCATTACGCTTGGGTCAGACCTGAGTTTTTCAGATTTTTGAAGATCTATTCTGGAGGACGAAGACGAAGATTTGGTATACCTTTACTATTATTATCTTTGCATCATGCTGTCTGCTGCATTATTTTATTTGTTTTGTTGTATATGTATAACTCTGATAAATGTTGTATAAATAATGATCAAAGTATTGTAAATAGCTTCATGAACTGTTTATTTGACTATTATATTTATCGTTCCGCTGCAAGATTCCATGTTGTTTCATTTCCTTTATTTCCCTTTCCTTTTTTTTCTTATTTATCCCAATAACCATCTGCCCTTTTGAATGGTTTGGAATCGGCATGTGTATTTGGTCGTCGGTTTAAACTGTCCAAAAAGGTGGGTCGTTACAGTTGGTATCAGAGCTTTGGTTTAGCGATAACCTTAGCTTTGTGGGGTCTGACTCTTTATAAATAGGGTAGTAATACCCTATGTTGAGTCGCTGAGTGTATACATATGAGAGAGCGTATTTGTTAGTGATATAAAATGTTTTATATTGTGTCGGTTTATTTGTTGAGTGGCTTATGGATTCTGGTCAATACGAGTAATTAACGTCATTGATAGGGATCTCTAAACACTTAAACAGAACAATTAGACATGGTATTGTTTTGAAATTGGGTAAATGAAATAATTTTTCTCTAATTATATTTTGAATATAAAGAAAATTTTCATAAATTATTGTGACTTATCTAGCTTACCTGGTTGTTAGAAATGATATATTGGTTATTATCATTAATTGGATATTGTAATTTAATAAATAAGGTGAATTACAAAATGAACAGTAATAAAACAACTTGTGGAATGTTTTAAGGAAGAAAATCTTATAAGAATATTTTATAAAGGTGACTTATAAATTAAAATAAATTTAAATTGGAAAATATTGAATTTAAGACCCGGAGGTTTTGACAATGGTTCTCAAAGCTTTGAAGAAAATATATTGTGATATTAGTTGGAAAATATTTATGGGAAATATTTTGAAAGGATTTTTAAGAAGGAATGAATTCAGTACTCCTCTCTTCTGTCGCTGGAAAATCATTTTGGTGATGACTGCGCAGCATCATCGACGTTCATTTTCGAGTCTCAAAGTGGGGGAGACTTCTAAGAAGCTTTGCTTTTCTTCGAAATTATTTTGGGTAAATGGGTTTTGGTTTAAACTCCAAAGGTATGATTTGATATATTAAAGATATAAGTGTATATGTTTATTTCAAACGATTTGAAAAGAACCAGGCATTTAAATTTCTAAGTTATATTAATTAGTAATTTTCAAATTATTTGAATGAAATATGAATAACCAGAATTTATAAAATAAGAGGATTAAGATATCTAAGCTTATGTTTTGGGAAAACTTTAGAGTTGTAGTGTACCTTTAAAGTTAAAGGGTAAAGAGGATTTAAATAAATTAAATTTGTGAATATTCTAATTAAGCAAAATGAAATTCTATAAATTTGTATAATACCAAATTTGCATTCTAATAACATATAATATGACTTACCAAATATTAAGAAGTTGAAATGATGTTTTGGATATGTAATGGGATGTTGTACAAATAAACAGAACCTGAAAATAATTGAAGTATACAAGTAAGAAAACTCAAAAGGGATTAAAATGTGTATAAATGGAGAATTTGGTTGTGATAAAAATTATAAATACTTAAATATAACATGAAATGATGAATGGATAAATGGAACAAGTAAGTGAAATTAAGAAAGAAGATAAATGAATCGTATTATATCTTTGTAAATTGGTTATAGAAAATAAATATAAATTGCAAAGGGAATGAAAAAAATTGAATTTGTAACCTTTAAGATAACTGTAAACTAAGAAAAGTCATTTATGAGAGGTTAGACTTTTATAGGATGATTAATAAACTAAAGTGCCGGTTAATAAAATGTTCCATAAATAAATTTGTTATTAACTAAAATTATGATATTGAAGTAAATGTAAACAAAAGAATTTGGTATAGCTAAGAATCAATTGGAAATTTTAATTTGAATTTAATTAAATTATATAGAATGTTTAAATGAACTTGAGTAAGCAAATTCTATGGTATGATGTTTAAGAAAAGATAATGTTAAAGAATATGCTATGTAAAGAAATGAATATACTAACTAAATAATGGATTGTGAATAATTGATTGTAAATAAAAACAAAAGTCAATAAAATAATTTAGTATAGATAAATTGGATGGAAATCCATTGGAAGGTAATACGTGAGTTGTGCGTATATTATTCTGTTCGCATAACGATTTGATCCAAATTCGAGCACAAAATTTCGAGATGATTTATATCGATCCAAGTTAGGATTTTTCACTCGATTCTCGACGGCGAACCCTGGATATGGATTTTTGATTTGATTCTGGAATTCTCTATCATAGTATATGGCTATGCAAGGAGAATAACAGTTTCCAATCAAGGAACCAAATCTGAGTCCGCACTAGAGTGTCGTGTGAACGATACTAGTTGGAAGTGAAATTGTGTGATCGAATAAGCGATTATATTTGATATTGCTCACGGATGATATATGTACGGCTTACGGACTTAATTAAAGCTAATATTGGAAATTGAAGATGCCAAATATAAAATGATTCTTTTAAATTATACAATAGGATATCATTGGCAAATGAGATGCAGGTATTTAAAATCAAGAAAATGTGGATTTCCCGACAAAAGGTACATGTTTATTTTGTCATTGGATTTGGTGATTTTTGATAAGCCACTTGGCTTTTGATTTTATTTTGTTGGCCCGTAGAGGCGTTTTGTAGCTATATCGATCGAGCCGCGCAAAGGAGACTCTGCCGAAATTTTTCGTAAATCCGGGTGTTAGAAAAATTTTCAAGTTTTAAAATTTAATAACTTGTTTGATAACTAACTCGTAAACTTCATAGGCCAATCATAGTAGCACAGGGGAAATGTAGTAACGATTTTATAAATGGAATTTCATTGTTTTATAAGTTGATAATTTTGAATAAAATATATCAAATGTTAAATTCTTTACTTAGTTCCTTTTCCCTTCTTTTTCCTTTTCGAGGACGATAAGTTTTGAGTGAGGGAGACTGTAACGACCAGTAAAATTTCGATAATTAAAAATGTTAATTTAATAAGATTTCATGATTTAATGTTGGAAGAATTAAAAATTTGTAATTTATGTATGGTAATAATAACTAGAATGAATTGCAACAAATTTTATCTAAGTAAATTATTTATGAATTGAATGAAATCCCAAATCAATTGAAATAATATATAGTCAATGGTAATGGAATGAAGTTGTATTATATAGGAAATTATGACACTTGCTTGTAAATAATAAAATTTTAAGTGCGATTAAAAGTTAATGGTGATAATTATTTAAGTTACCTACTCATTTAGTTAGTCAAATTGAATTTGGGAACCAATTGCAATTGAAATGAAAGTTTATATATATTTTTTGAAACTCAATAGGCTAAGGGAGCCTTGCCCGCTTATTATGTCAATGTTTATTACAACAACTTTACATTTCGAAATACAACTGCACATATCAAGCAATTACACAATTGAACAATATACAAGAAAAAATTACATTGACAATGCTTTACATTTCAATACAACTGCACATATTTTGCAATCAACATGATTTGATGCCGCCCTTGCTTGTACTTCAGAGAAAACTTTCTATTGCCTTTATGCTTCATATCCATATTTTGCTTTTGTACTACAGATGACAATGCTACTGCCTCTAATCTTTCAGACATGCATGTATTTCAGATAAACATAATATTTCAGATAAACATGCTACTGCCTGTACCTTCTGGTTCTTATTGTTCTTCAGTCACATTCTATTGCCTCAATGACTCAATTCCATTACTATCATCTGTACCCATAAAAAGATACTATCAAACCAGAGTAATAACATTCAGTTACAAAGAAATCACTCATCTATTCTGTCTGCTATGAAACAAGTTTTTTATCTTTGCAAACAATTCACTGACTGATTTATAATTATTAGAGAAAACTCTTTCATTCCTTTCCTTCCATATTGCATTAACAAAGATTTTAAGAACAGATAGTAATTCTTTAGCTTTGGAATTCCTCCATCTAGTAGCTTTGTATATATTGAACCATTCTTCCTTGGAGTTCTTATTGGGAATATGAAAATTGCCTGATATCATCAACTTGTTTCAAATATCACCTGTAAACGGACAACTAAAGAATAGATGAGTATTACTTTCCATATGATCATTGCATAGAACACAAGTACTATTATTAATCAAACCATATGACTCAAGTTTATCCTTTGTTAATAGTGCATTGGCCATAACTTTCCATAACATGAAATTATCTTTAGCTAGACTATCAGTGTTCCATATTCTATCATTCCATAGAAATTTCTCACTACATTCAGAATCCAAAAGCATATCATATATTAATTTAACTGAATGACTTCTTCTCTGTTTTGTCCAAAATACAAGAATATCACTCTCAGGAAATTTAATCTTTGCAATATCATTCCATACCATTCTAACCTCCCTGGAACTGCTGTAAGGAAGTACAATTTCATCATGAAGAAGAAAATTTAAAGCTTTGGACTGACAGGGTATACCAGTGGAGATAAAACTAGAGTAGTTCATACATTTTTTCAAAATTAAACCAGCTTTAGCCCAAGGATCAGACCAGAAATAACAATTAAAATTCCTCTTTGGATTAATCTGTATCATTGGTAAAAAAATTTCTCTCAACTTTACAATATTCCTCCAACTCCAACTAGAATTATTCTGAATTAGCATATCCCAAAAATTCTTTCTCTTGATCAAATTTCTATTAATCCATATTGTCCATAAGTCTGCACTATTGCTAAGAATTTTGTCAATGTATTTTGAGATTGCAGCTTGATTCCAGAGTTTCAAATTTATAATACCAAGTCCTCCTTTGTATTTTGGCAAAATTATCTTCCTGAATGATATAGGTATTAATTTCTTGGAGAAAGGATCCCCATGCCAAAGAAATATGCTCAAAGCACTATTAATCATGGAAATTAACTTAACTGGTAAGATATAATGTCTCATCCAATAAGTTGTCATGGCAGTTGCAATAGACTGAATTATCACTAGTCTCCCAGCTTGAGATAATTTTGAACTCGGCCATGAAGAAAGCTTTTCAGTGATTTTCTCAAACAGAGGCATGCAGCTAACTTTTGAGAGTCTAGAAGTTAAAAGTGGTAGACCTAAGTATGTACCATTGGAAGGCATTATATTTAAACCAGAAAATTTAATTAAATCCTTTCTGTTTTCCTCTTCCACTCCAGCTATTAGTATATTAGACTTACTGATATTTATATGCAGACCAGTGATTTTTCCAAACTTGTCTAATACCTCCAAAACTGTCTGAATATTAGCAATAGTAGGCTTTGTGAATAAAACCAAGTCATTCGCAAAAAGTAAGTGAGTGATCATAGGATCTTTACATTTTGGATGTAATTCCAAAGATTTATTCCCTACCCTCTCCTTTAATAGAACATTCAAAATCTCCATTACAATGATAAACAGATAAGGTGAGATAGGATCTCCTTGCCTAATTCCTTGCGTACCCTTGAAAAAACCATTTAAGCAACCATTTCTAGAAACAGAATAATATGGAGATGAAATGCATGTAAAGATCCAAGCCAGCAGCGGTTTTGGAAAATTCATTCTTGACATGATTGCAATGATAGAACCCCATGAAACAGTATCAAAAGCTTTCCTAATATCTAGCTTTAACATACATCTAGGAGATATATTGGAAGTTCCATAACCCCTTAGTAATTCTTGAGTCAACAGTATATTGTCACTTATGTTCCTTTTGGGTACAAAGGCAACCTGGTTATTTGATATTATTGAAGGGAGGACTGCTTGCATTCTGGATGATATAATTTTTGAAATAATCTTGTGAACAACATTACAACAAGATATTGGTCTAAACTCTGAAACAATAGATGGATTATCGATCTTGGGGATTAAAGTAATTGCAGTAGAGTTAAATCCTTTAGAAAGCTTATTAGCACTGAAAAAATACTTTACTGCTCTTAGCACTTCATATCTAATTGTCTTCCAACAATATTGAAAAAAATAAGTGTTAAAACCATCAGGACCTCCACAACTCTCCTTATTCAAATTGAATACTGCTTTCTCAATCTCTTCATTTGTGATTTCCTCAATAAGATTACTAGCTGGTTTTTCTGATAAATGTGGAGTTTGAAGTTGAAATAAAGGACTCACATCAGCATTATAAGGCTTAGGATTAGCAAGAATGGATTCAAAGTAATCCACAAAAGCTGAATTAATATTCTCCTCTTTATCATGCTTAACACCATTAATATCAAATATACAATTAATTCTTTCTTTTGATTGCTTGACCTTGATAGAATCATGAAAAACTTTTGTATTCCTATCTCCAAATTTATCATATTTAGCATGGAGTAATTCTTTAGCCATAGATAGTTCAAATTCTAACATATCTTGCAATGACTTAGAAAGTTCATTTTCCTCCATAGCAAGTGTAGCATTCAAGGGGTCCGAAAGTAAATCATTTTGTACCTCTAATAGCCTTTTCCTCAAATCAGAAGAGATAATAGAACCAGCTCCAAAATTATTCCTAGCCCATGTCTTCAGTTTGCTCTTTAATTTGAAAAGTTTAGTCTTGAGAATATACATAGGATTACCAAAAACTTCTTCCTGCCAAACCTGTAAAACTAATTCCTGAAAAGAAAAATGATTAGTCCAAAATTTAAAAAATTTAAAAGAGGAAAATTTTGCCTTTGCGACCTCTCCCCAAGATAAGATCAGAGGACTGTGATCAGAAATTGATGGAAGAAGAGTGTTACAGTACAAAGAAGGCCAAAGTGAAATAGAACTTGAATTTTGAAAGGCATGATCAAGTTTACAAAAAGTTCTAGGTCCATCTTTACTTTTATTGTTCCAGGTGAAGAAAGGGCCAACGGATTGAATGGGAGATAGAGATGCATGATTTAACATTTGAAAAAGGGGAGATATATCTTTGGAAGAGAGTGGTGTACCCCCAGATTTATGAGAAGATGAATACATACAATTGAAGTCTCCTAAAACAAGCCAGGGCACTGATGAATTATTAAGATTAGGCAATTGATTAAGAAATGAATTCCTTCTCTCACTGCAGTTTTGGGCATAGACAAAAGTAAGCAAAAAGGAGAGATTAGTTTCAATAGCAAGAGCTTCATAATGCAGAAATTGGTCACTTTCTTCCAATTTTTTCAGTTGATAATATTTTATATTCCACATCACCATAAGTCTTCTATAAGATGCACTTGAAAGATTATCATCTTGTTGCTAATTAGGAGCAATAAACATGCAAGCTTTTTTTGTTAAATCAGCATTCAACTTGGTTTCACTAACACACATGACATGAATATTTTCCTTTTTAATCAAATTCTTAATTTCATTTTGCTTGGAGAACAAGTGCCCTCCTCTAATATTCCAGTATGCTACATTCTTTAACATCATCAAGAATTGGGAAAGAATAACTTATCAGGATGCCTCCTAGTATGCCTTGTAAATTTTCCTGAAGAATTTAATACTATGCAGTCTGATTTAGGTTGAACTTCATCAATATTGCAATCAACATCATTGTTCATTTCCTCAACTTCCTGATCCAAATTATTGTTCTTTGCTTTTCTTCCTCTTTTAACTGACAATTTCATAGATGAAAGTTCAGATTCTTGATTATCCTTCAAAGATGGTTTAGGATTCATAGAAACATTTAAAGATGTAGCAGGAATGATATTGACTTGATTCAGGGAAGAAATCAATTTTACTGGAGAAGATGTAAGCTGTGTAATGGGAGGTGTTATTTTATCTGAAATAGGAGGAGGAAGAATTATATTATCAGGAGGAGACATGTGAGAGTACGGAGATGATTTTGTGCCATCCACCATTTTAAATTCAAAATTGTTATTATCATCTTCATTCATTTCAGCTAGAACTGAGAAAGCATTAGAAGTAACCACCTCACTAGATTTATGAACTGCATTCTGTTTTCCTTTTGAAATATTAACCACAGTAGCATGGTCCTTGATCACATCCTTAACATTTTTTGAACTTTGCTTATCCCCAGAATGCCCATCTAATTCAATATCAGGTACATTCTCATTTGATATTTCCTTGTGCACCAAACTATCTACTTGGAAATTAACCTTTCTCTTCCAGATCTTATTCTTTCTTTTTTTAGGAACAAAAATGTTCTTTTCCAAATCCCTTGATTGAGTAACTTGCATTGAATTATTCTTCAACAAATTAACATCATTAATCTTCCTACCGAAATTACTATCTTCTGAATACTTGTTCTCAAATTCCACTTCATCATAATTCTCATATGAAATCCCCATTGCTGATTCCATACAGTTATCAATAGTATGTCCAAAAACTTTGCAAAAATCACAAATTCTAGGTTTCCAATCATATTCAATTCTTACTTTATAACCACTTTCTCCCAAACCATCAATTTCTATATATTCAGGTAATTTTTGATTTGGATCAATTTCTATCAATGCCTTCGCATATTTAAATCTCTTCAATTTTTCAGTATTCTCATCAAAAAAGATCAATCTTCCAATATGACATGCCAGCCAGTTAATACCCATAAGAGTCCACGCAATTGTAGGAATTTTATAAAAATGAACCCATATTGGTACTCTTCTAATACTTGCTTGCACACATCCAATAGAAGGATTCCACAAATTAATAATGAACATTTTACCTTTGATAAAAATTGGATCTGATTGCAGAATATGAAATTTATCTTGTTCATTCGAAAACTTAAAGTAAAAATTCTCATTGTCAGATTTTATATCAACTTCACCTTTTAGCTTCTAAAATCTTTTAAGATGGTTAGTAACAGTAAGATAAGAAAGCATTCCATCCAGAAAAAAACCAACCAAATGATCGCTCCAGTATTTGATACCTTCATTCTTGACTTCTTCAGGCAATTGTTGAGGTTTCCCATCTCTATCAATCTTGAAGTCTCTAGGAAGGTAAACTCCAGCATTCTTAGGCCTTTTCTTGAAAAGAGAAGACCACTTAGGAACAGAATCTTTAAAGAGTTGATCAGACTCTTTAGAAGAAACAACATTCAAGCCTTTATCAGCAATACTCTGAACAGAAGGATTAGAAAGATCAGAACATAGGCGAATATCAGAAGGACCCGCAGGAAAATCCCCTAACTCAGAAACAACATGAAAATCCCCAACCACAGACGAAGAAACAGGAGAAAAAGAAGAATTCGGGGACGAAGCAGAAGGAAGAGGTTTCGAAGGTGAAGTAGGAGAATGAAAATGGGAAGAAGGACCCGAGGAAAGCTGTAACGAGGAAGAAGGAGGAGGAGGAGGAGGAGGGGAAAAAGGAGGAATAGGAGGAGGAGGAGTGGGAGGAGGAGGAATCGGAGGAGGAGGAGGAGGAAGAGGAGGGGGAAGGATCACGGGATCAGGGGGGAGGAGACCGCCATGGCTCAAATTAAAAAGTTATATATTAGTTGAGTGCGTTATCTCTAACTGAAGTTAAATAAAAATGTGGAATTCATTTGATGTAATAAAAGTAATCGACTGATAACGAAAATTTATTCAAAAATCCAATATTGAAATCCGTCAAATATTGAATAATTAAATTGTTTAAATTTAATATTTGGAATTTATTGAATAATTGAATAACGGAAATCGAATAACTGTTTAATGGAAATGGTTGTTCTATAAATTTGAATTATTTCAAAAGTTAATTTGATAAGTTCGTTTTGAATAATTCAAAAGATAGTGATTTAAGAATAATCAAATTTGTTTAAATTTAATATTACAAATGTTTGAATAATGAAATTCCGAATTTGATATGATTAATTCGATATTGAAATTAATATATGAAAATAGAGTGAATAATTGAAATTTGATTTAATATGATTCAAATTGGTTTCCAAAGTGAATGTAAGTTATATTCGGATTATAATAGAGTTAATAAGATTTTAAAATTGGAATTTTTGGCCATTATGTAAATTTTGAAAAGTCGTCGATTTAATCGACGAGTTAAAATAGCCTTCCGGGGCACAGTCTCGGAATTCGACGAAACCAGTTCCATTAGATCCGCAATAGTTTATTATTATCGGGTTTCAATTTCCATAGCAATCGGAGTTGTCATTTGACCGTGGAAGCTCAAAACGCTTAGAAATTAATTTAATCGATTTAATTTAAAATTTATCGTTTATTTCCGTAACTCGCACATACGATCGAATTAGGCCCTGAAACTTGTCCCGTTGTGTTCCAAACGCGGGTATAACATTATAAACGCCTAGTAGCATGCCTTGAAAGGGGTTCAAGATTTTAAGCTACGAGAATCAAGACGTTTTGAAATTTAATATATATTTTGACTGGTCAACCCTTCTTTTCAGCTATAAATTCTACCTTGTCCCTGTAGCTTTTCATTCACGTCTCCCTCTCCTTTATTCTGCATGCAATGGCTGGAAAGAAAGAATAGAAAGAGAAAAAAAGAATGTGAACTTTGAAAAATCATAACTTTATTTCTACTCAAGTAAAAATCGCGAAACCAATTTTAAAAATCAAGATTCTTCGTCAGCTTCATTTTGGTATGCTCGTTGGAAGGTGCGGCTTCAATCTGGGTTGCTCGACTATGAAGGTCCAATAGGCAGTGAGCTAGGGTTTGCTAAATCAAGTGATATAGCGATCGATTCGCGGATTGGAGTGCGTATTTGAGCTTGTCGTCGAAGATAGCATCTTGGAGCACGTTTTGGTGGTGTGCAGCTGTAGGTTAGGACGTGCGACTTTCCACATAGTGCATGCAGAAGGTCATTGGTCACGACTTCCAGGGAGAGGTCGAGCTCGAAGTTGGTGGTACGGAGAGGTGGAGCACGCGGAGAGAAGAAGTTTGGCGAAGACGGCATGTCGAACGGAGTATCGGAGCTCCGTATCATCGGAGATTGGTGCACGGCAATGGTGGGTTTGTGCATTTTCGTGTGCAGGCATTGGCAAAGGATGGGAGAAGAAACTTTGTAGTTAGGCTGGGCTTCATTTCTTTGGGTATGGATTAATTTAATTATAAGATAAATTGTTTTATAAATTCAAATGTCGATAACTTAAAAATGTATCACTTCTACATACGAGGCCCGATTGGAATGAAACTTTTTGCATTGCGATCACGATGATGAGAGCTTCGAAATGAAACTGGTTTGGAAGAATTTGGAGATAGTTGGAATTTGGGCTAAAATTGGGAGTCGTCCGGTTTAGTTCCAAACCGGAACATTCGGTGACAACGGAAAATCAAGGTGAGTGTTTTATAACGCTCACAACGTACTGAATATCTTTATGGTAGTTAAATTGGATATTATGAAGTGATATGAATTTTATTTGTCGTTGTTTGATAAAATTTGATTGTCATATAGATTGTCATTTGAATTCACCGTTGAAAAATTAAATTGACAGTCAAATTGAAATTAAAATTGAATTGCGATTAAATTACCTAATATTGAGAACTATGAAATTGCCTTATAGTGTATTGTCTATTGGATGATTTATTTCGAAGGATGCTATTGGTTGATATTTTAATGTTTGGATGTTTATTTGCTTATATATATATCATGTTATACATGCATATGACACTGGATTTGATTTAAGTGATATATATTCATCCTTGACATTAGATTGAAATAACTAATCACTTGGCCATAGGATAGAAAATTATATACCGACACCGGATTGGTTAAATTAATAAATTTTGATATCGTTGATTTGAAATTTATTTAAATGTTTTGATTTAAAAGTTATAAATAAAATCAATTTATAGAAATCGAATTTATCGCAAATTGAGTTTGGAATGTTGAAATAAATTTTGGTTAAAATAAATTGTTAAATAATTTAAGTTGAGACTTTGAAATTTAAAATTGGGATATGATTGAATTTCGAAAATTTATTTGTTTTAAAGATTGAACATTATTTTGAGCTTTGAGTATTACTAAGTAAAAGTGATATAAAAATGATATTTTGAAATTGAGCTTGAAATTGAATCCTATTTGAAATTTGGATTTAAATTTGAATATTGAACGATAATTTTTTTAAGTGTTATAAGTTGATATTTTGAAAATCAAGCTCCAAATCGATATAAATTGAAACTGTTTTGAATTGGGAAGTTATAATTGAAATGGTTTGGTTTTGAAGCTGTTTCATTTTGTTTTCCAAATTACTCTGTTATATAAACCATTTTTAATACTTAAACTATTTTAACCTACATTAACTATATTAAATTAATTTATCTCTTTGAAATCCATTTAAATATTTTAAGTATTTTAAGTATTATAATTATTTAAACTACTTTTAAACCACTTAAAACTATTTTTCTAAAAAATTCAAACTGGTCAATAAGGAAATGTTTATGTTTAAATCTTGAATTTAAATACGAATTGGGTTAAAGGAAGTTGCAACCTAAATTGAAATTCGAAATGATTTTGAAATCGAAATGAGATATTGAGGCGAAAAATGATTTTTTAAACGAGATCTTACATTTGAATAGATATGATGATATTTGAAATGGATTTGATTTTTTTGAAGCGAATATGATATTTTGATATCAATTATGAATCGATTTGAAATGTAAAAGAGCCATCAGTGTAATAATACGTAGTTATTAAAGAGACCGGGATCTGATATGGACATACTCTCTGTCGATACCGAAAACCACTTTAATAACTATTATACGCGGAGTGTTGATCCAGAATGAAGTGGATGGTTTGGTGAACGCGTTGACTGAAGAAAGAGAACGATATTGGATGACCCCTGACATGACTAAAACAGGAGCCACGCCGGGCCATTGAGGTTCGCCATCTCTAGCGGACACACTTCTTCGATACCATATCTATTACTTTTGTGATTCGATTTGGGTGCACCCCTTGATTTGGGAGTGTCGTTTCGTGGTGTTAAGGTAGCTACTGGCTATGCTCAACATCAGTCTGGATCACGCAACTACTAGTATCCTAGTTGGTATCGCCTCATGTACCTTGTCATACTGATTATCCTATTCGCGACCACTACGTTTTGTTTTGTGTTATACCTATGGGGTACCCTCTGATAACCACTAGTTTACGATGGGGTTTATGGTGCTGTATAGACTATGGCATTATAAAATGTGTTAAGGGGAATTATGGTAACGCCTTAACGCTATTTTAATACTCTTACTTTACTATAGACATATTATAATAGCGTATTGCACTACATAGTAGATAGTTTAACGGATCCTTGAGAGATGGAAAATCCCGTAACATCTCTTAAGTTATTACACTCACGTTAACACTGGACAGGAGATGTCAAACCCCGTAAACATCTCTGACGCCGTTCCACTCATATTTATTTACGATCGATTTAACTTACATGAGGATATTTTAGTCCTGACTCGAGTGTTTTGTCTTTTCATTACGCTCGGGTCAGACCTGAGTTTTTCAGATTTTTGAAGATCTATTCTGGAGGACGAAGACGAAGATTTGGTATACCTTTACTATTATTATCTTTGCATCATGCTGTCTGCTGCATTATTTTATTTGTTCTGTTGTATATGTATAACTCTGATAAATGTTGTATAAATAATGATCAAAGTATTGTAAGCAGCTTCATGAACTGTTTATTTGATTGTTATATTTATCGTTCCGCTGCATGATTCCGTGTTGTTTCATTTTCTTTATTTCCCTTTCCTTTCTTTTCTTATTTACCCCAATAACCATCTGCCCTTTTGAATGGTTTGGAATCGGCATGTGTATTTGATCGTCGGTTTAAATTATCCAAAAAGGTGGGTCGTTACACCCTGCATGAGAAGAAACTAAAGGAAATTCATCCAAGAATGATTCTTACTTCTTGTGACATAAAAAACTGGGTCATATATCTAGTGAAAGAATCAAGAGGTTAGTGAAAGTTGGTGTCTTACCGGACCTAGACTTCGCTAACATTACAACATGTGTTGATTGTATTAAAGGAAAAAACAACAAAAAAAAAACACAAAGAAGGGAGCCACAAGAAGTACACAACTTCTTGAAATAATACATACAGATATTTGTGGACCTTTTGATGTTCCAACTTTTAGAGGAGAGAAATATTCATCACTTTTATCGATGATTTTTCACGTTATTTCTATCTTTATCTGTTGCATGAAAAATCTCAGTCAGTGGGTGCTGTACAAGTGTTCATTACTGAAGTAGAAAGGCAATTAGAAAGAAAAGTGAAAATCATTAGGTCAGATAGGGGTGGTGAATTCTATGGAAGGTATGATGAAACAGGAAAACATCCTGAACCTTTTGCTAGACTTCTTCAAAAACTTGGAATTGTTGCACAATACACAACGCCTGGATCTCCATGGCAGAATGGTGTAGCTGAAAGGCGAAATCATACATACATGGAAATGGTTAGATCCATGATGAGTCATGCAAATTTACCTATATCATTATGGATGGGTGCATTACGAACAGCTATCTACATCTTAAATAGAGCTCCAAGTAAGAACATTCCAAAGACTCCTTTTGAACTTTGGAAAGGATGGAAACCTAGTTTAAGACATCTCCAAATTTGGGGTTGCCCAGCTGAAGGTAGACTGTACAATTCAAATGAAAAGAAATTGGATTTTAAGACAGTCAGTGGTTACTTTATAGGTTACCCAGAAAAATCTAAAGGATATAGATTTTATTATCCCAACCATAGTACAAGAATTGTTGAAACCGGCAATGCCAAATTCTATGAGAATGGTGAAATCAGTGGGAGTACAAAACAACAAGAAGTGGTCATTCATGAAATAAGGGTACCCATTATCTTACCTTCTATTTCAAAAGATATTGGGAATCATCTCATTGTTGAACCTGTTCACAATGAGGAAAACCCAATAAATGATCAACAACTCCATAATGAAATTATCACCAATCATAATATTGATGAAGTACCATAGGAACTAGCATTAAGAGGATCTCAAAGACAAAGAAGATCGGCTATTCCTGATGATTATATGCTTTATCTAATAGAATCTGAAGGAACTACGGATCCAATTTATTATTCACAAGCCATTAAGGATGTTAATTCTATTAAATTGATTGATGCCATGAAAGATGAACTGAAATCTATGGATAATAATCAAGTTTAGGAAATCGTTCAATTGCCGCAAGGACATAAAGCAGTCGGTTGTAAGTGGGTCTTTAAGACCAAACGTGACTGCAATGGTAAAATTGAACGATATAAAGGCAGACTTGTTTTCAAAGGTTTTAATCAAAAAGAAGGCATTGATTATAATGAAACTTTTGCTCCTGTTTCCAGGAAAGATTCTCTTAGAATTATCATGGCATTAGTAGCTCATTATGATCTCGAGTTACATCAAATGGATGTAAAAACAGCCTTTCTAAATGGAGACTTGGAAGAAGAAGTCTACATGCGTCAACCTAAAGGCTTCATAATTGAAGGACAGAAAGACATGGTCTGCAAACTTAAGAAATCGGTATATGGATTGAAACAAGCTTCTAGACAATGGTATCTAAAGTTTCATGAAATCATTACCGCTTTCGATTTCACAAAAAACATAGTTGACCCTTGTATATATCTCAAGTTCAGTGGAAGCAAATTCATATTTTTAATTCTATATGTTGATGACATATTATTAGCTAGCAGCGACCTTGGTTTATTACGTGAAACTAAGGATCATCTCTCAACGAACTTTGGAATGAAAGATATGGGTGAGGCTTCCTATGTGATAGGAATAGAAATATTCAACGATAGAGCACAAGGAATTCTAGGATTGTCTCAAAAAGCATATATTGACAAAATTCTTAAGAGATTTGGCATGACGATTTGTTCCTCTAGTCCTGTCCCGCTGCAGAAAGGAGACAAACTTGTTCTTGAGCAGTGCCCAAAGACTCGTATGGAACGAGAAGAAATGACCAAACATCCTTATGCATCTCTTGTAGGGAGTTTGATGTATTCACAGGTCTGTACAAGACCTGATATCAGTCATGCAGTTGGTATGCTGGATAGATTTCAAAGTAACGCAGAAATCTCTCATTGGAAAGTTGCAAAGAAGATACTGAGATACCTAAAGGGAACAAGGAATTACATGCTCACCTATAGAAAATCAAGTTACCTACTGGTAACTGGTTATTCTGATTCAGACCTTGCTGGATGTCCTGACACTAGGATCTGCACTCTTGGCTATGTGTACCTCTTATGTGGAGGAGCAATATCATGGAGAAGCCATAAATCTAAGATGCTTTTCGGATCCACCATGATGGCTGAATACGTAGCATGTTATGACGCTTCAATTCAGGGAACATGGCTGCGTAATTTTGTCTCACAATTTTGCACTTTAAGTTTTATTTCTAAGCCACTAACTGTCTACTGCGACAATGAAGCTGCAACATTTTTCTCCAAGCATGATAGGATAACCAAAGGTTCCAAACACATGGACCTAAAATACCTACAACTGAAGCAAGATGTTAAGCTAAAGAAAATTGTTGTTGAATCGATAAGTACAGACTTACAGGTGGCAGACATATTCACGAAAGAACTACCTCCAAAGACCTTTTAGAGACATATTTATAGCATGGGTCTTGCAGATAGTTCCTAATTATCTTCTTGTTATGCCATTTATTTTGTACTTAGCTAGACATAACAATTATCGAGCTCTCAATAATTTGGACATCTTTTATTTCTGTTTTATAATGTGTACACATTTATATTTAGATAAATGATAACAGAAACAGTCTTTTGCTTCAAGACATTATGTGACCATTAAGTTATGCTCATCTACGATCTAGTTATGAAAGTTGTCAATGTCATAGTACATGGAAGTAAGCATGTTGCAAAATAACATGTACACGTCATGACTTCCATTGGCCACTAGATTAGCCAAGACACTTATGATAACTAACTAAAGAAAAGTTTAGCATATCGTGCGCGCCTTATGACCTTAATACGAAAACATTAATGGATTTTACTATTGACCAAGTGGGAGACAGTAAGGAAATTTGACCGTTTTGTAAGAAAATTAATACGAAAACATTAATGGATTTGCCTTCTTATTTTGTAAGGAAATTTAACCGTTTCCTTCCTCAAACGTTTCCTTCCTCATTTTGTGGTCAATAGAATCTAAAGGGTTTTCATATTAATATGTTAATCAATAAAACGGTTATAATCTAGAGCGTTAATTTCTCTCATCTTGATCTTGATGGACGATCAAGACTAAGTCTACAAATCTGAAAATTTGGTCCTCTCTACCTATAAATATTAACCTTTGCCCATCACAAAGTATATAGAAAAAACACATAAAGAAAGATATAGAAAAAGAAAGAGAAACCATTTCCTTTATCCATTGAAACATCTTTCGACAACAACCATTGCTGATTCGTATACGAGATGTCATGGAGGTATGTATAATTGATTCATTACATATGTGATAATCATGTAATTCTAGATCTTAAGGTTTATGTTATTCGCAAGATATAGATTACACGATTCTGAGAAATTGGATCATTAATCTCTAATTCATATAATTTTAGGCGATAATATAATTCATTTGGTTCTCTTTATTGTTAAATCTACCTTTTTCTTTAGTTACAATTACAAACTTAGATAAGTTGAAATTAACGTTTAAAGACTCTTAGGAAATTAATTTTACTTTTTGTACTTTATCCAAACTTTTGAATTCAATGGTTTAACATTTACCAACATACTAGGAGAAATAAATTTGTAAATTAATATATTAGTGTGAAGTACCGTACCTAAATATTTGGTGAGATCATATGCACTACCTTCTTAAACGAAATGGACAAAATTAATCTTTAGAAAGTGAGCAATCTAATTCTACTTTTTGCATAGTAAAAGTTGAACCCACAAAAAGTTTGCATAGAGGCTTTGAAATTTTTTCCATGGTTTATTAGCATAGTATAATAAAATTTGATTTTATTAATACTAATCTTCAACCATTTCTTCAAACGGTTACGTTGTCAGTTAGTGAATGTTGTATCATGTTGTAATAAACTTTTGTTTGATCATAAAAGTTCTTCAGCGTTGCAGGTAAGTTGAGATGACTAATGAAAAAATGTGTTTGAAAACATTATTATTAATTTTGACATCATTAGATTGAAGAAGTCCAAGATGTTCTGGTATTGACAAAGTTTATCCTTAGCAGCATATAGGCGTACTACAGACATCGTCAGATAGAAGATGGTGCTACCTCAAAAATTAGTTTATCGGTTTTTGGTACATGTTCTAAAACGATATTGCTCAATCATATTAATTTATAAGGTTAAGCTAATGATTTTATTGTATTGAATGCAATGTACCTTATGACATGGCTAATAACTGTATTGACTGCCAATGGTGACACTCATGTCAAAAGTTGCATTTATCTCTCTCGGTGTCTTATTTCCCAAACATGCAACTTCTAGCATAAGTAATCTCATACAGCATTAAAACTTACTTTCTCTTCTTTTACTTTGAACTTTTTAACTTATTGCGATATGCTAATAGAACAATGATTCTATTAAATAATAGCAGTAATGGATGGTGATTAATATTTTGATTTTTTGATTCATAGATCTAGGAATTAAAACTCGCTGACATCAATTAGTATATGCTCAGAAAAATATAAACATATAAGTTGTGTCTATTTTTATGAATTTATATTTAACATTGACGCAAGTTTGATTCCTACCATGCGTTTCCCTATACTATATAAATTTACCCGGGGGTATGGGGGATTAGATCAACAGACGGCTTTACTATACCCTCCTCAAGAGTTTATCGTCCCGTTGGGTTCTCCTGGGTTTTCAATAATGTATTAATAATGTATTAATTACTATATGTATACATATTGGTTTACAATGATATGTACTTCAATTATATGATTTTCTAATGAAGAATGAAACTTAGTTGTCCAGAAAGGTCACTCATTATGTATAACATATTATAGTGTGATACATTATATTGTTGTAATCCAAGTTTTTACATCTTTCATTCTGTTTTAGTTAGTAATCACCAATCTAATATTAACTTTTTTTAGAGATAGATGATGAAATTAGATATTTATATCCATACGACTAAAATATAATTTTATAAACAAAATAATTTACATTGGATTAAAAAATAGTACCGTAAATAATAATTTTTTTCTTATGGGACTTAATACTGTAACTTGATTCATTGGTTTACTTACTTGATTTATTTGTAGGATCTTTAAAAACAACATCCATGGGTATATATTTGCCCTTGTGCCGCTTTCATGAGCATAAAAAATTAATACATTTATTTTATTGCATTGATTAGAACATACTTGACATTTCTACTAAAACAATTACTAAACAAAATCACCTTTTGGACAATATCTTAAGCATCTTCCAAGGAGTGAGAAATAGTTAATTTAATTGTCGATAATCTTACAATAACACAAAGGTTCAATAACAATCACAAAAATAAATATAGCTACGGCCCATTTGCAAAGCACAAGTTTGCAATAGTTTATAATAAAGTTAAGAAAAACTTGGTAGAAGGAATATGTGGAGTCTCTGATAGCAGCAGGGATAAGGACAGTCAATGACAAGGTAATAAATAATCAAAATTAAATGTGAAAACATTTACAATTAAAGGGTGTAATTAAACTTGATAAATAACACATGAACAATGTTCTAGCGTAGGGACCTGAATTGGGTGGGAAGTTAACAAATATTAAGCCATATAGATCTTGCAGTTAATTAAATTTTATCGTTGAAAAATGCAAGTTGTAAAAAGTCAAGATGCATAAGGAGAAATTACGTGGTTGATACCAATTACTAAACCATTAATTAATAAGTAATCCTAGAAACTAAAAAATAAATATGCTAAGGGACACTTACCAATAAACAGGTTTAGCCAAAAGAATAAATATCTTTAACACATGCTTGATTAATACATTCATAGGCTGAATTGCATGATATTTTGTTTAGATTTTACATAGTTCATATTTCATACACATTCAGACTTACCAATGCACAGGCTCAGCCAAAACTTGTAAATCACCAAGCTCAACCAGCAAGCATCAATATTTAACATGGACCCAAAACTAGGCTTGCATGCCCAATTTTAACTTGATATCATAAATTTAAAATTGAAAACATTATGGATCCGATACTATATTAGTGTTGTTTATAGTTAGGCTAAGATATGCTGAACCTATTGAGGCCACTAATATTACAAATGTACAATTATTTCCACTAGTTTTAAAACTTAAGCATTTGTACCATGCAACTGAGTTAATGATAATTCAGATAGGTCACGGTAATTTTGGTTTGGATATCTATTCTTGTGCCTAAAACAATGTTATACATTTTAATATCAGTATGGTGCAATATTAAATGAACTAAAGATATGCTATGTTGCTAAAACTATACGATCCTACATAAAAATTGCAACACTATTTTGGTAATTGATCTTTTTTTCACTCTTATGTTGACAGGTGACCCAATTTATTGCTACCTACAATCACGAGTTTTGGTTCACTAATAAGAAGTTTGTTACTCTCTTCATATACAGATTCAAGTGAGTTTCCCATTTACCGCTGATCTTTAACTAAGTTTGAAAATAAAAGTTGGATTTTAACTAAGTTTAAATTCAAGTTCATTTGGCAGTTAGTTTTATTTTAATCATGGGATGGTTCAATCCTAATTCATAATAATTTTTGCTCTTGTTGAAAATACTGAAATTCAGAAGGGGATGAGGCTTATTTTGGCTTTGTGTCTGTCTGAAGGATTCGATACTTTTCCACTTTGCTTTGTGCTGGTGGATGCTCTATGATTGATCGAAGAATGGTGAATCTGTCTTATTTTTTTACAACCATATTACACTAGTGTTGGTATTTTCAGAAAATTTCCTTCTTGTAGAAATCGCTTTAAATGCACACTAAGCCGTATTAACTTTTACTGTTCATAGTGCAGTTGAAATATCTTATTTTGTAAACAGCCTATTATTCCTTAAGTTAGCCTAACAGCTCCTTTTCTGGAAGTTTCATGCTTTACTGTGTAAGTAAGTTCAATCAAGTGTGATTGCTATGTCTACGCAGCTACATTTATATTTGTTCATTTACATTCATTTATCTCCTCTAGTTGACCGGGGACTCTTTGGATAAACTTGTATTTATAAAGAAATAGCTAAACTGTTAAGTTGAGTTAAATCAATTTAAATGAAGTGATATTTTTTATTAAAAGTGCACTACGATCGAGATAGACGACTCTTTTGATGACACCAGTAGACATTTTGTTCAGAGAATTCAAGAATCTGAGGTAAAGAAGGCGCTAAATGGATTAAAAAAGGCAAGGCATTGGGGCCTGATGACATCTCTATTGAGGTGTGGAGATGGCTTAAAGATGCATGGATAACCTGGCTAACTAAGTTGTTCAATAATATTTTCAAAACAAATAAGATGTCAGATGAGTGGAGGAGAAGCATATTAGTTCCAACTTTCTTGAATAAAGGAGATATCCAAAGTTGCGCAAACTACAGATAAATTAAGCTTATGAGTCATACAATAAATCTTTGGGAGAGAGTCATTGAACATCGATTAAGAAGAATGACAAATGTTTCAAAAAACTAATTTGGTTTCATGCCTGCGAGGTTGACCACAGAGGCGATTTTTTGGATAAGATAACTTATGAAGAGGTTTAGTGTAACGGCCGGGCGATTTTCGACCCCGAAAATCGACACTAATACGTTCACTGTATAGAGTGCCGAGCAATCGAGTGTCGGAAATACCAGTTTGATAGGTTTTAAGAAAAAGAAATAGAAGAAGAAACAGAAACAGTAGCACATAATCTCACAATCACAGCGAAACAAAATATAATATACAATAACGGCATTTTATACAAAGAAAAGTTGTAACTGTCAATATACATTCAAATTATCAGAGTACAATCATCAACAAATAAATCTTGATAGTTATAATAACTTGTCCCCAAATACTGACTATACAGTCTATACTACACGGCGAAGTAGTCAAATACGTCTCTGTCATCCAGCTCGTTTCCGGGACTCCGAAGCATCCTAACCTGAAAATCTGTAATATTCGGCATGACCCGAGCATTACAATAAAGTAACACCCGAGTCAGGCTGGAAACCAGCGTGAGTAAAACACACTTAGTTTGAAATACTTAAGCTATAAAAATCTTTTGAAACTAAGGTAACTCGTACAACACGTCGAGTTTTTATCCGATTATAACCAACGCTTATAACAGAAATCCATCGATATTATAGTGATGTCTAAGTACAGTTACTTATTTAAATAGTTGAATCTGTGAAAATAACCAATTCCAGCCTATTAAACTCTATAATCATACCCATAAAGGTTCGCAGAGAATATTAAATTGGAATGGTTCCGGATAAAACTGACATCCGAACCCGGTCTCCTCGAACCCAAGTAATAAATTTAAATGGATAAATTGTTTAAAATAAACAATTTATTAATTATGGTGACAATATTCAAATATGGGAATTTATTACAGATTCTTGTTTTTTCAAATAAGAACATATTATCATTTTAATCTAATTATTTTAACTTGTTCGACCACTTGATGGTACAAACAAGCATAACTGAAATAACATCTAATAGGATTAAGCCAAGGTATAGAAGATTAACTCATTTAACGATCAATAACCAATATCAAAACGATTCACACATCAGGGTTTTATTAACCTTGATTAACTGAATCCATTTATGTTTTAAATCCAAATTAATTTCAATTTAAAGAAATTATTTAAAAAAATTAGTTAATTAAAATTTAAAACTCTACCTAATATCTAATTTGTTAACTTACATATGTTTTAAGTCAACTAATAGTATAATTAATTACCCATTTAATTTATAAAATATCATTAACTTTAAATTACGGTTTTAAAATGACAATAGCTTTTTAGTTAAAAGAAGGAAAATATAAATTATCCTATAAATGTATATGTATAAATTACATACCTTCTCTTCTTTTCCTTCCATTTTTTTCCCTTCTTTCTTTTTCTTTTTCTTTCTTTTCTTTTCCTTTATCTTTCTTTTTCCCTTATCTCTTCTTTTCCCTTATTTCTTCTTTGGCCCACCATCCGGCCCATTTTCTTTTCCCTTCCACTTCTAATCTTTTCCTAGTTTTCTTTTCTATTTCTCTTTCTCCTTTGTTCATTCGAGCCTACCTATCTGTGCATCATCGTGTGCACGTACACACGCCGACGTTAGCCGTACCCTCGCTGTTGGCAACCCCCATACGTCATCCATGACTACGTAACTTCGTCACAACCCTGGAAACGGTCAACCACTTCCTTGTCCAAAATTTTCGCCCCCACCCAAAACTGTAACCCGCACCGAAGTCACCAAAACACCTCGCCTTACCACCACAGGCCGCCATCACCCACTAGGCTCTACCCAAAGCCTCGCTGACGTCTCCTCTTCCAATCCCAGCTTGAGCGCATGTCCCTATGCTTCCCTTGACATCACCATTCACCTTCAACCGAACCCAAAACAAGCATGCCTTAAACCCTATTGCCGCCTCGCCCTGCCTAATGACGCCATAGAAAAATTATACACCATTTTTCCCTGACAACCAATCACCCAATTCTCCTTCTCACCCAACACAGTGCATCAAAATCCACTATGTCGTCGGAATTTGGCCTCACACCCAAAACCGTTCAACCCCACTTTTCTCCCTCCACACAACGTTAAAAATCACCAAACCAGACCTAATAATCATATTTCCCAATGACGATTACAACTGTATGATCAAAACATAAAATTATGTAAGTTGATTCTCGACCATATATGAATCACTTACTATAAAAGGGGCTTTCTCCTTCCATACTCCATGGAACTTAATGAGACCAATTTTACAGTGACGTATACTCAAAAACCAATAACTTTCCTTTTGGAATCATATTCAAAAACTAAAGGGATATTGATCTTTTCTTTTGAAGTTTATAGTTTTATTGTTTTATCAAATAAAACATTAACAGGGAGAGAAAAAGAAGTATCGAGTCTCTTCTCTAGAAGGCCTGACCATGTCGAACCCATAAAAACAACTTCATATTCATAGTGCAACACAAATACAATTGTGTGTTTCATTACTTCACTAAAAATCGACATATATATTAGCCTATGTAATATCAGTAATCAAGTTTACTCACAGTTTAAAAGAATGATGAACTGCTTTCTTTGGTTTTGATCTCCCTTCTAGCTTCAAGCCTTGTCTGTCCTTGAGCATTCTTCTTGTTATTATATATATGTGTGTCTGTGTGTGTGTGTAAATGAGTGATCAAGGCGCGGTAGGCTATGCATATACAGAAGAGGGGAAAGTGTATAGGGCAAGCAATGGTGGCTGTAGATTTGTATAGGCTATGTTTTCATTTTATGCTTCCTTTTATTTTGTTTTATTTTGATTTGAAATATGTAGACTTGATTTGATAAAAGATGATTTGATTTTCATATGACTTGATTTTTATTTTGGATGATTTGAAGATTTATGTGTGATTTGAGATTTTGCTATGATGATGTTCCCTTGTGTGCATACATGATTACTTCATATATATATTTACCTATATATATATATATATATATATATATATATATATATATTTGTCATCATATATATATGTTTACACTTACTCATCTACACATTTACACATTTATTCACCATAAACACTTATGTGTGTGTGTGGGGGTGGGTATGCATACATATACAATATACATTTTTACTTTGTCATTTTTACCTTTTATTTTATATATTTAGATATACACATGCTTACACGTATATGTATAGATATTTATTATTTCCATAAGCATTTCTTTTTAGCATATATATACATGATCATAAGTTTTTAAATCTTACCATTTTGAAGTTATACATTCATGTATATATATATACATACATAATACTTTTACAAACATGTATATCTACCTATTCACTATTTTATGTAGCATATATATGCATATACATTTACACTTATACAGATTTTCATGTACATTACTTTCTTATGGTCATATATATGCTTATATGTTACATATATACTTATATATATATATATATGTTATCAAACATCATGAAGCTTGTACATATTCATATATATGCATTTATGGATATTCTATCTTAAGTTTAAACGGTGGAGTTTATATACACATTTCTATAATATTTATCATATCCAAGAATTTAAAATTTTAAAATTAAATATATTTATAATAAATTTTATAAATTCTGATATTCCAATACCGGAGAATTTTTTTTATTCAACTTATAAAAATTAATTCTTCAATAATTGAAATCGGTTAATTACCTCATTAACAGGCGTCCAAAACCTGGGTCATGACATTCCTCTTCCCTAGAATATTTCGTTCTAAAAAAGGAACGAAACGAGAATTTAAATTTTGATGTGTATTATTCATTAAGTCATTTTCAAACATTTTAACTCTTCACTCTTTTTATTATATAAATTTTAAAACACTTTAAATTATACAGTATTTCCAAACTAGTTTTATGTAAAAATATTTTTTATAACTTGATGTCCAAACATGTCCATCCTTGTTCTCACAGAAATTTAGTGATACGTTGATCAGGCGTAGGACTGAAAATCTGTCACGTTCCAAATTCCAGCGTTCGAAAATCGACCTCCATACTCCACTTGTACTTGAATGCCACAGATTCAATCGTTGAAATTCGAATCGTGCCGGAGCTTATAACACAATTAAGTATAACAACACAGCGGAAGAAAAGAATGAATATCATATACAATTCCAATGAATACAATATCCAATGATACAATATGAATCAACATCAGAGATAAAAGATAAAATGCTGCAGTGGAAAAAAACAATATGATATAGCAGCGGAAAACGAATAGCCAAGAGATAACTCCAATCCAATGCTCCAAAGCTAAGGCTCCAAACCACAAGCTTGAACCGCCATCAAGTTTCACCAAGCTAAGCAAGTCTCATCCATGAATCCAAAGACTCCAATATCCAAGATCTCCAAAGAATACCAGAGAGAAAGCTAAAAGCTACTGAATCGATATCTACTATCTACTATCTGAAAAACACAACTCTAAACTGCCCGTGTGGGAAAATTGTGGGCACCCAGAGTTTAGAAAAGGAACAATAAACTCCGGGTCAGTCATGGGACTAGTATGAGCAAACAAAAACAGTTTATCTTTAAAACAAACAAAAGAATTTAAATTTTTGAAATCCGTAATGCTTTTGGAAAATGGAACTACCATAAGGCCTCCCGCCACACACACAATGCAAACGCAGACTTGGGGAAGATTTCTCATTATGATAGTCAAATATGCTTGATACGTGAAAACCATTTTATACTTTTATTAGTGCATAGTGGAAAACATTTCGAAAGTATAATATAAATCTTAGCCAGCACAGGTACCATTATATTATGCCTGCTATAGCTACCTACTGAGGAGGCAGGTTATACAATTGCAATCGTAAAGGGTTCGTATTATTTCTTTGGATTTCCAACAAATGGTCAGGTTAAGGAACTTCCTGGGCCACATGGATACGCCTCTGGAGGGACGCCCCGAGAACCTAACCGGATCTCTGCCAACACAAGGTCGGGTTCTGTAACTAGGTAACTACTGACACGAGTATGCCATCTCCCGGTCGTAAGCAACCTTTATCCGAGCGCTCGATACCAATAACCACAAAGTAATGTATTTGTAGTAACCCCATAGGTTAAATATCTGGGCTCCATACCATGATATCACCTCTATCCAGAAGGAAATGAACAAACCCTCAGGGGGCGCTACCCCCAAATAATCTTGCCGCATTCTTCCTGTTTCGACCATTCCGGGTTGTGAAGTTCGACGAAGTCTCGTCCACAAAGCTACACTTTTCACAAAAGCCATGCTTTGATCAACAAATGATCAGCAGCACTTCGTATGCCACATTACCAAATTGGGAATGTATTACTGGTAACCATCAATTACATAACCTCTGAGCTCATACGTCTCAGAGAAGGGTGTTAAGCTAAAAGAATAAATCTCTGCCACCAAACAGAAATGTATTTGATAGAAACTGGTTTTACATCTCAAAGTGTAGTGCCAAACACACATCCATAAAAGTCTGTTCCGGGTTCGAACAGAATCGAAGGCACTTCCGAAGAAGCCCTTGCAAATCCGGGAATCTACAATCCCGATCGGACTTCCCATCACTTAGGGAATCTCTACACCGTAGCTACTCGGTGCAGAGACAATCGATAGGTCATCCTATCATTCTCGCAAATACCCGGTCTTCACCACCGGTCTTCAAATGCTATCCATAACGTAGTATCACTATTCGGAATGGGTTATATGACACAAGATCCTCTCCCGGCTAAACCGAATAGTGAGCGCAATATTTAAAACCATATGGATAATGGGTTTTCAATTAAGTCACAACTTTAAAACCCAAAACTTTTCTTTCAAATGGTTAAAACAAATTACCATTTACAATTCTTTTTAAACAAAAAGATTCATTTAAAAAAAACCTTTCAATGGTTTAAACAATTTCCACATTTAAATCTTTTAAACAAAAGATTCACTTTTCAAGATCCCCTTTCAATTTAAAACAAGATTCATCAATCTTTTAAACAAAAGTTCATTCATAGCTTCTAAGGACAATTCCCTTTCAAATTGGGTTAACTCGTTAAATCTTTAAATCAAGATTTAACTTATAGCTTTCAAAACTCATTTCCAAAGATTCTTCCATAATTTGGAAAATCATTTTAAATTCAAACTTGAAATCCCTTTAATATAAATTGGTAGTTCATTAATCATATGAAAGCTTTTATTGTTTGAAAACAAATTGTTTTTAATTCAGAAAATCCGATTTTTATTTACACAAGTTAACATTTTGAGGTTAATTCAAATCCCCACAACAGTTATTAAAAATGGTTTGAAACCCATATAAGCTTATATACCGTTTTTAAATTTTAAATATCCAATCTAGAATTCAATTTCAGATATTGAATTCCAATTTAAATATGATTATTCAACTTCCAAATCTTTATTAAGTTACTCAGAAAAAACTTTCATTTTTAAAACACTTGTTTTCAAAAGCCTTTCACTTTAAATCAAATCTATTTCCAAAACCATTTGAATTAAAAATTCAAATTCAAAACTATTTAAAAATCTGTGACTTAACCGATTTCCACGTGCAATCCATATTTGTGTGTGTATAAGTGTGGTCCAAGGGTTTACACACAATAGTGCAATAACAATCATCACAGATACATCGATAAGATGTATAACTTATAACGCTTATCTTCATTCACAGATCACAGATAAAATAAATTTATCAATCATAAAGATTCATTATTACAATTCGATGTGGGTTTCAGATAACCAACTGGAATCCGACTCTCTGTCGCATCGAAATTCAAATGTTGTTTAACGGGCCAAGGAGTATTTACGCAGAAACATATCACAAACATCATAGATCAATACACAACAACTCACATCATAAAGCATCACATATTGAGGAATATCAACCGTCCAAACATCAAATAGAATCCAAACATTCATAAGTCAAAGTAAATTAAATTATCTGATTTAAATTAAATCAGGTCAGTTACTTATGAATAAATTTTTAATCTTGGTTAATTAATATTAATTAATTACAAATCAATTTGATTTAACTCCTTAATCATTTATTAATTAACTTTTAATTATTAACAACCCATCTTTAATTAATGAATCAATTAACCTTTAATTACTAAATTAATCTTAGTTAATGACCTTTATTAACAATTAAAAATTTCTTCAATGACCTTGCTAAAGAATTTCACTTATATTAATCAGTTTTTTTTTTAAACCTGTTTGGAATTTTTCTTTTGAATCTGAAAGGAAATTTTAAAGTAAAGTTTGACCAAGTTTAATAAGAAATCACTTAGTGGGTGGTTGCTGATCCCAACCGCGGGGTATGCACATTAAACACTTTTCATAAGCAATTTAAATATTCCAACATTAATTCATCATAGAATATCAACGATCACAACATTCAAAATCATTTATTGACTTCTTTATAGAATTTCAATATCTATTCATTCAAACCAAAGCATTTAATACAAATTTGTTTCAAATTTACTTTAAACTTCATTTTAAAATTAAGATACAAATTTAGCTTAAACAAGATTTTAAAAAATAATAATTCAAAACCTTTATCTCATATGTTAAAAGAAACATACACTTTATAAAATAAGTTTTAATTTAAATACCAATTCAATTTAAATTCAAATCAATTTAAAAACATTCCTAAACATTCCAATCAACCATATATTAGCTAAAATAGTTTACAAAATTTTTTCTTTATATCAAAATATATTTTTGGGTAAAATTATTTCATTCACCCACATTTAAAATCATATAGTTATTTTATAAAATAGTTATAAAAAGCTTAATCATTAAATAAAAACCAATCTTATCTATTTAAAATATATATAAATATATATACATATTATAAATAGGAAGCAGTTTATTAATTTATTAAAAGATAAATTCACTAATCAAATATTTAATAAAATAGATTATAAAGTCAATTCAAATTTGATTTAAACCAAATTTTGAATTACCAAAATTTTCTCAAATTTTTTTTTATCTATAAGTACTTAGCAGACCCGTTTTCAACACTCAATGAAAATACTTAAAACCCTCTTTTCAAAAATGTTATGAAAGCATCATCCCTCCCTATGGATCGTAGTAGGACGATGATTACGTCGCCATCCCGGCAAAATCCATAAGAAAACTGTAGGCATCCGCACCTCTCGAGTTTCGCTATAAGAACTGCACAGATTGCAGCTACACCCAGGGTTGCGTTGCCATCACAGCAAAACCCATGTAACTGTAGGCATCAATGCTACTCGAATTACGCTGCCAAACAAAACTTTACCACATAAATCACAGACTACACAAAGGCTGCGTCACTATCTCAGTGAAACCCATTGTAGACTATAGGCACTCACTGCCACACGAATTCTGCTATGGAACCAAACTACATAGATCGCAATCTAGCTATGTTACATTGCTCTCCCGACGAAATCAAATGTAGATTATAGGCAATCACTACCACTCGACTTACGCTATGGAAACGCAGTAGATCGTAGTTACAACAAAGGTTACGTTTCCATCACAACAATACCCAATGTAACTATAGACATCAGCGCCACTCAACTTACGCTACCTAATAATGATCATCAGAAACTCGAGTTTTTTCCGGACGTCCTTTGGGATCCCAATTTTATTGAACTTGCCCTTAGGGTTCTAGGCAGAACCACCTAGTGGATCTCTACTATAAGTTTCTACTATCATGGGGGTGCCTTTTTTCCCATACCTTTCTCAAAACGTATCATACTATATATACATATAGTACCTTTCAAATCATACCATTTATATGTATCACATATAAACTTCATCTATACAAAATCGATAGCTTCAAAATCGACAGTTCTCAAATTTGGTTTACCAAGTTTCCAAAATTGACTTTTTGCCAAAATCAAAAGCCCTTTTTAAAATCAGTGAGTTCCAAAACCCTTTCAGTTTCATTCTCATATACATATAAGATTATTATTCAACTCGAATAATTCTCAGATCAAAAAATTTCTAAGTCCACGTCATACTTATATAAACTCTGTTTAGTATTTCAAATATCTTTCAAAGATCATTTTCTTCTGATTATAAATTCAACAAGGGAAAGTTTGAATATATGATTAACATTTATATTCTCTTTAATGCCAAATCAAATTTTCAAGTTCGATTTCCTTGACAAAGTTATTTGTTACATTACTTATTTCCTATAAAGTAAGTTTCACTTATAGTACTATCCAACCTTCGTTTTAAATCATCATATTTACTCAGAATATACTCTTTCCCTTCAAAATCATTTTTGCCTCAATATCCGATTTCGGTTCCAATTCAGAATTGCTTCAATTTTCCATTTGGTTTAATACTTTAATTTATTCCTAGTAATATTTAAATTCATGATTTAAACAAAAATAATTTCCATTCTGACAGGTTTTGAATTTAGAAAATAGCTTGAATAGTTTTGAAATAGTTAGATAGTTAATATAAGATAGTTTGAGAATTAAAAAGAATGGTTCGCGTAGTAAATAGCTCAAAAAAATCTAAAATAATTTGAATATTTAAGAACATAAATTTTAATACAGTTTATATTAAAACAATTCATTTCAAAGTAGTTTCAGAGTCAAGCTGATTCAATTTCAATCTCCAATTCAAATCAATTTTCAGTTTTCCATTTCCATTTAAATTGATTCAATCCCAATTTCAATTCAAATTAACTTTGATTCCCATCCTGATTTGAATCAATTCCCATTTCGATTTCAAATTAATTCATTTTCGACTACCATTTCAACCCAATTCCAATTTGAATTAATCCTAATTCCATTCTCAAACTAAAACCATTTCGATTTATATAAATTCGATTTCGGTTTTCAAAATATACGTTAATTACTTAAATCAAATTAACCTTTAATATTTAATTTAACAACCCAAGTCTTTAAAATAATTCAATTCTAAGCCCAAACTTCAAATATTCTTTTAAGTTACCTCTACCTAAACTTATTTTAAGGTTCGAGTAAGAGTCTAAATCTTTTTAAACAAATAAATTTTCGAAATTAAATTTATTCCCCAATTATAACTTCAAAATTTTAAACCTGGTTTCTTTTTTCTTAAACAATTCCGATTAACAAGTTCATTTTTAACATTTCAAATTTAAGTTCAAAATGATTCCGTTTTCATAAGTTCGATTCTTATTTCTTAAAATCAAAATCATTTAAATAGTTTCAAAATAAAGTTTGGTTTCCATTTAATTTCAGGAATGGATATAAATCATTCCAATGCACTTCTTAATTTATTCAAAATAATCCAATTTTTAGTTTTATATAATGTAAATAATATACAGAATGATAACAGGATATATTAAACAAATAAACATCCAAATCATCTAAAACATCAATTAATAGCGTCCATTACAAATTTTCAGAATTCGGAACTTGTTTTATTTCAAAAATCATTTTGAAATCATACATAACTTCTTTTTCAATTTAGCCCATTTAACTTCCATAAGTTAAATCTTAGTCTCATCTTAAAATCTCCTATTTCAGGCTATAAGTTCAAAACTTATTTAACTTGCCTTGAGTTAAATTCCAATTTGTTAATCGATTCAGACTTCTCAATTTAAACGTTTACCTCATAAATTTAAATTTCTTATTAATATCACTTTCCCACTTATAAGTTCATAAACTTATTTTTCTTTTGGGTTGTACTTCTCGTTTTAAGGAGGATTCCAGAATTCAAACATCAATATTTATTTCAAATCAACTTTGAAATCACATATATCTACATATATATACACTTACCCCATTTACATATCACATCACACTTTAAATTTTAAACCATTCTTGGTTCATAATCCAAAACAAATTAATCTTCAAACGACTCTTGTTTTAAAACAAATATTTCTATATTTAAAAATATTCTAAATAATATTATTTATTATTTCCTTCAACACTTTAAAACAATTTTTAAAAGTGGAAACTAGCCACAAGGGCCTCTTTAGCATGTGCAATTGATTTCTAGGACACACAACTGGAATAATTATTTTTAAGGACAAAATACAAAATAATTAGCTTCTAAGGCCTAAAAACCTATGAAATTATGTCCTTGAAAGTAATTGGACCATTGACTTTGTCCTTAAAAGTAATTATTCTGCTGACTTTGGCCTTAAAATTAATTCATGTGGATGCGTGTCCTAAAAACTAATTGGACTGTAAAGTTTGTCCTTCTAGTGAAATGCCCCTTTTTAAAATTTCCGGAACTAGATTCAAAACTTCACACTTAAGATCCATTTTTAATTTATGAGTCATGCTTATATAATTTTACTTCCTTAAAACATTTCACTCTGTTTCATCATTGTTTATTCCGTAATATACATCCTTTTATCAAGAAAAAGTTACCAATTTATGATAATAATATTATCATATCATATATTCCATCATAATTTTTTGAAAAATAAATGAAATCAGTATAAACTCATTTGCATAATTTATTCTTACCCTAAATTTCTATTTGGTTATATATATTACCAGTTAAATTTTATAATCTTATTTAATTTCAATAACAACCAGTCAACTTAATATACTATAATAATCTACAAAAATTATTACTTTTATATCAAAATATAATATTATATAAAAATTATTTAAAAATCATTTTTAAAATCATTATATATGAAAATAAAAAGTACACCCTCATATAATACTCTCAACTCATTTTAAGGTACGACTGAGCCTATCTCTAATGAGTAATCCCCACCAGAGCAAAGTTTCTCGCTTAACCTTCTACTCTAATACCATATGTAACGACCGAGTGATTTTCGACCCCAGATAATCGACACTAATACGTTCACTGTATAGAGTGCCAAGCAATCGAGTGCCGGAAATACCAGGTCGTTGGGGTTTAAGAAAAAGAGTTAGAAGAAGAAACAGAAACAGTAGCACAGAATCTCACAATCGCAGTGGAACAAAATATAATATACGATAACAGCATTTTATACAAAAAAGGCTGTAACTATCAATATACATTCAAATTATCAGAGTACAATCATCAACAAATAAATTTGGATAGTTATAGTAGCTTCTCCCTAAATACTGACTATGTAGTCTATACTACCCAACAAAATAGTCAAATACGTCTCTGTCATCCAGCTCGTCTCCGGGACTCCAAAGCATCCTAACCTAAAAATCTGTAATACTCAGTCTGACCCGAGCATTACAATAAAGTAACACCCGGGTCAGGCTGGAAACCAGCATGAGTAAAACACACTTAATTTGAAATACTTAAGTTATAAAAATCTTTTGAAACCAAGGTAACTCGTACAACACGTCGAGTTTTTATCTGATTATAACCAATGATTATAACAGAAATCCATCGATATTATAGTGATTTCTAAGTATAGTTACTTATTTAAAATAGTTGGTGAAATTAACCCAATTCTAGCCTATTAAACTCTATAATCAAACCCATAAAGGTTCATAGAGGTTATTAAATTGAAGCAGTTCCGAATAACACTGACATCCAAACCCGGTCTCCCCAAACCCAAGTAATAAGTTTAAAAGGATAAATTGTTTAAAATAAACAATTTATTAATTAGGGTGACTGTATTCAAATATGGGAATTTATTACAGATTTTTGTTTTCAAATAACAACATATTATCATTTTAATCTAAAATTTGTGACCACTTGATGGTACAAACAAGCACAATTGAAATAACATCTAATAGGATTAAGCCAAGGTATAGAACGTTAGCTCATTTAACGACAAATAACCAATATCAAAACGATTCACACATTAGGGTTTTATTAACCTTGATTTACTTAATCCATTTATGTTTTAAATCTTTAAATTTAAAGAAATTCTAAAATAATTTATTTTAATTAATTAAAATTTAACACTCTACCTAACATCTAACTTGTTAATTTACATAACTTTTAAGTCAACTAATAGTATAATTAATTACCCAATAATTTATAAAATATCATTAACTTTAAATTACGGTTTTAAAATGACAATAGCTTTTTAGTTAAAATAAAGAAAATATAAATTATCCTATAAATGCATATGTATAAATTACATTCCTTCTCTTCTTCTCCTTCCTTTTTCTTCCCTTCTTTCTTTTTCTTTTTCTTTCTTTTCTTTTCCCTTATCTTTCTTTTTCCCTTATCTCTTCTTTTCCCTTATTTCTTCTTTAGCCCACCGCCCAGCCCATTTTCTTTTCCCTTCCACTTCTAATCTTCTCCTAGTTTTCTTTCCTATTTCCCTTTCTCCTTTTTCCATTCGAGCCTACCTATCTGTGCATCATCGTGTGCACGTGCACACGCCGATGTTACTTGTACCCTCGCCGCTGGCAACCCTCACATGTCGTCCAGGACTACCTAACTTCGTCACAACCCAAGAAACAGTCAACCACTTCCTCGTCCAAAATTTTCGCCACCACCCAAAACTGTAACCCACACCAAAGTCACCAAAACACCTCGCCTCACTACCACAGGCCGCCATCGCCCACCAAGCTCTACCCAAAGCCTTGCCGACATCTCCTCTTCCAATCCTCCCTGGAGCGTACGTCCTTTTGCCTCCCTCGACGTCACCATTCACCTTCGATCGAATCCAAAAAAACGCACGCCTTAAACCCTATTGCCTCCTCACCCTGCCTGATGATGCCATAGAAAAATTATACACCATTTTTCCCTGATAACGCATCACCCAATGCTCCTTCTCACCCAACGCAGCGCCTCAAAATCCACCACGTTATCGGAATTTGGCCTCACACCTAAAACCGTTCAACCCCACTCTTCTCCCTCCACATGATGTTAAAAATCACCAAACCAGGCCTAAAAATCATATTCCTTAATGACGATTACAACTGTATGATCAAAACATAAAATTATGTATGTTGATTCTCGACCATATATGAATCACTTACTATAAAAGGGGCTTTCTCCATCCATACAGCATGGAACTTAATGAGACCAATTTTATAGTGATGTATACGCAAAAACCAATAACTTTCCTTTTGGAATCATATTCAAAAACTAAAGGTATGTTGATCTATTTATTTTTTTGAAGTTGATAGTTTTACTATTTATCAAATAGAACATTAACAAGGAGAGAAAAAGAAGTATCGAATCTCTTCTCTAGAAGGCCTGACCATGTCGAACCCATGAGAACAAGTTCATACTCGTAGAGCAACACAAATACACTTGTGTGTTTCATTACTTTACTAAAAATCAACATATATATGAGCCTATGTAATATCAGTAATCAAGTTTACTCATAGTTTAAAAGATTGATGAACTGCTTCCTTTGGTTTTGATCTCCCTTCTAGCTTCAGTCCTTGTCTTCCCTTGAGCGTTCTTTTTGTTATTATACATACATACATACATATATATATATATATATATATATATATATATATATATCTGTGTGTGTAAATGAGTGATCAAGGCACGGCTAGGCTGTGCATATAAAGAAGAGGGGAAAGTGTATAGGGCAAGCAATGGTGGCTGTAGATTTGTACTGGTTATGTTTTTATTTTATACTTCCTTTTCTTTTGCTTTATTTTGATTTGAATATGTAGACTTGATTTGATAAAAGTTGATTTGATTTTCATATGACTTGATTTTGATTTTGCATGATTTGAAGTTTTATGTGTGATTTGAGATTTTGTTATGATGACGTTCCCTTGTGTACATACACGCATACTTCATATATATATTTACCAATATATATTTGTTATCATATATATATATATATATATATATATATATATTTGCACTTATTCATCTACACATACATTTATTCACCGTAAACACTTATGTGTGTGTGAGTGTCTGTGGATATGCATACATATACAATATACATTTTTACTTTGTCATGTTTACCTTTTATTTTATATATTTAGATATACATATGCTTATACATATATGTACAGATATTTATTATTTCCATAAGCATTTCATTTTTAACATATATATACATGGTCATAAGTTTTTAAATCTTACCATTTTGAAGTTATACATTCATGTGTGTGTGTGTGTATTTACATACATAATATTTTTACAAACATGTATATTTACCTATTCACTACTTTATATAGCATATATATACATTTACATTTATACATATTTTCATATATGTTATGTAACGTCCTGCCTTTTCGCACGCTTTAAAAAGACACACGTGCCGATAAAAACCATATGGAAGGGTAGATTGTTATGGGGGAAAAGAAAACGAGAAAGAAATAAAATAAATCAGAATCTCACAGCGGAATGATAAATTATAATAATCAAATATACAGTTCTTGAAGCTGTTTACAAAATATTAATTTTTACATATACAATATATATCAGAGTTATACATACCATAGAATATCAATTGTGCGGCGGAATACAATAGTGTAGAAGAATAATATAGTGGATAATAGTACTACAAATCGTCGTCTTCTTCCTTCAGAGCTAAAATCTTCAAATCCTGAAACGCTCGGACTGACCCGAGCGAACTGAAAAACAAAACACTCGAGTCAGAACTAAAAGATCTTATGTGAGTTAAATCAACAGAAATAAATATGAGTGTAGTAACTCAAGAGATGCTCGGGATTTACATCTTCTAAGGATCCGTTAAACTATTTACTATGTAGCATATTTCGCTATTATAATAATGTCTAATTGTAAAATAAACTTACTTTAAAATAGCGTTAAGGCTTTACATTTTCCACCTTAACATGTAATAATGGCAATAGTCTATACAGTACCGCAATACCTCCTGATCGGGAGGCTACCAGAGGATACTCCGTAGGTACGACACAAATAGAAACTCGTACAAGGCACGCTAGGGTAGGTGACACGGCACAAATAGGCAATGCCAGGGTAGATATACCAATTACCCTTCCGGGTCGGTGGTAACGCGTAGCCGCAACTACCGCCCACCACGAGCCACACCCCCAAATCAAAGAAATCAAAAGTGGCCACCGAATAAAGCCAAAGTCAGAGTAGAATATCGAAGGGATGTGTCCGATCAAAGGTGCTACCTCATTAACCCGTCGATCGCTTCTGTTTTAGCCACCTTATGCCAACTCACGGGAGTTAGGTCCACGTATTTACCTCAAAGGAAACGCCGCCGCCATCCTACTTCATTCTGGAACCTCCACCGCGTACACGATTGTTAAAGTGGTTTTCGGAGTTGGCAGAGAGTATGACAACTTCCGATCCCGGTCTCTTCAACAACCAAACGTTATTAACCGCGGTTATTTCAAAATAATTTATACTTTAAAACCAGAATATAATATCCCTTTCAAAACCATATAAATACGATATCGTTTATATTTTTAAAACCCCAAATCAATATGATATCATTTTTATTGTAAATATATCCCTTTTCCCAAAATCATAATATTTCCAAATATATATCTTGAACCCCATAGCTTTGAAACAAAATTACTAATACTTAAATGGTTTAAGTATTAAACCGCTTTACATAACAAAATAGCTTTTTAAATTTTACAAATAAATTCTAAATATAGGTTTAAATTCCCAAATAAACCATTTCAATTTCCATATATTTCAAAGCTTTAAATATTCTACAATTTCAAAACGAATTCTTTGATAATTTCATATATATCAAGTTCCATTACTATTATCTAGATTTGAAATGTTTACTTAATAAACCCAATATCATTTAAGTAAAACCTTTAACTTCAACAACTGGATATTCTTTAAATTTTATTAACTTGATATGTTCATATAAATCTTTATATTCATTTAAATCCCTCTAAACCAAATCAAGTTATAAGAACCATACCCTTTAAAATCTCAATTTATTCTAAATTTCAAATCAAATCTTTCGAGTATAATTCTTAAATAATTCAATTCCAACAAATATCATATTTATTTCCAACTTAACTTATTATTTAGGTCATTAAAACTCTATATATATACCATATCTTAAACAGGTACTTAACCATATGATATAAACAAGCAAATCTCATTATTAAACTTATTTTTATTAAATAAACTTATACATAGCTTAAATTCAAGAATTTAACTATACATATATAATTAATACTTATATAATATCAAAATTTTATATTTATTAAACCGCATACTTTCCTTTCAAACCATAGAAAATCTCTTCAAAATATCTTTATATATATAGACCGTGGTGCCTGTATATAATTTCCTACCCTATGGTCAAGTGATACGGATATTTATCATTTCAATCCGTGATTTAAAATAAAAACTACGGTTATATATCATTTCAAACCACAATACCGAATGAAATAAGAATGCATAATAACTTGCAATTTATAACAATATAAATAAACATCCATTCACCCAATATCAATCATCAAACATTTATCACAAACATCATCCAATCCAAACAATATCATTGATATATAACAGGTAATAAATAACAGGTATTAACTAACAGTTTATATTCATTAATAAATTTAATAACTATTTAACTGGGAGTTTATATGCAATAAATGAATAAATAACAAATTTTACTGGCAGTTTATATGCAATGAATAATTAAATAACAATTTAATTAAATAAATGCGATTTAACTGAGATGATGAATAAAAGTATGCCAAACGGCTATAAATAAATTTCAAATCACAACATGAATGAATTTAACAAACATAAGAAATCTTAGAAGTTGTGAGTGGGTTAAAACACCCACCTTTTGAATTTAAATTGAATTTAAATGCAATTTAAACCAAAAATTTGACCGTCTCAGAATTCATCCAAACAAGCGTCCTCAAGTCCGGAATTTCAATAAGATCCTAATAAAAAAACCGCGCGTGAATTGGTGTTCGTATGTGAAAGTTATAGCGATTAATGCGATTGATTTTCAAATTAAAAAAATAGAAAAAGAGACCATATTTTACCCCCGCCACGTCATCACCTTCACTCCACAGGGGAAGCACGCACTGATTGAAGCCGAACCCAAACTGCTACAGATAAAACGTGACTATCACGTCAGAACCGCCGCATCTTCCGCACCTCAGACGATCGTGCCTCGCCCAGAAACCATCGCGCCACGCGCCTCACCTCGCGACCCCCTCTCGCCTTCGACCTGCGCCACGCACAGCACCGTGCAGTGAACAGCAGCCGCCATTTTCCCTTAACCCTAATCGAAAATTGCCGACAATCCAACCGTTAACTCCACGAACGAATGCCATAGATCAACTCCCCTCGGTTCCCTCTACAAAACCCAGAAACGGTTCGTTGATCCGTCAAGTTTCATCGACGCGCAATGAACGGCCGTAAATTCTTTGATTTTTACTGTTCAAACGACAATTTGAATCAAAAAAAGAATTTCACCATAGGATTACGCACTTCGAGATCTTCAACATATATTTTTTCTAAATTTTTCTAAGAAGTTTGAATTTTATGCTTTGGATTTGATTTGCAATTGGATCTGGAAATATAGAATTTTGTCTGTCATTGAGGAAGAGGAGGAATAGAATGCATTTGCGTACAAACAAATGAGAATTTGGGAGGCTAAGGTTCATAGAAGGATATTTATAGAGAAGGTTGGAATAGAATAAATGGATCGGGTTGAATACGCGCTAACGACAAAGTGGCCCAAAAAGCCCGTTTTGACTCCGGAACGAAATTGGGTGAACCCATATATCAAAATAGATGTTTTAATATTTTAAACGCGATGGAACAAGTTTCAAGCTCAAATTCTATCGTATGAAGAAGTTATGCTAAAAACAATATTTTCCAAATTGATTTCAATTGATTTCAATTGCATTTATTTCAGGGCGTTTCGAGTCCGTACGATCAAACGACAAGTCAATCGTTACGAAACTTAAAGTCCTATAATAATTCACCGTTACGGATCCGATGAGACTGGTTTCGTCGAAATCCTAGTCAGTGGCCAAAATGGCTATTTTTACATTAATTAAATAAATTAATAATTGATAATTAAATCAAATTTAAAATTTTCAATTCTCAAATTGACAAATTTTATCCTTTTAAATTTTCTTAATCATTTACCCAAATTTTAAACAAATATATATGTCAATTTAAAGTTATCTAATTTATAAATTTCCATACTAACCTTAATTTATTGAAATCAGGCTTTATAAGAAAATTCCCAATAATTCCATATAGTTATATAAATTCACAATTACTCCATTCCTTATTGTCAAACGGATGAAATTAACCTTGGATAATGGTTTATTACATTACAATCCTCAAATTTCATCTTAATTTCAATAACGAAATATTTAAACGTTAAATTTCATATATTTGCAATACTTCAATTATTGAATTTTATACTTCAATTAAATTAATAAATCTCGCTTTCTATATTTTAAATTAACCCATAGTCATATTATAGATGGATTAAGCATTGGATTCAAAACTATTACACAAATTTCCTCATATACCATCTTCTTTTCAGTTAACATAAAATTTAATTCCAATTCTACTTATTTGCAATAAATCCATAAATCCCGCATTCTATTCCCTTAATTCAACTAATTATCATATAAGAATAAAATTTACGTTACTTTCGACTATTTCTTTAATTTACCTTACAAAACGATAAATTTAGATTTTTATTCCACTTGATTACCAAAGATTTATTTGACATATTAAATAAACAAGCAACCTATATTAATTGCCACCTATTTGCTTTTAATTGCATTCATAAGTTCGTTACTTATCGATCCGGATTTATAATTTCATATACGCTAAATTTTATTTCATGACATTAATATACGCCTATGTACCACTTAATTTGAATAAATATTATATTCCTAAATGTACTTCTATCAATTAAATGCATTAATTAAGGTTTTAAAACCAATAAATGAATTTTCCTTAATTTCATCCTTAAACCAATTTATTACTCTGCATACATTGCGTATTAATTCATCAATTAACATACTATGAACTATCTTCCCAATTTATCAATTACGACCTTAAAATAAACTTATGTTTCTATTTAATTTTCATTTACACTTCCGTTACTATACTAATAATCATTAAAGTAAGGTTTATTATCAACAACGAACATAAAAATTTCGTTTCTAACATTGATTGTATTTGTTTTTTTATTATATTCTATTTATAGCTAAGCAATAATATTTGAATTTTAATTAAATTGTAATGTTCATTCAAGTTCATTAAATATTAACTTGCATTAACACGTTTCCTTAATTTACAATCAATTACTGTTAACAATGTTTTATTACATAAATTAATTTAATACTTTCCTTTGCTTCTCACATACAATTACATCCGGGTAAAATCTTTTCACTATTTTCATTCATTAGTATTCTATTCAAATTTCAATTTCTTGCAATAACTCATTTATTATAAATTTACATACCAATAAATAAGGTTCCAATAAATAGGATTAATTCAATTCAGATCTTTTTAATTAAGTCTATTTTGATCAATATAATATTTCATAGGTTAATTCTTAACATTTACTGCATTACAATTTATAACAATTATATTTCTTTATAAATTAAATTCCAAAATCTTATTAATATGACAAATTTAATTAACGAAATTCACGGGTCGTTACACTCTCCTCCACTTAAAACTTTTCGTCCCCGAAAAGGAAAAGAAGGGAAAAGAAGAATTAAGAAATTAATATATCCTATTTAAAATATTGATTTTATAAAAATTAAATTTACAAAATTAGTAACTTTAAATAAAATATACTAAATTTCAATCATTATCTTTTTATACTTAAATCAATAAATTTTGGAAAAATATTTTCAAAAATTTTCTAAGTCCAAAATTTTAGGAAAATTTTGGCAGAGTCTCCTTTGTAAGGGGAGGCTCGGGAGAAAATATAATATCAAATATAATAATATACAACATATATTTACCAAAATAATATATATCCCAACCCGAGAAAAACAATATAATAGCGCTATAAACCGTAATCCGAAAACGTACCTATTTGTCGGGCAATTAACGCTTATTTTATGGAACCAAAAGCAATAGAAATTGCTTGCATAACCTGCATTTCACTTATATAATCTAGAAGAGTTAATAGTTATATAAAATTAAATCTTTAAAGTGGTTTCAACCTCCAACAATCAAATCAATACAACCATCAATCACTTGCAACAAAACATACAACCATCACATGAAATCAATACAAATCCATCATTCATTCATATCAAACAAAACAAATAGTTGTTTGGGTTCAAAAACTTTAAATTGTACGGAAAGTGAAATAAACTACTAAGTGTACCCTTCACTCATCAGTCTAAGGTGAAACTAAATAGATTATTCCTACCTTCCAAACAAATTTAAAGTATCCTTGCCCAAACTACCATAAACCAAAACAACAACAATTCCAACCAACAAATCAAATTTACTTATTATTAATTTCATTTCATACATTAGTTGTTTGATTTCTTTTCTTTCATATAATGATTTATCTTTTTATTTTACATTTATTTCTTACAATTTTATTTAGAAATAACTTCAACTTATTCACTTAAGTTAAAGTTTCATACTTACAATACCTGCCTTCCATTATATCCAATTAGTAGTATTTCAATTATACTTAAGTTTATAACAACTGCAATACCAAATTCCTATTTATTTAAAGAATTTCATTAATTACTTCATTACCTAAAGTTTCTTCATTACCTAAAGTTTATTACTTGTATAATCTTCTATTGCCATTTCTCATTAAACATTATAACTTTAATTGTTGGGTAAGTTTTATATATATATATATATATATATATATATATGCTTTTAAGAATGTAATTGAAAGTTATACAAGTCTTCCTCTGTAACGACCCGTATTTTACATGTCGATAGATCGTAGAATTTACAGGTCGTTAGTGTTGTTTATGTTGTCTCTAGCCTGAGTTGTATAGGAAGTTAACTCGTGTGTTAAGTGTTGAGTCGTGACCGACTCATAGGCTTAGCCGACTTAAGGTGTTGAACGGCTTGTGGGGTTTGGACGAGTTAAAGCGTGGCCGACTCATGGGAGTATACAACCTAAGATTTGTGACCGTGTTAAGAAAGTGACCGACTCATAGGGGACCGACTCAAGGAGCTTAGATGACTCATAGGATTGACCGACTTAGGAGATAGCGGGTTAGCAAGTTGTGAGGGTTTTAGGTCGTGAAACCCAGTATTTAGATAAGTCGCGTGTACAACTTAGTGTTAAGTCGTTTGAACGGCTTAGTGTTAGGTCGCTTAAGAGCTAGGTCGAGTGGTTCTTCTAAGTCGTGAGTCGTATGGCCGAGTCATAAGGACATGATCTATGTGTTAACTCGTATACGAGTTAAGTCGTAAGCCGTTGAGTCGTAGCTCGTGTATGAGTTAGGCCGCGCATAGGATAAGTCGTTTGGTTCTGTGTGTGTTAGGTTGTTGTACCTGTTGAGTTGTGGGAATGGCTGGGTCGTATGTCGCTAGGTTGTTGAGTCGTATACGAGTTAAGGATAGGTTGGCTGGGCTCGATGAGTCGTATCGTGTTGTTTGATGAGTCGTGGACGACTCATGGGATAACTCGTGGCCGAGTTAGGGGCGACGACTCATGGACATTTCAGCCTATAAATAGAGAGGTTTGGCTCACTTTTTGGCAACGGATTTTGAAGCGACGAAGTGCTGCCATTTTGGGAACTCGACTACAACATTTCTTCACTTCTTTTCTCCACTTTGATCAAGTGCTAACATCCATCCAAGATCGAAGATCAAGATTGAAGATTCAAGGGCCAAAGTTGAAGATCTTCATCCAACGAAGCTAGATTTCATCATTTCAAGCGAGATTTCGACGAATCAAGCTTGAATCTTCGCTGTCCAGATCTGGAGTTGATAGTTTTTGAAGTGTTTGGGTGATTCGGTGAGTGGTGGTTATCTCTCACGCGGACCCAAAGGAGTATATTGGTTTGGTGGTTTGTTGGAGTGTTGTAGATAGTGTTTTATGCATTTTTCCTTAGATCCAAATGTAGATCCATTACTTATGAAGATGTTTACCTTTGCAAGTTCATTCATCTAGTTGTAGAGACAAAACCCATGATTTATATTTGTTAAATCTATGCTAAAAACCCATGATTCATGTATGTTAGATCTATGCTCATTTATTTACGAAATTGCCATTATCATTGTAATTGTTTATTTAGATCTTGTTTGAATGATTGATTGCTTGGATTAATGTTTGATTTGATTGATTAGTTGATATATAGCTTGATTTGATCAAGTTGGTTGATGATGATTCAAAAGCTAAGTGGAAAGGCTCTTGAATAAGGAAAGCTGCTTGTGGCATATGAAGCGGATGTTGAAGCTCATATGTATGGATTAAATGATGTTGAGATGGGACTTTGCCATGATGCGATGAGGCAAGCCATGATGTTGAGATGAGACTTTGCTATGATGCGATAAAGCGAAGTATGATGTGAGAAAGCCTTGGTTAATCCAGACGGGATCATCCCAAGCATGTTGATAACTCGATGATGCGATGCGAGTTGGTTGATAATGGTGGGCTCGAGAGGCGCTTGAGCTAATATATGGATAGTCGTCGGGGAGGATGACTAGGAGGCTTGGATTTTATCGTTGTTGAAGGTTCTATCATGCTCAAAGCAAGAGTACGTTGGAACGGGCTGCGACGACGTTCCAAGCATGGGCTGCGACGACGTGCTAGTACTCTGGGTAGTTGCGAAAATTCCTAGGCACGGGCTGCGACGACGTGCGGAGTTATGTCTAGAATCGGGGTTACCATTAGCCCTTGACAGGTGGTCATTCAACTAACGGTGAAATCAAGGCAATGATAACAGTGATAGCCAGAGTCATGGATGTTTGGACGTTTGGTTGTATCATCATTCGGTCTCAAGAGCGGTGTTTTCTGGGTGCTTATCTGATCTTGGTTTAGGCCTTGGGGGTTTGTATTTGGAAAACATCGACCTTGACTCGAGTGATTATTGCTTTACTTTAACTGTCTGCCATGTTATGCTTGCTTCTCCTTAGTGTGTGTCTGGGGGCTATCACTATAGAAAGAGGTGGAGTGGGATGGTTTGGTTCCTATTCCTTTTATCCCATATGCTCTTTTGGTATGTTTGATAGTTGATTTACTGCTCACTAAGACTTTGTCTGACTCAAGGTTTTATGTCTCCTCTTATTACCTTGGGATGTTCATCCATGTTGGGATGGGCAGACTAGGTAGCAGGTGACAGGTGCTGTTCTTAGAGATTTACGCTGATAATGACGAAGACGAGCAGGAGGCTTTTGCATATTATTTCATATTATGTACTGGGTGTTCCGCTGTATATACTTTGAGTGCTTTGTAGTGAGGTTTTGATGTATTGACTGTTCTGATGATTGTATCAAACTTCTAAGATGCTTATTTGATGATATTCTGTTATGAAGCTTCACTATACATATATTTCTCTATTGTATTTTATCCATGCGCTGTGAGTTATGCGATAGATTCTGCGATGTTTATTCTACCCTTGACGGTCACCCATGGCTGCCTGGCACGTCTTTCAGCGCATTATTTCCTTATTTTGGTGCAGGAGTCATGGGCGGTCGTCACATTTGGTATCAGAGACAGGTTTATCGATTTTAGCCAACGCTCGCTGACGTAACTACGTATGAGAGACGTAATTGTATTTTGATGGATGATTACTATATATATAATATAGTAGCTTAGAAGAATTTGAACTCCTTATGTAGTTGTTTCTCAAGGTGTTCTAAGTCATTCCTTTTTGTAGATATTAAGGATGAGTCGAAGAGGGAGACCAGCTGCTAGGGAAGGCCGTGCTGCTAGGGAAGCTGTTGATTATGCTCCTATGTTTGAGGCCATGATGACTTCGATCATGAGGAGGAAACCAGCTTCAGGATCATCAGTGGATGTAGGAGTTCAAGTTCAAGCTCCAAGACCGGTGGATTTTGCTAAGCTTTGTAAGGACTATACTTCTCTTGGAGGAAATGTTTTCTTGGGAACGGAATCAACTATTGAAGTGCAGAGATGGATTGATGCTTGTAGGAGGATCTTTGGTGATTTGGGAATCGAGGATGCAACTAATAGGAAGCTTGCATCAAGGCAACTTCAAGGGAGAGCTTCGGATTGGTGGAATTCTATCACCATTGATACTCCAGAGGAAGAGATTACTTGGGAGCAATTCCAAGATAGATTTGAAGCTAAGTTCATTTCTACGGCTCAGAAATCTGTTTTGTTCAAGAAGTTTGTAGAGCTCAAGCAAGGTGGAAGATCGGTCCTTGAGTATGTTTCTGAGTTTGAAACTTTGTCCAAGTATGCCAGATCGTATATTGATTCTCCCTATCAGAAGAATGAGAAGTTTGTGACCGGTTTGGATGCTTATCTAGGAAGACAGTTGGTGGATCATCTGGACGATCCGTTTGAGAAGCTTGTGGAGAAAGCTCTCAGGCATGAGAGTTTGTTTCCTAGGGAGAGTTCTATTGTTGCTGTAACCAAGGAAGGGTTTAAGCCACAGAAGGGTGGAAACAAGAAGAGGAAGCAACAGCAACAGAAGGGTAAGGATGGCCAGAAGAAGCCGAGGGGCGAAATGACTTGCTATAATTTCCAGCAGAAGGGCCATCTCTCCAAGGATTGTAGGAATCCAAAGCCGCCGGCGAAATGCCACAACTGTGACAAGCTAGGGCATTTCAGGAAAGATTGTCCAGAACCGAGGAAGGACAGGCAGATTATGCAAGCTTATGCTTTGGGAGCTGTGCCGTCATTTTCAAAAGCTCCTACTACTGAAGAGAAAGGGAAGAGTGTGGTGGTTCAAGGTACTCTTTCCATTTGTGGTGTTCCAGTTAGAGTGTTGTTTGATACTGGAGCGTCGCATTCTTTTGTTTGTGATGATCTTGTAGGCCGGTTAGGTTTGGAACCGGATATTGTTGATAGGCCATTGGTTGTGACTAATCCAGTTGGGGGTTCGTCATGTTTTTGTATGATATGTCGTGGTCTAGTTGTGTCGAGTCATAATTGCTCTTTTGTTTGTGATTGTTTTGTTCTGAACTTTGCGGGGTTCGGAATTATTTTGGGTATGGACTGGCTTAGGAAGTATGCGGCAAGGATTGATTGTGAGAGGCTGGAGGTGACAGTCGGGAATGTGGAAGGGCGAAAGGTTGTGATACGATGTAAGCATGAGGAAGGCGTCTTCATGAGCTTCATGTATTCGCTGGTTGTTCCACGGGATGGACTGTCATCGGTGCCTATTGTGAATGGATTTGAGGATGTCTTTGACGAAGTCAAAGGATTACCGCCGCATAGGGAGATCGAGTTTCGTATCGATCTAGTTGAGGGAGCCAGACCTGCTGTGATGCCTCTTAGGCGGATGGCGCCTAGGGAGCAACAAGAGTTGAAGGTGCAAGTTGATGACCTTTTGCAGAAAGGATTCATTCGGCGTAGTGTGTCCGAATGGGGTGCACCAGTTGTGTTCGCAACCAAAGCGGATGGATCGTTAAGGTTGTGTGTGGATTATCGTGAGCTGAATAAAGTGACTAAGAAGAACAAGTATCCATTGCCGAGAATATATGACTTGTTTGATCAGCTTCACGAGGCTAAGGTGTTTTCTCAGATGGATTTGGCAACGAGATTTCACCAGTTGAGAGTGGCTAAGGATAGTGTGCCGAAGACTGCTTTTAGGACACCATCCAGTTTTTATGAGTGGTTGGTAATGCCGTTTGGATTGACTAACGCACCAGCATATTTTGTGGATCTTATGAATAGAGTATTCAGAGATCAGTTGAACAAGTTCGTACTTGTGTTCGTGGATGATATTCTGATTTATTCCAGAACTGAGGAAGAGCACAAGACGCACTTGCGTATTGTTTTGGAAATCTTGCGAAAACATCAGCTGAAGGCTAAGTTTTTGAAGTGTCACTTCTAGAAGAGTGAAGTGAGGTTCTTAGGCCATGTTATCTCTGGAAATGGAATAGCGGTTGATCTCGCTAAGGTGGCAGCAATCCAGGATTGGGTTAGACCTAAGAATGCATCTGATGTGAGAAGTTTTCTTGGATTAGCAGGATATTATCGTCGGTTTATCAAAGACTTTTCCAAGATAACTGCACCGTTGACAGGATTGACGAAGAAGAACCAAGTGTTCGGATGGGATGATAAGTGTGAGCAAGCTTTCGTAATCCTGAAAGAGCGACTGACGAGTGCTCCTGTTTTGACTATTCCAAGTGGGAATGATGAGATGGTGGTTTACACCGATGCATGTGGCACTGGACTTGGAGCAGTGCTAATGCAGAAGGATAAAGTTGTTGCGTATGCTAGTCGACAACTGAAGCCGCATGAAAGGAATTATCCGACTCATGATTTGGAGTTAGCGGCGATTGTGTTTGCTTTGAAGATGTGGAGACATTATCTATTGGGAGTTAGATTCGAGTTGTTTACAGATCATAAGTCGCTGAAGTATCTTTTCTCCCAAAAGGATTTGAATCTTCGGCAGCAACGATGGCTAGAGTTTTTAGCATCATATGATTTTGATATAGCCTATACTCCGGGAAAAGGTAACTCAGTAGCAGATGCGTTGAGTCGAAGACATGCCGGATTGGGAGCCATGTTTTCGGAATGGAAGAGTCTCGAGTATTTGGCTGGATTTGATTTCAAGCCCAGATGTGAATTGGAACCTGAGATGTTGGCAAACTTATCAATAAGGCCTACTCTTGTGGAAAGGATTGGCGAGAGTCAAAAGCGAGACGATAAGCTTGTCAAGATTATCCGTGATTTGGAATCTGGATTGGACCCAGAGAAGGATAAGGGATTCGAAGTCGATCGAGAGGGTTGGCTTCGGAAGCAAGGACGATTGGTTGTTCCCGACGTAGATGAATTGAGAGATGAAGTTCTGAAGGAAAGTCATCACTCGAAGTTGACAATTCATCCAGGTGGAAATAAGATGTATCGGGACATGAAGAGAACCTATTACTGGGAAGGTATGAAGAAGGATGTTGGAAATTTTATTTCCAAATGTATGAACTGTCAGTTGGTAAAAGATGAACAGAAGAAGCCAAGTGGATTGCTTCAGCCATTAGAAGTTCCTACATGGAAGTGGGAGCAAGTATCGATGGATTTTATTGATGGTCTACCTAGGACAAGAGCGGGAAATGAAGGGATTTGGGTCATCATAGATCGTTTGACCAAGAGTGCAAGATTCATTCCTGTTCGATCGACTAGAACTGCATCGAAGTTAGCTGAGTTGTATGTTAAGTGGATAGTTCGATTTCATGGTATTCCGAAGAGTATAGTGAGCGATCGAGACCCATTGTTCACTAGTGGATTTTGGAAGAGCTTCTAGGAAGTTTTGGGAACCGAGTTGTGTTTGAGTACAGCTTATCATCCCCAAACAGATGGTCAGACTGAGAGAGTCAACCGAGTTTTGGAAGATCTCCTTAGAGCATGTGTTTTGGACTTCGGAGGATCATGGGAGGATCACCTTCATTTGGTGGAATTTGCATATAACAACAGTTACCAGTCAAGTATTGGTATGGCACCGTATGAAGCATTGTATGGAAGACCGTGTAACTCTCCGACATGTTGGTTGGAAACTGAAGAAAAGTTGATACTTGGGCCAGAGATGATTCGACAGACTACGGATTGTATAGAGATCATTCGGCAATGAATGAAGGCAGCCCAAGATCGTCAGAAAAGTTATGTCGATAAGCGTCGTAAGGATTTGGAATTCGACGTGGGTGATATGGTTTTTGTGAAGATTTCTCCTTTGAAAAATGTTATTAGATTCGGGAAGAAAGGGAAGTTGACTCCGAGATTTGTTGGACCATTCCCGATTATCGAGCGAATTGGAAAGCTCGCTTATAGATTCGAGTTACCGGAAAAGATGACAGGAGTGCACAATGTTTTTCATGTATCGTATCTACGAAAGTATGTGCAAGACTCGAGCACAGTGGTTTCTGCTGATAGCTGTGAAGTTTTGGAGGTTGATCCAGTTGTTAGAAGACCTCGTAAGCCGCTTCGTATTGTTGAAACCGATACGAAACAGCTTAGGAGAAAGACGATTACGTTGCTCAAGATACAATGGAGTGATGATGTTAACGACTGTACGTGGGAGGAGGAAGAGAGGATGAAGGCAGCTCATCCCGAACTCTTCAAGGTATGGCCCTAAGGTGTCGTGACATCTCATGAATTTGTAACTTGATCCCTATCTTAGAATTCTGCATGCTAAATTAGAATTGGATGCATGGTTTGTTGATTGATATGGATGGTAGGCATGCAGAATAGCTTTGATTGTTGTTGTTTGCTTGGAATTTCAGGGACGAAATTCCTAAGGGGGGAAGAATGTAACGACCCGTATTTTACGTGTCGATAGATCGTAGAATTTACAGGTCGTTAGTGTTGTTTATGTTGTCTCTAGCCTGAGTTGTATAGGAAGTTAACTCGTGTGTTAAGTGTTGAGTCGTGACCGACTCATAGGCTTAGCCGACTTAAGGTGTTGAACGGCTTGTGGGGTTTGGACGAGTTAAAGCGTGGCCGACTCATGGGAGTATACAACCTAAGATTTGTGACCGTGTTAAGAAAGTGACCGACTCATAGGGGACCGACTCAAGGAGCTTAGATGACTCATAGGATTGACCGACTTAGGAGATAGCGGGTTAGCAAGTTGTGAGGGTTTTAGGTCGTGAAACCCAGTATTTAGATAAGTCGCGTGTGCAACTTAGTGTTAAGTCGTTTGAACGGCTTAGTGTCAGGTCGCTTAAGAGCTAGGTCGAGTGGTTCTTCTAAGTCGTGAGTCGTATGGCCGAGTCATAAGGACATGATCTATGTGTTAACTCGTATACGAGTTAAGTCGTAAGCCGTTGAGTCGTAGCTCGTGTATGAGTTAGGCCGCGCATAGGATAAGTCGTTTGGTTCTGTGTGTGTTAGGTTGTTGTACCTGTTGAGTTGTGGGAATGGCTGAGTCGTATGTCGCTAGGTTGTTGAGTCGTATACGAGTTAAGTATAGGTTGGCTGGGCTCGATGAGTCGTATATCGTGTTGTTTGATGAGTCGTGGACGACTCATGGGATAACTCGTGGCCGAGTTAGGGGCGACGACTCATGGACATTTCATCCTATAAATAGAGAGGTTTGGCTCACTTTTTGGCACCGGATTTTGAAGCGACCAAGTGCTGCCATTTTGGGAACTCGACTACAACATTTCTTCACTTCTTTTCTCCACTTTGATCAAGTGCTAACATCCATCCAAGATCGAAGATCAAGATTGAAGATTCAAGGGCCAAAGTTGAAGATCTTCATCCAACGAAGCTAGATTTCATCATTTCAAGCGAGATTTCGACGAATCAAGCTTGAATCTTCGCTGTCCAGATCTGGAGTTGATAGTTTTTGAAGTGTTTAGGTGATTCGGTGAGTGGTGGTTATCTCTCACGCGGACCCAAAGGAGTATATTGGTTTGGTGGTTTGTTGGAGTGTTGTAGATAGTGTTTTATGCATTTTTCCTTAGATCCAAATGTAGATCCATTACTTATGAAGATGTTTACCTTTGCAAGTTCATTCATCTAGTTGTAGAGACAAAACCCATGATTTATATTTGTTAGATCTGTGCTAAAAACCCATGATTCATGTATGTTAGATCTATGCTCATTTATTTACGAAATTGCCATTATCATTGTAATTGTTTATTTAGATCTTGTTTGAATGATTGATTGCTTGGATTAATGTTTGATTTGATTGATTAGTTGATATATAGCTTGATTTGATCAAGTTGGTTGATGATGATTCAAAAGCTAAGTGGAAAGACTCTTGAATAAGGAAAGCTACTTGTGGCATATGAAGCGGATGTTGAAGCTCATATGTATGGATTAAATGATGTTGAGATGGGACTTTGCCATGATGCGATGAGGCAAGCCATGATGTTGAGATGAGACTTTGCTATGATGCGATAAAGCGAAGTATGATGTGAGAAAGCCTTGGTTAATCCAGACGGGATCATCCCAAGCATGTTGATAACTCGATGATGCGATGCGAGTTAGTTGATAATGGTGGGCTCGAGAGGCGCTTGAGCTAATATATGGATAGTCGTCGGGGAGGATGACTAGGAGGCTTGGATTTTATCGTTGTTGAAGGTTCTAGCATGCTCAAAGCAAGAGTACATTGGAACGGGCTGCGACGACGTTCCAAGCACGGGCTGCGACGACGTGCTAGTACTCTGGGTAGTTGCGAAAATTCCTAGGCACGGGCTGCGACGACGTGCGAAGTTATGTCTAGAACCGGGGTTACCATTAGCCCTTGACAGGTGGTCATTCAACTAACGGTGAAATCAAGGCAATGATAACAGTGATAGCCAGAGTCATGGATGTTTGGACGTTTGGTTGTATCATCATTCGGTCTCAAGAGCGGTGTTTTCTGGGTGCTTATCTGATCTTGGTTTAGGCCTTGGGGGTTTGTATTTGAAAAACGTCGACCTTGACTCGAGTGATTATTGCTTTACTTTAACTATCTGCCATGTTATGCTTGCTTCTCCTTAGTGTGTGTCTGGGGGCTATCACTGTAGAAAGAGGTGGAGTGGGATGGTTTGGTTCCTATTCCTTTTATCCCATATGCTCTTTTGGTATGTTTGATAGTTGATTTACTGCTCACTAAGACTTTGTCTGACTCAAGGTTTTATGTCTCCTCTTATTACCTTGGGCTGTTCATCCATGTTGGGATGGGCAGACTAGGTAGCAGGTGACAGGTGCTGTTCTTGGAGATTTACGCTGATAATGACGAAGACGAGCAGGAGGCTTTTGCATATTATTTCATATTATGTACTGGGTGTTCCGCTGTATATACTTTGAGTGCTTTGTAGTGAGGTTTTGATGTATTGACTGTTCTGATGATTGTATCAAACTTCTAAGATGCTTATTTGATGATATTCTGTTATGAAGCTTCACTATACATATATTTCTCTATTGTATTTTATCCATGCGCTGTGAGTTATGCGATAGATTCTGCGATGTTTATTCTACCCTTGACGGTCACCCATGGCTGCCTGCCACGCCTTTCAGCGCATTATTTCCTTGTTTTGGTGCGGGAGTCATGGGCGGTCGTCACATCCTCATTTCTTTAAATTAAGTAAATGTTGAATACTAATATTCTTTGTCTTATAGGTTACAATTTCAAATCTCATTTAATTCCATTTATAACCTAGCATTAAATCTATTATTTCATTTTTAGGTTTCAAATATTAGTTAAATTCCTTTTCACTAATTAAAACCATTAATTTATGAAAACTTAAGAATTTAAATTCCGGGTTTAATTTCAAATTATTTTAAAATAAGAGATAAATATATACTTACAATTTATATGTCCAATTATGTTTAAAACAAATAAAATTTATATATTTATCAAACAAATCTGCAGTAAACTACTACTGTGGCATTCCCACTTCGAAACCTGAAAATGAATATCGATGATGCGTGCACTCATCACCGAAATTATTTTCCAGTGACAGAGCGGGGAGTACAACTTATTTCTTTTCAGAGTTTTTTTAAAGCAATTTTTTCAAATTATATTAAAATATTTATAATAGAAAATACTTCTAATAATATTATTACTATATCCCAAAAATCATTCGAAAGAATTTTCAAAACCCTGGAACCTAAGTTCTAAAATTTCCAAATTTCATTTATTTTATTTTAGATCTTATTTTGTTTCCAATTTATATTTATAAATTTTACTGCCTAACTACCAATACATTACACCCAAGTATATATATATACATATATATATATATATATATATATATATATATATATATATAAATTTTGTTTTATATATAGAAAATATAATAGGCAAAATTATTTCATTCACCTATATAAAAACAAATATTATGTCGGTTTGTCCTATTAAATGTTTCGAAACCCCTATTGATGTCACAGCGTCCCATGCACCAACCAGAGTTTATAAATACAAAACAGAACAGATTAACACAATATTAAAACCTTTTATAACACTAACAAATACGCTCTCTCATATATATATACTCAGCGACTCCCATAGGCTATTACTACCCTAGTAATAAAGAGTCAAACCCCACTGTAACGGACGGATTTTCGACTCACGAAAGTCAACATTAATACGTCCACTGTATCAACTGTCGAGCAATCAAATGCAGGAAAACCGAACCGTTAGGGTTAAAGAAGAGGTAGAAGATAGAAGAAGAAAGAATAAGCAATAGAAACAATATCAGAATCTCACAAATCGCTGCGGAACAACATATAATAGATAAATGAATATCTTTAAATCAAAAGAACTGTACTTTTTATACATTCCATCACATTACATTACATTATCAGAGTTTACAACAACAAACAGCGGAAAAGAAATACTATATGCTAGTTGATACGCCAAGCCATCCAGCCTGCCCCCAGATCTCTACAGCAACTCCTGAATTCCAGAATGACCTGATAACCTGACTCTAGACTACACGTGTGGAAATTGGTGGGCACCCAGAGTTTAGGAAGGAAACAATAAACTCCAGGTCAGTCATGAGACTGGTGTAAGAACTTAAACAGTTATATCTTTAAAAACAAACAAAGAAATATTTTAAAATTAGATTCGCAATGCTTTTAGAAAATGTAACTACCATAAGGCCTCCTGCCACACACAAAATGCAAACGCAGAATTGGAGGAGATTTCTCCTTATGATAGTCAAACATGCTTGATACGCAAATTTCTTTGATATTATTACTATAAGTGCAAAGTGCAGGAAAATATTTCGAAAGTACAATATTAATCTTAGCCAGCATAGGTACCATTATAGTATGCCTACTATAGCTACCATATTAAATGGCAGGTTCTACAACTAAAACCGTACAAGGCTCGTATTGTTTCTTTGGATTTCCAACAAATGGTCGGGCCAAGGAACTTCCCATTGCCACATGGAAATGTCTCTGGAAAGACGCCCCGAGAACCTAACCGGATCTCTGCCAACACAGGGCCGGGTTATCCCTAGCTGGGTAACTACTGACACGAGTATGCCATCCCCCGGTCGTAACCAACCTAAATCCCTTAATTAACAAATTCTATTTATATCTCATTTAAATGCCAAAATCCAAATTATAAGTTAATTACTTATAAATCTTTTATTTTACAAAATCCATTCATTTTATAACTTCGCAATTTATGAATCTATAAATTTCATTCACTTATGAAATCATTTATACTTCTTTTTAACACTTATAAAAACTCATTTTAAAATTCCAATATTTTTAATTTATAAATATCAATTTTATAAATCTTTTATATAAATCGTTTATAAAAATTCAAAAATCCTTATTTAAACCATTTTACAAATTAATCAACTACTTATTTCAAAAATCACATTTCGGTTATATTTTACAAAAATCATAATTTTTATAACATAAAAATTATACCGTTTATTTATTTAAAATGAATCAATTCCAAAATTCAAAAAAATGTATACTTTCAAAAATCACTTGAAAATCCTTTTAAATTAAAAATCATTATTTTAACATTTTAAAACTCCAAAAATAGGCCCAATGCTGCAACAGCACTGAATATAAAAATCACGGCATCCAAAACAACATATATCAATATGATATATAGAACATATCGCAAATATCTGTAAATAAATCAATATTGTTGAGGAATCCAGTTGGATCCCTCCAACCTGTTTCCCTGCATCCACAGATGTTAGCACAATAACAATTCCACTTGTAGATGGAATATCGCGGTACATGGGTTTATATAAAATATTATCCGCTATTATGCGGCGAACTAGGGTCTCATCGGCTATATAATGCGGGAAAATCAACTCCAAGTATATATATATATAATACCAATTCCACTTCAAGATGGAATATCGTGGTATATGTGTTTAATAAATAACATCCGCTTAATATACGGCGTATAGGGTCTATTTCAATACAATAGATAATAATTTATCATTCAAACACACAATCAAGCAATTTTAAATCTAACTATTTAAAATTAAAATCGAAACAATTCAATTGAGTGAGAAGTTCTCACCTTGCTTTCAATAACAGTTTCAGCGTTTTATTCCGAATAAAATTAAACGCGCGTTTAATTTTACCCAAAAATTTCACTAGCTCCAATCGATTCCAATCCAGCTTCATCTCGTAGTGTTCGTCAATACGAAGCCAACGCAATTCGCTTCGTCCAAAACGGACCTCGTATGAAAGAGATATCGCGTTACAAAGATTACACGAATTTCAAATATAATAATTTCACTTTCTATTCGATATTTTTAAACCTAGGAACAATCTGGACCGTGCATTTCTTTGCCTCAAATCTCGGTCGTGGTTCCTATTTCTTCCCCAGGCCAAAAGAACGCACGCGACAACTACCCACGGCCGCCTCCAAACCCTAGATGACGCGCCACCATCCATTACTTACACCACGATCAGCTTGCACCAAACGAACGGCCACAACCACTCCCACCTTCGGCTGCAACCACGACGAGCTCGGCCCTAGGTGGCGCTCGAAAAACATGGAAGAACGGCGCGCCTTCAAGCTCAAATTGCCGACGATCCAAAGCTCCATTTACGATCTTGACCGTTGGATAGAGAGATCTTGATGCTCTCTATAACTTTGTAGTTGAATGTTTGTCGTAATTGTTGATGGATTTGAAGAAAATGAGGGAGGAAAGAGATGAAATTTTGGCCATTGAAAATAGAGTGCGGCTGAAGCTTGTAGATTAGGGTTTGTGAAAAATAAAGAATATGAGGTCCTTATATAGAAAATTCTCGTGACACTACTCACCCGAAATTTTTTCATACTCCAAACGAAGCGTGCCGCCTAGCGTTTATAATATTTTACCCCCATTCCAAATGCAATGGAATATGTATCGAGAGCCAATTCGATCATATTTGGAAGATAGGTTTTCAAATCGACTATTTAAATTTAAGAATTCACTTAAACCGATTTTAGTGCGTTTTAGCTTGCCCCGGACAAACCGTAAATCTGATTGATGTTTGCACAAAAAATAGGCAAACACCTACGAGTCGTGTGATTTAGTTGAATTTATGTGATTCTTAGTGATTTGGATGAGTTATGCAAATATGTAAAAAGCAGGGACTAAAATGTAAAAGACACGTAGATTTATAGTGGCTCGGCCAGAACGTGCCTACGTCCACTTTATATGTTATTCTCCTCTTTTATTCAGATTACAAGTACAAAGCTTTTATTACAAGAATCTGAAAGTTGTTTGAAAGTTCCTTTCGTGTTTGAGCTCTCAAACTTGTCTGCCATTGTTGTACCCCTGCCCCTCTATTTATAGAGTGAGGTTGGGGGGCAGGGGTCTTGGATGTATATAGCTGCTGTGGGCCTGGGCTGAAGCAATCTGGTCTGGCACATCTGGTTCGGGCGTAGCTGGGTGGAGTTCGATTCGGTGGTGCCGCCTTGCGTTTGGTTCGGTGGTGAGTAGGGTTGGACCGGTGATGGGTGGTTGGAGATTTGGTTCGGCGAAGGCTGGTTCGGTGGAGGGAAGGTGATTCGGCGGTAGGTGGAAAGGTCTCTGGTTCGGCATGTAGGTGGTCTGGACCGGGAGTTTGTTGGTCCGACGATGGGTAGGGGGTTTGGATCGGCAGTGCAGGGAGGAACACGGAGAGGGTTTGGTTCGGCCCTAGCTTCCTTCATTTCTTGATTCGGTGGTAGGTGAAAACCCGCCCAACATTTGCCCCCCAAAGTAGGGCATATGCTAGTATATGTCGTGCTTTGTTTTAGCTAGGTGGTCTTCATTCGGTCCCTGAGTGCCGAACCAATTGGTCTGGTGTCCTACATTTGTCTACAAATAGGGGCTATACACCTTCGTTATTTCTTACCGAACAAAGAGAGAGCCGAACCATATTTCTGCCGAATCAACTATACTGCTAAAACCCTTTGATAACCGGACTAGGTAATTGTCGGATGATTCTCATGCTTTAAAACCGCCGAACGGTATTGGGAGTGTGAGTGCCGAATGACACTTGTGCTTCGTACCACCGAATGATATTGGGAATTGGAGTGCCGAATGAATCTTAATCTCAAACTTCTGTGTTTTGAATTGCGAACGAGATCCCGGGCTGCGTGTACTTGCTTGTTTATATTTCTATATTCCTTGTTCTAACAACATGTCTTTCGCTTTTGTGTTTGTAGATAAATGTCTCTAAGAGTGGAGACCCGATCAAAGAAGAAGAGATCCCAGGGCAGGGAAGAGCCTTCCGCCGTGCCCCCGTCTCAGCCAAGACCAGAACGTCATGGACCTGCCCTGAGGTCGTTGGTGGACGGATATGGTCTCCAGGAGCTTCTGGACTCCCCGCCCGACTGTTTTCCTAGCTCCCTCAAAGAGGAGCAGCTCGACGCCATATCTCGTTCTTTTGGTATTGATAGAGCGCTCATGGTGCTGCCAGGGGCTGGAGTTATGCCATATGATAGAGCGTCCATGAGTCTCTCTTCCCCTTCTTCTCCATTCTCTCTCTCTAGTTCTTGAACATTCCTTACGAGAGTCTGCATGCTCTTCATTTGATGATGAGGCCACCGAGGAATTCCCAACTCTCTGCATTTCTTCTTCAAAGGAGTTAGACCTATGTTTAATTCTTTCGCTGCTTGCAATATTGGGAAGTAAAAGTACTTCGATACTAGTTCAAATGTTAAGGCTGTTTTTCCCTTGTTCATCGTTAATTTCTTATTTTTTTTTTGGCCTTTTGATTCTTCCTTCTGATCATCATTAGATATCCTGTAGCTCATTTTTTTTTGGCCTTTAGATTCTTCCTTCTGATCATCATTAGATATCCTGTAGCTCAACTTGGACTTCTCTATCTCATAACTCAAGTCGTTGAAGATGATATTGAACTCTTCAGAAAGGGTCAGAGAAGCTAAACGAGGATCTGAAGGATGGTTTAGAGGGATGGCATTGATTATTTCATCCAAATCTGGTACTTCATTGTTCAAACCACTGAATGATCCTTTACTGAAATCTAGTTGAGCATCATCAAATCCACTAGGCAGACCATCAATATCGTTCCAAAGATTATGATCATCTAAGTAGTGCAATTGGTTATTCATGACCGCAGAAGGACTGATCATGTAATTTCGTATACGATGTTGAAATGTGTAGTCAATGCAAAGAAGATTGAAGCTGGTAATGAATGTGCATTTCATCTTGAGTGTTCTGAGTTCAAGCCTTGCTTCCCCTTCTTTTCTATTTAGGTTTTCATAACTTGATCGTTTACTGTTTGTTTAATGAATTCCTCTTCTGAATTGGACAGGTGGGACTTCCGATCAACATGCTGGGAGCTCCGACCCTGCGGCTAAGTAGGCTTGGAGAGCTGGTAGGATGAGGGTGAGGTGCGGATGCAGCTGGTTCCTTGTCCGGATTCGGTCACCTTTTGATTTCCTTTTATCGTTGTTTATGTTAGTCCAAAACATTGATGTGACTGTAATAATATTGTTTGTGGTGAATGACTTTATGTAATTTCATAACATAAGCTGATTCCTTTATGTTGGAATGTTATCGCTATTTTGTTGTGCTGTGTAAGTGATGTAACTATGCATGTTACTAGTGACTTGACTGTGCCTGATGCCAAGTTTTTTTCTTAAAGTATAATTTTCTCATTTTGCAACGTAAATGTGATGTGTGAATATGAACTGCAGCTATGCATTAATGTATAAAAGTAGAAGGTACCGCCCTTCATGTTTCGGCTGTGGACGACAACTTCGTGCGCCCTGTAAGACTAAGCACGGAATGCTGTTGAGTGTCTCGTCATCCGATTGTAAGTTTCTGTTCCCATTAGCGAGCGTTCCCTATTTCATGTCCTGTACTTTCAAGCACGGTTACAGAGAATAGGAGAAAAGTTTTAAATGAAATGGAAATATAGGAAAAGTAAAACTTCCAGTCACGGAAGGCCGTCGATGTGCTTAAGTTCGTGGCAAACGGGTTTTGTAGTCACTTTCCCTAGCTGTGGGTCTTGGAGACATATGTCACCCATCTTACACCTACTGCGGGGAGTTTTCTTTTTTACCACAGCCGCACTTAAGACACATCGGAGCCGATCGCGCACAGTAACTACCCGGGCCATTATGGACTGTAATCGCGGGTATTATTCGATTTACTGTGGCCGGCTAGCGTGGGGGCCGATCGTCAACTGTGAACTGCCCCTGGCTGGCCACACCTTATGTTGGGGCTTATGGTCGGTTCACAGCTGCCGGCGAGCCGAATCGCTGTAATGAGCTGCCATGGCATAATCGGCCTTCTCGATGGCTTATACTCGGCTTATTACAGTCGGCTTTAACGGCCGAGGCAAATAATGAGTTAACTCGCGGTAGAGGGATACCGGAGCAAAGTGTCTCATTGGCGAGGGCATAGGATCGTAGCGTACCTATTAGATTTTGTCCAGGTGGAGTTGTGTTGTGAAGCTCTGAATTGAAATGTCATCTGCAAAGGATTTTGTTCAACAGCAAAGGATAAAGCTTAACAAGTAGCCAAGATATAAAGGAACAAGTTAACAAGAGCCAAGTTTTTAAAGTGGTTCGGCACGAAAATGCCTACGTCCACTGATTCTCTTTGTTAGTTCACTTCATATGGGAAGTACAAGTTAAGAAAAGTATCGATGGAGGTGTCGGATGTTCCATGCCCTCTGGAACACCTCTCCGTCCACTGTTGACAAAATATAAGCTCCGTTGTGGAGATCTTTATGAATTAAATATGGTCCGTCCCAGATGGGGTCCAGTGCCCCGGGGCGCGGAAAGATTCGTTTGAGGACAAGATCTCCTTCTTGTAAGCTGCGATGCTTGACTTTGGAGTTGTACTGGGCTGCCACTTTTTGTTTGTGAGCTGCTACTTTGAGTGTTGCATCGTTTCTCCTTTCCTCAATCAAGTCCAAAGACATGAGGAGGAGTTCTTCGTTTTCTTCTGGATTGTAGTGGATCCTACGGTGGAAAGGCACAATAGTCTCAACTGGGAGCATTGCCTCCAATCCGTATGCCAAAGAGAAAGGAGTATGTCCTGTTGATGTTCTAAAAGATGTGCGGTAGGCCCAGAGTGCCGTAGGAAGTTGATCCACCCAAGCGCCCTTTGACTTTTCAAGCTTCTTCTTGATCAGCGTTTTGAGAATTTTGTTGACAGCTTTGACTTGGCCGTTTGCCTGGGGATAAGCCATGGATGAGAAGCTTTTGTGAATCCCGTGCTCTTGGCACCAGTTGGTGAATTCCTCGCTGTCAAATTGAAGTCCATTGTCTGATATGATTTTGAGTGGTACTCCGTACCTGCACAGAACATTTTTGATCAAGAAGTTAATGATTTTTGTCGAAGATATTTTATTTAGAGGTTCTGCTTCCACCCATTTGGTGAAATAGTCGACTGCTACTATAGCATATTTAGCTCCGCCTCAGCCCATTGGCAGTTCACCAATCAAGTCAATTCCCCATACTGCAAAGGGCCAAGGGCCAGTCATTTGAGTGATCTCATTTGTTGGTAGTCGAGGAATTTTGGCAAATTTCTGACATCTGTCACATTTTTTGACGAAGTCTAAGGCGTCTTTGTTCAAGGTGGGCCAGAAATATCCATATCGAAGTATCTTCTTTGCCAGAGTCTGCCCTCCAGTGTGATCTCCGCAGCTTCCCTGGTGGATGTTGGACAAGATTTCCTTGGCTTCCCTTCCAGCGACACATCGTAATAAGGGGTTAGAGAAGCCGCGCCGGTAGAGGATTCCTTCTTGCAGTGTGTAGCGGGAGGCTTTCCTCAAGATTTTCCTGACTTCGCTACGCTTGCTGGGCAATGCGCCATCTTGTAAGTATTTCCGGATAGGAGCCATCCAAGTTTCTTCTTCAATTGCAGCTATCATATCCTCCCGTTCGAAGCTCGGGGCTAGTTGTTTTGAGACGGCTATTGCTCCCGAAAAGGAGTTGTTCTTTATGCTGGCTTGCTTTGCCAGTTCGTCGGCCTCTTGATTCTCCTCTTGAGGAATATGTCTGATCAAATAGTGATCCAGTTGGTTAAGTAGCAGCTTGGTCTTCTTTAGGTATGCTGTGAGTCGTTCTGCTCGAGACTGGAACTCTCCTAGTATTTGATTTACAATGAGTTGAGAATCACTATAAAGATATAAAGAACGGACTCCGATTTCCAAGGCAATTTCTAATCCGGCGATTACTGCTTCATATTCTGCATCGTTATTGGTGTCGGCGAATTCCAACCTCAGGGCATAGTGCAGCTTCCTTCCCCTGGGGGTGACTATCACGATGCCTGCCCCCGAGCCTTGTTCGTTTGATGCTCCATCTACAAAGAGATTCCATTTGACGTCGTCTGACACCTCGGATTGCTCCCTACCTTCACCGGTGGTGAATTCGGCAATGAAATCGGCCATAGCTTGTCCCTTGATGGCGGTGTGGGGATGGTAGGTGATATCATATTGACTCAATTCAATGCACCATTTAAGCAACCGCCCAGAAGTATCGGGACGATGAAGTACTTGCCTTAGTGGTTGATCGGTTAGAACTCGGTTGGAATGAGACTGGAAGTAGTGTCGCAGTTTCCGTGATGTGATTAGTAAGCAGTACGCTAGCTTCTCAAGTTTAGGATATCTGGTTTCTGCCTCCGTAAACCTCTTACTTACGAAGTATACGGGCCGTTGTGTGCGGTTGTCTTCTCTCACCAACGCGGCACTTAGGGCATGTGGTGACACAGCAAGGTAAATGTATAACTCTTCGCCTTCACTTGGAGTTGAGAGTACTGCTGGTCTCTGGAGGTGTCCGATTAAGTTAAGGAAGGCTGTCGAGCATTCGTCATTCCATTCGAACTTTCCTTTGTCTTTCTTTAGAGCTTCGAAGAAAGGGATGCATTTGTCGGTCGCTTTAGAGATGAACCTACTTAGGGCGGCCACTTTCCCGTTTAGGCTTTGCATCTCCCTTCGAGTAGATGGTATCTTGATATCTTGTAAAGCTCGGACTTGTTCGGGGTTTGCTTCAATCCCCCTGGCATGAACGATGAATCCCAAGAACTTTCCTGATGATACTCCGAAGGAGCACTTTAGAGGGTTCAGCTTCATTCTATATTGGCGAAGTACTTGAAACATCTCGTCCAGGTGGTTTATATGGTCGTTGGTTTTCCTCGATTTTACCAGCATGTCATCCACATAAACTTCCATTGTTCGTCTTATCAGTTCTGCAAACATCTTGTTGACGAGGCGCTGATAAGTAGCTCCGGCGTTTTTAAGTCCAAATGGCATTACCTTGTAGCAGTACAATCCTCAATCACTGATGAAGCTAGTGTGGTCTTGATCGGGGGCGTGCATAGGGATCTGGTTATATCCTGAGTATGCGTCCATAAAGGATAAGAGTTCGTGTCCGGCGGTGCTGTCCACGAGTTGGTCGATTCGGGGGAGTGGGAAGTAGTCTTTCGGGCAAGCGTCATTTAAGTTGGAGAAATCGATGCATGTTCGCCACTTCCCATTAGCTTTCTTTACCAGTACCGGGTCGGCGATCCATTCCGGGTAGATGGCTTCACGTATGAATTCATTGGCAAGTAAGTTCTTTACTTCTTCCTCGAGGGCTGCTGATCGTTCTGCCCCCATACTTCTCTTCTTTTGCTTTACCGGTACCTTGGTAGGATCGATGTTTAGTGCGTGGCATGCTCATATCAGCGTGCGTCCATGCAAATACATCCATGTTGTGGCGAAGAAAATCAATGAGTTGATTCTTTAATTCTCTTTTTAACTGAGATCCGACTCTCAGCAGTTTACTTGGGTCGCGTTTGTCTACAGATACGAATTCCATAGCTTCTGCAGGCTCGGCGGTGGCCTCCCCCTCTTTGTCCCTGGGGTCTAATTCATTGAAAGGATCACTGGTATACCGAAGAGGAGGGGCTTTCTTTAGTTGCTATGCTTCCAAGCTTTTCATGCAGAGAATAGTCTCTGCATTTTTCCCTTTATCTCTCCTGCGATTATTGCGAAGGTCGGTTACATAGCAGTCCCGAGCGGCGTCTTGATCCCCTTCCATTATTCGTTGGGAACTTCATCTTCAGGCACCACGGGGCAAGGACAATTTGAAAGTCGGACAAGGCTGGTTTCCTAAAAAGGCATTGTAGGCCGAGTGGTTGTCTATTAGCACGAATGTTTGTTTCCAAATGGCGGAGAGGGGATGACTTCCCAATTCAACAAAGAGATCCAATTGTCCGAGGGGCATCTTTGCTTCTCCAGTGAAACCGTGTAGTGGTTTGTTGCAGGGAGACACGTCCTTCATTGACAGCTTCATTTTGTCGAAAGCATGCTTGAACAGAATATTCACTGAGCTTCCAGTGTCTACTAGGATTCGAAAAACTTCAGCTGGGCCGAACCAGGCAGAGATGACCATAGGATCCATATGAGGGTATTGCCTTCCTTCTAGGTCGCGCCCACTGAATGTGATGTCATTATTTTCCTTCCGCTTAGGGTGGCGTTCTTCCATAACAGAATTGACGTAGTCTCCATCGTTTCTGAGTGAGTTTCCATATCTTTCCATTTCTTCCCAGCTCTTGTCGGCGATGTGTGGCCCTCCTGATATTGTATGGACCACTATCTTCTCTTGGCTGGAACCGCTGGTGTTGCGAATTCCTCCGCCTGTCTCTGGGTGGAGCTGCCCTGGGTTTTCCTTGGTAGGAGCTGGGGTCCTGTCCTGTCCCTTTACATAGCATTCTAATCTCTTCCTTCTGATGTGTTCTTCGATTAGGTCGCGGAGGTGGCGACATTCATTGGTATCATGTCCATAAGATTCGTGGAAACGACAGAACTTTCCGGACTGGATTGCGTGATCTGACTCCTTCTTGTATGGGGGCGCTTGTATGTAAGTTCATCCTGGGTGGCCAGGAAGATGTTCTCGACTGTTTCATTCAAGGGAGTGTAAGCATCGAATCTCGGTCCTGGTCGGTACAAGTGCTTTTCTCCCTTCTTGCCCCCTGCATTGTCTCTGGAGTCGTTTCTTCGAATGTCCTTCGCTGCGGCGGGGGCGTTTCCATGAGCCGTCTTAACCTATGGTCCTGTCTGCCTTTCAGTGGCAGCCTCTTCGAGTCTCATGTACTTCCCAGCTTCATGGAAGAAATCGGGCAAGGTAGCTGGTTTTTCTTTAGTTAGTCTTCTAGCAAACTTGGTATCTGGGTGCACACCACTACAGAGGGCCATTAGGGTGAGTTTCTCATCGGCATCTTGGATTGCGGCCGCTGCGGCGTTGAACCGGGTTAGATATTGTTGCAGTGTCTCTCCGGATTTCTGTTTGACAGTAGATAGAGAATAAGCATCCTTGGGCTGTTCCACATGGATGCGGAACTGGCTAATGAACTTCTCTTTCAACATCTCCCATGAGCTGATAGATCCTTGGGGTAGATGGCAGAACCAGGAGGTAGCTAGGTCTGCTAGGAATAGCGGAAAGCATTTACACAACACTCTTTCCGTTGCTCCGCTCATGAGCATATGCTGTGTGTATCTCTGCAGGTGTACAACGGGTTCGGAAGTTCCCTTGTACGGTTCCATCGTTGGCATTTTCCATTCTCGAGGGGTGATGGCGGTTTCTATGTCGCGGGTGAAAGGGCTGGTTACCTTAGCACCTATCCCTCGATCTCTTTGCTCCCGTTGGACGCATTCCTTGAATAATCGTGCCATTCTTTCATCAGAATTTGGAGCGGACAAAAATGAGCTTGGTTCTTCCCTGCGGGATCGATCTCGTCCAGATGACCTGTAGGGATGGTATAGTCTATCACTTCTGACGTCATCCAATGGCTGTCTTTGGCTGTTCGGATGCATGCTAGGACCAGCTACAGTTGGCCCCTGCCTTGATCTTCCCCTGTGGGGTTCTGTTTCGAGCATTTCCATGGGGTCAACTTCGGGCTGGGTTCTAGCTTGGCTCCGTTCAGCATGGTTTTTATGATTAGGCGGCATGACCGGCTCAGCTACATCCGACCCTCGCCTGGTGCCTCCCCCATTGGGTTCGGTTCCAAGCGCTTCCTCGAGTCCGAGTTCGGGCTGAGTCCGGGCGCGGCCCCTATCATTGTTGTTCCTGTTGATAGCTTCTTCGAAGAGGGAAGACCTTTGTTGTCTCCGAGATCCTCCAGATTAGGACTCACCCCATGATTCAGTGTTGCGGTTGGATTCTCCGGCATCCCTCAAGCGTGACATGAGTTGGTTCACCAAAGCTTCTTGTTGGGATGCGAAGCGGTTAGTCACTTCGACCACCACTCTGTCTAGGTCTGCCCTAGTGATTGCTGTCGGTTGTTCCGTAGCAGGGGCTGTCGGATTTGCCTGATCTACATTTGGCATTGCTGTCGTAGTGGGATGGTTCTCTTGATCTGGATCCACTGGATCTGGAGCGCTGCTGGTTGCAACGTTCTTTCCCTTGTTGGCGTCTTTTCTCGGCCTGGAAGTCATGTTTCCTAGGCAATGAAGGGTGCTATTGGGAAAGAAGGTTGAGTGAGGGAAGCTGAAGCTTCGAGTTCTAAGTTCTCAGTGAAAGCACCAAAAATGTTTGCACAAAAAATGGGCAAACACCTCCGAGTCGTGTGATTTAGTTGAATTTATGTGATTCTTAGTGATTTGGATGAGTTATGCAAATATGTAAAAAGCGTGGACTAAAATGTAAAAGACACGCAGATTTATAGTGGTTCGGCCAGAACGTGCCTACGTCCACTTTATATGTTATTCTCCTCTTTTATTCAGATTACAAGTACAAAGCTTTTATTACAAGAATCTGAAAGTTGTTTGAAAGTTCCTTCCGTGCTTGAGCTCTCAAACTTGTCTGCCATTGTTGTACCCCTGCCCCTCTATTTATAGAGTGTGGTTGGGGGGCAGGGGTCTTGGATGTATATAGCTGCTGGTGGGCCTGGGATGAAGCAATCTGGTCTGGCACATCTGGTTCGGTCGTAGCTGGGTAGAGTTCGATTCGGTGGTGCCGCCTTGCGTTTGGTTCGGTGGTGAGTAGGGTTGGACCGGTGATGGGTGGTTGGAGATTTGGTTCGACGAAGGCTGGTTCGGTGGAGGGAAGGTGATTCGGCGGTAGGTGGAAAGGTCTCTGGTTCGGCATGTAGGTAGTCTAGATCGGGAGTTTGTTGGTCCGGCGATGGGTAGGGGGTTTGGATCGGCAGTGCAGGGAGGAACACGGAGAGGGTTTGGTTCGGCCCTGGCTTCCTTCATTTCTTGATTCGGTGGTAGGTGAAAACCCGCCCAACAATTGACACGAAATTTGAAATCTTACAATAATATAACATTACAGACCCGATGAAACTGGTTTCGTCAAAATCCGAGACTGTTTGAAAAATGACTATTTTTATTCGTCGATTTAAATATTAAAATATTCAATTTCCACAAATTAACTTTTAATTCAATTTTAAAAGTTCTATAACATCATTCTAACTCCAATATGATTTAATACAACTTTACAAATCAATTTTAATCACATTAAACAAAATTTCCAATTATTTCTGTAATCTCACATATTAAATTATCGATTTAATTATCAAATTAAATTTATATGTTCGAAATAAAACTTATTCAACTTACAAATTTTACTTGTTAATATTTAAAATCAATTAAATATACGAATTTCAATTGACAGAAATTCTGGGTCGTTACAAACTTCCCCCTTAAAAGAATTTCGTTCTCGAAATTACCAAGTAAGAAAAAGTTACAGAATCCATTAACTTTTCAAAACCATTCAAATTAGATTTCAAATTCACTTAAGTGTTTAACTTGCCCAAAATCCATAGTTAAACTTCTTATAAAACTTTACTAAGTTTTTAAATCATACTTAGTTATCTTTTCAGAACCAACTATATCGTTTAACTTTTCACTCCAAAATCAAAGTTATAGTTTTCAAAATTTTCAAATTTTCTCAAAAATATTCTAACGCCTTAAATTTTCAGAAAATTTCGCCAGCGTCTCCTTTGCGCGGTTCGATCCGAAAAAAATGGCAATATATATATCACAAATATACATCTCATCAAAGTAATGAGGCATCCCGCAGGGAAAAATTGTAAAAGTACGATATGTAATCCGAGATATGTACCTTATATATTATTAGCGAGCATATACGGCTAATATAGCGTGAAGCGAGCTCCAAATGCGAAGCAAGCGCAATCCACACCTACTAAATACTCAACAAATCATGAGAAACATGTTTATACGAAAATAATGTCAATATACGACATATACCAACAACTATATGTGCCAATATAGCAAATGCAATCAAAAGCAATAAATTCAACCATCAACAAACTATCATCCAACTAACATCCATAACCAAATCAATACACTTTCACTTCTCATCAATATTCAATGAATTGGTTTTCCAATTTAAATCACATTTTTTTCCTTAACATTGGACTTTACTAACATTCATTTATTCATTTTCAATTAGTTTACTTCCATATTCAAATCAAATTACATAGCTTTCAATTTTATCAATTCAACTTCATATGAATTTCTATACAATCAACTAACAATCATATAACAACCAAATCATAACCAACACAACCAAATTTATTAAATTTACATTCAATTTGGTTTAACACTTTTAATTCCAATTGGTTTCATATTAAATTGACTTCCGTTCAAATTTTTTTTTCAACTTCATTAGCTTCTAATGAATTAAGACTTACATTCATTATTCTATATCAATTCTTTTACATTTGATTGATTGATATTAAATTCATTAGTTAATTCAATTGCTTATTCATTTAACAAATAAGGTTGAATTTCATTTATATAACTCAAGTCCACAACCATTTAGTTCATTTTATTATTTTACCTCGATACCAAAATCAACTTCATTCAACATCACTTAAGTTATATTCCATTTCAAACATCATTTGTTTAACTTAACTTAAATTTCTACTTATAAATCCAATTCAGATTCCAATTCTAAATTAAATTCTATTTAACTTTTACCAAAGTCAAATTTATTATCTCATATTATAAGTCCAAAACTCGTTTTACTTATATTCAACAATTACAGCCTGGATTTTTTTAAATTCAAGTTCGTTTAACAAAACAAAACTTCAATTTCAATTTATTATTGGTAGAAAATCAATCACACAGAAACTTGAAAATGATACTGATGATGCTGCAGTCATCACCCTTATTATTTCCTAGTAACGGTAGTGAATCCAGTGCTTAATATTCTTTCAATATTTTCCTTTTACTTATAACTCACATTTATAAGTCTTTTCTTATAGAATTTCACTTATTGTATATATAAGATTATTTCACAATTGTAAATCACATTAATTATAATTCCATCTTAATAATTCATTTGCTTATACAATTTATTCTTTGAATTGACTTGTAAATATTCTTACATTTTTAACAACCAAACAATCAATTTATATACACTTTAATAATTTTGAAAGATTATTCCTTTATATATAGAATATAATCAACGTAAAATTATTTCATTTACCCAATTTAAAATGATACTATGTCGGTTTATCTCGTTTAAGAGTTTAGAAAAGCCTATCGACGACAGTTAGTTAGACTGCATCGACCAGAATCTATAAACAATCAACCGATAAGTCAACACAATACAAAACAATTTCATATTCACTAACAAATATGCGCTCATATCTATTATTACACTCACACTCATTCTAGAGCACTACTGACTCTATCTCTAATGAGTAATTCCCAACAGAGCCAAGGTTATCTCTTAACCAAATGCTTTGATACCAGATGTAACAGACGGATTTTCGACTCACGAAAGTCGACATTAATACTTCCACTATATCAACTGCCGAGCAATCGAATGCCGAAAAACCGAACCGTTAGGGTTAAAGAAGAGGTAGAAGATAGAAGAAGAAAGAAAAAGCAACAGAAACAATATCAGAATCTCACAAATCGCAGCGGAACAACATATAATAGATAACTGATCTTTAAATCAAAAGAACTGTACATTTTATACATTCCATCACATTACATTACAGTATCAGAGTTTACAATAACAAACAGCGGAAAAGAAATACTATATACTAGTTGATACGCCAAGCCATCCAACCTGCCTCCAGATCTCTACAACAACTCCTGAATTCTAGAATGACCTGATAACCTGACTCTAAACTGCCCGTGTGGAAATTGGTAGGCACCCAGAGTTTAGGAAGAAAACAATAAACTCCAGGTCAGTCATGAGACTAGTGTGAGAACTTAAACAGTTATATCTTTAAAAACAAACAAAGAAATATTTTAAAATTAGATTCGCAATGCTTTTAGAAAATGTAACTACCATAAGGACTCCTGCCACACACACAATGCAAATGCAGAATTGGAGGAGATTTCTCCTTATGATAGTCAAACATGCTTGATACGCAAATTTATTTGATATTATTACTATAAGTGCAAAGTGCAGGAAAATATTTCGAAAGTACAATATTAATCTTAGCCAGCATAGGTACCATTATAGTATGCCTACTACAGCTACCATATTAAATGGCAGGTTCTGCAACTAAAACCGTACAAGGCTCATATTGTTTCTTTGGATTTCCAACAAATGGTCAGGCCAAGGAACTTCCCATTGCCACATGGAAACGCCTCTGGAAAGACGCCCCGAGAACCTAACCGGATCTCTGCCAACACAAGGCTGGGTTACCCATAGCTGGGTAACTACTGACACGAGTATGCCATCCCCCGGTCGTAATCGACCTAAATCCCTTAATTAACAAATTCTATTTATACCTCATTTAAATGCCAAAATCTGAATTATAAGTTAATTACTTATAAATCTTTTATTTTACAAAATCCATTCATTTTATAACTTCGCAATTTATAAATCTATAAATTTCATTCACTTATGAAATCCATTTATACTTCTTTTTAACACTTAGAAAGACTCGTTTTAATATTCCAATATTTTTAATTTATAAATATGAATTTTATAAATCTTTTATATAAACCATTTATAATAATTCAAAAATCCCAGTTTAAACCAATTTACAAATTAATCAACTACTTATTTCAAAAATCACATTTCGGTTATATTTCACAAAAATCATAATTTTATAACATAAAAATTATAACGTTTATTTATTTAAAATGAATCAATTCCAAAATTCAAAAAAAATGTATACTTTCAAAAATCACTTGAAAATCCTTTTAAATTCAAAATCGTTATTTTAACATTTTTAAAACTCCAAAAATAGGCCCAATGCTGCAACAGCACTAAATATAACAATCACGGCATCCAAAACATCATATATCAATATGATATACAGAATATATCGCAAATATCTGTAAATAAATCAATACTGTTGAGGAATCCCGTTGGATCCCTCCAACCTGTTTCCCTGCATCCACAGATGTTAGCACAATATCAATTCTACTTGGAGATGGAATATCGCGGTACATGGGTTTATATAAAATATTATCCGCTATTATGTGGCGAAATAGGGTCTCATCCGCTATATAATGCGGGAAAATCAACTCCAAGTACATATATAACACCAATTCCACTTCAAGATGGAATATCGTGGTATATGTGTTTAATAAATAACATCCGCTTAATATACGGCGTATAAGGTCTATTTCAATAAAATAGATAATAATTTATCATCCAAACACACAATCAACACAATCAAGCAATTTTAAATCTAACTATTTAAAATTTAAATCGAAATAATTAAATTGAGTGAGAAATTCTCACCTTGCTTTCAATAACAGTTTCAGCGTTTTATTCCGAATAAAATTAAACGCGTGTTTAATATTACCCAAAAATTTCATTAGCTCCAATCGATTCCAATCCAGCTCCATCGCGTAGTGTTCGTCAATACGAAGCCAATGCAATTCATTTTGTCCAAAACGGACCTCGTATGAAAGAGATATCGCGTTACAAAGATTGCACGAATTTTAAATATAATAATTTCACTTTCTATTCAATATTTTTAACCTAGAAACGATCTGGACCGTGCATTTCTTTGCCTCAAATCTCGGCCGTGGTTCCTATTTCTTCTCCAGGCCAAAAGAACGCACGCGACAACAACCCACGGCCGCCTCCAAACCCTAGATGACGCGCCACCATCCATCACTTATACCACGATCAGCTAGCACCAAACGAACGGCCACAACCCCCCCCCCTCCACCTTCGGCTGCAACCACGACGAGCTCGGCCCTAGGTGGCGCTCGAAAAACGTGGAAGAACGGCGCGCCTTCAAGCTCAAATTACCGACGATCCAAAGCTCCATTTACGATCTTGACCGTTGGATAGAGAGATCTTGATGCTCTCTACAACTTTTTAGTTGAACGTTTGTCGTAATTGTTGATGGATTTGAAGAAAATGAGGGAGGAAAGAGATGAAATTTCGGCCATTAAAAATCGTAATATCCCGGAATTTTTAATAATATCAATTTAATAATCTGTATTAAAAATAAAATTGATATTGATATTTTGTTAATAATAATTCAAATTTGATTTAATAATCATCTTCAATAAATATTCAATTGATTTTTTATCTTTTAAATTATATAAATTGATTTCTATTTACAATATAAATATATGGTTTATATTCTAAGTAGATTAGCATTATTTTAATTTTAATAAGTAAAGCGTATTTTCTAGTTTTAATATTTGTAGTAATTTGAAAATTTGTTTTTATTTAATATTAGCTTTTCAATGTTAATGAATAAATCTAGGTTTAAATTTAATAATTTAATCATGTTTTAAAATTCTAATATATACATTTTAATTTGGAAATTTTAATACAAATTAGTATTGAGTTTTTAAAACTATTTCATAAATAAATATATGATTTTAAAATTAATAAGAAGAATATTAAAATGTTTAAATTAAATTGGCTTGAGTTTTAAATTTAGAATAAATTTACAAAAAGGTTTTATGGCTTAATAAAATAGATATTCTTTTAAAATGATTTTAATTTAATAATAAGATATTTATAAAAGCAATATTGATAGTGTATTGTCTTTATAAATAAGTTTTGAATACAATTTGTAATTTTTATTTCAAATTGAATTTATATATATAACTTGATTTGAAAATATTTGATTTGAATTTAATTTGAGCTTAAAATTCCAAAGTATAAAATCTTAATTGTTTTAATTTCTATATGTATAAGTTTTATTTTATAAACATGATTTGTTTTTATTTTCATTTATAAATTCATACCCATATTTAAATATAAACTAACAAATTAAAATTTAGGCTTAATACATACATTAATTTGTAAATTTAATACTAATTACCTTTAAAAGAAACAAGTGTTGCATTCTTAAGCATTGATTAAACAAGTGTTCAAAATCTACATAACAATTTGACAAGCGTTGTATAAATTTGTACAAGTGTAAAATTTTAGTTTTAATTTTTCTTTTATTAAATTAAATCTAAAAATTCATTTATATAAACCTACATTTTCTTTCATTCATGTTTTTTTTCATTTCCTTAATCAAAAAGAAAAGATCAAAACTCATTTTTTCATATCCATAATCAAACCCTGCATATTCAATTCCTGTTCAAAGTTTAAAATTAGTTCACAAATTGCAAGTTAAACTCCTCATCAAAATCAAAACCCTCTTTATCATGAAGGTCTGCACTTCCTCAAATTCAAACATCAATCTGCACATTCCACTTCCTCAAAATCAAAAATAGACCTGCATTTTTATGAAACCTGGGAATATGAAACCCTGCATTCTGTTTACCTGGAAATAATCAAGTTTGCATCTACTCTCTACACCACCTCAATTTGAAGCTGTTTCAAATGCATCTGCATGGAAGTGATTATAGGCAGGAAACATGAGCATTCAGATTACATCCAGGCTTGCAACTAAAATTTTTTAAAAAAAACAAAGATCATGCGTGCATTTTCTTTTCTGCACAATTCAAAAGCAAGTCAAACAGAGCTCTGCATTTAATAAGGTGAGTAACTTTTTAACTTTAAAATCTTAAAATAGGTTGCATGCTAGTTTATTGAAATGGAATAGCTATTTACTTATGTTATAGATAACTGTTGAGATGAATATAAATGGTGTGCATGCTGTTTTTTTAATTGCCTGCTCTGTTACTTTTTGATTTTCCAAGCACCCACAATTTTATTAAATACTTATCACTTAATTTGTTTCCTGATATAATGAAAGTTATAAAGAAAAGTTGTTTATTTTCTTAAATTAATATTTAAAAGTTTTAAGCAAGTTAATGTACAGGATATTGCCTCTGTAAAACCAGAAACATCCATGCATGTTAACCCAAACCAAAATTAAACGAGTTAATTTTGTATTTCAGTATCAGTAAACAATAGTATATATTGAAACTTGATTTTTAAATCAAGTTTTAAGATTTTTAGAGTTTTGCTTAAATTGTAGTTGGCTCTTGAACTAGAAATAGATTTTTAGCAAATTCAATTGATTTATGAATTGAGAAGTTTTGGGATTCTTTTGAGTGATGGAGTATGTTAACGTAAAAATCAGACGCTAACACCCCGGTGTAAGTAGAGCAAGTGTGAAAGCACCACCCGTTGACACGGGAATCAGAAATAAGCAGGAAAATATCAGAAAAACAAGAAAAGGCACAGTTTTTATAGTGGTTCGGCTTATAGTCAAGCCTACGTCCACTTTATATCTCTTTATTGCTGAATCAAGTACAACTTTCTTCGAATTACAACACGCTTTAGACTAATAGATCAAACTTTGCTGTAGAATAATCTTTCGAATCCATTCTGAATGATGTAGATTTTCTCTTCGAGTTTGTCATAATGTCCTTGGTGTTTGGAGTGCTTGAAGTGTTGTTTGAGTTGAGAAAACGGCAGAGTATCGACGCTTTGAGAATCGGCCAAAAGATCCCCCAAATGTCGTGGCTCATGCTGTATTTATAGAGGTTTTCAGACAGGCCTTAAGTCGTGAGCGACTTAAGATAAGTCGTAAGTCGAAGGCCACGACCTAACATAAGTCGTAAGTCGCCAGCGAGCTAAGAGGATTTGAGTTTCGACTTAACTGGTTCGCACCTGGCCATCTGAACTAGCTAGTAGATTCTAGCGACCTAACGGAGAGCGGCAAGGTTCGATAAGTGCTAAGTCGTCAGCGACGTAAAGCCGGTCGTGAAAGCACTAGGTCGCTTCCGCTTTATCTCCTTAGGTCGTGAAGTACTTAGGTCATTAAGTCGTGGCTTCCTGTAAGCAGTTAGGTCGTTCCACTCTCTTATCAGCTAGGTCGCTTACTTCTTAAGTCGTTAGGTCGTCCCACTCCTTAAGTCGTTAGGTCGTCCCACTCCTTAAGTCGTTAGGTCGCTTCATACTTTAAGTCGCTAAGCCGCTTCATACTTTAAGTCTCTAAGCATCTTCATACTATAAGTCGCTAAGCCGCTTCATACTTTAAGTCGCTAAGCCGCTTCATACTTTAAGTTGCTAAGCCGCTTCATACTTTAAGTCGCTAAGTCGCTGCATGCTTTAAGTCGCCAAGTTGTTGAGTCACTAGGTCGCATAATAATTGAATTAACATTTTCCCCTCGAAGTACACGCCTAGGTCGTAAGTCGTGTGCTTCGACTTAGTTCCTTAGGTTGTGAGCGACTCAAACGGTTTGCTAGGTCGTGAGATGGTATGCCTTCCTTTCATATAAATTGCTTAACCCGCTCCTTCTTCACTTTACTTGCTCCATCACTCTATGCCGCTATTAGCGATTTCTCGAGCTTCCCAAAGATAATTTCGAACCAATCAATCACTGATTATCCTTAATATTTCATCGCGTAAGTGAATTTGCTTCCTGCCCAATCATGATTATTGCTGAACTACGAATCTCTACCCTCTGACCCCAAATCAACTTCGTACGCCTTGCTTAGCTTTTGCGATTGATTTTGATCGCCATTAGTAATGCTGCTATTGCGACTCATGAGAGCATAACAGCGCGTTGGATTTATGATGGAGTTGGAGCGATTCGAATCAGTGTGGGAGATTTGGTGGAATGGATAAATAATGGATTTTTGTTGGTGGAGAGGCTAACGGGTTATCGTGTTAGGAGGTAGGAGTTATTGGGTAGAGAGGAAGTTAGCGAGTTGTGCCGTGATGCCAATAGGAGATGGTCCAAGGCTGCCAAGCTTCATCAGAGGCGACCTAACAAATCCGAACGACTTAAGAAACTTTGCGACCTAATGTGCTTAAACGACTTTAGTGCCCGCGACTTAAATTGCACACGACTTAACTTCTTAGGTCGTGTTAGTATCTTGACGACCTAGGACTTAAACCTTAGATCATGCGAGCGACCTAGGTCTTGGATGCGCACAGCTGTGCCTTGTTTACCTGCGACTTAACTCACTTGCGACTTATCATATCTGCGACTTAGTTTTTAGGTCACGGCCGAGCTAGGACTTGGATGATTTTGCGATGCTAAGAAACTTTTTGTGGCTTAACTCACTTACGACTTAGCATATCTGCGACTTAGGCTTTAGGTCGCGGCTGAGCTAGGACTTGGATGATTTTGCGCTGTCGTGACTTGAAGCCTTTCAATTCGAATTTTGAACTGTCGAGACAACTCGCACGACCTTGCTATACCTTCTTGACATATTATACCAAATTTGACGCTAATAACCTGTTAAGTGCACATTTGCAGAAAACTAGGGCGACTATACTGCCACTGATTACCCATATCAAATGACAGATTAGTCGGTAAAGGATAATTAACTCAACTTAAAGAAATTGTATGAAATGTTGTGAGTCAACAAATTCAAGTGAAGTAGTAAAGCAATGTTTAATCAACTAAAGCTGATTTGTTTGCATTAATACTGCACTTGTTCTTGGACTTAGAGCGACAAGTCATGAAATTTTACAATTGACACATGTTCATTAGTTTAATTTCAGTTATATTTACTTATCACTTTATTAGTTTTGCACAACACTTCACACATTTAGGAAGCGTGCACCTTCATATTTGAATATCCAGTTCCTTGTGTAGAATGTCTTCTCATCAAGAGGAAGGAGTAGAACCAACTGGAGAAGCCTTTCCGATAGCTAATCCACTGGTCAACCCACCAGAAAGAACTCCAACTACTCTGAGTTACTGGTTGTTCAACCAGTTACGCGCCCAGTTTGGGATTGTAGAGGCAGATGTTATTCTCCCTGGGCCAAATGATTTTGCTGATAGTCCTCTTTTTGGCTTTGTTGCCGTTAACCGCCAAATGTGCCTTTGTGGTTCCATTCCTCCTTTCAATAATTTTCTCCAACAACTCTTTCTTCGATTGGCTATTTCTCCTTCTCAATTGCACCCCAACGGCTATGCCATTTTGATGGGATTATGCGTTCTCTTTAGAAGAACGCTTAACCGCCTTCCAAGCTTCGAAGAAATCTGCTATTTATGCACATTTGCGAGAAGTAAAGACCATCCTTCCATTATATATGTGAGAAGCGCCAGAAATCGCAAGCTTATCACCGATCTCTCTGATAGCGCTCATGGTTTCCTGAACCAGTTCTTCTTTGTCCGTTGCCCCCAGGGATTTTACGCTATCTGGAGAGTAGAGGGGTAGGCTTAATTATCCCCATTCTTTCCTTTTCTGAGCTTTGCGAGATCCGAATTGCTAAATGTTAACTTCGTACTCTACTTTTGCAGTCATCCCTCCTCCTTGTAGAGACTTTAGCCACAAGTCAACTTTTGTGAGGCTTAACGCTGTGGCGGCTGAGGAGAGAAGCATCAAGTTTTTTCTAAGAGACGAGTTCCTTCATCAGTTCGGACTCTTACACCCTTCCCACTCTACTCAGCCTTATGAAGTTCCTGATTCTCCGACCGAGACACCGGATGCCCCAGTTTCTGTTGAGGAGCCTGTACTGAAAGAACCTGCTTCTGAGGCTTCTCTGGTGAAGTGCTCTACTTCTACTGATGTTGCGGGGTCATCTGGCAAGCTTGCACTTCCCCCGGTCATTGAAGAAGAAGAGCCTCGAGAACCTCCCCAACATTCAGGGAAGTCCGGTGATGGAGGAGCTGGGAAAACAAGTCCTGCCAAGCAGAGCGGGGATGACACTTTTGAAGGGTTGAGCGACTTGTTTGTCACCTCACAGGAGCTCTTTAAAGATGATCCTGTTACCGCTAGAGTTTCCTCTTCAGTAGTTGAAGCAACTTCCATTTTGCAACAGACTCCGGGACTCAAGAGTTGTCGTTAACTACTACACCCATCATTTCCCCGCAACTGAGGAGTGGTTTGTAGTTTGACGCGCGTAGTTTGCACGTTACACACACTTAGGACTTTTCAGCACTTACATGTACTCTCATGCACTTTACTTCCAGGATTTTCAAGTTTTGCCTTTTCTTCATTTTCAGGTTCTCCAATGGGGCGTAGTGGTTCCTATTATGACGACTTTCAACAGTATGGAAGGCGTGGTCAGTATGATTATAGGCGCTATCTTCCCGCCCACAGGGAAACTGATGAAGAGAGAGCTGCTCGAAAAGCTCAAGAAAGAAGAATGTATGTAGAAAAGTACGGAAGAAGGGATGAGCAATATGACTCTTCTTGCAAAGGCGATGACTCTCATAAAAGAAAAACTTATGATGATAGAGGAAAGAGTCATGACATCGGAGACCCAAGCAAGCGGGCCAGGCTTGATGAAAAGACCGCATCCGCAACTTTAGGAAAGGCCGCTGCTCTCACTTCTCTTAAAATTCCTTCAAAGTCTCCTGCCCTTGAAGGAGCCGATATTCAGACACTTCTCGGCAGACCCCCGTACCAAGTTGAGAGAGGTCCGCCAACCCTTCAAAGTCGGTTCCCGCATTGGTGCTTAAAGGGAGTCCGCTTCGACCTTGACTTGGTTCCATTCGACAAAGAGGCCATGCTACGAAATCTTAACACTGTTAGACTTGATATTGAGAGAATGTCAGGGTGGCAAAAGCTCGTCGATGAGCTTCAGAGGGTGAACCGGGCCAACCTTGAAGCTATGCTGACGATGGAGAACGACAAGTCTGAATGGCAGAAAATTCTTGATCAGCACAATACTCAAAAGGAATAAGTGCTTCAGAAGCAAGTTCGAGATGCTCATGCCGCTCAACGGCATATTGAAAACCAACTTGAGGCTACACAGAAAACGGTGGAAAAATATCGTGCTGACTTTACAGAGATACGGGAGAAGGCTAACTCCCAGGACTTAGAAATCATGAGGCTGAAAGCTCAATTATTAAAGACCAAGAAAGAACGTGATGAGGCCATGGCTGGAAAGAAAGCCGCTGAACAATCACATGAAGAGACAAAAGCCAACATCAACTCTACTTTGTTTGATTTTTACGCCGCGTCTTGGGGCGTGGCAGCCTTGCATTTTTGGGGCCTAAATATGAAATCACTTTGGCTGAAGTGTGGGAGGCTGCAATGGATATGCTCGGAGATGCCGGTTATTCCGAAGATGAACTTGAGGCGCATTACTTTGATGACGGAACCCGTGCTGCTCTTGCCAGAGGAAAGGAGCAGCTTGTTAAAGTACGAGCCGAAACGATGGAAGGGGAGCATCCAGAGAAAGAAGCACCTTTAATTGCCCCTGTCCCCCCTTCGACTCCGGCCGACATTGATATTACAGGCTCCGGTTCCCATTCTCCGCCCACGGCTAAAGTCATAACTGAGATTACAGGCGCACAGGGTGGAGACGAAGGCGAAGAAAGTACTGAAGTACAAGCTTATGAAATTGACGTTAGAAAGCCAACTTCTCCAGGTAACTCTACTGTTGATCTCGCTCAAGTGGACTACTTGTTTGCTTCGACCGAGTTCAATGAGCTTCTTGATTATTTTTTAAATCTCAACGAGCCTTTATCTTCTCTCTTTACTGATTATAACCTCTTTTCTTCTGTAGAGAAAGTGTCAAGCATCGTTCAGACTCCCCCTCCTCTAGTTATTCCTCCCCCGTCTCTCCAAGTCACTCCTCCTTCTGTTTCTCCACCAGGGTCGCAAGAGGAGCAAATAGAAGCTCTTCGAGACTTGGATGATCCCAATGCTTCACAAGAACATAGGGGAGGAGAACTTGAAGAAGGCGAGAAGACTCCGGAACCAACTGGTTCTGATGATATGCCATTAACCACATTTATCTCTCCAGGAGGTGGGTCTTCTTCTAAGAAGAGGAGGAAAAGTGGAGTTTCGAAGAGGAGGAAGGAAGCTTCAGCTGGCGAAGAAAAAGCAGAGGAAAGTCCGATTGTGCCCCTTACTCCTTCTTCCCCTAGTCTTATAAGCCGGCCCTAGAAGTTGGTCATCCGGCCTGGCGCAGGCTCTAAAGGTGGAAAGAAGAAGAAATGATAGCTTTGGTCCTGTGCTTTTTATCCCGCTTTCTGCTTTTTGCTTGAATATAGATTTGTGTTGACCGGAGATTGTGCGGGTACCGGTCCCCGCCTTCTTTTGTTTCGAAACCTGCATATGTATATAAAAAATTTATAGTATGGAATAAAATGATTCTTTTACTTGTACAAAACTCTTGTCTGTATTTGAGAATGCATTTATTCTTTTCTCTTTTTTTTTATACAAGTTTCTTTGTTTTCTCTGTGTGATGTTGCAGTGAACCTATAGTATGTTGTTTGAGCATTATTTTCATTCTTGCACCTATAATATGCTGCCCCCATACCATGGTTTATTGCAATCTCTTTCACATTGGCAAAGTTTTAGAGAACAATTCCTCTATTTCGAGAAGACTTGTACTCTTTCTTTAGAGAACAACTTTTCCATTTGAAGGAGGTTTGCATCTGTACTTTATAGGATAATTTTCCGTTTTAAAGAAATATTTTTCGTATTTAGTAGGATGTGCCTCATATTGGAGAAGTTTTTTCTCTTTTCTTTTTTGTCGCGAAGTTTTTACACTTCACTTTTTGGAGAAAATCACTTTTGTTTTGGCGAGTGAATTTTCTTTCGCGGTAAAGTGGGCTTTGACTTGCTTGTGCCTCTAGGAAGAGGGCTTTTTGTTTGATTGTGCCTCTGGGAAGAGGGTTTTTGTTTGATTGTGCCTCTGGGAAGAGGGCTTTTTGTTTCTGCCTCTGGGGAGAGGCTTTTATTTTTCCCTGTTCGTTGGGAAGCAGGCCTCCGAAGAGGGCTTTTTAGCATTTCAACTTTGGTGAAATGGGCCTCCGAAGAGGGCTTTTCACATTCCAACACTTGTGAAGTTTTATTTCAGATCTCGGTGGAATGCGTGCCTCCGAAGAGGTCTTGTTATCGTTTCAGCTCCTGGTGAAGTGGACCTCCGAAGAGCGACTCTTACACTTCAACTCCTGGTGAAATGGGCCTCCGAAGAGGGCTTTTCACATCTCAACTCTTGTGAAGTTTTATTTCAGATCTCGGTGAGATGTGTGCCTCCGAGCGTGCTTGGAAGTTTCTTTCTCATGGTTGGTTGGATTCACGGGGCGAACGCAAGTTACTTGGACGTTTATTTGCGCAGATTGTCTCAACTAGTGAACGAGCGCCTTGCCTCCCACTTGGGAAGGTGCCTCCGGTCATCTCATGGACTCACGGGGCGGACGCAAGTTATTGGATGCTTGTCTACGCAAACTGTCTCAGCTAGTGAACAAGCGCTTTGCCTTCCAGTTGGGAAGGTGCTTCCGATCATTCCATACCATGTTGAGAAAGAGAACTTTCGTTTTCTGGCATGCCTCGTTTGAGGTCTTTATCCTCCGAAGAGTAGTGCCTCCGAGGAGGGCTTGTGCCTTCGAAGAGGTCTTTGTTTGTTTGATGCTTGCTCGCCCTTGTCTTTTCGCCATTTACTCTTATCAGCGATCCCCGTTATCTTCTTCAAGCACCTCCTTGTCTATGGCCGGCTATTCACTTTTATCCAAAGAAGTGTACTTTCACAGTTGGGCGAGCTCACAGGGGCGGACATAGGCTATTTAATCAGATGTTTGTTTGTACAAACAACCACAATTAGCTAGCGATGACCCACCTCCGGCAAAATCACCAACTATTGGTTTGAAACACTCCTTTTATGGAATTTGAGTTTGGAATTTTGGACGGCTTAGTATTTGCTTGTTGAGTGACGTCAGGGATCGCTAAATCTCGAGATGGGTAAGCTTCATTTTTCATTACCTGCAATGTTAAATCGACATCTTAGTAATACATTCAAAGTACTTTACATATCAAAATAAAATAGGCAACTTATAATAGTAGAGAACACAAGATTTATAGTGGTTCGGCCAAAAACTGGGCCTGCGTCCACTTTATGGTTCTTATTATTCACTTGCACTAGCTTTTACAACGGCTTTCAATACAAGAATCAAACATTCATAATTCTTTTACAATATTTCAGGAAAGCTTTTAAGTATAATATGGGCGCAAGTGATTGCTGTTCCAAGCCCTTGGAATTGAATCTCCTTCGACAGTTACGAGTTTGAATGTGCCATCAAGAAGCTTTTGGCCTATGACATACGGCCCTTCCCAGTTTGGCCCAAACACGCCTGTAGGTGTCATAATTCTTTTCAAGATTAGATCCCCAACTTCAAAGCTGTGTTGGCGAACTTTGGAGTTGAAGTGCCTGGCTATTCTCTGCTGATGAGCCGCAATTCTGAGCTCAACCTCTTTTCTTCTCTCATCAAGAAGTCAAGGGCTTCAAGTTGCAGCTTTTCATTTTCAGCTGGATCGAAGTGGATTCTTCTATGTGAAGGGACCTCTGTCTCTACCGGAATCATTGCCTCTGATCCATATGCCAGTGAAAATGGAGTGTGCCCTGTCGTAGTTTTGTGGGTAGTTCTGTACGCCCATAGTGCTAGTGGCAGCTTATCGACCCAACCACCTTTTGCTTTCTCAAGCCGTTTTTTTAATGGTTGACTTGATAATTTTGTTCACTGCTTCCACTTGCCCATTTGCCTGCGGATGAGCCACTGCTGAGAAGCTTTTTCGGATCTTGAATCGTTTGCAAAAGTTCTAGAATTCTTCACTTTCAAATTGGGTACCATTGTCTGTGATTATCTTCTGAGGCACACCATACCTGCAAATGATATTTTTAGTCACAAAACTTATCATCTTTTTAGAGGTAATAGTGCCCAATGGCTCAGCCTCGGCCATTTAGTGACATAATCAACAGCAACAATAGCATATTTGATTCCGGATTTGGCAGTTGGTAAAGGCCCGATAAGAACTATTCCCCCAAATAGCAAACGACCATGGGCTGACCATCTGTGTTAGCTCGGTGGAAGGTGCTCTAGGGATTTTGGCAAATCTCTGGCATTTGTCACACTTTCAGGAATAATCTACAGCGTCTCGATTGATATCCGGCCAAAAATATCCATAACGGAGAATTTTCTTTGCTAAAGTTTGGCCACCTGTATGATCTCCACATTCTCCTCCGTGCACTTCGGCTAGAATTGTCTTAGCTTCTTCCTTGGTTACACATCGGAGTAATGGCATTGAAAACCCCCGTCTGTACAATTGGCCATCTTGAATTATGTATCTTGAAGCTTTTCTTAACAGTCTCTGGCGTTCTTTCGGATTTTCTGGCAGTGAACTGTTAAGAAGATATTCCTTTATAGGGGTCATCCATGACTCTTGCTCTTGAGATACGGTCATGATCCAGTCAATATCCATCTCATCAATGCTAGGGGTTGACAGTACTTCCACAGGAGCTAATCCCAATGATTGAGCTTCACCAGTACTAGAATACTTCGCAAGAGAGTCTGCCTTCCTGTCCTCTTCCCGAGGTATATGGCTTATTGTGTAGTGGTTGAAATCACCAAGAAGCTCCCAGGTCTTAGACAATTAGGCAGACATATTTCCCCCTTTAGCTTGAAACTCTTTCTTAACCTGGCACACGATAAGCTAAGAATCACTAAAGATTCGCAATGACTTGATGCTCAGTTCTTTAGCAATCTTTAGGCCAGCAATAAGAGCTTCATATTCTGCTTCATTATTGGTCGAAGGAAATTCTAATCTCAGTGCATAATATAATGACCGTCCCTCAGGGGTCTCAAGAACGACCCCAGCTCCAGAACAGTAGTCATTCCTCGCGCCATCCACATACAATTTCCATTGAATCGGGGCATTATCAACCACCGCTTCCTCACCGTCACCTTTGTCTGTACATTCTGCGATGAAATCTGCCAAAGCTTGTCCATTAATTGCTCTTCGGGGATGATAAGTAATGTCGTATTGACTGAGTTCAATATTCCATTTCAGAAGACGACCTGAAGTCTCAGGGTGAAAAAGGACTTGCCTTAGAGGTTGATCAGTGAGGACTTTGATAGGGTGAGCTTGGAAATATGGCCTCAATTTTCTTGACGCGATTAGTAGACAATATGCAAGCTTTTCCAACTTTGAATAATTCATTTCTGCCCCAGTAAACCTTTTACTAATGTAGTAGACTGGGCGTTGAATCTTTGCGTCTTCTCGTACCAGTGACGCACTAAGAGCATGAGATGAGACCGCCAAGTATACAAAAAGATCTTCACCGTTGTCGGGCTTAGAAAGTATCGGAGGCATTTCCATATGATGAATTAATTCATCAAAAGCTTTCTGGCATTCTGGAGTCCAGTTAAAGTTTTTCCTTCCTTTCTTCAGAGCATCAAAGAATGGAATGCATTTATCAGTAGCTTTTGAAATGAATCGACTTAAGGTGGCGACTTTTCCATTAAGACTTTGCAGTTCCTTCTTCGTTCTAGGAGCTTTGACTTCTCTTAAGGCAGTGATTTGAACAGGATTGGCTTCAATGCCCCTAGCGCTCACAATGAAACCTAAGAACTTTCCGGACTCCACCCCGAATGAACACTTCAAAGGATTAAGTTTCATTCCATACTTTCGGAGGATGGCGAACATCTCTGCCAAATGATCCATATGGTCTACTGCTTTCTTTGATTTAACCAACATATCGTCAACATAAACTTCCATAGTCTTCCCAATCTGTGGCTTGAACATTGCATTAACAAGTCTTTGGTAAGTTGCCCCTGCATTCTTCAGTCCGAAGGGCATGACTTTGTAGCAGTATAGACCAACAACGGTTATAAAACTCATGTCCTCCAGATCTGGCTCATGCATCATGATCTGGTTATATCCGGAGTAGGCATCCATAAAAGATAACAATTCATGTCCCGCGGTTCCATCAACTAACTGATCAATCCTGGGTAACGGAAAGCAGTCTTTGGGGCAGGCCTTGTTTAAATCTGAAAAGTCGATGCATACTCTACACTTTCCGTTAGCTTTCTTAACCAATACCGGATTTGAAACCCAATTTGGATAAGTAGATTCTCTGATAAAGTCATTCTCCATGAGCCGATCCACCTCTTCCTTCAATGCTGCTGACCTTTCGGGACCTTGGGTTCTTCTTTTCTGCTTCACAGGTGTAAACTTTGGATCAATATTTAAAGCATGTACTGCAACCTCTGGCGATATTCCACACATATCAGCATGGGTCCAAGCGAATACATCCAGATTTGCTTTCAGTAATGATACCAAAATATTCTGAACCACCGCATTAAGTTGTGAACCCACATTCAGCACCTTGTTTGGGTCTTTCAGATCAACAGGAATCGATACCGTTACTTCCGCTGGCACCACTCGATTCTCCCCTGCACTGGCTTTTCTGGGATCCATCTCTCTTCGTGCACCACTATGTTCGCCTATGTAGGGTCCACCCTGTAATTGCTACAAGGTTGATTTTTTGATGCGGACTGGGGTCGCCGCATCTTTTCCCATTTCTCTCTTCCTTGCTTCACGCAACTCTGTAAGATAACATTCCTGTCCAGCATTCTGATCCCCTTTCACCACACCGACTCCATTATCTGTGGGGAATTTTATGGTCAGACACCATGGGGCAAGAATAGCTTTAAATGCTGCAAGAGTTGGTCGGCCTAGGAAGGCATTGTAGGTAGAAAATTCTTCAACGATAACAAAGGTTTGTTTTCGAGCCACTTTTCCCTGCCCCTCTCCACGTTCTACAAACAAATCGATAGTCCCAATTGGCTGTTTCAGTTCCCCAGTAAAACCAGCAATCTTTAGTGATGAAGCTTGAATGTCAGCCATTGGAATCTTCATCTGATCAAAAGTCTTTTTGAAGAGAATGTTGCACGAAGCTCCACAGTCAACTAGAACTCTTTTCACGGTAGCTGGTCCAATGCCAGCGGAGATGACCAAAGGATCAATGGTAGGAGCTTCAACACCCATTGAATCCCTGGCACTGAATATAATGTCATCATTAAAAGTTTTATGCTGCTTCAGGGGTGCAGCATCTTCTAACACAAAGACACTTTCATCCGCCGGTGCATACTTCAAAGCACGGACGTATCTTTCCATCTCACCCCAACTCCTGCCAGCTGGGTGAGGACCTCCTGTAACCACATTTATAACGGGCCTCTCCGATTCGTGAGCTGTCGCCTTTTCACTTGAGCTAGGACGATGAACAGGAACCTGTTGTCCTTGAGTTGACGGGGTTGGACCCATTCCTGTTCCTCTTTACATATTGATGGAGCTTGTTTTCCTTCAATAGTTCCTCAATCAATTCCTTCAAGTGACGGCACTCATTAGTATCATGCCCGGGTTGGTTGTGGAACCGGCAGAACCTTCCATTCTTCTCAACTTTCTTATTAACTCTGATCTTAGCTGGTGTGGGGTATTCGACAGTGTCCTTAGTTGCAAAGAAGATGTTCTCTGGTGTATCAGTCAAGGGAGTGAAGTTGAAGGGACGATTTCTCTTCGTGTCGCCTTGCTTCTTTCCACCATCGTTTCCTTTGTTCTGAGTGCTAGATTCTTTCTTACTCGAAGCAGCATTACTGTTTCCAGCTTCTACCGATACCACTTTGACTGGTGCTTGAAGGCTTTCCAATCGCATGAATTCATCAGCTTTCTTATAAAACTTGTCGAGCGAATTCGGCTCCTTCATTTTCAGCCATTTTCCGAACTCACTTGTCTTGTCAATAGCCTTCATCAGGTACGTCAAAACCATTCTCGGCTCTGTGTTATCTACTCCAGCCAAAGCTATGTTGAAACGATTCAAGAAAGATCTAATGGGTTCCCCAGGATTCTGCTCCAAGCTGGATAATAAAATTATATCTTTCGCTTTCGAAGCATACAATCTGAATTGTTCCTTGAACTTTCGAGTCAAATCAGAAAACTGGTCTATGGATCGGACCGGCAACTTTGTGAACCAAAGTAAAGCAACTCCTTCCAAGTATACCGGAAAATACCGGCATTTGATCTCGTCAGAAGCCCTGGCTCCCGTCATGTTCCAATCATACTTGTACAGAAATTCATTGGGGTCACTTGTCCCCTTATAGGCTGGAATGGTAGGAGGGACGAACTTCCTAGGAAATTCTGCTTTCAAGATCTTTTCAGTGAACGGAGTTTTTCTCGGAGCGAAACCCCACTCTTTCTCATCTTCGTCTCTTTGCATACTTTCCTTCATAATCTGACGAACCATGCCTGAGAAATACTCTTCATCACTTTGAGGCTCAGTGGGACAAACATCAGCCATTCTCTCCAAATTTTGTCTTGACAATCGCTCACGGAGAGTTGGTTGCGGCCCCGATCCTCCGGCTTGGGGAGGTGTCCTTTCCACTGGGTCAGCCGCCCTTTGAGGGATATTTCTTCCTTCTACATTCTGCACTTCATCAGCAAGGTTTCCCTCTTTAGACACGGGTTGACGGTTTGCCTCAAATAAAGCATTCAACCTTTCCATCATTAGGTTATTATGAGCTTCCATTTGCCGATGTAGCCCGGATACCACGGCTTCTAGCTCTGCTCGTGTAACTCCGACAGTTGGAGTTGTTTGACTTAAAGGAGGAGAGGTTGCAGTAGTCTCGCGAACATCGTCAGATCTAACAGACTTGCGCTTTCTTCCTGGAGCCATTATTTTTGATAAACTTCTGGTTTTTAGAGAGATCCTTTATACAAATTTCTGCAAAGTTATGGTGAAGATATTCCTGAGTTGGGTTCTCAGTGAAAGAACCAAAAATGTTAACGTAAAAATCAGACGCTAACACCCCGGTGTAAGTAGAGCAAGTGTGAAAGCACCACCCGTTGACACGGGAATCAGAAATAAGCAGGAAAATATCAGAAAAACAAGAAAAGGCACAGTTTTTATAGTGGTTCGGCTTATAGTCAAGCCTACGTCCACTTTATATATCTTTATTGCTGAATCAAGTACAACTTACAACTTTCTTCGAATTACAACACACTTTAGACTAATAGATCAAACTTTGCTGTAGAATAATCTTTCGAATCCATGCTGAATGATGTAGATTTTCTCTTCGAGTTTGTCGTAATGTCCTTGGTGTTTGGAGTGCTTGAACTGTTGTTTGAGTCGAGAAAACGGCAGAGTATCGGCGCTTTGAGAATCATCCAAAAGATCCCCCAAATGTCGTGGCTCATGCTGTATTTATAGAGGTTTTTGGGCAGGCCTTAAGTCGTGAGTGACTTAAGATAAGTCGTAAGTCGAAGGCCACGACCTAACATAAGTCGTAAGTCGCCAGCGAGCTAAGAGGATTTGAGTTTCGACTTAACTGGTTCGCACCTGGCCATCTGAACTAGCTAGTAGATTCTAGCGACCTAACGGAGAGCGGCAAGGTTCGATAAGTGCTAAGTCGTCAGCGACTTAAAGTCGGTCGTGAAAGCACTAGGTCGTTGCCGCTTTATCTCCTTAGGTCGTGAAGTACTTAGGTCGTTAAGTCGTGGCTTCCTGTAAGCAGTTAGGTCGTTCCACTCTCTTATCAGCTAGGTCGCTTACTTCTTAAGTCATTAGGTAGTCCCACTCCTTAAGTCGTTAGGTTGTCCCACTCCTTAAGTCGTTAGGTCGTCCCACTCCTTAAGTCGTTAGGCCGCTTCATACTTTAAGTCGCTAAGTCGCTTCATACTTTAAGTCGCTAAGCCGCTTCATACTTTAAGACGCTAAGCCGCTTCATACTTTAAGTCGCTAAGCCGCTTCATACTTTAAGTCGCTAAGCCGCTTCATACTTTAAGTCGCTAAGCCGCTTCATACTATAAGTCGCTAAGCCGCTTCATACTTTAAGTCGCTAAGCCGCTTCATACTTTAAGTCGCTAAGTCGCTTCATACTTTAAGTCGCTAAGTCGCTGCATGCTTTAAGTCGCCAAGTTGTTGAGTCGCTAGGTCGCATAATAATTGGAATTAACAGAGTAGGTATAGGAGATGCTCAGAAAAATCAGAGAAGTGATTAAAATTTGTTAGATTGGATGCAGTTTGAAAATCTTTTGTTAAACCCTAGTTTTGAATAGGTTTAAGAAGTGGGTCAGTTTGAGGTGAAGAATTGATCGAGTGTTTTGATATTTGGGGATTGTGTAGTTGAAGTGTGAAGGAGTTCGAGGCTGGAGGGGTTGAACGTCGGATGGTCGGAGTGGCGTAAATTCGCCGTTGACAGGTTTTGAGCAGAAACCTGTAATTTTTTTCAAGTTTTGGGAATGTTGAGTTCGAGTTTGGTTTAGGGGATTGTGGTTCGAATTGATGATTGTGGAGGGTTGCGGTGTCATCCTCTGGGTTGTTGAGATCCTCGGCGGCGACCAATGATGGCCGGAGTGGCCATGCATATGCACGGCGATGAATTACTGATGAGTGTTTTGGGGTTTTGATTGAAGCAGGGGAAGGTTTGAGTTTTGCTCGAAGTAGATGGGTGGGTGACTCGGAGTAGGCCAGCATTTGACTCGAAGCAGTTTTGCTCGTTTGAGTTTGCTCTGTGTTTTTTCCAGGTTTTCAGAAACCTGTTTAACTGGGTTTAAAATTTTAAAAAAAATCTGAAGTGGGTGTTAAGGAAGTTTAAATCAAATTCAAATTCAAGTTTGAATTTTTGAATTTAAGTTCAAATTTAAAATCTCGTATTTTAAATAAAGTTTTAAAAATATTTAATTTAATTAACTACTTTACTTTGTTAATAGTAGTTGAACTTTTTGAAATTTGAAGTACGAGCAAGTTTAAATGAAGTTTAAAATCTGGAAATTTAAAAATGAATTTCAGTTTGAAAATTTAAAAGAAGGTTTAAATTTGAAAGATTTAAACTAGATATAAATTGAAATTATTGAAACTTTGGAATGAATTTAACTCCAAATTTTATGATTTAATTTTTAAGACAAACTTTTGTTTTGTCTTGAAAATTTAAAAAGTTTTAATTTATTTAAACTTTGATAAGTTTAAATTACTCTTCTATTTTAAAACTTGTATTTAAAATGAAATTTAAAGAAATTTCAAAAGTACTTTGTTTTAAACAAAATTTGTTTTAAAACGTAATTAAGAAAAAGTTTTATCTTGAAATTAAATTAAGATTAATATTTTAGAATTAATTTAATTAATAAGGTAATTAAAATTAATTAATTAATTGAATTTGGAATTAATAATTGATTAATGATTAATCAATTTATAATTAAGATCATTAATTGGATTTTAAATTGATTATTAATGAATTATTAACTATGTAATTAAGTTTTAATCAAGGTTAATTAATTTAATAATTAACTTTAATTAATAAATAATTAAAGATAATTTAATTTGTAGTTAATCTAAGTTAATTACTTTCTTTGCCAAAAAAAGTTAATTACTTAATGAAAATAATTAGAGAATGGTTAATGAAGGTCATTAACCAAGATTATTTAACAATTAATTAATATGGTTAATTTTTATAATTAAATAGATTAATTAATTTAATAATAATCATTTATGAATGGTTTGGGTATAATTACTTAATTATTAAGAAATTAATTACTTAATGTAATTAATTTAGTTTAATATGATTGTTTATTTTAATTAATTAAGTCTGGTTAATTTTAAACACTTGGGTTTTATAAACGATTACTTTATGTAATTAAGGATTTGAAAATTACTTTGTTAAGTAATTATTTAATAATTACATGTTGTAATTAAGTGGAGATATTTAAGAATGAGGAAATTTGGATTAGTTATGTAGTAATTAATCAAGGAATTAATTAAGAAATTAATTTGGTTTAATATAGTAATTAAGTTAGTTAATTACTAAATGTAATTAATCTGGAATGATTAATATTTACGAGTTAATTACTTAAGGTAATTAATTTAGGAAGATAATTAATTAAGTATAATTAAAAATCATTAATTATTATAATTAATGAAGTAATTAAAGATGATTAATTATGATTAATTAATCAGTAATAAGTAATTAATTAATGTAATTAATTAAGGTTTAATGTAATTAATTATAGTTAATTAATTTATTGAAGTAATTAAAGGTTAATTACTGTTTGGTTGAGAATAATTAATTTGTGAAATTAATTGAGAATAATTACATGATGTAATTAAGGATAATTAATCAAAGAGAGATTAATTTAGATGATTAATAATGAATAATTAATTGATTGTAATCAATTAAATGATTGGGTAAGCAGGATTTATATTGGTAAAATAATTAATTTAATTCACTTTAAATTAATTAGAGATAGAGATAGTTAATTTAATTCATTTTAAATTAATTATATTGTGGTAGATCTTTGCTTATGTATAAATGGATGATATTGATTTGTCTTGGATGCTTTGTGATCTCAGTAATGAGATAAGTATTATTGTGTAGTATGAATGCTTGGTTGTATTGTGATGATAGCATAGATTATCTATTGTGATGGTAATATATGGATTATCTATTTTAATATGGATAATTTGGATTACCTGTTACTTGATAATATTGATAATCAATTGTGATTTATAAGTTATCTATCTGTGTGTATATAGATACTGTATTGAATTGTTTTAAAACTTTAAAACAACTTGGACCTAAAAGACACACTTTGAATTTCGATGAGACCGGGATCGGGTTTCCATATTTGGATATCCGAAAACCACATCGATTCCAATTAAACGTTAGGTCGTGAATCAAAGTGGAGCTTTGTGAAGACTCGAGGTGTAAGGACTATACATCAGTATAACTCTGTGGGTGATTCCGTAATGAGTTGACGGAATAGTACTTATAGATTCGAGATGGTGATTCAGAGTGCAAGGGTTATTGTCATTAACTCTGAGGGTGATTCCAAAACGAGTGTAATGAGGTAATGCCTTCGGTTTCGTTCGAACCCGTAACGAACTTGTATGGATTGAATGCTTTCAGAACATCGTCAAGTGGACAATGAGCATTCTAAGTGGTGTGTCCTATAAAGGTAATCGTAGCCTCAAGCCCATCAACCGGGAATGGCTAAAACAGGGGAGGTGCAGCAAGGCTTCGTGGATAGCCCCCACTAGAGAGCGAGATTTACCCCTGTCTAGAGTTCCCTTTATATTCGGCTGTGTGGGTGGTTGCTAGCTACAACCACGGGGTTGTCTTGTTCGGAACTGTTCAGTAAGGAATGGGTCCGGCCTTGTGTTGCAGGGGAGCGGGCGTACTTCTCGGTACGTTGATCTAAGCCACGTACTGTGACGGGCGGTACCCCAGTAGCCCCGCCATTGTATGGAATCCAAAATCCAATAAGAGCCAACGGTTTTGATTGTATTACCCACTTTTGTGGCTAGTAGCTAGAATTTAATGAATGTAACAATTTCGGCTATTTCATATTTAATTGAAAACCCTAGACACTATTATAATATCATCGGATTTCCTATCAAATGTTTTGGTTAGTGTAAGGTAAAAACTTTTCCATGTTTATGTGTGGTAAGTCTTACGTGATACCTTTCTTTTCAAAAGGTTTTTAAAGTTAAGCAATCTTTAACCTATTACTCACACCAGACCCATGTCTGACCCGGAGTTTATTTCTATTTTTCTTAAACTCTTGGGTACTCAGTTTTTACGAGTAGCCAAGGGATTCAGGTTAGCTTTGACGAATTGTGGAGGAGCAATGGAGCAGGAGGCTTCTGCGTGTAGATATATATAGATTTTCACTGTGTAGTTTTCTCTGAGTTGTTTCTTGTACTGTATTGAGTTGTATAACTAGACAGGTGTTTATAACTGTCTAGTATGTGATGTATATCTGTGTAACTCTGATAGATGTTGTAAACTATGTAATGTTTATGTTGTTAATATAATTTATTCATTCCACTGTTTAGATTCTGACGTTGTTTCTTTCTTCTCTTCTTGCTTTTCTCTTTCTATCCCTTTCTTTCTTAAAAATGATGCGATATTTTGTGGTAAGAAAGTCGGGTCGTTTCAAAAATAGAGTGGCGGCTGAAGCTTGTAGATTAGGGTTTGTGAAAAATAAAGAATATGAGGTCCTTATATAGAAAATTCTCGCGACACTATTCACCCGAAATTTTTCCGAACTCCAAACGAAGCGTGCCGCCTGGCATTTATAATGTTTACCCCTATTTAGAACGCAATGTAATATGTATCGGGAGCCAATTCGATCATATGTGGAAGATAGGTTTTCAAATCGACTATTTAAATTTAAAAATTCACTTAATCCGATTTCAGTGCATTTTAGCTTGCCTCGAACAAACCGTAAATTCAATTGACACGAAATTTGAAATCTTACAATAATATAACATTATGGATTCGATGAAACTACACTACAAGAAATTTGATTTTTAATGGCGCTTAAAAAACGCTATAAAAAGTTTTGGTGGCGTTTTGATAAACGCCGCTAGAAAACATGCGACTAAAAATCCATGATTTTTTGTTGCATTTATTTGCAACGCCACTATAAATTTATTTTTGGCAGCGTTTTTTAAACGTTACTAAAGATCTTTTTACAGCGTTTTAGAAACGCCACCGAAAAGGTGTTGTTTACTATCTTATTTTTTGTTGTACTTATTATTATTTTTTGCAGCGTTTTTTGAACGCCATGGAGATTATATGAGTTACTATAATTGCTAATTCTGTAGCGCTTTTTAAACGCTACAAAAAAATATTGTTGGTGGCGTTTTTTCTCCACCACCGTATGTTTCAATTTTATTGCCTACTGTTCCACGACTACATCTGATTTCGCCTCCAATTCAAGTACATCAAAACTTATACAATAACATAATATATAAACACATACACATTCAACAATAACACATTCAATGAACCACAATAACACAAACAAAGCAATTAAATAATCACCACTATATCATAACATTAGTGTCAACACAAAAGGTTAACCATACATTTACACAACCAAACTACCATAAACAGTTTCATAATAGTACATGCAGCTAAAGTAGTGCTGCTACCATACATACTAGTTTCATAATAGTTTTAATCAACCCAACAGTTTCATAATAGTTTTAATCAACCCAACAGTTTCAAAATAGTTTCATAACAGTTTCAACCTAACTACATACATGTGTTGCTACAAAAAACAATGCTGCCGCTTGAATTCTTCACAAACGTTTATCTACTTGTAAACAATAATAATCATGTTACTAAATATTTGTGAGGTGAAGGTATCAAAGATCAAAAATGGACAAATATAGAAGTCCTTTGACTATAATAATTCAAACAAAACTGCTAACATCCCCGACAGTTCCCCGACTTCTGGATCATCACTGCCAACACTTCCTCCTCCCTATAACCTCACCCAAACCTGATAACAACCATCATCACAACTTCCTCAAACTGCCACTCCAACACCAAGTCAAAATCATTCCTTCCTCAATCACAAACAATACAACCCTCCCTATCCCTTAAACAACCTACCACCAATATCACCCTTACTTCTAAAAACTTCACCTTCACTTGAACTGTTCCACCTTCAAACTACTTCAGTTCAAACAACCTCGGTCATTATAGTTCTGTCTACTACAAGCATCACTTCCCTACTTCAACACAGTTTCCATCAACTGTCAGGGTATTAGAATCAAAGTTTGAAAACATTTATGATGAACAAGTTATATACCTTTCAGTTTGTTTTTAGAATGACTTTTTCCGTTGGCCAAGCTATGGGAACGCCAAGTGCATCTTCCATGCACGACAACGCCGATGTTGGTCTCCATAGCTCTGCATTTGCATCTCTCACAATATCAACCCAAACTTTTACATCATTAAGTCCCAATGGACGACAGTGGACCAGCGTTATCGGATCAGTTGATGCAACAGTTCCTTCAGCCACTACGTTTGTTCCACCCAAATCGATCAACTGGCATTTGCTATCTTTTGTCCACTTTGCAATTGGCTGGAAAAAAAGAGATTATTATGCAGAATATATACATACACATAATAAATAAACTTTCATACACAGGTAATTTCTTCAATTTTGAAAATTAATACTTACATGCTCTGATTTCTTCATGGCCACGGGTGTAGAATTCATGGGAGAAGTCGCATAATTTACACTATCTTTTACATTTTCTTTATCAACTTCAACTTTTGATTTTGGCCATGCTACTTTCCTACCAATTGCATCTCCAATGCACGACATATCATATGTGGGTCGCCACAAATAAGTATTTTTATTTATTACTTTGTCGACCGAAATCACAACGGCAGACGGACCGAGCGGAATTCCACTAACAACATATTATGGCTCTCTGGAGTAGACTCTTCCTTCGGCAACTACCCCTTCATCCTCATTCCAACCATAAACCTTGCATTTGTCATCTTGGACAGTGCTGTTACTCTAAAATGAGAAGTGTAATTTTAACAAACAGATAAATATAAAGATGGTTTATTTTAACAAACAAATAAATTTTTACTTAGCAAAATACTTAGCAATTCATTCACAGGTTATAAAATGAGAAGTGTAATTCCAACCATAATATTGTGGACAGTGCTGTTAATATAAAAAAATTATTTAAATTTTTATTAAGATTTTAACAAATAAATAAATATACAAATGGATTAATTTGGGGTACTAATATCTAAAAACTAAAACTAAAACTTTAGTATGTTTCAATGAGAAGTGTAATTCAACAGTTTAGTATGAGAAGTGTAAAATTTATCGTACTGACGTCGTTCAAATTTACTCGTAGTGCCATCTTAATGCAAGTTGATGGCCAAGCTACTACCTTATTCACAGCGTCTGCTAATACTGTCATTTTTGGTGTAGGCCTCCACAAATAAGTATCTGGTTTGTCCACGATATCTACAATAACACTCATAGCATTTGGGCCAAGATGAATGCCATTGACAACCGCAGTTGGGTCCCTGGACAACACCCTCCCATTAGCAACAACTTCACAGTTTCCATCCCAATTAAACATTGAACATACATCGTCATTGCTCTGCAAATATTCAACCAAAAATTATAGCAATCACTGGATCAAAATTTAAAATCTAAATGTAATTTCTTGAGTAATATAATTATAATTTTTACCAATTCAGATGTGCTCGTTTTCAGACTTTCTACACCCTGCAGCAAAGCTCTAATATCAGGATATTTTAATCTTAAAAGCACTCAATTAAATGTAATATAGACGTTTAATTGACTATCGAAAACTACTAAATGGACTTTGATCAGTTAATGTATTTTACAGCTATAAATGATGGGATGAAATTAATATGGCTACCGAAACCAGCAAGTGAAAAAAAATAAAATTGAGTTGCTAAAATTAAAATGACCATACTTAAAATGGCAGAGAACATATAATAAGTTTGTGAGAGAGAATAAATTTGTTCTTTTTAGTATTTTAAATTATATGTCGCTTTGAATTTTTTTATTTTACATATATAAATTACTTTTAATAGTTTACCTTCTGGTTCATCAGAACCTGCAGCATACTCTTCATTTCTGCTATTTCCTCTCGACACTGCGATACTTGTTTATCTTTGAACTGGGCCACGGCAAGCTTGGTTAAAGTACAACCCCTTCCCAATGCCCTTAACCGTCCTGGTTTATCTTGTTCGAGTACATGTATAAGAGCATCTCCACTGACATTCTGTGACGAACCGGAATGTGATAGGCTACCAAATTTTTTAATCTCCTCCTACAAAAATAAATACAAATAGATAATGTACAATGGTAAAATTACCGTACTTTCGGACAATTTTTTATATACAGATAAAATTAAAAAAAACTTACAATAGCATTTCCAGCTTCCGCGGTCACCGGTTCACCATTTTTTTATGTGAGATTTAATCCAAACATCAGCTCTAGTTATGGACGATGGACTTGGACATTCTTTTTTCTAAATTTAGGATAACATTGAATAAAAAACCGGACAGGTATAAAATAATATTAAATAAAGCTATACTTAATTAACTAACCATGTCTTCGGTCAGTCTAGCCATTCCCTTACGACTAGTTGTGTATGGAAGTTGTTTATCTCTAAGGGCCGAATATTTCTCACTTCGTTTCTGTAAAATAGAAAGATATATTGTTTATATATTGTTATAGGATAATGGCAGCTTCGTTTTTTGAGAAAGTGAAGAGTAACAGAGAGAAGTTGATATATTGTTATAGGATAATGGCAGCTTGGTTGAGGAAGTGAAGAGTGACAGAGAGAAGTTGTTTGAGAAGTGTTTGATAAAGGCAATGTAATGAAGAAACATGGATAATTTTTTTGTAAATAGAGAACAAAAACTTGAAAACAGTTGCTTGTAGTAGAGGAAAATTCAATGTATCAGAAACTAAAAGACAAATGAAATAAAACAGTGAACATAATATCAAGTGAAAACAGTGATTACAAGAAACAGATTTGTAAAAATGAAAACTAAAATCTAAGATGCAATGCAATGTTTTTTTGTTTTATTTTTGTTTTTGGGTATATGCAATGCAAGCTTGTTGAAGTATGAAATGCAACAGCAATGTAAAACAGAAAACGAAACGCAGAAACCAGGAAATGAAATGTAAAAGCAAACTAGTTGAAAATTCCAGTACAAGATGAAAACAAATCCAACAATTTTTTAATGCAAGATAACACAATACAAAACCAAACACACAGCACTAAACTGAACTAAATTCAAGTGAACAAGAAATGTTGCAGAATGAACAAAGTTAAAATGGAAAGTGTTGAGTTGACATGCACACAAGAACAAAGAACAAAAATGCACAGTGAACATAAATGCAAAACAAATGAAACGTAAAATGTTTTCTTTTTTTTGAGACTAAAACAAAACCATAAGTGTTATTGGATAATAAAATTGTTCTTCTAAAAATGATAATCAACTCTGCTGTGCAAATAACCATATGTGTTATTGGATCCCAATCATTAACTTTTAAAGTGTTCTAGCAAATAAAATAGTGAATAGTGTTACCTTAAACTCCAGACTTGTTTTCGCCTTCACAAACCTTCTCCATTCGTTCATGCTTTTGATGTTGGTAGGTTTCAGTTTTAGTCTTTCCTCTTCATTCTCCGCTTTATTTAATTTTCGAACCAATTTACTTTTTGACGATCTCCAAATTACTCCCATTTGTTGAAATATAGCTTTTCTTTGCCAATCCTCTTCCAGTTTAAATCTAATCTGCAACAATACATGAAAACATGATATTAAAATCAAACAACAGTCATATGTATGCATCAAACAATTTTTTTAGCTATAACTATAATACATGATGTAACAATGTAGCAATGTAGCAACTTGCAAACAGATGTATAAACAACAAAAACAATTTTTAACTCATACCTGAATCGATTGCCACAAACAACTTTTAACTCATCACATAGATTCCTCCGATCATCAAGTGTGTATGGAACCAGCTCCCGCACAAGTGGTCCAAGAAAAGAGGATAAATATACTGACCCTTTCCCTATTGGTATACCTATATCATTGAACTCAACTTCAATTCGATCCCGACTGCTTAACGGGAGTCTTTTTGCTTTTGCTGGACCTCTACCTCCTCTTTTCCGAGATGTAATTCTGGATTCAGCTTCACTTGCTCTCCCAATTTCTCCCCCAGCATCATCAGTTTGTTTAGGAAGGATTTCATTTTCTGAGCGAAGTCCTTCTTCATTTGGGTCGGAGAGGGTAACAGGTGGCTCTTGTTCTTTGTCTTCATTGCAAACAATGGCTTGCTTCTTAGCGTTGACTGTTGGTTCTTCACTGTCGGTGCAAGCACCAGCTAGAATCTTAACCTTTTTCTTTGGATTATACTTCCTCTTTGACTTATCCTTCTGAGATTCCTCATCAGCCTTTCTCTGGTTGCGAGTACGTACAAAGCTTGAATGCATCTTTTTTCTGCAAATGAAACAAAAAACAATAACTTATTTTGAGAATACTTCATATAAAGGACAGTTAACAGTATCTGTTATGTAACCTAGAATACAATAGTTATTAATATATGTATATGAACTTTGTAATGTAAACTCTGTAAATAATCACACTAATACTTAATAATGGAATAATCAAAACATATAATTTCTGTAAATGTATATTAATATGTTTTCTATGCTTGCATTTGCAAATGAAGGCACCTAAAATCTAATATAAAAAAGCACAACACACTCAACAAAATTTGCAACCTCTCACAAACACACAACATAGCAATGCTAACTCACACAAGCACACGGTACACAACATATTCACAAACCCAACTCACCCTACAGACAGTCAGACAACCCTCACAAGCACAGTACACACAAACACATATGTAGACTAACTACCCACTTACCTTATCAGTCACTGTCCTCTGGTTATCACTCACTGTCTTCTGAGTTCTGATTCTTTAATATTATTTATCTATTAATATGGAGCAAATACTTGGTACTTTAAGCAATACCATGCTCAAGTATTTGTTTTATATAGTAGATAAATGTTGTGTAAAAAAAAGATAGTATTAATATGCACCTTATTTAAATGAAAATATTCCAAAGTTGAAAAATTGTATTACATGAACAGTTTTACAGTACCTTGTGATCTGAGTCTGGGAGAGGACATGCCCAAATCATAATTTGATATCATATAACTCATAAAGCAATATGAATACACTGTTGTAGTTACATACTAAATCTATCAAAAAACATCAAAATATGCCCAACTTCAAATTATGGACCACATATGTCAAGGGAAGATTATGAAACAAACATTAGCTGAATGGAATTAAATTCAACATAAACATAATATTAAATTTGATTTGACATATCAAATCCAAATAGAGTCGGAAAAAAAAGAAACTACTTTATTGTAATACATTTTTCAAATGATAGTATAACACATTTTATAATCTACTTAAGTAGAACATATAATCTACTCGAGTATGCCTTCGCAATCCTCTCTAACATAACTAACATCTTCATCATCCATTTCGGTTATTTCGCTACCTTCCACGACTTGGATATCTTCCTCGATGCAATCGTGATCCTCTAAATCATTAAAACTTCTTGATGGTGCTTTCATTACAACATACCAATTAGAAACATCATTCTCTCTTGAATAAAATACTTGTCTTGCTTGAGATGCAAGTATGTATGGATCTCGTGAAAACGATACTTGCTATAAATTAACAAGAGTGAACCCATCATCATCAACTTTTACTCCATTTCCTTTATACGCCCAACGACACTTAAAAACTAGAATATAAATCGAATGATAATCTAATAAAATTATATCTGTCAATATTCCATAGTAAGTGACCACATCAACCACTTGGGACATATCTTTTGCACTTGCTCTACACATAGTAGTCGCATCAAAAGTCACCCCACAATTCTGAGTTTCTCTCCCTACATCTTGTATATGAAAACGTTGCTCATTGATGATATATCCGTTGTAAGACATGGCATCATCCTTCGAACCAAAAGCAATCCAACTTAACATGTCATCATGATCCTTGGAGGTAATAGGTATCTACAACAAATTTTATTTAGCATGTATATTTTATAGTAAGATTAACAGTCAAAAGAGAATATATTTGAAATCTACCTAACCTTTCTTTTAATCCAATCAGCAAAAATTTTTGTATGTGTTTCCCAAAGTAAGGTCCCATTTTTTGTCGTGCGTGGGTTTGACTTTTCTAATTCCTCCAAATGCAAACTAGTATTGAATAATTGATTATAAGTTATATATAGCATTACTAACACATCAAAATAATTAAAACAATATAACATACACTTACTCTATAAATGGTTCCACCACAGCCATATTCATTAACACGGCTAAATGAGCACTTTCTTTGTCATTAACTGACAATTTAACTGTCTTGGATATTGAAATCGGACGTCCCTTGAGTATTACACTGCTTTCATAATCTTCATTTCGAGCTTCTTTCTCCTCTATATGTCCTGATTTTTTCAAAAATTCATCGAAAAACATCGTGGATTCTTTTGCAAGATAGGATTCTGCAATACATCCCTCTGGTCGTGCATAGTTTCTGACATAGTCTTTAAGTGTCTTCATGTATCTTTCGAATGGGTACATCCAACGAAAATGAACCGGTCCACACATTATTGCTTCTTTTCCAAGATGAATGGATAAATGTACCATTATATCAAAAAAAGATGGTGGGAAAAAATTTTCAAGCTCGCATAAAACTTCAATAATCTCAACATTGATTTGTTCTACCTTCTCTCTATCAAGAACACGTTGACATAATTTGTTGAAAAAAGAACATAAGCGAATTATTGTTTTTCTTGCCTTCTTTGCCATTATTCCTCTCGATGCTACTGGAAATAAATGTTGCATTAATACATGGTAATCATGTGAGTTCAATCCGCTAATTTTGCAATCCTGCAACGAAATCCGATTTTTCAAATTTGAACAGTAGCCATCTGGTCCTTTGAAATCGTACAATCTTTTGCAAAATATTTTTCTCTCGGATTTTGACAACATGTATGGAGCCGGTGGAAGATATGTTTTATTCCCACGAGGTTGTGCATGAAGCTCACTTCGAATTCCCCAATCCTCTAAATCCTTTCTGCAGTTGGTTCCATCTTTTGATTTATTACCATGCAACATTGTGCCCAATAGGCTTTCACCAATGTTTTTCTCCACATGCATCACATCTATATTGTGACGTAATGGAAGCTCCTGCGAAAACCAAAACTATAACGCATTATTGGGTTTTTCTCCTATTAAAACAATGAAAAATAAATAAACTAACAACTAACCTTCCAATAAGGCAAATCAAAGAAAATTGATCTTTTTTTCCACCTTGATAGCTCCATTTTTGTAGAATCGTTAGTATTATCATCTTCATCTTTTGTATCATAAACACACTTTCTCTTCTTACTTTTATCTTCTTTTTCTTTTCCAAAATCATTTGGATAATCCTTCAACAATGCATGAATGTTTCTCCCAGTTAGTAGTCTAGGAGCACTACCTTTCTCTATGGTGTTATAAAACAATGCCTTTTGTTTCCTCCGTGAATCTGAAGCAAGTAGAAATCTTTTATGACCCATGTAGACGCTCTTTCGACTATGATTCAACCAACGAGAATGGGTATTGACACCACATAATGGGCAAGCTTTTCCCCCCTTCACACGACATCCAGCAAGATTTCCATAAGCCGGAAAATCGTTAATCGTCCATAACAAAATTGCATTCAGTTTGAACAAAGTTTTACTAAATGCATCATAAGCATCAACTCCATTACACCACAAATGATGCAAGTCTTCCACCAAAGGTGCCAAATATACATCAATATCATTCCCGGGTTGCTTTGGGCCTGGAATAAGTAATGTTAACATAATATTTTCCTTCTTCATACACAACATAGGCGAGAGATTGTATGTCACAAGCATCACCGGCCAGCAACTATATTTCGAACTCAACATGGAAAATGGATTGAATCCATCTGTAGCAAGACCAAGCCTAAGATTGTGTGGATCAGATGAAAAAGATTTATACTTTTCATCCACCATTTTCTATGTCGTAGAATTCATGGGATGACGCATTTTTCCATTGTTGCTTGTATTATTAAAATGCCATCTTAAATCTTCTGCAATCTTTTGAGATCTATACAGTCTTCTAAATCTCAGAATTATTGGAAAGTATCTCAATACTTTAACTGGAATACCTTGTATAACCTCTTCAGTATCGTGATTTTTCTTCCATCTTGAAGAACCATATTTTGGACAACTTTATAAATCTTTGTATTCTTTTCTGTAAAGGCAATAGTCATTCTCACAAGCATGTATCTTTCCAAAACCCATGTCGAATGCTCTAAGAAATTTCTTTACTTCATATAAGTTTTTGGAAAGCACGTTATCCTTTGGCAGAAATAAATGTTGCACAGTTAAAAGCTTATCAAACCCACTATCAGACAAGCCAGTCTCACATTTAAGATTATACAAGACGGTGATAGCAGATAATTTTGTGTGATTTATGCAACCAGGATATAATGGAGTTTCTGCATCTTCCAAGTTCTTGAGTAACTCATCCTCTTTTCTTTGAGAATTAACATTATCTTTATCATCATCAAAAAAATCTTGATTCAAAAAATCTTCATCTTCATAGTGAATCGTCTTGAATAGATCATATACATCAAACGTATTTGTTTTCTTCTCTACATTTATCTCTTCACCATGGTTAAACCATACACCACCCATGTATTTAGGATCCATTCCTTTTATAATTAAATGTTCAACGATGATTTGTTCATCATGACGACTAAGATTCCGACAATCCTTGCAAGGGCTTAAATGTAACAACCCGTTACTTCGCATTAATTGATAATCGACATTAAAATATTGTTTCTAATTGCTAATTGAACTTTTGATTTTTTTTAAATAAAAATAAAAGGTTGAGTTGAAATTCTTTTATAAATTGTTAAAAGGAATTTTGGGCTTTGAAATTAAATAGTGGCCCATATACTAAATTGTGTGCCGATGGTTATCAAAAGAAAATAACCGGCCCCCTTTCCTCACTTTCGTTCGAAATCTAAAAACAAAACGAAAGAAAATTAATGGTGGCTCGTCCCTTTCTCCGTTCGACCTTCAATAATTAGGGCTTCGTGAAATCGAAATCGCCAATTGTCGTAGCTCGATCGAATGAAGATTCTGGCTTTGCTTGGGCTATCGATGCTTTCTCTTTCCTTGCCGCTACTTCAGTTCGTCGAGACTAAGGTGAGTGATTTCGTCACTCACATCTAACTATTCAAATTCGTATAATTTTGGGATGTTTAAGTTGCACCGTTTTAGTTTGATTTTCTGGTGACTTTGACATCTTCGATTCAAACTGCAGTGTTTTTGGAATTGGTTTGAAAACTTGAATATGCGAAAATAAATTGGATTTGGCACTACCTTGACTTGAAAACGTTGTTTCATGATTTTGAACTCGGCTTCGACTTGTTTACTTCGACCCTGGTCATTTTTGTATTCACCCCTGAGCATTTTCGACCAGATGTATGCTCACTGCTCCCACTACTGTCACACACACTTGTGCACCTTTTTCTTTTGACATGTTCATCATCGAACTGTTGTGATAATTGTGTCGATGTTGCACTTAAATGAAGCTGTTCATACTGGTTCGCCTGTTTACCGGTCAAGTTCATTGCTGTATTGTTTTTACTTGATATCTGACTTTGTCATCACTGCATTGTTGGATTTCGTTCATCCCTGTAGCATTGATTTACACGGCATTGAATTCTTTGGCACTTCTTTCTTTTTCACCTGAACCTTAGTGTTGGACTGTTTTGACTCAAAGTCTGGTTGCCTTTTAACTGGTTCATGACTTGTAGCTGTTGTACTTCATGACTTGTAGAATTGAGTTTGTTGCACTTCATGCTAGCATTCTTGGATTCAGATGCATTGAGTTTTGACCCTTTGCTGTGTCAATATGCATATCAAGTTACATGTCATTTTCTGATGTTTCGACCAGTTCACATGTTTAGCTGGTTTATATGTTTTGATCACTACTGCAATTTCCCCCACCTGTTGCAGTGTTTCACTTGAGTACAAGTAGCTCCACTGCTACTTGCAAAAGAATGTCCAACCTGGTACATTTATTCATTTGAATGATTACTGGTTAATTGCAGCTTTATTTGAACTGCATCTTTCTGTGCATCATGTATGTAACAATTTGTAGTTCACCGTACCATGTCATCACCCCGTGTACCATCTGGAACTCTAGTACATCGAGCATTGTCACTTGAACCTTGGTCTTGAGCACTGTTGTGTCATTGAGCATTGTTGTGTCCATATTGTATCCGATACTGTTGCATTGCTGCTGTGTTATGTAGTAATCTAGTTTCTGTCCACTGGTTCATTGTGAAGCTTTGTTGCTTCCCTGACCTGTGCACATTGTTGCCTTTCTCTGGTTGTTTCATATTCATTTGAATTGTGCATTTGTCTGCACTGTGCATTGAGCACTTTAGTTCATGATGTACTTGCTGCCTGGATTGTGTACATTTGTGCACTTGTTTGCTCATGAACATATGATGGCATTCGGTCTTTGACATTTTGTTTGCTTGGGGGGATTTCTTCGAGTCAGTTTGCATGTGGTCTTGCCCTATAGTTGCATTCACTTCAGTGCTTCATATATTGTCTGCATCCATATATGTGTATGTCTGCACTTTGCATACTGATGCACTTCATACATGCACTGTGTTGATCATGTGTTAATTTTGTGCTCGAGCTTCTTTGCATTCTGCAGTTGGTCTGCCTTGAACTTGATTGATACAGTATTCATGTTGTTGTGCATTTGTATCACTTGAGACTGCATGAAACTGTCTTGACCACTTGAGTCACTTTGTTGTCACTGGTTCATTGCCTTTGTGGTCTTCACATTCATGTGTGTCTGGTCATGCTTTTCCATTGTAGCTTGGATATTGAACTGCTTCATGCTTCAGTTTTATTGTGCCTTGTGAGTTTTCATGAGTGATCCAGATCACTTTTGCTCTTTGGTCTGCATTGTGTATATTTGCATTTGTGTTGTTGCTCCCTATTCTTGTAGTTGTGTAGTAGCACTGCACCGTTGCCTTGAGTAGATGTTGACTGCATCACCATATATCAGTTGCTCGGCCCTGTCTTGATGTATCACTTCTTGTGTCTGACCATCTTGCACTGTTTCAGTATTCATATGAATTGTGCATTTGTCTGCACTGTGCATTGAGCACTTTGTCATCTGGATGCATTCTGTTGTTCATTGCTTGGTCTCTTTTGCCTTGAATTTCTGGTTGGTGCATTGCCACACTGTATATATGAACTTGGTCTCTATTGCATGCATTGCTGGTTGCTTTGGGATTGAACTTGAGCTTTGTACATCCACTTCAATGCTGAGTTATTTCACTTGTGTTTCACACCATGTTCATGTATTGAGTAACTGATTGATATACTTTTGCATTTCAGCTTTACTTGTTGTCTTCACATTGTGCTTTCTTTTTTGAGTTACTTCCATACTTGGTCGTGCTCTGGTTTTCCTGTTTGCATACTTCATGTTGCCTTGTCTTTGGTTGTTGCGTTGCGTTGAGTCATGATTGATGTGACTTGACCTTTGCATTTTGTTTATTTTTCGAAATTTCACTTGAGTTGAACCCGTCTTTTTATTTTGGGTTTGACCTTGTGCCTGGTTGTGTACATCATCACTGTTGTGGCAAGGCAGTGCACGCAAGCGTGAACTGCAGCCACACGGTACTGAGTTTTTGGGTACATTATCACTGTAGTGGCAAGGCAGTGCACGCAAGCGTGAACTGCAGCCACACGGTATGGCTTTTACGATATTCTATTTTATTTTGATTTATTGATCTTTAGCATATTCCATATGCTGTAGTGGCGAGGCAGTGCACGCGTGCGTGTACTGCAGCCCTACTTGAATTAATGTTTTAATTGATATTTCAGTGGTTTGAACTGTTTTGTTTATTCAATTAAATATTCTGAATTGCACTCTGATTTGGTTTAATTACGGTCATCTATTGGTTACTTAATTATTATTGCTTCTGTGCACTAATAACTGAGTTTTAATTAGACTGACCCGTGTATTATTTTCTTTTGAATTTAATACTCGGGTTAGACCGAGTATTTACAGGTTGTAGATATCTTACTTTGGGTTGCTGCTTGAGCTATGAAGTCACTTCATATCTTTCGAAGTAGTCGTGTCATAGTATAGGATGATATGTATTCATGTATATTATTGTCAATAATGTACTTGTACATGTAACTTCCAGAGTCAACAGTTGTAGTTGTATCATATGTATTATATCACATGTATTGTAACTGACATCAGTTATTGTATACATGAGACTTTCTGTTTTATCTGTGTTCCGCATTTATATTATCTGTGTTATTATTCTATATTTACTGTCCTAAACTATTATAGCCACTGTGTAGTAGCTTTGAGTTAGTATCGGTATGTCGGATTTCCTCCTGAAATAAGAAGCATGTTATACTATCTGACATATCGGTGCTCGCACAAAGCAATTACACGAATGGTCGCTCCTCAACAGCCTTATTCTCCGTGCCAGTTGACAGCACTACACCGTAGTGTTCTTGGCTAGCGTGGGTATAGAGGTGGGGCGCCACAGCTTGGTATCAGAGCCTGGGGTTTAGGACAAATATAAAACATAACTTAGATAGTACATGTGTTACAACTATTTGTCGATGTTTATCTCTCATCTTTGCATATGATTATCTTTGATTGTTAGGTATGAATTCCTAACGCTTGTTCATGTGCATTTGATTTTGATTTCGTGAAAGAATTTTGGCTTCTGCCTCCATTTGCTTTGCGAACTCAAGTTGAGTTTTTGATGATGAGGATTTTGTTCTTCTGTTTTCGGCTTTGAATTGATTTAGCCGATGTTGATTTTGTTCGAATCTCAGTGATTTTGAACTTGATATTTTGAGTTTTCCTCGGCTTGATTTCCATTCGACTTCAGTCACTTTGTTTTCGTGAAATCGCTAGTTTCTTGATTTCCAAGACTCTAACTTTATTTGCCGTTGAATTCTTTGATGAGGATGTTGATTCGTTTTGTACTTGACTGTGGCCAATAATTGTTGACTTCGACATTGACTTGATTTTTATTTTTGTTATAGCCAATTATGCATTTATGTTTGTTCTTCTTTGTTTTTCCAATTGTTAATCGATTCTTCTTTTCCGATTAGTTGTTATCTCCTTTGTCGATTTTGATAACTTCTATTTCTGGAATTTTTGGGTATTTCTACTTTGATGGATTTAGAATCGAATTCTTTGGATTTTATTCACGTCTTCGAATGTGAATTTTAGCGAATTGATTTGGTTTCCAAATTTAATCGATTCGTGTTAATTCCCCGATTTGTTTCTATCATTTATTAGCGACTTTAGTGACATTTTCTTCAGGATTTTTGTGAACATACTTTTTGATGGATTCAGTATCGATTTCTTTGGATTCTATTCACATCTTTGTAAGTGAATTCTTGTGATTGGTTGTTCCTACAATCATTTTTGTGATTTGTCACTTTAAAAATATAAAGGTTTTCTATACTAGTAGTAAATATCAAAACCCTTTTCTCTAAACGATTTCAAAACTATTTTTCTACAAAGCTCTTTTCCTAAACCGTTTTTCAATCTACTAGTATACACAAACCTTTACCTCACTCGTGTGAGAAATCTAATTAAACGACTTAGTAAAACGAGTGGCATGAAACGCTTGCGTTTACTTCGCCGGCTAATTCTTGGACTTATTCGATTGAATCTTTTGTGACAATTTTCTAGTGAAGATCTACAGTTTGTTCGTAAATATTTGAGTTAAGCAAGTGGTTATGGGACATGAAGCTAAACTTTTATATTTACTAGCTTAATGTGATTGACACTTCTTGATGATTATGACAATCATTTTTTTGATTTAGACTAGCAATTGTGCGATGTCTCTTTGTATGCGAGGGAGATTAGACCCCACTCTTGTGATGTTTCGCCATCGCATTTGTGTGATGTTTCGCCATCACATATGTGGGGTAGCGCCCCACGGTCTTCGGGCCATTCGTGTGTCAAATTTAATGGCTTGCAACCATGAGATAGCGTCTCGCTTTGTGTTACACGTGTTGGTGAGTTTTCATGCTCACGTGTAGGTGAGTTTTCATGCTCCCGTTCTCGCTTTGCGTTACACGTGTTGGTGAGTTTTCATGCTCACGTGTAGGTGAGTTTTCATGCTCCCGTTCTCGCTTTGCGTTACACGTGTTGGTGAGTTTTCATGCTCACGTGTAGGTGAGTTTTCATACTCCCATTTGAGTTTTCATACTCTCATTTTGTGATCCATTCACACGTATCTTTTTGCTTTCTGGTTAGGCTAGACACCACTTGTGTGATTCCATTCACACATACCTTTTTGCTTTTTGGTTAGCCTAGACACCATTTGTGTGATTCCACTCACACATACCTTTTTGTTTGCGAGGTTAGGCTAGACACCATTTGTGTGATTCCATTCACACATACCTTTTTGCTTTTTGGTTAGCCTAGACCTCATCTGGGTGATTCCGACTCATCCATATTAGGTAGCTCCCCATGGTCTTCGGACCGTCATGTGATAGGCCTCTTTCCCTCTTTGTGTTTTCTGGATTTCTTGTGTAGATTTCTAGAATTTGTGTTTTCTGGATTTCTTGTGTAGATTTCTAGAATTTCTGTTTTCTGGATTTCTTGTGTAGATTTCTAGAATTTGTGTTTTCTGGATTTCTTGTGATGATTTCTAGAATTTGTACTTCACCAATTTTCGTGATTTCTATTGATAAGTTTTATTAATTTTTGTGCATTGGTGAATTCGTGTGTCATTGACTTGTTATGAATACAAGTTTAGGGTATGATACCCCTTTCTATCTTTGAGAAGATTCTAGTGACATTTTGATGAATGAAAATTCACTGGTATTATGTTTTAATGCCAATTATTTTGATGAGATTTTGATGTATAAAAAATTACTGTCGCTTTGACTTCAGTAACCGTCAATTTTAAAATGGATTTTCAAGCGGTTATCACGCGATGCTTATTTTGTTGTCCATTTTTATGGTATTTTGAGAAGTGCAATTTCCTTGTCGAAGTTGCTACTGATGTTGTTGTTTTAATCACGTGTTTTAAAAAATTGTTTCAAAATAAAAATTAAAATTGTTTTCAAAAATTTTACAGTTTACGCTTTCAAAAGAATGAGGAAGCGATTTAAACGTTTCAGCAAAATCGAGTACTATGACCCCTTTCTTTTACTGATTCGCTTAATTCCAGACTTGTTCGTTTGAGAATGTAAATTGTAATTTTGTAAATAAAATTGTTTTCAGAATTTTTGCACTTTGCGCTTTCAAAAGAATGAGGAAGTGACTTAAATGTTTCAGTAAAATCGAGGACTATGACCCCTTTCTTTTACTGATTCGCTTAATTTCGGACTTGTCCGTTTGAGAATGTGAAATGTTATTTTTAAAATACACAATTATGCACTTTCAAGAAAACAATGAAGTGAATTAAACGATTTAGTAAAACTCGTGGTTATGAGACATGTGCGTTTGCTATTTCGGTTAATTCCGGACTTGTTAATTGAAATATTTGTGATTTCTGATTATCGTTTTTGATAATCAGATATTTTTGATTTCTGATTATCGTTTTTGATAATCAGATATTTGTGATTTCTGATTATCATTTTTGATAATCAGATATTTGTGATTTCTGATTATCATTTTTGATAATCAGATATTTGAGATTTAACAATCGTTTGTGATAATTAAATATTTGTGATTTAAGATTTAATTATCAATTGTGATAACTAAATATTCGTTGATTTGTGATTTCTGATTATCGTTTTTGATAATCAGATATTTGTTGTTTCTGATTATCGCTTGTGATAATTAGATATTTGAGATTTAATTATCGTTTCTGATAATTAAATATTTGTGATTTAAGATTTGATTATCGTTTTGATAATTGAATATTTGTCGATTTGAAATTTGATTACCGTTGTGGTAATTCCTGATTATCGTTTTTGATAGTTAGATATTTGTGACTTGTGTTTTCTAATTATCTTTGTTGATAATTAGATTTGCTGATTTTAGCTGTCTTCTAATTATCGAATCGATGATTAGGTATTGATGTTTTGTGAATTTCTTTTATGAGATTAAAAAATTTCTTTGGTGTTTATATTGAACCACGCCGGTGTACCGGCTTAATTTTCTGTCATTCATGATGTTTTCCACGTCTTCCAATTACGAAAATGCCTTAGGAATTTCCGATTTTTATTCTTGAGCAACCTTCTATTCACATCATTGCTTTGGGGGTGAAGCACCTTCGAAATAAAGATATTTTTCTTATGGAAGTTCAATGGATCTCAAATCCTAAGGATTGCACCTAGGAATCCAGAGAATTCATCGAGCAAACACGTTCAGGCTTATTCTTTCATGCTCTATATGGTGAACTTCCTATTTCAAATTTCTTCATTTTGGGATGATATGCTTTTATGGTTGTTACCTTTTGTTCCATTTATTCCTTATGATTGCGAGGACGCAATATCTTTAAGGAGGGGAGTCTGTAACAACCCGTTACTTAGCATTAATTGATAATAGACATTAAACGATTAATATTGTTGCTAATTGCTAATTGAACTTTTGATTTTTTTAAATAAAAATAAAAAGTTGAGTTGAAATTCTTTTATAAATTGTTAAAAGGAATTTTGGGCTTTGAAATTAAATAGTGGCCCATATTCTAAATTGTGTGCCGATGGTTATCAAAAGAAAATAACCGGCCTCCTTTCCTCACTTTCGTTCGAAACCTAAAAACAAAATGAAAGAAAATTAATGGTGGCTCGTCCCTTTCTCCGTGATCTTCAGTAATTAGGGCTTCGTGAAATCGAAATCGCCCATTGCCTTAGCTCGATCGAATGAAGATTCTGGCTTTGCTTGGGCTATCGATGCTTTCTCTTTCCTTGCCGCTACTTCAGTTCGTCGAGACTAAGGTGAGTGATTTCGTCACTCACATCTAACTGTTCAAATTCGTATAATTTTGGGATGTTTAAGTTGCACCGTTTTAGTTTGATTTTCTGGTGACTTTGACATCTTCGATTCAAACTGCAGTGTTTTTGGAATTGGTTTGAAAACTTGAATATGCGAAAATAAATTGGATTTGGCACTGCCTTGACTTGAAACCGTTGTTTCATGATTTTGAACTCGGCTTCGACTTGTTTACTTCGACTCTGGTCATTTTTGTATTCACCCCTGAGCATTTTCGACCTGATGTGTGCTCACTGCTCCCACTACTGTCACACACACTTGTGCACCTTTTTCTTTTGACATGTTCATCATCAAACGGTTGTGATAATTGTGTCAATGTTGCACTTAAATGAAGCTGTTCATACTGGTTCGCCTGTTTACTGGTCAAGTTCATTGCTGTATTGTTTTTACTTGATATCTGACTTTGTCATCACTGCATTGTTGGATTTCGTTCATCCCTGTAGCATTGATTTACACGGCATTGAATTCTTTGGCACTTCTTTCTTTTTCACCTGAACCTTAGTGTTGGACTGTTTTGACTCAAAGTCTGGTTGCCTTTTAACTGGTTCATGACTTGTAGTTGTTGTACTTCATGACTTGTAGAATTGAGTCTGTTGCACTTCATGCTAGCATTCTTGGATTCATATGCATTGAGTTTTGACCCATTGCTGTGTCAATAAGCATATCAAGTTACATGTCATTTTCTGATGTTTCGACCAGTTCACATGTTTAGCGGGTTTATATGTTTTGATCACTGTTGCACTTCCCCGACCTGTTGCAGTGTTTCACTTGAGTACAAGTAGCTCCACTGCTACTTGCAAAAGAATGTCCAACCTGGTACATTTATTCATTTGAATGATTTCTGGTTAATTGCATCTTTATTTGAACTGCATCTTTCTGTGCATCATGTATGTACCACTTTGTAGTTCACCGTACCATGTCATCACCCCGTGTACCATCTGGAACTCTAGTACATCGAGCATTATCACTTGAAACTTGGTCTTGAGCACTGCTGTGTCATTGAGCATTGTTGTGTCCATAGTGTATTCGATACTATTGCATTGCTGTTGTGTTATGTAGTAATCTAGTTTCTGGCCACTAGTTCATTGTGAAGCTTTGTTGCTTCCCTGACCTGTGCACATTGTTGCCTTTCTCTGGTTATTTCATATTCATTTGAATTGTGCATTTGTCTGCACTGTGCATTGAGCACTTTAGTTCATGATGTACTTGCTGCCTGGATTGTGTACATTTGTGCACTTGTTTGCTCATGAACATATGATGGCATTTGGTCTTTGACATTTTGTTTTCTTGGGGGGATTTCTTCGAGTCAGTTTGCATGTGGTCTTGCCCTGTAGTTGCATTCACTTCAGTGCTTCATATATTGTCTGCATCCATATATGTGTATGTCTGCACTTTGCATACTGATGCACTTCATACATGCACTGTGTTGATCATGTATTAATTTTGTGCTCGAGCTTCTTTGCATTCTGCAGTTGGTCTGCCTTGAACTTGATTGATACAGTATTCATGTTGTTGTGCATTTGTATCACTTGAGACTGCATGAAACTGTCTTGACCACTTGAGTCACTTTGTTGTCACTGGTTCATTGCCTTTGTGGTCTTCACATTCATGTGTGTCTGGTCATGCTTTTCCATTGTAGGTTGGATACTGAACTTCTTCATGCTTCAGTTTTATTGTGCCTTGTGAGTTTTCATGAGTGATCCAGATCACTTTTGCTCTTTGGTCTGCATTGTGTATATTTGCATTTGTGTTGTTGCTCCCTGTACTTGTAGTTGTGTAGTTGCACTGCACCGTTGCCTTGAGTAGATGTTGACTGCATCACCATATATCAGTTGCTCGGCCCTGTCTTGATGTATCACTTCTTGAGTCTGACCATCTTGCACTGTTTTAGTATTCATATGAATTGTGCATTTGTCTGCACTGTGCATTGAGCACTTTGTCATCTGGATGCATTTTGTTGTTCATTGCTTGGTCTCTTTTTCCTTGAATTTCTGGTTGGTGCATTGCCACACTGTACATATGAACTTGGTCTCTGTTGCATGCATTGCTGGTTGCTTTGGGATTGAACTTGAGCTTTGTACATCCACTTCAATGCTGAGTTATTTCACTTGTGTTTCACACCATGTTCATGTATTGAGTAACTGATTGATATACTTTTGCATTTCAGCTTTACTTGTTGTCTTCACATTGTGCTTTCTTTTTTGAGTTACTTCCATACTTGGTCGTGCTCTGGTTTTCCTGTTTGCATACTTCATGTTGCCTTGTCTTTGGTTGTTGCATTGCGTTGAGTCATGATTGATGTGACTTGACCTTTGCATTTTTTTTATTTTCCGAAATTTCACTTGATTTGAACCCGTCTTTTTATTTTGGGTTTGACCTTGTGCCCGGTTGTGTACATCATCACTGTTGTGGCAAGGCAGTGCACGCAAGCGTGAACTGCAGCCACACGGTACTGAGTTTTTGGGTACATTATCACTGTAGTGGCAAGGCAGTGCACGCAAGCGTGAACTGTAGCCACACGGTATGGCTTTTTTGATATTCTATTTTATTTTGATTTGTTAATCTTTAGCATATTCCATATGTTGTAGTGGCGAGGCAGTGCACGCGTGCGTGTACTGCAGCCCTACTTGAATTAATGTTTTAATTGATATTTCAATGGTTTGAACTGTTTTGTTTATTCAATTAAATATTCTGAATTGCACTCTGATTTGGTTTAATTACGGTCATCTATTGGTTACTTAATTATTATTGCTTCTGTGCACTAATAACTGAGTTTTAATTAGACTGACCCGTGTATTATTTTCTTTTGAATTTAATACTTGGGTCAGACCGAGTATTTACAGGTTGTAGATATCTTACTTTGGGTTGCTGCTTGAGCTATGAAGTCACTTCATATCTTTCGAAGTAGTCGTGTCATAGTATAGGATGATATGTATTCATGTATATTATTGTCAATAATGTACTTGTACATGTAACTTCCAGAGTCGACAGTTGTAGTTGTATCATATGTATTATATCACATGTATTGTAACTGACATCAGTTATTGTATACATGAGACTTTCCGTTTTATCTGTGTTCCGCATTTATATTATCTGTGTTATTATTCTATATTTACTGTCCTAAACTATTATAGCCACTGTGTAGTAGCTTTGAGTTAGTATCGGTATGTCGGATTTCCTCCTGAAATAAGAAGCATGTTATACTATCTGACTTATCGGTGCTCGCACAAAGCAATTACACGAATGGTCGCTCCTCAACAGCCTTATTCTCCGTGCCAGTTGACAGCACTACACCGTAGTGTTCTTGGCTAGCGTGGGTATAGAGGTGGGGCGTCACAATAAAAAAAATTCTACACTTCTTGCATTCCTCTTTGCGGCATTCACAAAATTCAATGCTCCTTGTCGGTACTCTATACTAGTTCTATGAAAAAAGTAAAACAAATAAAAAAATTGAGCTTTAATATTAGATTATATGTTATAATTCTCAAAATACATATTAAGTTAATCATGGTTTTATCACCTGCTTAAAAAAAACCCAGTCTTTTTCCATTTTCGACATATGAAGGCAAATAAGTTTCCAATCTTTGACGTATAAATTAGTTATATGTTGTAATAAAAAAAATAACTAGACGTTGTTATTACCCAAAAAACATCCAAGCATCTTATAAATAATGCACTATCTGGAACATTGGTAACACGCCCATAGTAAGGATAATAAACTACATTTTCTAACATAAACTGATTTTGAACAAATCAAATTTCGCCACCAAACTCCTAAATTATTACAAAGAAACATCTCTTGTATTAATCATATACCAATGCCACGTTCAGGAATGAAATTTGGTTATTGAAGAAAAACATGAAACAATGGGATAACATTTAATCTTGTTTTACCATCAAAACCGAATGCGGGACATTTAATATATTTTATTAAGGGTGTCACAGGTTTTAGTAAAACAGTGTTTCGATAGCTTTCTGAAATGAAAGCCAAAATGTAGTTTAGTAATATGAAATTCACTTTTTATGTTTGTGTACCGAAAAGCAGTTGTGTTAGCTAACTTATAATAGAAAAATAAAATGATGTTTAACATTTAGCTAGACTAAAGCAGACTGCACAAATAACATAACATTCTCATGAAGTTACTGACTCAGCCATACAAATATTCTCATGTTCTATTACTAGGGATGCCAGACAATAGTAGCAATTTTCACTATATTGAAGTTATTTGCGTAGCTAGAGCATCAATCAGTTATTAACAAATACTCATAATTGTTCAATAAGTTATAACACATAACTTTAGTGATTTCTAGAAGGAAGAAAAGCAGTATAGATAGAACATATACCTTCTACAATTTTCCGACAAAAAAGGGAACGCAAAAGATGGTAATAAACTGAAAAAAATAACTTAGCAAAAGAGATAAAAAGAAAGGGCAATACAATATTTGCGCCAATCAAATTTGAAATAACGTCATCAAAGATAATTTAGCAACTAACTATGAAGTTTACTTTTGATGTACTATTAGTGGTAATGATTATTTATGGGTTGGGATGTTTTCCTACCTTTTTTCTCAAATATTTTTGGAATAATGTTATCAAAGACTCATTTATAGTGAAATGCATAAAAATAATTAGATCTTGTGATCATGATACTATAAGAAAATAGATATATCAACGCAACCATAACCCCAAATAAATCTAAATGAAACAGAAGAAGTTCTGCTTATTTGTATTAATAAGTGCAAATGCAGGTTGAATCACCTATGCGCAAGTGGTATGCAAAAGATGAGTTATTTAAACATCGAAATTCTAAAAATTATTTGCATGCACATTTCTAATTCAGTGTTAAGTATTGAGTTTTTTTGGTAAAAATTCCTATATTATCAACAAGATAGCTGCTCCGGATTACAAAACAAAAAAAAGCTCTTGATGAGGTTTGACAGTCCTAATAGTGATCGAATGATAGGAAACCTACCATAAATAAATCATGACTTAAGAGCAATATTATGATATATACATACACGCGCATATATATGTATACACACACATATCTATATATGATATATACCTATCTGGAAGAGCGCAATTTCAGCTCTTCTCTTAGTTTTGTTTTAGTGATTATGCTTTTTCTTTGTCCAAGTACTGTTTCATGTGTAAGATATTGTATGTCATGACCTGGTAAAAAAATAGAAGAATGCTTTTGCTTTTTTTTAAATAAAAAATTGATAAATTCTCTACATTTATATGTAGACTAAAAATTCCACAGGTATTTGTACTCATTAATGTTACACTTACACATTTTGAACAGTAGATTACCATTATTTTGATATCAATATTTTTTTTGTTCAATTCCCATATTCTTTTTATTTTACTTAAATTCCATACCTAATTTGTTTGTGTTCAACTAATTTGTTTTCAAACTAATTAGATGTCCGGCTTCAAATCTGAGCAAAAAGATACTCTGAAACATCAAAAGTGGAAATAAGAAATTCCATGGATATAAAGTACTACCTGAACTTTCTCGATTAGAGAAGCGAAAACTTACTCTTTATAGCTCTCGCTAGTATATTGCCAATGCCCGCCTGCTGCGAACGCTGAAAGAAGAACACCGATCCCGCGTAAATGTACTGCCATGGAATGATAATGTTTTAACAATAGGAGGGATGGATGGCAAAATCGTGAATCTCAATCAAATTAGGGTTTTTCCAATTCTATTTATATAATCAATATTAAAACATACAAACAAATATATAATCATAAAATAGAGTATAAAATCCATACCGATTTAAGATTTGTGTAGAATGTCAATCAAAAGGCAGTAGATAGAAAGAGGAATCGATTGACTGTGGAGAGGAGAGGAGTAGCGTGATGATGACGAAGGGAAAATGAAGCAATGATGAAGAGGACGATAATTTAGGACTTGGTGAAGATGATGAAGAGGGGAAAAAAATTTCTGCAGAAGTGAGTTTTATAAGTATACGTGAGATGAAAAACAAGAACTGGTCACGTTCATTTTTGGCTAGGCGGAAAAAAATTTCTAAGGAGCGGGAACAAAAAAAATTTAGTCACGAAACATATTTTGGGAAAAATATTTTCGGTTGCATTTATGATAAAACGCCATGGTTTTTTGCAACCGTAAATGGTTTTTCTTGTAGTGCTAGTTTCGTCGAAATCCAAGACTGTTTGAAAAATGACTATTTTTACTCGTCAATGTAAATATTAAAATATTCAATTTCCATAAATTAACTTTTAATTCAATTTTAAAAGTTCTATAACATATTTCTAACTCCAATATGATTTAATACAACTTTACAAATCAATTTTAATCACATTAAACCAAATTACCAATTATTTCTGTAATCTCACATATTAAATTATCGATTTAATTATCCAATTAAATATAGATATTCGAAATAAAACTTATTCGACTTACAAATTTTACTTGTTAATATTTAAAATCAATTAAATATATGAATTTCAATTGATAGAAATTCTGGGTCGTTACACCCACAAAGCTAAGGTTTATCGCTAAACCAAAGCTTTGATACCAGATGCAACGTCCCGCCTTTTCGCACGCTTTAAAACGACACACGTGCCGATTCAAACCATACAGAAGGGCAGATTGTTATGGGGAAAAAGAAAACGAGAAAGAAATAAAACAAAACAGAATCTCACTGCGGAAGGATAAAATATAATAATCAAATATACAGTTCTTGAAGCTGTTTACAAAATATTAAATTTTACTTATACAATTTATATCAGAGTTATACATACCATAGAATATCAATAGTGCAGTGGAATATAATAGTTTTGAGGAATAATATAGTAGATAATAGTACTACAAATCGTCGTCGTCTTCCTCCAGAGCTAAAATCTTCAAATCCTGAAACGCTCGGACGGATCCGAGCGAATTGAAAAACAAAACACTCGAGTTAGAACTAAAAGATCTTGTGTGAGTTAAATCAACAAAAATAAATATAAGTGTAGTAACTCAAGAGATGCTCGAGATTTACATCTCCTAAGGATCCGTTAAACTATTTACTATGTAGTATATTTTGCTATTATAATAATGTCTGATTGTAAAATAAACTTACTTTAAAATAGCGTTAAGGCTTTACATTTTCCACCTTAACACGTAATAATGCCAATAGTCTATACAGTACCGTAATACCTCCTGATTGGGAGGCTACCAGAGGATACTCCATAGGTACGACACAAATAGAAACTCGTAGATGGCGCGCTAGGATAGGTGACACGGCACAACTAGGCAACGCCAGGGTAGATATACCAATTATGTAACAACCCTAGTTGGAGATTACCGCTAATATTAAATTATAATGATAATTATGATTTAATATTGGATTTATTGATTTAATTGGAAGAAAATTTTGAAATATATTGTTTAGTTGGTATAAACAATATTGTTGGATAAAATCTTGGGGAAATGTAATTGATTGTGTTTCATCGTGAGGACATGAGATTTATTTCAATTTAAAATTGTTAAAATAAATTCTAAAATGAAGAAGAAATATTTTTCTTGTGAAAAAAAAAGATAAACATGTGTGGAAATAAAGTTATTACTTTATTTCATGAATTTTTGAGTGGAGTTGTGCGACTACATTCAATTAACATGTAAAATTTGGTGGTATTGCAATTTATTGCCAAAATTGCTTTTTCTTTATTAATAATACAAAGGAAAATGGTTATTAATTAATTAATTACAATAAATATTTTTAGTAATGGTTTTTTTATGTTTTATGGATGTTAAAATAATTAATTACACTTTATTGGATGGAAAATGTATTTTATGTAACTAAAATATGTCAAATTTGCATTATTTCTTTAAATAGTGTAAATTTGTTAAAAATAAGAGTTTATTGATAAAATAACATTTAAAATTGTTGAAATATGATGATTTTATCATCTTAATAAATTCTAGACGTTGCAACGATCGCAACGCAATTTATTTCGTTTAAAAAGGATGAAAATTGAGAAAGATGGAAAAAAAAAAAGAAAAAAAAAACTTCATTATTTAGGCTAAGTAATTAATTTTGGGCCAATGGGTTGAATCCAAACCCAAACCCACTTGAGAAGCTTCTGAGGAAAGGAGAATACGTACAGACACTTCGTACTCCTTCTTCTCATCTTCTCAAAAGCTTCTAGAAATAGGAATAATGGCCTCCATGCTAATTCCTTGCTAATTTTCTAATTAAATTCGCAAAATCTAGTGTTTCTCTGGTTAAAAACATAAATCAATGTAATCTCCTACCTCAATAATCTCTAATTCATGAGAAATCTATGGTTCAGTTACTGTAAGTTGGGTTTTGATGTTTTTCCTTCTTGCATGCTTCTATTTCAGCTTCTACAGGTTCTCTAGGCTCAAATCTTCGCTGAAAGGCTTCATCTTGCAAGGAAATTTAGCATCTTTTGCCTTCTTACGGTAAGTTAAAGCTTATGCAAACTGAAATGGTCAGTCTATGAAGAAGAAAAAATAGAAACCTGAAGCTATGATGGTTGATTACGTATAAAATGTTGCTCTTAATATATGTTATGTCTTGCTGAAAATGGTGCAACTTTGTTTGCCCATATCTTGTGCATCCGGCATCGGATTACCGTCAAACTTTTTTCAGTTTATAGTATACTTGTTAGAGTTCATTGGTGCGAAGTTTTATTGAGTTTCAAGTCAATTTGGACCTCCTTATATGCTGTCAAAGTTGCAAAACCGAGAGGGTATTTGCACAGAAAATAGTAGTAGTGCTCTAATGTCTGAATAGTATTTCCAGCATAACTTTTGGGTTTCAAATCGGAATTTAGAAATTTAAGATGTTCTGAAATCCTTGTGAAATATTCCACAACTTTCGTTTGTTAAGTTTTCAGTAGTTTGGATGATTGCTATGCAAAAATTGACAATGTTTGTTACTGTTCCGAAAATGTATCAGTCCAGGCTTAACTTTTAACTTTTAGTAATTTTGACATAACTTTTGTGTTTCAAATCAGAATTTTAAAATCTTGGATGTTCTGGAATCCTTGTGAAATATGCCACAACTTCTATGTTTTATGTTTTGAATAATTTTGAAGTCTACATAGACAAAAATTGATTTTTTTTTGTTGCTGGCCCGTGTTAATAACCAGTGCACAATTTTTTTTCTATGTAGTATTTCGATCATAACTTTAACGTTACTGATCGGAATCTTGAAATTCAAGATGTTCTGGAATCCCTAGGAAATATGCTACAACTTTTATGTTTTAAGTTTTATAAGATTTTGTAACGACCCGTATTTTACGTGTCGATAAATCGTAGAATTTACAGGTCGTTAGTGTTGTTTGTGTTGTCTCTAGCCTGAGTCGCATGGAGAGTAACTCGTGTGTTGAAGTGTTGAGTCGTGACCGACTCATAGGTTAGGTCGTGCACGAGTTACGACTTAAGTATGTTGACCGACCCATGGATAAGTCGTAGACGACTTAAGGAGGGTGGACCGAGTTAAGAGAGTTGACCGACTTAGGGTTTAGATCGTGTGAAGGAAAGCTCGTGTTGGCCGACTCATAGAGGATCCGACCTAGGGGGGATGGTGACTTAAGTATAGTGGATGGCCTTTAGGGTGTTGCCGAGTTAAGGTATTGCCGAGTTAATGTTTGGACCGACTTAGTGGTGGTCGACTTAGTGGAGATGCCGAGCTAGCAAAGTTACTGGGATAACACGTTAAGGGGGGATACCGGCTTAGGGAGCTACGAGTTATATTGTTAGGTCGTTAGCTCGGTAGGATTTAGGTCGGTCGAGGGGTAAGGTCGTATGCGACCTAAGTTGGTTCTATGCTTAGAGTTAGGTCGGCACTTGTATTGAGTCGTAAGTCGGCGAGAGTGTTGAGTCGGCAGGATAGTTAGCTCGTATGGCCCTGTGTATAGTTAGGTCGTAGGGTCGGCTGTGTTAGGTCGGCAGAGGTTGAGTCGGCAAGGTTAGGTTAGGTCGGCGGCGACCTAAGGGGACGGCCGAGCTAAGGGGTATTCTAGCCTATAAATAGAGGGGTTTGGCTCACTTTTTGGCACCGGTTTTTGAAGCGACGAAGTGCTGCCATTTAGGAAACTCGACTACAGCATTTCTTCATCTTCTTTTCTCCATTCCAATCTAGTCCTAACATCCATCCAAGATCGAAGATCGAGATTGAAGATCCAAGAGCCAAGGTTGAAGATCTTCATCCGTTCGAGCTAGATTTCATCGATTGAGGCGAGATATTGCCGGATCAAGCCTTGATCTTCGCTGTCCAGATCTGAAGTGTTTAGTTTTTGAGGTGTTTGGGTGATTTGGTGAGTGGTAGTTATCTCTCACGCGGATCCAAAGGAGTATATTGGATTGGTGACTTGTTGGAGTGTTGTAGTTAGTGATTTTGTGCATTTTTCTTAGATCCAAGTGTAGATCCATGGTTTTTGAAGATGTTTACTTATGCAAGTTCATTTAACAAGTATTAGAGACAAAACCCATGTTTTATATTTGATAGATCTATGTTAAAAACCTATGAATCATGCATGTTGGACTTATGCTCATTTATTTACGAAATTGCCATTATGGTTAATATTGCTTATTAGATCTTGTTTGAATGATTGATTGCTTGAATGTATGATTGATTTGATTGTTTCCAAGTTAGCTAGTAGTTGATTTGGAACAAGATGATTGAAGATGAATCAAAAGCTACGGAAGAAGGCTCTTGAATGGTGAAAGCTGCTTAAGGCATATGTAGCGGATGTTGAAGCTCATATGTATGGATTGGATGATGTTGAGATGGAACTTTGCCATGATGCGATGAGGCAAACCATGTTGTTGAGTTGAGACTTTGCTTTGATGCGATGAAGCGAAGTATGATGTGAGTCTTGGCTTAATCCAGGCAGGGATCATTCCAAGCATGTTGATAACTTGAAGGGTAGTTCAAGTTGGTTGATAATGGATTGTTCAAGAGGTAGCTTGAGCTTGTATGAGGATAGTCGTCAAGAAGGATGGCTAGGAGGCTTGGATCTCATCGTTGTTGAAGGTTCTAGCATGCTCAAAAGCAAGAGTACATGGGGCGCCCATAACGACTACAGGTAGGTAGTCGGGACACCCAAAAGACTACAGGTAGGTAGTTGAGTACTCTGGGCAGAGTAGGTAAGTCCTAGGCACGGGTCATGATGACGTGCGGAGCTATGCCTAGAACCGGGGTTACCATTAGCCCTTGACAGGTGGTCATTCAACTAACGGTGAAATCGAGGCAAGGATAACAGTGATAGCCAGAGTCATGGATGTTTGGTTGTATTATCATTCGGCTTCAAGAGCGGTGTTTTATGGGTGCTTATCTGATCTTGGTTTAGGCCTTGGGGGTTTGTATTTGGAAAACATCATCCTTGACTCGAGTGGTTATTGCTTTACCTTAATTGTCTATGTTGTTATGCTTGCTTCTCCTTAGTGTGCGTCTGGGGGCTATCACTGTAGGAAGAGGTGGAGTGGAATGGTTTGGTTCCTATTCCTTTTATCCCTTATGCTCTTTTGGTATGTTTGATAGTTAATTTACTGCTCACTAAGACTTTGTCTGACTCAAGGTTTTATGTCTCCTCTTATTACCTTGGGCTGTTCATCCATGTTGGGATGGGCAGACTAGGTAGCAGGTGACAGGTGCTGTTCTTGGGGATCTACGCTGATGATGACGAAGACGAGCAGGAGGCTTTGCATATTAGTTTTCTTACTATATGTTCTGGGTGTTCCGCTTCTGTATTTGATTGAGTGATTTGTAGTGAGGCTTTGATGTATGGATGATTCATATGTTGTGTAAAACTACTATGATGCTTATATGATGATGTTCTGTTCTATGGAGCTTCACTATATTATATTTTCTCTATTGTATTTTGTCCATGCGCTGTGAGTTATGCGATAGAGTTTTCTGTTTTTAATTTACCCTGACTATCGTCCATGGCTACTTGGCACGCCTTTCAGCGCATTATTTCCTTGTTTTGGTGCGGGAGTCATGGCCGGTCGTCACATTTGGTATCAGAGCTTTGGTTAATCGATTTTAGCCAACGCTCGCTGACTTAACTACGTATGAGAGACGTAATTGTAATTTGATGGATGATTACTATATATAATATAGTAGTTTAGAAGGATTTGAACTCCTTATGCAGTTGTTTCTTAAGGTGGTCTAATCATTCCTTTTTACAGATATTAAGGATGAGTCGAAGTGAGAGACAAGCTGCGAGGGATAGTCGTGCTGCTAGGGAAGCTGTTGATTATGCTCCTATGTTCGAGGCCATGATGACTTCAATCATGAGGAGGATACCAGCTTCAGGATCATCTGTGGATGTGGGAGTTCAAGTCCAAGCTCCGAGACCGGTAGATTTTGCTAAGCTTTGCAAGGATTATACTTCTCTTGGAGGAAAAGCTTTCTTGGGGACGGAGTCGACTATTGAGGTGCAGAGATGGATTGATGCTTGCCGAAGGATCTTTGGTGACTTAGGGATTGAAGATGCAACCAAGAGAAAGCTTGCATCGAGACAGCTTCAAGGGAGGGCTGCAGATTGGTGGAATTCTATCACCATAGATACACCGGAAGAGGAGATTACTTGGGAGCAATTCCAAGTCAGATTTGAAGCCAAGTTCATCTCTACGGCTCAGAAGTCTGTTTTGTTCAAGAGGTTTGTGGAGCTCAAGCAGGGTGGGAGGCCTGTTCTTGAGTATATTTCTGAGTTTGAAGCTTTGTCTAAGTATGCCAGATCGTACATTGATTCTCCCTATCAGAAGAATGAAAAGTTTGTGACTGGTCTGGATGCTTATCTTGGGAGGCAGTTAGTGGATCATCTGGACGATCCATTTGAGAAGCTTGTGGAGAAAGCTCTTAGGCACGAGAGTTTGTTTCCTAAGGAAAGTTCTGTCGTTGTTGTAGCCAGGGAAGGATCTAAACCACAGCAGAGTGGCAACAAGAAGAGGAAGCAGCAGCAACAGAAGGGAAAGGATGGCCAAAAGAAGCCGAAGGGAGAAATGACTTGCTATAACTGCCAGCAGAAGGGTCATCTTTACAAAGACTGTAAGAATCCCAAAGTGCCGGGAAAGTGTTACAACTGTGATAAGCTGGGACATATCAAGAAGGATTGTCCAGAGCCAAGGAAGGATAGGCAGATGGTGCAAGCTTATGCCTTGGGAGCGGTGCCGTCATCTTCGAAAGCTCCTACAGCTGAGGAGAAGGGGAAGAGTGAGGTGGTGCAAGGTACTCTTTCTATTTGTGGTGTTCCAGTTAGAGTGTTGTTTGATACTGGGGCGTCGCATTCTTTTGTTTGTGATGATTTGGTAGGCCGGTTAGGTTTGAAACCGGATATTGTTGATAGGCCATTGGTTGTGACTAATCCAGTGGGGGGTTCGTCATGTTTGTGTATGATATGTCGTGGTCTAGTTGCGTCGAGTCATGATTGCTCGTTTGTTTGTGATTGCTTTGTTCTGAACTTTGCGGGGTTCGGAATTATTTTGGGTATGGACTGGCTTAGGAAGTATGCGGCAAGGATTGATTGTGAGAGGCTGGAGGTGACAGTCGGGAATGTGGAAGGGCGAAAGGTTGTGATACGATGTAAGCATGGGGAAGGCGTCTTCATGAGCTTCATGTATTCGCTGGTTGTTCCACGGGATGGACTGTCATCGGTGCCTATTGTGAATGGATTTGAGGACGTCTTTGACGAAGTCAAAGGGTTGCCGCCGCATAGGGAGATCGAGTTTCGTATCGATCTAGTTGAGGGAGCCAGACCTGTTGTGATGCCTCTTAGGCGAATGGCACCGAGGGAGCAGCAAGAGCTGAAGGTGCAAGTTGATGACCTTTTGCAGAAAGGATTCATTCGGAGAAGTGTGTCCGAATGGGGTGCGCCAGTTGTGTTCGCAACCAAAGCGGATGGATCGTTGAGGTTGTGTGTGGATTATCGTGAGCTGAATAAGGTGACTAAGAAGAACAAGTATCCATTGCCGAGAATAGATGACTTGTTTGATCAGCTTCACGAGGCTAAGGTGTTTTCTCAGATGGATTTGGCAACGGGATTTCACCAGTTAAGAGTGGCAAGGATAGTGTGCCGAAGACTGCTTTCAGGACACCATCCGGTTTTTATGAGTGGCTGGTAATGCCGTTTGGGTTGACTAACGCACCAGCATATTTTGTGGATCTTATGAATAGAGTATTCAGAGATCAGTTGAATAAGTTCATGCTTGTGTTCGTAGATGATATTTTGGTTTACTCCAGAACTGAGGAAGAGCACAAGACGCACTTGAGGATTGTTTTGGAAATTTTGCGGAAACATCAGCTGAAGGCTAAGTTTTCGAAGTGTCACTTCTGGAAGAGTGAAGTGAGGTTCTTAGGCCATGTTATCTCTGGAAATGGAATAGCGGTTGACCCCGCTAAGGTGGCAGCGATCCAGGATTGGGTTAGACCTAAGAATGCATCTGATGTGAGAAGTTTTCTTGGATTAGCAGGATATTATCGTCGGTTTATCAAAGACTTTTCCAAGATAGCTGCACCGTTGACAGGATTGACGAAGAAGAACCAGGTGTTCAAATGGGATGATAAGTGTGAGCAAGCTTTCGTAATCCTGAAAGAGCGACTGACGAGTGCTCCTGTTTTGACTATTCCAAGTGGGAATGATGAGATGGTGGTTTACACCGATGCATGTGGCACTGGACTAGGAGCGGTGCTAATGCAGAAGGATAAAGTTGTTGCGTATGCTAGTCGACAACTGAAGCCGCATGAAAGGAACTATCCGACTCATGATTTGGAGTTAGCGGCAATTGTGTTTGCTTTGAAGATGTGGAGACATTATCTATTGGGAGTTAGATTTGAGTTGTTTACAGATCATAAGTCGTTGAAGTATCTGTTCTCCCAAAAGGATTTGAATCTTCGACAGCAAAGATGGCTAGAGTTCCTAGCATCTTATGATTTTGGTATAGCCTATACTCCGGGAAAAGGTAACGCAGTGGCAGATGCGTTAAGTCGAAGACATGCAGGATTAGGAGCCATGTTTTCGGAATGGAAGAGTCTTGAGTATTTGGCTGAGTTTGACTTCAGGCCTAGATGTGAATTGGAACCTGAGATGTTGGCAAACTTATCGATAAGGCCTACTCTTGTGGAAAGAATTGGTGAAAGCCAAAGGCGGGACGATAAGCTTGTTAAGATTATCTGTGATTTGGAATCCGGATTGGACTCGGAGAAGGATAAGGGATTCGAGGTCGATCGAGAGGGTTGGCTTCGAAAGCAAGGACGATTGGTTGTTCCCGATGTAGATGGATTGAGAGATGAAGTTCTGAGGGAAAGTCATCACTCGAAGTTGACAATTCATCCAGGTGGAAATAAGATGTATCGGGATATGAAGAGAACTTACTACTGGGAAGGTATGAAGAAAGATGTTGGAAATTTTATTTCCAAGTGTATTAACTGCCAGTTGGTGAAAGCTGAGCAGAAGAAGCCCAGTGGATTGCTTCAGCCATTAGAGGTTCCTACGTGGAAGTGGGAGCAAGTGTCGATGGATTTTATCGATGGTCTTCCTAGGACAAGAGCGGGGAACGAAGGGGTTTGGGTCATAGTAGATCGTTTGACCAAGAGTGCAAGGTTCATTCCTGTTCGATCGACTAGGACTGCATCAAAGTTGGCTGAGCTTTATGTGAAGTGGATTGTTCGATTCCATGGTGTTCCGAAAAGTATAGTGAGCGATCGAGACCCATTGTTCACTAGTAGGTTTTGGAAGAGCTTTCAGGAAGTTTTGGGAACCGAGTTGTGTTTGAGTACAGCTTATCACCCTCAAACAGATGGTCAGACTGAAAGAGTCAACCGAGTTTTGGAAGATCTTCTTAGAGCATGTGTTTTGGACTTCGGAGGATCATGGGAAGATCACCTTCATTTGGTGGAGTTTGCTTATAATAACAGTTATCAGTCGAGTATTGGTATGGCACCATATGAGGCACTATATGGAAGACCGTGTAACTCTCCGTCATGTTGGTTGGAAACTGGAGAAAAGCTGATACTTGGGCCAGAGATGATTCGACAGACTTCGGATGGTATAGAGATCATTCGGCAACGAATGAAGGCAGCCCAAGATCGTCAGAAAAGTTATGCAGATAATCGTCAAAAGGATTTGGAATTCGACGTGGGTAATATGGTTTTTGTGAAGATTTCCCCATTGAAGAATGTTATTAGATTCGGGAAGAAAGGGAAATTGACTCCGAGATTTGTTGGACCATTCCCGATTATCGAGCGAATTGGAAAACTCGCTTATAGATTGGAGTTACCGAAAAAGATGGCGGGTGTGCACAATTTTTTCATGTATCTTATCTACGGAAGTATGTGCATGACCCGAGTACGGTGGTTTCTGCTGATAGCTGTGAGGACTTAGAGGTTGATCCCGTGGTTACGAGACCTCGTAAGCCGCTCCGTATTGTTGAAACCGATACGAAACAGCTTAGGAGGAAGACGATTATGTTGCTCAAGGTACAATGGAGTGACGATGTTAACGACTGTACATGGGAGGAGGAAGAGAGGATGAAGGCAGCTCATCCCGGACTCTTCGAGGTATGGCCCTAAAGTGTCGTGACATCTCATGAATTTGTAGCTTGTTCTAAGTCTTAGAATTCTGCATGCTAGGCTAGAATTGGTTGCATGGTTTGTTGATTGCTTGGATGGTAGGCATGCGGAATATCTTTGATTGCTATTGTTTGTTTGCTTGGAATTTCGGGGACGAAATTCCTAAGGGGTAGAGAATGTAACGACCCGTATTTTACGTGTCGATAAATCGTAGAATTTACAGGTCGTTAGTGTTGTTTGTGTTGTCTCTAGCCTGAGTCGCATGGAGAGTAACTCGTGTGTTGAAGTGTTGAGTCGTGACCGACTCATAGGTTAGGTCGTGCATGAGTTACGACTTAAGTATGTTGACCGACCCATGGATAAGTCGTAGACGACTTAAGGAGGGTGGACCGAGTTAAGAGAGTTGACCGACTTAGGGTTTAGATCGTGTGAAGGAAAGCTCGTGTTGGCCGACTCATAGAGGACCCGACCTAGGGGGGATGGTGACTTAAGTATAGTGGATGGCCTTTAGGGTGTTGCCGAGTTAAGGTATTGCCGAGTTAATGTTTGGACCGACTTAGTGGTGGTCGACTTAGTGGAGATGCCGAGGTAGCAAAGTTACCGGGATAACACGTTAAGGGGGGATACCGGCTTAGGGAGCTACGAGTTATATTGTTAGGTCGTTAGCTCGGTAGGATTTAGGTCGGTCGAGGGGTAAGGTCGTATGCGACCTAAGTTGGTTCTATGCTTAGAGTTAGGTCGGCACTTGTATTGAGTCAAAAGTCGGCGAGAGTGTTGAGTCGGCAGGATAGTTAGCTCGTATGGCCCTGTGTATAGTTAGGTCGTAGGGTCGGCTGTGTTAGGTCGGTAGAGTGTTGAGTCGGCAAGGTTAGGTTAGGTCGGCGGCGACCTAAGGGGACGGCCGAGCTAAGGGGTATTCTAGCCTATAAATAGAGGGGTTTGGCTCACTTTTTGGCACCGGTTTTTGAAGCGACGAAGTGCTGCCATTTTGGAAACTCGACTACAGCATTTCTTCATCTTCTTTTCTCCATTCCAATCTAGTCCTAACATCCATCCAAGATCGAAGATCGAGATTGAAGATCCAAGAGCCAAGGTTGAAGATATTCATCCGTTCGAGCTAGATTTCATCGATTGAGGCGAGATATTGCCGGATCAAGCCTTGATCTTCGCTGTCCAGATCTGAAGTGTTTAGTTTTTGAGGTGTTTGGGTGATTTGGTGAGTGGTAGTTATCTCTCACGCGGATCCAAAGGAGTATATTGGATTGGTGACTTGTTGGAGTGTTGTAGTTAGTGATTTTGTGCATTTTTCTTAGATCCAAGTGTAGATCCATGGTTTTTGAAGATGTTTACTTATGCAAGTTCATTTAACAAGTATTAGAGACAAAACCCATGTTTTATATTTGATAGATCTATGTTAAAAACCTATGAATCATGCATGTTGGACTTATGCTCGTTTATTTACGAAATTGCCATTATGGTTAATATTGCTTATTAGATCTTGTTTGAATGATTGATTGCTTGAATGTATGATTGATTTGATTGTTTCCAAGTTAGCTAGTAGTTGATTTGGAACAAGATGATTGAAGATGATTCAAAAGCTACGGAAGAAGGCTCTTGAATGGTGAAAGCTGCTTAAGGCATATGTAGCGGATGTTGAAGCTCATATGTATGGATTGGATGATGTTGAGATGGAACTTTGCCATGATGCGATGAGGCAAACCATGTTGTTGAGTTGAGACTTTGCTTTGATGCGATGAAGCGAAGTATGATGTGAGTCTTGGCTTAATCCAGGCAGGGATTATTCCAAGCATGTTGATAACTTGAAGGGTAGTTCAAGTTGGTTGATAATGGATTGTTCAAGAGGTAGCTTGAGCTTGTATGAGGATAGTCGTCAAGAAGGATGGCTAGGAGGCTTGGATCTCATCGTTGTTGAAGGTTCTAGCATGCTCAAAAGCAAGAGTACATGGGGCGCCCATAACGACTACAGGTAGGTAGTCGGGACACCCAAAAGACTACAGGTAGGTAGTTGAGTACTCTGGGCAGAGTAGGTAAGTCCTAGGCACGGGTCATGATGACGTGCGGAGCTATGCCTAGAACCGGGGTTACCATTAGCCCTTGACAGGTGGTCATTCAACTAACGGTGAAATCGAGGCAAGGATAACAGTGATAGCCAGAGTCATGGATGTTTGGTTGTATTATCATTCGGCTTCAAGAGCGGTGTTTTATGGGTGCTTATCTGATCTTGGTTTAGGCCTTGGGGGTTTGTATTTGGAAAACATCGTCCTTGACTCGAGTGGTTATTGCTTTACCTTAATTGTCTATGTTGTTATGCTTGCTTCTCCTTAGTGTGCGTCTGGGGGCTATCACTGTAGGAAGAGGTGGAGTGGAATGGTTTGGTTCCTATTCCTTTTATCCCTTATGCTCTTTTGGTATGTTTGATAGTTAATTTACTGCTCACTAAGACTTTGTCTGACTCAAGGTTTTATGTCTCCTCTTATTACCTTGGGCTGTTCATCCATGTTGGGATGGTCAGACTAGGTAGCAGGTGACAGGTGCTGTTCTTGGGGATCTACGCTGATGATGACGAAGACGAGCAGGAGGCTTTGCATATTAGTTTTCTTACTATATGTTCTGGGTGTTCCGCTGCTGTATTTGATTGAGTGATTTGTAGTGAGGCTTTGATGTATGGATGATTCATATGTTGTGTAAAACTACTATGATGCTTATATGATGATGTTCTGTTCTATGGAGCTTCACTATATTATATTTTCTCTATTGTATTTTGTCCATGCGCTGTGAGTTATGCGATAGAGTTTTCTGTTTTTAATTTACCCTGACTATCGTCCATGGCTACTTGGCACGCCTTTCAGCGCATTATTTCCTTGTTTTGGTGCGGGAGTCATGGCCGGTCGTCACAGATTTTGTTGTTTACATGGTGAAAAATTAATGTTTTTACTGTTGGTCTGTCATTGACAGCCACAATATTTATATATTTGTCCAATTTCGACAATTTCATTTGCATTCTTTTGCAAATTTTTATATATGAAATTTGATGCTAATGTTTGATTATTATGTCCAGCAATGGACTAGTCAAGTTAGGATAAGATTTGGATTTAAATTTAATTCAAATCTGATTTAAATTTGAATATTGATTTATACCGATTAAATTGCAAATTGTTGTCTTTTGAGTTTTAAAAATCCGAATAAATTGCATAAAATCTTCTAAAATCATGGTTTGTATAATAAATGTTTTTACACATTTTTAAAGGTTTTTAAACAATTATTCTTTATTTTCTAGGCTTTCAAAATCATTAAAATTCTTTTAAAATGATGAGTTTTCTCTCAAAATCCTTTAGATAAATTTCTAGAAATTGGTTTAAAATCCCATTTTTTCTAGTAAAATATATTATTATTAATTTTATTAATTTTAATTACTTTGATTCTTTTTCGGACGTATGAGAAAGTAAATTAAACGATTGAGTAAAATTACGAGGTATGGGACTCGTGAATTTACTTTATCGGTTAATTTCGGACTTGTACGATCGAAACAACTTTTGGGAATTGTTTGAATTCCTCTTTGATGACAGCCACTTCGTGGTATGTTTTTGATGTATTTAAATCTTAATTGGGGCATTATTCCATATCAATTTATTTGGTTGATATATATATATAATCCGAGAACTCCTAAATAGGAGTATATTCAATGATGGGCTATGTTGATGGAGATGCTCTTGCCAATGATATGAGGAAAATATTTCGATGGAATTTGTTGATGATTGATGAATTTATGGTATTTCTTACTTTTCGATGAGATAAGACAAGTTTGGCATTTCATACCATTCGTCGATGACATGAGGCGATTTTTTTATGATGATTTAGATAATTTTCATAGTGTGGCATCGACTAGCGGCTAGAAAACCGCTAAGTGAGAACGTGCGATATGGGACGTACGTTACCACTTTTCGGGTTACTATCCGAGAGTTTCTGACACATTCTAGAAGGACTACCAGTACTTTGAGTCCCGATTGGGCCAAGCAATGTTTGGCTCGATCACTGTGATGGCGGGGGCTCAGCGGACACCGATTGGAGTGAAGACTCCAATCACTATGATGGTGGGTGTTCGGGATGGATATAGATGACGTCATAGACCGAAACAATTCGATGTGAGGATTTCGGTCAATAGATGGATATGGTACCATAATGATGGTAGTACTAGTAAGTAGCACGTGCAGCATTGCTTCGGCATGCTGGATCTGGCCAATCCGAGGTTTCTTTTGATGATTCATGATGATTTCAATTTTTGCCACCTTTTTATGTGTTTTCTATAGCTTTATAGATATGAGAAAGGCATATATGATTTCTTGGTGGATTTTGGTAATTTCGAATTTATGAATTGATACTTGGGATTTTATATGATTCTGGAAGGATGATTATTTAATGAATGATTGTTAGGAGTTCCCTTTCACCTTGTCGTATTTTTTTTTCTAACGATAAGATTCAGTTTGCCTGACCCGTGTGTTTGTCACTCGGGTCAGACCGAGTTGTAGGTTAGGTCGGATATCTATCTTTTGGTCTTGGACCCATTTTGATTTTTGAGGGGCTCATGACTATGGACTTGGCTACATCTTTCGTGTTGTCTCTTTTGTGTCAGCTTATTGTACATATTCTTTTATAGAGACGGAGATGTATGTATATTGTGTGGTTACACGCCACTATGATGTAGGGTATTACATTTGATGTTCGGCTGTATTAGTATATATATCTGTGGCTGCTGTTCTGTGATGTGATTGTTATATTTAGTGCATTTTGTTTCTGAATAGATCCTACAGCCGTGTAGTATCGTATTAGTTAAACATTGAGTATGTCGATCACTTGAGATACACAAAAAAATATATGGTAAAAATCGACGTACTTAGTCTTTAGCTAATGCATTACTATTCGGTCGCCCTTAACCAGCCCTATTCTCTGCATTAGTAGACAAAATAACTCATCAATTCTCTTTACTAATGTGGGTCTCGGGGTGGGGTGTCACAGCTTGGTATCAGAGCGAGGATTCAGAACAAAATGAAATAAACGCAGAACAGTGAACACGATGAACCGTACATCAAGTATAATACCCTTGTACATCTTATCCCTTAATCGTGGCCAGCCTAGTCATATCCCTATCCTTTTCAATTCCTTTAGGGTAGATAGAAAGGAATACGTCTAGGAATGTTAAATGTTATTCCGTAGTATTCCTTAATTATTTCATTTCAATTGCTTTATATATAAATCTACCCTGTGAATGATGTTCTCTCATTTTTATCTTTCAGCTATGTCTGGAAGAGGTAGAGCTCGCCCTTCGACATCGGGACCGTCCAGTGGTTCACGACCCAAAGGTGTTTATATGACTACTGATCAGATTCGAGAGCTTCTTGGGAGCACCCAACCTCCCGCTCCTATTCCATCTTCATCTCCTCGCAAGTCTGTATTTGCAAGACTATGCAGTGACTTTACTAATCTTGGAGGCAAGCCATTCAAAGGCTCTGAGTCGGTTCTTGAGGTGCAAGCCTGGCTTCGCACTTGTGAGCGTGTATTCTTACGTATGGAGCTTTCAGATCATCATCGAGTTCTTGTGGCATCTAGTATGCTACAAGAGCGTGCTTTAGATTGGTATGAGCTTCTTATCGCTGAGGTGGATGAGACTAACCTCACATGGCAGCAATTCCGAGATAGATTTGAGCTTAAGTTCGTACCCGAGTCGGAAAAGGCTCTTCTTACTCGCCGCTTCATCGAGTTGAAGCAGGGCAACTCTTCAGTTTCAGATTATGTTTCTTCCTTTGAGTCCCTCTCTAAGTATGGGTTGGAGTTCATTAGTACCCCATACAAGAAAAATCTTAAGTTCGTATCCGGACTTAAGAAATATTTGAAGAAATCTTTAATGCTCCAACTCAAGCTTTCTTTTGAAGAGTTGGTTGATGCCGCTCTCCATCTCGAGACAATTGAGAATGAGAAAGATAGTGATGGCGAGGGTGGTGTTCAATCTAATCCAAAGAAGAAGAAGTTTCCTTTCCGCAAGCCTAAGTTCTTTCCTTCCAAGAAAAAGAAGCAAGTCGGATCTTCTACTCAATCTCAAGCCCCTCCTCAAGCTAAGCCTTTTGCTTGCTACAATTGTGGATCTCCTAACCATCCAGTCCGAGAATGTCCTAAGCCCAAGAGATGTAACCACTGCAAAGCTGAGGGACATTTTGGTTCTGCTTGTCCTAAGAAGAATAAAGGTTCTCGTCAGGGGAATCTCAATGTAGCAACTTCTAGTGATGCGACTAAGTCGAAAGGTATATTTTCTCCCATCTTTGAGGGTTCCATTGTTTTCCATGATCGATCGATTAGAGTGCTCTTCGATACGGGTGCGTCACACTCATTCGTATCGAAGGGACTCGTGGATGCCTGTTCTTTGGATGTTTCTTGCTTGTTTACTTCTTTGAGGATTGCGAATCCCATCGGGGGGTCCGCAACCCTTAGCTTATATTGTGATAATGTTGAGGTTCTTCTTTGTGGGTTCTCTTTCTGTGCGAATCTGCACGTTATTTCTTCACTTGGTTTTGATATGATATTTGGTATGGACTGGCTAGTTCGATACGATGCCAAGATTCTTTGTTCTGATAGAGTCATTTATCTCCGCCATCCAGACTCTCCTTCGCAGTTATCTCTTGTGCTTCGGGATACCGATTGTGATTCTGTAGCATCCTTATATGCTCTTGATTCTCGAGACGATGAGGATGATGTGTCTCGAATTCCGATCGTTTGTGACTTCGCTGATATTTTTGAGCCTGTTTCGGGATTGCCACCCAAGCGGGCCATAGAGTTTCGTATTGACCTCATCCCTGGTGCGCAACCAGTTAGTCGTCCTCCCACGAGGATGTCTACTAAGGAGAACGAGGAACTTAAGAAGCAAATCCTCGAGCTCGAAGCTAAGCACTTCATTCGATCTAGCTCTTCACCATGGGGGGCCGCGGTAGTATTCGTGAAGAAGTCCGACGGGACTCTTAGGCTTTGCGTCGACTATCGCAAGCTTAATGAGTTAACCATCAAGAATCGTTACCCTTTACCAAGGATCGACGACATGTTCGATCAGTTAAGTGGTGCTAAGGTCTTTTCACAGTTAGACCTTGCCACTGGTTTTCATCAGCTCCGAGTCGCAGAAGATAGTATTCCTCTCACTGCATTACGCACTCTCTATGGTTCTTATGAGTGGCTCGTCATGCCGTTCGGATTGACGAACGCACCTGCCTACTTTGTCGATCTTATGAATCGGGTATTTCGGGAATATCTCGATAAATTCGTGCTTGTATTCTTCGATGATATCTTAGTATATTCCAAGTCCGAAGAGGACCATGCTCAACATCTTAGAATTGTTTTGAGTACTCTCCGAAAGCATCAACTCAAAGCAAAACTTTCTAAGTGTCACTTCTGGGAAAAGCAAGTGAAGTTCTTAGGCCATGTGGTATCTTCAGAAGGTATTTCCGTTGATCCTTCTAAGATCGAAGCTATTCAGAATTGGAAGAGGCCTGAGAATGTTCATGAGATTCGTAGCTTTCTGGGTTTAGCAGGTTATTATCGCCGTTTCATTAAGGATTTCTCTCGCATCGTGCTTCCTCTTACGAACCTCACTAGGAAGGGTGTTCGTTTTATCTGGTCTGACAAGTGTGAGGCTGCCTTCCAGCGATTGAAGGAGCTTCTCACACATGCTCCTGTGCTTGTGGTTCCTGAAGGGAACCAAGATCTCATTGTTTATTCTAATGCAAGCCACAGTGGGCTTGGTGCGGTTCTTATGCAGAAGGATCGGGTTGTTGCCTATGCTTCAAGGCAATTACGTTCGAACGAGGTTCGATACGCGACCCATGATTTAGAGCTTGCAGCCATCGTCTTCGCCTTGAAGATATGGCGTCATTATCTCCTTGGTGAGCATTTCGTCCTTTATACCGATCATAAGTCTCTCAAGTACCTCTTTTCGCAGAAGGAATTGAATATGAGGCAACAACGATGGCTAGAGTTCCTCGCCTCATATGATTTCGATATCGAGTATACCCTAGGGAAGGGTAATCGTGTAGCTGATGCGCTTAGCCGCAAGCATTCGGCAGTTGTTTCCATGATGTTAGCCGAATGGAATGTTCTTGAGACCTTATCCAGCTTTGACATTCGTGATCGAGCACCGTCATCTGATTCACCGGTCTTATTATTCAGTATGGTGGCTCGACCTTCTCTTCTTGATCGTATCTCTGAGGCCCAGAGATGTGATGCTTATATTATGCGCCTCATTCAGTCTTGCTCATCTGAGTCCCGTAATGAGGTGTTGCGGGATTATTCGATTGATTCTCATGGTTGCCTTCGTTTGAGGAACCGTATAGTTGTTCCATCTGATTCAGCACTTAGGCGTGACATACTTGATGATTGTCATCGCTCTAAGTATACCATCCATCCGGGTAACAGTAAGATGTACGCGGATATGCATCGCCTTTACTATTGGGAAGGCACGAAGCGTGATATTGCAAGTTATGTAAGCAATTGCATGACCTGTCAGCTTGTTAAGGCCGAGCATCAACGGCCATCCGGTCTTCTTCAGCCTCTTGAGGTTCCACAGTGGAAGTGGGACCAAGTATCGATGGACTTCGTTGACGGCCTACCTCGTTCGAGGTCGGGTCATTCTAGCATTTGGGTTATTGTGGATCGTCTTACTAAATCCGCCCATTTCATCCCTATTAAATCTAATTGGAATGCTCCTCTCTTGGCTAAGCTCTACATTAAAGAAGTCGTGCGATTACATGGTGTTCCTTCTTCGATCGTATGTGATCGTGATCCTTTGTTTTCCAGCCATTTCTGGACTAGTTTTCAGCAAGCTTTGGGAACAAAGATGAATCTTTCTACAGCTTATCATCCCCAGTCTGATGGACAGACTGAGAGGGTGAATCGTATTCTTGAAGACCTTCTCCGTGCATGCATTCTTGATTTCAGTGGTTCTTGGGAGGATCATCTACCATTGGTAGAGTTCTCCTACAATAACAGCTATCAATCCAGTATTGGTATGGCTCCCTTCGAGGCACTGTACGGAAGACCGTGCCGATCTCCATCTTGTTGGCTAGAATTTGGCGAGAAGTTTATACTCGGTCCAAACTCAGTTCGTGATTCTTCAGAAAAGATATCGCTTATTAGACAGAGGATGAAAGAGACACAAAATCGCCAGAAATCCTACGCGGACAACCGTAGGAAGCCTCTTGAATTCGCTGTCGGTGATCTTGTGTTCATTCGAGTATCTCCTTTAAAGGGGGTGATGCGCTTTAGCTCTACAGGGAAATTGGCTCCTCGTTTTATAGGACCATTTCCGATTACTGAGCGCATCGGTCCAGTTGCTTATCGAGTGACTCTTCCGTCTCATTTATCTGGTATTCATGACGTCTTCCACGTCTCTCAGCTTCGGAAGTGCATTCGAGACTCTGATTCCATTGTTGATCCATCCGAACAGCTTAAGCTTGAGATCTCACCGAGTCTATCTACTGTTCAGCAGCCTATTCGCGTGCTTGATTCGGAGGTGAGACGCCTTCGAAGCAAGAACGTGCCTCTTGTAAAGATTCAATGGACAGAAAACCCCAATGATTGTACTTGGGAAACTAGAGAATCTATCGAGCGATCTTTTCCTGGCTTTCTTTCTTCTTCCAGTGACGGTGAGAATTTATTATCTCAAGCTATTTCTTGTTTCTTTTAGTTGAATCGTCATAAGTGTTACGGTTTTACCCCTAGAAATTGCGTGGACGCAATTTTGTTAAGGGGGGGAGTCTGTAACAACCCTGGTTGGAGATTACCGCTAATATTAAATTATAATGATAATTATGATTTAATATTGGATTTATTGATTTAATTGGAAGAAAATTTTGAAATATATTGTTTAGTTGGTATAAACAATATTGTTGGATAAAATCTTGGGGAAATGTAATTGATTGTGTTTCATCGTGAGGACATGAGATTTATTTCAATTTAAAATTGTTGAAATAAATTCTAAAATGAAGAAGAAATATTTTTCTTGTGAAAAAAAAAGATAAACATGTGTGGAAATAAAGTTATTACTTTATTTCATGAATTTTTGAGTGGAGTTGTGCGACTACATTCAATTAACATGTAAAATTTGGTGGTATTGCAATTTATTGCCAAAATTGCTTTTTCTTTATTAATAATACAAAGGAAAATGGTTATTAATTAATTAATTACAATAAATATTTTTAGTAATGGTGTTTTTATGTTTTATGGATGTTAAAATAATTAATTACACTTTATTGGATGGAAAATGTATTCTATGTAACTAAAATATGTCAAATTTGCATTATTTCTTTAAATAGTGTAAATTTGTTAAAAATAAGAGTTTATTGATAAAATAACATTTAAAATTGTTGAAATATGATGATTTTATCATCTTAATAAATTCTAGACGTTGCAACGATCGCAACGCAATTTATTTCGTTTAAAAAGGATGAAAATTGAGAAAGATGGAAAAAAAAAAGAAAAAAACTTCATTATTTATGCTAAGTAATTAATTTTGGGCCAATGGGTTGAATCCAAACCCAAACCCACTTGAGAAGCTTCTGAGGAAAGGAGAATATGTACAGACACTTCGTACTCCTTCTTCTCATCTTCTCAAAAGCTTCTAGAAATAGGAATAATGGCCTCCATGCTAATTCCTTGCTAATTTTCTAATTAAATTCGCAAAATCTAGTGTTTCTCTGGTTAAAAACATAAATCAAGGTAATCTCCTACCTCAATAATCTCTAATTCATGAGAAATCTATGGTTCAGTTACTGTAAGTTGGGTTTTGATGTTTTTCCTTCTTGCATGCTTCTATTTCAGCTTCTACAGGTTCTCTAGGCTCAAATCTTCGCTGAAAGGCTTCATCTTGCAAGGAAATTTAGCATCTTTTGCCTTCTTACGGTAAGTTAAAGCTTATGCAAACCGAAATGGTTAGTCTATGAAGAAAAAAAAATAGAAACCTGAAGCTATGATGGTTGATTACGTATAAAATGTTGCTCTTAATATATGTTATGTCTGGCTGAAAATGGTGCAACTTTGTTTGCCCATATCTTGTGCATCCGGCATCGGATTGCCGTCAAACTTTTTTCAGTTTATAGTATACTTGTTAGAGTCCGTTGCTGAAAAGTTTTATTGAGTTTCAAGTCCATTTGGACCTCCTTATATGCTGTCAAAGTTGCAAAACCGAGAGGGTATTTGCACAGAAAATAGTAGTAGTGCTCTAATGTCTGAATAGTATTTCCAGCATAACTTTTGGGTTTCAAATCGGAATTTAGAACTTTAAGATGTTCTGAAATCCTTGTGAAATATTCCACAACTTTCATTTGTTAAATTTTCAGTAATTTTGAAGATTCCTATGCAAAAATTGACAATGTTTGTTGCTGTTCCGAAAATGTATCAGTCCAGGCTTAACTTTTAACTTTTAGTAATTTTGGCATAACTTTTGTGTTTCAAATCGGAATTTTAAAATCTTAGATGCTCTGGAATCTTTGTGAAATATTCCACAACTTCAATGTTTTATGTTTTGAATAATTTTGAAGTCTACATAGACAAAAATTGATTTTTTTTGTTGCTGGCCCGTGTTAATAACCAGTGCACAATTTTTTTTCTATGTAGTATTTCGATCATAACTTTAACGTTACTTTTCGGAATCTTGAAATTCAAGATGTTCTGGAATCCCTAGGAAATATTCTAAAACTTTTATGTTTTAAGTTTTATAAGATTTTGTTGTTTACATGGTGAAAAATTAATGTTTTTACTGTTGGTCTGTCATTGACAGCCACATTATTTATATATTTGTCCGATTTCGACAATTTCATTTGCATTCTTTTGCAAATTTTTATATATGAAATTTGATGCTAATGTTTGATTATTATGTCCAGCAATGGACTAGTCAAGTTAGGATAAGATTTGGATTTAAATTTAACTCAAATTTGATTTAAATTTGAATATCGATTTATACCGATTAAATTGCAAATTGTTGTCTTTTGAGTTTTAAAAATCCGAATAAATTGCATAAAATCTTCTAAAATCATGGTTTGTATAATAAATGTTTTTACACATTTTTATAGGTTTTTAAACAATTATTCTTTATTTTCTAGGCTTTCAAAATCATTAAAATTCTTTTAAATGATGAGTTTTCTCTCAAAATCCTTTAGATAAATTTCTAGAAATTGGTTTAAAATCCCATTTTTTCTAGTAAAATATATTATTATTAATTTTATTAATTTTAATTACTTTGATTCTTTTTCGGACGTATGAGAAAGTAAATTAAACGATTTAGTAAAATTACGAGGTATGGGACTCGTGAATTTACTTTATCGGTTAATTTCGGACTTGTACGATCGAAACAACTTTTGGGAATTGTTTGAATTCCTCTTTGATGACAGCCACTTCGTGGTATGTTTTTGATGTATTTAAATCTTAATTGGGGCATTATTTCATATCAATTTATTTGGTTGATATATATATAATCCGAGAACTCCTAAATAGGAGTATATTCAACGATGGGCTATGTTGATGGAGATGCTCTTGCCAATGATATGAGGCAAATATTTCGATGGAATTTGATGATGATTGATGAATTTATGGTATTTCTTACTTGTCGATGAGATAAGACAAGTTTGGCATTTCATACCATTCGCCGATGACATGAGGCGATTTTTTTATGATGATTTAGATAATTTTCATAGTGTGGCATCGACTAGCGGCTAGAAAACCGCTAAGTGAGAACGTACGATATGGGACGTACGTTACCACTTTTCGGGTTACTATCCGAGAGTTTCTGACACATTCTAGAAGGACTACCAGTACTTTGAGTCCCGATCGGGCCAAGCAATGTTTGGCTCGATCACTGTGATGGCGGGGGCTCAGCGGACACCGATTGGAGTGAAGACTCCAATCACTATGATGGCGGGTGTTCGGGATGGATATAGATGACGTCATAGACCGAAACAATTCGATGTGAGGATTTCGGTCAATAGATGGATATGGTACCATAATGATGGTAGTACTGGTAAGTAGCACGTGCAGCATTGCTTCGGCATGCGGGATCTGGCCAATCCGAGGTTTCTTTTGATGATTCATGATGATTTCAATTTTTGCCACCTTTTTATGTGTTTTCTATAGCTTTATAGATATGAGAAAGGCATATATGATTTCTTGGTGGATTTTGGTAATTTCGAATTTATGAATTGATACTTGGGATTTTATATGATTCTGGAAGGATGATTATTTAATGAATGATGGTTAGGAGTTCCCTTTCACCTTGTCGTATTTTTTTTTTCTAACGATAAGATTTAGTTTGCCTGACCCATGTGTTTGTCACTCGGGTCAGACCGAGTTGCAGGTTAGGTCGGATATCTATCTTTTGGTCTTGGACCCATTTTGATTTTTGAGGGGCTCATGACTATGGACTGGCTACATCTTTCGTGTTGTCTCTTTTGTGTCAGCTTATTGTACATATTCTTTTATAGAGATGGAGATGTATGTATATTGTGTGGTTACACGCCACTATGATGTAGGGTATTACATTTGATGTTCGGCTGTATTAGTATATATATCTGTGGCTGCTGTTCTGTGATGTGGTTGTTATATTTATTACATTTTGTTTCTGAAAACATCCTACAGCCGTGTTGTCAGGACCCGATTCTTCGACTTCCGAAAATTCAACATCGATACTCACTTTATCGACTGCCGAGAGATCGAAGGCCGGAAAACCGAACACTGAGGGTTTTAAGAAAAGAAAGAGGTAGAAGAAGAGAGAAAGAAGAAAAACAGAACAGAAAGAACAACAATAACTGAACAACAACAGAATCTCACAATTCGCAGCGGAACAACATATAATAATAAATGAATAATCTTTAAACAAAGAACTATATCAGTTATTACATTACATCACATTACAATTCATTACATTATATCATATGATCAGAGTGTACAACAACATACAACAACAAACAGCGGAAAAAGAAATACTATATACTAGTAATACGCCATGCCATCCAGCTTGCCTCCAGCAACTCCAGAATATCCAGAATATCCTGATAAACCTTAACTCTTGACTGCCCGTGTGGAAATTGGTAGGCACCCAGAGTTTAGGAAGGAAAACAATAAACTCCGAGTCAGTCATGTGACTGGTGTGAGAACTCAAAACAGTTTATTTAACTTTAAAATCAAATAGAGGAATATTTTTGAACTCAATTCGCAATGCTTTTAAAAATGAGACTACCATAAGGCCTCCCGCACACACACACATGCAAACGCAGAATCGGAGGAGATTTCTCCTTATGATAGTCAAAGATGCTTGATACGCATTTAAAATAACATTTGATATTATTACTAGTGCATAGTGTATAACAAATCATTTCGAAAATAAAGATATAAATCTTAGCCAACATATGACCATTATCGTATGCCTACTATAGCTAACCATGTTCAATAGCAGGTTACCGCCACATTCCATGGCAGGTTATACAACTAAAACCGTACAAGTCTCGTAATTGGATGAATGGATTTTTCCAACAAATGGTCAGGCCAAGGAACTTCCCATTGCCACATGGAAACGCCTCTGGAAGGACGCCCCGAGAACCACCGTCCTCTGCCAAACAAAGCCGGGAATCCCTTTGCCCAAGGGATATTACAAACCCTTAGATATGCCACCCCCGGTCCTTTGGGACCTTTAAACAAGAGCTCTCTAACCAACATCACACCATAAAAATAAGTGTTTCAACATGAGTAAGTATCTGGGTTCCATACCAGAATACTACCCTTTTCCAGAAGGAATGGTCATACCCTAGGGAAGCGATCCCTGAAAACTTTGCCGCACAATTCCTGTTTCGACCATTTCCGGGGTGTGAGGCTCGACGAAGTCACGTCCACAAAAACATACTTTATACGAAAGCCATGCTTTGGGTCAACAAATGATCATAGAAATGATCACCAAGATAGACGATCAAACAAATGATCCTATCACAAATAATCAACACAATGATCATTTCAGCAACACTCAGCATGTCACATTACCAAATTGGGAATATATTGCTGATAACTTCAACTACATAACCTCTGAGCTCATACGTCACAGAGAAGGGTGTTAAGCAAAGAATAAATTCTCCGCCACCAACAGAAATATATTTGAAAGAAATCTGCTTTATATCTCAACTTGTAATGTCAGGCATACAATCCATACAAGTCTGTTCCGGGCTCGAACAAAACCGAAGGCACTTACAAAGAAGTCCTTGCAATCCGGATATCCACAATCCTGATCGGATTTCCCATCACTTATGGAATCTCTATACCAGGAGCTACCCAGTGCAGAGACAATCGATAGGTCATCCTATCGCTCTCGCAAATACCGGTCTTCAACACCGATCTTCAAATGCAATTCACAACGACGTATCACATATTCGGAATGGGTTATACGACCCCATGGTCCTTTCCCGGTTAACCCGAATAGTGAGCGCTTATTCAAAAATAAGTGTGGCATTCAAATTCAAACAAATCACATCAAATACCCATTCAAAGGGAAATATTGATAGTCGATTATTGAACTATCAATGGATATGCACAACATCACCAGTCCCAAATAATTTTCCAAATTATTTATTTTCCAAAATATCTTTACAAGATATATAATTTCAGCACTTCAAAAATAAATCAATATTTATTTTTAACAAATTCCACTTTCTCATATAAATTCCATAATGAATTTATATTTCAAAATATCCATGCCTATGATTTCAATTATTCGTTTCAATTTATCTTCAAAAAGATAAATTCTCAAAACGTTTCATTTCACATCGGAAAAACATTTCCATACTTATTTATTCATAAGTAATTCACAAATTTCATTTATTTTCAACCTTTGGAAAATATTCAATATACTTAAATCAAAATTAAGTATATAATTCATTCTTTAAGGAAATCATTCTCTTAAACATAATTGTTTGGACCAAAACGAATGTTGCGTAAAACATCGTTACGACAACCCAAAATCACTAGTATAGGGATTCGAAATTAAAATAGATATATAAATCCCAATACTATTCAAAACATTTCCTTTCGGAAATCATTTACTACAACAACAGTGTTATAGTCTACCATTTCCTTTTATTTCTCGAAACATCTATTTCAACAATAAATGTTGAAATCTATGGTTTCGAATCTCAACACATTTTAAAACATCTTTAGATCGTTTTAATTCTATTTAAAACATCATATCTAAAACAATTTCTTTAACGTGTTATTCACTATTCAAAAACGTGAATAAACTTCGTTAACAATTTCATCCTTTTATTCATTTTAATTCAAAGGATTATTCACAGTCTAAAACGTGAATATAGCTCCATAAATAAATTATAACAATTTTACTTATCAAAATAAGTCGTTTGCGAATTTATAAAACAACGTTTATAAATTCCATTTCCATTTATTTATAAAAACTTCCTTTTTATAAGTTCTTTTATTAACCTATTCCAGTTTATAACTCAATTATAAACTAAAAGTTCATATTATAAGTTAAATACTTATAAAACGATTATTTTACAAAATCGTTCTTTTAAAGACTTTCCAATTATAAATCTTATAACTTATAAGATTCATTTATTTAACCAAATCTATTCTTTAAATAACTTCACAAATTTTATAAACCTACTGTTTATAAATTTCATTTATAACTTCACCATTTATAATTCTATAAATTTCATTCTTTAATGAAATTCATTTTCACTTCATTCAAACACTTATAAAAACTCGTTTTAAAATGTCAATATTTCAATTTATAAATATCCATTTATAAATCTCTTAATATAAATCAATTTATATTATTCTTTAAAACATCTTTAATTTCCTTTATAATTTTACCATTTTGATTTACAAAATAATCAAATTTTATAAATCCCATTCTTAAACTTTCCATAATAAATTCAAAATCCCAATTTTAAACTATTTTATAAAACCATTAACCCATATTTCAGAAAATCAACTTTTAACCATATTTCTCCAAATCATAATTTTTTTTTATAACTTTAAAAATTATAACGTTTATTTATTTAACATGGATCGATTCCAAAAATATAGTATATTTTCAAAAATCACTTTAAAAATCCTTTTAAAATCCCAAATTTGGTCCAATGATGCTACACACCAAATAGTCAATCACGACAACAACGATATCATATATCGATATGATAATCCATCAAATATCAAAATATCTGAAATCAAATAAAAACTGTTGAGGAATCCAGTTGGATCCCTCCAACCTGTTTTCCTGCATCCACAAACATTAGCACAATACCAATTTCGCTCCAGTACGAAATTATCGCAGTATATGTTTTTATTAAATATTATCCGCTTAATAACGGCGCAATAGGGTCTCATCCGCTAAAAAAATGCGGGGAATCAACAACTGCGATATATACATATGCCAATATATATATATTGCTATTATATATAATACCAATTTCACTGTTTATGAAATATTCGCGGTATATGTTTTTAATAAATAACCTCCGCTTGCTAACGGCGTATAATGTCTATTTTAACAATCAGTAGATAACAATCATCATTCAAACATGCATTCAAATATTTTAAATACAACTATTTAAAAATAAAATCGAAACTGATTCGATTGAGTGAGAAGTTCTCACCTTGATTTCAATTTCGTTTTAGCGATTTATTTCGAATAATTTTACCCAAAATTCTCACTAACTCCAAACGACTCCAATCCCACTCCATCGCGTAGTGCTCGTCGATACGATTCCAACGCAAAAAATCTCGTCCGAAACGGACCTCGAATGAACAAGATACAATATTTTAAAGTTCGTACAAATTTTAATATAAATAATTAAACAATTTCTTTTATAATTTTTACAACCTTTCAATCTTGGCCGTTCCTTTTGCCTACACGAATCAAAGCCGTGAGTATCATCTTCTCAAAGCCGTGCGTTCTACAGATCATATGAACAAACCGAACCCATCATGCTCAAATACTAGGGTTTAAATTAGCAACCTCCACGACGCACTAAAACTTGATCGGAGACCTTCAACACGTGCGCCTCCCCTCACTCCACCCACGGCCGAAGAGCCATGAAACTTGGTCAAGCCCCTAGCACGCAAATCGAGGCCAAACGGCCCACGCACGCGGCCAAATCCTTGCCTCCCCGATGCACGAAAACCCATCAACTCCGTATAGATTTGTAGAGCTCTCGATGCTCTTCGTTTTCCTAGTTGAAACTTTTGCCTAATTACTGATGGATTGAAAGAAAAAGAGGGAGGAAGGTCGAGTTGTTTCGGCCATTGATTAACAAGTGGCGGCTGATGAAGTTAGGTTTAGGGTTTAGTTTATTTGCTTTTAAAATTTGTGAATTTAGGTGTATTTATAGGAAATTTTTTTAATCACTATTCATCCGGGTTTTACAAACTCCGATTTACGCGCCGAAACTGACGTTCCTAGGGTTTATCCCGCGTTCCGGACACAATGGAACAGGTTTCGGAAGCTAATTCGGACATCTGTGCGAGTTATGGCAACAAACGTTCGATTTAAATTAAACCGATTTAAATCGATTTCTAGGCGTTTTAATTCGTACCGGACAAACGGTAAATCCGATTGACTTGAAATTTGAAACCTTACAATAATATCACATTACGGATCCGATGAAACTGGTTTCGTCGAAATCCGAGACTTTTTGAAAAATGGCTATTTTAACTCGCCAAATTAAAATTAAAAACAATTCGATGCGTTTCGAGCTGCCACTATCAAACGATAGCTCCGATTGCTACGAAAATTGAAATCCGATAATAACTAACTATTACGGATCCAATGGAACTGGTTTCGTTCAATTCTGAGACTGTTCAAAAATTTGCTATTTTACTAGTCGATTTAAATATTAAAATATTCAATTTTCACAAATTAACTTTTAATTCGATTTTAAAAGTTCTAAAACATCATTCTAACTTCAATATGATAAAATAAAATTTTACAAATCATTTTCAATCATATTTAACTCAATTTTCAGTTATTCCCCTAATTTAACATATTAAATTATCGATTTAATTATTCAATTAAATCAAATAATTCAAAATAAATTTATTCGACTTATAAATTTCACTTATTAATATTTAAAATTAATTAAATATTCAAATTTAAATTAATAAAAATTCTAGGTCGTTACAATCTTTCCCCCTTAAAAGAATTTCGTCCTCGAAATTAACAAGTAAGAAAAGTTACAGAATTTATTAATTTTTCCAAAATCCATAATTAAACTTCTTACAATATTTTACTAAGTTTTCAAATCATACTTAGTTATCTTTTCAAAAATAATTAATATTGTTTAACTTTCAATTCCAAATCAAATTATAGTTTTCAAAATTTTCCCAATTTTTCTCAAAAATATTCTAACGCCTTAAATTTCCGGAAAAATTCGCCATAGTCTCCTTTGCGCGGCTCGATCCGAAAAAAAAATGACAGTATATATATCACAAATATACATCTCATCAAGTAATGAGGCATCCCGAAGGGAAAAAAGTGTAAAAGTACGATATGTAATCCGAGATATGTACCTTATATTTTATTAGCGAGCATATACGGCTAATATAGCGCGAAAGCGAGCTCCAAATGCGAAGCAAACGCAATCGCACCTACTCAACACTCAACAAACAACATGAGAATATGCATATATGAAAATAATCTCAATATACAACATATATCTCCATAACAACTATATATGTCACATAGCAAATGCAACTAAACAACAAATGCAATATATATTCAACCATCAACCAACTAACATCCATAACCAATAAATGTTCATTCATATTCTCATTAATATTCAATGAATTGGTTTTCAATTTAATCACATTTGATTCATTATAGTGGATGTTCTTACTAACATTCATTCTCCATTAGTTTATATTCACTAATTCATAAGTTGGCTCACTTCCAAATCAAATTCAATTCCATTCAAGATTCACCTAACTTCCAATTGAATTTCAATTTCTTTAGCTTTCAATTTCATTAACTCTTAATGAATTTATATACAATCAACTAACAATCATATAACAACCAATGTATATTTATTATAACCAAATTCCTTTGCTTACATTCATCTTGGTTCAACCCATTTAATTCCATTTGGTTTAACATTAAATTGATTTCCATTCCAATTTATTCAACTTCCAATAAAATTTGATTTTAATGAATTAACACTTACCTTCATTATTTCCATATCAATTCTTAACATTCAATTCATTCATTCAATCCAATTACTAAAGTTGAATTTCATTTATATAACTCAAGTTTATATCCATCACTTAACTTAATTAATTTACTTTGATAACTATATCAACTTCATTTAACATATCTTAAGTTATATTCCATTTAAACATCACTTAGTTTTTCATAACTTAAATTCCCACTTGTAAATAAATTCAGGTTTCAATTCTAAAGTAAATTTCCATTTAACTTTAAATTCACTTTTATTTACAACTCATATTCATAAATATATATTCATATAGTTTCACTTCTTATATATATAAGTTTATTTCACAATTGTAAATTACTTTAATTATAATTCAATTCTTATAATTCTTTTGCTTATACAATAATTCTTTTATTTAGATTATTCAAACAACCAAACAATCAACTTATACACACTTTAATAATTTTGAAAAATTATTCCTTTATATATGAAATATAATCAAGGTAAAATTACTTCATTTACCCAATTTAAAACAATATTATGTCGAATTGTTCTATTCAAGTGTTTAGAAACCCCTTCGGCATAGTTGTACATACCGTGCTGATGAAGGTTCATATGCCACTCAACAAACCAATCATCACAATATAAAACAATTTCATATTCACTAACAAATACGCTCTCATAGCTATTATTACACTCAAACTCAATCTACAGTACTACTGACTCTAACTCTAATGAGTAATACCCAACAGAACCATGGTTGTCGCTTAACCATATGCTCTGATACCACAATGTCAGGACCCGATTCTTCGACTTCCGAAAATTCAACATCGATACTCACTTTATCGACTGCCGAGAGATCGAAGGCCGGAAAACCGAACACTGAGGGTTTTAAGAAAAGAAAGAGGTAGAAGAAGAGAGAAAGAAGAAAAACAGAACAGAAAGAACAACAATAACTGAACAACAACAGAATCTCACAATTCGCAGCGGAACAACATATAATAATAAATGAATAATCTTTAAACAAAGAACTATATCAGTTATTACATTACATCACATTACAATTCATTAAATTATATCATATCATCAGAGTGTACAACAACATACAACAACAAACAGCGGAAAAAGAAATACTATATACTAGTAATACGCCATGCCATCCAGCTTGCCTCCAGCAACTCCAGAATATCCAGAATATCCTGATAAACCTTAACTCTTGACTGCCCGTGTGGAAATTGGTGGGCACCCAGAGTTTAGGAAGGAAAACAATAAACTCCGAGTCAGTCATGTGACTGGTGTGAGAACTCAAAACAGTTTATTTAACTTTAAAATCAAATAGAGGAATATTTTTAAACTCAATTCGCAATGCTTTTAAAAATGAGACTACCATAATGCCTCCCGCACACACACACATGCAAACGCAGAATCAGAGGAGATTTCTCCTTATGATAGTCAAAGATGCTTGATACGCATTTAAAATAACATTTGATATTATTACTAGTGCATAGTGTATAACAAATCATTTCGAAAATAAAGATAAAAATCTTAGCCAACATACGACCATTATCGTATGCCTACTATAGCTAACCATGTTCAATAGCAGGTTACCGCCACATTCCATGGCAGGTTATACAACTAAAACCGTACAAGTCTCGTAATTGGATGAATGGATTTTTCCAACAAATGGTCAGGCCAAGGAACTTCCCATTGCCACATGGAAACGCCTCTGGAAGGACGCCTCGAGAACCACCGTCCTCTGCCAAACAAAGCCGGGAATCCCTTTGCCCAAGGGATATTACAAACCCTCAGATATGCCACCCCCGGTCCTTTGGGACCTTTAAACGAGAGCTCTCTAACCAACATCACACCATAAAAATAAGTGTTTCAACATGAGTAAGTATCTGGGCTCCATACCAGAATACTACCCTTTTCCAGAAGGAATGGTCATACCCTAGGGAAGCGATCCCTGAAAACTTTGCCGCACAATTCCTGTTTCGACCATTTCCGGGGTGTGAGGCTCGACGAAGTCACGTCCACAAAAACATACTTTATACAAAAGCCATGCTTTGGGTCAACAAATGATCATAGAAATGATCACCAAGATAGACGATCAAACAAATGATCCTATCACAAATAATCAACACAATGATCATTTCAGCAACACTCAGCATGTCACATTACCAAATTGGGAATATATTGCTGATAACTTCAACTACATAACCTCTGAGCTCATACATCACAGAGAAGGGTGTTAAGCAAAGAATAAATTCTCCGCCACCAACAGAAATATATTTGAAAGAAATCTGCTTTATATCTCAACTTGTAATGTCAGGCATACAATCCATACAAGTCTGTTCCGGGCTCGAACAAAACCGAAGGCACTTACAAAGAAGTCCTTGCAATCCTGATCGGATTTCCCATCACTTATGGAATCTCTATACCAGGAGCTACCCAGTGCAGAGACAATCGATAGGTCATCCTATCGCTCTCGCAAATACCGGTCTTCAACACCGATCTTCAAATGCAATTCACAACGACGTATCACATATTCGGAATGGGTTATACGACCCCATGGTCCTTTCCCGGTTAACCCTAATAGTGAGCGCTTATTCAAAAATAAGTGTGGCATTCAAATTCAAACAAATCACATCAAATACCCATTCAAAGGGAAATATTGATAGTCGATTATTGAACTATCAATGGATATGCACAACATCACCAGTCCCAAATAATTTTCCAAATTATTTATTTTCCAAAATATCTTTACAAGATATATAATTTCAACACTTCAAAAATAAATCAATATTTATTTTTAACAAATTCCACTTTCTCATATAAATTCCATAATGAATTTATATTTCAAAATATCCATGCCTATGATTTCAATTATTCGTTTCAATTTATCTTCAAAAAGATAAATTCTCAAAACGTTTCATTTCATATCGGAAAAACATTTCCATACTTATTTATTCATAAGTAATTCACAAATTTCATTTATTTTCAACCTTTGGAAAATATTCAATATACTTAAATCGAAATTAAGTATATAATTCATTCTTTAAGGAAATCATTCTCTTAAACATAATTGTTTGGGCCAAAACGAATGTTGCGTAAAACATCGTTACGACAACCCAAAATCACTAGTATAGGGATTCGAAATTAAAATAGATATATAAATCCCAATACTATTCAAAACATTTCCTTTCGGAAATCATTTACTACAACAACAGTGTTATAGTCTACCATTTCCTTTTATTTCTCGAAACATCTATTTCAACAATAAATGTTGAAATCTATGGTTTCGAATCTCAACACATTTTAAAACATCTTTAGATCGTTTTAATTCTATTTAAAACATCATATCTAAAACAATTTCTTTAACGTGTTATTCACTATTCAAAAACGTGAATAAACTTCGTTAACAATTTCATCCTTTTATTCATTTTAATTCAAAGGATTATTCACGGTCTAAAACGTGAATATAGCTCCATAAATAAATTATAACAATTTTACTTATCAAAATAAGTCGTTTGCGAATTTATAAAACAACGTTTATAAATTCCATTTCCATTTATTTATAAAAACTTCCTTTTTATAAATTCTTTTATTAACCTATTCCAGTTTATAACTCAATTATAAACTAAAAGTTCATATTATAAGTTAAATACTTATAAAACGATTATTTTACAAAATCGTTCTTTTAAAGACTTTCCAATTATAAATCTTATAACTTATAAGATTCATTTATTTAACCAAATCTATTCTTTAAATAACTTCACAAATTTTATAAACCTACTGTTTATAAATTTCATTTATAACTTCACCATTTATAATTCTATAAATTTCATTCTTTAATGAAATTCATTTTCACTTCATTCAAACACTTATAAAAACTCGTTTTAAAATGTCAATATTTCAATTTATAAATATCCATTGATAAATCTCTTAATATAAATCAATTTATATTATTCTTTAAAACATCTTTAATTTCCTTTATAATTTCACCATTTTGATTTACAAAATAATCAAATTTTATAAATCCCATTCTTAAACTTTCCATAATAAATTCAAAATCCCAATTTTAAACTATTTTATAAAACCATTAACCCATATTTCAGAAAATCAACTTTTAACCATATTTCTCCAAATCATAATTTTTTTTTATAACTTTAAAAATTATAACGTTTATTTATTTAACATGGATCAATTCCAAAAATATAGTATATTTTCAAAAATCACTTTAAAAATCCTTTTAAAATCCCAAATTTGGTCCAACGATGCTACACACCAAATAGTCAATCACGACAACAACGATATCATATATCGATATGATAATCCATCAAATATCAAAATATCTGAAATCAAATAAAAACTGTTGAGGAATCCAGTTGGATCCCTCCAACCTGTTTTCCTGCATCCACAAACATTAGCACAATACCAATTTCGCTCCAGTACAAAATTATCGCGGTATATGTTTTTATTAAATATTATCCGCTTAATAACGGCGCAATAGGGTCTCATCCGCTAAAAAAATGCGGGGAATCAACAACTGTGATATATACATATGCCAATATATATATATTGCTATTATATATAATACCAATTTCACTGTTTATGAAATATTCGCGGTATATGTTTTTAATAAATAACCTCCGCTTACTAACGGCGTATAATGTCTATTTTAACAATCAGTAGATAACAATCATCATTCAAACATGCATTCAAATATTTTAAATACAACTATTTAAAAATAAAATCGAAACTGATTCGATTGAGTGAGAAGTTCTCACCTTGATTTCAATTTCGTTTTAGCGATTTATTTCGAATAATTTTACCCAAAATTCTCACTAACTCCAAATGACTCCAATCCCACTCCATCGCGTAGTGCTCGTCGATACGATTCCAACGCAAAAAATCTCGTCCGAAACGGACCTCGAATGAACAAGATACAATATTTTAAAGTTCGTACAAATTTTAATATAAATAAATAAACAATTTCTTTTATAATTTTTACAACCTTTCAATCTTGGCCGTTCCTTTTGCCTACACGAATCAAAGCCGTGAGTATCATCTTCTCAAAGCCGTGCGTTCTATAGATCATATGAACAAACCGAACCCATCATGCTCAAATACTAGGGTTTAAATTAGCAACCTCCACGACGCACTAAAACTTGATCGGAGACCTTCAACACGTGCGCCTCCCCTCACTCCACCCACGGCCGAAGAGCCATGAAACTCGGTCAAGCCCCTAGCACGCAAATCGAGGCCAAACGGCCCACGCACGCGGCCAAATCCTTGCCTCCCCGATGCACGAAAACCCATCAACTCCGTATAGATTTGTAGAGCTCTCGATGCTCTTCGTTTTCCTAGTAAAAACTTTTGCCTAATTACTGATGGATTGAAAGAAAAAGAGGGAGGAAGGTCGAGTTGTTTCGGCCATTGATTAACAAGTGGCGGCTGATGAAGTTAGGTTTAGGGTTTAGTTTATTTGCTTTTAAAATTTGTGAATTTAGGTGTATTTATAGGAAATTTTTTTAATCACTATTCATCCGGGTTTTACAAACTCCGATTTACGCGCCGAAACTGACGTTCCTAGGGTTTATTCCGCGTTCCGGACACAATGGAACAGGTTTCGGAAGCTAATTCGGACATCTGTGCGAGTTATGGCAACAAACGTTCGATTTAAATTAAACCGATTTAAATCGATTTCTAGGCGTTTTAATTCGTACCGGACAAACGGTAAATCCGATTGACTTGAAATTTGAAACCTTACAATAATATCACATTACGGATCCGATGAAACTGGTTTCTTTGAAATCCGAGACTTTTTGAAAAATGGTTATTTTAACTCGCCAAATTAAAATTAAAAACAATTCGATGCGTTTCGAGCTGCCACGATCAAACGATAGCTCCGATTGCTACGAAAATTGAAATCCGGTAATAACTAACTATTACGGATCAAATGGAACTGGTTTCGTTCAATTCTGAGACTGTTCAAAAATTTGCTATTTTACTAGTCGATTTAAATATTAAAATATTCAATTTTCACAAATTAACTTTTAATTCGATTTTAAAAGTTCTAAAACATCATTCTAACTTCAATATGATAAAATAAAATTTTACAAATCATTTTCAATCATATTTAACTCAATTTTCAGTTATTCCCCTAATTTAACATATTAAATTATCGATTTAATTATTCAATTAAATCCAATAATTCAAAATAAATTTATTCGACTTATAAATTTCACTTATTAATATTTAAAATTAATTAAATATTCAAATTTAAATTAATAAAAATTCTGGGTCGTTACACGTGTAGTATCGTATTAGTTAAACATTGAGTATGTCGATCACTTGAGATACACAAAAAAAAAATATGGTAAAAATCGACGTACTTAGTCTTTAGCTAATGCATTACTATTCGGTCGCCCTTAACCAGCCCTATTCTCTGCATTAGTAGACAGAATAACTCATTAATTCTCTTTACTAATGTGGGTCTCGGGGTGGGGTGTCATAAATTACGCTTCCGGGTCGGTGGTAACGCGTAGCCGCAACTACCGCCCACCTCGAGCCACACCCCCAAATCAAAGAAATCAAAAGTGGCCACCAAATAAAACCGAAGTCAAAGTAGAATATCGAAGGGATGTGTCTGATCAAAGGTGCTACCTCATTAACCCGTCGATCGCTCCTGTTTTAGCCACCTTATGCCAACTCACGGGAGTTGGGTCCATGTATTTACCTTAAAGGAAACGCCGCCACCATCCTACTTCATTCTGGAATCTCCACCGCGTACACGGTGGTTAAAGTGGTTTTCGGGGTTGGCAGAGAGTATGACAACTTCCGATCCCGGTCTCTTCAACAACCAAACGTTATTATACACCACGGTTACCAGAATATAATATCCCTTTCAAAACTATATAGATACGATATCATTTATATTTTTAAAACCCCAAATCAATATGATATCATTTTTATTTTAAATATATCCCTTTTCCCAAAATCATAATATTTCCAAATATATATATCTTGAACCCCATAGCTTTGAAACAAAATTACTAATACTTAAATGGTTTAAGTATTAAACCGCTTTACATAACAAAATAGCTTTTTAAATTTTACAAATAAATTCTAAATATAGGTTTAAATTCCCAAATAAACCATTTCAATTTCCATATATTTCAAAGCTTTAAATATTCTACAATTTCAAAACGAATTCTTTGATAATTTCATATATATCAAGTTCCGTTATCATTATCTAGATTTGAAATGTTTACTTAATAAACCCAGTATCATTTAAGTAAAACCTTTAACTTCAACAACTGGATATTCTTTAAATTTTATTAACTTGATATATTCATATAAATCTATATATTCATTTAAATCCCTCTAAATCAAATCAAGTTATAAGAACCATACCCTTTAAAATCTCAATTTATTCTAAATTTCAAATCAAATCTTTCGAGTATGATTCTTAAATAATTCAATTCCAACAAATTTCGTATTTATTTCCAACTTAAATTTTTATTTAGGTCATTAAAACTCTATATATATACCATATCTTAAAAAGGTACTTAACCATATGATATAAACAAGCAAATCCCATTATTAAACTTATTTTTATTAAATAAACTTATACATAGCTTAAATTCAAGAATTCAACTATACATATATAATTAATACTTACATAATATCAAAATTTTATATTTATTAAATCGTATACTTTCCTTTCAAACCATAGAAAATCTCTTCAAAATATCTTTATATATAGACCGCGGTGCCTGTATATAATTTCCTACCCTATGGTCAAGTGATACGGATATTTATCATTTCAATCCGTAATTTAAAATAAAAACTACGGTTATATATCATTTCAAACCGCAATCCCAAATGAAATAAGAATGCATAATAACTTGCAGTTTATAACAATATAAATAAACATCCATTCACCCAATACCAATCATCAAACATTTATCACAAACATCATCCAATCCAAACAATATCATTAATATATAACAGGTAATAAATAACAGGTATTAACTAACAGTTTATATTCATTAATAAATTTAATAACTGTTTAACTGGGAGTTTATATGCAATAAATGAATAAATAACAAATTTTACTGGCAGTTTATATGCAATGAATAATTAAATAACAATTTAATTAAATAAATGCGATTTAACTGAGAAGATGAATAAAAGTATGCCAAACAGCTATAAATAAATTTCAAATCACATCATAAATGAATTTAACAAACATAAGAAGTTTTAGAAGTTGTGAGTGGGTTAAAACACTCACCTTTTGAATTTAAATTGAATTTAAATGCAATTTAAACCCAAAAATTTGACCGTCTCAGAATTCGTCCAAACTAGCGTCATCAAGTCCGAAATTTCACTACGATCCTAATAAAGAAACCGCACATGAAATGGTGTTCGTATGTGAAAATTATAGCGATTAATACGATTGATTTTCAAACTAAAAAAATTGAAAAAGAGACAACATTTTACCCCTGCCACGTCATCACCTTCACTCCACACGCTACAGGGGAAGCACGCACTGATTGAAGCCGAACCCAAACTGCTACAGAGAAAACGCGACTATCACGTCAGAACCGCCGCATTTTCCACACCACAGACGATCGTGCCTCGCCCAGAAACCACCGCGCCACGCGCCTCACCTCGCGACCCCCACTCGCCTTCGACCTGAGCCACACACGGCACCGTGCAATGAACAGCAGCCGCCATTTTCCCATAACCCTAATCAAAATTTGCCGACAATCCAACCGTTAACTCCACGAACGAACGCCACAGATCAACTCCCCTTGGTTCCCTCTACAAAACCCAGAAACGGTTCGTTGATCCGTTGAGTTTCATCGACGCGCGATGAAAGGCCGTAAATTCTTTAATTTTTACTCATCAAACGAAAATCTGAATCGAAAAACGAATTTAACCATAAGATTACACACACCGAGATCTTCAACATATATTCTTTTCGAATTTTTCTAAGAAGTTTGAATTTTATGCTTTGGATTTGATTTGCAATTGGATCTGGAAATATAGAATTTTTTCTGCCATTGAGAAAGAGGAGGAATAGAATGCATGTAACAACCCGCAAATTTTACGATCGAGTATTTAAATATTTTATTTAAATATTTCATCGTTCGTCGGATTTTAGTCCGAAAACCTACTTTTTGCAAACAGTCGAATTGGGACTCGAGACCACCCCCATTGAGTTCAAAATGACGTTTGCGATCTTTTTGAGTATAAACTTTGATATGTTTGGAGTTAGTGGAATTTCGCTACTTTTTCACTTAGGGCTTTGGTTTTGTTTCAGCCCATTTGACCCAAGCTTCACCCCTCTTCTCTTCATTACTTCATTTCTATTTCCTAATACTCAAGCTTTAGCAACAATGGAGAGAGGAATGTGAAATTAAAACTCCAAGCCCTAGTTTTCATTTGCAAATCATGTTCTAGCTCCAAATCCAAAGAGAAGCTATTGGTAAGCATCATCTTCTTCTTCTCCAACTCATTCTCCATTCAATTTCAGAAATTCCTAAACCTAACTTTGGGAATGTTCTTCTTTTGAGCTTAGATTCAAGCTCATTTGGGTTGTGTTGAAGTGTAGTTGATTCTTCCTTTGCTTTCAAGCTTCTCCTTCCTTATTTTTGTGAAAAGGTGAGATTTTTATCTCACATCTTTGTCTATAACTATCTTTGATTGTTAGGTATGAATTCCTAACACTTATTCATGTGCATTTGTTTTTGGTTTGGATTGAATTGGTGAAAAATCCCAATTTTTAGTGTTTAGAGTTCAAATTTTCAAAAATCATAGCTTTGTTGTTTGAACTTGTTTTTGGTGATGCATCGAAGAGCCTATAGGGCCGGGTTGCCATTTGGCATAAATCCCTAGCGCCATTGCTCGTTCAGTCGCGAATTGGAGGAGATTGCATAGCAATCATATAGGCCGAAAAATTGCCTAGGCTCCAGTAAGTCGACTGACATTTCCGGTCAATCGACTGGTTGTAGCTATTATGCATTCCGAGGGCCATCTGTAGAGCCATGGGGCTCTGTTTCCCTACAGTCAGTCGACTGAGTCTCTGAGTTCAGTCAACTGACCAGTATCCCGTGGATTTTCAGGGACTATGATCAGTCGACTGAACTCAGTGAGCCATTCGACTGACCTGCTCCTAATTGCCTATTATGCCTATTTTTGCCTATTTTGTTTATGATTCCAATTTTTATCGATTCATTTTGATTCCTAGATGATGCTATCAGTTATTCGACCTTGATGACTTCTAATATGGGATTTTTGGAAATATCCATTTTGATGGATTTGATATCGATTTCTTTGGAATTAATTCACATCTTCGTATGTGAATTTTAGTGATTGATTGTTTCTACAATCATTTCTGTGATTTGTCACTTTAAAAATATAAAGGTTTTCTATACTAGTAGTAAATATCAAAACTCTTTATTCAAAATGATTTCAGCACTATTTTATTACAAGGCTCGTTTTCTCAAACCGTTTTTCAATCTGCTAGCATATACAAACCTTTACCTCACTCGTAGGAGAAATCTAATTAAACGACTTAGTAAAACAAGTGGTATGAAACGCTTGCGTTTACTTCGTTGGTTAATTCTTGGACTTGTTCGATTGAATCTCTTGTGACAATTTTCGAGTGGAGATCTACAATTTGTTCGTAAATATTTAAGTTAAGATAGTGGTTATGGGACATGAAGCTACGCTCATAGATTTACTAGCTTAGTGTAATTGACACTTCTTGATGATCGATGATGATCATTTTTGTGATTTAGACTAGCAATGTGCGATGTCTCTTTGTCTGCGAGGGAGACTAAACCCCGTTTCTGTGCAGTTTCGGCTCAATTTGGTGGGGTAGCGACCCATGGTCTTCGGGCCGTTTTGTGGAGCTTCGGCTCAAAATTAATGGTTAGCTACCATGGAATAGCGTTCTATTTTGGGATACACGTGTTGGTGAGCTTTCATGCTCCCGTTTTGTGATAGGCCTCCCCCTTTTTGTGATTTCTGGATTTCCATTGATGATTTCTAGAATTTGTGTTTCACCAATTTTCGTGATTTACATTGATAAGTTTTATCAATATTTGTGCATTGGTGAATTTTGTGTGTCATTAAATTTTGTGATTGGCATTGATATTATTGTCAATGCTTATGGTTTTGGGGAATAATAATATAAAGTATGACATTCCTTTTGATCTTTGAGAAGATTCTTGTGATGTTAATTTATCTCATGTTGATTTTCATTTACATACTTATCACAGTATGGCTTTATGGTTATCATATGTTTATGTCATATCTCTTATTCTATACCTATTTATCTGATATTTATAGCTAGAATGATCCGTTTATTATTTTCTTATTAAATAATACTCGGGTCAGACCGAGATGTTACACATGCTTCTGCTTGACTTCACATCTGGGATTATCATCCTAACTTTTGGCTAACTACTTAGATTAGTAGTTTTTGTTGTATACCTTTGAGATATAGACTCCTTGATGTATACATATTCTTTTGTCTAGCACTTATAGCTATTCTTTTGTGATATTGTGGATCTTGTTTGACCACTACTCTGATGTACACTTTCATGTGTAATATTCATATCTATTTCCACCTTTGTGATATGGATGTCTGTGACTGATTTGTGTTATGTTTATTTCAATATTTGTTTCCGAAGAATATATATAGCCACTATGTAGTAACTTTGAGTTTCTATCGGTATGTCGGATTTCCTCCCGAAACCAGATTCATGTTGTGCTATCTGACATATCGGTGCTCGCACAAAAAAATTATACGGATGGTCGCTCCTCAACAGCCTTATTCTCTGTGCTAGTTGACGGCATTACCCCGTAGTGTCCTTGGCTAGCGTGGGTATAGAGGTAGGGCGTCACAGCTTGGTATCAGAGCCAAACTTCGGAACAACGTAGAATAATTTAACAAGGATCATCGTCCTAAGTCCATCTTAGGAGTCGTGCCTTAGAATTTTATTCGGGTCTTCGAACCGTCCTATCCTATTTTCTTTTGTGATTCCTTGTTTTATCAATCATTATTGTTTGATATTCATTTTGTGAATAACATCTTTCTTCTTCTTCTTTCTTTCTTAATGAAGAGAAATGGTTAGACCTGGCCGTCCCAGTGCCGGTCAATCTGGTGCTACTCCCCAAGATGGAGTATTTATGTCTGCCCAGCAGCTTCTTGATCTAGTAAAGAATGCTCAAGCAGCTGGTTCTAATCCGGAGTCTACTCACCCTAAGTCTGGATTTGCACGTTTGTGCAACGATTATACCAATTTGGGTGGAAAGCCATTTAAAGGTTCTGAAACCCTTATTGAAGTCCAGGCTTGGCTAAGAACATGCGATCGAATCTTTTCTCACATGAATCTTATTGATCTTCACCGAGTTCACGTGGCCTCTAGTATACTCCAAGAAAGAGCATTAGATTAGTATGAGCTTCTTATTTCTGAAATAGTTGAAGCAGATCTTGCTTGGGAGAAATTCCGAGAACGATTCGAGTTAAAATTTGTGCCAGAAGCTGAGAAGGTGACATTAGCTCGTCGTTTCATAGACCTTGTACAAGGTGAATCCTCCGTGGCAGACTATGTCGCGTCTTTTGAATCTCTTTCTAAATAGGGGTTGAATACATTAATACCCCATTGAAAAAGAACCAAAGATTTGTTTATGGCTTGAATAAAAATCTCAAGAAGTCATTACTTCTAAAGTTAGAAGTTTCTTTTGATCAACTCGTTGATATCACTCTTCGACTTGAAGAGGCAGATAAAGAAAGTGATGTTGAAGTTATGGGTGCCAAATCAAACTTCAACGACAAGAAAAGGCCTAGTATGTTCAAAGGTCCTTATCCCAATAAGAAAGGGAAACAAGCAACTTCGGTGGCAAAGACACCTACCTCTAGTAGTGGGCAATGCTACAATTGTGGTTCTAAGGACCATTATGCGAACAAGTGTTCAAAGCCTCGTACTTGTCGCTATTGCAAAAGCCTGGATCATTATTTATCTTCTTGTCCCAAACTTCAAGGAAGGAAGGCGGGAAAGCTTAATGTTGCTCAAGCCCCTGGCAACACATCTCGTGGTCAAGGTACCTTTCATTCTATCCTTGATGGTATTATTCTATTTCATGATCATCCTATTCGAGTTCTTTTTGATACGGATGCGTCTCATTCTTTTATATCAAAAGAACTTGTTGATATTTTTTCTTTAAGTGTTGTCGCTTTGATGACATCTTTGAGAATTGCGAATCTGGTTGGTGGATCTGCAACAATTAGTTTATTGTGTAAAGATGTCGAGATTATTTTGTGTGATTTTTCTCTCCGAGCTGATTTGCATGTTATGCGTTACTTAGGCTTTGGAATGATTTTGGGAATGGATTGGCTTAACCGCTATGAAGCCTAAATCCGGTGTCCTGAGCGGACTATTCATCTTTGACATCCTTAATCTATTAGGCATGTTTCTATTAACCTTAAAGATTCGGATTCCAGCTTGGATGCATCTTTATATTCTTTAAATCCTCATGATGATGATAATGATGATGAGGAGGATATTATTTCCCTTATTCACGTTGTTCGTGAATTTTCCGACATATTTGAGCCCGATTTAGGATTACCACCTAAGCGAGCGATTGAGTTCAAAATTAACCTCATTCCTGGAGCTCAACCTATCACTCGTCCTCCTTATCGCATGTCCAATACGGAAAATGAGGAGATGCGCAAACAATTAACCGAATTGGAGACGAAGCAATTTATTCACTCTAGTTCCTTACCTTGGGGAGCTTCGGGTATTTTTGTGAAGAAATCCGATGGTACACTTAGGCTTTGCGTTGACTACCGCAAGCTTAATGATCTTACTATCAAGAATAAATATCCTTTACCTCGGATTGATGATCTATTCGATCAACTTAGTGATGCTAGAGTCTTTTCACAATTAGACTTAGCTACCGGTTTTCATCAGCTTCGTATTGCAGAGGATGGCATTTCTTTGACGTCATTCCGTACTCGTTATGGATCTTATGAATGGCTTTTTATGCCTTTTGGTTTAACGAATGCTCCGGCTTATTTCGTTGACCTTATGAATCGAGTTTTCAAAGATTTCCTCGATCGATTTGTTCTCATCTTCATTAATGATATTCTTGTGTATTCAAAAACCGAGGAGGAACATGAAAAGCATCTTCGGATTATGTTGGAAACTCTTAGGAGTAATCAATTAAAAGCAAAATTTTCTAAATGCCACTTTTGGCAATCTCATGTGAAGTTTCTCGGTCATATTATTTTCGAATCCGGAATATCCGTGGATCCTTCAAAGATTGAAGCGATTCAAAATTGGAAGAGACTGGAGAGTGTGACGGAAATCCGTAGCTTCCTTGGATTGGCGAGTTATTACCGTCGTTTCATAAAGGACTTTTCCAAAATTTTCGTGCCTCTTACTAGATTAACAAAGAAAGGTGTTAGATACATTTGGTCGAATAAATGTGAAGCTTCTTTTCATAAATTAAACGAACTCCTCTCCAATGCTCCTATTCTAGTGATTCCCGAGGGAAATCAAGATTTTGTTGTTTATACCGATGCTAGTCACGTTGGTTTGGGTGCCGTTCTTATGCAAAAAGAACGTGTTATTGCTTATGCTTCTAGGCAATTGAAGCCAGCTGAGACTATATATGCCACTCATGATTTAGAGCTCGCGGCTATTGTTTTCGCCGTTTGTATTTGGCGTCACTATCTTTTGGGAGAAAAAATTATTCTGTACACCGATCATAAATCTTTGAAGTGTCTATTTTCTCAGAAGGAACTTAATTTGCGTCAACAACGTTGGCTCGAATTTCTTGCAGCTTATGATCTTGATATTCTTTATACTCCCGGAAAGGGTAATCGTGTTGCCGATGCACTTAGTCGTAAGCAACAAGCGGTTGTTTCTATGATGATATCCGAATGGAACGATCTCGGAATTCTATCCACTTGCGAGATTCGAGATTGCGTTTTCGATTTGTGTTCATCTCTTGTCTTATGTAGCCTTGAGGCTCATCCTTCTCTTTTTGACCGCATTCTTGAAGCTCAAAAGCTAGATACCGAATTGGCTCTTCTTGGCCAAAATTTTAGAGACAAAATTGATATTGAAAGTTTGAAAGACTTTGATATTGATTCTCGTGGCGGTATTTGAAAATTTGGCAGACTTATCGTGCCAAATATTAGTGATCTTCATAAAGACATTTTAGAAGATTCACACCGTTCTAAATTTACCATTCATCCCGGTAGTAGTAAAATGTACGCGGATATGAAGTGACTTTATTATTGGGAGGGAATGAAATCTGATATTGCTAACTTTGTTAAGTGTTGCACGATTTGCCAACTCATTAAGGACGAACATCAAAGGCCTGGTGGGTTATTGCAACCTTTAGAAATTCCAATTTGGAAGTGGGACCAAATTTCCATGGATTTTATAAACGGCCTTCCCCGTTCCCGTTCGGGTCATGATAGCTTATGGGTGATAGTTGATGGACTTACTAAATCTGCGCATTTTATTCCCGTTCGGTCCAATCGAACCGTTCCTCTCTTGGCCAAACTCTTTATTAAAGAGATTGTTAAATTACATGGGGTTCCTACTTCTATTGTTAGTGATCATGATCCATTGTTTACTAGTGGATTTTGGAAGAGTCTTCAAAAAGCTTTGGGAATGAAGCTTAATTTCAGCACCGCTTATCATCCTCAGTCCGATGGACAAACCGAGCGTGTGAATCAAACTCTTGAAGATCTTCTTCGTGCATGTGTTCTTGATTTTGGTGGAAGTTGGGAAGATCATATTTCTCTTGTTGAGTTTTCCTATAATAATAGCTTCCAATCCAGTATTGGAATGGCACCTTTTGAGGCTCTCTATGGAAGGCCATGCCGATCTTCTTCTTGTTGGCTTGAGGCCGGTGAGAAGCTGGTTTTAGGACTAGATTTTATTCGTGATTCCACAGAAAAGATTGACCTTATTCGTCATAGGATGAAAGAGGCCCAAATTAGACAAAAATCCTATGCCGATAACCGAAGAAGGAAATTAGAATTTTCTATGGGAGATCTTGTGTTTATTCGTGCTTCACCTATGAAGGGTGTGGTACATTTCAGTCGATCGGGAAAATTGGCACCTCGATGTATTGGGCCAATTCCTATCACCGAACGTATTGGTTCTCTGGCTTATCGCCTTTTATTACCGGCTCAGTTTTCTGCTATTCATGACGTGTTTCACGTTTCTCAATTACGGAAATGCCTTCGAGATTCCGATTCTATTCTTGAGCCCGGTGTTGTGGAATAAATTGAAGTTTCACCTAATTTAACTTATGAGCAACATCCTATTCGTATTATTGCTTCGGAGGTCAAGCGCCTTCGAAATAAAGATGTTCCTCTCGTGAAAGTTCAATGGTCCTCAAATCCTTAGGATTGCTCTTGGGAATCTAGAGAATTCATCGAGCGAACACATCCGGACTTACTTTCTCGTGCTCTTTGAGGTGAACTTCTTATTCCAAATTTCTTCTTTTGTGTTAATATGCTTTTATGGTTGTTACTTTTTGATTCATTTATTTCTTAAGATTGCGAGGATGCAATTTCTTTAAGGAGGGGAGTCTATAACAACCCGCATATTTTACGATCGAGTATTTAAATATTTTATTTAAATATTTCATCGTTTGTCGGATTTTAGTCCGAAAACCTACTTTTTGCAAACAGTCGAATTGGGACTCGAGACCACCCCCATTGAGTTCAAAATGACGTTTGCGATCTTTTTGAGTATAAACTTTGATATGTTTGGAGTTAGTGGAATTTCGCTACTTTTTCACTTAGGGCTTTGGTTTTGTTTCAGCCCATTTGACCCAAGCTTCACCCCTCTTCTCTTCATTACTTCATTTCTATTTCCTAATACTCAAGCTTTAGCAACAATGGAGAGAGGAATGTGAAATTAAAACTCCAAGCCCTAGTTTTCATTTGCAAATCATGTTCTAGCTCCAAATCCAAAGAGAAGCTATTGGTAAGCATCATCTTCTTCTTCTCCAACTCATTCTCCTTTCAATTTCAGAAATTCCTAAACCTAACTTTGGGAATGTTCTTCTTTTGAGCTTAGATTCAAGCTCATTTGGGTTGTGTTGAAGTGTAGTTGATTCTTCCTTTGCTTTCAAGCTTCTCCTTCCTTATTTTTGTGAAAAGGTAAGATTTTTATCTCACATCTTTGTCTATAACTATCTTTGATTGTTAGGTATGAATTCCTAACACTTATTCATGTGCATTTGTTTTTGGTTTGGATTGAATTGGTGAAAAATCCCAATTTTTAGTGTTTAGAGTTCAAATCTTCAAAAATCATAGCTTTGTTGTTTGAACTTGTTTTTGGTGATGCATCGAAGAGCCTATAGGGCCGGGTTGCCATTTGGCATAAATCCCTAGCGCCATTGCTCGTTCAGTCGCGTATTGGAGGAGATTGCATAGCAATCATATAGGCCGAAAAATTGCCTAGGCTCCAGTAAGTCGACTGACATTTCCGGTCAATCGACTGGTTGTAGCTATTATGCATTCCGAGGGCCATCTGTAGAGCCATGGGGCTCTGTTTCCCTACAGTCAGTCGACTGACTCTCTGAGTTCAGTCGACTGACTAGTATCCCGTGGATTTTCAGGGACTGTGATCAGTCGACTGAACTCAGTGAGCCAGTCGACTGACCTGCTCCTAATTGCCTATTATGCCTATTTTTGCCTATTTTGTTTATGATTCCAATTATTATCGATTCGTTTTGATTCCTAGATGATGCTATCAGTTATTCGACCTTGATGACTTCTAATATGGGATTTTTGGAAATATCCATTTTGATGGATTTGATATCGATTTCTTTGGAATTAATTCACGTCTTCGTATGTGAATTTTAGTGATTGATTGTTTCTACAATCATTTCTGTGATTTGTCACTTTAAAAATATAAAGGTTTTCTATACTAGTAGTAAATATCAAAACTCTTTCTTCAAAATGATTTCAGCACTATTTTATTACAAGGCTCGTTTTCTCAAACTATTTTCCAATCTACTAGCGTATTCAAACCTTTACCTCACTCGTATGAGAAATCTAATTAAACGACTTAGTAAAAAAGTGGTATGAAACGCTTGTGTTTACTTCGTTGGTTAATTCTTGGACTTGTTCGATTGAATCTCTTGTGACGATTTTTGATTGGAGATCTACAATTTGTTCGTAAGTATTTAAGTTAAGCTAGTGGTTATGGGACATGAAGCTAAGCTCGTATATTTACTAGCTTAGTGTAAATGACACTTCTTGATGATTGATGATGATCATTTTTGTGGTTTAGACTAGCAATGTGCGATGTCTCTTTGTCTGGGAGGGAGACTAAACCCCGTTTCTGTGGAGTTTCGGCTTAATTTAGTGGGGTAGCGACCCATGGTCTTCGGGCCATTTTGTGGAGCTTCGGCTCAAAATTAATGGTTAGCTACCATGGAACAGCGTTCCATTTTGTGATACACGTGTTGGTGAGCTTTAATGCTCCCGTTTTGTGATAGGCCTCCCCCTTTTTGTGATTTCTGGATTTCCATTGATGATTTCTAGAATTTGTGTTTCACCAATTTTCGTGATTTACATTGATAAGTTTTATCAATATTTGTGCATTGGTGAATTTTGTGTGTCATTAACTTTTGTGATTGACGTTGATATTATTGTCAATGCTTATGGTTTTGGGGAATAATAATATAGAGTATGACATTCCTTTTGATCTTTGAGAAGATTCTTGTGATATTGATTTATCTATTGTTGATTTTCAATTACATACTTATCACAGTATGGCTTTATGGTTATCATATGTTTATGTCATATCTCTTATTCTATACCTATTTATCTGATATCTATAGCTAGACTGATCCGTTTATTATTTTCTTATTAAATAATACTTGGGTCAGACCGAGAAGTTGCAGGTGCTTCTGCTTGACTTCTCATATGGGATTATCATCTTGACTTTTGGCTAACTACTTAGATTAGTAGTTTTTGTTGTATACCTTTCAGATATAGACTCCTTGATGTATACATATTCTTTTTTCTAGCACTTATAGCTATTCTTTTGTGATATTGTGGATCTTGTTTGACCACTACTCTGATGTACACTTTCATGTGTAATATTCATATCTATTTCCGCCTTTGTGATATGGATGTCTGTGACTGATTTGTGTTATGTTTATTTCTATACTTGTTTTCGAAGAATAAATATAGCCACTGTGTAGTAGCTTTGAGTTTGTATTGGTATGTCGGATTTCCTCCCGAAACCATATTCATGTTGTGCTATCTGACATATCGGTGCTCGCACAAAGCAATTACCCGGATGGTCGCTCCTCAATAGCCTTATTCTCTGTGCTAGTTGACGGCATTACCCCGTAGTGTCCTTGGCTGATGATGTTGTGCTAATTGATGAAAGTAGGATTGAGGTTGATAGACAACTAGAGCTATGGAGATAGACTTTAGAGTCAAAGGGATTTAGGCTTAGCAGAACTAAAACATGGTATATAAAGTGTGAGTTTAAAGGTGTTAGGTCAGAGGATAGAGATGTCACTCTTTCCAGACAAATAGTTCCTAAAGAAAGAATCTTTTTGATATTTAGGATCAACGTTGTAGTATCATGGTGAGATTGATGAAGATGTTAGTTTTAGAATTTGAGCGAAATGGGTAAAACGGCAATAAGCGTCTGGCATTATCTGTGACAGGAAAGTCCCACACAAGCTTAAAGGAAAGTTCTACAAAACGGCAATCAGGCCTGCGATGCTGTATGGTGTAAAATGTTGGCCTACTAAAAGCCAACAAGTCCAAAAAATAAGCGTAGCAGAGATGCACATGCTACGATGGATCTACGGTCATACAGGAAGAGACTGAATTAGAAATGATGATATACGTGGTAAACTTGAAGTAGCATCAATTGAGGAGAAGCTAATTCAACATCTTAAGATGGTTTAGAATTCTCTAACGGAGGCCGTTCGAGCAATCTATGCGCGTTGGAATTATAGACCGCGCCAAATGCTCAATAGAGGTCGACCAAGGTTGACACGAGAGGAAGTAGTAAAAAGAGACTTGAAGGATTGAATATATATCCGAAGAGCTGGTGATAGAAATAAGCACGTGGAAGTTAGCTATCCACGTTCCAGAACCTTTTGTTATGATTTTTATAAGTTTTAGACTATAGGACTAGAGAACAGGAGCCTAAGACGTAGCGTTAGTCTTTGATCAATATTATTATTAGTACAATATTACTATTAATATTATTATTATCATTTTTTATACACATATATATATGTATTTTTATCTTTATTTTTATTTTACTTGGTTATTAATATTATTAATTTACTTATTTGACTTTATTTTATTATTGTTATTGTTATTATTATGACTTTTAAGTTGACTTTGTCATTTAGTTTGGGTTCCATCTCTAGCCGACCCTAACTTGTTTGGGAATAATAGCTTAGTTCTTGTTGTTGTTTATGCAACATCTTTATGAACATGTAACAAAAGGTAAACATATTTAAAATACACCTAAAGCTCGATTAGAAAGGTAAGCAGAATGTAACAACCAGGTATTTTCAACCATTCGCATCCACTATAAGTATAGAGGTAGACACTCATGCCGGAATTGAATTGCTCAAAATACCGCGTTGTAAATAAAATTTGGCAAATCTCAGAATATTGTAACAACCCGCAAATCCGTACCCCTTGAGTTAACACTATTCTACAACAATCAACTCAAGTTGCACAGAATTACGAACCATTTGGGTTTAAGAAGAAGAGGTAGAAGAAGAGAAACAAAATCAACATCAGAATCTAACCATCGCAGCGGAAGAAAATATAATAGATATTAAATAACCTTTACTCAAAATCAAATGTATCTGTTTACATATATTACATCATCAGAGTACATCAATCACAGCTCACATCAATAACATACAAATGGATACATAGCAACTCAATACAGCGGAATATAAATATATAAGCAAGTACGAGAATACGTGTCCTCATCCAGCTCGTCTCCTGAGCTCCACAGCAAATCCTGTATTCTATAATACTCGGTCTGACCCGAGCATTACAGTTAAATAACACCCGAATCAGTCTGGAATACCAGCGGGAGAAAATCATCACCCAATTGATTTTTAAAGTTTCAAAAATCCTTTGAAACAAAAGCATCTCGTAAGACCACGCCACAAATAAACATGTTGGGTTTTTACCTTACGATAGCTAAAACAATTTTTATAAAAATCCTCTGATATTATAATAGGTTCTATATACAAATACTTATAAAATAGCCGAAATTGTTACATTCATTAAATTCCAGCTACTAGCCACCGAAGTGGGTAATACAAACAAAACTCGTACAAGGCTCGTAGGGAAAATGGATTTCCAACAATGACTAGGCATTGGGGTACCACCTGTCACAGTACGGGGCCTAGATCACCGTACCGAGGACTACTCCCTTCATCCCCTGCAACACAAGGCCGGAACCATTCCTTACTGAACAGTCCCGAACAAGATAAACCCCGTGATTGGCGCGACCAACCACCCACTAAGCCGTAATATATAAGGGACATCTAGACAGGGGAAATATCTTGTCCTGCTTGGGTATGACCCACCTACCCTTGCTGCATATCCCCTGATTTTCAGTCATTCCCATTTGATGAGGCTTGAGGCTAAGCGTTACCTTTAGAACGTTTTCACTTAGAATGCCCATCGCCCACCTGACGATGTTTCGCAAGCATTCATCCATACAAGTCCGTCCCGGGTTCGAACGGAACCGAAGGCACTATTCCTACTACGTCCATTTTGGAAATATCCTCAGGATTAGTAGCGACTAGCCCTTGCACTTCACTGCTCCATCTTCGAATCCAAAATCGTTTACACGAAACGTACAAACCGGATCGAAGTGGTTTTCGAGAAATAAATCTCGATCCCGGTCCCTTCGAAACGATCAACGTATTTGTCCAATATTGATAGTCGGTTATTTAACTATCAATTAATAATCACAAAACATCCATCCAACAATAAATAATTTCCCAAATTATTTATTTATCTCAAAAATATCTTCACGAGATATATTTCTATTTTCAACCCTTGAAAACAGTTTCAAAACCATCTTTCTTTTCAGAATAAACTTCCCAATTATATTTCTGTCTCTTCTGAAATCACCAAGCACGAAACTAGATTTTTAAAATGATTTAAATCACTTTACTTCGAAATATATTCTAAAACATTTATTTTAAAACTACTTCAATGATTTGTTAAAAATACATACTATATGAATATTTGAAAATAAAGTTACTAATAAAATATAAACTAGATTTCACATTTTAAAAATAAATTACTAAGTCATTCTTTAAATAATTACTAAAATAATAGATTTGAGAAACTACTTACTTTAGAATTTAAATATTAGAAATAATAAATTTTACAAAACCTGCCTCTTTTTTTAAAAAAAACAACTTTAAAACATTAATTTATATTTAAAATTTACTTTAAAAACGTACTTGGTTATTCAGGGAGAATTTTTCCAATCTCAATCACTTAAATCAATTCTCCAAATTGATTCCTAATTTATTCCCTTTGAAATAAATTTCTTTACTTATTCAATTCATTTCAACATTCATTTATTATGGACTTTATTGTTATTATTAGTTTCTGTTTGATTTTTTTTTTTTAATCTTTAACTGAAATATACAAATTTCAACTTCTTCCAAATTTCTTCTTTATCCTTTCAAATAAATTGAATCTTAAATTTTAAATAAATGTTTTATTCTTTAAAATAATAACGCTAAAATTTAAAATTCATTAATCTTCTGATTATTCAAACTTCCCTTATTAAACTTAAGATTTATTTATTAGAATTTTACAGGGCACTTTATTTCTTTCTAATTCATTCTTGAAGTTATTCAAATTTCTATGAATATTTTCTTACAAATTCACTTTCTTTTATTTATTTATTTTTTTTTGTAATTCATCATACCAAATGCTATCCAATCTAACCATAACATTCAATATTCCAATAAAAATCATCATAGGATATCAAATAAACACAACAGAGAATATTGAATAATTTAAATAAATGTGAGGGATCCAGTTGGATCCCTCCAACCTGTTTTCCCTGCATCCACAAACGTCAGCACAATATAATATACCAATTCCAGAAATATTACTATATCCCATCAATTCATTCAACCATTTAAACAATTATTTAAATTTAATCATTTTAAATTTAAATAAATTAAACTGAGTGAGATTAACTCACCTTTTCTATTATTCGCAATCCTCCTCAATATTGCCTTGGATTTCCTGACGTTTTGACCTTGAACCAATAATTTAAATGGTTCATTAATATTTGAATGGATAGAACAATTAATTACTATTCATTCATTTAAATTCAACTAGTAATTTGGGTTTAAACTAATTTCTTTTTTTTTATATATATATAAAACCCTATAGTAACTAAAAATAAATTTTAAATAGGTTAACTGAACATATATATATTACTAAAATTCATCGTCAAAAATATACTAGAAGGTAAATAAAAATATGTATATCTATTTCCCTTTCGGATTCCCTATATATAAATAAATTCCAAAATCTTTCTATACATATATTCCTCTTTTTAAACCCTTTGCGAAAATAAAGTATATATACAGATTTAAACTGAACTTTTCTTTTAAAAAAAACCCTACAAACCCTACTGTTTCATTTTCTCTCTTTCTTTTTTTTTTTTTTGTTGTTCATCTAATTTTTTTTTTTCCTTTTTCTTTTTCTGTATACATATAAATATTTATTATCCTTTCTCCTTTCTTAAGTTCTATTGGCATATACATATATATAAATTAATTTAATAAAAATTGAATCAATGATAAATTATACCTCATAGTCGTTCACGAATCCACCTACTCCTGAAACCGCGACCCACCAGAGAACCCTCGCCGTCGCCGCCGTTTCCACTGCTTCACCACGCTCCAGCCAAGCTCGAATGTTTCGCCCACATGAAGTCGCGAGACCCTATGCGACGTCAGACCTTCGAACCCCAAAACGCGACGCCCAAACCCAAATTTCCATTAGCGAAATCGAATCGCGAGTTGATTCTAAAGCTCGATCCCCTCCTTCTTTAGCTGTTGGTTTGATTTGGGGGATTTAAGGCTTCGGCGAATTTTTTTTTTATATCACTGAGGTTTCGGGGTGGAAAGAAGAAAAAGGGGGGTTCGGCCCTACTGAGTTGCCCTCTTTTTTTTTAACGTGACTTTAGCTTCTCCTTGAAGCTTCTCTCTTGAATTTTATTATTATTATTATTATTAATCTTATTATTAATGATATCATTTGTTTTATCTTATTATTATTATTTGTTTTAGTTCGAGCATTTTTATAGTTGCTTGAACGGCTTAGAATTGGGAAAGTATGTGATTAAATGACAATAAGAGGGCGTATAGAAGAAGCTTGATTAATTAAATTAAATTAGATTATTAACAACTAAATTTTCAACGCGTTTATATATCGTTCACTCACATACTAACTCCGATTAATACGAAATTTGAAATCCGATAATAATTCAATATTACGGACCCAATGGAGCTGGTTTCGTCAAATTCCGAGACTGTGCCTCGGAAGGCTATTTTTGAATTCAATTTAAACGATATATTTTTAAAACTGAACAAATCACTTCCAAATTCAATTTTAACACTTTTACTGCCTCCACTATCATCAATATAAATTTTATAAGCCTACAAATTATTTTTAAATCGGATTAAAATTCCAAATTCAACATTTCATTCAAATTCAAGTTATTTAATTCAACAATTTAATTGTCAATTAAATTATGATATTTGTAATTTAAGTTGATAATTAACTTTTAAATAATTAAATTCAATTAAATATTTCGATTTTAAATTGCTTAAAATTCCGGGTCGTCACATTCCTCCCCCCTTAAAAGAATTTCGTCCCCGAAATTACTAATTTGGAAGAATGGCCCAAAACCCGTTACTCTTCCAAAACCAAACAGTTTCTAACAATTCAACATCTCACCAACTATCTTCTTATAAAAGATCCCTTATCATACTTATTAACTTCCCAAACTTTTCCCTAGTTTGCAAACGATCCTATTTGCTCAACCCTTTCAGTTTAATCTTAAAACCAATTTTGAATTATCAAAAATTTTCTCAAAAATTTTCTAACACCCTAAATTCCCGAAAAATTTTGCCAGCGTTTCCTTTGCGCGACTGACTCGGTACAACTACAAAAGGGCTCTACGGCCTCCCAAATCCAAAAAGAAAACAAAAAGGCCAAGTGGCTCAATCCAAATCCAAATTCCATACCAAATTTAAACACATACCTTTTTGTCGAGCATTTCAAATTTATCTTTCGGAATCAAAATATCAATTTCCTTTCCCTTTATAAAGCCTGCATATCCTGCTTAGCAATAACATCCAACCACAATATTCCCAAAACATTTTATTGACTTTCTTACAAAATGTCAATATTTATTTTTTCAATATTATCTTAGATTATATTTGTATTATCAATGTCCAATCTAGAATTTACCATTCCTTTCTTAAGTTAGTATGAACATTTTATATGTTTCATTTACTAGCTTATTTTAGTTTCCAATTCTAAATGGTTTGGTCGTTAACAAAATTTTCCAAAATTTCCAAAAATTTTCTAACTCCCAAAATTTCTGAAAAATTTTGGCAGAGTCCCCTTTGTACGGAGGAGCTTTTGCAATTTGACAAAAGAGATAAATATATATACATCGACCCACACGGTCGGAAAAACCAAAAACAGTTCATATTTCCTATTTTAATTGCGTAGGCGTACCTTATTTAGCATTTTAAGCAAGCAGCTTATTATTTTTAGCAAATAGCCCAACCCAAATCCAGCCATACGGCTTCCAGGTACCTGTACTTACTCAGTTTAAATTTGTAAGTGCCAAATATAAGAAGTTTAACACATTTCACTTACTTGCAATAGTTAAAACATATGAATTCTAAAAGAAACTCATACCAAACATTTTTATGTAAGCAACTTATATAGTTTTCATGCTATTCAACTGTTTCAATTAATTTATAAACCATTTTCATTCAATTTGAATGTTTTTCAATCCATTCGTATACAACTTCATCAATTTGAATGGTTTAAAACACAATAGCTTACATTTAATATATTTTAAGCAAACTGAACTCATATTTGATTCAACTGCTTTCAAAATCAATTTATGTTATTCATATCAACACATAGAATTTTAATTTCTTCCATTTACATCAAATGACAATTTACTTTATGCAATTCGACGAGATTTATGTGAATAAATAAGCACTTGAATTTATAAATCAGTTTAAGTTGACTCCAACTCAACTTACACTTAATTCTATTCCATTTCGAATTTATTCACAATCCAAATATTCTCAATTTCATTGCATTTCAACTTTATTAACCAACCGAGTCTATTCAAACCATTAACAACTTAGGTTCCATTCCCATTACCCATTAAATTCTCTTTTATTTTAATCCATTCACAATCATTTATTTAGCTCGACACACTCCATTTAAATTTCATTTACAATCCATTTATTTACATTTCATTCCAAATTTGTTTATTCCAAACTATTTTATTTAGCTCGAAGACAATCCAAGCTATTTTATTCAGTAATCCTTTCTTAACTTATTTAAACCACATTTCATTTGATACTTATTTATTCCATCATTTATTTATTCAATATAAAATTAGTTTATCCACATTCATTTAAACTATTCTAATAAACTTGACACATTCTATTTTCCTTATTGCCTCAAGTTGCTTCAATCCCTAAATAATTTAAATGGTTTACAATTATTTATTTAAGCATTTTCATTCCATTAAATATTATCGGCAACTCACCAAATTTTACTTCAATTGAAATTTATTTTTACTTGATTTAGAACCAATCCAATTATTATTAAACTTTGTTTAAGTTGAATTCAATTCAACTCTCCTGCATTCATTTAGCTTAGGTCAATTTCCTTCAATTTTATTCAAATTTTATACTTAAGCTCATTCTCATTTTGCAAACAAAGTTCTCTTTTATACTCAACTTAACTCAATTAATTCCAAGGCCATATCCAATTTATTTCCACTTATTGGATTTCATTTGCACATTCAAACCATTACTATTTTAGTCCATTTACATTTTTATTTTATACATCTCAAATTATATTTACTTTATTAACACTTCAAGTCTAACCTTTAATTAATAACTCAAGTTCTGATTCCACCATTCACTTTTTAATTTACCATCCAATTTATTAACTCACAATTCAACTCCATTCTTAATTACTTCCCCTTCATCAATAATTTGAATCAGCTTTAATTTATAACTTGAGTTTATTTCCAAACTTTATCATAAACTCACAATTCAATTTTATTAACTAATTTATCATCTAATTAGTTCTCCCATGATTTATAATCCAACACTTGAATTATTTTTTTTTTTAAGTATCACCTCATTTTATTTTCTTAAGTTCAATATACCTTATAATTCAAGTTTGGGTTTTCTTTTCATTTTCCAATTCATCAAAATATTAATTTTGGGCTTTCTATCCCATTTCCAATTTTTATAAGTCACAACTTACTATTTTATACAATTCCACTCATCATAAGCTTGAATGTATTCATCTTTATTTTAACTCAAGCCTTCTATTTATTCATAGCCCAAGCATTTTATTTCTATGGATTTTTAATCCTCTTATAAGTTATTCTGATTTATTGATTTCAATTCCAATCCTTATTAAATTGCCATTTGCTTAGGTGTGAATCTAATTCCATCAAATAATTCAATTGAATTCTTATTCCAATTCAATTTTATTTTAATTTAGTTTTATTTGACTCAATTCGATTTCAACTTAATTCGTATACAACTGGATATTATTTCAGCCTATTTAAATTTATTCCAATCCTGTTAATTTCATTTTAGCCTTTTAAATTTAAATTCCATTATTCAAAGCTTATATTTCCTTCATTTTCATTCACTTAAGTTAAATTTTATTTGCTGAATTCAAATTTTTAATCCCTTCTTATTAATATCAACTTCTCTTTATAAGTACATTATTTAATCATTTATTCATTTTCACCAATTCATTATTTAACCAATAACTTTTATTTTCAAACATTTAATATCATTAGTCTATCCTGACTAATTTTCCCATTTCACATAACTCCACTCAATTCAATTTAAAATTCCAGTACTCAGTTTCACTTACACCGTTGAAATATTGTTTTTCAACAAATTCCAAAGTTAAATAACTTTTCAACATTTCAAAATTCCCTTTAAAACTTTCTATGTCCAAAATTCGTTTGATAAATTCAATTTATCTCTTTGAATTTCAAAACCTAACCAGTTTTGCAAACAATTTCAAGTCAAAACAATTTGGTAGCAATTTCACTTCTGGAAACTCGAAAATGAACATCGATGATGCTGCAGTCATCACCGAAGTTATTTTCTAGCGACCAAAAGAGTTCAATGCTTTTATTCTCTTTCTAAAATCCATCCAATATTTTTAAATTCCAAATCTCTCTAGATTTCAAATTCGGTTCAAAACTATTTCTCAATATATATTATCCTCCCAACTTTTGAGAATCATTATCCAATCCAAAGAAACTTAAATTTCCAAATTCCAAACTCTTTAGATTTAAATTCAAACATTACTTTGGAATTTTATCTTACTTTAATAATTAATTACACTATAATTTACATTATAGTTTACATTTACAAATTCATTTGATATGAATTGATTTCTTAGTTTTTAATTATGAATTCAATTCCTTATTCCATAATGAATCACATTCATAAATTGCATCTATTATGTTAATTTATTCCTTATTTATTTCAAACTTTACTCAATTCTCTTTCAATGATAATAATTTAATATTTATCACTTCTATCATCCAAACATCCATGTATATCTATAATAATTAAGAAAATCATTTTCTTTTATAAACATAAAATAAATTTGGGTAAAATTATTTCATTTACCCTAGTTAAAACAATACTGTGTCGGTTTATCTTGTTCAAGAGTTTAGAAATCCCTATCGATGACATGGCGTCCCATACATCGACCAGAATCCATAAACACTCAACCGATAAATCAACACAATATAAAAACAATTTTATATTCACTAACAAGTACGCACTCATATCTATTAATACGCTCAAACTCATTCTAGAGTACTATAGACTCTATTCTATGAGTAATTCCCACCAGAGCCAAGGTTATCACCAACCTAAGCTCTGATACCAACTGTAACAACCCGCAAATCCGTACCCCTTAAGTTAACACTATTCTACAACAATCAACTCAAGTTGCACAGAATTACGAACCATTTGGGTTTAAGAAGAAGAGGTAGAAGAAGAGAAACAAAATCAACATCAGAATCTAACCATCGCAGCGGAATAAAATATAATAGATATTAAATAACCTTTACTCAAAATCAAATGTATCTGTTTACATATATTACATCATCAGAGTACATCAATCACAGCTCACATCAATAACATACAAATGGATACATAGCAACTCAATACAGCGGAATATAAATATATAAGCAAGTACGAGAATACGTGTCGTCATCCAGCTCGTCTCCTGAGCTCCACAGCAAATCCTGTATTCTATAATACTCGGTCTGACCCGAGCATTACAGTTAAATAACACCCGAGTCAGTCTGGAATACCAGCGTGAGAAAATCATCACCCAATTGATTTTTAAAGTTTCAAAAATCCTTTGAAACAAAAGCATCTCGTAAGACCACGCCACAAATAAACATGTCGGGTTTTTACCTTACGATAGCTAAAACAATTTTTATAAAAATCCTCTGATATTATAATAGGGTCTATATACAAATACTTATAAAATAGCCGAAATTGTTACATTCATTAAATTCCAGCTACTAGCCACCGAAGTGGGTAATACAAACAAAACTCGTACAAGGCTCGTAGGGAAAATGGATTTCCAACAATGACTAGGCACTGGGGTACCACCTGTCACAGTACGGGGCCTAGATCACCGTACCGAGGACTACTCCCTTCATCCCCTGCAACACAAGGCCGGAACCATTCCTTACTGAACAGTCCCGAACAAGATAAACCCCGTGATTGGCGCGACCAACCACCCACTAAGCCGTAATATATAAGGGACATCTAGACAGGGGAAATATCTTGTCCTGCTTGGGTATGACCCACCTACCCTTGCTGCATATCCCCTGATTTTCAGTCATTCCCATTTGATGAGGCTTGAGGCTAAGCGTTACCTTTAGAACGTTTTCACTTAGAATGCCCATCGCCCACCTGACGATGTTTCGCAAGCATTCATCCATACAAGTCCGTCCCGGGTTCGAACGGAACCGAAGGCACTATTCCTACTACATCCATTTTGGAAATATCCTCAGGATTAGTAGTGACTAGCCCTTGCACTTCACTGCTCCATCTTCGAATCCAAAATCGTTTACACGAAACGTACAAACCGGATCGAAGTGGTTTTCGAGAAATAAATCTCGATCCCGGTCTCTTCGAAACGATCAACGTATTTGTCCAATATTGATAGTCGGTTATTTAACTATCAATTAATATTCACAAAACATCCATCCAACAATAAATAATTTCCCAAATTATTTATTTATCTCAAAAATATCTTCACGAGATATATTTCTATTTTCAACCCTTGAAAACAGTTTCAAAACCATCTTTCTTTTCAGAATAAACTTCCCAATTATATTTCTGTCTCTTCTGAAATCACCAAGCACGAAACTAGATTTTTAAAATGATTTAAATCACTTTACTTCGAAATATATTCTAAAACATTTATTTTAAAACTACTTCAATGATTTGTTAAAAATACATACTATATGAATATTTGAAAATAAAGTAACTAATAAAATATAAACTAGATTTCACATTTTAAAAATAAATTACTAAGTCATTCTTTAAATAATTACTAAAATAATAGATTTGAGAAACTACTTACTTTAGAATTTAAATATTAGAAATAATAAATTTTACAAAACCTGCCTCTTTTTTTAAAAAAAAAACAACTTTAAAACATTAATTTATATTTAAAATTTACTTTAAAAACGTACTTGGTTATTCAGGGAGAATTTTTCCAATCTCAATCACTTAAATCAATTCTCCAAATTGATTCCTAATTTATTCCCTTTGAAATAAATTTCTTTACTTATTCAATTCATTTCAACATTCATTTATTATGGACTTTATTGTTATTATTAGTTTCTGTTTGGTTTTTTTTTTTTTTAATCTTTAACTGAAATATACAAATTTCAACTTCTTCCAAATTTCTTCTTTATCCTTTCAAATAAATTGAATCTTAAATTTTAAATAAATGTTTTATTCTTTAAAATAATAACGCTAAAATTTAAAATTCATTAATCTTCTGATTATTCAAACTTCCCTTATTAAACTTAAGATTTATTTATTAGAATTTTACAGGGCACTTTATTTCTTTCTAATTCATTCTTGAAGTTATTCAAATTTCTATGAATATTTTCTTACAAATTCACTTTCTTTTATTTATTTATTTTTTTTTGTAATTCATCATACCAAATGCTATCCAATCTAACCATAGCATTCAATATTCCAATAAAAATCATCATAGGATATCAAATAAACACAACAGAGAATATTGAATAATTTAAATAAATGTGAGGGATCCAGTTGGATCCCTCCAACCTGTTTTCCCTGCATCCACAAACGTCAGCACAATATAATATACCAATTCCAGAAATATTACTATATCCCATCAATTCATTCAACCATTTAAACAATTATTTAAATTTAATCATTTTAAATTTAAATAAATTAAACTGAGTGAGATTAACTCACCTTTTCTATTATTCGCAATCCTCCTCAATATTGCCTTGGATTTCCTGACGTTTTGACCTTGAACCAATAATTTAAATGGTTCATTAATATTTGAATGGATAGAACAATTAATTACTATTCATTCATTTAAATTCAACTAGTAATTTGGGTTTAAACTAATTTCTTTTTTTTTATATATATATAAAACCCTATAGTAACTAAAAATAAATTTTAAATAGGTTAACTGAACATATATATATTACTAAAATTCATCGTCAAAAATATACTAGAAGGTAAATAAAAATATGTATATCTATTTCCCTTTCGGATTCCCTATATATAAATAAATTCCAAAATCTTTCTATACATATATTCCTCTTTTTAAACCCTTTGCGAAAATAAAGTATATATACAGATTTAAACTGAACTTTTCTTTTAAAAAAAACCCTACAAACCCTACTGTTTCATTTTCTCTCTTTTTTTTTTTTTTTTGTTGTTCATCTAATTTTTTTTTTTTCCTTTTTCTTTTTCTGTATACATATAAATATTTATTATCCTTTCTCCTTTCTTAAGTTCTATTGGCATATACATATATATAAATTAATTTAATAAAAATGGAATCAATGATAAATTATACCTCATAGTCGTTCACGAATCCACCTACTCCTGAAACCGCGACCCACCAGAGAACCCTCGCCGTCGCCGCCGTTTCCACTGCTTCACCACGCTCCAGCCAAGCTCGAATGCTTCGCCCACACGAAGTCGCGAGACCCTATGCGACGTCAGACCTTCGAACCCCAAAACGCGACGCCCAAACCCAAATTTCCATTAGCGAAATCGAATCGCGAGTTGATTCTAAAGCTCGATCCCCTCCTTCTTTAGCTGTTGGTTTGATTTGGGGGATTTAAGGCTTCGGCGAATTTTTTTTTTTTATATCACTGAGGTTTCGGGGTGGAAAGAAGAAAAAGGGGGGTTCGGCCCTACTGAGTTGCCCTCTTTTTTTTTTAACGTGACTTTAGCTTCTCCTTGAAGCTTCTCTCTTGAATTTTATTATTATTATTATTAATCTTATTATTAATGATATCATTTGTTTTATCTTATTATTATTATTTGTTTTAGTTCGAGCATTTTGATAGTTGCTTGAACGGCTTAGAATTGGGAAAGTATGTGATTAAATGACAATAAGAGGGCGTATAGAAGAAGCTTGATTAATTAAATTAAATTAGATTATTAACAACTAAATTTTCAACGCGTTTATATATCGTTCACTCACATACTAACTCCGATTAATACGAAATTTGAAATCCGATAATAATTCAATATTACGGACCCAATGGAGCTGGTTTCGTCAAATTCCGAGACTGTGCCTCGGAAGGCTATTTTTGAATTCAATTTAAACGATATATTTTTAAAACTGAACAAATCACTTCCAAATTCAATTTTAACACTTTTACTGCCTCCACTATCATCAATATAAATTTTATAAGCCTACAAATTATTTTTAAATCGGATTAAAATTCCAAATTCAACATTTCATTCAAATTCAAGTTATTTAATTCAACAATTTAATTGTCAATTAAATTATGATATTTGTAATTTAAGTTGATAATTAACTTTTAAATAATTAAATTCAATTAAATATTTCGATTTTAAATTGCTTAAAATTCCGGGTCGTCACATTCCTCCCCCCTTAAAAGAATTTCGTCCCCGAAATTACTAATTTGGAAGAATGGCCCAAAACCCGTTACTCTTCCAAAACCAAACAGTTTCTAACAATTCAACATCTCACCAACTATCTTCTTATAAAAGATCCCTTATCATACTTATTAACTTCCCAAACTTTTCCCTAGTTTGCAAACGATCCTATTTGCTCAACCCTTTCAGTTTAATCTTAAAACCAATTTTGAATTATCAAAAATTTTCTCAAAATTTTTCTAACACCCTGAATTCCCAAAAAATTTTGCCAGCGTTTCCTTTGCGCGGCTGACTCGGTACAGCTACAAAAGGGCTCTACGGCCTCCCAAATCCAAAAAGAAAACAAAAAGGCGAAGTGGCTCAATCCAAATCCAAATCCCAATCAAATTCCATACCAAATTTAAACACATACCTTTTTGTCGAGCATTTCAAATTTATCTTTCGGAATCAAAATATCAATTTCCTTTCCCTTTATAAAGCCTGCATATCCTGCTTAGCAATAACATCCAACCACAATATTCCCAAAACATTTTATTGACTTTCTTACAAAATGTCAATATTTATTTTTTCAATATTATCTTAGATTATATTTGTATTATCAATGTCCAATCTAGAATTTACCATTCCTTTCTTAAGTTAGTATGAACATTTTATATGTTTCATTTACTAGCTTATTTTAGTTTCCAATTCTAAATGGTTTGGTCGTTAACAAAATTTTCCAAAATTTCCAAAAATTTTCTAACTCCCAAAATTTCTGAAAAATTTTGGCAAAGTCCCCTTTGTACGGAGGAGCTTTTGCAATTTGACAAAAGAGATAAATATATATACATCGACCCACACGGTCGGAAAAACCAAAAACAGTTCATATTTCCTATTTTAATTGCGTAGGCGTACCTTATTTAGCATTTTAAGCAAGCAGCTTATTATTTTTAGCAAATAGCCCAACCCAAATCCAGCCATACGGCTTCCAGGTACCTGTACTTACTCAGTTTAAATTTGTAAGTGCCAAATATAAGAAGTTTAACACATTTCACTTACTTGCAATAGTTAAAACATATGAATTCTAAAAGAAACTCATACCAAACATTTTTATGTAAGCAACTTATATAGTTTTCATGCTATTCAACTATTTCAATTAATTTATAAACCATTTTCATTCAATTTGAATGGTTTTCAATCCATTCGTATACAACTTCATCAATTTGAATGGTTTAAAACACAATAGCTTACATTTAATATATTTTAAGCAAACTGAACTCATATTTAATTCAACTGCTTTCAAAATCAATTTATGTTATTCATATCAACACATAGAATTTTAATTTCTTCCATTTACATCAAATGACAATTTACTTTATGCAATTCGACGAGATTTATGTGAATAAATAAGCACTTGAATTTATAAATCAATTTAAGTTGACTCCAACTCAACTTACACTTAATTCTATTCCATTTCGAATTTATTCACAATCCAAATATTCTCAATTTCATTGCATTTCAACTTTATTAACCAACCGAGTCTATTCAAACCATTAACAACTTAGGTTCCATTCCCATTACCCATTAAATTCTCTTTTATTTTAATCCATTCACAATCATTTATTTAGCTCGACAACACTCCATTTAAATTTCATTTACAATCCATTTATTTACATTTCATTCCAAATTTGTTTATTCCAAACTATTTTATTTAGCTCGAAGACAATCCAAGCTATTTTATTCAGTAATCCTTTCTTAACTTATTTAAACCACATTTCATTTGATACTTATTTATTCCATCATTTATTTATTCAATATAAAATTAGTTTATCCACATTCATTTAAACTATTCTAATAAACTTGACACATTCTATTTTCCTTATTGCCTCAAGTTGCTTCAATCCCTAAATAATTTAAATGGTTTATAATTATTTATTTAAGCATTTTCATTCCATTAAATATTATCGGCAACTCACTAAATTTTACTTCAATTGAAATTTATTTTTACTTGATTTAGAACCAATCCAATTATTATTAAACTTTGTTTAAGTTGAATTCAATTCAACTCTCCTGCATTCATTTAGCTTAGGTCAATTTCCTTCAATTTTATTCAAATTTTATACTTAAGCTCATTCTCATTTTGCATACAAAGTTCTCTTTTATACTCAACTTAACTCAATTAATTCCAAGGCCATATCCAATTTATTTCCACTTATTGGATTTCATTTGCACATTCAAACCATTACTATTTTAGTCCATTTACATTTTTATTTTATACATCTCAAATTATATTTACTTTATTAACACTTCAAGTCTAACCTTTAATTAATAACTCAAGTTCTGATTCCACCATTCACTTTTTAATTTACCATCCAATTTATTAACTCACAATTCAACTCCATTCTTAATTACTTCCCCTTCATCAATAATTTGAATCAGCTTTAATTTATAACTTGAGTTTATTTCCAAACTTTATCATAAACTCACAATTCAATTTTATTAACTAATTTATCATCTAATTAGTTCTCCCATTATTTATAATCCAACACTTGAATTTTTTATTTTATTTTAATATCACCTCATTTTATTTTCTTAAGTTCAATATACCTTATAATTCAAGTTTGGCTTTTCTTTTCATTTTCCAATTCATCAAAATATTAATTTTGGGCTTTCTATCCCATTTCCAATTTTTATAAGTCACAACTTACTATTTTATACAATTCCATTCATCATAAGCTTGAATGTATTCATCTTTATTTTAACTCAAGCCTTCTATTTATTCATAGCCCAAGCATTTTATTTCTATGGATTTTTAATCCTCTTATAAGTTATTCTGATTTATTGATTTCAATTCCAATCCTTATTAAATTGCCATTTGCTTAGGTGTGAATCTAATTCCATCAAATAATTCAATTGAATTCTTATTCCAATTCAATTTTATTTTAATTTAGTTTTATTTGACTCAATTGGATTTCAACTTAATTCGTATACAACTGGATATTATTTCAGCCTATTTAAATTTATTCCAATCCTGTTAATTTCATTTTAGCCTTTTAAATTTAAATTCCATTATTCAAAGCTTATATTTCCTTCATTTTCATTCACTTAAGTTAAATTTTATTTGCTGAATTCAAATTTTTAATCCCTTCTTATTAATATCAACTTCTCTTTATAAGTACATTATTTGATCATTTATTCATTTTCACCAATTCATTATTTAACCAATAACTTTTATTTTCAAACATTTAATATCATTAGTCTATCCTGACTAATTTTCCCATTTCACATAACTCCACTCAATTCAATTTAAAATTCCAGTACTCAGTTTCACTTACACCGTTGAAATATTGTTTTTCAACAAATTCCAAAGTTAAATAACTTTTCAACATTTCAAAATTCCCTTTAAAACTTTCTATGTCCAAAATTCGTTTGATAAATTCAATTTATCTCTTTGGATTTCAAAACCTAACCAGTTTTGCAAACAATTTCAAGTCAAAACAATTTGGTAGCAATTTCACTTCTGGAAACTCGAAAATGAACATCGATGATGCTGTAGTCATCACCGAAGTTATTTTCTAGCGACCAAAAGAGTTCAATGCTTTTATTCTCTTTCTAAAATCCATCCAATATTTTTAAATTCCAAATCTCTCTAGATTTCAAATTCGGTTCAAAACTATTTCTCAATATATATTATCCTCCCAACTTTTGAGAATCATTATCCAATCCAAAGAAACTTAAATTTCCAAATTCCAAACTCTTTAGATTTAAATTCAAACATTACTTTGGAATTTTATCTTACTTTAATAATTAATTACACTATAATTTACATTATAGTTTACATTTACAAATTCATTTGATATGAATTGATTTCTTAGTTTTTAATTATGAATTCAATTCCTTATTCCATAATGAATCACATTCATAAATTGCATCTATTATGTTAATTTATTCCTTATTTATTTCAAACTTTACTCAATTCTCTTTCAATGATAATAATTTAATATTTATCACTTCTATCATCCAAACATCCATGTATATCTATAATAATTAAGAAAATCATTTTCTTTTATAAACATAAAATAAATTTAGGTAAAATTATTTCATTTACCCTAGTTAAAACAATACTGTGTCGGTTTATCTTGTTCAAGAGTTTAGAAATCCCTATCGATGACATGGCGTCCCATACATCGACCAGAATCCATAAACACTCAACCGATAAATCAACACAATATAAAAACAATTTTATATTCACTAACAAGTACGCACTCATATCTATTAATACGCTCAAACTCATTCTAGAGTACTATAGACTCTATTCTATGAGTAATTCCCACCAGAGCCAAGGTTATCACCAACCTAAGCTCTGATACCAACTGTAACAACCCGCAAATCCGTACCCCTTAAGTTAACACTATTCTACAACAATCAACTCAAGTTGCACAGAATTACGAACCATTTGGGTTTAAGAAGAAGAGGTAGAAGAAGAGAAACAAAATCAACATCAGAATCTAACCATCGCAGCGGAATAAAATATAATAGATATTAAATAACCTTTACTCAAAATCAAATGTATCTGTTTACATATATTACATCATCAGAGTACATCAATCACAGCTCACATCAATAACATACAAATGGATACATAGCAACTCAATACAGCGGAATATAAATATATAAGCAAGTACGAGAATACGTGTCGTCATCCAGCTCGTCTCCTGAGCTCCACAGCAAATCCTGTATTCTATAATACTCGGTCTGACCCGAGCATTACAGTTAAATAACACCCGAGTCAGTCTGGAATACCAGCGTGAGAAAATCATCACCCAATTGATTTTTAAAGTTTCAAAAATCCTTTGAAACAAAAGCATCTCGTAAGACCACGCCACAAATAAACATGTCGGGTTTTTACCTTACGATAGCTAAAACAATTTTTATAAAAATCCTCTGATATTATAATAGGGTCTATATACAAATACTTATAAAATAGCCGAAATTGTTACATTCATTAAATTCCAGCTACTAGCCACCGAAGTGGGTAATACAAACAAAACTCGTACAAGGCTCGTAGGGAAAATGGATTTCCAACAATGACTAGGCACTGGGGTACCACCTGTCACAGTACGGGGCCTAGATCACCGTACCGAGGACTACTCCCTTCATCCCCTGCAACACAAGGCCAGAACCATTCCTTACTGAACAGTCCCGAACAAGATAAACCCCGTGATTGGCGCGACCAACCACCCACTAAGCCGTAATATATAAGGGACATCTAGACAGGGGAAATATCTTGTCCTGCTTGGGTATGACCCACCTACCCTTGCTGCATATCCCCTGATTTTCAGTCATTCCCATTTGATGAGGCTTGAGGCTAAGCGTTACCTTTAGAACGTTTTCACTTAGAATGCCCATCGCCTACCTGACGATGTTTCGCAAGCATTCATCCATACAAGTCCGTCCCGGGTTCGAACGGAACCGAAGGCACTATTCCTACTACATCCATTTTGGAAATATCCTCAGGATTAGTAGCGACTAGCCCTTTCACTTCACTGCTCCATCTTCGAATCCAAAATCGTTTACACGAAACGTACAAACCGGATCGAAGTGGTTTTCGAGAAATAAATCTCGATCCCGGTCTCTTCGAAACGATCAACGTATTTGTCCAATATTGATAGTCGGTTATTTAACTATCAATTAATATTCACAAAACATCCATCCAACAATAAATAATTTCCCAAATTATTTATTTATCTCAAAAATATCTTCACGAGATATATTTCTATTTTCAACCCTTGAAAACAGTTTCAAAACCATCTTTCTTTTCAGAATAAACTTCCCAATTATATTTCTGTCTCTTCTGAAATCACCAAGCACGAAACTAGATTTTTAAAATGATTTAAATCACTTTACTTCGAAATATATTCTAAAACATTTATTTTAAAACTACTTCAATGATTTGTTAAAAATACATACTATATGAATATTTGAAAATAAAGTTACTAATAAAATATAAACTAGATTTCACATTTTAAAAATAAATTACTAAGTCATTCTTTAAATAATTACTAAAATAATAGATTTGAGAAACTACTTACTTTAGAATTTAAATATTAGAAATAATAAATTTTACAAAACCTGCCTCTTTTTTTAAAAAAAACAACTTTAAAACATTAATTTATATTTAAAATTTACTTTAAAAACGTACTTGGTTATTCAGGGAGAATTTTTCCAATCTCAATCACTTAAATCAATTCTCCAAATTGATTCCTAATTTATTCCCTTTGAAATAAATTTCTTTACTTATTCAATTCATTTCAACATTCATTTATTATGGACTTTATTGTTATTATTAGTTTCTGTTTGATTTTTTTTTTTTTAATCTTTAACTGAAATATACAAATTTCAACTTCTTCCAAATTTCTTCTTTATCCTTTCAAATAAATTGAATCTTAAATTTTAAATAAATGTTTTATTCTTTAAAATAATAACGCTAAAATTTAAAATTCATTAATCTTCTAATTATTCAAACTTCCCTTATTAAACTTAAGATTTATTTATTAGAATTTTACAGGGCACTTTATTTCTTTCTAATTCATTCTTGAAGTTATTCAAATTTCTATGAATATTTTCTTACAAATTCACTTTCTTTTATTTATTTTATTTTTTTGTAATTCATCATACCAAATGCTATCCAATCTAACCATAGCATTCAATATTCCAATAAAAATCATCATAGGATATCAAATAAACACAACAGAGAATATTGAATAATTTAAATAAATGTGAGGGATCCAGTTGAATCCCTCCAACCTGTTTTCCCTGCATCCACAAACGTCAGCACAATATAATATACCAATTCCAGAAATATTACTATATCCCATCAATTCATTCAACCATTTAAACAATTATTTAAATTTAATCATTTTAAATTTAAATAAATTAAACTGAGTGAGATTAACTCACCTTTTCTATTATTCGCAATCCTCCTCAATATTGCCTTGGATTTCCTGAGGTTTTGACCTTGAACCAATAATTTAAATGGTTCATTAATATTTGAATGGATAGAACAATTAATTACTATTCATTCATTTAAATTCAACTAGTAATTTGGGTTTAAACTAATTTCTTTTTTTTACATATATATATATATATAACCCTATAGTAACTAAAAATAAATTTTAAATAGGTTAACTGAACATATATATATTACTAAAATTCATCGTCAAAAATATACTAGAAGGTAAATAAAAATATGTATATCTATTTCCCTTTCGGATTCCCTATATATAAATAAATTCCAAAATCTTTCTATACATATATTCCTCTTTTTAAACCCTTTGCGAAAATAAAGTATATATACAAATTTAAACTGAACTTTTCTTTTAAAAAAAACTCTACAAACCCTACTGTTTCATTTTCTCTCTTTCTTTTTTTTTTTGTTGTTCATCTAATTTTTTTTTTCCTTTTTCTTTTTCTGTATACATATAAATATTTATTATCCTTTCTCCTTTCTTAAGTTCTATTGGCATATACATATATATAAATTAATTTAATAAAAATGGAATCAATGATAAATTATACCTCATAGTCGTTCACGAATCCACCTACTCCTGAAACCGCGACCCACCAGAGAACCCTCGCCGTCGCCGCCGTTTCCACTGCTTCACCATGCTCCAGCCAAGCTCAAATGCTTCGCCCACACGAAGTCGCGAGACCCTATGCGACGTCAGACCTTCGAACCCCAAAACGCGACGCCCAAACCCAAATTTCCATTAGCGAAATCGAATCGCGAGTTGATTCTAAAGCTCGATCCCCTCCTTCTTTAGCTGTTGGTTTGATTTGGGGGATTTAAGGCTTCGGCGAATTTTTTTTTTTTTATATCACTGAGGTTTCGGGGTGGAAAGAAGAAAAAGGGGGGTTCGGCCCTACTGATTTGCCCTCTTTTTTTTTTTTAACGTGACTTTAGCTTCTCCTTGAAGCTTCTCTCTTGAATTTTATTATTATTATTAATAATCTTATTATTAATGATATCATTTGTTTTATCTTATTATTATTATTTGTTTTAGTTCGAGCATTTTGATAGTTGCTTGAACGGCTTAGAATTGGGAAAGTATGTGATTAAATGACAAGAAGAGGGCGTATAGAAGAAGCTTGATTAATTAAATTAAATTAGATTATTAACAACTAAATTTTCAACGCGTTTATATATCGTTCACTCACATACTAACTCTGATTAATACGAAATTTGAAATTCGATAATAATTCAATATTACGGACCCAATGGAGCTGGTTTCGTCAAATTCCGAGACTGTGCCTCGGAAGGCTATTTTTGAATTCAATTTAAATGATATATTTTTAAAACTGAACAAATCACTTCCAAATTCAATTTTAACACTTTTACTGCCTCCACTATCATCAATATAAATTTTATAAGCCTACGAATTATTTTTAAATCGGATTAAAATTCCAAATTCAACATTTCATTCAAATTAAAGTTATTTAATTCAACAATTTAATTGTCAATTAATTATGATATTTGTAATTTAAGTTGATAATTAACTTTTAAATAATTAAATTCAATTAAATATTTCGATTTTAAATTGCTTAAAATTCCGGGTCGTCACAAATATATAGTAAATAAAATCACAGATCACAGACACAGAGTAATAATTGTGCAGCGGAAGTAAAAGAAATAGTAGTTCATGAAGCTACTATGTAAATATATCAGAGTTACATAAGATACAACATAAGATACAACAGAAGAAATAAAGTACAAAAGAAGTCTCAAGATAATAACCAAGTACAAAATGAATACAACACTGGGATCAACAGGATAACTAGAAGTGAAACGTATAAAACTAGACAAGCAGATAATCTCCAGCGATTCCAAATCTCCAGAAAGTGGAAATTCAAATCTGTGAATAACTCAGGCTGACCCGAGCGTAAATAAAAATACAAACACTCGAGTCAGGACATACATACTTATACAATGTAAACCAACTCAAGTGAACTGTAGTAAAAGTACAAGTAACTTAAAGGATGCTTGGGACCGCCCATCCTCTAAGGATCCGTTAAACTATTTACTATATAGTATATTGCGCTATTATAATAATGTCTAACAATAAAATAAACTTACTTTTAAATAGCGTTAAGGCTTTACATTTTCCACCTTAACACGAATAATGCCAATAGTCTATACAATACCTGCATATCTCCTGATCGGGAGACTACGAGAAGATACTGCATAGGTACGACACAAATAGAAACTCGTAGTAAAAGCTCGATATGGTAGGTGACACGGCACACAAGGCAATGCCAGGGTAGATATACCAATTAAGACACTCGGGCTGGTGGTACGCAGCATCCACATACGCCCACCGCGAACACATTCCCAAAATCGGAGGGGCGCCCAAACAATCACAAGTAATAGTATGGTATCGAAGAAATGCGTCCGCTACGAGGTGCGACCTCAACTGGCCCGAGACCGCTCCTGTTTCTGCCACCTTATGCCAACTCACGGGAGTTGGGTCCACGTAATATACCATAAGAACGTCGCCACCATCCTACTTCATTCTGGAATCTCCACCGCGTACATGATTAGTCAAAGTGGTTTTCGGTATCGACAGAGAGTATGCCAGATATCCGATCCCGGTCTCTTTGCCAACCAATCGTTATTATAACCCGTGGTTATAACTTTTAAAATAATATTTATACTTCAAAATAGAATATTATTTCAAATCCAAATCTTTATCAAAATAAAGATTAAATTAATTCAAACCATTTCAATATATTAAAACATCATATCTTTCCAAAACTTCCTTGCAAATCATCTCAATATATCAAAATATCATATCTTTCCAAAACTTCATTTCAAATCATTTTAATATATCAAAATATCATATATTTCCAAAACTTCATTTCAAATCATTTTAATATATCATAATATCGTATCTTTCAAAACTTTATTTTCAAATTATTTTAATATCAAAATATCATATTTTTCAAAACTATATTTCAAATCATTTTAATATCAAAATATCATACTTTTCAAAACTTTATTTCAAACCATTATTATATAAAAACATCATGTGACGACCCTGGAATTTGGCCCTATTTATTTTAATAGATATTTAATCTGATTAAATTAAATGTGTATTGACCATTTTAAAATGAATAAATCTGTTAGAAATAATTGTCATTTGTATATATAAATTTGTATTTGAAAAGGAAATTTGATTTTGGAAATTTAAAATAACATCTCTTAATAATATTTATAATGGAACTTATATTATATAATTAAATTAAAATGCTTTATCCTATTAACATTTGGTATAATATATATATATGTATGTATATATATATAAGTAAGTAATTAGTGGTGTACATACACTGAAAATTAGAAAGCATAAAGTTAAAATAAGTCAAATTATAAAATAGAAACAAAAATGTAAATGAAAACAAGAATTAAGTGGGTTTGGAACGCATATAACATAACTTTAAAATTGTAAGTAAAATATAAAATAAAATAAGTCAAACATTTGTATATGAATCAAGCAAGAAGACAAGTATTTTTATACACAAGCTTGACCTATCTGCAAAGTCTACAGCCACATACAGATCTCTATATACAACATAATTATGGCATGTAAACGTATTAATAAACAAAGCCAAATGTATAAAGTAAAACCTGACACATCTATGTATAAACTATTCAAAGTGGGAGCTAATAACAAAACAAATATCTTTGCACAATACCTTCACAAACAAGCCAAGTCTACCTGCAAGGGTGTATATTTCTATGCAAATATATACACAGCAAACATAATTATAATAGTGTAAACATAATTGGAAACAAAACATTTAATGATATCTGCTCAAGCCCAAATTTTGTCATTTCAAAGTATTAGAAAACCTGTTCATATAAGAAGAAGCTGACCAGTTACCACCTCCCCTTGTACATCCTGATTATCTTATATATATGAATACATCTGCTCTTTAGTTCGTTCAGTAACACAAAAGATTAAAAAAAATAGCAAATCTAGAAACTAAACTCAGCAACTAATCAAACAAACAAGAAGATCAAGACAAGTCAAGACCCAAGGCAGTAGCAACTTCCAGGATTGTTCTCTATTCAAAATTTAAGGTGGGTAAATCTATTTTTTTTTAAAACAGTTCTGAAGATTTATGAATAACTTGAGGCATGTGACAAATTATGTTGTGATGATGTGAATTTATTTATATGTTGACTGCGAATGCATGCTGAAATATGAAATGTCTGTGTATTCATATAAGTTTCCTAATACATATACACTTCTCTGTTCTTACTTACAGAGCTTAACTTTTTAAAGAAATTTTCATATCTCTTCACTCAAGTAAATTAATGCTTGAATCTTTGACTAGAGTATGATTTTACTACATAATAACAAATCTAATAAGGGTTACAAGAGTTGTAATTTTGTAACTAATTCAAAAACAAGAGCTAGCAGTTTCCAGTAGCATGTTGTTCTGTCCAAACATTTCCGTGAGTAAACATAAAATTTCCAAGCTTAAAGTTTAATTAAAAATAGTAAGATGATTCATGGGATATATGGTGTTGTAGGTGTTTTATTTGATATGAATCTATGTTTACAAACAGGCTGTTCTTTGAACATTGACTCTGTTGTTTCTCTGCTATGTGTTATAGGGTTGAAAGCAATTAAATTTTGAATTGTTTTCATTTGATCATGGTAAAGATTTAAATTTTCCAACAAATTAGATGCTTGAACTTCAATCAGAATTTTTAAATTTGTTTTAAAAACATATTAGAAAAACATATACTTCTGGAACCCTTGATTACAGGCAGTCAAGAAATAAATTGGAAAATTCGATTGTTACAATAAGCGAATTCAAGTTTATATCTTGAATTCTTATTGAAATTTATGATTTTTAAAATAAAAATTAAGATTTTCAGATGAGTATTTTAAGAACAGTTTGAATTTGAAGTAAATTTGCATTTTTCTCATTTTCAGGCAATCGATTCATTAAGAAATGTTGAGATTTGCTTTGGAGCTAGTGTGAACATCTATGATGTTAGGAAAATTATTGAATAATTTTTCAAATGTAAGAATTGGACGAACGAATTCAATTTAGGGTTGGGTTTCAAGTTTTTCTTGTCATGTCAGAATCGTGCGTGTTGGCCTTTTGTGTGTGATCGAGTGTCACGATAGTCGAGGGAGTGGAAGAGGAGCGTATGGTGGTGGCGTGGATGGAATTCGAGCGTCTATGGTGGTTGGAGGCGTCGAGACGAGGGGAATTTATGGTGATCGTTCAAGTTCCAGTTGGTCTTGAAATGTTCGAACTCGATTTGGGGGCTTGTAACAATATCTGGGTGGTCGGAGGACTTATCGAAGTCTTGGGTGATGTATTGAGGTCGGCGCTGATGGCTGGAACGTCGTAGTTGATCGGTGTACGTGCACCGTGCACGTTTTTGATCTAGGAAGTTGAGTTATTTGGGGAAGAAAGATGTAGCTGGGTTATATCTCGAGTTTCCGTGTTTGTTTGGGAAAGGGCTTTTGCATACGTATTCGTGAAAGGCTCTGGAAGGTTTGGGCTCGGTAAATTGTTAAGGCCCACAAAATTTAGGTAAATGGAAGTCAAGTTTAATTTATTCCTAAACTATCCTTCAAAATAATAAGGTTATTTAAAATGATTGGTTAATTTAAGAGTTGAGTAATTTATCAAGATAGTTCATAAATTTATTTAGAACATTATCAATAATGTGATTGAGTGGAAATTGAGAAAATAAAAAGTTTCTCGATACTCTAACTTAAGAGTCTTAAGTTAAGTCATCAGTTAATGATAAATTAATTCCAAGATTTATTTGATTAATTAAGAAATTACTTGAGAATAATTAGTGGAATAAGTATAAGTTAATCATTTAATGAGATTCACAGATTAATAAATTGATGAAAAAAAAGTAATTACTTAGCATAAGAAATTGGAGAATGGTTAATGTTTATAATTAATTTAAACTAGTGAATGTGGGATGATAATTGCTTATGAACTTAATTAAGTAAGTTATCTCATGTAAGTAATTAAGAGATAGACGAATGAAATTAATGAATATGATAAACTAAAGATAAGTCAATTTTAGTCAATTGATTTATGAGAGTAATTTAAAAATTTATGTGAATGGTTAAGGCTAATTTATCTATGTGACAGCTTAAGGTTTAATTAATTAATGACCAAGATTAATATATTGAGGATAATTAATCAATGTAAGTAATTGAGGAATAATGAATTTGAGTGATTGATTAAGGATCAATGTGATTTATGTGATGGGTGAATGCTAATTAATTTGTGTATTAATTACTTATTGTAATTAAAGGATAATTAGTCAGGCGCGATTAATTAAAGATGAAAATTTAAAAGATGATTAATTAATTGGTTTGAATTTAAATATTGATGAGTAATGGTAATCTAGGTGATTTAAGACTGGTTATTAATTTAATTAGAGATAAATTAAATGAATGTTGGAAGTGTTAAATCTTGCATATGAACGATCGAATGATGATTAAATGCCATGTATTGACTGATAACTCTAATATGATATGTTTGGTGGGACAATGATAATGTGGTTATCTATTAATGATGAATGGCTGTGTAAAAAAAATGACATCTTGTATTTAAAATTGAATAAAATTTCACTTAAATAACTTGTGTTGAGATGGCGTTGAATTCGAAGAGTCCGGAGTCGGGTATTAGTAAATACCCGAAACCACTTCGATTCTATACAAAAACTTGATACGTGGAATCAATAGGATATAATGGAATGATTTAAGTGAATTGGACCTTTTAGTCTAAGTTTGGTACTTGGAAATTTATGTGTGAAATAAGTGATGTCTACAGCAACTTGTGTAGTTGTAAATTGATATAAGTACCCCGGGTTTATATGAGATGTATACTTTTGTATTCCTTGTTAGTTGAGTTTACTCACGCTGGTTTCCAGCCTGACCCGGGTGTTACTTTGGTGTAATGCTCGGGTCAGACCGAGTATTACAGATTTTCAGGTAGGTACGTTCTGGAGCTCAGGAGGCGAGCTGGATGGTGTTAGCGTATAGAGTTTCCGCTGTATATATTATTGTTAATTTGAGACATGATGATTGTGTATATCCAGTGTCTGTATATATGTGGAACTCTGATGTATTAAAATGTAATCGACTGATATAGTATTCTTTTGTAAACTGTTATTATTTATTATTATATTTTATCCGCTGCGTATGTGAGTTGTTGATGTTTCTGTTATTCTTCTTCTATCTCCTTCTTCTTTTCCATAACAATCTGGAATTTTCGGGTTCGAAAATTTCGGGTCGTTACATTTGGTATCAGAGCAGAAAGGTTAAGCGAGAACCTTGGCTCTGGTGGGGATTACTCATTGAATAGAGTCCGTAGTACTCTAGAATGAGTTGAGTGTGTGTATATATATATATATATATATATATATGAGAGCGTACTTGTTATTTTCCTATAAAGGTTTTAAAAGATTTTACATAAAAATATATTTTGATATATAAAGCAATATTTCCTTCTAATGAATATTAAGGAGGGTGGTTGTTAAATTATTGGAATTAAGTTAAGAAGCAATATAAAATACGACCAAATTGAAACTTATAATCAAGGTTGAAGAATAAACTTATAAGGCAAAATGGAATTTGAAATATAGATTGTAAATGTAATTTATAAATCGAAATAAACTTCATAAATAAATGAGATTATAAGTTGAAATAGAATTCTAAAGAATATTTGAAAATAAAGTAAGATGAAAATTCCAGAGTAATGTTTAAATATGAATTGGATGGATTGGGAAAATTTAAAATCCCTTTGGATTTGAAAGTGGTTTCCAAAGGTTTGGGAGAAATAATAGTATTATTTCAAAAATATTTTGTGTTGAATCTGAAATCCGGGAGATTTGAAATCAAAAATATTTGGAAATGTTTTTTTTAAAGGAGATAAAAGCATTTAACTCTTTCGATCATTGGAAAATAACTTCGGTGATGACTGCAGCATCATCGATGTTCATTTTCGAGTTTCTAAAAGAGAAATTGCTACCAAAATGTTTTTAATTGGAATTATTTGTGAACTGGGTTTAGATTTGAAATTCAAAGGGATAAATGAATTTTCCAAAAAAATTATGGATATAGTTGAATACCAGGGTGATATTGAAATTTTGGAAATTTTTTTAAATTCTGGGATCTTGATAAAATGTTTATGGAATAAAACAAAAATATAAGTAGAGATAAGTTGAAATGAAGAATTGGACTCAGAAATTTGAGATTGTTGAAAAACTTTAAATAAAAGTTAATTTGGTTTAAAAATTTAAATCAACTTTTGAGAATTTAACTCGAATTTATATAATTCGAGGTAGTTTAAAATTCAAGATTGAAATTGAGTTAGTTCAAAATTTAATTTGGTTTGAAGTAATTGGGTTGGTGATTGAAAATATATAAGTTTAAAAATTTTAAATGGGAAATTGGAATGGATTAAATTTAAGTGATTTGGATTCTGAAATTAAATTGATAATAATTCAAATTGATTGGAATAATATGAAATTATAATTAAAATTGAACAGGATTAAAATAAATTAGAATTTGATTTAAGTTTGGGAAGGAATCAAGATTGATTCAACTTGAATTTGGAATTAATCAAGTCCAATGGAATTTGGAGTTATTTGGATTGGAATTGGGTCAATTTAAATGGAGATTTAAATTGAATTGTCGGAGAAGTGAACGGTTTGACTCTTGACTATTTTCAATATAAATTGTTTTCATATAAACTTATTTTCCTAAGCTATTAAATATATACAACCTTTCTTTCTTAAAGCCAAATTATTTTATACTTGTTTATAATTATTTTGGAGGTTTCTAACCATTTTTCAGCTGTTTCCTAAACTAATTACTATTTTTCAACTATTTCACAAACTAATTTCTATTTTACAACTATTTTGCAATTATCTACAAATTTTGAAAATATTCAACTATTTCTTAACTATTTTATAGTTATTTACCTATTTTATAGCAATTTTACAAACTAATAATTATTTTTCCACTACTTATTTATTTTTAGAATTTTCAAGCTATTTTCTAAATATAAACTGGTCGGAGTTCAAACTGTTATTGATTTAAATACCCAACTGAGATAAGGATTGAAGTGATAATTTAATGAGAATTAAGGCAATTGTAAAGAAGTGAAAAAGGGGAATTAATGGAAATGTGGATAGAAAGGAAATTGATTTGGCTGATAATCAATGAAAATAAATACGTAGGATGTACGTATGTTATTCCATTCGCATAGTGATTTGATCTAGATTCGAGCACAGAATTTCGAGATAGTTTATCGATCCGAGTTGGGATTTTTCACTCGATTTTCGACGGCGAACCTGGGTAAGGATTGTTGATTGGTTTTGGATATTCTCTATCATAGTTATGGCTATGCAAGAAGAATAACGGTTTCTAATTAGGAAACCAGACCTGTGTCCGCACTAGGAAGTCGAATGGACGATACTAGTTCGGAAATGAAATTGTGTGATCGGGTGAGCGATCAGATTGGTATAGCGTACGAATGATATGTGTATATCGTACGGATTTGAATGAAATTTATATTGGAAAAAGGAATTAAATTGGGATCTTTGGTTTTGATTAAGCAAAGTTGTATATCTTTATTATATGGGATAAATCTCCCCTTATTGAATTTATTGTTGGGAAAAAAATGTTTTTGAAATGTTTGAAGTATAAAGGGATTTTATACAAGTTTGAAATGATCCAAAGTTGTAAAATTTTATATATCTGAATATATATAAAGGATCTTATGAGGGTTTTGGAAAAGGTTTTGGGAACATTTGGATTTGGAAAGGCTTTTGATTTTTGGGCAAAATCAATATTGAAATTTGGAAAGCTTGGTTTGAGAATTATCGATTTTGGAATAATCGATTTTGTGTAAAGGAGCTTTGATAAAAAATTCATACTAGGTGTATGACCTGAAAGATATTATATGTGTATAGTATAAAGTGTTTTGATGATAGCTCTGGGGAAAAAGGCGCTCCCTTGGAATGGACTTCTCAGGAGTGCCACTGGGTGGCGCTGCCTTGAGCCCCAGGGGGGTTCTAAAGTTGATCATGTGAGGAGTCCGGACAAAACTAGTTCCTGAGGATTATGAGTTGAGTTTACCATAGCGTAAGTCGTGTGTGCCGCGGAGAGCCAACAGTTACATGGACTTTTGTTGTGACTGCAACGTAACCCAGGATGTAACTGCGACCTATGGTAACATTGCGAAAGTCGTGTGTGCCGCTGAGAGCCAACAGTCTGCGGTTGAGTTTATCTCGGTAGACTGCGACCTATGTAGGAGTGGAGAAGTTTCATTTCGACAGCGAAATCAGAGGCCGCGGAGAGCCTGCAGTTACAAGGACTTTTGCTGCGACGGCAACGTAACCCTGGATGTAACTGTGATCTGTTGTGGATTCCATTGCGTAATCGAGAGGCCGCGGAGAGCCTGCAGTTACATGGACTTTTGTTGAGACTGCAACGTAACCCTGGTATGTAACTGTGACCATGGATGGGTGTGATGATTTCCAGAGCATCCTCGCTAAAGATATTTCCTCTATTTCAAAATGCTTTCAATATTTTCAATAAAATTATTTTCCAAATATTTTCACTGGGTGTTGAAAACGGGTTTACCAAGTACTTATAGATTTTCGGTCCTACGCCTGATCAACGTATGACTGAATTTCTGTGAGAACAAGGATGGACTGGTTGAGACATCGAGTTATAAGAAATATTTTATAAAAGCTATTTTAATATTATTATGAGATTTTATAGGCATTTCTAAAATTTTAAAATAAAGGAGATGAAATTTTGGAAAATCAAGGGAAGTTCAAACTGAAATGGTAAAATAAATTGAAACTCGGGAAATTTTAATGAAGTGATTCTTTGTGGAAGTAAGCTAATTATCTAAATAAATTATTTAATAGAGAATGTTAATAAAATTTAACCTGGATAACTAAAATGGATTGTAAGTAGATAATGAAGTTTGGAAATGAATTCGAGTTATAAATAGAATTCGACTTGGGTTTGATAATGAATTAAATAAGAGGAGATGTTGTAAAATAAAAAGGAAATAGAGTTGGATTGAAAAATGTGATGATTTGGATTGCAAATAAAATCCAAGTGTGATTTGTATAATATTTAATGAAATTTGCAAGTAAATTTGATATAATGGAAGTGTTGTCGAATGAAATGAAGGTGAATTATAATAGAAATGGTTTGGGTTGCAAACAAAACCCTGGTGGGTAGAAATAAATTGAGAATGGACTTAAGTAATAAGACAAATTAATTTGAAGTAAAATTACTTAAGTAAAAGTTTGGGTTAAATTTATTTGGAAAAATGGGTATTAATATAAGCATTGAAGGTTGTCAAGCTCAGTGAAATAGTTTTAAAATGGAATGGAAATGTATGGTTGGTAAATAGGTTAGAATAAAATGGATTTAAATTTGGAATGGGTGGAAATTAATTTAAAGTAGTTCAAAAATGATCAAAGACAATTTATCTGATTTTAAGCATTTAATAAATCTGGTTTCTTTCCTTTTCGAGGACGAAAAGATTCAAAGGGGGGAGGAGTGTGACGACCCTGAAATTTGGCCCTATTTATTTTAATAGATATTTAATCTGATTAAATTAAATGTGTATTGACCATTTTAAAATGAATAAATCTGTTAGAAATAATTGCCATTTGTATATATAAATTTGTATTTGAAAAGGAAATTTGATTTTGGAAATTTAAAATAAAATCTCTTAATAATATTTATAATGGAACTTATATTATATAATTAAATTAAAATGCTTTATCCTATTAACATTTGGTATAATATATATATATATATCTGTGTGTGTGTGTGTGTGTGTGTGTGTGTGTATAAGTAAGTAATTAGTGGTGTACATACACTGAAAATTAGAAAGCATAAAGTTAAAATAAGTCAAATTGTAAAATAGAAACAAAAATGTAAATGAAAACAAGAATTAAGTGGGTTTGGAACGCATATAACATAACTTTAAAATTGTAAGTAAAGTATAAAATAAAATAAGTCAAACATTTGTATATGAATCAAGCAAGAAGACAAGTATTTTTATACAAACTATCTTCATCACAAGCTTGGCCTATCTGCAAAGTCTACAGCCACATACAGATCTCTATATACAACATAATTATGGCATGTAAACGTATTAATAAACAAAGCCAAATGTATAAAGTAAAACCTGACACATCTATGTATAAACTATTCAAACTGGGAGCTAATAACAAAACAAATATCTTTGCACAATACCTTCACAAACAAGCCAAGTCTACCTGCAAGGGTGTATATTTCTATGCAAATATATATATACACAACAAACATAATTATAATAGTGTAAACATAATTGGAAACAAAACATTTAATGATATCTGCTCAAGCCCAAATTTTGTCATTTCAAAGTATTAGAAAACCTTTTCATATAAGAAGAAGCTGACCAGTTACCACCTCCCCTTGTACATCCTGATTATCTTATATATATGAATACAACTGCTCTTTAGTTCGTTCAGTAACACAAAAGATTAAAAAAAAATAGCAAATCTAGAAACTAAACTCAGCAACTAATCAAACAAACAAGAAGATCAAGACAAGTCAAGACCCAAGGCAGTAGCAACTTCCAGGATTGTTCTCTATTCAAAATTTAAGGTGAGTAAATCTATTTTTTTTTTAAAACAGTTCTGAAGATTTATGAATAACTTGAGGCATGTGACAAATTATGTTGTGATGATGTGAATTTATTTATATGTTGACTGTGAATGCATGCTGAAATATGAAATGTCTGTGTATTCATATAAGTTTCCTGAATACATATACACTTCTCTGTTCTTACTTACAGAGCTTAACTTTTTAAAGAAATTTTCATATCTCTTCACTCAAGTAAATTAAAGCTTGAATCTTTGACTAGAGTATGATTTTACTACATAATAACAAATCTAATAAGGGTTACAAGAGTTGTAATTTTGTAACTAATTCAAAAACAAGATCTAGCAGTTTCCAGTAGCATGTTGTTCTGTCCAAACATTTCCGTGAGTAAACATAAAATTTCCAAGCTTAAAGTTTAATTAAAAACAGTAAGATGATTCATGGGACATATGGTGTTGTAGGTGTTTTATTTGATATGAATCTATGTTTACAAACAGGCTGTTCTTTGAACATTGACTCTGCTGTTTCTCTGCTATGTGTTACAGGGTTGAAAACAATTAAATTTTGAATTGTTTTCATTTGATCATGGTAAAGATTTAAATTTCCCAACAAATTAGATGCTTGAACTTCAATCAGAATTTTTAAATTTGTTTTAGAAACATATTAGAAAAACATATACTTCTGGAACCCTTGATTACAGGCAATCAAGAAATAAATTGGAAAATTCGATTGTTACAATAAGCGAATTCAAGTTTATATCTTGAATTCTTATTGAAATTTATGATTTTTAAAATAAAAATTAAGATTTTCAGATGAGTATTTTAAGAACAGTTTGAATTTGAAGTAAATTTGCATTATTCTCATTTTCAGGCAATCGATTCATTAAGAAATGTTGAGATTTGCTTTGGAGCTAGTGTGAACATCTATGATGTTAGGAAAATTATTGAATAATTTTTCAAATGTACGAATTGGACGAACGAATTCAATTTAGGGTTGGGTTTCAAGTTTTTCTTGTCATGTCAGAATCGTGCGTGTTGGCCTTCTGTGTGTGATCGAGTGTCACGATAGTCGAGGGAGTGGAAGAGGAGCGTATGGTGGTGGCGTGGATGGAATTCGAGCGTCTATGGTGGTTGGAGGCGTCAAGACGAGGGGAATTTATGGTGATCGTTCAAGTTCCAGTTGGTCTTGAAATGCTCGAACTCGATTTGGGGGCTTGTAACAATATCTGGGTGGTCGGAGGACTTATCGAAGTCTTGGGTGATGTATTGAGGTCGGTGCTGATGGCTGGAACGCCGTAGTTGATCGGTGTACGTGCACGTTTGTGATCTGGAAAGTTGAGTTATTTGGGGAAGAAAGATGTAGCTGGGTTATATCTCGAGTTTCCATGTTTGTTTGGGAAAGGGCTTTTGCGTACGTATTCGTGAAAGGCTCTGGAAGGTTTGGGCTCGGTAAATTGTTAAGGCCCACAAAATTTAGGTAAATGGAAGTCAAGTTTAATTAATTCCTAAACTATCCTTCAAAATAATAAGGTTATTTAAAATGATTGGTTGATTTAAGAGTTGAGTAATTTATCAAGATAGTTCATAAATTTATTTAGAACATTATCAATAATGTGATTGAGTGGAAATTGAGAAAATAAAAAGTTTCTCGATACTCTAACTTAAGAGTCTTAAGTTAAGTCATCAGTTAATGATAAATTAATTCCAAGATTTATTTGATTAATTAAGAAATTACTTGAGAATAATTAGTGGAATAAGTATAAGTTAATCATTTAATGAGATTCACAGATTAATAAATTGATGAAAAAAAAAGTAATTACTTAGCATAAGAAATTGGAGAATGGTTAATGTTTATAATTAATTTAAACTAGTGAATGTGGGATGATAATTGCTTATGAACTTAATTAAGTAAGTTATCTCATGTAAGTAATTAAGAGATAGACGAATGAAATTAATGAATATGATAAACTAAAGATAAGTCAATTTTAGTCAATTGATTTATGTGAGTAATTTAAAAATTTATGTGAATGGTTAAGGCTAATTTATCTATGTGACAGCTTAAGGTTTAATTAATTAATGATCAAGATTAATATATTGAGGATAATTAATCAATGTAAGTAATTGAGGAATAATGAATTTGAGTGATTGATTAAGGATCAATGTGATTTATGTGATGGGTGAATGCTAATTAATTTGTGTATTAATTACTTATTGTAACTAAAGTATAATTAGTCAGGCGCGATTAATTAAAGATGAAAATTTAAAAGATGATTAATTAATTGGTTTGAATTTAAATATTGATGAGTAATGGTAATCTAGGTGATTTAAGACTGGTTATTAATTTAATTATAGATAAATTAAATGAATGTTGGAAGTGTTAAATCTTGCATATGAACGATCGAATGATGATTAAATGCCATGTATTGACTGATAACTCTAATATGATATGTTTGGTGGGACAATGATAATGTGGTTATCTATTAATGATGAATGGCTGTGTAAAAAAATGACATCTTGTATTTAAAATTGAATAAAATTTCACTTAAATAACTTGTGTTGAGATGGCATTGAATTGAAGAGTCCGGAGTCGGGTATTAGTAAATACCCGAAACCACTTCGATTCTATACAAAAACTTGATACGTGGAATCAATAGGATATAATGGAATGATTTAAGTGAATTGGACCTTTTAGTCTAAGTTTGGTACTTAGAAATTTATGTGTGAAATAAGTGATGTCTACAGCAACTTGTGTAGTTGTAAATTGATATAAGTACCCCGGGTTTATATGAGATGTATACTTTTGTATTCCTTGTTAGTTGAGTTTACTCACGCTGGTTTCCAGCCTGACCCGGGTGTTACTTTGGTGTAATGCTCGGGTCAGACCGAGTATTACAGATTTTCAGGTAGGTACGTTCTGGAGCTCAGGAGGCGAGCTGGATGGTGTTAGCGTATAGAGTTTCCGCTGTATATATTATTGTTAATTTGAGACATAATGATTGTGTATATCCAGTGTCTGTATATATGTGGAACTCTGATGTATTAAAATGTAATCGACTGATATAGTATTCTTTTGTAAACTGTTATTATTTATTATTATATTTTATCCGCTGCGTATGTGAGTTGTTGATGTTTCTATTATTCTTCTTCTATCTCCTTCTTTTCCATAACAATCTGGAATTTTCGGGTTCGAAAATTTTGGGTCGTTACACATCATATCTTTCGAAAATTTATTTCATATCATTAATATATATCAAATATCATTTGAGTTCAAATCCAAATACTCACTTTAAATACCTTTTTTAAACTAAAGATATCATTCATTTATTATTATTTCAAGTCACCTTTTAAATAGTTTATATTTCAATCAAAATAATTCATTTAAACCATTTAAAATTTAAGTTTATATATTTCAAATCAAGTATTCAATTTCCAAAGTTTTAAACCATTCTGAGTTCATTTACTAAGTTAAAACCATAAACATTGAAATTTCAGCCTTTCACAGCAATCAGAAAAACCTGCTGTAAGTTATACTTGAAAACATTTCAATTTAAACCATTTAAACATTATAAAAAAAATCATATTTTAACATTCAACGATGTTCATTAAAATACTCTTTTAATTAATGATTTTTATAAAGCAGCATTTTATAATTAAATCAAATTTCACAAATCGCCTTAATAAATTCAAGTGTAAACTTTCCCATTTTTACATTTAACACTTTATTAACATTTACATTGTCAAATTTTCATTTCAAAAATTAAACTAAATTTCCAATTTATTTAATTAACTTAAACCCTTATTTAAAACCAAATTCACAATTCCAATTCAAGTTCATTTTAAAATTACACTTTTAAGCATTCATTCATTTAACTATTTTAATACATAGAAAAATCAATAATATTTTAATAAATCACTTAAATTCAAATTCAAATCAAATTATCATATTTACCATTTTCCAAATTAAATTAAATTTCCATTTTTATTTATATAACTTAAATATCATTTTTAACCAAAACTCCAAATTTCCAAACTTAAGCTATATTTCAATAATTCTACTTAACCATTTATTTATTTAACATTTTCCACTTATACAAAAATTATAAATCCTTTATTTCAAACACTTTAAAATTATTTAAATAAAATTATCATAAATTTACATTTAAACCACTTAAAAATTTATTTATATAACTTAAATGTCATTTTAAAAGCCAAAGTCTAAATTTTCAAATTTAAGTTATATCTCAAAAATTCACTTTTTACCCTTCGTTTGAATTACATTTTTAACTTCTAGAAAAATCTAACATTTCTTTATTTAAACATTAAAATCCAATTTAAATCAAATTTCATAATTTTTCACTTTAAAAATATTTAAAATATTAAAATACTTTATAAAATATAGCGATGGGCCTGTATATAGTTTTCTAACCTAGGTCAAGTGATACGGATATATATCATTTCAATCCGCGGTTTAAAAAGAAAAATCCGAGTTCTATCATTTCAAACCCACAATCCCAAGTTTAAAATAAAATAAATAAATAAATAAAAATCGTTCAGGCCTATCATTTCAGCCCATAACGATTTTTTCCTATTCTAAAGTCCGTTCGGGTATGTATCATTTCAACCCATAGTGAACCTAATCTACAGGGAACTTGCAGTGTGATAAACAGATATAAATGAACAGTAATAACATATAAATAATTAACAGATGATATGACAGATGTATAAACATGTTTAACATCATATATAATTAATCACAGGCAGTTATAACATTATATTTTTTTTTCTACACATTCAGTTGTTGTTTCACAACTGTATAAGTATAAACGTCGTGTGAGTTTTATTCACCACTTTTGCTGGAGATATGAATCAAATGACACAAACGGATTCCCAAAGGCAAGATGACACAACAATAGATCCAAGTGGGAAGAGAACCAAGCTCAATGATTTTGTCACAACCCATAAACAAAACCAAATATAAACATAGATTCAATACCAGATTGAATTGAAATAACTTTAGAATAAAAAGCAATATGAACACACGATCTTTTGCCTTGCTTTCTATTATTGTTTTGCATGGCCTAGGGGTGAATTTGGCTCAGGTTTGGACATAGCATGGCTCAGGTATGAACACAAGAATGCACGGCTACAAGGCATTGAAGGTGGAGGGGTTACAACTTGAGAATGTTAAGGGTTTAAGGCAAAATAGCATGTTTTTGGTCAACAAAAGGGCTCGGCCTTGGAGTGGTTTGGCTTGGCCAGTGGAGTGTGGGTTAGGTCGGAGGCTGGAGGGGTGAGAGGAGGTCTGTACAAGGTGGTGGTGGTGGCCTAAGGTGGCGGTGGTGGTGAACAATGAAGTGGTGGAGCAATATAGGTCGGCTAGTGTTGTTTTTAAGGGGTTTCAACATTTATTTGTGATGTTTTCATCATCTAAAGGGCACGGGCACTACTGGTCAGAGGGGGAGAGAGAGGTTTAAATCCGCGGAAGGGGAGGAGGAAGGTGGTGGAGGCGGCAAAGGTGATGGAGATGGGAGGAGCCGAGCCTAGAAGAAGAGAGCAAGTGCAAAAATCAATGTAAACAAGGAAGAAGAATAAGAAAAGTTGAAAAATCATTACCCAAACTTTTCTCAATAGCTATGGCCGAAATTTTTTTTGTTTTAGAAATGAAAATGAATTTACGTGAATAGAAAATAGAGTATGCAGCTGAAAGATGTGGATAGTAAAGGCTAATTGATGAAAAGATAAGTTTCAAATGTGAAAGGTTGGAAGATAAAAGGCCTTAGGCAAATCAAAAGTCATAACCTTTCAAATTACCTTTAATTTATTTATATAAGTTTATATTACTGGAAAAAAAAATTCAGTCAAAATTTCAAAAATACAACCAAATATAAAATATATATAAATATTTATTAATTATATAAGGTTAAAATAAGAAAATAGCACAAAATTGCAAACTAGTCTAGAAAAATGGAAAATAAACAGAATGAACTTTGGAAAATTTATATGGACTTGTAAAAATATTTATAACAAAGATAATAACATAAAAATAAAAATTCATTCACAAATAAATATATGAATTTTAATTTAAATATAATTTAAATAAAGAAAATAGCAGAAAAATGGAAACTAGGCTTTAAAATTTGGAAATAAATTCAATAAGCTTTGGAAAAATTCAAACATCACTTTTAAAATATTTAAAAGTCAAAATATACATAATATAACATAAGTATACAAATTAGAATAAGATATATCAAGTAAAAATATCATTTACATAAATTAAACAAAGAATATTGCTAAATAATCCTATATACACACAATATTGTAAAGTGTATAACTTTCACAATTTAAATCAAATTTCAACGAAATGAAAAGAAGTATTCGTGATATTAAATCTATTTTCAAAATAAAAGATAAAATTTAAGAATTCAAATATTTAAATTTAAAAATTAAAAGTCAAAGTTTGACTATATTGACCAAAAATTCACTTTTCAGGAAAATATTCAATTTATACCAGTTTGAAATTATAATTCATATAATAATCAAAATTTATATTTAAAAATGAAATGTTTGAAATAAAACAAGTTTAAAATAATTTCAAAATAAAAATAAAGTCAAATTTAAATTATATGCAAAAATCTAGGGTTGTTACACAGAAGATATATCCTAAAGTATCATATTTCATCTTTTTTTATTGCTTACAATATTACATAATTTTGATGAACCTCGTTTCCTTTAAGAAAATTTAGAGGGCTGATGGGGAAGTTATTGTTGCAACGTTGCAAGCTTTTATCGGTTTAACTTGATTATGGCATTGTTTTATTTCATCACCTTTTATCTTGATGTTAGTCATGAACAGATTTAGTTGTTTAACTTTGTGCAGATACAACTGAACTAGTATCTTGGCTCTTATTAGTCGTTGAAGTTTCTCAATTAAAAGTCTGGGATAGTATGTATCCATTATGAGGAATAAGGTATGGTTTCCTTATTATATGCAAGTTCATGGTCACAATTTCATCCCAAGTAAGCATTTTTTATCTTGGTATATTTTATAGTCCAATGCAACTTTTATTTGCATAGAATACCATTACAGTCTGGGTAGACTTGAATAAATAAGGATTTGTTCCTAATATATGTGTGCATAAGGATTTGAGTATTTTGCATTTGTATTCTCATTTATTTGCAATTGTGCTCAAGTAGACTTTGGTGGTTTTGTTTAGTTATCTATTTATTATTTTTCTTCTAAAAGTTGATGTTTGAAATTACCTCTATAGGTATAATACATATTTATCTGTTATAATATAGTCCATCAATTTACCATAATCTAACTTTGACGGGTTAATAGAATGGTTCTCAATTTTAATAATATTTTATAAACATGCGTTGAAACATTTATTATGCATATTTTAGTTTTCGCATCAATAACCAATGACATACATAAAAACCGAACCTGATGTAAAAATTTGTAATGAAGTAGAATGTTTAAACCTTTATTGTGTCTTCGACACATGCAAGTTTATCTGCATGTACTTCAGTATTAGCAGCAGAAAATCCCATTGCTAATCATTATAAATTGGTGCAATTTTCTTTTCAGCTCGGTATATCATTCTAAGCATACCGAGTCTCTAGATGATTTACCAAGTTATCAAATATGGCACTAATTTACATTATCGATTACTCGCCAAGTGGTTTTCTTGATGCTGAAGTGCTAAAAGTTATAGGGAGAATGAAGGTCTTTCTTTGAAGAAAAAGGCTGATATATTGTAGAAGGAGGTGATGATAGAAAATAAAAGAGCATGTGAATAAATGCAAACTTAAGCAAACACACAGAGGAAAGAACTAGTAAGGAAATTCTAACTGTGTTATTTCAATTCTCAACTATTATTACTTTACAAGTATTTTGATCTTATATATAGCCATTACATTTACAAATCATCCTCAGTACATATTTAAGTAATTAAACTAACTTAAAACATAACTCAGTTGATTAAATTCTAGCAATGGTTGACCTAAACTTACAAGGCTAGCTTCATGATGCGTTCATCACTATTTAGGACTAAGACTTAACAGAATGAACTCCTTATGATGGCATTTGCAGTTTGAGAAGAGATCAAGTAAACAAAGAGTGAGCTTTGTCCTAGAATAAAGAGCGTTTCTAATGATATCTGTATGGAAGCCTTGAAGCTGAACTGGACTGAAACGTGGTATTAATTTTAATTTATACATTTCTAATAGTGAAATAAATGTCATGATTAAAAAGTTAAATGGTTAAAATGCAAATATTACAGTGAAAATATGTTGTTTAAGCACGAATGAATCCAACTCAAAAATAACTGTGAGAATTACTAATATATGATAAGTTGTATCTATAGAAAATAGTAGATGAATAATGGAATGCATACATATATTATTATTAGGGAACATTCATTGCCAATTATTTGTGCACCTTCTTAGATACTCAACATATGAGAAGTTATTGTATGGAAAGATTTTTGCACTTCGATCGCGTATATAAACATGACCATCTTATTACCAAAATATGTTTGTAGAGTGACCATTTAGATATGAATGAAAGGTATGTAGCTTATTCAAGTTTTCAAGTAGTTCGAAACATTCTCAAAATTTCCATTTACAGAGAGCTAAAAGAGAGAATGAAACTAGAGGACATGTATAGGGGACATACAAAATGTAGTATTATTGGTTATATAGATATATATATGGTGATAGTGACCAAATCCCTTTTCTGGTGTAGTGTGTAAACATAGATTGAAATAAGAGAAAAAATTAAATGGCGTCTCAAGCACATGCTGGATCGGAGGATTTAGGAGGGGAGGAGGCAGATGAAGAGGGCTGGACTAAGGTGATGGATCGGAGGAAAAAGCTGGCGGCTACGCAGGAGGCAAATCGCAAACAGCAGAATCGTTCAACTAATATGCGCATGCTGGATCGGCAAAGGCAGAAGGCGGCTGGAGCATTTCATGCAAGAACAGATCTGGATCGGCAAAGGAAGAAGGCGGCGGTATCATTTCATGTTAAATCAGATCAGGCGAAGGCGTTTAAAGCAAATGATGGAGCGGGTTTTGCCGTTAATCTCAAGGCATCACCCATAAGTTGGTGTGATTTGGTTAAAGGAAAGAAGCAAGATGAAACCATGCAATTCTTTAATCTTGTTATTGTTAACGACAATAAAACAGCTATAATTGAAGAGGAAGAGCTTAGATCTACAGAGGAAATGTGGTCCAACTCGTTCTCATCTATTTAGTGGGAAAAAGACCATAATATATGTTTTTTAAAGCATATATTAAAAGAATGTGGCTTCCAAAAGGTAATTTTGAAGTTTTTGCTAGAGATAATGGTTTCTATCTAGTTCAATTTGAATTAGCAGAAGATTGTAATAAAATACTAGAAGGAGGACCATGGATGATGGATGGGAAGTTTATTATCATGAAAAAATGGAACAGTTCTATCAAATATGAAAAAGATCTTTTATTATCCATACCTATATGGGTGAGGTTTCCAAATCACAACTTTGCATATTGGAATCACATATCTCTGTGTTAAATTGCTAGTACTATTGGAAAACCTCTTGCAATGGATGAGCATACCAAAAAAAGAAGTAGAATAGGTTTTGCCAGAATGCTAATTGAAGTAGATGTGTCATACAAATTTGAAAATGAAGTTCAAATAAAACTGCCCAAAGGCGACTGTGTTATGCAAAAGGTTGAATACGAATTCATCCCTCCAGTTTGTCACAACTGTATATGTTTTGGCCATATGGACAATGAGTGTCCTATATCATTTAAGCAAAAATGGATACCAAAACCAACATGCAATAATCATGAGACTAATAGCATGGATATTAATACAGAGGACATTACAACTCAACAAACATTTTATGTTAATTCACAAGGAGTAGTGCATCATAATGCATAAATTATCACAGTTGATGAGTCCAATGTTCAAGAGCATAAAATATGCAATAACGACAATCATTCAAGCATTGAAAAAGAAATATCTCCATCAGATTCAAATGCTCTAAATGTTGAGACAGTTCAGACATCTTCAAAGGAACCGGCAGTTGCAATTGCAGCCTCGCCATCAAATGTATGTGTAGTATCTGACTTACCTTCAAAAACCAGCATGGCTGCTACAATTGCAAAGGGTCACAATGCTCATGTTTCTGAAACACCTCACATTCACAACATCGAAGAAGGATCGTCAATGAGTATAAAAACTCAGGATCCTAATATATTGACGTCATCAGCTAAAGCCTCAATCATTTCATCATCATTGGAGATATATAGTACCAGGGAGTTGTTAAATCATACTAAACCTGTTTTAAACAATTCAAATTCTCAAATTTCTGATCTAACAACTGTAGTGCTTAATACTTTTCAGGTGCAGAAAGGCATGATAGACTCGAAGGTGGATGAATCTTCTCTATATCAATCATGTATCAATCCCACATACCCTTCAAATGATAAACCTCTCAATATTACGCCCACAAACCTCACATCCATTAATCCTAAATTTGAAAAAGAAATTGCAGAAATGAGAAGTAAAAATTTACATGACAGGAGAAAGAATAAAGGAGTATTTGAAAGTGTGACTCCCACTATAAGGACAAGGAGTCAAGCAAATTCATCCAAATAATGTCTATCCTATGTTGGAATGTGCATGGTCTTAACAAGGCAGCACATATTTTAGAGGTTAAAACATTGTGTGCTCGCACAAACCTTCTATTTTTTGCTTAGTGGAAAATAAATTAAGAAGAAATAACCTTCAGCAATACATGGAATCTTGGGGAAATAAATGGACTTGCATAAACAACATTGAGTATCATCACAAATGCAGAATTCTCATCATGATAAATTCAGATATATGGAGCAGCTATGCAATTTCTATGAGTAAACAGCACATCACTTGTATGCTTAACAACACTGCAGGGGCTCAATGCATTATCACTGTTATTTATGCTTCAAATCTTGAATCAGATAGGGCAAGTTTATGGAGACAGTTGGAAAAAGAAGCTAACACTTTTAGTACACCTTGGTGCATCATTGGAGACTTTAATTGTGTTAGACTCTTGAATGAAAAAATGGGAGGGAAAAAACTAACCATCAGAAATATTCAAGAACTTAATAACTTTATCAACTCTACAGGGGTTAATGAAATCAGTATTTCTGGAGTTAAATATTCATGGAGATCAGGTCCTCAGAAGAACATTGCTTCTAAAATTGATAGACTTTTCTGTAATATAGAATGGATGAACATGTTCAACAATTCTCATGCAAAATATTTAGATCTATCAACAAGTGATCATGTTCCTATTATGTTCTACTTTAATTATATTCAAACATATGAAGGTCCTAAACCCTTCAAATTCATGAATCACTGGATTATGTGTGAGGGGTACAAAGAGACAGTCGAAAAATGTTTTATTTTTCCTGAAGGTAATCAGTTATATAACCTTATCCAGATGCAGAAAACCATCAAAAAGGAAATCAAAAATTGGTGCAAAGGAAAAAATGATTTACAATCACAAGTATTAAAATGCAAGCAAGAGGTCAACAGTGCTCTGCAAATGTTAGAATCAGATAACAACTCCTTGAATGCACATAACTTGCATGTGGCTCAAGTGAAAATGGCCAAAAGTATGGAATTGTTAGCAATTGATAATAAACAAAAAACTAAATGTCAATGGATCAAGTGGGATGATAGCTGCTCTAAATTATTCTTTGCAAAACAATCAACTAGAAAATTTGTCAACAGCTCCCATAACATTTTAAAAGAAAATGGAGATGTAGTTAAAACCCAAAAAGAAATGGTGGAAGAAGCTGTCAAGTTTTTCTCCAATATATATAACAGAGGCAATATGGAGAATCAGTTCCCTAATATCACCCCAAAAAGGATGCTAAATGATTGGGGAAAAACATTTCTTAATACCACTTTTGATGAAAAGGAAGTAAAAAGAGCCATTTTCAGTGTGCATAATGATACAGCTCCTGGCTATGATGGTTTTAATGCCAGATTCTACAAAAGACATTGGAACGAATTAAAGAAACCTCTTCTTGAAGCTATGCAAACTTCTTTTGACAATGGTAAAATAGTGAGAGAAATTAATCACACCATCATATCCTTAATCCCAAAAGTTAAAACCCCTCAATCAATTTCAGATTTCAGACCCATAGCCTGTTGTTCCATGTTATATAAAATCCTATCAAAACTTCTATGTGACAGAATGAAGTTTGTGCTTGCAGAATTAATATCTGACAATCAAACAGCATATTTACCAAACAGACAGATAAAAGATGGGATAATAATTGCACATGAACACATCAGAAATTTCAACAAACATGGCAGCAACAAAATGTGCATAAAGGTAGATCTTAAAAAAGCTTATGATTCAGTAAATAGATATTTCATTCTGCACATGATGAAAAGCATGGATTTTCCTGATAAATGGGTTAAAATTATTCATGAAATGATATGCCCTCCAAGCTTTTCATTTTCTATTGAAGGATATCATAAGGGATATTTTACTGGTAGTAATGGATTAAGACAAGGAGACCCATTATCCCCTTATCTTTTTACTTTATGCATGGAATATTTCACTTTGTTGATGGATGCAAAAGCTGCTAAAGGAAAAATAGAATCAGTTATCAAAAACAATTCCACAATTACACATTTAATTTATGCAGATGTCCTTTTAATCTTCACTAATGCAACTGCAACTGGAGCTAAAGCTATCAAAAATTGTTTCAAGAAATTACAGAGAGTTTCTGGTTTGGAAATGAACAATCTTAAAACCCAAGTGTTTTTCAACAAGTTTTGTAATAACAAGGATCAAGTGCTCAACATTTTGAATATTCAAGAAGGACAATTACCTGTCAGATATCTTGGGCTACCCCTATCAGTGACATATATCAAACAATCAAACTGCAAACAACTGATTGATAGAGTGCTAAAAAAGATGCAAGGTTGGAAGTGCAAATTCCTCACAGTTTCAGGAAGAATTGAATTGATAAAGGCTGTTATATACCCTATGGTCAGTTTTTGGATGCAGTGTTTTATGCTTTCTAGCTTAACTATTCAAAAAATCAATCAATTATGCAAACAATTCATCTGGAAGGGTAAAAAGAGTAGTGTTTCATGGGAAACTGTTACAAGTGTTAAATCAGAAGGTGGAATGGGATTGAAAAAACTATCTGATATAAATATCACTTTCTGCATAAAAAGAATTTGGGAGACACTTAATAATTCAACATTCAGTGCAAAGTGGTTAAATGAGAGATATGCCAACAACAAAACACTGTGGGAATCTAATTACAATAACAATTTCTCATGCACTTGGAAAAAAATGCTATATCATAGAAGAGATGCACAAAAAATAATTGACAGAAGAATTGTGGATGGGAAATCTACAAGTTTATGGTTTATTCCATGGATAAATGGTTCAACATTATTAGAAAAATTGGGGCAAGAAACTTTATCATACTCCAGAGGTCATAATCATAAGGTAAATCATATCATATCTGGAAATACATGGAGAACTGAGAATATATCATACCTCGGTAATATAAGTGAAGATATAAGACAAGTACCCATTTATCATGACAAAGCAGAAGACTATTGGTTTTGCAAAAATAGTAAAAATGGCAGTTTCTCATTTCAGAATGTATGGAACAATCTTAGAATCAAACTTCAAGAGACCAACAATCACAAATTCATATGGAACAACATATCCCTTCCTAAAATGAATGTTTGTCTTTACAGAGCCAGTTTCAACTTTCTACCAACAAAAGATAAATTAAGAAGGCAAGGAGTGACTGAAGATTCTATCTGTGTTTTATGCAATAGAGAAGAGGAAACTTGAAATCATTTATTCTTTAACTGTTCTTTCTCCAAACATGTGTAGTGTTGGATCAGAATTATGATGGGCGACCCTATAACACATAGTAATATTGACACTTCTATCTCAGACAGTATTGACTATATAAGTCAAAATTTTGCAGCCAACAACATTAAGAGGGATATCATAATAGCTGCTCTAAGCACAGCCATCTGGTCCATTTGGAAGAGCAGAAACTCTACGATCTTTAACAATGACAATACAGACAAAATTGCAATTTGCAAATCCATAAAAAATATGGTTCGTGACCTTATCATAAACAGATCTAAGTTTTTTTCTCACGGTATGGTTAATACTGAAGACATTCTAGTAAAATGGGAAATTTACCTTCGCGTGCAGACCTTACCTTTCTCATGGCCCCTAATTTCCCAACCACAGCATCATCCTCAAGGTACATGATTGATAGAGAAGATGATGAAGTCGAGAACTCTATTATGTCCAGAAGCACCGATAGTATCATTACTATAGTTGGAAGAGAGGAAGATTTGCCAGGCAGAGAAAACGAGCCGCCATGAGGAAAAGAGCATCGCATATTTTTCGCAGTGTGTTTAGGGTTTGGTTGAGAATGTGTTGGACCGCTTATAAGTTGAATGTTTTTTTACTTGTAAATATTGTGTTTGTGTTGTATCTACAATATCAATAAAGCTTTTGACCTTTTTTCAAAAAAAAAAATTTATATAATACATTTTAAACTAGTTGATAAGATGCTCGAACTTCAATCAATAGGAGGAATGGAACAAGATCTCCTTCAAGCACTACAGGTTCGAAAGAAGCTTTCGAATTGCCATTTTTTATAATGTTACATCATTATTTGCACTAGTTATGTAAACTTGGTTGTCTTGGAACTACTGTATCTATGTGGTTTTGTGTTTTATGTGAACGTGGCTATTTTGTTCAAAATATTTTGTAATCAAATTATTTGTATATCATATTTCATTATGTAATTAATATGTTTGTCAGTTGTTTGAATGTAATAATTATGAGTGATTGTTGGTTTCATACAGAATTATGTAAATTATTACTATATAATATATATATATATATATGTTATAAACAAAATAAAGTGGAAACTGAATGAGCTACCAAAGAAAAGGAAAAATGCAGAAAAAATCAAAAATTTTTGCAATATTTATTAAATGCTTCCAAAATATATATAGTGGTAGACAAAAAACGCTACTATAATATGTTATAGAAGCATCAATAATACTTTTTAGTGGCATTTAAAAAACGCTATGATAAAAAAGTTTGTAGTGTTTTCAAAGCACTACAATATGTTGCTTTTTGGTAGCCTTTATGAAAACGAACGGAAAATCGTAGGTTTTAGTTGCGTGTTTTTTAAAGCGTACTCTAAAACTATAAGTTATGATAGTCTTTTTTGTGCGCCACAAAAAATACTTTTTGTTGTAGTGTCTAACTCCCTTCTTTCTTTAGGGCTCATGTGTCTTAAGGCCAAAGAAATTGGCCCTGCATCCTTCTCCATAACGATTCTAAACTCGATCTCCCTATGAGGTGGGAGACCCAAGACTTCCTCAAAGACATCAGGAAATTCACAGACTATAGGTACGGATGATAGCTCACAAAAAGGTAGGTTTAATGAGTATAAATAGCTTGACTTAACTGAGCCTTAGGGTGTACGAAGAACTTTATGCCACATCTATTACAACTTTCTAATCGTATGACCCTTCTACACTAGTGAAGAATCGCTCTATAGTATGCTAAGCAAGATAAGTTCGTACCCCTCAAAATTTAGAACGGATTACATATGAAATCAACTCGCATATGTCCACAACTTGGTTTTTGCAAATTAAAGAGAGATGTGTCAACCCCCTAATAGGATTGAAGACTACCATTGGGCTAATGACAATTTAGGTTTGAAGGTTTAAGAATTTAACTAATTCCTAGCTATAAAGGAATGTGATGCCTTAGAATCCAATAGAGTACGAAAGGTAATCCCAAAATAAGAGTTTTACCTTCTAATGCAGCCTTCCCCTGATATCTAGGTAGTCTACTCGAAATAGGGACAGCCTCGATATCATAGACCTATCCACTTGACCCTTCTTTTGCCAACTTAGGACATTGGTTCTTGAGGTTCTTTTGTTCATAGCAATTATACCACTTCCCTTTGAAAGATTCATTCACCAAACTCACCCTACAATCTTTAGCCTCATGACCCTTTTCTGGTATCTCTTGCATACTTTACCATCCTCCTTGAATTTCCCTTTTGACTTTTGTTTTTCCAAAAGCCTCTCATTTTGGACCCTTATTGCCTTTGGGTAAGCGCTGCCTTCTTTTTCGCCTTTTTCCCTTCTACACTTGCTGACTGCAACAAAGTCATCTCAACCAATGTTTCATATGTAATGCCCATGGGAACTTAGTTCAACAAAATTTCTATCAGACAAGAGTTTAGGCCCATCATGGACTTCATGACCTTTTTCATTGGCGTATCTATCAAATTCATCCCGAAATTAGCCAACTCCGTTAATTTACTAATGTATTCCCTTAAGGTGTGGAGTCTCCTTGCCTAAGATGTATGAATTTCTCCAGTTGTAAACTCACTTCTGCTCTTGCATAAACTTCACTCAAATCTATCTTTAAATTCATCCCAAGTGAAAACACTATTGAAATTATCTTTATTCACTAAGCTCCACCAATCTAAAGCTTCCCCTTTAAGGTGCCAAGCTGCTATCCTTCTCTTTATTTGATCCTCCCATCCTAGTTCTTGGAATATTCTTTCGCAATCATTAATCCATGCTTTGGTTTCAACACATCCTTCAGTTCCAGAGTATTTTTTTTCCTCACATATTAGCAAAGTCCTTACATATCTCAAGGAAGTCAATAAGACCGGGTGCTGCATCGGCAGGCGGGATAGTGGGTGCCACCGGTGCAGTTGGATGAACTAGGACTTGCTCAGCTTACCTGAGGTACCGTTTAAACCATTCAATCATCCTACGAATGGCGGGTCTTCCTCGGGCAGGGATCCTGATTCTAAAGGAAGATTGATTATCAGTCATATCAACTATCTGTAGATTGAACCTTTAGTGATGATTTTCTAAGATAGTATTATATGCTAAAAGAAAAGACGTTACCTAGTGTGTACACGTATGTTCAAAGAAATAGGAGCATACACACACATATATAATAATACTTTTTTGGAAAACTTTTCAAAAATAACAAGTATGTCTTTCATACGTATAATTTCTCCGTTGATCTGGTAACCTTAGCTTTGATACCAAATGTAACAGCCACCTTGAAATAGTGGTGGCTATAAATGGTAATCCCACACATCTTTGTTTTATCGCCAACCCACTTCAGGACGTGTAGGGGTAAGAGACAAAGTTTTGACACAGTTCATAATGCAAAAACCCTCCATCACGCAAGCATAAATATGCAACCAGGTCTGTTGTATATAAAGATCTCGAGTTTTATTATTTCAGTATTTATGCAGTATATGTCAAAATAGAAATATGTCTAGTTCTAAAACCATTTTACTTTATATAAGAAAAGGAGGCGGGCCCTCAAACAACCACTTAATATCTTTCGTTCTTGAAGTAGGTTTTTGCAATCTCATAAGCCATAACCAATATCATAAATGTTTAACAATGCGAGAGAGAGAGCCCAAGCCACTTAACATCTTTTAATGGAAAATAGGCAAACTCTAACCATTTAAGACCTCAATTGAGATAGGCCACCATCATTCAATACCTATTCCCAAGGCAGACTCCACATAGGCATATATTTAGCTGACTTTACATGGAAATCTCTTCGAACACTTAATAATTCTTATTGAAGCGGACCTTTCCAAGATATCCTTAACCATGCCTAAACCCCATCCCGAACATTTAATACTTCATTTGGAGAGAAAGGTGGTACCTCAAACAACCACTTAGTACCATCCAAAACTTTGAAGTAGGTCATTCATCTTATGACCTATATCCATGGTGACATCTCACATTAGTCCGACTATTCGTAGGTACAAGTAACTAGATTACTGTGCAGACTTACCCTACAAAATTGGGACTAACCTCATGTCATCGCAGTTACTTATCATTGATGATGTCACACGTCAGCCCTAAATCACACTGCTGATAGTTAGAATAGCTGGGCAGACTTCTGTGTGTCATTTGACTAACCTCACACTATTTATGACTTATTCTTATTTTACAACACTTTTAATATATTATCAAATACCTCACTATGTCCATTAATTAGGCTATATAAGAATTTCCTCTTATTTTCCCTTAACAAATCAATTACCTTCCTAAGAGGGATTTAATGACAATTATTACCTAATTAGCTATGCAATTATATATTATAATTGTACGATATTTACGCTAATTAATATGTAATACATATGCACCTATTATTTTCTATGTGCGTGGATATTTCACCCTAATTGACACTTAAATGTCGGTTCATTTTTAATAACAATAATGCAAGTCCTTTTTATATTATAAATGGCGCCAAATTTCCAATATCCATGACAAGGGTTTCAATATTCATATCCAAAAATTGTAATAAACGGACTTGTACATAGTAAAAATCTTAGCTCAATCTATCACATCAAATCAGGGAATAATCTGAAAAACAAAAATTGCAATTCTAGTTTCCAATCTTTATTCAACCCCTCCTTACAAAGAATTTAAACAATGAGATTTATCTTTTATTTTCATATGGAATAAATGATGTAATCTATGAATAAATTCATACTATTACACCCGTTCCTTTAATTGAATTTAAAGAGGAGCGGAATAGAAAATTGAAATCGCTAAAAACTGAAAAAATTACACATCCCAGTAATTTAATGTAACTAATTAAGAATTGCAACAAGAATTGTCATTTCGAATTATAGGAGTTTTGGAGGTTAAATTTAATTTATTTTCGTAAACCCAAAACCCCTAACGCATATTCAAATCCATAATATACTAAACAATTACTAGAATAAAAATACTAAGGTTTACACTCATAAATTAACCTTAGCCTTTCTTGTATGGATTTGCAAAGCCAAAGCACTCTTTTCCAGATCTCTTCTTTTGATATATACACAGCAAAGGATTGGTTTTTAGATTCAAAGAGGTTGGAAGAGAATATAATATATTAAAACAACAACTAGAAACGAAATAGAATCCTTACCTGAATTCCTAATTGAATTTTTGAATCTAACTGAGGAGAGAAAATGGCATAGTTTCGCTGAATTTTCAAATATTTTTGTGAATAAAAGTGGAGTGGGTAGATTCTTATTTATAGGAGTGGAAACGTACTAGGACCATATGATTAAATAGGTTAAAAATAGATAAATCTGGAATGCTCGTTGATAGGAAAATCCTAGCCGCCATTAACAGGAGCGATCGACCGTCCTATACACACCAGTCGACCAATTGGGGTCGATCCTCCTCCTGTTTCGGGGATGTAATTATTTTTGTACCATTGTTTTATTTAATTCCTTTATTATACTTTTAACAATATTTTTTAATGTTAACGATTCCTTAACCTCAAGTCTAATCTCGGTTAATTTTCAATTTTCAAATTTAATTATTTTTTTGAATTTGAATTCGAATCAAATTATTTTAAACCTAAAAACTTCAAATGCCCACAAATTCTTCGTTTGAGCTTCGTTTTCAGCTTATTAGATTCAAAAACGGATCAGAATTTTGCCCCGGACACAACAGTACAACTTTCGTGGTAAAAATTCTAACTTTTATAAAAATTTCAATTTTACCCTTAATTAATTTAAATTTTCTTATTGATTTTACGAGGTGTTACAGATCATGTAGAATGAAGATCTATTTACAATCTATGGCTTTGAAATTTGGAATATTATCCAAAGTTAGCATAGGAAACCTGAGACTGCATATGCTTAGTAGAAAAAAAGGCAAAAGGCATAAGCACTTAGTAACTCAAAAGCTATGAATATTTTATTCAGCTCACTAGATAAAAATGAATTTAATAATGTTTCTTTATGTAAGTCTGCATATGAAATATAGAGAATATTGTAGGTTACACATGAAGGCACTAATAAGGTTAAACAAACCAAGATGTCTATGTTAACTAACCAAATTTAGTTATTTAAAATGAAACCAAATGGGTCTATTTCTAACATGTGTTCTAGATTTCAAGACATATTACATGATTTAATATTCTTATGAAAAGAATATGCTGAAGAGGATCAAGTCTGAAACGTTCTTAATTCACATACAAGTAAATGAGATCAGAAGATTGTGGCCATAGCAGAAGCCAATGATATCAATACAATGAAAGTAGAGAAATTAGTAGGTAATTTAATGTCATATGAAGTTCAGTTATATGGTAGAAAGGAAAGTCGATCATATGAGAAGAAAACACCAGCATTCAATGCTACTCATGGAGATGAAGGATCAGATGACGTTAAAAAAATGATATTTACGACTAAGAATTTCAAAAATACCTAAAGCATCGAAAAAGAAACAAATTCGAAAGGTCTGATGCAAACTCAAACAAATTAGGGAGCGAAGATACCATCAAGTGCTTTGGATGCAATATGATTGGACACTTTGAGAGGGACTATCTAAATCAAAAGAAATCGAAGTTCTCTCCCAACGCATGCTCCTTCAACAAAAAAAGGAAACGGGCTTATAATGCAACATGGGACGATTCAGACTCCACATCAAGCGGTAGTGACTCGAAGACAGAAATGCAGATCTATGTTTCCAAACAGAAGATGAACAAACACTAGTTGATCACAAAGCAAAAGCCACAAACATTGAAGGAAATTAGGAGCTACTCAATGTCGGTAGTTTTTTATTTAATTTATTTATTAGAATTCATTTGTTAAGATAATTAGACTTTTGTAAGTAGATAGTATATGTTTTAGTTTTATTGATTCTTTTAGAAACTTTGTTTAAATCAGCAAAATATCGCTTCAAATCAATAGCCTTTATTTTAATACAAAATTCATATAAGTTGAAATATAATTATTTCAAAATATTGTATAACATAAATATTTACGAACATTAAAATTATAAAATATACATATATAATTACATGCATATATAATTACATATTTTAAAAATTAACCTAAAGGGTATCATAGCACAAATATTAATTAATAATAAGACGAAAATATATTATAAAAATAAGTACTTTTAAATTATTTATTAACAACAAATATTCATGAAATGCTCTAATTTGGTAAAAAGAATTTTTCTTCTAATAATTTCTTTTGAAATATTAAATATATCTTACTAATTTTCTAATACTACTAATTAATTAAAAAATCATAAAATAATTAATTCAAATTTACAAAACTTGGAAACTCATGGACACTATATTAAAAAAATATTAATAAATTTATTAAACTAAGAAGAAAGCTAGGAACCTACTCATTTCCAAAAATATATTATACATTTATATATATAATTTAAATAAAATAAAAAATAGAATATATCATGAAAAATGGATATGTCGAACTATAATAATTTCATATGTCAAGTATAGGACGCTGAAATAGATTTTCCTTCTTAATTTAAATTTTAAAAATAAAAACTACGTATATGATTTTCGTCTCCAGATCAATTTTCTCTCATTTCTTCTCTGTAAAAATTAAAATGCATGCCATTAATGGATCCAAAAACTTATAAACACCCAATCAAAAGAAATTTTCCTTTTTGCAATTTCTCAAAAGTAGGGAAAATAGAGAAAGAAATGAAGCATGTCATCAATATGTTTACATAAATACAAGTACTTAAAATCTAAATAAAGAATGAACATGAGAGCCATGGAAGATCCTAAGGAATCTTCAGAATCATCTTTGGACAATAAAATGGACCCTATTATAATAGATGGGGAAGAATCTGAAACTTCGGTTGTCATAATCCCATTAACTTGGGAAGTGAATATGAAGAAGAAGAGGAAGAAGATGAGGAGGAAGTAGAAATGGAAGCTGATGATGAAAATGAAGCTAGATGTGTTGGGAAAGTAAATTTTGATGCTAATGGTATTTAGTGGAGCAAAAAAGGGGAAAAAATTCCATTATCCAAATTGTAGCATTCAAAATCTTCAATCATCAAGGAACATCATTAGGATAGTTGTTTATTTCTATGTATGTTTGTAAATATATTTGTTATTACATTTATTTATATATAATATTTTTATTTGTATCTTATGTAATCAGTATTTTTACGATACTGCAATATAAATATTTAAAAGTATCACATATTTTTAATAAACGATTATAGTGCACATAAATAAATAATATTGATTTTAGCATAAAGAAAATGTTAATTTACTCTTTGTAAGTAATAATTACTGTAAAAATTATAAAATAATTAAATACTTAACTGAAATAAAATTCAAAATTGTTTGAAGAAAAGCATATATGTCGACAAACGATAAATCTATATGTCGAAATATAACGGTCAAAGTTCAAAAAAAAAACTTTAATAATTTAAAGTGGAAACAATTATTAAATTAAAATTTCTCCTCTATAAATACACATTTAAATACAGAGAAACTTTCATATCTTCTTCTTTAAAAATTCTAAATTATTTTCAAAGAAAAATAGATTTAGGAATGGGTATTTATAAAAGAGAATTTGAGTGATAACATGGAAGAGATATTACAATCTTTCAAGAAGGCATTCAATGTAATTTTGGGAAATCAAAAACATTTCGAAATGAATCAGAAGCGAATGATTTGCGAACTTGAAAGATATCTTGCATCACTTTGATTCTTCATATGCTATATCTTAAGGGAACAAAAAAAAATTGTTCCTAAAAAGACTAGTTATAAGGAGATCGATGATGAAGACATGGACATTGACATGGAGAAACTCAAAGTCTTGGAACAAAATTCTGTTGAATGAATTTTTATTCTAGATGATGGTTGTGTAAGAGTTCCACCAAGGAAACTATATTTTCCACAACATAATTGTTTATATATTTTTTTGTATTGTTTTATGTTATATTGTTTATGTTTTATGTTTCTTAAATTAATGTACTCTAATGTGTGTAGGTGTGTGTATAAGTATGTATATGTACATACGTAAATATATTATTAAAAGTAATATTTTATTAATTTTTGATAACTTTTTAGAATACTACTTCACTCATACAAAGATAAACCGATAACTCCCATGTATAATCTATAATAAACATATAATGTTCATTATTAAGAGTAGAAATATTATTAAATCCTTATAAAATTGATTAACATAAATTATTCACCTATTTTTTTGATGAAAAAGGGGGAGAAGTTGTACAAAATATAATAGGCAAAAAGATAGGGGGGTTGTATAGTAAACATTCAGTGGGAGTTTTAAACAAGACGCTATTACAAATTATAACAGAATATTTAATGGTTGTCATTATTAAAAAAAGAGAGATTGCTAAAACCAAAGGTATTGATTTTGATGACAACAACCATATAAATATTATTACCAATGTTTTCTCAAATTATATAGTATATTATGCAGGATATCAAGAATATTTAACAGATCTATACAAGTGATGATTAAATAAAAGCTTAAAGAACAGATCGGTATACATCAAGAGTTGATCAAAATATATTCGAAGACTTGTGAATTTTGAAAGATTCAAGAATAAAAGCACGAAGAGCTCAAGACATTTGTGTCGATATTTTATCAAGCCTTAAATTAAACGTTAAAGACCTGAGTAGTATCATATCTTTGATTACTTCAGTTGAAAATTATTTTTCCACTCAAAATATTTTTATAAATGAATAATATTTAACTTAATTATAAAATAAATTTTAATAGAGTTTATATAAAAAATATATTATAAAACATATTCAAAGTTTTTTTTGAAAATGTGCAAATTGATTTATATAAATCGATATATCAAAAATATGCATGTTGACATACAGACCGTTGAGGTGTATTTTAAATTTTCAAAAGAAGTAATTTTTAGCGTCATCGTTTCACGAATGGAAGCAGCTCTTCAACCTATATTTAAAGGCCTTTGATCTTAAATTTTTAACAACAATCCTAACTACTTTCTTTGTTTCTCTCTACTCTCTCGTTCTTTTAAGATTTCAATGAAGTGCTGTCAATTCCTACATCAATTCTCTTTCTCTACATTCATACAAAAGATTAGAGAAGATTCACTTCTACTCTACACCATTAACTCTCTGATTTTCGCTTTATTTTACTCAAGAGCAAAGATATTCCACTACTAAAGGTCTATATGAAATTTTATCAACAGACTACTTGGAATGGTGATCGAGTCTGATTTCTTATAGTCCAAAACTGCTTGTAAAAGGGTAATCTTAACCATCCGAGTGAAAGTTAAGACAAGATTGTAAAGGAAGTTGTCTTGGATCTTTGGTTCGAAGACATGATAATACTCTGGTTACCTAAGTCAAATTCCATAGGATGTGCTGATTACCCTTGTCAAATTCCAGTATGTGTCCTTGCCATCCGAGTAAAAGTCAAGAGGTGTAAAGGGTGTTCTTGCCACTTGATTTAAAGTCATGACTTGATTAATGAAATTCTATACGAATTACATGACTGGATGCAAGATTGGAAATCCAAATCAGTATAAAATACTTAGTGTCTTCTTTATCTTTACTTTTACTGCATTTACTTACCATGGTCTGATTGTTCTATGATTATACTATTGCCTTTGTTTAAATTTTTTACCATGAAGTTTGAATTCTCCAAATATATTGATAAAAAGTTTAAGTGCACTATTCACCCCTCCCCTTTGGTGTAAAATAGCCTTAAGATCCATTCTGTTATAGTATAGATTAGATTATCACACTTGTCTTCACCTCATCCACAAGAGGTACAAATGTTTTAGTATTTGTATAATTTGGCTCTTGCAAGGGTTTAAAGTGACGACACATTAAAAAACTATTGCTAAGTATATTTTATACTTCTATGTCAACCTTAATTCAATTTATTTGTATATTTTAATTGATAAATATTTTATCAGTTGTGTTAGTTGCACAAATTTTATCGAAGTGGATTATTTTAATTTGTATGGCATATATTCTTATAATATTTGAAAGGTTAGATTTGTTCATTTCATTTTTCTAATAAGACTCCCACTAGATTTTTTATATTCCTCAAAACCCTAAGAGAAATATTAAAATATTTTGCTTCCTTTAGTGAGTGTTAGGAATCGTCTGCTTTGGGAATATGACCTTGAGTTTGTTTAATAAATCATAGGTGTGACACCCCACCTCTATACCCACGGCAGCCAAGAACACTACGGTGTAGTGCTGTCAACTAGCACGGAGAATAAGGCTGTTGAGGAGCGACCATCCATGTAATTTCTTATCACACGGTGGCTATAAATATTCTTTGGAAACAAACATAGAAATAAGCATAACATAATCAGTCACAGATATCCATATCACAAAGGCGGAAGAAGATATGGATATATAACTAACACATGAAAGTGTGAATCAGAGTAGTGGTCAAAAAGATCCACAATAATACAAAAGAATAGCAACACGTGCTATACAAAAGAATACAACTATGAGTCTATATCTCAAGTATATACAACAAAAACTGCTAATCTAAATAGTTAGCCAAAAGCCAGAGTAGCAAATCCCGGGAAGAAGTCAAGCAGAAGCACCTGTAACATCTCGGTCTGACCCGAGTATTATTTAAGAAAATAATAAACGGATCAGTCTAGCTATAAATATCAGATGACATGATATAAAATAAAAGATATGGCATAAACATAAAATATCCATACTGACATACTACTATAAGTATGCAAATGATGATCAACAAAAGATCAATCAATAAGAGATAAATTGATACCACAAGAATCTTCTTGCGATGACCCGCAAATCCGTACTCCTTGAATATACACTAATCTCCATAGATTAATTCAAGATGAACAGAAATACGAATTATCAATGTTTAAGAAAAAGAAAGAGATAGAAGAAGATAGAAAAAAAAGTAGGAAATAGAGGGAAAAGAAAATAGAAAATAGAGAAAATTTTAAAATAGAACGGGACAGAGAGGAAAAACAACAGAACAAAAAGAACAACATCAGAATCTCACAATTCGCAGCGGAACAACATATAATAATAAATGAATAATCTTTAAACAAAGAACTATATCAGTTATTACATTACAACACATTTCATTACATCATATCATCAGAGTGTACAACAACGTACAACAACAAACAGCGGAAAAGAAATACTATATACTAGTAATACGCCATGCCATCCAGCTTGCCTCCAGCAACTCCAGAATATCCAGAATATCCTGATAAACCTAACTCTTAACTGCCCGTATGGAAATTGGTGGGCACCCAGAGTTTTGGAAGGAAAACAATAAACTCCGAGTCAGTCATGTGACTGGTGTGAGAACTCAAAACAGTTTATTTAATTTAAAATCAAAATAGAGGAATATTTTTAAATTCAATTCGCAATGCTTTTAAAAATGAGACTACCATAAGGCCTCCCGCACACACACACATGCAAACGCAGAATCGGAGGAGATTTCTCCTTATGATAGTCAAAGATGCTTGATACGCATTTAAAATAACATTTGATATTATTACTAGTGCATAGTGTAGAACAAATCCTTTCGAAAGTAAAGATATAAATCTTAGCCAACATACGACCATTATCGTATGCCTACTATAGCTACTATGTTCAATAGCAGGTTACCGCCACATTCCATAGCAGGTTATACAACTAATACCGTACAAGTTTCGTATTTGAAGAATGGATTTTTCCAACAAATGGTCAGGCCAAGGAACTTCCCATTGCCACATGGAAACGCCTCTGGAAGGACGCCCCGAGAACCAAACTGTCCTCTGCCAAACAAAGCCAGGAATCCCTTTTCCCAAGGAATATTACAAACCCTCAGATATGCCACCCCCGGTCCTTTGGGACCTTTAAACGAGAGCTCTCTAACCAACATCACACCATAATAATAAGTGTTTCAACATGAGTAAGTATCTGGGCTCCATACCAGAATACTACCCTTTTCCAGAAGGAATGGTCACACCCTAGGGAAGCGATCCCTGAAAACTTTGCCGCACAATTCCTGTTTCGACCATTTCCGGGGTGTGAGGCTCGACGAAGTCACGTCCACAAAAACATACTTTATACAAAAGCCATGCTTTGGGTCAACAAATGATCATAGAAATGATCACCAAGATAGATGATCAAACAAATGATCCTATCACAAATAATCAACACAATGATCATTTCAGCATCACTCAGCATGTCACATTACCAAATTGGGAATATATCGCTGATAACTTCAACTATATAACCTCTGAGCTCGTACGTCTCAGAGAAGGGTGTTAAGCAAAGAATAAATTCTCCGCCACCAACAGAAATATATTTGAAAGAAATCTGCTTTATATCTCAACTTGTAATGTCAGGCATACAATCCATACAAGTCTGTTCTGGGCTCGAACAAAACCAAAGGCACTTACAAAGAAGTCCTTGCAATCCGGATATCCACAATCCTGATCGGATTTCCCATCACTTATGGAATCTCTATACCAGGAGCTACCCAGTGCAGAGACAATCGATAGGTCATCCTATCGCTCTCGCAAATACCGGTCTTCAACACCGATCTTCAAATGCAATTCACGACGTATCACATATTCGGAATGGGTTATACGACCCCATGGTCCTTTCCCGGTTAACCCGAATAGTGAGCGCTTATTCAAAAATAAGTGTGACATTCAAATTCAATCAAATCACATCAAATACCCATTCAAAGGGAAATATTGATAGTCGGCTATTGAACTATCAATGGATATGCACACATCACCAGATTCCAAATAAATTTTCCAAATTATTTATTTTCCAAAATATCTTTACAGATATATATAATTTCAATACTTCAAAAATAAATCAACATTTATTTTTAAACAAATTCCACTTTTCATTATAAATTCCATAGTGAATTTATATTCCAAAATATCTGTGAATATACGTTTCAATTCGATTTCTAATATTCATTTTCAATTTATCTTCAAAAAGATAAATCCTCAAAATATTCACTTATTATTGGAAAACATTTCCATACTTATTCATTAATAAGTAATTCACAAATTTCTTTTATTTTCAACACTTGGAAAATATTCAATATACTTAAATCAAAATTTAGTATATATTTCATTCTATTAAGGAAGTCATTCTCTTAACATATTTATTTGGGCCAAAACGAATGTTGCGTAAAACATCGTTACGACAACCCAAAAATCACTAGTATAGGGATTCAAAATTAAAATAGATATATAAATCCCAATACTATACAAAACATTTCCTTTCGGAAATCATTTACTATAACAACAGTGTTATAGTCCACCATTTCCTTTTATTTCTCGAAAATGTCTATTTCAACAATAAATGTTGAAATCTATGGTTTCGAATCTCACCACATTTTAAAACATAGTTAGATCGTTTTAATTCTATTTAAAACATCACATTCAAACATTTTCTTTAATGTATTATTCACTATACAAAAACGTGAATATACTACGTCAACAAGTTTCATCATTTCTATTCAATTTATTTCAAAGGATTATTCACTATTCAAAAATGTGAATATAACTCCATTAATAGGTTTCAACAATCTTCTTATCAAAATAAGTCATTTGCGAATTTATAAAACAATGTTTATAAATTCCTTTATTTACCTATTCAATTCATAACTCCATTATATACTAAAAGTTCATATTATAAGTTAAACACATATAATTAATTTGTTTTCAAAAATCGTTCCTTTGAACTTCATAATTATAAATCCTATAACTTATAAGATTCACTTATTTATCCATATATATTCTTTTAATGATTTTATAAATTTTATAAACCTACTGCTTATAAAATTTCATTTATAACTTCAACGTTTACAATTCTATAAATTTCATTCATTTATAAAATTCATTCACAATTCATTCTAACACTTATAAAAACTCGTTTTATAATTCCAATATTTTTTAATTGATAAATATCAATTCATAAATCTTTTAATATAAATTGATTTATATTATTCTTTAAAACGTCTTTAAACTCCTTTATAATTTCACCATTTGACTTATAAAATAATCAAATTCTTATAAATTCTATTTTTAAACTTTTTATAATAAATTCTAAAATCCCGATTTAAACTATTTTATAAAATCATTAATTCATATTTCTCAAAAATCAGCTTTTAACTATATTTCACAAAAATCATAATTTTTATAACTTTAAAAATTATAACGTTTATTTATTTAAAATGGATCAATTCCAAAAATATTTTATAAACGTATTCTTTCAAAAATCACTTTGAAAATCCTTTTAAAATTCCAAATTTGGTCCAATGATGCTACACACCGAATAGTCAATCACGACTACAACGACATCATATATCGTATATGATAATCCATCAAATATCAAAATATCTGAAATCAAATAAAAACTGTTGAGGAATCCAGTTGGATCCCTCCAACCTGTTTTCCTGCATCCACAAACATTAGCACAATACCAATTTCGCTCCAGTACGAAATTATCGCGGTATATGTTTTTATTAAATATTATCCGCTTAATAACGGCGCAATAGGGTCTCATCAGCTAAAAAAATGCGGGGAATCAACAACTGCAATATATACATATGCCAATATATATATATATAGCTATTATATATAATACCAATTTCACTGTTTATGAAATATTCGCGGTATATGTTTTTAATAAATAACATCCGCTTACTAACGGCGTATAATGTCTATTTTAACAATCAATAGATAACAATCATCATTCAAACATGCATTCAAATATTTTAAATCTAACTATTTAAAATAAAATCGAAACCGATTCGATTGAGTGAGAAGTTCTCACCTTGATTTTAAATTCCGTTTTAGCGATTTATTTCGAATAAAATTAAACGTGCGTTTAATTTTACCCAAAATTCTCACTAACTCCAAACGACTCCAATCCAATTTCATCGCGTAGTGCTCGTCCATACGATTCCAACGCAACTGGTTTCGCGCGTTTTCGACCTCGTATGAAAAAGATATGATTTTTCAAAGTTTACACGATTTATACTTATATAAATTACAATTTCTTTTTTTATAATTTACTTCATCAATTCAGAGCCGTAGATCCTGCATACCCCCACATCTGGACCGTGCGCAACCATCTCCCTCCCTTCTCCTTCTTTGTTCACGCGAACGCACTTGTACAGGCCGAACCCAAACTTCAATTTTAGGGTTACTTGCCGTTGCCACATCGCTCGAGTAAACTTCGTCACACACCCCCCATTCGAACGCCATCAACTAGAGCCACCTTCGGCCATAGCCGCCTGCAACTCGGTGGTCCCCAGCCCCCTCAAAACGCGTGCGAACGTAGCACGTTCATGTTGGATTTGCCGATGATCCGTGAAGCCATTCGCGATCTTGACCGTTGAATATCAAGATCGTGTTGTGCTCTACAACTTCGTAGTTAAACGTTCTTTGAATTGATTCACGGATTTGAAGAGATTTGGGGATGAAGATCGTAAATTTCTGGCCTTAGGTTTAGTATATGGCGGCTAGGGTTAGGTTTTAGTATATATTTTTTTTATGAGGATGGTGATGTCTATTTATAGAGAAAAACGAACACTATTCACCCGGGAATTCCGAACTCCGATTTACACGCCGAAACTGACGTTCCTAGGGTTTATCCCGCGTTCCGGACACAACGGAACAGGTTTCGGAAGCTAATTCGGACATCTGTGCGAGATATGGCAACAAACGTTCAATTTAAATTAAACCGATTTAAACCGATTTCTAGGCGTTTTAATTCGTACCGAACAAACGGTAAATCCAATTGACTTGAAATTTGGAACCTTACAATAATATCACATTACGGATCCGATGAAACTAGTTTCGTCGAAATCCGAGACTGTTTGAAAAATGGCTATTTTAACTCGCCAAATTAATATTAAAAACAATTAGATGCGTTTTAAGCTGCCACGCTCAAACGACAACTCCGAGTGCTACGAAAATTTAAATCCGGTAATAACTAACTATTACGGATCTAATGGAACTGGTTTCGTTCAATTCTGAGACTGTTCAAAAATTGGCTATTTTACAGTCGATAATTAAATATTAAAATATTCAATTTTCACAATTAAACTTTTAATTCGATTTTAAAAGTTCTAAAATATCATTCTAACTTCAATATGATATAATAAAATTTTACAAATCATTTTCAATCATATTTAACTCAATTTTCAATTATTTCCATAATTTAACATATTAAATTATCGATTTAATTATTCAATTAAATCCAATATCCGAAATAAAATTTATTCGACTTATAAATTCACTTATAAATATTTAAAATTAATTAAATATTCAAATTTTAAATTAATAAAATTCCTGGGTCGTTACAATCTTTCCCCCTTAAAAGAATTTCGTCCTCGAAATTACAAGTAAGAAAAATTACAGAATCTATTAACTTTCCAAAATTCATAGTTAAACTTCTTATAATAACTTTACTAAGTTTTCAAATCATACTTAGTTATCTTTTCAAAAACAAACTACTATTGTTTGACTTTCAACTCCAAAATCAAAGTTATAGTTTTCACAAATTTCCCAAATTTTCTCAAAAATATTCTAACGCCTTAAATTTTCGGAAAAATTCGCCATAGTCTCCTTTGCGCGGCTCGATCCGAAAAAAAAATGACAGTATATATATCACAAATATACATCTCATCAAGTAATGAGGCATCCCACAGGAAAAAAAATATAAAAGTACGATATTTAATCCGAGATATGTACCTTATATTTTATTAGCGAGCATATACGGCTAATATAGCGCGAAAGCGAGCTCCAAATGCGAAGCAAACGCGATCCGCACCTACTAAACACTCAACAAACAACATGAGAACATGCATATATGAAAATAGTATCGATATACAACATATAGCAACATAACAACTATATATGTCACATAGCAAATGCAACTAAACAACAAATGCAATATATATTCAACCATCAACCAACTATAATCCATAACCAATAAATATTCATTCATATTCTCATTAATATTCAATGAAATGGTTTTCAATTTAATCATATTTGATTCGTTTACATTGGATTTTATCAACATTCATTCTCAATTCAATTAGTTAACATTTACTAATTTAAATCCAATTCACATTCAATTCTATTCAAACTTATTTACTTTCAATTTGAATTCAATTTCATAGCTTCCAATTTCATTAATACTTAATGGATTATATACAATCAGCTAACAATCATATAACAACCAATGTAAATTACAACCAAATTCCTTCACTTATATTCATTCAATTTGGTTTAACACCTTAAATTAAATTGACTTTCATTCAATTATTCAACTTCAATAACATTATATTTTAATGAATTAACACTTATATTCATTATTTCATATCAACTATTTACATTTAATTGATTAACATTCAATCCATTCATTCAATTCAATTACAACAGTTGAATTTCATTTATACAACTCATATTCATACTAATAAATATTCATTCATATTCATATAGTTTCACTTCTTATATATATAAGTTTATTTCTCAATTGTAAATCACTTTAATTATAATTCAATTCTTATAATTCATTTGCTTATACAATTATCCTTTTATTTAGATTATTCAAACAACCTAACAATCAACTTACATACACTTTTAATTTTGAAAAATTATTCCTTTATATATAAAATATAATCAAGGTAAAATTATTTCATTTACCCAATTTAAAACAAATATTGTGCCGAATTGTTCTATTCAAGTGTTTAGAAACCCCTTCGATTCAGTTTCGAAGCTGCGCCGACGAAGGTTCATATACCACTCAACAAACCAATCATCACAATATAAAACAATTTTATATTCACTAACAAATACGCTCTCATAGCTATTATTACACTCAAACTCATTCTAGAGTACTACTAACTCTATCTCTAATGAGTAATACCCAACAGAACCATGGTTGTCACTTAACCATCAGCTCTGATACCAACTGTGATGACCCGCAAATCCGTACTCCTCGAATATACACTAATATCCATAGATTAATTCAAGATGAACAGAAATATGAATTATCAATGTTTAAGAAAAAGAAAGAGATAGAAGAAGATAGAAAAAAAGTAGGAAATAGAGGGAAAAGAAAATAGAAAATAGTGAAAATTTTAAAATAGAACGGGACAGAGAGGAAAAACAACAGAACAAAAAGAACAACATCAGAATCTCACAATTCGCAGCGGAACAACATATAATAATAAATGAATAATCTTTAAACAAAGAACTATATCAGTTATTACATTACAACACATTTCATTACATCATATCATCAGAGTGTACAACAACGTACAACAACAAACAGCGGAAAAGAAATACTATATACTAGTAATACGCCATGCCATCCAGCTTGCCTCCAGCAACTCCAGAATATCCAGAATATCCTGATAAACTTAACTCTTGACTGCCCGTGTGGAAATTGGTGGGCACCCAGAGTTTAGGAAGGAAAACAATAAACTCCGAGTCAGTCATGTGACTGGTGTGAGAACTCAAAACGGTTTATTTAATTTAAAATCAAAATAGAGGAATATTTTTAAATTCAATTCGCAATGCTTTTAAAAATGAGACTACCATAAGGCCTCCCGCACACACACACATGCAAACGCAGAATCGGAGGAGATTTCTCTTTATGATAGTCAAAGATGCTTGATACGCATTTAAAATAACATTTGATATTATTACTAGTGCATAGTGTAGAACAAATCCTTTCGAAAGTAAAGACATAAATCTTAGCCAACATACGACCATTATCGTATGCCTACTATAGCTACTATGTTCAATAGCAGGTTACCGCCACATTCCATAGCAGGTTATACAACTAATACCGTACAAGTTTCGTATTTGAAGAATGGATTTTTCCAACAAATGGTCAGGCCAAGGAACTTCCCATTTCCACATGGAAACGCCTCTGGAAGGACGCCCCGAGAACCAAACTGTCCTCTGCCAAACAAAGCCGGGAATCCCTTTTCCCAAGGAATATTACAAACCCTCAGATATGCCACCCCCGGTCCTTTGGGACCTTTAAACGAGAGCTCTCTAACCAACATCACACCATAATAATAAGTGTTTCAACATGAGTAAGTATCTGGGCTCCATACCAGAATACTACCCTTTTCCAGAAGGAATGGTCACACCCTAGGGAAGCGATCCCTGAAAACTTTGCCGCATAATTCCTGTTTCGACCATTTCCGGGGTGTGAGGCTCGACGAAGTCACGTCCACAAAAACATACTTTATACAAAAGCCATCCTTTGGGTCAACAAATGATCATAGAAATGATCACCGAGATAGACGATCAAACAAATGATCCTATCACAAATAATCAACACAATGATCATTTCAGCATCACTCAGCATGTCACATTACCAAATTGGGAATATATCGCTGATAACTTCAACTATATAACCTCTGAGCTCGTACGTCTCAGAGAAGGGTGTTAAGCAAAGAATAAATTCTCCGCCACCAACAGAAATATATTTGAAAGAAATCTGCTTTATATCTCAACTTGTAACGTCAGGCATACAATCCATACAAGTCTGTTCTGGGCTCGAACAAAACCGAAGGCACTTACAAAGAAGTCCTTGCAATCCGGATATCCACAATCCTGATCGGATTTCCCATCACTTATGGAATCTCTATACCAGGAGCTACCCAGTGCAGAGACAATCGATAGGTCATCCTATCGCTCTCGCAAATACCGGTCTTCAACACCGATCTTCAAATGCAATTCACGACGTATCACATATTCGGAATGGGTTATACGACCCCATGGTCCTTTCCCGGTTTACCCGAATAGTGAGCGCTTATTCAAAAATAAGTTTGACATTCAAATTCAATCAAATCACATCAAATACCCATTCAAAGGGAAATATTGATAGTCGGCTATTGAACTATCAATGGATATGCACACATCACCAGATTCCAAATAAATTTTCCAAATTATTTATTTTCCAAAATATCTTTACAAGATATATATAATTTCAATACTTCAAAAATAAATCAACATTTATTTTTAAACAATTTCCACTTTTCATTATAAATTCCATAGTGAATTTATATTCCAAAATATCTGTGAATATACGTTTCAATTCGATTTCTAATATTCATTTTCAATTTATCTTCAAAAAGATAAATCCTCAAAATATTCACTTATTATTGGAAAACATTTCCATGCTTATTCATTAATAAGTAATTCACAAATTTCTTTTATTTTCAACACTTGGAAAATATTCAATATACTTAAATCAAAATTTAGTATATATTTCATTCTATTAAGGAAGTCATTCTCTTAACATATTTATTTGGGCCAAAACGAATGTTGCGTAAAACATCGTTACGACAACCCAAAAATCACTAGTATAGGGATTCGAAATTAAAATAGATATATAAATCCCAATACTATACAAAACATTTCCTTTCGGAAATCATTTACTATAACAACAGTGTTATAGTCCACCATTTCCTTTTATTTCTCGAAAATGTCTATTTCAACAATAAATGTTGAAATCTATGGTTTCGAATCTCACCACATTTTAAAACATCGTTAGATCATTTTAATTCTATTTAAAACATCACATTCAAACATTTTCTTTAACGTATTATTCACTATACAAAAACGTGAATATACTACATCAACAAGTTTCATCATTTCTATTCAATTTATTTCAAAGGATTATTCACTATTCAAAAATGTGAATATAACTCCATTAATAGGTTTCAACAATCTTCTTATCAAAATAAGTCATTTGCGAATTTATAAAACAATGTTTATAAATTCCTTTATTTACCTATTCAATTCATAACTCCATTATATACTAAAAGTTCATATTATAAGTTAAACACTTATAATTAATTTGTTTTCAAAAATCGTTCCTTTGAACTTCATAATTATAAATCCTATAACTTATAAGATTCACTTATTTATCCAAATATATTCTTTTAATGATTTTATAAATTTTATAAACCTACTGCTTATAAAATTTCATTTATAACTTCAACGTTTACAATTCTATAAATTTCATTCATTTATAAAATTCATTCACAATTCATTCTAACACTTATAAAAACTCGTTTTATAATTCCAATATTTTTTAATTGATAAATATCAATTCATAAATCTTTTAATATAAATCGATTTATATTATTCTTTAAAACGTCTTTAAACTCCTTTATAATTTCACCATTTGACTTATAAAATAATCAAATTCTTATAAATTCTATTTTTAAACTTTTTATAATAAATTCTAAAATCCCGATTTAAACTATTTTATAAAATCATTAATTCATCTTTCTCAAAAATCAGCTTTTAACTATATTTCACAAAAATCATAATTTTTATAACTTTAAAAATTATAACGTTTATTTATTTAAAATGGATCAATTCCAAAAATATTTTATAAACGTATTCTTTCAAAAATCACTTTGAAAATCCTTTTAAAATTCCAAATTTGGTCCAATGATGCTACACACCGAATAGTCAATCACGACTACAACGACATCATATATCGTATATGATAATCCATCAAATATCAAAATATCTGAAATCAAATAAAAACTGTTGAGGAATCCAGTTGGATCCCTCCAACCTGTTTTCCTGCATCCACAAACATTAGCACAATACCAATTTCGCTCCAGTACGAAATTATCGCGGTATATGTTTTTATTAAATATTATCTGCTTAATAACGGCGCAATAGGGTCTCATCCGCTAAAAAAATGCGGGGAATCAACAACTGCAATATATACATATGCCAATATATATATATAGCTATTATATATAATACCAATATCACTGTTTATGAAATATTCGCGGTATATGTTTTTAATAAATAACATCCGCTTACTAATGGCGTATAATGTCTATTTTAACAATCAATAGATAACAATCATCATTCAAACATGCATTCAAATATTTTAAATCTAACTATTTAAAATAAAATCGAAACCGATTCGATTGAGTGAGAAGTTCTCACCTTGATTTTAAATTCCGTTTTAGCGATTTATTTCGAATAAAATTAAACGTGCGTTTAATTTTATCCGAAATTCTCACTAACTCCAAATGACTCCAATCCAATTTCATCACGTAGTGCTCGTCCATACGATTCCAACGCAACTGGTTTCGCGCGTTTTCGACCTCGTATGAAAAAGATATGATTTTTCAAAGTTTACACGATTTATACTTATATAAATTACAATTTCTTTTTTTATAATTTACTTCATCAATTCAGAGCCGTAGATCCTGCATACCCCCACATCTGGACCGTGCGCAACCGTCTCCCTCCCTTCTCCTTCTTTGTTCACGCGAACGCACTTGTACAGGCCGAACCCAAACTTCAATTTTAGGGTTACTTGCCGTTGCTACATCGCTCGAGTAAACTTCATCACACACCCCCCATTCGAACGCCATCAACTAGAGCCACCTTCGGCCATAGCCGCCTGCAACTCGGTGGTCCCCAGCCCCCTCATAACGTGTGCGAACGTAGCACGTTCATGTTGGATTTGCCGATGATCCGTGAAGCCATTCGCGATCTTGACCGTTGAATATCAAGATCGTGTTGTGCTCTACAACTTCGTAGTTGAACGTTCTTTGAATTGATTCACGGATTTGAAGAGATTTGGGGATGAAGATCGTAAATTTCTGGCCTTAGGTTTAGTATATGGCGGCTAGGGTTAGGTTTTAGTATTTTTTTTTTTATGAGGATGGTGGTGTCTATTTATAGAGAAAAACGAACACTATTCACCCGGGAATTCCGAACTCCGATTTACGTGCCGAAACTGACGTTCCTAGGGTTTATCCCGCGTTCCGGACATAATGGAATAGGTTTCGGAAGCTAATTCGGACATCTGTGTGAGATATGGCAACAAACGTTCAATTTAAATTAAACCGATTTAAATCGATTTCTAGGCGTTTTAATTCGTACCGGACAAACGGTAAATCCAATTGACTTGAAATTTGAAACATTACAATAATATCACATTATGGATCTGATGAAACTGGTTTCGTCGAAATCTGAGACTGTTTGAAAAATGGCTATTTTAACTCGCCAAATTAATATTAAAAACAATTCGATGCGTTTCAAGCTGCCACGCTCAAACGACAACTCTGATTGCTACGAAAATTTAAATCCGGTAATAACTAACTATTACGGATCCAATGGAACTAGTTTCGTTCAATTCTGAGACTGTTCAAAAATTGGCTATTTTACAGTCGATAATTAAATATTAAAATATTCAATTTTCACAATTAAACTTTTAATTCGATTTTAAAAGTTCTAAAATATCATTCTAACTTCAATATGATATAATAAAATTTTACAAATCATTTTCAATCATATTTAACTCAATTTTCAATTATTTCCATAATTTAACATATTAAATTATCGATTTAATTATTCAATTAAATCCAATATCCGAAATAAAATTTATTCGACTTATAAATTCACTTATAAATATTTAAAATTAATTAAATATTCAAATTTTAAATTAATAAAATTCCTGGGTCGTTACACTTCTCAAAGATCCAAAGAGGGCATCATACCGTAAACTTGTACTCACAACAAGTCAATGACATAAATTCCAGAAATCAACACAAGAAATCCAGAAATCACAGAAAAAGGGAAAGAGGCCTATCACATGACGGTCCGAAGACCATGGGGAGCTACCCCATATGTGTGAGTCGAAATCACACAGATTGAGGTCTAGACTAACCAAGAAGGCAAAAAGGTATGTGTGAGTGGAATCACACAAGTGGTGTGTAGTCTAACCTTGCAAAAAAAAAGATATGTGTGAGTGGAATCACACAAGTGGTGTCTAGACTAACCAAGCAACCAAAAAGGTATGTGTGAGTGGAATCACACAAGTGGTGTCTAGTCTAACCAAGCAAACAAGAGACATCGCACAATTGCTAGTCTAAATCAGAAGAATGATCGTCATGATCAACAAGAAGTGTCAATTACACTAAGCTAGTAAATATAAAAGTTTAGCTTCATGTCCCATAACCACTTGCTTAACTTAAATATTTATGAACAAGCTGTAAATCTTCACTAGAAAATTGTCACAAGAGGTTCAATCGAACAAGTCCAAGAATTAACCGACGAAGCAAACGCAAGCGTTTCATACCACTTGTTTTACTAAGCCGTTTAATTAGATTTCTCATCCGAGTGAGGTAAAGATTTGTATATACTAGTAGATTGGAAAACGGGTTAAGAAAAGAGCTTTGGTATTGATAATAGAGTTAAAATTGTTTTGATGAAAGAGTTTTGATATTTACTACTAGTATTGAAACCTTTATTTTATTAAAGTGACAAATCACAAAAACTTCACGTTCAAAGACGTGAATGAAATCCAAGGAAATCAGCTCAAAATGCACCTTTCATCTAAGATCCCCTACGGAGGGGGGGTCCGGGGGGGTGGCAACCCCCCAAGGTGGGGGTGCGGTGGCAACACCACCGCTACGGGGTTTGACCTTCCCGGTCAGGTCGCGGGGGTTCAGGGGGCAGCGCCCCCGGCGGGGTGCGGGACAGCGCCCCCGGCGGGGTGCGGGGCAGTGCCCCGTCCAAAACGGTACGACCTAGTGAAGACAAAATGAGGCCTAACGACCCAAGGGGGATAGGGTCGAGCGACCTAATGGTTGCGACCTAAGGGTCTAAGGAGTCAAGCGACCTAACTGGAGCAACCCTGTGGTCATGCGACCTAACTGAAATGGCCAAGCGACCTAACGAGGTTAGCGTGCGACCTAGGAGGACGCGACCTAATGGTCATGCGACCTAGTGGGATGAGCGACTTAAGCGAGCGACCTAGTAATTTGGGGCTGAACGACCTAATGATCCCGCGACCTAACAAGTCTCACACGCGAGCGACCTAAGAGTTTATCACGCAAGGGACCTAAGGGTTTTAACACGCGAGCGACTTAAAGGTTGAACGACCTAATGGTCCAGCGACCTAGGGTAAAACGACTTAGCTCCGAGGCGCACGAGCTATCCTGTAGCGACTTAAGGAATGGAGGCCGAGTTGCACGTTGGACGACCTAAGGAATGAAGGCCGAGCGACCTATGACCTAAGCTCGATAATGAGCTAACGACCTAGTGGCTTGGGGGAAACCGAGCGACCTAACGACCTATAGGCCAAACGACCTACGACCTAAGGCCAAACGACCTAATTCCGAGATGACAATACGTGCAGTGCAACCTAGCGCGATAACACGCGAGCGACTTAAGAGTTAGCTCGCGAGCGACCTAACTCCGAACTCACGAAAATGGCCAGAACGACCTAAATGCAGAAAATTCACAAAAACGCTAAAAGTTGGAGTTTTTCGCTAATCCAATCCAAACCAAATGCAAATGTGCATGCAAAAGTGATAGGGGATCATTCCCAACAGTCCAATATAGTTATAGACTAGATTTGTGAGATAAAAATCTCACTTTTTCACCAAATTTATGAAGAAAAGCTTGAAAGCAATGGAGAAGTAATCACAAGCTTGAATCCAATGTCTTCTTCTTGAATTTGGAATTGAATGTTGGATTTGCAAGAGAATTTGAGCTTGGAATTTTAATTTCTCATTCCACTCACCATTAATGCTAAAGCTTGGTTGTTAGGAAATTTATGAAGAGTGAGGAGAAAGAGAGAAGTGGGTTTGAGTTATAATGGCTAATCTAACCCAAAGTCCAAAGCGGGAAAAGTAAGTGAAATTCCACTAACTCCAAACTTATCAATGTTTATACTTAAAAAAGTTGTAAACGGCATTTCGAACTCAATGGAAGTGGTCTCGAGTCCTAATTTGACCGTTTGCAAAAAGTAGCTTTTCGGACCAATATCTGATTAACGATAAAATATTTAAACAAAATATTTAAATATAAAATCGATAAATATGCGGGTTGTTACAATAGGCCTGCAAGTGATGGATAACTATTTATGGGTTGTATCATAAGCAACTACTAACCCATGATCTTTGTCTTAATATCAATCTTGATCTTGAGTTTGTTCAACAAATAAAGAGAGATTACTCACATATACCTACCATTTTGCAACAGCCTAAGTATAATGCATGTATCTATGGTTTGCTCAACTAATACATCATGTCTCTTACCTTGTCTAGTTAACATAATGATAGTACTACACATAACGTCCCTAGCTTGAGTTTGCTTAACAACTAATGAATATGCAAGTAGTATATTAATATATAAATGGTAGAGGACAACTTTATATATTACATATTAATAGTCTTTAATATATATACATTTTTGAGTGATACATATTTAAGGAATAATGTGTTTCTTGTGAAACATACACGTGATTCATGCACCAAACACATTTGAAATCACGGTATACGTGCTTTACATATGTACTTATTCCCATATCTATTTTAGGTTTATTTCAGTTCCACTTATATTATTTTATACATATATAATTATACAAGTCTTAGAAAAAACCCTACTTCAGAGACTAGAGCTAGGAGATTTAAATGGTATGCCACAACTGATGCCCCTTTTAGACTAGCCCAACACAGAGCATCAATCTCCCAAGCATTCTCACTTTTTCAAGCATAACCGCTTCACGTCTTAAGGGTTGCACAATGAAGCTTGCTAGGACTCAAACTTGCGACCTCAAGGAACTTCGTTCCATGATCGCTAGGCAGCTCTGACCAACTAAGCTATCCACATGGACAAGTCTAATTTGTTTATAACTATTATAATCTAATTGACTTATATAATGTATAAATGCATCTTATTAATTAAATCATATTTAATTAATTTTAATTCCTATTTGTAAATCATATTTAATTAATTTTAATTTTATTAGTTAAATCATATTTAGTTAATTTAAGTTATGTAAAATTTCTAAAGTATTATATGCTTCATCTTAAACAGTTTAAGATAAATAACCAACTATAACGTTCATAATTTGTTTATATATCTATATCACTATATGTATTTATAGCGATTAATTAACTGTTAATTAATTTTATTCAATAAATTCATTTATTTAACTTAAATTTTTAATTAATTCGAAAATTTAATATAATTCATCTTAAACAAGTTTAAGATAATACAAAACTATAATAATTATAGTTATATATATATATATATGTATGTATGTATGTACGTACTGAATTTTATTTTATTTTTGAAATTTGGTTAATAATTTTATTACCGGAAAAATAGTCCAGGTTCAAAGCCCATAATTACAAAATCAGCCATGTAAACAAAAAGAAAAGGCAGCTAATAACAAATATACAGATAGATAAGCTTAAAACTCTAACAATCCCATTTTCATTAATTCTAACTTTCCAAAAGAGGCTTTCATGGTGGATCCCAAGAGTCTCATTGAATTCTTGAGCAGTCTTCCTTCCACTTCATCCACTCCAGCAATTGTCTTTTTAGTCTCATTAGGATGGTAAGCTTCCTTTTGTTTATTCGACTATCTTTTAAGCTTGTATCCCTGTTAATTTGGGAATTGACTAATTGAACTTCCTTTCTTTTGTTGTTGAAAACCCTGTGGTTCCTTTCTCTCCAGAGATGTCACATGGTAGCTGTGAAGCTAATTTTGAATATTTCTTGCATGAAGTATGATCCATTGCTCTAGTTGTTTAGGTAGAAGATCTCATCTTTCAACGATTTAACTTCATTCAAGAGAATACATTTCATTTTTTGTAGACCCCATACAGTTTTGCTATAAGAACATTCGAAAAAAAGATGTGCATGACTTTTATTTTCTTTATTGCATAGATTGCATGTAGTTTCCTCAATTTTCCCCCAATTGTGCGGACGATCTTTAGTAGGAAGCCTGCCTAGGATGGCTTTATACGTTGTGTGAGCCATCTTAGGATTAACTGATTTGCACCAAACAATTGTATACAATCTATAATTTGATGTCTGTTCCTCGTCTCTTCTTATACCTTATGGAATACAAACTGATTTTTATTAGAGTTTTTCATGCACCATGCATCATCTGATCTACCATCGTAGATTAGCATACTTTGTATCTTTTCTTTAAAGTTCCTAGTAATAAGCTACTTGTCACATCTCCACCTATCTCCTTCTATAATGCATGATACATTACAAATAGGATTACCATAGTCTGAGAAACCTTCCCATCCTACTCTATCAATCAGATTTTGATTATTAAACCAGGGATCCTTCCAAAGGTCAGTTTTATGGCCATTAGCTATTTTCCTTTCAATGAGAGACTTTAAGTCTTCTTTTAATTTCAAGATTTTTCCAAATGACTGATGCATTATTGTCTATGGAATCTGTCCAAAAATCATCTTCAATATACCTTGCTCTCATCCATTTAGGCTATATATTCTCAGAAGTTAATACATTCCAAGCCATCTTAATACCGTAAACCTTTTTTAGTTCAAAAAGGTCATTTAATCCAACTCCTCCTTCTTTCTTCGATTTGCATAGGTCTTTATAACTAATTTTATGTAATTTTCCCCTTAACATAAAGTCTGCACAAACTGAGTTAATCTTACCCAGTGAGCAATTTGATATTTGGAAGATTTGAAGCCAAAATCTAACTTTGAATGTGATCACTGTGTGGACTAACTCAATCCTACCTGTAAATGATAAAAACTTAGACCTCCAGCCTTCTAATTTCTTTCTAATACTATTTATGAGTTTACCACATTCTCTATCTGTAATAGTGTTTGTTAACAGTGGTATCCCCAAATACTTAACTAGTAACTCCCTTTCAGAGACTCCTATTCTACATAGGAAATTTTGTCTGTCTTTGCAATACTTATTGACATAACATTTTGTTTTCCCCTTATTGAGTTTCAGACCACCATATAGATCATGTAGGTAAAAAATGTTTTTAAGAGTATCAATTGCATGCATGGAAGCTTTCATGACAATAATAAGATCATCAGCATAAATCAGATGTGTTACCTTTGGTTCAGTTTTGTGCACTGGGATTATATTATTTTAATAACTTGCTATCTCCATTTGGAGGGAAAACCATTCCATTGCACTTGCAAAAAGATAGAAGGAGAGAGTATCCCTATGTCTTATTCCCCTATTACTTGTTATGTATCCCTTAGGGACACCATTAATAAGAATAGAATATGTTGGGGGTGAAAATACAATACTCTATCAACTTCAACAGCTTATCTAGGAAACCCATATACTTAAGCATATCTACAATGAATTTTCTGTTCATTATCATATGCCTTATGTAAATCCACTTTTAGACACATTTTATCAGCCCCTGGTTTGTTGAAATCTCTGATAAGTTCATGGGCAAAGAGAGAGTTTTCAGATATGAATCTACCTTTAATAAAGGCATTTTGAGTCTAGGAAATTAAATCTGGTAGCACTTTATTTAGTCTCATTCAAATTATTTTACTAAGAATCCTATAAAAGACATTGCAACAAGCAATTGGTCTGTATTCCTCCACCCTCTCTGGTTTTTTAACTTTTGGGATTAGGGAGATGAAAGTATGATTTATTTCTTGTAAAAACCCACCATTGTCCCAAGCTTCCTGATATGCTTGCAACATGAGACTTTTTAGGTGTACCCAGTGCACTTTGAAAGCAGTTGCCCCCATTCCGTCTGGACTAGGACTGGAGTCAATATGAATGGACTGTATAGCTCTCCACAACTCCCTTTTAGTAATCCGAGCTGTAAGCATGGAGCCACCTTCTTGAGAGATCTTCCTTCTACATTGAACAGCAGGTAATTCTTGTGTTTCATCTCCATTGTCTAGGCCCATAAAACATGATAAGGCATTGTCTTATATCTCTTTTAAGTTTCTCACAACATTCCCTTCCTCATTCAAGTAGTGCGGTAGATTATTATAATGAGTTCTTTGAGACATTTCAGTATAAAAGAATTTTGTACATTCATCCCCCTGAGTTAGCCAATTTTCTTTTGCTTTTTGTTTGATCTCCATGGCTTATTTATTGAGCTCTTCTTTCAATTTCCCCTGTAATTGATAATATAAGGAGTTAAGACTTTCATTCATTAGATCCTTATCAAGCTTCTCTTGGATATCCCCCAATTGATTCTAAATATTGAGAATTAAGTCTTTGTTTTTGGATCTCTTCATGTTCCACTCCTTTAGTCTATTTTTCATAGTTTTGAGCACCATAATGAACTTATACATGTGGTTCCCAGGAGGGGGTAGAATACTCTCCATGTTTATGGCCATATTGTATCCTTCTATGTGATTCTAATGATTTTCGTATCTAAATGGTTTTCCGTTTTGCCTGCTTTTTATTTTGTTGAATTGAATTAATATGGGACATTGATCACTGGTTGAGCTGGGTAATACTGTTGTTTGCTAAGTAGGAATTTTATTAATAAGATCTGAATTACATAAGGCTCTGTCTAATCTAGATGTTATTTTCCTTGCCTCACCACTTTTCCATGTAAATTGTAGTCCAATATGGAATGTTTCAAGTAATACACTTGCTGCCACACAGTCATTGAACTCCGCAACTTGGGACACCTTTAGGGTAACTCCTCCTCTCTTTTCCCTTGTTTTCAAGACTTCATTAAAGTTACCCATACCCAACCATGGTATTTTGATTTTTTTCAGAATGATAAATTGTTTATTTCCACAACACAGTTCTTTCTGAAGCAATATTTTTTGCATGTACAAAAGTGATGTTTAGCTCCAATCCTCCTATGTTTTTAAATAATATTGTCATCTGCTACTCTTTCTTGTCTATTAAGGAGCCATTCCAAACATTACTATCCCATAAGGCAAGAATTTTGCCCTTTATTTATTGTGTGATATTGTGCTAAGAGCTCCATTAGTTACCTATTTGATGTTTGAAAACTTTCTTTATTAAATATGTTCTCCAATAAAGCTATGATAGATGGCCTATGCAAGGCCCTTAGGTTGTAGAGGTCTAATTGACGAATGTCATTATTTAGACCTCTCACATTCCTGTAGAGTATTGTCATTTAATTTTTGCTGGTTTTACTCCTTGTAACAGGAGCAGACCCAACATTTGCTTTCATGGTAGCAACCCTTTCTCCTTTTTTGTTGAACTTTTGACATGCTGTTCATTAAACTCTCTGTGAATTTACTGAGATATTCTTCTTCATCTTCATTCTCTTCCTCAAATGATTCACCTGTAAATTCATCTTTTGAATTTCCTCCAGAGAATCAAGCATTATCTCATTCTCAGTACAATGGTGCTGCTCAGCAAGAGACTCGGATGGAGGAAGGGGATCTGATTCTGACTGAAGTTCAGCCATTTGATCATGAATTGGAGGAACTACTGGCACTAATCCAGCGCCCTCAGCATTTAAAGCAGATTGACTGTTAGTTGGGGTTAGGTTACTAACTGCAGCTTTTGGTATGTAATTTTTTGTAGCTGCCACATTTTTTGGGTTGACAGTAGGAGAAATATTTTGTATAGATGTTGAAGTGGGAATTTTGTTCTTCTCCACCCAAACTTGTTCTGGTTTCTCTTTTAGATTATTGCAATGTATATATGAATGACCAAAACACTTGCACTCACAACACCTAGGAGGCATAAATTCGTATTCAGTTTTCTGTATGTATGTATGCCCCTGTTTATTCATTGCCTTGACTCTTTGAGGTAAATCGTTGCCTGCCTTTGATTCTACTAAAACTCTAGCAAAGTTAATCCTTTTAACTTTTTTAGTGTTTTCATCAATATCCAGTGGTTTTCCAACCATGCTTGATAATTTGCTGATGCATCTTGTCTTCCAAAGTGCCAAATTAAGATTATATAGTTTGATCCACACTAGATAGGATGAAAGCATTTCCCGTTCAAAGTTAAATTCTGCTTCCCATTTTTTCATGATGATAAGTTTACTATCCATGAACCAAGGCTCGGCATTTAAGACTTTTTCATAGTCTTCTTCTTTCTTAAATTTTATAAGATAGAACCATTATTCCTTGGGAAAATATCCCATGCTCCTTTTAGATTCCAATCTCGCTTAATAAAAGCATTAAAGTGAACAACATATGGGCATTTGCCTGCCATATAGATATAAATTGAGTTTTTCCATATTTTTTGTGCTTCTGCATAATCATCTTCATCAATTAGCCGGTAGATTTCATCACCTTCAGTTATTGGTTCAACGTAGTTGATCGATCCTTTAATTTCAACCTTATTACCAATAACATCAATCTAGGGTTTAGGGTTTTGGACAGATTTTTTCAGATATTGTACTATCTCGGCAAAAGTCGATCTTCTGCCCTTTTTTCCTTTCTCCTACCCCCTTCTTTTTAACTTCTACCCATCCATCTTCATCATCGTCCGGCTCGATCGCTAGAGCAGAAGGTCCGGGAATCGTAGGATTTGTGGTCGCATTTAATTGAAAAGTTGATTCTATGGACTTCTATAGTATTTTTATGTACTGAAAATTATATATATATATACACACACACACACACATACACACACATATATGTGTGCTTAATTAGTTAACCTTTTTAATTAATTATTTTGCTTAATTAATCAAATTATATATGTATATTAAATATTCAAAATTAGTTATTTTATTTTTCAAAACATTTTTGAAAATTTTAAACTTATTTTATAACCTTTATAAAATTTCAATTTACATCTCAAATTTAACATTTTAATTTAAAATATATTTTTAAATTTCAAATTGAATTTTGAAAATTTCAAATTAAAATTAACCCAAGGCCCAAATCAATTTGGACCTCTATAGTTGGGCTAACCTTTTGAACTTACTCCACTATTGGGCTAGATCAACAACTAGAGAGGGAAAAATACTTGATTATTCAACAGTAAGCCTAGACAGAACTATTCTGTTCTAGATACCCGTCGGATAACTGGGCTTTATTAGTCGATGCCAAAGTTGCTAATTTAAACCGCATAGACTACTAGGCCTATGATATAATTGTCAAAATTGAGCCGGTCTGCAGTGGGTGAAATAGGTAGATTTCAAAAAAAACTGTATGGATCATTATGGGCCTATGAAGTCTAATGGGTTATACTAGATCTAGTCTAGTAATTCAAATAAAATCCAATTTTATTTTATTTATTTTTTTAATTAATGGGTTTGGTTAGAATTAATTTGCATAATATCTATGAGTATATCGTTACATACTCATGTGTGTATAATATGCATGTGCAACATAATAATATGTACATAGTTGATGTATGTGTGTGTGTATAGATGTTGGGATTTACATCTATAATGTATATACTCGTTATTTATATATGAATTTGTCTCAAATTATTAATTAAACTATATATATAAATTTTGAAGTTAATTAAAAAATTAAATATTTTTGACTAAGTCGATATTATTAGAATTCAATTTTATTAGTGAAAATAAGGGACACATCCCAAGAATCAAACCTAATAGATAAAACATCCTCCAAAAAAAAGATATAAAATTACATCCCTATTTTCAAATACTGCAATTTTCTTCCCTAAAATACTCATCTGCTCCATTGTCGTACGTTGATTCTTCATATGTGGATGCTATTCTCACATCCATAATTAAATTTTGGTCCCCATCAACTATCAATCTTTAAAACGTAATAACATTTTGTAAAAACAATGGATTAACAAACCGTTTTCACCATTAAATCACAAATTTAATTATCTTTCTAATGAGTGACATTGTGCATATGTAAAAACAACGGCAGGACTAGTCTGCATTTATATGCAATAATTGTAGAAAAGTCTGCAATTATATAGTATGATTGCAGACAATTCAGCAATTATATGCAATAATTGTATAAAATTCTGCAATTATATAGTATAATTGCAAACAATTCAACAATTATATGCAATAATGGCAGAAAGGTCTACAATTATATGGTATAGTTGCACTTTTCTATGATTACTTGAAATAATTGTAAAGTTTTCTATAATTATTCGATATAATTGCATAAAAGTATGCACTTATATGGAATAATTGTAGAAAAATCTGCAATTATTCCATATAATTGCATAAAAGTCTACAATTATGTAGAATAATTGTTGATATTTGAAGAAAAATTGATAATCGTTTCATATAATTGTAGAAAATAGCAAGTATACTGAATAATTGCAGAAAAGTCGGCAATTATATTGAATAGCAGAGAAGTCTGCAATTATTACATATAATTGCATAAAGTCTGCAATTATTACATATAATTGCATAAAGTCTGCAATTATTACATATAATTGCATAAAAGTCTGCAATTATATGGAATAATTGCTGATATTTGAAGAAAAATCGACGATGTTCAAAAATTGTAGAATTATCTGCAAATATGATTTATTTTTTTCTACTAAAAATGGATCTCATTTCAAAGATCATAAAATTTGCGATCTTTTGGTGAAAACGATATGCTGATCCAATATTTCTATAGAAAGTTATATGTGTTTGAAATGCTAAAAACGTAAAGGGTATATGGGTCTTTTGACGCTGACGGGTTTGAAAACAGAGACTAGAAATGTAAGTTTAGTTTGGAGAGGATGTTTTCTCTATTTTGAAACTTAACAGGGATGTGAGTCAAACTGTTCCATTTTATTATTTGAAATATCTAATGTTGACTTATTAAAATATTTTAATTTCAAATACAAAATAATAAATCTTTTAATAATTTAAAATTAATAAATATATGTATTAAAGTTAATTTATCGTCGACTTTTTTATTCATAAATAATTTAAATTTGCGTAATAAAATAAAGTATATATATATTATAACAATAAATTTTAAGATATATATTTATATTTATATGTTATATATGTTTAATACATTTCGACCGTATGTTAATTTTTTAATTTGATACTATTCAATAAATTTATAAATATAGATGTAAAATATATATACATATATATATATATATATATATATATATTATAATATAAGCATTAGTTTAAACCATTAAGTATTAAGACATTAATACATACGCACACATAACATAACTTTTTTAAAACGAAACTTATTATGTATATAATTTTTTTTGGGAAAAGGTACTTTATTAAAAAATTATAGTCATCATATATGTCCTTGATATGCCTCATTAAAACCTTACAATCCCCCTAACCTATATGGGTGCCTTGTAAGGAAAAAGAGCACATATCAATTCCATATATTAACAATACAACGCTTCGAAAACTGAGCCAAGCCGTCAAACAGATGGAGGAGCAAAACACAACTAGGACATTCTCAAAACCATCCGTACGATCAGCTTGCTTCAGTGACCAAACACATAACCAATAATCACCGAAACACCAAAAAAAAAGAAAAACAAATAAAACAAACTTCAAGACCTAAACCGACACAACCGCATAAGCTAATCAGTGGGAAGAGAGAGAATATTCATCCCCATTTACTTAAATCAAAAAGCTAATTCTCTCAGAGAAACGGAGGAGCCCTGAGAATTATCAACTGTCAGAGGAATCAATCTCTGTAGTCTGGTGGTGATCAACCATCAACCGAAGTTCAAGGGGGGCGAAAGCAAGCATGAAGATATGTTTCCATAAAGAGATTCGATAAGATAAGTCTTTCATCTTCATTTAATGTATGGATCTGTACTTTCTGTTGAATAAGATGTTTGCTTTCTATGAGTATATTTTTAATTTTCAGTTCAAATGGTTCTTCGGTTCCGTTAAATACTCGTTTATTACGCTCGTACCATATATTCCAAATGATAGTTGCACAAATGATGCTGAGAATACTTGAATTTGCTGGTTGGTATTTTTCCTGTGCTTTTTGAATATCAATCAGAATGGGGTTGAGATCATAATTGGCTCCTAGCTTAATATTAAGCTTAGGGAAGATAACATCTAAAATGTTCCTCGAATAAGTACATTGAAAGAAAAGGTGATCTCTATTCTCATTGTAATTAGCACATAAAACACACTTCTGATCTATTGTTGGGGATCACTTACTAATTTTGACTTTAGTGTGCAATTTGTCTATGATGGCCAGAAGGGAACAAGTTGACATTTTCGGTGCACAGCCTTTGTCCCAAATGAGTTTAGTCCAATCGAACTCATCGTATTTATTTCTAAAAATATTCCAGGCAGATTTTAAAGAGAATTGACCTTGATTGCTAGGAATCCACCACCAAAAATCCTGTTTCCTCTAATTGTGAATGCGAATTTTCCTAACATCATTATGAGACCGGATGGGAATGAGATTGAGGCTCTGTTTCCAGTTATTGTTGGAGATAAGGTTAGAGACCTTTTTGTGACAGCCATTTAAAGTGATCATGTTGTTCCATCCATAACTGTCAATTAATGAAGAACCTTGTATCCATGGGTCAAACCAAATGTCAGTAGTATCTCCATCCACAATTTTCCTGTCTATATATCCTTTGCACCATTGTCTAGCACGTAGAACAGTTTTCCAAGTGTGAGAAGCATTATTGTCCATTCTGACAATCCAAAAATTAATCTTTTTACAATATCTGTTATGAATCCATTTTGCCCATAAAGAGTTACCATTAATGTAATTCCAAAATAGTTTAGTTGCAGAGGCTATAGCTAGGTCTTCAATTTTTCTGATTCCCAATCCCCCTTCTCTTTTGGTTTTGCATACTTCATTCCAACTCAGACCCAACTATAGTGGCAAAATTATCTCATGTCATGATTTAACTATAATCAAAGTGGAGTATCCATATTGAAGTTCAACGGTATTCTCAAGTTAAGAGAACCGTGTAACATCATTACTCCAAGATCTCCTATTTGGCCTAGTTGTTATTAACCAATTGGAAAACTCTCAAATGAGTTATTTCACAATTATCCAATGACTACGAGCACGTAACCTCTTGGTGCCGCAACAACCATGAATAGTACGCTGCCCAACATTTGAAATGCATTACATACTCTGGTCTTAATAGATGTATCGATGTCCTTTCTTAAAATATCTTAACTGTGAATAATTAAAATAATATGATGTCTATATTATGATAATTTTCTCGTGATTACTACTATTTATAACAATTATCACATAATATATTATTTAAGGATTTTTTTAATTGGTATATAAAAGAAATCAAACATCTTTTTATGTACAAGATTAGTTATAGAGTTATATATATGTAACAAATTGCATAATTGCCTTTATGGCATACCTCTAACTCTCTCACTGTATACATACACATAAGCATATTAATGATAATTAAATACATACGCACGTACATATGATTTATTAGTATGTATACAAATATATAATTTATTAAATATTTGTCTTAAAATAACTATTATAACCATTAAAAATTCAATAGAAAAATATAAATGCATAAAAATATACATTTACTTAACGTATCAAAAAAAAAAAATCCAAATCATTTAATAATTTTAAATGTTAATATAAATATATTTTATTAGTTCAAAAATCATAATAATCAATGTATCCTTGTTAAAAATCAAATAAAAATACATTAGTATGTATAAAATATTGTTTTATGTTTCATATTTGAAATATAATATTTCCTAATAATTTTATAATTTTATCTTATTATGTAAATTCATTTTTAGTATGTATCACTATTTCAAATACAGAATAATTATAATAAAATTCAAATAAAAAACCACAATCTTCATAAAACAATATAGTAATTTTTATAGTGGTAAAATAACTTTTAATGTATGTATGTATGTATGCATGAAATACTTAATTAAATTTATATATTATTATTAAAATTCAAAATTAATACAAATAAATAAATAAATAATTGTATTCGTTTAGACCGGGATAAAATGATTTCTCATTTAGTTATATACATAGTTATTAATACACACATACATATACCAAAATAATTATATGTGTATATATATAGAAAATCGGTTTTAAAATCATCTGAACTTAATGTAAATATATCAATAATGGATTATAATATAAACTTAAATATTTAAAAGTTACTTAGATGAGATTGTCGCTTGGTTGCGCATGCTGTATGTGAGCTAAATCCTTCTTGTAGAGCTCCTTCCTCGTAATTTTGCTTGTAAAGCTAAGCTATAAGCTTAAACTTTTTTTCTAAGGATTTATTGTCGTTTAGTGTCATTTATCGAATCACGTTTCTTACTTATAAAGGATTTATACATTTTTTGCTTTAGTTATTTAACAGTTTCTCTTCAAGTTTCTTCATTCTAGACATATGTGTTCGCAAAGCAAGAAAAATAACTTTTAAGATTATAACACTGAATATTCTAATTGCATGTCCTCGTAAATGCACGGAACCATGAGTTAATAGTTAGAAATTTAAATAATAATTTTAATTATTAATACATTCGCTAATTACTTTTTTGGTTCTTGACAATCCCCAACTTACCTTGTAAACTTTTGTGTATGAAATCGATTAAGTCTGATTTTTTGGTTAGGCGTTCTGACTTTGATCCATTAGGTTATAGATTCGAATCATGCGTGGCGCGTGATTCAAAACACCGGACATACATTAACTTATAGTATGTTATATACCATCTAAGACTTATAGTGCAACATGCGCTACCGTCTAAATACCCAATTTCAGAAGAAGAAAAGACGGCTTAATCATGATTGCACCTTTACTCTCGCATGTGCACTTTTTATGGATTAATATAGTTAAAAACATATTGGAATGACGAAGCTAATGATGCAAGAAAATGATAGCAACCTAAGGGATGAAGGCCAAACCGTAACCGAGAGGTAGATAAGAACAATGATGGGTTCAAAAAAAAAGTTTGCTAAAAAAACAATGCAATTAATTAAAAGATATACTGGCAAATAGCGTTGCATCGATTTACACACATTTGCTGCTTCTATTTCCGGGCCTTCTAGCTTCCTCCTTTTTTTGTTTACTGAATACTCCTTAACAGGCCCAGCCACCAGTCAAGGCCCATCAGGCATATGGGCAAACCCCAAATGTAGGGCAAACAAATTCCCGTTCAAGAAGAAAGAAAAAATTCAGATTAAAAAAAATCGACCCCTTTTGCCGCTCCACGCTGCCGCCTGTCGTCTGCCGCCTGCAGCTCCACTTCCTCTATCCCTTCCAGGCTTCCAGCTTCGTTAAAAACACTATTCCCGAACGGTGTCTTGATTTATGTGTTGATTTTCCTATGCAACTTCATTTAATAGCAAAAATTGCTGAGTTCCTAATGTCTAGTTTATCACATATCATTCCTTAAATCCTATGTCACTTCATTTCTATCATTTACTATGTATCTTGAGCAATTGTTGATTTGTTGAAGCCTTGTTTAGGAATTAGGAACCATTATCAGCAGGGCCGGCCCAGGGGCAAGCCCACCAAACCGCTGGGATGGGGCAGCCCACTGAACCGGGCAACAGGAAAAATCTGTTTTACTTCAAAGTTACAGCTCAATAGCAATCTCCATGTTGGCGATGCTTGAACCCAAAAAACTAGGGCTTCAAAAATCAACGCCTTCTAAATAATCATCGCTGCATACTCGGCTATTCCATCAGCCATCGTCGGCTCATCCTTGCCTCCTACGCGATATTTTCTACTGCTGATTTGAAGTCCTGCTACAGTCTCTCTATACTGCCACTGCTAATTAAGTATGCGAGTTTCTTGTTTTGAATTGTCTAATTTTCTAAAATTGAGTCGCCCTTTTACTGCTTTAGATTTCATTAACATTGAAAACGCCTGAAGCTAATAACTTATTAGTATTTAGTTATAAACAACTAGTTTTCTGTAAATAATCGTTTAGGAATTGAAATTTGAAAGCCGAAGCTAAAAAACTAATAATTATTTAGGAACTGATACTTACATTGATGTACTATTTTTCCTGCAGTGAGTGTATGTTTACCCGCAAACATTTAGGCAGAACCCAATATGATTTGCCTGTACACTTAACTAGATACACTAGTTTGTAAACTTGATACATATAGTTAAAAATTAAATACACTGTTTTGTAAACTATTTGAGACTATAAGTATTGCAGCCCACTTAATGTGGCAACTTTTGTATAAAAAGTTGGTACTTTGTTATGTTATAGTTTTATATGTGATTTTATGCTTATATATATAAAAAAGAAAATTTAAAAAAATTGACATGTTATATAGTAAGGGGCAAAAAAATTCACATTGGGCTTGGGCAACCGATTCTTTGGGCCGCCCCTGATTATCAGTGGCAGTTGTTACTCAGTAGTCGTTACAGCAACAACTATTGACATAAAAGTGAATAAAAGGTTGTTTGAAATGAATTGATACAATCATTTATTGCTTATTACAGCTAGAATGGGTGTTTATTAATTGTAATCAAATGGTAATTGCTGTTTAAGTTTTAAGCTAATTTAATAATATGGTTTGATGGGATAAGTCAAAAGGTTGGTAGTTTTTAGTTGTTAACGCTTAATTACAGTCCAGATTATTGTACACATTGTCTCTTTCATAATTGAAGTTGTTTGCTTTCTTACAATGTGGTTTAGGGAACTGTTAAATTAACTTTAAGATTTCATAATTTTTTGGTTCTCTTCGTATAGTTAACCTTAGGTTTTTGTATTAAGGTTCATCTAACAGTCTTGTATAAGTGAATTAGCTCAAGGATTCTTGAGTAGATTTAGCTATTCAACAAGTGAAATATCAGTCAGTACAAAACAAAAAATTTCTATTATTCCACGTTGATTTCGTAGCCATTGCTGGATAAAAGGCAACAAAATGTGTAACCGCCTTGAGCAACCCGTAGTCTTGGGCTGGCCCTGCCCCTTAACATCACCCATTGAATTTAAGTGTCCCCTTCTCAATTTGCATTATTGCAGATAAAATATAGAATTAATCTCCTATAAGAAAGATGAGCTGCGAAGCAAGGGAAGTGGAGAAAGAATGGATAGTTCTTGTAGCTCGTAAAGGTGGTTTTGATTTACCGACCGCTTGCCCGACTTCTCTACCTGTTTATCTCTACTTACGGTTCGCGAATATCAATTTCAAACTCGAATTTGATCTCACTAATCCTGATTCAGGTACTATTCCGACACATTAAATAGTTTTTCCTTCTGGCGTCTAGATTGTTTAGCTGATTTTTCTACACAGAACCAATTTATCGGAGGAAGTAAGCTGTTTGTACAAGAGTATAAGCTGTCATTGGTCCAAACCGCAGTTATAATAATTACTTCTGTCATGTCATATTAAAATATTATGCATTAAGTTTTTCTGCTAGAAAATGAGTTATTTAAGAAATGATGTTGAAATGAGAATGTGAAGTAGATCAGAATTAGTATATAAAAAAGTAGGAATGATAGAGGTTTAATTTTATTGAGGATAGCATAAGCAGGTGTATGACATACATTTCTTAAGTTGTATGAGCAAGGTTTGGCTTGGCATTTTAAAAAGTAAAAAATAAAGATCCAATATAATATTATCCTATCAGTTTGGACAAAAGAAGAGTTCTTCTAACCACTGAACCTTTACCTGATACTGTTCTAAATGAACATGGATCCTATACAAGAAAAAAAGAACTAGTGAATTAATCAAGGAGACGTTCATCACCACATATTTTAATCAAAGCAATGTTTGCTTTTTGTGGCATGTGTAGTTAGTTTTATAGAACCTGTACCAGTTAAGGAAAAAAAATTGTTCTCCTTTTTAATCTTGATCATTTTTTGCTCAAATACTCGCATTGCTAATTTAAAATGCTTAATAGGCACAGTGCACGTATTCATACTCCTACACCTTGTCATGTTTATTTAACCTAGATATACATTATAGTCATTTAACATTGCTCTCTGCTGTTACATAGATATGAGTCTCTCATAATGCTTATTCTTATATTATTCCATAATCCATTACTATAATAATTTTATATCGCAAGACTAGTGATCCTAGTAAATGTTTGAGTTCCTCTATACAATGCGCAACCTGCTTGATATTGTAAAATGTGTTCTGGCCAAATCATTGTTTAAAAGGTCATCATTTCGTAACTGCTCTTATGTAACTTGTAACACCTGGACAATTTTGTGTACATTGTGTCATCTATGAATGGTCTCTCTTACTAATTTTCCTTTATTCATTTCTATATCCAGATCATGTACCATATGTTGAATATGGTGACTGTGTACTATTCAATAATGAAAAAGGAGGTGTTATAGAAGGTTTGAAAGAAGAGAAAATTGCTGATTTAGATGCTGAAATTATATCAAGTGCTTTCTTTCCTGATTGGTTAGCTACAAAAGCACTAGTCAACTCTTGGCTTGAAGAGGCATTACTTTATGAGCTGTGGTTGTCTTCTACAGATTGTATTGCGTATAACATCTTTTTTTCCGATCTGCCTTGGGTTATTAGGAAAGTTTTATGTTGGAAACAAACACAAAGTGTCAAGCAACGACTTGGTATTACAGACCTAAATGCAGATGAAAAAGAAGAGGAGGTATTTTTCTTCACTCGTTACACATTTGTACTTGGTGAATTGTAAATTATCCATTCTGTTTTATTGCGAAATCAGCAATTTGTTATATTTGGAGTGGCAGTTATATAGAAAAGCAGATGATGCATACGAGGCTCTATCGCAGAGGTTAGGGGACCAGACCTTTTTCTTTGAGAGCAGGTATCATATTAATAGATGTGTCTACATGTATGTATGTCTGTGTGTGTGTCTACATACATATATATATTTATATATGCACACACACACATACATATTTATATATGCGCGCGCACACGCATACATTTATATACGTAGATGCATACGTACATACATGTGTGTGTAACTTCATAAATTAGAGGATCGTACACTTGTTCTCAGAGAACAATTATGGACTCTAGTTTATGAAGTTACACACACTTACACACACATATAATGACTGGGTAGATGCTGTAACATACTAGCTCTATATTGTGTATCCACACAGGCCCACCAGCTTAGATGCAATTTTTCTTGGGCATGCTCTTTTTGTGCTTCATGCTTTGCCTGTAAGTCCTACTCAGTTTTTATGTTATACTCCCCTTAAATATTAATTTATTTGTAGTATCTTCTCTCTTATTAACTAATATATACTTAGCAAAGCACATTTGTTAAAATTTTACACTAACACAGACCCATCAAACGGGTTTGGTTGGATTTTACCCGACACATTTAAAGCAAAACTTAATCCAACCCGTTTGATAAGCGGGTTAACCCAACCCACCCATGATTAAATGGGTCAACCCAAACCTACCCATTTGACAAAAAATGCAGCCCAAAAAATAAATAAAAAAAAATAAAGAAAGAAGAAAAAAACTGCAGTTCCAAATTATAAACTGCACCAAAAGATCAAAAAACTGCACCAAGTAATTCATATACTAATAAACATTATAGGTTCCTAAAACTCAAAATGATTATAAAGTAATTGTTGAAGTTAAATTGGCAGAGAAAGATCGAGGCAACCACAAATTTATACGAATTCAAAAAACCGTGCATACGTGCTATTAAATTGACAAATAACTTCACTAAATCTATTAGATTGACAAAAAAATTAATACACCGATCAAACTGCAAAAGCTGAATGCAGAGCATTCAGACGTAGCAAAGATGCTTGTGATGAAGACCTTCAGCCACAAGAATTCTGGCTATAATTGACTCGCTGCAAACAAAACAAAAGAAGTGCTTAGAGTATGTCATAGCTTAGATTACTAATAATGCACACGGTAAGTAGGTACATTGGTGATGCATGCCGCAAAACAATGAACATATTTCTTTCTGCGAAAGCAATGGGGTATTCAGCTCAAACAAAGGTGTGAGGTCAGCCTATTAATTTCGCCATAAATCATTATATTCATAAGAAAATAGAGTATTTTATATTAAGCAAGAATAAGGATTTCCCTATATTACCATGTACATGATCCTTGAATCACTTTTCCAATAAAAAACAGTCAAATAAAAAGATAATTACAACATTAAAATGGGACAAAATACCCGTAGTAACAATTAAATATAGAAGCAGTGCAGTGATGAGCGCAGAAAATGAGTGAAGGCAAGGAAGTTATTCACATGCTTTTGGGCCTATACTCCCACCAAAATTATATATGCAACCGAAATAGAATTATGATCTTTTTTTTTCTTCTTTACATATAAATCAACTTGTAAATGAGAAAATAAACTTATTTGTTTGACATAAAAGCATAAATGGACCTGTTATTGGACCATAGTATTTGCATAAGTTCTATATGTAGCCCATTGCCATTACCTATACCATAGCATAAAATCTAACTATGAATTCGATATAACATGACTGCATGAGCAGTAGCTTGCTTCTTTTTATTGCATTAGCTATGTTCAATCATCAGGCCATAAGCTCTATAATGCAATTGTTTATGTCAACCATCTTTATTCTTAATAATACTACAACTTAACTAAAATCCGGTCGAATATATAGTTGAATCGGATTTTTCTTTTCTTTTCCATTTTTCAACCGTGTATATATTTGTACGTGAAGTATTTCCATGTATTTTCTTCCTAAAACTAAAGAATTCATCATGATCATTTGTCTAGAAAAGCATAGATATCTAACTGCTGATTTCAATGATAATAATTAAAATATTCTCAGGCGATGACAACATTAATTAATAACAAGAAATCCACCCTTATAATTTTATATTAACGTCTAAAAAAATGTCAGTGCACCATGTCATTATTTCGATGAAGTTCATATATTATGTCATAAGGTGAAACACAGCAACTTAATTTATTGGGTTAAAGTTATTTAAAATTCATTAAGTAAAAAAAAATCATAACATTTTATTGGATTTAAAAGCAAAACAAAACGTGTTTTAGTATGCAAAATGCAATAAAAATGTTATGAATTTTTTTTACTTAACGAATTTTAAATAACTTTAACCCAATAAATTAAGTTTCTGTGTTTCACCTTGATACACAAATATATAAGCAGACTATATCAGTTACGGGAGGGGCTGAGTTAGGTATATTTTCACTCATATGATATATATGAATGAATTATTGGTAAATTTTATTTTTAAAAAGTAAAAATGTTGTGTAATATATTACATCTATTTGGTGGGCACTGATCATTATTATCAAAAGTTGGTTAAACACCAAATTGTTATCACAAAGCTATAACCACATGCTTTACTATCCAAAAATAAAATTGTGACCGAAGGTAAAATCGGTGATTAGCATTACAAGTATTCATATAAGCAGTTGCAGACCTTGTATCTATTTAACAATTCAAAGCTTATCTTTTATATCATATATCGTAATCCACATAGGTAGGCATTGAACATTATCAATATTTCACATTTTAATTATCATAATCCAACGTTTGAAATAAGAAATTAAAATAATAGGAAAGCATAAAAAAAATTGCACCAGTAGTCGTCACAAATAGTCAATGGTCACTTATCAGATTCTGCGGAATAATCATTAATCACAGCTAGTTAATTCACGGATATAACCATTAAGCATTATTACCATCTCACATTTCAGTTATCATAATCCCAAATTTCAAATAAACTCACATATTTTAACTATAGTAGACATTAATTTGCATTCAACTGCAACTATGCATACTAGGTGTGGAGTAGTCGATTTGTACGGTTCTGTCATTTTAGAGGATCATGGAAGCAGGTGGAGCGGATCTAATTGATTATTTCCAAAAATACGTCTACTAAAGAATAATGGATGAGTGGAAATTAATTTGAAAAATGGACAAAATATAGAATTACTTTAACATGTGAAGAAATTAGCTTAATAGGAGATCCTTAGCAAGAAATCGTAACAGGAAATCTTCACCACGTGATCAAAAGAGCAACCACAAACATGAGATAAAAAATTAAAAAAATAGGATTTGATGTAAATTGATTGATCATTGTTAATCTGTGATAAAAAAAATAAAGAACACAAGAAGGAATATGGTTCTGTCAGGTTGAGGGTTGATACGGTTTTGGGCCAGAATGACGTAAGGTAAATAAAATAGTGTGAGACCCAACCTACATAAGAATATGATGATTGGGTTGGTTTAGTGGGTTGGATCAACTTTGGCAGGTCTACCAACGTCTCTGACTCTCATGTTGTGATGTCATCATAACTATGTCGTATGAGTTATTTGACATTATTAAACGCTTGCATTTTTACTCCTAATGACAATTTTTTGTTCTATGCATTTGTTTCAAAATGTCTAGTATAAAATTGACACATCACGTATGATTAAAGTTGTCAATTTCCTACATTCAATTCTTTTTTGAACATTAAATGCACAAATTTTTTTCAATTATCTATGTGGAATTTGCTTTAGAATATAAGTACATATGGGTTGGGGTGCTCAAATTCTATCCCGACTTAAACGTTGAATCCTCCCAAATAAATATGTTATACTATCAAACATGTCAGCACGTACAAAATTAAGGTTGTTTGACAATCTACTTTGCTAGTGAAGGCAAAATTTGATAAAGTGCTTGCTAATCGCTATGCACGTGTTAAGATTGTGAGCTACGAAAAAAAACTTCCCATGGACGATGTATATATTGATTGTAGCATGGCTGTGTAAGACCACATATGTGTTGTATGATGCGAATGGGACAAGTGGTAGCGACAGTTGACCACAGATGTGTTGTGTGTTGCGCACTAGAGCGGAGTAAATGAGTTGAAGTCATTAATTTTTGCGTAACTAATAACATAGAAAAACATTAATCTTGGTTGTTCCATTTTTGAAATTTCACATCTCAATTTCATACAGCCTCCCCTTGTGGAAACCCGTGATGGAATTAATGGATGATATATTTGCACTTTCTCTTCTGTATGCATTAGGAAAAAAAATATCAAGCTAAATTTCATAATGGATTGTTGTCTGCATTTCTAGATTCCCTATCATTTTAATCTTTTTAGATTGCCTATCATAGATATGCAATTTTAAAAAAAACAATAAACACATAAATAAATAAAAAGGAGTAAAAAAATGCCAATGGTAAAATTCCTTCGTTCATCACTTTGATCGATGATGAAACAAGTATTTCAATGGATCCAAACGAGTTTTTCATTGTATCATTTGTTTTGCATTTGTGTTTGACTTAGATGCACAAACTTAGAATGCTCATTGAAGACATACACGACATAAAACATACACGACATGCACGTAAAATACCACTAATCGATGCCTCCTGGTTCAGCCAGAAATTTCGTGAAAATGTTGATAATTTATGTTGTATAAAAAAAATGAAGCAAGGGTTATTGATTGGAATTTGAAGAATGGTGACATTCTAAAAAAGTGATTTGAAAAGAAACACAAAATTTTGCGATAGAAGAACACAACCAGATGTGAAAAAGGTATGATCAAAAATAAATAAAATGGACGCCCTTGTCGCCAACACATTGATTTTACCAAGCTCGGGTCTTTGACATGTCCTTCACAATAGCTTTCGTTTGACATGCCATGGAGTGATTAAAAATAACTGTGAACGCAACTTATTATTTCATATCATTTGTTATTGTCTTTAATTACTCATGGGTCATTTGTTGGACAACTTAGACTTCTTTGTTTTTCTTTTAGTTTTGTTGATATTATTATCATATAGGATTAATTAGTAAATGCACCCTTACTAGGTATTGGCATTTATTCTCACTAGGTATTGCCATTTGTATCAACTTGGTCATTTGTTAGACAACTTAGATTTCTTTGTCTTCCTTTAGTTTTGCTGATTTTATTATCATATCGGATTAATTAGTTAAGGCTTCATTGCTAGACATTAGCATTTGTTAGTGCCATTTGTATCAAGCGTAAACCATAAGAAGTGAAATTAACGAGTTGTCGGTCATCCAGGAGCTGATATGAATCATTAAGTAGATAATGGAAAATAGAGATGTAATATGACGTTGATGTAATGAACATATCATGTGGAGTATATAGATATTTCTTTCACAATCAAAACAAATTTGATCGATTCTTTTTTATTTTGTTGGGTTTGTTTTTAGTTTTTGGTCGTTATCTATTTTCAGTATCTTAAAACCTAAGCGACCAACTAAATCGAATATAGAACTTAAATTATTTGGAAAAAACATAATTATTGATGTTGATATTTAGTTCATTATCTTAAAAATATTATTCTTTCAATTCATATTAACGCTTTTTAAAGATGAAGAGTTTGTTTCTATATACTTTACATCATCACTTTTTTACTTAAATACATGGACTCCATCAACTATTTCAATCTCATATTTTAGTAGCATGTAGGCAGTCTAGTTGATTTAAAAACTAACCAACTAAACCTACCAACTCAACAGTTCGGTTGGTTTCGATTTTGATAAATATCGGTTCGACCTGGTTTGGTTTTTGTTTATTGAATGGGTATTTTGGTTTCGATATTTTTGGTGATTTGAAACCGATTTACCATTTACTTAATCCTACATTTTGGTGTGAATGTGAACTTCTCAAAATGATATTTTGTTTATACATACGGGGTCACGAGTTTGAATGCATCTTTTAATAAAAATATGTGTTGTTATTTTTGCGAGATCGCAAGTTCTAATCCCAATCCTTATGAAAATACATTTTTTAGTAAGCTAATGGGTTCGAATTCTAACTTTGATAAAAACTATATTGCTCTTGATTTAGTTTTACAACATATAGTTTATATTTTATCTATTCAACTCTCTATCTTCATTAGTAACATTCTCTTATTAAACATTACTCATGGCCTATATTGTAAAAACCGTTTTACGTGTCCATCTAGACCTTATCTAGGCGAGGCATGCCCTATAGCCGTCCATCTAGACCCATCTAGGCACTAGGAAAAATTTACTGCCTTATCGAAGACGTGGTGCTAAAGCATTTAGTGGGGCTTAATGACTCGTATAAGCATCTATGCGCTAGTTTTAAATGGTGTTGCCTTATTTGTTGCTCCTAAACACATCCAAAATCAAAATTTTAATTTTGGTTCAATTCATACTGAAATAAATATTGAAATGCTATCAACATTACATGAATTCTTCAAAAATGTCTACCTTCGATTAATGTCCTATTGATCCCAGTCTAGATGATTAATCTTCGATCTAGGTCCATCGTTTAGCGCTTTTCACAACCTTGCTCATGGCACGGATTTTCTAAGCTTTAGTTTTCAAAATAGATATTTTGATTGCGTATTTTACTTCAAAAAAATGTTGAATTATTTATAAAAACAATAGTTTTGGCGCGTGCAGTGTATATGCGTAAAGCACCTTTATGTAATGATAAAAGGTTATTGAATTTTGGTTTTAGATATAGTATCGGTATACATAAATTGAAAAATATGAAGAAAAGAACTATGAATTTTTTGCTAAGATTGGGATTCAAAGACGATCTCATTTACCTATCAAATTTCCTTTTGAAATAGGTGTTAATATTTTATCTGAGCAAGACTTGAACTCTGAACATCTCATTTAAATGTAAGGACATTTTTAGAACTTCACATTTTGATTAAAAAATTATTACTTTATTCCAACTATTAATAAAAATATTTACATTTGCTTTATAATCTTGAAAATTTATCGGTTGCAAGTATGATTACACAAATTTAAAGTAGAGGAAGGTTCAATGATACTCCTCTTTTAGAGCAATCTTTTAGCACCCTATCATATTTTGACTTGCACGATTTTAAATGCTATAAAATTTTGCAGATGTTTAATCTACATTGCGAATACCATCTCTACAAAATATGAGATTGTTTTGAAATTCCTACCATCGGCAAAATGACAAGTTAATATTAACGTTGGTTTAAAACATCAAGTTTATCATTTTATGTATATTTAATTGTGCTCAAATTTTGTAGAGATGATCTTGAGTATGATATGAACATATCCATACAATTTCATAGCATTTAAAATCATTTAGCTCAAAATATGATAGGGGTGCTAAATGAGTGGCGTTGAACTTTCCTCTTTAGAATGTTGAACTCAATTTTTTACAATGTTACTCCAAACTAGATATTTCTTATATCATCACTTTGTGAAACTTTAATAATCTTTTTTATCATAGCTATATGATATTTTTGCTGTCATATTTTGCGATGAACATGAACTTCAAAAAATCACTGTTAGTTCAAATTGAGAATATCATATAAAATTAATAAATTTTAAAAAAGTAAAATAAGGATAAATTTTTTGCAAATAAAGATATTCAAAATAAAAGACTAATGAAATCAAAATGGAAAGAGAAAATTTTAACTATTAAGTAGGAGTGATTACAATCAATAAAATCCATCAAAATAATAAAATATGAGAATGTGTCATAAGTAATCATATAACAAATTAACATGTTTTCAAAGAAAAGAAAAGAAATCATATAACAAATTAACGTGTTTCATAAGTAATCATATAACAAATCCTTGTTGGGCTGGCTTAAACAGGGGTCGGTTGTGGCGGTCCAGTCAAATTCTCTTGCTCTACTCTCCAGAGTAAGGTTTTAAAAAAAACATAGAAAAATAAATGATAACGATTTCCTTTCCAATCAGAAAAACTCGTAATTGTTAAAAATAAAAAGCATACGATAATTTTGTTCATGTACTAATTTTAGCAAGGTTGTTAAACAGTCTGTTAAAAGCACTTTTAATTACTAGCACAATATCTCTTATAACATCTTCTAAAATCTTACCAAAAATATCCAATATCTTATTCATATTCGAAAGTGTTTTTATGCCAATTTTATTTATATGCACACGTGCCAAAAGACTCCTGGTCCTTGGTCATTTAGTTCTGAACAAAACATCTCCAGAATACATAATTTCTCCCGTGGATGCAAATCACTTGGTCCAACCATTCCATGTTTTGGTCTGCCCATCCAATAATTACTTGATACATAATGAAGTATTTTGCAAAGATAGCCACGTGATAGAGAGAATGGATTTTTTTGCAAATTTTTGAATGATTTCATTTTATGGACACACTGGAACAGAGGATGTTAGGACTAGGTGAACTGCTCTTCTCCCGTCTAATTTCTATTTCTTCCATGGCTTAAAATGTCCATAGTCAGCCTTGATATCTTCAACCTTGTCTCCATGATTCTTATATCGAACCATTCAATCCCACCATTATTATTTTTCTATTTTTCATTGTAGGACACATCTGTTCTACGGGGTAAGCTACTGAAACACAACCCCTTGGTTAGATATGCAGAAAATCTCAAGGCAGAGTACGTTGATTCCAGTTCATCGTCATCCTCTATACCAAAATCTCATATTGGTTCATCGACATCAGCTTCACAGAAACGGGCTTCTACATATTGGAGTAAGTAAACTTTATGCTTATGTTACTAATAATGAATTACTTTGGTATAAATTATCATTAGATTTTTCTACTCCTCTGTTGTTATGACATGTACAAACTGTCTTTTTATCTTAGTTTTACTTCTCGTGAAGAAAAATAGCAGACTCTGGCCATCGTAATTAAGTCGTGGCCATCGTAATTAAGTCGTGATCAGTGTCATCACAACGGGATCTACATCGACGTCGTAGATTAATAAAATTCAAAATTTTGACAAAAATTGGCTTTAAATCATGAATAATGGATTCAAGGGATTTGTGCATATTTGGTTGTATATGCTATAAATGTTGCTTTTTGTAGGTTATAGAATGATTTTCAAGCATGTAAAAACATTGATTCTTCTTCTTCCTTTTTTACTTGGGTTTCTGATTTCTCTAGTATAAAAGCTTAATTTTTTCCATTGTTCCGTTTTTTTTTAAAAAAATGATTTAACATGTATTGTAGATTCTATTAAAGTATTTTGATATTTTAATTTCAGAACCAAACTAATATCGAGAACAAGGTTATCAAATTGAGATTCAAATCGTAAAGTTTAAATTTTAAATCAAAACGTGATTTAAATCATAAATAATTGATTTAAAGATCCATATTATAAGATTCGTACGCACTTTAAAATTGATTTTGGTGTTTGAACTTCTACATCTAAACCTAAACTCAATTTTTGTACTTTTGTTCCATTTTCATTTTTGATTAAAATATTTAGGACTGAAATTGTAGACCAAAATAAGTATATTGAATCCATCAATATGTATTGAATGGATTTTCTCTACTACGGTTTTAACCGCGCTTGAATCGGCAAGTTGAATCGTAAAGTGAAAGATTCGATCTGAAACGGGATTAGGATTTTAAGATTTTGCAAATAATAACTTGTTAAACGTTTTTGTCATCATTGATGTTGAATATATGTTGTTCAATTTTTTTTCCATGTGATGATCACAGGTTCAAAACCAAAGTCAAAAGGCAAAAAGGAGAAAACTGAAGAAGAGAAGACATTTAGAAGAAGAGCCAAGTACTTTTTGGCAACTCAAGTAATTGGAATTCTAGTCTTCTTGTCTCTCTTTAGTGGGGTCGAAAATGATGAAGATGCCGATAACGATGGATTAGAATATGACGATTAAAAGCTGTTTTCAATTGATGAGATCCAATTTTATTTGTTTTTTGTTTTCACATTGGATGTTTATTTAACTCTGAAAGTTGCAACATTTTGGCTTTTTTGCTTTGGTTTAGAAAATAATTTGTAGTTCAATTATAGCATATTGGTATCATTATTTTGAGTGTCTGAATAAATGTCCGAGATGGTCCACTCTATGTTGAGCTGTATTTGTGACTCATGATGTCATGAATGTATTAACGTATTTTATTTTCTAAATGGTAGACCATCTCATTTTTTGGATATATATGATAACGTGGATTGATGTACGACGTTGAAAGCCAACTTGCACATATTTGAAATGAGATGCCTTGTTTGGACTTGTATTTTTATGGGTTTATATCAAAATTTTATGCTCAATAATTTTGTTCAACAATGAAAATTGATCAGGTGCGTTCAAAGTTTACAATGCATGCAACAAAGTAAATTGACATATCAACAGAACTGTCAAAAATTTCATCAAATAACTGTAAAAGCACTATTCCATTCCATGGCTTCATACAACACAGTACACGAAAATTTTACAACGGTTAATCATCTTAACCAGATGTACAGATATTCTTTTGCAGCCCAAAATAAATTGAATCCCTAACACCTAAAATACAAGAGAACGATCTACAATTAGCACTTACATCACTTTTCATCTCATCAACTATTTCACATTCATGTACAGTACATCAAAAACTGCAACAACAAAAAAAAAAAAGTAACCCCGACATCATAAAATCTCACAACTGCAAAGCCAAATCAGGCTGCTGCTGGGAGTCCAAAGTGGAAAAAGTCGGAGAAACAGGCGGCTGGAAGTTCAAATTCAAATCTGGAAAGACAAACAACCTCCTACTCTGCTGCTGCGCTTTAGAATTATTATTATTATTATCCATAACCCCTCGAGGAAACTCATGTCTCGCATTTGCACCGCCTTCGATGACACAAGAACTCGGGGTCTGGATCGATCTTTTCCACTTGGCAGTTGCTCCGTTAGGAACTCGAACATTCGGCGCAGTAGGACTGATCGCCGCGTTCGATGTACTTAGAACGTTCGGTTGCCAGTACTGGGTTCCGAATTGAGGGTAATTGTACTGCGGTTGTGCTCTTGAAAAGTTGATTTCTGAGGACTTATGTGACTGGAACGATAATTGATTCTTCTGCAGATTTGCATATGCCGTAGGGAGTGCGTTAGGAGAATCGTCGGTGTTCGGTTCTGCTTTCACTTTGATCAGTGGGGTAACGTTATTCTGTACTTGGGTCCAGCCTTGGGGTAATACTGCTGCTGCAGGAGATGCGGATTTTTTTATGTTTTTATCTTGCTTTCTTGTGCCATTTTGCACTTGTGTCCATCCACGGCTAGATATAACTGGCTGAGGATTCGGCTTTTCTGATGATCTAAAGCAGATATTTTGCGCTTTGGGTAAATTATGAGGTGGATGGTTTACTTTGTTTGAAGTTGAGGTCGTTGTACTGCTGCCATTGAGCCCGTTTCTTGTATTTTTACTGCTATTTTGAAATGAAAGGATGGAAGTGGAAAGATGTTCGTGTTCTCCAACCCAACCGGGGCCGAATTTGACTTCGGGAGGAAGACATTGCTTGATTTTTTGGGATGCGATGTCCCAACCAATAGGACCGAGTTGGAAGGCAAAGCGAGCAAGACTTCGTGCATAAGAATGTTCTGATTTAGGGCTTACCTGTTCACAAATAAAATAGTAAATCATGAATATGAATTTTTAGAATAATTGATTGATTTTGGTACTGCTGTAATACTTACAGAAACAAGCTCTCTTGTCTCGTCGTCTAATGCATCGAATATAGGGTGCGCTGTAGTTGTTGGCTCTTCTTCGTATTTACTGTAGGTTGCTCTGCGGTTTAAGTCAACAACGATCGGATTATGTGTGTGCTTTGAGGGTGAGCTCTTGGCTGAAAATAAAGCAGATAAAAAGAAAGAATAAGTCAAAATACAAAATAACAGTAAAAACAGATCATGTGAAAATTATCTTAAAGACCAACTTGAACTTCTAGTTTTCTGCATTCAGCTTAAACTGCGCTAGATAGGACTGTTATCATAATATTTTCCGAAATATACCCACATTCATCTATGGCTTTTTAAGTTTTAGTTTTGTGTGTGGTTTACTACCTATTCAGAATATTGAATAACGATAACGATGAAAATGCCTTGCATCGTTCAGAAAATGCTCTAATTGGTATCATTCAAATGTATAGATCGTTACTTCAAGAGTGCAACATACAAGTGAACCAAGTGGCTGGGACTGACCTAGGTAATCAAATTGCAGGAAAAGGGAATATAGGCGTAATAAAAGCACGATGACTGTCTTATGTAATATATATTAAATAACAACGATTTTCAAGTCACTTCCTATACATGTACATGGACACATACGCATGCACGCATAAGGTAATACATGATGTACACATACAATTTTTCTTAAGGGGATGTCAAATGTGATTTTGTCAAATTGCCAATGTAATCAAGAAGAATTGATCCAATCAAGGGGAGCAGAATGAGTAAAATGCAAATGTGGATATAAACACTGCTTTCCAATTTTATAAAATGCAAATGCGGATATAAACATTGCTTTCCAATTTTACAAAATGCAAATGTGGATATAAACACTGCTTTCCAATTTTAGTAGTGGTTAACGTTAAACTTAGACATATAATACCTGGAGTATCATCTTCATCCTCTGAACTCTCATCAAGTAAAAAGCTAGCCTCTGCAGATACATTAACAGCAGCTGACTTGTCAACTTTGGTGAACTTGGTGCATGTAGCAACGTCCTGTGCAATCAACTCCGAGCATAAAGAATTTCTAATAGCTTGTTTTTTGCTTAATCCAGTTAGTGTATCATCACTCGTTGCAAGTGTTACAGCGGATGAAAAATCTGAACCATGTGATTCGGGTTCAGTTCCGCTAGGATGTTCTATTTGAGTTCTCTTTTCTTGAGAGGATACATAGGAACCAGAAGATTGTGGGACTCCTTTGGATTGAGGCTTCTCCAATGATGTATTGTCTGAACCAAGTGACTCGGGTTCAGCTCTGCTTATATGGTCTATATGAGTTTTCCGAGTCTGAGATGATACATAAGAACCAAATGATTCAGGTTCTCTTTCAGTTTGAGGCTTCTTTGGGGATGATAAATCTGAACTCAGTGACTCCAATTCAGTTCTTGGTTGGTCAATTTCAGTTTTCTTTTCAATAGATATATTGGAATGAGTCTTTATTGACCTATAATCTAAACCAAGTGACTCAGGTTCATCTCTGCTTGGGTACTCAGTACGAGTTTTGCACTTTTTTAATGATATATCAAAACCAAAGGATTCGGGTTCTCTTTTGGATCGGAACTTCTTTAATGACTTGTGATTTGAACCAAGTAACCCAGGTTCAAATTTACAAGGATGGTATTGAATTTTGTTTTCTTGAGGGTTACTATTGAATTGAGGCTTCTTTACCGACTTGTGATCAGAAGCAAGTGACTCAGGTTCAGTTCTATTTTGGTGCTGTTTCTGAAAATTCTTTTCTTGAAACAAAATATCAGAACCAAATGATTCGGGGTCATTCTTGGATTGATGTTTCTTTAATGATGTATTACCAACAGATGAAATATCCTCTAATTTCACACCAGAGCCTATAAATTCAGTTTTGGAATGAGGCCTATGTAATACTGGCTTCTTTCCAGTAATGTGACTATCAGTGTCTAGTTTTCTAGGTCTCAGCTGATCTTTATCAGCATCTGGTGGTTTTGTATCAGTTCTATGATGCGTTTTCTTTGAACCAGAGCTTCGCGGTGCAGTTGCAATGTTGAAATCTGGCTTTCTTATCAACTTTTTGTCTAAAAATTCTGAGTTTTGTGCTTCCTTTGTATCTACGTCAAATTTACACTGGGGCTTCCTGGGTGTCTTTTCAGTATAAGATGCATCACTAGGCCTTTTAGACATTTCCTTTATCATAGAGGAAGAATATACCTTTGATGTTTCACGTTTCTTTTCAAAAATTGTTTTTAGAGTCTTTTTCTGTTTAGATATCACAGCATGCCCTAGCGGTTTGAGCACATCTCTACGGTCATTCTGCTCTGTGGATTTTTTATGTATGTAGGAACGATCATGGCCTGAATGTTTGGCTGCATTTACAGATTGTGTGTTCTTTTCCATGTTCTTTCCAGTGTGAACAGGTCTGATGTTCTCTTCATATTTTCTTTCAGCTCTGCTGGACATTTGATTAGCTCTTATCTCCCGAAATTTTGACCTTGCCATGTCTTGTATGGAATGGGCCTTTCACAATAAAAATGAGATCAATAAATTAAATATTACCAGTTGGCAAAGGAGACATGCACTTAAACCAAAAAAGTGATAATTTAGTCCTCTTACTTGGTTGAAATAGATAGTATCAGGTGCATTGTACTGCATCGCATTGCTACAGATTAAGAAGACATCATCCTGCATGGAGGAAATATGGATTTAATGAGTTATTAGCAGAATACCAAAGAAAATATACCTTTAAAAAAGAAAACTAAAAGGTTAGCTTAAACAATACTCATCCCACATAAATAAAGGCATACTATACAAGCTAAAAAAAGCATGGAGTTTCAATAATTCATATCAACATCAAAACACGCTTTTAATTGCTTGATGTATGCGTAAATACTATTAATTTAAAGGAGGTATACAAGACTATTTTCTTATATTCAGGTTAATATATCACAAGTTTATCAGCCCATTTTCCCCAATCGAGTATTTCTTGTACATCAGAACCTGACTTAATGAAATAGTACATTAGCTAGAGTCTAAAAAAGGAAATATCAGCTACATTATTAGGACGTTTGAACGATGGACTATGAACCCGAGTCTATTTGATCCAAGCTTGACTTTAAACAGAACCAAATCAAGAAGAGATGTGCATTCACAAAGGATTGGAAGCTCAGTTTTATTTGTCACACTAAACCAGCTTTTACAGATATAATTTTTACCATGAAGGTAATATTCAAAAATCAGATTAGTTATAATTTGTTAATCAGTAAGCAATAAAGTCAGCAACTAATTTATTGGCCAACACTAAGCAGTGATCTACTTCTATACTTGGAAAGTAAATGCACCACATTACTACAAATTGACAAGCCTACTTTACTAGTTTGGCCTAACATGATTAAAAATAATGGATTAAATCTCACTTAATCTTAAAGAGAAAATTCCTTTAAAAACACAACCTCATTCTTATCTCATATGCTCTGACCACTTCCAAATGCATAAATAAATAGTGCTCAAACCCACTTTATGATGTGACTCCACTAACCTCAAATTGTTCAAATGTTCGGTACCACCTGCTCACAAGTTTCCTCCTGACAGTGCCGAAATCCATTGGGCGTTCAATTACATCATGATAATCCGGAAGCTGCAAACAAAATAACATAAGTTTCAAAACAGCCATCAGATGTTACCTTAGAGAGTTTGTGCCAATAGCTTATTACTACAAAAAATTGCTTATAAGTTGCTTTCTATAGAGCGTCTAAAATTCTTCAATTTCCGATGTAAGAATAAGAAAAACAAATTAAGTCCTAAATAGGAAAAATAGTCATATGACTTATTCCATAATTTAGAAATTTATTTTATCAAAATTGTAATGTTTAACGGTTCTACTTGTAACTACTCATTTAGAATTAATTAATCAAACTAACCAACAAAAAATTCACTTTACTGCAATGATGCAAACTGATCTCTCTCAAGCCTGAAAAAAATCTAGGAAAAAATATATTATTTTGCCATCCTTGATTCTCTCCTATAATATGTTAAACAAATTTTTCTACATTGTTTCGATAAATAAATAAATTTAAAATTCAAATATCTATAGATCAAAAAATGTTGAGTTGAAGAAGATGAATAAAATGCTATTTTTTTCAATAAAAATGAGTAAAATATCATCAAAATTTTATGCATTTGCAAAAAAAATCATATTTCCGCAAAAAATCTCTTTTTTTTTCCAATGAAGTTCAATTTTTTTTTCAGAAAAGAACAATAATTCCTAAAGAATATAAAATATTTTCAAAAAAAAATTCTCACGAGATCAATGAAGTTTGTTCAAATGGTTCAATCATCAGAAAAAGTTCAGAAGTTGCTTCAAAATTTCAACAAAAATGGAACTTCTCAAAATATTCTATAACGAAACCTTTAATAAAAATGCAAAAAGTCGCTGAAATTCAAAATCATTAAAATATAATACAAAATTTTCGAAAAAATTGAAAATTACACTACTGTTTTTCAATGCAATAAACTTTGAAAAAAAAGGTAGTAATTACAACTCAAAACTAATAAAAAAAATTGTTCTCAAACATCCTATTAAATTCTAATGAAAGCATGGGAACTATTTACCTCTTCAGGATTCACTGGCTGTGCAAACACTCTGTATGTATCTTTCCTGTCAAATTATATATCAAAACAAACAGTTTCAATAAAAATCCACACTAATATGAAGAATGAAAAAAACAAATGTACTAAACAAAATGGATTCATTTCATATACATTTGAAGCTTATCCAAAATCACTTCCAGATAGCTCATCTTTGGCATAGGAGTTCCTACACAAAAAATATTTATCAGAAAAACCAAAACATATTTTTAAGAAAATATTAATCAATAAAACGGCGCTAAAACTAAAACCTGAAGCAGATCGAATCGGCCTCCTAATCACATTTCTCTTACTTTCCTGAGCTCCATAAAGTCAACAAATCAACGTCTAGTTAAAAATATTTAAATAAAAAAAAAACAAAATATGCAAAGAACACCTCGCGTTGACCAGATCCACAGCTCAAATCTCGAGTTCTCTCAACTCTCCTCTTCTTCAAAGGCTTTACAATCTCATCCTCTTCCGACTCTTCCTCCGACGCTGACGTCTCTGACCCAGAAGTCGACTCCGACAACTCCGGTTTCGACACGTGTCTCTTCACCTCCACTTTACTAGATTTATGAACAGGCGGCAACTTCAATACTAGCTTCAGCTTGTTTCTCTCTCTATTATCTTCACTTTCACTTTCTCTCTCTGCAGCAGCTCTACTATTCTTTCGAGAATCGAAGTCCAGCTCATCCTCGTCGAACTCGGCGAGGCAGCGAAGCTGTTGGCGTGGACGCAGGATCCGGCGAAACCTGGGCAGATCTGACCGCTTCTTCTTCGTGGTGACAGCAGTAATCATTATTCTTTTACTATCTTTTTCTAGAAATTAAATTCAATATTTTCCTCTCTAGATTTGTTCCGTTTCTCTCTCTACCTTGTTCTTGCTTTCCTTTCTCTATCTATCCATCTTTTTCGTCTTTTTCTGACTTTTCTTAATTGCATTATTTTAATTTATTTTTATATTGATTTTCGTGTTTTTAATTAAATAATGGAGGGCAGTGGGGTCCACAAATGTTTGGAGTATGCGAAAGAGTGATGGGATCCATGATGAGCACGGAACTAGCGTTGTGGTGCTCCGCCGGTGAAGGATTTGGGTTTCTTTCTCAATTTGCAGCGGTAGAAAATTAATGCGGGTCGGTTAGTGGATGGGTGGACCCGCTTTGATTCTTTAATTAAAGTTTGCTGTACAGGCATGTGAGCATCTTCCACAATATGCAGCTAGGCAAATTTGACTAAAATGCTTACTAGCCTCAAGAATTTTAAAATTAAATTTAACTAAAATGGCCTCGGATTAAATATCTACCTCTTATTAACAAATTTTTACGTAGATTCTTAACAATCATGTAGTTTAATGTCTAGTTTTTATATGCGAAAGCCTATTGAAACACAATATACAGACACAATTGGTGATACAATAAATCTTCACCGTTAGATTGTCTTCTGAATTCTACCTTTCATATAAATACAAAAAAAATCCACCGGTTCAAACTGCTTGTGTTATCAATTGTGTCTAGTTTTGTGTCTAAGTGGTCGTCCCTTTTTTTATTTACCGTGTTTATGACCGACTTGACATACAAGGTTTAAAAGCTTGCATCATCATTGACATGCATGCTAGTTAAACAAAAGATATGTAAAATTATCATTCGTTGGATTTTAAATTATCATTCACCAAGCATTTATACATTTAAACCTCGTAGCTCAAGGGCGTGCTAGATACATGAACCATGCAAGCGCCTTTAAATCTCAAATTGAATCTATTAAATTTTGGATGAATGGTTTGAGTATGGACAAAGTCGGATTCGATTAGGGTTGAAATAAACTGTGTTTAGATGATTATCCTCCCCATGGTTAGTCTTTACCTATTTCATTTTGAATCAAAATTAATATTAGATAATAATTCATATATTACTAAAGATATTCTGTATAATCTATTGTATAAATATGTAAATGTTCCTTTTATTAGCTTGATTGTATGATCAATCTTTTTGGATGTAATTGTATATCTTACAAACCAAGTTGCTATTATTTCATTATTTTTAAGTTTTTCTTTTCTTTTTTTTGTGATACGTATAGTAGTTAGCAAAAAAATTAAACATGGAAATGATATATGCCATCAACATTCATTATTCTATCTTTACGGATTCGTCTTATCAAATAATGTTCGCTGCATCTTTCAGATGGCATTAAATGCATCTCACTGCGTGCTTCATTCTACTCAAAGCAGAAGACATAAAGAAAATTTGGAAAGAAAGATAAAAATAAACGTCAAATAATGTTTCATTTCCCAATCGATCGGTAATATATTATCCGATGTACTGAAATCGAAAATTAATGCATTTTCGATGATATAAGATTGAAAATCAAAAAATTCAATCGAATTCTACCATCTCAACCGCATGTGCTTTTTTTTTTTTGAAAAATTGGAATCGTTCCTTATTTTCAAGTTTTGTACGTGAAAATCTTTCTCAAAAACGTGTTATTGAAGAAATTTAATTGTGTGTTTCTTTGATTAATTTTCTTTTTTCTAAAAAATGTATATATTTTGTAGATTTTTCTGTAGATAAACTGAAATTTAAAAATGAATTTTATTCGAACTTAATTTTGAGAAGATACTTTTATTTTGCAACTTAAAGAATGATGTTTTATAAGAGTTGCTTTTTCTCATTGGATAATAAAAAGTAAGTAGCGTAATACGTGGGAATAAAATGAAATATTATTGAATGACGATATACCTCGATCTTTCGTGATTGTATCAGCATTACAGCAACGATCGTTCAATTTTCACCGACTCGGTGGGTAATTTGTATAATATAAAAGGAAAAAAGAACCTCATAAGTCCATTCAACACCATGTTTTTTCTCGAAAATAAACTAGAAACACCCACACTTAATAATTATCATAACCATTTTGTGGAGCATTGTTCAATTATGAAATCAACTAAGAGAAATTAAATACGATGCTGAGTGAGTAGCAAGCAACCCATGGGCCCATAACCCATATTTTACAATAATTTCCCTCATTATTGCACAAATGGGGCATATACTAAAAATGTTTCATAGTGCAAAGTTGTAATTTTATGCACTAATTGGCTTTGCAATCCCATTATTTCTTCACGAGTCCATGAAACTTTGTAGGTGAAAGAAAGTAAAAAAAAATCCTATCATATCGTATCATAAACCTTAGAATCCAATATGCTATAAAAGGGATCTCCACTATATAGACTATGGATGGGTGTTGCATTGCACTTGGGAAAACGTGGTATATTGCAAAAGATGTTATTGCCACTAATAAAGTGCGTTGGGAAAGATAATGCAAGCATATATGATCTTATTAAATTTGATTCTTATTGTCATTAATTAACATGGCTATGGTCTTAGGTTGTAGTATTTGATGAAATGTGTTGCAACGTTCTATATGCATGGTTCCTACACTTTAATTTTTTTTGATTTCACCTTTTGTTTTGGGTAGCACTTTATTTTCATGATATATTATTAATTTATTACTTATGCGAATTTTATTTTATTTCAGTTAATTTTAAGATAACTGATATCATGAAGGTAGAAGGGGCTATGGAGATTATAAATTTGTGTATGTTACGAGTTACGACAATATCAAAAGGACTTTCTAAGATGAACAACTTTTAATTTAACATAAGCAGATGTTTGAAGTTTCTGATATAATTAAGGGCGTGTCATAGAGAAAATTATGTAATTTGTTATGTAATATTTATTCTGCAAACAATTTTGTTCTGAATAAACTATGTTTTTGGTTTTGTTTTATATTGGATGCGTTGTTATATTGTGATATAATTATTGAATAAATATAAGTGGAAAGCTCTTAGAAGTAGTGTTTTATTAATTGCAATTACGAATGTGATCATAACCATGAGTATTGAATCAATATAAAATAAAACATCAACTCCCTAAATATTCATAGTTGAGATGTATCGAGAAAAAGATATTGATACGTTTGTTGAGACCAGTGTACGTAACATTCTCCATACGATAAACGACAATTTACTCATGGTCGTGGGTTACTGAGGGATTACGTATTTATAACTGTTCGGAATGATCATGGAATAATTCAATGAGACTTCTGTGGGTTATTGGAACTAAGTTAAATTAAAGATCTTAGTGTAACGGCATGCGGTTTGTCTTCTGACTTGAGTATATTACTTTCGATTCTAACTGTAGGTCGGTCAATAGAAACTTAAAAAATTCGAAATTCGTCCATCCGTATCCTAAAAGCGAATAAATCCAATATCTGAAAAAATGGATGCAGATGCGGATACAAAAACACCCGCATTCGAAAATTATCCGTCCGATTTTTTTAAGATTTTAGATTAAATTATGTGTATTTTAATACAATAAAATATACTTTATTGTTTTATTAATTTATGTTTCCTAGCTTATAGGTCGTTAGCGCATAGGATAATTATTCGATATCTGCTCGTATCCATAGATGTAGATATTTGATATATGAAAATGATTTCGAATATGGATATAAATATGACATTATCCACATCCGAATGTATTCGTTGACTGGTCTAATCCTAAGTACATATTTCGTACTTCGACCATGATCAACCACATGGCATAGCAACTGTAACAGTCTGTATTTTTGCTAGTTTAAATTTATGAATTTAAGATAATTTTTGGGTAAAATGGTTAGAAATAAATTCTTAATGATTATTAATGTAAGTTATTGGATAATTAAATTGTTTAAAAGTTTAATATTAGAAATTATTTGAATAAATTGATTCTGGATTAAATTTATTTAAATTATATCAAAATATTAACGAAAATGGTTAACAATTAAAATTGGATTTAAATGTGAATAATTTAAAATTTGAAATTATATATTTTAGTTGACGAGTAAAAATAGCCATTTTGGCCACTGTATCAGATTTCGACGAAACTAGTTTCATAGATCCGTAATAGTGAATTATTGAAGGATTTTAAGTTTCGTAGCGTTCGGACTTGTCGTTTGGCCGTGCGAGCTTGAAACGCTCAGAATTTATTTTAAGAATTTAATTAAAATAACCGACTTTGAAAAGCTTTCTTCCGCATACGATCGAATTAGACCTCGGGACTAGTTCCATTGTATTCGAAATGGGGGTAAAACATTATGAACGCCAAACGGCACTCGTCATTTGGAGTTCATGTTTTTGCTGGCCAATTGGATCGGATATTTTCTTATTGTTATAATATATATATATATATTTAAAATATCTTAACATTTTCCTATTTTCTGCCACACCGGTCGCTTCTCTTCCTTTCCTCCCATCTTTTCTAATCGAGATCAGATCGTTTCAAAATATAAAAAAAGCAAAAGAAAAAAAAGAATCGTTCAAAAAAAGGGATACCGAAGTCGCCATGGAGAGGGGATGGAGGCGCGGTCAAGGGTGGCGAGTTCAAGGCCTCTAGCGCGATCGAAGAAGTGCGACGCCGTAGGCAGAGACGGCGGAGGGAGAAGTCGTCGGCCTAGGGTTTTTTTGGATCTGAGACGAGTTGCGTAGCTTGGAGCGTGCGCGTGATTTCTAGGCGATGGTCGGCGACGAGGCAGCGGCGACTGGTGGAGGCAGAATCAATCGACCTAGGATTTTGGCGAGTTGTTTTCGCATGCACGACAGTGGAGGTGGGATGCGATGATGGCCTGGGGGAAGGTCAACGAGGGCTGTAGTCGACGACGATCATTCGAGAATTTTTTTTAACAATCGCGATCTGGAAGGGAAAGAAGATCGAGTCCGAGCCTGGACGTTGAGCAGTGAGTTTTTTTTTTGTTTTTTTATTTAAATTTAATTATATTGTTAAATATCAAATGTTAAAAAAATATTTTTTTTTTCATGTGAGATCCGTTTGGACGAAACAAATTGCAGGGGACTCGTATTAATGTCGTCTACAACTTGGCATTGAAGTGGCATTTATTTGAAGCTGGAAGTTTTCAGTTTCCAATAGGAAGGTGGGTGTTGTATACGCTCATGATTGAATAAAATAATTTTATGATAGTTGAATTCAAATTCTGAAGTAATCTGAATTGATTGATTGTTGGATGATAAATTTAAATTGACATTTAATTGACATCTGAATTTATTGATAGAATTTAAATTGATAGTTAAAATTTAATTAGAATTTAACTGCTAACAAAATCCCCAATTTATCGATAATTGGTTGATTGTTGCGACTATTGACTGTTTGGATGATGGATGATAATGGATTAAATTTTATCGATATTTTGGACGTTTGGATATTTATTTATGTTTAATATATCCTGTCAGCGTACATATTGTTTACATTGTATAAAACCGTAAATTGAATTATTTCGAATAAATTAAGAAATAGGTTGAAATGATACATATGCCTATGGCATTCATTTTGGATTGAAATGATATATATATATATATATATATCCTTGGAATTAAATTGAAATAATTGATTCACTTGGCCATGGAATAGAGAATTATATACGAACAACGGGCTGGTTAAATTAAATGATTTTAAAAAATTTGATTTGAAATTATTTATATGATATGGTTTTAAGAAATAAGAATCGAATTTATGGAAATCAAATTATTTTCGAATTGGAACTCGGAATGTTAAAATTTAAATTTGATAAACGAATTTTGAAGTTATAATCAAAATATGATTTGAATTTTAGAAACATATTTTTTTAAAGATTGGATTTTTATTTGAACTTTGAATATTACTAAGTAAAACTGATATAAAACTTATATTTTGAAATTGAGTTCGAAATTTAATTATATTTAAAGATTTGGATTTTAGATTAGACGTTGAAGAAAAATTTGATTTAATTGTCTTGAATCGATATTAGGAAATGGACTCGGATTTGATATAAACCGAAATGGTTTAAAATTTGGGATTAGAGTTGAAACTCATTTGAAACTGGAATTTAAATTAACTTGAAATTGAAATTGAAATTATTTTGAAATTGAAAGTGAAATTAATTTGGAATGGGAAATTAAATTAATTTGGATTTGAAATTAAAATTCGACTTAAAAACGGAATTTAATCGAGTAAATCGAAATGGAAATTTATTTGGGTTGGAAATTTTGGGTTTGAATCAGATTGGCATGGAAACTATTTTTTTAATAAATTATTTTAGTATAAACTATTTCAAAGCTATTTCTTTAAATATTTAAACTATTTTAATTTTCCAAACTATTTTACTATATAAACAATTTCTAATACTCAAACTATTTTCTATTAAATTATTTTAACTATTTAACTAATTTAAAAACTATTTAAACTATTTTCTAAAAATTCAAACTGGTCAGAGGGTGGAATGTTTATGTTTAAAATCTTGGATTTTAATGTGGATTGGGTTAAAGTGAAGTTATAACCAAAACTGTAATTCGAATCAAGTTTTGAAGTGAAATCTATATATCGAGTTGAATAGACATTTGAAGTAAAATATAAATTTTTAAGCGAATATGATGATTTCGAAATAGATATAATTTTTGAGTAAATATGATGATTTCGAAATGGATTTGATTTTGAAACAAATTTGATATTGTGATATCAAGTATGAATTGGTTTTGAATTATAAAAGAACCAACCAGTGTGTAAAACGACGTTTGGTTGTTAAAGAGACCGGGGCCTCTTATTGGCATACTCTCTGCCAATATTGGAACCACTTTGACAACCGTGTACGCGGTGGATGATATCCATAATGTAGTGGTTGAATTGGCGACGTTTACTAGAATGAAGTAAGAGAACGATGATGGATAGCTTTGACACTCGTGTCATAATTAAAATGACTAAAACATGAGCCTATGTCTGACCCATGAGGTTAACTACTCTAGCGATGTTGATCCCTCGTATTACTATTGTGATTTCGTATTCGATGGGTGCATCTTTTTGTCGTTTGGATTGATTGTCGCGGTCGACCACGGATGGGTTACGACCAGCCAGAAAAGGTAAACTAGTAGAATCCTACCTTGGGCATTGCCTCACATGTCTTGTTATATTTATCCCTATACGAGCCCATTACGACTTTGGTTTAAAATTATAGAAATGTGTTAAGGTGGATCAATGTAAAGCCTTAACGCTATTTTGATATTTATTTTACCGATAGACATTATCTGCTATAGCATATACTATTATATATAAATAGTTTAACAGATCCTTGGGAGATGGAAAACCCGTAACATCTCTTAAGTTACTGCACTCATATTTGTTATATTGATTTGACTTACATAAGAGTATTTTAGTCCTGACTCGAATGTTTTTTCTTTTCATTACGCTCATGTCAGTCCTGAGTTTTTTCAGCGAATTGAAGACTATTCTATGGAGGACGAAGATGGAGTTTTGGTATATTACTATTATTATTATCCCATGTATCATGTTATTCTACTGCATTGATTATTTCTCCTTGTTGTATATTTATAATTCTGATAAATGTGTATAGTTTAAAATTCAATGTAAAGTAAACAACTTTATGAACTGTTTATTTGATTATTATATTTTATCGTTTCCGCTGTGAGATTCTGTGTTTGTCTTCTTCTTCTCTTCTTATTTTTCTTATTTAATCCCATTGATTATCTACGTTCCGGATTGTTTAAGTCAGATATGTGTGGATTATTGTCGATTTAAACATTCAGAAATGTGGGCCGTCACAGTTGGTATCAGAGCGATGATTTAGCGATAACCATGGCTTTGTAGGGTTTGGTCTGTTAAGAGTATATATATGAGAGAGCGTACTTGTTAGTGTTATAAAATGTTTTATATTATGTTTACTTATCCGTTGAGTTGTTTATGAATTCTAGTCGATGTGCGGGGTGTCGTGTTGTCGATAGGGGTTTCTAAATACTTAAATGAGGCAAATCGACATAATATTGTTCTAAAGATCGAGTAAATGAAATAAATTTGGCTAAACTATATTATATATATAAAAGGTTAATTTTTAATGAAATTTTTGTTAGCAGATGATAATATTTAATTATCATCAATTGTTGATTGAAAAAATAAAACGGATACTTTGTAAATTTATTTTATGAAGAAATTGATAATTAAATTGAACTAAAATTGATTAAAATAAGAATTGATTAAATTGGTCAAGTTGTAAATCAATGGAATATTTTGTTATAGATTAAGGAAATTTGTATAAGTATATTATAATATAGCTTATATATAGAAATATTTTAAAAAAATGAGAATTTTGAATTTAAAATCCTTTTGCTTTCAATAATTTTTTTAATCATAGTATTATTTGAAGGTGTTTTGACTAGAGATATACTTTGAGAAGATTTTTGAATAAATAAAGTCATTAAAGCCGCTTGGTCGCTGGAAAATAATTCTGGAGATGACTGCAGCATCGTCAGCATTTATTTTCGAGTTTCTGGGTGAAGATTTCTACCAAAAAAAATTATTTTCGATAAAAACAAGTTTTGATTAAAATATATATTCTAAATGTAAATTAATAAATATATGGAAACAGTTTGAACTTAAAATAGTATGGATGAGAAATAAGTTTGCAACATAAATTGGAATAAAAAAATAAAACCAAATTTAAATTGGTTGAACATTTTGATTAAGCAAATAAAATAAATTTGAATCCGAGAAACGAAATAATTGATTAACTTAAGCAATGTTAAATTACTTGAGTTAGTGAAATGGAGTAAATAAAATATATTCAACTCATGAAAGCTTAAATTAAAAAATGAATTGCATTTGAAATGAAATAGATAAAATAACGAAATAAAATTCTAAGAAGTTAATTTGTATAACTTATAGATTTAAGAATTAATAAGCTAAACGAATTTAAATTAGTTGAATGGAAATGATAAGGAAATTTAACTTGAATAAAATTAAATTAAATGAGTAATGGATTAAAATTGAAATGAAGTTTGACTAAATATTAAATAAATTGAATCTGATATTAAGTGAACTAGATAAATTAGTAAAGTGAAGTAATTACACTTAGGTTATGTATGACTTAATAGAATGAATACACCTTGAGTTATAAAATAAAATGCAATTTGAATTGGGTAAGAAATTGAATAAAAAAATGAGTGTAATTAAAAAATAATTATGGTTAACTGAATTTAATTTAAATTAGATATAAATAAATTAAAAATGAAGTAATAATAATAAACATGATTGTGTTGTATAAAATATTTATACGAAGTTAGATAAATTTATACAAAATAGGTTAACAAATAGTGCGACAAATTGGAATTTCGCAAATTGAATTGAATAAAATGAATTTGTAACGAATGTTAATGAATTGAAGGAATCAATGGAATGTAAATTAAATTCAAATGTGAATGAAACAAATGTAAATAATTGGAACAAATCGATTAAATGTGAGTATAGTGAACTGAAATAAATCAATTATGAATGCATTAAATATTGATTGAAAGAAAAGAATGAATTACCAAATTAGTTGAATGTAAATCAAATTAAAATCAAATGAATTGATTATAGATCCATTGTATGATTAACGAAATGAATAATTAGTGAGTGTAAATTAATTTTAAATATATGGGATGTGGTATGTGTTAACGCTTAAAATTGAACGCTAACACCCCGGTGTGTGAAGTGTGAATGTGAAAGCACCACCCGATGGTTCGGGAACAGAATATCAGCCAAAATCACAGAAATATAGTAAGAGACAGCGATTTTATAGTGGTTCGGCTTAAGGAGTAGCCTACGTCCACTTTAAGTATCTTTATTACTGATCTTGTTACAAAACGATACAATGCTCTTCAAGTACAAATCTCTTTAGTTACAAAACACTTTGAACAAGTAGGCTTCGATGTAGATGAAAACCTTCGAATCCATGTCGGACGTGTGAAAGTCTTTCAAAGTAGCTTGTAGTGTTCTTCGAAACTTCAAGTATAGAGTTGGTTTAGAAACTGGCAGAGTATCGACGCTTGAAGAGATTGGCCCCCAAAGTCCCCCCCCCCCCCCCACGTTCAATGTAGGTTGGTATTTATAGAGAATTTTACCCCTTAGGTCGTAACTCGTGACCGACTTAGGGTAGGTCGTGGCCGACTTATTGAGTCCAGCTCGTAGCTTGGTAGAAGTTTGCCTATCTGTTCGAATTCATGTTACAAGTCCTAAGTCATGCACGAGTTAACCGGATGCGGCTTCTTATCTGTTTGCTTAAGTCGTGTACGACTCATCATAGGTCGTAGGTCGTGACCGACCTAAACTAAGTCTTGGCTTGCGGCTTAACTGGAGTAAGTTTGCTCTTTTGGATTCACATCTCAAGTCCCAAGTCGCCAACGAGTTAACGAATCATGGCGTGGTATTGAACTTGCCTCTGTAGTCTTAGGTCGTGATCGACCTAGCAAAGGTCGTAAGTCGGTTGCGACTTAAGTGTAATTGTTTTAACCTTTTCGTGCCTTGAGTCGTTGAGTCATGGACCTTTTAAGTCGTGCCATCTCTTAAGTCATAGACTTCCTTAAGTCGTAGATTGCTTTAAGTCGTAGGCCTGCTTGAGTCGAAAACTATTTAGACCGTTTCAATTCTTAAGTCGTGTAGACCTTAACTCGTTAAGTTGTCACACACCTTAAGTTGTGAAGTTTCCTAAGTCGTAGATTCCTTTGAACCATTAAGTGCCTTAAGTCGTGGATCGTCCCAGGCCTTAACTCGTTGACTTAACGGGGTTAACAGTATGAAATTAAATTACTTCTTCAGAGTAATTAATTATATGAATGGGTTGAATGAAATAAGTGGATGAGACCTTAATAACATTTAAATGAATGAAAAAGACTTTGGAAACAAATGGGATTGAATATAAGTTGATTCAATGGAGAATGAGCAAATAAAATGTTAATTAAAATTTAATGTTAATAAGAATGAGAGTGTATAAATTAAATATTGACATTGAAAATGTAAATTGTGATAGTATAAACTGAATTGAATAAATATTGATTTGTCGGATGATTTATTTTGTTGTAAACCCTTGTTTAATTGTTTTGAATGCATATGAAGGTTGTATGGTTGCATATTTGTGCTCGTGCTTGAGATTTGGATTCAGAATGCATGTTTTATACTTATTTGAACTTATGCATGTTCTACATCTTCTTGTAAATGACTAACATTCCGAATTAAGTTTAGATAGGTACATATAAAGATCGTTTGGGCGTATACGTGGATTTATATGCTTTTGCTTGCTTAATACGACCGAACTCGCTCGTATTATTAATAATAGGGTATGTTTCTCAGATTACATACCGCGATTTTATATTTTTGCCCTTCGGGATACCTCATCATTGAGATGAGATGTATATTTGATATATATTGGTTATATTTGTGTTATATATCGAATTATAAATTTTTTTTGATTGAGCCGCGCAAAGGAGACTCTGTCGAAATTTTCCGTAGATCCGGGGGTTAGAAAAATTTTGAAGTTTTAAAAATTTTATAACTTGTTTTTGTACATAAATTGTATTTTCCAGAAAATCGATATTGGAATGGCTTAGTAGAAGCATAATAATAGTTTTGAAAATAAGATGATTATGTTTTATATGTAAATTATTTTGGAAAAATATATTGTACGTTGAATTCTATACTTAACGTCTTTCCGAGGACGAAAAGTTTTGAGTGGGGGAGTATGTAACGATCAGTATTTTTACTAGTTTAAAAATTTGAATTTAAGATAATTTTTTGGGTAAAATGGTTAGAAATAAATACTTAATGATTATTAATGTAAGCTATTGGATAATTAAATTGTTTAAAAGTTTAATATTAGAAATTATTTGAACAAATTGATTCTGGATTTAAGATGATTGAAATATATATCAGAAATTGATTTAAATTTTATTCAAAATATGAACGAAGATGGTTAACAATTAAAATTGGATTTAAATGTGAATAATTTAAAATTCGAAATTGTATATTTTAATTGACGAGTAAAAATAGCCATTTTGGTCACTGTCTCGGATTTCGACGAAAGCAGTTTCATCGGATCGGTAATAGTTAATTATTAAAGGATTTCAAGTTTTATAGCATTCGGACTTGTCGTTTGGCCGTGCGAGCTTGAAACGCACAAAATTTATTTTCTGAATTTAATGAAAATAATCGACTTTGAAAAGCTATCTTCCGCGTACGATCGAATTAGACCTCGGGACTAGTTCCATTGTGTTCGGAATGGGGTAAAACATTATGAACGCCAGACGGCACTCGTCATTTAGAGTTCATGTTTTTGCTGGCCAATTGGATCAGATATTTTCTTATTGTTATAATATTTATGTACATATATATTTAAAATATCTCAACATTTCCCTGTTTTCAGCCATACCGGTCACTGCTCTTCCTTTCCTCCCCTCCTTTCTAATCGAGATTAGATCGTTTCAAAATAAATAAAAAGCAAAAGAAAAAAAGGGCGACCGAAGTTGTGATGGAGAGGGGATGGAGGTGCGGTCAAGGGTGGCGAGTGTGAGGCCTCTAGCGCGATCGGAGGAGTGCGACGCCGCAGGCAGAGATGGCGGAGGGAGAAGTCATCAGCTAGGGTTTTTTTTGATCTAAGATTGTAACGTTTACGACTTTTCGTCCACGAAGGTCGACATCAATACGTCCACTGTATCAACTACCGAGCAATCGAAGGCCGGAAAACCGTACCGTTAGGGTTAAAGAAGAAGAAAAAGAAAGAAGAAGAGAGAAAAAAGATAGAACAGAATAGAAAGAAACAACAAAACAATAACAGAATCTCACAATCGCAGCGGAACAACATATAATAGATAAATGAATAATCTTTAAACAAAGAACTATATCAGTTATTACATTACATCACCATTACATTACATTATCAGAGTGTACAACAACAAATAGCGGAAAAGAAATACTATACACTAATGAATACGCCATGCCATCCAGCTTGCCTCCAGCAACTCCTGAATTCCAGAATATCCTGATAACCTAACTCTAGACTGCCCGTGTGGAAATTGGTGGGCACCCAGAGTTTAGGAAGGAAAACAATAAACTCCAGGTCAGTCATGGGACTGGTGTGAGAACTTAAAACAGTTTACCTTCAAAACCAAGAATATGATAATTTTAAAATAGATTCACAATGCTTTTTGGAAAATGAAACTACCATAAGGCCTCCCGCACACACACACACAATACAAAAGCAGAATCGGAGGAGATTTCTCCTTATGATAGTCAAAGATGCTTGACACGCATTAAAAAGAAACATTTGATATTATTACTAGTGCATAGTGTAGGAAAAATCATTTCGAAAGTAAAGATATAAATCTTAGCCAACATATGACCATTATCGTATGCCTACTATAGCTACCATCTAAATAGTGGTGACCACCATAAGTAAATGACAGGTTCTACAACTAAAACCGTACAAGGTGCGTATTGAAGTTTGGATTTCCAACAAATGGTCAGGCCAAGGAACTTCCCATTGCCACATGGGTACGCCTCTGGAAGACGACCCGAGAACCTAACCGGATCTCTGCCAATACAAGGCTGGGTCACCCCTCAAACTGGGTAACTACTGACACGAATATGTCATTCCCCGATCGTAACCGATCTAATATCCGAGGATCCTCGATCCAACAACTACAAAGTAATAAATTTGCAGCAACAACATAGGTAAAATATTTGGGCTCCATAACATGATACCACCTCTATCCAGAAGGAATGACACACACTAAAGGGGTGCTACCCCCTAATAACCTTGCCGCATCCTTCCTGTTTTGACCATTTCCGGGGTGTGAGGTCCGACGAAGTCTCGTCCACAAAGCCACGCTTTATACAAAAGCTGTGCTTTGATCATCAAATGCTCAACAGCACTTAGCATATCACACTACCAAATTGGGAGTATATCACTAATAACCTTCAACTACATAACCTCTGAGCCCGTACGTCTCAGAGAAGGGTGTTAAGCTAAGATAATAAATTCTCCGCCACCAACAGAAATATATTTGAAAGAAATCGGCTTTATATCTCAATTTGTAATGTCAGACATACAATCCATACAAGTCTGTTCCGGGCTCGAACAGAACCGAAGGCACTTCCAAAGAAGTCCTTGCAATCCGGACATTCACTAATCACGTCCGGACTTCCCGTCACTAAGGGTGATAAAACCTCTATATCGGAGATCAGCCGATGCAGAGTCATTCGACGGTAATCCTTCCGTTTTCACAAATATCCGGTCTTCAACACCGGTCATCAAATGCAATCCATAACGACGTATCACACATTCGGAAATGGGTTATACGACCCCCAAGGTCCTTTCCCGGCTAACCCGAATAGTGAGCGCTTATTCAAAAATAAGTGTAGCATTCAAATTCAAGCAATCACAACAAATACCTATTTAAAGGTAAATATTGGTAGTCGGTTATTTAACTATCAATAGGCATGCTCAGCATCACCAGATTCCAAATAATTTTCCAAATTATTTATTTTCCTAAAATATCTTTACTAGATATATAATTCCACACTTCAACATTTGAAAACAAATTTCAAATCACTTTTCACCTTTCAGTTCTTTGAAAACAAATTTCAAATCAATTTCCTTAAACGGAAACACTTCCAAATATTTATCCATTTTAAATTTAAAATGGTTCATTTAAATCAATCAAATAAATCCTTACCGATTTACTTTATATTTACGTTCCAAATCCGTAAATTTATTCCCATACTTCAAAAATAAATCACTGTTTATTTTTAATCAAATTCCCCTTTCTTTTATAAATTCCATAATGAATTTACAATTCCAAAATATCTATGAATATACGATTTCCTAATCGATTTCAAATATTCATTTTCAATTTATCTTTAAAAGATAAAACCTCAAAATATTCACTTCATATTGGAAAACATTTCCATACTTATTTAATAATAAGTAATTCACAAATCCATTTATTTTCAACACTTGGAAAATATTCAATATACTTAAGTCGAAATTAAGTATATATTTCATTCTTTAAAGAAAACATTCTCTTAACACATTTAATTGGGTCAAAACGAATGTTGCATAAAACATCCTTACGACAACCCAAAATCACTAGTATAGGGATTCGAAATTAAGATAGATATATAAATCCCAATACTATACAAAAAACATTTCCTTTTGGAAATCATTTACTATAACAACAGTGTTATAGTCCACCATTTCCTTCTATTTCTCGAAAACGTCTATTTCAACAATGAATGTTGAAATCTATGGTTTCGACACTTAATGCATTTTAAAACAATTTCAAATTGTTTTAATTCCATTTAAAAGATCACTCCCTAAAACATTCCTTTAATATATTATTCACTGTTCAAAATCGTGAATATACTTCACTAACCAAATTCAATATTTTCTACACATTTTATTTCAAGGATAATTCGCTATCCGAAATCGCGAATGTATCTCCTTTAATAACCTTCTATATTAGATTTATCAAGTTCAATTAATTTCGGATTTATAAACAATGTTTATAAATTCCATTTCTATTTATAAAAACTTCAATTATAAAATCCCTTTTTTATAAATCAATTCAATTTATACTCAACTTTATACCCAAAATCCGATTTATAAGTTAATTATTTATAAATCTTTTATTTTACAAAATCTATTCATTTCATAACTTCACAATTTATAAATCTATAAATTTTATTCACTTGTGAAATCCATTTATACTTCATTTTAACACTTAATTAAACTCGTTTCACAATTCCTATATTTTAATTTATAAATATTAGTTTTATAAATCTTTGATATACATCGTTTAAAATAATTCAAAAATCCCAATTTAAATAAACCAATCCTTTTAATAATTTACAAAACATTATTTAAAACTTATATAACCCCAAAATCGTACTTAAGTACTATTTTCCAAAAATATAACTTTTATAACAATAAAATTATAATGTTTATTTATTTTAACAATTCAAAATTTAATAAAATGTATACTTTCAAAAATCACTTTAAAAATTCTTTTTAAAATCAAAAATCATTATTTTAAAACTTCAAAAATGGATCCGATGATGCAACAGTACCAAATAGTCAATCACGACAACAAAGACATCATATATCAGTATATGATAATCAACAAATATCACAATATCCGTAATCAAATAATATTGGTGAGGAATCTAGTTGGATCACTCCAACCTGTTTCCCTGCATCCACAAAAATTAGCACAATACCAATTCCGTTCCAATACGGAATATCGCGGTATATGGGATTCATAAAATATTATCCGCTATTATACGGCCAATAGGGTCTCATCCGCTATATAATGCGGAAAAATCAACTCCAAGTACATATATAATACCAATTCCAATCAAGATGGAATTATCGCGGTATATGTTTTTAATAAATAACATCCGCTTAATAACAGCGTATAATGTCAATTTTAACAATCAATAGATAATAATTTATCATTCAGGCATACAATCATCAATTTTAAATCTAACTATTTAAAATTTAAATCGAAACAATTCGATTGAGTGAGAAGTTCTTATCTTGCTTTCAATTCAGTTTCCGCGTTTTATTCCGAATAAAATTAAACACGCGTTTAATTTTACCCGAAATTTTCACTAGTTCCAAACGACTCTAATCTGGTTCCATAGCGTAGTGCTCGACAAAACGATTGCAACGGAATTCGTTTCGTAATTTTTCGACCTCGTATGAAAAAGTTACGCATTTTAGAAGTTCGAACGAATTATAATATAATTACTTTACAAATTCTTTTATTTTTTTTTAAACCTAATCATCATCTGGCCGTCCATTCTCTTCATATTGAATCAGGGCCGTTGCCCTCCTTCTTCCATCTATAGGTAGTCCACGCGCCCAAGAACCCATCCAAAGCCGTCCAAAACCCTACTGCACGCGACCTGTCCGATCAACTAGCCAACGATCAAGCAGTGCCATCGCGTGCGCCTCCACGAGCTCGACCTTCGGCCAAGATATCTCCAAGCTCGGTCGACAATAAGCCTCCAAAAACGCGTATAAACGGGCGGCCTTCACAAACGATTTTCCGTCAATCCACTCAATAAAAATCGATCATAACCGTTGAAGTTATAGATCTTGTAGTGCTCTACAACTTTCGTGTTGGAAGTTTGTTGAATCGGTGTGTAGAATTGAAAAAATTGGAGGAGAAACGAAATGAATTTTCGGCCATTAATACTGTAGCCGGCGGCTACAACTTAGGTTTAGGGTTTTGGTATAAATTTCGAGAAATGGTGGCCTTTTATAGAAAATTACGCGACACTATTCACCCGAAATTTTTCGAACTCCAAATGAAGCGTGCCGGTTGGCATTTCTAAGGTTTACCCCGCGTTCTGAACACAATGGAATGTGTTTCGGAGGCTAATTCGATTATCTGTGCAAGTTACGGCAATAAACGATCAATTTAAATTAAACCGATTTAAACTAATTTCTAGGCGTTTTGGCTTGTCCCGGACAAACGGTAAATCCGATTGACACGAAATTTGAAACCTTACAATAATATTACATTACGGATCCGATGAAACTGGTTTCTTCAAAATCCGAGACTGTTTGAAAAATGGCTATTTTAACTCGTCAATTAAATATTAAAATATTCAATTTTCACAAATCAACTTTAAATTCGATTTTAAAAGCTCTATAATGTTATTCTAACTCCAATATGATTAAATAAAATTTTACAAATCATTTTCAATCATATTTAACCCAATTTCCAATTATTTCTGTAATTTAACATATTAAATTATCGATTTAATTATCCAATTAAATCCAGATATTCGAATAAAATTTATTCGACTTATAAATTTCACTTATAAATATTTAAAATCAATTAAATATACAAATTTTAATTGACAGAAATTCTGGGTCGTTACAAACTTCCCCCCTTAAAATAATTTCGTCATCGAAATTACCAAGTAAGAAAAAGTTACAGAATCCATTAATCTTTCCAAAACAAACCGTTCAAATTGGCTTTCAAATTCACTTAAGTGTTTAACTTTTCCAAAATTCATAGTTAAACTCCTTACAAAATCTTTACTAAGTTTCCAAATCCAAACTTAGTTTTCCAAAATTTCCCAATTTTCTCAAAAATATTCTAACGCCTTAATTTTTGGAAAAATTCGCCAGAGTCTCCTTTGCGCGGCTCGATCCGAAAAAAAATGACAGTATATATATATATATATATATATATATATATATATATATATCACAAATATACATCTCATCAAGTGATGAGGCATCTCGCAGGGAAAAAAGTGTAAAAGTACAGTATGTAATCCGAGATATGTACCTTATTTATAATTAGCAAGCGTATTCGGCTAATATAGCGCGAAAGCGAGCTCCAAATGCGAAGCAAGCGCAATCTGCACCAACTAAACACTCAATAAACCATGAGAAACATGCATATATGAAAATAATATCAATATACATCATATAGCAACATAAAAACTACAACAACTACATATGCTGTTAACGTAAAAATCAGACGCTAACACCCCGGTGCAAGTAAAGCAAGTGTGAAAGCACCACCCGCTGATACGAAAATCAGAAATAAGCAGGAAAATATCAGAAAAGCAGTAAAAGGCACAGTTTTTATAGTGGTTCGGCTTATAGTCAAGCCTACGTCCACTTTCAATCTCTTTATTGCTATCTCAAGTACAACTTATACAACTTTCTTCAATTACAACACACTTTAGACTAGTAGATCAAACTTTGATGGAGAATAATCTTTCGAATCCATGTTGAATGATGTAGATTTTCTCTTGAAGTTTGTCGTAGTGTCCTTGGTGTTTGGAGTGCTTGAAGTGCTGTTTGAGTTGAGAAAACGACAGAGTATCGGCGCTTCGAGAATGAGCCAAAAAGATCCTCCTCAATGTTGGAGTAGGGGCTGTATTTATAGGATATTTCCTGGGCAAGGTATAGGTCGTGCACGACCTAAGGTGGGTCGTAAGTCGCTGGCGAGTTAAAGGAATACGAGCTACGACTTAACTGGTTCGTATTTGGTCATCTGAGCTAGCTATTAGGTTCTAGCGACCTAACGGAGAGTGGCATGGTTCTACAAGTGCTAAGTCGTGAGCGACTTTAAGTAGGTTGCGAAAGCACTAGGTCGCTGCCGCTTTATCTCCTTAGGTCATGAAGTATTTAGTTCGCTGAGTCGTGGCTTCCTGTAAGCAGTTAAGTCGTCCATCTCTTAAGCAGTTAGGTCGTGGACCTCTTTAGGTCGTTAGGTCGTGGACCTCTTTCGGTCGTTATGTCGTGGACCTCTTTAGGTCGTTAGGTCGTGGACCTCTTTAGGTCGTTAGGTCGTGGACCTCCTTAGGTCGTTAGGTCGTTTGGTCGTGGACCTCCTTAGGTCGTTAGGTCATGGACCTCCTAAGGTCGTTAGGTCGTTGACTCGCTTCTTACTTTAGGTCGCTAAGCCACTAGGTCTTTTAGGTCGCTGTGCTTACGTAAGTCGCTGGGTCGCTCCAACTTGTTAACCTCTTTAGGTCGCTTCGATTGTTGAGTCGCTAGGTCGCATAATGAAGGAATTAACACTTGCCCCTCGAAGTACACGCCTAGGTCGTAGGTCGTGTGCTTCGACTTAATTCCTTAGGTTGTGAGCGACTCAAACGGTTTGCTAGGTCGCGTGACGGTATGCCTTCCTTTCATATAAATTGTGTAACTCGCTCCTTCTTCACTTTACCTACTTCACCACTCTAAGCCGCCATTAACAAATATTCGAGCTTCCACAGGCGAATCCTTTCCAATCAAACTGTCAATCCATTCCAACTACTATATTACGTAAGTGATTCCGTCTCCTACTTACCTCACGATCGTGACTTAATCACGAGTTCTGGATTCTCGTTTCATATTCTTATGTTTTCCTTGTAAACCATGCCGTGATTGATCTCCGATGGAATTGAGGTGGCTTGATTCAGTTTCGGGGTGATTTTCAATGACTCGAGGAGGAGATGATGGATTACAGTATGTTAGGCTAACTGATTCATGATTCTGGAGGGAGCGAGGAGATTATCAATGGGTTAACGAGTTATGAGGGATGAGACTTAGGGTTTCTCCAAGGGGAAATGGCATGAGACTGCCGAGTTACCTCTGGGACAATCTAGTGGATCAAGCGAGTTAAAGATTCTTGGAATCCAGAGAAAAATGAATGACCCACTGGCTTACGACTTAGCGTGCCTACGATCTTTCTTTCTCACGACTTACCATACCTGGACGACTTAGGCTTCAAAGTAGAATGACTTTATTTAACAACGACCTATCTGTCAGTGACATAAGGATTAGGTCGTCCCCGAGCTAAGACTTGGACTGGTTTTACATCACTTTGACCCAAGCCCCCTTTTTCCTTCAATATGCATTATGACCTAAAGAGCAAACGACTTATCTTAACCCGCGACACATTCTTTAGGTCGTGGACGAGCTAATACTTTGCCTAAAAAAAAGTTTGGACCGACTTGAAACATAATTTTGACTTGAATTCTCAATTTGAACTGCCGGAATAAACTGCCCAATTTTTTTGAATTGTCTGAACTTTGCTGTACTCTTTCACAGATCACACTAACTTATAAGCTAACAATCTGTTGACTACAATATTCATAGAGAACCGACACGAATATACTGCCATTGACTGTCCACATCAAATGGCAGATTAGTCGATAAAGAATAATTAACTCAACTTAAGGAAATTGTATGAAATGTTGTGAGTCAACAAATTCAAGTGAAGTAGTAAAGCAATGTTAATCAACTAATGCTGATTTGTTTGCATTAATGCTGCACTTGTACTTGGACTTAGCGCGACAAGTCTTGAAATTTTACAATTGACACATGTTCATTAGTTTAATTTCAGTTATATTTACTTGTCACTTATATTAGTTTTACACGACACTTCACACATTTAGGAAACGTGCACCTTCATATTTGAATATCCAGTTCCTTGTGTAGAATGTCTTCTCATCAAGAGGAAGAAGTAGAACAAACTGGAGACGCCTTCCCGATAGCTGGTCCACTGATCAACCCCACCAGAAAGAACTCCAACTACTCTGAGTCGCCGGGTGTTCAACCAGTTACGCGCCCAGTTTGGGATTGTAGAAGCAGATGCTATTCTCCCTGGGCCAAATGATTTTGCTGATAGTCCTCCCTTCGGCTTTGTTGCCGTTGACCGCCAAATGTGTCTTTGTGGTGCCATTCCTCCTTTTAACAATTTTCTCCAACAACTCTTTCGCCGATTGGCTATTTCTCCTTTTCAATTGCACCCCAACGGCTATGCCATTTTGATGGGATTATGCGTTCTCTTCAGGAGGACGCTTGACCGCCTCCCAGGCTTTGAAGAAATCTGCTATTTACGCACATTTGCGAAAAACAAAGACCATCCTTCCATTATATATGTGAGAAGCGCCAGAAATCGCAAGCTTATCACTGATCTCTCTAATAGCGCTCACGGTTTCCTGAACCAGTTCTTCTTTGTCCGTTGCCTCCAGGGATTTTACGCTGTCTGGAGAGTAGGGGGTAGGCTTACTTATCCCCATTCTTTCCTTTTCTCAGCTTTGCGAGATCCGAATTGCTAAATGTTAACTTCGCTCTCTACTTTTGCAGTCCTCCCTCCTCCTTGTAGAGACTTTAGCCACAAGTCAACTTTTAAGAGGCTTATCGCTGTGGCGGTTGAGGAGAGAAGCATCAAGTTTTTGCTAAGAGATGAGTTCCTTCATCAGTTCGGACTCTTACACCCTTCCCGCTCTACTCAGCCTTATGAAGTTCCTGATTCTTCGGCCGAGGCACCGGATGCCCCAGTTTCTGCTGAGGAGCCTACACTGAAAGAACCTACTCCTGAGGATTCTCTGGTGAAGTGCTCTACTTCTACTGATGTCGCGGGGTCATCTGGCAAATTTGCACTTGCCCCGGTCATTGAAGAAGAAGAGCCTCGAGAATCTCTCCAACATTCAGGGAAGTCTGGTGATGGAGGAGCCGGGAAAACAAGTCCTGCCAAGCAGAGCGGGGATGACACTTTTGAAGGGTTGAGCGACCTGTTTGTCACCTCACAGGAGCTCTTTAAAGATGATCCTGTTACCACTAGGGTTTCCTCTTCAGTAGTTGAAGCAACTTCTATTTTGCAACAGATTCCGTTGACTCAAGAGTTGACGTTAGCTACTACACCCACCATTTCCCCGCAACCGAGGAGTGGTTCGTAGTTTAATGCGTGTAGTCTGCACGTTACACACACTTAGGATTTTTCAGCACTTATATGTACTCCCATGCACTTTACTTCCAGGATTTTCAAGTTTTGCTTCTTTCTCATTTTCAGGTTCTCCAATGAGGCGTAGCGGTTCCTATTATGACGACTTTCAACAGTACGGGAGGCGTGGTCAGTATGATTATAGGCGCTATCTTCCCACCCACAGGGAAACTGATGAAGAGGGAGCTGCTCGAAAGGCTCAAGAAAGAAGAGCGTATGAAGAAAGGTACGGAAGAAGGGATGAGCAATACGACTCTTCTCGCAGAGGCGATGACTCTCATAAAAGAAAAACTTATGACGATAGAGGAAAGAGTCATGACATCGGAGACCTAAGCAAGCGGGCCAAGCTTGATAAAAAGACCGCATCTGCAACTTTAGAAAAGGCCGCTGCTCTCACTTCTCTTAAAATTCCTTCAAAGTCCCCTGCCCTTGAAGGAGCCGACATTCAGACACTTCTCGGCAGACCCTCGTACCAAGTTGAGAGAGGTCCGCCAACCCTTCAGAATCGGTTCCCGCATTGGTGCTTAAAGGGAGTCCGCTTCGACCTTGACTTGGTTCCCATCGACAAAAAGGCCATGCTACGAAATCTTGACACTGTTAAACTTGATATTGAGAGAATGTCAGGGTGGCAAAAGCTCGTCGATGAGCTTCAGAGGGTGAACCGGGCCAATCTTGAAGCTATGCTGACGATGGAGAACGACAAGTCTGAATGGTAGAAAATTCTTGATCAGCACAACACCGAAATGTAAAACATTGCTGAGTACAACGAAAAGCTTGAGGCGGAGGTCGAGAAACTTAAGCACGAGCTTGCTACTTCTTCCACCTCTTATACTCAAAAGGAAGAAGTGCTTCAGAAGCAAGTTCGAGATGCTCATGTCGCTCAACGGTATGTCGAAACCCGACTTGAAGCTACACAGAAGATGGTGGAAAAATATCGTGCTGACTTTGCAGAGTTACGGGAGAAAGCTAACTCCCAGGACTTAGAAATCATGAGGTTGAAAGCTCAATTATTAAAGACTGAGAAAGAACGTGATGAGGCCATGGCTGGAAAGAGAGCCGCTGAACAATCTCATGAAGAGACAAAAGCCAACATCAGCTCTACTTTGTTTGATTTTTACGTCCAAAGCGTCTTGGGGCATGGCAGCCTTGCATTTTTGGGGCCTAAACATGAAATCACTTTGGCTGAAGTGTGGGAGGCTGTACTGGATATGCTCAGAGGTGCCGGTTATGCCGAAGATGAACTTGAGGTGCATTACTTTGATGACGAAAATCGTGCTGCTCTTGCCAGAGGAAAGGAGCAGCTTGTTAAAGTACGAGCCGAAACGATGGGAGGGGAGCATTCAGAGAAAGAAGCACCTTTAATTGCCCCTGTCCTCCCTTTGACTTCGGCCGACATTGATATCATAGGCTCCGGTTCCCATTCTCCGCCCACGGCTAAAGTCGTAACTGAGATTACAAGCGCACAGGGTGGAGACGAAGGCGAAGAAAGCACCGAAGCACAAGCTTATGAAATTGACGTTAGAAAGCCAACTTCTCCAGGTAACTTTAATGCTGATCTTGCTCAAGTAGACTGCTCATTTACTTCGACCGAGTTCAATGAGCTTCTTAATTATTTTTTAAATCTCGACGAGCCTTTATCTCCTCTCTTTACTGATTTTAACTTCTTTTCTTCTGTAGAGAAAGTGCCGAGCATTGTTCAGACTTTCCCTCCTCCAGTTATTCCTCCTCCGCCTCTTCAGGTCACTCCTCCTTCTCTTTCTCAACCAGGGTCGCAAGAGGAGCAAATAGAAGCTCTTCGAGACTTGGATGATCCTATCGCTTTACAAGAACATAGGGGAGAAGAACCTGAAGAGGGCGAAAAGACCCCGGAACCAACTGGTTCTGAAGATATGCCATTAACCGCTCTTATATCTCCAGGAAGTGGGTCTTCTTCTAAGAAGAGGGGGAAAAGTGGAGTTTCGAAGAAAAAGAAGGAAGCTTCAGCTGGCGAAGAAAAAGCAGAGGAAAGTCCGATTGTGCCCCTTTCTCCTTCTTCCCCTACTCTTACCAACCGGCCCCAGAAGTTGATCATCCGGCTAGGCGCAGGCTCTAAAGGTGGAAAGAAGAAGAAATGATGGCTTTGGTCCTATGCTTTTTATCTTGCTCTTTGCTTTTTGCTTGTATATAAGCTTGTGTTGACTGGAGGTTGTGCGGGTACCAGTCCCCACCTTCTTTTACTTTGAAACCTGCACATGTATAAAATTCTCATAGTATGGAATAAAATGGTTCTTTTACTTATACAAATTTCTGTCTGTATTTGAGAATGCATTTATTCTTCTTTTCTATGCAAGTTTCTTTATACGACATTGCAGTGAGCTTGTGGTATGTTATTCGAGCATTATTTTTACCAATGCAACTATATCGTATTGCCCCCATACCGCAAGCTCATCGTAATATTTTCAATTTCGAGGGGATTTGTACTTCTATTTCTTGGAGAATAATTATTTCATGTTTGGGGAAATATTATTCTGCTCAAAATAGAGTACGCCTCATTTCATACGAGTTTTTACGCTTCAACCTTCGGAGATATCACCTTTTCCTTTGTATATATATATTGTCACAAAGTGAATTCCACTACGCGGTAAAGCGGGACTCTAAAGGGCACTTTAGTTTTTTGAGGAAGGGCTCAAAATAGATGAACCAATCTCCCTTCGAAAACTAAAGTGTGCCTTTGAAGAGGGCTTTTTGATTCACTCTCTTTTCTTTTTGTTGCGCCTCGTTGGAGGGCTTTTTAGTTTTTGTTTTGCATTTCAGCTCCTGGTGAAGTGGACCTCCAAAGAGCGACTCTTACACTTCAACTCCTGGTGAAATGTGCCTCCGAAGAGGGCTTTTCACGTTTCAACACTTGTGAAGTTTTATTTCAGATCTCGGTGAAACGTGTGCCTCCGAAGAGGTCTTTTTTATCATTTCATCTCCTGGTGAAGTGGACCTCCGAAGAGCGACTCTTACACTTCAACTCCTGGTGAAATGTGCCTCCGAAGAGGTTTTTTTTTGTATATCATTTCAGCTCCTGGTGAAGTGGACCTCCGAAGAGCGACTCTTACACTTCAACTCCTGGTGAAATGTGCCTCCGAAGAGGTCTTTTTATCATTTCAGCTCCTGGTGAAGTGGACCTCCGAAGAGCGACTCTTACACTTCAACTCCTGGTGAAATATGCCTCCGAAGAGGTATTTTTATCATTTCAGCTCCTGGTGAAGTGGACCTCCGAAGAGCGACTCTTACACTTCAACTCCTAGTGAAATGTGCCTCCGAAGAGGTCTTTTTATCATTTCAGCTCTTGGTGAAGTGGACCTCCGAAGAGCGACTCTTACACTTCAACTCCTGGTGAAATGCGCCTCCGAGTATGCCTCGAAGTTACCTTCTCATGGTTGGCTGGATTCACGGGGCTGACGCAAGTTACTTGGACGTTTGTTTGCGCAAACTGTCTCAGCTAGTGAACAGGCGCCTTCTACCTCCGTACATCACATGGATTTACGGGGCGGACGCAAGTCACTTGGACGTTTGTTTGTGCAAACTGTCTCAACTAGTGAACAAGCGCCTTGCCTTCTAGTTGAGAAGGTGCTCCCGGTCATTCCATACCAATCTTTTTTGTTGAGAAAGTTTTCTGGCATGCCCCATTTGAGGTCTTTATCCTCCGAAGAGTTGTGCCTCCGAAGAGGGCTTGTGCCTCCGAAGAGGTCTTTTGCTGTTTGATGCTTGCTCGTCCATGTCTCTTCGCCATTTACTCTTATCAGCAATCCCCATTATCTTCTTCAAGCACTTCCCTGTCTATGGCCGGCTATTCACTTTATCCAAAGAAGTGTACTTTCATAGTTAGGCGAGCTCACAAGGGCGGACACAGGCTATTTAATCGGATGTTTGTTTGTACAAACAACCACAATTAGCTAGTGATGACCCACCTCCAGCAAAATCACCAATTATTGGTTCGAAGCACTCCTTATATGGGATTTGAGTTTGGAATTTTGGGCAGCTTAGTATTTGCTTGTTGAGCGATGTCAGGGATCGCTCAGTTTCGAGACGGGTGAGCTTTGTTTTTCATTGCCTGCAGCGTTAAATCGACATTTCAACAATACATCCAAAGTACTTTATATATCGAAATAAAACAGGCATTTTGTAAAAGTAGAGAACACGAGATTTATAGTGGTTCGGCCAAAAACTGGGCCTACGTCCGCTTTATAGTTCTTATTATTCACTTGCACTAGCTTTTACAACGGCTTTCAATACAAGAATCAAACATTTATAATTCTTTTACAACATTTCAGCAAAGCTCTCAAGTAAAATATGGACGCAAGTGATTGCTGTTCCAAGCCCTTGGAATTGGGTCTCCTTCGATAGTTGTGAGTTTGAATGTGCCATCAAGAAGTTTCTGGCCTATGACATACGGACCTTCCCAGTTCGGCCCAAACACACCTGTAGCTGTCATAACTCTTTTCAGGATTAAATCCCCAACTTCAAAGTTGCGTTGGCGAACTTTGGAATTGAAGTGCCTGGCTATCCTTTGCTGATGGGCTGCTACTCTGAGACTAGCCACTTCCCTTCTTTCATTAAGGAAGTCAAGTGCTTCAAGTTGCAGCTTGTCATTTTCAACTTGATTGAAATGAATTCTTCTGTGTGAAGGAACTTTTGTTTCCACCGGAATCATCGCTTCTGATCCATATGCCAGTGAAAATGGAGTATACCCAGTCGTAGTTTTGTGGGTGGCTCTGTATGCCCATAGCGCTAGTGGCAGCTTATCAACCCAACCACTTTTTGCTTTCTCAAGCTGTTTTTTAATGGTTGACTTGATGATTTTGTTCACTGCTTCCACTTGCCCGTTTGCCTGCGGATGAGCCACTGCTGAGAAGCTTTTTCGAATCTTGAATTGTTTGCAAAAGTCCTGGAATTCTTCACTTTCAAATTGGGTACCATTGTCTGTGATTATCTTCTGAGGCACACCATACCTGCAAATGATATTTTTAGTCACAAAACTTATCATCTTTTTAGAGGTAATAATGGCCAATGGCTCAGCTTCAGCCCATTTAGTGAAATAATCAACAGCAACAATAGCATATTTGATTTCAGATTTGGCAGTCGGTAAAGGCCCGATAAGATCTATTCCCCAAATGGCAAACGGCCATGGGCTGACCATCTGCGTTAGCTCGGTGGAAGGTGCTCTAGGGATTTTGGCAAATCTCTGGCATTTGTCACACTTTCGGGAATAGTCTGCAGCATCTCGGTTGATATCTGGCCAAAAGTATCCATAACGGATAATTTTCTTTGCTAAAGTTTGGCCACCTGTATGATCTCCACATTCTCCTCCATGTACCTCAGCTAGAATTGTCTTAGCTTCTTATTTAGTCACACATCGGAGTAATGGCATTGAAAATCCTCGTCGGTATAATCGGCCATCTTGAATCATATACCTTGAAGCCTTTCTTAACAGTTTCTGACGCTCTTTTGAACTTTCTGGCACAGATCCGTTGAGCAGATATTCCTTTATTGGAGTCATCCATGATTCTTGCTCTTGAGATACGGTCATGATCCAGTCTATATCCATTTCGTCAATGCTTGGAGTTGATAGGACTTCTACAGGGACTAATCCCAATAACTAAGCTTCACCAGTGCTAGAATACTTCGCGAGAGAATCTGCGTTCATATTCTCTTCCCGTGGAATATGGTTTATTGTGTAATGGTCAAAATCATCAAGAAGCTCCCAGGACTTGGACAAATATGTGGGTAGATTTCCCCCTTTAGCTTGATATTCTTTCTTGACTTGACACACGATAAGTTGAGAATCACTAAAGATCTGCAACGCCTTGATGTTCAGTTCTTTAGCAATATTCAGGCCAGCAATGAGAGCTTCATATTCTGCCTCATTATTAGTCGAAGGAAATTCTAATCTCAATGCATAACACGGTGACCGTCCTTCAGGGGTTTCAAGTACAACCCCAGCTCCGAAGCAGTAATCATTTCTTGCGCCATCCACATACAATTTCCATCGGGTTGGGGTATTACAGACCACTTCTTCCTCATTATCACCTTTATCCACACATTCTGCGATGAAATCTGCCAAAGCTTGTCCACTAATTGCCCTTCGGGGATGATAAGTGATGTCATACTGACTGAGATCAATATTCCACTTTAGAAGACGACCCGAAGTCTCAGGACGAAAAAGGACTTGCTTCAAGGGCTGATCGGTGAGGACTTTGATGGGATGAGCATGGAAGTATGGCCTCAATTTTCTTGATGAAACCAGTAGACAATAGGCAAGCTTTTCCAACTTTGAATAGTTCAATTCTGCCCCAGTGAATCTCTTGCTGATGTAGTAGACCGGGCGCTGAATTTTTGCATCTTCCCGTACCAAAGCTGCGCTGAGGGCATGAGACGAGATTGCCAAATATACAAAAAGATCTTCACCATTGTCGGGCTTAGAAAGTATAGGAGGCGTTTCCATATGACGAATCAGCTCATCGAAAGCCTTCTGGCATTCAGGAGTCCAGTCAAAGTTTTTTCTTCCTTTCTTTAGAGCATCAAAGAATGGAATGCATTTATCAGTAGCTTTGGAAATGAACCGACTCAAGGCAGCAACTTTTCCATTGAGACTTTGCAATTCGTTCTTCGTTCTAGGAGCTTTGACTTCTCTTAAGGCAGTTATCTGAGCAGGATTAGCTTCAATGTCCCTTGCACTCACAATGAAACCTAAAAACTTTCCAGATTCTACCCCAAATGAACACTTCAAAGGATTAAGCTTCATACCATACTTTCGGAGGACTGAGAACATCTCTGCCAAGTGATCCATGTGGTCCACTGCTTTCTTCGATTTTACCAGCATATCATCGACATAAACTTCCATAGTCTTGCCAATTTGCGGTTTAAACATGGCATTAACAAGTCTTTGGTAAGTTGCCCCCGCATTCTTAAGTCTGAAAGGCATGACTCTGTAGCAGTAGAGACCAACATCGGTGATAAAGCTCGTGTCCTCCTGATCTGGCTCATGCATCATGATCTGGTTATATCCGGAGTATGCATCCATAAAAGATAACAATTCATGCCCCGCCGTTCCATCCACCAACTGGTCAATCCTGGGTAACGGGAAGCAGTCTTTGGGGTAGGCTTTGTTTAGATCTGAAAAGTCAATGCACACTCTCCACTTTCCATTAGCTTTCTTAACCAGCACTGGATTTGAAACCCAATTCGGATAAGTAGATTCTTTGATAAATCCATTCTCCATGAGCCGATCTACCTCTTCTTTTAATGCTGCTGACCTCTCGGGGCCCTGGGCTCTTCTTTTTTGCTTTACCGGTGTAAACTTCGGATCAATATTCAAGGTATGCACTGCAATTTCTGGGGATATTCCACACATATCAGCATGAGTCCAAGCGAATACATCCATATTTGCTTTCAAAAACGATATCAAAGCACTTTGGACCGTTGCTTTAACCTGTGAACCCACATTCAACACTTTGTTCGGGTCTTTCGGGTCAACAGGTATCGGCACTGTTACTTCAACTGGTACCACTCTATTCTCCCCTGCACTGGCTTTTCTGGGATCCATCTCTCTTTGTGCACCACTATGTTCGCCTGTGCAGGGTCCACCCTGTAAGAAGGCATTGTAGGCAGAAAATTCTTCCACAATAACAAAGGTCTACTTTCGAGCCACTTTTCTCCGCCCCTCTCCAAGCTCTACAAACAAATCGATAGTCCCAATTGGCTGCTTCGGTTCCCCAGTAAAACCAGCAATCTTTAGTGATGAAGCTTGAACGTCAGCCATTGGAATCTTCATCTGATCAAAAGTCTTCTTGAAGAGAATGTTGCATGAAGCTCCACAGTCAACCAGAACTCTTTTCACAGTAGCTGGCCCAATGCCAGCAGAGATGACCAAAGGATCAATGGTAGGGGATTCAACACCCATCAAATCCCTGGTACTGAATATAATATCATCATTAAAAGTTTTCTGCTGCTTTAGGGGTGCAGCATCTTCTAACACAAAAACACTTTCATCTGCCGGTGCATACTTCAAAGCACGGGCGTATCTTTCCATCTCACCCCAATTCCTGCCCGTTGGGTGAGGACCCCCTGTAACAACATTTATAACGGGCTTTCTGATTCATGAGCTGCCGCCTTTTCACTTGAGCTAGGACGATGAACAGGAACCTGTTGTCCTTGAGTTGATGAAGTTGGGCCATTCCTGTTCCTTTTTACATATTGCTGGAGCTTGCTTTCCTTCAATAGTTCCTCAATTACCTCCTTCAAGTGACGACACTCGTTAGTATCATGGCCGGGTTGGTTATGAAACCGGCAAAATTTCCCACTCTTCTCAGCTTCCTTATTAACTCTTTGCTTAGCTGGCGCGGGGAACTTGACCGTGTCTTTGTTTGCAAAGTAGATGTTCTCCGGGGTATCAATCAGAGGGGTGAAGTTGAAAGACTGACTTTTCTTTGCATCTCCTTGCTTCTTCTGACCATCGTTCCCCCTCTTCTGATTGCCAGATTCCTTCTTATTCGGAACAGCATTACTATTTCCAGCCCCTGTCGATACCACCTTAGCCGGTGCTTGGAGGCTTTCCAAGCGCATGAATTCATCGGCTTTCTTATAAAACTTGTCAAGCGAATTTGGTTCTTTCATTTTCAACCACTTTCCAAATTCACTTGATTTATCAATTGCCCTCATCAAGTATGTCAGGATCATGCGTGGTTCTGCATTATCCACCTCGGCCAAAGCTATGTTAAAGCGATTCAAGAATGATCTGATAGATTCTCCAGGATTTTGCTCGAGGCTGGAGAGTGACATTATATCCTTTGCCTTTGACGCATATAATCGAAACTGTTCCTTGAATTTCCGAGTCAAATCAGAGAATTGGTCTATCGACCGGACCGGTAGCTTTGTGAACCAAAGTAGAGCAGCTCCTTCCAGGTATACCGAAAAATACCGACATTTGATTTCATCAGAGGCTCTGGCACTCGTCATGTGCCAATCATACTTATACAGAAACTCATTAGGATCGCCCGTTCCATTATAAGCTGGAATAGTAGGAGGGACAAACTTCCTTGGGAATTCTGCTTTCAAGATCTTTTCAGTGAACGGAGTTTTGCTTGGAGCGAAACCCCATTCTTTCTCATCTTCGTCTCTTTGCATACTTTCCTTCATAATCTGACGAACCATGCCTGAGAAATACTCTTCATTATTTTGAGGCTCAGCGGGACAAACGTCAGCCATTCTCTCTGAATTTTCTCTTGACAATCGTTCACGGAGGGTTGGTTGTGGCCCCGATCCTCCGGCTTGGGGAGGTGTCCTTTCCACTGGGTCAGCCGCCCTTTGAGGGATATTTCTTCCTCCCACATTCTGCACTTCATCGGCAAGGTTTCCCTCATTCGTCACCGGTTGACGGTTTGCCTCAAATAAAGCACTCAACCTTTCCATCATTTGGTTATTCTGAGCTTTCATTTGTCGATGTAGCCCGGATAGCACGGCGTCTAGCTCTGCTCGTGTAACTCCGACAGTTGGAGTTGTTTGGCTTAAAGGAGGAGAGGTTGCAGTAGTCTCCCGAACATCGTCAGATCTAACAGAATTGCGCTTTCTTCCAGGGGCCATTATTTCTGATAAACTCCTGGTTTTTAGAGAGATCCTTTCCACAAATTTCTACGAAGCTATGATGACAGTATCCTGAGTTGGGTTCTCAGTGAAAGCACCAAAAATATTAACGTAAAAATCAGACGCTAACACCCCGGTGTAAGTAAAGCAAGTGTGAAAGCACCACCCGCTGATACGGAAATCAGAAATAAGCAGGAAAATATCAGAAAAGCAGTAAAAGGCACAGTTTTTATAGTGGTTCGGCTTATAGTCAAGCCTACGTCCACTTTCAATCTCTTTATTGCTGTCTCAAGTACAACTTATACAACTTTCTTCAATTACAACACACTTTAGACTAGTAGATCAAACTTTGATGGAGAATAATCTTTCGAATCCATGTTGAATGATGTAGATTTTCTCTTGAAGTTTGTCGTAGTGTCCTTGGTGTTTGGAGTGCTTGAAGTGCTATTTGAGTTGAGAAAACGACAGAGTATCGGCGCTTCGAGAATGAGCCAAAAAGATCCTCCTCAATGTTGGAGTAGGGGCTGTATTTATAGGAGATTTCCTGGGCGAGGTATAGGTCGTGCACGACCTAAGGTGGGTCGTAAGTCGCTGACGAGTTAAAGGAATATGAGCTACGACTTAACTGGTTCGTATTTGGTCATCTGAGCTAGCTATTAGGTTCTAGCGACCTAACGGAGAGTGGTATGGTTCTACAAGTTCTAAGTCGTGAGCGACTTTAAGTAGGTTGCGAAAGCACTAGGTCGCTGCCGCTTTATCTCCTTAGGTCGTGAAGTATTTAGGTCACTGAGTCGTGGCTTCCTGTAAGCAGTTAAGTCGTCCATCTCTTAAGCAGTTAGGTCATGGACCTCTTTAGGTCGTTAGGTCGTGGACCTCTTTAGGTCGTTAGGTCGTGGACCTCCATAGGTCGTTAGGTCGTGGACCTCCTTAGGTCGTTGACTCGCTTCTTACTTTAGGTCGCTAAGCCGCCAGGTCTTTTAGGTCACTGTGCTTACGTAAGTCGCTGGGTCGCTCCAACTTGTTAACCTATTTAGGTCGCTTCGATTGTTGAGTTGCTAGGTCGCATAATGATGGAATTAACATATGCCAATATAGCAAATGCAACAAAAGCAATAAATGCAATCATCAACCAAATCAATACAAATTCACTTCTCATTATATTCAATGAATTGGTATTCCATTTTAAATCACATTTGATTCATTTACGTTGGGCTTTACTAACATTCATTCATATTCAATTTCAATTAGTTTGCATTCACTAATTTACATTCAAGTTAGTTTACTTTCCATTCCAACAAATTTAATTCCATTAAAATTTACATCACTTTCAATTTGAATTCGGTTACATAGCTTTTAATTCCGCTAATTCAATTTCATTAACACTTAATGAATTAGACACAATCAATTAACATCCATATAACAACCAATGTATATATTCAATACAACCAAATTTATCAAATTTACATTCTATTTGGTTTAACGCCTTTAATTCCAAATGGTTTAATATTAAATTGGCTTCCATTCAATTATTCAACTTCCAATAACATTAGCTTTTAATGAATTAACACTTACATCCATTATTCCATATCAAATCTTTTACGTTTGATTGATTAACATTCAATCCATTCATTAATTCAATTGCGAATTCATTTAACCTTTCAAGTTGAATTTCATTTCATTAATTCACTTATTAATTTGCTTCGACACCAAAATCAACTTTATTCAACTTCACTTAAGTTATATTCTCTTTCAAACATCATTTGTTTAACTTAACTTAAGTTTCCACTTATAAATCCAATTCAGATTTCATTTCTATTTAACTTTTACCAAAGTCAAATTTATTATCTCATATCACTATCAAATTCAGATTTTGTTTTGCTTAACCAAATTGTTTAACCATTTTTAACAAATTTGTTTCACTTTCAATTTCTCGTTTCATAAGTTATACAACTTATATTCAACAATTACCACTTGGATTTTTATTGATTCACTTATACTTCCTTTAATTTTAATCCATCCTTTAAGTTAAATTTACTCTATCAAAATTCAAATTGTATAAGTTATCAACCCATTTATCATTCCCATAAATATTTTAAATAGGATTCCAGAGTCTTTTCAACCTTTCAAAACCATTTTTTTTTAAAATCAATTCAAATTATCTTCTGAATTTCCAAAACCAAATCCAAATTTTCCAAACAACTTTCATTTAAAATAATCTGGCAGCAATCCCTCTTTTGGAAACCCGAAAATGAACACTAATGATGTTGCAATCATTATCGGAATTATTTTCCAGCGACCGAAAAGAGTTTAGAGCTTTAATTTCTCCAAAATAATTTTCCAAAATATCAAATCCTTTCAAAACACTTCTCTGGAATTTTGTTTTTAGATTATAAATCACATTTATAAATCTTTTACTTATATAATTTCACTTCTTACATATAAGATTATTTCACAAGTGTAAATCATTTTAATTATAATTCCATATTTTATAATTCAATTGCTTATACAATTATTCTTTAAAAATTGTTGTTTTTATTCAACAAATCAAACAATCAATTCATATACACTTTAATAATTCTGAAAAATTATTCCTTTATATATAAAATATAATCAAGGTAAAATTATTTCATTTACCCTATTTTAAAACGATACTATTTCGATTTATCTCGTTTAAGAGTTTAGAAACCCCTATCGATCACGGTTGTACTTCCCGCACCAACCAGAATTCACAAACAGCTCAACGGATAAGCAAACACAATATAAAACATTTTTATATTCAGTAACAAATACGTGCTCATAACTATTATTACACTCACACACATTCTAGAGTACTACTGACTCCATCTCTAATGAGTAATACCCAACAGAGCTAAGGTTGTCGCTTAACCATAAGCTCTGACACCAAATGTAACGTTTACGACTTTTCGTCCACGAAGGTCGACATCAATACGTCCACTGTATCAACTGCCGAGCAATCGAAGGCCGGAAAATCGTACCGTTAGGGTTAAAGAAGAAGAAAAAGATAGAAGAAGAGAGAAAAAAGATAGAACAGAATAGAAAGAAACAACAGAACAATAACAGAATCTCACAATCGCAGCGGAACAACATATAATAGATAAATGAATAATCTTTAAACAAAGAACTATATCGGTTATTACATTACATCACCATTACATTACATTATCAGAGTGTACAACAACAAACAGCGGAAAAGAAATACTATATACTAGCGAATACGCCATGCCATCCAACTTGCCTCCAGCAACTCCTGAATTCCAGAATATCCTGACAACCTAACTCTAGACTGCTCGTGTGGAAATTGGTGGGCACCCAGAGTTTAGGAAGGAAAACAATAAACTCCAGGTCAGTCATGGGACTGGTGTGAGAACTTAAAACAGTTTATTTTTAAAACCAAGAACATGATAATTTTAAAATAGATTTGCAATGCTTTTTGGAAAATGAAACTACCATAAGGCCTCCCGCACACACACACAATGCAAACGAAGAATCGGAGGAGATTTCTCCTTATGATAGCCAAAGATGTTTGATACGCATTAAAAAGAAACATTTGATATTATTACTAGTGCATAGTGTAGGAAAAATCATTTCGAAAGTAAAGATATAAATCTTAGCCAACATACGACCATTATCGTATGCCTACTATAGCTACCATCTAAACAGTGGTGACCACCATAAGTAAATGGCAGGTTCTACAACTAAAACCGTACAAGGTGCGTATAGAAGTTTGGATTCCAACAAATGGTCAGGCCAAGGAACTTCCCATTGCCACATGGGTACGCCTCTGGAAAGACGACCCGAGAACCTAACCGGATCCCTGCCAAAACAAGGCCGGGTTACCCTTCGAACTGGGTAACTACTGACACGAATATGTCATTCCCCGATCGTAACCGATATATATCCGAGGATCCTCGATTCCAACAACCACAAAGTAATAAATTTGCAGCAACAACATAGGTTAAATATCTGGGCTCCATACCATGATACCACCTCTATCCAGAAGGAATGACACACACTAAAGGGGTGCTACCCCCTAATAACCTTGCCGCATCCTTCCTGTTTTGACCATTTCCGGGGTGTGAGGTCCGACGAAGTCTCGTCCACAAAGCCACGCTTTATACAAAAGCTGTGCTTTGATCATCAAATGCTCAACAGCACTTAGCATATCACACTACCAAATTGGGAGTATATCACTAATAACCTTCAACTACATAACCTCTGAGCCCGTACGTCTCAGAGAAGGGTGTTAAGCTAAGATAATAAATTCTCCGCCACCAACAGAAATATATTTGAAAGAAATCGGCTTTATATCTCAATTTGTAATGTCAGACATACAATCCATACAAGTCTGTTCCGGGCTCGAACAGAACCGAAGGCACTTCCAAAGAAGTCCTTGCAATCCGGACATTCACTAATCACGTCCGGACTTCCCGTCACTAAGGGTGATAAAACCTCTATATCGGAGATCAGCCGATGCAGAGTCATTCGACGGTAATCCTTCCGTTTTCACAAATATCCGGTCTTCAACACCGGTCATCAAATGCAATCCATAACGACGTATCACACATTCGGAAATGGGTTATACGACCCCCAAGGTCCTTTCCCGGCTAACCCGAATAGTGAGCGCTTATTCAAAAATAAGTGTAGCATTCAAATTCAAGCAATCACAACAAATACCTATTTAAAGGTAAATATTGATAGTCGGTTATTTAACTATCAATAGGCATGCTCAGCATCACCAGATTCCAAATAATTTTCCAAATTATTTATTTTCCCAAAATATCTTTACTAGATATATAATTCCACACTTCAACATTTGAAAACAAATTTCAAATCACCTTTCACCTTTCAATTCTTTGAAAACAAATTTCAAATCAATTTCCTTAAACGGAAACACTTCCAAATATTTATCCATTTTAAATTTAAAACGGTTCCTTACCGATTTACTTTATATTTACGTTCCAAATCCGTAAATTTATTCCCACACTTCAAAAATAAATCAACGTTTATTTTTAATCAAATTCCCTTTTCTTTTATAAATTCCATAATGAATTTACAATTCCAAAATATCTATGAATATACGATTTCCAAATTGATTTCTAATATTCATTTTCAATTTATCTTTAAAAGATAAAACCTCAAAATATTCACTTCATATTGGAAAACATTTCCATACTTATTTAATAATAAGTAATTTGCAAATCCATTTATTTTCAACACTTGGAAAATATTCAATATACTTAAGTCGAAATTAAGTATATATTTCATTCTTTAAAGAAAACATTCTCTTAACACATTTATTTGGGTCAAAACGAATGTTGCGTAAAACATCGTTACGACAACCCGAAATCACTAGTATAGAGATTCGAAATTAAGATAGATATATAAATCCCAATACTATACAAAAAACATTTCCTTTCGGAAATCATTTACTATAACAACAGTGTTATAGTCCACCATTTCCTTCTATTTCTCGAAAACGTCTATTTCAACAATGAATGTTGAAATCTATGGTTTCGACACTTAATGCATTTTATAACAATTTCAACTCGTTTTAATTCCATTTAAAAGATCACTACCTAAAACATTCCTTTAATATATTATTCACTGTTCAAAATCGTGAATATACTTCACTAACCAAATTCAATATTTTCTACACATTTTATTTCAAGGATAATTCGCTATCCGAAATCGCGAATATATCTCCTTTAATAACCTTCTATATTAAATTTATCAAATCTAATTGATTTCGGATTTATAAACAATGTTTATAAATTCCATTTCTATTTATAAAAACTTCAATTATAAATCCCTTTTTTATAAATCAATTCAATTTATAACTCAACTTTATACCCAAAATCCGATTTATAAGTTAATTATTTATAAATCTATTCATTTCATAACTTCACAATTTATAAATCTATAAATTTTATTCACTTGTGAAATCCATTTATACTTCATTTTAACACTTAATAAAACTCGTTTCACAATTCCTATATTTTAATTTATAAATATTAATTTTATAAATCTTTTATATACTTGTTTAAAATAATTCAAAAATCCCAATTTAAATAAACCAATCCTTTTAATAATTTACAAAACATTATTTAAAACTTATATAACCCCAAAATCATACTTAAGTACTATTTTCCAAAAATATAACTTTTATATCAATAAAATTGTAATGTTTATTTATTTTAACAATTCAAAATTTAATAAAACGTATACTTTCAAAAATCACTTTAAAAATTCTTTTTAAAATCAAAAATCATTATTTTAAAACTTCAAAAACGGATCCGATGATGCAACAGCACCAAATAGTCAATCACGACAACAAAGACATCATATATCAGTATATGATAATCAACAAATATCACAATATTTGCAATCAAATAATATTGGTGAGGAATCCAGTTGGATCCCTCTAACCTGTTTCCCTGCATCCACAAACATTAGCACAATACCAATTTCGTTCCAATACGAATATCGCGGTATATGGGATTCATAAAATATTATCCACTATTATATGGCGCAATAGGGTCTCATCCGCTATATAATGCGGAAAATCAACTCCAAGTACATATATAATACCAATTCCAATCAAGATGGAATTATCGCGGTATATGTTTTTAATAAATAACATCCTCTTAATAACGGCGTATAATGTCTATTTCAACAATCAACAGATAATAATTATTATCCAGGCATACAATCATCAATTTTAAATCTAACTATTTAAATCGAAACAATTCGATTGAGTGAGAAGTTCTCACCTTGCTTTCAATTCAGTTTCCACGTTTTATTCCGAATAAAATTAAACACGCGTTTAATTTTACCCGAAATTTTCACTAGCTCCAAACGACACCAATCCGGAACGTAGTGCTCGACAAAACGATTGCAACGCAATTCGTTTCGTAATTTTTCGACCTCGTATGAAAAAGTTATACATTTTAGAAGTTCGAACGAATTATAATATAATTACTTTACAAATTCTTTTAATTTTTTTAAACCTAATCATCATCTGGCCGTCCATTCTCTTCATATTGCATCTGGGCCGTTGCCCTCCTTCTTCCATCTACAGGTAGTCCACGCGCGCAAGAACCCATCCAAAGCCGTCCAAAACCCTACTGCACGCGACCTCTCCGATCAACTAGCCAACGATCAAGCAGTGCTATCGTGTGCGCCTCCACGAGCTCGAGGCCAAGATATCTCCAAGCTCGGTCGACAATAAGCCTCGAAAAACGCGTATAAACGGACGGCAGTTACAAACAATTTGCCGTCAATCCACTCAATAAAAATCGATCATAACCGTTGAAGTTATAGATCTTGTAGTGCTCTACAACTTTCGTGTTGGAAGTTTGTTGAATCGGTGTGTAGAATTGAAGAAATTGGAGGAGAAACGAAATGAATTTTCGGTAATTAATATTGTAGCCGGCGGCTACAACTTAGGGTTAGGGTTTTGGTATAAATTTTGAGAAACGGTGGCCTTTTATAGAAAATTACGCGACACTATTCACCCGAAATTTTCCGAACTCCAAACGAAGCATGCTGGTTGGCGTTTCTAAGGTTTACACCATGTTCCGAACACAATGGTACGTGTTTCGGAGGCTAATTCGATCATCTGTGCAAGTTACGGCAATAAAGGATCAATTTAAATTAAACCGATTTAAACTAATTTCTAGGCGTTTTGGCTTGCCCCGGACAAACGGTAAATCCGATTGACACGAAATTTGAAACCTTACAATAATATTATATTACGGATCCGATGAAACTAGTTTCGTCGAAATCCGAGACTGTTTGAAAAATGGCTATTTTAACTTGTCAATTAAATATTAAAATATTCAATTTTCACAAATCAACTTTAAATTCGATTTTAAAAGTTCCATAATGTTATTCTAACTCGAATATGATTAAATAAAATTTTACAAATCATTTTCAATCATATTTAACCCAATTTCCAATTATTTCTGTAACTTAACATATTAAATTATTGATTTAATTATCCAATTAAATCCAGATATTCGAAATAAAATTTATTCGACTTATAAATTTCACTTATAAATATTTAAAATCAATTAAATATATAAATTTTGATTGACAGAAATTTCGGGTCGTTACAAAGATGAGTCGCGTAGCTTGGAGCATGCGCGTGGTTTCTAGACGATGGTTGGCGGTGAGACAGTGGCGACTAGTGGAGGCAGAGTCGATCGACCTAGGGTTTTGGCGAGTTGTTTTTGCATGCATGACAGTGGAGGTGGGATGCGGTGATGGTCTGGGGGAAGGTCGGCGAGGGCTGTAGTCGATGACGATCGTTTGAGAAAAAATATATTTAACAATCGCGATCTGGAATGGAAAGAAAATCGAGCCCGAGCCTAGACGGTGAGCAGTGAGTTATTTTTTGTTTTTTTATTTAAATTTAATTATATTGTTAAGTATCAAATGTTAAAAAAAATTATATTTTTTCACGCAAGATCCGTTTGGATGAAACGAATTGTAGGGGACTCATATCAATGTCGTCTATAGCTTGGCATTGAAGTGGCATTTATTTGAAGCTCGAAGTTTTCAGTTCCAAATAGGAAGGTGAGTGTTTTATACGCTCACAATCGAATAAATTATTTTTACGATAGTTGAATTGAAATTCTAAAGTGATTTGAATTGATTGATTGTTGGATGATAAATTTAAATTGACATTTAATTGATATCTGAATTCATTGATAGAATTTAAATTGATAGTTAATATTTAATTAGAATTTAATTGCTAACAAAATCCCCAATTTATCTATAATTAGTTGATTATTGTGACTATTGACTGTTTGGATGATGGATGGTAATGGATGAAATTTGATTGATATTTTGGACGTTTGGATGTTTATTTATGTTTAATATATCCTGTTATCAGCCTGTATATTGTTTACAATGTATAAAACTATAAATTTAATTATTTCGAATAAATTAAGAAATATGTTGAAATGATATATACCTATGGCATTCATTTTGGATTGAAATGATACATATATATATATCCATTCCTGGAATTAATTGAAATAATTGATTCACTTGGCTATAGGATAGAGAATTATATACGGACACCGGGTTGGTTAAATTAAATGATTTTTGAATTTTTGATTTGACATTACTTATATGATCTGGTTTTGAGAAATAAGAATCGAACTTATGGAAATCAAATTATTTTCGAATTAAAACTCGGAATGTTGAAATTTAAATTTGATAAACGAAATTGTTTTAAATAATTGAATTTGAGATTTTGAAGTTATAATCAAAATATGATTTGAATTTCAGAAACCGATTTGTTTTAAAAATTGGATTCTTATTTGGACTTTGAATATTACTAAGTAAAACCGATATAAAATGATATTTTAAAATTAAGTTCGAAATTTAACTATATTTAAAGATTTGAATTTTAGATTTGATATTGAAGAAAAATTTGATTTAATTGTCTTGAATCGATATTAGGAAATGGACTCGGATTTGATATAAACCGGAATGGTTTAAAATTTGGGATTAGAGTTGAAACTCATTTGAAACTGGAATTTAAATTAACTTGAAATTGGAATTTAAATTATTTTGGAATTGAAATTGAAATTAATTTGGAATGAGAATTTAAATTAATTTGGAATTGAAATTAAAATTCGACTTAAAAAGGGAATTCAATCTAGTAAATCGAAATGGAAATTGATTTGGGTTAGAAATTTTGGGTTTGAATTAGTTTGGCATGGAAACTATTTTTTTTAATAAATTATTTTAGTATAAACTATTTCAAAGCTATTTCTTTAAATATTTAAACTATTTTATTTTTTCAAACTATTTTACTATATAAATAATTTTTAATACTCAAACTATTTTCAATTAAATTATTTTAACTATTTAACTAATTTAAAAACTATTTAAACTATTTTCTAAAAATTCAAACTGGGCAGAGGGTGGAATGTTTATATTTAAAATCTTGGATTTAAATGTGGATTGGGTTAAAATGAAGTTAAAACCAAAACTGTAATTCAAATCAAGTTTTGAAGTGAAATCGATATATCGAGTTGAATTGACATTTGAAGTAAAATATAAATTTTTAAGCGAATATGATGATTTCGAAATGGATATAATTTTTTGGTAAATATGATGATTTCGAAATGGATTAGATTTTGAAACGAATATGATATTTTGATATCAAGTATGAATTGGTTTTGAATTATAAAAGAACCAACTGGTGTGTAAAATGGCGTTTGATTGTTAAAGAGACCGGGGCCTCTTATTAGCATACTCTCTGCCAATATTGGAACCACTTTGACAACCGTGTATGCGGTGGATGATATCCAGAATGTAGTAGTTGAATTGGCGACGTTTACTGGAATGAAGTAAGAGAACGATAATGGATAGCTTTGACACTCCTGTCATTATTAAAATGACTAAAACAGGAGCATATGTCTGGCCAATAAGGTTAGCTACCTCTAGCAACGTTGATCCCTCATATTACTATTGTGATTTCATATTCGATGGATGCACCTTTTTTTCGTTTGGATTGATTGATGCAGTCAGCCACGGATGGGTTACGACCAGCCAGAAAGGGTAAACTGATAGAATCCTACCTTGGGCATTGCCTCACGTGCCTTGTCATATTTATCCCTATACGAATCCATTACGACTTTGGTTTAAAAATGAAAAAATGTGTTTAGGTGGATCAATGTAAAGCCTTAACACTATTTTGATATTTATTTTACTGATAGACATTATCTGTTATAGCGTATACTATTATATATAAATAGTTTAATAGATCCTTAGGAGGTGGAAAACCCGTAACATCTCTTAAGTTACTGCACTCATATTCGTGATATTGATTTGACTTACATAAGAGTATTTTAGTCCTGACTCGAATGTTTTTTTTTTCCATTACGCTCGGGTCAGTCCTGAGTTTTTTTCAACTATTGAAGACTATTCTCTGGAGGATGAAGATGGAGTTTTGGTATATTACTAATATTATTATTATTATTATCCCCTGTATCATGTTATTCTACTACATTGATTATTTCTCCTTATTGTATATTTATAACTCTGATAAATGTGTATAGTTTAAAATTCAATGTATAGTAAACAACTTTATGAACTTTTTATTTGATTATTATATTTTATCGTTTCCGCTGTGAGATTCTATGTTTGTTTTCTTCATCTCTTCTTATTTTTCTTATTTAACCCCATTGATTATCTACGTTCCGGATTGTTTAAGTTAGACATGTGTGGATTATTGTTGATTTAAAACTTTCGAAATATGGGCCGTCACAGCAACCGTGTTTCGACTATAGTTGGATACATCTTGGATTACTCGAAGTGAAACCCTACCATGAGGAGTCGTCTTCTTCTTATAGAATTTTAGTATCACCGTATTTGCTATACGACTTTAAAAGTCAAAATATGTAGCCAAAATAAAATAGTTAATCGATAAATATTATCAAATTGAACCAAGGACTTTAAAAGTTATTTATGCAAGTAATACATATATTAACTGAGTTTTTGACCTTTGTTCAAACTCTAGATATTTTAGTGATACAATAATGATGAAAAGAATACGTGTACAAACTATTGTTACTATGAGAGCTTATATTAGATCACAAATATGATTTCACTAAATGGTTTGTAAGCGTTGAACTTAACCTCATACCGTGCTTCAACAAAGTCTGTACATGATTCAGTATTTGAATTGTTTAAATATTGACTATGCATCAAGTTCACACCAAAGAGTCAATACAACCTCGTTGTTAGTTGTTTTTGAATTGGACCAAGGTGGACTTGATTTATAATTTAGTAATAAAACAACACAAATGTTGTATTAATACGTATCTACTTCCAATCAATTATTTCAAGCTTAAAATTGGACAGAGCAATGTTTAAAAGTTATACGACGGTTCGATTGATTTAGGAGCTAGGAATTAATTAATTAATTAAAAGATGATTCAAATAGGAGTCAAAGTGGATCTTGATCTTACTTGTTAATGGCAAGGCCAACCACATATGGGTGCTAAAGAAAGACTAAACCATGTCTTTAGATCGGGAGAAAAAAAGGGAGAGAAAGGTGCTGGCTTTTGACGGTAAATAGCCAAGCCTTTACACCAACTTTAGGACACTTTTCTGAGCTCTCTTTCTTTCTTTTAGTTGCACCCCCAGTCTTGATGAATCAATTTCTTTATCTTTGCAATGTCAAGAGAAGAAGGATACAATGGTGCTGCAAGAAGACGTTTTGAACAATCAACGTACCGATGCTCGATAATGTCATTTCAGAGAAACGTAATATTTTCTAATCTAGTTTTCAGTTATATGAATATGCTCATATATATCACCCTATTCTATTTGTATGTTTTCCATAATTATTTAACAAATAAAAAATTTCATATAAAATTATATTTTATATTAAACTTTACATCTTATATATATAATATATAAATAAATATATTAAATTTTTATGTTCGACATGTAAAAACATTTAAAATTCGAACTTATAAATATAATTATATATAGACATGTATATAATTAGTTTAAACTAATATCTTTTATAATTATCTTTTCGATTTAATTTAAAGTAAAAAAATTAATTTTAGTTTTTCTTTACTTTTCAAATGAAAATACATTTCCCACACACACGTGCATGTGTATAGTATCCGTATTTTATTGCAACAATCCTATGTCTTCATATTTGAATAAAAATAGTTTTATACTTCATCTTTAAACATTTTTACCAAGCTAAATAAATTTTAAAATCAAATTTTTAATTTTTAATAAATCTAACTAAATGTTGCAGAATTAAGTTAGTTAAAAACGTATTTTTCATTTGTAGCTGCAACAACATAATAGTAATAAAATAATTATTTTATATTGTGTAAACATGTAATTTGTGTAAGTCGAAATATTTAAAATTTGAAATTTGACATATTTTAAATAACCAAAAATAAATACACTAATGTGTGTGTGTGTGTGTGTGTGTATATATATATATATTAGAGAGTGTGTATGTGTGTTATAGACATAAATTTCATATATATAAACATCTTATAGCAAAATAATTTCCTAATAATATTATATATAATTATAATTATATATATAATTTACGTAGATATATTTATATGTTGTAAATTCAAATATTATTTATAAATAATTTTAATGGCTGTAATACACACGCACGTGCATACTGAGGGCGAGCATTCTTTGTTTAGACCAAATAAACCAACCAAACCGATTTATTATGATCGATTTGGTTTGGAAACTAGATTAATTTTTAATCGGTCCGTTAAAAAACTGATTTCGTTACCGGTTTAACCAAATTAACCGAACTTTTATTATATTATCAAAATTACTAATGGTAAAATGATTTTTTTGGATTAGTTTAGTGGTCTAACTAAATTTTATTAAATCATATGTGCCGAAATTACTATTGAAAAGCATAATAATACTAAATAAGAATGCTTTTGTCCTTTGTTTATATTTTATTCTAAAGTATAATGAATATTCCAAAGATAAAATGTGAATCGGTTTTATTTCGGTTAAATCAGATAACCAACCGAACCAACCAATCTTAATTCGATTGGTTGGGTTTGGTTTTCATTTTTATTGGTTTTAGTGCGATCTAACAAATTTCATCATCAGACCAACCGAACCAACCAAATGCTCACCTCTAGCGTGCGCGCACTTATATAATAAACAATTTATGAAATAAGCGTGTGTCTGTCACACTTAGACATCTTATTGACCATAGAGCAAAGCATTCAGTTTTCCTATAAACCTCTAGTATATGTTATATGTGTATATTATTGTGATTTTCATATTGCGAATATGAATATCATAATATATTAATACAAACTATACTAAATTAATGTAAATTAAATTATCAATAAATTTATTTCAAATTTTAACATAAAATATTTTAATCAAATTAAATAACTTAAAATATTTCAAATCCCTATTATTGATTAAATAAGTGAGAAACCCTTCATCTCTAAAACCCTGAGAAAATCAATGAAGTAACATCTCAATTTTTGTATGAAGTCTTTTTGTTAACATTTCACTACACCATAAATTTTAGCTTATCATCTTCGCATATACATAGCATTCCTGATATCACGCCGGCGCATGGTGTGGAGATGCTAGAATTGGAAACAATATTCCAACATCGTGCTGGTGCAAAAAGTTGGGTGATAACTGATGTTAAGCCTATGTCACATATTTCCCTATGTCAAGTTTATGCAACCATTTAGCAGTGATAGAGTGAAGGGTGTGCCCTAGGAGCATCATGTAGTTTGACTGTATAACTTAATTATTACAGTGAATCTTGTTTGAAATAAAGTTAGCTTTTGATTTTATTTTCTATTGTATATATTTTTATATCCAGATATAATTAATGTTTTAAATACATTAAATGTATTCAAATAGAAAATAGCTACGAAAAGTGTTTAATTAATTATAGCTGCATGTTTAGTATGTGGCATGTGATGATTTCGATAACCAATGCATAGTGTATATATGTATCTCATATTCTCTATAAACATATTAATATGGTGTCCATGTACGTTGAGTGGTACAATCCCAACATTTTTATATTGGGTATAAACAAAGCCTCTTTTAAATCCTTCATCGAGGGTTGAACAACCAAGCTTTGACTGGTTTTACCATTGGTACATCATTACCGATCTTTAGCAAGTTGTTTACTTATAGTATTAGAAACATTTTAGAACCTCTTGCTTTCTTTCTTTTGAACATATGCTTCCTATGCATTTTGACTGAAATCAAACCATTTAATTTCTTTATCAAAATACTTGATGACCCTCTAGATGCTTGTTTAATATCATATGATGATATTAAATATCCACAAGCTTTATTATTTCTCCCACCGATTTCGACATACTTTGGATATGGTGTATAAACATTTTCCTTTGGATCATAATTTTAAAGTGCTGTTTTAGCAACCATTTGCCAAGACATGGTCTTATTATGCGATAATTTATGAGCAGAGTCTAAATGGACTTAATCATGGTGATAGGAGAAATTGCTTCGTCAATTATAACATTTGAAAATGGTCACTCCCATAAACTTTCCTTTGCAGGTCTTTACATTTTCAACTGCACTGATCCTCTTCTCGAAGACTCACTAACGACCATTGAATCATATGCTTATAGGCACATCTCCAATATCAATTTTGTTGGTGCACTAAGAGTCCATTTTGGATTTAAATCATCATGGCATGTGGTAGAGTTTATATTCTCCATGGCATGTCGATAACTAAGGAGATTGTCATTATGAACAACACATTTTCTCAACATTAACAAAACTTCATAGTTCCTCTTCGATGTGCATTCTTGGATTCATCTTCCAAACGATCTTAAACATGCATTCTTGGATTCATCTGAAAGTCTTCCTGTAATTTTGGTCTCCGATCTCAATAAGGATCAAGAAAAACAACTTATGAAAATCCTAAGGGAAAACGAAGAGGCGTTGGGATGGGTTATCGCGGACATAAAAGGAATAGCCCCTCAATCATTGAACATCCTATTCATTTAATTAATGAGGCAAAGCTCACTCGCCAAGCTCAAAGGCTTCTAAATCCCAACTTAAGAGAAGTGGTGAAGGAGGAGATCATAAATGTTTGGACAATGACATCGTCTACCCAATATTTGATAGTATGTGGGTCGGTCTGGTACAAGTTGTACTAATGAAATCGGGGATAACTGTGATTGCGAATGATAATAATGAACTTGTTCCCACAAAAATCAAAACCAAATGGCGAGTTTGTATCGATTATTGAAAACTTAATTCAGCACCAGAAAAGATCACTTTCCTCTTCCTTTTATTGATTGAATACTTGAATGCTTAGCCAGTCATGAATATCATTGTTTCCTTGACGGTTACTCTAGCTATAACCAAATCCCTATTGCACTACAAGACCAACACAAAATGACTTTAACTTGTCCCTTCGGAACTTTCGCTTACTCCTGCCACTTTTCAAAGATGTATGATGAGTATATTCTCTGATATGGCGGAGGATTTTCTTGAAATATTCATGGATGATTTTTCTATCCATGGGTCATCCTACGATCAATGCCTCCATCGTTTAGAATGTGTCTTAAAATGATGTAAGGAAAACTCAATCGTGCTTAACTAGGAAAAATGTCATTTCATGGTGAGGAGAGGAACAGTCTTAGGCCATATTGTTTCAAAAGATGATCTCGAGATTGATAAATCCAAAGTCGACTTAATTGTTAACCTACCTCCGCCTAGGTCGGTTAAGGACATTTGCTCATTTCTTGGCTGTGTTGGATTTTATAAGAGGTGCATCAAAGATTTTTCAAAATTTTCAAAACCATTTTCAAATATACTTACCAAAGACAATAAATCTAACTTTTCCAATGAATGCAAAATGTTTTTTGAAACCTTGAAATTGATCTTGGGCTCAAAACCTATAATCCAACCCCTGTAGTGGATTCTGCCTTACAAACTAATATGTAACGCCTTTGACTTTTCCGTTGGAGCCATCTTAGGCCAACAAGCCAATAAACTCCCTTGTGTCATCTATTATGCTAGCAAAACTCTAAATGATGCTCAGTTGAATTACTCAACCAGTGAAAGAGAATTTTTAGCAGTTGTATTCGCTCTCGCGAAGTTCAGATCATATCTCATATATTCTAAGGTCATAGTTTACACCGATCATATCGCATTGCGCTATCTGCTTTCTAAAAAAGATGCTAAGGCCCACTTAATTCGTTGGATAATCCTTCTTCAAGAATTTGATCTAGAAATTCGAGATAAAAAAGTTTTGAAAATGTCATAGCCAATCATCTCTCTCGTGTTATGCATAAGAATGCCAATGACACTCAGATCAACATTCATTTTCCTAATGAACAGGTACTTTCCATTTCTAGTACACCTTGGTACACCGACATCATAAATTATCTTGTCACAAGTGAAATACCTTCCTATTGGTCGAAACAAGATAAATGAAATTTCTCTCAAATGTTCAAAACTTTTATTGGGACGATCCTTATCTCTTTAAATACTATCCCGATCAAATCATTTGTAGATGTGTCCCTAATCAGAAACATCACAACATTCTCTCTTTTTTACACGATCAAGCATGTGGAGGACACTTTGGAGCAAAGAAACCGCTGCAAAGATTTTGCAGTGTGGATTCTACTGGCCTACTCTTTTTCGTGATGCATACAAATTTTGTGTTAAGTGTGCTCGATGCCAATAAATGGGCAGAATCTCCAATCGAAACATGATGCCTCTAAATCCAATCCTTGTCATCGAAATTTTCGATGTTTGAGGCATCAATTTTATGGGCCCATTTCCTTATTCCTTTGGAAATCTTTACATCTTACTTGCCGTAGAATAAGTCTCTTATGTGTTGAGGCCATTCCTACCAAAACGAACGACAACAAAGTTGTTGTCAAATTTCTGAAAAAGAACATAGTTTCTCGTTATGGTATGCCTCGAGCTATTAATAGTGACAACGGTACTCATTTCTGTAATCGTGCCTTCGAATCTATTCTTAAGAAATACTCAATCACTCATAAACCATCTACTCCATATCATCCACAAATTAACGGCCAAGTCGAAATTGCCAATAGGAAAATCAAATAGATTCTTGAAAAGATTGTCAATTCCAAAAGAAAAGATTGGTCATCCAAATTGACTAATGTACTTTGGGTATTTCGCATAGCTTATTAGACCAACCTTGGAATGTCATCATATCGGTTGATGCTTGGAAAAGCATGTCACCTCCTTGCTGAACTGGAACATCGAGCACTGTGGGTAATCAAATACCTTAATTTGGACTTGGAAAAAGCAGGATCACATTAAAAGCTACAATTGTCAGAAGTTGAAGAATTGAGAAATAAAGCCTATGAAATGAAAAGATTTATAATGAGAAAGTGAAAATATATCATGATAAATCCATACTTCGAAAGACATTTGAAGTAAGCCAAAAGGTTCCCTTAAATAATTCTAGGCTTCATTTATTTCTAAGCAAACTAAGATCTCGATAGACTGGACCATATGTTGTAAAGACAGTGTACCCATATGGCATAATCGAAATCGAAAATCTAAAGGTGGATCTATTTCACAGGTCAATGGGCAATGACTGAGCCATTCCTAGAGTTTGAGTAATATGAGGACAATAGATTCATGGACCTCCACGAACCCAGTTATGCTTCATGAGACACCTCGATCATGTCAGGTTGTAAATATTCCGTTTTTCTTTTTTTAGCATTTGCATGATTTAGACACTAGGAACACTACTTTATTCAAGTATGAAAGGTATCACTCATATTTCATTTGTGCATCATTCATGTTCTCATGTTTCTAAAAAAACTCAAACATGACTTGTTTTAAACTGGTACAACAAATTAACTTAGCGGTTTTAGTCATTTGATGGAATTTTTTTTGTGATTCTCACATTCGAATGAAAGATATAGTTAAAAGTTGAATTACGAGTGATAACAGTGTAACTAATATATATGGAGATTCATAATTGATGCTTGTGAATTCTATTCTAATTTGCAGTCTTCGTTTGATAAGTGGTTGAATTAAGTACATGCGTTGACATTTTTATATCTTTAAAGGTAAGTGGTGCTAATGATTTTGTGTAACTCTCTATTATTCTTCTCTTAAAAACTTTGTATATAAAAACAAATGCCTAAGTTACTTGGGTTCACTAGTCATGCTATATATCATTCTCACGTAAGCCCGAGAGGCATTGCATAGATGGTATACCTTAGCCTTGTACGTTCACTCGTCATGCTCTGTACCACTCTCACGTAAGCCGCGAGGTAGTGTATGGATGGTACACCATGGCCTTGGTTTTCTGAGTTAGGTGTAAAAAAATCCATTTTTTATTTTTATTTTTAATAGAGACAGGGTAAGCAATTGAAACGCAAGCACCTTCTTGATATTACCGATTTGACTAGTTATAAAAAAAGAAATAAAAACATCACTTTGCCAACTGTGACAAGCAAATAAAGAATTTATTTCATGGTTGCACTATGTTATCAACTGAAACAACTGGCCAAACTTGAGTTTAACGTATGAAAACTTGAATTATGTTGGGAATTTGTGACTAGTTGAGGAACCAAAAATTTCTAGAGATCGACTTAGACTTATATATATTACCATATTGCAACTATTTTGAAATAAATCAATTTTCATTTGTATATAAAATTTGCATTCATATAGGTGCATTAAGAGCATTGCATATTGCATTTGGATTTTGTGGGCAATATCCACTAAAAACTCTCACAAGACACCACTCGTTCTACTAGGGACAAGTAGAGGTTTTATAGCTTGTTGCATATGCTCAGTGCAACTGTACTTTCTACAAAAGCGTAATGAGTAAATTGGTTAGGTTAGGTAAATAAACAGTCTTTATTCGAGGACGAATAAATGTCATGTGTAGAGGAATTTCTTGACATTAATTTATGCATTTTCTTTATGTATATTTTACCTTAAAAACAATACTACACATTGCATTTTGTATGTGATTTACAAGTTTTTAAGGCGAAACCAAAGACCGAAGAATCGTAAAGAAAAGCCACAAAATTGAAGATCTATTGTGCAAAAACATCAGTGGTCCAGTGGTTATGCTTTAAATTATACACTAGGAGTCAAGGGTTTGAGACCTGGATAATGCATTATTTTTGTTGGAAGTTCATCAACCAAAAAAAAAGTGAAGATTCTCCCATATATGGCATGCATTGACGAGATATTATACACATGGATTTGAATAGATATCATATCCACTTTTTGTGTGAGGAGATATCATTTTATGAAGGAAAGTACACTCATGGATTTGATTAGAGCCAATTATGGATGTATCTATTGGAGAGAATATCTCATGGATCTACTAAATCAGTCAAAATCAATACTTGTCATTTTCTACATCATTGGATTGATTTTATGCCCATATACATTGCTCTTCGCTTGGATGATATTTGGGCTAGATTCATTACTTCCACATAAAGAAAATGGGTCTCCACACCTATATATACTCTCAAGTGAAGACCTTTGAAGTATCCCTTTTTAGAATAGTCTTTCTTCTTGTGTTTATTTTATACGCTTGTAACAGTAGTTGGTTAACAATGGCTGCCAATTAGGTTTGATAGTATTTTAACTACTACTAAGTTTTTATTTTTTATTTTTTATTTTCAATCATTGTTATTTTCTTTTATGCAAACTTTAATAAAATTTTGTTCTTATTCTCTTAGTTTACTTCGCATTTTTTACATAGTTAATTGTGTTGTCTAGTCAATTAGATTTGCTAGAACATAATTACTATTTTATTTTCTGTTCTCTATTCTTCTGTTTAATTATTTCTATTGTTTTTACTAACTATTGTATTTGATATATATCCGATTAGATTCGAATTTGTTTTCAAATATAATATTAGTTTTTATTTATTTTGTTTAAAAATCACATCTCAATTTCATTTAACACGCCCATGGTTTTCTTTTAAAAATAATGAGTTTTTAATAACTTCTCGTGTTCGACCTGTATACTACACGTCTGTGCACTTGCAGAATTTATTATAATTTATGCTTTTCTAATCTCATAAATAAATTCATCAATATGATTACAAAAATAATTGTTAAATATTTTAGGCACTTCTGTATTTTCTATAGCTAACATATCACTATTATTAAAAAAAATTGCATCCATTTTCGTCCATAATATGAAATCATCTATTATTTTTTAAATAATATTTGACATACAAGAAAGTAATTATTCAAAACATAGATTCATCCATTAGCAAGTGTTATATGGTATGCTCATGCTATCATTGCTACTACAATATCATCATTTGCAATATGGGGCTCTATTTAATCAATTACCATACATGATTTATTCGTTGTAGTGTAATCAACTTATAGTTAAGAGACAAACACCATTGTCCCAGTGGTTAAGTGATTCGACTTTGGTACGAGAGGTCACAAGTTCGAAACTTGCGTAGCGTGATTCGAACATATATTGACATGTGATGTGTGTTATGTTGTCCCAATGACATAGTGTATTTAAGTACTATTTCAAAATAAAACTTACAGTCAAGAGTTTCAAATTATTATCTAAAACCATGGAAAATAGTGTCCGCGGGGCGGCATAGTGGAAGGAGGCTTGGGTTTTGGTAAAAAGACACAGGTTCGATTCCTACAATGCGCTTCCTTATCCTATATAAATTTACCCGGGGGTATGGGGGCTTGCATCAGCGGACGTCTTTACTATACCCTCCCTAGGAGTTTACCGGCCCGTAGGGTTCTCCTGGATTTTTCAAAAAAAAACCATGGAAAATAGATCTTGTATAATACAACCTTCTGTAAAAAAGAAATCTAGAATTGAAATCATGTTTTTTTTTTAATTTTTAACCATGTCTACTAATATTTCATATAATTCCATTTTTGATGCCTCTTCATGAAGAAGAAGTGGCATTTATCATCTCTTCATCCCAATTTTGCCTATTTTAGCACTATCCTTGTACTTTTGCTTTTTCTTCTTAAAAGTCTAAACTTTAAAAGAAAAATCTTTTGCGATAAGATTACACCATATGCATTTGCTCATTCTTAAAATGTTAAGTATCAAATCAGGCGCATCAAGGTAAAAGGGGCAAATTTTAAAAAAATTGCTTTTTGAATTATTATGAACTAATATTATAAAGTGTTATCATGAATAATATTTATTTACATTAAACCACATTTAACGTCATTAATATAATTGATTCAAAATTTGGATTGAATATAAGGTATAACTATAGATATAAAACCAGATTTTAATTTAAAACATAATGATAGTTTTATTTTAAATTATTTTAAATTTAAATAATAGTTTCATAATAACTTCATGAACATCGCATGTTCAATGACCAATATAGACCGAAATTTAATTTTTGAGTTATGCCAATCTCATATTTAGAACATTATTTTTTGTACCAGATTAAATCACCTTTTGTTGTGTATAAATTCTAAATATGTACAAGCTAAAACAAACATCCTGAAGTATATATACAACCATCAAAATAACTAAAACTAAAAATCAAACAGCCCAAAAAGATTCAACCCATATCCTTTGCACCTGTCCCACCAGGAAGAAATACCCAAACTTGACACTTAAGGAGAAAGCACTTACTTTATTCACTTCATTCATTTATTATCTCCATTCCTTTTTTACTTTAACTTCCTCTTTCCTATTCTAATGGCGGTTCGGAAGTTGCAGATATGGAGAAATAACACATTGCTTCTTCAACACCATCCTTTTCCTAAATTTTACTCATCACACTGGGGCGCAAAGTATAAAAGGGTTATCCCTTTGAGATTTCCACTATAGATGATTGCAAGTCCTTACAACGTAGGGTCGATAAGCTTCAAATTGAAGAGATCTGAAGCATACAACTTCTCCTATGCTCAGATCTAAAAAGAAAATTATTTCTTTGTTAAGTCCGCAAGATAGGTTCTTCTTCTTGTCTTACTTACGTAGATCTCCCCTCTAAACTTATTGCTAATGATTTGCATCCATGTTATATTGTAGGGCATACCAAATCTAGAACCTACAACCACTCTCTTTGAAATAAGACTTACTATTGAGTGTTTTAATCCTATAATAAAATTTATGTACTAATAAGATGAAAAATTAATACAGGTCATATCCATATCAGAAAGCTTAGGAGGCGAGATGAAGACCAATAGTTCATATGATCCTTCTTTCAGTTAACCACTCAGAAGTGGTTAGTAAGCTTTTTAAATAATATATTCCTTGTTACTCGCTAGATCTATAATGTTGTTATGCTTTGTGTGCTTAGATTTAGATGACCTGGTTGCAACATACTCTAGAATATGCTTGCAAATATGTTGTTCATTGTTGTGAACGTTATTGAACACTATGTTATTTCTATCACGATATATGTACCACACAGAGGTCGATGGAGTGATTCTTGCAATGTCACTACTTTTGTTGTTTCCTGTATATCTATTACTGAATTCATCGACCTCTGTGCCTAAAGAAAGCACTTCAACATGATACGAGGACCATTTCAATTAAGCATGGAACCATTTCCTAATGAATGTCGTGTAGTTGCACTTGAAAAAAAAATGCATAATGTGTTCATTTTCTTCACAGCATAGAATACAAATTGGGTTGATGTTGATATGTTATTGAATTAGATTTTGTTTGGTTGGTTAAAAATTATTTAGTGCTCTATAAAAACATGTAGCCATTTTAGGGACGTGCATCTTATGCCAAACCATCATAGCCCAAGGTTTATTTTCAAAAGATATTTTGATTGTTTCCTAAACGCTTCTAAGATTGTATTTGCCATTTCTAGAGCATGTCCAAAACTAGTAGTCGTTCTCTTTGTCATTAAAAATAATCTTCCTTTCAATTTCCTGTCTTACTTATTCCAAGAAGCTAAAGTTGTTGCTTCTCCATCAACCATTATTTATAATATCCCCCACTAGAAGTCTTTTGCTTCTTGTTATAATAACCATGCCATTGCCTAAAGTATTAACCAGTCCACCCTTATAGCTAAGGATCGAACCATTGTGAAGTTGTTACTCCATCCATAATTCTCTTTTATAAACATAACAAGGCCAAGGATCGCAATTTCAAAAAAATTTCCAAGTCTCAGAATGGTCGCTTCTACTCTTCGATCCCAAGAACAATTCTTTTTTCAACATATTTATCTTGCATCCATTTCGACCATGCTCCTTCTTTATTAATCATTTCCATATTAGCTTGATCCCTATTACATTGTTCAAGTCCTATAATCTTCTTAACCCCGTATCTTCTTCTGCTTTTTGTTTACAAACAACTTCCTATGGTACCTTGATTATTTTTCCTTTCCTCTAAAAGTTAAGGCATACGTGCTTTATCTTACTGAGAGTCGGGCTAGAACCTTGAAACATTACATCCAGTAGTTTACTGTAGGATATACCGTTGATTTATTGAGTTTAAGGCGACCCACCATATTCAACAATTTGGTTTTCCATCCCTCAGTTCTCTGTTTGATCTTATCAATAAGGTATAAACAACCTTTATCTCTTATATTAACACATGATTGTGGGATTCCCAAATATTTAATCAGAAGCGTCCCTTATTTGATGTTTAAGAGTGTATGTATTTCAGAATTACAGATAACACCTCCTCCAAAAAAGATGCTTGACTTATGACAGTTGAGTTGAAGTCCCGTACAATCATACAAACTTTTAAAAATGTCTTCAATAGCTTCGGCCCTACTTATGTCCTCCTGAACGAAAATGAGAATGTCATCCGCACAAATGATATGGGTAAACTTGTTGCTACCTGCTCGAACTAGTTTCACTTGTTCATTTCTAACTTTCTCCTCCATTAATGGCGTAAAGAATTCCATGACGAATGTAAATAGGAAGGGAAACAAAGGGTCCCCTTATCTTTATCCATTAGAACTCTCAAAAACGCCATAAGGATAAACCTAACTAATAATGGGAAAAAGCGTGTGTGTTAATAAACTCACCATTACTTAAGCTACTTGTTATAAAACCTCATACTACGCATCATTTGTAGCATAACCTGTGTATACATGGAATCATATGCTTTTCGTACATCAATTTTAATACACATGTCCTTATTGTCTTTTCTGCCAAAACCTATGACTATTTCATAGGCATAGATAATGTTATCTCCAATGCTTTTATTATGAATAAATACACATTGATTTTCTAAAGTAAGTGAGCCCATAAAGATTTTTAGCCTGTTGCAAAGAAACCTAACCATGATCTTGGCTAACGTATTATAGTAAGCAATAAGACGAAAGTGCTAAATCATAAATGCAATTTTGTTTTATGGAATTGTATTAAAAAAGTATGATTGATCTCCATCAAATTTTGTCCTTATTGAAGCGTATTGTTGACCACCTCGTGTAATATTTTCTTGATGCTCTCTTGGTGAACTACATAGAATTAGAGTTATATCCACCAGGGCCTGAAGATAAATCATCTTTGCTACTAAAAAGAAACCCCTTAATTTTGTCCATTCCAATGCAGTCATGTAGGAAGTCACGTCCACTAACTGATTGAAGTGCAAATAATTTTCGCCATGTCCTTTTGTCACTTTACTTAAGTAAACCTTGATCGCAAACTCAACTTGATCATTACACAACTGTCCATTGCCTGAAATAATATTACCTCAATTCTATAAAAACATCTTTGACATTTTTGCATAGAGAAAAGCAGTCGCCTCATCCCCTATGAGCAACCAATAACATTTCGCCTTTGGCTTTGTGTCCATCATTTTCTACTGAATTGCTCTCTCTAGTTGAACTTTCATGTGTTGGAACTTCTGATTGATGTTTTCAATGTCGTCTTTCTCTAACCTACTTTGCAGCTTGGCGCGTTCCTTACTAGAATAATCCACTTCTTTCCTAGTATTTTTTTTGTCTTTGGACCAATGATTTAAGATATTCTTAATTGCTTTTTGTTTGCGAGTGACTCAATATATAAGTCTTCCCTCTACCTCCTCTCCCCACCCTTAATAAAGCTTTCTAATAGAATCATCATAGAGAGTCCAGTGGTTCATGTACTTAAAAGGTCTTAACGTATTCAAGGTCTCAACATATTCTGACTCGTTCCCACCATTGATAAAATGATAGGAGAGTGATCACTGACGTTAGAAGGTATACATAGCGGATATGTTACTGAATATCTGTATCCATTAAAGATTCATGAATACTTTATTAATCTTTGTTAATATTTTTCTCTCTGGCCCTAACCACCATGAAAAATCAAATCCCCGAATTGATAGTTCCGAAACCCAATTTTTAAGCATCCAATTATCCAATTCCTTTAATTTACTGAAAGGTGCCAGCTTTTGCCCTTGATTATCTTTATTCAGTCTTATACAATTGAAATCCCCGAGAATTAACCATGGTCTATATATATTATGCGCATTTTCTTCTAGATTCCACCATAATCTCTCTTCAAGACTCTCAAAGTTTTAGCTATGAACAAATGTACAATTAAACTTAGCTCCTTCCATATTAGACATATCCAAGGTGATATGTTGATCACTCATACTATTTATATGGTAAATCAAACTTTCCAAGTTTACAAGGACAATAATTCGACGTTTAAAATAACATGAGACATTACAAGCTAAATCCCAATTGTTCCTAAATTTCCTTCTTAAATCTTCTAGACCCTTGAAATAATTTATCCTCCCGACAATCAAATACAACTAATATTAAACTTGTTAATAATTCTACTCACCTCCACCAATCTACAAGGCTTATAAAAGCCCCTTAAATTTTAACAAGCTATGGACATTATTTGATTTTGAAGGAACTACAAAGTACCCTGCCTTATTTGGCACTAGGATTCCCTATAACCCTCCCCTTCTCAGTCACCTCTCATATCGGGTTCTTTGTCACTAGTTTCTCTTTCTTAACCGTATCGTATTTTTTGGGTTAACTGGCGAGGCTATTTGGATTATCTTGTTTCTCATTGAATTTGCCGTTCTTACCATGATCATATGAACTGTCAAACTTCTTAGAATCAACCCCTTTCTGCTTCTTTCTAAATAGGTTCATACCCTGCAAAATATCCACTTTTTTATCAGCTTAAATAGTAATTTGAGATTGAGATGTAGAAGCAAAGTTATCATTCAGGAAAAGAGAAAGTTTGGGGTCCTCGTCCGAAAGACCAATGTCTGATGATGGGTGATGGTGTTTTAGAATAACAATTAGAGCAGTAGGCAACTTGTTCTTCAAGTGTAATGATTTTATGGCTCCCTTATCATTTGAGTTAGAATACCATGTGTTAGTAAAGTTGGTAGATTGGTTGCCCTCCTTCAAACGCCTATTTGAGGACACCTCTCCCTGTACAATAGAGCATGCTTCTGTTGGAAATCTCTGCATGTTCTCTTATTATCCCCACTTTTCTCCCCAAAATTGGTTGACCTTTGCTCTTCACTTTGCCTTTCCACCTCAATTTGAGTTCTCTCTCTAATGGGATCGCTTGTTTTGCCACCTATAACTGTTCAATTGCTTTGTCTATCTCATTCAACTTCCACTAATCATTCTTCTAACTATTCTCATTGAGATTAATCCCTTCTTTATGGTCTACTATGTTTGTTTGATCTAGAATTTTCTTCACATCTCTTGCCCTACCCAGTATTAACTATTCATCCATCTCTACCTTTGTTTCATAAGGTTTACTTTCCACATTTTTGTAATGATTCATTTTACCTCTTACTTTCGAAACCCATGTTTTAGTCATAAGGCATTGATGCTTCATGTGTCCAAAGTAACAATATTTCTCCCAACATGATAGTGGATTTTCATAAATTACCCCGTATTTGAAGATTTCACCATTCTTATCTATAACTTCTACATTCCTCGAGAAACCCAACTATGCATTAGTATCTAAAAGAACTCACATAAATAATATCCTTGTTTTATTCTTAATTGCCTCATCCATCTTAGTAGGGACACCAATAGCACTAACCAGTTTGCTAATAGCTTTCAGACCCCATAATAGGAAACTTAGTACTGGTAGCCTTTTCCAAACTAGCATAGTAGTTAGTAAATCTCAATCTGGCATTGGTGGAGTTAGTTTCTTCATGATGGTAAGGTTCTTATGAAGAAACCAAGGTCCTCACTCAATCACTTTTAGATAGTCTACTTCACTGTCAAATCTAACAACAAGGAAGTCGTATTCTCCAGTTTGAACATCAAAACTCTTCTTCATCTTACATGCTCTCTTTGCAAATGCCTCAGAAGTTTTGAAATGAGGTCTATGTCCTATAACATATAGTTTGATATAGTTGGCCTATCCATTTGCCACCTCCATAATTGCTATTTGAAAGTAACCCTCCTTCTATCATTTTATAAACTTGGTTCAATCTAGTTCTAGCGCCTTTTCCCACACAGTTAAACCCGCATTTAATAACATTATTATTTATTCAAAATAGTATGAAACTAGATAATTTCATTATTGATTTGAATAACATTTGTTCAAATATAAATTTAATAATAAAATAATAATTGTATATCGTAGTATATAATCATTTCAGCTTTGAATATTAAATATCAGAACAAGACAAATAGGTCATAGTATATTGATTTCAAATTAATCTTGTTCATATACAATTATTCAACTAATTATTTAATATGATTAGTCCTATTTGGGATGATATAAATGTGTATAATATAAAGTTCAATAATGTCAATGTATTAAGAATTATAATACGAAGGTGCAAGTTGTGCGCAAAACGGAGTTCATATATGGGAGTTATGCATGTTCAACCTATCAAGGTTGAAATGTAATTTTAAAATTAATTGTGATTTATGTAAAATTTTACCTTTCTTCTTGTTCCAAATCCTAGCTGCCTGAGTCCATCACTTTATCGAAACGTTTTCCCCGTCTCAAAGCATTAGAACAATGCCGCTACCAACAAAATGAGCGTCACGACGAGATCTACTGGCCTATACCATTAACTCTGCCTTCGGTGGTGATTAGGAAAAACCCTTTTTTTATCCATTGCTTGTTTAACTCATCATCGACAATGCCATAAGATGTCAATTTCGATATAGCTGCCAGTGGTTACAGATCATCGATATTTGCAAGGATGGTGGAAAGAGCTGTATGGTGACATAGTTTATGCACAAACATAAAAGTTTTCCCATTTTTAATAAAAATACACATATAAAAATTAATTGAAGGTATTGATCTTGATTTAAATTAATTATAGGTCTTTTGTAATCTTATCGGTCAGCTACACTTGAACCATCAGCTTTGCCTCTGAAAGAATATTTCTATGACTCAACGATGGGGTTTCAAAGTCCATAATCAAGATATAATTTCTGAGTAGAGAGAGAGAGAAGAAATGGTATTTGTGTTTGTTGAGGGACTTATGGGTTTATTTATATCATTTGATGCCCTTTAATATAGTTCCATTGGACATATATTATTTATTCATTAGGCCCATCAACCAATTAAATAACCATTTAACTATTATCAATATGGTTAGTCCTCTAATTATTAATCAATATTTATAATTCAACTACTATACAACATTTTCTATTTAATAAATATTATTTTTGGTTTATATAAATAATTATATAAACATATAACAATTATATATATACGATAGAGTTAGGGATATGCCTTGGGGCAATTTTGTAATTTGTTATATATCTAACTCACTAACCAATCAGGTTCGAAATAAAGGTGTTTTATTTCTATTATATACTTGATATAATGTGGTTATTAATTAATAATCTAATTAAAAGTTTATTTAATAGAAAATCCATAAATGGTATGTTATGTGATAGTAGTTACAAAGTGTTGCAATCATGAGTAATTTATCATAATAAAATTAAATATACCATTTTAACTGGTCCTAGTCAAGATACATTAAGACTAGATATTAATGTATCCATTGAGATTAGAGTATGTAACGCTCTCAAAATGTTGGATAATGTATAACTCATGACTGCTGGGGGAACCTAGAGGTTACGTACGGATAGTTATTGGATAACTATGGAACGACTCACTCGATAGTTTTCTGTTGGTTAATATAACTAGGGTCAAGCAGAGTATATCGATGTGACTAATTTACATAGTTCTCTCGACTTGAGAATACTATTAATCTTCAGTGCGAAAGCTCCACTTTGATTATAATTAAATCATAGCATGGCGTCTATCAAATGACTATAGTTGGGTCAAGTGGATGCATTGAAAGTGAAACACTATTCAAAAGAGGATTCATCTCCTCGGTTATATGAGGTTATCATGGCTGACTTGAAGTCAATACAAAGTCAAAGTCTTCGACCAAAGCATTTTGGTTAATAATAATTGTTAGCATTAAACTAAAAACTTTGTGTTTGAACTATAAAGTGGAATGTGGACGGTATTGGAATTCTGATCGTTACCAAATTCCATAAGTGCTAATGTGATATAGTTTTGACGAAGAGAATTGGTGTAAATAATTGTTACTATTGGGTGCCGCTTATAATAAGTAAATTGGATTTTACCAAAAGATCCATAAGCGATAAATTCAGCCAAAATATCACACTACCTGCTAAGTGACGTGTGAAAGTTAATATTTGAATGGTTCAATATTAATCGCTGATTGAATTTACACCTTTGAGTCGCACAACCATAATGATGGATTCTCTGAAAAACCAATGATATAATTAATTTATAAAATGTTGTAAATTAATTAAATTAATTAATGTTTGAGATATTATTAATAGTTGGCTTGAAAGCGCAAACTTTTGGTCCGACCGCTAACTTCTCAAAATACCCTTTACTAATATATAATTTAATCATTATCTATTATTTTTAGCCTATTACTTCTAGGTTGGACTGTAACCATTCAAACTAAGTTAAAAAAATTTAAAAATTCAAACCATCCTTCTACACTTAAGAATAAGATCTAATAAATAAATTTAATTTAAACAAATAAACTTTAATTACAAATTCGTTGTTTATTAAGTAATAACATAAATAAAATTCAAACTAACAAAAAATTAAACATTGCAACTTAGAAACAAAAATTTGAATTAATACACATAATTTCAAAGTAAAAACATGGCCAACTATTTTGCAAATTATTTTATTTTGAATGTGTTAATCATATATAAATTGTAGAAGAACAATTCACGCGCAAAGCACATGTCATCATCACGAGCGAAGCGCGTGCCATAATGCTCGTTAATTATTGTTTATTTGATGTTTGGAAGTTGTTTGTAATTATTTTAGTGCATTTATAAAAGTTATATTTGCAAGCATTAATATACGATATCAATGTAATTTAAAGATAATCGCATGAAATGATTTATGAAAATTTTATGTCATTTGATGACATGATTTGTGTAAATTTTATGTCGTTTGATGACATATTATGTGAAAAGAAAGAATTGGAGAGAGAGCAACAATCAAGAAATTTATTAGGGAAGCTTTAATTAAAGAATGTAAACAGTTTCATTCTTTCAAATAAAACACATTCTCTATTTCATTCTGCACGTACAATTCATTTCTTTCTTATTCATTCTTTCTCTTTCTCTCCTCCTAACTTTTCATGAATGAAAACATAATTAAAAATTTCCAAAAATATTTCCACTCCAAATAAAAACATCAAACAAAACAAAAGTGGTTCATCCATCTCTTGTAAGGATAGGATGGAGATTTTGAAGATATGAGGAGATATCATTATTCAAGGTGTGATTTCTAGGCAACATCTAATTGTGAATTTAATTTCAAGCCGTGATTCAAGGCTTTGGTAATAAGGTATGTTTTTCTTTTATAGATAATGACATTTGATGTAATGTTTGATGAAAGATAAATTTGATTATCATTGTTTGTATGTATATTTCACTTCCTCGTTTGATTTGGAAATAATTTGTGTAGTTTGAATTGTTTATTGAATGAATTGATTGAGGTTCTAATTTAATAAACCAAAACCGAAACTTGTTTAAATATAATGTTTTAGAACCATGTTCTAAACACACAATTAAAGTCTAATTTTTGGATCTGAAATTTTGTATGTTCTATTTATCAATTGGGTTCTTATTTTGCTAAATTAATATTAAAATTTTATATATTTCAATTCAATGTTTTATTATAGACTGTTTGTAAACATTTAATTCAAAATATAATCCTTTAGATCTAAAATTTTGTATGTTCATATTGTTTTGATTAGACTCTACTTTAACAAATTAAGCTAAAACTTGTGTGTGAATAGTACATTATCTTACTAAAGATTCATGTTTTAAATCATATAAAACAAAGTGCAATTTTAGGTTTCAAAGTTTACATGTATGTATTTTGTGTTTGTATTGTATTAGAAATTAAAAAGGAAAGATGTTTTGGCAATAAATCTAACATTTAGTTTGATTACTATATATCTCTAATTTGTATTAATCAAAGAGTTTTGATTGAATCTTACGTGCTCACTATTAGTATGACAATAAATATATTTTAAATTGATTGCTATAAATGTCAAATTTGTATTAGTTAGAAAATTTTGATTTAATCTTAAATACACACAATTAATGTTATATGTGTGTTTGTATATATAAAATTTAGTGTATATATATTACATATTGTCAAAGCATGAATTAAATTTCTTTTCAGAAAAAAAACAATTTAAAATGAGGCTATATATATATATATAATTGTCATTGACTACTTGTATCATTTGACACCTATAAGTTGTCATTTATATTCTACATTAATTGAGTTTACCCGATAGGAAGTTGAATCAATCATCGTGTTAAGTTTTATTTATTTCCCTTTTCCTTATGTGATTAGCTATCTATTTATTTCTATTTATACGTCTCCGCCTTGTCATAAATTGATAGCATTAATATTATTATATGTTGCACTTACCCAATTCACAATAATATATATATATATATATATGTATATATAAACACACATACACATATATATACTTACATTTATGCCATGTACATGTCGCTAAGTAGTGACATTCAAATAATCAATTAATTTAGTTAAAGAGAGAGAAATGAAAGGTTTCTCTCTCTCTCTCTATATATATAAAGTATCATCTCACTAATTAAATAAGTTAAAAAAAGGAAATGAAAAGTTTCCTTTTCTAAATTACATAGCTTTTAGAGAAAGAAATGAAAGGTTTCTTTCTCTAAATTTACTTATATGAGTAATTGCTGGGTGTATTTGATACACTATATAGTTTAAATGAATCAAAAAAAAATCGTTTGATCAGTTTTAAATAAAATAAGATTTTATTTAATAACTTTATTAGATTGGATCTATATAAATTTAGACTTCATAGGCCAAAAAGATTCAAAATGGTAAAAAAAATTGAAATTCACCAATTTCTGCCATTGTGGCTTGGTCTAGTTCCAACAATGGTATCAGAATCTAATAGCCCGTGCCATCTAAATTAGTCTGGTTAGTGCTAACTAATTAAGCTTGTGCACTTAGTACGGTGGTTAAAAAGAGGATTCTAGGATTAATTGGATAATCAAGTATCACATCCTACTTGGTTACCAACCTAGCTTTAAAGGTGAAGTGAGCCCAAAGGTTGCCACTGATAGAAAATGCCCAATTTGAATTAGGCCTTAGGTTAATTTTCCAAATAATTTTGAAAATTAAGACTAGATTTTAAATTCAAAAGTTACGTTTAAAATTAAAACATGTTTACTATAAAACTTTATAATCTAACGTAAAATTTCAAAATGTTTGCAACTATTTGAATATTAATTTCCAAATTTAAAGTTTATTAATGTGATTAATAAAATAAGTTAGTTAAATTGAGTTAGTGAATTAATACTTATATGCATGTATTATATATGTTGATATATGTTACGTTATTTTAAAGTTTTTAAGATAACATAAGTATACATATATGTATATATAAGATAAATTTTGAAATTAATATAATTTAATTAAAGTTGTTTAATTAAATAAAAATATGCATATATAAGATATATGTGTGATATCTTAAAGGTTATAGTATACACTATAAAGGTTATAGTAGATATGTCCAATACAAAAGTTGCATTAGAATATTAATATAAAATTAATTAAAGAGTTTAATTAATTTACATTAATTAAATTAGATTTAATTAAATAAAATATTACACATAAGACTATCATATAAGTAATATGAAATATAAAAGTTATATAACGATAAAACTTATATGATATGAATGTATAAACTAATGGTGGAACATTAAAGAAACTCAAATAGACCTAAGGAATACATACATACGTAAAATGTATGTATATTGTGATTTCTGATGTGTTTGAAACTTGAATCAGTAGGTTATTTCATAAGAGATACATTATTCTTTAAGTCGATATCACTCAATATAATATATTGAAGATTATGAATTTTTGATATAGTGTTGTCCTCTGCCATATGTATATTAATAAATTACTTGCATACTCCTTAGTTGTTGAGCAAACTCAAGCTGGGGATGTTATGTGTAGTATTATTAATATACTGAATAGATGAGGTAAGATACCTATTCGCATTTATTGAGCAAACTTAAGATACATATACTATACTTAGGTCGTCACGATGTGGTAAGTATGAGTGAATAATCTCTTTCGATTTGTTTAGCAAACTCAGTGTTGAAATGAGATTAGGAAAAGGAAACATGAGTTAGGAGTTGTATGTGATACAACCGATAAGGAGTTGTCCATCTTTTGTGGGGCTATTATTTGTTAAGCAAACTCAAGGTCAGAATACCAAGACAGACGAGTCCTAATGCCCAATAATGAAGTTGAAAGACTTCTATGTTTTTCTTAGGGTTTGGAGAAACATAAAAGACTGGTGGGAGCCTTATTAGAAAAATGAAATAGTAACATTTAACATTTTTAATATTGTAAGAACATATGCTAAATAATGTTATAATTATCTATAATGATTAATTTGTGCATTTAACATGATTGATAAAACGTTTATCAATTAATATATATAAATGCACTGAATGGAAAATTGACAAATGGAAATATAATATAGTACTCACTATTAAATGTTTATTGCATGTTAATCTTTTCTATACCCATGCAAGTGCTTGATTTTCACAGCTACTTAATATGTTCGTAATATGGTGACTTACCTGTTTATTTGATTAAGACCATGTATTGCCTTTTATGAGTTTCAAACTCTAAAAGCAATATAAGACTATGGATATTTATTCATATACCATCACATATAAATGTTATATGGTGAACGGTCATAGTTGGTAATGTACAATACTTCAATGAATATAGTCCATTCAAAATAAGCCTATAAACAGTACTATAAGATCGAGCATTCAATTTGATTGATTACCTAAAAGAACATATTATGTTAATTGTAACATAAGGCCAAAACTATAGTATAAATCTAAGAACTTGATCGCTGCAATGTCGGTTTGATCAATTTACGTAAATTGCAATACATTTGATGTCCTTAAATGTTAAGGATAATCGAATGTGCTTCTGTGAAAGGTTTGTTATGATATTATAGCAAGGATTTTCTATTGAATGGTTTGAACATTCAGAGAGAAAAACAAATGTATAATAGTAAATATAATTTAAGTTACACTTAGGATGAAGAGAGTGAATGCTCAATTCTGATTCATAAGGATACATCAGAAACGAGAATTGTAATAATAATAATAATCGATACTTAACAGTGGAATGAGAAATGCGATTTCAATTCTAAAATGTATTTCCATATAGAAAATTATTTTCTATGAGATTTATTTCTTGGGAGTTCGAGATATTTGACCAAAAACTCTCCGTTGTAAATTAGTTACAGTATATGAAATAAATAATCTACATTGAGTGAATAATGGACTTTTGAATTCGGTATGCTATTATAGGAATGATGGAAATAGTGGGAGCATCCCGTACAACACTTATTGATTACATCAAATTATGAAAATAGTTTCCGTAAAACATACCAAACATTATCTATGAAACAGTGACTATTTTTTTGGTGTCAACTGAAAAATAGACATAGTTATATTTCAATGTGAATATTATGAACATTCGTTATGAAATAAAACTATAATATTGTACTTATTTTCTTAACAAAATGATGCACTGGAAAATATAGAAGTATCTAATGTTATTTACAATAATTCTGGAATTATAAACCAACCCGTAGTTTCAAGAAATAATTTTATTATATGATTATGAATCATATGACATTGCTTAATTATATCTCAAACAATTGAAGGGCTATGCACCCATTCATTGAGAGTATCATAAGAGTTGATGAACTCTTCGTATTGATACATATAAATATATGCAATCGTAAGTATATAAATACCAAAACAGTTCTATGTACTTCGTCACATTCACTGATGAGTTATCACCAACATGGACATGTGTATTAGACACACATGTAGTATGTCTATGGTAAACTCATAGAGTATAAAATAGAAATAAATAAAATAACATGCGATAGAAATGATTCGATTTGATCAAATGAGTGAGTATATTGGAAAAAGTTTCGAATGTACCTAAAAATGAATAAAGATTCAATCTCAAAAGTCACTTCTCCATGTGATACATAATAATGCATCGATAAAGAGTAATCGAACTTTGTCGGACAAAGTACAACTAATTGTGAGTGAAGTTGAGTTAATTTCTATCTATAGGATTATGTACTTAAGAGTACTACACAATGTTAATATTATTTTATCTAAATAATAGTTTACAAAACATACAAGATAAGGGTTTATAAGAAACCCCAACATATCCTAGGTCAAGTAGTTAGTAGGATGTGCGAGTCGAAAGTCTGCCCATAATAATTATTTGTGAGGGATCTTGTGTGAATCTCCACAAAAAGAGTTTAGAAAAATATGTTATTAGATGACATATTTATGTTTTGAACACAAGTTTTGTAAACTAAAAACTAAATTAATTTTATGTAAATGGTAATTCATAAAGTGTTTATGAATACCTATTTCGTTGCACCGAGAAACAATTGTTGTTTTAAGAAATACCAACTTTATTGAAGGAATTTCTTAGAGAAATTATTGGTAGTAAAATGGAATTAGATACGATCCAATGATAAAACTAATTATGTAGGATAAAATGAAATCAACCTAACCAAAATAAACACATAGCATTAGGATATCTAACAAGTATTCTCGCACAATAAAGAGAAATAATGAGTTTCTTATCAATGTCGAGAACAGTTAATCCCCATTTTTCAATTAAGACATTAAGAGTATTGACTCTATGATATTGTATGATGCGCAAATTCATAGGGATTCCAAGTACGTTATCAAAATACGATTTTGATATTCATATCCGAAGGGATGCGAAACAACGACCACAATTGTGTCTTTAAAAGATTAATACAGTTGGAATTTAGTGAGCAACGTCAATAAGAATAATCTCATAAATTTCAATTGTCGAAACTAACGTAATATATTCATTATTCAGCGTACTCAAATTAATTCAGATTTACTCACAAAACTATCGCCAAGTATGACTTTAGGTTTCGGTATATATGCATTGAAATAGAAAGTTCTAAATATAGATTTAAACTGGACCGTTTGTGTTAGTACCTTAGGTTTTTGTTTCGATGATAAAAACAATAGGATATTACGTAAAATATAGATGCTAATGTTTTATCTAGTCATATATAGTATATAGTGCATGATATTAGACAGGTGTACATTGATTAAGAAGACTGTACATTATTAAGAATTTATTCAAGATGCTATATAGAGTTCCAAGAGCTGAAGAATGAAGACTCATGAATATTGAAGAGTTCAAGATATTCTAGATAAGTTATAGAGTCACAAAATTTTTGTTAAAACCCTGATAGCACTTTGTTGATTTCTCTCTATTTCAAATAAGTTTTAAATATTTTTCAAATATCTTGGTTTTCAAAATAATATTTTCAAACATCTTTTCAAAGTATTTCTCAAAATAATTTCTTAACCTTTTATACTTACAAAGATATTATATTAAGTTTTTAAGTATTTTTTGATCTATTATATTTTCAGATATCTTAGCTTATATTTTCCTTATGTTTATTTTTGATATTTATATTTGATTTTAGATATCTACTGATAATTTATAACTATATTGATTTTATATATTATTTACATTATATTGCATACTCTTATTAAATCTTTCAAAATTATTTTATAAAGTTTTATTAAGTTATATTTTGATTAAAATGTGTATAAACTATATTTAAATGACTCTACAAGGTATCAGATTATTTTACAAAGCAATGGATTTTCAAAATAATATTTTTAAAGTGTTTTTCAATTTTGTGAAGAGTATGCCGACATGCTCTATCTATGTATGTCGACATAGTGGTCGTAATTTTCAAAATTCAAATTTGAATGGAAGTGCCTTTTCGTCGTATCTCTTAACGAATGGATATGACCATTGTTTCTCTGTATATACCATACCTCCAAACGAACATCTACTTTCTTGTTCTTCTCTCCTCTTTTCACTCTCTTGATTTCTAATCAACTTCAACTCAAATTCTTCTCAGATTCAACCAAAATCAAATTCAAATCCAACTAGTTTGATTCTCCTTCATCTACTCTCTGACTTCTCCCATCTGTCTCACTTAAACTAAGATCAAAGTGATATTCAAGAGTTATTAGAACAATTGTAATCAAGATCGAAGATCTGAGTCTATAACACTATATCAAATCATAATACTATACTTGTGGGGTGTGATTGTGGCCATAAAATCAATTGGGTGTGATTAGTAGCTCGTAAATCTAGTGGGTGTGCTTGTAGCTCGGAAATCAAGTGACGATACCTAGAGGTCGGGATTTTGGGGTGTGTGTCTCATAGCCTTGAAATCGAGGTTGTATTTGCATTTACTAGTTGCAAATAAATCCATACAAGGAACTGTACGAGACAGGATGTAGGGTAACTCCGAACCGGTATAAAATCCTGGTGTGTTCTTTTCTTTTTTCTTTCACTCATTTACTTTTATCTCCACTTTGATTCTATGATTGTTTCTGTGATTAATTACATCATTCCAGTAAAATCTTAAAGAATATGAAAAATATTCATACAATCCATTAAATATTATTCACCCCTCCTCTGGTGTTAATTTATCCTTAAGATCCCTATTCCGTTGACTCACAATTTGCACATAACAACCAAAGTGTCTTGAAGTCAGTGAGAGTGATATTACTTTTGTGGGGTTATGGATATAATCTAAGGAATGATAGAATGTATCATTTTATAAACGTCAAAATTGAACAAACATTTTGATGAAAATATCAAATAATTTGATTGTCAATCAGAATGCAGAGGAATTGTGTGCTCACAAGTAAGAAAGTCAAAAGATATATTGATATTTCTAAACAACAAGTAAACAACATGTTGTTGAATTTAACGATGTACTTATGTTAAAATCAGCCTTAGTTATTTTAATACTCAACGTTGGATTGTGAATGATTTCTTTTATAGTAAGTTTAAAAGATATTATGAATGTCCCAAAACGAATATGTAAGGACATCTTATTAAAATGTTTGATAGGGAACATATAAGATGGATTCTTTATGCATTGGCAATAAGAATTATCATACATGTTATGTTATCTACAATATCGTGTTTTGTTTATGTATTTGATACATGAAGCAAATATCTAATCCAAATTGATATCACCAAATAGTTGTTTGAAATGTTCTCGTGTATTGATGAAATATTGGAGAATTGTTTACAGAAACAACAAAATCCTTATGAAGGAATTTTCACACTCAAACTTTCATAAGTAATACCGAGTATAATATGTCAATCACAAATCTTTAAGTTGGAAATATTCCAAATGAAGGACTGTGGACGATTCAATGAAAAAGGCTAAGTACATCGCCTTGAATAGCGCCACAATGAAAGCAATGTATATAAAAATATAAGTGCACAAATTTATAACCGAGCCAATTGCAAATGTTGAGAATCTCATGACATTGTTATACAATAATGTTGCAATATAGTTCGTAACAGAACTTGGAGCTCACATAAAGTCAAGAGACATACTCTGAATTGCTCCAAATGATAACAGTTTATCACCATGGGAGAGAGTTGATTGACAGAATAGATAACTAAAACATAATAGCATACCAGTTCACAAAGGGACTGGGCCAATTGGTTTTGAGAAACCAATTGGAGAAGTTGGAATAAGATTCCATATTGGCCCCAAGCACAAGTGGGAGATTGATGGAGTTAGGGGTATGCCCTAGGGGCAATTATGTAATTTGTTATCTATCTAACTCATTGACCAATCTTGTTCGAAATAATGTGTTTTCTTTCTGTTATGTACTTGATATAATATGGTTATATTAATTAAACTAATTAAAAGTATATTTAATAGAAAATCCATAAATGATATGTTTTGTGATAGTATTTACAAAGTGTTGTAATCGTGAGTAATTTATCATAATAAAATTAAACATGCCGTTTTAAACATTCCTAGTTAAGATGCATCGAGACTGGATGTCGATTTATCAGTTGAGACTAGAGTATGTAACACTCTCTAAATATTGGGCAGTGTATTACTCATGGCTACTCGGGGCACTTAGAGGTTATATGTTGATAGTAATTGGATAACTACGGAACGACTCATCTGGTAGTTTTTTGTTGGTTAATATAACTAAGGTCAAGCAGAGAATATCGATGTGTCTAATTTACATAGTTCTCTTGACTTGAAAATACTGTTGATCTTCAATGTGGAAGCTCCGCTTTGATTATAGTTAAATCATGGCAAAACATCCACCGAACGACTATTGCTGGGTCGAGTGGAAGCATTGGAAGTGAAACACTATTCAAGAGTGGATACGTCTCCTCAGCTATATGAGGTTAGTATCATGGCCAACTGAAGTCATCTCAAAGTCATAGTCTCTGGCCAAAGCATTTTGGTTAATAATAATTGTTATTATCAAACCAGAGACTTTGTATTTGGAATATAAAGTTGAATGTGAATGATATTTGAATTTCAGCCATTACCAAATTCCATAAGTCCTATTGTGATATAGTTTTAACGAAGATAATTAGCATAAATAATTGTCACTATCAGATACCATTTATAATAAGAAAAATTTGATTTTACCAAAAGATTGTAAGCGATAAATTTAGCCAAAATGTACACCACTTGCTAAGTGACTTTGTGAACGTTAATATTCGAATAGTTTGATATTAATTGTCGACTGCATCTTATCGCACAACAATAATAATGAATTCTCTGAAAAATCACATGATGTAATTAATTTATGAAATGTTGTAAATTGATTAAATTAATTGATATTTTAGAAATATTAATTATTATTTATTTGATGTCTGGAATTTGTTTGTAATTATTTTAATGCATTTATAAAAGTTATATTTGTGCGCATTGGTATATAATATCGATGTAATATAAAGATAATTGCATGAAATGATTTATGGAAATTTTATGTCATTTAATGACACGATCTATGAAAATTGTATGTCATTTGATGATAAGATTTGTGGAAATTATATGTCATTTGATGACAAATCATGTAAAAATAAAAGAATAGAGATAGAGAAACAATCAAGGAAATTAACTACGGAAGCTTTAATTAAAGAATGAGAATAGTTTCATTCTTTCACATAAAACATATTCTCTATTTCATTCTGTATGTATAATTAATTTCTTTCTCTCCATTCTTTCTCTTTCTCTCCTCCTAACTTTTCATGGAAGAAAACAAAATCAAAATTTTCCAAAAAAATTTCAACTCTAAATAAAAACATCAAATAAAACAAAACAAAAGTGGTTCATCCATCTCCTGCAATGATAGGATGGAGATCTTGAAGATCTGAGGAGATATCATTATTCAAGGTGTGATTTCTAGGCAACATCCTAAGGTGAATTTAATTTCAAGCTGTGATTCAAGTCTTTGGTAATAAGATATGTTTTTCTTTTACAGATAATGACATTTGATGTGATGTTTGATGAAAGATAAATTTGATTATCATAGTTTGTATGTATATATCATTGCCTCTTTTAGTTTGGAAATTGTTAGCGTAGTTTGAATTGTTTACTAAATGAATTGATTGAGGTTTTAATTTAAAAAACCAAAACTAAAATTTGTTTAAATACATTGTTTTAGGGCTATGTTCTAAACACTCAATTTAAAGTCTAATTTTTGAATCTGAAATTTTGTACGTTCTACTTATCAATTGGGTTCTTGTTTTGCTAATTAAAATTAAAATTTTATATGTTTGAATACAATGTTTTGTTATAGACTATATTGTAAATAGTTAGTTTAAAATATAATTCTTTAGATCTAAATTTTGTATGTTCATATTGTTTTTATTGGATTCTAATTTAGCAAATTAAGCTAAAATTTGTGTGTGAATAATACAACGTCGTATTAAAGACTCATGTTCTAAATCATATAAAACAAAAAGCAATTTTAGATTTGAAAGTTATGTATTTTGTGTTTGTGTTTGTATTGTATTAGAAATTGAAAAGGGAAGATGTTTTGACAATAAATCTAAGTTTTAGTTTGATTACTATATATCTCTAATTTGTATTAATTAGAGAGATTTGATTGAATCTTACATACCCACTATTAATATTTTGACAATAAATCTATTTTTAAATTTATTGATATAAATATTTAATTTGTATTAATTAGAAAAGATTTGATTTAATCTTAAAAACACACAATTAATTTTATATGTATGTTCGTAAATATAAAATTAATTCTATGTATTACCTATTGTCAAAGTATGTACTAGATTTCTATCCAAAAAAACAATTTAAAATAAGGAAATCACACACACACACACACATATATATAATTGTTGTTTATTTGTATTATTCGACACCTATTAATTATCATTTATATGCGGCATTATTTGAGTTTACCCTGTTGGGAAGTTGAATCAATAATCATTGTTACCTTTTATCTATTTCCCTTTTTCTTATGTGATTAGCTATCCATTTATTTCTATTTATATGTGTCCGCCTTGTCATAAATTAATAGCGTTGATATTTATTATATGTTGCATGCACACAATTCACACTATAATACACACACACACACACACACACACACACATATATATATAGTTATACTTACATTTATGTCCGGTGCATGCTGCTAATTAGTGACATTCAAATAATCAATCAATTTAATTGAAGAGGGAGGAATGAAAATTTTCTCTCTTCATATAAATAGAGTATCATCTCATTATTAAATAAGTTAAAAGATGGAAATGAAAAGTTTCCTTCTGTAAATTACATAATTTTTGGAGAAAGAAACGAAACGTTTCTTTCTGTAAATTTACTCTTATGTGTAATTGTTGGGTGTATTTGATACACTATATAATTAAGTTTAAATTAATCAAAAAAGGTATTTTGATCAATTTTTAAATAAAATAGTATTTTATATAAAAACTTTGTTGGATTGGATCCATATACATTTAGACTTCATAGACCCAAAAGATTCAAAATGGTATTTTTTTTTTTGAAATTTGCTCATTTCTTCCACTGCTGGCTGGCCTAATTCCAACAATTTATATATGTGTGTGTGTATTAGTTAATTTTTAGGCCCTATATTAATATTAATTAAATTAATTAAATAAATATAATAGTTTCATTAAATTATTTTCTATCGAAAGCTCAGAGCTACGGTTATGTGACTCCAAATTATGAACTCAGCCCTTGATAATATTTAAGTATTAATGCCCATATAGACTTTGCTAAACCACCATAGTGAATATGAGTTCAGTTGCTTACAGATTATCTTGGTAAAATCCAGTTTCTTATCTTTTAAAGCAACATCCTTAAGCAACGATATATTGTACATGTTTTCTTTTCATCATCACAATATCACATAGTTACCTAGAGCTCGGCCAATGGTTAAAACTTTAATAATATTCATATTTAGTTGCGATGTCCAACATTAAAGTCTACGATTCAGCCCGATAATAGTCATCAATTGACCGCTTTGCCTTAGATAAAGATTTTGAGTTCAAGTTGATTACAAATTATGGTGATACTAACCTCTATTCGAAGGAGATGAATCTTCCCTTGAATAGTGTTTTTAATTCAAGTGGTTTAACTTATATCCAACTATAACCTTAATATGATCATCGTTGTTATGTGATAAATATTAACCATGGTATAGTTTGGACACTTAAAATTCATAGTATTCTCCAGTGAAAAGACAGTTTCACATCATTACATGAGATCTTCCATTTGACTTTATAATTAACCTATAAAAGATTCTTAGTGAGTCACTTTGTAATTATTTTAAACAATCACTCATATGTAACCCCTTAGTGCCTATAATGATTATAAGTAATTCTATATCCATCCTATGAAGAGCATTATGTATAGTAGCTTTCATGTGTATCAATATCTCATTTTCAACATGTCTTGACTATGAATATATAATGATAAGTATTTAATTGACACAATCCAATACCCATGGTTTTGATCACATCCATGTTTCCTTAAAAAATATACCTACATATATTTAGTGTATTCTAAGCATTTATTATATCCCAATATAACAATACATATAACAAAAAATATTACCAAAAGCTTACTTTATTTCAAATAAGATTCACTATAAAAGGTAAGTTATATAATCAAATTACATAATTGCCTCTCGGGCACACCCGTAACTATATCAATACCCCATCTGCACTTGGAGCCAAATATGGTGTCTCATAACTTTGTTCTCATTTAGTTTTCCTGTACTATACTAAGAAATGGGCTTAGAGAGTGGATTGTAATATTATTATTTTGTATCTACCTTTTCAATTATACTTCTTCATCCCCGATAATTTGTTTTATCATATTGTAATTCTAGAGAACATGTATTAATCTCTTATTGAGTTGCTAGTTCCTATTGTAATATATACTGCATACTTGTTATCACACTACATTATTAGATTGTCGATGGTGGGAACAATTCTTAACTCTCCTATAAATTTGCACACATATACTCCTTTTATCGTAGCACTGTTCAAGGCAATGTACTTAGCTTTCATAGTTGAATATGTCACAACTCTCATTTGGAACCTTTCCAACCCAAAGCCCTTTTATCAATGAAACACATGAACTTAAGATTGACTTACTATTTTTGATGTCACTTTTGCAGTTCGAGTTCATATACTTCTTCGTAAGGAAGTCATTATTTCCATAAAAAAATTTGTAATATTTCATAAGTACTTTAGAATACTCTAAACTACTATTCTTTGATTTTAACTTGGTCTTGATGTTTCTAATTACACTAGGTGCATATGCAAATTCTGATCCAGTACATATAAAAGCATATATGTTCATTCCTATCGATGCATACGAAATCTAGCACTTATGCTCCATATTAAACAATTTAATATGTTTGTATATATCAACCGAGATAAACCTAGAATTCTTTTATAACAAATATAAAGAATAATTCTTTCAAATCCTTCATCGAGTATTAAACAACTAACCTCTAACCGATTTTTAACATGATTGCATCATTACCAATCAATAGTGTGTATTTACTTATAGTATTATAAATGTCTTAGCACCTTCTATTTTCTTTATTATAGACACATACTTCCTCTACATTTTGACAAAAACAAAACTATTTGATTTCTCATTCAAAATACTAGCTCAGCCTCTACATGCTTATTTAAGATCATGTACCGATCTTAAAAAGTCCATAAGATTTATTATCGCCCGCATTGACTTTGAGGCATTTTGGATATGGTATGTAAATAGTCTCCTCAAAATCATTATATCAATGTTCTATTTTAATGTAAATCTACCGAACTTATAGTTGTATTTTGCAATAATTTAAGTAGAATCTAAATAGTGTTAAGCATGTCTATTGGCACAAGTGCTTTCTTAATTTCAACATTTAAAATCGATGAGGTCATTTCCCTTGAACCTTGGTCTATACATTTCTAATTGCACCGATCTATTAAGACTCACTATAGCCAATGGTTCACATCCTTTTAGGTGCATCTTCCAAAATCAAAGTCTATCAATGTACTTGGAATTCAATCAGTTGTTAAAGCATCATTCCATGTGGCAAAGTCTATAATCTCCATGACTTATTGATAGTTGAGGAGATTGCCTTTACGAATAATCCATTTTTTTTTAACATAAACAAGATGTTCATAGTTTCTCTTCATTGTGTGAGAGTTCCCATTAGACATTCTAATTGTCATGTCCTTTTTGGCTTGGTCAAAGATGTATCATCGACAAGACGCCAAGTGCATAACCATGTTATCTTGAAGATGAATAAAAGCTCGAAATACGAAGTATGAGGCTTAGTAGTTATCAGTGCTTTATTTTATTTCGTTGTTGTAAAACCATGTTCTATAACAAGTTAAGTGAACAAGCTGACATCATCATACTGCCAATTTTATCTATGTTTTATTGCTTTATTACTCATGTATGGGCACCTTTTGGGAGATATGAATGCAAAGACAATTTGTGTAATGAAAAGGTATGTAGTTACATAGTTTACCAAACGTTGTTGGAAAAATGATCTCATATTGTCACTTGAAAATAATTCCAGTTATGAGTGCATCATCATTGGCATTCATTTTCAAGTATCGAAATGAAAGGAACAAACACTTTAGGATAAGGGTGTGTGTGCATATATATATATATATATATATATATAACAAACTTGTAATTTGATATAGATATAAAAGTGGATATGTTTATCCACCTACTATTGCCTTCACTCCTTTTACTTTCATTCCTTATGAGGGCTTGCATATGTAAAAAACAAGAATGGAAACGAGGAGCAGACGTTTGGTATTAGGAAGTGCTACGACATGTCTTAGTAAGCGAACTGTAAACACATAGATAAATGGCTAAGGAAGGAATGAAGGTTACCTGGAATGTTAATATTGATATTGTTACTCTGATGCGAACCCTAATAGTCAAACAATGCACATAAGCACGCTCATTTATCAGTATATGAAAGAGGTGATGAGGCAATAACTAGCTAAAGATTTTGATCCAAGACCAATGGTTAAGGGAGATTTCTCTCAAATGAACCACTTTTATCGAAACTGTGGAGGAAAGGTGTCTACTGGGAAAGAGCTTACATTAGAAGTATTAAATTGGTTGAAAGTGTATAGGCATATTTTTAAAGATATAGGATATGATGATGTTCGAAAAAGGAGGATGGTTTTTCGCCAGCTCCAAGAAGATGCTTTAGACTAGTGGAAGGCATTAACTACGGAGGTTTTGGAGGAGGATGCTACCTGGGATCAATTTAAGAAGTGATTTGAGGCTTGGTTTATCGCAGAATCGCAAAAGACTGCTTTGCGCCAAGAGTTTTTGGAGTTGAATCAAGGTGAAATGATTTTTGTAGAGTTCATATGATGCTCTAATGCTTTGTTGAAGTATGATAGAGAACATATCCAAAATCCATTAAAGAATAATAAGAAGTTTATTGAAGGATTGAGGAAGAGTTTAAACCATAAAGTGATGGTGAATTTATTGGCTCCCTTCATGTTAGTTGTGGAGATGACAAGAAGGTACGACCGAATGTACGAAGAGGAGAGAAAAGCTTATGTTTAATCCAAGGGTAGATAAAAGAAAAGGTTCAATATTTATCAGAATCGGAATAAGAAACAAAAGAATGTTGGACATACCCCGGGGAGGAGCTTTAAAGAAAATTGTGGCTGATGTTACTTAACTTAATCATAGGAAGAAGGGTCACTTTTCAACCAAATATACAATGTTTGGTCAAGTGCTTTAATTGTGACAAGCCTGATTATACGAAGGCTGATTGTTTAAATGTGAGACAAGTGAAAGTTTATGCTTCGGAAGGATAAATGGTTGGACCATATGCTGAGGAAAAATGGATGGATGTAGTGATTGAAGGTATGATTTTTATTTCCAATATTTTAGTTAGAGATTGTTCGATAATAGAGTTACACACTATTTCAATTAATGATATTTAGCATATATGTTGGGGGCTAGAAACCAATTATTTAGTTATGTTTTTGTGTGTGGTTTATCCGATGGGAGGGCATGCCACTCTCGGATTAAGATTCACTAATGCAGACTTTGTTTTGTATAGACACCAGTTTTCTTACGACCCATATGTGTTTGACTTCGTAGGTTATGAGGTTATTTGGGTATGGATTGGCCAGTATGTAATGATGCTAAAGTTTATTGCACCGTTAGGGTAATTTTTTTAATACATTCAAGAAGGGCTGGGAGGACTATGTAGCGCTAGATATGCTGAAGGAAAATTTGAGAGTTTCCTTGTTTGTACTTATGATCAAGGAAGATGAGATTGATGGAGTACTACTAGTTTGTGGTTTCGCTGAGTTATTCGACCCTATGATAGGGTTACCACTGGAGGTGCAACTAAATTCTAAATAAATCTTATACCGAGGGAACAACCTATTAGTAGACCACCTATCAGAATGTTACCCAAGGAGATAGAGGAGTTAAAAATGAAATTAGTGGAACCAGAGCATAAAAGTTTCATCAGGACAAGTAGTTCACCAAGGGAGCAATCTCGGTATTTGTTAAAAAAATCAGATGGATCACTTCGGATGTACATCGACTATCAGAAGTTGAATGAGTTGACCATGAAGAATAATTATTCATTATCTAGGATAGATGATTATTTGACCAGTTGAGTGGAGCTAGAGTATTCTAATAGCTAGATTCATCAACTAAGGGTAGCAGAAGATGGTATTTCTTTGACCACCTTTAAAACTGAATATGGTTTATATGTGTGGCTAGTTATTTTCTTTGGACTAAACAACACCCATGTGTTCTTTACTGACCTTATGAACCAGATTTTTCACGGTCAATTGGATATATCCATCTTGATCTTCATAGATGGTATTTTAATGTAGTCTAAGAATGTGGGGGACCACGAAGTCCATCTTAGATTGGCATTTGGGATATTGGGACAACATAAGTTGAAGGAAAAGTTTTTCAAGCTCCATTTTTAAAACATGCAATTTCATGTCATTTTGGAAAGTGAATTGACAGTGGATCCGTCGAAGATGGAGACTGTAAATGATTGGAAGGGGCTAGAAATAGTGTTAGAGATGAGAAGTTTCTTGGATTGGTTGGCTTTTATCATAGATTCATTAAGCATTTCTCGCTTATGGCAACACCCTTGAATAAGTTATCTAGGAAGAGTGAGAAGTACGAGTGGCCTAATAGGTGTGAATGGTTATTTTAGGAGTTGAAGTGGTTACCCACGAATGCACCTATCTTGATTTTACCTAAAGGGAATCAAGGTTTGGCTGTTTACACTGATGCTTGCAGAACTGTAATAGGAGCAGAGTTAATGCATGAGGATGCGTGTTAGCATATGCATCTCAGCAGTTGATGTAACGACCCAGAATTTCTGTCATTTGAAATTCAGATATTTAATTGATTTTAAATATCAACAAGTAAAATTTATAAGTCGAATAAATTAAATTTCGAATATCTGGATTTAATTGGATAATTAAATCGATTATTTAATAGTTGAAATTACGTAAATAATTGAAAATTGGGTTAAATATGATTTAAAATGATTTGTAAAATTTTATTATATCATATTGAAGTAAGAATGACGTTATAGAACTTTTAAAATCGAATTAAAGTTAATTTGTAAAAATTAAATATTTTAATATTTAATCGACTAGTGAAAATAGTCAATTTTCAAACAGTCTCGGAATTCGACGAAACAAATTTCATAGGATCCGTAATGTGATATTATTGTAAGATTTTAAATTTCGTGTTAATCGGATTTACCGTTTGTCTGGGGCAAGCTAAAATGCCTAGAAATTAGTTTAATCAGTTTAATTTAAAATCGATCGTTTATTTCTGTAACGCGCACAAATGATCGAATTAGCTTCCGAAACCTATTCCATTGTGTCCCGAACGTGGGATAAACCCTAGAAACGCCAGTCACCGCGCGAGATTTGGAGTTCGAAAAATTGAAAATGAATAGTATTTTTGGTAAAATTTCTATAAAAGGAGCCTTAGCCTTTCATTAGCTCAAACCCTAAACCCTAACTGGTAGCCGCCGGCTGCAAATTCAATGGCCGAGAATGAGCGATCTTCTTCCTAAATTTTCTCTCAATCTACCAATCGATTCAAGAAACTTTCAACATGAAAGTTGTAGACAACAACGAGAACTATAGATCCAACGGTTGAGATGTTGTTTGGCGAAGTGGGTAGCTCAGAATTTGGCCGCGTTCGTGCCATGTTTGCACGCGTTTCTATGCGCAGGGGGGAGGCCGAGTGCCACGTCCTTCTGGGCGTGGGTGGAGTTGTTGATGGGCTTCGATATGCCGTAGGCCGATCATCTCCAGGAGGCTTGTAGTGGTCACGAGAATTCAAGAGGGGGTGGTGGCATGGGTTTTGCTCGAACGTGAAAACCTGGTGATGAGGGAGATGGCTTGCACGGCCTTGATTTCGGGTAGGCAGATCTAAGGGTCCAGATTTGTTGAAGGTTGAAAATTATAAAAAGGAATTGTAAATTCATTTATATTAAAATGTATGCGAACTTCTAAAAATCATAACTTTGTCATACGAGGTCGAAAAATTACGAAACAACTTGCGTTGGATTCGTATGGACGAGCACTACGCAATGGAGCTAGTTTGGAGTCATTTGGAGCTAGTAAAAATTTCAGGTAAAATTAAACGCCCGTTCAATTTTATTCGAAATAAAATGCTACAACTGTTATTGGAAACCCAAGGTGAGAACTTCTCACTCAATCGAATCAGTTTCGATTTAAATTTTAAATTGTTAGATTTAAAATTGCTTGATTGTGTGATTGGATGATAAATCGTTATCTATTGTGTTAAATAGACATTATACGCCGTATATTAAGCGGAGGTTATTTATTAAAAACATATACCGTGAATATTTCACAGTACAATGGAATTGGTATTATATATGTACTTGGAGTTGATTTTCCCACATTATATAGCGGATGAGACCCTATTGCGCCGCATAATAGCGGATAGTATTTTATAAATCCCATATACTGCGATATTTCGTCTTGAAGCGAAATTGGTATTGTGCTAATGTCTTTGGATGCAGGGAAACAGGTTGGAGGGATCCAACTGGATTCCTCAAACATTTGAATTGGTTTCAATGTTGTGTGTTGATCTGTTTATTGATCTATTTATAATCTGCGTGATTATCTTTGTGATTGAAATCGTTAAAGGCTAAATTTTAGCCGAATATATTTTTGGTATCGTTAGATACCGAAAATAAATAAAATTGGATTTTTGAAAATTTAATTTGAGAATTCATAATAAAATTTAATTTTGAAATTGATTCATTTTAAATGAATGAACGTTGTAATTCTTATGTTATAAAAATTATGGTTTTGTGAAATATAACCGAAATGTGATTTTTGAAATAAGTAGTTGATTAATTTATAAAATTGTTCAAATTGGGATTTTTGAGTTATTATAAATGATTTATATAAAATATTATAAAATTAATATTTATAAACTAAAATATTGGGATTTTAAACGAGTTTTTATAAGTATTACAATGAAATAAAAATGGATTTCATAAGTGAATGAAATTTATAGATTTATAAATTATGAAATTTTAAAATAAATAGATTTTCGTAAAATAAAAGATTATAAGTAATTAACTTATAAATTGGATTTTGGCATTTAAATGAGATATAAATAGAATTTGTTAATAAATGGATTTTATAAGTTGAAGTTGTTATAAAGTATAAATGGAATTTATAAATGTAGTTTTATAAATTCGAAATTGACTTATTTTGATAAGTTAATTATTATTGATTATTAAAGGAGAATATTCACGATTTTGGACGGTGGATAATCCTCTAAGATAAAATATGTAGAAAGGTTGAATTTGGTTAAGGAAATATATTCACGATTTTGGACAGTGAATAATATGTTAAAGAAATGCTTTGGGAAAGTGATATTTTAAATAGAATTATAACGATTTAAAGATGTTTTAAATCGTAATAAGTATCGAAATCATAGATTTCAACATTCATTGTTGAAATAGACGTTTTCGAGAAATATGGAAATGGTGGACTATAACACTGTTGTTATAGTAAATGATTTCCGAAAGGAAATGTTTTATATAGTACTGGGATTTATATATCTATTTTAAGTTCGAATCCCTATACTAGTGATTTTGGGTTGTCGTAACAATGTTTTACGTAACATTTGTTTTGACCCAAATAAATGTGTTTAAGGGAACGTTTCCTTATAGAATAAAATATATACTTAATTTGGATTTAAGTATATTGAATATTTTCCAAGTGTTGAAAATAAATAGATTTGTGAATAACTCATTTTTAAATAAGTATGGAAATGTTTTTCCAATATGAAGTGATTGCTTAAGATTTTATCCTTTAAAGATAAATTGAAAATGAATATTAGAAATCGATTTAAAAATCGTATATTCATAGGTATTTTGGAAAGGTAAATTCACTATGGAATTTATAAAAGAAAGGGAAATTTGTTTAAAAAAAAACATTGGGTTATTTTGAAGTGTGGAAATTAATTTACGGATTTTGGAACTTGTATGGTTACGTGCCTGACCTTACATTTTGAGATATAAAGCAGATTTCTTTCAAATACATTTCTGTTGGCGGCGGAGAATTTATTCTCTTAGCTTAACACCCTTCTCTGAGACGTACGAGCTCAGAGGTGATGTTGTTGAAGGTTATCAACGATATATTCCCAATTTGGTAATGTGGCATGCTGAGTGTTGCTGTGTGATGATTATTTATTGATCATTTGTTGATCAAAGCGTGGCTTTGTGAAAAAGCGTAGCTTTGTGGACGAGACTTCGTCAGACCTCACACCCCGGAAATGGTCAAAACAGGAATATGCGGCAAGGTTATGAGGATCGCGCCCTTTAGGGTATGTCATTCCCTTCTGGAAAAGGGTGGTGTCAGGTATAGAGCCCTGATGCTTAACCTATGTGGTTGCTCCAATCTCATTTTTCTGTGTGGTTGTTGCTTGGTGATAGAGGGCCCTCGAATAAAGGTCCCAAAGGACCGGGGGGTGGCATAGTCGTGTAGTAGTTACCTAGTTACAAAGGTAACCCGACCTTGTGTTGGCAGAGAGCTGGTTAAGTTCTCGGGACGTCCCGCCAGAGGCGATCCCATATGGCAGTAGGAAGTTCCTTAGCCTGACCGTTTGTTGGAAATCCAATTCCCAGTACGAACCTAGTGCGGTTTTAGTTGTATAACCTGCCATTTACTTATGGTGGTCACCACTGTTTAGATGGTAGCTATAGTAGGCATAGTTCAAAATGTCTATGCTGGCTAAGATTTATATCTTTACTTTTGAAATGGTTTCATCACTATGAACTAATAATAATATTAAAAAAGATTGGTTTTGCGTAGTAAGAATCTTTGACTATCATAAGGAGAAATCTCCTCCAATTCTGCGTTTGCATTGTGTGTGTGCGGGGAGGCCTTATAGTAGTTTCATTTTCCAAAAGCATTGCGGATATTTTCCTCTTCTATTGTTGTTGTTGTTTTAAAAGTTAAATAACTGTTTTAAGTTCTCACACCAGTCCCATGGCTGACCTGGAGTTTATTATTCTCTTCCTAAACTCTGGATGCCCAAAATTTTCCACACGTGCAGTCTAGAGTCAGGTTATCAGGTCATTCTGGATTCAGGAGTGCTATGGAGCTCAAGTGGCGAGCTGGATGGCGAGACGTATTACTTGTATATGATATTATCTTTCCGCTGTAAATTCACTTGTAAGGACACGTTGTATAACTGTCCACTATTTGTTGTGTTGTATATTGCTGTTGTACACTCTGATGATAATGTAATGTAATAATTGAGATAGTTCTTTGTTTTAAAGATTATTCATTTATCTATTATATGTTGTTCCTCTGCGATGTGAGATTCTGATATTGTTTCTATTCTGTGTTCTTACTTCTTCTATCTTTTCTTCTACCTCTTCTTTTTAAATCCTAACAATTCGGTTTTTCGGCATTCGATTATGCGGCATTTGATACAGTGGACGTAAGAATGCCGACCTTCGGATCCCGCCATAATCGATATGTTATAGCTGGTATCAGAGCCTTTGGTTAAGTGACAACCTTGGATCTGTTTGGGAATTACTCATTAGAGATAGAGTCAGCAGTACTCTAGAATGAGTTGAGTGTAATAATAGATATGAGAGCGTATTTGTTAGTGAATATGAAATTGTTTTGTATTGTGTTGACTTATCAGTTGATTGTTTATAGATTCTGGTCGGTGCAGTCTGGCTAACTGTTATCGATAGGGGTTTCTAAACTCTTAAACGAGATAAACCGACATAGTATCATTTTAAATTGGGTAAATGAAATAATTTTACCTCGATTATATTTTATATATATAAAGGAATAATTTTTCAGAAATTATTGAAGTGTATATAAATTGAATTGTTTGATTGTTGGAAAATGTATGAAAATATAACTGAATCAAAGTTGTTCGAATAATCTGAATAAAAATAACAAGTGTGAAAGAATAAATTTTATAGAAGCAACAATTATATAAGTATAGAATTATAATTGAAATGATTTACAATTGTGAAATAACCTTGTATAAGAAAAGGGAAATAGTGAAATTATACAAGAAAAGATTTATAAATGTGATTTATAAATAAAAGAAATTTTTGAAAGAATTTAAAGCATTGGATTCACTACTGTTGCTGGGGAATAATAAGGGTGATGACTGCAGCATCATCAGTATCATTTTCGAGTTTCTGTGTGATGGATTTGCTACCATAATAAATTGAAATTTAATTTCGTTGTGATAAACAGATTTGGAATTAAAAAAATCCAAGTTGAAATTGATGAATATATGTTATCATGTTTTGAACTTATAATATGAGATGATAATGATTTAACTTTGGTAAAGTTGAAATAAATTTGGGGATAGTATGATAAAATATATGATTTGAAATTTAACTAAAGGAAGTTAAATAAATTAACTCAGATTTGGAAGTTAAATAATAAGTTGTATAACTTATTAAATGTGAAAATGTAAGTAAAACCAATTATCAAAATGGTTAAACCACTTTGTTAAGCAAAATGAAGTATGAATCTGAATAAGTGATGAAATTGACTTTGGTAAAAGTTAAATAGAATTTACTTTGGAGTTGGAATCTGAACTGGATTAAATATGTTGTTGAAATGGAAATTTAAGTTCAATTGAAACAAATGATGTTTAAAAGAAATATAACTTAAGTGATGTTGAATAAAGTTGATTTTGGTATCGAGGTAAAATAATGAAGTCATTAAATGGATGAGAACTTGAATTATATAAAGGAGATTCAACTTTATTTGTTAAAATGAATTAGCGATTGAATTAATGAATAAATTGAATATTAATCAATCGAATGTAATGAATTGATATATAATAATGGATATAAGTGTAAATTCATTTACAGCTAATTAAATGTTAAACCAAATTGAAGGTAAACAAAGTAAAATGTATTTGGTTGTGTTGGTTGTACATTGGTTATTAGATTGTTGTTAATTGATTGAATAGAAATTCATATGCAATTGAATGAATTAAAAAAAATAGAAAGCTAAAGCAATTGAATTCAATTTGGAATTGGTAAATGCAAACTAATTGAGAATGAATAATTGAATGTAATTGTATATGAATTGGTTGTAAACAATTATAAGTAATGTCGAAATCATATAAGTTGTATACAAGCCTTGTGTAGTATGCATTTCTTTTAATATGCGTGTGTTGTAGTTGTTTAAAAGAGTAAAATGTTCATAACTTCTTATATATGTCACTTACATATTTATATTGAGTAAGTACAGGTACCGGGGCTAGCGTTAGCGGGATTTGGTTGCGCAAAATGCTTAATAAATAACTGCTTTGCTTAAAAATGCTAAAAAGGTACGCCTACGCAATAAAAATAGGATATATGAACTGTTTTTCCGACCGGGTGGGTCGATGTATATATATTTATCTCTATTGTGATATTGTAAAAGCTCCTCCGTACAAAGGAGGTTATGGCGAAATTTTTTGAAAATTTAAGGCGTTAGAAAATTTTCGGGAAATTTTGAAAATTTTGTAAAAACTAAGTGTTGATTTGAAGTTAAAGGTTAAACGATATAGTTGGTTTTGAAAAGATAGCTATATATGGATTTGAAAACTTAGTAAATATTTTGTAATAGGTTTAACTATGGATTTTGGAAAAGTTAAACGGTTAAGAGATTTGTAAATCAAATTTGAACAGTTTGTTTGAAAAGTTAATGAATTTTGAAACTCTTCTTACTTGGCAATTTCGAGGAAGAAATTCTTTTAAGGTGGGAAGTTTGTAACGACCCAAAATTTCTGTCATTTGAAATTCAGATATTTAATTGATTTTAAATATCAACAAGTAAAATATATAAGTCGAATAAATTAAATTTCGAATATCTGGATTTAATTGGATAATTAAATCGATTATTTAATAGTTGAAATTACGTAAATAATTGAAAATTGGGTTAAATATGATTTAAAATGATTTGTAAAATTTTATTATATCATAATGAAGTTAGAATGACGTTATTGAACTTTTAAAATCGAATTAAAAGTTAATTTGTGAAAATTGAATATTTTAATATTTAATCGACTAGTGAAAATAGTCAATTTTCAAACAGTCTCGAATTTCAACGAAACCAGTTTCATCGGATCCGTAATGTGATATTATTGTAAGATTTCAAATTTTGTATCAATCGGATTTACCGTTTTTCCGGGGCAAGCTAAAACGCCTAGAAATTAGTTTAATCGGTTTAATTTAAAATCGATCGTTTATTTCTGTAACTCGCACATATGATCGAATTAGCTTCCGAAACCTATTCCATTGTGTCCGAAACGCGGGATAAACCCTAGAAATGCCAGTCACCGCGTGAGATTTGGAGTTTGGAAAATTGGAAATGAATAGTGTTTTTGGTAAAATTTCTATAAAAGGAGCCTTAGCCTTTCATTAGCTCAAACCCTAAACCCTAATTGGTAGCCGCCGGCTGCAAATTCAATGGCCGAGAATGAGCGATCTTCTTCCTAAATTTTCTCTCAATCTACCAATCGATTCAAGAAACTTTCAACATGAAAGTTGTAGACAACAACGAGAACTATAGATCCAATAGCTGAGATGTTGTTTGGCGAAGTAGGTAGCTCAGAATTTGGCCGCGTTCGTGCCACGTTCGCACGCGTTTCTGTGCGCAAGGGGGAGGCCGAGTGCCACGTCCTTCTGGGCGTGGGTGGAGTTGGTGATGGGCTTCGATATGCCGTAGGCCGATCATCTCCAGGAGGCTTGTAGTGGTCACGAGAATTCAAGAGGGGGTGGCGGCATGGGTTTTGCTCGAACGTGAAAACCTGGTGATGAGGGAGATGGCATGCACGGCCTTGATTTCGGGTAGGCAGATCTAAGGGTCCAGATATGCTGAAGGTTGAAAATTATAAAAAGGAATTGTAAATTCATTTATATTAAAATGTACGCGAACTTCTAAAAATCATAACTTTGTCATACGAGGTCGAAAAATTATGAAACAACTTGCGTTGGGTTCGTATGGACGAGCACTACGCAATGGAGCTAGTTTGGAGTCATTTGGAGCTAGTGAAAATTTCGGGTAAAATTAAACGCACGTTTAATTTTATTCGAAATAAAACGCTACAACTGTTATTGGAAACCCAAGGTGAGAACTTCTCACTCAATCGAATCAGTTTCGATTTAAATTTTAAATTGTTAGATTTAAAATTGCTTGATTGTGTGATTGGATGATAAATCGTTATCTATTGTGTTAAATAGACATTATACGCCGTATATTAAGAGGAGGTTATTTATTAAAATCATATACCGCGAATATTTCACAGTACAGTGGAATTGGTATTATATATGTACTTGGAGTTGATTTTCCCGCATTATATAGCAGATGAGACCCTATTGCGCCGCATAATAGCGGATAGTATTTTATAAATCCCATATACCGCGATATTTCGTCTTGAAGCGAAATTGGTATTGTGCTAATGTCTTTGGATCCAGGGAAACAGGTTGGAGGGATTCAACTGGATTCCTCAAACATTTGAATTGGTTTCAATGTTGTGTGTTGATCTATTTATTGATCTATTTATAATCTGCGTGATTATCTTTGTGATTGAAATCGTTAAAGGCTAAATTTTAGCCGAATATATTTTTGGTATCGTTAGATACCGAAAATAAATAAAATTGGATTTTTGAAAATTTAATTTGAGAATTCATAATAAAATTTAATTTTTAAATTGATTCATTTTAAATGAATGAACGTTGTAATTCTTATGTTATAAAAATTATGGTTCTATGAAATATAACCGAAATGTGATTTTTGAAATAAGTAGTTGATTAATTTATAAAATTGTTCAAATTGGGATTTTTGAATTATTATAAATGATTTATATAAAATATTATAAAATTGATATTTATAAACTAAAATATTGGGATTTTAAACGAGTTTTTATAAGTATTACAATGAAATAAAAATGGATTTCATAAGTGAATGAAATTTATAGATTTATAAATTGTGAAATTTTAATATGAATAGATTTTCATAAAATAAAAGATTATAAGTAATTAACTTATAAATTGGATTTTGGCATTTAAATGAGATATATATAGAATTTGTTAATAAAGGGATTTTATAAGTTGAAGTTGTTATAAAGCATAAATGGAATTTATAAATGTTGTTTTATAAATTCGAAATTGACTTATTTTGACAAGTTAATTATTATAGATTTTTAAAGGAGAATATTCACGATTTTGGACAGTGGATAATCCTCTAAGATAAAATATGTAGAAAGGTTGAATTTGGTTAAGGAAATATATTCACGATTTTGGACAGTGAATAATATGTTAAAGAAATGCTTTGGGAAAGTGATATTTTAAATAGAATTATAACGATTAAAAGATGTTTTAAATCGTAATAAGTATCGAAACCATAGATTTCAACATTCATTGTTGAAGTAGACGTTTTCGAGAAATATGGAAATGGTGGACTATAACACTGTTGTTATAGTAAATGATTTCCAAAAGGAAATGTTTTATATAGTATTGGGATTTATATATCTATTTTAAGTTCGAATCCCTATACTAGTGATTTTGGGTTGTCGTAACAATGTTTTACATAACATTCGTTTTGACCCAAATGAATGTGTTTAAGGGAACGTTTTCCTTATAGAATAAAATATATACTTAATTTGGATTTAAGTATATTGAATATTTTCCAAGTGTTGAAAATAAATAGATTTGTGAATAACTCATTTTTAAATAAGTATGGAAATGTTTTTCCAATATGAAGTGATTGCTTGAGATTTTATCCTTTAAAGATAAATTGAAAATGAATATTAGAAATCGATTTAAAAATCGTATATTCATAGGTATTTTGGAAAGGTAAATTCACTATGGAATTTATAAAAGAAAGAGAAATTTGTTTAAAAATAAACATTGGGTTATTTTGAAGTGTGGAAATTAATCTACGGATTTTGGAATGTAAATTTAAATAAACTGGTAAGGATTTATTTAATTGGTTTAAATGAACCATTTTGAAATGGATGTTGTAAAGGTGAAAATTATTTTCAAATGGTTGAAGTGTGGGATATATATCTTATAAAGATATTTTTGAAAATTAATAATTTATGAAATTATTTGGAATCTGGTGATGTTGTGCATACCTATTGATAGTTAAATAACCGACTATCATTATTTACCTTTAAATAGGTATTTGTTGTGACTTTCTTGAATTTGAATGCCACAATTATTTTAAAATAAGCGCTCATTATTCGGGTTAGCCGGGAAAGAACTTTGGAGTCGTATAACCCATTCCGAATAATGATATGTCGAAATGGATAGCATTCGAAGACCGGTGGTGAACACCGGGTATTTGTGAAAACGATAGGATGACCTATCGATTGTCTCTGCACCGTTCGCTACGGTATGGAGATTTCCTTTGTGATGGAAAATTCGATCGGGATTGTGAATACTCGGATTGCAAGGGCTTCTTCGGGAGTGCCTTCGGTTCCGTTCGAGCCCGGAACAGACTTGTAAGGTTACGTGTCTGACATTACATTTTGAGATATAAAGCAGATTTCTTTCAAATACATTTCTATTGGTGGCGGAGAATTTATTCTCTTAGCTTAACACCCTTCTCTGAGACGTACGAGCTCAGAGGTGATGTAGTTGAAGGTTATCAGCGATATATTCCTAATTTGGTAATGTGGCATGCTGAGTGTTACTGTTTGATGATTATTTATTGATCATTTGTTGATCAAAGTGTGGCTTTGTGAAAAAGTGTAGCTTTGTGGATGAGACTTCGTCAGACCTCACACCCCGGAAATGGTCAAAACAGGAATATGCGGCAAGGTTATGAGGGTCGCGCCCTTTAGGGTATGTCATTCCCTTCTGGAAAAGGGTGGTGTCAGGTATGGAGCCCTGATGCTTAACCTATGTGGTTGCTCCAATCTCATTTTTCTGTGTGGTTGTTGCTTCGTGATAGAGGGCCCTTAAATAAAGGTCCCAAAGGACCGTGGGGTGGCATAGTCGTGTAGTAGTTACCTAGTTACAAAGGTAACCCGGCCTTGTGTTGGCAGAGAGCTGGTTAAGTTCTCAGGACGTCCCGCCAGAGGCGATCCCATGTGGCAATAGGAAGTTCCTTAGCCTGAACATTTGTTGGAAATCCAATTCCCAGTACGAACCCAGTATGGTTTTAGTTGTATAACCTGCCATTTACTTATGGTGGTCACCACTGTTTAGATGGTAGCTATAGTAGGCATAGTTCGAAATGTCTATGCTGGCTAAGATTTATATCTCTACTTTCGAAATGCTTTCATCACTATGCACTAATTATAATATAGAAAAAGATTGGTTTTGCGTAGTAAGCATCTTTGACTATCATAAGGAGAAATCTCCTCCAATTCTGCGTTTGCATTGTGTGTGTGCGGGGAGGCCTTATGGTAGTTTTATTTTCCAAAAGCATTGCAGATATTTTCCACTTCTATTGTTGTTGTTGTTTTAAAAGTTAAATAACTGTTTTAAGTTCTCACACCAGTCCCATGACTGACCTGGAGTTTATTGTTCTCTTCCTAAACTCTGGGTGCCCAAAATTTTCCACACGGGCAGTCTAGAGTCAGGTTATCAGGTCATTCTGGATTCAGGAGTGCTATGGAGCTCAAGTGGCGAGCTGGATGGCGAGACGTATTACTTGTATATGATATTATCTTTCCGATGTAAATTCACTTGTAAGGACACGTTGTATGACTGTCCACTGTTTGTTGTGTTGTATATTGCTGTTGTACACTCTGATGATAATGTAATGTAATAATTGAGATAGTTCTTTGTTTTAAAGATTATTCATTTATCTATTATATGTTGTTCCGCTGCGATGTGAGATTCTGATATTGTTTCTATTCTGTGTTCTTACTTCTTCTATCTTTTCTTCTACCTCTTCTTTTTAAATCTAACAATTCGTTTTCCGGCATTCGATTATGTGACATTTGATACAGTGGACGCAAGAATGCCGACCTTCGGATCCCGCCAAAATCGATATGTTACAGTTGAGGTCATATGATATTCGTTGTCTGACTCACGGCTTAAAGTTGGCAGTAGTTGTCTTTGCATTGAAGCTTTGGAGACACTACCTATTGATAGAATGGTTCGAGTTGTATACGGACTGCAAGTAACTTACATACTTAATCTCTTAGAAGAAGTTGAATAGGAGACATCAAAGATCAACTGGTATTCATGGCCGCATACAATTTTGGCATAAAGTATACGCCAGGAACATGGAATAAGGTTGTCGATGCTTTGAGTTTGAAGCAACATAATGTAGTATTAGCCATGATAATGGAATGGAAGGCCTTTGAGGCATTAACTTCATGTGTAGTGCAATTTAGATCCAATGCAAGACCAAGTCAGTATCCTTGTGCATTAGCAAGCTTGGAAGTCATCAAATACTTGTCGAAGAATTACTACAAAGCAATGATAGAACCCATTGAAAGCTGACAGGAGTAGGAAATTGGAGACTGGTATGGATGTGGAAGACCTAAAAGGATTTAAGATTGACTCCAAAGGATGTCTTAGGAAGAAGGAAAGATCGCGTGTCCTAAATTTAGGAGATCCTCCAATGGAAGTCTTAAAAGAGAGTCATTTGTCTAAATTTACCATCCCACCTGAAATAATGAAGATGTACCGTGACATCATATGTACTTTTAGGAAGGGATGAAAATGGATGTCAGTGAATATGTGAAAAAGCATTTCACATATCAATAATGTTGAGTATAATAAACCAAGCAGATTACTTCAACCCTTGGAAGTACCACTTTGGAAATGGGATTCAATATTGATGGATTTTGTAGATGGATTGTTGAGGTGGAGAGCTAGAATTGCTAGTATATGGATAACCGGTGATAGATTTACTAAGAGTGCCCATTTTATCCTGGTAAAGTTGACTAGAACAATGGCTAGCTTAGCAAAGATATATGTAAAGAATGTTGTGAGACTCCAAGCAATATTGTTAGTGATAAAGACTCATTGTTCTTTAGTGAGTTATGAAGAAGTTTACAAAGTACTTTGGGCACTGAGTTGAACTTGAGTATGACTTACCACCCATAGAGTGATGGTCAAATGAATATGGTAAAATGAATTCTAGAGGATTTATTGATAGCATATGTCCTAGATTTTCAAGGGTCTTGAGAAGACCATTTATACTTAGTAGAGTTTGCATGTTATAATAATTACCAATCGAGTATTTAGATGTCATTGTTTGAAGAACTTTATGGGATACCATATAAGTCAACTATTTGTTGGTTGGATACAGAAGATAGACTCGTGTCAGGACCCAACTTGGTAAGTGATGCTACTGAGAAGATGGAGTTAATTCACGCTAAAATGAAAGCTGTGAAGTCGATGTATAAGTGCTATGAAAACATGATATGCAAGGAATGAAAGTTCATAATAGGTGAATATGTGTTCGTAAAGGTTTCACCGACGCCAGGTGTTATGCGCTTTGGAAAAGCGAAGAAATTATCTCCTATATATGTAAGTCCATTTCCTATGGTAGAGAGGATTAGAAAACTCGCATATTGAATCAAGTTACCTGGTAGTTTAGCGGGTATGCATAACAATTTTCATATCTAACATTAAAATAAATGTGTGCACGACCCTAGTATGATAGTGGAATTAAGGGCATTAAGGACTTATCTATATAACTAGATTTGGCGTGTATTCGATGACCAAAAGGAATTTTAGGCCACGATACAAAGAAGTCATGGAAAAAAGTTAATAAACTTTTTAGTGTCCAATGGAGCGATAGAAGACGATTGCACCTAGAAGGTAGAAGAAAAGAATTTAATATCATTCTGAACTATTTTAGACATTTGTCGATATTAGTAGTGTATTTGTTTGTCTATTGTATGTACTAGTAGTGGCACTAGCGTACCTTGTGTTATGATATGACCGTGTAACGGTAGTTTCACTAATGCATTATGATTGATGATTTTACATTACTAGGGTACTAGCGTAATTAGTTTACTTGTGTATATACTTTATATTAAAGACGATGATCAATTGCTCTACCTTATTCGAATTTCCATGACGAAATTCCTGTAAGGAGGAGAGATTGTAACACCCTATATTTTGGAACTAGTGCCATAATATAGGCTTAATTAATGATAAGATTCATTAAATAATAAGTAAATGAATTTAATAATCAAAGGAATTACTCAAGTGATGATTTAATTAATCAAGTGTGGGTGACGTAAGAGATTGATTGTATTAAATTAAGAATTATATCCTCTTGAATACATAAAGAATTAACTTGATGGATGGATTGTGTTAATAAAAGGTTAAGGAACTGATAAGACGAAGTAAAGAGGGAATTTAGCCCAAGCCTAAATTATTAACTGTTATACTCTAAACACACACACACACACACTATATTCTTAATTCTCGTAAAAACTAAAAGAAAATATAAGAAAGGCCATAATTACCGGAGGAGGAGAGGGGAAACCAAACAAAGACGAAATTGAAGCTCGTTTTCTAAAGGAAGAAAGGATTATAATGATGCTTTTTACTTAAGTTAGTTATGTTAACCTTATTTTTCATCCAAATCTGTTTAGATTCATGTTTTGAATATACTTGTTGATTATAATGATGATAAACACGTTTGATAATGATAATATAGTTCTATGAGAATTTCGTTGTTAAAGGGTATGGTAATGACATGATTAGGAGTAAAACATTAGTTAATCACTTTCAAAAGAGTTGAAATTTTGATATAATGTATATAATATTAGATGGTTTCAAATTTCATAAGTTTTTAATTTATAGATAATCTATCATGCATTTCCCAAGATTAAAATGGGCAGTTTTGGCTATAAATAATGTTTAAAAATATTAAAATTTAATACTTTGATCCACTTTTTTAGTGAATGTACGGGAAAGCATTTACGACTTTCTATGAATTTTCGGAAAGTGTCCCAAGATATTTTGGATTAATATAAATTAAATGGAAAGATAGAAAATATCATTAATTAAATAATTAAATAAAGAAATAGATAAATTAATAAGTAATTAAAGGAGAGAATAACGGATTAGATATAAAATTATTGTCACAATTCTAAAAGCAGTGAATGAAATAGCGGCAGATGTAAAAACTAAGCCAAAAAGCAGTTACCGTGTTAAGTAATATATCACTTAATAACTAATTTGACATTGGAATCCACGATACCATATACACATCCACCATACGTTGGTAAACACAATAGATTATAAGTTTAAAAGTTCCTATATGTACAATTCAGACAGTTATAAATCTGAGAGCTAAAAGTCAATGAACACGATAGTTGTAAGGACAATAGCTAGTATACAATAGCCTACACATTTGGTTGTCATAAAGATAATAGTTTGTCTGTATGATAGTTATAGAACTAATAGCTTGTAGAGCCAATTGATAAATAGCCGATAATTATAAAGCCGATAGGCTGTAGAGTCGATAGATTGTAGAGATGATAGCTATAGGGACAATAGTTAAATTTAGCACATATGGTACCCGTATGTTAATAAACATGATGGCTAAAAATTGGTACATTCCTTGGCTAGTATTTTATACTTTGTAACCAAAACAAATGTGTAATACATAGGAACATTTTGGTAGCTAGTTTCCATGATGTTTGACTTGAATTTTATAACATGTAAAGTTGTAAAATAAGTAGCGATGGATCAAAAATGCGATAACTTATGTAAGGATGGAAATGGCTAAAGCTCAAGCTAAGAAATGATAAGCTGTATCATTTAAATTATCGACAAGATAAAAATGTTTTATCTAAAAACATGGAAGAATTTTGACCTAAATACGAGAATAGATGGAATTTGTAACGTATAGAATTAATAAATTGAAGAAATCGATTGAACATAAGTATGCCCACTCATGGATTGAATGGCAGGGTGGAAATGCTTTGTGAAGTTTAAATTCAATGGGTAAATGGCAAGGTGCCAAGATTTAGGAAGTCGAATGGGTTCAATTTAGAAAATTAATTCTAGTGTAAGTAAATAACATCAAAATGGATGCAACCATTGTATGAATGAATCGACGATGTTAAATGAAAGTGTTTATGAGACTAGGAGTGGCTAGTGATGCTTAATATGGACACTTGCTAAATAGTATTCAGTGTGCTTATATTCAATCTCTAAGGAGAGTCAAGGTGGCTCCCAAGGAAAACAAGAGGCCATTCACAGGCGACGTTTAAGAAAGATGAATTAAGTGATAGATAAATCTACAGTGGTTATTGCTAGTTATTGATAACTTGTAAATGGACACCTAAATAAGAGTCCCGGTGACACGTGTGAATAAGAATGATAAAAATATGGCATGGTTCATGATGCAAGGATAATAAGCATAGGTGATACTTATGTTTGAAATTGACGAGTACATGGCATTATTCATAATATGATGCTAAGTATAGGGTATACTTATGATGATGCTCACATGATGTTGTTCATGATTTGATGATGGTGTTTTAGTGAGGGGAAAACCCATTCTGCTGGAAGGCCTGGTCTCACCATAATTTGTATCTAGGGAGAAGTATTACTCATGCCACGCTTTACATCTAACCCGTGTTATTATAATTATATTCCCTATAAACTCATAGGTATCTAATAGGCCGAGTTTATAGGATTATCCAGGTTACCTTGAAGACGAATAAAAGTCCAAAGATGAAGCATGAGGCTTAGTTGTTATTTATTTATCATTCCATTGTAAATACCATGTTCTATAACTGGTTAAGTGAACATGCTGGCATCTCCATATGTCAGGCATGTCCTATATTTTGTTAATGTGTCACCCTTGTGTGATCATGTTTTAGGAGATAAAAATGCAAAGACAATTTGTGTAATGAAAAAGTGTTTAGCTACTCATTTTACTTGATATTGTTGAAAAAGATACTGACCTCATCCATTACTTAAAAAAAAATTGGTTAATACTGTAGCATCATTGACGCTCATTTTCGAGTTTCAAAATGAGGGATATTATAGATTTAAAATATAATTATGAACTTAAAATCGGATTTAAAATTAAAACATAATGATATTTTTTAAATTAATAATTTAATTAAATAAACTTAAGAGTAAAATTTGGTTTCATAATATCTTCATGAATAGTACATGTTCAATGATTGGTATAAGCTGATATTTAGTTGTCTAATTATATCTGTGTCATATTTATAAAATTAATTTGATTTATGAAGTCATTATGTACTCAAAATAGTACTTGATGAAATAATTTTATAATTGATTTAAAAAACATTTGTTCAAATATTAATATAACAATAAAATTATATTCATAATTAATGTTAGTTCAACTTTGAATATTAATTATTCGAATAAAATAAATAATGTCACAATATACTGATTTTAGATTAACAGTGTTCATTCATAATTATTTAGCCAATAATTTAATATACTTAATTATATTTGTGATGTTATATACAAGGGTACAATATAAAATTTAATAATGCCAATATGTTCAAAATTTTAATATGAACCTAATAGCGCATGCAAAATGAAGTTCGAATGTGAGAGTTATATGTATGCAAATATATATGGGTTAAAATGAAATTTTATAATTAATTGGGACTTATATAAAATTTTACCTTTCTTCTTCTTCCAAACCCTAATGGTCTAAACTAGTCCATTAAATGTTAAAGCCAGCACTAGCAGTTGCAAACGATTCTCCTTAATAGGTCGCACAACCAGACTTCGATATAGTTGTCAACGGTAATGGATCGTAGGGGTGTAGCATGGATGATGGTCGGAGATGTATAGGGACATGGTTTGTGCACAAGCACAAACAGTTAAGGTCTGCTTTTTTCATAAAAGTATACACATGTAATTTATTATAAATAATTTTAATTTTAAATCATCGATAATCCTACCGGTCGATTATACCTTGAACAATCAGTTTCACTTATGAGTAAACATTTCTCTTATTCACTGATGAAGTTGAAAGGTCCACTATTGAGATATAATATATGAATGAACGGTGAGAAAAAAAATTTGTCTGTTAAAAAGAGACAAGCAGGTTTATTTATAGGATTATATGCTACAATAACATCTTCTTTATGTATTTCCACATGTCAAATTTTATTCATTAATTAGGTCCATCTATCCAATTAAATAGTAAACCATTGAACTATTATCGATATAGTAAGCCCTCCAATTATTAATTAATATTATTAATTTCAACTACTATACAATATTTATTATTCGATAATTATTAGTTTTTGCCTATATAAATAATTAATTAAATATATAATAGTTATATATTTGATTAATTAATTATCAGTCTAGCAATATAAAATAATAATTGAATCACATGTTTATTTCTTCATAACAATTTGTAAGTTTTACGTAATATTTATATTGTTGAAGGTTGAGTTCATACATGGGAGTTATAAAACCACAACTCTCAATTGTTGACCGAAAATAATTTAACAATTTAATAAATTTTAGTATCAAAGCCGTCACTTATGGATCGTCTAGGTGAAATCCAATTTCTTATCTTTTTAGCAGCAGCCTTAAGCAACAATATATTATGCACGTTTTCTTTTCGTCGGCGCTATATCACATAGATAACTAAAGCTCGGTCAATGATCCAATCTCTTATAGCATTCGTGGTTAATTGAGAAGTCAACATTAAAGCCCATGGTTCACTATGATAACAATTATCATTTAACTAATTTTCCTTGGCCAATGACTTTCATTTTTAGTTGACCACCGATTATAGTTATACTAACCTTCTATTCGAAGGAGATGAAACCTCTCTTGAATAATGTTTCTCTTCAGATGGTTCAACTTATGCCCACCTATGGTCATAACATGATCATAGTTGTCATGTGATTAACTATAATCAAAGTATAATTTATAAATTTAAGATCACTATATTCTCAAATCAAAAGACTACAAATCATCCTCAAATGAGATCTTCTATTGGACTTTATAATATATATATATATATATATAAGGCTCTCGGTGGGTCATTCTGTAATTTTTCCATACAATCATACATATGTAATCTCTTGGTTCTTCCAAAGGTCATGAGTAATTCACCATCCATCGTATGAAGAGCAGTATGTTTGCTTTTCTTAATGGATATATCAATATCCTATTGTTGACACATCTTGACTACGAACATTTAAGGACAAGCACTTATTTGATACAATTCGATGAAAGTTCTAGGAGAACGGGTAAAGAAATCACATAGTCGATTTACACTAGTTTGGACCTCCCTTCCTACATCAAGTCTCAGAACTCCTTTTTGTAATTTCACTAAACAACCCTCACTTCACCCATATTAATAGTGGTCTATGAGTTTTAGAATAACCAAACTGGAATTCAACCAGACTGCATGAGGACACTGCAATAGGCTCAATTATACTGACTTCTCGGACTTTAATAATATGTAGCAACACTATGTCTCAATAAACTAATACGTCAATACTATATTACAAAATTACTATAACCCGCACAAGCAATATTGAGTGAAGGTATAGTAGTTTAGGAAGTGAGTCAACCAGAATCTGAGGATGTGGAGTTGAATGATCGCTAGTTGGAGAATTAGCGGTAGACAGAATATTTATTTGAATGTACTGACTGTAAATGAATGCTATAAAATTAGAATAAAGATGTAGAGAAACGTTATTTTTTCCTTAGAAAATTTGAGAGCTTTAGTAGATGATCTAAGTATTCTTTTGATGAGTTATTTCCCTTAAAATGAAAAGGAGTGATTTTTGGAAAAAGAGAAAGAGAAGAGAAGTGAAGAGACACAACCAACAGTTGCTGTGTTCAAAAAAGTCACATTTAGGAAAATTCTCAATTAACTTCGGGGAAACATGACATCCGCTTCAAGTTAGGCATAGGGAAGACTGGAATTACTAATTGGTTCTGGCCCTGAGAAGGTTGATCGACTTTGAGGAAATTCTTGGCAAATTTCAAGTTGAGCTTGGATGAAGATCGAAGTCATTAGGGAGGTTTTGGCCTGGGGATAAGAATATGAGTCAGCTTTAGGTCTAGAGGCCTAGGACTTCGAGAAAAATGAAGAAAACCCCAAAGTTTGATTTTTTTTAACTTATTATGCTTTTGATTTTTGTTTAAGCCCTTTAACTCATATAAAAATCCCAAAAAATTCCATAAAATATTTTATGATGTGTAAAATAATATATCAAAATTGGGTGTGATTTGGAGATTGTTTGTAGGTTTTAACAAATCAAGTCAAACATGACTCGATAGATAAAATATTTGACTTTTATAACCGCTTATCCATCTTCGAGTATTTCTTCAATATTGTTGTATTCTGGTAGATTTTTCAACTCTGTTAGATGTATCTGAATGCTTGCTCTCCATCGTAAATGCTTCCATTTGATTATTTTGATATTTTTAATATATTTGCCTTTATTGAACTCCTACCGATCACCATTATAACTTATCTTCTATATCATTGTTGTTGTACCTATGACAACTCAATATAGTAATTAGTAACATTTTCATATGGTTGTTATCATCAAATGCTTAAATCATGTTCTTAACATTCGGTATTCATGGTGATGAACACGTTCATAAGTTTAGCCAATTAAATACTTTTCCCAAGGATTTTCTACCGGTAAATATTTATGTATTTTAAATATTAATTATATTCTAAGATAACAATATATACAATATATTTTGAATAAGATTTACTATAAGAGGTACACTATATAACCAAATTATGTAACCTCCCTTAAGGAACATGGTTAACTTTATAATTAAGAAAATCGAATAAGCTACACTTAATCAAACCGATCAACTAGCATTTCGATGATCCAATAATTAGGTGTGCCAATTGTCTTGATCTAGATTTGTTCAAACTAACAAAATTCTCATTCTATCAATCAAATTATGCATACGATTTTGCACTATTGGTTACTAACTCATTTCAAATGAAATAATTTCACCGAAATTATGTACTACAGAGGATGAGATTGTTCACCAAATAACTTTTTTACGTGATCAACATTTATGAAATATCCATACTCTTGCTTTGTCTTTATAGCTCAATACTCATAATAGGTAGCACATTTAACAAATAAGTCTATGCCTATATGACCAAGACCTGAAAGTTATAAATGGTTATATCATTTGGCTCTTGCATGGGGCTTGAAGTGACAACATGCCTAAATATTAATTTATTGTTAAGTATTCATCAATTTTAATTTGGTTCACTTAATATGTTTTAATCAATAAATATTTTTCTTAATTATACTACTTATGCAAATTTTTTAGGTGGATAGGTACAATATTACATATATTCTTATATTTATCACAATAGTTTATTTTATTTTTCTAATAATGCTCCTAGTGTATTGTGCATCTCTTAAGCCTTAAAATAAACATGGGAATTTCATGAATTCCTATAGTGAGCGTTAGGATCCGTTTATCTTATTACTACAATCTTGTGGGTGCTCAACAAAATTGTAGTTCCTTCAAATGGTAAATAATATATTATTAGTAACATCATATACAACTCCTAATCATACGTACTTTCTAATAATCTCCTTTATGACCTTGAGGCTGCATAACAAAATATAATAGATACTCATGCACCCTCATTTCATGATTGCTTACAGATAAATTTTTTAATCCTTGAGGTGCTCAATAAAGTTAAAAAAGTCCTACAAATGCAGAAAAATATGAACATCGCTATACAATTTATTGCTTGAGGACATCCTACAACCATACCTATGCATAGTACTCTATTTATGTTATAAATTATTTAAAGCAATATTTAGATTTGTCGGTCGAATTTTTCATCGCACACCAACAGCCCATAAATGAAGGGTAAGCTTTAGTTAATTTCTTATATAGAGGCTTCGGTGGCGTTCGAACTGGACTAGCCCGTAGTGGAAGTTATATGTGAACTAAAAAGATTCCCTTATTAGATCAGTATTGGGCCTATGAAGTCTAATTCATTCAGAACATTTTTAAATTTTATTTAAATAAAATTTTTATTTTATTTAAATTTATAAATTATATAGTTTTACTTAATTAATACACGTGTATGTGTATGTGTATGTATAATATACATACATATATGTATGTGCATGTGTAACATGTCAATCAATGCAAGGTATAACATTGCTACAAATAAATAAATAAATATATATATGATCAATTTTAGCCATAGTATGATAATTAAATATAAACCATATATGTATAATTAAATTATATATGTATATGTATATGTATATGTATATGTATATGTATACGTATGTGTGTGTACATGTATATACACACACACAATAGGCGGTTGTACTAATCTAATTTTACATGAAAAAATTGATTTTTTAATAAGTACATACATCCTTATTAATAGTTGGAATAGAAATGAAATCTTTTAGTCCAACTGTGAACTTCCTAAAATACCATTTACTCATATATAATTTAATTATTATCTATTATTCCACGTAGAAATACCTGAAAAGAATTGGTAAAATCCTAATCAAATGCAGATGTTATTCCTATTGTTTTTAACATATTATTTCTAGGCTATATTAGAACTATACAAACTAAATTAAATTAGTTAAATTTCTTTAAAAATTAAAACTATCCCTCTATGCTTAAAAATAGGATCTAAAAAATAAATATCATTTATAAATTCATTGTTTATTTATTAATAATATAAATAAACTTCAAGCTAACAAAAAATTAAATGTTGCAACTTAGAAATAAAAATTTAAATAAACTACACATGATTTCAACATAAAAACATGGCTAAATAATTTTGCAGATAATTTACTCTTGAATATATTAATCATATATAAATTGTAGAAGAACAATTCACGCACGAAGCACATGCCGTCATCACGTGCGAAGCATGTGCCGTAACGCTTTGACATATAACCAAATTAACTTATGACAACACTAATACATATAAGAATCGTCACCTAACAATATAATAATAATGTATACATCATAAAATATTGTTCAGAAAATTATAAACTATAATTTGATTAAAATCATATCAAAGTACTTGAACAACGCCTTGGAAGGACGAACTCTCCCCTTGGAAACCTTTTTGGATTTGGCAGATCGCTAGTCCTTCAACCGTTACAATATTTAGAGAGTGTTACGTACTCTAGTCTCAATGGATGTATCGATATCAAATCTCGATACATTTTGACTAGGAATATTTAAAATAGTTTATTTATTTTCATTGTGATAAATTACTCACTGTCACAACACTTTTTAACTACTATCACAAAATATACTGTTTATGGATTTTTTATCAAACAAACTTTTAATTAAATATAATAAAAAGAAAACACCTTTTACTTCAAATAAGATTAGTTATTGAGTTAAATATATATAACAAATTACATAATTGCACCTAGGGTATTGCCCTAACTTATCAGGTAGTTAGTCACCGAATGTTTTATATGATTGTTGGAAGTAAAGTCGGGGCTTTTGGGTTAATGCCGAAAGAAGTAGGTATAGAATAGACCAGAATTGAGTTCAATGGATGATTCCAAAAGTAAAGTGCAAAAGTAAATAAACTGAGGTTTATAGTGGTTCAGGCTAAATCCTTGCATCCACTTTGTCCTTTCCTTCTTAAGGGATTTATATTGACACCTGAAGGCTATTGCAATGCTGAGTTGGTAATTTCTAAGATTAATGAGTTTTTATTAATAACCCTAATATAGGAAAGTACAATTTTTCTTAGTATATAAATTATGTCACTGCATAAAAATTCCTTGCTGCATTTGGATCTGTGCATATTTATAGTCATCTTGTTGCTTTATCACTGGTGGAGAGCTTTTTCTCTGGATTGCTAACTTGTCTCATACGTGGGGTTAAGATTTACACACATGTTAATATCTGACTAATTTGCAAATTGATGCGAATTGTTCTTATATGATTTCTTAAGGTTTCGAGGTAGTTGTTAGATCATTTCCTTTGAGTTGAAAGTCTTTTGGCATGAACTAATTATGTATACTTCGGATTTATGTCTTTAGCTTATTTTATACCATGAAAAAATTAGGTATAACACATGCGCCCCTAAAGTTTACTTTATATGGATGAATACAAAGTGAACTTTGAATTTAGTAGGGAGAGCTGGTTAATATTTTAGATATTTCGATATAACCATTGTTTAATGGTTTCTAAAATCTAAACTCATCATATACCGAGGATGTAACATATGAAGTAAGAAAATATAACCTCATCGTTTAGTGAGGTTTTGAAAGTCTATCCTCATCGTATATTGAGGATTTGGGAGTTTAACCTCATCATTTAGTGAGAATTTGAAAGTTTTACTTCATCGTGTAGGGAGGATTTGAAAATCTTAAACGTTGAAGGCGAAAATAGGACAAATGTTACGTTGATTGGATGTCTAAAGCTAAGTGAATTATTTCTAAAGGCTTATATAGATAATATGTCATAGGCATAGTAGATTACTTGCCATAGGCTTATGTAGATCATATGCCCAAGGCTTACTGGATGATTTGCCGAAGGTTATTGTGGACTAGACATCAAAGGCTATTCTTGATTAAATGCCAAAGACTTAGTTAATTATACACTGAAGACTTATGTAGATTATATGCTAAAGGTAAGATATATTAAATATCAAAGTGAAATATGTTAAGTGCCGGAGGTGAGGTATATTAAGTGCCTAAGAAAAATGGGTTTTCTTAGGTCGCGAAGTATCGATTTCTGTTACCTTATCGAAATTTTACTACTTAAAAGTGAAGCGAATCCTATGCTATGCATTAAATGCACTTGCCATAAGACATTACCTGATTTGACTATTCGAAAAGCGATTTTCCTTTCCTATGTTAAGGCATTTTCCTTTTGACATTGCAGTTTAATTGAAAATAATATTATTGTACAATGGCCATTAGATTGTATGGCTAAGATTTTCTCAATGTTTATTTTCTTTTTTTTAATAGCAACATATAAAAGACCATTTTTCTTCTTCTTTATTTACTTTTACTATATTCGCCATTCACGCTTAAACAAGCACAATTTTTTCTTGCAAATAACGGTAAGTTTTCTTCCTTCTATTTCTTGTATTATGATCGCAATACTCTTCTCATGCTTTTGTTAAACTGCAATGCTATTCTCATAATTACATTCCTTATATTGGGGGCAATTTCATAATATTACCATATTTAGAAAACATTAGGCCTATTGGGTAGTATAAAGTCCTTATGGTCAAATTTTTATGATTCCTCGGACTTGAATTACCATTGATCATTGATTGATATGTATTATTCGATTTGTAATCGACTATTTTTAATTGATTTTACCATGTCTTGTGGAATTCATGGATTTTTATTTGACTCGTTGAGAAAATTAAGTCCAAAAATTAAAATTCTATTCAAATTATGGGTGTGAATTTTACCCTATTTTAATTAGGGTGTTTTGTTTGAAGCTTGAGCTTGTAATTATGTTTCCTTGATTATGATTATTTACTATAGGGTAAGGGTTTTATTTCATTGTTTATTTTGAACTAAATTGTTAACACCTTGGTCCTCCTAGACTGAAATGGGTGCTCCCTTGAATACACAAGCAATCCATGACAAGATTCTATTTGATTTCAGTATTGTAAGGGTTGTGGCCATTGCACCGAGATCTGATGATGCATGGGATGCTTGTCCAAAGCGGTGTTTCCTTTGGGCCGTAGAGTATTTAGCGAATGAAATATCTCTTTCCATAGCTTCTTTCCTAATCCATTTACTTAAAATCTGTAATAAATTGCACAATTGCCCTTAGGGCATACCCACAACTCTCTCATTCTCCCACTTGCACTTGTAGTCAACTATGGAATCCCAATCTCATCTCTTTGATCAATTTTCCCAAATTGATCGAGCTAGTCCCTTAGTAAATAGATATTCTATATCATCTTAATTATCTATTCTGTAACGACCTAATATTTTGAACCATTTGCATCCAAACATGCCGGAATTGAATTGCTCAAAATACCAGATTATAAGTTTATATTTGGCAAAACTCAGCATATACAGTAAATAAATAATCACAGAATCACAGACACAGAGTAATATAACAATATGCAGCGGAAACAAAATGAATAGTAGTTCATGAAACTACTATATATATAACAAAGTTAAATAAGTTACAACAAAAGTCTTGAATACAATAGTCAAATACAAGAATCAGAATACATCACTAGAATCAACTGAATATCTGAAAGCTGGATAGATAACCGGATCTCCAAGCGAAACTCCAACTCCAAAGGTGAGTCTCGAATACTGGTACACTCAGTCTGACCCGAGCATAAAGCAAAACACAAAACACTCGAGTCAGGATTAACATTCTTATATCAATTAATCCAACTCAAGTGAAATAACAACTGAAATGCAAGTAACTCAAAAAATGTTTGGGATAACCATCTTCTAAGGACCCGTTAACTATTTATATGTACGGTAAGTAGATAATGCCTATCAGTATTATCAAGTATTAAAATAGCATTAAGGCGTTACCATTATCCCCCTTAACACATTTTATATACGCATCATAGTCTATACAGCACTGTAACTCTACCTTAAACTAGTGGGATATCAGGGAGTACTCCATAGGTATAACACAACAAATCGTAGTGGTCGCGCATAGGGATATGAGTATGACAAGGCACATGAGGCAATACCCAAGGTAGTGAAACTGCCGTTTGCCTGATTCGGACTAGTGAGAACGCATCGCCGCAGCGATCGCAACACCGCGAAACAACACACTCAATTCAAAGGTGCGCACTAATCAAAAACAAGTAATGAGTTGTATACGAAGAAGTGTGTTCGCTTAGAGGTGGCTAACCTCATTGGCCCGACATGGCTCCTGTTTAAGTCATTTCAAATTTGACACAAGTGTCAAGGCTATCCATTATCGTTCTCTTTCTTCAAATCAAGCAACGTCATCATTCCAACCACTTCATTTTGGATCACACTCCGTGTATAATAGTTATTAAGTCGTATTAGGTTTAGACAGAGAGTATGTCCCTAACCGATCCCGGACTCTTCAATAACTACGTAATTATTACACCGATTGGTCATTAGATAAACTTTCAAAATAGTCTATATTTTAAAACCAAAATATCATTGCCATTTTAAAACCATATCAATATGATATCACTTCCATTTGAAAACCATATACGATATCATTTCCATTTTAAATATATCCATCTCAAATATATTCATTTACAAAATCTTAGTAATTCAAGTTATAACACTTTCTAAATCAAACACTTTGGAAATCATAATACTTTGGAAATCAAAATTTAAAAATCATAATGCTTTGGAATCATATCACTTCCTACTTATCTGTTTAAATATAAATAATAGTATATATAATAAAATAGTTTATGATTTAAAATAGTTTATATAAAAATAGTTATAATTTAGAATAGTTTATACAAAAATAGTTATAGTTTAAAACAGTTTATATTAAAAATAATTTATATTAAAATAGTTTATATGAAATAAATTTATAAAGTAACATATATAAATAGTTTTAAATATGATTTTAAAAATACTTTATATAATAAAATAGCTTCCTCAAATTTCACAAATCGATCCAAATCAACACCAATTCCAAAATTCAAATTTAATCAATCTCAAATCATCAATTTCAATTCAATTCAGTTTTCAATAAACCATTATATCAATTTCAAATATAGATTCGAACCACAAATAAACCATTTAAATTTCGATATACTCCAAAACTTTAAATATTTCACAATCTCAAAAGTAAATTTGATAATTTCATATATATCTTTATTCAACTTTATTATTATTTAGTTTTGAAATGTTCACCTAATAAATCCAATATTTAAATAAAACCCCAAATTACAAATAAACTAAATATTTCCTTCAACTTATTTTAACTTGAAACATTCATTTAAATCACCTTAACCAAAATCAACTTATAAAATTATATCCTTTAAAAAAAAAATCTCAAATTCAATAAGTTCCAAATCGATTTCTAATTAAATATATTTCTTAATTAAATATAATTTCAAATCATTTTCAAATCTATCTTCTCAACCTTATTTTATTTAATAATTATAAACTCTATATTAAAATATACTTTCAATGAATACTTAACCATATTATATTTTAATAAAGTCAAACTTTATTTTTAAGCTTATTCTATACTAAAACAAATTTATACATAGCTTAAAATCAAGAATTTAATTATATATAAAATAACATTTATATAATATCTAAAATCAATATTTATATAAAACCATATATTTCTTTCCAAAACCATAGTAATCATTTCAAATTATTTATATATAGACCAACGGTGTCAGTATATAATTTTCTATCCTATGGTCAAGTGATATGGATATTTATCATTTCAATCCACAATTTAAATATATACGGGTATATATATCATTTCAACCCGTAATCCTAAATTCAATTTAGTGAAAATCGCTTGGGTTTATTATTTCAACCCATAACGATTTCTCCTATTCTATAGATCGTTCGGGTATGTATCATTTTAACCCACAGTGATTCTATACTAACATGGAACTTGCAGAGTGATAATAGATATGATAATAATATAATAGGCATATATCATCAATATAAATAACAGATAATGGTGTCAGATGTCACAGGTGAACTGATACATGTAATAGCATATAAATAACAATGTAAATAACTAACAGCAGCATATTTCAATTGAAATCAAATTTAATAAATAAAAGAACGTTAATCGTGAGTGATTGCTCACTTTCGAGGTAAGAGAGAATAGACAACATAGCAAGCTATGATTTTGAAGCACGAAATTTATCGATCCAAACAATGATTCACAGCAGAGTAAGCTGAACACGAGTATGACGGACAAGCTGATAGATAGGAATTAATGAGAACAAAACAGAATCCGTTAGATATAATAGAAACGAAGAATATATTGTATCATTATTTTATTACTTTCATTCAAACAATTGTCTGAATTGAGACATGATTTTTTTTTCTTAATTTTATTATTTTATTTTAAACGAATTCTACAAGTATTTGAAAGAAAAAAATCAATAAAATTTTAAATCGCAAACATGCGAGGGATCAAAAACTATATCTCTTAAAATCAAAGCACATGTATAATATAACGTAAAATCTGTAGGCATAATTTTTTTTATCAAGGCCGACAGTAAATAAACTCGTACATTTTAAACAACAACTATCGATGGTAAATAAACTCATACCTATTATATTCTTAAAAATCGATTTAATTTGTAGAAATCAATATAACTTTCTATAAAAATCTCTGGAAACTGAGCATATCATATATATAAATACTTTTAAAATATAAAATACTAAAAATTCATGCACAGTGAATGAAAATATTATATTAAAAGTACTATGTACAGCAACAAATATGTATATACAGGAATTCAAACATACGTATATATGTATACAAAATTGAGTATAGACTGTACATAATAATATAACAGCAACCGAAACTCAACATATATTCAAGAAGCCAGCAAATCACAGACATATTAACAAAGTATACTTAACAAATTTATCACAAAGAAAAAAATATGTACAACCAGTTAACCGAAAAGAAATATTCGTTGTTATATAGTATAAAATATGAACAATACCCATTTATATAAAGTATAAAATATATTACTTGCATAAACTTTCATTATTAAATCTAGACACCTGATAACCAAAAAGAAAAATTTAGCAGAACTTAAAAACCTATGCAGTAGACATATATTGTAACAAATTAAAAGTTGCAAATATTATATCCAAACTTATATAATATATCACTTCAATATATTAAAATTATACTTCGCCTCTGTCAAACAAAACATATATATGCACAAACTTTAGAATCAACGCATAACAAACAATATAACTTCCATATAATATATATATATATACATATATATATATATATATATATGCATGAATGAAATTTGAGTAGCACTGCCCAAAGCTACAGGGTGTGCAGTATTGCGAAGCTCGGGACGTGGTGGGGTGATTGGCGGTGGATGCGATTATTGAGGAGGTGGATCTGGCTTGGGCTGATGGAGGCAGGGCGTGGCCATGCGAGCTGTGGTGTGGTCGGAGCGTTGGAGCACCTGGCAGCTGAGCAAGGTGGGCGGAGATGAGTTGGCAAGGCTGTTGTGGCGAACTAGGCGTGAGAGAGGGAGAGGGTTAGGGAGGGTTGCTGGCGTTGGGTTCAAGGCTGGGCATGCGGCGGAGGCTACTAGAGGATAGGCTATCGGTCTGAGGTGGGAAGATGGAGGCTGGTGGAAGTCTTAGGCGAAAGCCGGATCAGTAGAGGGGAGGGGAAATGTGGCCATGCACGCAACAGAGAAGACGAGCAGGCCTCAGAAAAAAAACGAATACAAACTTATAAAAGCTTTTATATATAAACTTTCTTATTTACATATATATAAATATAATTTGAAATGGCGTTAGAGAGATTGGATTGGAGGGAGGCGAGCCTGTAAGAGGCGCGTAGGCAAGGAAAAATGATGATGAGCAGGTTGGCAAACTTCAACATAAAGAAAGGTGATTGCGTGGAGCCATGAGTCTGGAATGCTATATGTCAGAGATGAGCTACTTCCCAAGATATATAACCTCTTTTTGCCTATTATATAGTTTTAGTCATATCTATATCTTTTGTTTTTCCAGAGAAGAACAGAACAAATAGAGGTAGAGAGGAAAAGTGAACGGAACGTACAACATATAAATTGACACCATAGGAAATAGCAAAAGTCAGTGGACAAGCAAACGCTGAATTTTGGGAACATAAAAAGGCTAATGGTCGCTAAGAGAATACACAGTGGATAACGAATGGACATAAGAAACCAAAAGGCATGAAACGGGCACCATAGGGCAAACCGTTACGCCGATTTTGCCGTGTAATAGAAACCGAATTGTACAAATGAATATATTATGGAGATTAGCAAGACGAGACAAACAGAACGGCATACAAATATCAGTGGTATGATTGAATTATAAAAATTCAATTTTCGCTAGGGGAAAAATGAGGCAAAAAACGCAGAAAAATAAGATCGACGGAGCTAAAGTAGTCCGAATTTGATGAAATGAAATTTGACGTCTCACTCAAAAGATGATTTAGAATTTTTCTATAGAAAAATATTTCAGGTTTGGAAATTAATTTGTTATCATCAACATTAACTGATATAGATTTAAATAAAATAACACTAGAAAAATAAACTTCCATATTTCTGATGAAAATTTATCAGTGGCTATGTTTAAATAGACGTATTCCAAATATCAAATTTTTATTTTAAAATTTTATAATCTAAAATTTCATAAAAATTCAACTAATTAAATAAATAAAATAATAAAATTATTAAAAATTTACGGATCGTTACATATTCTGTCAATCAACCCCCTCCTACGTTGATAAACTGCCTTCATCATATGGAATATTTTGGAGTGTGTTTCTCAACTTCTACTAAGCTCTAGGTTTTTCCACGATCCCTATCACAATATTGATTTCACAAAAAATGTAACGACCCGATTTTTCGACGACCGAAAATCGACACCAATACGTCCACTATATCAAACGCCGAACAATCGGATGCCGAAAAACCGAACCATTAGGGTTAAAGAAGAAGGAAGTAGAAGAGGAAACATAGAACAATATTAGAATCTCACAAACGCAGAGGAATAAAATATGATATCTAACATTGACTTTAAATACAAAGAATCTGTATCATCATATATACATACATTTCTCAGAGTACAGGAATCATTTCATCAAATCCGGACAATTCAGCACATGTCCTTACATAGAGGAATAATAATCAAGTACGGAAGTACGTCTCGCCATCCAGCTCGTCTCTTAAGCTCCACAGCAATCCATCCAAAATCTGTACTCTATAATACTCAGTTTGACCCAAGCAATATAGTTGAATAACACCCGAGTTAGTCTAGAAAACCAGCGTGAGAAAAACACACTCAATTGGATTATTAAAGTTTTTCAAAACTATTTTGAAAATTAATGGTATCTCGTAAGACCACGCTACAAATAAACATGCCGGGTTTTTACCTTACGATAACTATAACATTTCTTATAAAATCCTCTGATATTATAATAGTGTCTATATACAAATACCTATTCAAATAGCCGAAATTGTTACATTATTAAATTATAGCTACTAGCCATAAAGTGGGTTCTACAAACAAAAACCATAAATGCATGTAGGGAAAATGGATTTCCATCAATGGTAAGGCTACTGGAGTACCGCCCATCACAGTACGTGGTCTAGGTCACCGTATCGAGGATCCACCCTGATCCCCTGCATAAGACCGGAGCTACCCCTTACTGGATAGTCCGAATAAGTTCACCCCGCGTTTGGGATCAGCAACCGTCGCACAGCTGAAATAAAAGGGACATCTAGACAGATGTGACCTTACCTTAATTGGTTGCTAGCCACTTAGCTATGTGTGCACCTCACATGTTTTAGCCATTCCCGGTTGATGAGGCTTGAGGTTAAGCGTTACCTTTTTAGAACACAATCATTTAGAATGCTCATCGTCTTCCTGACGATGTTCTAAAAGCATTCGTCCATACAAGTACGTTCCGGGTTCGAACGGAACCAAAGGCACTACTCCTACTACATCCATTTTGAAATCACCCTCAGAATTAGTAGCGATTAGCCCTTTCACCTCACTACTCTATCTTCGACTCCCAGCTCTTATCTTCCTCACGAAAACGTTCAAACCAGATCGAAGTGGTTTTCGAGAAATAAATCCTGATCTCGGTCTCTTCGAAACGATCAGCGCATTGGCCAATATTGATAGTCGGTTATTTAACTATCAAATAACATTCACAATTAACCATCGGATATAGATAATTTCCCAAATTATTTATTAACCTTAAAATATCTACACAAGATATATTTCCACTTTTAAACCCTTCGAAATTAAACTCTTTGAAAACATTTTCAAACAACCCTTCTCTAACGGAATAAATTTCCCAAATATTTATTTATTTCCACTAAAAACAACCAGTCCAAATACTTTAGATTTTAAAACAATTTAATCAATTTATTCAAAATTATACTTTAAAACATTTAAATTAAACTACTTAAACACTTTATCCAAAATATATAGTTTTAAAAACATTTAAAACAAAACTACTTCATAAATATAAAACTAATTTTTAAAATAAAAGTTAAGCCAAACTAAATTTAAAATAAGAGTTATGAAATTCTATACAAGTTTTCAAATAAAACTTTACCCAAACTATCTTTAAAATAAAACTATTTTATAAAATATAAATATCAATAATTATTTTTAAAATCATAATACTAGTCAAACCTTCCAAATAATTACTACTATAATTAATTTTAAGTAAATGTTCACTTAAAAAAAATTTAAACCACTTAGATAATAGTTTTACAAAAACATTCTTTCAAAACATCTTTAAAACTTTTAGCTTATACATAAAAATCTGCTTGAAAAACGTACTTGGCTTTCCAAGGAAATACGTTTCTCTTTCACACCTTTAAAAATAAACCACTAATTGTTTTAAAACAAATTACCCTTTTCTTTATAAATTCCTACTGTAAATTTATACTTTCCAAATATCCATCGATATCCATTCCACTTTATAAACCCAGTTTATAAATTTCATACTCTCATATTCGTTTAAAATTCCAATTTCAAACACTTAATCAATTTCAAATTTTATTTCCAAAATTTACTCCATTTTAAAATAAGTTCCTTTACTTTCTCAATTTTATTTCAAAACCTATTAATTTCAGATTTAAGTTCTTTATGATGATTTAAAATCTTATTTTAACTGAAAATACCAATTTTCATATTTATTCCAAAATTCTTCCTTTATTTCTTCCTAAACCATTTTAATTCTGAATTCAAAAATAAATCTTTCATTCCTTAATTAATATTACCTAAGTTTAAAATCCATTTATTCTCACTTATTCAAAAATCTCCTTTCCCATACTTGGAATTTATTCATTAGAATTTTAAAACCAACTTTTATTATTTTCTAATTTACTTATCCAAATCTCTATAATTATTTACTTAATAACTCTCTTTTTATATTTCCCTTTAGAAATCCAATCTATAAATTTTTGATAACTATGTATACCCAAATATATTCAGTCAAACCATAGCGTCCAATATTTCACTTACCAATTTAATTTATCACAGATTATCAATAACCATATCATAGAATATTAAAACAATATAAATAATTTAGAGGAATCCAGTTGGATCCCTCCAACCTATTTCCCTACATCCACAGATGTTAGCACAATATAAAAATACCAATTCCACTTCAAGGTGGAATATCACGGTATATGGGCTTATATTTTCTCATCCGCTATTATGCAGCGCATACGGTCTCATCCGCTATATAATGCGGGAAATCAATCACTCTAATATATATATATACACACTACCACATCTAATCAATTCAATCATTCAACCAAAGTTTACATTTAAATAATTAAATTTAAATAAAACACAGATGAGTGAGATTAACTCACCTTTGATCTTTGAATTGCAACCTGATTCAAACCCGACTTGTTTACCTCACAGTTTAAGACTTTGTAAAAACATTTATGTGGTTTATTAATATTTGAGATAATCGAACCATCAATTACTGTTTTAATGAATTCAACTTAACTAATAAACTTTAATTTAAACTAATGTTTTAATTTTAGACAAATAATTAAATCTTAAACTAATTTCTCTCTTTTTTAAAAATCCTTTAGTGACTAAAATAGTAAAATAAATTAAATAAATAAATCACCAAATCCAAAAACTTTAGATTTTAAAATAATTTACATAGATTAAAATCTAATGTTTATATAAACTTTTCAACATCTAAAATCTCTATACATATGTATAAAATTTCAATCTCTTTCTGTATATATAATTTTTTTCTACATATATCCATATATAAATTAAATAAAGAAAATACTTTACCGTAAATAAAAATCTTATCCACATCCATTTCTATTTCAAGTTAAAATATGTACGTGAATTAATATATAAAGATATATATTATTTTATTTTATTTTATTTAACCTAAACATAAAATTACTTGATCCCTTGCTGTACTTATATTTATTATAATTTTTTTCAAAAGCTCATTTAAGTAACCACAACTTAGGTTTAAAATAAATTAACAGAAATCCAAACAAACAAAGGAAATCGAACCTCAAACTTCGTCGACCAGAAATGAATCGAACTACCCTGACAACGACTACTAACCCTAGCCAGATGCTGTGCTCCTCCACTCGGTGTCGCTCGTAAGAATTCGCCTCCCCCTCACATCAACCCGCCCGTACCCATCATTGCCGGAGCCGTGACCTACATGCGAGCTCGTGCTCGAAGGATGATGATCGAATTGACGAAGCCAATCTCTAACTGCTGCCGCTATCATATCTCAATCGAAAATCGACACCGCAGCCGGATTTACCGCCCCACCACGGGTCGCACCTCGTTGCCGCACTCCCAGACTCGATTAAACGCGATACGACGCGTTCACAATTCCCTTTTGAAGAACTGATTTGCTTAAAATCGAGGAACTTGATTTGATTGTGAGGTCGGCTTTGATTTGATTTTGAAAAAACGGCCATTGATGATATTTGAAGTTTTCGGTGTCGATTTTATTTTTTGAAGAGAATGAGAGCCTGGGGTTTTTTTTCTTTTTTATTAACCGATTTTTCTCTTTTAGGTTATTTTATTATATTTTTTAAAGTGACGCGTGCTTCAAAATTTCTACATGCAAGACAAATGGTGAGGGTAAGAAGAGAAGTGGCCAAGGTCTGATGTGAATTGTCTTTGACCAGTCAAACTATAGGTTATATTCGAATTTAAATTTTAAATTTAAATTATTCAAATTACGTAACTAAAAATCTTGACTTCCTATCGATGCATGCCGCTAGGCGTTTATAAGGTTATACCCCTAGTTCGAACACAATGGAAAAGGTTTCGAGTCCTAATTCGGTCATATGGAGAAGATAGTTTTTTGAATCCAGTTATTATATTGAATTTTTGATATAGATTTTAGCGCATTTACCTATCGTACGCTCACACAACAACTCGAATCACTACTAAATTTGAAAATCTGATAATAATACATTATTACGGATCCAATAGAATTGGTTTCGTCGAATTCCAAGACTGTGCCTCGTAAGGCTATTTTTAATATTGATTTAAATGATTTAAATTCAAAACTGAACAATACACCCTCAAACCCAAATTTAACACTTCTACTATCCCCAGTAAAATCAATATAAACTCTATAAGCTATTGAAATAATTTTAACCAGCATAAAACTCAAGATTTAATATTTTATCCAATCTCTAATTATTAAATTCAATAATTTAATTGCCTAATAACAAAGATTTTTGAAATTCAAGTTAAACTAACTTTCGAATATTAAAATCAATTAAATATTCCAATTTCAAATATCTAAAAATTCCGGGTCGTCAAAAAAAATGTTGTGGTATTGTCAACATTTGGATTCGCCCCTAGCTTAGTTATAAAGTTATGCATTATAAGTACATCTTTTGCTATAGTGGTATTCAAGGCGATGTTCTTAGCCTTTTGGTTGAATCATCCATTACCTTTCATTTGTAACAAATCTAATTTTAAGCTCCTTGACTAATATCGAACATGAATTTAAGATTGATAAATTATTCAATACTACTATGGAGTTCAGGTCCGAAAACCCTATCATAAGGAGTCTTGTTGTTTCCATAACCATTTCTCTAGTATCTCGTAAACACTCCAGAATGCTCTTAACTACCAATTAGCAATCTTAATTTGGTTTTGATATTATCTTAGTCTGCCAGGTACATAAGTGAAATATGGCACGTTAGTATACATAACATACATGATAATTTCTACTGCCAATACATGGAATTCGCCTCATATGCTCCATATAACGTTGTTATATTGTGCATATGTGTGTGTCTCATATGAGACTATCCCAACATCATTTTATACATTATATAAGATGTCATTTTTCAAACCCAATGTCAAGGATTAAACCATCAAACTAAAATGATTTTTAACACGAGTATATCATTAACAATCGTCAATTTGTTTTTTACTTATAGTTTAAGAAATATTTTAGCATCTTTAATGTTCTTTCTTATAGACACACTTCTCATCTGCATTTTGACTGAAATTAAATTATTTGATTTCTTTATCGACATACTTATTCAACTTTGATGCTTATCGCATGCCATCAGTGTATTGGCTTTTAGATATATCCTAAACACCCTAATCATCTTATCGATCCCACTAACTTCGAAGCATTTTGGCAATTTTGTAACACCCCACAAAATTAAATGGAAAATTAATAAAATAAATTAGATTAAATATAACAATGGTAAAAATGGAATTTATACAAATTTTTGATTTTGATTACGAAACTTGCAATGTTGCATTCATAAAAATTTTCTGAACAATTTTCATATATATTGTTTTATAATTGGAGCTCGTGTGAAAAGCTTATTAACGCTTAAGGATTTGAATCGAAGATAATTAAATATATATAATTAGGAAAGAAATATTTTATAAAACGAATAGCTCCACCGGTCGATACCATAATTTGGACCGGGTGACCCCTAACGGTCGACCTTCCAAACCAAACAGTCGACCGATCAAAGCATTCCAGCTGGGGTTTGGGTTGGTCAAACGACCCAGATTCTATAATATTTAATTGAACGGATGAAATAATTCTCACCCCTATAAAAATAACCCTATGTTGATATTCAGAACCCTAATTTAGTCTAATCATAACCAAACTCCATCTTTCCTAAAAATCAACTCTCTTTCTCTTTAAATCATATTTCTTCAAAACAAAAAAAAAATTAAATTTATAAGGATGAAGAATGAGGAACCAAATCAAATCAAGGGAAGATAGATGAATCAAGTGGAGGTGATTCCAAGTGAACTAAAATGGGACCAACTTTCTAGTGGTGAGTCGGCTTATAAATATTGTTTATCTAGGGATGTAAAAGATTGGAAATTTGATAAGAATTAAACGTATATGAACATGATCCTTGTCTAATCTAATTTTGGTCAAAGTAAATATGTTGGATAAAAGTTGATTTAGTTAAACACGCTTTTGTTGTTAAATTGAATATAGACTGATATATCAATACCCTGATAATTCTAAACCTGATTTAATTTGTTTTGATAACAAATATGCTTATTAAATTGTTAGAAACCGAAATTAAAAACATTTGAAATTGTAGATTAATAAAGTTGAAGCTTACTGTAATTAGGAGAGAACAATTAATAGAGAGAAAGAGAATGATGGTTAAAAATTTAGAACAAACAGACTCCGACCGGTTGACGGGCTCATCGGAGCCAGTTGACAGCATGGGGTAGACCACTTTAGTAGCCGGAGGTCGACCGGTTAACAAATTATGGTCGCAGATTGAACTCTGCCTAAGGCCTAGGTTTATATTATACACACACATATATGAATGTTAGTATATTATTAGCGAAATTAGTTCCTTAAGTTAATGACTCTTTGATGATACGAGAATAGTTAGGTAGTGTACACCGGCAATTAGGCATAGACACTATTTATTCAACGTAGTCGATATTCGATAGAAGTGATTCGATCGCAAATTACAATCACCGGAGGTTCTACGGTGTACGTGCAACACTGACGAGAATGCCTGAAGAAGTGCGCAGTTCGGCACTAACGTAAGGTTCCTAGCTACAAGAATCAGTATTGTTGATTGGATACCTAACACTGCAATAAGTGGAGTTACATTACCATCGAGTGTGTACATGGATGCAGTGGACCTTATCTTTGGCACGAGTCGTCATTACGGACTCATCCTCAATGCATGAATATGACACTGTAGTCATAAATTAGCACAATAGTCCCAAGGTGGATACTATAGGCAATCCTATGTTGGAATAGTTTTAAAGGTTATTAGCTAATCTGTAGTTGTTTTGAGGTTTGATTAGTAGTTCGACCCTCAGTATAAACCTTCACAATATTTTGGTGTAGGTGTATTTAAAACTATACCCCTTAGGTTAATGAAAGCTACCTTAGTAAGTTGGTCACAAGCATAAGCAGAACACCCTTGGTCACATAGAGTATTGATGAAGTTAATTGCATGCGATCACCATATATTAATGATGTAACTCATTCACCAGCCTTTTATCTGACCCACTCCTTTCTTTTCTATTCCCCCACCATATGAGGACAAGGCAGCAAGTGATTGGCCCAGATCTAGTACGTGGAGAGCGAGCTTGATATTGGCACTTCTTATCACTTTATATTACTCTTCATGTAATTATTTATCATACTTAGTACTTATCAGACTATATGCTGTAATTCTGTAAACTCTGGATTACGACTACGTATGTTTTGAGACCGTATTCTCTGGGATATTTTCTAAGGCGATTATTTTCTATATTTATATTTTACCGCCTTCCGCTATGAGATCAAATGTGTAGAATGTCTTAGATTTTATCCTTATGTTCTTAGTCTCTATAATGTTTTATAAACCTAATAGCTCATACTTCTTGGCACGATGCGAGTCCGAAAGTCACTATAGGCTTTGGACCGGTGTGTTTGGAGGTGCAGGTTGTCACTTGTTATTTGCAAATAGTCTCTTCTAAATCACTATTTAGATGTTATGTTTCAAGATTAAAGTGTCAAAACCCAAAATCGAATTGTGTGATAATTGCATGTAAAATTTGAATGGTTCCAATTTAGATGTTAATTCGTCATTATTTGGATGTAAACTACATCATTAATTTCAACATCGCTAATGAAATGATTTCTATTAACACTGCGTTATATGATTTCAACTATATTGGATTTCTTAAAGATACACTTGTAGACGATGGGTCACATCCCTACGGGAAAAAAAACCAAAATCATATTTTGACAATGTACTTGGAATTTATTTTGGATTTAAAGCATCGTGCTCTATACCTTTTGTGGCTTATTAGCAACCATGAAAATAATTGTTGCTATCTATTTTTTTTCTTGACATTGATGGGAAACTCATAATTTCACTTTAACGTAAAATAATAATTATTAGACATTTAATGTGCTCTGTGTCCATTTAGGCTTAGTTAATTTTATTTCGTATTATGTAATCAATTTCTATATTTGAGTCTTTGGACCATACCTATGTCCATTGTGTTGTCACTAATTTCTAAAAGAATCACGAATGGGGTGTTTCTTGAAACAAAAATTGTTTCTCGATACTACGGAATAGGATTTTGGAAATATTTTATGAATTGCCTTTTATATGTGTATAAACCGATTTAATTTAAGTTTACAAAACTTGTGGTCATAACATAAATTAGACTACACATCTTAAACAATTTAAGATTGGGGTTTCTGATCAGTTCATATCTTATATGAATATGATCTCATAAACTATGCTTCAGATGAAATGAAATTTAACATATGTACTTACTCTTAAGTACTCATCCGTATAGAAAGAAGTTAACTCAACTTCACTCATCATCAACCGTACTATGTCCAATAAGGTCTGATTACTCAAAATTTCTATGCTTAATTATGTATTTTTAGAAAGGAATGACTTTTGAGGTCATATTTTATTTATTTTAGGTACATTTGGAACTATTTTCCAGTGCACTCATCTATTCGATCAAATTGAATTATTTTATTTCTTTACCATGTAATGTTTTCAACATCCATTTTATATTATCTAAACTTATCGTAGACATACTACCTATTATTAAATACACATGTTCAATTCTACGATAATTTATTAGTGAATTTTATAAAGTAAGTGGATACATTTTGGTATCATTAGACTTTAAACTACATATATCTATATGTATCAATCAGAAGAGTTCATCAACCCTTTTATCGCCTGCACTGAGTGGGTGTCTTACCCTTAATCGATCGATATGCAATTCTTCAATGCTATATGATTTATAATCATATGATTAAAGAATTGTTAAATATGGCTTGGTACATAATTCCAAAATAACTGTACAAACTTTTACATACTTTTGTATTTTTTATAATTAATGCATGACTTTTGTTGTGAAAACAAATACCATAGATTTATCTTATAATGAATATTCACAATATTTATATTCAAATAAAACCTTATCTACTTTCAATTATGACTAAAAATCATTATTATTTCAAAAATAATATTTGGTATATACATACAAAGATAATCATTTGTTATGCGATGCATTCACTAACAAGTGTCATATGATATGCTTCCTCTATTTTCGCCATTAAAATAATGGTGCATGAAATATGGGGCTCCATTCAATCACTGATTATGGGATTTTATTTCATCCATTGTAACTAGTTTATAGTAAAGAGTTTCAGATCAAATATCTTGAACTAGTAGAAGTAACTCTCATAGAAAATAATTTTCTATATAAAATTATATTTCAAATAGAAATCACATTTCCTATTCCATATAAAGTACCTACTAGTATTTTATACAATCTCGTTTTCGATGTATATTCATGAAGTAGAGACGACTATGCACTCTATGCATCTCAACAGTGCCTAAGTTACATCCACCTTTTACATTTGCTTCCCTTTCTAAATGGTCAAACCATTCAAACGAAATCCGTACCACAAGATCGCACCGAACTCTTTACAAAAGTGCATTTGGTCGTCCTTAACATTTGAAGATATTAACATTTGAAGATATTAAATAAGTTGTACTTTACGTAGACCGATCAAACTAACATTTCAGCAATCGAATTCCTAGTTCTATCTAGTAGTTCTTGGTACATGTTGCTTCAAACATAACAAGTTACTCATTATATTCAATCATACTGAATACATTATCTTGCACAATGGTTTACTTGCTCATTTTGAATGTTCTGATTTTCATCGAGGTTTCGTACATTACTAATCGCGAATGTTCATCATATAACCTTTATATGTTATGAATATGGATCAAATATCATTTCCTGCATTGCTTTAGAGTCTAAATCACATGGAAGACAATACATAATCTTGGGCAAATTAAGTGACAAGTAACCAAGGTATGAATATATTTAGTAGTTGTACAATTTGGCTCTTAAATGGGTCTTAATATGACAACATACCAAAATATTTATTAGTAGGTATACTTTATATTTCTATGTCAATTTTAATGTAGTTAATTTGAATATTTTAACAATAAACATTTTATCAATTTATATTAACTGCACAAATTTATCGATGTAGATTATTTTAACATTATATAGCTACGTTCTTATAGTATTAGAGTGGTTAAATGTTAGCATTTCATTTTCTAAAAGGCTCCAATTAGAGTTTATTCCAAAACCCTAAGAAAAAACATAGAAATCTTTTGATTTCTCTAGTGGATGTTCGGACTCTCTTACTTTTGGATTCTGGCCATTAGTTTGCTAACCAAACCATAAGCCCAGAAATGACGGATAACACTTTGTCCACTGTATTATATATAACTCTTAACCCATAGTCTTTGTTCTAATATCAATCTTGAAAAAATCGAAAGACATTATCCACTTTTACCTACCATTTTGCGATGGCCTAAGTAAATGCACGTACCTTAAGTTTGCTCAATAAATATGTGCATGTATCTTACCTCATCTAACAATATATTGATAACACTACACATAGCATCTTTGGCTTGAGTTTGCTCAACAACCAAAGAATATGCAAATAATATATTAACATATAATTGGTCACAGACAACTTGTATATTAGAGATTCATAATCTTTAATGCATATATATTGAGTGATATTAATTTAAGGAATAATTTATTTTTTATGAAAACACCCTTGTTATTTAAGTGTCGAACACGTCTAAAATCACGGTATCCTAACATACGTATGTATATATTACAAAAATTTGTTGTGGGTTTATTTTAGTTCCACTTATGTTTATACATATATAATTGTATAAGTTTTAGTTTATTTACAACTTTTATAATTTAATCAACTTATATAATATATATGCATCTTATTAATTAAACTAGATTTAATTAATATTAATTCCTATTTACTGTGTCATATTTGCTTGATTTAATTTTAATTTATATTAATTAAGTCATATTTAATTAATTTAATTTATATAATTTTTTTGAAATATTTTTGTTATTCATCTTAAACAATTTAAGATGGATTAATTATAACATGTATAATTAGTTTATATATATATATACACATATATGTATGCATGTGTGTATACGTATTAATTAACTAACTTTTAATTAATTTTATTTAATAAATTCATTCACTTAATTAAATGTTTAAATTTATTCGAAAATTCAATATAATTCATCTCAAACAAATTTAAGATAAATATATAACTATAAAAATTACAGTTATATGCATATATCAATATGTGTGTGTGTGTGTGTGTATATATATATTAATTAATAAACTTTAAATTAATTATTTTATTTTATTTAATAAATTAAATTAACTAAATATATTAAAATTTTGAAATTAATTATTTTAGTTTCTCAAAACAATTTTAAAAAATTTGAATTCATTAATAAAATTTATAAAATTTTCCTTTTATATTTTAAACTTCACCATTAAATTTAAAATATATTTTACATCTTTAAACTAAATTTTGAAAATTAGCTCAAGGCCCAAATCAACTTAGGCTTTACAATTGGGTCAACCTTTTGGACTTGCTCAAACCATTGAGCTAGGCCAGTAGTCAGCGAGGGGAGAATACTTAATTATTCAACATCAAGCCTGGAAACTGTTTTTGTAGACACTTATTGGATAAGTAGGTTTAATTAGGTGGCCCTAGAGTTGTTAATCACACAATATATAACATTTAGCTCTAATACCACTAAAGGAACTTGACTGGTTTGCAACTGGTGAAATATGTAGAATTCAATTTTTTTCCTTATTTGGATCATAGTGGGCCTATGGGTCTAATGGCTTATATTATATTCAATCTAGTAATTAAATAAAATTCATATTTTATTTGAACTTGTATTACGTCTATCAACTAATTATATTAATTAATTCAATTAAATGTTTATGTAGACCTATCATATATACATTTATAATATAACATCGTAGCATAATGAACAATATACGTACATAATTTAATCAATTAAACATTAAGGCCTTAACTATAAGTGAATTAACCTGTGATAACAAATGTAAATTTTATCACAACAATTCAAATTTACATTAACTAATAATTTTAGATTCAACAAACAATTTGAATTCACAAAATAAATCAAAACGAGAATGATTATATAATTAAATAACTATATATAAAAGATTTTAGATTATATTTAATTAGTGGCAATCTATATACACATATATGTGAATTTGGTCAAGGTGAAAAATCATGAATAAATAAATAAAAGAATTAAATATGAAAAGTCTTCTCTTTGTAACACCTTGATTTGAGATTTCTCCTCTGATATTTAAGTAAATCCTTGCCCAACTTTGTAGTAGAATGATGAACTACCTAGATTTTGTTTTATTTGTTTTTTTGAATTGGTTAGGAATTGAAAATTTTCAGAAAATGTCTCTATGAATTTTAAGCCATGGATGACGAGGAAGAGAGAAAAGAAAAATGAATGAGGAAATAAATGAGAGGGATTTGTTTAATGGAAGAATAGAAACCTTTACTATTCTTTATTTAAAACCTTTCTCTTTTAATCCCTAATCCGTTTTTAATTAATCCAAATCACTTCCTATCCCATGTATGGCCGGTCAAGCATGTATTCCTACATGAAATTATTTTCCATAAAGTCCATCGATCAATTATCTTTTATTTAAATCATTTAAAATTATACCTATATCATATATCGATGCATGCGAATACAGCTTTTATATATGCATCAAAATAATTCTAAATAACTCCAAAAAGAAAATAAATTAAATAATAATCAATAGGGAGAATTAGTTCAAAGGAAAAATCTAAGACCATTTTAGTTTGAAGGATACAAGTTTTAAAATTTAACATGAAGAACAATAAATGTTATATTAAACTAGCATCAGATATAACAAAATGCTATATTAAACAAGCATCATATAAACGGAATGCTAAATTAAACTAGCATCAGATAAACAAATTCTTAATTAAACTTGCATGATGAAATACAATAGATGAACTAAAGTATCATTCACTTTCAAAGTTAAAGAAATGCTAAATTAATATATCATTACATATATAATACTAAGTTCATATAGTATTATATATACTAGTGTAAATTGCAAATACGTGCATCTAATAGCTAAAAATATTTTCTTTTATTTAATAAAAAATTTACGGACAGATGTGTGCTATTAAGTGCAAAATCTTTGCTGATCGCAACACTTTTATTTCTAGTAGTTTTGTTGGTAGTGTTGGTTGCAACTTGCAAGTTGGTAGTGAAATTCTCTTGATGGTTGGTCGGAAAGGGAATGGTGGTGGAGGCCGCAAATTGATTCTGTTGATATACGTATGGTATTTTTGAAATTTCAAAAAGACACAGCGGAAATCATATTCAATGAATTCTCTTTATTAGTATTAGAGTTATAATGCTTAGTTCATATAACATTCATTTTCAAAGTTCATGTATCATCTGTTTCATTTAACGATATGTTAATATAGCATTCACCATCTTTGAAACTAAATTTTAGAACTTGTGTCTTTCATTCAAAAATGCGTTGAAGTTTTTCCTTCCTCCTATTTTCATGTAATCAATATTTCTAAAACATTAATTAATTTAATTAATTTAAAATACATTCTAAATTAATTAAATCGTGTGGTCATTTAGAGATTTCACAAATATGGTTATGAAATTCAAAGGTATGAATACAACTAATGAATAGTTTTGAACAATTTCACACGTCACCTTAGCTTGTGGTGTGACAATTTTGGCTTAATTCATTGCTTATAGATCTTTTAAGTAAGAACATATTTTACATTTTCTTAAGCGGTACATTTTAGTAATGATTATTTACACACATTCTCTTCGTTAACAGCGTATAACAATGGGATTTATGGAATTTAGTTCTGGTTAAAATTCCAGTATCATCCTTATTCGTCTAATTTAGTTCGTAAACAAAGTCTTTGGTTCAATAATAACATTATTATTAACCATACTACTCTAGCCATAGATTTTGACTTTGAGTTAATTGTAGTTACCGTTATACTAACTTCATATAACCGAGGAGATGAATTCTTCGTTGAATATAGTTTTACTTCCAATGCTGATCATCATGCCATGATTTAACTATAATCAAAGTTAAGTATTCATATTGAAATTCCACATTATTCTTAAATCGAGGGACCTTCGTAACACTATCACCCTGAGATTTCTTATTTGACCTTATTGTTATTAAGTAACATTGGATGAGTCATTCCATAGTTATTCAATTACTATGAGTACGTAACACCTTGGTGCCCCAACGGCTATAAATGATATGCTGCCCAATATTTGGAGTGGTGTGCACTCTGGTCTCAATAGATGTATGATATCATTTCTCAAAGCATCCTGACCAAGAATATTTAAAACAATATGTTAGTCTATGTTGTAATAATTTTCTCATGATCACGACAATTTGTAACTATCATCACGTAACATATTAATTAAGGATTTTCTATTTACATACTTTAATTTAATTACTTAATTAATTATATCCCTATGTGAAAAATTATATAATAGAAATTAAACATCTTAATTACAAACAGGATAGGTTATAAAGTTAGATATGTGTAACAAATTACTAATTGCCCCTAGGGTATATGCCTAACTCTCTCAAAATTAATATAACATTTATTTTCATTCTGATTGTTTTAATTTACAACATTTACAAATTTATTTTATTTTGGTGAAATCGGATGAAAGCTAACATTAATGGTTTTGTGACTCGCTAGTATGAACCCAACCTTCAGTAATATTTAAACAACTTAAATATTAAAGCATGTACAGACTTTGCTGAAGCACAATAGAGACACGAATTCAGTTGCTTACTGATCATCAAGGCAAAAATCCTTTTTTTTAATCACATAAACTGTACCTCAAGTAACAATATATTGTCGATGTTTCCTCTTCGTTATCACATATCTGCAAGATTTCTAAAACTCGATCAATTGCCAAAACTCTTACAATATCCATAGTTAATTGTGAATTATAGCACGAAAGTTCATGATTCAATTCGGTAACATTTATCGATTAACCGATTTGCTTTGGCCAAAAACTTTGACTTCAAGCTAATTACCAATTACGGTGATACTAACCTTCAAATCAAAGGAGATGATCTTCTCTTGAATAATGTTTTACTTCAAATGGTTCAACTTATACCCAACCACGACTTTAACATGAGATTCTCTACTATGTGATTGACCATAATCTAATTATTATTTAGACAATGTTCTCATGTCAGTGGATGCACATTGTCATATATGATTTTCCATTTGACTTTATAATCGAACAATAGAAGATTCTTAGTGAGTCATTATGTAATTTTTCCAAACAATCACATGTAAATTACCCCTGGTGCCCTCAACGGTCATGAGTAAGTCATATTCCATCATTTGAAGAGTGCTACATACATTGGTGTCTGTGGATGTTTCAACATATCATTCTCGATACATCTTGACTAGGAACATTTAATAACAAATATTTATTGACACCATTCAATACTCATGACTACAAACACATTTATCATTGCAATTGATTAAATATTCTTCCTAAAGTCCTTTTTCCTAAAATATTACTTACACCCAAATATAACAATATATACAGTTGAAAATAAAACGAATGCTTACTTTACTTAGAATAAGATTCGTTGTAACAGTTAAATTATATAACCAAATTACAAAATTCCTTCTAGGGCTTTTCGTTAACTGTATCATTCCTCACCCTTCCCATTGGCATCGTTAAGTTTGTCGTTCCTCACCTATCCTATTGGCATTTATACTTAGAATCATTTTTCTATGTGAATAAGGATATTATTTGTTCCTTTTTGCTTCTAATTCTCTTTTCCTTTCATATCCTCCTATACGTATTTCTTATTATATGTTTCTATTTGTAAAGTATATTAAATCAAGGGTATCTTATTCTTGCATAAAGTAAATTTTGATTTCTATTGTGTGGCCATATATCATATGGAACTTGCTTATGGTGGTTATAAACAATTTTAATACTGCTTTCAATGGATGTTTCAATTGTTAAAAACTTCTTAAGTTGAATCGAAGTCTGAAGGTTAATGGTTTGTGTTGTGTATTAATGTAAAAACTAGAAAAACGAAAGTATTTACCAATAGAACAAATAAAAAAATACCTTTTAATTGTTTTATGGCTGATGCCAGTGCTAGGATCAACTTTTACATGTTTTCCTCTACTTGCTACTAGAAATTCATACTTTTTATAATTTTAAAGAGGATTGATGAAGCGTCAAGTTCAAACCTTTTTTCTTATCTTGATTATGCCCAACAATGCTACAAAAGAATTCACACAGTTTTAAAATTTTAGGAAAATAGGTTGGAGGAAATAGTTTAAGGTGTTTTTAACCAAGGAGAGGGTCAAAAAATTTAGACCGAAGGACAAAATTATGCTATATGTATATAGCATTGTACATATAGCATTTTCTGTCAATTTAGTGCTAATTTAACTTTGGCATTTATATAGATAACGCTAAATTAACATATCATTTTATTAATGTTTTTCCTTCAGGCTAAATTTGTTATGCAGTGTCCTTAGTTCATTTTTTTTTTCAAGTTTGTTCTATTAACTAATTCACCTTTACAAATTATACAAGTGGCATGTTACAATACCAATTTGGTTCCTACATGCAAATACTTTGGCATGCATAATTTATTTGAACGTAATTTTTTTATAGAGAAAACTGCAAGATCGCGTGGATTCACATTTTTAGATCAGGCCATAAATTCCTAAGAATGTTCTTACTATCATGTGCATATTCAGTCACAAGTTCGAATCTCGTGCATGTAAAAATTTATTCACTTATTTTAAAATATTATTAAGGTGATGACAATTATCACAATTTTTTTCTTTTTTGTAATAATGTACTATTTCACAATTAATAAATATATATCATTTATTTTTTCTTTTTTTCACGATCAAATGTCTATGTCATTTTATTATTTTTTATTAGTCAAGGTGTTAGGGCTTTAGATCACTGTAAAATCCCTTTTCTTTAGTACTTACAAAACTTATATTGATTTTGTAATAATTTAGTTTACCTTACAAAAAATTAGTATTTGATTATGTTTGAAAATAAGGGAAAATTTCATTTAGTCGTTATACTTTGAACAATTTTCGTTATATATTTCCTAAACTATATCACAACTAAACATATATTATTGCTAGTGAAAATTACGCTATGCAGAATTGCATCATTACATTATTTAGTTCTAAAATCAATATTTTAAATCAGTTCTAAGTATATCTTTTTCTCTATATTATATTGAATAACATCAATATTAAGAACAATTTTTTTGATTATTTCAACTAAATGCATATATTGTTCAACTTTTTCATACATGATATATACATATGTGTGTGTATGCATGTGTGTGCGTGTATATATTGCACATTTTGAAGTAGTCTATTAGAAATAATGCAAATTGGGTACACAGTCTTATTTTCAAATTTATTCACTTCCTGCCCCTTCCAAAAAAAATACATGAAACATCTTATTATTATTTTCAGTAAAAATTTAAAGTTTTGAATATTAATATTTTCACCTTTTTCAATGGTTAATTCTAATAAACAGAACAATACAACAAAATTTTGATAGTTTAACTGTAGTTGAAGTTAGGTCAAAAGATTCTTCGAATCATTTTCAACTTTACTACATATAACCTTTTTGTTATTAGGATATGTGTTAAAGAATAGACCTCCTTTAAATGATTATTGTCCAAGTTTCATATGGATATCGGTATGAGATTGGGTAGAGTTAGTAAAACATTTGAAGTACCGAAGAAGTATGCATTGACACAGAGAATATTGATGCAACACCCCGCCATTTTGTACGTTAAAGCAGACACACGTGCTAACCCAAAACCATATATAAGGGCGGATTATTATTGGGGTGAATAAGAAAAAAATAGAGAAAGAAGAAAAAACAAAACAGAATCTCACAACGGAATGAAAAAATATAATAATCAAATAACAGTTCATGAAGCTGTTTTACAAAACATTTGATTATACTTATACAACACAGATCAGAGTTACACATACTAGAGAAAAATAAATAATGCAGCAGAATCCATGATGCAGTACATAAATATAATAAATAATAGTAATACAATCTTCGTCTTCGTCCTTTAGAAATAAGGTCTTCAAATCCTGAAATGCTCAGGCTGACCCGAGTGAATTGAAAAAGACAAAACACTTAAGTCGGAACTAAAAGATCTTATGTAAGTCAAATCTGCAGTAAATAAATATGAGTGTAAACGGCGTCGGACATGTTTAAGGGGTTTGACATCGCCAATCACTTTGTCTGACGTGAGTGCAATAACTTGAAAGATGTTCGGGATTCACACCTCCTAAGAATCTGTTAAACTATCTACTATGTAGTACAATACACCATTATAATAGTGTGTACAATAAGGTAAAGTATTAAAATAGCGTTAAGGCATTACCCATATCCCTCTTAACACATTTTTATATATTCCCATAGTCCTTATAGTACCATAATTCCTACGTAAACTGGAGGGCTATCAGAGGGCACTCTATAGGTATGGTACAAAACAAACTCGTAGAAGGCACGCTAGGGCATGTGAACACGGCACATGAGAAGATGCCAGGGTAGATATACCAATTGCAATCCCGGACTGGTGGTAACGCGCATCAGCTACTACCGCCCACCTCAGATATACTCCCATAACCAAAATCAAGGGGTGGCCAGCAAATCGATCACAAAGTCAAAATATAGTATCGAAGAAATATGTTCGATAGGAGGAATGACCTCACTTGGTGTAACGACCCGAAAATTTAGACGATTTAATTTAGTTATTTAATAGAATTTTGTAATAAAAATATAGTAGTAATGATTAAGAGTGATAAATTTATATGGAAATGAACGCTAATTTACCAATGGCAATTTAAGCCTTTGATTGTAATATGAATAAATCTTTCAATAAATACAATGGTGTAGGTATTGGACCAGAAATCAAATTTGTAGACATTTGCAATAATAAGTGAATAAATAAATAACCATAAGGGATAACATTAATATATATATTTGGTTAGAACAAATTTGAACGTGGAGGAATAAATGAGAAGCATTTAATATTAATTTTATGTTGATAACGTTATTTGGGGGATTTAAGGAATAAGTTGAAATTTGGTAATTAAGATATTTATACGTAAAGTATATAAAGAAAGATATATTGATTCCATTAAAATAAATTTGAGATCTAGTATTAAATATTTTCTTAATGTAAATTTAGGTAAGTTTTGATATTTAATGCTAACTCCATTCAGAATATGACCATGGGTGTAATATTTTGAATGGTAAGCAATAGTTATAAGTTACATGTTTAATTGGCTGATGGAATTTAAATTGAAATAAATGTTAATACACTAAATAAAAGTTACATTTAATATGAGAAGTAATACCATGTTAGAAGTTGTCAAATTTAGGGTGTTAAGATTTATAAATGGAAATCAATGCATTAAATTAGGTGTAACTGAATGCATGTAAATAAATTTGTAAGAGTAAGTTAATAAACAATTTATTTGTGCATACCCGATTTAATTGAAATAACAGAAAAGACAAGAACTTGATTTGCCTAGGTATATATATATTGATAAATTATAACTAAATAGAAAGTTTGGTAGTAAATAGGATATAAGAAGACAAAGACAACTAGTAAATTAATAAATGAATTCATAATAATAAGTAGTAATTAATGCATATATATTTGGCATTAGTGATAATTACAAAATTTTACCCATTCATCTAATTTATTTAATTAAATCTAAATCTATGGCAACATTGTTGTTAATGATGGTTGTAAGTGAATTTGAATGTAAAAGGGTAACAATTATTTAGGTTAACCATTTTGAGTATATTAAGTTAAGAATGGCAATCGATTGAAAGAAATCTAAATTAATTATTTTGTTTGGTGAATGTGTTCTAGTTAATAAATGGGAGTTTATAAGAAGTGAAGCATGCACTAATGAAATGTATTATAATTCAAATGTTATTTATACCCATAAAATGTCTATTTACTGAATAGAAAGATTTTAAATCAATAAGCGAATTTATTGAGGTTCTAATTTATAATTTATAACATTTAATGTAGACTCAATTACAATTAATTGACTTAAATCGTGCAGTTAGCGTAGATTTGTTTTGTAATTGGAGTAGTTAATTCTATAAGATGAAGTTAATGCTAATTCTATTTATAATTGGACCATTTGTTGATATAGATTATAGAAAGCAAGATGTAAAAATTTGATTAAAGTATCAACATTCAACAATTGTAATTATTGAAAATTAAAAATGGAATTTGAGGATAATAAGGTGAAACCATGAACAAATGTTAGTGCATCCTTATTACTGGTAAAAGATGAGTATATAAAAGTTTGAAAATCAAAAATAGGTTTTTGAAAACTTAATTTGTAATTTCTAAATATAAGGAAGTGGAGAAATTAACACTGCAATGGATAGACTTATCAGCTTTTAATTTACATCTAAATTTGTTTAGATCAATTTGGAAATTAATAAAATTATGGATATATTTTGAAACGTAAACGAAATGTCTAGATTTACATTTGTAAATACGTTTAAAATAAAATGTAAATGATGAGGAATTTATTTATTTCCTAAATCCGTAACGTGTGTAATTAATATTTGTATCCTTTTGGGACCACTTCCGTTTGCATGTTAAATTTCGTGCACACCTATTCTATTGCGATCTACCTAAATAGGCGGTGAAACCCTAGCCTCCATCTTCATTCCTCTGTGTGTTCTTTCTTCAACTTCTCCTCTTCCAATGGCAGCAAAATTTCTAGATCCAATTACAGTCCAAAATAAAGGTCAAAATTCAAACTCCTCTATAAATTCCAGAAAGATTATATGTTGGAGTTCTCAAAATACGTAATCTCCTGGTGTGGTTCGTTTTTCTTTCCGATTTGTCGTTTGTCCAGTAAAACCAGTGAAGTTTTTCGGCCGTTCATCATCGCCGCAACGAACTTCGTCAGATCGAGAATTGCTTTCTGGGTTTTGGAGAGGAAGCTGAGTGGAATAGATCCATATGGTTTGTGGGTCGAATCGACGGTTGGATCGTCGCGTAATCGTGATTAGGGTTTCGAAGCTTCGGTTTTTGGTGGCGGCCGGAGGAATCAATGGAGGACCGGTTGTGGGGGGCTGGGTGCGCCTCGCCTGGACGAAGAGAGTGGTGGTGGTGACGAGTTCAACGGAGGCCGGAGGTGGCAGGAATGCATGGTCAAAGGGGGGGGGTCAACGGGCTGAGATTGGGTTCGGTTCCTTTACGCGATTTTCGGTTGTTAGCCTAGCCGAGTGAATTTGGGGAGAGACGATAGCGACGTGGAAAAAATTAATTTTTGGTAAGTTTTGGTTTAATTTAATTTTGTTTTCAAAACGTTTAAATCGCATAACTTTCTCATACGACCTCGTTTTCATGCGAGATTTTTTTTTAGGATCGTAATATAATTCCAGATCTGTTGACGCTGGTTTGGATGAATTTGGAGACTGCGAAATTTTGGGTTTAAATCGGATTTGAATTCGATTCAAATTCAAAAGGTGAGTGTTTTAACCCACTCACAACTTCTAAAAACTTCTTATGTTTGTTAAATTAATTTTAGATATGACTAGCAATTTATTTATGACTGTTTGGCATGTTTTATTCATTATCTCTGTTAAATTGCATTTATTTAATTTAACTGTTAATTTATTTAATTTATTGCATAAATTTGACAGTTTGAATTTATTTATTTGCATATTAACTGCCAGTCATAGTTATGTTTAATTTTTATTTCATATTAACTGCCAGTTAAATTTACGTTTATTTTTTCATATAAACTGCCAATTAACAGTTATTAAATTTATTTTGAGCATAAAACTGATAATTGATACCATTATTTATCACCTGTTATGTATTGATGATTGTTTGAAATTGGATGATGGCTGTGATAAATGGATGTATGATTTGATGGATGAATGGATGATTAATTTTATTAATTGCAAGTCTCCACGCATTTTTATTTCATTCGGGATTGCGGTTTGAAATGATATACAACCGCATTTTTATTTTAAATTGCGGATTGAAATGATAAACATCCGTATCACTTGACCATAGGGTAGAAAATTTTATACAGGCACCGCGGTATATATATAAAATTATTTTTGAAATGTTTTCTATGGTTTGTAAAGCTATATATATGGTTTATGGGTTTTGATTTGGTTATTAATAAAGGTTATTTATATATAGTAAATTCCGGGTTTTAAACTTTGTATAAAATGGATTTGAAGTATAAAATAAAGTTTGATTTTTTGAGATCAAGCATTTATTTGAAATTTAAATTCTAGAGTTTTAATGACTTAAAAGAGAATAAGGTTGAAGATGAATATTAAGTTAAATTGGAATTTAATAAAAAGTTAGAATTTTTAAAGGATATGATTTACAACTTGATTTTGTGTAGAGTGATTTAAATGAATATCAGGTTGATTTAAATGAATATATAATAAATTGAAAGAATATCCAGTTATGTGAAGATAAAGGTTTTATTTAGATTATATTGAATTCATTAAGTAAACATTTCAAGTCTAAATAATAAGTAATTGAATTTGACATATATAGGTTTGTCAAATGAGTTGTTTTTGAAATGGTGAAATATTTAAAGCTTTGAAACATAAGAATAAAAATGGTATTTGGAAGTTTAAATCGATATTTGGAATTGATTTGTAAAATGTAAAGAAGCTATTTTGTTTTATAAAAGTAATCTAATATTTGACCATTTAAGAGATGGAAACTTGTTTCAAAATTATGATTTTCAAGGTAGTATAATTTGAAATTTTATGCTCAAGAGTTTTGACCTCTAAATATTTACTTTGAAAACCCTATGATTTTGGAAAGTATATATATTGGAATAAAATGATATCGTATTAATTCGGGTTTTAAAAGGAAATGATATCATATTTATATGGTTTTGAAATGGATATTTTATTCTAGTTTTAAAGTATAATTATTTTAAATGACCGCGGTGTTATAATAACGTTTGGTTGTTGAAGAGACCGGGATCGGAAGTTGTCATACTCTCTGCCAACCCCGAAAACCACTTTAACAACTGTGTACGCGGTGGAGATTCCAGAATGAAGTAGGATGGTGGTGGCGTTTCCTTTAAGGTAAATACGCGGACCCGACTCCCGTGAGTTGGCATAAGGTGGCTAAAACATGAGCGATTGACGGGTTAATAAGGTAGCACCTTTGATCGGACACATCCCTTCGATATTATACTTTGACTTTTGGATTGATTCAGTGGCCACTTTTGATTTCTTTGATTTGGGGGTGTGGCTCGAGGTGGGCGGTAGCTGCGGCTATGCGTTATCACCAACCCGGAAGCGTAATTGGTATATCTACCCTGGCATTGCCTAGTTGTGCCGTGTCACCTACCCTATCGCGCCTTATACGATTTTGGTTTTGTACCATACCTATGGAGTGCCCTCTAACGACGCCCAGTGTAACGAATCGGATTTTCGTTGCCGAAAAACCGAATAGTTAGGGTTTTTTTAAAAAGAAAAGAAAGAGAGAGAAAGAGAGGAAAGACAGAAAATAGAGGGAAAAGAAAATTTAAAAACAGAAAATTTTAAAATAGAACGGGAAGAAAGGCACAGAAAGAAACAACATCAGAATCTCACAATTCGCAGCGGAACAACATATAATAAAAAATGAATAATCTTTAAACAAAGAACTATATCAGTTATTACATTACATTTCATTTCATTACATCATATCATCAGAGTGTACAACAACATACAACAACAAACAGCGGAAAAGAAATACTATATACTAGTAATACGCCATGCCATCCAGCTTGCCTCCAGCAACTCCAGAATATCCAGTATATCCTGATAAACCTTAACTCTTGACTGCCCGTGTGGAAATTGGTGGGCACCCAGAGTTTAGGAAGGAAAACAATAAACTCCGAGTCAGTCATGTGACTGGTGTGAGAACTCAAAACAGTTTATTTACTTATCTTTAAAATCAAAATCGAAGAATATTTTTAAACTCAATTCGCAATGCTTTTAAAAATGAGACTACCATAAGGCCTCCCGCACACACACATATGCAAACGCAGAATCGGAGGAGATTTCTCCTTATGATAGTCAAAGATGCTTGATACGCATTTAAAATAACATTTGATATTATTACTAGTGCATAGTGTAGAACAAATTCTTTCGAAAGTAGAATATAAATCTTAGCCAGCATAGGTACCATTATATTATGCCTACTAATAGCTACCATATTAAATGGCAGGTTCTACAACTAAAACCGTACAAGTTTCGTATTGTTTCTTTGGATTTCCAACAAATGGTCAGGCCAAGGAACTTCCCATTGCCACATGAGAATGCCTCTAGATGGGCATCCCCGAGAACCAAACCGGATCTCTACCATATTCGGTCAGTACGGGGGAGATTACGGTACTGTATAGACTATGGGAATATATTCTGTGTTAAGGGCTATATGGGTAACCCCTTAACGCTATTTAAAAGTAAGTTTATTTTACAATTAGACACTATTATAATAGCGCAATATACTACATAGTAAATAGTTTAACGGATCCTTAGGAGATGTAAATCCCGAGCATCTCTTGAGTTACTGCACCCATATTTATTTCTGTTAATGTAACTCACATAAGATCTTTTAGTTCTGACTCGAGTGTTTTTGTCTTTCCAAATTCGCTCGGGTCAGTCCGAGCGTTTCAGGATTTGAAGTTTAAGCTATGGTGGACGAAGACGAAGATTTGTTGTACTATTATCTACTATTATTTCACTACACTATTTAATTCCGCTGCAGTGTTATTGGTAAGTGTAACTCTGATATGTATTATATAAATATAATCAATGTTTTGTAAACAGCTTTCTAAACTGTGTATTTGATTATTATATTTTATCCTTCCGCTGTGAGATTCTGTTTTGTTTTATTTCTTTCTTGTTTTTCTTATTTACCCCATAACAATCCGCCCTTCCGTATGGTTTGAATTGACATGTATGGTTTGAATTGGCACGTGTGTCGATTTAAAGCGTGCGAAAAGGCGGGACGTTACACTTGGCCTCGTATAGCTCCTGATTTTAGTCACATCTAAGCTGACTCACGGAAGTCAGGGTCACGTCATACCTTATACAGGAATCGTTCATCAAACCAACCTACTTCATTTCTAGAATCTCCACTACGTACACAATTGTTAAAGTGGTTTTCGGCATTGGAAGAGAGTATGACAATATCTGATCTCGACTTCTTTAACAACCAATCGCTTATTACACACCGGATGGTTCTTTTACATTTCAAAAGTCAATCCACAATTTATATCAAAATATCATCTTCTCAAAATCATAATACTTTCGAAATCATATTCACTTGAAATCATACCTAACTTTGAAACCATATCGTTTCCAAAATCACAATTTCTTTCAAAAATCATACTTCCAAAATAGGTTAAATCCTTACTTGAAAATCATCGTATTCAATTAGTTATAACATTTAAATCCCAACTTAGGTCATTTCATCATTTTTTGCTTTTAAACCAATGAATTTTGAATATAAACACTTCCCTTATACTTACTTTGAAAATTTAGAAAATAGTTTAAATGGTTATGAATAGTTAAAGTAGTTATAAATAGTTTGAATAAATTTTCAATAGTCAAAATACTCTAGAATAGCAAATATAGATTTAAAATAGTTAAATAGATTTAAAATAGATTAAATAAAATTAAAATAGATTAAATAGCTTTAAAACAGCTTAATTAGATTTAATATAAGTTAAAATGGTTTAATTAGTTTTAAAATAATTTAAATGGTTTAAAATAGGTTAAATTTTATTTAGTATAGTTATTATAGGTTAAAATAATTTATAAATCTAAAAATCTTAAATTTAGAATCTTAAAAATAATATAATTTTAAACAGTTTATATTTGAAAACATAAATTTGAAATTTATATCAATTTAAAACTATTTATTTCATTTCAACAAAATTAGACCATTTAAAATTAATTTCTCAAACAATTCCTTTTAAGCCAATTCACATTTCAACACAAAACTTGATTTTCCCAAAAATACTTCAATTTATACAAATCAAATTTTACTTCAAAGTATCATTTAATTCCATTCAAAAATTAAGGATTTTAAAATCATTCAATTTAACCAATCCGGTGTCCGTATATAATTCTCTACCCCAGGGTCAAGTGATACGGATATTTATCATTTCAATCCGCAATTTAAAATTTTACGGATATATATCATTTCAAACCGCAACCCCGAATAAATATAAAAAATCATAAAATCGCTCGAATCTATCGTTTCAACCCATAACGATTTTCAAATAATAATAATTAAATGAACTTGTAGAGTGATAACAATATATATAAATTAACATAACATCCAATCATCCAATTTAAACAGTCAAACACCCCCTCTTAATTATCATCCAAATAAGCCAGATAAACATCAGCAATTAACTAATTAATAATAAAAGGTATTCAAGTGGCAATTTAATTTCAATTATAAATTAAATAACAATTAAATTCGAAAGGATACAATTAAATAGGACTAGCAATTTAATTATATTAAACAGCCATAAATAAATTCCTAATCACATCATAAATTAATTTAACAAACATAAGACATTTTAGAAGTTGTGAGTGGGTTAAAACACTCACCTTTGAATTTAAATTGAATTTAAATCCAATTTAAACCCAAAATTCAGACAGTCTCCGAATTCGTTCAAAGCAGCATCAAATAGCAAGCCGAACTAATCTTCCTGCCACGTAGCCCTTCTGTTCCCTCTCACGTTCCAACCCAGGCTCGAACGAGCACCCGCCGCCACGTACAAACGCATGTCTCGAGATGATTGCGACACCAGAGATGATGGCACCCTCCCTCTAAACGATGTCGTATGCCCGGCCGACCTCCCTTCGATCGCCAACAAATCAGCCGCACCACCATTGACGTGAAACCCTAAACGAATTATCCTGGCCAATCTAGCCGTCCAATCACCGAACAAATCATGCCGATGCCATCCCCTCGGTCCCCTCTACACAATGGTATAAGTGATTTGACGATCCATCAACGTTCATTGGAATGTTATGAACGACCGATATTCGTTCTTTAATTTCTAGACACACAGTGATTCAAATTGGAAAATGAATTACAGATCTAAGATGCGCTCATCAAGAGCTTCAAATCGATATATAATTCGATATTGTTTGAGGAGTTTAATTTTTTTTGATTTGGTTTTGAGCTTCAAATTGAGGCTTGGGAATTAAGTTTTGTCTGCCATTGAAATGAGTAGTTAAGGAAGGATATATGTATAGAAAAATGAGAATAGAAAAACCCTAGGGTTTATAACAAGTATATATAGGCAGGGCTGAAAATAGAAAGAATGGACACGATTTGATTGAATGATAAACGACCCGAAAAGCCCATTTTGCCTCCGGAACGAAAATGGGTCAGCCCATTTGTCAAAATAGATGTTTTAGATGATTTTAAATTTAATGGAATAGGTTTCAAGTCCTAATTCTATCATATGAAGAAGTTACGTTATAATCATCTTATTTCAAATTGATTTCAATCGATTTCTATTTAATCGATTTCTAGGCGTTTCGAGCCTGTATAGTCAAACGACAAGTCCAATCGTTATGAAACTTGAAATCCCACAATAATTCATCGTTACGGATCATATGAAATTGGTTTCGTCGAAATCTGAGTAAGTGGGCAAAATGGCTATATTTCAGTTGATTAAATAAATTAGTATTATATTAATTAATTTAATTTTTCAATTTCAATTCCATAATTAATTTTTTTTATCATTTTTGATTTCTTAAACAATTATAATACTTTAAACAATTTAGATACCAATTTATAGTTAATTAATTTACCAATTACAGTATTAAATTTCAGTTTTAGTAAATTCATTATTATCAGTTGAAATTTCAATAAATCCATTTATTTGATTTTCAATCCTGTTATTAAATCAATTATCATCTTATGGATATAATTACCATTGGTATATATCTTAGTGAATTAGCAATTCCTAATTTCATCTTAATTTCAATTACGTAGGATTTAATTCCATTTACTTACAATAAATCCATTTGTTATAAATTGAATTCCAATTATTTATAATTAATTCCAACTTTTTATTAAGTCCATTATTACTCTATAAACCTAGTTAACCTTTGTTTTACCTTTCATTACCTTAATGTACTCCAATTTAACAACTTCTAAACATTGTATTACATTTCACTTTAATGTAACATTTATTTACATTTATCAAAAATTGATTTCCCATTTCAACTTATGTAACGCCCCGAAAATTTTCGACTTTCGAAAATTCAACATCGATACTCACTTTATCGACTGCCGAGAAATCAAAGGCCGAAAACCGAGATGTTAGGGGTTTTAAAAAGAAAAGAAAAAGAAAGAAGAGAAGAAGAGATTAGAAGATAGAAAAATAGAGAAAGAAAATAGAAAATTTTAAAATAGAGAACGGGACAGAAAGGAAACAACAGAACAACAGAATCTCACAATTCGCAGCGGAACAACATATAATAATAAATGAATAATCTTTAAACAAAGAACTATATCAGTTATTACATTACATTACATCATATCATCAGAGTGTACAACAACATACAACATCAAAAATGCAGCGGAAAAGAAATACTATACAACTAGTAATACGCCATGCCATCCAGCTTGCCTCCAGCAACTCCTGAATATCCAGAATATCCTGATAAACCTAACTCTTAACTGCCCGTGTGGAAATTGGTGGGCACCCAGAGTTTAGGAAGGAAAACAATAAACTCCGAGTCAGTCATGTGACTGGTGTGAGAACTCAAAACAGTTTATTTACTTTAAAATCAAAATAAGAATATTTTTAAATTCAATTCGCAATGCTTTTAAAAATGAGACTACCATAAGGCCTCCCGCACACACACACATGCAAACGCAGAATCGGAGGAGATTTCTCCTTATGATAGTCAAAGATGCTTGATACGCATTTAAAATAACATTTGATATTATTATTAGTGCATAGTGTAGAGGAAAATCATTCCGAAAATAAAGATATAAATCTTAGCCAGCATAGACATTCCGCACTTATGCCTACTATAGCTACCATGTTCAATAGCAGGTTACCGCCACATTCCATAGCAGGTTATACAACTAATACCGTACAAGTTACGTATTGTTTCTTTGGATTTCCAACAAATGGTCAGGCCAAGGAACTTCCCATTGCCACATGAGAATGCCTCTGGATGGACATCCCCGAGAACCAAACCGGATCTCTGCCAACACAAGGCCGGGTTACCCCTTACTGGGTAACAACTGACACGAGTATGCCATCCCCCGGTCCTTTAGGACCTTTATCAACCGAGCGCTCGATATCCAACATCACACCATAATAAATAGAGTGTTTTCAACATGAGTAAGTATCTGGGCTCCATACCATGATACCACCCTTTTCCAGAAGGAAATGCACATACCCTAAGGGGAGCTACAGCAACCCCTAATAACCTTGCCGCATCTTTCCTGTTTTGACCATTTCCGGGATGTGAGGCTCGACGAATTCACGTCCACAAAAACATACTTTATACAAAAGCCATGCTTTGGGTCAACAAATGATCAACACAATGATCACTAAATAGACGATCAAATAAATGATCCTATCACAATAATCAACACAATGATCATTTCAGCATCACTCAGCATGTCACATTACTAAACTGGGAATATATCGCTGATAACTTCAACTATATAACCTTTGAGCTCGTACGTCTCAAAGAAGGGTGTTAAGCAAAGAATAAATTCTCCGCCACCAACAGAAATATATTTGAAAGAAATCGGCTTTATATCTCAAATTGTAATGTCAGACATACAATCCATACAAGTCTGTTCCGGGATCGAACAGAACCGAAGGCACTTACAAAGAAGTCCTTGCAATCCGGATATTCACAATTCTGATCGGATTCACCATCACATACGGAGAACTCAATACCGGAGCAACTCGGTGCAGAGTCAATCGATAGTTCATCCTATCGCTCTCGCAAATATCCGGTCTTCAACACCGATCTTCAAATGCAATTCACAACGACGTATCACGTATTCGGAATGGGTTATACGACCCCATGGTCCTTTCCCGGTTAACCCGAATAGTGAGCGCTTATTCAAAAATAAGTGTGCATTCAAATTCAATCAATTCACATCAAATACCCATTCAAAGGGAAATATTGATAGTCGGTTATTGAACTATCAATTGATATGCACACATCACCAGATTCCAAATAATTTTCCAAATTATTTAATTTCCAAAATATCTTTACAAGATATATAATTTCATCACTTCAAAAATAAATCAATATTTATTTTTTTTAAACAAATTCCACTTTCACATATAAATTCCATAATGAATTTACATTTCAAAATATTCATGCATATCATTTCAATTATTCATTTCCAATTTATCTTCAAAAAGATAAATTCTAAATATTCACTTCACATTGGAAAAACATTTCCATACTTATTTATTAATAAGTAATTTCACAAATCTCTTTTATTTTCAACCTTGGAAATTATTTAATATACTTAAATCGAATTAAGTATATATTTCATTCTATTAAGGAAATCATTCACTTAACATATTTATTTGGGCCAAAATGAATGTTGCGTAAAACATCGTTACAACAACCCAAAATCACTAGTATAGGGATTCGAAATTAAATAGATATATAAATCCCAATACTATACAAAACATTTCCTTTCGGAAATCATTTACTATAACAACAGTGTTATAGTCTACCATTTCCTTTTATTTCTTGAAAACGTCTATTTCAACAATAAATGTTGAAATCTATGGTTTCGAATTCCAACATGTTTAAAAACATCGTTAGATCGTTTTAATTCTATTTAAAATATCACATTCAAAAACATTTCCTTTAACGTATTATTCACTATTCAAAAACGTGAATATACTACGTTAATGAATATCATCCTTTTATTCATTTTAATTCAAAGGATTATTCACTATTCGAAAATGTGAATATAACTCCATTAATAGGTTTCAACAATTAACTTATCAAAATAAGTCGTTTGCGAATTTATAAAACAACGTTTATAAATTCCTTTTCTATTTATTTATAAAAACTTCTTTTTTATAAATTCCTTTATTAACCTATTCCAGTTTATAACTAAATTATAAACTAAACGTTCACATTATAAGTTAATTACTTATAAAACGATTATTTTACAAAATCGTTCTTTTAAACTTCCCAAATTATAAATCTTATAACTTATAAGATTCATTTATTTAACCAAATCTATTCTTCACATAATTTCACCAAATTTATAAATCTTACTATTTATAAATTTCATTTATAACTTCATTGTTTATAATTCTATAAATTTCATTCTATTATGAAATTCATTCTCACATCATTCAAACACTTATAAAAACTCGTTTTAAAATGTCAATATTTCGATTTATAAATATCTATTTATAAATCTCTTAATATAAATCAATTTATATTATTATTTTAAAACGTCTTTAATTTCCTTTAAAATTTCACCACTTCGATTTATAAAATAATCAAATTTTATAAATCCTATATTTAAACTTTTATAATATATTCAAAAATCCAATCTAAACTATTTTATAAAATCATTAATTCATATTTCTCAAAAATCAGCTTTTAACTATATTTCACAAAAACCATAATTTTTATAACAATAAAAATTATAACGTTTATTTATTTAAAATAGATCAATTCCGAAAATCTTATATATTTTCAAAAATCACTTTAAAATCATTCTAAAATCTCAAAATCTGGGTCCAATGATGCTACACATCAAATAGTCAATCACGACAAACAACGATATCATATATCGATGTGACAATCCATCAAATATCAAAATATCTAAAATCAAATAAAAACTGTTGAGGAATCCAGTTGGATCCCTCCAACCTGTTTCCTGCATCCAAAAACATTAGCACAATACCAATTTCGCTCCAGTACGAAATTATCGCGGTATATGTTCTTATTAAATATTATCCGCTTAATAACGGCGTAATAGGGTCTCATCCGCAAAAAAATACGGGAAATCAATCAACTGCAATATATACATATGCCAATATATATATTGATATTATATATAATACCAATTTCACTGTTTATAAAATATTCGCGGTATATGTTTTTATTAATTAACATCCGCTTACTAACGGCGCATAATGTCTATTTTAACAATCAATAATTTACAGTCATCATTCAAACATGCATTCAAATATTTTAAATCTAACTATTTAAAATAAAATCGAAATCTATTCGATTGAGTGAGAAATTCTCACCTTGATTTTAATTTCCGTTTTAGCGATTTATTTCGAATAAAATTAAACGCGCGTTTAATTTTACCCAAAATTCTCACTAACTCCAAACGACTCCAAACCAACTCCATCGCGTAGTGCTCGTCCATACGATTCCAACACAACTGAGTTTGCATTTTTTCGACCTCGTATGAAAAAGTTATGATTTTTACAAGTTTGCACACAATTTTATAACTAAATTTACAATTAACTTTAATAATTTAACCTCCATCAATCTAGAGCCATAGGATCTTGAACCCCCCAAATCCTGGCCGTGCACTCTCTCTTCCTCTCCCTCTCGTTCAAGCTTCAGGTACACACGAAATGAACTAACCCATTACAAGAAATTAGGTTTTAATTTAGCAACTTCATCGTTCAACTTGAACACGATCGGGATACACCAACGCGAAGCTCGCAGCAAGAGCTTCACTCGCCCCCCTCCATGCCAAGCTCGGCCTGCACATGTGCGTTGAAACTCGTGCGCAAGGCAGCACGGTCGGCCTCCCCTAGCTCCTCCTCCGTTGCACCATTTCCGATCAACTCCGTATGAAATCAAAGCTCTCTTCGTGTTCTCCAATCTTCGTGTTGAACACTTCGGCTAAATCTTGATGGATTGGAAGAGATTAAGGAATGAAATTGGAAAAAATCTGGCCATAGAACCTAAAAGTGGCGGCTACTAACTTTAGGGTTAGGGTTTTTCTTTTTTTTTATTAATGAAGAGAGAGGTGTATTTATAGAAAAAGCAAGCGTAAACACTATTCATCCCGAGAATTCCGAACTCCGATTTAGGCGCCGTAACCAGCGTTTCTAAGGTTTACCCCGCGTTCCGGACACAATGGAACAGGTTTCGGAAGCTAATTCGGAAGTATGTGCGAGTTATGGCTACAAACGCTCAATTTAAATTAAACCGATTTAAATCGATTTCTAGGCGTTTTAATTTGTACCGGACAAACGGTAAATCCAATTGACTTGAAATTTGAAACCTTACAATAATATCACATTACGGATCCGATGAAACTGGTTTCGTCGAAATCCGAGACTTTTTGAAAAATGGCTATTTTGACTCGCCAAATTAAAATTAAAAACGATTCGATGCGTTTCGAGCTGCCACGATCAAACGATAACTCCGATTGACACGAAAATTGAAATCCGGTAATAACTAACTATTACGGATCCAATGAAACTGGTTTCGTTCAATTCTGAGACCGTTCAAAAATTGGCTATTTTATAGTCGATTATTAAATATTAAAATATTCAATTTTCACAAATTAACTTTTAATTCGATTTTAAAAGTTCTAAAATATTTCTATAACTCCAGTATGATTAAATAAAATTTTACAAATCATTTCCAATCATATTTAACCCAATATTCAATTACTTTCATAATTTAACGTATTAAATTATCGATTTAATTATCCAATTAAATCCAATAATTCAAATTAAAATTTATTTGACTTATAAATTCATTTATAAATATCTAAAATTAATTAAATATTCAAATTTTAATTAATAAAAATTCTGGGTCGTTACAATCTTTCCCCCTTAAAAGAATTTCGTCCTCGAAATTACAAGTAAGAAAAGTTACAGAATTTATTAACTTTCCAAAATTCAAAGTTAAACTTTTTACCATACTTTACTAAGTTTTCAAATCATACTTAGTTATCTTTTCAAAAACAAATTACCTTGTTTAACTTTCAATTCAAAAATCAAAGTTATAGTTTTCAAAATTTTCCAATTTTCTCAAATTTTTCTAACGCCTTAAATTTCCGGAAAAATTCGCCATAGTCTCCTTTGCGCGGCTCGATCCGAAAAAAAAAATGACAGTATATATATCACAAATATACATCTCATCAAGTAATGAGGCATCCCAAAGGGAAAAAAGTGTAAAAGTACGATATTTAATCCGAGATATGTACCTTATATTTTATTAGCAAGCATATACGGCTAATATAGCGCTAAAGCGAACTCCAAATGCGAAGCAAACGCGATCCGCACCTACTAATCACTCAACAAACAACATGAGAACATGCATATATGAAAATAATCTCAATATACAACATATAGCAACATAACAATATATGTCACATAGCAAATGCAACAATAGCAATATATATTCAACCATCAACCAATTATCATTCATAATCAATAATATTCATTCATATTCTCATTAATATATAATGAATTGGTTTTCAATATCAAATCACATTTGATTTATTCACATTGGATTTTATCAACATTCGTTCTCAATTAGTTTATATTTACTAATTAAATTCAATTCACACTCAATTCTATTCAAATTAATTCAATTCAATTTCTAAAGTTGAATTTCATTCACATAACTTAAGTTCACATTTCTTACTTAACTTTATTAATTTAGTTTGATACGAATATCATTTTCATTCAACAACACTTAAGTTATATTCCTTTTAACTTTAAATTCACTTCTTATATATATATAAGTTTATTTCACAATTGTAAATCATATTAATTATAATTCAATTCTTATAATTCTTTTACTTATACAATTACTCTTTTATTTAGATTATTCAAACAACCTAACAATCAACTTATAAATACTTTAATAATTCTGAAAAATTATTCCTTCATATATAAAATATACTTAAGGTAAAATCATTTCATTTACCCAATTTAAAACAATATTATGTCGAATTGTTCTATTCAAGTGTTTAGAAACCCCTTCGGCATAGTTTGACTGACCGTGCTGACGAAGGTTCATATACCACTCAATAAACCAATCATCACAATATAAAACAATTTTATATTCACTAACAAATACGCTCTCATAGCTATTATTACACTCAAACTCAATCTAGAGTACTACTGACTCTATCTCTAATGAGTATTACCCTACAGAACCATGGTTGTCGCTTAACCATCAGCTCTGATACCAAATGTAACGCACGGGGATTTTCGACTTTCGAAAATTCAACATCGATACTCACTTTATCGACTGCCGAGAAATCAAAGGCCGAAAACCGAGATGTTAGGGGTTTTAAAAAGAAAAGAAAAAGAAAGAAGAGAAGAAGAGATTAGAAGATAGAAAAATAGAGAAAGAAAATAGAAAATTTTAAAATAGAGAACGGGACAGAAAGGAAACAACAGAACAACAGAATCTCACAATTCGCAGCGGAACAACATATAATAATAAATGAATAATCTTTAAACAAAGAACTATATCAGTTATTACATTACATTACATCATATCATCAGAGTGTACAACAACATACAACATCAAAAATGCAGCGGAAAAGAAATACTATACAACTAGTAATACGCCATGCCATCCAGCTTGCCTCCAGCAACTCCTGAATATCCAGAATATCCTGATAAACCTAACTCTTAACTGCCCGTGTGGAAATTGGTGGGCACCCAGAGTTTAGGAAGGAAAACAATAAACTCCGAGTCAGTCATGTGACTGGTGTGAGAACTCAAAACAGTTTATTTACTTTAAAATCAAAATAGAAGAATATTTTTAAATTCAATTCGCAATGCTTTTAAAAATGAGACTACCATAAGGCCTCCCGCACACACACACATGCAAACGCAGAATCGGAGGAGATTTCTCCTTATGATAGTCAAAGATGCTTGATACACATTTAAAATAACATTTGATATTATTATTAGTGCATAGTGTAGAGGAAAATCATTCCGAAAATAAAGATATAAATCTTAGCCAGCATAGACATTCCGCACTTATGCCTACTATAGCTACCATGTTCAATAGCAGGTTACCGCCACATTCCATAGCAGGTTATACAACTAATACCGTACAAGTCACGTATTGTTTCTTTGGATTTCCAACAAATGGTCAGGCCAAGGAACTTCCCATTGCCACATGAGAATGCCTCTGGATGGACATCCCCGAGAACCAAACCGGATCTCTGCCAACACAAGGCCGGGTTACCCCTTACTGGGTAACAACTGACACGAGTATGCCATCCCCCGGTCCTTTAGGACCTTTATCAACCGAGCGCTCGATATCCAACATCACACCATAATAAATAGAGTGTTTTCAACATGAGTAAGTATCTGGGCTCCATACCATGATACCACCCTTTTCCAGAAGGAAATGCACATACCCTAAGGGGAGCTACAGCAACCCCTAATAACCTTGCCGCATCTTTCCTGTTTTGACCATTTCCGGGATGTGAGGCTCGACGAATTCACGTCCACAAAAACATACTTTATACAAAAGCCATGCTTTGGGTCAACAAATGATCAACACAATGATCACTAAGATAGACGATCAAATAAATGATCCTATCACAATAATCAACACAATGATCATTTCAGCATCACTCAGCATGTCACATTACTAAACTGGGAATATATCGCTGATAACTTCAACTATATAACCTTTGAGCTCGTACGTCTCAAAGAAGGGTGTTAAGCAAAGAATAAATTCTCCGCCACCAATAGAAATATATTTGAAAGAAATCGGCTTTATATCTCAAATTGTAATGTCAGACATACAATCCATACAAGTCTGTTCCGGGATCGAACAGAACCGAAGGCACTTACAAAGAAGTCCTTGCAATCCGGATATTCACAATTCTGATCGGATTCACCATCACATATGGAGAACTCAATACCGGAGCAACTCGGTGCAGAGTCAATCGATAGTTCATCCTATCGCTCTCGCAAATATCCGGTCTTCAACACCGATCTTCAAATGCAATTCACAACGACGTATCACGTATTCGGAATGGGTTATACGACCCCATGGTCCTTTCCCGGTTAACCCGAATAGTGAGCGCTTATTCAAAAATAAGTGTGCATTCAAATTCAATCAATTCACATCAAATACCCATTCAAAGGGAAATATTGATAGTCGGTTATTGAACTATCAATTGATATGCACACATCACCAGATTCCAAATAATTTTCCAAATTATTTAATTTCCAAAATATCTTTACAAGATATATAATTTCATCACTTCAAAAATAAATCAATATTTATTTTTTTTAAACAAATTCCACTTTCACATATAAATTCCATAATGAATTTACATTTCAAAATATTCATGCATATCATTTCAATTATTCATTTCCAATTTATCTTCAAAAAGATAAATTCTAAATATTCACTTCACATTGGAAAAACATTTCCATACTTATTTATTAATAAGTAATTTCACAAATCTCTTTTATTTTCAACCCTGGAAATTATTTAATATACTTAAATAGAATTAAGTATATATTTCATTCTATTAAGGAAATCATTCACTTAACATATTTATTTGGGCCAAAACGAATGTTGCGTAAAACATCGTTACAACAACCCAAAATCACTAGTATAGGGATTCGAAATTAAATAGATATATAAATCCCAATACTATACAAAACATTTCCTTTCGGAAATCATTTACTATAACAACAGTGTTATAGTCTACCATTTTCTTTTATTTCTCGAAAACGTCTATTTCAACAATAAATGTTGAAATCTATGGTTTCGAATTCCAACATGTTTAAAAACATCGTTAGATCGTTTTAATTCTATTTAAAATATCACATTCAAAAACATTTCCTTTAACGTATTATTCACTATTCAAAAACGTGAATATACTACGTTAATGAATATCATCCTTTTATTCATTTTAATTCAAAGGATTATTCACTATTCGAAAATGTGAATATAACTCCATTAATAGGTTTCAACAATTAACTTATCAAAATAAGTCGTTTGCGAATTTATAAAACAACGTTTATAAATTCCTTTTCTATTTATTTATAAAAACTTCTTTTTTATAAATTCCTTTATTAACCTATTCCAGTTTATAACTAAATTATAAACTAAACGTTCACATTATAAGTTAATTACTTATAAAACGATTATTTTACAAAATCGTTCTTTTAAACTTCCCAAATTATAAATCTTATAACTTATAAGATTCATTTATTTAACCAAATCTATTCTTCACATAATTTCACCAAATTTATAAATCTTACTATTTATAAATTTCATTTATAACTTCACAGTTTATAATTCTATGAATTTCATTCTATTATGAAATTCATTCTCACATCATTCAAACACTTATAAAAACTCGTTTTAAAATGTCAATATTTCGATTTATAAATATCTATTTATAAATCTCTTAATATAAATCAATTTATATTATTATTTTAAAACGTCTTTAATTTCCTTTAAAATTTCACCACTTCGATTTATAAAATAATCAAATTTTATAAATCCTATATTTAAACTTTTATAATATATTCAAAAATCCAATCTAAACTATTTTATAAAATCATTAATTCATATTTCTCAAAAATCAGCTTTTAACTATATTTCACAAAAACCATAATTTTTATAACAATAAAAATTATAACGTTTATTTATTTAAAATAGATCAATTCCGAAAATCTTATATATTTTCAAAAATCACTTTAAAATCATTTTAAAATCCCAAAATCTGGGTCCAATGATGCTACACATCAAATAGTCAATCACGACAAACAACGATATCATATATCGATATGACAATCCATCAAATATCAAAATATCTGAAATCAAATAAAAACTGTTGAGGAATCCAGTTGGATCCCTCCAACCTGTTTCCTGCATCCAAAAACATTAGCACAATACCAATTTTGCTCCAGTACGAAATTATCGCGGTATATGTTCTTATTAAATATTATCCGCTTAATAACGGCGTAATAGGGTCTCATCCGCAAAAAAATACGGGAAATCAATCAACTGCAATATATACATATGCCAATATATATATATATTGATATTATATATAATACCAATTTCACTGTTTATGAAATATTCGCGGTATATGTTTTTATTAATTAACATCCGCTTACTAACGGCGCATAATGTCTATTTTAACAATCAATAATTTACAGTCATCATTCAAACATGCATTCAAATATTTTAAATCTAACTATTTAAAATAAAATCGAAATCTATTCGATTGAGTGAGAAATTCTCACCTTGATTTTAATTTCCGTTTTAGCGATTTATTTCGAATAAAATTAAACGCGCGTTTAATTTTACCCAAAATTCTCACTAACTCCAAACGACTCCAAACCAACTCCATCGCGTAGTGCTCGTCCATACGATTCCAACGCAACTGAGTTTGCATTTTTTCGACCTCGTATGAAAAAGTTATGATTTTTACAAGTTTGCACACAATTTTATAACTAAATTTACAATTAACTTTAATAATTTAACCTCCATCAATCTAGAGCCATAGGATCTTGAACCCCCCAAATCCTGGCCGTGCACTCTCTCTTCCTCTCCCTCTCGTTCAAGCTTCAGGTACACACGAAATGAACTAACCCATTACAAGAAATTAGGTTTTAATTTAGCAACTTCATCGTTCAACTTGAACACGATCAGGATACACCAACGCGAAGCTCGCAGCAAGAGCTTCACTCGCCCCCCTCCATGCCAAGCTCGGCCTGCACATGTGCGTTGAAACTCGTGCGCAAGGCAGCACGGTCGGCCTCCCCTAGCTCCTCCTCCGTTGCACCATTTCCGATCAACTCCGTATGAAATCAAAGCTCTCTTCGTGCTCTCCAATCTTCGTGTTGAACACTTCGGCTAAATCTTGATGGATTGGAAGAGATTAAGGAATGAAATTGGAAAAAATCTGGCCATAGAACCTAAAAGTGGCGGCTACTAACTTTAGGGTTAGGGTTTTTCTTTTTTTTTTTATTAATGAAGAGAGAGGTGTATTTATAGAAAAAGCAAGCGTAAACACTATTCATCCTGGGAATTCCGAACTCCGATTTAGGCGCCGTAACCAGCGTTTCTAAGGTTTACCCCGCGTTCCGGACACAATGGAACAGGTTTCGGAAGCTAATTCGGAAGTATGTGCGAGTTATGGCTACAAACGCTCAATTTAAATTAAACCGATTTAAATCGATTTCTAGGCGTTTTAATTTGTACCGGACAAACGGTAAATCCAATTGACTTGAAATTTGAAACCTTACAATAATATCACATTACGGATCCGATGAAACTTGTTTCGTCGAAATCCGAGACTTTTTGAAAAATGGCTATTTTGACTCGCCAAATTAAAATTAAAAACGATTCGATGCGTTTCGAGCTGCCACGATCAAACGATAACTCCGATTGACATGAAAATTGAAATCCGGTAATAACTAACTATTACGGATCCAATGAAACTAGTTTCGTTCAATTCTGAGACTGTTCAAAAATTGGCTATTTTACAGTCGATTATTAAATATTAAAATATTCAATTTTCACAAATTAACTTTTAATTCGATTTTAAAAGTTCTAAAATATTTCTATAACTCCAGTATGATTAAATAAAATTTTACAAATCATTTCCAATCATATTTAACCCAATATTCAATTAATTTCATAATTTAACGTATTAAATTATCGATTTAATTATCCAATTAAATCCAATAATTCAAATTAAAATTTATTTGACTTATAAATTCATTTATAAATATCTAAAATTAATTAAATATTCAAATTTTAATTAATAAAAATTCTGGGTCGTTACAACTTAATAGACTAAATAAATAGGTAGCTTAATATAATTATCACTATTTACTTTCACTCACACTTACAAGTTCATTTCTTACAACAAATGTTACACTTCCTTATCATAACACTAATTTCATTCAATTAACATTGACATTACATTATTTTGTTAGTTAATTAACTACTAACATTTGTTTTCTTCTATTCAACTTATAACCAAGTAAGCATTTTAAATTATTGCAACTAGTTGGAGTATCATACATATTGTTAATAATCACGTACATTAACATTCTTACACTTTATTTTAGTGTTCATTTCATTACTAAATTATCATATTCTATTTTATTCAATATTAAATTGCAAAACTTAACTAAATTAACAACTTTTAATTATCGAAAATTATGGGTCGTTACACTCTCCCCCACTCAAAACTTTTCGTCTCGGAAAGGAAAAAGAAGGGAAAAGAAGAATTAAGTAAACAATATATCTTATTCAAAAATATTAACTTTATAAACAAATAAATTTACAAAATTAAACAATTTAAATAAAGTATACCAAATTATAACCATTAAATCCTTTTATACTCAAATTACTAAAAGTTTGGAAAATATTTAGAAAAGTTTTCCAAGTCCAAAATTTTCGAAATTTTTTGGCTGAGTTTCCTTTGTACGGAGAGGCTCGGGGGAAATTATAATATAAATAAAACAATATATATCAAAACTTTTCAAAATATATATCCCAACAGCGCGAAAAACAATATAATATTGTTATAAAACTGTAATCCGAGAACGTACCTATTTGTCGGGCAAACAACGCTTAATTATGAAACCAAAAGCAGTAACAATTGCTTCCATAACCTATATTTCACTTTTATAATCCAAAAGAGTTGGTGATTATATAAAATGAAATATTTAAAGTTGTTTCAACCACTAACAAATCAAACAATATAAAACAACAATCACTTGCAACTATAGCATACAATCATCATATGAAATCAATACAAATCAATTATCCATCCATATCAACCAAAACAAATAGTTTGTTTGGGATTAGAAACTTTTTAAATTGCATAGAATGACAAATAAACTACTAAGTATACCTTTTACTCAACAGTCTTAGATAAAACTCAACAGGTTATTCATACATCCAAACAATTAGAAGAATCCTTGCCTAAACAACTCATAAACCAAACAACAACAAATTCCAAACATTATTTAGGTCAATGTTAACTATTTATTTTCATATCATTGATAAAAAAAATCATTTCTTAATTTTACATTTATTTCTTAATTTTACATATATTCTTACAAAAGTTCAATTCCCATTCTTTCTTTACTTAATTCCATTTATATACATTCATTTATTTATAGTATTTATGTTCAATTCAATTACTTAACATACCAATTCGCTAACTCAATTTTATAATTATTTACTCACCATATTTACTTTCTATTACATTTTATTATAGTAAGATTTCGATTATAACTTAAGTTTATAACAACTATAACATCAAATTCTTATTTATATAAGTAATTCATTGAACATTTCCATTACATAAGTTTTACTTGTAAAAAATTCCATTACGTAATCTTTTAACATTTCAACTTTTAAAATTGGTAAGTTATATATATATATATATATCTGTGTGTGTGTTTGTGTGTGTGTGTGTGTGTGTGTGTGTGTGTCTTTAAGAATGTAATTGAAAGTTACACACGTTTGACTTACTTATTTTAATTAACTTCATGTTCAATAGTTAACATTTCTCATTTTCATATCCTTTTTATTTACAGGTTACAATTTCAAATTTATTATATACTTCAGTTACAATTTAACATTTAATTTCTTATTTTCATTTAGAATTTTCAATTATTAAATAGTTATTCCATTACAATAATTGAAATCTCTAATTTACAGAAATTTTAGAAATAAATGCCAGGTCCCATTTCTAATCATTTAGAATAACATATATATCATATCTATTATATGTATCAAATCATATTTGAAAATAAAATTTATATTTATTTATCAAAAAAATGTGTAGTAAACAACTACAACGGTCTTCCCACCTCGAAACTCGAAAATGAATGTTGATGATGCGTGCACTCATCACCGAAATTATTTTCCAACGACAGAGTGGGGAGTACCGAACTTATTTCTTTCCAAAATTCCTTTAAAGCAGTTCTTTCCACTTATGTTGAAATATTTATATCAGAAAACACTTTCAAATATTATTATTATTATATTCCAAAATCATTCGAAAGGAATTTTCAAAACCCCAAAACTTAAGTCCTAGATTTCCAATTTTCATTTATTTTATTTTCAAATCTTATTTTCAACCAATATTTATAAATTTCACTACCTAATAGCCAATATATTACAACCAAATATATATCATTTATAAATTCTTATTTTATATACAAAATATATAATAGGCAAAATTATTCATTCACCTATATTTCAAAATAAAAATTATGTCAGTCTGTCTTATTAAGTGTTTAGAAATCCATATCGATGTCATAGCGTCTCATGCACCAACCAGAATTTATAAATCAAAACGGAACAAATTAACACAATATCAAAACCTTTTTATAGCACTAACAATTACGCTCTCTCATATGCATACACTCAGCGACTCATCATAGGATATTACTACCCTATTAGTATGAGTCATACTCTACAAAGCTAAGGTTTATCGCTAAACTAAAGCTCTGATGCCAACTGTAACATCTCGCCTTTTTGTACGTTTAAGCAAACACATATGCCAACTAAAACCATATGAAAGGACGGGTTGTTATTGGGGTGAATAAGAGAAAAACAGAGAAAGAAAAAAAACAAAACCGAATCTTGCAGTGGAATGACAAAATATATTATCAAATAACAGTTCATGAAGCTGTTTTACAAAACATTTGATTATACTTATACAACACAGATAAGAGTTACAGACATAGATAAGAGTTCAAATAACAGTACCGTAATTCCTTCATAAACTGGAGGGCTATCAGAGGGCACTCTATAGGTATGGTACAAAACAAACTCGTAGAATGCACGGTAGGGCATGTGAACATGGCACACGAGGAGATGCCAGGGTAGATATACCAACTGCACTCCCAGACCATTGGTAACGCATAGCAGCTACTACCGCCCACCTCAGACACACTCCCATAATCAAAATCGAGGGGTGGCCACCAAATCAATCACAAAATCAAAATATAGTATTGAAGAAATATGCCCGATATGAGGAATGACCACACTTGGCCCGATATAGCTCCTGATTTTAGTCACATCTAAGCTGACTCATGGGAGTCAGGGTCATGTCATACCTTATACAGGAATCGTTTACCAAACCATCCTACTTAATTTCTGGAATCTCCACCACGTACACAATTGTTAAAGTGGTTTTCGGTATTGGCAGAGTGTATAAATATATCCTATCTCGGTCTCTTTAACAACCAATCGCTTATTACACACCGGATGGTTCTTTTACATTTCAAAAGTCAATCCATAATTTATATCAAAATAACATCTTCTCAAAATCATAATACTTTCGAAATCATATTCACTTGAAATCATATTTACCTTTGAAATCATATCGTTTTCGAAATCACAATTTCTTTCAAAATTCAAAATTCCAAAATAAGTTAAATCCTTACTTGAAAATCATCATATTTAATTAGTTATAACATTTAAGTCCCAACTTAGGTCATTTCATCATTTCATCATTTTTTGCTTTTAAACCAATGAATTTTGAATATAAACACTTCTCTTTTACTTAGTCTGAAAATTTAGAAAATAGTTTATATGGTTATAAATAGTTAAAGTAGTTATAAACAGTTTGAATAAATTTTTAATAGTCAAAATATTCTAGAATAGTAAATATAGATTTAAAATAGTTAAATAGATTTAAAATAGATTAAATAAAATTAAAATAGATTAAATAGCTTTAAAATAGACTAATTAGATTTAATATAAGTTAAAATGGTTTAATTAGTTTTAAAATAATTTAAATGGTTTAAAATAGGTTAAATTGATTTAATATAGTTAATATAGGTTAAAATAGTTTATAAATCCGAAAATCATAAATTTAGAATCTTAAAAATAATATAATTTACGGTTATATATCATTTCAAACCACAATCCCGAATAAATATAGAAATTCATAAAATCGCTCGAGTCAATCGTTTCAACCGATAACGATTTTGAAATAATAATAATTAAAGGAACTTGCAGAGTGATAACAATATATATATAAATTAACATAACATCCAATCATCCAATATTAACAATCAAACACCCATAATAATTATCATCCAAATCAGCCAAATGAACGTCAGCAATTAACTAATTAACAATAATAGATATTCAAGTGGCAATTTAGTTTCAATAACAAATTAAATAACAATTATATTCGAAAGGATACAATTTAATAGGAATAGAAATTTAATTATATTAAATAGCCTAATCACACCATAAATTAATTTAACATACATAAGAAATTTTAGAAGTTGTGAGTGGGTTAAAACACTCACCTTTGAATTTAAATTGAATTTAAATTGAATTTAAATCCAATTTAAACCTAAAATTCAAACCATCTCCGAAATCATCCAAACCAGCGTCAAAATTCTAGAATTTTGATACGATATTAGTGGAGGAAACCGGACGTGAATTGGACCCCGTATGCAAAAATTATTGCTATTAGAACACTGGAAAATCATAATTTTTAAATTCAATAAAGATAATAAAACAAACAGTAAACCAAACACATCTTCCTGCCACGTAGCCCTTCTGTTCCCTCTCACATTCGAACCCAGGCTCGAACGAGCACCCACCACCACATATAAACACACGTCTCCAGATGATCGCGACACCATAGATGATCGCAGCCTCCCCCCAAACGACTTCGTATGGAAACCGACCACCCTTCAAGCGCCGATTTCCAGCAAATCAGCCACGCCGCCATTTGACATGAAACCCTAAACGAATTATCGTGGCCAATCTAGCCGGCTAATCATCGAACGAATCATGCTGATGCCATCCCCTCTACACAACGGTACAAGTGATTTGAGATCCATCGACGTTCATCGGAACGTTATGAACGGCCAATATTCGTTCTTTAATTTATAGACACATAGTGGTTCAAATTGGAAAACGAATTACAAATGTGAGATGCGCTCGTCGAGAGCTTCAAATCGATATATAATTCGATATTGTTTGAGGAGTTTAAATTTTTTTGATTTGGTTTTAAAATTGAAATTGAGGTTCGGAAATTAGGTTTTGTCTGCCATTGGAATGAGTAGTTGAGAAAGGATGTACGTACAGACAAATGAGAATAGAAATAGCCTAGGGTTTATAACGAATATATATAGGTTGGATTGAAAATAAAAGAACGGACAAGATTTGATTGAACGATAAACGACCAGAAAAGCCCGTTTTGCCTTCGGAATGAAAATGGGTCAACCCACATGTTAAAATAGATGTTTTAGATGATTTTAAACTCAACGGAATAGGTTTCAAGTCCTAATTCCATCATATGAAGAAGTTACGTTAAAATTGGCTTACTAATGATTTAAATTGATTTCTATTTAATTGATTTCTAGACGTTTCGAGCCCATACGATCAAACGACAAGTCCTATCATTACGAAACTTGAAATCCTACAATAATTCGCCGTTACAGATCTGATGAAACTAGTTTTATCGAAATTCGAGCAAGTGGCCAAAATGGCTATATTTCAGTAATTAATTAAATTAGTGTTATATTAATTAAATTAATTTTTCAATTTCAATTCCATAATTAACAAATTTTATCTTTTTTGATTTCTTAAACAATTGCAATAGTTTAAACAATTTAGATACCAATTTAAAGTAAATTAATTTACCAATTATAATATTAAATTTCAATTTCAGTAAATTCATTATTATCAATTAAAATTTCGATAAATCCATTTATATGATTTTCACTCATGTTGTTAAATCAATTATCATCTTATGGATATAATTACCATTGGTATATATCTTAGTGCATTAATAATTCCCAATTTCAACTTAATTTCAATTATGTAGTATTTAATTCCATTTACTTACAATAAAATCCATTTATTATAAATTGAATTCTAATTATTTATAGTTAATTCCAATTTTTTATTAAGTACATTATTACTGTATAACCCTAGTTAACCTTTGTTTTACCTTTCATTACCTTAATGTACTCCAATTTAACAACTTCTAAACATTGTATTACAATTCACTTTAATGTACTATTTATTTACATTTATTAAAAATCGATTTCCCATTTTAACTTAATAGACTAAATAAACAGGTAACTTAATATAATTATCACTATTTACATTCAGCCACACTTAGAAGTTCATTTTTTACAACAAATGTTACATTTCCTTATCATAACGCTAATTTCATTCAATTACCATTGACAATACATTATTTCGTTAGTTAATTAACTATTTACATTTGTTTTCTTCTATTTAACTTATAACCAAGTAAACATTTTAAATTATTACAACTTATTGGAGTTTCATACATATTGTTAATAATCACTTACATTAACATTGTTACACTTTATTTTAATGTTCATTTCATTATTAAATTACCAGATCCTATTTCTTTCAATATTAAATTGCAAAACTTAACTAAATTAACAATTTTTAATTATCGAAAATTGCGGGTCGTTACAATTAGATTAACAAAAATGAACTAAAAAATTATGTAAACAAAAGATGTAATTCTTTTCTATACCAATTTTGGTACTGTCATCTTATTTATAAATAAAAGTTTTGCAAACAAAAAAGGAAAGCGTTACAGGATCCAAAAACCAAGGTTAGAAGATGTGCGAAATTGGATTTGATGATGGAATTTAAGGGCCATCAAAATATGAGTGATTGGGATTGTTACCGCACATCTCTTGCCCTTTTTTTCCAGGTAGGGTGTAACGACCCGTAAAATTTTAATAATTTTATTTGTTTTATTTATATATTTAATTGAAATTCTATGAAATTTTAAACAATAAAATTTTGAAACATAAATTTGATATTTGGAATGCGTCTAGTTAAACATAGCAAATGGTAAATTTTCGTCCGAAAATATGAAGTTTATTTTCGTGCGTAAATTTATTTCAATTTAATCAGTTAAGAATTGATGAAAATAACATGTTTTCGAAACCTAAATATTTTTACATGGAAAAATTCTAAATCATCTTCCGAGCAAGACGTCATTTTTAGTTTTTTCCAAATTCGGACTTCTTTATCTCCGTCGATCTTGTTTTTCAGCGTTTTTGCTGCATTTTCCGCTAGTAGAAAATTCGAATTTTTAAAATTTAATCGTACCACTGATATCTATATTTCGTTCTGATCGTCTCGTCGCGCTTATCTCTACGATATATTTATTTTTGTGTTTTGAAGTCTGTTTCGCAGCGGAATCTTTGGATACGGGTTAACCATATCGGCACCCATTTGAGCTTTTAATATCCAGTGGCTGTTCAAATTTCAAACCGCCACTAGCATTTATTTTCATTCAGTTTTGACTTTTGTTTCCACTGGTTCCAACGTTCTGGTTCTTCATTTCTTTTTAATTCCCTCTGCAATCAATATGGTATGTTCTCTTACCTTTCTCTTTTCATTTGCTTACTTCCAGATCCAAAATATTAGCCTGCTCCTTCATCCGCCTTGTCCAATCTCTGCCCTCCCTTCACACGAACTCGCCCTCGCCTCTTTAGCCCACGCAACATAAACTTCCACCGCCTTATTCCCCTCGACCTGACACCGAAGCTCCCCGCGCCTCTTCTTTCCCCTGCCATGCCACAACCACTTTGCCGCACGCAAACCATTTCCCACCTTCAGCCAAAGACCAGCAAACACCTTCCGCAACCCAGATGTGCCGAACCCATTTCTCTTCCATTTCCAGAGCCCAGAAATTTTCCTCTACGACCTTTACTCCACACGTCAGTTCAGCCTCAAACTTGTACCCATCTGACAACCTACCCATCACTTAACCGAGCGACCAATCATCCAAACCCAATAGCCACCATGCTGCACCCACCTCATAGCGCGCAGTTCCTCTGGTCCTCGGACTTCTCACCACCAACATACCCTAACTCCGTCCACGTGAAACCTCCAACAAACCGCCGAGCACCACCCTCACGTCAGTACGCATCTTCTTTTCTCCACCTCTGGCCTTCCACGCATGGCCACGCACCCAGTTCAACTCCTCTTCCCACTGCTTGGCCAAGCACCGTGTCTCACCACCTCCTAGCAACCGTACACCCTCCACCGAAGTCGCATACACCTCCGGCCAGTGCAGCAGCTGCTCATCAGCCAACCTCGGCCTCGTCGACTTCCTCAGATTCCGATTCCGACCTTGCTTCCTTTCCCGAGCATCGAGCACTGTCGGGTCTCCCTTCTTCTTTCCATATCTCGGCCGAGGTTTAGATTTATACCAGTTTGTTATATATTGATCTGCTTGCTGAGTATATATATAATATATATATGTTATATACATTTGCTTATATATGTATAATCTTTTATTGTATTAAAATGTTTTATTGTATTATTTGTATAATATACGTATGCTTTAAAATACGTATATTCAGATATGTTTTGAAGTATATAGGTTGCTGGTTTAAAATGTAGATATATGATATCCATAATATATTGTTTATATATGCTAAGTTGTATAAAACCTGTTCATGTATACAAGTAAAGTAAAGTATATTAAGTTATTCAGGTCTCTATAGGTACATTCTGTTAGTTATATTAAAGGTGGTATTATTTTTATGTGAATGTATGTAAGCCTACCTATTTGTTATACAGTAGTCTATATAGTTGATATAAAGGTGCTACTTATTCGGTCCGCTGTTTTATAAAGAAAGTTTGTATATAATGATGGTTTTAATATGTAAATATAGACGTTATATTTTATTAAAGTTAAATTATTGATGTGAAATTTAATATGTATGTTTTAATTTAATATGTGTCTAAATTTAGAGTATGGTTTTATAAATATAGTTATCTATTGTTATTTTTAAATACGTGCTTTCTTTAAAACATTGATTTTGAAAAAGTAATAATATATATAATATACTCTTCGTTAACATTATATCAAGCGAATTCTGATTTATTTATTCAAATCCTCATCAATCAGCTTTTTGATCAAATCCGCGTTCAGCTTACTTCGCTTTGAGATTCGTTATTGGATCGGTCGATAGTCTAGATCGTGATTCAAATCATAGCTTGTCGTGTTATCTAACTTCTCTAGCCTCGAAAGATGAGCAATCACTCACGATTAATGTTCTTTTATTTATTAAATTTGACTTTAATTGAAACGACAATTGAAATATGATGCCGTTGGTTATTTACACTGTTATATATGTTATACCTGTATTAGTTCACCTGTGACATCTAACACCATTATCTGATGATAATCTAGTTTGGTTGATAATTGATTGTTTGTTGTTTACATTAGACGTTAATTCGTTAATGTATAAAGTGATAAATAATATGCAACTGAATTTGACGTAGGATAGTTAAAATTTGAATTGATATATGTGTTGAATTTGATTAGTCAAATTTGTATAATATGACCCATTTAAATGTTAATAAATTGACACGTAGGGATTTGGTTAATTACACCATAAACTACCGAATGTATGCTGTTTAAATTGATGATGTATGAAATTGAAAATGGATATCAAGTGAAAAACCGTATAAGTATTAATGTAATAATCTTTAATCCACATGAAATGATAGTGTAGATTCTAGAAATAATTATATTAATTTGCACAAACGACAATGTGAATCAATACGATTATTTCAGGATTATTTGAATTAATGATTGGATTGTTATTTATTGTTGTTATTGCTTGTTTATTTTCTTTGACACCATCCCTGTTATCACACTGCAAGTTCCCTTTGCTATGCTTGATTTTTGAATTTAAATGGAATCGGGTTGAAATGATAAATACCCAAATTAAACTTTGACTTAGGATAGAGAATTAAATAAAAACTCGATTAGTCAATAATTTGATTTAAAAATAAAATAAAGATTTTATTTGAATAAATAGTAAGGTTTTGAAATAAAGTTGAAATTTGAAATTTTTGAAAGGAAATGTTAATATCTAATAATCTGAAACAAATATTAACCTAGTGGTTGATGAAAGAACGTTGTTTAATTTAAGAAATGATTGAATTAAGTTTTGAAATTATTTAATAATTAAGTTTGAAATTATTTAATTAAGATTTGAAATTATTTAATAATTAAATAAAATCGAATTATTTGATAATTAAATAAAAATTTGAATTCTTTGATAAGAGAAATTGAATTTTTTAATAAGTGAATTTGAACTTCGTTAATAAATGAAATTGGGTTTCTTTATATATTAAGTTTTGGAAAATTATTTAAGTAAGTTAATAAGTGAAATTGAACTTCTGAATAAGTGAACTAAGTTTATTTATTAACTGAGTTTTGAAATTTGTAACTAAGTAAATAAATAAATGAAATATGATTTCTTTAACAAGAAATAAAATGTGATTTATTGAAATTAATGTAAGACTTGTATTTTAAAGAATTTGATTTGACGAATCTAATTTATTTCAATTTGTAAGTTTTGATATAAGGGAGTTGAACTTAAGTAATTGATTTAATGAATTGGAAATTCAATTGAAATTATTTTGAATGATAAATTTACTTAATTTAAATGATTATTGAACGAAATAGATCAATGGATGTAATTGATTTGAATGTCGAATTAAATTAATTTTAATGATTTCGGAATAAAACTTATATACGAACTTGAATCAATATTTTAATTGTTTTAAATAAAAACTGAAATTGAATTATAAGATTTTGAAATAGTAATTTGGAAGTTTTGAAACGTAAATTATGGAAATTGATATATAAGACAAATGGAATGTTGGTTTACAAATTCTAATTGAATTGAAATTGATTTGGTTTTTGAAATTTATTAAACGACCAATCGGTGTAATAATTTCGAAAGTTATTAAAGAGACTGGAATCGATTAGGGACATACTCACTGTCTAAACCGAAAACCACTTTAATAACAATACGCGGAGTGTGATCCAGAATGAAGTGGTTGGAATGATGTACGTGATGACTGAAGAAAGAGAACGATAATGGATAGCCTTGACACTTGTGTCAAATTGGAAATGACAAAAACAGGAGCCGTGCCGGGCCAAATGGGGTTAGCTACCTCGAGCGAACACACTTCTTCGCAAACTACTCATTACTTGTTATTGATTGGTGCACCCTCAGAATTTTGGGAGTGTTGTTTCGCGGTGTTACGATCGTTGCGGCGATGCGTTTTCACTTGTCCGGATCAGGCAAACGGTAGTTTCACTACCTTGGGTATTGCCTCATGTGCCTTGTCATACTTGTATCCCTATATACGCGACCACAACGAATTTGTTTTGTATTATACCTATGGAGTACTCCCTGGTATCCCACTACTTTACGGTGGAGTTTACAGTGTTGTATAGTCTATGACACTTATATAAAATGTGTTAAGGGGGATAATGGTAACGCCTTAACACTATTTTGATACCTTATATTACTGATAGACATTATTATAATAGCGTATATTACTACGTAGTAGATAGTTTAACGGATCCTTAGAGGATGGTTATTCCAACGTCCTTTGAGCTATTTGTATTTCAGTTGTTATTTCACTTGAGTTGGATTTATTGATATAAGAATGTTAATCCTGACTTGAGTGTTTTGTATTTTGCTTTACGCTCGGGTAAGACTGAGTGTACCAGTATTCGAGACTCACCTTTATAGTTGGAGCTTTGCTTGGAGATCAGGCTATCTATCCAGATTTCAGATATTCAGTTGATTCAGTGATATATTCTGATTCTTGTATTTGACTATTGTATTCGAGACTTCTGTTGTAACATATTTAACTCTGTTGTATATATAGTAGCTTCATGAACTACTATCTTTTGTTTCCGCTGCATTTATTACTCTGTATCTATGATCTACGATTATTTATTTACTGTATATGTTCTACTTTTCCAAATTTAAATAAACAATTCGGTATTTTGAATTATTCAAGTCCGACATGTGCGGATGCAAATAATCTAAAATAGCGGGTCGTTACACAGGGCCATCAATGAGTACCCAAAAAATCCAAAATTCGTCTGTACCATATTCGAAATATGAAATATTATGTAATAACCACAAGTTCATCACTTGGAATTTTTTTAAATATTCATATATAATATTTTTTTAGCATAAATGATACTTTTTGGGACAATAAATAATATTGGCAATCTTATTTTGAATAAATATTTAAAAAAATATATATTTTAGAAGATATATCAATAAAATGATTGAAAATCGTTTTGTCAGTAAATAGCTCTTAGACCATCCAACATCATGCACGGAGGACATACACTAATTTATCTATAGAAGTGAGACTAAGTAATAAAATTATTGATTTAATTTACGAGAATAAAATCTCTTTATGACGTCATGAATGATATTACTATTTTGGAATAAATGATTTTTGAATTCAAATTGTGTTTAAATGATTCAGTAATTTTAATTATTAAATAAGCCCTTTTGACTATTATATAATGATAGAAAAATTTCTTTCAAACTTTGATTGCATATATATGTACACACACATATTGAATAAGTAGTGAAAATATGACCGTAAATCGAAATCGGAATGTGTAACGATTCAACGTAGAAAAGTTGTGCAACGTCATGAATCATTTGAGACAAACATAAGCACATATACTGGTATATATACATGAACATATATGTACATACAAATATACTTATACATACATACATACATATACATATAATATCATAGATATTTTCCTAAAACTTAATCTTAAGTAAACCTAAAGTCAATCTTGTTAGGAAATCCAATCCACGGTTTTGATGACAATAACTATACAATGGAAATCGAATACACATATACATTTATATTTACAGGTACTTATTAACAACATTACTAGAAAGACAAGAACGAGGCTCAAAGGACACTACAAGAGACTACAAGTCGATAGGAACAAAGAAGTAAAAGGAAGGATGCACAAAAACTGACATGCACCATATCAGACGTCTGGGTGCACAAGCCAAACGTCTAAAATAGTTCTCTGGAACAACAAACAGGCTAAATCAAACGTCTGGTAATAGCAGTCAGACGTTTGATCCTCCACTATATTCAAAAAATATATAGTATCAGACATATGAAACAAATACCAGGCATCTGAATACAAATACGAACTTCAGAAATGAACTGCAACTGCCACATGTGAATGAACATCTCCGCTTCTCTTCGCCATCACTCTTCACCATCAACAGAAGCAACCTTAGAGGATTATTTAATGGATGTAACTACTCAAGATACCTATCTACAACTATATATAGCATCAAGGATCAAAAGACAATTAACTAACTTCACTTACTTACGCTTTCTAATTCTATACTCTATCCTATATTCTTGATCTCTGCACTCTAGAAATCTTTACTTGTATTCACTCTTCCATATACTCGGTTCTTCATAGACAATATTCCTTAGAAATATATTGAAAGCAATTGTATTAATTAGTCAGCATCCATGTTATATTAGAACACACATGTAAAAAACAACTCATTGTAACCAAGCCTATTCCTCCCGGCGAAGCGAGGGTTTTTGATAGTCGAATTCCGAAGTGGAGCTTCGGGACTGGACGTAGGACGGGAGATTCGAACCAATATAAAATTTTGATATGCTTATTCTATATTTACTTAGATTAATATTATTTTAGTTGCGTCGTATATTTTGTCACATATACTTGCATATACACTACACGATCCACCCCGTAGACTTTCAATTGGTATCAGCAAGGTTTGATCAAAGTACAGTAACACGTATTTGAATCACTTTAATATGGCAAGTATTTTTCAAGAAGGCCAATCCACAGCACGTCCCCCACTTTTTAATGGTTCTAATTATGCATATTGGTCAACACTATGAGAATTTTTATGGTAGCTAATGGATTAGAAATTTGGTCAGCCACTCAAAATAAATATTAAGCACTTGTCACTACTATGAACACATGGAATGATGCACAAAAAACCGCAGCTTCTAATAATGCCAAAGCTATGAATGTTTTATTTTGTTCATTAAATAAGAATGAATTTTCACGTATCATGTTATGTAACACTGCATATGATATTTGGCATACCTTACAAGTTACACATGAAGACACGAACAAAGTTAAGCAAACTAAAATTTCAATTTTATAAAATCAATTTCCATCATTTAAAATGAAACAAAATGAATCTATAATGGACATGTACTCTAGATTCCAAACCATTCAACATGATTTAATGGCACTAGGAGTTAAATTCACAAATTTTGATTTAGTATTTAGAATACTCAATTTTTCAACTCCAAAGTGGGAAAGAAAAGTATAAGCCATCGAAGAAGCTAATGACTTCTCAACACTCTTAGTTGAAGAATTGATAGGAAATTTAATGTCCTATGAAGCTAATCTACAGGAAGAAATGAAAAAAATTCAGAGTAGAAAAATGTAGCATTTCCAGCAACAAATGAAGACTACGACTTAGAAGAAGAAGAAATCGTATTTATTGCCAAAAACTACAACAAATTCAAGAAGTTTATGAAAATGACAAGATTTCAGAAAGGAGGAAAATCAATCTCAATAAATCAAACGTTAATCAAATGTTATGAATGTGATCAATTTGGACATATGAAGAAAGATTGTCCCAAGCTCAACAATAATAAAAAAGAACAAATTTGAAAAATTCAAAAAGAAGAAATCTTTCAAAGTAACATGGGAGGACACAGATTCTTCTTCATCATCAGATAGTGATAGCGATGGTGACGGAGAATACGCTAATGTATGTTTTATGGCACAAACTGATGAGATATGTGTCGAACTTAGCTATGATAAATTATTTGAGATTAGCATGGAATTAGATGATAAATTTAGACAAATTAAAAAACTGAATAAAGAACACATAGACAAAATAAACTTTTTAGAACTTGAAATAGGAATGTTAAAAGATAAAAAAAATATTTTAGAGGAGAAAGTAGAATTATCTCAAGAAAAAAATAAAAGTGGTTTAGTTGAATATGAGACTATATCTATTGATTTTGGAAAAGTTAAACTAGAAAAGGATAACTTATTAAAAGAAAATACCAACTTGAAAGTAATATAGAAACAATGAAAATTAAAAATATTTGTATTAAAAGAAAAATTAGATAAATTTACAAATTAAAAGAAGACAAGATTTGAAAAATCATATCAAAACTTCAAAATCTTCAGGTAATATAAATGGAATAGGATTTAGAAATATTCTGATATGGAGCTAGTAGTAAGAAACAAGAAGAAGAAGATAAGTTTTGAGGAAGAAGGAAAATATTAGTGGAGAAAGGAAGTTTTGGAAATGTACTTTGTTGGTGATACCTTCTTTTTACAATCATATATAACAATTTCTTCTAACAACATTGCCTACGTGTCCACCTGGGGACCATTTCTTTATAACAAACTTTGCAAAAAAGGTAAATTAGAAGAAATAGAAATAATAAACAAACAAACAAAGAAAATACATTTATTTTCCTAACAACTTGTATTATCCAGTGGTGCTGCCTTCATTCTAGAAACTTTTTGGGTGGACGAATAGTTTGTTTGGGCCTTGAGTTGACAACCTGTGGTGCTAATGAAGTATTATGTGTATCACTACCCACCTCTTCGAGATCAACCTTGTCCTCATTGGTCATGGAAATAAGGAGCTGGTGGTAGTGCTGGTGGTGTGGATGAGGTGGGGCACAATTTGAGCAGAAAAACATGAAAAACTGGATGGATACATGAGTCTTTGGGAAGAAGAAGCCTGTAGGCAACCGGTCTAATACGTTCAATGATTTGGAAGGGGCCGTAGTACTTTTTGGACAGTTGTGGTGGTTGTTGCGCAAGGAAGTTTGGCGATATGGTTGGAGATTAATGAATACCCATAAGCCTATATTGAATTCTTTGTCGCTGCGATGTTGGTCGGCAAGATTTTTCATACGGGATTGAACTTTTTGTAGGTTCACTTTAGTAGTTTGGAGAAGTTGATCTCGAGAAACAGCCCATGTTTCCAGTTCTGGGATATGTGTGTTGCTCATGGTATAGTTTGAAATGATGGGTGGTGGTCGGACATAAACAATTTGGAAAGGAGATAGGTTGAGGGAAGTGTGTTTGGTGGTATTGTACCACCATTCTGCCATGGAAGGCATTTGGCCCATTTTGTGGGAATATCACCTATAAGTGCACGCAAATAAGTTTCCAGGCAGCGATTTTCCACTTTCGATTGCCCATCAGTTTGTGGGTGGTATGCGCTACTCATTTGAAGTTTTGTTCCATGAAGGCGGAATAATTATTTCCAAAATTGGCTAGTAAATATGCGGTTTCGATCTGAAATAATAGAAAGTAGAAAACCTTGCAAGCGGACATACTCTTGAATAAAGTTAGAAGCTAACTGTGTGGCTGAAATTAAAGTGGGTAGTGCACAAAAGTGGGCTATTGATAGTCTATCGACAATTACCTAAATTTAGTTTTCCCAATGGATGGTGGAAGGTTTGTAATAAAATCCATAGCAATATCTTCAAATTTTTGGGTGTGGAATGGAAATGGTTGAAGTAGGCCTTTATACGGGATGTTGTCGGGTTTGGTTTGGAGACAAGTGGGACCTCTTGAACGAATTTTTGAACTGACAATGCAAGCTTAGGCCAAAAGAAATTACTGGCAACTCGAGTAATGTCAGCTTTAATTCCAGAATGTCCTTCGGATTTTGAACCATGCAGTTCAACGATAATTTTGGTTTGTAAATCAAAATCCGCAGGAACATAAATTCGAAAGCCCCAAAATAACAAATCATTACACAATTGAAGTTTAGGATTAGGGCATATACCTATGCATAATTGATCAATCGGTGCTTGGGCTTTTGGGTCATTGTGTAGCGTAGTTCGAATCTATGTCAGCAGTGGGAAGGTCGGTCCGAAGATAGCAGTCATGGTGGCTTCCTTGGTGAATCTGGATAAGGCGTCGGTCACTTCATTTGGTTTTCCTGGATGATAGTGGGTCGTGAAATCGAATCTAAACAGTTTCGACAGCCATTTTTGTTGTTCAGGTGTTTGAATTGACTGCGAAGCGAGTTCACGGAGGCTCTTTTGGTCGATGAAGATCTGAAAAGTTCATCCCAGTAGGTAGTGACGCCACTTTTTGACAGCGGAGGTGATGGCAAACATCTCGCGTGAATAGGTGGATGCCTTTTTGAGGTGGGGAGGTAGTTTGAGGCTAAAAAAGGCTATCAGATGTTTGGATTGGGAGAGAACAGCTCCGATGGCCATTAATGATGCATCAGTACTGACTGAAAATGGCTGCGTGAAATTTGGAAGAGATAAGGTTGGGGTATGCGTCACAGCCCATTTCAATGAATCAAATGCCTCTTCGGCTCCATGAAAATGTATTATTTTTCAATAAATCTGTTAATGTTGCGGCAAGGAGAGCATATTTCTTAATAAAACGACGATAATACCTAGTGAGCCCAAGCAATCCACGAACAGTAGTAATTAAGTTTGGAATTGGCCATTGGATCATAGCTTCGATTTTGATGGGTCTACTTGAACGCCTTTAGCGGAAATGATATGGCCTAAATAATTAAGCTCGGTAAGTCCGAAATTACATTTGGTGGGATTGGCAAAAAAATTATGTTGGTCTAAATAGCGTAGCGTAGTTTGGAGGTGATCTAGTGAGAGGTCTAAGATGGGATATAAACGAGGATATCGTCAAAGAAGACGAGTACAAATTTTCTTAAATAATGTTGGAAGATGTTATTCATTGTGGCATGATATGTGGATGGAGCATTTTTTTAATCCAAACGACATCACTAAGAATTCATAATGTCCTTCGTGTGTACGGAATGCCATCTTCGGGATGTCCGGTGGGTGTACGCGTATTTGGAAATATCCGCTTTGGAGATCCAATTTAGAGAAGAAGGTTGCACCATATAGTTCATCTAATAGTTCGTCAATTGTTGGAATGGGAAAACGATCTTTCATAGTGATGGCATTAAGGGTTCTATAATCAACACAAAATCGCCATGATCCATCCTTCTTCTTGACTAATAGTACGGGTGAAGAAAATGGGCTAGTTGAAGGTTGAATAAGTTTGGATGGAAGCATTTCTTGAACTTGTCGTTCGATCTCATTTTTTTGAAAGTACAGAGAGCGGTATGGTTTAGAGTTTACGGGTTATGAATTGGGATTGAGATTGATGTGGTGATTTAAAGTACGGCTCGGTGGAAGTTCAGTGGGTTGGGTGAAAATGTGGCTGTATTGTGATAAGAGTTTGTGGACTTCTGGGTCATTAGCAGTTATTTGGTTTGGTATTGGTATTGGTATAGGGTCAATGGGCTTTAGTTGTAAGTAGAGAAATATGGAAATATAAGAGGTTTGCTCCATTCTTTTTAACTATTGGACTGATGTAGGAGCGGGTTGTAAATTCAGGCCTAGCCCAGTTAGAGAAATGGGTTTATGATTAAAATCAAAAGCCATTGTTAGGTTTTTATGATCGACCGTTATTGGTCCCAACGTTTCCAACCACTGAATAGCACAAACAGCATCCGATCTAGATATCTTAGTGAATGAAAATCGATGGTGAACTGGTTACCTTGGATGTCGACGTGAACGCACAAGCAACTGCCGAAACTACGCAACTTCTTACCATTCCCCACTGTGACGGTGAACGAATTTGAGTGATTTGGTTTCAGACCAAGAAACTTTGCTGCTTTTGGGTGGATGTAGTTGTGTGTAGAGCTGGTATCGACAAGGATGGAAATGGGGTTGCCGTTGATTGTAGCTGGAAGATGTATGGAGCGTGGGTGGGAGGATCCTGTCAAAACATGGAAGGATATCTCTTGTGGGTGACTTTGATCTGAATCTGAATCTATATGGTCGTGTTCATTGAATGTTGGTGGCGGATCTGGTTCCGGAGTGGGTGTGGAGTCCAGTATTAGGTTAAGTTCGTTGGTGGTTATTTCTGGTAAGATCATGAGGATGTGTGTAGGTTTACAGTAGTGGCCGAGGTGGTACTTTTCATTGCAGTTGAAGCATAGTCCTTGCTGTTTGCGGATTTGCATTTGTGAAGAGGATAGTTGTTTGATTGGGATAGAAGGTTTGGTTGTCTGCACATGTGGTGTTTGGTGAAATGACCGAGTAGGTGTTTGGTTGTTTTGGAGAGTACTAGGACGTTCTGGTGAAGGGTAGTTTTATTTGGTCATTGTATTTGCGTTGAATGAGCTTGGCACCATCGATTTCATCGAAGATAGTGGTAGGTTTGAGAAGATGGAGTTCGTTTTTTATAAGTGTCTTTAGGCTGAAAATGAAACATTGGAGGATGGAGTCGGGTGGTAGTGTGTAATGCGATTGCAAAGTGTTTCGAAGGTGGATTGGTAGCTATCAATAGTGGAAATTTGTTTGAGTTTGAATAAAGTGGCTTGTGGGTTGAGGAAGATAGGTGGTCCAAAACGTTTCTCGATTGCTTTTGTTAACGCCATCCAAGTGGAGATTTGCTTGTTACGATGCATCCATTGGAACCATGAAAGTACTTGGCCTTGCATAAGGAAGCTTGCAGGATCAACTCGTTGATCTTCCAATGTAGAGTAATAAGTGAAAAACCAACTGGCTTGAAATATCCAATCGTGTGGGTTAGATCAATCGAATGAAATTAAGGAATATTTAGGTGTTCGAGTGGTTGTGGATGTTGATAGTATAGGTGCTTGTCTGTTAGTGGATGTGGGTGGAATTGTGGTGGATGTTTGATTATTTGGAGAAAGGGATGGTTGATTGTCTAATTTTTGAGTGAGGTCAGCCATAGATTTAATAAGGTCTTGAAGTGTAGTTTTAATGTCAAGGATGTCGGCATGTTGAGTTTCCAGCATGGAGTTATGGTCTGTTTGGTTGGTTGGATAGTGGAGATGGTGTCTTGGTGGGTATTGAGATGCTGGATGACTTCGTCGAAACGGGTCATGGTGATAGGAATGGTTTGGATATTTCGGGAAGAGGAGGGAGAAGAGTTAGCAGTGGAAGCACCAAAATGATATGGAGCTAGTAGTAAGCAGCAAGAAGAAGAAGATAAGTTTTGAGGAAGAAGAAAATATCAGTGGAGAAAGGAAGTTTTGGAAATTTCCTTTGTTACCAATACCTTCTTTTTACAATCATATATTGAAATTTCTTCTAACAACTTTGTCTACGTGCCCACCTGGGGACCATTTCTTTATAACAAACTTTGCAGAAAAGGTAAATTAGCAGAAACAGAAATAACAAACAAACAAACAAAGGAAATACATTTATTTTCCTAACAACTTGCATTATCCAGTGGTGCTGCCTTCATTCTAAAAACCTTCTGGGTGGACAAATAGTTCGTTTGGGCCTTGAGTTGACAACCCGTGGTCTAATGAAGTATTATGTGTATCATATTCCTAAACAAAAAGGGAAAAATATTAAGATGTATAGTTTTATTTATCAAAAGACTAAAAGATCACCTAAGTCTAATACGAATACCAAAAACATAAAAATTTGGATTTCTAAGAAAAATAATAATTTGATTAGACAAAAACAAATCAATAATTTTCTAGATAATGTATTCTATAATGAAAATTATGTTCATGAAAGTTCCAAACCTTCTTGGGTGTGGCTACCTACTCCTCCTAACATCTTGGACGGTAACAAAGTATAGGGGTACCAATTAAATCATTTTTATCTTACAGGTACCCAAAATAAAAAATAAGGAAAAATGGATACTTGATAGTGGCTGCTCCAAGCATATGACCGGAAATGTAAAAATGTGATCAAATATAACATACGTCGATGGTGGAACGGTAGCTTTTGGAGACAACCCAAAAGGATATGTCATTGGCATCGGAGAAGTCATTAACTCTGTTATTTCTAACTCTCATTTTATTACAAATGTTTTGTTAGTAGAAAATTTAAAACACGACCTACTTAGCATTAGTCAATTATGTGACAAAAGTTTTTCAAATTAATTTCGAGAAGGATAAATGTAATATTTTCGATAATAACAAACAACTTATCTTTGAGGGTTTTAGAAACAAAAATATTTATGTCTTAAATATAAATATAAATCGTAATTCAAACTTATGCTTAACCGCCATGACGATCCATGGTTGTGGCATAAACGATTCTGTCGTATTAATTTTAAATATATTAATAAATTAGCAAAATATGAGCTAGTAAGAGGTTTACTTAAAATAAATTATAAAATAGAAAATTTATGTGATGCTTGTCAAATCGATAAACTTAAGAAAAGCTCTTTTAAATCTAAAAATAATATTTCTACAAAACAACCGTTAGAATTATTACATTTAGATTTATTTGGTCCAACTCAAGTATGATCTATAAATCACAACAAATATGTTTTCGTAATAGTTGATGATTTTCAAGATATACATGGACCTTATTTTAAAACATAAAAGTGACACTTTTGGTATGTTTAAAACTTTTGCTAAAAGAATTAAAACTCAAATGGATTTGAAAATTAAGAATATTCGAAGTGATTATGGTGGAGAATTCGAAAATGATCTTTTTACTAATTTTTGTAATAAAAAGGGCATAAGTCACAATTTTGCTTTTTCCGGCACACACAATAAAATGGTGTTGTAGAAAAAAAAATCATACGTTACAAGAGTGTGCACGAACACTATTAAATAGTAGTGATTTACCAAATCTTTTTTGGGTTGAAGCAATTGCTACGGCTTGTTATGTTTTGAATCGAGTAACCATACGACCTATGACTAAACATACTTGCTTCGAAATGGTTTTTGGAAGAAAACCTAAAGTATCATACTTTTAAAACATTCGGATCAAAATGTTTTATATTAAATACAAAAGATAACTTAGGAAAATTCAACCCAAAGGCTGATAAAGGAATCTTTATTGGATATTCGGATCGTAGCAAAGCATATAGAATTTGTAATAAACTTACTAACACAATTGAAGAAAGTTTACATGTTTCATTTGATGAAAATTTCCTTAACAATCATACTAATGACGATGAAGAAATTATTCCTATAACGAACACAACATACTCATCTAATAATGAGACAAATACACAAAATAATACTCTAGTGTCACCCTCTGGAATTCTAAAAGATCATCCAAAAGATAATATCATTAGAGATCTTAATCCAGAGTAACTAGAAATCAACTTAACCAAATAAGTCATATTACGTTTGTATTAAATTTTGAACCAAAGAATTATAAAGAAGCTTCAAATGATGATTTTTGGGTAATAGCCATGCAAGAAGAATTAAATCAATTTGAACATAATAATGTTTGGGAATTAATACCAAGACCATAAAATTAATCAGTTATTTGAATAAAATGGGTATTTAAAATCAAAGCAGATGAAAATGGAAATATAGTTAGGACTAAAGCACATTTAGTCTCTCAGGGTTATAATCAAGAAGAATGTATCGAATATGATGAAACTTTTGCTTCGATAACTAGACTTGAAGCCATACGTACATTACTTTCTTTCGCAAGTCATCGCAATTTTAAATTATTTCAAATGGCGTTAAAAGTGTTTTTTTAAATGGTTTATTAAAGAAAACATTTATGTTGAACAACCTCCATTATTTGTTCAAGAAAAATATCCCGATCATGTTTTTAAATTGCACAAAGCCCTATATGGTTTAGAACAATCCCCCCGTGCCTGGTACGAACGTCTTAAGAATCATTTAATTGCACCTGATTTTCAAATAGGTAAAACAGATACAACTTTATTTATTAAATAAGAAAATAATGACATCTTAGTTGTACAAATTTACGTAGATGATATTATTTTTGGTTCAACTAACGGAAATCTTTGTACTCAATTTTCAAATATTATGAAAAGTGAATTTGAAATATCTCATATGGGTGAATTAATTTTTTTTCTAGATTTACAAATAAAACAATTTGAAAATGGTATTTTTATTCATCACAAGAAAATATTGTAATGATTTATTACATCGTTTTGGAATGGATAAAACTTCGAGCAAACCAACACCAATGAGTACTAGTGTTCACTTAGAAAAAGATGATTATGGAAAAGATTTTGATGAATAATTATATTGTAGTATGATTGGCTCTTTACTATATTTGACGGCTAGTCGACCCGATATTATGATGAGCGTATTTCTTTGTGTCCGATTTCAAGTAAAACCAAAAGAGTCTCACCAAAGAGCTGTTAAACGGATCTTATGATATTTATCTAGTACTAGAGATTACGGTTTTTTACCCTAAGGGATCATCGTTTGAACTTGATTCATATAGTGGCATAGATTTCGGTGGACGTAAAACATATCATAAGAGTACTAGCGAATTGTATCATTTTATCGGACAATCGTTGGTTTCATGGTTTAGCAAGAAGCAAAACTATGTCTCTTTGTCCACTTGCGAAGCCGAATATATTCAGCGGCCTTTGCATGTGCACAAATGATATGAAACAAGCGCTTAAGGATTTCGGAAAATTTATCTATAAATCACCAATATATTGCGATAATATAAGTGCAATCAATTTATCGAAAAACCCTATAAATCACTCATGTATTAAACACATAGATATATGACATCACTTTTTACGCGACAATGTAGAAAAAGGAACTATTACACTAGAATACGTAAATACTAAGAATCAAATAGCAGATATTTTCACAAAACCACTAAATGAACAAACATTTGTTATACTACGACGAGATTTAGGAATATGTTCTCTTAGTGATCTTATCAGCTAATTCTAAGTTTCATTCATTCTATTTTTTGGTTAAAAAGTTTTAATTCACAAACAAAACCTTTAACCATTGACCAAAAATTTCTTTAGAATGGTTGTTTTCTGAAAATCACTATTTATAATCTTTTACAACATGAATAAATAACTCCTTCTTTTACAAATAAAATACAGATTTTATATTGGTTCCTTTTAAAACAAACAAAAGCAAAGCAAAAACATGTCTTCCAACAACTCTCACCTCTCTTTTTCAACACCAACCTCGGATAGTTCGGCGGATACCCCTCAACGACTTCCTACTCCTACACTAGGTCAAGAGCCGACCTATAAGTGGTCCTCCTACCACACGGGATTCACTCCCAACAAAAAACGGTCCAAACAATCTCTATTTATCTCTTTTAAAACTAAGGATAAAATCGATGATATACATCATTACCAAAAGCAACAAATGGATTTACAACTAGAATTATACTTCGAACAAAAAGTCACTGCGAGACGATTGAGTTTTCTAGAGAAAGTAGCGATCAAATTTTGCAATTCACGAAAAAAAAATACACAGACCACTTCTGATTCCTTGCAATCCTCTGGATCCTTCAGCTTTGTATCATACACCCTAGGATCCTCCACCTAGGCAATTCTTTGGTTCCCCAAGAACCAAAGAACATGGAAATATTTGGTCTCCACTCAAGCCATGGAAGGATAGCAAATCTGAAGATCGCAATGCTCCATCTTCATCTAAATAAATTTATTTATTTTCATTGTATTTTCATCTAATTATGTTTGTATTTGTTTTCAAAAATAATTATATTATGTTTCAATAAAATCGATGCCTCGAAAATCAAGCAAAACCTTCCATTATCAGACTATTTTTAGACATACTGGAGATTTCAGATGTTTGATCAATACCATCAGACATCCGACACCCTTGTATTACACCATTTTTTAATCCTGTGCATATATCAGACGTCTGATATAAACAACCAATCGCCTGAAAATTATCTCTGCCTTCTTAACATAAAAATCAGGCCAATTTCAGACGTCTGACATTATATCCAAACGTCTGACAAAACTCTCTACCTTCAAAATTTACAATTCTGCCTATTCCAGACATCTGCCAATAACATCCAGACGTCTAAAAATGTTTACCGTCTTCAAACTAGGGTTAAATCAAACGTCTGATTCACTTCCCAGATGTCTGAAATTCAATCGACACCTATTCATGACCTTAAATGACTATTTTCCCAAATTTCCAATTAACATTTCATTTTGCTTCCTCTTTCAAATCCGAAACCCTTATTCTCCAAATCACTATCTCCTTAACTTGCTCAATTTCAGGGTACCCAAAAATAAAATCCCTAGAGTTTCTAAGAGAAAGCAAGAACTAGCTACATCCTCCAACCCACAAGTATGCTTCGATGATCAGATTGAGAAGTGGATGAATCGAGTACCTCATTCTATCAAAAGATATGAATATATACAGAAGAAAAAGCTACACGCAGGTTCCTTCTACAATTTTCTTAAATTCCCTATGTACGATTTGGATGAGATGTGTGAAAATGCTGGGTTACAAAAGTTGATTCTTACAATTCGAATAATGTCCAAATCGATCAGCTTGCAATATTCCTTTTCTACGCTACTCTAGATAGCACCGCCGTATGGAATACAGATAATGATGATAATTGGCTTTGTTCGAGTGTTTACGGCAGCACTATTCGGCTTACTCCGGGAATTATAGGCCATGCTATAGGTTGTTCCAACTCTCGAGAAGATTTGAATGACATCCCGAATATGCATCTCAAACCAAGAAATAATATTATCCATCAAATTTAGGAAGTTGTAATGCCATGATTTGCTTCAAAAAACTTACGACCTAAGGCAAGGCTACTCACTGGGATGATTATCAATACAATCATTCCTCGACTTGGCAGCTATGAGCAAATAACAGAATTGGAGCACAAAGCTCTATATGCTATCTTTAGTGGTACGAGGGTAAATTGGGCGAAATTTATATTTGACGAGCTTAAACATTATTGGACTCAATCATGTCCATCAATCATTTACCCTACCTACATCATGCGCCTTCTACAAGCCCACAACATTCCACCATATTTATCGACTTTTGAGGAGATTGCCCCCAAGTACGCCTTCATAAAATTCTTCTCTCTTATGCACCTACCAGAAAATTACCCGGATTTTATTTCATTTGAAGAATGGACGCAACGTTGTCAACAAGCTGGACAAGCTAGGCCTCAACCCCAACAAGAACCACCATAACCATCATAAGAAGAAGAACAATCTCACGAACACACTCCTCCTCCTCCTGCACCTTTTGACTATCCAGGCCAAGACGACGTTTTGGAGACTCGCACTGAAACTAATCCAAATGAAAGCATTCGAGATTTAACTCTCTAAAATCAACTTATCTTATCAAGAAATCAAAAATTATTGGCTAAGCGTATCGACAGCTACAAAACAACATTTGCCTCTCGCCTAGCCATAGTTGAAACATCGCTTTCAACAACATTATCAGTTCTAAAAGAGGTTCTCCAAAGAGTCCGTGGCCCTACACCACCTTTGGAAGATTAGCCAACTCGAATGCCTTCTCCTCCTCCTTTAAAACATTCTAAACTTTTTGAAGAGGAAAAAGAACCTCTAGAACATACTTCAAAATCTCCTAGAATACATGCTAGTTCTTCCAAGAATGAAGATGAAGGAGACGATCAAGCCAAAACTTCCCCCACAAATCTTGAGATATTTTTATAGGTTCCATCTTTTGCATTGTAATGCAATCAAAAATCTATGAATATAATCACTGTGTTTAATGGTTATAAAGTTGCTTTTTTGGCTTGTTACTTAATTAGTTACCATTCGTCTATTCATGATTATTGATTATATCATACATATTCTTGTATTAATGCTTTTTGATAATGCCAAAGGGGGAGAAATAATGGTAAGCTAATATTCAAGGTAGATTTATAAAATTATATCTAAGTATGTTGTATAGTTGTCATCATCAAAAAGGGGGAGAATGTTAGGAAATCCAATCTACGATTTCGATGACAACAACTATACAATGGAAATCAAATATACATATATATTTATATATACGTGTACTTGCTAGAAAAACATCACTAGAAAGACAAGAATGAGGCTCAAAGGACACTACAAGAGACTACAAGTGGATAGGAAGACAGAAGTAAAAGAAAGGATGCACAAAAACTGACATGCACCATATCAGACGTCTAGGTGCACAAGCCAAACGTCTGAAATAGTTCTCTAAAACAACAAACAGGCTAAACCAGACGTCTGGTAATAGCACTCAGATGTCTGATCCTCTACTATATTCAAAAAATATATAGTATCAGACGTCTGAAAAAAATACCAAACGTCTGAATTCAAACACGAACATCAGAAATGAACTACAACAGCCACATGTGAACGGACATCTCCGCTTCTCTTCGCCACAACTCTTCACCATCAACAGAAGTAACCTTAGAGGATTCTTTAGTGGATGTAACTACTCAAGATATCTATATAAAACTATATATAGCATCAAGAATCAAGAGAAAATTAACTAACTTCACTTACTTACGCTTTCTAATTCTATACTCTATCCTATATTCTTGCTCTCTATACTCTAGAAATCTTTACTTGTATTCACTCTTTCATATACTCAGTTCTTCATAGACAATATTCCTTAGAAATATATTGGAAGCAATTGTACTAATTAGTCAAAATCCGTGTTATATTAGAACATATATTTGACAAGAACAACTCATTGTAACCAAGCCTATTCCTCCAGGCGAAGCGTGGTTTTTTGATAGACGAACTTCGAAGGAGAGCTTCAGGACTGGATGTAGGATGGGAGGTCCGAACCAGTATAAAATTCTGGTGTGCTTATTCTATATTTACTTAGATTAATATTATTTTTCTTGCATCATATATTTTGTCACATATACTTGCATATACACTACACGATCCACCCCGTAGACTTTCAAACCTCTTACCCCCTAAGTACAAGCACATGGCTACATACATAGAGGGGGATGTTCAAACGAGAATGATGAGGTTAAATGGGGGTATGGTTGTGAGGCAATGGTGATAAAAAGGCAAGTAAATATCATGGTATTTTTATTCATATTTTTTCCTATAAATACCACCACCCATCTTCACTTCTTTAGTTCATAAATTACTAAGCTTCTTCACTCTTATACTCCACTTTAAAGGCCTCTTGCCTAAGAAAAATAATCGTAAAAATAATGGCAAAAAGAAAATAAAATTATATGGTAAGTACATATTATCAAAACTCTTCAAAACCACTGCAAATCCACTCCTTTCCCCTTCTACAAAGCACGACTACTACCTCATACCATCAAAGGCCAAGCCTTTCTTCTCTTCCAAGCAAGAACATGAGCACCCTACCACTAAGGCTAAGGCCGAGCCCCTATAGGAGCTTCAGTGCAAGCATAGAAAGCTAAATTTTTCGAATAGGGAGCTATAGTCGTTTAAAGTTAATTCGATTAAATCGAAAGTGAGAAACTCATTTTATATTATGATGTATTGGATAATATATATGTATGGTTATGCTTGGTTATAATGATTATGAACCATGTTTGGATATGGTAATATGTTTGTTTAGGTATGTAAACAATTCACCTTTAATACACGTCGAATATCACAAAGAATATCACTTTCCTTTAATAAATGAAATGTTGTATATGAGATTGTTAAACCTCAATAAAATGGTTTATAAACACTAAAACCTAATTTGGTGAAGTTTGGACAAGTTATGAAAGTTGAGTCAAAAGTAGACGTGTCGCATAATGGTAGTTCGCGATTTCGCGCCATAAAACTTTAAATCCATTTATACGATGGATTCGGAGTTGGAATTCTTTGTTATAGGAATTTTTCGAACTCTTATAATCATAGTTTTCAAACAAAAGTAAAGTATTGAGATTCCATTTATTAGATTTTGAAATAAGAGAAAAACAAATTTTCGATATAGTCGTAGTTTGGCAGTTTGGAAACCAAGGCAACAAATTCTTTAAAATTGATATTTTAATTTTAAAAAATATGGAATAAATTTTATAAATATTTTAAAAGAGATTTTAGTAAAAAAATAAATTTGTAAAGATTGAAAAGTTGTTTTGGTCAAATAAGCCTTCAAAACACTATTCGTAACACTTTTAATAACTTTTAAAATAAGGGTTTAAACCTAAGTATTCTTTACCAATATTTTATAAATGTTTTCAAATAAATAATTAAATACTTTAAAGATGATTTGGAAGTTTTATAATTAAAAAATTTAAATAAATGATTTCAAGAAAAGCTGTTACAATTAAGTGATTTGATCTTGGCTCTAAGAATCGACGAGTGGATATGATTTTCCTATACAAAAGATCTGAATGTGAGGCCCATAAACTAAGGAGATGTTTAGGAGAAACCAGTACCTTGGCTCACTTGGACTTTTTCTTGGACGAGGGATAGATAAGATCGAAATGTCAAGAATGAGACAAGTATAAAAGATTAAATTTTCCAAATTTAAACAACTTGGACTAAATAGATTAATCTTTTTATACTTGGTGTAAATTCTAAGGAGGGAACCCATACTATCCATATGAATTTGAAAGGTAATTTCACCGTTATTCAACGGATAGTAAAAGTTGAATATAGAAATTGATTTTAAGTAGGATTAGTATAATTTCTATCGACCATTTTTACTCAATAAGGTTTTGCAATGTGATTTATGAGAAATGATTTCGGTTTTGTATTTCTAAAATTAAAGAGAGGTTTAATGATTTCATATATATTAGAAAATAATATGATTTAAAGATTTATATGTTTAAAAGAGATTTATTTGATAAAAATATTGATGAATGAAATGATAATCACTCTCAAACTTAACGTCTTTTATCGATGATTCGTTCGAAGGAAATGGGGTCGGGTTTGGGTGATCACTATATAGAAACAACTTTGTACCAATTTACGCGTTTGAACATGTAGACATGGAATATTAATATGTGGAATGAAAGGCCGCTTGTCACTGATCCTCGGGAGAAATTTCCCATATCATATATATGTGGTAGTAGTATCTTTATACATTAATTTTTACAAACATACATCTGTTTGGTGGCGTGGAAGTAACTCTCTTATACTTAACACCCTTCCCTGAGACATACGAGCTCAGAGATTGTACATTTATAAAAATCAATAGTGTATGATGGAATTGGTAATTTGGCATTCAAAGTGAATATGCTATTAGAAAGGTAATCATTACCTCGGGTCTCATCACTCGAAAATGACTTAAATAGGGAATGTCGTAAGTCTATATGGTTCACAACCACTAGGGTATGGTCATCACCTTTCTAGATTACTCTCTTTATGTCAAGTATACTGTATGCTATGAGATCTCGGATAGATCGATTACGACCGGAGTGATGTCATATTTGATTCTATCCACCACTAGATGGATCTGCATATAGGTCGGTCTTGGTACGTGCAGAGATTTCAAAGGTGTTGATCCTTGGTACATCCCTCTAGGGATGTACTGTACGGAAGGTAATTCCTTACCAGCCGTTATATGGAAATCCATTCTCCAATAATTGCCAACGGACTTGATTGTTGGACCTATTATGCTGGAATTTAATCAATATAACAATTTCGGCTAAGAGTATATAAGTTTATTTTAAAAGTGTTTTTAAAAGAATGTCATTAAAAATAATATTTCTAGATTTTGTGTAGCAAATGTTTTGGTTAACGTAAGGTAAAAACCCATTCCGTGTTCATATGCGGTGTGGTCTTATGAGATATCCTTTGTTTTCAAATATCCATATTTTGAGTTTCTACACCAGACACATGATTGACCAGGAGTTTATTTTACTTTTCTCTTAAACTCTAGATGCCCTTTTTTTCGAGCAACCAAGTAATTAGGTAACATGGAGCATTTTGGGAGAAGCATGAAGCATTTTTGGAGAAACATGAAGCATGGAGGGTCCTATGAAGATAGTTATTTATTAATTCCACTATATTATGTTTTACGTATCTACCAGCACTTGGGAGGATAGTCATTTGGAGTAATTGCATGTACTACTCATATGTATAATTAAATGTTGAATACGATATGAGATTCTATCTTGTTTGTCTTCTACCTTTATTTTGTTTTACCCTACGATAATATGCCTCTTCGGCACTTGGATTAAGGGCGTATGAATGCCGAGGATGTATTAGTGTCGATTTTTGAGGGTAGAGGAAGCGGATCGTCACAAATTATTTGATATCTGAAAAGTGGATATGGATGCGGATATTGTTGTATCCGTATCCAATAATTATCTGTCCAGTTTATATAAAGATTATAATTATTTTTTGTGTATTTTAGTGCATAAAATGATTGTCGTTTACTATTTTATGTCGATAAAAAAATTTAATTTGTGTATAAAAATCAATATTTGCTGCTTAAAATATCTTTCCTGATACATTTATAATTTTATATATTTTAGTACTAACATGGATTTATAATGAATCAAAATTTTCTATTTATTCGTTTACATTTATCGGTTGTAAATTGATCGATGGATATTCGATATCCATCTACATCCACAGATATAGATATTAGATATTTGAAAATGGATACGAATGCACTATCTGAACTCGTATCCAACTATTTATAGGCCAATTTTCAGAACTTATAGTAAATCCGGGAGTTACCGTAAATTTGAAAAAAAATTATATAGAAATTTGCTTCAAAGGCAAAAACTTGCTGGTACAATCATGGGATGCAAAGGTTTGAATTTAAAACTAAAATATGGAAACGTTTTACTTTTTTCTCTTCAATTTATTTGCCTGAGTTGGGATTTAAACTCATAATTTTCGTTACATTAAATTTTCCAGCAAAAAAAAATTAATATTAATATTTCAAATCCTAAAGCTTGTTATATCTATGCTTAGATGACTCTTTTGGCTGAAAATTAGGTGAACCTGAATTTGATGTCCCAGCATGCCTAGTAAATCAATACAAGACACAAACACATGTATTCTGCAAATAAATCCTTAAATAAAGTCATATGAACTTATTTGGAAAATTTTGAGTGCTATGATTGGGTGGATACACCGGAACATCAAATTTTAGGCCAGTTACACCCGAATATTTATACCCAAGTAGATGATCTACCTAAATAGGTCATTCAATTTATAACACGGCTATCTGTACTTTCCATATTAAATCAATAAATAAATAGCTATTAAAAAAATAAAACTTACTATTGTGTTTAGTTAAATTTTACTTAGATATCTATGTAAAAAAATTATTTCCAATCATCTAAACTATACCCTAAGTAATGACATATTATGGAAATTTTCTTTTCATCATCACTATATCGATTGGATATCTAAAGCTCGACCAATGGTCAAAGTCTAACAATATCCAATGTTAATTACGAATTACAACATCAAAGTTCATGGTTCAATTGGGTAACATTTATCGATTAACCGATTTGCTTTGGCAAAAAACATTGACTTTAAGCATATTACCAATTTCGGAGATACTTGTTGGATCTGTGCCAGCCCGCAGCAGAAGTTATGAATGAATTTCAATTTTTTTGCCCTATTGGATTTTTATTGGGACTATGAAGCCTAGTTTATTTAGAATAGTTCTAAATTTTATTTAATTTAAATTTATAAATTGATTTAGTTTTATCTAATTTGTGTTATGATATATATATATATAAGTTTGTGTATGTGAATCATATATACATATATAAGCGTGTGTGCATGTGTAACATATTAATCTATGCGTGGTATAACATGTCTGTAATCTGTATGTAGATGTTGGGATTTACATCGCAATGGACATGTTAGCTCATCCAATATGCAAATATATTGTCCAAAACCTATGTACATAAACTTTTATTTATATATAAATATTACATATATATATATATATATATATATATATTATAGTTTTATTTAGACAATTTTATGTAAGTATACAATTACAATTATATATATAATCAAACGAATAAAACATTAACGCTATATATTATATAATAGATTTATGTAAATAAAATGAAATCATTTGTAAAATATTCTTAATTTTTTTTAAAAAGCCGAAAGCTATATATATATATGTATGTATGTATGTATGTATGTATGTATGTACGTATAAATATATAATGTGGAAATTAGTGGTAAGGGCCTCTAAGTCAGGCCCATTAATTTTCTAGGATACGGTTTCGAATGAATTATTTTGAAGGACAAAAACAACGTCGGACCAATTTTCAAATTAAATCGTCTCAGCTGTAGAAGGCGATTTTCCTAATCTCGAAATCTATGATTTTCTCCTAATCTACAAATCGGCAAAAAACGATTTCTCCTGATCTCCAAATCTGCAAAAGGTGATTTTTATCTGAATCTACTAATCTGTAAATGTAAGTTTCTCCTAATTGGATTTTAGTTTAAATTAAACTTTGTTCTGTATTAGGAATGAAAACATGTTTGAGACGTTTATGTTTTAATATGTTGCAAGAAAGAATTTCTATTGATCATGCGACTTGCGAATTTAATAAATTTATTAGGCGATCTTTCTAATTTGATAATGGGCTCTGAAAATCAATATTCAAGAGACCGGTTAATGGATGGTGATGAAAGGTATTTTTTAGTTTCTGTTTTGTTTGGTTGTGATAATAATTCCTCAATTTGTTATGTTTTTGGTCCACTCTTCTCGCTTCCTCGTCAAATTGTTTGATAAATGAATTTCTAATTTTGTTAAAAGCAATATACAAATATTTTCAAACATTTGTTATGTGATGTAATTAGTTGTTAATTAAGATTAGATGTTTTCAAACATTTTCATACTCATAATTATTCGTTTACATCTTTAATTGCAGGTGATATTCATCTGTTATGGTTGTGTTTGATTTCAGTCAGAATTCTTTTGGTGCTCGTTTTGGATTGGATGCTTCTATTTCTTATGTTAGGAATAAGATTTGTGATGAGTGGAATAATTTTACTCCATTATGTTTCGATATTTTTCATATTCGAGAATCAAAGACCACCTTTGTTGAAACAAATAGTGAACTTCAAGCTGTATTATGCTTATCTTGGTATAAAAAGGAAGAATATTTGGGTTTTTTTCTAAGGATGAAGAATAATTCCATAGATACTGTTGTTGGTGAAAGTAGCAAATCTTGTTCAATTGTTGTTGGAGAATCAAAAAGTAATATGTTAGAGTGTGCTGATGATTTATAGTCTAGTTTTACACAAGAAAGGGATTTACATGAGCTGATGAAGAAGAATTCAAAATTTGAATTTTTTACTAGGGTAGGTCAACAATTTGATTCTGCTCTTGAATTTCGTCGAACAGTTAGTGCTTATTGTTTGAAGAATGGGTTTAAAGTACATTATGTTAGGAATTGTAAGGAACGATTGACAGTTCAATGTGCTGTAGATGGTTGTCCTTTCAGGATTCATGCTTCTTGTAAATTGAAGTAATTGGACCAATTGTTTGTTAAAAATATTCATTTAAGTCATTATTGTGGTGGTGGATTTCGATCAACTAGTAGTCCAACTATTAATAGTGATCTTGTGAGAAGTTTAATTGTTAATCAAATTCGTGATGAGCCAAAAAGGAAACGAAAGATATTATGAAAAGTTTTAGAAGAGATTATGATGTGGATTTGAGCTATTATTTTGCTTATAAGGTTAAGAAAATAGCTATGAATGATATTATGGTGATGAAAAGAATTCTTATAATGATATGGTTGGGTATTTGAGGGCGATGGAAAGAAATAATCCAAATAGTTACTCAAATATGGAAGTAGATCCGGATACTAATCAGTTTGAGAGAGTTTTTGTTTGTTATGAGGCATGTATCTTTGGATTTTGTTATTGTCGTCCTATGATGTTTTTGGATGCAGCATTTTTGAAAGGTCGAAGTGCTATTTTGATGGCAGCTATTGAAAAAATAGGAATCAAGGTATGTTTGTTATCTTCTTTTTTAAATGTAAGTTTGTAATCTTCTTCTTTGTTATAAATTTGGAATTGATAGTTGTGCTGCTATAATTTATTTTTATAAATTTGGGTTAGATAGTTGTGCTGCTGTAATTTATTGTTACTGTGTGGATTAACAATGAATGTATTTTGCTTTTTTCTTGTTTCAGTTTTATTTCCATTGGCTATGGATCTTGTTGCTAAGGAAAATAAAGAGTGTTGGAGTTGGTTTTTGGCTCACTTAAAGAATGCTCTTACTTGTGATAGACCATTGGCTTTTTTAAGTGATAGACATTGGGGTTTGCTTTTAGGTATTCCTAAATTTTTTCCAAATAGTTATCATTCTTATTGTTTGTATCATATACAAAATAATATTGCTAGTATTATGAAAAGTGGAAGAGGTTTGAGGGTAGCTCATTCACTAGAACGTTGTGCTTTAGCTTCTAATTGTTATGAGTTTGAAAAGGCTATGTCAAAGTATAAATAAATTGAAGGTGCGAAAGCTATTGAATATTTGAATGATAAGCCATATGACCACTGGGCTGGTTTATTTTTTTCCTAGAAAAAGATATAGTGAAAATAAGTCTAATGTAGCCGAAAATTTTAATTCTTGGATTTTGGATGAAAGAAGTCTACCTGTCACTTCATGTCTTGATTGTATTCGGGTAAAACTTATGATGCAAATGTCTAATCGAAGAGAAGAGGCATCTAAGTGGACTAGTGTGCTTTATCTAAAAATGGAAGCTCATTTGTTGAAATTGAAGGAAGAAGGGTTTGGATGGAGTGTTTCTAAATCATCCAGGTATGTGTTTGTATTTTATTATATGCATTTCACAGTTTCTGAAAAAGATAAATGTATTTATCATTTTTTCTATCTACTATATATCCTGTGTATTATGTTTTCATTTTGTTGCTGCATGTTATTTTTGCATTAAAGAATTCATTATGTTATCTTACACAATTTTTTGCACATACTTTGAGGCTTCTGTGTTACAGAGAACAGAGAATAGGATATTATGATAATCATTTTTTAATTTTAATTCAACATTCTAAACAAGAAAAGGATAGACATAGATCAATGATTGTAAACTTTACTGGCACCCTTTTGCTAGAGTTTTTGTTATACGAATAATAATATGACTGGAAATTCAGATTTCATTCAAACTGGCTGTCTGGATTCAAGATATTTACAAGAGATGTGTGTTGAAAATTCAGGTAAAATTAACATCAACGGTTCTATCAACTTTGTCTGTGATATCAGACAGAATCTTTACTAGCCCAATGATATTTGACAACAAATGTAATAGTGGTGAACATCCTTTATTGCTTTTGGTCTTCATAGTTCTATTATGTTTCTTTTGTAATTGTAGTAAACATCCTATATTAGGATTTTCTGACGATGATTTTCCTAATATTTGTGTTGATGCTAAAATTCTCTATTTTATTTTCTATTGTGGTTGTGTTAATTTTAGAGTAAATCATTGCTTACATTTTTTGCTTTAATCTGTTGATTTTTTTTCATATAGTTGATATGTTGATTAAGTTTTTTGAAATTTTCTAGGTATATTTTTGAAATTCATTCTCCAACGTCACAAAAGGTTGATCTTAAAAATTGTATATGTAGTTGCAATCAATGGAAAGTGACGGGTTTTCCTTGTGCACATGCTTTGAAGTGTATTTCTTTAACCAGAAATTCTGTTTATGAATATACTGAGAATTACTTTACCGTTGAGTATTATCGAGCTTCGTATTCACATGTGATCAATCCGATTCCAAATTTTGATAAGGAAGCAATTGAAGCCGAGGAATCATCTACTGTTCTGCCTCCTAAGCCTATTTGTGGAGTTGGTAGGCCTAGGATGAATAGAATTGGAGGGGCTGATTTTCATGCTAAGCAAAATAGATGTGGAAAGTGTAAAAAACTAGGACATAATAGAATGGGGTGTTCTTTGAATAGTTGAGTTGAGTGTTTTAATCCAATGTATTTGATTGATTGTTATTTGAATATTTTCAGTTGAATATTTGAATATTGGATATATTGAATTGTTACCGATATATTTCTGATTACTTTTGGTATTGAGCAATTTTTATGTTTAATTGTTATTTGGTATATATTGTTGTTATTATTGTGAAAAGGATAGATTTATATATCCTTTTTTTGGTTCTGTTATAGATTGAAAGATCCATCAATGTACCAAGTGTCATTTGCTTTCCAGAAATTATTTTTCTATGTTGTTACAATAATAATTTGGTATGTGTAAACTATTAGATAAAAGATTGAATAATTCTAACATGTTGTATGTTGAAAAAAGAGTTTTATTTGCATTATTATGGACAAACAGAATTTATACATAATATGCTTTAAAAAGAACGAGTTGTATAGGGTTTTTCTTAGGCTATCAATTCTACAAATATCATTTTCATGGTGATGACTTCAGTGTAACTGAGACTATGCATGTAATTAATGTTTTTATTTATATCGTGAATAACCAGCTTAGTTCTGTATTATTCATGGACCAAAAAGGAAGTAACAAATGTTTTATTCTCTTATATGCAGTGTTTCTTCTGGTGTAAGTTGCATTTTGACAAACTTTTTAATTGACATGTATTATCTTCCAATGTTAATTTAAACTGGAGATTGGCATTTCTTTTGCTTTTATAGCTATATGAATCAAGTAAACATGGTGAAAACTCAAGCTTTTGTAAATAGTTTGCTCTGTAACAATGTCATCTGTAACAATATGCAAAATGCTATATTTTACATGAAATAAAATGAATAATGCAATACATGTAAATCTAGGACACGTAAAAACAGTGCATACTGTAAAAGACTGATACAGCATACTATTAATAATGTATTATCTTATGACATCAAAATATTATGAATAAAAGATAAATGCTTTTACCTTTGTTAACAGAGCATTAGAAACAAATTAGCCATAAAAAATTCATGATCAGTTATCAGAATTTCACCATCAAATTAACATCAGTTGTGTAATTGTTTGCTATTTAAGATCAGCCGTTACAAATTCATCAGTAAATTCAGATATAAAGCCTAAAATCTATCATCACTAAAAGACTGTCAGACATCAAAGAAGTTGTTGCTATCATTCTTAGTTTGAATTTTTTTTTGCTGAAGCTGAACTGCAAAAAAATTCAACTGTCCAGCAATATGGTTCATCTGAGAGAATCTATGCAGCTATTTGTGCTCTAAATGCATTGAGTTGTTCTAGACTGATTTTTGTTGTAGTGTCCATTCCTTGTGCAATCTTTTGTACAAACATCAATATAAAAACTCCACAGTCAAACCTGTATTTGTTAATTTTAGTTATTGTGTAACATGCATTTTTGTAAATGAATCTCCAGTATCTTGAAATTACCCATTGCTTTGTTAGGCACAGTTAACATTTTTAAGCAATGTAGACTTCCCCAGAACTGTTTTCTCTCCTGCATCTTGTAGCTCTTTATTGATGTTGTTTACTGCTGCATTCTGCCAATATACATACATACATACATACATACATACATATATATATATATATATATATATAAATTTTCACAATAATGATAAATCTATTTATCTTTTTTACTTTCTGTGTATTTTTACTTACCACATTAATAGCAAACTTTGAATGTCCACTTCTTAAGGTCTTAGATCTTGTGGTCAAGTGTAGAGAATCATAATGGTTCCAAGTACATGATTCCATTACTAGTTCTAGTAAGCTCCAATGTTCGTTGCTATGTATAGGAAATAATATATTGTAACATAATGGACTTAGAAGTGTTTATTTAATAAAAGGATCAAACATATCTCTTTTGATATTTTCCAAGTTTCCATCTATTGCACTTTTCTGTTAAAAAATAATTTTAGAAAATATATCTTATAAACAAATTAAATTTCACAGTATAGTTCACTTACGGTCATTGTTGTGTTCACGTATATAATGCTAGAACTTTGTTCTAATAATTTTTTTTTCCTGAACCAAAACCAACAAATAACCTACATTTCAAAAAGAATATGGATTAAGTATATAATTTATAATGAAGCAGAGTATATAATTTATAATGAAGCAAAGTATAGTTTTTTCTAGGAACTTGACTAGAAATATATTCTCCATAGAGAAGTTCTTCTATCATACGTTTTGTGATGGTAATGAAGTTTCCATCATCACAAGTAAATGCTTCATCACTAAAAAAATTAAGATTAGTATGTACTGTATTGTTTCTATTTATTTGTTAATAAAAGAAAATAACAACGTTTGTAGAAGTTTATATGAAAAGATAAACATAAATTAATTTATCTTTTTTAGTTTTGTAAATCATCAGATTTTGATGCTGAAATAAAAAGCTTTATTTGAATTATATGTTGTAATCATATTGTACTAGAAACAATATCTTATTTGAATAAATCTATATTCAAGTCAATTGAGTGAAAAGTAGTTTAGTTACTTACTTGTTTCCTCCAAGAATTTTGAATTTTTTTTTGATAATTTCCTTTTGTTATTCAGTAAGATATTTGAGAAGTGGACATTTCTCTACATTTCTTGGCTTCTTCTTCTTTTTTGGTTCTTTTAGGACAACATCTTCAACAACAATAGGATTTTTGGGACCAGTTTCTTAAGCAGGTGCTTTCAGATTGTCGGATTTTAAACATTCTTGTGTGTGCTTTTCTAATATGAAATCTTGAATTTGCATTATATCAAAAGTTGGAGCATATTGTCGTATAAAGTAGAAAACTCATATTGAGTCATCTTAGAGAATACTGATTCAGAATGGAAATACCTTGCTAATCCCCCGGAATCTAAGCAACAAGCATCGATTCGATGGGGCTAAGCGGGAGGGGGTCCTTGTGGAGGTTGCCATCCTCCGTGACCCACCCACTAGGGATGAGGAGATTGGAAGAAATTAGCAAGGCCCCTAGAAGGTTCCGGCACTGTTCATTATTATGTTTAATTAAGAATTAGCAGAACTGTTTATGTGAACCATACAAACAATTTTTCTTTTTTTCTTACCTTTTTTAGCCTCAGCTTTTTTGTTCAAATTATCTTTTCCTTCACATCATGCTCTTCAAAATTTTTGAACTTCTGGGGCTTCATTTCAAGAATCTAGATTCTTTTTTCAGCCATTTGTCTTAAATGTCTTTCCTCATTTAATTGTTCTGCAACATTTTTCATCTCAGTAGTCAAAATAGTGAATTTTGACTCTAGCTCCATTATGTTATTAGCACATACTTTGGCATATTCTTTAGACTTATGTCTTCTTGGCGCTTATCCAATTTTATTTTGTTGTTTGGTCTTCTTCCACCTCAACAGCTAATATTTTATTGGAAAGAAATTCTTTCTCTTCTTTTGTCATAGCTGCAAATTTTGTTAAAATCTGCAAGGAATATATTTAAAGTTAAGCTTGCACATATATTGTGATTCAAGCACTAGACAAGTTATATACAACCGATTTTGGGGTAATATAGTTCTAAGCTAAATAATTAACAAAAATGGTTATTTTGTAGAATCAAAGAGCTATATAATAGAACAGGGTAGTCCCACTTTCCTAGAACATGAGATGTTGATCGTTTCTATTTTCTATCAGATTGGTAACAAACTTCCTAGTTGTTGTTATTATTAGCTATTTATGAGAATTAGCACCCTTAACTAACACAAAAAATTGTAACATATCAAATTTATAAAGTGGAATATGAATTTAGTATTTCAGCCTTTAATATAATATTGTTATGCAATTCACATAGAGGTACAATCTGAAACTAGCTTACTTTCTATACTCATTTTGTTTTCTATTATTTGGGCCACTAACATTATAAGAAATGGCATTTCAAGAAATTTAAAAAAAAATGTACATTTAAAAAAAATAACTAGCATACTTTGTCATTGTCAACTTCAATGAGATCCAAATCTTTCAGTGTTGATAAATCCCATTTTCTCATTCTTGGGATTTTGGTTTGCATATTTTCCTTCTCATCAATTATTTGTGTTCGTTCACAAAACCAGTATTGCAAAAAAAAAGATTAATACATTTATATTTCTGTAATAAATATAAATTTGAATATATTTATATTTAGTTAATGTTATCAAAGCATACCAGTAAGACCATAGTACAGCCTGGTGTACTTCTAGGGTAAGCATGATACTTTTTAACATTTTTCAAAGCATTTTCACATATTGCCCGTGGTCAGGAGATTGAATTTAATTTTTTTTAAATTTAGCAGCTTCGGCAAGAAACCCCATTGCATATAGATTTGATTGTTTGGAAAAAGGAAAGTTATAACTAGCAATAATAATAACAATTTCACTAAATCTTCATTTCCTTTTTCTTCTTCTAATAGTGTATTCAATCTTTTTGTTACTATTTTTTGGCTGATTATGTCTTCTTCTTGAAAATTGGCGCTTAAAAAATTGGAGAAACTTTCCAGGGCTGATGCATTGTTAGAAGATGGAACAGGAAATAAGTCTTCTCCAACTAATGGCATTCCAAATATGAAACTGACTTCTTCAAGACTTATTTTTAGTAATTTGTTTCCAATTCTAAAAGCATTTTCTTTTGCATCAAAAGAAGTAATGATGTCATCTAAATTCAAAGCACTTTTCCTCAAATCTTATCATGCTATTGAATCTTTAAGAAAAACATTGAAGAAGCTTTTGAATGGTGTTTTTTCTATAAAAGCTTTTGCTTCAGGTGAGATAATGTTTTTCTCCTTTATAATTGAAATCACTTTATAGATTGCATCAAAATTACATCCATATGTACTAGTGTACTATTGCATTTTCTGCTTCTTTGGTATTTTTTTAATTTCATACTGATCAACATCATCTGAATCAAAAGTTTCTTCAGCCAGTTGTTTTGAAATTGTCTTTTCTTCATCTGATTTTTCTAATTGGTCCTTATCTATGAACTCTTCTTTTTCATCAACATTAGGTAATTCTTGAGTTGGTCCACTTTGATTCTACATTTATGAAAATCATAAAATCAATTGGTAGGTAAAAATAACAAGTTGGTCAAAAAAATATCATACCCAAAAAAAATTGAATAAAAAGATAATATGCTTTATCTTTTTAATTATTTTGTATTTTTTTGGAATTAAGATATTTTTAGTATATAAAGTCCCTCTTTTTTCAAAAAAAGAAAAGACAAAGCACTTTTAGTATATAAAGTACCTTTTTTTCAAAAAAATACAAATTAAATCCAACAGGTTTTTTTGTAAAAAAAACAAGTGTTTGAAATCTTTCCTTTACACCAATTTCAATATGCATAGTTTCTTATTATAGCTGACATGTAGATATTAAAGTATCTTAACTAGTTTATTAATGAATAATTGTTCTTTCACAAGGTAAATATCAACATCTTTACTATATTACTGTGTATATTATTGAGAAAACTTTTTATAATAACAGCTATGCTAAGTTAGTTAGAAAGTTAAACTAAATAAGACTATAGGTGAAAATTAATAAAATAGAAAAGTGAATATTTGCAACTGAAAATCAACAATCATTATTTGATGAAATGAAAATTTACATTTAGAAGCAAGTGAAGAAAGCTTCAAAGTATAGAAAGATAATATGCTTTATCTTTTCTAGTTGTCTAAGTAATGGTCAATTGGAAATTTGAAAACTTAAAGAGAATAAAAAAAATAGCAAGTATTCACCATTAATAACATGTTTTTAAATAACTAAATATGTTTGTTAATATTCATAGTTTAGAACATTTATCATTCACAATCAAAAACATTTCTAGGGAGAAGCAATTTTGGTTGTGGTTTCAGTGGGTAGTTGTAATGTCTGGTTGTAGATAATTGAAGTTTTGTTGTAGTATACCAACTTAATCCGTTCTGATAAGGTGTAATTGATGGTAAGAGATGGAAGTAGTATTAAACATGGTATCGAACATTATTGAAGTAGGTCAGGTGTATTGTTGAGGAGTTGTCTTTATTTTAGGTTGTAGTTTAGGTGGGGTACGAGAATGTCATATTTCAGGTAGAAGTTTGAGTTTAAATGTATTGGATGACGATTGGTAGAAAAGTTGTTTGTGCAGTAATATATTGTACTTTGTGAGGAAATTGAATTATGGTGAAGTTGTGGTTGTAGAAGGTAGAGAAGAAATAGATGGTGATAACTAAGAAGAAATAGGTGACAAAGATAAAAGGTTGTATGGATATTGGAAATAGAAGACAGAAATAGGAATAGCAGTGATGAATGTAAAACACTAAGTTGAAAATACAATAGCAACAGTAAAAACACAAAAATGATCAATGTAACAGTTGATGAACATTATATAGTGAGTGAATAAAGATATTAATATGCAGATATCAATGAAAACAGTAAATGAATATTGAAAATTGCAACATGATGACAATAACGCATCATGTATTGGAAAATAGTGAATGAATATATGTTTTACCAAAAGATTATATGTTTTATCTTTTTAGTTGATTTAAGTTTTTTTGAAATTATGCTACTTTATAAATAGTACAAAGAGAATGAATAAAGAGTCTAATATGTAAATAGTAAAGAAATAGTAAATGAATATTATGCTACTAATGTGTAAACAGTAAATGAATATTGAAAATTTGTACTTTTTATTATTATTATCTCTTAAAATAGAAGATGCAACTTAATAATAACAAGAAATAGTAAATAAAAGTGGTGAATGGAAATTGCAAACTAGATGATAAAAAATGCCAAAATATCTGTACAAGAATTTATATAAAAAGATAATTTAGTTTATCTTTTTTAGTTGTCATTACTTTTTATGAAATTTAACTATTTTTTTATTTAAAATATGTAATCTAGCTTTCCAATTTTATACGTATATAAAAAATTGAAGAGTACAACTAAATATTATAGGAATCATCAGTAGTAAAATAGTTACCAATGGAGTTAAAGAAAATGATGGTCCTTGGCTATGTTCATTGCAGAAAGGACTAGATATTGGTCTTATGTTTATGCACTGAGTTCCTCCTTTATTTATGAAAAGGCAAGTAGCGTTTCAAATGAATAGCTTTGATTTAGAAGACCTTGTGTGCATTCTTACGCTGCATAAAAATTGCCATATATAATAAATTGTTAGCAACAACAAAGAATAATATTTTTGTACATAATAGTTTATTAAGTATGTTTATTTTACATAAATCCTTTAGGGAAACTACAACTGGCTTAAATTCAGTATTTTTATGTTATATATGTAGTACCGATATAAAAATTTATCTAGGATTTATCATGTATTTTAATGTTTTAGATAAAAACATAAAGGTTTTATCTTTTTGAACTAGGGTTTAAATTAGTTGTATATTTTTTCTAATTAATTTAAATCATGATAAAAACAAAATTATATCTAATAAGTAATAGTAATTATGAAACACACCTAGGGTTTAGCATGCAGTCTAAATGTTTTACAGTAATAGATAGATATGTTTATCTTTTTTAACAGCTAAACAATAATTTGTTCAGTTTAACACCAAGGGTTTAGTATCATCTGCCATTGAATATTTAGGTATGCTTCATTAAACAAATGTCCATTGTGTTAAATTATAACAAGAATTAAAATACCTTAAATTCACTGTAAAAGCTATTATCAGCATCGGTAAGAATGAATATTTAACTACGATTTATCATCTAACTAAAACATTTACTTCAAAATAAAATACAGCATACTTGTTCCACATTTAAGTATAAGGTGATTCAGAGATTGCTCGATGAAAGTATTTTGGTTTAAGCTGAAGCAAAAATCGATGATGCTAAAGTCGTTGTAATTGAAATGCAGCTCTGATAAATGATTTGTAACCGTTTTAGCAGAAATATTGGGAAAAGAAATCAATCGTTGGTATTTTAAAACCTAGTTTGGGTTTTGGATTAGAGGTCTGAAAAATCGTACAAAGCGAAAGAGAAAATGGAATCGGAAAAGGGATGAAGTAGCCGATTGAAGGGCCGACGAAACGTGTATAAATTTTTGTCCTGCAAAGTAATTATTTTACAGCTGTGTCCTACAAGCTTATTGTTTTATGAAAGAAGGCCCTTGTTGTAAAATTTCCCTGATAATATATATATATATATGTATGTATGTATGTATGTATATATTCATATATAAATATAAGCATAATAAAATAATATGTATATGTAGATTAATGTTAATAAAACAAAAAATTATTTTAACAAATATAAATGACCACATCTTGCACATGGCCTTGTATATATGATTTATTTTTTATTTTGAAATACATTATACTTAAATATCAAGTTCGAAAATATTAAGATATTAATAAAAACACAATTTTAAAATCTTATTTTGAATTTAAATTTTCAGTAAATCCTAAATGATATTTTATAGTTTGAAAATTTTGGATTCAAAATAATTTTAAATTTTATTTTTCTATTTTCGGCTGTTATTTAAAATTAATTTTTACAAATATTTTTTTTTCCAAAAGCATATTTTGTGCTGATATTATTTTATAAAAAATAATATATAATTTTCACAATATATTTGGACTAATATAATTGATTTTTGTAATAAATTGATTTAAATAATAATAATAATAATAAATATTTTATCATTGTCAAAAATTATTATAACCTTAATACTATACATACATACATATATATATATATATATATATCTGTGTGTGTGTGTGTGCGTGTTATATATTGAATCGGTAAAATAAACAAACGTTATTTTTATTGCAGAGCCGTACTGACCTGAGATGTATTTGATAAAAAAAAAATATTTAAATACATACATATATATAGCCAAAATAATTTTGTGACAATATCATATGCATCTTAGAATCATCACCTAAATAACAATATAAAATGTATCTATATAATAAATCACTATAATTGAGCGTTAATAATTGTATTTTGATCATAAAAGTACCTCACTTCCAATGCATTGAAGTACACCTAGAAATAATTTTCGATCCAAAAGAGTGCTAGTCCTTGAACCGTTGACCACCGGCTATCGAATATCGATTGAATTGACTTGATTTGAGCTTGATAAAATAGTGGGACCAGAGGAGGAATTTTGGACAGCAAGATGTAGAGATGCAGGCTCCCAAAAAAAAGATAAGATTAAATGCAGAAAGTGATGCTTAAATAGAGGAAGCAAAGGAGAGAATTTAGGATCGCATATTTTACTCAATCTATTTTAATCCTAGCCATCCAAAACCAAGCTAGTATATCCATAATTTGGACTGTCCCGAGCCCTTGTTGCCTCTGAAATTATCATCCCCAGTGATGGGCTTTAGACCCATTTAAGCCCAAATAAAATATTATGCAATTGAATCCAATTTGATTATCGATATCGTATGTTATCCGGCCATTTGGGCCGGCTATATTCAGACCGATTGGACAAGTTAGATTAGACGATCATCAAGGAAGACAGTCCGAAGAGATGATTATTAGGCTTAGAGATCTAGCACAGGCAATGATATGAAGCGACGATCAATCGAAGCTAAGAGATAGGCATCCTAGAATATTCTAAGTATGGAATAATGCCTCCCCTAAGTGGAGGATCAGTGCCTACCCCTTTCCCTAAGGGATCGGCACATATCCTCAATTTTTATTTCAAACTTGGTAAGATCATTATTGAGTGGCAAGTAAGGCTACATTTCAAGTTTCAAGTCATTTGGAGTTCGTATGCTCAAGTTATGGCCAAACTACTTCACCTATTAAAAAGGATCAGTATAAATGGGATCGGCGATATTCAGCTTTCACTAAATATTGCAAAAAAGATTGATCAATAACTCAAGTTCTATTAATCCAATTGGCATGAAACTTTGAGGTTAAGCATAATACAACATGGAGAAGCTCGCCTAGGAATCGAATGGCATTTGGAAGAGATTGGAGGGATAGTTACTCATCCCTCTCGAGGGATTGGTAGAAGTCAGAATTCAAACAACCCAACTTCACGGTAAGAGCGATATCTTGCTAACCGTACGTCGAAATTGCATGAAATTTTGGAAGCAAGTAGCTAACATTACGGGGCATCCATTGTAGGGATCGCAGCCCATTTGGATACATTAATAGGGATCGGTACAGATCCCTATTGTGGGCCCCGATGGACCAGCAAATTTTTGGGTAGCCTCGTCTTGATCTCCCGATCCTTCTTCCATAATTTATGTCTGATCCGTGCAAGTATTCCCTTATAAATACAATGGGCATGACATCAAAAAAGGGATCCTACTTTCTCTACCGAGGCTCTGCCATTTTTATTCTTTATTTTTGTACTAGTGGATCCCAGCTGAACCAAACACTCTTGTAATCTTAATCAAGTGGAAGACCGATAAAAATATGAATTGGACGTCGGCCAAGATTGTCGCACGACTATAAAAATTTGTGTGTTCATTTATGATTTTAGCTCTGTTTTAGTTTCATTCTTCATTTAATCTCTACAAGATTGTATTGGGTGTTGATGCCCATTTTTGACGTCAACATCATATATAGATTGATATATTTATAATTATTATATTTATATTTAATAATATTTATTCATCAAATTAAAATCAAATTCTATAATTAATGTTTCATAAATATTAATCAATTCATAACATTTATGAAAAGAAGCTATGCTATAGGATCGAGTAATATGGATAACCTACTTGTGCGGAATAAAAATAAATAAATAGTAAATGTTGTAAAGTAAAAGACACTAGAAGGGTTTATACTGGTTCGGAGCACCGTCCTACGTCCAGTCCCAAACTCCTTCTGGAATTTCACTAACACAATCCTCACTTAATCCAAAGGAACAGGTTTACAGTGAATGAGTAACTGAACAGGACTTCAATCGCCTAAGCAACCGAATAGGACTTCAACTGCCTGAGCAACCAAACAGGACTTCTTTACAAATAACAAATGTATCTGACTGTAATGTGTTCTTAAATAACACTGATAAGTCAATAAAGTACAATCTTCCTATAATCTTCTCCTTTATGATATATAGTGTGATGTGCTTTGAGAATTGTGGAAGATAAGTGATCAATGATCAAAGTATGTAAGCAATTTGAGTGCAATTTGAAAGCTTGAGAATAGATGAGAATTCAAGAATATTAAAACTAAATTCAGTTTCGATTAATTGTATGTTGAATTCTGTAATCTATATATAGTGTATAAAGAGTTGCAACCATATATGAAAAGTTATATTGAAAAGAATAGCGCAACCGTTGATTTTGAAAATGTTTTTCTTCGATGAAGAGAAGCATCTATTCATGAAAACAGCTGTCAAGAATATTCAGACTTCTGAATAAAATAATTCAGACTTCTAAATTGAGTTGAAATGCAAACAACAAGGAAATAGGCTATTTCTGGCCTTATTCAGCCGTTTGAATATTTTCATTCAGACGTCTGAATATTGTAGAACCATAATTTTGTTTCAGCATTCAGATGTCTGAATGAAGTATTTCAGACGTCTGAATTTAACTTGTAACAAAAGGTATCATAGCTCATTTGGTTAGAGCACTTGCCTTCTAAATTAGAGACCCGGGTTCAAGCCCCGCTCCATGCAATTTTTGAAAACTTGATTTTTCATTTAAAATATGAATGTATATGTGTGTATACCATTTGGAGAAGATTTTAACATTTGTAAACTCTAGACACGACACTCTATGACTAGTAAAACTTTGTTTGTCACCTTGCCTTGTCTCTATCGTGTATATCTCTTCTTGTATCTCCATATACATACTTCCATTCCTTTTGTATTGTGAATCTTCATTTTGAACGTATTTGTTCATCTCTTTTTTATGCTCATGTACCTGCAAATTGGCTTAGAGATTCTTTGACATAATTGTATAGTTGTTGTCATTAAAATCCAACAATTGAGGTTCTAACATTCTCCCCCTTTTTGATGATGAAAACTATATAATTTAAAAAATAAATTCATTCTATATAAAAATATATTAATATGTTTAAAGCTCCCCCTAAGTATAACATCTCCCTCTAAGTATAATATCTCCCTCTATCAATATGCATATGAATTTCTCCCCCTTTTTCATTATAAAAAAGAATGAGAGAATATAATAAATTATATAAAATATCTTGTGAATAGTGGGATAAACTCAATATTAATTATGGAGAAAAAATAAAATAGATTTTACATATTTGCTGAAGTCCGCATTTCATTGTAAGCACGTAATTCTATTAAACGTATGGATCATTCTTTAAAATTCCGAAATCTATCATTTTCCTTTTATTTCTCCAAGTACCTGCAATAAATAATAATCATTTTCGGTACCCACTTACTATGTTAGGATCCGGGAGGTTAGGTCTTTGGAAACCATACCCATTTGGGTGTGGTTAAACCGTTATAAATATAATTTTCATTACAAATCACATTCTTATAATAGTTGTTAATATAAAGTTGTTTATCATGATCAATCATATTAGCTGGAATCCATAGCATAATACTATTAGTCATTAGCTTAGTACTTGAAGAATAATTTCTATCATTTCTAAACAAAGTACTATTATGACTATAACTGGTTTTAAAACTATCTTGGTTACTAATACTAGCACAAAAATTAGTATACAAGAATGCATATACATACTTTTAGCTTATTTATAGCCTAAACCGCTTTTATCATTGTGAGCTTTTGGATTCTTAACATAACCTAATCTCTTCTTATTTAAAGCAGGTTGAGAATTTTCAATAATCCTGGATAAATTTTCTCTCCCTTTATTAAAATTGGAAATATTTTTAGTAAAGTCATCAAGCTTAGTTTTGAGACTAGTGTTTTCTAACTCAACAATTTTAATTTTTGTTTTTAACTCATGATTCTTAGAAGCTAGAGCATTATTCTTTTCATTTTGAGCTTCTATTTCTTGACTTAATAGAGCGAGTTGCGAATTGTCAGAGAGTGAATCTTGAATTTTCTCAAGTTCTTCTTCTAATATTATCTTCTCGTCTTTAAGCATATCTCTTTCGAATTCTGCTTTCTTCTGATTTTCCAGAGCATCCTTATATTTTCTTTTGAGATTTTTTTAAAGTGTCTAGAAGTTCTGAATTTATTTCTATTATATCATCATAATTAGATCACTAACCTCATTATCTTTTTCCATGAAGCATTTGTTTGTTTGCTCCTTTGATTTTTCTTTATTGCTCTTCCCCTTTGATGTCGATAAAAAAAAGGGAACATACCAAGTATGAAATACTCACATATAGATAATGACAAACCATAGAAGTATTCATTAGTACAAACCAACAAGCTAGTATGAGATCTTGACATAAATATACACAACAAAAAGCAAATTACTACGAATGTTTTGTTTTTGACAAGAAAATAACCATACCACTACCTCAAAACCTTGTGCTAGATTCATCATCACTCTCTTCATCCTCCACATCGTTATCATCATCATTGGTACTGGAGGTAGAAGACCATTAAAAAGGAGCTGGATCAAAAACTTCAGTAGAAGTCGAGGAAGTGCAACCATTACGTTCCCGTATCTTATTTAGAAAACCACGAATGAAGTTGAACCTTTTATTAGATTACCTCTCGAACTTATCTATTTTGGTCTTAAGCTTGGCTTGATTTTGTGAAAGAGTAACCAAAGCTTGTTGAGGAGTAGAGTCAGGATTGAGAACTTCTATTTCATCATCATCCCCTTCTTGAACTTGAGTAGAAACAGGGGACGACGTTGAGAAGGTTGAGGACGATTTGATTACGGTTGGCGATCCATTCTTGAAATGATATAAAAGAAAGCTTTGTGGACATTTTGGTAAGTTCATGAGTCCCAAAGTTTTAGACCCCAGCTCTTTAATTGTGGAAAATTCAGATTTCGGAAAAGAAATACCATAATTTTGAAGAATTTTCATTATATACGCACCATAGTGAAAAGTTTTATATCGATGACTATGATTTACATCCATAAACTCTTCCATAATAACACGGCCCCAATCTACAGATTATTTGGAGTATATAGCATAGAGAGCTTGAAAGTTGCGCTTATTAACAACTTCATAGCTATCAATGTGTGGTAAAACTGAGCGAAACAAAGCTCTATAAATGATACGGGCTTGTGGCCGAAGTTGAATAGATGTAAGTTTGGTAATATCGTCAGAAAGAAAGTGGCGAGAAACTTCATCTCATTCGTCCAAAGATAGAGAAACCTCAAGATCATCTAAATCGGTTCCGGTTGAAGGACATTGAAGGATTTGTCCAAGACGAACAAGAGGAAGATAAATCTTAGTACCACAAACAATAGTCCAAATGCATTCTTGACGATTGTGAGGATGGTGATGATCCAAATTCATACTTGCATAAAAAAGCTTTACTAAAAGATGATTAATCTTCACATTATTGGCAGAAAAAGAAAGAAGAGATTCTAACCCATTAGAGCGAGCTATTTGAAGAATTCGATGGGGCTCAAATTCTTCAAACTTCATGAAAGCACTGGGAAAGAAGATGGATCTTTCCATTTGAGAAAACTGGCGTTTTGCTTCATCATTCCAAAGCCATTGATCAATGTTTGGAGTAGATGAGGATGTTGAAGCCCTAGATCTCTTAGGTTTTGGATCCATTTTTGAAGAAAAGATAATAAAGATTGAATTTTTAAGAGTGTAAAAGGTGGTTTAGAGGAAATAAAGTGAAGTAATTCAGTGAAAAATGAGAAAAGTAGAAGATTGGAATGGTTTTAAGATGGTAAGTGGGAAACAAAAATGTTGAAAAGCCCCTGTAATTTGAAAAGCTTGAACTGTTCAGACGTCTGGATTATTGATTTCAAACGTCTGAATTCAATAATTATTAAACAGAAAACAAATAGTTCATTTTTGGGCGTTTTCAGTCGTCTGGTTTGGATGATTCAGACGTTTGAATCTGAAGTCGAAAAAAAAATTTGACAATATTCAGACGTCTGTATTAACAATTTCAGACGTCTGAATTGAAAGAAAAAATTGTATTTCTTAGCATAGACAAATTTATTAAATATTCAGAAGTTGTTTATTAAAAACATACAATTATAAACATTAAAAAAACATGGAAAAACATTTTATTGATCTTTGTATCTATGACGAGGAAGATGATTGTCTAGGAGTCTTAGGCTCTTCTGGTTCTATCATCTTTTTCCCTTAGATGATTCCAAAGAATTTCAGTTACTGCCACGTTCCCATGAATTTGGTGATACATGAGGACGTTGCGGTGTCTGATTCCATGAATTGTGATGGGAAGATGTAGGTTGATGAACATTAGACATAGATGAACAGCATATTTTCCAACCAAGGTTCTCCAGAAAGTTAAGACATCGTGAATTAACTTTTTTCTCATAGAACATCTCTCGTTGAAGATTTAACAATTCCTGTTTATAATGATGAATATCATCAATCTTCTGTTTAGTTTGCGGGGAACCAAAGAACAAAAAATGTCGAGCTTTCTTCTTTTATGGAGTGTGACTGGTATGAGTATTCAGAGATACATGCCGGGCAGGTTCATAACAAGGGGTTGGAGTTAGTAGATTGGAAGAATATGCTGAAGATGGTGTAGAAAACTCTATAGAAGAAGGTTCTTCTGAACTAGAGCTATTCGACGCCATAGAATAAAAGACAATTGCAAGTAATTGAGAAAGAAACATGGTTGTGTTAACAGATAAAGATAGAATAACAAGGAAGCTGAAAAACAATTTAGCAAGAGAAGAAAATTTATAGGTGAGCAAAGCATATATTTGGAAAGTAAATATGTGGATGAGAATCAAAGATAAATATGTTCCTAAGAAAAAAATAACAATAAAATTTCAATAAGAAAAATGTGGACAACATTTTTTCAGGAGATGGATGGTTAAAAGGCAAATCAAAATTTAACTTAAAAAAATTGAATGTAAACAATATAAAACTTGTACGTAAAAAAAATAGTGTGCTACTAATTATATGTTTCAGAAACTCAAATTATTAATTTTTAAACGAGATAATTCCGAGTTCTCGTCTTAGTTTAATTAAAGTATTTTCAAGAAGTGGTTTTGTAAAAATATCAGCTAATTGGTTTTCGGATGTAACAAAATCTAAATTTATTTTTCCTTCTTCAATAAAATCACGAAGAAAATGATGACGAATATCAATATGTTTTGTTCATGAATGATTGATTGGATTTTTTGATAAATTAATAGCACTCGAGTTATCATAATATATTGTTGAATTTGTTAAATTTATATCAAAATCTCTAAGTGTCTGTTGCATATAAATAACTTGAGCACAAGTTAATGCAGCAGAAATATATTCTACTTCACATGTAGAAAGTGAAACGCGATTTTGTTTCTTACTAAACCAGGAAACTAATGATTTTCCAATAAAATGACACATACCGCTGGTACTTTTTCTATCAGTCCAAGATCCACTGAAATCGGCATCACTATATGACACTAATTCGAATGGACACTCTTTTGGATAGAAAAGTCCAAAGTCCATGGTATTACTAAGATACCCTAATATATGTTTAACTGCTCTTAAATGCGATTCTTTTGGACTAGCTTGAAATCAAGCACATAAACAAACACTCATCATTATGTCAGGACGACTAACCGTTAAATATAGTAATGATCAATCATACTTCAGTATAATTTTTTATCAATACTTTTACCATTTTCATCTCTATCAAGATGTGTTGTTGTACTCATAGGAGTCGGTTTAGCAGAAGTATTTTCCATTTCAAAGCGTTTGATTAAATTATTAGAATATTTCTCTTGATTAATAAAAATACCATTTTGTAATTGTTTGATTTGTAAACCAAGAAAATATGATAATTCTCCCATGTGGGACATTTCAAATTCTTTTGTCATAATATCAGAGAAGTCCTGGCATAATTTTTCATTGGTAGAACCAAAAATGATGTCATCAAAATAAATTTGAACAATTAAAATATCTCTTTTTGAATGATTAATAAAAAGTGTTTGATCAACCTTTCCAGATTGAAATCCAGATGATATTAAATAGCTCTTAAGCCGTTCGTACCAAGCACGTAGTGCTTGTTTCAAACCGTATAGAGCTTTCTTAAGTTTATAAACATGGTCTGGATATTTCTCATGGATGAATAAAGGAGGTTGTTCAATGTACACGTTTTCTTTTATATTACCATTTAGAAAAGCACTTTTAACGTCCAATTGATAAACTTTGAAATTATGAAAACATGCATAGGCCAATAAGATACATATTGTTTCTAATCTAGCGATAGGAGCAAACGTTTCTTCGTAGTCAATTCCTTCCTCTTGATTATAACCTTGAGCGACTAAACTTGCTTTATTTCTAGTGATGTTACCTTGTTCGTCTATCTTATTTTTATAGACCCGCTTTGATACCAAGTGAAAAGATGGTGCAGATCGTGCTATATAGAATTATACTATACTAATGCGGAGATAAACTAAGATACTATAGCAATGTGAATAAGTAAAATAAAACAAGCACACCAGGATTTTTTATACTGGTTCGAACTTCTCGTTCTACGTCCAGTCGCAGACTCCTTCTGGAATTTCAGCTACAACAACCCTCACGTAACCCGGAGGAACATGTCTATACAACCCTTGAACAGCCGAATAAGAGACCTGAGTAGCAGAACATGATTTTGCCTCAACAGCCAAAGAGGACTTCACATGCCTGAGCAGCAGAATATGACTTATACAAATAAATTTTTCTTGACACTATGTGTTCTTTAGTAACACGAATTTGTCAATTATAGTACACCCTTCCTATAATCTTCTCCTTTATGATATATATATATATATATATATATATATATATATATATGAATATGTGAAGAACAAGGAAGCAATAGAATGAAATTTTATGAAATTGAATGCACAATAGTATTAGAATCAAGAATATGAGAATAGAGTAAGAATAGATTGAATTTCATGTTTTTGAAACATGATTCTAATGTGTTTATATAGATTATAAATTGGTGCATTTGTTCGTGAAGATTTATCATTAAGAGATATGGTCATATCTATTGAAATGAAGGACGCGTCTCTTCACGAATGAAAGTGCCTATTTCAAGAATATAACTGTTATAGATATTAAGACTTCTGAATCAAAAAATTCAGATTTTGAATTCGCACGAGCTCAAACCAGGAAGAAAATAGGCTAAAAATGACTATTTTCAGACGTCTGAAATGAACAATTCAGACGTCTGAATATTGTAAAAACAATTCATTTTTCCAGATTCAAACGTCTGATTTGGTGCATTCAGACGTCTGAATGTAGACTAAAAATTTATAATATGCAAGGCTTTAAAAACAATGTCGAGATATATCATATAGGAGAGATTTTAACATGAATAAACACTAGACAAAGACTCGATACAAACTTAAGAGTTGAAGCTCATTTCAATCCGGTCTTGATTGATTCTTGTAAAAACAAGTTAGTATATGATAATGACTTATATAGTTGTTATTAGTCAAAATATCGTAATTACGAAATATCGTAAATACGTAGTTCCAACAAATTATAATTCATTAAATCGTTTGTCAAAGGAGAATTCATCATTTCGGTAGTGAGAGTCGTCATGTGTAAATCTGGAGTTAATATTTAACTATTCGAATATTAATGTTCACACATCACTTAGCAGGTGGTATGACATTTTGGCCAAATTTATCCTTACTTGGTTTTGGTAAAATCCAATTTTAATTTTTAAGCATTACCTGGTTTGTGACTTTTATTTACACCAATTCTCTTTATCAAAACTATATCACTTTGAACTTATGGAATTTGGTAGTGGTCAAAATTCTAATATCATTCATATTCAACTCCATAGTCCAAACACAAACCATGGTTCAATAATAACAATCATTATTAGCTGAAATGCTCAAACCAAATACTTTGACTTTGAGTTGACCATGGTACTAACCCCATGCAACCGAGGAGATAAATCCTCTCTTAAATAGTGCTTCACTTCTAATACTTTCATTAAACCCAACTATAGTCACTCGATGGACGGTGTGCCATGATTTGACTATAATCAAAGCAGAGCTTTCATATTGATGATCGACTTTATGCTCAAATCGATAGAACTGCGTAAATTAGTCGCATTGATATTTTTTTGCTTGACCTTAGTCATATTAACCAACAAAAAATTATCAAGGGAGTATTCCATAGTTATCCAGTAACTATCAATGCATAACCTCTTATTGCCCCCAAGCAGCAATGCGTAGCACACCATCGAACATTTGGAGAGCGTTACGTACTCTAGTCTCAATGAATGTATTGATATCCAACCTCGATACACCTTGACTAGAAATATTTAAAATGGTATATTTATTTTTATTGTGATAAATTACTCACGGTTACAATACTTTGTAACTATTTGTTGAATCATAAGTTTTTGAATCATTACAAAGAGATTAAACAAATCAGTAAATGAGACTATATGGGCAAGCGAAAAAAAGAAAGAAATATGCTGTTAATACTACAAAGGAGACAAGACTACAAAACTGAGTATAGTATGTTTATTTGTCGAAATTTTTTAGTCTTGGAATTGTTAAAATCTATCCTCAAGTATTTCACTCAAACCAAAGTTTTTTAAACTTTAAACCCTTTAACATATATGAGAACTGTGCACTGACTGTCAGGTCAGTCGACTGACCAAATATGGCCAGTCGACTGAATCTACCCAATTGCACAGAAGCTCCCTGTTTTGCATCAACTTTGAACATTCAGTTGACTGGTCTTTTTCGGTTAATCGACTGAATTTTTCCAACAGCAATTTTTTCTGAACAGACACTTCCATATGCCAAGAGATAAGACCTAATTTGAAGAGGTATGGATGCTTCTTTTGATCAGAACTCTTCATGAATGGTTGCAACTGTTAATCTACTATATAAACACATAAGATTCACTTCACAAATCACTGAATTTCATTTTATTTTATGATCATACTCTCTACTGTCTCTGCATTCTGAAACGCAATCACAACTTACATATATTGCTTGAATCTCTGAATCAATTAACTTATTCTTCGATTCAAAGCTATATTCTCCTTTCTAAAGCTTTACACACACACATACACTTGAGGAAAAGATTATAGGAAGGTTGTACTATAAAAGACAATTCAGTGTTATCAAGAACATAATGTGTCAAAGCAATTTTATTGAAACTGTTAAAGTCCTGTTCAGTTGTTCAAGCGGGTAATGTCCTCTTTTGGTTGTTAGAGGCGGAAAAATCTTGTTCCGTTGTTCAGGTGTTGTATGCCTATTCCTCCGGATTAAGTGAGGGGTTATTGTGAGAAATTTCAGAGGGAAGTCTGGGACTGGACATAGAACGAGAAGTTCAAATCGGTATAAAAACTCCTGGTATGCTTATCCTTATTTACTTTACCATTATTATATGTTTTTGCATTTAGATTATAATACATTCCATATTACACGATCCTAAGTGATAACTAGCAACATAGTAGTCACTTTCATTTGGTATCAGAGCAAGACATCCTATAACCGTAACACAGTTATTTGATAATCTTTTTGCTAATATGGAAAATAACACTAGCACTATCACTAACACTAGTTTTATTGAAGGTCAATCTGTTGCACGACCTCCTCTATTCAATGGCATGAATTATAATTACTGGTCAACTAGAATGAGAATATATATGCAATCTAATGGTTTTGAAACTTGGAACATTACTCAAAACGAATATACTATTCCAACAGAAGATTTTTCAACTTGGACTACTGCAAAGAAAGATGATGCTACTTCAAATGCTAAAGCTATGAACATGTTATTTTGTGCATTAGATAGAAATGAGTATAATAGAGTTAGTATGTGTATATGGAGAACTCTAACAGTAACTCATGAAGGAACTAACAAAGTTTAACAAAGCAAAATTTCTATGTTGAAAAATCAGTTTCAAAATTTCAAAATGAAAATAAAAATGACATGTACTCTAGATTTCAGGATATATATCATTCATTATTGGCACTAGGAGAAAAATTTTCTGATATCAAAAATCCTAAACTCTTTAACGGATGAATGTGAAAGAAAGGTCCTAGCTATTGAAGAAGAAAATGATCTTTCAACTATGAAACCAGAAGAGTTAATAGGAAATCTAATGTCATATGGAGTAAATTTGCAGGTAAAGAAAGTTCAATTACAAGATAAAAAGGATCTAGCATTTCAAGCAGAAAAAGATGACTCTGACTCAAATGAAGAGGACATGGCATTTATTGCTAAGAATTTCAAAACGTTTTTGAAAATCAAAAAGAATAACAAGATCAAGAGTTACAAAAATAACTCTAGTAAGAATAATAGCAATAAACCATCATCTTCTGTCATGGAATGTTATGAATGTCATAAAAAAGGTCATATGAAGAAAGATTGTCCAGAGAAACAGAAAAATAAATTCAAGAAGAACAAATTCAAGAAGAAAGCATTTTTTGTAACATGAGGTGATTCAGATTCTACATCATCAGAAAGCGACGGTGATAGTGAGACAAAGCAAGGAAATATACGATTCATGGCTATAAATGATGATGTAAGTGAACTAAATTTTGAAGATTTAGTTGAACTTAATTCAGAACTAGTAGATTTTGTAAAACAAACTAAGAAACAAAATAAGGAGTTACAAGAAAAACCGAGTAGATCTGAATTAGAAATTAGTATGCTTAGAGATGAAAAGAAAATTCTCGAAGAAGAATTGAAAAATCTCAAGAATCTAATTCTAATTTGGCACTCAACTTTCTATGACAACTCAAGAATTAGAAATTCGGAAAAATAAAAATGATGATTTGTCAATTGAAATTAATGATTTAAAATCTAACACTAAAGTATTTGAGTTAGAAAAATCTAGTCTTAAAACTAAGCTAGAAGATATTAATAAAAATATTTCTAATATTAATAAAGGACGAGAAAATCATTCTAAAAAAATAGAAAACTCTCAGTCTACTTCAAAGAAAATGGTATTAGGATATAAGAAAATTGAAAATCCAAAGCAATCTGGAAAGTTTAAAAATAAGTGTAAAAAAACTAGGAAAGATTTAAAGAAAATAGTTTCTAAAGATTTTAAAACTATTAAAATATGGATTCCTAAAACAAATAATAACTTAATTAGGAATAAGCATATCAAAACATTTATGGAAACTGTTCATAAAAATGAGAATTACATTTATAAAGGGAATTCCAAACCTTTTTGGGTTTGGTTTCCTAAGACCTAACTCTTAGGACCTTCAAAAGAAAAGTGGGTACCATCTTGATCTTTATTTTTTGCAGGTACCACATAAAAAGAGAAGAAAATGGATTCTAGACAATAGTTCATATTACACTTTTATTTTTTTCTGTGATTGCAATTTTTAGTTAGTTCAATAATGGAATTATTATTATTTCCTTTTTGTCGATGACAAAGGGGGAGAAATTTGTATAACTAACCATCTCTTGCAGGGATTAAATATGTTGCCAGATATTCAGGGGGAGATGTATATAACTCTCGTTATATATTTCTCAAAATATAGTATCATCCGTAACAGGTTGTCATCAATCAAAAAGGGGGAGAATGTTGAATCATAAGTTTTTGATTCATAACAAAGAGCTTAAACAAATCAGTAAATAAGACATATGGGCAAGCGACAAAAAGAAAGAAATATGTTGTTAATACTACAAAGGAGACAAGACTACAAAACTGAGTATAGTATGTTTATTTGTCAAAGTTTTTAGTCTTAGAATTGTTAAAATCTTTCCTCAAGTAATTCACTCAAACCAAAGTTGTTTTAAACTTTAAACTCTTTAACATATATGATAACTGTGCACTGACTGTCAGGTCAGTCGACTGACCAAATATGGCCAGTCGACTGAATCTGCCCAGTTGCACAAAAACTCCCTATTTTGCACCAACTTTGAACATTCAGTTGACTGGTCATTTTGGGTCAGTCGATTGAACTTTTCCAACAGCTATTTTTATAAACATACACTTCCATTTGCCAAGAGATACGATCTAATTTGAAGAGGTATGACTGCTTCTTTTGATCAGAACTCTTCGTGAATGGTTGCAACTGTTTATCTACTATATAAACATATAAGATTCACTTCACAAATCACCGAATTTCATTTTATTTTCTTATCATACTCTCTACTATCTCCGCATTCTGAAAATCAATCACAACTTACATATATTGCTTGAATCTCTGAATCAATTAACTTATTCTTCGATTCAAAGCTATATTATCCTTTCTAAAGCTTTACACACACATACACTTGAGGAAAATATTACAGGAAGGTTGTACTATAAAAGACAAATCAGTGTTATCAAGAACACAAAGTAACAAAGCAATTTTATTGAAATTGTTGAAGTCCTGTTCGGTTGTTCAGGCGGGTAAAGTCCTCTTTCGGTTGTTAGAGATGGAAAAATCCTATTTGGTTGTTCAGGTGTTGTATACCTATTCCTCCGGGTTAAGTGAGGGGTTATTGTGAGAAATTCCAAAGGGAAGTCTGGGATTGGACGTAGAACGGGAAGTTCGAACCAATATAAAAACTCCCGGTGTGCTTATTCTTATTTACTTTACTATAATTATATGTTTTCACATTTAGATTATAATACATTCCATATTACACGATCCTAAGTAATAACTAGCAACAAAGTAGTCACTTTCATTATTATAAAAAATATATCATCTATAGATTTTCCATTAAATATACTTTTAATTAAATTAATTAATTAATATAACACATTATAACAAGTATATAATATATAAAAAAACACCTTTTATTTCGAACAAGATTGGTTATGGAGTTAGATATATGTAACAAATTACTTAATTGCCTCTAGGGCGCACCCCTAACCCTATCAATACTAACCTTCTGATCAAAGGAGAAGATCTTCTCTTGAATAGTATTTCACTTTAAATGGTTCAAATTATACCCAACTATTGCACTAACACAATCCTCTCTACCATGTGATTGATTGAAATCAAAGTATTGTTTAGACAATACTCTTAAGCCAATGAATACTGCATATTATCTGGTAAGATTTTCCATTTGACTTTATAATTAACCAATATATGACTCGCAGTAAGTTGTTACATAATTTATCCAAACAATCACTAGTATATAACCCCTTGATGTCCTTCAATGGTCATGAGTAAGTCATAATCCAACCTTTAAAGAGCGCTACGTGCACTGGTGTTAGTGGATGTATAGATATATTATTCTTGATAAATATTGACTAGGAATATTTAATAACGAGTATTTATTGCCACAATTTAATACTCATGATTACAAACACAGTTGTTGCTGCAATTGATTAAATATTATTTTTAAAGATTTTTTTCCTAGTATATATTTAGAGTATTTAGAATATTACTTACATCCAAATATAACCATTTATATAGCATAATATAAAATAAAATGTTTACTTTATTTGAAACAGGATTTGTTATAACAGTTATGTTATATAATCAAATTACAAAATTCCTTTTAGGGCTCATCGTTAACATTATCATCGCTCACCAGTCCCACTGGAATTTCTACTTAGAATCATTTTTCTATGTGAATAAGGGTACTATTTGTTTCTTTTGTCTTCTAATTCTCATTTCCTTTTAGTTCCACCTATGCATATTCCTTGATAAATGTTTCTCATTGTATAATATCTCAAATCAGGGGTATTGTAACAACCCGAAATTTTCAATCCTGAAAATTCCAGATAGTTATGAAAAAGAAGAAAGAGATAAAAGAAGAAGAGGATCAGAAACATCAATAACTCACATTCGCAGCGGACAAAATATAATAATAATTAATAGTTTACAGAAGAATACTATATTTGTTGATTACATTAATATACATAAGAGTTTCACATATATACAGTCACTGAATAAATACAATTATCATATCTCAGATTATCAATAATATAAATACAGCGGAAATACTCTATACGCTATTGCCATCCAGCTCGCCTCCTGAGCTCCAGAACATACCCAGCTGAAAATCTGTAATACTCGGTCTGACCCGAGCATTACACCAAAGTAACACCCGGGTCAGGCTGGCAACCAGGGTGAGTAAACTCATCCAACATGGAATAATAGCATACCACTTATATAAAACCCGAGGTAACTCAAACAAATTTTACAAGTCCACAGTATGTTATAGACATAACTAATTTCACACATCCATTTCCTAAGTACCAAAGCTTAGATTTAAATAGTCCAATTCCTTTAAATCACTTCACTTCAGCATATAGATTTCACATATCAACTCATAAAGATATTCGAAGTGATTTCGGGTATTTCCCAATACCCGATCCCGGCCTCTTCCAAATTATCCATACGAAGTACACAACCTTTCATATTGAAGGTATCAACTCGTTCAAGCATCCAATACCATTCAATCATCCATATGCAAAGCTAAATCGCATACAAGCCAATTCAATTTACTTCAGTTGAATTAGATTTCTTCATTAATTAATTTCCAAGCCAATTAATTAATCAATTCTTTCATATTCATTTATTTTAATTAATCACCCTGGATTAACGATCTTCCAATTCCATTCAAGTAATTATCTTTAATCCATTTCATGATATTAATTATTCTTAAGGAATGCCGCGAGGCGATTGTAAAGTTTTACCCGCATTCCGAACACAAAGGAACGTGTTTCGGAGGCTAATTTGATCGTATGCACGAGTTACAAAAGAAAACGATCAAATTTAAATTAAATCAATTAAAATAATTCTAAGCGTTTTGAGCTGCCAGGGTTAAACGACAACTCTGATTGCTACGAAAATTGAAATTCGGTAATAACTAACTATTACAGATCCAATGGAACTGATTTCGTCAAATTCCGAGACTGTGCCTCGAAAGGCTATTTTAAAATTCAATTTAAACGATATACTTTAAAACGGAACAAAACACTTCCAAACTCAATTTCAACACTTTCACTACCTTCAGTGCTATTAATATAAATTTTATAAGCCTTCAAATTATTTTAAACAGTTAGAAATTTCAGATTCAACAATTTACCCAATTTCAATTTATATGATTCCATATTTAAACTATATAATTCAATAATTTAATTATCAAGTAAATATTGATATTTGGCATTCAAGTTAAAATTTACTTTTAAATATTAAAAAATCAATTAACAATTCAAATTTAATTTGTTTGAAATTCCGGGTCATCACATTCCTCCCCCCTTAAAAGAATTTCGTCCCCGAAATTACTAATTAGGAAGGATGGTCGAAAACCCGTTTATTTTTCCTCCCAAAACCAACAGTCCAACATCTTACCAATTATCTTTTACAAAAGACCCATTATCATTCTTACTAACTTCCCAACCTCTTCCACAGTTTCAAACAATACCCTTTTGCTCAATCATTTAAAATTTAATTTAAAACCTAATTTTGAATTATTAAAATTTTCTCAAAATTTTCTAACTCCCTAAATTTCCGAAAATTTTTGCCAGTGTCACATTTGCGCGGCTAGCTCGGTACTACTACAAAAGGCCTCTACGGGCTCCCAAATACCAAAAGAAACAAAAGCCAAGTGGCTACATCCAAAAAACCCAATCCAATCTCATCTAGAAATTTAAATACGTACATTTTTGCCGGGCAATACAAATTTATCTTTTGGAATCAAATCCAATTTTCTTTTCCTCTTTTAATACCTGCATATCTTGCCAAGCAATAATATCCAATTGTAACCTTTTAATCATTTTATACATTCCCTCAAATATGTTTCCTACCTATTTCAAATTTGTCTTACCCATTTCCATATGAATTCAATTCATCTTTAATTTGAGCATTGAATTTTAACTTTCATTTAAAACTGGTTCATAGTAGTTTCATCTACTAATTTATTTTAATTTCCAATTTTAAATTGTTTGTCGTTAACAGAATTTTCCCAAAATATTCAAAAAAATTCTAACTTCCAAAAATTTTCGGAAAATTTTGGCAGAGTCTCCTTTGCGCGGAGGAGCTTTTGCAATTTGACAAGAGATATAAATATATATACATCAACCCACCCGGTCGGAAAAAGCAAAAATAGTTCATATTTCCTATTTTTATTGCGTAGGCGTACCTTATTTAGCATTTTAAGCAAGCAGCTTATTAATTTTAGCAAATAGCGCAATCCAAATCTAGCCAAATGGCCTCCCAATACCTGTACTTACTCAATTTAACTATGTAAGTGCCATATATAGAGAATTTATTAACATTCTACTTACTTTCAATAGCTAAACATATACATTACTAAACATCAAGCACCAAACACTTCCCATGAACAATTTATAAGCTTTAAAGCTAATTCAATTTCTTTTCAACTCATTCATAATGGCTCACAACTCAATTTCTGACATTCCAATGATTTATAATTCAACAAGCTCATATTCACTTCAAATTATTCAGAATCAAATTTATTTAATCTCTATTAACTCATAGTATTTTAATTACTTTGGTTTAGGCCAAACAACAATTATTGTTATGCAATCTCGACGATATTCGGTTAATAAAGTATCTATTTTAGTTTATAACTATTTCAAATTAATTTCAACTCATTCTGAATTTAATTGCATTTCATCTCTAATTTATTAACCAACCATTCATTTGGCTCGACACATTTCATTCTTGTATACTACTAGCCATTCCCAAATTAATTAAATCCAAGCTTTACTTAATGGCTTCACTCTTATTCGAAGCCAAGCTTTCATAAATTTTAAACTTAAGTTAATTTACTTTAATTTATTCCAACATCAAACTTAAGTTTACTTCTATTTGATCCTCATTTAATCAACTTCCATTAAATTCAGTTAGCCCATCTATTTTAAATTTAATTTTAAATTCACATTCTCAATAATATCCAAGCACATACTTAACTCATTTATAATCCAAATTAACATGTCACCGAACTTAAGTTTAGTCTGATAATCCAATTCCAATCACTCTTTGATTTAGTTTTTATTTAATCAGACTTCATCTGTTTATTTTATTTTTAATTCGATTAACCTATTTTAAATTATTAATTTGCTCATTTAATTCGTTATCGAATTTATTTTATTAATACAAGGGTCACTCTCAATTTATTTCTATTCACTTGGGTTTTTTTTGCAACTCAAAACATTGCTATTATAATCACTTTTCTTATATCCAATTTTCTTGCAAATTACATCAAACATTACTCAAATCACCCTTGAGTATTTGTAATTCAACCCATCACATTTTCAATCCAACTCTATTTTATTTTTACAACTTCTCCACTTATTTATTTTATTATCAAATCCAAGTCGAATTCTATTTACAGTTCGAATTCATTTCCAATCTCCATTATTAACTTACAATCCATTTATTTAACCGAGTTAATTTTTATTCATATACTCAATGAAATAATTATTTAGCCAATTAGATTACTTTCAACTTCTAAATCAATATTTGATTTTAATTACAAGTTCTCTTCATTAAAATTCCAGTATGGATTTCCTTGACTTTCCAAAATTCTAACATCTTTATATAAAAAATTTAGAAATGCCTTTAAATTCACATAATATTATCAAAATAGTTTTCATAAAATATTTCTTATAACTCGATGTCTCAACCAGTCCGTCCTTGTTCTCATAGAAATTCAGTTATAGGTTGATCAGGCGTAGGACTGAAAATCTATAAGTACTTGGTAAACCCATTTTCAACACCCAGTGAAAATACTTGGAAAATAATTTTATTGAAAATATAGAAAACAGTTTTTGAAATAGAGGAAGTATCTTTGGTGAGAATGCTCTGGAAATCATCACCCCCATCCATGGTCGCAGTTACATCCCAGGGTTACGTTGCCATCGCAGCAAAAGTCCATGCAACTGCAGGCTCTCCGCGGCCTCTCGATTACGCCATGGATCCCACACAACAGATCACAGTTACATCCAGGGTTACGTTGCCGTCACAGCAAAAGTCCATGTAACTGCAGGCTCTCCGCGGCCTCTGATTTTCACTGTCGAAATGAAACTTCTCCACTCCTACATAGATCGCAGTCTGCCGATATAAAATCAAACGCAGACTGTTGGCTCTCAGCGGCACACACGACTTTCGTTATGTTATACCATAGGTTGCAGTCTACCGATATAAAATCAAACGTAGACTGTTGGCTCTCAGCGGCACACACGACTTCCACTATGGTATACACTACTCATAATCCTCAGGAACTAGTTTTGTCCGGACTCCTCAAGGGATCAACTTTAGAACCCCCCCCCCCCTTGGGGCTCAAGGCAGCACTACCCAGTGGTACTCCTGAGAAGTTCATTTCAAGGAAGCGCCTTTTTCCCCAGAGCCATCATCAAAACACTTTATACTATACACCTATAGTATCTTTCAAATCATACACCTAGTATGATCTCATACAAAGCTTATTTATATAAAATCGATTATTCCAAAATCGATAAATTCTCAAACCAGGCTTTCCAAATTTCAATATTGATTTTACCCAAAAATCAAAGCCTTTCCAAATCCAAAGGTTCCTAAAACCTTTTTCCAAAATCCTCATAAGATCCTTTATATATTTATTCAGATATATAAAATTCAAAAGCTTTGGATCTTTTCAAACTTGTATAAAATCCCTTTTATACTTCAAACATTTCAAAAATCCTTTTCCTTCCAGCAATAAATTCAATAAAGGAAGATTTATCTTTATATAACAAAGATATATAGCTTCATTTATTCAAAATCAAATATTCCAATTTAATTTCTCTTTCCATTCACATTCACTTAAATTTTCATTCACTTATCCACATTTACTTTAATCCCCATTTGGATTATCACTTCAATTCTCATCTCAGTTGGGTATTTTACCAATAACAGTTTGAATTCCGACCAGTTTATATTTAGAAAATAGCTTGAAAATTTTAAAAATTGATAAGTAATTGAAAAATAATTAATAGTTTGCAAAATAGCTATAAAATAGGTAACTAATTGTAAAATAGTTGAGAAATGACTAAATAGTTTCAGAAATTTTAGATAATTGCAAAATAGTTGGAAAATAATAATTTATTTGCAAAATAGTTGAAAAATAGTAATTAGTTCAGAAATCAATTGAAAAATTGTTAAATAGCCCTAAAAATAATTGTAAAACAAGTATTAAAGAATTTGGTTTTAAGAAAGAAAGGTTATATATATTTGATAGTTTGGAAAAATAAGTTTATATTAAAACAATTTATATTAAAAATAGTCCAGAGTCAAAACTGCTCACTTTCCCAACCATTCAATTTAAATTTCCACTCTCATTTAAATTGACTCAATTCCAATTTGAATAATCTTCAATTTCCATTGAAATTGATTTAATCCCAATTCAAGTTAAATTAATTCTCGATTTCCTTCCAACTTCACATCAAACTCAATTTGATCTTTAAACTTGTACAACTTTAATTATAATTCCAATTTTACAACTTCTACTTATAATCAATTACATTCACATTTTGCTTTTAACTCGGAATTATACATTTTATTTAGCCAATATGTTTTTATTATTCCATCAACATTTTAATCAAGATTCCAGAGTTTAAACAAATTTCCAAAATTTCAATATCACCTTAGAATTCAACTATATCCAAAATTCTTTGGCAAATTCAATTATCCCTTCGAATTTCAAAACCAGACCCAGTTCACAAGCAATTCCAATGTAAAACAATTTGGTAGCAATTTCTCTTCTAGAAACTCGAAAATGAGCATCGATGATGCTGCAGTCATCACCTATGTTATTTTCCAGTGACCGAAAGAGTTCAATGCTTTTATCTCTTTAAAAACATTTACAAATATTTTTAATTTCAAATCTCCCAGATTTCAAATTCAACACAAAAATATTTTTGAAATAATACTATTATTTCTCCAAAACCTTTGTAAATCACTTTCAAATCCAAAGGAATATTAAATTTTTTTCCAATCCCTCCAATTCATATTTAAACATTACTCTGGAATTTCATCTTACTTTATTTTCAAATATTCTTTGGAATTCTATTTCAACTTATAATCTCATTTATTTATGAAGTTTATTTCAATTTATAAATTACATTTACACTCTATATTTCAAATTCCATTTTGTTATATAAGTTTATTCTTCAACTTTGGTTATAAGTTTCAATTTGGTTGTATTTTACATTACTTCTTAACTTAATTCCAATAATTTAACAACCAATCACCTAGATATTCATTAGAAGGAATATTGCTTTATATATCAAAATATATTTTTATATAAAATCATTTAAAATCTTTATAAGCAAATAACAAGTACGCTCTCATATATATATATATATATATATATATATATATATGTATATATTCAACTCATTCTAGAGTACTACAGACTCTATTTAATGAGTAATCCCCACCAGGGCCAAGGTTCTCGGTTAACCTTCAGCTCTGATACCAACTGTAACGACCCAAAATTTTCAATCCTGAAAATTCCAGATAGTTATGAAAAAGAATAAAGAGATAGAAGAAGAAGAAGATCAGAAACATCAACAACTCACATTCGCAGCGGACAAAATATAATAATAAATAATAGTTTACAGAAGAATACTATATCTGTTGATTACATTAATATACATAAGAGTTTAACATATATACAGTCACTGAATAAATACAATTGTCATATCTCAGATTATCAATAATATAAATACAGCGGAAATACTCTATACGCTATTGCCATCCAGCTCGCCTCCTGAGCTCCAGAACATACCCACTTGAAAATCTGTAATACTCGGTCTGACCCGAGCATTACACCATAGTAACACCTGGGTCAGGCTGGAAACCAGCGTGAGTAAACTCATCCAACATGGAATAACAGCATACCACTTATATAAAACCCGGGGTAACTCAAACAAATTTTACAAGTCCACAGTATGTTATAGACATAACTAATTTCACACATCCATTTCCTAAGTACCAAAGCTTAGATTTAAATAGTCCAATTCCTTTAAATCACTTCACTCCAGTATATAGATTTCACATATCAACTCATAAAGATATTCGAAGTGATTTCGGGTATTTCCCAATACCCGATCCCGGCCTCATCCAAATTATCCATACGAAATACACAACCTTTCATATTGAAGGTATCAACTCGTTCAAGCATTCAATACCATTCAATCATCCATACGCAAAGCTAAATCGCATACAAGCCAATTCAATTTACTTCAGTTGAATTTCAATCCTCAATTACTTAGATTTCTTCATTAATTAATTTCCAAGCCGATTAATTAATCAATTCTTTCATATTCATTTATTTTAATTAATCACCCTGGATTAACGATCTTCCAATTCAATTCAAGTAATTATCTTTAATCCATTTCACGATATTAATTATTCTTAACCCAAAATCAATAAGAAATCTTAATTATTTCACAATTTAATTAACTATATTAATTACATTACATTAATCCTTAATTTCTTATATTACTTAATTTCTCATAAGTCGCATATTATGGATTAATCAATCTTAATTTACCAATCTTTAATTACATCATTAATTATGTAAATTATTGATTTCCAATATATTTCAATTTACCTAAATCTAAATTAAGTATACTAATTAAACCACAATACCACTCATTCTTGGTTTATCTCAACCTTTAAATTAACTATCTATTTATTCACTCCTTCGAATAAATCAATTTCCCTTTTGATTAATCGTCTTAATTAATCTCTTGATTAATTACACAAAGTAATTATATTTTATTTAATTTAACTAAGTAATTATTCATCAAATCATCCATTGATTATCCTGAACTAATTAACCTAATCCATAATTAATTATTTCCAAACCCTTGATTACAAAATTAATTAACTCAAATTATTAATTAATTGAACTAATTAATTATTTATTTGTTTTAATTGCACTTCAAATTTAATGAACCAGTATTCATTAATCCCTTAACGACATTAGAATGAAAACGTTCCCTTATTTATAACATTAAATCTAAACAATTAAAAACCCGAATCCATCGAGTCAACCATAATTGACTCGTGATCAAATCAAAACAAAGTCACATCATCTTCAATAGCACATCCAATCAAGTTATTCATCCAACCAATTATTTAAATTTAACCATTTAAATTTAAATAGAAATCCAAAAACATGAGATTTACTCACCTTTGCTTTCCGATTTGCAAATCCGATCCAATCTAAGCTTGGCTTCACGGTTTCGACCTTGTATAAATATTTATAATTTATTACTATCTAAATACATCAAACAATTGATCACCATTCACCTCTTCAACCCAACTCATTATTTGATTTAATTTTTTTTAAAACCGATAATTCCTTTTAACAAATTATTTCAACTGATGTTTTAAATCCTAAACTAATAATCTTCCTTTATTATGTTTACATGTACACGTAATTAAAGAAACAAACGTAAAAAGAAAATACCTCCATAGCCTCCTACCAGAAAAGAAGCCCACCCTGCTCGCGAGTTTGTCAACACTCGCGACTGCTCACGACATTCACTACAGTCAAGCGTCGAACCTATTCCATCAATCACCCGAAGCCACTGACAGCATTGCCGACACCAGAATATTCAGCTATCCATGCTTCCCACTGCGCCTCGAAAACCCTAAAACATGCCGCACCCCCTACGGTCTCGAAACCAAATCGTGACTCCTTCATCGGTCGAAGATCGCGACGCACAAAAATTCAACTCGACACTGCCGTTTGCTCACCCTCCAAAACCATGAACCCATGGCCTTCCAGCTTGCCGCAAAACAACATCACGGCCGTGTTTTTCTCTAACTCCGATCGAACAATGCCTTCCCCAAACTAGCGTGAAACCCTCAGAAGATTGCGACAGCAACACTCGGCCCTGGCGATCACGACAACGTCGCGATTAGGAATGGTTCGCGAATTTCTAAAACTCGGCCCTGAAGACGTTTGGATTGAAACCGATTCGGGTACAAGAATAAAAATTTGAGACGAAGTGAAGGATGATAGAGGAGAAGCCATCAAACATTTAATTTTTCGCTTATGAACCAGAGAAAGGTTTTCATCTAAATGAAATTTGATTTCCCTAAAATGAAAAGGAGACAGAGATAAAAATATAGATTTTGGGGAAGCTTCTCGAGTACGCGTGTTTGGTCGATAAAAATATCTTTGACTATTGGACTTTAAATTTTATTATACTATAAAATTTCCAAAATGCCCTCGTAATTGCTACCATAAAATTTCAAACTCCTCTTAAGGAATGCCGCGAGGCGATTATAAAGTTTTACCCGCATTCCGAACACAAAGGAACGTGTTTCGGAGGCTAATTTGATCGTATGCACGAGTTACAAAAGAAAATGATCAAATTTAAATTAAATCAATTAAAATAATTCTAAGCGTTTTGAGCTGCCAGGGTCAAACGAAAACTCCGTTTGCTACGAAAATTGAAATCCGGTAATAACTAACTATTACGGATCCAATGGAACTGATTTCGTCAAATTCCGAGACTGTGACTCGAAAGACTATTTTTAAATTCAATTTAAACGATATACTTTAAAACGGAACAAAACACTTCCAAACTCAATTTCAACACTTTCACTACCTTCAGTGCTATTAATATAAATTTTATAAGCCTTCAAATTATTTTAAACAGTTAGAAATTTCAGATTCAATAATTTACCCAATTTCAATTTATATGATTCCATATTTAAACTATATAATTCAATAATTTAATTATCAAGTAAATATTGATATTTGGCATTCGAGTTAAAATTTACTTTTAAATATTGAAAAATTGATTAACAATTCAAATTTAATTTGCTTGAAATTCCGGGTCATCACAGGTATCTTATTCTCACACTACTTTCGATGGATATTTCAATTGTTAAAAAGCATTTAATGTTGAATCGAAGTTCAAAGATCAACAGTATGTGTTGTATACTAATGTAACAGCTTTAAAAACAAAATTATTTACCAATGAAACAAAAAAAAAGTTTTTAATTATCTTATGCCTGGTGCCAACATTAGAACCAAGTTTTACATGTCTTCTTCCACTTGATGCTAAAAATTCATATTGTCGGGAGTTTTGAAGAACATTGATAAGCATCAAGTTCAAATCTTTGTTCTTATCTTAATTATACCTTACGATACTACGTAAAAATCCTTCATATTTTTCAAATTCAAGAAAATAGGGTGGAGAAAATAGTTTAGGGTTTTTTTAAGGCAAGGACAAGAATAATTTTTTTAGCATGAAAGATAAGGAAATGCTATATGTATACAACATTTGTTGTAAATATAACATTTTTGTTGAAAATATAGTGTTAATTTAGTTCAACATATACCCATATAATGATGTATTAATATAGCATTTTGTTTTCTTTTGGCTAAACTTTTGTGGTGGTGTCCTTGGTTCAATTTTTTTCCAGCTTCGTCCTTTTAACTAATTTACTCTTACAAATTATACAAATGGCACGTTACAACACCAATTTGGTCTCTATATGCATATACTTTTCCGTTCACAATTTGTTTGCACGCAATGGTATTTTTTAAAGAGAACTGTATGATGGAGTAGACTTGAATTTTCAGATCAGACCATAAATTTATAAGAATGTTCTTATTAATTGGTGCATTTTCAGTCACAAGCTCGAATCCCGTGCATGCCAAAATTTATTCACTAGTTTCTTTTATTTGGTTTGAAATATTATTAAGGTGATGACAATTTTCTCATCTTTTTCCTTTTTGTAACTGTTAACCCAATTAATGAATCAACACCCTGGATTGTGTGAAAGCAACAGCCATATTCTTATATAGCAATAATATATAAAATAAACGCAAAAGGAGCAAAAATACCAACGTAACAAGAAGATTTTTATAGTGGTTCGGCTATTGACGAAGCATACGTACACTTTATAAGCTTTATTGTTGACTAACTGCAATTACTGTTAAATTCGGTTACAAGTTAATGAGATTAGAATAAGTCACAAGTGCAAGAGTTCACTGGAAAATCACGAAGAACTCCTAGATGATTATTGCATGGGATAAGAAGAATGAAGAATAATCTCTGTAGAGTTCCAGCAGCCAGTCCAGAAGATTCTCTTTGTGTTATAGGTAGGACTTTATTTATAAGGATATGAGAGTAGTTGGGCCAATCCTGACTTGTTAGAAGCCTCTAGTCACTGTTGGAAAGAAGTCCAGAAAAACTCAAGAGGACCTAAGCTAACATGATGGATCGCTAGTGATCCATGCCCTTAAACTATCTTTGAGTCTATCCCTTTGGGTTGTCTTTCTTTCATCTATTCAAATGCCTTGTCTAAATATCTAGTCGTTTTGAGTTTGTTTGATCATCCATCTTCATGGGTCATCTGGTCCAAAAGAATCATCCATAACTTGCTTAAAACCTAACAAATCAAATGAAAACTTTGTAGGTATACTCTAGAGGGTGTCTGGGACCTACTCTAAAATTTCAGATGGTGAGGCCCATTTTCATGGATCATTAGCGATCCATCTAGTTAGGTCGCTAACGATCCATAAAACAACTTTTAAACGATCCCATTTTTTCTATGAGCCTTTTTTATGTCTTCTAGGCTTTCTTCCAAAATTTCATGTCAATCCGACTCGGTATGAGTTCTCTAGGTCCATTTTAAGTGAGCTGCTTTTGGTCAAATAGCTTGAATCAGATGAGTCTTCATTTCTCAAGCTAGATTGTTTGGCATGCTATGAAACTTAGCAAGCATGGTTAAAAATAGTAATGAATCATGATGCAAGAGGTTTGGATGGCTCATGATGCTTCCCTAAGGATCGCTAACGATCCACGGATGATTGATCGTTAGTGATCCATCTACATAGTATTTTATTGACTGATTTACCTTGAGTCCTTTTGATTTGTTCACTTGGTTGTTATGGTTTAGTCTTGAGTTATTCTAGCATAGCTTGAATGTTCTAACTCCTATTTCATTTTGTTGGGTTAAAAACCGGGTTAACACTTGCCCTCCAAAGTACGCCTTTTGAATGAAAGATGTGATTTTCTTAAGAGTAAGTTAATGTCTTCGGTCTTTGATAATTGAGCTTTCCAGCTGCTTTAGACTTGGTGAATTGTCTGGTTCCTTCGGATTCTCTTACAATCATAAGTCGTTCCAAACATGTTATAACCTAAGACCCTAGATTCTACCTAAGTGTAATCTATACATCACAGTTATTTTGATTTCATTTGGAGTTATTACATGACATATCTCTAATTAAATCACATGTCTTCAATTACATCACATATCTCTAATTACATCACATATCTCTAATTGTCCCATGTTCATTCAGAATTTACATCATTATCATTTATGCTTCTCATTTAGAGTTGTCACATCATATATCAAAATCATATTATATTTCAAAATCACATCATATGTCAGAATAACATCATATATCGAAATCATCCCATGTTCATCCAGGATTTATCATTTTTATTCTATTTATACGGCATTCAAATCCTTTTATTAAATCAAATCTGTTTTAAGGCTCGATCTCTCCTGATCGTTTGAGTTTAATGCGCAATCTCTCCGGATCGTTTAATGGGCAATCTCTCAAGATCGTTTAATGTTTTAAGTTAAGGGGACGATCTCTGGATCGTCTGTTTGTTAAGTTAATGGGGATTAAGTAAGCCCATCTTCTCACTCTCCAGTGATGGGACTTACTTCTTTCACCCCGGTCCCATCTCTTTGGTCAGGATTATAAGGCGATCAATATCATACAATCGATGTGGATTATTCAAAATTCAAATATTCAAATTAAAACAAACAAGCAGTAATCAAACTAGCAAGAATCAAAACAAGCAGAAATCCTAAATGTTCACCTCGGAGATCCGACCCATAGCGTGCCTAGAGACAAATCTGGGTCCTGTACACATGTAAGCGGTCCGAGGTTATCATTGTCCTAAATAGTCATCTCAGGTATCCGACTCAGAGCATGCCTAGAGAACGTTATGGATCCTATACACGTGTAAGCATCCTGAGGTTATTATTGTCTAAATGCCAAAAGAAAAGTGCGAAAAAGAAACGAAAAGCAAAACATGGGAGTCGGATCCGACTCCTATCTACCCCGATCATGGGATAATTCATCTTGGCATAAATCCCCGGGAATTTCTCAATGCATTTTCCATGGATGATGGTTGTTCTAGCAATTCTATCATAGTTCTGTTCCTCACGTACTGTGGTAGATGGTTGTTCTGAACTAGTTCTTCTATCAGATCACGAAGGTGTCGGCACTCATTCATTTCATGCCCATTCGGCTTATGGAAGATGTAAAACTTTCTAGATATTTTCTCTCAATCAGTGGGATCCCTTCTAGGTGGCTTCGGTAAAGGTTCTGCCCCCTAGTATCTAAGTATATCCTCCCCAGGGTTTCAGTCAGATCAATGTATGAAGAGAATCTTGACTCTATGCTTTGTCGTTTTAGCTCCCTAAAGTCGTCATTGGCCTTTTCTCTTTATCTTTTCCAATTCCAGCTCTGGATGGTCCCTTATCCTGCATGGCATTTATTTCAGTATCCATATCTTCATCCTCAGCTTCAGCGTCTTCCTGACGCAAATATCTCTCAACTTCGTAGTAGAATTCTACAAGATTCATCAGTGGATCTCTCCTCCATCCAGCTTTGAAATCAGTCTTACTTATGACTCTAGATACTGCTGCCATTAGGATAAATGATGGATTCGTCTTGTCGACCGCAGCCGCCGCCGCATCAAATCTTATTGAATAACTTCTTAAGGACTCTCCAGGCCTTTGTTTTACAATTGAGAGCGTAAGTACATTCCTCGGTTGTGAGACATGAACTCCGAACCGTCTCAAGAACTTGCTCACCAAGTCAGTCCATGTGCTTATGGACCCATTTTCCAACCGTCTGAACCACAATATAGCCAAACTCGTTAAGTAAAATAGGAAGCACCACCTCATTACCTCCTCGAAAGCACCCAACACCTCCATATGTTGGATGTATCACATCATACGAATCATCGGATCTGTCTTCCCATCGTACATTTCCAATGTTGGTAGTTTGAAATCTAAAGGATTTCTCACATTTCGGATATTAGCAGTAAACGGATTCCTGTACATGTCTTCCAGACCCAGATCTGGAGGTCCTCCTCTAATGAACCTTCGTACAAATTCAGCAATTTGGTTCTCACCATCCATGAAGGTCTCTGTCCTAAAGTAATACTTTTCCCCCAATTTCGGTGGAAGTATCTTGGGATGCGCTCTTCCGTCCGCATGCCTGTGTTCTGATTCATATTTCTAGCTTCATCCAGATCTGCGTTTCTTCGAGGAAGTTCTGATAAATATTCTTCTAACGGTTGCACCATAGTATTTGGATTAGCTCCTGTACCTCCAATTTCTGGTGATTCAACAGTCACCCTGGCATTGGGATTGATTCCCATGTTGATTCCACCGTTGCCCCCAAGTATCAATGGCTCTAGGCGTGGAGGCAAGACTCCATCTTGTTCCAATCCAACTCCAGCAGCTCTTGCGTTGTTCCCTAGAGTTTAATTCCTATTCCTTGCAAATATAGCCATCCCCTGCTGCTCCATCCTCTGGAAGAAGACGTCCATCATCTCCTATTGTCCAGCTAAGATTACGTCATGCATCTCTTTCATCATCCTTTTCATCTCCTCTATAATCACATAGTTAGGTTGTAACGTTGAGATTTTTCGTCCACGAAAACCGACATCAATATGTCCACTGTATCAACTGTCGAGCAATCGAAGGCCGAAAAATCGTACCGTTAGGGTTAAAGAAGAGGTAGAAGATGGAAGAAGAGAGGAAAAGATAGAACAGAACAGAAAGAAACAACAGAAACATATCAGAATCTCACAATCGCAGCCGAACAACATATAATAGATAAAAGAATATTATCTAAATTAAAAGAACTATATCAGTTATTACATTACATCACATTACATTACATTATCAGAGTTTACAACAACAAACAGCGGAAAAGAAATACTATATACTAATTGATACGCCATGCCATCCAGCTTGCCTCCAGCAACTCCTGAATTCCAGAATATTCTGATAACCTGACTCTAGACTGCCCGTGTGAAAATTGGTGGGCACTCAGAGTTTAGGAAGGAAAACAATAAACTCCAGGTTAGTCATGGGACTGGTGTGAGAACTTAAAACAGTTTATCTTTTTAAAACAAACAAATAAATATTTTTAAAGTCAATTCGCAATGCTTTTTGGAAAATGAGACTACCATAAGGCCTCCCGCACACACACACAATGCAAACGCAGAATCGGAGGAGATTTCTCCTTATGATAGTAAAAGATGCTTGATACGCATTAAAAAGAAACATTTGATATTATTACTAGTGCATAGTGTAGGAAAAATCATTTCGAAAATAAAGATATAAATCTTAGCCAACATACGACCATTATCGTATGCCTACTATAGCTACCATCTAAACAGTAGTGACCACCATAAGTAAATGACAGGTTTTACAACTAAAACCGTACAAGGTGCGTATTGAAGTTCGGATTTCCAACAAATGGTCAGGCCAAGGAACTTCCCATTGCCACATGGAAACGCCTCTGGAAAGACGCCTCGAGAACCTAACCGGATCTCTGCCAACACAAGGCCGGGTTACCTCTACAAAAGTAGGTAACTACTGACACGCGTATGCCATTCCCCGGTTGTAACAACCTTTCCTCCCGAGGATCCTCGATTCCAACAACCACAAAGAAATAAATTTGCAGCACAACATAGGTTAAATATCTGGGCTCCATACCATGATACCACCTCTATCTAGAAGGAAATGACATACACTAAGAGGCGCTACTCCCTAAAATCAATTAAATATACGAATTTCAATTGACAGAAATTCCAGGTCGTTACAAACTTCCCCCCTTAAAAGAATTTCATCCTCGAAATTACCACGTAAGAAAAAGTTACATAATCCATTAACTTTCCAAAACAAACCATTCAAATTGGATTTTTTTTCCAAATCTCTTAAGTGTTTAACTTTCCCAAAATCCATTAGTTAAACTTCTTACAAAATCTTTACTAAGTTTCCAAATCCAACTTAGTTTTCAAAAATTTCCCAATTTTCTCAAAAATATTCTAACGCCTTAAATTTTCGAAAAAATTCGCCAGAGTCTCCTTTGCGCGGCTCGATCCGAAAAAAAATGATAGTATATATATCACAAATATACATCCCATCAAGTGATGAGGCATCCCGCAGGGAAAAAAGTGTAAAAGTGCGATATTTAATCCGAGATATGTACCTTATTTATTATTAGCGAGCATATACGGCTAATATAGCGCGAAAGCGAGCTCCAAATGTGAAGCAAGCGCAATCCGCACCTACTAAACACTCAACAACAACATCAGAAACATGCATATATGAAAATAATATCAATATACAACTTATAGCAACATAACAACTACATGTGTCAACATCGCAAATGCAACAAAACAACAAATGCAACCATCAAAACAACTATCATCCAATAACATCCAACAAATCCATAACCAAATCAATATTCTTTCATTTCTCATTAATATTCAATGAATTGGCTTTCCAATTTAAATCACATTTGATTCATTAACATTGGATGTTTTTACTAACATTCACTTATTCATATTCAATTTCAATTAGTTTGCATTCACTAATTTACATTCAAGTTGGTTCACTTACAAATCAAATTCAATCCTATTTAAGATTCACTTAACTTCCAATTTGATTTCAATGACTTTAGTTTTCAATTTGTCAATTCAATTTCATTAACACTTAATGAATTATATACAATCAACTAACATTCATATAACAACCAATGTATATCCAATATAACCAAATTATTTAATTTACATTCGATTTGGTTCAACACCGTTAATTCCAATTGATTCATATTAAATTGACTTCCATTCAATTTATTCAATTTCTCAACTTCATTAGCTTCTAATGAATTTACACTTACATCCATTAATTCCATATCAATTTATTTTACATTCAATTGATTAACATTCAATCCATTTATTAATTCAATTGCTAATTCCTTTAACAATATAAAGTTGAATTTCATTTATATAACTCAAGTTCATATCCATAACTCCATTTCATTAATTTACTTTGAAACCAAGATCAACTCTATTCAACTTCACTTAAGTTATATTCCATTTCAAACATCATTTGTTTAACTTTAACTTATATTTCCACTTACAAATTCAATTCAGATTCCAATTCCAGTTCTATTTACTTACCAATTCGAAATGGATTTCAATTTCATTTTCTTGTACTTGCAAATTTTATTTATTCATTCACAATTTATTTTCCAACTTATATTTTACAACATCTATTTGTTTTATAACTTCCAAATTTATAAATCGATAAATTTCATTCACTTAAGAAATCCAATTATTCTTCATTTTAACACTTATAAAAACTCGTTTTATAATTCAAATATTTTTAATTTATAAACATCAATTTTATAAATCTTTTATATAAATCATTTATAAAAATTCAAAAATCCCAATTTAAACTATTTTATAAATTTATCAACTACTTATCTCAAAAATTGCATTTTAACTATATTTCTCAAAAATCATAAATTTTATAAAATTAAAATTTTAACGTTTATTTATTTAAAATCAATCAATTCCCAAAATTTAAATAAAACGTATACTTCCAAAAATTACTTTAAAAATCCTTTTAAATTTTAAAAATCCAAAATAGGCCCAATGATGCAACAGCAACAATATATAAATCACGACATCCAAACATCATATATCAATATGATAACAGAATATATATCAATATCCGTAAATAAATCAATACAGTTGAGGAATCCAGTTGGATCCCTCCAACCAGTTTCCCTGCATCCACAGATGTTAGCACAATACCAATTCTGTTCCAATACGGAATATCGCGGTATATGGGATTTATAAAATATTATCCGCTATTATGCGGCGCAATAGGGTCTCATCCGCTATATAATGCGAGAAATCAACTCCAAGTACATAGATAATACCAATTTCACTTTGCAGTGAAATTATCGCTGTATATGTTTTTAATAAATAACATCCGCTTAATATACGGCGTATAATGTCTATTTTAACAATCAATAGATAATAATTTATCATTCAGGCATACAATCAAGCAATTTTAAATCTAACTATTTAAAATATAAATCGAAACAATCTGATTGAGTGAGAAGTTCTCACCTTGAGTTTCCGATAACAGTTGCAGCGTTTTATTTCGAATAAAATTAAACGTTCGTTTAATTTTACCCAAAATTCTCACTATCTCCAAATGACTCCAATTTAGCTCCATTGCGTAGTGCTCGTCCACACGATTCCAACGCAACTTGTTTCGTGCGTTTTCGACCTCGTATGAACAAGTTATAACATTTTAAAGTTATACGAATTTAAATATAAACGATTTACATTTTCTATTTTAATTTTTAAACCTATTCCTCTCTGGCCGTTAGATTCCCATCAAGCAAATCAAGTCGTTGCTTTCATCTTCTCCTCCAACGTGAAATTCACGTTCGTTCCAACCCATCAGCCGCCCCCTAAACCCTAATTGCCGCGACCAAATGACTCCACTTCACGACCATCGGCGACTATAGTTTGAAAGGCCATCACCTAAGCAACCATCGGCTGCAAAAGCTTGGAGCTCGCCCCCCCCCCTTTGGTGTATATTTCGATGACGAATGGCCAACGTTCCAGCTCCGGTTGCCATTGATCCGTTGCTTCATTTCCAATCCCCACCGTTGAGATTAAAGATCTCTTCGTCCTCTTTAAGTTTGCAGTTGATGATTTTTGCTAATTGTTCACGGATTGGAAGAAAAAGAGGGAAGAAATTCATGAATTTTTGGCCGTGTAAATGGAAAGTGGCGGCTGAAGAAGAAGGGGCTAGTGTTTTGCAAATGAATGAAGAAGGGTTCCTTTTATAGAATTAACGAAAAACACTATTCACTCCAAATTTCCGAACACCAAATCTCGCGCGGTGACCAGCGTTTCTAGGGTTTACCCCGCGTTTCGGACACAATGGAATAGGTTTCAGAAGCCAATTCGATCATCTGTGCGAGTTACGGCAATGAACGATCAAATTTAAAATAAACCGGTTTAAACTAATTTCTACGCGTTTTGGCTTCCCTTGGACAAACGGTAAATCCGATTGACTTGAAATTTGAAATCTTACAATAATATCACATTATGGATCCGATGAAGCTGGTTTCGTCGAAATCCGAGACTGTTTGAAAAATGGCTATTTTAACTCGTCAATTAAATATTAAAATATTCAATTTTCACAAATCAACTTTAAATTCAATTTTAAAAGTTCTATAATATCGTTCTAACTCCAATATGATATAATAAAAATTTTCGAATCATTTTCAATCATATTAAACCCTATTTTCAATTATTTCTGTATTTTCAAATATTAATTTACCGATTTAATTATTCAATTAAATCCAATTATTCGAAATAAAATTTATTCGACTGATTAATTTCACTTATTAATATTTAAAATCAATTAAATATACGAATTTCAATTGACAGAAATTTTGGATCGTTACAAACTCCCCCCCTAAAATAATTTCGTCCTCGAAATTACCAAGTAAGAAAAAGTTACAGAATCCATTAACTTTCCAAAACAAACCATTCAAATTGGATTTTTTTTCCAAATCTCTTAAGTGTTTAACTTTCCCAAAATCCATTAGTTAAACTTCTTACAAAATCTTTACTAAGTTTCCAAATCCAACTTAGTTTTCAAAAATTTCCCAATTTTCTCAAAAATATTCTAACGCCTTAAATTTTTGAAAAAATTCGCCAAAGTCTCCTTTGCGCGGCTCGATCCAAAAAAAAATGATAGTATATATATCACAAATATACATCCCATCAAGTGATGAGGCATCCCGCAGGGAAAAAAGTGTAAAAGTGCGATATTTCATCCGAGATATGTACCTTATTTATTATTAGCGAGCATATACGGCTAATATAGCGCGAAAGCGAGCTCCAAATGTGAAGCAAGCGCAATCCGCACCTACTAAACACTCAACAACAATATGAGAAACATGCATATATGAAAATAATATCAATATACAACTTATAGCAACATAACAACTACATGTGTCAACATCGCAAATACAACAAAACAACAAATGCAACCATCAAAACAACTATCATCCAATAACATCCAACAAATCCATAACCAGATCAATATTCTTTCATTTCTCATTAATATTCAATGAATTGGCTTTCCAATTTAAATCACATTTGATTTATTAGCATTGGATGTTTTTACTAACATTCACTTATTCATATTCAATTTCTATTAGTTTGCATTCACTAATTTACATTCAAGTTGGTTCACTTACAAATCAAATTCAATCCTATTTAAGATTCACTTAACTTCCAATTTGATTTCAATGACTTTAGTTTTCAATTTGTCAATTCAATTTCATTAACACTTAATGAATTATATACAATCAACTAACATTCATATAACAACCAATGTATATCCAATATAACCAAATTATTTAATTTACATTCGATTTGGTTCAACACCGTTAATTCCAATTGGTTCATATTAAATTGACTTCCATTCAATTTATTCAATTTCTCAACTTCATTAGCTTCTAATGAATTTACACTTACATCCATTAATTCTATATCAATTTATTTTACATTCGATTGATTAACATTCAATCCATTCATTAATTAAATTGCTAATTCCTTTAACAATATAAAGTTGTATTTCATTTATATAACTCAAGTTCATATCCATGACTCCATTTCATTAATTTACTTTGATACCAAGATCAACTCTATTCAACTTCACTTAAGTTATATTCCATTTCAAACATCATTTGTTTAACTTTAACTTATATTTCCACTTATAAATTCAATTCAGATTCCAATTCCAGTTCTATTTACTTACCAATTCAAAATGGATTTCAATTTCATTTTCTTGTACTTGCAAATTTTATTTATTCATTCACAATTTATTTTCCAACTTATATTTTACAACATCTATTCATTTTATAACTTCCAAATTTATAAATCTATAAATTTCATTCACTTAAGAAATCCAATTATTCTTCATTTTAACACTTATAAAAACTCGTTTTATAATTCCAATATTTTTAATTTATAAACATCAATTTTATAAATCTTTTATATAAATCGTTTATGAAAATTCAAAAACCCAATTTAAACTATTTTATAAATTTATCAACTACTTATCTCAAAAATCACATTTTAACTATATTTCTCAAAAATCATAAATTTTATAACATTAAAATTTTAACGTTTATTTATTTAAAATCAATCAATTCCCAAAATTTAAATAAAACGTATAATTCCAAAAATTACTTTAAAAATCCTTTTAAATTTTGAAAATCCAAAATAGGCCCAATGATGCAACAGCAACAATATAGAAATCACGACATCCAAACATCATATATCAATATGATAACAGAATATATATCAATATCCGTAAATAAATCAATACAGTTGAGGAATCCAGTTGGATCCCTCCAACCTGTTTCCCTGCATCCACAGATGTTAGCACAATACCGATTCCGTTCCAATACGGAATATCGTGGTATATGGGATTTATAAAATATTGCCCGCTATTATGCGGCGCAATAGGGTCTCATCCACTATATAATGCGGGAAATCAACTCCAAGTACATAGATAATACCAATTTCACTTTGCAGTGAAATTATCGCTGTATATGTTTTTAATAAATAACATCCGCTTAATATACGGCGTATAATGTCTATTTTAACAATCAATAGATAATAATTTATCATTCAGGCATACAATCAAGCAATTTTAAATCTAACTTTTTAAAATATAAATCGAAACAATTCGATTGAGTGAGAAGTTCTCACCTTGAGTTTCCGATAACAGTTGCAGCATTTTATTTCTAATAAAATTAAACGTGCGTTTAATTTTATCCGAAATTCTCACTATCTCCAAACGACTCCAATCCAGCTCCATTGCGTAGTGCTCATCCACACGATTCCAATGCAACTTGTTTCGTGCGTTTTCGACCTCGTATGAACAAGTTATAACATTCTAAAGTTATATGAATTTAAATATAAATAATTTACATTTTCTATTTTAATTTTTAAACCTATTCCTCTCTGGTCGTTAGATTCCCATCAAGTAAATCAAGACGTTGCTTTCATCTTCTCCTCCAACGTGAAATTCACGTTCGTTCCAACCCATCAGCCGCCCCCTAAACCCTAATTGCCGCGACCAAACGACTCCACTTCACGACTATCGGCGACTACAGTTTGAAAGGCCATCACGTAAGCAACCATCGGCTGCAAAAGCTTGGAGTTCGGCCCCGCTTTGGTGCATATTTCGATGACGAACGGCCAACGTTCCAGCTCCGGTTTCCATTGACCCGTTGCTTCATTTCCAATCTCCACCGTTGAGATTAAAGATCTCTTCGTCCTCTTCAAGTTTGCACATGATGACTTTTGCTAATTGCTCACGGATTGGAAGTAAAAGAGGGAAGAAATTCGTGAGTTTCTGGCCTTGTAAATGGAAAGTGGCGGCTGAAGAAGAAGGGGCTAGGGTTTTGCAAATGAATGAAGAAGTGTTCCTTTTATAGAATTTTAACGAAAACACTATTCACTCCAAATTTTCGAACACCAAATCTCGTGCGGTGACCGGCGTTTCTAGGGTTTACCCCGCGTTCCGGACACAATGGAATAGTTTTCGGGAGCCAATTCGATCATCTGTGCGAGTTACGGCAATAAACGATCAAATTTAAATTAAACTGGTTTAAACTAATTTCTAAGTGTTTTGGCTTCCCTTGGAAAACGGTAAATCCGATTGACTTGAAATTTGAAATCTTACAATAATATCACATTACGGATCCGATGAAGCTAGTTTCGTCAAAATCCGAGACTATTTGAAAAATGGCTATTTTAACTCGTCAAATAATATTAAAATATTCAATTTTCACAAATCAACTTTAAATTCAATTTTAAAAGTTCTGTAATATCGTTCTAACTCCAATATGATATAATAAAAAAATTTGAATCATTTTCAACACATTAAACCCAATTTTCAATTATTTCTGTATTTTCAAATATTAATTTACCGATCTAATTATTCAATTAAATCAAATTATTCGAAATAAAATTTATTCGATTGTTTAATTTCACTTATTAATATTTAAAATCAATTAAATATACGAATTTCAATTGAGAGAAATTCTGGGTCGTTACAAATTTCCCCCCTTAAAAGAATTTCGTCCTCGAAATTACCAAGTAAGAAAAAGTTAAAGAATCTATTAACTTTCCAAAACAAACCATTCAAATTGGATTTTTTTTTCCAAATCTCTTAAGTGTTTAACTTTCCCAAAATCCATTAGTTAAACTTCTTACAAAATCTTTACTAAGTTTCCAAATCCAACTTAGTTTTCAAAAATTTCCCAATTTTCTCAAAAATATTCTAACGCCTTAAATTTTCGGAAAAATTCGTCCGAGTCACATTTGCGCGGCTCGATCCAAAAAAAAAATGATAGTATATATATCACAAATATACATCCCATCAAGTGATGAGGCATCCCGCAGGGAAAAAAGTGTAAAAGTGCGATATTTAATCCGAGATATGTACCTTATTTATTATTAGCGAGCATATACGGCTAATATAGCGTGAAAGCGAGCTCCAAATGTGAAGCAAGTGCAATCCGCACCTACTAAACACTCAACAACAACATGAGAAACATGCATATATGAAAATAATATCAATATACAACTTATAGCAACATAACAACTACATGTGCCAACATCGCAAATGCAACAAAACAACAAATGCAACCATCAAAACAACTATCATCCAATAACATCCAACAAATCCATAACCAAATCAATATTCTTTCATTTCTCATTAATATTCAATGAATTGGCTTTCCAATTTAAATCACATTTGATTCATTAGCATTGGATGTTTTTACTATCATTCACTTATTCATATTCAATTTCAATTAGTTTGCATTCACTAATTTACATTCAAGTTGGTTCACTTACAAATCAAATTCAATCCTATTTAAGATTCACTTAACTTCCAATTTGATTTCAATGACTTTAGTTTCCAATTTGTCAATTCAATTTCATTAACACTTAATGAATTATATACAATCAACTAACATTCATATAACAACCAATGTATATCCAATATAACCAAATTATTTAATTTACATTCGATTTGGTTCAACACCGTTAATTCCAATTGGTTCATATTAAATTGACTTCCATTTAATTTATTCAATTTCTCAACTTCATTAGCTTCTAATGAGTTTAAACTTACATCCATTAATTCCATATCAATTTATTTTACATTCAATTGATTAACATTCAATCTATTTATTAATTCAATTGCTAATTCCTTTAACAATATAAAGTTGAATTTCATTTATATAACTCAAGTTCATATCCATAACTCCATTTCGTTAATTTACTTTGATACCAAGATCAATTCTATTCAACTTCACTTAAGTTATATTCCATTTCAAACATCATTTGTTTAACTTTAACTTATATTTCCACTTATAAATTCAATTCAGATTCCAATTCCAGTTCTATTTACTTACCAATTCGAAATGGATTTCAATTTCATTTTCTTGTACTTGCAAATTTTATTTATTCATTCACAATTTATTTTCCAACTTATATTTTACAACATCTATTCGTTTTATAACTTCCAAATTTATAAATCTATAAATTTCATTCACTTAAGAAATCCAATAATTCTTCATTTTAACACTTATAAAAACTCGTTTTATAATTCCAATATTTTTAATTTATAAACATCAATTTTATAAATCTTTTATATAAATCATTTATAAAAATTCAAAAATCGCAATTTAAACTACTTTGTGAATTTATCAACTACTTATCTCAAAAATCACATTATAACTATATTTCTCAAAAATCATAAATTTTATAACATTAAAATTTTAACGTTTATTTATTTAAAATCAATCAATTCCCAAAATTTAAATAAAACGTATACTTCCAAAAATTACTTTAAAAATCCTTTTGAATTTTGAAAATCCAAAATAGGCCCAATGATGCAACGGCAACAATATATAAATCACGACATCCAAACATCATATATCAATATGATAACATAATATATATATCAATATCTGTAAATAAATCAATACAGTTGAGGAATCCAGTTGGATCCCTCCAACCTGTTTCCCTACATCCACAGATGTTAGCACAATACCAATTCCGTTCCAATACGGAATATCGCGGTATATATGATTTATAAAATATTATCCGCTATTATGCGGCGCAATAGGGTCTCATCCGCTATATAATGCGGGAAATCAACTCCAAGTACATAGATAATACCAATTTCACTTTGCAGTGAAATTACCGCGGTATATGTTTTTAATAAATAACATCCGCTTAATATACGGCGTATAATGTCTATTTTAACAATCAATAGATAATAATTTATCATTCAGACATACAATCAAGCATTTTTAAATCTAACTATTTAAAATATAAATCGAAACAATTCGACTGAGTGAGAAGTTCTCACCTTGAGTTTTCGATAACAGTTGCAGCGTTTTATTTCGAATAAAATTAAACGTGCGTTTAATTTTACCCGAAATTCTCACTATCTCCAAACGACTCCAATCCAGCTCCATTGCATTGTGCTCGTCCACACGATTCCAACGCAACTTGTTTCGTGCGTTTTCGACCTCGTATGAACAAGTTATAACATTTTAAAGTTATACGAATTTAAATATAAACGATTTACATTTTCTATTTTAATTTTTAGACCTATTCCTCTCTGGCCATTAGATTCCCATCAAGCAAATCAAGTCGTTGCTTTCATCTTCTCCTCCAACGTGAAATTCACGTTCGTTCCAACCCATCAGCCGCCCCCTAAACCCTAATTGCCGCGACCAAACGACTCCACTTCACGACGATCAGCGACTACAGTTTGAAAGGCCATCACCTAAGCAACCATCGGCTGCAAAATCTTGGAGCTCGGCCCCCCCTTTGGCGCATATTTCGATGACGAACGGTCAATGTTCCAGCTCCGGCTGCCATTGACCCGTTGCTTCATTTCCAATCTCCACCGTTGAGATTAAAGATCTCTTCGTCCTCTTCAAGTTTGCAGTTGATGACTTTTGCTAATTGTTCACGGATTGGAAGTAAAAGAGGGAAGAAATTCATGAGTTTCTGGCCGTGTAAATGGAAAGTGGCGGCTAAAGAAGAAGGGGCTAGGGTTTTGCAAATGAATGAAGAAGTGTTCCTTTTATAGAATTTTAACGAAAAACACTATTCACTCCAAATTTTCGAACACCAAATCTCGTGCGGTGACCGGCGTTTCTAGGCTTTACCCCGCATTTTGGACACAATGGAATAGGTTTCGGGAGCCAATTCGATCATCTGTGCGAGTTACGGCAATAAACGATCAAATTTAAATTAAACTGGTTTAAACTAATTTCTACGCGTTTTGGCTTCTCCCGGACAAACAGTAAATCAGATTGACTTGAAATTTGAAATCTTATAATAATATCACATTATGGATCCGATGAAACTGGTTTCGTCGAAATCTGAGACTGTTTGAAAAATGGCTATTTTAGCTCGTCAATTTAATATTAAAATATTCAATTTTCACAAATCAACTTTAAATTCAATTTTAAAAGTTCTATAATATTGTTCTAACTCCAATATGATATAATAAAAAATTTCAAATCATTTACAATCATATTAAACCCAATTTTCAATTATTTCTGTATTTTGAAATATTAATTTACCGATTTAATTATTCAATTAAATCCAATTATTCAAAATAAAATTTATTGGACTGTTTAATTTCACTTATTAATATTTAAAATCAATTAAATATACGAATTTCAATTGACAGAAATTTTAGGTCGTTACATAGGTTGATGAGAATTGAGGACACCTCCTAGCTACCCCTAGACTCCGTTTGACTTGCTACAGCTCTAGATCTAGTATTAGGCCTACTCATCTTCTCTAAATCTTAGATTCAAACTTTAACTCTTCGAATCTTTTCAAGTTTATCAGTCAAAGCACCAAAACGTTAACCCAAAAAATGGTTCAACACCCTAGATTGAGTGTGAAAGCACCAACCTTGTTCTTATAGAGCAATAATGTAGGAAACAAATATAAAAAGGGCAGAAATAGAAAAGAGACAAGAAGAGTTTTATAGTGGTTCCGCTGTTAATGAAGTCTACATCCACTTTATAAGCTTTATTATCGATTGACTGCTATTACTAGTTGAATTCGGTTACAAGTGAATGAGATTAGAATAAGTCACAGGTGCAAGAGTTCACATAAGAATCACGACAAACTCCTGGATGCTGATTGTGTGGAAGAAGAAGAGTGAAGGATAATCTCTGCAGAGTTCCAGCAGCCAGTCCAAAAGATCCTCTTTGTGTTGCAGGTAGGATTATATTTATAGGGATATGAGAGCAGTTGGGACGAGTCCAACTTGTCAGAAGCCTCTACACGGTGCAAGAAAGAAGTCCAAAAAAACTCAAGGCAACCCGAGCTAACATGAATCGCTAGCCATCCTGGATAATGGATCACTAGTGATCCATGCCTATAAACTATTTTTGGGTCTGCCACTTTGGGTTGCCTTCCTTTCATCTAATTGAATGCCTTATCAAAACATCATGTCGTTTGGATTTTGTTTGATCATCCATCTTCGTGGATCATCTGGTCCAGAAGAATCATCCATAACTCGCTCAAAAATTAACGAAATCATACGAAACTTTATAGATACACTTTAGAAGGCGTCTGGGACCTACCAAAAATTTTCAGATGGTGCGATCCAATCTACATGGATCGTAAGCGATCCATCTAGTTAGGTCGCTAGCGATCCACCAAATAACCTCCAAATGATCCCCTTTTTCTGTAACCTTTTTTATATTTCTTCTAAGTGTTCGTCCAAAATTTAAAGTCAACTCGACTTCGTCTGAGTTCTTTAGGTCCATTTTAAGTTAGCTATTTTTGGTCAAACAGCTTGAATCAGACGAGTCTTCATTTCTCGAGCTAGATTGATTGATATGCTATGAAATTTGGCAAGCATGCTTAAAAATAGTAATTAATCATGATGCAAGAGGTTTGAATGACTCACGATGCTTCCCTATGGATCGCTAGTGATCCATGAGTGATAGATCGCCAGTGATCCATCTACTTCATACTTTATTGGCTGATTTTGGCTTGGCTGAGTCTCGAGTTATTCTGACATAGTCTGAGTGTTCTAGATCCTATTGAATTCTGATGGGTTAAAAACCCGGTTAACAGTAATAATGTACTATTTCAAAATCAATATCCTTTTTTCCATATTTATGCAATCGAATATTTGTGTCATTCTATGGTTTCTTTATTGCTTAAGGCATTGGGATTTTAGATCCATGTAAAATCCCTCTTCTTAGTGCTGGACACTCCTTATATTGATTTTGTAATAACTTAGTTTGACTTGCAAAAAACTACTATTTGAAAATGAGGAACAGTTTCATTTATCGCTTTTTTTAACGATTTTTGTTACATATTTAGTTTTTTCTAAAATTCGATCACAATTAAGAATATAACATTGTCAATGAACAGTAAGCTGGGCGTAGTTGCATCATTACATTATTAGTTATAGAATTCAGTATTTTAAATCAATTCTAATTATATTTTTTAATTACCATTTTATTGAATAACATTAATGTTAGGAGCAAAAGTTTGATTATTTCAACTAAATTCATACGTCATTCAACTTTTTCGTACATATATATAGTGTGTTACAAAGGGCAATCAGTTTCCATCTTCCTGAAACCATAGAAAAAACTAATAAAATCAATAAAATTTGTGTGCTTTATAATACCAAAGTCATTTCATACGGTAATCAATTATCGCGTACATTCATTTTGTATGGTAAACAATCGTCAACCAACACCTTTTTCCATGGCTATCAACCGTCGAATTGTTGTTGTTAATGGTTGATCACTGTGGAAAATGGTGTTGGTCGATGATTGTTTGTCGTGCAAAAAAATTGAAAATAATGTCTTTGGTAGCCGCTTAAAATGTCTAGTATTATGAGGAGTGCAGTGTAAAATTTTATAGTATTTTTTAGCAATGGTATAAGAAAAAGAAAAATGTGGTGTTCTTAGTAGCACGCTATATATATGGCACGCTCCAAAGTACTCGCCTTCTAATAGAAATGGTGCAAATAAGTTTCAAGCTCTTATTTAAACTAATTTTTTTTCATGCTCTTTCAAAAAAAAGTATTACGAAACACTCTTTAATCCTTTTCAGTAAAAATTTGAAGTTTTTAATATAGATATTTGCATTTTTTTCTACGGGTAATTCTAATAAACATAACAATACTACTAAATGTTGGTGGGTTATTTGTATTTGAAGTTAGGTTATAATATTCTTCAAATCATTTTCAACTTGAATATATATACCATAACTTGAATACATACAACCTTTTTGTTATTGACTTTGGTGTCAAAAATAGATCTCGTTTAAACAATCAGTGTCCAAATTGCATATGGTTCTTGGTATGAGACTGGGTAAAAGAAGTAAAGCATTGGAAGTACCAAAGAAGTATGCATCGACGTTGGCGCTGACACTGACAATATTGAATTAACATAAATAAACTAAAAAATTATATAAACAAAAGATATAATTCTTTTATAGTTACGGTACCGCTATCTTATTTATAAATCAACCTGTTTGCAAAAACTAAATAAATAAAGCGGTAGAAAATGTGGAAAATTGGATCCGATGCTGGAATTCAGTGAACAACAAACTATCGTTTAGGATGGTTACTGGTCATTTTTTGCCTTTGTTTCCTGGTTTTAAAACTTCGCTACAAAGGCAAAAACTTAAGGGGTACAATGGTTGGATGAAAATGTTTGATTTTAGAACCAAAAATGTAAAAGAGGGAATTAGGAAAAAAGACAAACTTTGAAAAAAAATTAGGCTAAAAGACATGAAGTTTTATTTTTAGGTTGAAAGACAAATGCTGGTTATATTTAGCATTATATTCAACTTTTACACTATACAAAATGCTAGTTATAACTAGCATTATATTCGGTTTTACACTAAACAAAATGCTAGTTATAACTAGAATTATATTGATTTGAATTCCACGAGATCCATCATTGGATCCCTCTTCAATGCAGCTTTGAAATGAGTCTTACTCGCGACTCCAGATACTGCTAGCATTAGGATAAATGATGGATTTGGCTTGTCGACCACAGCCGCCACTGCATTAAATCTTCTTAAATAACTTCTTAACGACTCTTCAGGCCTTTTTTTTAACATTTGAGAGCATAAGTACATTCCTTGGTTGTGAGATATGAACTCTGAACTGTCTTAAGAATTTGCTTACCAAGTCGGTCCACGTACTTATGGAACCATTTTCCAACTGTCTGAACCACAATACAGCCAAATCTGTTAAGTATAATGGGAAGCACCACCTCATTAACTCCTCAGAAGCACTCAACACTTCCATAATCTTCGAATCGTCGAATCTGTCTTCTCGTCGTATATTTCCAGCGTCAGAAATTAGAAATCTAAAGGATTTCTCGCATTTCGGATATTAGCAGTAAACGGATTCCTCTTCATGTCTTCCAGACCCTGATTTAAAGGTCCTCCTCTAATAATCTTCATACCAATTCAGCAATTTGGTTCTCGCCGTCCAATGAAGAACTCTATCCTAAAGCAATACTTTGCCCCCTATTCCAATGGGGTTATCCAGTGATGCACTCTTCCGACCACATGCTTATGTTTTGATTCATAACTCTACCTTTATTTAGACCTGCATCTCTTCGAAAAAGTTTTGTTACATATTCTTCTATCGGTTGCATCCTAGTATTTAGATTAGCTCACATACCACCAATTCTTGGTGATTCAACAGTCACTCCGGCATTGGGATTGATTCCCATGTTGATTCCACCATTGTCCCCAAGTATCAGTTGCTCTAGACATGGAGGCAAGACACCATCTTGCTCCAATCCAACTCAAGCAGCTCCTGCGCTGCTCCCTAGAGTTTGATTCCTATATCATGCAGATCTAGCTATCCCTTATTGCTCCATCCTCTAGAAGAAGACGTCTCATCTCCTGTTGTCTAGCTAAGATTCCATCATGCATCTCATTCATCATCATTTCCATCTCCTCTCTAATTACATAGTTGGGTTGATGAGAATTCGAGGACACCTCCTGGGTACCCCCGGACTCCGACTGACTTGCTACACCTCTAGATCTAGTATTAGGCTTACACATTTTCTCTAAATCTTAGATTCAAACTTCAATTCTTCAAATCTCATTCAAGGTTCTCAATGCAAGCATCAAAATGTTAACCCAAAAAATGGATCAACACCCTAGATTAAGTGTGAAAGCACCAGCCCTGTTCTTACATAGTAATAATATAGAAAATAAATATAAAAAGAGCAGAAATAGTAAAGAGAAAAAAATACTTTTGTAGTGGTTCAGCTGTTGATGAAGTCTACGCCCACTTTATAAGCTTTATTGTCGACTGAATGCTTTTACAAGTTGAATTCGGTTACAAGTTAATGAGATTAAAATAAATCACAAGTGCAAGAGTTCACTGGAGAATCACGACGAACTCCTAGATGACTATTGTGTGGGAGAAGAAGAGTGAAGAATAATCTATGCAGAGTTCCAACAGCCAGTCTAGAAGATTCTCTTTGTGTTGCAGGTAAGATTGTATTTATAGGGGTATGAGAGCAGTTGGGACAAGGCCGACTTGTTATAAAGCTCTACTCAGTGCTAGGAAGAAGTCTAGAAAACCTCAAAGTGGCCCGAGCTAACATGATGGATCGCTAGCTATCCTAAGCAATGGATCGCTAGCGATCCATGCGCTTAAACTATTTTTGATTCTGCCACTTTGGGCTACCTTCCTTTCATCTATTTGAATGTCTTGTCCAAATATCAAGCCATTTGGAGTTTGTCTAATCATCCGTCTTCATAGGTCTTCTAGTCTAGAAGAATCATCCATAACTCACTCAAAACTTAACGAAATCAGACGAAACTTTGCAAGTACACTCTAAAAGGTATCTGGGACCTACTCTAAAAATTTCAGGTGGTAGGACCTAATCTATATGGATATTTAGCGATCCATCTAGTTAGGTCGCTAGCGATTCATCAAACAACCTCCAAATGATCCCAATTTTTGGCTATAAGCCTTCTTTTATGTCTTCTAAGTGTTCTTTCAAATTTTCAAGTCAATTTGACTCCGTCTGCGTTCTTTACGTCCATTTTAAGTTAGCTGCTTTGGTCAAACAGCTTGAATCAGGTGAGCCTTCACTTCTCGAGGTAGATTGTTTGGCATGCTATGAACTTGGAAAGCATGCTTAGAAATGGTAATGAGTCATGATGCAAGAGGTTTGGACGACTCATGATGCTTCTCTCTGGATAGCTAGCGATCCATGAGTGATAGATCGCTAGCGATCCATGAGTGATAGATCGCTAGCGGTCCATCTACTTAGTATTTTATTGGCCGATTTTCTTTAAGTCCTATTGACTTGTTCGTTTGGTTGGTTTGGTTGAGTCTTAAGTTATTCTGACATAGTTTGAATGTTTTAACTCCTATTGAATTCTGACGGGTTAAAACTTGGTTAACAGTAATAATGTACTATTTAGAAACCAATAATCAATATCTTCTTTTCCATTTCTATGCGATCGAATTTTTATGTCATTCTATGGTTTCTTTACTGCTTAAGGCGTTGGAGTTTTAGATCCATGTATAAACCCTCTTCTTAGTACTGAACACTCATTATATTGATTTTTTAACAACTTAGTTTACCTTACAAAAACTACTATTTGAAAATGAGGAACAATTTCATTTATAGCTTTTTTGAACAATTTTTGTTATAGATTTGTTTTTTTCTAAAATTCGATCACAATTAAGAATATAACATTGTCAATGAACATTAAGCTGGGTGTGATTGCATCATTTACATTATACAGTTCTAGAATTCAGCATTTAAAATCAATTCTAAATATATTTTTTAATCAACGTTTCATCGAATAACATCAATAGTTGAAGCAAAAAGTTTGATTATTTCAACTAAATTCGTACATCGTTCAACTTTTTCATACATACATACATACATATATACATACATACATACATAATATATATATAGTATGTTGCTAAGGGCACTCAGTTTTCCTTTTCCTAATACCATATAAAATCAAGAAAATTTGTGTGCTTAATAATACCAAACTCATTTCACGCGGTAATCAATCGTCGCATAAATTTGTTTTGTATGGCGAACAACCACCGATCAACACCGTTTTCCATGGCAATCTACCGCCGAACTACTGTTGTTTGATGGTTGATCGCTGTGAAAAATGGTGTCGGTCGACGGTTGTTTGTCGTACAAAAAAGAATCGAAAATGATATCTTTGGCGGCCTCTTAAAATGTCTAGTATTATGAAGAGCACAATGTAAAATTTTATGGTATGTTTTAGCAACGATATTAGAAAAAAAATGTGATGTCCTTGGTAAGTCTATATATATGAAACGTTGCAAATACTCGCGTTCTAGTAGAAATTGTGCAAATAAGTTTCAAATGCTTATTTATAAACTAATTCCTTTTCCTGCTCTTTCATAAAAAAGTCTCTATAGTTATTTTCGGTAAAAATTTGAAGTTTTTAATATAAATATTTGCATATTGTTCCATGGGTAATTCTAATAAACATAATAATACTGCTAAATGTTGGTGGGTTATTTGTATTTGAAGTTAGGTTATAATATTCTTCAAATCATTTTCAACTTGAATATATATAACCTAACTTGACTACATATAACCTTTTTGTTATTGACTTTGTTGTCAAAGAATAGATCTCGTTTATAAAATCAGTATCCAAATTGCATGTAGTTTTTGGTGTGAGACTGTGTAAAAGGAAAGCATTGGAAGTACCAAAGAAGTATGCATCGACGCTGACACTGACAATATTGAATTAACATAAATAAACTAAAAAATTGTATAAACAAAAGATATAATCTTTTTACAGTTTCGGTACCGCTATCTTATTTACAAATCAACCTGTTTGCAAAAAATAAATAAAGTGACAGAAAATGTGGAAAATTGGATCTGACGTTGGAATTCAGTGGCTATCAAACTATGAACGGTTAGGATGGTTACTGGACATTTTTTAGCCTTTGTTTCCTGCTTTTAGAACTTTGCTACAAAGGCAAAAAAATAGGGGCATAATGGTTGGATGCAAAGGTTTGATTTTAGAACCAAAAATTTAGAAGAGGTAATTAGGGAAAAAGAAAACTTCGATAAAAATCTAGGCTAAAGGACGAAGTTTTATTTTTAGGTTGAAAAACAGTTGCTAGTTATATTTAGTGTTATATTCAACTTTTATACCATACTATACAAGATGCTAATTACTAGTATAACCGCACAATGGTGGAGAAACCGACCGTTCGATTGTATAACTTTGACAAGATATATACATTTAAAATTTTTATTAATATTACTTAAACATTAAGTGATAATATGTTGGAAAAAAATAAATTGAGATTTGAATATGAAAATATGAATTTCAAATTTAAATATTAATCAAAGTATTCAAAATTATCGATTTGAAATTGAAATTTTAGAATTTGAAAATCATAATAGATTTGAATTTGAAATCTTTGATGCGCGAAATAAAAGGAGGAAGTTTAGGGAAATCGCGATGAGACAAGATCCACGTTTTAAGAAAACCGCGATGAGACAAGATCCACGTTTTTTTGGCGTCAGAAAATTTGATTTTGGCCAGTGACAGCAAGCAAACCCCCCTAACGGTCGATTTGATAACTAGCATTGCCCTTCAGCTAAAAAATTAAACTTGTTGTCTTTCAGCCTAAAATTTTTTCTAAGTTTGTCTTTGTGCCTATTTTCCTGAATGCAGAACTATATATTTTTTCTTCTTACATTTATTTTATTACAGTTGGATCTATACTCATAATTTCGGTTATTTTAATTTTTGCAGCAAAAAAATAATAATATATTCATAAATACTTCAAATCATAAATCCTAAGGTTGTCGATGGATAGCCGAAAAATCTGAAATCCGTTCACATCCACATCCGAAAAGCGGATAAATATCCGACATCCGGAAAAACGGATGCTGATGCGAATATGAAGACATCCACATCCGAAAATTATCTGTCCGGTGTTTTTCAAGATTATAGTTTAAATATTGTGTACTTTAGTACAATGAAAAATATCTATTATAGTTTTATTAATTTAGAATTTATATCATACGCGTTAAATGCATATTAACTGCTCAAAACTATTTATTATCATCACATTTGGTTATTTTTAACACTTTTATAATTAGTGAAATTGAAAAAAGTTTATGCTAAACTAAAATTTTCCATTTATACTTCTTGATTTATCGATCGTTGACAGATAAGACAATTATCTGATATCCGTCCGTATTTGTGGATGTGGATATTCGATATCCGAAAATGACCTCGGATGCATATGCAGATATAACACTATCTGCATCCGAAAATATCCGTTGACATGCCTAATAAATTCTAAGAGCATAAGGTGCTCTGACCAAATACTAAGACTAATATTCAAGAACAAGGTCATATGCCTATTATGTAAGTGTCTGATTCTTGGGCACTTCCTTGAATATTCTAGATTAAATAGCAATGAAAGTTTTTCGTACATCTTTATAATTATAAAATATTTGTTTTAGGTCCCTTTCAGTTTTCATTTACAAATTACATTCTTATTTTTTTCCAAAAAATAAATAAATTGAAATTCACGTGGGTATTTGGGTAATCTATTAACCTTAACGTGCGCTCTTAGAGTATGCGTCCATAATTCATAGTGGCCATAATACACGTCTGAGTGGTTGCTATTAAATTTAGAAACGAAAGAAGTAAAAAGAAAAGAAATTCAAAAGAAAAACAGGAAAATAGGCACAAGGAAAAGGTTACAAAAAAATTTAGTCTTAGGGACGGTAAGTTTGTTTTTTAGTCTAAAGGACACTTTATAGTGTAAACAGAAAATGACAGCTACATCTATCATTCTGTGATTTACATTACAATGTGTCCTTCAGACTAAAAAACAAACTTGCCGTCCTTGAGACTAATTTTTTTTACAACTTCTTCCTTGTGTCTAAAACCCATCACCGTTATTTTGCTGAGTCATTCCTTCTAAAAAAATCCAAAAAATTCATTCCATGCAATTGTCATACATGTGCCTTTAGAGCACTACACGGTTGTCCTGCATGAGCGTGGTGCTTCAGGGTACCACGCAGTTCTCCCGTGTGGTACTCTGAAGGCACCAAGTTATTGCTCTGCACGATCGACAAAAATTTTGAAAAAAAATAATAATACATTTTAAGTAAAAATTGTTACAGTTGTTTTGGATCAAAGGTCCATATTCTCAAAGTTCATACACAAAAAATCCCTACTCATGAATCCATGTAAATTAACTCACCGTTTTGTTATTTTTTACCAAACTGTCTTCTCTTCGAAAATCGTCATAGCATTGAAATAAGGCAAAAGTAGCAACTAAAAACGTGATCTAATTTTCACAACTTTTTTACAAAAGAGTTTTCTTTCGTCATATTTCAATTCTTGAGACTTGGACGCAGTTCCTTCTTTGAACAGCCCAGCCTAAACGGTTTATTAATGCATGCATTGAGTATTTTTACCCAATAATCTACCTAGACATGTCATCCAATTAATAACTCAGCTGTTTGTAGCTCCCACATTAATTCAATAAACAAACAGCTATAATAAAACAAAACTTAATACTGTGTTCAATTTACATATCGAATCTACTTCGCTAGCAACGTCTGATCACAGACTCTACGAGGACATTAGGCTTTGAAAAATAAACGAATCAAACGCAAAAGAAAGCGACAACACAATGCAGTTACCAAACAATCGCGACATTTTCAGATCTGAGGTCTTTTATGTCCAGCAATGATCAACCGTATAATCCAAAGTTGGACACCATATTCAATGATACAAACGCCAATTTCAACAAGGACTGTTTTGATATGTATGATATAATATATATTTTTAAAAAAAAAAACCCAGAACAACACCACAGACAGGTAAACTTATGAAAATGGTACATTAAAGCCGTCCGCTAATCCAATCCATCATAATCTCGGTAAATTTATATAGGATGGAAAAGCACATGGTAGAAATCCAACTTGATCTTTTTGTCAGAATCCATGCCTTCTTTTCAATGCGCCGCATCCGTGTATAATCAGTGCCAGGATTACAGGATATCTGATGAATATGTCTGCATTCGGTTTACAAGTGTGAACTCCAAACTCAAAGTTTTGACTAGTAGGAGCATCTCTAGTGAATAATTCGTGGTTTAATATTCAGGTTTAATGGAATTTTCCAATATTCAGACTTCTATTCAGCAGATTTGCCCATCAACGTACATTAAATGGACATTTAAGTCTCAGTCGTTTATTGCATAAACATTTAAAATGGGATTCCTATTTAAAAGACGTTTGAGAGTTAATTTTTTTTTTTTTAACAAAAGATATCGAATGTCTATTAAATTGACATTTGAGCTTTAGGCACTAATTTAACAGACATGACTCATGTATCTGTTAAGCAAGCGTCCGTGTCTATTTAGGATCCTGAATTGATCTTTGAATATTACGTTTAATATTATAGGTGAGCAATATTCGAGTAGAACAGAACTAACCGACCAAATCGGTTTATTTAATTCGATTCGATTCAGTTATAAAATTATATCGATTTGAAATTGGTTTGTAAAATTATTTTATTTTGGTTATCGGTTTAACCGAACTTTAATTATATTATCTAAATTCATGGCATTGTAACACTCTTAACAATCGATTTATAATAAAAATAAACATTATCTATTAAAAATATGTTAATTTTTCTTATAAACTTAAAATAAATACTCAAAATAGTTTATATAAATATAAATTTATGTTTTCCATTAACTAAATCAATCATTTGAATAATAACATACGGTGAATTCTCTTACTTGCCTTTTTAGTTTGGTTAAATAAGTTATCGATTCAATTAACCAAAATTAATTTGGTTTGGCTCGATTCGGTTTTGATTTTTTTTTTTTTTTGGTTTCAATTCGGTTTGATATTTTTTTACCTCAACACCGACCAAACGCTCAACCCTACTAAATATTACACGTATGTTACACCGTTAGAAAGCTTGGGGCTTCTGTTGCTGAATCTGAAGGCCGAATCTCTAACGGTTGGAGATGCTCTAAGTTTTGTTTAGTGAGTGAGTTCTTAATGTTGAAGACCGAGCATATTTTGCACTATGTTGGACCGGTACGTCTGTCAACGGATACTTTCGGATGCGGATAGTGTCATATATGCATCCGAAATGATTTTCGAATATTAGATATCTGCATCCGCGGATATGGACGGATATCGGATAATTATCCTATCCGCTAACGACTGATAACTCAAGAAATATAAATATAAATTTTAAGTTTAGCATACATTTTTTTCAATCCAATTGATTATAAAAGTGTTGAATTTAAACAAATATGACGATAATAAATAGTTTTGAGCAGTAAATAAGCATTAAGTGCATATAATATAAACCATTAACTTAATAAAACAATAAATAAATATCTTTCATTATACTAAAATACACATAATTTATACTATAATCTTAACAAAGACTGGACGGATAACTTTTGGATGCGGATGTCTTCATATCTGCATCCACATCCTTTTTTTGGATATCGGATATTATCCGCTTTTCGGATACGAACACGGACGTATTTCGGATTTTTCGGGTATCCACTGACAGCCCTATGGACAAGAAAAGATGAATGAATCAAAATTAGTAAGCACAATTTATTTGATCCAGTAAGACTTGTTTAGATCAAATTAATTAAGTTATTTTTTGTTTTTTTGGAAGATTATTTTTATTTAAACACCAAAAATTACTTAACATATACTTGTATTTATAAAACTAATTTTAGGACAAATTTGTCCTCCTACTTCATTACAACATCAACATTTATTTTTGTAATTCATTAAATTAAAATCTTATGCTATATAAAATGAAAACAAACATTAGTATGTTTAATTATGAATTCTATTATAAGCTTGAAATATAATAGAATAAAAGAGATAATAGTTTTATTGTCTTTTCTTTCCCTTTATTGTGTTTTTATCAAATAAATAAAATTAAAATAATGATTTTTGAAACAGGTATTGGTGGTTCTCTAATTAAAGATTGAAACGAATTAAAAGACATGGAAATTTATCTAAACATATAGAGTTGAATTTATTATGTTGGATTCTTATTTGAAAATTTTGTTTCAAAACGGGAAAATTGTAAAATAAGATAAAGAATGTAATGTTATTGAAAGTTATAGATGGTGGTGTAAATATTATGGTGCACGTAAAGTAAAATTGACGTATAATGATTTTTTCAATTTTTTTTGTTTGGGTATAGTATTTCTTGATGTTTGAATATAATTTGAAAATAGAAACCAATGCATGTTTGTTTTTTGGTTTAAAAAAAGTCAAAAAGTAATTGGTTAAGAAGAGAGTGTTAAGATATGTAAAATAAACAGACATGCTTTCTAATTTTATATCATTCTATTATACTAAAACAAATGAGTAAACAGTCATTTATTTTTGCCAAATTGAATATTGTGTTACCGATGACCTTTTCTCTTCTACTTTTCGACTTACCATGTTAAAAGATATCAACATTTTCTCCATCGTTCATGTTTTAAATGATATGAAACTCTAAGCAACCAAAATTTCTATTCAGTGTCATTGAAAATAGAACTTCCAATTTGATAAAGTCAGAAGAAATATCATAGAATTCATATCAAACGGATTAAAAAAGTTTAGAAGGAGTTATTTAGAAGTAAATTGTTTTAAGTTTGACGGTTTTAAATTAGAGCGGCCGTTAGAACCACAACCCTCAAATCTGAGTTGACCCGATCCGTTCTAAAAGATCTCACGAAAAACATAACTGCATATGCATTTTAAATGTTATTATCTAATTAGACTCAAACTGACGGAGCGATTCGGACCTAGGTTTTAAAACATATTTAGGTAGAATTCAACGAAAGCCGATTCATTTAGAACCAAGACACGTTCCATGATGGCCCTATCTACATGAAATGCATTGTTCAGTGACCATCACGTTAGATGTGGCTCGCATTGTAAATGAAGTGAATGCGTAGATTGTGACAACGCGCAAATCCGTACCCCTTGAATCAAAACTATTCTACCTCTATTTACTCAAGTGGCATAGAATTACGAACCATTAGGGTTAAAGAAGAAGAGATAGAAGAAGAAGAAACTAAACAATATCAGAATCTCACAGTCGCAGCAGAATAAAATATAATAATAAATATAGAACTTTACACAAAATGAAATCTATAACTATTTTGTACATCGCATCATCACAGTATCTCATACATCAACTATTATCAATCAGACATACCATACAATCATTGCAGCGGATATATATATATACGGATAATACGTCTCGGACTCCAGCTCCTCTGCTGCTCCAAAGCATCATGTCCTGTACATATAATACTCGGTCTGACCCGAGCATTATAATGAAATAACACCCGAGTCAGTCTGGAATACCAGCTGACACTAAATATGCATCCAACTTGATTATTAAAGTTTCAAAATCCTTTGAAAAACAAAAGCATCTCGTAAGACCACGCCACAAATAAACATGTCGGGTTTTTACCTTACGATAGCTAAATCACTTTTTATAGAAATCCTCTGATATTATAATAGGGTCTATTTACAAATATTTATAAAATAGCCGAAATTGTTACATTCATTAAATTCCAGCTACTAGCCACAAAAGTGGGTAATACAAACAAAACTCGTACAAGGCTCGTAGGGAGAATGAGTTTCCATCAACGGCTGGGCTACTGGGGTACTGCCCGTCACAGTACCTGGCCTAGATCAGAGTACCGAGGAGTACGCCCGCTCCCCTGCAACACAAGGCCGGAACCATTCCTTACTGAACAGTCCCGAACAAGATAACCCCGTGGTTGGCGCGACCAACCACCCACTAAGCCGAATATAAAGAGACATCTAGACAGGGGAAAATCTTGTCCTGCTTGGGCATGACCCACCTAACCTTGCTGCACCTCCCCTGTTTTAGCCATTCTCGGTTGATGAGGCTTGAGGTTAAACGTTACCTTTTAAGAACGTTTCACTTAGAATGCCCATCGCCCACCTGGCGATGTTTTGCAAGCATTCGTCCATACAAGTCCGTCCCGGGTTCGAACGGAACCGAATGCACTACTCCTACTACATCCATTTGGAAATATCCTCAGGATTAGTAGCGACTAGCCCTTGCACTTCACTGCTCCATCTTCGACTCCGAACACGTTTTTCCACAAAACGTACAAACCGGATCGAAGTGGTTTTCGAGAAATAAATCTCGATCCCGGTCTCTTCGAAACGATCAACGCATTTGTCCAATATTGATAGTCAGTGATTTAACTATCAATTTATATTCATAAACATCCATAAGCATCCATCACACAATAAATAATTTCCACATTATTTATTTGCCTCAAATATCTTTAAAAGATATACTTTCAAATTTCCAAAACTCGTTTGGAAACAATTTCCCAAAATTCTTCCTTTACAAGGTAAATCCTTTATTCATTAATTCCCATTGGAAATAACCAAGTTTAAAACAATTTGGAATTAAAACAATTAAACACTTTATCCTGAAATATACTTTAAAATGCGTAAATTTACTTCTAGTTACTTAATCAAAAATATAAATTTAAAATAAGTGAAGTAAAACTATTTATTTAGATCTAAACTTGGTTTTTACATAAAGTTTAGTTAAACTAAATTTAAAGGTAGGGTTTTAAAAAGGATTCATAATAATTCAAATACTTTATTCAAAACTAGCCTTTAAATAAATCCATTTGTAAAAATAATTACTAAGATATTCATACAAATTTACTATTGCTAATTTATAAATAGTTACTTTAAAATAATCATTTTCAAAACACTCTTTAAAACAAATTTGAACTTTAGACTTCCTTTTTGATAAAATCTGTTTAAAATTCGAACTAGGTTTTTCCCAGGGAAACTCATTTCCACTTAAACATCCCAGAAATCCTTCTTATAATTTCTATCGATTTATTCAATTCAGATTTATGATTTAATAATCATAAATTTACTTTCCACGTTTAAATAACTTCTTACGAAGCTTAACTACATTTTTATTCCCGGATATTTTTACTTTCAAAGTGTAGGTTTCAAAAATCCCTTTTTTTTATTAAACTATTATAAATTTATTTAATGAAATCATATTTAATTTCCAGGAAACATTATTATCCAAATAACCCCATTGTTAGTTTTAACCATTTATAATTTCTTATCGAAATTATCACCAGAAATCCATACTTTCACATTTATCAACTACTAAATGTTCCACTTATTTATGTTCTCAAATTTCATTCTTCACTCAACCCAAATTCCAAATTTATTCCTTTAAATTCTTTATTTATCAATTCCTTTATTTCTTTAAAAATCCAATTTATTTTACTTTATGTTTTAACATTCTGTGTATATTCTTATCCAACAATATCACAGTACAATTAATTCAGAGTTATCGATCACAATATATAACAGGTTACAACATCAATTATAAAGATAATTACTATAGTGTGAGGAATCCAGTTGGATCCCTCCAACCTGTTTTTCCCTGCATCCACAAATATTAGAAAAACAACATATATATCAATCCAGGCTGATATAAATAAACATTTCAACCAATCACACAATTATTTAAATATTAACTACTAAAATCAGCTAACATTGCAGATGTGAGTGAGATTAACTCACCTTGAGTTCGGCGAGCGTTAGAAATTTAAATTAAATCGAACGACGTTCGATTTAACCCAAGTTTCTACTTGCCTGGAATGACTCCGGATCTACACCATCGCGTAGCACGCGTCTCTACGAGTCCAACGTTTCCAGTTTCGTCTGAATCTGACAACATATGTGACATATATGAATTTTATAAGTTTCGATTTTGAATTTAAACAAATTTCTTTTTTTTTTTATAATTACCAAAACACGGCCGAAAGCTCCTTCCCCCAATCCCCTTCACGCACGCGAAAGACACAGGTCGAACAACCCATACGCACGTGACCTAGGGCTTCCACCGCCTCCCTCTACGCTTCGCTCTACATCGATCAGACAACGCCACCGAGAAACTCGCAGCCTACTCCACCACCGCCCCTAGCCACGTCGAACTCGGTCGTCCCCCCCAGTGCACAAGATGCGAACGAACGGCAGCAACATCGACGACGATAACTTCCCCTCCGTTGATCGAAACGCAATCGCCACCGTACGGATGTGAAGAGCTCGCCATGCTCTTCCATCTTCGTGTTGGAAGTATCAGCTATTAATGAGAGGATAAAGAGAGATTGAGAGGGGAAAATCGCCGCGTTTTGGCCATTGAAACAAGCCCTAGCGGCGGCTCACGTTTTTGAGCTAGGGTTTTGAACGATGATGAATAAATAATATAGTTTAATATTATTTTATTAATATAGTTTCTCAATTTAACAGTTTATGCATGCGACCTCCAATCTACGCGTTCCGACAGGCGATTCTAAGGTTTTTCCACGTTCCGGACACAATGGAACAAGTTTCATAAGCTAATTTGATCGTATGTGCGAGTTACGGAATTAAACGATCAATTTTAAATTAAACCGATTAAAACGATTTCGATGCGTTTCGAGCTGCCACGGTCAAACGACAACTCCGATTGCTACGAAAATTGAAATCCGATAATAACTTACTATTACGGATCCAATGGAACTAGTTTCATCGAATTTCGAGACTGTACCTCGGAAGACTATTGTAACTCGTCTATTAAATCGAGCAAATTTCCGAAATTGTCGAAATCAATTGAAACTTCACTTTTAAAATTTTATTAACTTAATAATAAATCATATGAAATTTATAAGCGCAAATAAAAATCATTCTGGCTCATTCCGGACTAAAATCGGATTAATTGCAATATTTTAAAATATTAAATTCTCTTATTAAATTAATATAAAATTCCAAATTTAACCTATCGACTTCTAATTTCATTTCAACTATCCCACATTATAATTCCAATCCAGTTAGACCTAAAATAAATTTTAGAATCTAATTTTATCCCTATTAACACTCAAAACTACTAATTACCCCAATTCTAATATTAAATTAGTATTATTCAGCTTCCAATTAAATTCACGTATTTGAAATTTGACTAATTTTACTAACTCAACCAAAGTCTTTTATTTTCAAGATTCAAATTATAACCCATATTCAACATTTAAAATGAATTAAATGTTCAAATTTGGCGACCCAAAATTCCGGGTCATTACATTCCTCTCCCCTTATAAAAATTTCGTCCCCGAAATTTGCTAAGGTAGAAGAATGCTCCTACATTCTTAACTTAACCCAAACTTCTTTAGTTACAACTTATGTACACTTTCCAAAACCTCTTTAGCTCAAATCCAAACTCACTTGCTTTATTTATATTCTAAAGCTTTTGTTTCAACGTTATTTCAAAATAACTTCTCAAGTTACTTAACTTTTCCCAAAACCCCAAAAATTTCTAACTCCCAAAATTTTTGAAATTTTTTGGCAGAGTCTCCCCTGTACGGAGGAGCTTTCGCGATATCGCGATACAAATAAATATATATACATCGACGCACACGGTCGGAAACCAAAATATATCGCAATATATATATCATTTCCCAATTATATTTGCGTAGGCGTACCTTTTTAGCAAAATTTTAATAGTAAGCAGCTAATATTATCGCATATACGCGCTCCAACTCTCTCGAACGCCTCCCGCACCTGTACTTACTCAAACAAACTCATTAGCTTTCAATAATATGAACATTTCATTAGCATTGCCAATATAAATGTAAGCCATACACAACCATTTCATAAATCTTAACCAACATACCATTTTCATAGCCTAACCAAGCAAACTTCATCACCATTTAATAATGTTAACCATGTTTTATCAACAATTTAAAATTTTCAATCACCTTTTAATTTCTCGACAAATCCAAACTTCACTTTTATTTCACTTGAGTGATTTAAATTCAAGTTTACTATATACCATGCATATTTATTACAACCCATTCATTTCTATTTCAATATAATTAACATATGCTTTACTTACATTTCTTTATTTTAACTTACGTTTCCAATTTGATTTACAATCAAATTTTATTTTAAACTTGAAACATTTGCAATTCTTTTATGATTCATTTCCATTCATATGCAAACATCAGTTATCAAAATGTCAATTCATTCCAATTGATTCAAAATCAATTCCATTTGCTATTTTAAATCAATTCACTTGCATTCGTTTACAAACTCTTTGAATTAGATTCCAATCCATATCAATTTATTCAAAAATCAATTTCAATTGCTTGTTAAACAACTCAATTCCGAATACATGTAATTTTCATGCCATTCAAGCAATTAATCATCACTTCAGCTTATGCCCATTTAAAATTAATTCCAGTCTAGATTTATATTAATTTTATTCAATTCTGCATGGTTCATAATCCAAGCATGCTTATTCCATTTCAATTATTAAATCAATCCTTATTCTCACTTTTCAAATTTATTATTCATCTTAAGTTTATTTTTATTATATTATTATTATTATCTTATATTTCTTTTTTTTTCTTCCTCACAATAACAATCTTAAAAGTCATTTGCTTGCATCCAAATTTTATTTTGCAAACAAAATTTATTTAAAGCTATTTCATAAGCTTAAAAGTAACCATCTCATCATTCTCTTAAAGGATTACAGTTCCATAATATCTTAATTTATTTCCATTTTAATTGATTCTTACCAAATCAACCCATTTACAAATTTTAATCCAACTAGCTTATACATTCAGCTTAAGTTTAAATTAATAACATCTTATTCTATATTATTTACAACTCTCACACATCTTTAATTCATACTTTCATATTCCATTTAATTGTAATTCAATTTAGTTCCTAACCTAATCCATATTAGGTTTTGATTCACCTCTTCAATTCACTCCAAATTCATTTATAATATCACCCTTTTTCCGATTATTTCATTTAGCAAATTTAATTTTTTTTTCAATATATTTATTACCCAACTGAAATTTAATTTCAATTCTATTATCAAAACAAATTTCAGTTTTCTCATTCATAAGTTCAAGATTTATTTGCTAATTTAAGAACATCCACCTTTATATTCTCACCTTGCTTCATTACACTTCGCATTTCATTTATGGTTAAGTTTTGAATTTGCCACATCATTCAACTCTTTCCATTAATGAATTGCAATTTCACTTCCATTCAAGAGTTTAGATTGCTTATTTAAGTCCATTTTCATTTTATAATCAAAGTTCAAATTATAATACTTAATAACTCAAGAATATGAATTTCTTTATGCAATTATAAGCAATTTACATTTCCCCTTTATATCCGATTCAATTTAATTCCAATTCATTTAGATTTAATTCAATTTCAAATTCTCCATTTTAATCCTCCATATACAAATCCAAAACATATTTACTAACTTAAGTTCATTCACTTCTTTTATATCTCACTTTACCTTATTTCAATTTACATTTTATTTGAGACTAGGTTTAAATTCACCATGCCATTTAACTATTCCCGTTATGAATTACAATCCCATTTCTATTCATAAGTTCACCAACTTATTTATTTTAAAGCTCATATTGCTCTTTTTAATCCATCTACATCATATAATCACAATTTCAAATTTTATATATATGTGTATCACTGAATACTTAAGGATACAAATTTTCTTCCAATTTAATTCTTTGCAACTTCAAATCCACAACCTCAAATTATAAGCATAATACTTAATAGCTCATGGGTATAATTTATTTCTCAATGACCCACAATTTCAAAGCCAACTTACATTTTAATTTAACCCAAACCAATTTAATTCTAAGCTCAATTTATTTAACTTATCCCAAGTTAAATTCAAATTTTCTATTCACTCCAATATATTTTATTCATTTCCAATTACTCAAGTTAAATTTTAATTCCAAGATTAAAATTCTCATTTCTTCCTTCTTATTAATATCAACTTCACTTAATAAGCTCAATAGTTGATTCATTTTATTCTACACATTATTTAAATAGAATTTTCCAGAATTCTATTACCCGGTTTTATTTCAAAACCATTTGAAATAATAAATAACTCATACACCCCTGGTACCAAATCAAATCTCCCAATTCCAAAACACTTGGTTTTATTAAAACAAATTTCCCTTTGAAATTTATAAAACCACTTGTATACACAACAAATCCAAACAATATCATAATCAAGTACTAGGGAAGTAATCCATCACTTTAGAAACTCGAAAATGAATTCTAATGATGTGGCCAGCATCATCAGGATTATTTTCCAGCGACTGAAGTGAGTTCAATGCTTTCTTACTTTCCCAAATTCATTTCAAAACAGTTCCCATTCAAAAATACTTCCCAAATCAATATTCCAATATTTCCTTCAAACACCTTAGCAAACATTTCAAACTTTCCCAGGATTTTAAATTTCCAAATCCTTATTTCCATACATTTAAAATTCTTTCCAAAACTTCCGGGATTTAAATCCTGGTTTGGTTTAAATTAGTTATTCTCTTTGGTATACTTTATACTCATGGAATTTATTTGGTTTTATCCATTTCATATTGTAGATTAACTTTTAGATTCTTATTTACTTATTGTATAACACCCAATCAACCAAATATATATATATATATATAATGATTTTAGAAAATTATTTCTTTTATATCAAAATATAATTTTGGGTAAAATTATTTCATTTACCCACCTTTAAAAACAATACTATATCGGTTTATCTTGTTTAAGAGTTTAGAAACCCCTATCGATACGGTTGTACTTCCCGCACCGACCAGAATTCATAAACACTCAACCAGTAAATCAACACAGTACAAAAACAATTTTATATCCACTAACAAGTACGTTCTCTTAGCTATTATTACTCTCAACTCATTATAGAGTACTATTGACTCTGTTTAATGAGTAATTTCCCCACCAAAGCCTAGGTTGTCGCCAACCTAAGCTCTGATACCAAGTGTGACAGCCCGCAAATCCGTACCCCTTGAATCAACACTATTCTACCACTATTAACTCAAGTGGCACAGAATTACGAACCATTAGGGTTAAAGAAGAAGAGATAGAAGAAGAAGAAACTAAACAATATCAGAATCTCACAGTCGCAGCAGAATAAAATATAATAATAAATATAGAACTTTACACAAAATGAAATCTATAACTATTTTGTACATCGCATCATCACAGTATCTCATACATCAACTATTATCAATCAGACATACCATACAATCATTGCAGCGGATATATATATATACGGATAATACGTCTCGGACTCCAGCTCCTCTGCTGCTCCAAAGCATCATGTCCTGTACATATAATACTCGGTCTGACCCGAGCATTATAATGAAATAACACCCGAGTCAGTCTGGAATACCAGCTGACACTAAATATGCATCCAACTTGATTATTAAAGTTTCAAAATCCTTTGAAAAACAAAAGCATCTCGTAAGACCACGCCATAAATAAACATGTCGGGTTTTTACCTTACGATAGCTAAATCACTTTTTATAGAAATCCTCTGACATTACAATAGGGTCTATTTACAAATACTTATAAAATAGCCGAAATTGTTACATTCATTAAATTCCAGCTACTAGCCACAAATGTGGGTAATACAAACAAAACTCGTACAAGGCTCGTAGGGAGAATGGATTTCCATCAATGGCTGGGCACTGGGGTACCGCCCGTCACAGTACCTGGCCTAGATCAGAGTACCGAGGAGTACGCCCGCTCCCCTGCAACACAAGGCCGGAACCATTCCTTACTGAACAGTCCCGAACAAGATAACCCCGTGGTTGGCGCGACCAACCACCCACTAAGCCAAATATAAAGGGACATCTAGACAGGGGAAAATCTTGTCCTGCTTGGGCATGACCCACCTAACCTTGCTGCACCTCCCCTGTTTTAGCCATTCTCGGTTGATGAGGCTTGAGGTTAAACGTTACCTTTTAAGAACGTTTCACTTAGAATGCCCATCGCCTACCTGGCGATGTTTCGCAAGCATTCGTCCATACAAGTCCGTCCCGGGTTCGAACGGAACCGAAGGCACTACTCCTACTACATCCATTTTGGATATATCCTCAGGATTAGTAGCGACTAGCCCTTGCACTTCACTGCTCCATCTTCGACTCCGAACACGTTTTTCCACGAAACGTACAAACCGGATCGAAGTGGTTTTCGAGAAATAAATCTCGATCCCGGTCTCTTCGAAACGATCAACGCATTTGTCCAATATTGATAGTCGGTGATTTAACTATCAATTTATATTCATAAACATCCATAAGCATCCATCACACAATAAATAATTTCCACATTATTTATTTGCCTCAAATATCTTTAAAAGATATACTTTCAAATTTCCAAAACTCGTTTGGAAACAATTTCCCAAAATTCTTCCTTTACAAGGTAAATCCTTTATTCATTAATTCCCATTGGAAATAACCAAGTTTAAAACAATTTGGAATTAAAACAATTAAACACTTTATCCTGAAATATACTTTAAAATGCGTAAATTTACTTCTAGTTACTTAATCAAAAATATAAATTTAAAATAAGTGAAGTAAAACTATTTATTTAGATCTAAACTTGGTTTTTACATAAAGTTTAGTTAAACTAAATTTAAAGGTAGAGTTTTAAAAAGGATTCATAATAATTCAAATACTTTATTCAAAACTAGCCTTTAAATAAATCCATTTGTAAAAATAATTACTAAGATATTCATACAAATTTACTATTGCTAATTTATAAATAGTTACTTTAAAATAATCATTTTCAAAACACTCTTTAAAACAAATTTGAACTTTAGACTTCCTTTTTGATAAAATCTGTTTAAAATTCGAACTAGGTTTTTCCCAGGGAAACTCATTTCCACTTAAACATCCCAGAAATCCCTCTTATAATTTCTGTCGATTTATTCAATTCAGATTTATGATTTAATAATCATAAATTTACTTTCCACGTTTAAATAACTTCTTACGAAGCTTAACCACATTTTTATTCCCGGATATTTTTACTTTCAAAGTGTAGGTTTCAAAAATCCCTTTTTTTTTATTAAACTATTATAAATTTATTTAATGAAATCATATTTAATTTCCAGGAAACATTATTATCCAAATAACCCCATTGTTATTTTTAACCATTTATAATTTCTTATCGAAATTATCACCAGAAATCCATACTTTCACATTTATCAACTACTAAATGTTCCACTTATTTATGTTCTCAAATTTCATTCTTCACTCAACCCAGATTCCAAATTTATTCCTTTAAATTCTTTATTTATCAATTCCTTTATTTCTTTAAAAATCCAATTTATTTTACTTTATATTTTAACATTCTGTGTATATTCTTATCCAACAATATCATAGTACAATTAATTCAGAGTTATCAATCACAATATATAACAGGTTACAACATCAATTATAAAGATAATCACTATAGTGTGAGGAATCCAGTTGGATCCCTCCAACCTGTTTTTCCCTGCATCCACAAATATTAGCACAACAACATATATACCAATCCAGGCTGATATAAATAAACATTTCAACCAATCACACAATTATTTAAATATTAACTACTAAAATCAGCTAACATTCGAGATGTGAGTGAGATTAAATCACCTTGAGTTCGGCGAGCGTTCGAAATTTAAATTAAATCGAACGACGTTCGATTTAACCCAAATTTCTACTTGCCCGGAATGACTCCAGATCTGCACCATCGCGTAGTACGCGTCTCTACGAGTCCAACGTTTCCAGTTTCGTCTGAATCTGACAACGTATGTGACATATATGAATTTTATAAGTTTCGATTTTGAATTTAAACAAATTTCTTTTTTTTTATAATTACCAAAACACGGCCGAAAGCTCCTTCCCCCAATCCCCTTCACGCACGCGAAAGACACAGGTCGAACAACCCATACGCATGCGACCTAGGGCTTCCACCGCCTCCCTCTACGCTTCGCTCTACATCGATCAGACAACGCCACCGAGAAGCTCGCTACCTACTCCACCACCGCCCCTAGCCACGTCGAACTCGGTCGTCCCCCCAGTGCACAAGACGCGAACGAACGGCAACAACATCGACGACGATAACTTCCCCTCCATTGATTGAAACGCAATCGCCACCGTACGGATGTGAAGAGCTCGCCATGCTCTTCCATCTTCGTGTTGGAAGTATCTGCTATTAATGAGAGGACAAAGAGAAATTGAGAGGGGAAAATCGCCGCGTTTCGGCCATTGAAACAAGCCCTAGCGGCTGCTCACGTTTTTGAGCTAGGGTTTTGAACGATGATGAATAAATAATATAGTTTAATATTATTTTATTAATATAGTTTCTCAATTTAACAGTTTATGCATACGACCTCCAATCTACGCGTTCCGACAGGCGATTCTAAGGTTTTTCCACGTTTCGGACACAATGGAACAAGTTTCATAAGCTAATTTGATCGTATGTGCGAGTTACGGAATTAAACGATCAATTTTAAATTAAACCGATTAAAACGATTTCGATGCGTTTCGAGCTGCCACGGTCAAACGACAACTCCGATTGCTACGAAAATTGAAATCCGATAATAACTAGCTATTACGGATCCAATGGAACTGGTTTCGTCGAATTTCGAGACTGTACCCCGGAAGGCTATTGTAACTCGTCTATTAAATCGAGCAAATTTCCGAAATTGTCGAAATCAATTGAAACTTCACTTTTAAAATTTTATTAACTTAATAATAAATCATATGAAATTTATAAGCACATTAAAAATCATTCTGGCTCATTCCGGACTAAAATCGGATTAATTGCAATATTTTATAATATTAAATTCTCTTATTAAATTAATATAAAATTCCAAATTTAACCTATCGACTTCTAATTTCATTTCAACTATCCCACATTATAATTCCAATCCAATTAGACCTAAAATAAATTTTAGAATCTAATTTTATCCCTATTAACACTCAAAATTACTAATTACCCCAATTCTAATATTAAATTAGTATTATTCAGTTTCCAATTAAATTCACGTATTTGAAATTTGACTAATTTTACTAACTCAACCAAAGTCTTTTATTTTCAAGATTCAAATTATAACCCATATTGAACACTTAAAATGAATTAAATGTTCAAATTTGGCGACCCAAAATTCCGGGTCGTTACATAGATTGAATGAATTAAAATCCCACATCGCAAATATTTGAAATAATCATCTTATATATATTGAATTTGCGGCACGTAACATTGGAGATTACTTTTGTTACAATGTATTTGGTCTGCATAAATCGTAGTATTCTTCAGTATTTTTCGATTTTGTTATATAAGATTAAACAATATTTCTTTTTCCAATACAAATAATGTGATAATGAGAATAAATTAACATTAACTATTTGGTGTTGTAAAAAATGAAGCTTTTTACACCTCCGCTGTTTTCCGTTATATTTCCGTTATAGCTTTTTACACCTCTACTCTATAATTTCAGCTCAATCAATCATTTAAATAGTAGTATACCTTTTTATTTTAGTTAAAACGGGTACCGACTGAATAAACAAAAAGTAGTTCGGTTTGGCTCGATACGGTTTTGACTTTTTTGAATTTCAATTTTGTTTGATATTTTATAATTCAAAACCGATTGAACCGACCAAATGTTTACTCATAGATATGAACCAACTTGAACAATTAGTACATTTTTGCACGGGTGCACTAATTAGCATATAAAACATAATTCCCATGTTTAAAATGTAAAAGAATCATACGGATTACTATATAGAACAAACTCCATGTCAATCCTTGCGGCTCCATCTAGAAACCTCAGGTCTGAAAAGCCACAAGAGACGCATACCCTATAGACCTGTCAAAATATGACCCAACCCATTAACCCAACCCATTTACCCTACTTTTAAGTGGGTTGGGTCAACCCATTTATGAATTTTATTAAATGGGTTATTGGTTGGGTTGACCCATTTTTAAAAGGGTTATAAGTAGGTAACTCATTTACCCATTTATTAAAAACATTAAATTTTAATATAAATTTGAAAAATAAGAATTTTAAACATACAATGTAGTTTTCATGAAAATTGACAGTTGTACTTAAAAAATAACAGGCCACTGCATCTTCATATTTGAACTTCACCTACTGTAGAAGCCGCTATTTTTTCTGTTCAGACTGCAATTAAAATTTCTAATTCCAAATTGTAAATTCGAAATTTCCAAAAATTTCAAAATTTAAATTTCAAATTTTCATATTTCAAATTCGATATTTCCAAAAATTTGAAAATTTAAATATCAAAATTCGGAATTTCCAAAAATTTCAAAATCCGAAATTTCCAAAAATTTCAAAATCCAAAATTTCCAAAAATTTCAAAATTTAAAATTTTCAAAATTCGAAATTTCCAAAAATTTCAAATTTTCAAACTTAAAATTTTCAAAATTCGAAATTTCCAAATTTAAATTTCGAATTTCAAAATTTAAAATTTTCAATTTTTAAATTCAGAATTGAAAATTTAATATTTCGAATTTTAAAATTCAAATTTTCAAAATTCGAAATTTCAAAATTTCAAAATTCAAAATTTCAAATTTTAACAAATTTCAAAATTCGAATTTTGAAATTTGAAATTTTAATTTGAAAATTTAGAGCACACCCGACCCGCTTTCTAGGACCCGATATCGACACGATTCCAATATTATTTTATAGTAATTAATTATGTTTTTTATCTCCCCATGTCGGTGCCTAAGCTGGATCAAAAAGAGGTGGGTTTAGTGGTCATTTGGCAGGCGATGGTAAAAAGTTATATCAAATATAATGATTAATTCTCAACAACAAATAATTGTGATAGAAATTACGGTAGGAGTAACAATAACCACACTGTAACATCATCCAAATTTTAGTAATAAATTAACAAGCGTTACGGAATGCGCTTCGAACGTAATGAAGATATGATAAACTGTTTTTATACAAATTGTACATGTTTAATACGTTTGAGAAAAAATGATTTCCACAAATATTTGGTCATATTTTTTTCGTTGAAATCGTGTGTGATTAGCTTGAATTTTTATCTCTAAATCGCAATATCTAATTTTTTGTTAATTTGAATTTTTTATACTATTAATTAATAAAGAATAAATTTGTAAAGTAGTTTGTTCTTAGGCCTGTAAACGGATGCAGTTGGATACGGATAGTGCTGTATCCGTATCCGTACCCAAAAATGAAAATCCGTATCTGAATCCGTATCCGATATCCGCGAATACCCGTTGAATATTATCTGTATCCGTATCCGCTAATATTTTCGGATATCCGAAAATATATGTATCCGGCTTAGCGAATACGGATATTTTTGGATATCCGAAAATATCCGTATCCATATCCGAAAATATCCGAAAATTAATCAATATAATGCATATTTCATTTTTTTGATTGAAAAAAGATGAAAAAACATTGTAATACATAAATTACATCAAATTAACAATAGGTATACAAAATCCGTACAATAAATTAGTGTATTTGTATTAAATTTATGGATATAAAATAATATATTAATATATAAATGTTTAATTTCAAACCGGACGGATATTTATCGGATACGGATACAACCATATCCGTATCCGTATCCGAAATATGTTTCGGATATTGGATATCCGCATCCGCTTTTCGGATATCGGATATTTTTCATGTTTTCGGATACGGATGCAGACGGATTTCGGATATTTCGGGTATTCAATGACAGACCTATTTGGTCCTATTTTTTTCCCAAATGATATTAAGATTTGGTAGATATTTATGAAGAAGAATTTTGAATTTGTAAAGTAAGTCTAATTGTCAGATCCCATTTTTAAGTGATAAATTTTGATAATATCTGAAGATGGGCTTGTTTGATAGTTTACAGTTACTAATTTTAATTAAAGGATAAAATGTTAATTTTATTTAAAATATTAAAATAAAATTTGGATTTTACAAGGAAAAGATCTAAGTAATGAAACTTGCAACATTGTGTAAAGCGCATTTTATAAATATGTTATAAATTAAGGAAAAACCAACTAATTAGGGTTATAACACATTAGTACCGCTAAACGAATATATTAACCATGCAACGCAAAAGAAAAGAACGTACATTTCATTCTTCATCTTCTCGACCTCCACTAAAATAAAACTCTAGATATAGAATCTAAAATAAAAACATAATCCTTCGCCAAATTCTATAAATAAGTATTTAAAATTGAAGAGAAAAGGCAGGGCTACTCAAACCAGCAATCATCTTGGTATTTCACGGGTTTGGGAGTTGGGGCAAATTCGGAGGAAGAAGAATTCTTGGCTAATTGCGTTTAATTTATGAGTGAGATTTTATCTCATTTGAATATAATTTTACTCGTACTTTTAATTCATTACTAAATGTTTAAAATAAATGAATCTTGAATTTTAATATGAAATCATTCCTAGATATATATGTATATACAATATTTTTTGAATATACCCTATAAGAACCCAGCGGATCGGTAAACTCCTAAACGGAATTAAGTTGTGCATGTCCGCTTATGACGCCTATATGTATATACAACTAGTATATAAATATTATGATTTGGATTTGACGCCAATGATTGACCATTGAAATTTGATTTTTGTTTTATTAAAGAAGAATAATTGAAAATTTGAAATTATATGAAAGGATATTCACTCTATGAAATAGAAAAATAATAGATCTACATTGAATTGATAAAATGAAACGGACTTATATTTGGGTTTGGTAGTTGACTTTGTAATTTGGAAAGACGATGAAATCATACAAAAACCATAACAACAGCGAATTATCCAAAAAAATTGTTTTTCCGACGCCAAAATGGCGTCAGCTTGGCGTTGAAAAATGTGTTTCCGACGTAATACCGACGTCTCTTTTGATGTCGTTAGTTCTAACATGGAAAATTATTTTCCAATGCCATGTGTTAGGGGTTTTCCGACACCATTCTTGCAATATTTTAATACCGACTCCTTACCGATACCACGACTTCCCGACATCCTACCAACGCCTTAGCGACGTCAAATGCAGAATATAAATTTCGAATTTTCATATGTCATTCTGATGCCATTTCTAAAGCAATTTTACAACATTTTTGTTATATTTATAACCAAGGTTTTAAATATCGGATTTCGATCACGTTTCGTCTCAGAATTTTTACACAAGTTATCTCGTATCGGGAGAGATCTCGGACGAGATGAGTATGTATCGGGTGTACATCTCGGATTGACATCTCGGGTCTTATAATGCATCTCGGGAATATCTCGGATGTACTTATGTGTTTAAAATTGATGTGTCAAAAATTTATTTAACGACTATAACTTTCTTAGTAAAAATAAAAATGGTAACATACTTGATTTACATGGAAAAAGAAATATTTTTAGAAGAGTAGTAGCTTGATTAGCTTAATTGATTTGGTAATGATTGAATAATATCCTTTTATTTGAACGTAATAAAGAAGTGAAACCTTTCGTACGACTCATTAAGATAAAAAGTAAAGAATATGTTCAAGAAGTTGGTAAATTATAATTGGATTGAGTAGTTTCTTTTGAATCAATATGAAAACAAAAATTATTATGGAAAATAAGAAAAATGTATAATTTCGGGTGAGATCTCGGATTGAGATTTTGATCCATATATCGGGTGAGATTTGAATATCTCGGACGAGATGAGTGTCGAGGGAGATATAGAGGAGATTTGATGTCTCATCCCGTTTCAGTGTGAAAATGAGATCTCGGGTGAGATCTCGGACGAGATATAGGAGATTTGAAACCATGTTTATAACTCTCGAACTCAACATCAAACATATTCATTTCAAAAATGCAAAACATATATATATATATATATATATATATATATATATATAATCAAACAAAATAATATGATCAAAACATTATAAAACAAAAAACGACATAATCGATTAAATACTTTGATAACACAAAATTCATAATATTATCCAATACAACTTAAACTAATGACGCATAGATGCAAGTCTAAACAAAAATCATGTCCACATAGATACATACATATACATCACAATGTCTAAATTAAAAAAAAAAATCTTACCTGCATATCAAACAAAAAACCTCACCTGTCTTCTGCATGGTCCTGGTCCCGACGGTGCTCGCCTGCTTGTCCATCCATGTACTCCTCAATCAATCGGCTAAGCACTACAAACTTTCCACTTCCATCCATGATCAATCAATATTACCAACATTCTCTTAATCTAGAAAGCTTGAAGACTGGATATCATTGTGTTCATTGCATTGATAATAAGAAAGAAAAGAAACTGTAAGTACCGATGTTTCAATTATGTGTATGGTAGAAGATAAAAGAATTTAATTTGTCATAACACAAATGAACTTAGGAACCAATTTTTTATGGCCTAAGGAATGCGACACATGCAGTAAATTTTGGCTACTGAAAGATCTGGATGTATAAATAATCACCAACAAGAGCTATTATGCGCTTCAACGCTGTTGAATTATTGTCTACTTTGGTAAAGCTAAAGTAATGGTAAACAAAAAAAGTCACTTTGATGCATCAAACAGACTTGACATGAACAAATATCGAAATGTTACTTTTGAAAGTTGAAAAGCATTGAACAAAATTGTAGGAAACTTATAAATATTTCTTTTGAGCTTCAAATCTTGAGCTTTCAAATGTTTCTATTGAAACTTACAAGTAATGGCTACCACCTTTTGTCAATGAATGATGATGGATAGATTTCTGGTTCCTTGCTTTTATTACCATTATAAAATAGATCTTTAAACGCACTAGTGAGGAATAAAGGCTCCAAAGCAACCTGATTCATGTGGAGGAGAATTTTGTAGTTAGTAAAAAATAATTGAAGTATACATTGATTTTTTGTGGAAAATAGGCATAAGGACAAACTTTGAAAAATTTTTAGGAGGAAGGACAACAAGTTTCATTTTTAGGTCGAAGGACAAACTTTGAAAATAATCAGGTTGAAGGACAATGCTAGGTAGAACTAGCATTTTGTATAGTGTAAAAACTGAATTAAATGCTGATTAGAACTAGCATTTTGTATAGTGTAAAAACTGAATATAATGCTGGTTGGAGCTAGCATTGTCATTCAGCATAATTTTTTCAAAGTTTGTCCTTCAGCCAAAAAATGAATTTTGGTGTCTTTGGGACATTTTTTTTAATCAAAGTTTGTCATTTTCCCTAATTCCCTCTTGGTCAGTAAATAAGGAAGACTATTTCAAGTGCTTAATGATGGTGAACTGAAATGAAAAACATAAAAGGTTTTATAATCACTACTACTGGTGTTAGGCCCTCTAGATGTATCGTAAATAAGCAATAATTTTGTGTATTACCATTCAACGGGATAGACAATCAAATACATAAATGAAACAAAATATGTCACCACTTTAATTCAAAATTGAATTATACATATATTCTTTTCCTCGCAAACCTGCACACAATAATTTCTAAAACCTGTAATAATATACAATATTATATGAACGATAATACATCATCCTAACATGGTATATGTAGCATAACATGTTGTGTGAATCTTATGCACATCATCATTAATTTAAAATCAATGTGATAATATACAATATTATCTGTAGTTTAAAAGTTGGTAAGGAGAGAGCTCACCTTACACCTTTTAATCCTTCTCACTTTCAATTTAATTTGGGTAACTAGCTCAAATCCATGCTAGATTGTCAACAACACCTTATGCAGTGGTTGCCTTAAACTCAAGCAGTTCATCTTCGCGTTTATCTCTTATAGATAGTCTTTGTGAAATACTTCCATTTACATTACTGTTATTAGATTTGAGTTAGCATTAATGTTGCTTTCTATATTTATGCTGCAGGAGGATGGTACAGGTTCAGTGCTAACAGAATTTGTAGATGCAGACATTTTCTTTTTTGTGGTTTTTCGGCTTGCTTGCTGAAGATCCTTTGTTTTAGGGTTATGCTCCCATTCTGCTTCATATTATCTACAAAAATATACTCTGTATTATTATTGATTTCTAAAAGATTTGGGTGAGGACATGCATTATGTACTGACTGTTCGCCCATAACATACATTTAAAATCAATGCGCAACATATATATTCGTTGATTTATAAGAAATCATAATAGAAACCACCGATTTCACTCACCTAACTGAACTTCAGGCAGCCTTAAGAACAACACTAGCTCCAATCACATCTATTCCTAGCCAGAATACTGTTATTCTCGGCCTTACCACCAATGCAGCAACCATCAACCGACCTCCCTCACCTGCTTCCATCGTTAGGGTCGTCGTGCTTCAAATCCGTATGCCACTCGGTCACAACGCCTATTCATCATGTCATCGTAGTCGCGACAAGCTCCAGCGCCGGCCTCCATCGACAAGCTCCTCCACTTCATCATGCCATCGTAGTTGTGATGAATTCACTTGTGATAGGCGTTGAGAAAAAGTGAAGAGGAGGGGCAACGGAGATCGGTTAAAGCTTAACACGACATTGTTTTTTGGTATTAGGGTTTTTTCTTTGTGGATTTGTTTTTTTGGAATTTGGGTTTCTTCTTCTAGGATCCGTGAATAATGGAAGAGGATTGAGAGGCTGAATATGAGCAAGAAGAAAACCAACCAAGTTTATTCTGATGGTTTGAACCGACGGTTGAGATTTACTTTCAAAGTTGATACATGTTGCTAATATAAAATAGGATATATTTTAATCTGGCCAGTTTAAAACCAATTATAAATTTAGGTCAGTTTTGTAATTTATCATAAAATTATACCACTTTGTGCCACATCAGCTCCACGCGTACCGGTGGTATTTTAAGCAGCCGTTTTTTTAAATAGTTCGCGGCATTTCAAATGCCGCAACTCTTTTTTATTTTTTTAAAAAATAACTCTGGACGACATTTCAGATGCGGCACACTGGAGACATTTGAAATTCCATCAACTATCTTCAAAAAAAAATTGTGCTGACGGCATTTAAGATTCCTCCAGTACGTGTGGCGCTGATGTGGTTAAAGTGGTCTGTTTTTGTTATAAGTTTATTAAACTGCCTAAATTAAAATTTTATCCTATAAAACAAAGGGAATCAGAATTGCGTCAAAAAATACCGACATCATTGTGAAGCCTTTACTATATAAGTCCGATAATACTTGGCGTCGGAATAATGTTTGTATTTTTCGATGCCTTTTCGATGCCTTACTACTTGGCATCGAAATGGTGTCGAAAAATACAGACGTCATTCCAACGTCTTTGTTATATATAGGTTGGACTAATACTTGACATTAGAATGACGTCGGTATTTTTCGATGCTGTTTTGACGCCTTGTGTAACATCCCGCCTTTTCGCACACTATAAATCGACACACGTGCCAATTCAAACCATACGGAAGGGCGGATTGTTATGGGGTAAATAAGAAAAACAAGAAAGAAATAAAATAAAACAGAATCTCACAGCGGAAGGATAAAATATAATAATCAATATATAGTTCATAAAACTGTTTACAAAACATTTGCTTCTTCTTTATACAATAAATATCAGAGTTCGCATACCAATAATATCAATGCAGCGGAATTAAATAGTGTAGTGAGATAATATAGTAGATAGTAATACTACAAATCTTCGTCTTCTTCCTCCATAATAAAATCTTCAAATCCTGAAACGCTCGGACAGACCCGAGCGAATAGAAAAGACAAAACACTTGAGTCAGAACTAAAAGATCTTATGTAAGTTAAATTAACAGAAATAAATATGAGTGCAGTAACTCAAGAGCTGCACGGGATTTACATCTCCTAAGGATCCGTTAAACTATTTACTATGTAGTATATTGCGCTATTATAATAGTGTCTAATCGTAAAATAAACTTACTTTTTTCTTAGCATTAAGGGGTTACCCATATAGCTCTTAACACGTAATAGTCCCAGTTGTCCATCCAATATCATAGTCCCTCCTGATCGGGAAGCTACCAGATGATACCACACGGGCTACGGGAGAAATCCAAACTCGTACAAGGCGCGATAGGGTAGGTGACACGGCACAACTAGGCAATGCCAGGGTAGATATACCAATTATGCTTCCGGGTCAGTGGTAACGCGTAGCGCGCAGCTACCGCCCACCTCGAGCCACACCCCCAATAAAAAGCAAAAGTGGCCATCGAATCAATCCAAGAGTCAAAGTATAATATCGAAGGGATGTGTTTGATCAAAGGTGCTACCTTATTAACCCGTTAATCGTTCCTGTTTTAGCCACCTTATGCCAACTCACGGGAGTTGGGTCCACGTATTTACCTTACAAGAAACGCCGCCACCAACCTACTTCATTCTGGAATCTCCACCGCGTACACGGTTGTTAAAGTGGTTTTCGGAGTTGGCAGAGAGTATGACAACTTTCGATCCCGGTCTCTTCAACAACCAAACGTTATTATAACACCGCGGTCATTTTAAAAATAATTATACTTTCAAAACCAGATTATAATTATCCATTTTTAAAACCCATAAATACGATATCATTTCCTTTTAAAAACCCAAATAAATATGATATCATTTTATTTCAAATATATTTCTTTTTCAAAATAATGCCACTTTAAAATTTATAATACCTCGAAACCAAATATTTGAATTTTAACTTTCAACAAAATACTTCGAAATCCATAGTTTTAAAACCATAACTTTCAAACTTAAATGGTTTGGATATTCAACAATATATAAAATAAAACAGTTGAATTTAAAATTTCTTTAAAAATAAATAAATTCCACTCCTTCACAATTTTTATTCACTTTAATTCCAGTCTAAACCCATAACTTTTAGATTCACTTTCAATTTAAATAAAACACTTCGATTTCAATATTTTCCAACTTTGAGTAGTTAATGAATTTCAAAACTAAGGTTGTGAATTTAAATCAACAATTCATTTTTCTATTATTTAGTTTGAAAGGTTTACATGATAAATCCATAACCATTTAAAATAAAAAAAATTTATTTACACTAAAAATTTCCTTCCATTTATTTATACTAAAATTATTTATTAAATCCCGTTATAAATATCATAACTTTAAAATTTCTAATTCTAACAAGTTAACATCAACTTATGGAGTTAAACTATCAAATAAGCTCAATTTATATTAAATTTCAAATTTATCTTTAAATCATTATTGATTTAAATCATTTAACTCTCTATATATACACACAAGATTTTAAACCTGTACTTAAACGTATAATATAAATTATCAAATGCCGTTTTTCAACTTATTCATTTTTATTTAACAGATTTATGCATAGCTTAAATTCAACAATTTAACTTTGTATGTATATGTATAAAATATATTTATATCATATCCAAATTTAATATTTATTAAACCGTATCATATCCAAACCATAAAAATCATTTCAAAATAATTTTATATATGTGTATACCGCGGTGCCTGTATAAAATTTTCCATCCTATGGTCAAGTGATACAGATATTTATCATTTCAATCCGCAATTTAAAAATAAAATGCGGTTGTATATCATTTCAAACCGCAATCCCGAATGAAATGAAAATGCATGATAACTTGCAGTTTATATAAGATAGGACACATCATCCATTCATCCAATATCACCAATTTATTTCAATCATCATTAATTTAAACAACCATCAATATATAGCATATAAATTATAACAGGAAATGAATAACTGTTATTAACTAATAGTTTATATTCAAAATAAATTTATTAACTGTTTAACTATCAGTTTATATGCAAATAAATAAATTTATCTGTCAATTTATATGTAATAATAAAATTAATTAATAGTTAAATTAAATAAATGCGATTTAACAGAGATGATGAATAAAACATGCCAAACAGTCATAAATAAATTTTTACTCATATCTTAAGTCAATTTAACAGACATAGGAAATTTTAGAAGTTGTGAGTGGTTTAAAACACTCACCTTTTGAATTTAAATTGAATTTAAATCCAATTTAAACCCAAAAATTTGACCGTTTCAGAATTCTTCCAAACCAGCGACATCAAGTCCGGAATTTCAATACGATTCTAACAAAAAAACCGCGCGTCAATCAGATATCTTATGCCCAAGATATTTCGAAAATTGTGATTGAATTTTAATTTTAAAATAAACAAAAAAAGAACACATTGAACTTACTTTATATGCCACGTAAGCACGTCCATGTTTCCTCACGTGCGCACACTACATGCCCTTCTTCCTAATGAACACAGAACGCTCCACCGCAAGAACCCATCACTGCCGATACTTTGACCATCAAATTCGATCAACTCCGACCACCTGGCCACCTCCAACCACTACCATCTTCGAGCCCAAGACGAGCCGCACCTCCCCATGGTCACGACCCACCCTCCGGACGCTCTAAATTGCGTGCGCCACCGCCTTAGGTTTAACCCTAATTCAATTGTTCTGCTCGATCAGACCGTTGAATCGACAAAAAAATTATATAGATGTGATCCCCTCGGCTTCCTCTCCAAAACCCAGAAACCGTTTCCCGATCCGACGAAATTTATCGCGGCGATGATGAACGGCCGAAACTAAACGCCCAATTTCTGGTCAAACCACAACCCGAATCGAAAAACGAATTACACCATTGAATTTAGCTCGTCGAGAGCATCAACATATATTTTTTTGAGATTTTTTTGAGGACTTTGAATTTTTGACTTTTGATTTGGATTGAAATTGGATCTAGAGTTTGTAGTCATTAGAAAGGAGGAGTTGGGGAAAAATGAACGCACAAAGAAATGAGGATAGATGAGGCTAGGGTTTATAATTGGGTTTATATAGCTAGGTTAGAGATTTGAATAGATGGATCGGGTTGGATATACGTGCTAACGCTAACGTGGCCCAAAAATCCCGTTCTGTCTCCGGAACGAAATTGGGTAAACTCATATATCAAAATAGGTGTTTTAAAATATTTTAAATGCAATGGAAAAGGTTTAAGGTTCAAATTGCATCGTATGAAGAAGTTATGCTAAATTCAAATTTTCCAAATCGATTTCAATTGCATAAATTTCAAGGCGTTTCGAGTCCGTACGATCAAACGAAAAGTCCGATCGCTGCGAAACTTGAAACATTATTATAATTCACCGTTACGGATCCGATGAAACCGGTTTCATCGAAATCTGAGTCAGTGGCCAAAATGGCTATTTTTATATTAATTAAATAAATTAAGAATTAGTAAATAAATCCAATTTTTATATTTCAGTTTTGGAATTGGAAATTTTTATCATTTATGATTCCTAAATCATTTACAATGATTTTAAACAAATTTAAAAATGTAAATTTAGATGATTCATTTATAAATTTCAATATTTATTCTCGATTTCATTAAATTCAAAATTAAAATTTAACTTTCTAATAATTCTATTAAACTAATGAATCAATGATTATTCCATTCATATTTCAAATAGGAGGGTTTACCATTGGATTTAAGATTATTACATAAATACTTCCCAATTTTCAACTTAATTTTTAATTTAACGTAATAATTTAAAATTTGATTTCATTTACTTCAATAAGTCCAACTATTATGAATTAACAAATTAACTCACTATTAAAGATTCAAATTTAATAATTCATAACTTCATCATATGGATTTACTTATTAATTCATAATTCTTTAAACCAATTCCCTTCTCAATTTTAAAGTAACTTAAATTACCAATCATAGTATTTATTTCCATTTCTTAAAATAACCCCTTTATTATAAATTGAATCCAATTTATTATAATAAGTTTCCAATTTAATGGGTTAGATTCAATTTCAACTTTTAACTTACACTTAAGTTTAGGTCATAATCAATTTATAACGTATTTCTCTCTTAGTTACTACTTTACATACTTCTTGTATAAATTTCACAATTAAACCTAAATTTTAAAGTAACGCTTATAATAATTACGACCCTATAATTACTCAACATTTAAACGAACGTTATTTCATTTTCAATTAGTGTAACATTCATTTATTTTATTATCACTTATTATCAATTCTAATTTCATTAACAAATCAGCATGTAATTTATAATATATGTTACAAATTTTGAATTAATCACTATTCATTATTATCTACTTAAATTTAGCATTACTTACCCTGTACTAACATTGTTACTTAAAATCTCTATCCAATTATAATTAATACTCTAAATAATTTCATTTACTCCTTTCGTTATTTTCTTAATTACAATTAAGGCATCTAATTATCTATATTGGTAAATGATTGAATTTACTAGTAACCCACTATTTTAACCTTTAATATACTTGTATATTTATTCATCAATCAATATTTATATTTTTTTTCATTCAAATTGATTTATAACCTAATATACATTTTTATTAGTCCCATTTCATTCCATTCATTAATGGGTATTGCACTAAATAAATTATTTATTGTCCCGCATTACTTTATTACCCCCATTTACATTCAATTTCCATAAATCAATATTTTATTTCATTGATAAATTCAATACTTGCCTTACTTTAATTATTCTAACTTTATATCCAAATGCAACAATTTCCACTATTACTATTAATTACAATATATAGTTTAATTTGTAAATTTTTAATTACCCTTGATACATCTAATTTCAACATTCTCTTTCATATAAATAAATAAGATTTTTATTCCTTTCTAAATTTAAATTAAAATCTTATTAATTTTATTCATTGTAAACATCGAATTTATATGGGTCGTTACACCTTGGTTCTTTTTTACGACTTTCCAATGCCAACCGACGCTCCATCTTTATGACGTCGGAATGTCATCGGAAATTTGTGTAACTATTTCACATGTTTTCTAGTGTGAGAATTCACCGATTATTAAAATGTAATTTAATTAACTCAGTTCCAATCAAACTGGATATTATATCGCTAACAAAACAAAGTTGAGCGATTAGCTATGCTAAAAATACATTAAAAACACGAGAGAAAAAAAAGCAGACAAGTGGTCGACTGATCAAACTCTAGTAGTCGAGTTGTTGGCGCGAGGAAAACTTGAGACAAACTCGAGTCCAATAAGAGAGAAAACAATAGAAATCCCAAGGTAAATAGTCAAATGATTAGTGCCATCGGTCGATTGTTCACATAATGAGTCTACTGTTTGGAAATAATCGGTTTATTGGTTAGTTGAAGGGGAAAATATAATATAAGAGAACGGTCGACCAATGGGATTTGAATGATCGACTATCCTCCTATGGCTAACCTAGAATGAACCTGGACCCATTAGAGTGAATACAAACCATTGCGGCTACTTTTATCTTGACTTGCCTATGTATTAGAGCATTGTATGAAACCAATACATAGAATGTGGATTGATTCCACAATACAGATAATGTTAGGAACACTTTATTCATAAGCATAGGATAACATTTAGTTATAGATAAATGAAGAGTGTATATAACATATGATTGTTACCTTAACGGATGATATATTGTTAGGTGTCTATGATAGGTTGGTCGTTGCCTTTCGATTGATCATGGCGCATATGATATATGATCGTTATTTAATATATGGATTATGCGGCGTATACGGCGAACGGTTGTTGTCTTAACATCATGTGGTGGATACGAAGCAAGGTCATTGCTTACGAGATCGAAGGTATGACATATGGTCGTTGTTAAGATGATCTCAGCGTTAGCGTATACGATGTATGGTCGTTGCTTCAAAACGGATGGGGAATATCAGGTTTTATGTAGAGACCCCTATTTAGCAAGTTTACCGCGGACACTTAATGATATTGTAGAATGGTTTGAACTGACATGTTATAAAGAAGAGATAAATATATAAATAGAAGATTCTGAAATGATAAGGGTAGAATCAGCCTATATTAATGAAAACAAAATAATATGCTTTTAATTAACATTTCAAAATATTCATTTTGCTTAATGTTATAGCAAAACCACTTTATCCTTTTATTAAATACTTAACTTACTTTTGTCAAACTTATATGTATAAATACTTTAAAAGTACTTATAGATATGTTATAAATATCCATGTAAAATATTATGCAAAAATAACTAATTTAAAAATTTAACAAAAAGCACAAAAAACAAATTTTATATTAAAAACCCTTTATTTAAAAAATTTATAAATAATTGTTAAAAATATATTTAAACTTAAAACCAGCTTTTGAATACTCTAATTGATGTTACTAAACAAATCTAAGAAGATATCGAGAAATACTTCATTTAAATAACATTTTAACCATTTTAAAATTTAAAATAGCAACAACGACATTTAAACAGAATTGCTACCAAAAGTTTAGAAACACCGAGAAAGTGTCGTAGTTTCATGTTTTTGCCACAAAATCAATTTTGGAGTCTTAAATGTTTGACCAGTTTTCAACTAGCTATTAATTGATTTAAAGTCCAACTTTGTACAATAAGTACTTTACTCATTTTACTTAGTAACCGTGCAAAGAAACCCCTAAGCATGTATTTACAAAATTCTAAAATAAAAAAAAGCATTTCAAAATGCACCTATAACTACTATTTAGCTTCTGACTTTTACAACTTTATTCTACCATTTCTATAATTTTTCAAACTATTTCCTCACAGTCCCATACACATTTATAAATGTAGATAACAACCAAGATATATACTTTTACAATATATTTATATATAACCATTTAACATAGGTTTAACATAAGAAATTTCAAAGTGCACTTACTACGACATTTCTTGCTTCAAACATTTTCAAACACACTTCAATTTCACACACAACCAAACCGAACATGTAAACATAAAGTCAAGGCCATGATATATGCTCTAGAGGATACTAGAAGTGACAATATTGCATATAAAATTATCACTTGCTTCCAAAACAAGGAGGGGTCCAAAAGTTAAAATTTACATAGTTCATTAACTTTATATTCAAGCACAACATATATACACACATTATATACTTTTCAATGGTGAGTTATCTCACCTAGACCAAGCTTACATCCAAGCACAAGCCATGAAAAACATAAGACCACTTCCTACCATCACTTAAATCCAAAGATCCAAGCTTTTGCCCCAAAATAGCTCTAGGTCACCACCCCTCCTCCAATATTGCCGATGGCCTAGAATAAGTGCACCACTATTTTCATCTTCTTCCATCTTTAAGTTGCTTTTCCATATTGCCACATTACCTTAAGGCCTTTGCCAAAGTTTGGGAGGATTTGGAGTTCACTTGTCATGTTTTTAGAAGATCGAAGAAGAGAAAAAAGCATGAAGACTTAGCTTATTTTGTTCATTATTATGGAAAATGGATTTTGTGAGGCGAGAGAAGAGTTTAATTAGATGAAGTAAATACCACCCACAAACCTTATTGGAAGAACACCAAGCACCCTTCCTCTCACATGCAACTTCACACCTCATGCCCTCTTAGGAAATATCTTTTACTATTCACCAAAATATCTTCCCTTAATCACTTTGCTAATCTCTCGCTATTTATAATTAGTTATCCATAATTCATGCAAAATATTTTTAATTGCTAATTAATTACACGTTTATACTATTGGACATGCCCAAAGAGTTCGAACAACTTTTATTGAGTAAAAAACCGATTATCGATAAAATGAACTTCGGTCGCATTATCAATATTTTTCGAACTATTTATTTTTGTAAACAAATTTTAAAACAAGTATACCAACATCATTTATTAGAGGGATTAACAAGGTTATTAAATCAATTCAATCGCATTGAAATACGATTCAAATATTTAAATAATTCAAATATCTAAATACGAAGTGTTCAAAATTACGAATCGTTACGTGAAGAAAGGAAATATGGAACATTGGGGATTCAATAGAGAAATGGCAGCATTGAAGTTTCCTAGTTATCTACCTTTATGTTATTTTACTGTTTAATATTTATTTCACGTAGAACTAAAATTCTACAATATTGTTTTGAGATTATGAAACGACATTTATGGTTTTTTTGGAATGTACATTAGATATTGATTTTTAAACATTCTATTACATTTTATTCCTTGTGCTGTAAGTCAGAAACTGTAGATAAAGTAGGTAGCTCTGTGTATAGTTATTTCTCATTTTTACGTTAGCGATCCACTTTTTATGGTCCCTACGATTTGGATAAAGAATCAGAGGGTGGTGAATGGTGGTTTGTTACACTTGGTATCGAAGCTAAGTTACCCCGTTTCTATGATGGAATTGGGGCAACACGTCGCGAGTTAAATGAATGAATTACAAAAAAATTTCATTTAGGTCTTATTAGGCCAATAATGTCTAAATTAATTTAGTTTCGTTCTAAATAATTTTAAAAAAAATATGAATTTTATCTGAAAATTTTATACAAATATTTTATTTGACTCTATTATATATATAGTATGTAATGTATGTGTATCAAATAAGAACATACATGTAAATTATATATGCAACATATAGATGTGTACATAGCTAAATGTGCCTTTATACTGTGTAGTTAAAGCACTTAGTGATCTATGGCGGTGGAGGTGCAAAAAGTTATAGCGAGGATGTAACGAAAAATAGTGGAGGTGCAAAAGACTTTATTAGGTATTAAACTAAATATTTAAAGTTAATTCATTCTCACTCTCACATTACTTAGGTAGGAAAAGTAATACCGCTTAATCTTATATGACAAAATTGAAGAATATCGTGATTTATGCAATTCATGTTTGGTGGCTGTAATAGATTTCTAAGTAATATTGAAAACTAATACCTTTAAATAGGTCTTTACCCTAACTTTTTTGATCTGGTTTAAAAAAGAACTAATTAAATCAACCATTTTATATCGATGTTGCTATAGATGGTGTTAAAAGCATTGATTTAGCGGATGTAGCGGAAAATAGTGAGTATTAAAGCGAATTTAATGTTTAATAGCGCTAAATTGAAAAAAACATAGCAGTCAAAAGCACAATGCACTATAACAGGGATTTTACAGGGCTTTAGTTGCATAGCCCGTAATAATTAGATTTACTCTACAATAGACACATTTTCCACTTTATATGCATATTTATTATCCGTAATTAATTTATAATTACACACACACACACACGTAAACACACATATATTTGATAACATTTGTCTAAAAGACATTGACCAATTTAAAATTATTCAAATTAATATCTAAAATATTTTATTATAGATTTAAATTGAACAATACGTCAACATTTAGAATAAATTCTATTTGAAATTTAAAATCCAAATTATAAATGTTGTCATATTCAAATATATATATATATATATATATATATATATATATATATGAAAATGAGTTATATATATATATATAGCTTAAAATTTATCTATAAAATTTTAATTAATAAATTTAAATAACGATTAAAAATTATTATTTTTATTTCGGCCGAAAGAATTTTCAATTTTTTTATCCATGTAGATTTTTATTCTGTAAATGTATAAATGTTTTCTTAGACTATAATTTTTGTATGTATTTATATTTATAAAATATACATATATTTTTGTAAAATATTAATTTAAATATTTTTTTAAAAACATTTATAAATTATGATATTAATTTGGATCTAATTGAATATATATATATATATTGTAATTTTTTAAAACATATATGTATATTTATATGAATGAGAGTTAATAAATTAATATGTACGTAACATATATATATTGGTGTGTGTGTGTGTGAGTGTGTGTGCTACTTATTAATTATAAAATTAAAAATTTTAATTTAAAAATGACATTACAACAATTTAAATTTCAAAAATTATATATGCATTTTATATTGTTTAAAATAGATTCGAATATATTATTTATATACAAATAATTTTTAATTCAATTTAAAAGTGTGTATGTATTCATGACAACAAATAAATATATAAATTCATGACAAAGCAAAGATTTAATCTATGCATGTATATTGACGTAGATAAATGAATATTGATCTAACAAAATAGATTATAGTTTACCAATAATGTAGCCTTAAATGTGCACCTTGAATGTTGAATCCCAAACTCCTTAGATCGAATCCGAACTTTTCAAGAAATATAACCGATTAAAGAGATCATCACACCTTTAGAAATAGATTTTGAGTTGATTTAATTTTATTTGGAAATGAAGAAGGTAGATGTAATCGGAGGCCAAAAAGTAAAATGAAAAGAATAGTGATGGTTAGGTTATATAAGCAAGAAATGAAGTAAAAAGAGGAGATCCGAATATGCTAGTTTATCTCTTCTTCTTGCCAATTCTAAACACATATTTGTAGAAAATATCTCCATTCTCCGTATTTGTATGGCTGACCATAATTATGTGCTAATGGACCCATATGCATTTTCGAATCCAATCAATGTTTATACATTTGAAATCCAATTTAATTGTTCATCGATATCGTATATCGATACATACATATATAACTTTTATATATGCACTTTATAAAACTTCAATTCAAATAAATGAAATAAAATTTAATAATTAATATTTCAAAAATATTAATTAATTTATAGCAATTATAATTTATACAAATCACGTGGTATTTTAAAGTATTCAACATTACGATTGTGCGACTAATAGGTGTAATTTCAATCAGCGGTTAACATTCGAATATCAACATTCACACGTTATCTTAGCTAGTGGTGTAATAGTTTGGCCGAATTTATCATTTATACATTTTTGTAAAATCCAGTTTTACTATTTTAAGTGGTACTTGGTTGTGGTAATTAGTTACATCAATTCTTTTCGTCAAAATCATATCACATTAGGACTTATGGAATTTGGTTTGAGTTAAAATTTCAATATTGTCCACATTCAACTTATACAATCCAAATATAAAGTCCTTGATTCAATAGTTACAATTATTATTAAATGAATTGTTCTGGCCAGAGATTTTGACTTTTTGTTGACTATAACTGACCATGATACTACCTCATACAACTAAGGAGATAAAATTTCTATTAAATAGCGTTTCATTTCCAATGCTTCAATTCAGACCCAATTATAATCATTTGATGGACATCGTGGTTTGATTTAATTATAATCAAAGCGGAGTGTCCACATGAATTTTAACAGTATTCTCAAGTCGAAAGAACTGTGTAATAGCGTCACTTCAATATTCTTTGTTTGACCTTAGTTATTATTAACCAATAGAATACTATCGAGTAAGTCGTTCCACAATTACCAATAATTACCAATACACAACCCCTTGTCGCCCTCTAGTAGCCATAAGCAGTACGCTACCTAACATTTGGAGAGTGTTACATACTTTAGTCTCAACCGGTGTATCGATATCCTGTCTCAATACATCTTGACTAGGAATATTTTAAACAATATGTAATTTTCACTGTGATTAATTTCTCATGATAACAACATATTGTAACTAATATCTCAAAACATATAATTTAAAAAAATTCTACTAAATATATTCAAATTAAACAAATAATTAACATAACACATTATGACAAGTATATACTAGAAAGAAAAACAACTTTTATTTCGAATGAGATTTTATTACAAAGTTAATATTTATAATAAATTATAGAATTACTGATATGGAATACCCCTTACTTGCACTTGGAACCAATTATGGAATCCCAATCACGTCCCTTCGATCTAATAACTGAGAACTAATCGAGCTAGATCCTTCGTTAATGGATTTGCTATGTTTTTTTAATTACCTACTCTGCCAATCAACTCTCTCTAATGCTGATAAAATGCGATTATCATATAGAACTTTTTGGAGTATGTTTATTGACTTCTAATGAGCTCTAGGTTATTTTGTGATGATTTGTATGAAGAAACTATTATTGACAGGTGATTCTCAATACTTGGGATCAACTCTAGCCCAGTTATAAATTTGTGGATTTGTATTTATATATACATTGCTTTTATTATGGTGCTATTCAAGACGATATACATAGCATATTGGTTGAACTGACCACAACTCTTGTTTGGAATATATCTAACTCACAGCTCGTTAATTGAGATTTGAACATGAATTTAATATCGACATGTTATACTTGATATCATTTATGAAGTTCAAGTCTGAATACTTCTTCGTAAGAAGCTCGTTATTTTTCAACAAAGAACTTTCCAGTATTTCACAAATACTAGAGAATACTTTTAACAACCTTTTATTGAACTTAATTTGGATTTGATACTTAATAAAACATAAGCGAAATATGATATTGTAGACAATACAACATGTATGATAATTCTTATTGCTAATGCATAAGGAATCCATCTTACATGCTTCTTGTTAAACATTTAATATGGTGTCTGTGCATATTATTTAGGACATTCCCACATCATTTTGTACCGACTATAAAAGATGTTTTTAAGTCCTATATCGAGAATTAAACAACCAAAATAGAACTGATTTAACATATGTACATTGTTAAAAATCAGCAGTATGTTGTTTAGTTATAGTTTAGAAATATCTACGCACCTTTTTAATATTCTTTCTTATAAACACATGTTTCCTCTACATTTTTGACTAAAAATTAATTAGTTGATATTTCTGTGAAAATACTTGTTCAACTCTGGTGCTAATTCAGTGATACCTTCATATCGGTTTTTGGATCACATCCAAAACCTAAAAACTCTATATTGCTCTCACTGATTTAGAGACACTTTGGTTGATATGTGTAAACTGTTTATTCTAAATTAGGTTTTAGCATTACATGTTTCAACATATATGTACCAAAACACAAAATCATATTAGTGATAATTTTGCTAGTAGATCTGAATTAACTTAAGCATGTTGAACAATGAATCTATTATGTTGATTTCAACAATTGAAATTTATGATTTTACTCTTATCAATGTTTTCTTACCATATTGCTAACAGAATTAGCCTTCTTCTCGAAGATACATTTGCGGGCAATGGATCATATCATTTTGGATACAACTATCAAAATCATATTGTGATGCTAGACTTGGAATCTGTTCCGGGTTTGTGCATTGTGCCATATGGCAGAGTCAATACTCTCAATAGCTCACTGATAACTAAGAAAGTCCTATTTTCTTGAAATATATAAGAATTTAAAATTTTCCCTTTAATGTGCAAGAACACATATTAGATATTTTAATTATTTGTGTCCATTTTGGCTTGGTTAATTTCATTTCATCTTTCATAATCAGTTTTATCTTTAGATCATATCCAAATCTATTTTATACCAATAATTTACAAATGAAATTCCTTTGCTATGAAATGGGTGTTTCTTGAAACTACAACTGTTTCTCAGTGCAACGGAATATGTATCCTTAGACATTTTATGAATTGCCTTATATATAGAACTGATTTAATTTTAGTTTATGAAATTAATATTCAAAAATAAAATGGTTAATCAATATTGAATGGTCCTAAACAAATTTGGGGTGTTCCATACAATATCCCTTATGAACAATTATTATGTGCAGTCTTTCAACTCGCACACCCTATCAACTCCTTGTCCTAGAAGATGTATAGTTTTCTTATAAACTCTTATCTTGTATGATATTGTAAACCATGCTTTAGATGAAATTAATTTTAACCTCACGTGCTATTCTTAAGTACACGACCTTACAAAAATAAGTTAGCTCAACTTCACTCATTATCAGTTGTACTTTGTTTAACAAAGTATATTGATACATCATTATGTATCATAAGGAGGAGTGACTTTGGAGATTTAATATTTATTCATTTTAGGTACATTTAGAACTTATTCCAATATATCCATTGAATCAAAAAGTTTTATTTACTTTTGCATGTTACATTACTTATTTCCATATTATATTCTATAAACTTATTATGGACATACTTCTTGTAAATATGATATTCATTTCTATAAAAATTCATTGGTGGATTTTGACAAAATATGTAGAACCATTTTGGTACTATTGACTTACGATTGCATATACCTATATATATCAATTCCAAGAGTTTACCAACTCTTATGTCGCTCCCACTAAATGGGTACTTTGCCCATCGTTTGAGATATAATTCACCAGTACCTATGATTCATGATCATATTATTAAATAATTATTTCTCAAAATCGTGGCTTAGTCCATAATTCAAAAATAATTGAATTTTTTTAGATACTTCTGCATTTCTCCAATGCACCGCTTTTTTTATGAAAGAAAATACCACTACTATAGTTTTATTTTATAATGAATATTCAAAATGTTCATACTAAGATATAACTATGTCTATTTTCAGTTAGTACCGAAAATAGTTATTATTTTATAAATAATATTTGGTATGTTTATGAAAATAATTCCATAACTTGATGCGACCGCCAAGAAATGTTATATGATATGTTCCTACAATTTCCACCATTACTATAATAGCATATGAAATATGGAGCTCCATTTAATCATTTATTACGGAATTTCATTTACTACTCTACAATTGAGAGTTTCAGATCAAATATCTTACATTTAAAGAAATAAATCTCGTAGAATAATTTTTTATATGAAAATATATTTTGGAATAGAAACCATATTTCTCATTCACGTTATGTATCTATTATTATTTTATACATTTTCGATCTCAATGTCTCTTCATGAAGCAAAATGATAATTCACTCTCTTCATACCAACTGTGCCATAATTACATCCACTCTTGTACGTTCGCTTTCTTTTCAAATGGTTGAACCATTCAGAAAGATATCCTTACTGCAAGATCGTGTGAACTCTTTACTGAAACGCATTTGGTCATCCTTAACACTTGAGGATATCAAATAAGTTGCACTTTGTCTAAACTGATCAAACTACTATTTCAAAGATTGAGATCATAGGTCAATCTTGTAGTTCTTGGTCTAGTGGTACATCTAACACAACAAGATCCTTATTGTAATCAACCATATTTAATACACAATCCCACATTACGGTTTACTTGCTTATTTCAAGTTAACTAATTTCATCAAGGTTGTGTACATCAAGAATTGCGACTTTTCCTCATATAACATTCATATGCGATCGAGCATGGATCAAATATCCATATTCTTATATCTCTTTTAGAGTTCGAACTCGTCAAAAACAATATACAGTCTCAGGCAAATAAAAGCACCTAAGTGACTAAATTACGAACATATTTAGTAGTTGTATAATAAACGCTTGCATAGGCCTTGAACTGACAACATGCAAATAAATCATTGGTAAGCACATTTTATATTTCTATTTATCAATCTTAATTTAGTTCATTTGTATATTTTAACTAATAAAAATTAGATCAATTATATTAGGTGCGCAAATTTATTGAAGTAGATAGAATTAATTTATAAACAACAGATGTTCTTATTTTATTAGTAAGGTTAAAAATTATATTTCATTTCACTAATAAGGTCCCACTAGACTTTTATCTTTCTCAAAACCCTAAGAGAAAACATAGAAATCTTTTGATTTCTCTAGTGGGTGTTAGCAGTCGCTTGGCTTGGGATTTTGACCGTGAGTTTGCTCAATAAATCATAAGCCTATAAATGATGGATAACACTTTATCAGTTGTATCATATCTAACTCCTAATCCTGGTCTTTGTCCTAAGCTTATTTCAACCTTGAATTTGGTCAACAAATTGGAAAAGATTATTCACTCGTACCTACCATTTCACGATGGCCTATGTATAGTACATGCATCTTGAGTTTGCTCAACAAATACATATAGTTATCTTATCTTATCAAGTTTATAGATTAATAATACTACATATAACATCTCTAGGTTGAGTTTGCTCTCCAATTAGAACGTATGCAAGTTATTTCTTAAAATATAAATGGTAGAGAAGAACCTTTATACTAAAGATTTATAATCTTTAGTACATATATTTGAGTGATACCTACTTATGGCATAATGTATTCCTTATGATATAGCCTCACAATTAAAGTGTTAAATACATCTGAAACCACGGTATACATACTATACAAATATATATATTTATTCCTTTAATCTACTTTGGGTTTATTACAGTTCCACATTTTATTATACATCCATATTATATAAGTATTCTTGTATAATAGTTCATAATACTAATTAACATCTATAATTACCTTATTTATAATATATTATTAATTATATTAATTAAAGATTAATTCATTAATTAATTATAGTTAATTTTATTTTATTCATTTAAATTTTTTAAATTGAATATGTATACTATAACATTTATAGTTATATACACATATCATAATACATGTATATTATATTATATTATTATTAATTTACATTTAGTTAATTTACTTAATCAAAACAATTTCAATTAATTACAATTAATTTAAAAAATTATACATATAAATTACCTTAACATTTTAAGACAATTTTACATATATCAATATATATTATCTAATAATTAAATTTTAGTTAATTGTTTATGTAATTAATCCAATTAATTATTACTATAATTTACAAAATTAATTAATTATTTTTGAAACAATTTGGGAAAATATTTTATAGTATATGTAAAGTTTCTTAAAAATTTCAAATTAACCTTTTAAATTTAAAATATCATTATGGTCTCAAAATAGATTTTTAAAATTAGTGCATGGCCCAAAATCAATTTGAGCCTTTATATTGCTAATTTTTAGGCTTACTACATCTTTCGGGGTAGGTCAATAGTCAGGCGAGGCTGATTACTTGATTACACAAACCCAACATTCAACACTACTTTTTTAGACATTCTAATAAATGTTTAGACTTTTATAAGTTAGCCCTAGTTACTACTAATTTAGATCGCATTCGCTATTGGGCTCCGATACCATTGATGGAACAGGGCCCATGCATTGGGTTAAAAGCATGAATTTAAAAAAAAAATCTATTTTAGATCTTATAAGACTTATGAATTCTCAATTAATTTAGATCAAATCTAAATAATATTATATATATATTTTAGTTAATTTATATAAAGATTTAATTTTGTGATATATATCTATATAATATGTGATGTACATATGTATCAGATACACACATATGTGTAATGTGTGCATGCAAAATGTAGATGCGTGCATAGCTAAATATGCCCATATATAAGTGATGAGATTTATACTACAATTAACATATTTGCCCACTTATGTGCATATTTGTTGTCCATGATTGATTTGTAAGTGTGTATGTGTGTGTATTTGTATACACATACATTTATACGGACACACACACATATATACACACACATACAAACACTTATATATTTAATAGCGTTTCTTTAAAAGATACTGACAAAGTCAAAATAATCCAAATTAATATCTAAAATATCTGAAGATAAATTTAAAATAAAGAATATATAAAGATCTAGAATAAAAATCTAAATTTAAATGCTGACATATTCAAATATATATATATATATATATATATATATGTATGTATGTATTTATGTTTGTATATATAAAGGTTACTTTATTTGAAAAAAATGTATATAGTTTAAAAATTTTCTATAAAATGTTAATTAATAAATATAAATAATGATATGTTAAAAATTATTTTTTTTATTTGCTGAAACCATGTTCGAATATTTTTTAAATATAAATAATGATATGTTAAATATATATGTAATTTTTTTAAATATATATGTATATTTATAAGAACGACATTTAATAAATTAATCTATATGTAATATACATACATACATACATACATACATATATATTTATTTACTAATAATAATATTCAAATTTTGAGTTTAAGTTGTTTTAAAACATTTTAACTTCGAAAATTTTATATACAGACACACACACAGAGTTACCGAAATAAATTCTTATATATTATGTATAAAATACATGTATATTTATATGGATGATAGTTAATAAATTAATTTATATGTAATACACACACACACACACACACACTAAGTATAAAATTCAAAATTTGAATTTAAGTTATTTTAAAACATTTTAACTTTTGAAACCTATATACATGTGTGTGTATAGTTACCGAAAATAAATTCTTATATATTATGTGTATAGAATATTTTTTTAATTCAGTTAAAAAGTGGATAGTGTATGTAAACTAACAGCAAATAAATGTATAAATTGATGAGAAAGTAAGGATCTAATCTACACATGTATATTGACAATGATAAATGAATATTGATAACAAAATAGATTACAGATCACCAAAAAATCTGCCTTGAACGTGCACTTTAAATGCTGAAACCAAAACTTCTTGGACCAAATCCGAATTCTTCTAGAAATGGAGCCACCTGAAGAGATAACCATACCTTTTGAACTATATTTTAATTTGATTCAATTTTATTTGGAAATGAAGAAGGGGGAGAACTAACAACTTGTAGCCAAAACCAGATGGAGGAAGTGACCAAAAAGTAAAGTATAAAAGAATGAGGGATGGTTGGTTTATATAGGCAAGAGAATGGAGTAAAAAGAAGAGATCTAGATATGTTAATTTACCCCTCTTCCTTGCCAATTCAAACCACATATTTCTAGCAAATATCTCCATCTCCCCTCCTTGTATGGCCGACCACAATTATAGGCTAATGTCCCATATGCATTTCGAAATCCAATATATATATATATATAATAAATCCAATTTAAATGTTCATCGATATCGTATATTGATATATACATATATAACTTTTTTATGCATAATTTATTAAATACTGATTCAAATAAATAAAATAAAAATTTAATAATCAATATCTCAAACATATTTATTAATTTAGAACAATTATAATTCATTTAAATCATGTGGTATTTTAGAGTATTCAACATTGTGGTTGTGCGACTAGCAGGTACAAATCTAGCCAGCGATTAATATCGAACAATTCGAATATTAATGTTCATGCCACTTTAGCTAGTAGTGTGATAGTTCAACATAATTTATTGCTCCCACATTCTAGTAAAAAAATAATCCAATTTTACCATTTAAGCGGTCCCACGTAATGACGATTATTTACACCAACTCTCTTCATCAAAACTATATCACAGTAGAACTTATGGAATTTGGTTTTGGTCTAAATTCAAATATCATCAAAATTCAACTTATATAATCCGAACACAAAGGGCTTGGTTTAGTAAGTGCAGTTATTATTAATTGAACTACTTTGGTCAAAGAATTTGATTTTGAGTTGACTATAATTGGACATGATCTAACTATAATCAAAATGAAGTGTCTACATTGAAGTTTAATAGTATTCTCCAATCAAGAGAACTATATAGTATCGTCACTCCAATATTCTCTGTTTGACCTTAGTTTATATAAGCAGTAGAAAACTATATAGTGAGTCATGTCATATCTATCCAATAATTATTAGTACACATAATATAACATATAATAATAATAATATGGATATAAAACATGCGTGATAGTAATATAACTAAATGAATCAAAATCAAATTAACGTGTAGAAGATTGATCACCTTTATACAAGCAGATAATAAATTTTATACACTAAATAATAAACTATCTCTAGATAAAAATAGCGTAACACTAATAAGTTCCATAGTATCACACAATGAATATACAGTGGATAAGCCCAAAAGCAAATATATGAAAAACGTAGCCTCCCGCTCATCCTTTGAACAGCTCTATGTGTTATCTCATACTAGCTATCTAGTCTGTTCATTTAAGAGTACCTCAGATAATAAGAAGCAAATCATAAAATGTAACGATCGTGATTTTTCGACGCTCGAATACCGACATCAATACGTCCACTGTATCAACTGCCGAGCAATTGAATATCGGAAAACCGAAATGTTATGGTTAAAGAAGAAGAAAAAGATAGAAGAAGAGAGAAAAAGAAGAACAGAACAGAAAGAAACAACAGAACAATATAAGAATCTCATAATCGCAGCAGAACGACATATAATAGATAAATGAATAATCTTTAAACAAAGAACTATATCAGTTATTACATCACATTACATCACATTACATCATCAGAGTATACACCAACAAACAACAACAAACACCGGAAAAGAAATACTATAAACTAGTGAATACGCCATGCCATCCAGCTTGCCTCCAGCAACTCCTGAATTCCAGAATATCCTTATAACCTAACTCTAGACTGGCCGTGTGGAAATTGGTGGGCACCCAGAGTTTAGGAAGGAAACAAAAAAATCCAGGTCAGTCATGGGACTGGTGTGAGAACTTAAAACCATTTATCTTTAAAACAAACAACCAGAATATTTCAAAATAGATACGCAATGCTTTATGGAAAATGAGACTACCATAAGGCCTCCCGCACACACACACACACAATGCAAACGCAGAATTAGAGGAGATTTCTCCTTATGATAGTCAACGATGCTTGATACGCATTAAAAAGAAACATTTAATATTATTAGTAGTGCATAGTGTAGGAAAAATCATTTCGAAAGTAAAGAATAAATCTTAGCCAACATACGACCATTATCGTATGCCTACTATAGCTACCATCTAAACAGTGGTAACCACCATAAGTAAATGGCAGGTTCTACAACTAAAACCGTACAAGATGCGCATTGATGTTTGGATTTCCAACAAATGGTCAGACCAAGGAACTTCCCATTGCCACATGGGTACGCCTCTAGAAAGACGACCTCGAGAACATAAACCAACATTACGGTTAGATCTCTGCCAACACAAGGCTGGATTACCCCTAACTGGGTAACTACTGACACGAATATGCCATTTCTCGACCGTAACCGATCTATATCCGAGGATCCTCGATTCCAACAACCACAAAGTAATAAATTTGCAGCAACAACATAGGTTAAGTATCTGGGCTCCATACCATGATACCACCTCTATCCAGAAGGAATGACATACACTAAAGGGGCGCTGCCCCCTAATAACCTTGCTGCATCCTTCCTGTTTTGACCATTTCCGAGGTGTGAGGTCCGACAAAGTCTCGTCCACAAAGCCACGCTTTATACAAAAGCTGTGCTTTGATCATCAAATGCTTAACAGCACTCCGTATGCCACATTACCAATTTAGGAATGTATCACTAGTAACCATCAACTACATAACCTCCGAGCTCGTATGTCTCAGAGAAGGCTGTTAAGCTAAGAGAATAAATTCTCCACCACCAACAGAACTATATTTGATAGAAACCAGCTTTACATCTCAAATTGTAACGTCAGACACACATCCATACAAGTCCGTTCCGGGATCGAACGGAACGGAAAGTATTTCCAAAGAAGCCCTTGCAATCCGGATATTCACTAATCACGATCGGACTTTCCGTCACTAAGGGTGATAAAACCTCTATATCAGAGATCAACCGATGCAGAGTCATTCGACAGTAATCCTTTTGTTTTCACAAATATCCGGTCTTCAACGCCGGTCATCAAATGCAATCCATAACGACGTATCACATATTCGGAATGGGTTATACGACCAAAGGTCCTTTCCCGGCTAACCCGAATAGTGAGCGCTTATTTTAAAAATAAGTGCAGCATTCAAATTCAAGCAAATCACAACAAATACCCATTTAAAGGTAAATATTGGTAGTCGATTATTTAACTATCAATAGGTATGCACAACATCACCAAATTCCAAATAATTTTTCAAATTATTTATTTTCCAAAAATATCTTTACAAGATATATATTTTTCCACACTTCAACATTTGAAAAACAAATTTTCAAATTACTTTTCACCGTTACCACTTTTGAAAACAAATTTCAAATCGTTTCCCTACACGAGATATATTCACAAATCTTTATTCATTTTCATTTCAAAATGGTTCTTTAAACCAATTAAATAAATCCTTACCGATTTACTTTATATTTACGTTCCAAATCCGTAAATTTATTTCCATACTTCAAAAATAAATCAATGTTTATTTTTAAACAAATTTCCCTTTCTTTTATAAATTCCATAGTGAATTTACAATTCCAAAATATCTATGAATATACGATTTCCAAATCGATTTCTAATATTCATTTTCAATTTATCTTTAAAAGATAAAATCTCAAAATATTCACTATATATTGGAAAAACATTTCCATACTTATTTAATAATAAGTAATTCATAAACCTATTTATTTTCAACACTTGGAAAATATTCAATATACTTAAATCAAAATTAAGTATATATTTCATTCTTTAAAGAAAACATTCTCTTAAACACGTTTATTTGAGTCAAAGCGAATGTTGCGTAAAACATCGTTACGACAACCCAAAATCACTAGTATAGGGATTTGAAATTTTAGATAGATATATAAATCCCAATACTATATAAAACATTTCCTTTCGGAAATCATTTACTATAACAACAGTGTTATAGTCCACTATTTCCTTCTTTTTCTCGAAAACGTCTATTTCAACAATAAACGTTGAAATCTATGGTTTCGACACTTAATGCATTTTAAAACAATTACAAATCGTTTTAATTCTATATAAAATATCACTTCACCAAAACACTTTAATATATTATTCACTGTCCCAAAATCGTGAATATTCTTCGTTAACCAAATTCAACATTTTTCTACACATTTTTTTAAAAAGATTATCCACTATCCAAAATCGTGAATATATCTCCTTTAATAATCTAAAATAACTGACTTATCAAAATAAGTCAGTTTCGGATTTATAAAACAATGTTTATAAACCCCATTATATATATATATATATTATATAAAACTTCAACTTATAAAATCGCTTTATTAACCAATTCCTTTTATTATTCATTTAAAAGCCAAAGTTCAATTATAGGTTAATTACATAAAAATCCATTTATTTATCCAAATTCAATCTTTTAATAACTTTACAAAATTTATAAATCTTACTACTTATAAAATTCCATTTATAACCTCATTTTCAATATTAACAAAACTCCTTTTATAATTCCATCATTTCGATTTATAAATATCAATTTCATAAATCCTTTTATATAAACCGTTTATAATAATTCAAAAATCCCAATTTAAACTATTTTATAAATTAATCGACTATTTATTTCAAAAATCACATTTCGGTTATATTTCACAAAAATCATAATTTTTATAACATTAAAATTATAACGTTTATTTATTTAAAATGAATCAATCCCAAAATTTAAATAAAACGTATACTTTCAAAAATCACTTTAAAACTTTTTTTTTAAATTTGAAAATCATCACTTTAAAATCCTTTTATAATTCCAAAATTGGCCAAATGATGCAACATACCAAATAGTTAATCACGACAATCACACATCATATATCATCATATGATAATCAACAAATATCACAATATTTGTAATCAAATAAATATTGGTGAGGAATCCAGTTGGATCCCTCCAACCTGTTTCCCTGCATCCACAGATGTTAGCACAATACCAATTCCGTTCCAATATGGAATATCGCAATATATAGGATTTATAAAATATTATCCGCTATTATACGGCGCAATAGGGTCTCATCCGCTATATAATGCGGGAAATCAACTCCAAGTACATATATAATACCAATTCCAATCAAGATGGAATTATCGCGGTATATGTTTTTAATAAATAACATCCGCTTAATATACGGCGTATAGGGTCTATTACTATACAACAGATAATAATTTATCATTCAATCATACAAATCAGCATAATCAATCAATTTTAAATCTAACTATTTAAAATTTAAATCGATACAATTCGATTGGGTGAGAAGTTCTCACCTTGGTTTCAATAACGGTTTCAGCGTTTTATTTCGAATAAAATTAAACACGCGTTTAATTTTACCCAAAATTTTCACTAGCTCCAAACGACTCCAATCCAGTTCCATAGCGTAATGCTCATCAAAACGATTGCAACGCAACTTGTTTCGTGCAATTTCGACCTCGTATGACCAAGATATAACATTACAAAGTTTGAACGATATAAAATATAGTTAAATTTACAAATTTTTCTTTTCTATTTTACTTTAATCATCCCGGCCGTTGATTCCCCCTTGCAACGTCTCTGCCGCACGTCCCTTTCTTCCCCCAGGCAACAGAAAATGCACGCGAATAACCCATTTGCGCGCACAAGCCCTAAATCACGCGACCACCCACGATCCTCCAGAGCACGATCACATGACGCCACTTCGTAACCCCACTCCATTACTACCCACGACCACCACAGCACGAAGCTCGGCTGCGCATCCATCTCGAAATGCGTGCATGACTTTCGGCCATTCCAAGGGAAATTGCCATCAATCCGTTGTGTGTTTCTTGATCATAGCCGTTCATTTTACAGATCTCAATGCCCTCTTCAACATTGTAGTTGAAGAATTTGCGTAATTGTCTACGGATTGGAAGAGAAAAGAGGAAGAGAGTTGGCAATTTTCGGCCATAGGTTTCTCTAGTGGCGGCTGAAGGTTGAGATGAAACCCTAGGGCTAATTTGTTTGCAAACGTGAATATCTAGGTCCTTATATAGAAAATTCGCCAAAACACTATTCACTTGAAATTTTCCGAACTCCAAACGAAGCGTGCCGGCTGGCGTTTCTAGGGTTTACCCCGCGTTTTGAACACATTGGAATAGGTTTTAGAGGCCAATTCGATCATCTGTGCGAGTTACGACAATAAATGATCAAATTCAAATTAAATCGATTAAACCAAATTTCTATGCGTTTTGGCTTGCCACGGACAAACGGTAAATCCGATTGACACGAAATTTGAAACCATACAATAATATAACATTACGGATCCGATGAAACTAGTTTCGTCAAAATCCGAGACTGTTTGAAAAATGGCTATTTTAATTCGTCAATTAAATATTAAAATATTCAATTTCCACAAATCAACTTTTAATTCAATTTTAAAAGTTCTATAACATCATTCTAACTCCAATATGATATAATCAAATTTTACAAATTAATTTTAATCATATTAAACCCAATTTCCATTTATTTCTGGAATTTCAAATATTAAATTATCGATTTAATTATGTAATTAAATCCAGATATTCCAAATAAAATTTATTTGACTTACAACTTTTACTTATTAAAATATCAATTAAATATACGAATTTTAAATAACAAAAATTCTGGGTCAGTACAAACTCCCCCCTTAAAAGAATTTCGTCCTTGAAATTACGAAAAGGTTATAGAATCCATTAATTTTTCCAAAAGAAACCGTTCAATTTGGATTTTTCAAATCTCTTAAGTGTTTAACTTTCCCAAAATTCATAGTTAAACTTCCTACAAAATCTTTACTAAGTTTCCAAATCCAAACTTAGTCTTCAAAAATTTCTCAATTTTCTCAAAAATATTCTAACGCCTTAAATTTGCGGAAAAATTCGCCAGAGTCTCCTTTGCGCGTCTCGATCCGAAAAAAAAATGAAAGTATATATATCATAAATATACATCTCATAAAGTGATGAGGCATCCCGCAGGGAAAAAAGTGTAAAAGTACGATATTTAATCCGAGATATGTACCTTATTTATTGTTAGCGAGCGTATACGGCTAATATAGCGCGAAAGCGAGCTCCAAATGCAAAGAAAACGCCATCCGCACCTACTAAACACTCAACAAACAAATGAGAAACATGTATATATGAAAATAATATCAATATACATCATATAGTAACATAACAACTACATGTGCCAACATAACAATGCATTCAACCAACAAATGCAACCATCAAACAACTATCCAACCAATAAACATCCAACAAATCCATAACCAAATCAATATAAATTCACTTCTCATTAATATTCAATGAATTGGTTTTCCAATTTAAATCACATTTGATTCATTAACATTGGATTTACTAACATTCATTCATATTCAATTTCAATTAGTTTGCATTCACTAATTTACATTCAAGTTAGTTTACTTTCCATTCAATCAAATTCAATTTCATAGCTTTCCATTTATCAATCCAATTATATTAATACTTAATGAATTATATACAATCAACTAATAATCATATAACAACCCAACCATAACCATCATAACCAAATTTCTAAATTTACATTCTATTCGGTTTAACACTTTTTAACTCCAATTGGTTGATATTAAATTGACTTCCATTCAATTATTCAATTTCTCAACTTCATTAGCTTCTAATGAATTTACACTTACATTCATTATTCCTTATCAATTCTTTTACATTCGATTGATTAATATTCCATCCATTTATCAATTCAATTGCTAATTCCTTTAACAATATAAGGTTGAATTTCATTTATATAACTCAAGTTCATATTCATCACTTCTCTTGATTAATTTACTTCGATACGAAAATCAACTTTATTCAACTTCACTTAAGTTATATTCAATTTCAAACATCATTTGTTTAACTTAACTTAAAATTCCACTTATAAATCCAATTCAGATTTCAATTCCAGTTCTATTTACTTACCAATTCGAAATGGATTTCAATTTTATTTTCTTGCACTTGCAAATTTTATTTATTCATTCACAATTTATTTTCCAACTTAATAATTGTATTCCAATCATTTTATATAAAACATTCCAGAGTTTTTTCAATCTTTCAAAACCATTTTTTTGAAAATCAATTCAATTATCCTTTGAATTTCAAAACCCAAACCCAAATTTTCCAAACAACTTTCATTTAAAACAATTTGGCAGCAATCCCTCTTTTGGAAACCCGAAAATGAACACCGATGATGTTGCAATCATCATCGGAATTATTTTCCAGCGACCGAAAAGAGTTTAGAGCTTTAATTTCTCCAAAACAATTTTTCCAAAATATCAAATCCTTTCAAAACACTTCTCTGGAATTTTGTTTTTTAGATTATAAATCACATTTATAAATCTTTTACTTATATAATTTCACTTCTTATATATAAGATTATTTCACAAGTGTAAATCATTTTAATTATAACTTCATACTTATAATTCATTTGCTTATACAATTCATTCTTTTACAGCTGTTGTTTTTATTTAACTTATTCAACAACCAAACAATCAATTCATATACACTTTAATAATTATGAAAATTATTCCTTTATATATAAAATATAATCAAGGTAAAATTATTACATTTACCCTATTTTGAAACAATATCGTGTCAAATTGTTCTGTACAAGTGTTTAGAGATCCCTATCAACAACGTTAATTATTCGTATTGACCAGAATCCATATACCACTCAACAAACCAATCATCACAATATAAAACAATTTATATTCACTAACAAATACGCGCTCGTATCTATTGTTACACTCGAACTCATTCTATAGTACTGCTGACTCCATCTCTAATGAGTAATTCCCAACAGAGCCATGGTTGTCGCTTAACCATATGCTCTGATACCAAATGTAACGATCGCGATTTTCCGAAGCTCGAAAACCGACATCAATATGTCCACTGTATCAACTGCCGAGCAATCGAATATCGGAAAACCGAAATGTTATGGTTAAAGAAGAAGAAAAAGATAGAAGAAGAGAGAAAAAGAAGAACAGAACAGAAAGAAACAACAGAACAATATAAGAATCTCATAATCGCAGCAGAACGGCATATAATAGATAAATGAATAATCTTTAAACAAAGAACTATATCAGTTATTACATCACATTACATCACATTACATCATCAGAGTATACACCAACAAACGACAACAAACACCGGAAAAGAAATACTATAAACTAGTGAATACGCCATGCCATCCAGCTTGCCTCCAGCAACTCCTGAATTCCAGAATATCCTTATAACCTAACTCTAGACTGGCCGTGTGGAAATTGGTGGGCAGCCAGAGTTTAGGAAGGAAACAAAAAAATCCAGGTCAGTCATGGGACTGGTGTGAGAACTTAAAACCATTTATCTTTAAAACAAACAACCGGAATATTTCAAAATAGATACGCAATGCTTTATGGAAAATGAGACTACCATAAGGCCTCCCGCACACACACACACACAATGCAAACGCAGAATTAGAGGAGATTTCTCCTTATGATAGTCAACGATGCTTGATACGCATTAAAAAGAAACATTTGATATTATTAGTAGTGCATAGTGTAGGAAAAATCATTTCGAAAGTAAAGAATAAATCTTAGCCAACATACGACCATTATCGTATGCCTACTATAGCTACCATCTAAACAGTGGTAACCACCATAAGTAAATGGCAGGTTCTGCAACTAAAACCGTACAAGATGCGCATTGATGTTTGGATTTCCAACAAATGGTCAGACCAAGGAACTTCCCATTGCCACATGGGTACGCCTCTAGAAAGACGACCTCGAGAACATAAACCAACATTACGGTTAGATCTCTGCCAACACAAGGCTGGATTACCCCTAACTGGGTAACTACTGACACGAATATGCCATTTCTCGACCGTAACCGATCTATATCCGAGGATCCTCGATTCCAACAACCACAAAGTAATAAATTTGCAGCAACAACATAGGTTAAGTATCTGGGCTCCATACCATGATACCACCTCTATCCAGAAGGAATGACATACACTAAAGGGGCGCTGCCCCCTAATAACCTTGCTGCATCCTTCCTGTTTTGACCATTTCCGAGGTGTGAGGTCCGACAAAGTCTCGTCCACAAAGCCACGCTTTATACAAAAGCTGTGCTTTGATCATCAAATGCTTAACAGCACTCCGTATGCCACATTACCAATTTAGGAATGTATCACTAGTAACCATCAACTACATAACCTCGGAGCTCGTATGTCTCAGAGAAGGCTGTTAAGCTAAGAGAATAAATTCTCCTTCACCAACAGAACTATATTTGATAGAAACCAGCTTTACATCTCAAATTGTAACGTCAGACACACATCCATACAAGTCCGTTCCGGGATCGAACGGAACAGAAAGTATTTCCAAAGAAGCCCTTGCAATCCGGATATTCACTAATCACGATCGGACTTCCCGTCACTAAGGGTGATAAAACCTCTATATCATAGATCAACCGATGCAGAGTCATTCGACAGTAATCCTTTTGTTTTCACAAATATCCGGTCTTCAACACCGGTCATCAAATGCAATCCATAACGACGTATCACATATTCGGAATGGGTTATACGACCCAAAGGTCCTTTCCCGGCTAACCCGAATAGTGAGCGCGTATTTTAAAAATAAGTGTAGCATTCAAATTCAAGCAAATCACAACAAATACCCATTTAAAGGTAAATATTGGTAGTCGATTATTTAACTATCAATAGGTATGCACAACATCACCAAATTCCAAATAATTTTTCAAATTATTTATTTTCCAAAAATATCTTTACAAGATATATATTTTTCCACACTTCAACATTTGAAAAACAAATTTTCAAATTACTTTTCACCGTTACCACTTTTGAAAACAAATTTCAAATCGTTTCCCTACATGAGATATATTCACAAATCTTTATTCATTTTCATTTCAAAATGGTTCTTTAAACCAATTAAATAAATCCTTACCGATTTACTTTATATTTACGTTCCAAATCCGTAAATTTATTTCCATACTTCAAAAATAAATCAATGTTTATTTTTAAACAAATTTCCCTTTCTTTTATAAATTCCATAGTGAATTTACAATTCCAAAATATCTATGAATATACGATTTCCAAATCGATTTCTAATATTCATTTTCAATTTATCTTTAAAAGATAAAATCTCAAAATATTCACTATATATTGGAAAAACATTTCCATACTTATTTAATAATAAGTAATTCATAAACCTATTTATTTTCAACACTTGGAAAATATTCAATATACTTAAATCAAAATTAAGTATATATTTCATTCTTTAAAGAAAACATTCTCTTAAACACGTTTATTTGAGTCAAAACGAATGTTGCGTAAAACATCGTTACGACAACCCAAAATCACTAGTATAGGGATTTGAAATTTTAGATAGATATATAAATCCCAATACTATATAAAACATTTCCTTTCGGAAATCATTTACTATAACAACAGTGTTATAGTCCACTATTTCCTTCTATTTCTCGAAAACGTCTATTTCAACAATAAACGTTGAAATCTATGGTTTCGACACTTAATGCATTTTAAAACAATTACAAATCGTTTTAATTCTATATAAAATATCACTTCACCAAAACACTTTAATATATTATTCACTGTCCCAAAATCGTGAATATTCTTCGTTAACCAAATTCAACATTTTTCTACACATTTTGTTTAAAAGATTATCCACTATCCAAAATCGTGAATATATCTCCTTTAATAATCTAAAATAACTGACTTATCAAAATAAGTCAGTTTCGGATTTATAAAACAATGTTTATAAACCCCATTATATATATATATTATATAAAACTTCAACTTATAAAATCGCTTTATTAACCAATTCCTTTTATTATTCATTTAAAAGCCAAAGTTCAATTATAGGTTAATTACTTAAAAATCCATTTATTTATCCAAATTCATTCTTTTAATAACTTTACAAAATTTATAAATCTTACTACTTATAAAATTCCATTTATATCCTCATTTTCAATATTAACAAAACTCCTTTTATAATTCCATCATTTCGATTTATAAATATCAATTCCATGATACTACCCTTTTCCAGAAGGAATGGTCATACCCTAGGGAAGCTATCCCTGAAAACCTTGTCGCACAATTCATGTTTCGACCATTACCGGTTTGTGAGGCTCGACGAAGTCTCGTCCACAAAGCTACGCTTTTTACAAAAGCCACGCTTTGATCAACAAATGATCAGCAACACTCAGCATGCCACATTTCCAAGTTGGGAATATATCGCTGATAACCTTCAACTACATAACCTCTGAGCTCGTACGTCTCAGAGAAGGGTGTTAATGCTAAGAGAATAAATTCTCTGCCACCAACAGAAATGTATTTGAAAGAGATCTGCTTTATATCTCAAAATGTAATGTCAGACATACAATCCATTCAAGTCTGTTCTGGGTTCGAACAGAACCGAAGGCACTTCCAAAGAAGTCCTTGCAATCCGGGTATTCACAATCCCGATCGGGCTTCCCATCACTTAGGGAATCTCTATACCGAAGCAACTCAGTGCAGAGACAATCGATAGGTCATCCTATCGTTCTCGCAAATACCCGATCTTCACCACCGGTCTTCAAATGCTATCCATAACGACGTATCACATATTCGAAATAGGTTATACGACCCAAATGTCCTTTCCCGGCTAACCCGAATGGTGAGCGCAACATTTAAAACATATGGATATGGGATTTTAATTAAGTCACAACTTAATAATTCCAAATTTTCTTTCAAATGGTTTAAACCAATTATCATTCCAAATCTTTTAAACAAAAAGATTTATTTCACAAAGTTCACTCAGTTTTACAAAGATTCATTTACGGATTTCAAAACAATTTCCGTTCCAATTGAATTAATTTATTTAAATCTTAAAATCAAGATTTATCTCATAGCTTCCAAAACTGTTTCCAAAGATTCATTCATAACTTGGAAAATCATTTTCGATTCAAACTTGAAATCCCTTAAATACAATTTGAAATTCATTCCTCATATGAAAGCTTTTTATCATTTAGAAACAATAGTTTTATTTTGGAAAAACCCGATTCTATTTATACAAGTTAAAAATCTTTGAGTTAATTCGAATTCTCACAACAATACTTTAAAAATGGTTTTAAAACACCATATAAACTTGTATTCCGTTTTTAAATCATAAATATAGAATTCAATTTCAGATATTGAATTCAAATTATTCAGATTTCAAATTTTTATTAAGTTATTCAAAATAACTTTTATTCTTAAAACAGCTTTTCAAAAGCTTTTCATATTAAACTTAATTTATTTCCAAAAATATTTGAATTTAAATTTCAAATTCAAACTTATTTAAAAATCTGTGACTTAACCGATTTCTACGTGAAATCCATATTTGTGCGTGTATAAGTGTGGTCCAGGGGTTTAACACAATAGTGCAACATCATTAAATCATCACAGATCAAATACGACAATATATCCGATAAGCGATATAAACTATAACGCTTGTCTTCATTCACAAATCACAGATATACATATCACAGGTAATGAATTACATCACAGATAATTAATTACATTAAAGATCACAATACGAATCAGGATATAACACAAAGCATCACATATCAGGGATATCAAACAATTCATCATCCAATATAATCCAAACATCCCTAAATAGGGTCAATTAAATTATCTGATTAATTTAAATCAGATTAATTTCTATGAGTAAATTCGCTAGTCATAGTAAATTAATAATCAATTAATTTCAAAACATTTAATAAATTATCTTTTAATGAAATCATTAATTAACTCTTCATTAATAATTAATCCTTAATTTATTATCTTTAAATAAATTTGCAATAACTAAGTAATTACTCCTTAATTAATAAATCTTTAAACCTTAATTAAGTAATTAAATCTTTAATTATTTATTTAATTAACCGAAATCATTAATTAATTTAAATAATAAATTATCCATTTTAAATTAACTTAATTTACAAATTAATTCCTATTCCTTTTCAAATTACTAAATTAATAAATTATTTTGAAATCAATTATTATGTCTTAATTACTAAATTTATTACTTTAAATCATTAAGTAAAAATCTAAATTATTAATCAAACTTAATTACCCATTTTTTATCATTAATTTACTTAGTTAATCAATTATTAGTTCTTAATTAAATTTCTTAATTAATTAACTATTAATTATCCACAAATTAACTTGAGTAGTTAATTGCAATTTACTTATCACTTAAACATTAATTAATTCAAACTCTAATTATAATTAAAACGAAATTATTCTTATTTACTTTCTAAAATAATCAATTGAATAATTACCCATTCTTAATTGCTTTTCCAAAAATAATTAATTGATATTAATTATTCAACTTAATTACCATTTAAGAAAATCTTCTTTAAATTTTGAAAATTAATTATATTACTAACTACAACCTTAATTTTTAATTATCTTTTATGCTTAACTAAAGTCATTAGTTAATTGAAATAATTTATTAAGAGTTAAAAACATCGTTAAACATTAACTGAGACAATTAAGGCCTGTATTAATTTTTTAATTTAAAGCTATTAAATACTTAATAAGTTTACAGTATTTACAACTTGATGAAAATCTTTTTCTTTCCTTTTCTTTAAAAACATAATACTGCAGTTTGAAGAAAATTACCCGAGATTACCCAGATTTTTCTCGAGTAAACACTCGAGATTCCCTTGCGTTTCCCGAAGCATCTCTCTCCCTCACATATACTTCTTCTTCCTCTTTTTTTTTTCTTCAGTGAGCAAATTTAAGTTATAACATCAAGAAGCAAACTCACGCATGACACTGAAATACTTCGAGACAGGACTCGAGCTACAGCTTATTCCTCCCGAGCACGTCCCCGAATCTATCTCGTTCCTCCCCCCGAACTTACTTCTTCTTCCTTTCATTTTTTTTCTTTTTCTTTATTCTAACCTGAAGCTACAAGATGCTCACGCAAACCCAAAACAAAACAAAAACTTGAGCCAAAGCATCTCGTGCTCGAGCATTCTTTCGAGTTTTCCCCCTCGGCCAAACTTTCCTGACACCGATCAATGTCGTGCACGTGCATACGAACCGCCGCCACCTCCAGTGGCCATCGCGACCTCCATCAAGTCGCAAATCACCCCCACATACGAAATCGACACTCGACTCGGCACCAAAATTTCCCAATCGAAAATGAGCCTCGCGTTCGAAACTGTAACCCAAACCCTCCTTAGCAAATTGCCTCGCGACGCCACCACCTAGCGCCAGAACCCACGCAACTTCGTCCACAACCGCGCCACGTCATGCTACGATGATTCCGCTCGGTGCGATGAAGTCCGATGCCATCTTCGTGACGTGGCGATCACTTTCCTGACGTTAATTTAAAATACGGCTTAAACCCTAGTTTAGTTCAAATCTCAAACTATGGTGAATTAAAAAATCTCCTTATATTTTTCCATGAATCTACATCCACCCACCTACCTTCGCCCTGAAGCTCGGCCTTCAATACATTGGCGTTCGTCAGATATCGGCAAAAACATGCTTTTTGTTCCACTCGAGAAATCTCGATCAACCCAATCCTAAAAATCATAATTTCTTTTTCTAAATTCACTATTCACAAGCACAAATCAGATTATAGAATCAAAAGGTGAATTTAAATTGTTTGATTTTCTGACTAATATTGATTATCACTGTGATATCTAATTTTTTTTTTGGATTATTCACTTAATATAATTGTTTGGGATTATTTTTAAAATTTAGATTAGAGTATTATGAACAACTTTTATTCAAACATCATGGTCTAAATGTTATTAGTTGAAGAAATATGAATTTTCTTGAATTGAGTTTAAACCCTGAGACTTTTAAAACCAAAGGCATATGCCTGTAAACAGACATAAATGGATTATATACTCATTCAGGCATTTTCACACTCATACTAACATATTACTCAAGCAACCATCTAACACTGATCGCATACAAATCAAAGTACATATGGTTTTAAGAGTTGCTCACAGTTTTGAGAAGATGAAGAACATAGGGCTTCTGTTGTTTGATTTCCAGGTTTGAACTTGCTTTTTCTTTAGATTGAATGATGTTTGAGTTTATAAATTTATGATGTTTGGTTTTCTTTTCTTTTCAGGCTTGCTAAATTTTGCTGAACAAACTAAAATAGGATGCATTGCATACATATATAGATAGAAGAAAACAGTGTTATACAATAGGTGTTATCAGGTATGGGTTTATTTCTTTTGTTGACTAAGCAATTCTTGTTTTCGGCTGGAAAGATCTTTTACATGCTGAAAAGATGTGGCATTTAATGCATATGCTGTTGGGTTTACAACTTATACTATTTTAATTATGTTTGTACAGTTCTTTGCTTCTTGTTTGTATCTTACTTTCTTCTTGCCTGCATACTTTTACCTTATTCTATTCTTTTATGCATACATGTATATAGATACTCAGATCTTTGTTTTGCATATGCATGTACAGTATGCTTGTTTAAATTATGTATGTATTTTTATGTTGTAGATATTATTTTTTTTATTTTTATTTTTATTGTTTTGCTGTTTTATGTTTTATGAGTTCATACTATTTCAATTGTATTTGCATTTACATGCTACCTATTTTATTTTCCTACATTTGTTTCTATTTCAAATTTGAGTGTATTTCTTCTTTTGCTTTAAAATGGTGGCTGTATTTATTTATGTTGTTATTTTTTTTTTATAGTTTTACTTTATATTTTTACTTGTTATTTTGTAATTTATCTTATGATTATATTTACTAACTTAAGTATTAAATTTATAACGTATATTTTATTTTATTTTAAACACTTTATTTAAAATTCAATTCAACTGAAAATATTCATTTTTGAGTTTCAAATCAAATTCAAAAATAAATAAGTATACATTTCTTAGTAAATTTGGAAAATTCAAACAAATTCATAATTAAATCCAAAAATTCAATTAAATTATAAATTTAAACTTGTCATTAAAACTGGGTCGTTACAGATTCCCCTCCTTAAGAAATTTCGTCCTCGAAATTTGCCAAGGAGATAACGAAGATAGATGAAAGATAGAGAAATATCTTTTCAGATTAAACTGAATATCAATTCTGCATTTGGCTTACCAAATCAGAATATCAACAATAGATATGAGAACAAACTCAATCAATCTCGAAACAATTGGGTTATCTGGTCTACGAAGTATACATGGGTATTGGTTAGTTCGAAGGGATAACTAACCATTCGTAGATTTTTATCGAAACCCAATGAAAAAAGATAGAAATAGATTCGATTACGATTTCAGATTCAAGATTTAATTCATTTACGATTTGCTAAGAAATACAACTAATGATAGTTCCAGTGTCGAACAAAATTCGAACAATTTAATCGTAAACGTGAAGTTTACCTTATAAAATTTCTTTTCCTAAATCAGCTTGTTGAGGTTGAAGAATCGTCTCTGATTGCATACACTTTCTTTACTAAAGTTTGCTTCTTGGCTGGACAATTTTTGATCCTATGTCCTAGCTTGCGGCATTTATAGCATCCCGTAGATTCCTCATCTGGCCTCATAAATGGCTCTCTCATTCCTGGCATCCAAGAATTCTTACATTTATCCGAGTAGTGATCTTTCTCCAAGCAATTGAGACAAGTAACATCCTTCTTTTTCTTCTGTATACTCTTCTTTCCTTTATTTTTCCTCGATTTCTTTCCGCCAAACTTCCTTTTTCTCCAATTCAGATTACTTGCATCTACATTCTCCTCCGGATCTTTTTGCTTTTCCAGAGTATCATATCTATAGCCCATATCAATTAATTCAGAAAAAGATTCCTTTACGTGAGTAGTCATCCGTTCCTGAAACTCCTTGTTCATTCCCCGAATAAACTTTTCATTCTTCCTTAATGGTGTATTCACCAATTCTGGACCAAATCGAGATAATTCAATAAATTTGTTTAAGTATTCCTCAAACGATAAACTTCCTTTCTCTAAATCCATAAACTCCTGGTACACTCTTGAGATACCAGCAGACGACATATATCGCTGCTCAAACACTTCCTTGAAACGACTCCAAGTAAATTCATCCACCGACTCATCCACTGTAATAGTTTTCCACCAAACTAAAGCCTCTTCCTAGAGTTTCCAAGAAGCTATCAATCACATCTGATCATCTTCTAACTTTAATCCTTTGAAAATCTTTTCGCACGATCGAATCCATGCTTGTGCTTCGATAACAGTTTCTTTGCCAGTGAACGGCTTTCCACCAAGTCTAGAAAAACTTCGATATAGATCAGCCAAATTCAATTGAGATTGAAAGGAATATCTGCCGTTGCAGGGTTTTGACCAGTTGAAGTGGTACTTTCCTGTCTCCTATTTCGTCCTCTTCTTCCACTCATTCTTACTATCTGTAAATAGTAAGAAATACGATTTAGGCATTCAGACGAAATATCTTAAAGAATAACAACAGATAAAGAGAATAGATTAAGAAATTTGGGTTTTGGTTCCACTGGTTGTACTCATTCTAGGGTATACTTCATCCTATCTCTAATGAGCCATCTAAGGTGTTACACTCCGCAGCTAAAGTTCTTACTCAACCTTCAGCTCTCATACCAATTCTGTCACGACCCAAACTCGATGTTCAACAAACAACATCAAATTCGTTTCGCGGGAGCTTGCAACACCATTAAATGATAAATAACACAGCGGAAATAAAAGATGATATCACTGATATAACATGAATACAATATCCGATGCATCAATTTGATACAATGATAATCATCAACATCAGAGAATATACAAAACAAAATACAGCGGAACACGATACAATATGAGATAAGTCTTCTCAGAATACAATACTGCAACTCTGATCCAAAAAGCTCCAAAGACAAAGCTCCAAAACTCCTAGCTCGATCCACCATCAAGGTAGCACTAAGCAAGTCTCGTCCATATCCAAAAACTGAACTAGCTCCAGATAATCCACTGAACCTAACTATCTGAAAAACCAAACTCTAGACTACCCGTGTGGAAAAATTTTGAGCACCCAGAGTTTAGGAAATAAACAATAAACTCTGCGTCAGTCGTGGGACTGGTGTGAGCAACAAAAATAGTTTATCTTTTAAAAAAAACAAACAAAGACATATTTCAAAATAGATTCACAATGCTTTTTAGAAATGAGACTACCATAAGGCCTCCCGCACACACACACAATGCAAACGCAGAATCGGAGGAGATTTCTCCTTATGATAGTCAAAGATGCTTGATACGCATAAAAAAAACATTTGATATTATTACTAGTGCATAGTGTAGGAAAACATTTCGAAAGTAAAGATATAAATCTTAGCCAACATAGACATTTCGAACTATGCCTACTATAGCTACCATCCAAACAGTGGGGCGCCACCATAAGTAGATGGCAGGTAATACAACTAATACCGTACAAGGCTCATATTGGATGAATGGATTTTTCCAACAAATGGTCAGGCCAAGGAACTTACCACCGCCACATGGAAACGCCTCTGGAAGGACGCCTCGAGAACCCAACTGGATCTCTGCCAAACAAGGCCGGCTACCCCCCTTCCCGGGGAATATACAAAACCTCAGATATGCCACTCCCAGTCCTTTGGGACCTTTAAACGAGAGCTCTCTAACCAACAACATCACACAGTAAATAATATAGTGTGTCCACATGAGTAAGTATCTGGGCTCCATTCCATGATACTACCCTTTTCCAGAAGGAATGGTCATACCCTAGGTAAGCTATCCCTGAAAACCTTGCCGCACAATTCCTGTTTCGACCATTACCGGTTTGTGAGGCTCGACGAAGTCTCATCCACAAAGCTACGCTTTTTACAAAAGCCATGCTTTGATCAACAAATGATCAGCAACACTCAGCATGCCACATTTCCAAGTTGGGAATATATCGCTGATAACCTTCAACTACATAACCTCTGAGCTCGTACGTCTCAGAGAAGGGTGTTAATGCTAAGAGAATAAATTCTCCGCCACCAACAGAAATGTATTTGAAAGAGATCTGCTTTATATCTCAAAATGTAATGTCATACATACAATCCATTCAAGTCTGTTCTGGGTTCGAACAGAACCGAAGGCACTTCCAAAGAAGTCCTTGCAATCCGGGTATTCACAATCCCGATCGGACTTCCCATCACTTAGGGAATCTCTATACTGTAGCAACTCAGTGCAGAGACAATCGATAGGTCATCCTGTCGTTCTCGCAAATACCCGGTCTTCACCATCGGTCTTCAAATGCTATCCATAACGACGTATCACATATTCGGAATGGGTTATATGACCCAAAGGTCCTTTCCCGGCTAACCCGAATAGTGAGCGCAACATTTAAAACATATGGATATGAGATTTCAATTAAGTCACAACTTAATAATTCCAAACCTTCTTTCAAATGGTTTAAACCAATTATCATTCCAAATCTTTTAAACAAAAAGATTTATTTCACAAAGTTCACTCAGTTTTACAAAAATTCATTTACGGATTTCAAAACAATTTCCGTTCCAATTGAATTAATTTATTTAAATCTTAAAATCAAGATTTATCTCATAGCTTCCAAAACTGTTTCCAAAGATTCATTCATAACTTGGAAAATCATTTTCAATTCAAACTTGAAATCCCTTAAATACAATTTGAAATTCATTCCTCATATGAAAGCTTTTTATCATTTAGAAACAATAGTTTTATTTTGGAAAAACCCGATTCTATTTATACAAGTTAAAAATCTTTGAGTTAATTCAAATTCTCACAACAATACTTTAAAAATGGTTTTAAAACACCATATAAACTTGTATTCCGTTTTTAAATCATAAATATAGAATTCAATTTCAGATATTGAATTCAAATTATTCAGATTTCAAATTTTTATTAAGTTATTCAAAATAACTTTTATTCTTAAAACAGCTTTTCAAAAGCTTTTCATATTAAACTTAATTTATTTCCAAAAATATTTGAATTTAAATTTCAAATTCAAACTTATTTAAAAATCTGTGACTTAACCGATTTCTACGTGAAATCCATATTTGTGCGTGTATAAGTGTGGTCCAGGGGTTTAACACAATAGTGCAACATCATTAAATCATCACAGATCAAATACGACAATATATCCGATAAGCGATATAAACTATAACGCTTGTCTTCATTCACAAATCACAGATATACATATCACAGGTAATGAATTACATCACAGATAATTAATTACATTACAGATCACAATACGAATCAGGATATAACACAAAGCATCACATATCAGGGATATCAAACAATTCATCATCCAATATAATCCAAACATCCCTAAATAGGGTCAATTAAATTATCTGATTAATTTAAATCAGATTAATTTCTATGAGTAAATTCGCTTGTCATAGTAAATTAATAATCAATTAATTTCAAAACATTTAATAAATTACCTTTTAATGAAATCATTAATTAACTCTTCATTAATAATTAATCCTTAATTTATTATCTTTAAATAAACTTGCAATAACTAAGTAATTACTCCTTAATTAATAAATCTTTAAACCTTAATTAAGTAATTAAATCTTTAATTATTTATTTAATTAACCCAAATCATTAATTAATTTAAATAATAAATTATCCATTTTAAATTAACTTAATTTACAAATTAATTCCTATTCCTTTTCAAATTACTAAATTAATAAATTATTTTGAAATCAATTATTAGGTCTTAATTACTAAATTTATTACTTTAAATCATTAAGTAAAAATCTAAATTATTAATCAAACTTAATTACCCATTTTTTGTCGTTAATTTACTTAGTTAATCAATTATTAGTTCTTAATTAAATAACTATTAATTATCCATAAATTAACTTGAGTAGTTAATTGCAATTTACTTATCACTTAAACATTAATTAATTCAAACTCTAATTATAATTAAAATGAAATTATTCTTATTTACTTTCTAAAATAATCAATTGAATAATTACCCATTCTTAATTGCTTTTCCAAAAATAATTAATTGATATTAATTATTCAACTTAATTACCATTTAAGAAAAATCTTCTTTAAATTTTGAAAATTAATTATATTACTAACTACAACCTTAATTTTTAATTATCTTTTATGCTTAACTAAAGTCATTAGTTAATTGAATAATTTTTTAAGAGTTAAAAACATCGTTAACCATTAACTGAGATAATTAAGGCCTGTATTAATTTTTTAATTTATAGCTATTAAATACTTAATAAGTTTACAGTATTTACAACTTGATGAAAATCTTTTTCTTTCCTTTTCTTTAAAAACATAATACTGCAGTTTGAAGAAAATTACACGAGATTACCCAGATTTTTCTCGAGTAAACACTCGAGATTCCCTTGCGTTTCCCGAAGCATCTCTCTCCCTCACATATACTTCTTCTTCCTCTTTTTTTTTTTCAGTGAGCAAATTTAAGTTATAACATCAAGAAGCAAACTCACGCATGACACTGAAATACTTCGAGACAGGGCTCGAGCTACAACCCATTCCTCCCGAGCACGTCCCCGAGTCTATCTCGTTCCTTCCTGAAGCTACAAGATGCTCACGCAAACCCAAAATAAAACAAAAACTCGAGCCAAAGCATCTCGTGCTCGAGCATTCTTTAGAGTTTTCCCCCTCGGCCAAACTTTCCTGACACCGATCAATGTCGTGCACGTGCACACGAACCGCCGCCACCTCCAGTGGCCATCGCGACCTCCATCAAGTCGCAAAACACCCCCACATACGAAATCGACACTCGACTCGGCACCAAAATTTCCCAATCGAAAATGAGCCTCGCGTTTGAAACTGTAACCCAAACCCTCCTTAGCAAATTGCCTCGCGACGCCACCACCTAGCGCCAGAACCCACGCAACTTCGTCCATAACCGCGCCACGTCATGCTACGATGATTCCCCTTGGTGCGATGAAGTCCGATGCCATCTTCGTGATGTGGCGATCACTTTCCTGACATTAATTTAAAACACGGCTTAAACCCTAGTTTAGTTCAAATCTCAAACTATGGTGAATTAAAAAATCTCCTTATATTTTTCCATGAATCTACATCCACCCTCCTACCTTCGCCCTGAAGCTCGGCCTTCAATACATTGGCGTTCGTCAGATATCGGCAAAAACATGCTTTTTGTTCCACTCGAGAAATCTCGATCAACCCAATCCTAAAAATCATAATTTCTTTTTCTAAATTCACTATTCACAAGCACAAATCAGATTATAGAATCAAAAGGTGAATTTAAATTGTTTGATTTTCTGACTAATATTGGTTATCACTGTGATATCTAATTTTTTTTGGATTATTCACTTAATATAATTGTTTGGGATTATTTTTAAAATTTAGATTAGAGTATTATGAACAACTTTTATTCAAACATCATGGTATAAATGTTATTAGTTGAAGAAATATGAATTTTCTTGAATTGAGTTTAAACCCTGAGACTTTTAAAACCAAAGGCATATGCCTGTAAACAGACATAAATGGATTATATACTCATTCAGGCATTTTCACACTCATACTAACATATTACTTAAGCAACCATCTAACACTGATCGCATACAAATCAAAGTACATATGGTTTTAAGAGTTGCTCACAGTTTTGAGAAGATGAAGAACATAGGGCTTCTGTTGTTTGATTTCCCGGTTTGAACTTGCTTTTTCTTTGGATTGAATGATGTTTGAGTTTATAAATTTATGATGTTTGGTTTTCTTTTCTTTTCAGGCTTGCTAAGTTTTGCTAAACAAACTAAAATAGGATGCATTGCATACATATATAGATAGAAGAAAACAGTGTTATACAATAGGTGTTATCAGGTATGGGTTTATTTCTTTTGTTGACTAAGCAATGCTTGTTTTCGGCTGGAAAGATCTTTTACATGCTGAAAAGATGTGGCATTTAATGCATATGCTGTTGGGTTTACAACTTATACTATTTTAATTATGTTTGTACAGTTCTTTGCTTCTTGTTTATATCTTACTTTCTTCTTGCCTGCATACTTTTACCTTATTCTATTCTTTTATGCATACATGTATATAGATACTCAGATCTTTGTTTTGCATATGCATGTACAGTTTGCTTGTTTAAATTATGTATGTATTTTTATGTTGTAGATATTTTTTTTTTATTTTTATTTTTATTTTTTTTGTTTTGCTGTTTTATGTTTTATGAGTTCATACTATTTCAATTGTATATGCATTTACAGGCAACCTATTTTATTTGCCTACATTTATTTCTATTTCAAATTTGAGTGTATTTCTTCTTTTGCTTTAAAATGGTGGCTGTATTTATTTATGTTGTTATTTTTTTTCTTTTTTTTATAGTTTTACTTTATATTTTTACTTGTTATTTTGTAATTTATCTTATGATTATATTTGCTAACTTAAGTATTAAATTTATAACGTATATTTTATTTTATTTTAAACACTTTATTTAAAATTCAATTCAACTGAAAATTTTCATTTTTGAGTTTCAAATCAAATTCAAAAATAAATAAGTATACATTTCTTATTAAATTTGAAAAATTCAAACAAATTCATAATTTAATCCAAAAATTCAATTAAATTATAAATTTAAACTCGTCATTAAAACTGGGTCGTTACACCTCCCGCACACACACACACACAATGCAAACGCAGAATCGGAGGATATTTCTCCTTATGATAGTCAACGATGCTTGATACGCATTAAAAAGAAACATATGATATTATTACTAGTGCATAGTGTAGGAAAAATCATTTCGAAAGTAAAGATATAAATCTTAGCCAACATACGACCATTATCGTATGCCTACTATAGCTACCATCTAAACAGTTGTGACCACCATAAGTAAATGGCAGGCTCTACAACTAAAACCGTACAAAATGCATATTGAAGTTTGGATTTCCAACAAATGGTCAGGCGAAGGAACTTCCCATTGCCACATGGGCATGCCTCTGGAAAGACGACCCCGAGAACATAACCTAACAGTACAATTAGATCTCTGCCAACACAAGGCCGGGTTACCCCTAACTGGATAACTACTGACACGAATATGCCATTCCTCGATCGTAACCGATCTATATCTCGATTCCAACAACCACAAAATAATAAATTTGCAGCAACAACATAGATTAAGTATCTGGGCTCCATACTACGATACCACCTCTATCCAGAAGGAATGACATACACTAAAGGGGCGCTGCCCTCTAATAACCTTGCTGCATCCTTCCTGTTTTGACCATTTTTGGGGTGTGAGGTCCGACGAAGTCTCGTCCACAAAGCCACACTTTATACAAAAGCTGTGCTTTGTTCATCAAATGCTTAACAACACTCTGTATGCCACATTACCAATTTGGGAATGGATCACTAGTAACCATCAACTACATAACCTCTGAGCTCGTATGTCTCAGAGAAGGGTGTTAACCTAAGAGGATAAATTCTCCGCCACCAACAGAAATATATTTGATAGAAACCAGCTTTACATCTCAAATTGTAACGTCAGACACACATCCATACAAGTCCGTTCCGGGATCGAACGGAACCGAAGGCACTTCCAATGAAGCCCTTGCAATCCGGATATTCACTAATCACGACCGGACTTCCCGTCACTAAGGGTGATAAAACCTCTATATCGGAGATCAGCCGATGCAGAGTCATTCGACGGTAATCCTTCCATTTTCACAAATATCCGGTCCTCAACACCGGTCATCAAATTCAATCCGTAATGACGTATCACATATTCGGAATGGGTTCTATGACTCAAAGGTCCTTTCCCGGCTAACCCGAATAGTGAGCGCTTATTTTAAAAATAAGTGTAGCATTCAAATTCAAGCAAATCATAACAAATACCCATTTAAAGGTAAATATTGATAGTCGGTTATTTAACTATCAATAGGTATGCACAACATCACCAGATTCCAAATAATTTTCCAAATTATTTATTTTCCAAAAATATCTTTACAGGATATATATTTTTCCACACTTCAACATTTGAAAAACAAATTTTAAAATTACTTTTCACCTTTACCACTTTTGAAAACAAATTTCAAATCGTTTCCCTACACGGGATATATTCACAAATCTTTATTCATTTTCATTTCAAAATGGTTCATTTAAACCAATTAAATAAATCCTTACCGATTTACTTTATATTTACGTTCCAAATCCGTATATTTATTTCCACACTTCAAAAATAAATCAACGTTTATTTTTAAACAAATTTCCCTTTCTTTTATAAATTCCATAGTGAATTTACAATTCCAAAATATGTATGAATATACGATTTCCAAATCGATTTCTAATATTCATTTACAGTTTATCTTTAAAAGATAAAATCTCAAAATATAATAAAATCTCAAAATATTCACTTCATATTGGAAAAACATTTCCATACTTATTTAATAATAAGTAATTCAAAACCTATTTATTTCAACACTTGGAAAATATTCAATATACTTAAATCGAAATTAAGTATATATTTCATTCTTTAAAGAAAACATTCTCTTAAACACATTTATTTGAGTCAAAACAAATGTTGCGTAAAACAGCATTATGACAACCCAAAATCACTAGCATAGGGATTCGAAATTTTAGATAGATATATAAATCCCAATACTATATAAAACATTTCCTTTCGGAAATCATTTACTATAACAACAGTGTTATAGTCCACTATTTCCTTCCATTTCTCGAAAACGTCTATTTCAACAATGAATGTTGAAATCTATGGTTTCGACACTTAATGCATTTTAAAACAATTTCAAATCGTTTTAACTCTATTTAAAATATCACTTCGCCAAAACACTTTAATATATTATTCACTGTCCCAAAATCGTGAATATTCTTCGTTAACCAAATTCAACATTTTTCTACACATTTTGTTTAAAGGACTATCCACTATCCAAAATCATGAATATATCTCCTTTAATAATCTAAAATAATTGACTTATCAAAATAATTCAGTTTCGGATTTATTAAACAATGTTTATAAATCCCATTATATATATATATTATATAAAACTTCAACTTATAAAATCGCTTTATTAACCAATTCCTTTTATTATTCATTTAAAAGCCAGAGTACAATTATAGGTTAATTACTTAAAAATCCATTTATTTATCCAAATTCATTCTTTTAATAACTTTACAAAATTTATAAATCTTACTACTTATAAAATTCCATTTATAACCTCATTTTAAACATTAACAAAACTCCTTTTATAATTCCATTATTTCGATTTATAAATATCAATTTCATAAATCCTTTTATATAAACCGTTTATAATAATTCAAAAATCCCAATTTAAACTATCTTATAAATTAATCGACTATTTATTTCAAAAATCACATTTCGGTTATATTTCACAAAAATTATAATTTTTATAACATTAAAATTATAACGTTTATTTATTTAAAATGAATCAATCCCAAAATTTAAATAAAACGTATACTTTCAAAAATCACTTTAAAACTTTTTTTTTAAATTTGAAAATCATCACTTTAAAATCCTTTTATAATTCCAAAATTGGCCCAATGATGCAACACATCAAATAGTCAAGCACGACAATCACACATCATATATCATCATATGATAATCAAAAATATCACAATATTTGTAATCAAATAAATATTGGTGAGAAATCCAGTTGGATCCCTCCAACCTGTTTCCGTGCATCCACAGATGTTAGCACAATACAAATTCCGTTCCAATACGGAATATCGCAGTATATAGGATTTATAAAATATTATCCGCTATTATATGGCGCAATAGGGTCTCATCCGCTATATAATGCGGGAAATCAACTCCAAGTACATATCTAATACCAATTCCAATCAAGATGGAATTATCGCGGCATATGTTTTTAATAAATAACATCCGCTTAATATACGGCGTATAGGGTCTATTACTATACAACAGATAATAATTTATCATTCAATCATACAAATCAGCACAATCAATCAATTTTAAATCTAACTATTTAAAATTTAAATCGAAACAATTCGATTGAGTGAGAAGTTCTCACCTTGGTTTCAATAACGGTTTCAGCGTTTTATTTCGAATAAAATTAAACACGCGTTTAATTTTACCCGAAATTTTCACTAGCTCCAAACGACTCCAATCCTGTCCCATAGCGTAGTGCTTGTCAAAACGATTGCAACGCAACTTGTTTCGTCCAATTTCGACCTCGTATGACCAAGATATAGCATTACAAAGTTTGAACGATTTAAAATATAATTAAATTTACAAAATTTTCTTTTCTATTTTACTTTAATCATCCTGGCTGTTGATTCCCCCTTGCAACATCTCTTCCGCACGTCCCTTTCTTCCCCCAGGCAACAGAAAACGCACACGAATAACCCATTTGCACGCACAAGCCCTAAATCACGCGACCACCCACGATCCTCCAGAGCACGATTAGATGACGCCACTTCGTAGCCCCACTCCAACACTACCCATGGCCACCATGGCACGAAGCTCGGCTGCGTGTCCATCTCAAAATGCATGCACGACTTTCGACCATTCTAAGGGAAATTTCCATCAATCCGTTGCGTGTTTCTTGATCATAGCCGTTCACTTTACAGATCTCAATGCCCTCTTCAACATTGTAGTTGAAGAATTTGCGTAATTGTCTATGGATTGGAAGAGAAAAGAGGAAGAGAGTTGGTAACTTTCGGCCATAGGTTTCTATAGTGGCGGCTGAAGGTTGAGATGAAACCCAAGGGCTAATTTGTTTGCAAACGTGAATATCTAGGTCCTTATATAGAAAATTCGCAAAAACACTATTCACTCGAAAATTTTCGAACTCCAAACGAAGCATGCCGGTTGATATTGCTAGGGTTTACCCCGCGTTCCGAACACAATGGAATAGGTTTCGGAGTCCAGTTCGTTCATCTGTGTGAGTTACGACAATAAACGATCAAATTTAAATTAAATCGATTAAACCAAATTTCTATGCGTTTTGGCTTTCCCCGGACAAACGGTAAATCCAATTGACACGAAATTTGAAACCATACAATAATATAACATTAGGGATCCGATGAAACTGGTTTCGTCGAAATCCGAGACTGTTTGAAAAATGGCTATTTTAACTCGTCAATTAAATATTAAAATATTCAATTTTCACAAATCAACTTTTAATTCAATTTTAAAAGTTCTATAACATCATTCTAACTCCAATATGATATAATAAAATTTTACAAATCAATTTTAATCATATTAAACCCAATTTCCAATTATCTCTGGAATTTCAAATATTAAATTATCGATTTAATTATGTAATTAAATGCAGATATTCGAAATAAAATTTATTCGACTTACAACTTTTACTTATTAATGTTTACAAATCAATTAAATGTACGAATTTTATATAACAGAAATTTTGGGTCGTTACATAAAACCTCGAGTCAAACTGGTTTGAGCAATCTTCAATCTCAAAATACTACAAAGGTCGATATAGTAACATAGGAACACAAGGTATGAATAATCATAGATGATATGTCCCTGCATCCTAAGAGTTAGTACATAACAGTGTATGCTAATCTACTATCATCATGTGGGTGTGCTATGCCTTAAATTACAATATAGGGTATCTTGGCATCTAAGTCAATCATACCTATATCATGTGACATCCCTAGTAGAGTAAAGAAAACATAGCAACCATCAAGCATCCTCACATCACTCACTCAAATGCATTGGATGTATGAGTTCTTGTATGACCATGTTGTGAGAAATGCGGATTAAGGATCTTAAGGTTAGGGTAAACACTAAAGGGGAGGGGGGTGAATAGTGTTTTAAAGAATTATTAAATCTTTTTGAGTTTTTGTTAATTTGAACACAAATGTATGCAATATTCAGACTCAGATGTGATCACAGAATCAAACACAGATGCAAATATAAAGTAAAAGCAGTAAATGAAAGAACATATCGGATTTTATACTGGTTCGGAGTTACCGTACATCCAGTCCCGCACACAAGTACGGATTTCCTTTCAAAAACAATCTTTACAATTACACCCTCGATTTCAAGGCAACGAGGTACACCCTCCAGATTCACAATCCTCTGGGTAGAGATACTTCATTTCCCGGGCAACAAGTTCACCCAATTGATTTCCAAGGCTACAACCACACCTTATCTCGCTCGATTGATTTCCAAGGCCACAGCCACACCTTTTCTCGTTTAATTGATTACAAAGAAGCCTATAACTCTGAATAGCACCGAGGATCTTGTTGAGATAGTGATAGAGAATCAAACCAGAGATAATCTAGTTAGATTCAATGTTGTTTTCGGCACAGTAATGGTAAGAATATGTATATAGAAATGTGGAAGAAGAAGAGGAGTGAAAAACCAGAAAATCTGATTAAAAATTCATTGAAAACAGCCCATATTTATAGAAGAACAACAGCCATGTCCATTCGTGAAGAGATATGACGAATAGACACTTCTTTTGAAATTTAAATTTTGAATTCAACCGACACTATGTCGACATAGGGTACATGGGCATGTCAACATCCCAAAGGATATTTTGGTGATTTGATTTTCTTTGAAAATAACTTCTATCTTATATTATTTTAAACTTTATAAATATACTTGACTATAGTTAAAATACATAAGTAAATATATACAAAATTTTACTATAATTTTATATTTAAATCTAAGGATAAATATTTAAGAATTAAATATATTATTATTAAAGATAGTTAAAATCATGGATAATTTGATTTTGAAATTAAAGATTATTTTGAGGCTAAAAGTATTTGAAATCAGGATAGATGTTTTTGATGCTTTTAAAAAGAAGGTTTTGAAGACATTTTGAAAACAAGATATAATTTTGTAAAAATCATTTTGAATAAAAATTAGCGCATACAAAACAAAGTTCCACTAGATTTTTCGTAGGTTCCATCCTACTTAGGGTTCCATCCCTTTAACAGGCTCGAAGTGGATTCCATTCCACGAATAAATTGGATTTTAAGATGCCAGTGCTTTCTAGAATTTTTACAAAATTTCTAATTAAAAGATAAATTACTTGAACTCTTGAGCTCTTGATAATCTTAATACTCATGAGTCTTCAATCTCGATATCTTGACTCTCTATACTATACAGTCTTCATTCTTGGTACCTACATGGTTAAATCTTGCATATACATATATATCTAAACTTATACTGTTAGTATTTATATTTTATAATCTATTCTAAGGTTGTTGTCATCAAAACCATGATCTCAAGGACTAACGATCTCCCCCATTTTGATGATGGCAACTTTTTTTTTTATAAAATATCACTTCTACCCTAATAACTCCCCCTTAATCTATGCCTAACTACCCTATTTTATATTTCTCCCCCTTTTTAATCAACAAAAACTAACTCCAAATATATAACCCTCCTCATTCTTGGACTAAAATACCTGCATTAATAAACTATATAATGGAGTATATAATAGATATATTAAGAGATAGTTTAAACTGACAAACTTGATAATCAAACAGTGATAAAATGTATATTTATATATGTTTTGTACAATCATCAATCCATACTAAATATTAATCCATATTAAACCAAATTAAAGTAAATGAAATCAAATCAATCAAGGCAAACAATTCAAACAAAGCAATAAAAGTAAACGTTACGAGGAACTTCCACCCATCCTTCTTCTCCAAAAATAGGGTCTGCTTTAATAGCATCCCAATTTTCATTGTCATTGGTGAGAGAGACTGGAGGATGTGCATCGTAATCATCCTTGTGCAGGGAGGAAATCATCCATCGTATTGCGTCGAAATGCCTTTCTTGCTCCTTGATCATTTGCATTGACGTAATTCTAAGTGTTGCTGGTTATGAAGAATGAACGAGAGAATAACCTTGAACGAATTAGGAGTTTCTTCAAGATTTTTGGATAAATTATGAATTGGATTAGCCATATTTGGATTTGTGAGAAGAATGAGAGATAGAGTAGATAAGAAATAATATTCAGTGATGAATTTTGGAAGAAATAGGTATTTATAGGTGTAGAAATTCGTTTGAAATGAATAGACATATGTTAGTTATTCAAATTTCAAATTCAAAATGAAGTGTCATTTCTAACCAGTACATGTCGACATGGCCATAGGGGTATGTAGACATGGGGCATTGAATTTTTGTGACATATTTAATTTTGTGAATAGTGTTGTATATATATATATATTTATATGATATACTAACATTTTTCTGGAGATAAGATAAGCTAGATAACAGAAAAGAAATTCCATTTCATACTAAGACGATACAATAATTAATCATAAAGAACTACACGAACATTCAAATCAAAATAAACTAAAACAAATACAACAAGATACAAAAAGGTAGAACTAGTTAGAGGATGATGACGATGAAGATAATCCAAGCTTCTTGCTAACTTTGGAAATAAATTTGTTCATCTTGGATGAAATTTTATCTAACTTCTTACTAACGGATCGTTTAAGAATCCGTTGATTCTCAATAATGGTCTTTTGGTTTTTGAGAAGGGTTTTGTTGGATGGATTAGGAGGATAGTCAATGCTTTCCAAAGAAGTTTCACCTTCTTCTTCTTCTTAACTTTCCATTTCATCCCCTTCTTCTTCTTTTCCTCTTCCTCTTCTTCCATCTCCTCATGAGCTAAACGCTCTTCCTTTTCGGCAAGAGTCTTATAAGGTTGAAAAACAAATAGATTTTTCATAAGCGAAATGTTGGAATGATTAAAAACTTTTATAGAAACAAATTCTTTGTAACGGTCCAGGCTTTTTCGACGCTCGAAAGTCAACATCAATACGTCCACTATATCGAATGCCGCACAATCGAATGCCGAAAAACCGTACCGTTAGGGTATAAAGAAGAAGAAGATAGAAGAAAAAACAGAAACAATGACAGAATCTCACATTTCACAGCGGAAAAACATATAATAGATAAATGAATAATCTTCAAAACAAAAACGCAATATCAGTTTTTACATACATCACATTATCCGAGTAACAAACACGATACAACACTGGCATTCATTAGAACTTGCTATTTACTTTACAACAAACCACACACAACGGATACTATATAGTATAAGTCGTACGTCTCGCCATCCAGCTTGAATTCCAGATCTCCACAGCAACTTCTTGATAGATTTCGCTCCATAAAATGATAACCCAACTCTAGGCTGCCCGTGTGGAAAATTATGGGCACCCAGAGTTTAGAAAGGGAACAATAAACTCCAGGTCAGTCGTCGGACTGGTGTGAGATCTTAAATATAGTTATTTTCACAAACAAGATAAAAAGAAATCCGTTACGCTTTTGGAAAATAAAACTACCATAAGGCCTCCTGCCACACGCAATGCAAACGTAGAATTGGAGGAGATTTCTTCTTATGATAGTCAAACATGCTTAATACACAAAATCTTTATAATATTATCATTAGTGCGTAGTGCAGAAAACATTTCGAAAGTATAATATTAATCTTAGCCAGCATACAACCATTATTGTATGCCTACTATAGCTACCATGTTCAATAGCAGGTTACCGCCATATTCCATGGCAGGTTATACAACTAAAACCGTACAGGGCGCGTATTGTTTCTTTGGATTTCCAACAAATGGTCAGGCTAAGGAACTTCCTGCTGCCACATGGGTACGCCTCTGGAGGGACGTCCCGAGAACTTAACCAGCTCTCTGATAAGGCCGGGTTACCTCTGCAACTAGGTAACTACTACACGAGTATGCCATCCCCCGGTCGTTTGCGACCTTTATCCAAGGATCCTCAACCACAAAGCAACAACCACAAAGTGTAACAGATTTGCAGCAACCACATGGGTTAAATATTCTGGGCTCCATACCATGATATTACCCTTTTCCAGAAGGAAATGACAAACCATAAAGGGTGCGACCCTCATAACCTTGCCGCATCCTTCCTGTTTCGACCATTTCTGGGGTGTGAGGTCCAACGAAATCTCGTCCACAAAGCTACACTTTTCACAAAGTCATGCTTTGATCAACAAATGATCGGTAGCACTTCGTGTGCCACATTACCAGTTTGGGAATATATCACTAGTAACCATCAGCTACATAACCTTTGAGCTCGTACGTCTCAGAGAAGGGTGTTAAGCTAAGAGAATAAATTCTCCGCCACCAACAGAAATGTATTTGATAGAAACCAGCTTTACATCTCAAAGTGTAATGTCAGACACATATCCATACAAGTCAGTTCCAGGATCGAACAGAACCGAAGGCACTTCAAAAGAATCCCTTGCAACTCCGGATATTCACTAATCACGTCCGAGATCCCCATCACAAAGGGTGATAAAATCTCTATACCGAAGCAACCTGTTGTAGAGACATTCGACAGGTAATCCTTTCGTTTTCGAAAATATCCGGTCTTCAACACCATCTTCAAATGCAATCCCATTTCGTAATTAACTAAAAAATTATTTTAGACTAACAATTTTCCTTTTAAAATCTTTTAGTAATTAAAATAATTACCTAGGTTAACTAATAAATTAATTTCTAAAAGTACATTATTTTAGAAAAAATCTAGTAAATCAAAAATGTGTAAATGCATATCTTTTTTTTAACTTTTCTTTTCTCTACATATACTTAGAAATCAAAAATCTTATTTGTATGCATACTTTTCAATAAATAACCTACAGGATTTCTTCACTTTTAATCTTTTTTTTCTTTTTCTGTTTTCTGATTTACAACATATATTTGAATTGGATTAAAACAAACATGATCACAAATACTTCACTGCCGGGATTCAAAGACTCGAGCCCAAACCATCACGAACCCTAGCTCAACTCGCAATCAAACACGGCCCCCCCTTCGACTGCCCCCTCGCCACTTCCCCGAATGTTTGGAAACCCTAGAATGCCTAACAGGCATCGCGGCCTCAACCACGAAGTTCCTTGCTCCAGCCGCCGCTTGCTTGGCTTCGCCCTCCTCGATGAAGTCGAAATTGACTTCGGTTTAAATTCGAATGGCTCACGATTGAAGTCGAACGAGATCATGAGTATCACAACGATCATCCCTTCCAGGCACCGCCGACCTCGAAACCCCTATCCCCAACGTGCTAACCTCAAGTTCGCATTCGAACTCCAGATTACATCGCGCGAATGATCGCGAATAATTTTTCTTGCTCGGCTATGGATTTGATTTTAGATCGAACGAATTTAGCTGGCCATTATTTTGATTTTTGAACGAAAGAAGATTTATTGTTCGATCGGACCTTTAATTTTGAACTGTAGTTTTATGCTGATTTGAATTTTAGAGGAAAGATGCTCGGCGATTAAATGAAGATAGGCTCGAGATATATTTTTTCTTGATTTCGTTCGACTTCATTATGAATGGTACAGAACAGACGTGATGTTTGGAAAGGAGGTGGCATGCAAAAGAAGGCTACGGTGATTTGAGATGTAACAAAAATGCTCTGATGTGAAATAGTTTCGACCGCAGTTGACTAATATAAATATTCAATTTAAATTCGAATTCGAGCCGTTCCGATAAATGCAACTTAAAAACTTGACCTCCCATCTAGGTGTGCCGCTAGGTGTTTATAATGTTAAACCTTTATTCCGAACGCAATGGGAAAGGTTTCGAGTCCTAATTCGATTGTATGGATAAGATAGCTTTTTGAACCCAACTATTAAATTAAATTTTCGACTTAATTACTTATCGTACGACCAAACGACAACTCCGAATGCTACGAAAATTGAAATCCGATAATAATACAATATTACAGGTCAAACGGAACTGGTTTCATCGAAATCCGAGACTGTGTCTCGAAAAGCTATTTTTAGATATCGATTTAAACGATATAAATTCAAAACCGAACAAAACAGTTTCAAATTAATTTTTTTTGAAGCTCCCATTATCTTCAGTATTATAAATATATATTTTCTAAGCCTTTAAAATATTTTTAATCGGCTTATAACTGAAGATTCAAATTTTTGTCCAACTTCAATAAATTAAATGCCAAATCCATAGCAATATTCGAAAATAAAGTTAAAAGTAACTTCCAATAATTAAAATAAATTAAATATTTTCATTTTCAAACGTTCAAAATTCTGGGTCGTCACATTCTCCCCCCTTTAAAAGAATTTCGTCCTGAAATTACTAGTTAAGAAGAATGATCCTTAACCCGTTGATCATTTTCCAGAAACCAAACAATTTCAGCTTTCCAAGACAAATCTTTCTATTAGAGACCCATTATCATTTCAACAAATTTTCTAAAACCTTCCATTTCTTCCAACAACATTATTTTCTTAACAAATCAAATTTAAATCTAAATTCAAATTTTAAACTTTTAAAATTTTCTGAAAATTTTATAACTCCCTAAATTTTCGGAAAATTTCGCCAGCGTCTCCTTTGCACGGCTAGCTCGGTACGACTACAAAATGGCAATACGGCCCCCCAGATTTCAAAAGAAAACAAAAAGCCAAGCGGCTGGACATGAAAATCATCAAATTTCATACTGAAATTTAAATACATTCCTTTTTGTCGAGCAATTTAAATTATCTTTAGAATCAAAATCGAATTTATCCTTTGTCTTTAACACACCTGTATATCCTGATATCCATAATGTCCAATTTCAACATTCAAAAATCATTTTTGCACATTTCTTTACAAAAGTTTGAATACTTCTTATACCATTTTTACTTTACTATTGAAGTTATATATCCAATTATCATTCAGTCTTGCATTTTCAATTTCCTTTGAATTCAATTCACAATTTCAATTCTATTTGGATTCAATTTACCTTCTGAGTATTGAATTTTATCAACTATCATTCATTCACATTTGATTCCTCTCAATATTTTAAATTAGTTTCATTTACTAATTCTTTACCAATTCTAATTTATTTTATCTCAAACCATCTTTTTTTTCCACCTTTATTATCTTTAGTTCACTTTGAACTAATTTTACAACTTCATTTTATCTCACACAATTCAAATTGGTTTTCAATATTCAGTTTCAATTCCAGTTTTATTCCTTTGCTCATCCCCAGAAATTTATTTTCAATTCACCATTTTGGTTTATAACCATTTATATTTAAACTGGATTTCAAATTCCATATGAATTAACTTACCTTTTATTTACAAATATTGAATTCAATTCATTTTAAACCATATTAAATTTATGATTCCTTCAATTAGTTTCACTTACTAATTTTATTTTAATACTTCGCTTTGTTTATCACAAATCAAATTCAATTCCGATTCTAATCCTATTTGCTTACAAGCTCGAAATGATTCTCAACTTTAAATTTCACTTTTATTTACTTGCAGTTGTAAATTTATTTATTCATTCACAATTTATTTTCCACCTTAATAGATTTTATTCCAATCATTTAGTCTATAAGACTTCTCAAATTCACCTTTATTCAAATTAACTCAAGTTAATTTCAGTTTAAACTGAATTTTCTAAGTTTTCAAACTTGTTATTCCATAACTATTTTTTATAAGATACCAGAATCTTTTCAACATTTCAAAACCATTTTTGAAATCAATTCAAATTATCCCTTTAAATTTCTAAAACCAACCCGGTTTTTCAAACAACTTCAATTTAAAACAATTTGGCAACAATTCCTCTCTTGAAAACTCGAAAATGAACACCGATGATGTCGCGATCATCATCGAAATTATTTTCCAGCGACCGAAAAGAGTTTAGAGCTTTTTATCCCTTCAAATTTTTTTTTACACAAAACCTTTGAAAACTCATTTTCAAACTCAAGGGAATTTAAACCTTTCCAAATCTCTAAATTCAAAACTTTCAAACTCTTTCGAAATTTTTTCCAAATATTCCTCTGGAATTCCATTTCAAATTTTTAAATCACATTTACATTTACAATTCCCATTTGTATATGGATTTTATTTTCTTATTTCTATGTTTATCATTTCAATTTCTTATTCAACAATAATGATAATACTTCAATATTATCAGTTTCTAACAAACAAGCAACCATATACAACTATAATAATTTACAGAAAATTATTTCCTTCATATACGAAAATATTTTTGGGTAAAATTATTTCATTTACCCTATTTTAAAACAATACTTTGTCGGTTTATCTTGTTTAAGAGTTTAGAAACCCCGATCGACATAATTAGCTAGACTGCACTGACCAGAATCTATAAACACTCAACCGATAAGTCAACACAATATAAAACTATTTTTATATTCACTAACAAATACACGCTTATATCTATTATTACACTCAAATTCATTCTAGAGTACTGCTGACTCTATCTCTAACGAGTAACACCCAATAGAGCCAAGGTTGTCGCTTAACCAAATGCTCTGATACCACGTTGTAATGGTCCAGGTTTTTTCGACGCTCGAAAGTCGACATCAATATGTCCACTATATCGAATGCCGCACAATCGAATGTTGGAAAACCGAATTGTTATGGTTTAAAGAATAAGAAGATAGAAGAAGAAACAGAAACAATAACAGAATCTCATATTTCGCAACGGAACAACATATAATAGATAAATGAATAATCTTTAAAACAAAAACACTATATCAGTTTTTACATACATCACATTATCCGAGTTACACAACATGATATAACACTGGCATTCATTAGAACTTGCTATTTACTTTACAACAAACTACACGCAGCAGATACTATATAGTATAAGTCATACGTCTTGCCATCCAGCTTGAACGCCAGATCTCCACAACAACTTCTTGATAGTCTTCGCTCCAGAATAATGATAACCTGACTCTAGGCTGCCCGTGTGGAAAATTATGGGCACTCAGAGTTTAGAATGGGAACAATAAACTCCAGGTCAGTCGTAAGACCGGTGTGAGATCTTAAAAACAGTTATTTTCACAAAGAATATAAAAGGAAATCCCTTATGCTTTTGGAAAATGAAACTACCATAAGGCCTCCTGCCACACACACAATGCAAACGCAGAATTGGAGGAGATTTCTCCTTATGATAGTCAAACATGCTTAATACGCAAAATCTTTTTAATATTATCATTAGCGCATAGTGCAGAAAACATTTCGAAAGTATAATATTAATCTTAGGCAGCATACGACCATTATTGTATGCCTACTATAGCTACCATGTTCAATAGCAGGTTACCGCCACATTCCATGGCAGGTTATACAACTAAAACCGTACAGGGCGTGAATTGTTTCTTTGGATTTCCAATAAATGGTCAGGCTAAGGAACTTCCTACTGCCATATGGGTACGCCTCCGGAGGGCGGAGGGACATCCTGAGAACTTAACCAGCTCTCTGCCAACACAAGGCCGGGTTACCTCTGTAACTAGGTAACTACTACACGAGTATGCCATCCTCCAGTCGTTTGCGACCTTTATCCGAGGATCCTCAACCACAAAGCAACAACCACAAAGTGTAATAGATTTGCAACAACCACATGGGTTAAATATCTAGGCTCCATACCATGATACTACCCTTATCCTGAAGGAAATGGCATACACTAAAGGGTGCGACCCTCATAACCTTGCCGCATCCTTCCTGTTTCGACCATTTTCGAGGTGTAAGGTCCGACGAAGTCTCGTCCACAAAGCAACACTTTCACAAAGTCATGCTTTAATCAACAAATGATCAGCAATACTTCGTATGCCACATTACCAGTTCGGGAATATATCACTAGTAACCATCAGCTAAATAACCTCTGAGTTCGTACGTCTCAGAGAAGTATGTTAAGCTTAGAGAATAAATTCTCCGCCACCAACAGAAATGTATTTGATAGAAACCAACTTTACATCTCAAAGTGTAATGTCAGACACACATCCATACAAGTCCGTTCCGGGATCGAACGGAACCTAAGGCACTTCAAAAGAAGCCCTTGCAAATCTGGATATTCACTAATCACGACCGGAATCCCCATCACAAAGGGTGATAAAATCTCTATACCGGAGCAACCCGTTGCAGAGGCATTTGATAGGTAATCCTTCTGTTTTCGAAAATACCCGGTCTTCAACACCATCTTCAAATGCAATCCCATTTCGTCGTATCATTATTCGGAATGGGTTTTATGACACAAAGTCCTCTCCCGGCTAATCCGAATAATGAGCGCTTATTTTTTTAAAATAAGTGTTCAATCAGATTTCAAACAAACCATAACAAATTTCTACTTTGATCTTTTAAATAAAAGATCTATCACAATCATAAAGGTTCGATGTGGTTTTCGGATATCCACTTGGAATCCGACCCCCGGTCGCATCGAAATTCAAATGCCATTAAAAGGCCAATATTGATAGTCGGTTATTTAACTATCAATCAACATTCACAACAATCGCCAAGATTTAAATAATTTTTCCCAATTATTTATTTTCAAAAATATCTTCGCAAGATAAAATTTTAGCACTTCAACTATTTGAAAACAAATTTCAAATCACTTTTCGCAGTTCAATACTTTGAAAACAATTTCAAATCATTTTTCCTTACGCGGAAAACATTTCCAAATATTTATTCATTTCCACTGAAAATCTGCCAAGTTCAAATACTTAAAATAATTTAAAATCCTTATCAAATATACTTAGAGATATTTAAAATAAAACTATTTTGAAACACTTGCTTAAATATTAGTTATGAAAATATTATACTATTGTCTAATACAAAAATTCAAGTGCAAACTAATTTTAAAATAAAATTAGTAGATGGGTATAAATATTTAAATAACTATTTTCTAAAAAAAATATCAATTTAGTCTTTAAAAATAATGTAATGACCTGATTTTTCAACACCCAAAAAATCGACATCGATACGTCCACTGTATCGAATGCCGAACAATCGAATGCCGAAAAAACCAAACCATTAGGGTTTAAGAAAGAGAAGATAGAAGAAGAAACCGAAACAATAATAGAATCTCACATTTCGCAGCGGAACAAATATAACAGATAAATGAATAATCTTTAAAACAACATCTATATCAGTTTTACATACATCATCAGAGTTCACAACGATCAATACAACACCGACAGTCATTATAACTTAACTACATGAAACTGAACTTTGCAACAAACCATACGCAACGGATACTACATAGTATAAATGATACGCTTCGCCTTCCAGCTTGAGCTCCAGATCTCCACAGCAACTTCTTTTCTGATTTTGCTCCCGAATAATGATAACCTGACTCTAAGCTGCTCGTGTGGAAAATTGTGGGCACCCAGAGTTTAAAAAGGGAACAATAAACTCCAAGTCAGTCGTGGGACTGGTGTGAGATCTTAAAAACAGTTATTTTCACAAAGAAAATAAAAAGAAATCCCCTATGCTTTTGAAAAATGAAACTACCATAAGGCCTCCCGCACACATACAATGTAAACGCAGAATTGGAGGAGATTTCTCCTTATGATAATCAAACATGCTTAATACGCAAAATCCTTTTTGATATTATTATTAGTGCATAGTGGAAAACATTTCGAAAGTATAATATTAATCTTAGCCAGCATAGATATTCTGAACTATGCCTACTATAGCTACCATCTAAACAGTGGTGTTGACTACTATAAGTAAATGTTAGGTTATACAACTAAAACCGTACAAGGCGCGTATTGGATTTTGGATTTCCAACAAATGGTCAGGCTAAGAAACTTCCTACTGCCACATGAGTACGCCTCTGGAGGGACGTCCCGAGAACTTAACCAGCTCTCTGCCAACACAAGGCCCGGTTACCTCTGTAACTAGGTAACTACTACTCGAATATGCCATCCCCCGGTCCTTTGGGACCTTTATCCGAGGATCCTCTACACCAACAACCACAAAGAAAAGTATTTTCAGTAACCACAAAGGTTAAATATCAGGGCCCTATACCTGATACCACCCTTTTCCAGAAGGAAATGACATATCCTAAAGGGCGCGACCCTCATAACCTTGCCGCATCTTTCCTGTTTCGACCATTTCCGGGGTGTGTGGTCCGATGAGGTCTCGTCCACAAAGCTACACTTTTCACAAAGTCATGCTTTGATCAACAAATGATTAGCAACACTTCCTATGCCACGTTACTAGTTTGAGAATGTATCACTAGTAACCATCAACTACATAACCTCTGAGCTCGTACGTCTCAGAGAAGGGTGTTAAGCTAAGAAAATAAATTCTCCGCCACCAACAGAAATGTATTTGATAGAAACCAGCTTTACATCTCAAAGTGTAGCGTCAGACACACATCCATACAAGTCCATTCCAGGATCGAACGGAACCGAAGGCACTTCAAAGAATCCCTTGCAAATCCGGATATTTACGAATCACGTCGGAATTCCCATCACAAAGATGATAAAATATCTATACCGGAGGAAATCGGTGCAGAGACATTCAACAGGTAATCCTTTCGCTTTCAAAAATACCCGGTCTTCAACACCGTCTTCAAATGTAATCCCATTTCATCATATCGTTATTCGGAGTGGGTTTTGTGACACAAAGTCCTCTCCCGGCTAATTCGAATAATGAGCGCTTATTTTAAAAAAAATAAGTGTTACATTCAGATTTTAACAAATTACAACAATTTTCACTTTGATCTTTTAAATAAAAGACCTATCACAATCACATAGGTTCGATGTGGTTTTCGGATACCCACTTGGAATCCGAACCTGGTTCCATCAAAATTCTAGTGTCGTTTAAAGGCAAATATTGATAGTCGGTTATTTAACTATCAATCAACATTCACAACAATTACGAGATTTAAATAATTTTCCCAATTATTTATTTTCAAAATATCTTTGCAAGATATATTTCACACTTCAACCATTTGAAAACAAATTTCAAATTACTTACCACATTTTCATACTTTGAAAACAAATTTCAAATCACTTCTCCTTGTGCGTAATATATTTCTAAATATTTATTCATTTCCACTGAAAATCTGCTGAGTTCAAATACTTCAAAATAATTTAAATTACTTATCCAAACATATATACTAGGAAATAAAACTATTTTAAAAACACTTACTTAAATATTAGTTATGAAAATATTATACTAATATCTTATACAAACTTCAAGTCCAAACTAATTTTAAAATAAAATTAGTAGATAGGATATAACCTACCTAAAACATCCATTTTCTAAATCAAAAATCAAATTTTATCTTTAAAATAACCCCTTCTATAATTAATTAAATAAATCTTTACTTTAAAGATTTAAAACAATTCCCAAAAATAATTTCTTTTTTTTCAAATCAATTTCTGGAACTTTTAATTATACTTCAAAAGCTACTCTAAAAATATACTTGGCTTTCCAGGGAAGAATTCTCTCTTCATTTATATCAATTAATAAATCTTCTCGATTTATTTTAATTTACATTCCAAATCTGTAAATTTCTTTTCACACCTTTAAAAATAAACCAACATTTATTTTTTAATCAAAATTCTCTTTTCTTTGTAAAATTTCCATTGTGAATTCAATTTCCTAAATATCCACTGATATATGATTTCTGTATTGATTCCTAAATTTATTTCAACACCAAATCGATTTTGATCCAAAACCAAATGAAATTTATATCGATTTCCCAAAGATTTATTCTTTTAACAGAAAATCAATTTACGAATTTATTTTTAAAATAAATTCCTTTATCTTTTCCAAATTATCTAAAAATCCTATTTTTAAAATAAATTCTTCACCTTTTGAATATTATTACTTGAAATCGATAAGTTTCTATTTTGTATTCTCTTCGTTAAATTTCTATCAGCTTTTCGTTTTTAGCTTCAATGAATTTGAAATTCTATTTGAAATAAATTGGTAAATTAAATATAAAGTTGAATATGAAGATTTGTATCGATAAAACAATTTCGATTAAAACCAAATTTGAAATTCTATTGTAATTTCTTGTGAATATCAAAGTCCGAAGAGGGACAAATTATATATACTTTGGGATATTTCAACTTGAATTGAATCCATTTGTTCGTTCTTTTGGGTCTCGATATACTCTACGAGTGGTTAGTTATTCCTTCGGACTAACCAGTGCCTTGCACATTTCGTAGACCCGATGACCCGAGTATCTTGTATAGCATTGAATGAGTTTGTTCTCGTATCTATTGTTGATATTCTGATTTGGTAAGCCAAATACAGAATTGATATCCAGTTTGACCTGGAAAAACTCTCTATCTTTGTGTATCTATCTTTGTTGTTTCCGTGCCTGCAAATTTCGAGGACGAATTTTTTTTAAGGGGGAATCTGTAACGATCCTAATTTTGAATTAATTTTAAATTAATAGTTAGTGTAAATTTTGGAATAAATCTTGGAATTAATTTGAATTTGGAATATATATGTCTATGTATATATGAGTAAATTTGAATTTGACTTTAGAATTTGGATTTGAATTTAAATAAATGACTTAGAAAAATGATTTGGGAAGTTAGTTATAAAAGCATATTCTTTTAAATAATATGTATATAATAATGATTAAGAAGATGTATTTATAAAATAAGAAAAAATTATAAAATTTATTTAAAAGCTTTTGATTCATGAGAAATATAATTGTCATTTAGTTTTATTTTTGAGAAAGAAGTAAATTAAAATGAAATGAGGGTTTAAAAACAAAGTTATAAATTAATTTGTAAATAAGGTTTAAACCATAAATATTAAATTTATTTACATAAAGGTCTTTAGCATAAAAATGCTAATTATGAGAAATGCAAATGAAGTATGATAGAAACAAGTGTGGGCAAGTTAATAAAAACAAAATGTATGCAAGATAATAAAACAAAGAAAAGAAAAAAAAAATACATACACAAAAGCCAAATGAGATAATGCATGTAAACAAAAATGGAAACATATATGCTTAAAAGCCATCTTCTCATCCTCTAAAAGGAAAACATCTCTGGTCAATGAAAAAAATCTTAAAAAAAGAAACAAGCTAAACCAGTAAATACTTTCCCTCTGCAAAAACCTTTCTTTCTATATATACATCTACACTATTCTTGTTCGTCCATCAACTTAGCATTCCAAAAAATAAACATCACTACATCTACAAGCTTAAACAATTCATTCAACAAAAAAAACAAAACAGGAAAAGTGATGACAGGAAGATCAAAATTGCAGTTCTCAGCTCTGTTCAAACTTGTTTTTAGGTGAGTAACATTTTAAAAAAAAAAAGCTTAAATAACTGGATTGGTTGCATATGTACATCAGGAAAATGTTTATGTTGTGTATATAGAAATTTGTTCATGTGTTTATATGTGAATGTGTGAATGTATGCATGCCTATATAAATTTGGGATATCTCTGTTTTGTTTTCCCAGACCAGATTTGCAAAACAAATTCTTATCTTTTGTTCTAATCACTGTTAATATAAACAAAAGTTGATTGTTTGATTTTGATCTAAGTTTTAAAAATTTATTTAAGCCAAAACTACTTAGTACTGGCTTCGAAACTCTAGAAAACTGAAAAAACCTTAACTTAGTCAAAATTCAAACATTTAAATTTACAATTTCAGGTATATAAACTGAATTTGTAAACTTAAACATAATTTTTAAAGCTTAAATCATAATTTTTAAGTAGAGGAGGGAAGAGCAGTTTGGGGTTGTTCTAATTTCTTTGTTTTGGGAACTTCTGGCGATCCATTGATTTGTTGAGGACGAGATTCTTTGGGGTGGTAGTGGAGTGAACGGTGGTTGTAGAAAAAATACTAGGATTGTGTGTAGTTGGTCGTGGTAGCGGCGGCGAGCATTTAAAGTCTAGAAACCTAGTTTAGTCGAGGCTATGTATTTTGTTGAGTTCATCATCGATAGTCGACCGATGGCGACGTGGCTCTGGGAGATGATAGAGGGGATGCTGTCGAGTGTTTGGCCGGAGTTGCTGACCTTCTGGTGGTCGAGGTTGCGGAGGCGACGCGTTTCCAGGTTTGGTTGAAGTTGTTCCAGTTGTTCCAGGTTGCGATTTTGAGATCGAATTCGATTTCGAGGGGATGGGTGAATTCTGATGACCGGGGATTAGGGCGTGGATGATCGTCGACTTGCTCGACGATGTGGTGTCGTCTAGAGGTGATCTGCGGCGACGTGCACGTGCACGACAACGAATTGATATCTGGAAGATTTTGGTTCGTGGAGACTCAAAGGGGAATTCGTGTTTTCCTGAAGTTGGCTCGAGTTCTTTTTCCTATTTTTTTGCGTGAGTATTTTGTATCCTGTTACTCAAATTTTTTTGCAAATGTAAATGAGAAGAAAAAACGTATGTGAAGAGGTAGAAGGACGTGGGGAAGATACGGGAGAAACTGGAGTTTAACTCGAGTAAACTAGGAATTTTTCTCGGGTTTTTATTTCAACTGGCAGCCTATTAATAGTTGGGAGTTAATTATCTTAATCAAATTTTAAGTATTGATGATTTAATAAAGGCTTAATAAATTAAGCCATGATATTATGACAAGTTTAATTATTTAAGTAAATACTTAACAATGTTTTCTAAAATCTTAATTAATATTTTTAATTAAGTAGTTAATATAAGATATGTTTTAAATTTAATTAAAATTAAAGTTTTCAAGTTAGTAATAAATTTGATTTCAAAGTTTAAGGAAGATTTTTAAAATGTTAATTAAGACAAATAATTATTATTAATTGTTTAAAAAGGGTAATTAAGATTGGTTAATTAATTTAGAATTGTAATTAACTAAGTGATTAGAGATTTATCAATTTGAAATTAAAGATTTGGTTAATTAACAATTAAGTGTTTAATTTATTTTTAATTAAGAATTGTTAATTAGATAATTAAAGTTAATTAATTTATAATTAGTAGTCAATTAAGGTAATTGATTAAGGAATAATTGATTAAAATTTTAATTAACTTATCATGAAGAATAGTTAATCATTGATTTAAATAAATCAATAAAAATAGTTATGTGGTTAATTCTTTTAAATCACCTTCACCTTAAATTGAAGATGATTGACTATCATCAAATGTTGTGTACTGGATTGATATTTATGATATGTGATTGTGATGCTATGTAATGTGAATTGCTTTGTGCTAAACTGTGATTTGTTTCTATGTGTATGCGAAAACCCTTTTTGCCCGTAAAACGGAATTTAAATTTCGATGCGACAGGGAGTCAGATTCCAGTTGGTTATCTGAAACCCACATCGAATCGTAATGGTAAATCTTTGTGATTGATGAATTTACTTTATCTGTGAATGAAGATAAGTGTTATAGATTATACCGCTTATCGAGATTGATATGATTGAATCTGTGATGATTGAAGATATTGCATTATTGTGTAAAATCCCCTGGACCACACCATACAGATAAGCATTATGGATTATACCGCTTTCGAGATTGATATGATTGAATCTGTGATGATTGATGATGTTGCACTATTGTGTAAAATCCCCTGGACCACACCATACACACACAAATATGGATTGCACGAGGAAATCGGTTAAGTCACATATTTTAACAATTGAATTCTTGAATTCAAAATAGTTTTGGAATTGGAATTGAAAGCTTTTGAAAATGAGTTTCAAAAATAAAAGTTATTTTAATAACTTAATAAAACTTGAAATTTAAATAATTTGATTTAAATTTGAATTCAATATTTGAAATTGAATTCAATGATTTGGAAATTATGGTCTAAAAAGATTATACAAGTTATAAAGATGTTTATATGGATTTTTAACCATTTTAAAAGTATGGTTTTGGAAATTTAAATTTAAACCCAAGTTTTATACTTGAATGGCTTTAACTTATGTAAATGTAATAAGCTTTAACTTTGTGAAAGATTATTAAACCTTGTTTTGAAATCTAAGAGGATTTTGAATGGTATACCTTTCATATAAAAGATTTGAATTGGAAATTGTTTGAAAGTTATGAATTAAATCTTTAACTTAAAGATTGAATAAGTTAATTCAATTTGAAATGGGATTGTCTTGAAAAGCCGTGAATGAACCTTTATGGAAAATTGGTACACTTTTGTTTAAAACATTTGAAATGGTAAAACCATTTGAAAGAAAGGGTTTGTATAAGAAGTTGTGACTTAACTGAAATCCCATATCCATATGTTTTTAAATATTGCGCTCATTATTCAGTTTAGCCAAGAGAGGGCCTTGTGTCACATAACCCATTCCGAATAATGATACGTCGATATGGATAGCATTTGAAGACCGGTGGTGAAGACCGGGTATTTTCGAGAACGAAAGGTTAACCCGTCGATTATCTCTGCACTGAGTCGCGCAGGTATAGAGACTCCCTAAGTGATGGGGAGTTCGATCGGGATTGTGAATACCCGGATTTGCAAGGGATTCTTCGGAAGTGACTTTGGTTCTGTTCGAATCCGGAACAGACTTGTATGGTTGTATGTCTGACACTACACTTTGAGATATAAAGCGAATTTCTTTCAAATACATATCTGTTGGTGGCGGAGAATTTATTCTCTTAGTTTAACACCCTTCTCTGAGACGTACGAGCTCAGAGGTTATGTAGTTGAAGGTTATCAGCGATATACTCCCAAATTGGTAGTGTGGCATGCTAAGTGCTGCTATGTGTTGATGATCATTTGTTGATCACTTGTGATCAAAGCATGGCTTTTGTGTAAAGCATAGCTTTGTGGACGAGATCTCATCAAGCCTCACAAACGGGTAATGGTCGAAACAGGAAAGATGCGGCAAGGTTTTAGGGGTAGCTCCCCTAGGGTATGACCATTCCTTCTGGAAAAGGTTGGTATCATGGTATGGAGCTCAGATACTTACTCATGTTGGCACTGTAGTATATTTATTACTGTGTGATGTTGTTGGTGTAGAGTATCCTTGAATAAAGGTCGCAAACGACCGGGGGTGGCATATCTTAGGTTCTACTTCCCGGGAAGAGGGTAACCGGCCTTGTGTTAGCAGAGAGCTGGGTAGGTTCTCGGGGCGTCCCTCCAGAGGCGTTCCCATGTGGCAGTAGGAAGTTCCTTAGCCTGACCATTTGTTGGAAATCCAAAGAAACAATATGCGCCCTGTACGGTTTTAGTTGTATAACCTGCCATCTACTTATGGTGGCGCCCCACTATTTGGATGGTAGCTATAGTAGGCATAGTTCGGAATGTCTATCCTGGCTAAGATTAATATTATACTTTCGAAATGTTTTCCACTATGCACTAATAATAATATCAAAATGGTTTTCGCATATTAAGCATTTTTGACTATCATAAGGAGAAATCTCCTCCAATTCTGCGTTTGCATGGTGTGTGTGGCGGGAGGCGTTATGGTAGTTTCATTTTCCAAAAACATTGCGGATTTCAAATTTAAATTCTTTGGTTTATTTTGAAAGATAAAACTGTTTTCGTTTGCTCATACCAGTCCCATGACTGAACTGGAGTTTATTGTTCCTCTCCTAAACTCTGGGTGCCCACAATTTTCCACACGGGCAGTCTAGAGTTGGGTTAATTGTAGGAATCGATTCGATAGCCTTCGAAACCTTTTGGATTTGTGGATCGCATTTGCTACACTTCAGCTTTCACGGCTGACCTTGCTTAGCTTGGTGAAACGTAATGATGGTTCGAGCTAGCTTTGGATTGATGATAGAATTTGTGGAGGTTGGCATTGAAGATATTCTTTTCCGCTGCTATTTCTTGTACCTCTGATAGTATCTATTGTATCATTCTATTGTATCATCATTGTATCTGAATATTGTATCAAAATATTGTACATCAAATGTATTATTCATTTTCTTCCGCTGTGTTGTACTTGATGTGTTATAAGCTCTGGCATGAGTCAAATTTTGATGTTTGGATCTGCGGCATTCAAGTACGAGTGGAGTACGGGTGATTTTCGAACGCTTAAATTTGGAACGTGACATCTTTCGACGCCCGAAAAATGGAGTCATTACAAATAATCCCATATATAATTAATTGAATAATTTTTTTCTCTAATGTTTTAAAAGAATTTTCAAAACTAATTTCTCCAACAATATTATTTTAAAACCAGATCTATAACTTTTAATTTATATTTCAAAAGCTATTTTACAAACATACTCGACTTTTCAGGGAAAATACACCTTCCTTTTCAAAATGGATCATTTTTAATCAATTAATAAATCCTTCTGGATTTATTTTAAGTTTACATTCCAAATTCGTAAATTTCTTTCCACACCTTTAAAAATAAAACATTATTTATTTTTAAAACAAATTTCCCTTTCTTTTTTAAATTCCCATGGTGAATTCGAATTCCCAAATATTCACTGATATATGAATTTTAAATTGATTTTAGAAATCATTTACAAACACCAAATAAATTTCCATATTGATTCCCCAAAGATTTATTCTTTTAACACCAAATCAATTTACGAATTTATTTATTTAAAACAAATTCCTTTATCTTTTCCAAATTATTTAAAAATCATATTTTTAAAATAAATTCTTTACCTTTTGAATATTATTACTTGAAATCCATTTATTAAACTTTTTCCCATATTTTGGAACTTATTCAATAGGATTCCAAAATAAAACTTTATCCTTTTAAGATTCTTCCTTTTAAATTTATTCAATTCCCAAAAATAAATTTTTACTATAAATTTTCAACTTGAATTTCAAAAATCCAATTTATTTATTTCCGGTATCCAACGATACCAAAAATATATTCGGCTAAACTATAACCTTCAACGATTTCAATCACAAAGAAAATCACACCCAGATTATAAATAATCAACACACAATATTGAAACAAATTCAAATATTTGAGGAATCCAGTTGGATCCCTCCAACCTGTTGCCCTGCATCCACAGACGTTAGCACAATAATTAAATATCAATTCCACTTTGAGGTGGAATATCACGGTATATGGGATTTATAAAATATCACCCGCTATTATGCGGCGCATAGGGTCTCATCCGCTATATAATGCGGGAAATCAACAACTCCAAATGCATATATGATACCAATTCCACTTCGAGGTGGAATATCACGGTATATGGGTTTTATATAATATCATTCGCTACTATGCGGTGCATATGGTCTAAACTAATATAACTGATTATAAATCAATCATCCAAGCACAATCAATTTTAAATCCAACTATTCAAAATTTAAATCAGAAAAATTTAAATCCATCTTGACACATTTTCATGTCCTTTGACCTTGTATAAATAATTTACTCAATTTATTAATATTCGAAATAATCGAATAACCAATTTTCATATAGTAAATTTAATTAACTAAAAATTTATTTTAGACTAACAATTTTCCTTTTAAATTCTTTTAGTAATTAAAATAATTACCTAGGTTAACTAATAAATTAATTTCTAGAAGTACATTATTTTAAAAAAATCTAGTAAATTAAAAATGTGTAAATGCATATCTTTTTTTTAATTTTTCTTTTCTCTACATACACTTAGAAATCAAAAATCTAATTTATATATATATAAACTTTTAAATAAATAACCTACAAGATTTCTTCACTGTTAAACTTTTTTTCTTTTTCTGTTTTCTAATTTACAACATATATTTGAATTAGATAAAAACAAACATGATCGTAAATACCTCACTGCCGAGCTCCAGAGACTCGAGCCCAAACCATCACGAACCCTAGCTCAACTTGCATTCGAACGTGGCCTCCCCTTCGACTGCCCTCTCGCCACTTCCTCGAACGTTTGGAAACCCTAGAACGCCCAACAAACATCGCTGCCTCAACCCCGAAGTTCCTTGCTCCAACCGACGCTTGCTTGGCTTCGCCCTCCTCGACGAAGTCGAAATTGACTTCGGTTTAAATTCGAATGGCTCACGATTGAAGTCGAACGACATCATGAGTATCGCCGCGATCATCCCTTCCAGGCACTGCCGACCTCGAAACCCATATCCCCAACGTGCTAGCCTCAAGGTCACGTTCGAACTCCAGATTACATCGCGCGAATGATCGCGAATAATTTTTCGTGCTCGGCCATGGATTTGATTTTAGATCGAACGAATTTAGCTGGATTTGAATGTCGCGGCTAATATTTTGATTTTTGAACGAAAGAAGATTTTTTGTTCGATCGGCCCTTTAATTTTGAATTGTAGTTTCCTGTTGATTTGAATTTTAGAGGAAAGATGCTCGGCCTTTAAAGGAAGATAGGCTCGAGATATATTTTCCATGATTTCGTTAGACTTCATTCTGAACGGTAAGGAACATACGTGATGTTTGAAAAGGAGGTAGCGTGCAAAAGAAGGCTACAGTGATTTGAGGTGAAAGGGAAAAGCTCTGATGTGAAATAATTTCAACTGCAGTTGACTAATACAAATATTCAATTTAAATTCAAATTCAAGCCGTTCCGATAAATGCAACTTAAAAACCTGACCTCCCATCGAGGTGTCCTGCTAGGCGTTTATAATGTTAAACCTCTATTCCGAACGAAATGGGAAAGGTTTCGAGTCCTAATTCGATCGTATGAAGAAGATAGCTTTTTGAACCTAGCTATTAAATTAAATTTTTGATTTAATTTTCAACGCGTTTACTTATCGTACGACCAAACGACAACTCCAAATGCTACGAAAATTGAAATTCGATAATAATACAATATTACAGGTCAAATGGAACTGGTTTCATCGAAATCTGAGACTGTACCTCGGAATGCTATTTTTAAATTTCGATTTAAACGATATAAATTCGAACATGAACAAAACAGTTTCAAATTAATTTTTTTTGAAGCTCCCATTATCTTCAGTATTATAAATATAAATTTTCTAAGCCTTTAAAATATTTTTAATCAGCTTATAACTGAATATTCAAATTTTTATCCAACTTCAATAAATTAAATTCAATAATTTAATTGCCAAATCCATAGCAATATTCGAAATTCAAGTTAAAAATAATTTCCAATAATTAAAATAAGTTAAATATTTTCATTTTCAAACGATCAAAATTCTGGGTCGTCATTGTCCTTTGAAATCCACTCCAAAATAGTTAAAATTCCGAGTGAGATAAATTCCATGACACAAAGTATTCTCACCCATTTCAAGATTTTTGGGACGAAGTTCATCCAAAATAACTTGCGCTCAATTAATGTCATAATTTCCAAAAATAGAAAAAGTGCTTTGCAAACTTTTGAAGTAGGATTATTAAAATTCCCCGATCTTGGGGTCAAGGTATGGTGCAAAAGAAGATTGAAAATTCTTGCTTTTGGTCGAAAATTTCAATTTTTGAATTCAAAATTGTCATTCCCTTCGAAAATGTGATGAAATGTCTCACGATCATTTTCATCGATTTTAAAACTAGAAATATCCATTCCCGTACCCTTGCAATTGAGAATGGTGCCCAAAAGATCACAATTCAAAATAATTGTAGTGCCTTTGACACTACTCCAAATTTCATCCTCATTTCCTTATAAAATCTACGGTTTAAATTTGCATAGAAAATTTTGACAAGGTTTGGATAGCAAACAAAATCATTTTCAGAAGCATCAACAAGACTAAGAATTTGATTGTTTGCAAAAAGAGAATCAATTTCATAAGAAGAAAAATCTTGAAAGATAGCAAACTTTTCGGGATGGACTTTTGCATAGTTAGCTTAATTGATATATGCTTTAATTGCCTCCGGATCATTGAAAAGTTGCTCTTTTATCTTTCTGCAAATTCTCATGGTGGAGTGATTGCTTGAAAAAGCATTAAAGTAAAGAGTAGAGAGCTTGAAGTTTTGAAGAGAGAGTTTGAATTTGAAAATGAGAGTAAAAAGATATGATAAAAGATAGTGGATAAATAGATTCTCAAAGGACATGTTCTCTGGTCAAAGATGCCTTTTCAGAGAATTGAATGAGGTAAAAAGATGTGGAGAGAAATTCAACCATTTGAGTTCAAATTTTGAATTTCAAATTCTGGTACCCATGTCGAAATCATGGTAGGGACCATGTTGACATGTGCCTATGAATTTCTATGATTTATTTTCCTTAAGTGCTCTAATATATATATATATATACTTATTATAGTATTTTCAATAATATATTATTATAAAAAATAATAAAAATAATAAAATAATAATAATAATAATAATAAAATAATAGTAAAAAATTTTAAAATTCAAATAACACATCAATTCAAAATCAATCAATCAAGCAATCAAACATCTAATGCTAAGCATGCAATTTCAACCAATTATATTGTAAATGTGTACCTTTTTCTTAGTCCGTTTCTCTGATTTCGTCGGAATCGTGAGCTGCCGTGAAACACAAATTTGAATTATCTGTCTTCTGATCATCATCGCTTGAGGACGAGTCCAATTCATATAGAGTAGTAGTAAATGCACGCTTCCGTTTCTTTACTGAATCATTATTTATAGGAGGATTTTGCCTATCTGGATACGGACAGTCTCTTTTGATGTGCCCTAGTTCATCACAGTTGAAACATTTGACATTTTTGGCACTACATTTTGATTTCTAGAGTTCTTGTTGTTTCTCTTGAGATTATTCATCTTTCTATATTTCAGAAATTTTCGAAAATTCCTGGTCATAAAGGCTATCCCTTCATCATCATCGCTGTTTGAGTCTGATCCATCAGTTAATGCATTAAATGCCATTGATTTCTTTTCAAATGCCAATTAATTCTTTTATCTTTAGAGTACTAATGTCATTTGCCTCTTCGATCGCAAGTTTCTTTGATCCCATTCTGGAGTAAGAGAATTTAGAATTTTTCTGGCTTGATCTTCTTCCGAAAATTCCTTTCCCAAGGTTATTAGAGAATGCACAATATCCTGAAATCTACTACACATATCGGAAATAGACTCATTAGAATTCATTTTAAATCATTAAAACTGATTTGTGAGCATGGAAATTTTGGTATGTTTAACTTTGCTTGTTCCTTCATGAGTCACTTGCAAAGTTTTCCAGATTTCATATGCAGACTTACAAACTGACACTCTATTAAATTCATTTCTATCATGTGAACAAAATAGAATATTCATTGCTTTAGAATTATTTTGTGCAACAGTCTTTTGCTCAGCGGTCCACTGTGCAAAATCAGTTCTGGGTTCAGAATATTCAGATTGTGTGATATTCCAATTATCTAATCCTATAGACTGTAAATATATCTTCATCCTACATGCCCAATATGCATAGTTACTGCTATTAAAAAGTGGTGATCTGATAGTAGACTGACCTTCTACAAATGAACTAGTGACAGGGATACTAGTGTTAGTAACAATACCAGTGTTGGTAGCCATTTTGAAAACTTTTTCAAAAATCAGATTATGAAACTTTGAAAACCTTGCTCTGATACCAAATGTGAGAAATGCGGATTAAGGAAATTAAGGCTAGGACAAACACTAAAGGGGGGGGGTGAATAGTGTGTTAAAGAATTATTAAATCTTTTTGAGTTTTTGCTAATTTGAGCACAAATGTACGCAATATTTAGACACAGATGTGATCACAGAATCAAACACAGATGCAAATATAAAGTAAAAGCAGTAAAGGAAAGAACACACCGAATTTTATACTGGTTCAGAGTTACCGTACATCTAGTTCTGCACACAAGTACGGATTTCCTTTCAAAAACAATCTTTACAATTACACCCTCGATTTCAAGGCAACGAGGTACACCCTCCAGATTCACAATCCTCTGGGTAGAGATACTTGATTTCCCGGGCAAGAAGTTCACCCAATTGATTACCAAGGCTATAATCACACCTTATCACACCTTATCTCGCTCGATTGATTTCCAAGGCCACAAGCACACCTTTTCTCGTTTAATTGATTACAAAGAAGCCTATAACTCTGAATAGCACTGAGGATCTTGTTGAGATAGTGATAGAGAATCAAACCAGAGATAATCTAGTTAGATTCAATGTTGATTTCGGCAGAGTAATGGTAAGAATATGTATATAGAAACGTGGAAGAAGAAGAGGAGTGGAAAACCAGAAAATGTGATTAAAAATTCGTTGAAAACAGTCCCTATTTATAGAAGAACAACAACATGTCCATTTGTGAAGAGATATGAGGAACTTTTGAAATTTAAATTTTGAATTCAACTGACACTATGTCGACATGGGGAACATGGGCATGTCGACATCCCAAAGGATATTTTGGTGATTTGATTTTCTTTGAAAATAACTTCTATCTTATATTAATTTTTTTTAAACTTTATAAATATACTTGACTATAGTTAAAATACATATGTAAATATATATAATAATATATACAAAATTTTACTATAATTTTATATTTAAATCTAAGTATAAATATTTAAGAATTGAATATATTATTATTAAAGATAGTTAAAACTACTGATAATTTGATTTTGAAATTAAAGATTATTTTGAGGCCAAAAGTATTTTGAAATCAGGATAGATGTTTTTGATGCTTTTAAAAGGAAGGTTTTGAAAATATTTTGAAAACAAGATATAATTTTGTAAAAATTATTTTGAATAAAAATTAGCAGATACAAAACAATGTTCCACTAGATTTTCGTATGTTCCATCCTACTTAGGGTACATCCCTTTAACAGGCTCGAAGCGGATTCCATTCCATGAATAAATTGGATTTTAATATGCCAGTGCTTTTCTAGGAGTTTTAACAAAATTTCTAATTAAAAGATAAATCACTTGAACTCTTGATAATCTTGATACTCATGAGTCTTCAATCTCGATATCTTGAATCTCTATACTGTACAGTCTTCATTCTTGGTAACTGCATGGTTAAATCCTGCATATACATATATATCTAAACTTATACTGTTAGTATTTATATTTTATAATCTATTCTAAGGTTGTTGTCATCCAAACCATCATCACAAGGACTAACACGTGTTAATGGTCAGAGACTACTCAACATCTTAGTTTCTTAATGCTTGACTCCATGCTACTCCAAAGGCTAGAAAACTAGATACAACACTAAAAGGTCCAAGGTATACAGATCTATGGCCAAAGATCCGGGATACGATCAAATCCAGTGAACGTCCTCAGATAACGCTTCTTTACAAGCACACATCAAAACCTTCGAGTATCAATGATACCCTAGCATATATTCCTACAGTAGAACACATCAATGTTCTAATTCACAAGTTCACTATCAATGAACTTGTCCTTATAGATCATTGTAACAAATCGCATCACGGAGTCATCGAAGTCTGGAACATTTTTAGATATCTTTCACAAGTCGTAGAGTGTTCACAACTAAGTCCCGGATTGCCCTCAGTAAATCCCTAAGTGAATCTCAAAGCAGCCATGCAAACCCCCTAGATAAAGACTAAAGTTACCAAGTTAATGCACCACATCATCTCCTTCGCTTACATAACCATTCGATCATCAACCATTACTCACCATTCCTTTGCTAAAATCATCAATGGGAGCTCCCTTAGCTACCATGGACTTAGCATGACAATCCTTTGCTCAAAACATATGCAAAAAATCGAGTTAAAATTATTTTAGAATTATTGAAATTCGTTTTCAAATCATGGTTAAGTTGTGATCCATCAAAATCACATTCTTAGCTTTTATATGTTTTAAAAACATCATCTCTACAAATGTTAACAAGTGTAGTAAATTAAAGTTGCAAATCACTCACCAAAGCATCCAAATGCACTAAAAACGAGGTAATATGATCCAATCGGCCAAGTCCCAAATCCCAGGATACTAATTTTCAAAATCCAAGATGCTCGTTTGCTAATCCTTGTGTAAATTGCCCTCTAATGACTTGGTTTTATTGACTGAAGTAAGGATTTTGGTTGCTTTTTGGCTAAGAAACTAATTAATGGAGGTTTAGATAACTTTTTTGGGAGCGGGATAATGATCAGAGGTTGTCCCATCAGCATCGATTAGCTCAAATCTCGAAATGGGCTAATGGACTATGTGTATACTTAGTCTAATGACCCACTAATTTGTCTAAAAGCTATCTAACTTTAAATGACCATATCTCCTAAACAATAAGGTTAAAAATTTATTATAATCACTCTACGAAAAGAGAAACCATTACATTTTTCATCTGGAAGTGGTTTCAGATCCTAATTTGGCTGCTATCAACATAGATAATTCTTACAAATTTCCAGAGTCCATCCAATAAAATTTTAAATCGTAAAAATTTCAGTACTCAACATTCCTCAAAGTTATAGCCTTATATGACCCAATTTATACTAGTACATAAAATATGGGTCATTAAACTCTCCTCTTGTAGGAATTTTACCCTCGAAATTCCATCAGACAAGGTAAGTCAAACAATACAGTTATCCCACATGTCTAACAACTATAAGAAAGCATAACATCTACCAAACATGCATGCATAAGCAAGATAATATCATCTATGTCTGCCCTAGCATACAAGGTACTGAGCAAACAATATAAATACCAAATGTGAAAGCTAACGATAAAAACTAAAATCTTACCAAGTAAAGAGCTCTAGATAAGCAGTCATCATCCCCTTCTCGGTCTCCCATGTGCTATGGTCTTTGCTTTCACTCCATTGAACCTTCATCAACTGCACTGTTTTCTTCCTAAGCAAATCATATTCGGCTTGATTATATGAATCGGCTTCCGAGGCCTTGATGCTTTAGGTTTAACCTCTAAATCATCCAATTATCTAGTATAACAGTCACGCTTGAGCCATGCACAAACTTCCACAAATGAGAACCGTTGAATTGATTGGCTACATCCACCATCTTTTGAGATAACTCGACTATATATGCTAGGTTTCTAATCCTCTCAAGTATCAGAAAAGGACCTACGAATCTCAGTGCTAACTTTCTATTAGTACTGAATTAAATTATATTCTTCAACGGGGAGATCTTAATAAACACCATATCGTCGATAGAGAACTCAAATAAGATATGCTCTTATCATGCAGCTCTTTTATCTATCTTGAGCAGCTTTCATCCATTGCTAAATGATCTCGATCTTCTTCAAGATCTATCTGATCATATTTGTCTCAAGTATCAATTTCTCGTCCGCTTCCCACCAATGTGAAGAGCTTTGCATGGTTGTCTATATAATGCCACAAATGGTTCCGTAGTAATGCTAGACTAATAATTGTTGTTGTATGTTAACTCAAAAAGATGCAAATGATCATCTCACGAGCCCAAAAAGATAAGAATGCAAGCTCGTAAGAGATTCTCTAAGATACGATTCACCCTCTTGGTCAATCTATTAGTTTATGGGTGATAAGTTGTATTCAAATGTAGCTCGGTCCCCAACACCTCTTGTAACCTTTTCCAAAATCCACTAGTGAATAATGGGCCTCAATCGCTTGAAATGCATTTCGGCACAACGTGAAATCATACTATCCATTTCACAAATAACTCATCCAATTTGGATGCCATCCTATTAAACTTTATGGGTATGAAGGAAGCACTCTTCATCAATCTGTCAACTATGGCCTAGATGCTAACATTCGCTTCTCGAATCCCTGCAATCCATCGACAAAGTCCATCGATATCTATTCCCATTACCACTGGGAATCACAAGTGGTTGTAGCAAATCACTTGGCTTCTTCTACTTAAATTTCACTAACTAGCAGTTCATACGCTTTGAGATGAATGTCCCAACATCCTTTTTCGTCCTTTCTCGATAAAATATTTGCTTTATATCATGATGCATTTTATTGCCTTCGGAATGTATATTCAATCTCGAATGGTGGCACTCATGTAGCACATTATCCCTTAATCCATCAACATCAGGTATAAACAGTCTACCATAAGCCAACCATCATGGTCGAGTCTGTACTGCTTCATCTCTTTGATCCTACACCAATGTATTTCCTAGCAATGATATCCGCTAGTTCGGCATCACGTCTCTGATTAGTACCGATTTGCTCAATCAAAAAAGGTCAAATTGTCATGCTCCCCAACATCTTTAGTTCTTCGGCACATCAAGGTTGGGAATCATAACCAACGACATACTTTAATTATGTCCACTCTAGGAATATAGCTCCCAAGCTAGCATGTTTTCCACTCAAACCATCAATGGCTACATTTACTTTACCAAGCATATAAATGTCAAAATTATAGGAGGTCGATAACTCTAATCGTCATTGCCGACAAAGATTAATGCAGGTGAAATTTAAGGTCCTTTTGAGAGGAAAAGTACTTCAACTATTTATGGTTGATGAATAACTTAAATCTCTCTCCAAACAAGTAGTGCCTCCACATCTTCAAAGCAAACACCATCGCTACAAACTCCAAATCGCGGGTCAGGTATTCCTCTTAAGCGATTTCAACTTTTGACTAGCATGTGCGACAACCTTATCTTTTTACATCAATATAGTGCCAATTTAGTACCACAAACATTTATGTATACTATTAATTTCTTATTCGTACTTGGAATAACTAATATCGGTGCACTCATCAACTTTTCTTCAACTCACAATGCATGCTCGCACTTTGCGTCCTAAGAAAAAGTCTAATTCTTCTTCGTTAAGTCGGTTAATAGTGTTGCTACCATTGAGGTCCTTTATGAATCATCTATAGTATCCCGCTAATCGAGGGAAGTCCTCACATCTATAGCATTCTTGGGTTACTCTTAATCTTAGACTTTGTCTACTTTGGCAGGATCCATAACGATGCCTCGCTCAGAAACAACATGACCCAAAAATTGCACTTCCCTTCAGAAGAAAAATTTAGAAAACTTTGTCTTCAGTTGGTGATTCCTCAACGCCTCTAGCACGATCCATAAGTGCATCTTGTGTCCTTCTTTCATCCAGAAAAGATAAGAATGTCATCAATGAACACAACTACAAACTTATTCAGTCAATCACTGAAGACATGGTTCACGAGCCCGACAAAGTATGCAGGCGAATTGGTTAACCCGAACGACATTACCAACCATTTATAGAATTTCGATGGCATACAGAACGTAGTAATCCGACACTCTCCCTTGCCACTCTTAGCCTATGGAACCACATCCCAATGTCCAACTAAGAGTACACCTTCACACCATGGAGCTGACTGAATAAGTCATCAATACATGAGAGTGGATACTTGTTCTTCTTTGTCATCTTATTTAGCCCATGGCAATCAATACAAAGACTTAAAGTGTCGTCTGCCACAATGGCTAATACTATAGATACTTTCCACTCGAATATACCCCTATGAATGAATCCCTTCTAAGATATGTCATTCACTTGCAACTCTAGTTCCCTCTGCTCTTTGGGCACCATACGCCTCAATGGCATTACTACTGGTTTGACATCCTTCACCAAATCAATACAGCACTCTATCTCGCCTTGGACTGTAATCCAGCACCCCTTTAAAAATGTCCGGATACTTATACCTATAAGAACTGATGACAAGTCATCATGCAAGACACCAGATGAATATACATACATACATATATATATATATATATATATATATATATATATATATATATATATATATATATATAGATTACCATCGCCTCATCATCCGATAGGAAGCCTAATTGAAACGACCCGCCTTTTTGACCATCGAAAGTCAACACCGAATACATTCACAGTATTCAAATGTCGAAGATCCAATCGTTGGAAAGGAAAATTGTTAGGGTAATAAAAAGAAAAGAACAGAGAACAGAGAAATCAGAGTCTCACAACAGAATCGACCTCGTATACTATAACAAAGACAATAAAAACTGTCACTCCAAAATATAGAGTACATCAAAGTTAAAAACAAACATTATCAGCTAGACATTTATAAAATTCCGACCTTACAATTGCGGATAGATATACAATATAATATAGTAGAAAATAAAACATTACGATAGGTGAACATCCATCCAGCTCCTCTCCATTTACTCCATATCCCTAAAGCCAACCTGAGAAAACTCGATATGACCCGAGCATTATAATATAATAACACCCAGGTCAGTCTAGAAAACCAGCGTGAGAAAACTCAAGTAATAAGATGAATATATAACAATTCTGTGAGACCATGCCACTACCATGAAACAGGTTTTTACCTCACAAGAATAAAATCCATAAATGAAGAAAAGGAAAACAAATCAAAACAACAAGTCAATCAAGAAAGAATGGAAATGAACGACAAAAACAATCCAAATAAAAGGGTGGGTACTAGTAAGAACAAATCCGATAATTAGTAGATAGGCATAAACAATATAAAATTCCTGACTTGAAAGAATGGACATACATAATTAAATATAGTGAAAGGGACATGGTATTTCTTAATGCAATTAAGGAAACAATTCAAAGATTTGAAGTAAGAACAAGAGAAAAGAGAAGTTTTTCCAACAATGATTAGGAGGGTGCGCCCCTTTACCGAAAGTACACCTCTAAAAATATACTTGAGAACTCCGATGGCTCTTGGAATCCTCCAAGCCAGACCCCGCCAACTATTACCGAGCATCCGAGTATTTCACATTTCAATGCGAAACACCGAATCCTATCTAAAGTGGATGTGAAAACATCCTAATGGGAGCAGAACCCCACACAGCTTGACCCCGCTTGCTCTTTAGGTTTAGTTATTTCTGACAAGGGATAACAAGGCTAAAATGAGAAATACATCATCTTAGAGCGATGAAATATAAAGAAGAAAGCAAAATAAAAGTCGATAGTTAATCAATCAACTATCGGGAATGATTAGATGGTTGTTTTCACTTAAGCTTCATTTTCACACTACAATACTTTTAAAGGCACTTTAAAACACTCTTTAAAATATTCTTTTAAATGGGAAAATTAAATTTTCTTAGTGTATAAAAACCGAGGTCAAAACAAATGTCAAAACATTATTTATTATAACCCAAAACAATTTACACTTGGCTTTATTTGAAATAATTCTTTTAAAATATCTTCTTGTTTATAAACTATTATTTATAAATTTTAAATTAAAGGTTAATCATCTAGAAGGATAATTTATATAACATTTTTATTACTTTTAAAACCATATTAATTTTCTCAATCAAAATAAATCAAATTAAAGATTCTTTTTATAAATTTAAACCAACATTTATCATCTTGAAAGATAATCACATTTATAATCTTTCATAATTTTAAAAATAATATTAATTATCTCGAAAGATAATAAATCAAATCTATAATTTCTTTTAATAAGTCGATCAATTATCTTTATTTAAATAGTTAATTATTTCTAGAACACTTTTACTTAATCGGTAAATTAACTTTAAAACACTAAATCAGATAATTTAATTTAAAACAATTTCATTAAATTAAATTTAATCACTTTCAATAAATAAATTAACTAACTTTAAGTATCATTAGTTAAATTGATTAATTACATTCAAATATCTTAATTAGAACGAGTACTTAAATTTCAAATATCATTACTTAAAATGATTAACAAAATTCGAATATTATTAATTAAAATGATAAATTAGATTTAAACATTGTTAACTAAATTGATTTACTACATTTAAAACATCATTAACTAAAACGAATAATTAAACTCAAATATCATTAGTTAAAATGATTTATTAATTTCAAATATCATCAATTGAAACGATTTATTAAATTTAGATATCTATAGTTAAAATTATTTATTAACTTAAAAAACCATTAATCAAAATGATTAATTAAATTCAAATCTTATTAATAAAAATGATTAATTAAATTTAAATCTCATTAATTAAAATGATTAATTAATTTTAACAACATTAATTAGAACAGTTTGTTAAATCTAAATGACCATTAATTAAAATGATTAATTAAATTAAAAAATTAGTAATTAAAATGATTTAAGAATTTTAAACATCTAGTTTTGTGAAAATACAAGCTCATGTGCAACATAAATAAAGGGTTTAGGAGATGATATTCAATAACTAACGATATAGCAGAAATTGCCACACGATACTTAAATAATTTAAATAGAATATCATGATTGATTACAACTAAATATTAATATAAGCATCATAAGGAAATAAATAACAATTATTAACAAGAAACCCCGTAGGGACTCTTTACAAATATTCCTTGCAAAAAATGGTTACGGACAATATATATAATCATATGGGTTCACAACAATTAAATTAATATTCATCCGTTTTTCCAAAACGAAATCTTAGCGAAATAATCAATCAAACAACAACAAAAAAATATAAACTATCAGCCAAACATTCAACAATAAATTTATAGCATCACAAATAACATATATTTTATTTAAGGGTGAGTGAACTCCTAAAATTTCTAGTTATCGTCGAAAAGTTCCATTTTGAACTAAAATTAAACGGGCGTTCGATTTTGGCACAAAAAACCAAAAACTCCAAACTCAAACCAATCTAATTCCATCACAAAGCTAATGATCCTACAAGTAAAGCAACTCGCCGCACTCGAAATCGACCTTGTATGGAATAATTATAGCATTTATAAGATTTGGAATTAAATAATAAATTTTATTTACTAATTACATTTGCTAATTACCATGCTTAGCCCGAATAAAATATCGTTTACATCTCCAGGCTGCGCTAAAACAAACCCAACGTTACGACTTCATTCATCTGATCATCGTCGCCGCCTCCATCCACTGGACTTCGTCGCACGCTGCAAAAGGCAAGCCTCGGGCACGACGCGCCTCTTGCCACTGGTCTCACCTCCAATCTTGCCTTTTTGCTGAGAATGAATGAAAAAACCACTCTCCATTCAACTCTAGATCTAGGTTGCCTTGCTCTTCCTTTCGATAATCCAACCGGTCACTGCTTTTATCTCATCGTCCTGAACATTTTTTATGTTGGGATCGAAGGCTAGAATTACCTTTGGTGGCTCCATTTAGCTTAGGCCATTGGATGAAGCAATATAAAAATGGTAGCTAATGTTTCCTTTTAGTTTAAGACAAAAGAATGAGTATAAGGTCCTTTTATTGGCATACCTTGATAGTATTCATGCTTTGAAAATTTTGAAATCCAATTGAGGCGTGCTCATTGACATTCTAGCTAAATGCCCTTATTCCGAGCTCAATGGAACTATTTTCGAGACCCGATTTCATCACAGAAGTTCAATTTTTAAATCAATTTGTATTATATATAAATTCCTGAAATTAATCGCTATGATTTCGAGCTTGCTTAATTGCACAACACGTCTGATTATCACGAAACTCGTTCACATATAGCAATTCATTATTCTGGATCCAATGACACTAGTTTCGTCAAAATCTGAGACAGTGCTCCAAAAGCTATTTTCACACATTTAAATATCGTTTTATATTCACGACCTAGCTACCGATGTTTATTCGATCTATTTATTTTTGTAACTAAATTTACAAATTGAATTCACCAATATTATTTTTTAATTAAAAGGAGTTCTGTAAAATCATTAAATCCATTTAATTAATATTTAATAGCAAGTCCCAATACACAAGTGATTCCTATATATGAATATAAGCTACTAAATTCCAAAATCCAATTATTTAAACATTTAAAATTAATTACATATTAAAAATTCAATGACTAAAATTCTAGTTTGTTACATTCTCCCTGCTTAAAAGAATTTCGTCTTCGAAATTCCTAAGCAAGAAAATGTTACCAGGTCCATACGGTTTGTAAACTTATTAATTAAAATGAGTTATTAAACTCGTTACCTACTTAATTCTCAAATATTATTAGAAAATTTTGGCAATGCCTCCTTTGCGCCGCTTGATAAAAAAACTACAAACCGCCACTACGGGCCTCAAACCAATAAAAGAAAACAAAAGCCGAGTGGCCTCCCATATATAGGGTATGAAATCACCAACCAAACAAAATATTAAATCTCTAAATTTATTTCATACCTTTTGGCATTTGATTTATATTTTGCAAGCAACTTATTATCTCGACGCTAATGCAGGTGCATAAGAAATCAAGTAGAAATCTCTTGCTTACCAGTACTTACATAATCTAAAAGAGAGCCAGGCTGAAAATAAAGCAATACACTAGCTATTTCGATTATAAGCTCAAATAGCATAAATAATATAACATCATGTGCAACAAGGCAATATAATGCAACTGAAAATAATAAGGAAATACTACATGCAAAAAATAACATGATATAAATCTACATACCACTCTAGTATGAAATAAAGGCACATGCAACCCAAGCAACAAATCAACCATATGCAATAAAACACATAGAATATTCTGTAATAAATGCTATGTATCCACTATTTTCAAAAGATAAATTTTAGAATTAAATGCCCAGATTTTATATTCAAAATTTGTTTTCAAATTCCTCCCAAAAAGAAATATATCAAAACAAAAATTAATTATGACAAGGAGACAACTCTTCCTACCGAAGCATGGTATAACTCTAGAATCAAATAACATGGAGCATCCAGTATTATTCCAGTTCCTCCTAGAACAACAACTAGAGTAAAAAAATATCTGGCGAACCTCTCGATTGGAAAACCCCTAATTGCCAGAATTTAGTCATAACAAAAACATTTGAAAAACTGCTTCAAAAATATTCTTTAACATTCTGAAATAATAACACTCCATCAACATTTTTTTTTCAAAACAATATATTTATTATTTCTTTCATAATTTCTTTCGAAACTATGTTTTTTACAAAAGCACCAGGATTTAAGCCCTAATAAACAATAATCCAAAATCTTTTGCTTGTAAATTCAAGTTTTATAAATTATGGTATATAAATCACACAAGCAATCAAATCAAATCAAATCAAATTCCATATAAGAATAAACTAACTTAATCAATCAATCAAATTTAATAAGGGAAAAATCTAACACCTAACATTATTTAAAATGTCAAATGACTAAAAGCAGATATAGAATTTCGCTTAAGTTCACAAATTTTCTTAAGTCATGTACTAAGTATACAATTATACTTAAGTTCGTATGATATATCACCTATATGATATATTTCATTTGATTACTTTCTCAGATACATAAACTTCTACTTTCGAAATAGTATCACTCACTCGACCTCCCTTAGAGCAGACTTCGATCAAGTTTCTTGATTATAAACTTCTATTCTCCTTGCATAGCCATATACTATGATAGAAAACTTCAGTATCATATCGAGAATCCAAATCAAGGGTTCGCTAACAACGGTCAAGTGAGAAACCCTTTTCGGACTGGTGAGAATTACTCGAAGTTATGTATATGAATCCTAGATCAAGAACGTGTGAATAAAATGATCTACGCATAATTTACGTACTTAATTTGATTGGATTCTTAATTATGCCAATCTCTTTCTAAATCACTCATATTTTCCATTTATTATTTTATTCAATACTAAAATTATTTATGAATTACTTTATAAATTTTGACCTAAGTTTATAATTTTTTTACAAAGACAATTCTTTATAAAACAACAAATAAAAGCTTACTCTATTTTATTTACCTATATATACTCTTTTAGATCCTAAGATATACACAAAACACCAATTTTATTTTATTTATTTGTTATTTACTTTTATTTTTTTTAAATTTAATTGGAAGTTCAAACACAATATGGGTCTTTAAAACCGAGTCAACCCTTCGAACTCTTTACCTTAGAGTGCTCCAAGGAAAAATGTTCATGGGTAGGCTAAATATCACTAAATAATTTACACAACTTATATGATTAACAAAAACTGTGGTTTTATTAAGTAAATTTACCAAGACCTTTCTATCTAATTTAGCCCATTTAAAACTTGAGTTAATATATTTCTTTTTTATCCAAGAGTTTTAGAATTTCGATTTATCAAATTATTATTCAAAATAACTTTTATTTTAAATCGGTATCTTTTAAGGAAACTTAAGAACAATTACCCAGTTTTGATTTCAAATTTCCTTTTTTAAAAACATTCCACAAGTATTTCTATATGACATAACTTAAAAAATTTATTTACTAAAATTCACTTTGAATTTGTTTGGATTTGAGCTCATTTCGATCTCACAATGATAAAGAGAATAGTTTACTAAGTATTCCACAACATTGGCCTAAGCAACATCAGATCGACAGTTAGAAGATTATTTAGATTAGCACAAAATTAATTGAAATGTTTTTCCTAAATCACCCCAAAGAAAATGAATTCCATTTAAAATTTCACTTCAAGAATATTTTTATTTATAAATACATCCAAATAATATTACTATTATTTTTCTCAAAATCCTTTTGAATTTATTTTCAAACAACTTCGGATTTAAATTCAAAAATTCTTTTTAAAAAAAATTTTATAAACCAAATTTATATAAAATTGCCTCTATATAAAACCATCTCATATTATAATAATTCTCTTTATTATAATAAAATTTTCGCAAATGTATATTTTTTATATGCTTTTTGTATTATAATAAACAATTTTTTTGATCTAAAAGTTTACTTTTAACCTAACATTATAATCGAAAACCTTATACTCAAATGTGAAAATTAATTCACAAGAGATTCGTTTATAAATTCAAAGAATAAATGCTTATAAATAAGCTTAACATAAATATTCAGTAATCAACAAATGACAATTGATTTTCTCAAATTAATTAAGCATGACTAATCAAATAATAGTGATAATAAATAAATGTTATCACTTTCAAACAAACAAGCATACTCTATAACTACATAAATTTCTGAAATTTATTTCATTGTATATAAAAGTAGAGGTAAAATACTTCATTTATGAAATTTTAAAATTAATATTGTGTCCATTTGTATTGTTCAAGTGTTTAGAAACACGTTCAACAACATAGTGTCCCACATTCTCGACCTAAATTCATAAACCACTGAACAGGTGAATTAACACAATTTTTTTTACAACAACAACAAATACGCCATCATATATATAATACTCTCAAACTCATTCTAGGTTGTCACTTACTCTATCTCTAATGAGTTACTCGTTCTAGGGCATTACCAACCCTATCTCTAATGAGCCATACCCTACCAAAGCTAAGGTTCTCGCTTAACCATCGGCTTTGATACCAAGTTGTAATGACCCACCTTTTTGACCATTGAAAGTCGACAACAAATACATTCATGGTATTGAAATGTCGATCATCCAACTATAGAAAAGGCAGATCGTTAGGGTAAAATAAAAGGAAAAGAACAGAGAAATTAGAATCTCACAGCCGAATCAACCATATAAAATATAACAAAGACATCAAAAACTGTTACTCCAATATATAGAGTACACCAGAGTTAAAAAAAACCTTATTTAATGGATAGTTATAAAATTCTAACCTTACAATTGCTGATAGGGATATAAAGTAATATAATGGTATTGAAATGCCGATCATCCAATCACCGAAAAGGAAGATCGTTAGGGTAAAATAAAAAAAAAGGACAGAGAACAGAGAAATTAGAATCTCATAGTCGAATCAACCATATAAAATATAACAGACATCAAAAATTATTACTCCAAAATATAGAGTACACCAGAGTTAAAAACAAACCTTATTTAATGGATAGTTATAAAATTCTGACCTTATAATTGCTGATAGGTATACAATATAATACAATGGAAATGAAACTCTACAATAGGTGAACATTCAACTCCTCTCCAACCACTTTATATCCCCAAAGCCAACCTGAGAAAACTCGGTTTAACCCGAGCATTATAATAAAATAACACCCAGGTCAGTTTGAAAAACCAGCATGAGAATACTCAAGTAATAAGATGAACATATAACAATTCTGTGAGACTACGCCACTACTACGGAACGAGTTTTTACCTCACAAGAATAACATCCATAAATGAAAAAATGGAAAACAAACTAGAACAACAATCCAATCAAGAATGGAAATGAATGACTTAACAATCCAAATAAAAGGGTGGGTACAAGTAAGAACAAATCCCATACTTAATGGATGGGCATAAATAATTTTAAATTGTAGACTTGAAAGAATGGGTACACGTAGTTAAACATAGAGAAGGGCACATGGCATTCTCAATGCAATTAAGGAAACAATTCAAAGATTTGAATTAACAAAAAGGACAAAGAGAAGTTTTTCTAATAATGACTAGGAGGACGTGCCCCCTTACTGGAAGCATACCTCTAGAAATATACTTGAGAACTCCGATGGCTCTCGAAAACTCCAACCCAGACCCTGCCAACTGTTATCGAGTATTCAGCATTTCACATCTCAATGCGCAACACCTTCAACGTGCTATACCAAATCCAATCCAGAGTGGATGTGAAAATACCTTAGTGGGAGCAACCCCACATAGCTTGGTCCCCACTGGCTCTTTGGGTTTATTCATTTCCAACAAAGGATAATAAGGCTCAAATGAGCAACACATCATCTTAGAGTGATGAAATATAAAGAAGAAAGTAGAATCGAAGTGGATAGTCGATAAATCAACCATCGGGAATGATAAGATGGTTGTTTTCACTTGCACTTGATTTTCACATCATAACACATTTAAAGATACTTTAAAAACACTCTTTAAATATTATTTTAAAGGGGAAAATTAGTTTTTCTAAGTGTATTGAAACTAAGGTCAAAACAAATGTCAACACATTGTTTATTATAACCCAAAACAATTTGCACTTAACTTTATGAATAAAAATTCATTTTAAAAGATCTTCTTGTTTATAAACTATTATCTCTAAATTTTAAATCCAAGGTTAATTATCATGAAGGATAATTTATATAACCATTTTATAACTTTTAAAACCACATTAATTATCCAAAACAAATAAATCCAATAAAAAATCCCTTTTATAAATTTAAACCAACATTAATTATCCTGAAAGATAATTAATCGTGTTTATAAACTTTCATAATTTTAAAAACAATATTAATTATCGTGAAAGGTAATGAATCAAATTTATATTTCCTTTAATAAATAGATCAATTATTTTTATTTAAACAGTTAATTATTTCTAAACACTTTTACATGATTAATAAACTAACTTTGAAACACTAAATCAGTTAATTTACTTTAAAACAGTTTCCTTAAATTAGCTTTAATTACCTTTTATTACATTATTTAATTAACTTAAATACCTTTGTTAAATTAATTAATTAATTTAAATATCATTAGTTAAAATAATTAATTACATTCAAATATCTTAATTAGAATGATTGAATTTTACGATATTTAGAACAAAATTCAAATTTAATCATTAATGATTAAACGCTCCAAATTTATCTTTAGCTAACTAAATTCAAATTTAATCAATTAAAATGATTAACTAAATTAAAATATCATTAATCAAAATGATTAATTAAATTCAAATCTCATTAAATAAAATGATTAATTAATTTTAAAAATCATTAATTAATTTTAAACATCATTAATTAAAATAATTTGTTAAATTCAAACAATCATTGATTGAAATGATTAATTAAATTAAAATATAATAAACTAAAGAATTTTAAACATCTAGTTTTGTGAAAATACAAGCTCAAGTTTAACACACACATAGGGTTTACGCGATGGAATTTAATAATTAACAATATAGCGAAATTTGTTATACGACACTTAACATTTTATATAGAATATCACGATTAGTTACAACTAATCATCAATATAAGCAGCAAAATGAAATAAATAACAATTATTGGTGAGAAATCCCTTAGGGCCTCTCTACAAATATTCTCTGCAAAACAATGGTTATAGACAATATATATAATCACATGGGTTCATAGTAATTAAATTAATATGTCGTCCGTTTTCCAAAATAGAATGTCAACCAAACAATCAATCAAACAACAACAACAATATCTAAACTATCAACTAAGCATGCAACAATAAATTTATAGCATCATGGGTAATATATATTTTATTTAAGGGCGAGTGAACTCACAAAAATTCCAGTTATAGCCGAAGCATTCCTTTCTGAACTAAAATCGAATGGGCGTTTGATTTTAGCAAGAAATTCTAAATGCTCCAACTCAACCAATCCAATTCCATCGCAAAGCTAATGATCTCACAAGTAGAAGCAACTCACCACGTTTGAAACCGCCTCGTATGAAATAGTTATAGCATTTATAAGATTTGAAATTAAATAATAAATTTTATTTACTAATTACATTTGCTAATTACTAGGCTTAGCCCTAATCAAATCTTTTTTAATCTCCAGGCCATGCTAAAACAAACCCAACATCACGACTTCGTTCGTCTGATCGTCACTGCCGACGTAATCCACCGTACGCACCCGCATGCTGCCAGAGGGAAGCCTCACCCATGACGCGACTCCTGCCACCGGTCTCACCTCTAATATCACCTCCATGTCGATAACGAACATGAAAACCATGTCTCGTTCAACTCCATATCTATGTCGCCACGTTCCTCCTTTTGACAATCTACCCAGTCGTTGCCTTCATCTCATCGTCCGAACATTTTTAATGTTGGGGTCGAAGGCGAAAATTGCCTCTGGTAGCTCTGATTAGCTTAGGTCGTTGGATAAAGCAATAATCAAAATGGTGGCTAACGTTTCCATTTAGGGTCAGGACAAAAGAATGAAGATAAGGTTCTTATATAGGCATGCCCGAACACTATTCATTCTCTAAAATTTTTAAACTCCAATCAATGCATGCTCAGTGGCATTTCTAGCTAATTACCCCTATTCCAAGCTTAATTAAAGTATTTTTGAGACCTGATTTAATCATATACAGAAGTTAACTTTTTAAATCAAATTATATTATATATTAATTCCTGATATTAATCGTTATGCGTTTCGAGCTTGCTCGATCACGCGATATATTCGATTGTCATGAAACTCGTCGGCGTACAACAATCCATTATTCTGAATCCAATGGCACTATTTTCGTTAAAATCCGAGACAGTGCCCTGGAATGATATTTTCACACATTTAAATATCATTTTATATTCTCGATCCAATTATCGATGTCTATCCGATCTATTTATTTATGTAATTAAATTTACAAATTGAATTCACTAATATTATTTATTAATTTAAAAGGAATCAAAATAAAATCATTAAATTCGTTTAATTAATATTTAATTAGCAAGTCCAGATATGCAAGTAATCCCTATATACAAATATAAGTTACTAAATTTTAAATTCCAATTATTTAAATATTAAAAATTCAATGACCAAAATTCTGGATTGTTACACCAAATCTAGCCCCTACCTATCATCAACTGTAACTATCCCGTTTTTGAGTTAAATTTAAATTGGTAATGTAAATAAATTTTTGGATTAAATTATGAATTAATTTGAATTTTTTTCAAATTAAATAAGATATGTGCTTATTTATTTATATAAATAGACAGTGATTTGAAAATTTGAATTTGAAACTCAAGAATAAATATCTTAGAAAATAAATTGGATTTAAAACTATATAATTTTATAGAAATTTGTTTTCTAATTTTAAGAGACATATGTAATATATTTTTAAAGTTATTTTGGAATTCAATATAGTAAATTTTCAAAAGCTATTTGAAAGTTAAAATTTTAAGTTGATATAAATAATTTTAAAAAATTATGCTGTTTAAAGTTAAATTTTTATTTTAAAGACTCATATGTAATATATATTTGTGTATATTTATTTATGTGAAATCTAATTTTTAAAAATCAATCTTCTTAAGAGTATATAAATAATTTTAAAAGTAAAAGTATGAGTACAAAGATATAAAGCATATATATAAAAGATTTAAAATACTTTCCTCTTATATACTTGAAAATAAATATAGCTGATAAATAAATATAAAATCTTTGGTATGAATATACCTTTTGAAAAAAAAACAAATTTCGTAAATTAAAATGAAGTAAGGATTAAAACATAATTTTTAAATGAATTAAAACAAAGGGCTAAACGTAAATTTATTTCAATTAAACAAGTGTAAAAGAAATAGATTGTGTAATAACAAATGTAAAACATGTAATATAAGAATTGTACAAGTGTCACAAATATTTATTTTTCTTTTTCATTTTTAATTAAAGAAAGAAGATAGGCTATATATACATTTCTTCCTCTCTTTCTCTTTTTCTTTTTATCTTCATTTCAAAAGCCTGTAAAATAAATCTCGAACCAGAAAAAAATGAAAACAAAAATCAAAACATCCTTCAAACCAAATAAAAACAAAGAACAAATCTGGGAGACAGAATCAAAGCAAAAAAAACTCAAGTTAATAGTTTGATTCAACTACAACCTGATTCAAAATGCAAAATCATCTTAGAAATCAAATAAGTACAAGCTTGGGAAATCAAACAAAAGCAATTCAAAAAATTCAAACCTAGAACAAAGACATTCCAGTTCAAGAACAAAATCAGATCATCAAGCAGTGGATCAGATTCAAACTCAACAAGAATTCAAATCAATCAAAGCAAAATAAGTTCCAGAAAAATAAAAATAAAAAATGCTTCTCTGTCTCCCATTTCCAGGCCTCTACTCTCAAATCTTTCAGGTGATCAAACTAGCCAGTTTTAAATTGAATCTGTTTATGTATTTGGTGTTGTAATGAATACTTGGAGTTGCTGTGCAAAATGTTTTACTGTTCTGTGTGTTTGCATGTCTATATGTATGTATATTCATACATATGTTATACTCTGTTGAAGCTCAAGTTCAAGGCCACTAAAGAAAAATTCAAACTCCACCTTATCTAATCAATTTTAAATTTTGACTTACAAATATAAAATGATAATAAGATGCAACATTATTTTAAAATTTATTTCAGCTGTTTATACTCAATAATTATTCCAAAAATAATATTTACAATGAAGAATCAACTTAAGGCAAAAAGTCAAGTATTAAGTTGCTACATTTTTATTATGTAATCGAATTCGCATTCGAAAATGACAAATTTTAACGATAATATTGTGATTTTTAAATTTATGATTTGTGGGAAATTTGGAGTTGAACAGAAATTGAATTTTTATCATATTCTGGCGATCAAAGAGATTGGAGACTTCGGGGTTGATGCTGGGGATGGTCGAAAGTCTTAGGATCATCGGAAAAATAGCTGTTGGAATTATAAATGAGCGAGGTGGTGCAACGATGAGGAATTAGGGTTTAAAGTCGTCTTTGGGTTGAGGTGGTTTCTGAGGAAACCACGTCATTGACGGTGGATTTGAAGCATTCGCATGTGGGGGAAAAGGAGGAGGAGGCTCTGATGAACTCTTGGACGCGGCGACGTGGTTGTAGTATATCGGAGAAGGTCTGATGTGATGTTTTTCGTTGATCGATGGATTCCAATGGGTTCGTGGATAGCTGTTTTTCGAATTCCATTCGAATTCGTCGAACTGGGTGGTGAGTGTGGACGAGTCGATCGCCGATGACATGTGGAAGATGGCAGCATCGATCGCCGAGGCTTCGACGCCTCATGCACTGCACGTGTGATAGTATGTATCTGTTATTGTTCGAATGATTGAGGGATAAAAAGTTTTTTGAGGCAAAACTCGAAGTTATTTTCGTGATTTCCTCGACGCAAGTGAAGTCGTGAGTTAACCTGAAGTTGAGCTCGGGTAAGTGAGTGTTTGACTCGGGTCATTAACGATGTAGCATTTTTTTTTAATTTTTAAGTAAATATTCAACAAGGTTTAAACAATATAAATGTTTAAATAAGTTTTTAACAAACATTGGAGGGTGAACAAAGTTTAAAAAGTAATGAATAATATAAACAAGTTTTCAAAATATATTAATTATGTTTTAGAAGCTAAAATGAAAATTATGCTTTCAAACGCTTTCAAATGATTTGTTTTTAAAAGTAATATATTATGTAATTTATTTTTAAATGTTTTCTAGTAGATTTTAATAATTAATTACTTAACATGGGTGATTGATTAATCAACATAATCAAAGGTTAATTTGTTTTTAATCAAGGTGATTAATTTAATTATGTGAACATTTCGGAGCTAATTAATTAAGGAAAGTGATTAAGGAAGAATTGATTTATGAAGATGATTAAAGGATGATTTTTTAAAGGATAATTACTTAACCAAAGATTGACTAAGGTTAATTAATTTCATAATTAAGGATAATTAATTAATTAGAAGATTTATTAATATAAGTAATTAGAGGTAATTAATTAATTAAAGATAATTACTTAGTTAAAAGTAATTAATTAAGGGTTAAAGCTAATCAAGTAATTAAGGTAATTACTTATTATGATTAATTAAGGATAATTAATTTGTGTGAATTATTAATTATTTGAGGATAATTAATTAATTAAAGATTTATTTAATGAAAGTTATTAGGGATAATCACCTATTGTAATTAATTTAGGATAATTAATTAAATGGTAATTAATTAAGGGTTAATTAATTAATTAACTAACGGTTAATTAATTAATTAATTTATTAATTAATTAATTAAAAGTTAATTATTTAATGATTAAAAGTTGATTAATTAATAATTAAAAGTTGATTAATTTATTTTAAAAATTAATTAATAAATGATTAAAGGTTAATTAACTAAGATGGTTTGTAATTAATTAATATTAATTAACCAGGATTAATAATTTATTCATAAGTGATTAATTTGATTTAAATTAATCAGATGAATAATTAATCTTACTTATGGATGTTTGAATTGTATGAAATGCTTTAAATTGTTTGATATCCCTGATGTGTGGTGCTCTGTGATATGAATTATTTTGATTCGAGCTGTGATGAATGTAATTTATTTTATCTGTGATTAATGTATATTATTTATCTGTGAATGGAAGATAAGCATCATAGGAATATACCGCTTATCGATATTGATGTGCTTGAATCTGTGATGATTGATGATGTTGCACTATTGTGTAAAACCCCTGGACTACACTATACACACACAAATATGGATTGCCGAGGAAATTAGTTAAGTCATAGATTTTTGAAATGGTTTTAAACTTGAATTTTGAATCCAAATGGTTTTGGAAATGGAATTGGGTTAAATATGAAAAGCTTTTGAAAAGGAATTTTAAAGATAAAAGTTACTTTGAATAACTTGATAAAGTTTTGAAATTTAAATAGTTTGATTTGAATTTAAATTCAAGATTTGAAATTGAATTATATGTTTGGAAATTATGGTTTAAAAAGATTATACAAGTTATAAATATGTTTACATGGGCTTTAACTTGTGCAAATGTAATCGGATTATTTAGAAACGAGAACTATTTGTTTTCAAATATTAATAGCTTTCATATAAAGAAAGGATTTCCAGTTTGTACTGAAAAGATTTCAAGTATGAAATGAAAATGGTTTTCCAAGTTATGAATGAATCTTTGGAAATGGTTTTGAAAGCTATGAATTGAGTCTTTGATTTAAAGATTGGATGAGTTAATCCAATTTGAAAGGGAAATTGTTTTGAAAGCTATGAATGAATCTTTGTGAAAGATGGTTGAACCTTGTTTTGAAAATTGAAGAGGATCTTAAAGGTATACCTTTTTGTATAAAAGATTTGGAATTGAAATAGTTTTGAAAACTATGAATGAATTTTTTTGGAAGATTGGTGAACTTTGTGAAGTATATCTTTTTGTTTAAAGATTTGAAAATGGTAATTTATATAAACCATTTGAATATAGTTTTTGGGCTTTAAGTTGTGACTTAACTAAGATCCCATATATCCATATGTTTCTAAATATTGCGCTCATTATTCGATTTAGCCGGGAGAGGACCTTGTGTCATATAACCCATTTCGAATAATGGTACGACGTTATGGATTGCATTTGAAGACCGGTGGTGAAGACCGAGTATTTTCGAAAACGAAAGGATTACCCTTCGAATGACTCTGCACTTCGGTATAGCGATCTCCGTATGCGATGGGGAGTCCGATCGGGATTGTGAATACCAGGATTGCAAGGGTTTCTTTGTGAAGTGCCTTCGGTTTTGTTCGAACCCGGAACAGACTTATAGGGATGTATGTATGACGTTACACTTTGAGATGTAAAGCTGGTTTCTATCAAATACATTTCTGTTTGGTGGCGGAGATTTATTCTCTTAGTTTAACACCCTTCTCTAAGACGTATGAGCTCAGAGGTTATGTAATTGATGGTTACAAGTGATACATTCACAATTTGGTAATGTGGCATATGAAGTGCTGCTGATCATTTATTGATCGAAGCATGGCTTTTGTGTAAAGCGTAGCTTTGTGGATGAGACTGCATCAGGACCTCACAACCCGAAAATGGTCGAAACAGGAAAGATGCGACAAGGTTATGAGGGTCGCGCCCTTTAGGGTATCTCATTCCCTTCTGGAAAAGGGTGGTATCATGGTATGGAGCCCAGATACTTAACTCATGTGGTTACTGCAAATTTATTACTTTGTAGTTGTTGCTTTGTGGTTGAGGATCCTCGGATAAAGGTCGCAAAAGACCGGGGGATGACATACTCGAGTAGTAGTTACCTAGTTATAGAGGTAACCTGACCTTGTGTTGGCAGAGATCCGGGTAGGTTCTTGGGGCGTCCCTCCAGATGCGTACCTATGTGGCAATAGAAAGTTCCTTAGCCTGACCATTTGTTGGAAATCCAATCTCCAATACGCGCCTTGTACGGTTTTAGTTGTAGAACCTACCATTACTTATGGTGGTCACCACTGTTTAAATGGTAGCTATAGTAGGCATAGTTCGAAATATCTGGCTAGGTAAGATTAATATTGTACTTTCGAATTGTTTTCTGCACTATGCACTAATAATAATATCAAAAGAATTTTACGTATCAAGCATGTTTGACTATCATAAGGAGAAATCTCCTCCAATTCTGCTTTTACATTGTGTGTGCGGCGGGAGGCCTTATGGTAGTTTCATTTTCTAAAAAGCATTAGAGATTTCTTTTAAATTCTTTTGTTTTGCTTTCGTTAAAGATAAACTGTTTTTGTTTGCTCACACCAGTCCCATGACTGGCCTGTAGTTTATTGTTCCTTTTCTAAACTCTGGGTGCCCACAATTTTCTACACGAGCAGTCTAGAGTTAGACTTTCAGATAGTTAGAAAATAGATGTAGAGTCGACATCTTTGGAGCCTTTAGATTTGGCGATAACATTCGTTTCACTTGGACCGACCTTGCTTAATGCAACGTGATGGGGGTTTCTCACTTCGTATTTGGAAAGCATGTTGGTGCATCTAACTTCTGGAGTCTTTGGAGCTTTGGAATTGGAGTTATTGTTTTTCCGCTGCTGCTGCTGCTGTGTCTTCCTCTATTATTTATCTCTGATATTTGTATTGATATCTCAATTGTATCATCGTTGTATCAAATGTTGTCTATCAATGATATTGTTTCTTCCGCTATGTTGTTGTACTTAATGTGTTATAAGCTCAAGCGAATCAGATTGAATGTTTAAATCTACGGCATTCGAATATGGGTGAAGTATGGATGTCGATTTTCGAACGCGAAAATCCGGGTTGTCACATCCACCCTACCGTCACCAATGGCCTCTCATACTGCACCACAACTCCATACTTCTAAAGCTAGTATATCCCAAATATTATACCAAATCCTACAAATCTAGGTACGAACAATCACAAACAAACATGCGCCCATGAATGGATAAGACCACATCATGACATACCATGAATAAACTAGTCAAATGCCTCACAAGGTTGACACAATCTAGGGATTGTCCACAAGGTCGAGTTTCAATCTTAGTCTATCTACTAATTCACTAGATATAAAGGAACGTGAAGCCTTATAATCAAATAAAATATGAACATGAACATCATAAATAGAAAGCATACCTTGTATAACAACGCCTTTTCCCTTCCCTTTGCCCATGGTGCAAGCAAAGAAGTTGGAATGCTATTAATTGCATACGCCTTCATCATTTACTTTTACTTTAGAGGCTTGGGAAAAACTTTTTAGATGTGCCCGAAAATGTTGTAGTTAATAGCATTTCTTTCCAATACTCTTGTGGTTCTTACTCAGACGGCTCTTCTCTCCGTAGTTGTTGCAAGTGGGCTATTTTCCCTTCGTCAAGACGTATTTGTTGGAAACTGCTTCTTCCCTTTGTTATTGTTCCATTTTTTCTTGCCTTCCTCGCTCACATGCGATCTCTGCTCTTCCTTTGGAACAGATACTTTCGGCTTCGGGTATATGCTCTCGTGCCTAAAGCATTCTTAACTTTCTTCTTGAAGGTCTTGTCAATACGGCCTACAAGTCTCTCTCCTTTAATGAAATGTCGATGAAGGATATCCTATACTTAAATAAAGTGTTAAACTCAACTACATACTCAAAAATAGACAAGTCACCTTGTTTCAGATTAATAAATTTTTGGAACGGCATTGACTTTTGAGTTGCTGATATGAATTTCTCATTAAATATAACTTTTAATAGATCCCCAGTGAACTGATCCTTAAGAGTTGCAACTCAAAGTGCGTTTCACCCTTTAGTTTCTCTTTCTTGAATTTGTCATGAAGCTAACTTCCTTTTCATCATATCTTCCAACTCTAAGTACTCAAACATGCATTTACCGGTGTCCAACCAATCATGAACTTTCCTTGCTGATTCTATTTTGGGAAAGGATTGGCTACCAAGACCACATTTTTGTTCAACTTGGCAAATTTAGCTCCGGGCACCCACACCAGAGCACCACCACCATAGCAACATTTAGAGCACCTAGTTGGGCATTTTATAACATGTTCCTCATTATTATATTTAACATCATTTGAAAGTTGGGCATAGCTGCCTCTGAGTCTGCTTCTTCTTCTATTCTTATGATGGAGCTCCTTATTGCTTTGCTTGTTTATTAGCTCATTCATATAATCTGCAATAAGAGTTACCACTCTATCAAAAAGGAAAGCTGCATCAATGGTAATCGTGTGTGCAATGCATTATTTTCCATGTATACTACAATATTGTTTTGAAAACCAAAATAAATAACAAGTACACTCTATCATGTATCACTCTATTCATTCTAAGGTGATAATTCTTCTTTATAGATAATGGATCCCATATCAACTTTGGTTAACTGTGCAACTTAATATTTGATACCAAATGTGACGACCGCCCTATACCTTCGGTACCCAAAATACCTATAGTGTGTGTTATTATGGTATTTAATCGATGTAGAGTGATGGCTAAAAGGTAAAATAGTTAACTCCAAAGAAAACTATCGTATTTCTCATATCGCATAGGGTAACATATAATGATCACATAAACATAAAACATGCGAGACAATAATATGATTAGATGTATCAAAATCAATTTAGAGTGCATAAGTTCCATTACCGTTATACAAGCAGGTAATAGAGCTTATACATCAAATAATAAACTCGGAGTAAATTATTTCTAGATAAATATAACATAGCACTAATAAAGCTCAATAATGCTGCACAGTGGAAATATATCGTATAGATCCAAAAGTAGATATATGGAAAACATAGTTTCTTGCTCATTCTTTGAAAAACTCCATGCGCTATCTCATACTTGTTATCTAGTCTACTCATTTAAGAGCATCCAAGATAATAAGAAGCAAAGCATGAAACCTTGAATCAGAAAACCATTTGTATGAGCGATATACAATCTTAATTACAAAAAGTGATATAGTAAAATAGAAACATAAGCCATGGATAATTATACTTGACCTATCCCTACGTTTAAAGAGTTAGCACATATAGTATATGCTAATCTACAATCATCATGTTGTACTGTGACTTAAAGTACAATATGGGGTGTCCAGGCATCTAAGTCAGTAATAACCACATAATGTGACATCCTCAACAAAATAAAGCAAATACAGCAACCATCAAGCATCCTCACATCACTCGCTTAATTGTACTGGATATATAATAGCTCATATGACTCTGCCAACAGTCAGAGACTACTCAACATCTTAGTTTCGTAGTACTCGATACCATGCCACTCCGAAGTCTAGGAAACTAGACCAACATCAAAAAGTCTAAGGTACATAGAACTATAGTAAAAGATCTAGATACAAGCAAATCCAGGTGAGTGTCCTCACATACTCCCTCTTTACAAAACACACATTATAAACTCTAAGTATCAACAATCTCTTAGCATACATCCCCATAGCGGAACTCATAAACGCACCACTTCACAAGTTTACATCAACGAACTGTTCTTATAGATCATTATAACAACTCCCATCATCGAGTCATTGATGTTGGGACATATCTAGCCATCCATCACAAGTCGTAGAGTCTGCACCACTAAGATCCTAAGTCCCCTTAATAGATCCTTAGATGAATCCTGAAGCAACAATGCAAATCACCTAGGTAGAGCCCAAAGTCATCAGGCCAAGGAACCACATCATCTCATTCACTTGCACAACCATTTAATTATCATCCATCTCTCACCATCCCTTTGCTCGAATCATCAATAAGAGCTCTCATAGTTACCGTGAACTCGGCATGGCAATCCCAACAACGTATTATAAAATTCGATCGTTTGGTACTAGATAGTTTTGAACATCAGTAGTCAAATGATAAGTATTTTAGCCTCATACTTCCACATGAAGCTTTCCTACCAACTTGACTAAAACAAGAAGGTTTGGTGTCGATACATTTCATTTTCTACTTAGCCAATTTGGCTATGTACTCAATCCCCAAGCAGCACCCACACCCAATGTCTTCATCTCCCAAGCTCAAAGTCCACGCTACGCTAATCAGTACCAAATAATCCCCGGTCGAAAATCTATCTTGTTGAATAATTCCACATCCACTAGTCCAAGCACCGTGCAATCGATTTTATAGCATCCCTAGTCCTTCAGGAACTCCTCATGTCGGTAGCATCAAGATTTGAGTACTTTAGATCAATCGACACAAAGAAATCAAGACCATTCGGTGCCGATCAATTCGCTAATATGTTCTTCTGCATTTTTCTTTCTTCGGTCTACTACTTTGCAATTATAGCCTTCTTCACATATTTATTCCATCGATTTAAGTCTCGATCATTTGTGCATCTATTGCTATGCATGAAGCTCTATGTTATGTAATATCCCTAACTCTAAATTGCTTATAGATCGGCGTTTCATCCGATATAACCAAATATACATTCATATATTAGACCAATACAATATACACATCACTTGAAGCATGCACACACAACAAAATTCAAAATTTATGAGAAATAACACTAAATCTAGCCTATTCTCTACAGCAGAGAATTTATATGAAAATATGCATAAAATCCAGCTAAAATCATTTTAAGGATTTGGAATTCGTTTTTAAGTCACGGTTAAGTTTAGATCTAGTCAAAATAAACCTTTTTAGCTTTGGAAACATTTTTAACTTTATAAACAAGTATAGTAAAGTAAGAAATGCAAATCACTCTCCAAAATAACCAAATGCACAAAAAACGATGTAATATGATCCAATCAGCCAAGACTTGAATCACAAGGTGCTAATTTTTGAGATCCCAAATTCTTGCTAATCCCTATGCTAATCACCTTCTAATGACTTGATTTGGCTTGCTAAAGTAATGATTTAGGTTGATTTTTAGTTTGCAAACTAATCAATGGTGGTTTAGACAAGTTTTTGGGAAGTAAGATAATGATAAGCGGTTGTCCCATCAACTCCTGTTAGCTCAAATCCCGAATGCTTAATCTAATGACACACTAATCTATCCAAAAACTTTTTAACTTCAAATGGCCGTGTTACTTGAACCGTTAGGCTAAAAATCTATCATGACCACTCTATGGAAAGAAAAACCATCATATATTTCATTCGGAAGTGGTTTCCAACCCTAATTATGCTGGAACCAAAAGTTATGTATGTTATAAGTTTTTAGATTTAAAACTGCCCAATAAAATTTCTGGGTGAAAAATTTCAATACTTAATATTCTCCAAAGTTATAGTCTCATACAACCCAATTCGGATTTAAGAATAATATTTTAAAATACTCCTATATGTAAAATATGGGTCGTTACAGGCTATTTTGGGCAATCCCTCGTGTAAGCTATTTTGGGCAATCTGTCGTGTAGTAACCATTATCGTTTATTTCCAAACCTAAGCTACAAAGCCCCTAGCTACTAAGGCCTTATGTCTCATTGTTTCTTTATTTATACTAAATAAACTATTCGACTCCGGTTACCACTCAAGGCCCTACACCTACTTTGCATAGGCGTTTCGGTTGCCATACCCGGCCTTACTCTTATTGTCACGTCCTGAAATTCAGTGTCGAATATCGACATCAAATACCTCACTTATATTCGACTGCCAAAGATTCAAACATCGAACTCCAGTTCGGATGGAGCTTATAACAACATTAGATGAATAATAAACAGCGGAAACAAAATGAATATCATTGTCACAGATACAACATCATCATAATATCCATTACAACATTTAACTTCAATATCAGAGTGCTAGATGAAGATATAACAACAACATAATAATAACTTCACAACGGAACAACAATAGAGTCTTCAAAAGGATCCAACACACATCTTCTTTGATAAGCTCTTCAAAAAAACTCCAACACTTCAAAAGGTTACTAAAGCCAAAACTTCCAAAATCCGATAGCTTCCAAACAAAAAGACTTCAAAAAACCAGCTAGCACCAAAACACGGAAAACATGCTACTAGGTTGCCCGTGCGGAAATTATGGGCACCTAGAGTTTAGAAAAAAAACAATAAACTACGGAGTCAGACATGGGACTGGTATGAGTAAACAAAAATAGTTGCTTTTAAATAAACAAATTTTTAAAAGAAAACGGTTCATGCTTTTGGAAAATGAAACTACCGTAAGGCCTTCTAGCACACACACAATGCAATCGCATACTTGGAGGAGATTTCTCCTTATGATAGTTAAATATGCTTAATACGAGAAAACTCTTTGATATTATTGTTAGTGCATAGTGTAGAAAACCTTTTCGAAAGTATAATATTAATCTTAGCCAGCATACGCACCATAATAGTATGCCTACTATAGCTACCATGTTAAATGGCTGGTTCTAAAACTAAAACCTTACTGGGTTCGTATTGGGAATTGGATTTCCAACAAAAGGTCAGGCTAAGGAACTTCCTATACCACATGGGTATGCCTCTTGAGGGACATTCCAAGAACTTAACCAGCTCTCTGCCAACACAAGGCCGGGTTACCTCTATAACTAGGTAACTACTACATGAGTATGCCATCCTGCGGTCGTTTGCAACCTTTATCCGAAGGCCCTCAACCACAAAGAAACAACCACACAGTAATGAGATTGCAGCAACCACACAGGTTAAGTATCTGGGCTCCATACCATGATACCACCTTTTTCCAGAAGGAAATGACATACCCTAAAAGGCATGACCCTCATAACCTTGCCGCATCTTTCCTGTTTCGACCATTTCCGGGGTGTGAGGTCCGATGAGGTCTCGTCCACAAAGCTACGCTTTAAACGAAAGCCATGCTTTGATCACAAATGATCAACAAATGATCATCAACACATAGCAGCACTTAGCGTGCCACACTACCAAATTGGGAGTATGTCACTGATAACCTTCAACTATACAACCTCTAAGCTTGTACGTCTCAGAGAAGGGTGTTAAGCTAAGAGAATAAATTCTCCGCCACCAACAGATATGTATTTGAAAGAAATCTTCTTTATATCTCAAAGTGTAGAGTCATACATAAAACCATACAAGTCTGTTCCGGGTTTGAACAGAACCGAAGGCACTTTGTCCAATAAAGGAAGAATCCCTTGCAATCTGAGTATCCAAAATCTCGATTGGACTCCCCATCACATGTGGAGATCTCTATACCAGAGCAACTCAGTGCAGAGACATTCGATAGGTTATCCTATCGTTCTTGAAGACACACGGTCTTCACACCGTCTTCAAATGCTATCCATTTCGTCGTGTCACTATTCGGAATAGGTTATATGACACAAAGTCCTCTCCCGGCTAATCCAAATAGTGAGTGCTTAATTTTAAAACACGTGGATGTATCAATCACAAAGATTTACTATCAAGGTTCGATGTGGGTTTCGGACAACCAATTGCAATCCGACTCCCAGTCGCATCGAAATTTAAGTGTTGTTTTCAGGCCAATAGGTTTTTCACATTTACAGAAACAAATCACAGATATCACAGCTCAGCACAAAGCAATTCACATTACATAGCATCATAATCACAAATCAGAAATATCAATCCAATACACAACATTCAATAATAATTGATCATCTTTAATTAAGATGATTTAATTATGTAATTTAAATTAATTAACACATAATTACTTTCATTAAATATCTTTAATTAATGATTAATTATCCTTAGTTATAAATTAATTAAATCTTAATTACCTTTATTAATAATTATTCCTTAATTAATTATCTTAATTAATTAATCCTTAATTATTAATTAATTTAATCTTAATTACTTTAATTAATTAATTATTATTTACTTAATTATCTTAATTAATTTATCCTTAATTATTAGTTAATTAAATCTTAATTACTTTTATTAATTCATTATTCTTTAATTAATTATCTTCATTAATTAATCCTTAATTATTAATTAATTAAATCTTAATTACTTTTATTAATTAATTATTCTTTAATTAATTAATTATTAATTAATCCTTAATTATTAATTAATTAAATCTTAATTACTTTTATTAATTAATTATTCTTTAACTAATTATCTTAATTAATTAATCCTTAATTATTAAATAATTAAAATTTAGTTACTTTTATTAATTAATTATTCTTTAATTAATTAACTATTAATTACAAAATAATTACAAATCATTAATTATTTAATCATTATAAATAGATTTGTTTTTAAGTCAACAAAAAATATTTGATTAACTTTTCAATTATTTTATCAAGTTAAATTTAAAACAATTTATTTAAAAATATAAGTTTAAAACATCTTTGAACTTAATTAATTTCAAATAATTTATTTCAGTACCATTAACTTCACATTCCATTTAACAAACAATCATCATTTTATAAAGATTGAATTTGGAAATCAATTAGACTTATATTTTAAAATTTTAAAATTGGAAATGCTGTTACCCGACAACTACTTCGAGCATTCCCCCGGGCTACATGTCCACTTGCTTCAAGTTCCCTTCAAAACCTAACCGTTTCTCTTTTTCTTCAAACTAAAAGAAAAATTGTTTAATTACTTAACCCGACGCACAGCGTCAAACTACACGAGTCACAACTCGAGCGAGTAACTCGATTTCACGAAGACGACTTCGAATCCTAAGGCCTTCTTCCCCAAAACATTTTCACCGATACTCTCAGTAACTCGTGCACGTTGCACACCATTTCGATCACCTCTGGTCGACACTACGACCCTCGTCCAGTTGACGATTACTCCGTCGACCCTTCAAACCACCAAGAAACGTGATCCATCGTCAAATTCATGATCGAGCTTTCTAATCGATATGAAACCAAAAATGATCTTCACAAAAGAACCACATTCTCTCACCACTGGCTGCCGAAGGCCATGAAAATTCAACTAGAGCTTCGTCTTGATTCCACACCACTATCCCCACCGGAGCGATCAACTCCGATGGTCTGATGAAATCGTAGCGATCTTGTTTTCTGCTTCGACTAAAATGGGGGGTTAAACCCTAGATCCTTGCCATGCCAATTCCAAAATGAAATAAAAAATTATAGGAGCATTTTTCTGATGAACTCCAACCATCCAGCAAGCCACGACCACGATCTCGAGCATCCAAACTCCATTGATCACCAGAATTTGGTGAAAAATGTGATTTTGTTCATCCCGTGATTTCTCCATAAATACATGACTAAAAATCTTGATTTGAGTTTTTAAAATCAACATTTTTAATAACGATTTCGATGATATTATTGAAATAGGATGATATGATGTTTGAATTTTCACTTAGTTCAGAGTTTTACTGTGTTTGTTTGATTTCCAACAACCTCTTGATGATTTTCTTTTGGAAATTTATTTTAAAACTTAGATACTGATCATGCAAACAAAATTTATGTAACGACCCAACTTCCATACTCCAGGAAGTTGCATCGTTAAGAAGAAAGAAAGGGATAGAAGAAGAAAAGAAAGAGAAAGAAGAACACAAACAACATCAGAATCTCACAGCGGAACGAATAAAATATAATATATCACATAATACTTTACATAGTATCATATACATCAGAGTTTTACAGCCAATACAACACATACTAGACAGTTATAAACACCTGTCTAGTTATACATCTCTAAACAGTACAAGATACAACTCAGAGAGACGACTCAGAGATACCAACACAGCGGAAAATAGATAACTACAACGCAGAAGCCTCCTGCTCCATTTGCTCCTCCAGAACTCGTCAAAGCAATCCTGAATCACTTGACTACTCATACATAATATGAGTACCCAAGAGTTTAATAAAACAGAAAATAAACACTCGGGTCAGACAGGGGTCTGGTGTGAGTAAATAGTTTAAAAGTTGCTTAACTTTTAGAAAATCCTTTGAAAACAAAAGGTATCACGTAAGACTTCCCACACATAAACATGGAAAAGTTTTTACCTTACGCTAACCAAAACATTTGATAGGAAATCCAGTGATATTATAATAGTGTCTAGGGTTTTCAAGTAAATATGAAATAGCCGAAATTGTTACATCTATTAAATTCCAGCTACTAGCCACAAAAGTGGGTAATACAAACAAAACCGTAGGGTCTCGTAGGGAAAATGGGTTTCCAACAATGGCAGGGCTACTGGGGTACCGCCCGTCACAGTACGTGGTCTAGATCACCGTACCGAGGAGCCACCCTAACTCCCCTGCAACACAAGGCCGGAACCGTTCCTTACTGAACAGTCCCGAACAAGACCACCCCGACGGTTGGAGCTCTCAACCGTCCACACAGCCGAAATATAAAGGGACCTCTAGACAGGGGTAAATCTCACTCTCAAGTGGGGGCTACCCACGAAGCCTTGCTGCACCTCCCCTGTTTTAGCCATTCCCGGTTGATGAGGCTTGAGGCTGCGATTACCTTTAAAGAACACATCTATCTTAGAATGCTCATCGTCCACCTGACGATGTTCTGAAAGCATTCGATCCATACAAGTTCGTTCCGGGTTCGAACGAAACCGAAGGCATTATCTCGTTACACTCATATTGGAATCACCCTCAGAGTTAACGACGATAACCCTTGCACTCTAAACCACCATCTCGAATCTATAAGTACTATTCCGTCAAACTCATTACGGAATCACCCACAGAGTTATACTGACGTATAGCCCTTACACCTCGAGTCTTCACTTGCTCCACTTGGATTAACGACCTAACGTTTAATTGGAATCGATGTGGTTTTCGGATATCCAAATATGGAAACCCGATCCCGGTCTCACCGAAACCAAACGCCATTTTAATGTCCAAGTTATACTTAAGGGTTTTAAACAATTAACTCATTTTATCTTTATCTATTACACACAGATAGATAAACTACATATTCACATCATAACAGATAACCCATAATATTATCACAACAGATAATCATCACAGCAGTCAAACATCACAACAACAATCATCACAACCAAATAATCCATCATACTATAATTAAGCATCCATATCCTATAGATACTACTCATCTCATTTCTGAGATCACAACCATCCAAAGGTATATCAATATCATCCATAAGTAATGATATATTATCCATCATTTATAATTAATTTAAAATGAATTAAATTAATTACTTCTATCCTTAATTAATTTAAAATAAATTAAATTAATTACTCATCTATAAATCCTGCTTATAAATCCATTGATTAATCAACCTAGTTAATTAATCATTCATTAAGTATTTAACTTGATTAAACATCTTTGATTAATCATTCACTAATTACAATAAGTAATTACTCTTTAATTAATTTTATAAAATTAATTAACCTTAATCACAAGTAATTAACATTTAATTACTTAATTTATTAATTAACTATAATTAATTACATTCACCCTTAATTAATTACAATTAATTAATCACTTAATTAATTAATTAATATTTAATTAAACAATTCTTAATTACATCATTAATTATAATAATTAATGATCTCTAATTAATATTTAAATTAATTACTCAATTAAAATTAATTACATTTAGTAATTAATCAAAATACATTTATTAATCACCTTGATTAATATTTAAATCCAGTAATTAACTACCCTTAATTACTTCCTTAATAAATTAATTATCCAATAATTAATTATCTATATTAATTAATCCTTGGTTAATTACAAAAGTAATTATCCAAATTACTTTATTAAAATAAAACATCTTTCCTTAATTACATTCCAGTAATTATTACTTCTCTAAGTAATCTTACTCCATAAATTACATTAAGTAATTATTATCATTAAATTATTCTTAAATTAATTAAACTAAATTAATTAATTTAACAAAGCATATTATCAGAATTAATAAATAATTAATTCCTTAATTACTTTTGGTAAAGTAATTATACTTATCAAATTACAATATATTTTCCTAAAATAATTAATCTAATTAATCCATCAAAATTAATTACATTAATTAATTATTAATTATCCTTAGATAATTAACTACATTTCATTAATTCCTTACTTAAGAATAATTACTTTAAATTAATTATTCATTAATCATCTTTAATTATAAATTAATTCAAGTTATTATTTAAAAATCAAATAAATAAGTAAATCCTTAATTATTTTCAAAATAATTCATTTACTTATTTATAACTTTATTAATATTCAAAATGTATTTAAATAATACATTTTCTAAAATTTAATTCAACTTTCAATTTAAAATTAACATATCATAATTTTATTTAATACTTAAAAGAAGAAATCTTTTAAATTAAACCTTTGTTTGAAATCAAATTCATATTTGAATTCTACTTAATAACATTTCTGTCAAATATTTAAAACTTTTCAAACTTGATTTGAATTTAAACAGGTTTTAAAGTAAAAACTGAAATCATATTTAATTTGATTTCAAACCCAATTTTAAATCTTGCATATCATTCAAATGTTACATTTTGAATTCAAAGTATTCCTGAATTTAATTCAAATTTAAACCTGAATTTGAATCTTAATTTTAAAACATTGAATTCCTTTAAAAAAAATTTAAAAAGAACCAAAACTGTTTTTAATAAAAATCTGGATTTAAAACCTGAAAACTACACTTGCACTGTTTTTTCCAGATTTGAATTTAAACTTCAATTTAAATTTAAATTCATCATTTTGAATTTAAAAGCCTACCTGAGTTTAATTCAAACCTGAACTTGAATTTAATCATAGCTTTTAAACATGCTTGAGTTTCCAGATTTTAAAAAAAAACAAACTCAGGTTATAACCTGCACTATATTTACTCTGTTTCCAATTTAAGTTTATTTCTTACTTAATATTTAAATTCTTCATTTAAAACTTGAATTCATAACTTACTTGAATTTAAATCAAAACTATACCTTAATTTAAATTATTGCTTTTTAAAAATGAATTACCTCAGATTTTAAAAAAACAACACTGCACAGGTTTTCAACCTGTACAACTAAACCCGAGACCACACTAAAATTACTTCGGGGCAAAACTCTTCCATCTTCGAGTCACCACACTAACTTCCCGAGGTTGACTCCGAGTCACCCAACCCTGCACCAAAATTTCCACCAGAGACCAACCAAACCTGTCAATCATTACAACTACCTACTCCGGCCATTCCATGACCTCCAACTCCACCCTTTGCTCCACCTATACACCCACTGCCAAACCCCAAATCCACAGACCACTCGAACTTCCACAAAGTTCGGCAGTTCAAGACCTCTGCTACTAAAAAAACAGGAATTCAAACCTGAAGAAAACCCCACAGTCATCACCTTTAATCTCTGACCATCTTCCCTTCATTCTTCCCACTCTCTCCAGTCATCAATCAACCTCCAGAAATGGATTCCAAGTTTCCAAAATTTAATTTATGATTTGATATCCCCAATACACCAAACCTTACTGCACAGTCCTAAATAACTAACCCCACAGAAGCTTTAAGACTGATGCTTGTTTTTATAATCATGTTTTAATACATGAATTAAAGCTTTAACTCATTTGAATAAATTAAAGATGTTTGGTAAGTTTTATTTTATGAAACTGTTGTCTACTATTATTGATTTACACAAGTAACAGTTTCCACTTTTCTAAACTAAAATTCTTACAACTTGAATCTATGCAACACAACATAATATGTTTACATAATAATCTCTAACCATGATTCAATCATATAGAAGTGGATTTGTATTTAAATCCAAATAATAACAGAAACATATCTGCAGAAATTTACATCTCACTTCTCTGCATACTCAAGCATAATCACATCCAACAGTCAAGCATAATACAACAGTCAACAATTATAAACTCATGCACATATATAATTTTAAACAACCCATAAATTTGGGATTACTTACTAAGAGAAATAACAAAACAGTTTAATTGCTACTGTTTTAATTTGCTTATTTAAAAGCATTGTGAATTAAACTTTAAATTTCTGCAAATTCTTGGTAGTTTGATTTTAAAAGAAGAAACTGTTTTTAAGTTAGAAAATTTACTCACCTAAAAATTGAAAAGCAGAAAGCATCCATCTGTAATCCATTTTCCTTGCATTGAATCTGCTTGCATGTTGGTTAGAGATGATTATAACTTGTAGTATGCAGGCCTGGGAACTGCATTTGGTGATGGTTTGGTCTGTATGCTCCCCATTTTCAACTTTGCTTGCATTGATCCTTGAAGATTAAATTGTTTGCAGGCTAGTTGAAAATGGTGACAGCATGTTGTTTGCAAGCCTGGGGATTTCATTTGATGATGACATGATGTATTTCAGGCTTTGGATCTGCATGCTTCCCAGATTAAAGTGAATTTACAGATTGAAGAAATTGGTTTGCTTGCAGATCCTTGGAACTGCATGCTTCCAGATTCACCTTTGCTTGTGTTGATGTATTACAGATTGAAGAACTTTTGCAGGTTTGTGAATTTGGATTTCCATTTTGCAGAGTTTAAAGCTTGATTGCAGATCAAAAGAATTTGCAAATGTGGGTTTTTTATTTGCAGATTTCAAAACTGTGATTTGCAGATCTAATTGAATATGATTTTGATTTTGTAGAATATTGATTGTGGAATTAGAGTGAAGTAGGATTTTCTTTTTCACAGATCTGAATTTTCATTTAGTAGAAGATAAAAATGTTTGAAAACAAAAGATATGTTTTAAGTTTTATCTAAACTAAATAAATTCAAATATTCATTTGTATTGCCACTTGTTAATTAAGTATGGAAATAAATTACATGTGTCTATTTTAAAACATGAAACTTAACACATGTAAGATTTTAGATATAAAATAAACTTCTTTGTTTTACAATTGTTTTAATTAAAGATAAAACTATTTCTAATTTAAATTATGATGTTTTAAATATGTTTATCTATATTTAGTCTTTACAAATGAATTATCCAAACATATACAAATATTTGTTTGAATATTTTAAGAATTATTTAAAACAAATTTCAAAAGAGAAACTTTTTAAAAAGAAAAGAACAAATGTTGAATTATATTTTATTCAAGAGTTTTCAAATTAACATATTCTAATATAAATAAACTAAATTTATTTCAAAACAATTTTAAAATAAAACAAAATAAACTTTATTATAAAATACAATTCTTAACTATTATATTTATAACAAAGTATTTACTATAATATCCTTCTAAAAATACAAGATGGATTTATAAACTGACTTATGAAAAGTTCAATACTATTTTCAATTTAATATAAATCAATTCATAAATTATACACTATATATATATTATAAGTTTGAAAGGATCTTTTATTAAATTTAAAAATAAAATCAAAACACCTATTTACAATGTATACACATATATACATTATAAATAAAATATTTTTAAATCAATTTAGAAAGGAAATTTTATCATTTAAATATTTTTAACATTTTAAAACAATAAGATTCTCAAATTAAATCATTATTATAAATTTTCAAAAGAATATCATTTATCCAAACTAAATAATTATAAATTTTCAAAAGAAAATTATGTTTGAATTGGATTATTAAATCAGTATTTCACATTTTAAAATAAATTATAAATGAAATTATTAAATAAATATTGCCCAAATTTTCGGGACATCACAATTTACTTAGACATTGAAGCCATTCAAAGATTGTAGGATGAGAATTTCATTTTCTAACAGGTTTTTGAAAACTTGGAGTTAGAACAGGGATTATTAACCCTATACATTAACATGCACAAGCAAGATACATATACACATTCACATATTGGTGCCTGCAAACCAATATTCACACTTGCCTACATCATGCATTCAAACATAGATCAGACATCAAGGCTTAGAAAGGTTCACCCACCTGTTATGCCTGGAAACAGAAGCAGAGAGGAAGTATCTGAAAGTTGATTATTTGAAATCTGGAAAGCTATTTAAATTTGATCTTGGATTTTTCTTACCTGCAACTAGTTATTTAGATTTGTTTATATTATTTAACAACAAATTCAATTTCAATTTCCTAAAGAGATTTACTTACAGTTAAAAAAATTATGAAACAGAGAAGAATTTTTGACTGTAACTTGAAAACTGAGCTTGTAAGCCTAGAGTTCTCCTGATTCTTTTGCTTATGTGATGATCTTTTGCTTATGTTTAATTGTTGAAATTAAATCCCACTTTGATGTTAAGAGCTGAAGTTGTTTATTTGAAATTTCCTTCCTTGGCTTGAGATTTTGAAGAAAACTGGTTATAGCTTTTATAGGAATTTAGTCTTGAAAAAGTTGAGGAGGTTTTGGTTTAATTATTTGTTCTGATGATTTTTTTTCTGGTTTAAAGATTTTACAGGCTTAAGAAATGAATAAAAGAGATAAGAGAAGAAGATAAAATGACTTATGTAATTTTATTTTATTTTCTATGAATTTCTTAAAAAAATGAAAATTATGTAATGACACTTGTCTAATTATTTCTACATGTTAAACATTTGTTTTATTCTCTTATTACATGCTTGACATTTTTATTTTTATATGAGTAAAATATTTTTAAATAAAACTTATGTCATATTTACTTTATTAACAAATACATTAGCCATTAAAGATATTTGCTTTATATTAATACGTATTATTTAAAAGAGAATGTTTTGAAATTAAATACATATTAAATAAATTACATAGATATATATTTATAAACTCAAATTATTTTTCTAAAACATTTACTAAAAATTTAAATTCAAAGTTAAATTCAATATATAAATTCAAATCTACTCATATGCGCACAAATACATATATATTCACATATATATAAGATTTAAATTCAAATGATTTTAAAAACATTTATTATTTCAAAATTTTAACCTCAAAAGAAATTGAAATTTTATTCATATAAATTAACACATTTTTTTTTATTTCGAACATTTCAAATTAAATTCCAAAAGTTCAAATAAATTACCAAATTTAAATTGATAAATTTTGGGATGTTATAGATTTTCCCACTTAAGAAAATTTCATCCTCGAAATTTGAAACAAAGAGAAAAGCAAATAAAGAATATATGAATTCAGAAAAGGATAGAGGAATGGCTTACCAGTTTAAGCCGAGATATCCACTCTGCAATTGGGATATGATTTCTGCATGCTGTCTTCAATTTCCCAGGTGCAGTCTTTTAGACCGCCACTCCACTGTACTTTAACCAGTTTCATAACTTTGTTTCTTAATTGCTTTTCATCACGATCTACAATCTTTATTAGTTCTCTTTTAACTGCTAGGTTGGGAGTGATTTCGAGATCCTGCTGAGCAGCTTCTTCAATAATACTATCTGGATCGTGCACATACTTCCAGAGGTTAGAAATGTGGAATACATCATGCAAGCCAGACAACCGACTAGGCAACTGCACTAGATAGGCTAAAAGACCAATCCTCTCAAGAATAGGAAAAGGACCAATATACCGTGGTGCCAGCTTACCGGTCTTCCCAAACCTTAATACACCATGCATTGGAGATACTTTAAGAAAGACAGAGTCTCTAATCTGGAATTCCAAATCCCTTCTTCTGCGATCATAATAACTCTTTTGATGAGTTTGAGCCGTTTTCAGTTTCTTCCATATAAAATCAACTTTTTCTATGGCTTCCTTAATCATATCCGGTCCAAGGACGAGTCTATCACCTGTCTCTATCCAGCATGCAGGTGATCGACACAGACGACCATATAGAGCTTCAAAAGGAGCCATCTCGATACTGGCCTGAAAGCTATCGTTATATGAAAATTCGACCAGATACAAATGGTCCTCCCAAGAACCAGCAAAGTCAAGTATACAAGCACGCAATAGGTCTTCTAAGATTCGATTTATCCTTTTAGTCTGCCCATCAGACTGTAGGTGATAAGCAGAGCTGAAGTTCAGTTTTGTTCCCAATGCGGCTTGAAATCCCTCCCAAAATATACCAGTGAAGATCGGGCCACGATCACTCACTATACCGCTTGGTATACAATGGAGACGAACAATTTCTTTCACATATAACTCAGCTAAACTTGCTGCTGTGCAGGTAGATTTCACTGGGAAAAAGTGGGCTGTCTTAGTCAAACAGTCCACAATGACCCAAATTTCTTCATTGCCTTTCCAAGTACGAGGCAACCCGTCGATGAAATCCATCGATACTTGGTCCCATTTCCACTTGGGTACCTCTAAAGGCTAAAGTAAACCCGCCATTTTCTTTTGACCGCTTTTAATTTATTGGCAAGTAGCACAGCGACTCACATATATAGATATGTCCCTTTTCATTGTCTTCCACCAGAAAGTTATTTTGATATCTCTATCCATCTTATTAACTCCTGGATGGATACTGAGTTTAGACTTGTGACATTCATCTAAAACTTCACGTTTCAAATCAGGGATGTCTAGGACACATATTCTGCCTTTTAATCTTATAATCCCATCATTACCGATTCCAAAGCTGGAATCCTCACCTCGACGAATCCTCTCATATATTTCCTGAAGAAACTTGTCCTTTTTTTGCTTGTTGGTGATTTTCTCAAGAAGAGTAGGAGCGATGACAAGGTGAGCAAGAATAGCATGCTTCCTACTCAAGGCATCGGCAATTACATTGGCCTTTCCGGGTGTATACAGAATATCTAGATCATAGGATGCCAGAAATTCCAACCAACGTTGTTGTAGTAGATTTTAATCTTTTTGGGTGAAGAGATATTTCAAAGATTTGTGGTCGATGAATAATTCAAATTTTCACCTAAAATAAAGAGAGTTCATTAAGTATATTTATTAAGTTAAATTGAATTTCTTAAATCACTAAGAAAGCTAAAAGAGGTTCTTACCTAGAAGACAATTTTGCCATATTTTCAAAGCGAAGATAACAGCTAACATTTTTAAATCATGTGTTGGGTAGTTTCTTTCATGTGGATGTAATTGTCTACTCGCGTAGGCAATTACCTTTCCATTCCGCATTAACACCGCACCCAACCCATCACCACAAGCATCAGTATAGACAGATAAACCCTGGTTCCCATTAATGATAGCGAGAACAGGAGTAGTGGTTAATCTCTTCTTCAACTCCTGAAAAGCTTCGTCACATTTTGAAGTCCAATTGAATTTTGCATTCTTCATTGTTAGCTTAGTCAATGGATTTGTTATTTTAGAGAAATCCTGAACAAACTTCCAATAATAACCTGCTAATCCCAGAAAGCTTCGAACTTCTTTTGGGGTAGTGGGTTTTCTTCAATCAAGAATAGCGAAAAATTTGCTAGGATCAACAGAAATTCCTTCTTCATTAACAATGTGCCCGAGAAATTTACCTTTTTTGACCCAAAAATGGCATTCGGAAATTTGGCGAACATAATATTTCTCCTTAATATCTCCAAAATGATTCTAAGATGCTCGGCATGCTCCTCTTCGGTATTGGAATAGACCAAAATATCGTCAATAAACACGAGCATAAATTTATTCAATACTTCCCGGAACACACGGGTCATTAGATATACGAAGTATGCTGGAGCATTGGTTAGCCCGAAAGGCATGACTAACCATTCGTATAACATGTTAAGACCCCTGAAGGCGGTCAAATGAACACAATCTTTGGCAATTCATAGTTGATGGAATCCCTGGGCTAGATCCATCTTCGAAAAGATACGAGCGCCGTGCAATTGATCAAACATATCATCAATTCTAGGTAGAGGAAATTTGTTCTTGAGAGTCAGCTTATTGAGATCGCGGTAGTCCATACACAATCTCAAAGATCCATCAGATTTAGCAATAAACACTACTGCTGAACCCCATTTAGAAACACTAGGTCGAATTAACCCTTTATTTAGAAAATCATTTATTTGCTTGACTAATTCAATCCTTTCCCTGGGTGCCATCATGAGACTTGCGTGGATGACAGGACGAGCATTGGGTACTCGGTCAATTCTGAATTCTATTTCTCTATGTGGAGGTAAGGATTTTACTTCTCGAACACGTCTGGAAAATCTCGGACAATGGGTATGGACTCCAGACTGGGTTCGGGGTAACCCAAGTTATACATCAACCCATCTCTTTTAGGATTAGGGTCCACACAAAAAATCTCAATGAAATCTCCAAATTTGGTTTTGATCGAAATCAATCAATTGTTACAATCCAATTTGGCTTTGTATTTTTTTAGCCAATCCATTCCGAGTAAGATTTCAAACTCATTAAAATCAAGGACAAAGAGACCGATAGGGAATTGGTAATAAGAATATGATATAGGAATGTCTCTACATCGAAGACAAAGGTTCAGGGGGCCTCCAACTGAATTCTTTACGCATATGGGCTCATCAACAAAATCAGGTTCAAGATTTAATTCATTTACAACTTGTTGAGAGATAAAACTATGTGTAGCGCCCGTGTCAAACAAAACTCTAACAATTCTATCATAAACTGTAAGGTTACCTTCCAGAACTCCTTTCCCCATTTCTGCTTTGGAGGATGCAGGTTTGTCTTCGATTGTGTACACCTTTGCTATCTGAGCTTGCTTCATGGTTGGACAGTCTTTAACCTCGTGTCCCAATTTCTGACAATAATAGCATTTCCTTGGTTTTGCTTGTACAGGTTGATTTACTTGTCTCTTAGGCTTCGTATATCTGCTCGAGTAATGGCCCTTTTCTAAGCAATTAAAGCAAGTAACACCTTTTTCCTTATCCTTTTGATTGTTCTTCTTCTTCTCCTTACCCTTCCATGGTTTCTTACCTCCAAATTTCCTTTTCTTCCAATTTTGATTGCTCGTATTTCCTTTCTCCACTGGGGCTTCTTGCATATCCAGTGTAGCATATCTGTACCCCATATCAATCAGATCTGAAAAAGATTCTTTGACGTGGCCAGTCATCCTTTCGTGGAACTTCTTATTCATCCCCGAATGAACCTTTCATTTTTCTTTAGAGGTGTATTTACCATTTCTGGACTAAAACGAGACAATTCATTGAATTTGTTTAGATACTCCTCAAATGACAAACTCCCTTTCTTTAAGTCCATAAATTCCTGGAACATTCGAGAAATACCAGCCAATGGAATTTAGCGCTTCTAAAATACTTCTTTAAATCTCTCCCAAGAAAACTCTTCTTCTAGTTCATCTACAGTGACTGTCTCCCACCATGCTAAGGCTTCTTCTTGGAGTAGCCAAGAAGCTATGAGTCACATTTGATCGTCCTGCAGCTTTAGCCCTTTAAAAATTCTTCACACGATCTGATCCATGCTTGGGCCTCGACAATCGACTCCTTGTCGGTGAACGACTTACCACCAAGTCTCGAGAAGCACTTATATAAATCAACCAGATTCGGCTGATGCTGAGTAGATAAAGCTGCTTCTGCCGTTGGGGGAACTTGACCAGTTGTTGTGGCATTTTCTCGACCCCTAGCTCTTCCTCTTCATCCGCTCATTCTTACTATCTGTAATTAGTAAGAAAACTTGATTTTGATATACGGACGAGATATCTTAAGGAATATCAGCAGTTAAAAGAAATAGACCAAGAAAATTTAGGGTTTCGGTCGCGGGTTATTCTCATTCTAGGGTATATTTCACCCTATTTCTAATGAGTCATCTAATGTGTTATACTCCATAGCTAAAGTTCCTACTCAACCTTTAGCTTTGATACCACTTATCACGCCCTGAAATTAGTGTTCGAAAATCGACATCAAAAACCTCACTTGTATTCGACTGCCAAAGATTCAAAGATCAAACTCCAGTTCGGATGGAGCTTATAACAACATTAGATAAATAATAAATAGCGAAAACAAAATGAATATCGTTGATCACAGATACAATATCTTCATAATATCCATTATAACATTTAACATCAATATCAGAGTGCTACATGAAGATATAACAACATAATAATAACTTCACAACGGAACAACAATAGAGTCTTCAGAAGGATCCAACATACATTTTCTTTGATAAGGTCTTCAAAAAAACTCCAACACTTCAAAAGGTTACTAAAGCCAAAACTTCCAAAATCCGATAGCTTCCAAACGAAAAGACTTCAAAAATCCAGCTAGCACCAAAACACGGAAAACCGGCTACTAGGCTGCCCATGTGGAAATTATGGGAACCCAGAGTTTAGAAAGAAAACAATAAACCCTGGGTCAGTCATGGGATCGCTATAAGCAAACAAAAATAATTGCTTTTAAATAAAACAAATTTTTAAAACAAAACTATTCATGCTTTTGGAAAATGAAACTACCATATGGCATCCCGGCACACACACAATGCAATCGCACACTTGGATGAGATTTCTCCTTATGACGGTCAAATATGCTTAATACGAGAAAACTCTTTGATATTATTGTTAGTGCATAGTGTAGAAAACCTTTTCGAAAGTATAATATTAATCTTAGCCAGCATACGTACCATTATAGTATGCCTACTATAGCTACCATGTTAAATGGCAGGTTCTACAACTAAAACCGTACTGGGTTCGTATTGGGAATTGGATTTCCAACAAATGGTCAGGCTAAGGAACTTCCTATGCCACATGGGTACGCCTCTAGAGGGACGTCCCGAGAACTTAACCAGCACTCTGCCAACACAACCCCGAGTTACCTCTGTAACTAGGTAACTACTATACGAGTATGCCACCCTGCGGTCGTTTGCAACTTTTATCCGAGGGCCCTCAACCACAAGGCAACAACCACACAATAATGAGATTGCAGCAACCACATAGGTTAAGTATCTGGGCTCCATACCATGATACCACCTTTTTTCAGAAGGAAATGACATACCCTAATGGGTGCGACCCTCATAAACTTGCCGCATCTTTCCTGTTTCGACCATTTTCGGGGTGTGAGGTCCGATGAGGTCTCGTCCACAAAGCTACGCTTTACACAAAAGCCATGATTCGATCACAAATGATCATCAACACACAGCAGCACTTAGCATGCCACACTACCAAATTGGGAGTATACCACTGATAACCTTCAACTACATAACCTTTAAGCTCGTACGTCTCGGAGAAGGGTGTTAAGCTAAGAGAATAAATTCTCCGCCACCAACCTATATGTATTTGAAAGAAATCTGCTTTATATCTCATAGCGTAGAGTCAGACATACAACCATACAAGTCTGTTCCGGGTTCGAACAGAACCGAAGGCACTTCGTCCAATAAAGGAAGAAGCCCTTGCAATCCGGGTATCCACAATCTCGATTGGACTCCCAATTACATGTGGAGATCTCTATACTGGAGCAACTCAGTGCAAAGACATTCGATAGACTGTCCTATCGTTCTCGAAGACACCCGGTCTTCACACCGTCTTCAAATGCTATCCATTTCGTCGTGTCACTATTCGAAATGGGTTATATGATACAAAGTCCTCTCTCGGCTAATCCAAATAGTGAGCGCTTAATTTTAAAACACATGGATGTATCAATCACAAAGATTTACTATCAAGGTTCGATGTGGGTTTCGGATAACCAATTGGAATCCGACTCCCTATCGCATCGAAATTTAAATGTCGTTTTCAGGCCAGTGGGTTTTTCACATTTATAGAAACAAATCACAGATATCACAGCTCAGCACAAAGCAATTCACATTACATAGCATCATAATCACAAATTAGAAATATCAATCCAATACACAACATTCAATAATAATCGATCATCTTTAATTAAGATGATTTAACTGTGTGATTTAAATTAATTAACACATAATTACTTTCATTAAGTATCTTTAATCAATGATTAATTATCCTTAATTATAAATTAATTAAATCTTAATTACCTTTATTAACTAATTATTCCTTAATTAATTATCTTAATTTATTAATCCTTAATTATTAATTAATTAAATCTTAATTACTTTTATTAATTAATTATTCTTTAGTTAATTATCTTAATTAATTAATCCTTAATTATTGATTATTTAAATCTTAATTACTTTTATTAATTAATAATTCTTTAATTATTAGTTATTAATTAATCCTTAATTATTAATTAATTAAATCTTAATTTCTTTTATTAATTAATTATTCTTTAACTAATTATCTTAATTAATTAATCCTTAATTATTAATTAATTAAATCTTAATTACTTTTATTAATTAATTATTCTTTAATTAATTAATTATTAATTACAAAGTAATTACAAATCATTAATTATTTAATCATTATAAATAAATTTGTTTTTAAGTTAACAATTTAAATATTTGATTAACTTCTCAATTATTTTATTAAGTTAAATTTAAAACAACTTTATTTAAAAATATAAGTTTAATACATCTTTGAACTTAATTAATTTCAAATAATTTATTTCAATACCATTAACTTCACATTCCACTTAAGAAACATTCATCATTTTATAAAGAATGAATTTAGAAATCAATTAGACTTATATTTTTAAAATTTTAAAATTGGAAATGCTGTTACCCGACAACTACTTCGAGCATTCCCCTGGGCTACATGTCTACCTACTTCGAGTTCCCTTCAAAATCTACCCGTGTATCTTTTTCTTCAAACTAAAAAAAATTTGTTTAACTACTTGACCCGGTGCACAATGTCAAACTACACGAGTCACAACACGAGCCAGCAACTCGATTTCACGAAGATGGCTTCGAGTCCTAAGGCCTTCTTCCCCAAAACATTTTCACTGATACTCTCAGTAACTCATGCACGTTCCACACAATTTCGATCGCCTCTAGTCGACACTACGACCATCATCTAGTCGACGATTACTCCCTCGACGCTTCAAACGACCCAAAAATGTGATCCATCGTCAAATTCGCGATCGAGCTTTCTGATCGATTTGAAACCAAAAATGATTATCACAAAAGTGCCACGTTCTCTCACCACTGGCCACCAGGGGCCACGAAAATTCAACCAGAGCTTCGTCTTGATCCCATACCACTATCCCCACCGGAGCGATCAACTCTGGCGGTCTGACGAAATCTTGGCGATCTTGTTTTTTGCTTCGACTAAAATGGGGAGTTAAACCCTAGATCCTTGCCATGCCAACGCCATAATGAAACAAAAAATTATCGAGCATTTTTCCGACGAACTCCAACCATCCAGCAAGCCACGACCATGATTTCGAGCACCCAAACTCCATTGATCACCAGAATTTGGTGAAAAATGTGATTTTGTTCATCCCGTGATTTCTCCATAAATACATGACTAAAAATCTTGATTTAAATTTTAAAAATCAACATTTTTAATAACGATTTCGATGATATTATTGGAACAGGATGATATGATGTTTGAATTTTTACTTAGTTTAGAGTTTTACTGTGTTTGTTTGATTTCCAGCAACCTCTTGATTATTTTCTTTTTGAGATTTATTTTAAAACCTAGATACTGAACATGCAAACAAAATTTACTTAGACATTGAAGCCTTTCAAAGTTTGTAGGATGAGAATTTCATTTTCTAATAGGTTTTTGAAAGCCTCGAATTAGAACAGGGATTATCAACCCTGTACATTAACGTGCACAGGCAAAATACATATACACATTCACATACTAGGGGCATGCAAACCAATATTCACACTTGCCTACATCATGCATTCAAATACAGATCAGACATCAAGGCTTAAAAAGGTTCACTCACCTGTTATCCCTGGAAACAGAAGCAGAGAGGAAGTGTCTGAAAGTTGATTATTTGAAATCTGGAAAGCTATTTAAATTTGATCCTGGATTTTTCTTACCTGCAATTAGTTATTTACATTTGCTTGGCTTCTTTAACAACAAATTCAAATTCAATTTCTTAAAGAGATTTACTTACATTTAAAAAAAATTATGAAATAGAGAAGAGTTTCTGACTCCAACTTGAAAACTGAGCTTGAAAGCCTAGAGTTGCTCCTGATTCTTTTGCTTATGTGATGATCTTTTGCTTATGTTTAATTGTTGAAATTAAATCCCACTTTGAGTTTAAGAGCTGAAGTTGTTTATTTGAAATTTCCTTCCTTGGCTTGAGATTTTGAAGAAAACTGGTTACAGCTTTTACAGAAATTTAGTCTGAAAAAGTTGAGGAGGTTTTGGTTTAATTAGTTGTTTTGATGATTTTTTCTGGTTTAAAGATTGTATAGGCTTAAGAAATGAGTAAAAGAGATAAGAGAAGAAGATAAAATGACTTATGTAATTTTATTTTATTTTCTATGAATTTCTAAAAAAAATGAAAATGATGTAATGACACTTGTCTAATTCTTTCAACATGTTAAACACTTGTTTTATTCTCTTATTAAATGCTTGACATTTGTATTTTTATACGAGTTAAATATTTTTAAATAAAACTTATGTCATATTTACTTTATTAACAAATACATTACCCACTAAAGATATTTGCTTTATATTAGTACATATTATTTAAAAGAGAATGTTTTGAAATTAAATACATATTAAATAAATTACATAGATATATATATATATATTTATAAATTCAAATTATTTTTCTTAAACATTTACTTAAAATTTAAATTCAAATTCAAAGTTAAATTCAATATATAAATTCAAATCTACTCATATATGCACATATACATATATATTCACATATATATAAGATTTAAATTCAAATGATTTTAAAAACATTTATTATTTCAAAATTTTAAACTCAAAAGAAATTGAAATTTTATTCATATAAATTAACACATATTTTGTTTATTTTTAACTTTTCAAATTAAATCCCAAAAGTTAAAATAAATTACCAAATTTAAATTGATAAATTTTGGGATGTTACACCTATGTTTCATTTGCATTTGCCACTAAGGCCTTACTCTTGCACTTTCAATTCCTTGGTTGCTATATCCGGGCTCATACTAATTGGTTTAGCATTTCGGATGCCACCCTAAACCTTACTCCAACACTTTCAACTACAATTGCTATTCCGTGCCTTGCACCAATGGTTCTATTTTGGGTTGCCACTCCAGGTTTTACGCATATGATTTCAGTTGTGGATGCCCCCAAGGCCTTACTCCATCACGTTTGGTTCTTCATTACCATATCTAGCTTTATGCCATCCACCGAACCCTCTACCTAACCATTCATCTATTTGGCTTTCAACTTAGTTATTCATTGAGCTAACATTTAGTCCGACCACCTTTCAATTAACAATGCTACTTACTACATTATCATCAATGTCCTAAATACTGATTTCGGTCATCTTAAGCCCTAGCATAAATTCTCTTTTAAAGTATATCTTTACCGAGAGTGAATTTACTCTAGGAAATCATTACTTTTAGTCTTATCTGGGGAAGTCTGCCTTAGTTTATCTGTAGTGACTTATGATATTTAGATCTTTAAAATTCTGAAATCACCTCCTCCTCAAAATTCCCTTTAGTTTTAAGAAATCATGTCCTCTACCTATGGTTCCTTCTTAACCATTGTCCCTCTTTGGCCTTCTACTAATACCTTTGGTTTAATAACCCTAGTTTATAATTAGCATTACATAGCATTCTTACTTAAATTTTTATATTTAAGATTCTAGCTTATTTTACTTTTAGGTTGGCTCTACTTCACTTAGCCTGTTAGGAACCATTTTATGCACGTTTGACATTGACTTTGCATGTGTTAACTCACGTTTCATTTGACTTGGTCCTTTCTAACTACTATTTAGCAATTTATTAACACATTCAACACATATTTTGGTTTCTTCTATTGACCAATCATTGAACACTTTATTTAATTAAGTTACCTCTCGACCCCAATTATCTACCCCTCAACGCTTATTAATTCCCATTCGATTTACAATATTTTTCCTTGGAAATCACTTATTTTATTTCCATCAAATCTTAGAATATATATATATATATATATATATATATATGATTTCTTTTCATAAAATTTCTAAAATTACATATCTCTAACCATTTTCCATAATACTGGTTCTTAAATAATTCATTTTAATTTATTTACCTATAAGGATTCTATAAGTCAAAACCCATCTCCAAATAAGGGTTTCTAACATTATATTAAAATTTTAGGTCATTATTATTACTAGATCTATGAGAAATAATCTAAGCTAGTTCTACCATAAGCGCTATTAAGGAAAACAATAATAAATAATATATTACTCACTTGTATTTCTTAGTTGAATGATGCTTCTAGTTTCCTTTGCTTGATTTTCTTATTTTCCTCCTTTTCTTCTTAGGACACTGCCACCATTAAATGCTTTAAGCTTTTATTTTAATTTGAGTGTAAAATCAAATGAAAAGAGTGAAGCAACTAACTTCATTCTTATGAAATGTTAGGCTGACGACCCATTACCCTTCCTTATTTAATTCGTTTTAATCTCGCTTCATTAAGTGATAACAAGATAATGTACACGCAAATTCTTATCAAACCTCGCTACTTAATTTCATAATTTAACTTTTAAGTCTTTATTCTCATAATTAGTCCTTTAATCAATTATTTTATTAATTTATAGGATGTTATAAAAGTTCTTATCAATTAGTGTACAAGGAGTTTAGATGGAGAAGTTCATACATCTGTACCAAAGAGATATTCCTATGAAGAAGTACATGAATTAATTCAATGAGCACGATAAGTTTGGGTTAGATCTTATGAATATACCAACAAAGAAGGCTATGAAATTCGCTAAGGGGCTAAGATAACTGCTTTAGGATTTGGCCCTTAGTCATATTTCGATGGGAGCTACTTATGAAAATTTGGATGAGAAGGCATTACTAAATACTATTTGAAAGGATGTGGATAAAGAGAAGCCAAAGAAAGGGAGTGAAGGTGGAGATTAGCTAGAGAAGAGGAAAGAGTTATATGCTAAAGGTGGACAAGGGAAGTTTGCAAAGAAGAACCAACTACGTAGCAAGTTCCATGAGAAGGGACATGTTGTTATAGGCCGCAGACTCAATATAGGAAGGATTAAGTGTTTCAATTGTAGCAACCTTGGGCATACGAAGCATCAACGCCCGATATTAAGAAAGAGCGGACTGGCAGTGCAAGCTTATGCACTTGAGGTGGTTCACAGTGCTACCAAGCGGCCAATAATAGTAGATAAAGGAAAGAAGGTCATCATGGAAGGTACATTACTTATTTCTGATTCTCCCCATTCATGTCAAATTGATATTAGAGCTTTTCATACCTTCATATTTTATAGACTAGTATGCGAATTGAAATTAGGGACTCACATTGTGCATGACTCTATAGTATTGTCGAATCATGTTGATGGATCAACCTATTTATCCATGGTATGCCAAAACTTGAAATTAGTTATATGTGATGTGGGATTTCTTTGTGTTGTTTATGTATTTGGTTTCTCAGGGAATGGACTAACATGGGGATGGACTAGATGTCACTTTATAGGAGAGTTTTGGGTTGTGATAATTGGGTGATTAAGAAAAGGAGAAGTAGAAGGCATAAATTAGCTGTATATTGTTAGCCCGATGGCCCTACACCTTTGAGTTACTTGTATTGACTAGATCTGTCATATTATGAGTTAGCTTATTGCAATATCCAAGAATTCCTAAATGTTTTTCAGAAGTTTCAGGCTTATTACCTTAAGAAGAAATTAAATTTTGAATTGATCTCGAGAAGGACACTAGGCCTATTGTTATACCACTTAGATATATGGCTTTGAAAGAAAGTAGGGAAATAGATAAGATCGTTTCGGAATTATTACAAAAGAGTTTTATCCGTAGAAGTGTTTATGAATGGCGAGTGCCAGTAGTCTTTGCCACTAAGGCAGATGAGTCTTTACGACTCTTCAAAATAAGGAAGTGAAATTGGTTCGCGTTTAATGGGGAAACGATCCGGTAGAGAGACTTAGGAGCAAAATAGAAGATTCGTGCTTCTCATCCCGAACTCTTTACTGGTAGGTTTCCATTTTATTTTCTATATTTTTAGGTTAGGTAATTATTTTGAATGATTGATTCCTATGTATGGTTATTATGGGTTATTATTTGAACATGGTTGATAAGACTATGTTGTATCAGAAATAAGGAATAGATTTCCTAGGAAATGTCAAGCTACATTAGTACAATTGGTTGTATTATGCTTAAACTTCTATCATTATACTTTGATATGATATGATGATGTGTCATTGCATCCATATAGAATTATGTGCTTGTACATTTAGAGTGTTTCATATACATGCCTACATGTTATACTCTTTACATAAATATAGGAGACCATTATTGCATTTTATATCGCTCTTCCTCATACTCATGCATATGTGTTGTTTCCAATTATATAGCTTGTTTCGTGTTTTCTAGTGAATGTCTTATTGTTTGGATGTATGTATAGATGCACAAATGTTTATTAAATGTGTGATAACATAAACACCATAGAGCGCATTAAAATTTTATGGTCCTTTAGAATTCAGGGCTGAAACTTTTTAAAAGGGGAGAATGTAACATTCTACAAATGATAATAATAAATTAAAGTATTAATTAACGAGTGAAATTGTAATTTACTAAAAAGGATAAAGTTTGGATTTTTGCAAATGAAAGAATTAAGTAATTGTGTAAAATGCAATTTTCAAGTCAAGTTTCACTATAAACATGTTATAATCGGGCACACGGTTAAGAAACTTTAATTGAAAGAATAAACTAAAGTGAAGCTGCTGATTAGGATTATAACCTATTAGTACTAGTAAGTGAGTACAAAAACCATCTTAATCCAGAAGAAAAGAACATACATTTCATTCTTTTTCTCAGCCTCCATAGAAACAAAACCCTAGATGTATAAAACTTAGATCTAAAATAATAACCAAAATATTTCATCAGTTTCTATAAATTAATAATCAAAATCGAAGAGAAAAGGTAGGGCTTCTTAAATCTACAATTGTCTTGGCATTTCACAGGGTTAAGGAGTTAGGCCAAATCCGTAGGAAGAAGAAATCTAAGATAATTGGATTTAAATTGTGGTGGGATTTTATTTTCTTTGAATATGATATTATTTGTACTTTTAATTCATTATTGGTTGTTTTAATAGATGAAAATGGAAATTTTATATAAAATCATTCTCACATATTGTATGTGTGTGTATATGTATGTATATATATATAACTGGTAGATACATATTTGATTTGGTTTTAGAGGGAATTATTAGCCAATGGAATTTGATTTGAGTTTTATTAGCAAAAAGAAGAATGATTGAAATTATATGGATAAATTATACCAAAAGATATTCACTCTAATGAAATCAAAATATAATAGATATATGTTGATTTTATAAAATAAAAAAGCATATATTTGGGTTTAGCATGAATAGTTGAATTTGTATTTAGGAGGATGATGAGATTATGAAGAAACCATAGTAATAATGAAATTGCTAATACAAAAGAAAAAAATAGATATAAATGATTATCAAAGTTTAATATAACCGTATTATAATCGAACTGATAGTTATATTAGCAATATAACAAACTTAAGCGATTTATTATGCAAAAACTACATTAAAAACATGAGAGAGAAAAATAGACAAAAGGTCACCCACTAGACTCTAATAGTCGAATGGTTGACGTGATGAATACCCGAGACAAACCCTAGTTCAACCTAAGAGAAAATAACAGAAATTCTAGGATAAACAATCGAATATGCACATGATGAGTCAAACGTTTGAAAAATTCGATCAACTAGTTAGCTAAAGGAAAAAATATAATATTGGTGAACAGTCGACCGATATAATTTAAAGGTTGACTGACTACCTGTAGCTAACCTAGAATGAACCAACCCGTTAAGGCCAATACGAATGAATATGGCTACTTTCCTTGACTTGTTTATGATATTAGAACATTGAATGAAACAAATATGTAGAATGTAGATTGATATCACAATGTATATAATGCTAAGCTAACAACAAGTTATAGATCAATGAAAGGAATATACAATGGATGGTAGTTACCCAAATGGATGACACGTTGTTTGGTTTATATGATGGGATGGTCGATGCATTTCAATAGATCATGGCATATACGATATATGGTCGTTGCCTTAATATATGAACTGTATGACATATACGTTGATTGGTCATTATCTTAACATCATGTAGCGCATATGATGCAAGGTCATTGCCTAAGGGATCGAAGGATTTCTATGACATATGGTCGTTGTCCAGATGATGTCAGTGTTGGCGTATATGTAATATGATCATTGCCTCTGAACGAATAGAGAATATTAGTTGTTATGTAGAGATCTAAATTTAGCAAGCTTACAATGAACAATTAATAATGTTGTAGACTGGTTGTAAATTACATGTTATAATGAAGAATTAAATTTTTAAATAGGAAATCCTTAAATGTAAAGGTGGAGTTAGCCTTCAAAAATGTATTACTAGTATGATTGCGTCAGATACATAGGAATATTTTCTCACGCACCAAGCTATGTATAATCCCCTCTATATTTCCACTTTTACTATATATGATAGGCTGCAAGAAAGAGGGAACATTAGGTGTTTAACGGAGCAATAAAGATGTCGAAGCTTCTTGGTTAACTACTTTTGCTTTATTTTATTATTATGTATTTATTTCACGTAGAACTATGAATTCTGGGGTATTGTTTTTGGATTACGAAACAACATTTATGATTATTTTGGGACATACTTCAAAGATTGATTTTTAAAAGTTATATTATATTATATTCCTCCATCCGTGAGTTTAGAAAGTGTAGATAAAGTAAATAGCTCTATGTCTTATTATTTCTCATTTTTACCCCGATGATCCACTTTTTATGGTCCCTAGGATTCATTCGTCGATTTGGGCATTGAATCGGAGGGTTATGAAAGGTGAATTGTTACAAACGTTAATAATAATAATTTTAATAACACCATTGGCTATAATGGAAATGACAACATTCATAATGTAGGAACTGGTCCTTTTAGCAGTAGATGAAATGAGTAAATTTGAAAAAAAAATCCCTGTTTTGATCTTAATGGGCCTATAAAATCTGTCAACTAGCGTTAAATCTAATCTATTGTTAAAAATAAAATCATATTCTATTTCAAAATATTTCATATTTATTTAGTTAATCATATTAATTAAATCATTCAATATTGATTTTTAATATATCATATAAATACACCATAGGATCGATTTCACCCTAGAGGGGGATGAATAGGGTGATACTATTAATTATAAAAATTTAATGTGGAAGTAGATAAAATAATTTCAACGTAGATATAGAAGAATAATAGTTACACAGATAATAGTAGAATAAAAAACAGAAATAGAACAACATAGATTTACCCACCTTCGGCAAAACTCTACCTACGTGTCGCCCCTAAGGTTTCTACTAGAAGTTAAGTAGTCAGACGCTTACACACGTAAACTCGCAACACCTGCTATCGACTAACCTAACCTACGCTCAAACCCTATCATAACTCAGCCACTGAGTTACGAATTCTCGAGCTACACCACCGTAGTTCATCCCCCAGTCACACGACTAGAATTTACAAATGTTTAAAAATGAATTACAAATTAAAAAGTAATTTAAACAACAAAATCCTAATTTATATACTAAAGGCCTTATATAATATAGTTATGAACCCAAAGAATAAAAATGGCCGGCCCAAACGAAATATTAAAAGAAAATTCCCCTTTTTCCTTGTTTAGGGTTTCGGCCTGTATTCTTGGAGATGAAACAATGGCTATCTACCTTTTTGCTCGTTCATTCCTCGTTTTGAGATTAGGGCTTCTGAATGAAGTTGCTACCTTATTGAATTGATTGTAGAATTCTTTCTTCTATCAGTGATTGTTTGCGGCTTCAAAGTCAAGATCTATTTATGCTTTTAATTGAATTGGTACGTGTTGTTCCTTTTCGATTTCAATTAAGCTCGACTTTTTGATTCGAGTTTATTGATTTATGTTCTTATTTTTCCTCAATCAAATATAAATTTACGCCGATTATGATTGGGTTATATAGGATTTGAATTCCTATAATTTCGTTCGATTGAATTTTCGAATTCATCTGATAATTTTTAAGCTTGTCCATACGATTTATGTTAAATGTTGTGATTAAAATTGACTTATTCAATTCGTACGTGTTACTTGATAAATTTTAATTTTCTCCGATCTTCACTACTATGAATTGTTCATTGCCTTGCTTGGTTACCACGGCTTGTTTGATTCTGACTTGAACATTTTCTTAGCCACCATAGCTCTGATTTTTGTCTTGACATTGATTTCTTTCTTTGTGCTTGTTGGCTTCGGCATGATTGTTCATGCCTGTAGCATACTCGACTTGTACCTTATTTTATAACTATGTTTCATGATAATTTTGTTCAAACTATACACCGGTTTTGATTTTGGCCTCTATGACTTCGGCACCGTCACTGCTAGTTTAAAATCCCCTCTGTCTTTGTTCGAAACTTCCACTTGAATTTATTTTTATCAATTTTTTGCTGGCTTCGATTATGGCATTCAAACTTGTTGACTACTCTTTGGTTGATTGACCTATTCACTTTGTCTCACTATTGGTCTGCACTTTTATATTCTCTATTGTTGTTTGATTGCTTACTTTCCGGTTGCATATGAATATGAATACTTGTGTCTGCAATGTGCATCTTCATTTTTATTTGAGTATGTTGCAGTCTTCATGTTTCTACTGGTATGGTTTGATGTTGAAGTTACTTTGGAATTTGCGACCGAATGCATATATATTGTTCATTGAGCTAACTGTTAGAAACAGTGCACATACACACGTATATGTATGTATACATATGATTATTGTGCCTCTTTCTCTTTCGTTCAGTCCTTATGCTCTTGAGTCTGATGTGTGTACATGTACGTACTACATTGTTGTTACTTCTTGCTTTAATGTGCTTTGTTCGAGCTTTGCACATGTTCATTGTTGAGTTGAATTGTTTTCATGTGTACACAATCATGTTTTTGGTCGAGACTTGTTCCAATCATTAAAACTTGTCCATTTTATCGTTTATTTTGGACTTGACGAGTTGTTTTAGTTGTCTTGACCATTTTATTGAACTTGTACATTTTGGTTGCACCTGTGTTGAATCCAGCTTATAGCTCAGGTTTGACCTTGTGCTGATATCGTGACTTTATTTGTGTTTCACTTGAGTTGAACACGGCTTTTGATTGGGTTTGACCTTGTGCTCACCTGTCCCTGCAATTCTATTAAGTGTATATCGGTGTTTACGGCCTTATAGCATGTATAGTGATACACTGTGCATGTCTTAAGTTGTTCGCGTATGATGAATTCAAAATAAATGATGACGAACAACCCAAATGACCAAGGAAAATAATTTTTTTCAAACCACATTTTATTTTACACTGCGGAAAATATTTCTTTTTCAATTTTACTGCATCAGTGTTTATTTTAGAGATCGCTCAAATGCTGGATTCAATCTGGAATAGAGTTGAAGATCAAATACGAGTGAATGAGTGAAATGTAGTGAGGTGCAAATGTAAATGGAAAATTGTGATGTAATCAAAATTGTTTGTGTATATATATATATATATATATATATATATATATATATATATATATATATAATGAGAGCTCAAATTTGTACCATTCAAAATTATAATAAATATTTGTTTGAATAAAATATCTATTTAAATTTAAATTTTGTGTTATTTATTTTATTCAGCAAATATTTATTTAATCTTTGAAAATAAAATATTACATTAACAAATATATTTAATTGAATATATATACATATATGTTTATTATCACCAAAAAAAATCATATGCTTGCATATTCAAAAATCTCCCCCTTTGATGATAACAAAAATATATTTAAGATTTTGAATTTATTAAATGTATTTGATCATTGATGAACTCCATTTGCTCACCCTATTTGAATGCTCCCTCTCTACACAAAGCTCCCCCTTCATATATGCATTGAAATAAATAAAAATATGAAAATGGACCTAGATGCAATAAACAATATATTCGACCATTAATTTCCAAAATCTTTACTTTCTCTCCCTCTTTTGTTATCAGCAAAAGAGTAATAGTGTTAGAAAAATAGAGATAAGTGATAGACATTAGCACAATATTAATACCCAATCAAGTATGAATATTAAATTTCAATAAAAAATCAAACAAAAATCATAAATATTCCGTTAGGCGCATATTCCACTTTAGAATGATACGGATAATGGTATACATAACCATATAGTTGTGTCGATTTGTGGTATATTTATTCAGGAATTTGAATATCTACTAACCATGCATAACCGTTAGGACTTTTAAATGATATTAGTAGTATTCCCAAATTTTATAAAAAAAATGAATTCAAGTATCTTCTAACCACGCATAACCATGAGGATTTTAAATGGGATTAGAATCAACTTGTCTATTCAATCAATCAATTTTGATATGTGTTCCATACATGCATAACCGTGGGGACTTTTAAATGAGCATGAAAGCACATAATCAAAAAATTCCAAGTAATTCACCCATGCATATCGTTCAAGATAGATGTACCGTTACCTATTTTACCTTTACGATAATTTTTCGTTGCTCCCCAGTTTGATTCTGTCACCTTCGTACTAGGATAATGAACTTTGATTTGTCACCCGTTGTGTGCCTGGAATAGCCAGAATCCAGGTAACACTGTTGTCGTTCCTCGTCCTGCCACCAATCCTACATGATAAAAGATTTTTGTGACCTATTTTTTTTTATAGGTCCATGGTTGTTAGTGTCAAAAGATTTGAAAAATATGTTTGTGGAGACCCAAACTATTTATATTTGTTTCTTTTGGCACCTAAATTTGTTTGACTTTAAGGGATTTTACATTTGTGCCTTTGGGAACCCAAATTGGAATGGTTTTGATATTTTTTGGGTCTATACCAACAAATATTGTGATTGTGTCCGATTTTTCTACAAACTGTGCACTCGGATTTGACTTGATTAATTACGTTTATAGCCCGTTCAGATTGATTATACCCAAGTGCTTGTGTAACAATATTATTTTATTTCCCTAATAGCATATTTAACGATCTTTCTCCTTCGGAAAATTTTCCTAAAGTTGAAGACAATTGTTGGACATGTGTTTTAAGTGATTCATTTTCATTTAATAATTGAGTGCACTCTTTAATAGAATTTTCTCTTCTAGTATTATCACTCTATTTCAAAACCAGGATTTCGTTTTCAAGCGATTGAATTTTAATTTCTGATTTTTTGATCTCTTCTTCGAGTGATGGACACTTATCACACTTGGGGATCTTACTTTGATAGTTTTTAACTAATTGATCTAGGTGTTTATAATCTATCAAATCTTTGTGATTCAATTTTAGTGTATTTCTCCCTAAGTCGTTCGAAACAGCTATTTACTTCGTGTAAATATATAAGTAATTCTGAATGAGTAAGTTTTGATACCTCACTTGGCTCGTCATCATCGCTATCAGCTATATCACCTCGAAGGCACAGATCTTCTTTCCCACTCTCACTGTTAGTGCTTTCATTATCATCATCACTTTTATTCCACGTGGATGTAAAACTTCTTCCTTTTGATTTCTTTTCTTGGCCGAGTCGATTTCGAGGACAATTGGGCCTTACATGACCGAGTTTATCGCATATGTGACAAATGATTTCTTGCTCTTTTGGGTTGTCTTGAAATTTGATTATTTTCTTTTCAATTTTTTATTTAGAGATGGTTTTTCGTATTTGTGCTTCCACTTTTTGAAACTCTTTATTAGTAGTGCCATCTCAACTGCTCCATCATCATCATCATCACTTTTCGTTGTTCCTTTAAGAGCTATCGATTTCTTTCAAATATCACCTCCTTTACGTTCTTTCTTAAATTTCATCTCTAGCTCAAAGTGGTGAGCTTTCCAATGAATTTTTCTACTTTGATTTATTTCAAACCTTTTGATTCTTGAATGGTTGTAACTTTCGCTTCAAAACTTCGTGGAAGGACCCTGAGGATTTTTCGGACTATTTCCAATTCTGTGTCTGATTTTACAAGAGCTTTTGATTTGTATACAATATTGGAAAGTCGTCTAAACATCTCTTTGACATTTTCATCCTTGGCAATTATGAAATTGTCATATTCCCTACTAAGCATGGCAGGGCGTGATTCTTTGACTTGAGATGTTCCTTCGCGAGTCACTTCGAGTGTGTGCCAGATTTCCTGCGCAGTTAGACAATATGAGACACGATTAAATTCAATTTGATCCAATGAACAAATAATAGAATTCATAGATTTAGCTTTATTATTATGTAATTTATTTTCTAGATCTGTCATTGATCCATTGGCTTTTCAATTTCCTGATTATCTACAACTATAGTTGGTGCTCTATAGCCCGTCTCAACAATATTCCAAGCATCAATGGTTTTTAGATAAATTTTCATTCTATTTTTCCAGTAAGCATATTCACCATTGAATGTTGGTGGTATAACTATGGACTGACCCTCAGAATAAAATATTATTAAAAGTAGGCATTTTAAAAATTCAAATTTTTAAAACAAAAATTGGTTTATGAAAACAAATCAAATTTTTTTAAAAACAATATTGTATTTGTTCCTAGCTCTGATACCACTTGTCGGATCGATTTCACCCTAGAGGGGGGTGAATATGGTGATACTATTAGTCATAAATTTTTAATGTGGAAGTGTATAAAATAATTTCAACTCAGATATAGCAGAATAATAGCAGCGTGGATAATAGTAGAATAAAAAAACAGAAATAGAACAACACAGATTTACCCAGCTTCGGCAAAACCCTGCCTACGTGCTGCCGCCAAGGTTTCTACTACAAATTAAGTAGTAGGACACTTGTACACGTAAACTCATGACACCCACTATCGACTAATCTAACTATACTCTCAAAACCCTACCACAATTCAACCACCAAGTTGCGAATTCTCGAACTACACCATAGTAGTTCGTCCCCTAGTCACACAACTAGAATTTACAAATGTTCAAATATAAATTACAAATTAAAAAGTAATTTAAACAACAAAACCCTAATTTATATAATAAAGGTCTTATATAATATAATTATGAACCTAAAGAATAAAAACGGCCGGCCCAAATGAAATATTAAAAGAAAGTTCCCTTTTTTCCTTGTTTAGGTTTTCGGCCTGCATTCTTTGAGATGAACAATGGCTGCCTTCCTTTTTGCTCGTTCGTTCCATGTTCTGAGATTAGGGCTTTTGAATGAAGTCGTTGCCTTGTCGAATTGATTGTTGAATTCTTTCATCTATCAGTGATTGTTTGCAGCTTCAAAGTCGAGATGGTACATGTTATTCCTTTTCGATTTCGATTAAGCTTGACTTTTTGATTCGAGTTTATTGATTTATTGTTCTCATTTTTCTTCAACTCGAATACTAATTAGGTCGATGATGATTGGGTTATATAGGATTAGAATTCCTATAATTTCATTCGACTGAAATTTCTAATTCAGTTGATAATTTTTTAGCTCGGTCGTTCGATTTATATTGAATGTTGGTGATTAAACTGACTTGTTCAATTCTTACATGTTGCTTGATAAATTTGAATTTGCTCCGATCTTCACTGTTATGAATTGTTCATTGTCCTTGCTTGTTTACCATGGCTTGTTTGATTCTGAATTATACGTTTTCTTAGCCGCCACGGCTCTGATTTTTGTATTGACATAGATTCCTTTCTTTGTGCTTGTTGACTTTGGCATGATTGTTCATGCCTGTAGCATACTCGACTTGTACCTTATTTTTATAACTCTTGTTTCATGATAATTTTGTTCAAACTGTACACCGGTTTTGATTTTGGCCTCTGTGACTTCGGCATTTTCGCTGCTATTTTGAAATCCCCTCTGTCTTTGTTCGAAACTGCTACTTAACTTTGTTTGCATCAATTGTTTACTGGCTTCGATTATGGTGTTTGAAGTTTTTGACTGCTCTTTGGTTGATTGACCTATTCACTTTGTCTCACTATTGGTCTGCACTTTTATATTCTCTATTGTAGTTTGATTGCTTGCATTCTGGTTGCTAATGAATATGGATACTTGTGTCTGCACTGTGCATCTTCATTTGTATTTGAGTATGTTGCGGTCTTTATGTTTTTACTGGTCTGATTTGACGTTGAAGTCACTACGGTATTTGCGACCTGATGCATATGTATTGTTCATTGAGCTAGCTGTTAGAAACAGTGCACATACACACGTATATATATATATATGTATGTATATATATATGTATGTATATATGTGTATGATTATTATGCCTCTTTCCATTTCATTCAGTCCTTGTGCTTTTGAGTCTAACATGTGTGTACTGCATTGCGGTTACTTCGACTGCTTGCTTTCGTGCGCTTTTATTTGAGCTTTGCACATGTTCATTGTTGAGTTGAATTGTTTTCATGTGTAACAGTTGTGTTTTTGGTCAAGACTTGTTCTAGTCATTAAAACCTGACCATTTTATCTTTGATTTTGAACTGGTCAAATTGTTTTAGTTGTCTTGACCATTTTATTGAACTTGTACATTTTGATTGCACTAGTGCTGAATCCAGCTTATAGCTCGGGTTTGACCTTGTGCCGATATTGTGACTTTTTTGTATTTCACTTGAGTTGAACCCGGCTTTTGATTAGGTTTGACCTTGTGCTCACATGTCCCTGCAATTCTATCAAGTATATATCGGTATGTACGGCCTTGTGGCATGTACAGTGATACTCATGCACACCGATACACTGTGCATGTCACAAGTTGTTCATGTATAATGAATTCAAAATAAATGATGAAGAACAATCAAAATAACCAAGGCAAATAATTTTTCAAACCACATTTTATTTTACACTGTGGAAAATATTTCTTTTTCAATATTACCAAGTCAGTGTTTATTTTACAGACCGTTATGATGTTGGATTCACTCTGGAATAGAGTTGAAGATCAAATACGAGTGAATGAGTGAAATGTAGTGAGGTGCAAATGTAAATGGAAAATTGTGATGTAATCAAAATTGCATAGCAATTGAAATTGTGTGTGTGTGTGTCTATATATATATATATATATATATATATATATATATATATATAGTGAGAGCTCAAATTTGTACTATTTAAAATTATAATAAATATTTGCTTGAATTTAAATTCTGTGTTATTTATTTTATTCAGCAAATATTTATTTAATCTGTGAAAATCAAATAGTACATTAACAAATACATTTAATTGCATACATATATACATATATATGTTTATTATCATCAAACAAAAATCATATACTTGCAAATTCAACATACACATGTATATTTATTTATTTATTTATTTATTTATTTATTTATAACATAACACCACAACATATTAGTATAAGCATGTGTATAATAATATACACAAATCTAGATATTAGGATCTATGTATATCGTATATACATATATATTATACATATGCATATACATGTGATAAATTCATATGCATATTAGGAATATAAATATCTAACTATATAGTTTTTATACACATGTTATAACACAATATATATAGTTTAGAAATATATGTATATATGTATGTATGTAGTATGTATGTATACAACATATTTATTTACATTTATTTAATTATACATTTTTGTAATGACCCGCAAATCTGTTCCCCTTGAGTCAACACTATTCTACATCAATCAACTCAAGTTGGACAGAAATACGAACCATTAGGGTTAAAGAAGAAAAGGTAGAAGAAGAAGATAGAAAACAATATCAGAATCTAACCATCGCAGCGGAATAAAATATAATATATAATAAATGATCTTTACACAAAAATAAATATATCTGTTTATACATTACATCATCAGAGTACATCAATCACATAACACACAATTAGACAGTAATCATAACCTGTCCTCGCACAACTGAGTACACAGCTAACCAACACAGCGGAATATATAAAACAAGTACGGAAGTACGTATCTTCATCCACCTCGTCTTTTGAGCTCCACAATATCATATCCTGTATTCTATAATACTCGGTCTGACCCGAGCATTATAATTTGATAACACCTGAGTCAGTCTGCAATACCAGCGTGAGAAATCTCACTCAAATTGATTATTAAAGTTTCAAAAATCCTTTTGAAAACAAAAGCATCTCGTAAGACCGCGCCATAAATAAACATGTCGGGATTTTACCTTACGACAGCTAAAACACTTTTTATCAAAATTATCTGATATTATAATAGGGTCTATATACAAATACTTATTAAAATAGCCGAAATTATTACATCTATTAAATTCTAGCTACTAGCCACAGAGTGGGTAATACAAACAAAACTCAAAAAAGGCGCATAGGGAGAATGGATTTCCAACTAATGACGATGCACTGGGGTACCACCTGTCACGGTACATGGTCTAGATCAGCATACCGAGGATCACTCCCGACCCCCTGCAACACAAGATCGGGACTACTCCTTACTTGATAATCTCGAGTAAGATCATCCCACGGTTGTGATCAGCAACCATACCACTAAGTCGAAATAAAAAGGGACACCTAGACAGGGATGACCTCACCCTGAAGTGGGTGCTACCCACCTAGCCTTGTTGCATAACCCCTGATTTTCAGTCATTCCCGGTTGATCAGGCTTGAGGCTAAGCGTTACCTTTTAGATCGTTTCACTTAGAATGCTCATCGTCCACCTAACGATATTTTGAAAGCATTCATCCATACGACTCCGTCCGGGTTCGAACGGAACCGAAGGCACTATTCCTACTACATCCATTTTGGAAACATTCTCAGGATTAGTAGCGACTAGACCTTGCACATCACTGTTCCATCTTTGACTCCGAACTCATTTTTCCTACGAAAACGTACAAACCGGATCGAAGTGGTTTTCAAGAAATTAATCCCGATCCCGGTCGCTTCGAAACGATTAATGCATTGGCCAATATTGATAGTCGGTTATTTAACTATCAATTAACATTCACAACAAACTTCCAACATAAATAATTTCACCAAATTATTTATTAAACTCAAATTATCTTCACAAGATATATTTCCACTTTTCAACCCTTTGAAAATAGTTTCAAACCATACTCTTCTCATGGAATGAATTTCCAAATATTTATTTCCATTGAAAACACCAAGTACAAAGCTTTAGGTTTTTAAAATAATTTAAAACACTTTATTATAAAATATACTTTAACATTTAAATTTAGAAAAAACTACGTTAATACTTTATTAAAAATAATACTTTAGAAACAATTAAAATAAGGTTACTTTATAAAATATAAAACTAGATTTTCTCTTTTGAAACAAATACCACGTCACTTTTTAATAATTACTACCACAATAGATTAAAAGAAAATACTTACTTTAGAATTTAAATATTTTAGAAATAATAAATTTTCCAAAAACTGATTTTTAAAACAACTTTAAAACTTTTAACTTACATTTAAAAATTTACTTGAAAACGTACTTGGTTATCCAGGGAGAATTTCCAATTTCAATCACTTAAACCAATTTTCCAAATTGATTTCCAATTTACTCCATTTGAAATAAATTTCTTTACTTAATCAATTCATTTCAAAATCCATTAATTATAGACTTTATTATTAATTTTGTTTAGGTTTTAAATCTTTTAACTGAAACATACCAATTTCAAATTTTCCAAATTTCTTCTTTATTCTTTTCAATAATTTAAATAGTAAATTTAAAATAAATGCCTTATTCTTTTAAATAATAACATTGAAGTTTAAAATTCATTATCTTCTGTTTATTCAAAATTTCCTTTTCATATACGGAATTCATTTATTAGATTTTTGAAACCACTATTATTCTTAGCCAGTTCATTCTTAATTTATTTAAATTCTCTATAATTATTTTCTTAAAAATTCATTCTTTTATTTTCTTTTTGAAAATCCAATTCTATATATTTTAATAACCCAGTGTACCGAAATATATTTAAGCAAATCATAGCATTCAATATTTCAATTATCAATATATTCATCACAGAATATCGAATATTCATAATAGAGAATACTAAACAATATAATTTTGAGGAATCCGGTTGGATCCCTCCAAACTTGTTTCCCTGCATCCACAGATGTTAGCACAATATAAAATACCAATTCCACTTCGAGGTGGAATATCGCGGTATATGGGATTTTTAATATAATATCACCCGCTATTATGTGGCGCATAGGGTCTCATCCGCTATATAATGCGGGAAATCAATCATTCCAAGGTATATTATATAATACTATATATAATATTGCACATCCAATCAAATCAATCAATCAACCAATTATTTATATTTAACCATTTAAATTGAAATTATAACCAGATGAGTGAGATTAACTCACCTTTGATTTTTATTTGCAATCCACTTCAATATTGCCTTGGTTTACCCGATTTGACCTTGAATAATCAATTTATACAGCTTTATCAAAAATTTGAATTAACCAAACAATTTTATTATCATTTATTAATTTAAGTAACTAAGAAATTTAGTTTAAACTGATAATTTCCCATCCAAATTGTATATAAAAATAATTTATATATGCCAAATGTATATGCATATTTTCTTCTTTGACCCTTATATATACATATACATATACATATACATACATATACATACATATATATATATATATATAAAGTCTAATAAAATACAATCTCCTTTTTAACCTATATATTAAAACAAATTTATCTTATTACAGTAAACTATAAAATTTAATAATCATTTTTATTATTATCATCCTATAAATCGAAAAATTTCCTATATAAAATTATATCAAACGACCCACATATTTTATTTTTATTTATTTTTATAAAATAAATTTATAATCATTTTACCGTAATATTCTTTTGTTTTCCTGGATATATATATTCTTCTCATACAAGAATAAATTAAATAAACAGAAAATACCAACTCACCTCGATCGCTCGAACCCACCGACCCCTCCTGAGTCGTGACCCGCTTCGCCTGCCTTCACCGAGTTCATCGACGACCAACGTTCCAAGCATGCGTGCGGTCCTCCCCATCGAACCCTCGGCCTTGCGCAACCCTATCAACACTCCCTTCCCTACCTCACGCCTGAACGCCCTTGGTTCACGAGGTCGTCGATCTCGAGCGACTTCGAATGCCCAGGCCTTGACGAGTTTGTCGAACTCGATTTGATCGTAGATGATTCGAACGAGAATTTTTGCTCGATTTCGAATGGTTCGAACGAAATTCGTTCGTTCATTTATTCAATTTCGATTTGCTTTAAATGGAGGGAGCGACCATTATATTTCATTAATTTCGAACGAAAATAATTTCGTTCTGTTGATTTTGCTCGGCCATAATTTTCTCTTGTTGAAGTTAATTCGTTCTGTCTGATTATGAAAGGGAACGACAAGATTTAAGGACAATGGGTAACGTAAGAGAGAAGGAAAAATAGCTACAGTGTTCTGGAGGAGACTGGAAAAAGGCTGATGTGATATAATTTCAACTGCAGTTGACTAGTATAACTATTCAATTTAAATTCAAATCCAAATCGTTTCGATAAATGCAACTTAAAAACTTGACCTCCTATCGAGGCATGCCGCTAGGCATTTATAATGTTATACCCCTATTCTGAACGCAAGGGAAAAGGTTTCGAGTCCTAATTCGACCGTATGATGAAGATAGCCTTTTGAAGCAGTTAAACATTGAATTTTCGATATAAATTTCAAGGCGTTTATATATCGTACGCTCACACAACAACTCCAAATGCTACGAAAATTGAAATCCAACAATAATACAATATTACGGATCCAATGGAACTGGTTTCGTCGAAATCCGAGACTGTGCCTCGGAAGGCTATTTTTAAATATCGATTTTAACGATAAAATTCCAAAATTTAACAAAACATTTTCAAATTCAATTTTAACACTTTTACTATCTTTGGCACTATCAATATAAATTTAATAAACCTTCAAATTATTTTTAACCAGCTTAAAACTCCAGATTCAATATTTTACCCAACTTCCAATTATTAAATTCAATTGTTTAATTATCAAATAAATAGTGATATTTGGAATTCAAGCTAAAATTAACCTTTCAAATATTTAAAATAAATTAAATATTTCAATTTCTAATATCCAAAAATTATGGGTCGTCACATTCCTCCCCCCTTAAAAGAATTTCGTCCCCGAAATTACTAGTTAGGAAGAATGGTCCACGCCCATTACTCTTTTCCAAAACCAAACAGTTTTATCAACTTGCCATAACACATCTTTTATTAAAGACCCACTATTACTTCAACCAACTCCCCAAAACCTTTCATAGTTTCCAACAACATTATTTACTCCACTTATTCAAATTTAAATTCAAATTTAAATTATCTCAATTCTCAAAAAAATTCTAACTCTCTAAATTTCCAAAAATTTCGCCAGCGTCTCCTTTGCGTGGCTAGCTCGATACAACTACAAAAGGCCTCTATGGGCTCCCAAATTCCAAAAGAGAACAAAAGGCCAAATGGCTCGATCAAAAACCCAATCATATTTCATACAGAAATTTAAACACATACCTTTTTGGTCGGGCAATTCAAATTTATCATAAATCAAAACCAATTTTCCTTTCCCTTTATAATACCTGCATATCTTACTTAGCAATAATATCCAATCATAGCTTTTAAAAATCATTTTATTAAATCTTCACTCCAATGCTTATTCAATATATTTTTCCCGACACCCATATTACTTAAGAATCTTGTCATTTATTCTTAAGTTCAATATAAGTATTTTATACACTTCTTATATCTTTTTTCACTTTACCACTTTAGTTTATATCTACTTCTATTCAATTTAGTTTTTCCATTTCCATATGAATTAAATTTATTCTTAATTCTGAATATAAAATTTCATCTTCCATTCATAACTGATTCATATTATTATATTAAATTAGTTTCATTTACTAATTTATTTCAATTTACAATTTGAAATCGTTTTGTCGTTAACAAAAATTTTCAAAAATTTACAAAAAATTTCTAACTCCCAAAATTTGTGAATTTTTTTGGCAGAGTCTCCTTTGTACGGAGGAGCTTTTGAAATTTTACAAGAGATATAAATATATATACATCGACCCACCCGGTCGAAAAAACAAAAACAGTTCATATTTCATATTTTTATTGCATAGGCGTACCTTTATTTAGCATTTTTAAGCAAGCGGCTTATTTAATTAGCATTTTGCGCATTCGAATCCAGCCATACGGCTTCCAAGTACATGTACTTACTCAATTTAAACATGTAAGTTCCATATATATGAAGTTTAATGACATTTTACTTATTTGCAATAGTTAAACACATGAATTCTGAAAGCAATGTATACTAAACACTTTCCGTAAGCAATTTATATAGTTTTAATACTGATTCAACTGTTTTCAATTAATTCATATACCATTTTCATTAAATTTGCATAGTTTACAACCCAATTGCTTACATTCAATTTATTTTTAATTTTTAACAAACCCATATTATTCCAATTGATTTATAAATCAATTCTGTTCACCTCTATTAATACATCTACTTTCGTTTACGAAGAAATGACTAATTCTTTGTGCAAATTTGATGTTATACATGCACATAACAATTACTTAAGCTTATAACCATTTTAAATTGATTCCAACTCAATTTATTATCTAATTCCTTCTATTTTAATTCATTCACAACCATTTTATTTAGCTCGACACATTCTATTTCAATTTAATTCCTTTTTAATTTTATTCACGATCCATTCATTTACGTTTCGTTCCATATTTGCCTTCATTTCATTTGAAACCGTTTTATTAATCTTGAACCATTCCATGCTTATATATTGATAACCATTCCCCAATTTAAATTCACCCAAGCTTTTATTTAATGGATTTTCACCCTTACTCGAAACCAAGCTTCCACTAATTTTAAACTTAAATTAATTTATTTCAATTTATTCAAATTTTATACTTAAGCTCATTTTCATTTTACAAATAATTTTTCTCTTCAATTCAACTTGGTTCTATTTCAATCAAATCTCATTTCAAATCACAAATTTATTTGATTAGTGCATCTATTTCATATAAATTTTAAATTTCCAGATTCAATTCATTCTCAATTCATTTAATTAATTACAGGGCCATTTTCAATTTATTTCCAAATTCATCTGGATTTTGTTTGCAACTGAAACCATCCCTATTTTAATCCAATTTCATTTCGTTTGGCAACATTTTCAGTTATATTCACTTCACTAACAATTCAAGTCGAATTTGATTTATAACTTGAGTTTTATTTCCAAACTTCAATATTAACTCACAAATTCAGCTTCTATTTAGCTACAATAGGTTCCATTTACATATTTCATTAACTAGTTTATTATCCAATTAGTTCTCCCCTATTTATAATTCAATACTTGATTTTTAATCTCAAAAATCACTTCATTAAATTTCTTAAGTGCAATTTATTTTATAATTCAAGTTTGGATTTTTGTTTCATTGTCCAAACCATCAAACAATATTTATTTTGGGTTTTCTATTCCACTTTTAAATTTTATAAGTCACACCTATTATTTTACACATTTCCATTCATTCTAGGCTTGAATATATTCATCTTTATTTTTAACTCGAGCCTTACGCTTATTTATAACCCAAGCATATTTTTATTCCATGCATTTTTAATTCTTTTATAAGTTATTATAATTCATTTATTCCAATCCAATTCGTATCCAACTTATTTCCATTTATTTAAGTAAGGATTTAATTCCATTCAATATCACCCATAAATCAACTGAATTTTTGTTCCAATTCAATTCTATTTTAACTCATATTTATTTAATTCAATTCGATTCAATTTTCTTCATCAATCCAAGTTAATCTTATTTTTAACTTTTCACTTTAAATTTATTCAAAGCTCATATTTCCTTTCTGATTTAAAAATCACCTCAATTTATAAGCTTACAACCTATCACATCAGGATTTTTAAACACCCGGCTTTGGTTTCAAATCATTTTGAAATCTCCAACATCTCAAAATCACGCCTCTTAAATTTTTTAAACCAATCTAGTTTTTATTCCCAACAAATTTCCTTTGAAATTTCAAAAACAACTAGTTCTTCTGAACAAATCAATTTGGCAGCAATCCGTCACTTAGAATCTCGAAAATGAACATCGATGATGCTGCAGTCATCACCGAAATTATTTTCCAGCGACTGAAGTGAATTCAACGCTATATCCTTCCCAAAATTTATTTGAAACCATTTCCTTTCAGAAATACTTCTAAAACAATAATGATATTATTTGTCCTCAAAACACTTCGAAAAACACTTCCAAAATCTCCAGGATTTTAAATTTTCAAATTCTGTCACAAATCAAATTTTAACTATAATTCATTTGTATAATTTATGCTCATACAAATTCCCATTTAATTATATTTCAATTTATAAATCACGTCTATAATTCATATTTATAAATTTCATTTTATAATGAGTTTATTTCCTTAACCTTTGGTTATATTTTCATTTCTAATTAAATTTTCAAACAACAACAATAATAATTTAATATTATCATTCCTAACATCCAAGCAACCATATATTAGCTAAAATAGTTTTCAAAACTTTTCTTTTATATCAAAATATATTTTGGGCAAAATTATTTATTCACCCACCATTAAAACAATACCGCGTCAATTATTCTATTCAAGTGTTTAGAAACCCCTTCGATACAGTTGTCCAGACTGTGCCGACGAAGGTTCATATGCCACTCAATGAATCAATCAACACAATAAAACCATTTTTATATCCACTAACAAATACGCGCTCATATCTATTAATACGCTCAAACTCATTCTAGAGTACTTCAGACTCTATTTTCAATGAGTAATTCCCACCAGAGCCAAGGTTATCACCAACCAACGCTCTGATACCAACTGTAACGACCCACAAATGCGTACCCCTTGAGTCATCACTGTTCTACATCAATCAACTCAAGTTGAACAAAAATACGAACCATTAGAGTTAAAGAAGAAGAGGTAGAAGAAGAAGATAGAAAACAACATCAGAATCTAACCATCGCAGCAGAATAAAATATAATATATAATAAATGATCTTTACACAAAAAAAAATATATCTGCTTATACATTACATCATCAGAGTACATCAATCACATAACACACAATTAGACAGTAATCATAACCTATCCACACACAATTGAGCACACGGCTAACCAACACAGCGGAACATATAAAACAAGTACGGAAGTGCGTATCGTCATCCAGCTCGTCTCCTGAGCTCCACAGCATCATATCCTGTATTTTATAATACTCGGTCTGACCCGAGCATTACAATTAAATAAAACCCGAGTCAGTCTGCAATACCAGCATGAGAAATCACACTCAAATTGATTATTAAAGTTTCAAAAATCCTTTTGAAAACAAAAGCATCTCGTAAGACCACGCCACAAATAAACATGTCGGGTTTTTACCTTACGATAGCTAAAACACTTTTTATTAAAATTCTCTGATATTATAATAGGGTCTATATACAAATACTTATTAAAATATCCGAAATTGTTACATCTATTAAATTTCAGCTACTAGCCACAGAGTGGGTGATACAAACAAAACTCGTAAAAGGCGCGTAGGGAGAATGGATTTCCAACTAATGACTAGGCACTGGGGTAACACCTGTCACGGTACCTGGTCTAGATCAGCATACTGAGGATCACTCCCGACCCCCTGCAACACAAGACCGGGACTAACCCTTACTGGATAATCCCGAGTAAGATCACCCCACGCTTGTGATCAACAACCGCACCACTAAGCTGAAATAAAAAGGGAGATCTAGACTGGATGACCTCACCCTAAAGTGGGTGCTACCCACCTAGCCTTGATGCATAACCGCTGATTTTCAGTCATTCCCGGTTGATGAGGCTTGAGGCTAAGTGTTACATTTTAGATCGTTTCACGTAGAATGCTCATCGTCCACCTAACGATGTTCTGAAAGCATTCATCCATACAAGCCCGTCCCGGGTTCGAACGGAACCGAAGGCACTATTCCTACAACATCCATTTTGGGAACATCCTTAGGATTAGTAGCGAGTAGCCCTTGCACTTCACTGCTCCATCTTCGACTCCAAACTCGTTTTTCCCACGAAAACGTACAAACTAGATCGAAGTGGTTTTCGAGAAATTAATCCCGATCCCGGTCTCTTCGAAACGATCAACGCATTGGCCAATATTGGTAATCGGTCATTTAACTATCAATTAACATTCACAACAACCATCCAACATAAATAATTTCACCAAATTATTTATTAAACTCAAATTATCTTCACAAGATATATTTCCACTTTTCAACCCTTTGAAAATAGTTTCAAACCATACTCTTCTCATTGAATGAATTTCCAAATATTTATTTCCACTAAAAACACCAAGTACAAAGCTTTAGATTTTTAAAATAATTTAAAACACTTTATTATAAAATATACTTTAACATTTAAATTTAGAAAAAACTACTTTAATACTCTATTAAAAATAATACTTTAGAAATAATTAAAATAAGGTTACTTTATAAAATATAAAACTAGATTTTCTTTTTTAAATCAAATACCAAGTCACTTTTAAATAATTACTACCATAATAGATTAAAAGAAAATACTTACTTTAGAATTTACATATTTTAGAAATAATAAATTTTCCAAAACTTGCTTTTCAAAACAACTTTAAAACTTTTAACTTATATCTAAAAATTTACTTTGGAAATGTACTTGGTTATCCAGGGAGAATTTCCAATTTCAATCACTTAAATCAATTTTCCAAATTGATTTCCAATTTACTCCATTTGAAATAAATTTCTTTACTTACTCAATTCATTTCGAAATCCATTAATTATAGACTTTATTATTATTTTTGTTTAGGTTTTAAATCTTTTAACTGAAACATACCAATTTCAGATTTTCCAAATTTCTTCTTCATTCTTTTCAATAATTTAAATCGTAAATTAAAAATAAATGCCTTATTCTTTTAAATTATAACACTGATGTTTAAAATTCATTATCTTCTATTTATTCAAAATTCCCTTTTCATATACGGAATTCATTTATTAGAATTTTGAAACCACTATTATTCTTATCCAGTTCATTCTCAATTTATTTAAATTCTCTATAATTATTTTCTTAAAAATTCATTCTTTTATCTTCTTTTTAAAATCCAATTCTATATATTTTAATAACCCAGTGTACCAAAATATATTCCAGCAAACCATAGCATTCAATATTCCAATTATCAATAATATTCATCACAGAATGTCGGATATTCATAATAGAGAATACTAAACAATATAAATAATTTTGAGGAATCTGGTTGGATCCCTCCAACCTGTTTCCCTGCATCCACAGATGTTAGCACAATATAAAATACCAATTCCACTTCGAGGTGGAATATCGCCGCATATGGGATTTTTAATATAATATCATTCGCTATTATGTGGCGCATAGGGTCTCATCCGCTATATAATGCGGGAAGTCAATCATTCCAAGATATATTATATACTACTATATATAATATTGCACATTAAATCAAATCAATCAATCAACCAATTATTTAAATTTTACCATTTAAATTAAAATTATAACCAGATGAGTGAGATTAACACACCTTTGATTTTCATTTGCAATCCACTTTAATATTGCCTTGGTTTACCCGATTAGACCTTGAATAATCAATTTATACGACTTTATTAATAATTTGAATTACCCAAACAATTTTATTATCATTTATTAATTTAAGTAACTAAGAAATTTAGTTTAAACTGATAATTTCCCTTCCAAATTGTATATAAATTATATATGCCAAATCTTATGTATATGCATTTTTTCTGCTTTGAACCTTATACATACATACATACATACATATATTTATAAAGTCTAATAAAATACAATCTCCTTTTTAACATATATAATTAAACAAATTTATCTTATTATGTTAAACTATAAAATTTAATAATCATTTTTATTATTATCATCCTATAAATCGAAATATTTCCTATATAAAATTTAAATCAAACAACCCACATATTTCACTTTTATAAAACAAAATAAATTTATTATCATTTTACTGTAATATTCTTTTGTTTTCCTGGATATATATATTCTTTTCATACAAAAATAAATTAAATAAACAGAAAATACAAACTCACCTCGATCGCTCGAACCCACCGACCCTTCCTGAGTCGCGACCCGCTTCGCCTGCCTTCACCGAGTTCATCGACGACCAACGTTCCAAGCATGCGTGCGATCCTCCCTATCGAACCTCGGCTTTGCATAAACCTAGCTACACTCCCTGCACTACCTCGCGCCTGAACGCCCTTGGTTCACGAGCTCATCGATCTCAAGCGACTTTGAATCCCAGGCCTTGACGAGTTTGTCGAACTCGACTTGATTGTAGATGATTCGAACGAGAATTTTCGCTCGATTTCGAATGATTCGAACGAAATTCGTTCGTTCGTTTATTCAATTTCGATTTTCTTTAAATGGAAAGAGCGGCCATTATATTTCATTAATTTCGAACGAAAATAATTTCGTTCTGTCGATTTTGCTCGTCCATTATTTTCTCTTCTTTAAGTTAATTCATTCTATCTGATTATGAAAGGGAACATCAAGATTTGAGGACAATGGATAGTGTAAGGGAGAAGAAAAATAGCTACAGTGTTTTGGAGGAGACTGGAAAAAGGCTGATGTGATATAATTTCAACTGCAGTTGACTAGTATAAATATTCAATTTAAATTCAAATCCAAATCGTTTCGACAAATGCAACTTAAAAACTTGACCTCCTATCGAAGCATGCCGCCAGGCATTTATAATGTTATACCCCTATTCCGAACGCGTGGGAAAAGGTATCGAGTCCTAATTCGATCGTAGGAGAAGATAGCTTTTTGAAGTAGTTAAACATTGAATTTTCGATATAAATTTCAACGCGTTTATATATCGTACGCTCACACAACAACTCCAAATGCTACGAAAATTGAAATCCGATAATAATACAATATTACGGATCCAATGGAACTGGTTTCGTCGAAATCCGAGACTGTGTCTCAGAAGGCTATTTTTAAATGTCGATTTTAACGACAAAATTCCAAAACTTAACAAAACACTTCCAAATTCAATTTCAACACTTTTACTATCTTTGGCACTATCAATATAAATTTTATAAACCTTCAAATTATTTTTAACCGGCTTAAAACTCCAGATTCAATATTTACCCAATTCCAATTATTACATTCAATTATTTAATTATCAAATAAATAGTGATATTTCAAGCTAAAATTAACCTTTCAAATATTTAAAATCAATTAAATATTTCGATTTCTGATATCCAAAAATTACGAGTCGTCGTAATTTTTTTGAAAATTAATTTATGCATATATTATAATAAAAGTATATAAAATTTCTTGACTAGGAAAAAATAAGTTTGAATTAAATACATTTAATTTTTAAATCCATATTGAGATTTGACTAAGTCAAAATACTTTAAATTTAAATTTAAAATGAAAAGACGATATCAAAATTACTTAAACTCAATATACACACACGCATACACATACACAACAAAAACATTAAAAATCAAGTACACGCACTTACATATTGATAATCATATATAATTATAATATTATTTTTGGCTTATATTTTATTGAATATATATGTGTGTGTGTGTGTGTGTGTAAACATATATTAGAATAATTATACATATACTGAATGAATATTATTAATTTTTAGAAAGGTTTCGGCATTTATTTATTTTTTAATCCAAGCCATAAGCAAAAGTAATTCTTAAAACTAAAAACAAAAATAATTAATGTACAATTATATACCTGAAATTCTATATATATGTATGTAAAAATTGACTTTATACATTTTACATTTTATTTTATAATTTAATTCAAACAAACTCAAAATTTAAATGTTACATTATTAAATAAATATTTATAAAACTAGCAATATACATGCATATACATTCAGCTAAGTGATACGCAAAAAGCGTAAGATATAATGACTATACTTGATTAGGTCCTGCTCTTCGTAACACCTTGAATTGCGAGTCTTCTCCTAGATTGTTTGAATCTTCACCCAAGTTTGCTAGAATCTAATGCACTTCATATAATTTTAGTTGATATTTGATTGTATGAAAAAGGAGATCGGGTAGGAGATGGTGGCTACAAGAGGGAGGCAAAAATTATCAAGTGCTCGAGTTCGGTTTGGTGCATTTTGAGAGAAAAGGGAGAAAATATCTGCCGTCTTTTACTCGGTCTCTTTGCATTTCAAACTCAAATCTAGATCAAATCAAAACCCTATCTACCTTAGTCATGGACGACCATATATGGTCCTTTATTAAACCATAAATTTACAATACCCATTAAGTGATTAATTATATTTAAAGCATGCTTAGATTTACATATATACACTTATATCGTATATCGGTACGTGCATATATAAGTTTTATATATACATTCAAATAAATACTAATAGCACTAAGAAAATTTCGATGAGTTGTCCCACTTACTAATCAAATACATTAATAATTAATATTTGCAGTTCATTTAATTAATTTTTAACACTTTATAAACTAATTAAATCGTGTGGTATTTCAAAGGATTCACCAATGCGATTGTGTGACTCAGAGGTATGAATTCATTTAACGTCTGATATTGAATAATTCAAATATTAACATTCATATGTCACCTTTACTAATGGTGTGGTAATTTGGCCAACTTCATTGCTTATAGTTCTTTTTGGAAAAATCATAGTTTTCATCATCTTAAGCAGTACCAATAATGACAATAATTTACACACATTCTCTTCGTCACCTATATATCACTTTAGATATTTGGTGTTTAGCATCAGTTAAAACTCTAATAATATTTACATTTAACTAATCTTGGTTCAATATTAACTATTCTATTCTAGCCATAGATTTTAACATGAGTTGACTGCAATCGATTGTGAAATTATCCTCAAACAAACGAGGAGGTGACTTCTCAATTAAATAGTGCATCACTTCCGTTGCTTCAACTTAGACTCAATTAAGTCACTCGATGATCTCCATGCCATGATTTAACAGTAATCATAGTGGAGTATCAATATTGAAATTCCATAATATTCTCAAGTCAAGAGAACTATGTAGCATTATCACACTGAGATTTGTAATGTTTGACCTATTTGTTATTAAGAAACAAGAAAGTCTCGGTCGAGCCATTCTATAGTTATCCAATAAAAATAAGTACGTAACACCTTGGTGCCCCAACAACCACTGGTAACACACTGCCCAACAATTGGGGGGAATTACGTACTTTGGTCTCAATGGATGTATCGATATCCTTTCTTGAAACATATTAACTAGGAATATTTAAAAGAAAAAAAATGTTATTAATTATTTAGATTGGAACCATTTACAACTAAAATCACACAACATTTCACTTAAGTATTTTCCTATTAATATACTATAAATTAATTACTTAATTATTTTTATTTGTAACGATCAGATTTTTGGACTAGTCAAAATCGCCAAAAAACCCGTCGGTTCTAAAACAAACTAATGACAACTACCAATTTATTACACAATATCATTTGATAAATATAAAACGAAGCTGAATGTATAAGATACATGTTTTTTATAATACAACTTATCAGAGTAAATATTTATTCTACTAGGTGTGCTTTAGTACAAAGAAAACTCAAATACAATATATCTACCACTGCACAACTCTAACGTAAGAGACAACAATAGCCAGTCCTACAAACTCAATAAAAATGTCAATGCGGAATAAAATGGCAAGTAGAAAAGATACAATAGTACAGATAAATAACAAACGATAAATAAGAAAAAAGATATATTATTATTGGGGTTGTGTCACTACCACATGTGACTGCCTACTTACCCCTATCTAACTGGGTACCCAATTAGATATAAGATCAAGCCAACATAGCTCTTCCATTCACAAATAGGACTCAAGGAGCGTGATACGCACAAACAAACAAATAGACAATTCCCAAACTATCCTTTAGTTATTAATCTTTACATTTAGATTTCTGTAATCTACTTAACTTTATTATTTTCAAAATATAATCCCTTTAGAAAATAATCTCTTCGAACTAAATTCCCATTTTATTTCAAATCCTTTTGATATAATAATATATACCCTTTATATCAAATCATACTTTCCTTCGGGATATAAAACAAATCTATTTTAAAAATGGTATCAAATACTTCGTATAATAATATAGTGTCATATTTGATATATTTATTTGGAAATTCCAAAATACTCTGTTATAAAAGCATACAAAATATATGCAACCAGATTGGGAGGTTTTCCTAATAACAAGGCAATTGGGTCCCAGCTTTCACAAGATAAAAAATAATGTATATCTCTCTCATATGAGGTCCAATTAGGATGCGGTCTTTTACATTGCACTCGTAGTCATGATATCTACATGATGGAATTAGTTTGGTTAAATTTGGAGCAAGTGAAAATTTAGGCAAAATCGGATGTCTTTCGATTTTAGTTAAAATTGAAATGCCTAAGCGTCTATTGGAATTTCGGTGAGTATAAGTCACCTCTTTGGATAAATCAGTATGTATAGTAGATTAAAATTTTCTTTTTGTGTTTGGTTGAAATTATTGGCTGATTGGTTAAAATATCTTCTTTGAGAAGCAATTAATATTTAACATGAGATACAGGAAAATTTGTAGAAAAAATCGGATTTCTCAAAATTGTGATTATTAATTTCCAGTTAAATTCCTATTGTTTTATTTCAGAAATAACCCTATTATCTGAATTTTTAATTGCTGAATCTTGATTGTTTAGCACTATTAGTTATGACATTATTATATGTACAAAACTTAACCCTTGTAGTGATAAAAATCAATAACAACATTGCTCAAGTGCTTTGGTGGCTATTGACCTTAATTTAGTATTTTGAAATACTACTAAGTGTCGTTTGGCTTGAAATTGGTTTTTGATTTTAGAGAATGATTTTTAATCCAACCTTCGGGTTTTTCAGAATATTTTTTTAAGCATATTTTGAACTTCTCTATTTTACACCAACCTTTCTATTTGTCTTTTCTAAACCAATTAGAAATGTTTTAAAGTTATTTAACTATTATTCAAGTATTTTAAAATTTTGTTTATTTATATTTTATTGATTGAAGTTACTTATCAGTATTTTAATATTGTAAAAATTTATTTATTTAAATAATTATTTTGAAGATAATTAATAATTATTTTTTATTAAAATTTTTGGGAATTTATAATAGTTACTTATTAATAATGTTTTGGAATAAATAATTATTATTTATTAATAAAGTTTTGGAAGTTAATTATTATTTATTATAATAATGTTTGAAAATTAATTATTATTTTATTAATATTTTTTAAGATCATTAAATGTTTTATGTATAATGTTTAAAGTTAATAATTATTATTTATTAGTATTGTTTTGATGTTAATAATAATAATAATTATGTAACAATGTTTTGAAGTAAATAGTTATTATTCATTTATAATGTTTTGAAGTTATTAATTATTATATCGATAATGTTTTAGAGTTAATAAATTATTTTATTAATGATGTTGGAAAGTTAATTTATTATTTATTTAGAATGTTTAAAGTAAATTAATTTATCAGATCAATTGTAATTTTAAATAATAAGTTGATTTATAAATGGAACCTCATTTAATAAAAGAGGTTTATTAAAGAGTTTATAAATGAAAATGGGATTTGGATTTATAAGAATTTTTAAAAGTCATTTTAAAGGATCCTATAAATAAGTTTAACAAAGGATTTTTGAATATTTATAAAAATATAAATGATTTTCGATATTTGTAAAAGAGTTTTATAATTTGTCTTGGATATTTATAAAAGAGTTTTATAAATAAAGTTGGATATTTATTAAGATTTTTATAAATGGTTTGGAATTTTAGCAAAGGAGATATTCGTAAATGAAAAGGTTTAATAAAGGGATTTATTGAATAAATTTATAAAAAAAATTAGGATTGGGTTTCCCCAAATTGATCTTCTTAATTTTGGCAGTGTGGACATTCGGTCCATGCTTAACACCATAGGAATAATGGTTGGGTTTATCCTTAGTTTCATTTCTTTTAAAACAATATTTGTTTAATCCTTTTGGTATGATTTTGAAATAAGAAATATTTCATAATGTTTTATGAATATGCTTATACTATTGAGATAAGTATATGAATAAATTTTCTAAGTAGAGAATGTGTAGTGTTTTTGTGAATGTAATCATACCATCGAGACAAGTATATGGGTATTTTTCAAAGTACTGAAAGGAGTATAAAGGGTTTGTGGATATATCTTTGTAAAAGTATTTTGATATAAGTATTTACAAAATGATTTTAATTAATGAAGAGATTAGTAAAGAGGTTAGTGGTTGCTTATGTGCTTAACTAATGTTGGTTTCCCCATGGAAATAAATCCTTGGTTTGATTATGTTTTTTATCTGATAGTTAAACAATCAAATATCAAACTTAGCCAGTTTTAAACCATCATTGTTGGTTCAAGGAGACCGAGATGGGATATTTTATCCAAAACCACTTCGAGTCCGCATAATTGTTCGAATTGAAGATCTCCTAATGATGGTTTTTGTTACCACCAATACCCACTTCAACCTAATCGAAACCAAAATGAATAGAAGGGAAAGAAAAACAAGAGATGACAGCACCAACAAAACCTTTCGAAGGTGTTGAAGGGATGCTACAGTCAAAAGTCAGATATGTCATAAGCTTTCGAAGGGGTCAAAGGGGTCGAAAGCTTCCTTTCGCTTCAATGGCTTCCTTTCGAAACAGATACTTTCGCCTACATGAAGACGTTTCGAATAAGTGCGAAGGCAACCAATAATAACCACTCACATGCATGCCAAACCTTTCGAAACCAAAGGTTTCACCTTCATTCAAATTACTCAAAGAGATGCCTTGATCAGAATAACCCCTTTAAAAGCATAACCAAGCCTTTCGAATCGATCGAAGCCTTTAACAACCAGGAAGGGTGCCGCATCAATTCCATGCATGTATCCAAAAGCTATCTTCGAAACCCTCATCATTTCACTACCTTCGAAACTTCAAAGATGTACTTGTTGATAAAATTGAAATTTCAGGCTCGTTCTCACTTACAACAACAAAGAAATATAAGGGAAAAGGTGCATCTACCCATTTCGATGAAGACATAAGCATTCAGATCCATTCAAATGCAATGTAGAGGGATGGCAAGTGTCGAAGGTGAAAAAAGGTCCACAAATCTACCTTTCGACCAAGTCGAAAGGTGCTAACCTGCAACTATAAATAAGACCATAGAAATCTGGTTTTGGGGATTTGAATTCTTTTACTCAACTCTTGTATTTTCTTAAGATTGTAAACCCTAATTCTAAAATTAGATTTAGGATTTGATCAAATTGTACTACTTGAGTTTACTAAAAACAAGATTACGGTACTTTTGAATATGCGATTGATTTGAAATTCTAAATGGATTTAGATATAATCTACTTGTGTCGACTTGGTCGAAAGGTTATCTTCTAAAAGTGCTAAAACACTTAACTCATCCAATTTCCTTTAAGTCTCATCACCTAATATCAAGATACCTAAAGGTCATCTTTCGAGTAAGTCGAGACCTTAAACTTAGCTTATTTCCTTAGATTTTCGGCTCAAACCCAAGCCATCAAAGAGACCAGCTTTCAACGAAGTCGAAAACCAGCTAGTCAAAGCATGTCCTTGAATCCTTAGTGTCAACGTTCAGTACATCACAACTGTTTTGAAAGCAGGTTTTGAAAGGATATCCAAACTAATTCAGTAAGCTCGAAGGACTTAAAAGAAGGGGAAATAAGTGTGTTTCCTGAGTCAAAAAGTTAAATAAGGAGAAGTTTTTACTACAAAAATCCATTCGAAAGGAAGATTAATGGGAGTATTAAAATTCTATTTTCCTCAACCTAATCAAAGAGGGTTTCGAAGAAGACCCTGCACTATAAATTCTATCTTGAGGTGTTGGCAAGTCTTCTTATTAACATTTTGGCACTAGAAGGAGGGCTTGAACCTTCGATCATGTCAAATTTCTAACACCATTTTGCTCTAAATCAATTCTATTCCGAGCATATTCACTTTAGACTTTACTTCATCATGATTGGCAAAGTCCAAAGATCCGAGCAAGGTTCCTCGGAGCCGCACCTAATTGGATTCTCCCATAAAACAGTTAATGATACAAACCTACATGAAGAACAACTGGTAAGAATGAAGGTTTTAAGGATCATAAGGAAAAAGAAAAATGAAGCCTATGATCCAGTTAAATGGAGTATAAACCCATTTCACATTGGCCCACCCCTACCTTTGCTTTAGGAGAAATGAAAAATGAAAGTGATAACTTGTTTGATTAAATGAGGAAAACAATTTAGCTCTACACCAAAGGCACAATCTTTGAAGAAGGAATATTGGCTGATTAATGCCTTTGCACAAAAATGGCATCAAGCAACGAGTGGGACACTACCGACATAGGAACTCCAAAGGGTTTTAAAAAGAAAATTAGTCATAGAGGGTGAAACTCCAGAACCAAGTAATAAAAGATCCAGAAACCATCCTCAAAAGACAAGCTTTAAATCATGACTTCCTAAGGAATGCAATTTGACAACATTAATCGAGAATATTTATCTGTTAACCAAGGAAGAGCTCAACTATTGGCCATCACAAAAGAAAAAACCAAAATATGAAAGGAATTTAGAGGGATCCTACTGCCACTACCATATGATGAATTGTCATGAAACAAATCAATGCAGAGCACTCGAAGGAATGATAAAACTTTTTTAGACAAGGCAAAGTTAACGAATTTGTAAAAATATCCTAGATGAAGTTAATAAAGAACTACCTTATTAAGGAAAATCTACATGATTGGCAGTGAAATACTCCTTGCACTTGGACATTACCTTAAACGGTCAAAGCCTTTGTCCGTGTTGAGTTAGCCAGGTCAAAGCGCCTCCTAGAGGGAGGTTAGAGCAAGCATTTACCCACACCACATTATGGTATGGTTAAAGCATCGACAAGACCTTGGCCACGCCATGCTATGGCCAGGTCAGGGCACCTTTTGGAGGGAGGTTAGAGTAAGCCTCTGTCTGTGCCATGCTATGGCAAGGTTAAAGCATCAACAAGCCCTTGGCTGCGCCACGCTGTAGCCATGTAAAGGTGCCTCCTAGAAGGAGATTGGGTAAGTTCTTGGGTTCTACTGTGGATAAGCTAACTAAGCGCACCCGACAACAATGGACTAAGACATCCAGGCCCAAGAACCGGCATATAAAATAGCAGACTAAGACGTCCAAGTCTAAGAAGCGGCATATCAAACAGCGGACTAAGACGTCTAAGCCTGAGAAGCGGCATATCCAACAATGGACTAAGACGTCTGAGCCCGAGAAGTAGCATATCAAATGATGGACTAAGATGTCCAAGCTCGAGAAGCAACAAATCAAACAACAACAACATGCAAGGCCAAAGGGTTAACACATGTTGAAAGAGACAAAACTTAAGGAGCAGAGCAGAACAAAATGCTTAAATAAGAATCTATAGCCTCCACCTAATCATCAAATAAGAATTTCTAAACTTCACTTATTAGTACCTGAATTTGGGTTTTGGATCTTTCATTATTATGTTCGAGATTTCACTTATCAATACTCGAATTTGGGTTTCAAGGCTATTACTGTTAATTACTACACTTCAGTCATTAATGTCCGAATCTGGGCTAAAGATCTTTATTAAGAAGAATATTATTATGAAATTTCGATTATCATCCATAAATACCCGAATCTGTGTTACATATTTTCCAACTTTTAAATTTCATTCATTAGTACCTGAATCTGGGTCATTGTACTTCTACTTTAAATTTTCAGACACTGATTTCTTTACTTCTATTACATGATCATTATCGACTTTCTATTAGCTATCTCCAAAAGATGAATTGCTAAACATCTATTATTAAATTCTTAATTGAGTTTATGGTTTTATACCAATGGATCTATGATATTCCACCAATATAATTAAAGTTGAATTCTCGGTTCTCTCTCATCATTACCAAAGATGAGTTTCAAAACGTTTAATCATATTCAATTATTGAATTGCTTTTCACTTATTATCATATGTTAAAATAATGATTTTTTAATCTTCGCAATAAATAGGGATAAATTTCTATATAGATTTTAGGCTAACGGTAAGGAATATTATTTATTTTGTGCTTTTAAGGGAAAGGAAATCAGAAAAGAGGATTGAAAGATCGAGCAAATAGAAAAACCATATATCAAGGAATCCAAAAGCAAACTCATAAACGATATTATAGGAAAGGACTGCAAACCGGGCGATATTTACAAAGTTTTCATAATTTACATAATTTTTTAATATTTTTACAAGTATATGGTACAAATATATGTATTTCACAAATCTTGAACAGCCATATCTAGATTCTTAGCAATTAAAGGATCAATGATGCGAAGAATTGTAATACAAAGGACTTCCTTAAACTTCTTCTCTTTTTTTCGTATCTTATCATTGTCATCAATAGATTCAATGTTGGCCTTGAGAGAACGATTAAAGGCTTTTTTTGCACCTTTGAGAGTTTTATTTTCCTTTCTAAATCAATAATATGCTTCAGAAGAAGATACTTTTCGCATTCCAGTTTTTGAATCTTAGCTGCATACTCATTCATGCATTGCGAGTACCTCGCAATCTAGTGTTCATCAAAATATATCGTCATCTCAAACTTAACTTTCCTGCACTAATCTCCTACTACCTTATCATCTAAGCCTGGAGGAGGATTAGTCGTAACAGAAAATTTTGGATGGCAAAGGACATAGACCTTGTTAATTTTGCAACGGATTGAACAAAGGAAGAAGCTAGTGAATAAATGTTTGAAATATTGTTTCCCATATTGAATTCAAGCGATGCACACTGAGCTTAACTATCTTTTAACTTAATCTCCAAATCACTAATTTGCTGGAGAAATTCAGACATCTTGTAATCAAAATCAATTGAAAGATTTGATTTAATTTGACGCTTCAATATGGAAATCGTTTCATTCCTTCTCTTAATATATGCTTTTAGATTGGCAATCTGATCATTGAGATTTCTAACGATTATCTTATGAAGAAAATATCTTCTATGCCATTCTAGATCTTTGGAACTGTTTTTAAAGCGAGTAGACAGAGGATTGTTAAGAAGCTTCCTCTATTCAACCTCTGCTAGCGACCTACCTCTAATACAGATGAAATGATATATCGTATCTAGAGAGAGTGGCATTGCAGATAACTGAACTCCTATCTAAACAATTAAAAAGAAATAAAGCCAAGACTCGAATAATCAATCTCTCTTTGCTATAACAGTAAAAAATTCAACTTAAGTGGAAATGAAATGAAAAGGTACAATTAGACATTTGTTTCATATTTAAAGTTGAGAAACCGCATTTCTAACTTTACTCAAGGAATTAGCCGAAAGAATAACTATTGAATCAAAAGGAGCATTAAATCCTTCTGGGGTGATAGCCAGAGGATATTTGCTACAGTCCCAGTCCCCGACAGGAGGACTATAACGACCACATATCAATTTGGCATAATACGTCTGAATTTCTTTATGAAGCTTTTCTTTTTCTTCACCAAGAAAATCGAAATGGAGGACATTCCATGTAGAGTCTTTGTAAATCCTGATGAAAGCAATTTCTGGCTAATTTTGAAGATTTCGAAAGTGAAGCCTTTTCTAGATATTCTCTTTGTAGTCTAACATACTTGCTTAAGTAATCTCAAGAAACAATGTTGCCTAAGGAACATTCATTCTGTAATAACGTAATAAAATGCAGCTAAGTATAAAAGGAAATTAGAGCAAGAAATTCACAAATAATATTACTATATAATTATTAATGATCATCTTGTTCATACAAAATTGAATTTTTCAACAACGCTAAAACAAATTTGTCCTTATAGTATTTAAGTTTCTCAGAAGGCAACTCATAGGGAATCGTTCTGACTTATGGTAATTCCACCATGCTCCAAGGTATGGATCAGATCCAAATTCATCCAAATAACCCTTATGTAAATGCCTAAGTAGACACCACTTAAATCACCTAAGTACGAAAAATCTATAGTTGGGTGTCTAAAATAAGCTTTGTATAAGAAATCTACAAGAATGTTCCTTTCTTCAATCAACATCCAAAAGAGCGTAATTAGCTCCTGATTCTCTTTCAAGAGGCTATCATATCGATAGCGCACCCTCCTCAATCATAGGGTAGCTTCTTGATTTATGAAAGTTGCTAATACTACCGCACTTCTGTTAAGTTTATGATATTTATTGAAGAGAATATTGTGTTCTTTCAATTGTTTATCTAACTCTCTATACAAGCTATTTGTTTCCATTTTTTTCTTTCAAGCTTGGCTTTACAAAGGTCAATGGGTTTCCTCCTTATCTAAAATAAAGGATGTAAACTATCATTACCATAGAAGTGAAAGCCGTTTAAACAAAGAATCCCATACCGGAGAAACAACAACTGTTGATTGAGGGACGTTCTTCTTCTCTTTTGGTTCTTCTATGTTAATGTTAGCAGGCTCCTCTTGAAGGTCGTAAGGTGCAGGTGGTTAAATTGGGCTTGCTTCGCGAATAGTTGGATCAGGGTTGACTTTTTCTCAAGCTACAGTGTTATCATCCCCAACTCTTTCAAAAGTATCGGTGTAGCCACCCCCATCGCCACCTGAACCCTGGCCTTCATCTTTATTATCATCATTACCGTCATCACCATCATCATTATCATTATCACCATCATCATTTTTTCCTTCTTCCTGGGCTGCCTCATCTGTATCGCCTTCATCCTTAGATTCAGAATCTACTTTGAAGGATAATATTTTGGAGGCATCGATCTTCTCTTTTTCAATAACTTCAACACCTATTCCATTCTTTTAACTTTGTCCATAAGTCTGTTGACAAGAGTGGGTCAAGTGAAGGAAAGCTCAAATCTGGATATTTTCCTATATTGTCGGCGTAAGCAAGGATTATGGCATCTTCAAAAGAATCAACAATGATATCATCAAGGGAAGTATTTAGGAATTGAGACACCTGTTGATTTGCATCGGAGATGACAATGACGACCAGCTTTAGAGAATTCTTCTTTCTCTCCAACTTTTTCACTAGAGAAGATTGTCTAACTACCATTTGAACTTTTTCATCCTCGGACTCTTTTATAGCCATATTCAAGGCTAGATTTTCATCAACTAGGAGTTGACGTGATTTTCTTTCCTCGAAGGTAATTGATTCTGATTGAGAAAGAGAGGCTTTCAATCTCCCCAGTTCCATTGTAGCATTTTTACTCGTAGTCAAAGAGATGATTTAGTTGCTCAGGTTTGAAATTTCTTCTCGAAGCTTGGACCATTCAACGGAGTATTTTAATGTGTTTTCTTGCAGTGAGAGCCATCTTTTAGAAATCTAAAAAAAGAAAAGCATGACGCAAATCAGCTTTCAGAAAGAAACAATAGAAATAGGGATAAATAAAAGTAAAATGTACCAGGAGTTGTTGTTCTATAAGATACCAACAGTGTTCCACCAGATTAGTAACAGAAGAAGGCAGACGAATAGAAACGAATGATGAAGAATTCAAGATAGACGGAACCATTTTATTAAAATCGTTCGGAGACACATGTGATGTAGGTCTGGAAGAGTGCAACTCCTAAGAGGGGTCGAAGTCCCCAAGTCTTTTTACACTTGTTCAATCACATGAGGAGAGTAGGAGACGACAATGCGTGATAGAGGATCAACCCTTGAGGGAGTCTTCTTGAGTTGATCAAGAGAAGCTTCAACAGTTGGACTCTTTAGAGTTTTGTCAATATCAGCAGTCTCCCCTTCTTCTGGTGGCGGAGAATCAGGAACTTCAATGATCTTGGCCTTCTTAGGGGATGGTTCTGCCACTGTTGCTTTACCCAATTTTCTTTCAGCAGCTAACTTTGACCTAGCAATGGCCTGAGTCAATGATGATGCGTGGGACGTAGAAGTTAGGAGAGCTGGATCACTTGTGATTACATTAACCTGAGGAGCGGCTGTTGAAGATTCAAAAGAAAAAATTACAAGTCAATGAAGTAATTTGAGAAGTAACAAAACAACAAACTGTAAGTACTAAATTTAAACCTACGGAAGTGATCAAGGAAAATCAGAGATACTAGGGAAAATAATTTCGGATCACCCAAAAAAAGAAAGCGTTTGCTCCGAGATGTGTGTTGAACCAAGGGAGGTTTTTCAAGCACCCTCTAACATACTAGTAGGAGGGAATGCTTTTGAAAATTGGAGGGATTCAATAGAATTAGTCTATTCCCATTGCTATTAAAGGCGACAATCAGCAACTTTACTATTTTCTTATCTTCTTCATTCAGTTCTTTAATAGAAGCACCTAACAAAGAAGCATAGATTAGCAATGGAAAGTAATTAAATAAATATTTAAAAATACTATGATCAACTTACGAGGGGAAGAGAAGGCCCCGCTGATGTTGGGAAAGCATTTAACAAAGAAGAACCGCGTTTTGCAGTCTCTTAATTTGTTTACCCCCTCAGATATTAGCTTTTTAGGCAGGATTGGATCTAAAGATTTAATTATTCAAGTTGGTGAGTTTAACTAATCAAACAAGATTTGTCAAAACTTCAGCAATAAGTGATGGAATTCTAGGATTTAGTGCCATGAATTCCAAAGATTAAAGATATGTATATATGTTTAGTGATAGCCAAATGGGAGTAATACCCAGGTGGGTCAGGAAATTGGCCAACAAATCAGGAAAAGGAAGGAAACCACCATGCCAAATGTGGATACTAGTGTAGGTAAAATATCTTTCAGATGGGCTTTGGATGGTGTCGCTATCAATTGGGGGAATAGCTTCCTCCCTAATGATAACGAAGTCACTAAAAATTGCATCCACCTTATCTTGGTTAGTTAACAAGAAATGTTTAAAAGTTGCTTCATTCTTCTTGGGAGAAGATTTAATCACTAGAACAATGTCTTTTTCTAGTTCTTGAGAAGTCTTGTTCACGCTCATGATTCTGCCAGGTGAAAACATTTCAGTTAGAAGTTATAATTTGTAACGAAATTAACATTTTTTCTTCAAGGATACCTAAAACCTATTATAAAAATTTAAATATCAACCAGAGCATGAAATTTCATGTCTTTCATGAATGTTAAAGTTAGTTTAGAAAAATGAAATGTTGAGCTTTCGACATGGTCGAAAGGAAGAATGGAAGCAGACATCCAACAAACAATCTTGAACGATGTTGAAAGCTCAAGGATAACTTTGTTATTGAAAGCAGTAGTTGTAGCTTATACAACCAACTTGAATATAAGTATATGATAATGACATTAAATAAACAAGACAATTGAAACTTTCGACACTTTCGAAACACATGAACTTTATTTCACTAAGAAAAATGAATGTTGTCGAAACCTTATACGCCAATTAAGTCAAAGGTTTGAGTTTGAATTATAATAATAATAATTAAAAGGCCATGGGGAGTTTAGACAAAATTAGTATAAAATGATAATCAAATCCCAATTGGTTACAAGGGTGTCGAGAGAGTCAAAAGGAGTGTATGGTTTTGAAAGAATAACAACAACTAAATTTGAATCGAAATAGTAGGTTTCAACCAAGTTAGAAGGTTTGATTTTATTTTTAACTTAAACAAATCTCTCAATCCTTCTTATAAAAAGAAAAAATGAATTTCTAACCCTTCCCATTCCTTAAAATAAATTAGAATTAAGAAACTACAAGAGGTTTCGAAATCAATGAAATAAAATTTACACTTCCAAAGGTATGTATCATGTAATCATCAAGAGAAACATCTAGAGTAACACATCGGACAACTTCTTCCAAAGGTACCAAAATATAATAAAGCCTATTTGTGCTTTCAAACAAGTGCACTCTATATTAACTACATCAAACTTTCGATGAGATCAATTAAGAGAGGTGCTAGACTACCTTTCGACCCCATCGAAAGAGATTGAAGAAGCAAAACAAAGTTTACCGCCTTAACCCCTTTCAAAGGACACAATGCCAAATTGCGATTCAAACAGCTCTAACTTCTCTAGGCAATAATGGAAAAATTAGCTCTTCGCCAAATTCAATTTAAACCCAAATACTATAAAAAAAAATTAATCTAAACGCAGATTTGCAATCAATAATCATAAAATCCTTGAAATTTATTTTGGAACCTTTTTTATTAAAACAATAACTAAATCGAATAAATTTAGAGAATAAATTGAAGTGGGAAATGGAAAAAGAGAAGCCATTGAAACAAATCGAAGGAATTTTTCATGGATGAAAAACTTAAAATTATCTCTATGAGATTCGAACAGTATTTTAAATTCAAATTGGGGAACGTTGAAGTCGAAATTTAGTATGGATGTTAGTTTGAAAAGTAGGATTAATAAACCTTACTTTGGATTCGAGTTTTGGTTTGTTGGGAATATGAATTATTTTAGAAATTTAATGCTTTGATTCATGCTAGAAATTTCTTCTAACTGCAAATAAATGAAAGTGAGGAAGAAAAGAACGTGATTTATATAATAAAAGTCAGCATGGGGGGCAAACCGTACGATTAAATTTAAATGAATGGCCAGGATTTATGCAAGAATATGAAAAGGCGGGAAATGTTGTAGGTTTCAAAATGGTTAACTTAGAAAGTCAAGAGCATCCCTTTGCAAGAGGGGCAGGTGTTATAGCCAATTCTCACTTTAACCTTATCGAAACCAAAATGAATAGAAGGGAAAGAAGAACGAGAGATGACAACACCAACAAAACCTTTTGAAGGAGTCGAAGGGATGCTACCACCAAAAGTTAGATATGTCATAAGCTTTTGAAAGGGTCAAAGGAGTTGAAAGCTCCTTTTCGTTTCAATGGCTTCCTTTCGAGACAGATACTTTCGCCTACATGAAGGCGTTTTGAATAAGTGGAAGAATACCTTTCGAAGGCAGCAAATAACAACCACTCACATGCACGCCTAACCTTTTGAAACCAAAGGTATGCCTTGAACAGAACAACCCCTTCGAAAGCATAACCAAGCCTTTCGAATCGATGTAATCCTTTAACAACCAAGAAGGACGCCACATCAATTAGCAAGCATGTATCCGATAGTTATCTTCCAAGGTGAAACCCTCAACATTTCAATACCTTTGAAACCTCAAAGATGCACGTGTTGAAAAAGTTTAAAGTTCATGCTCCTTCTCACTTGCAACAACAAAGAAATACAAGGGAAAAAGGCATATTTACCCCTTTTGATGAAGATGGAAGCATTCAGATCCATTCAAATGCAATGTAGAGGGATGCACAAGTGGCGAAGGTGAAAAAAGGTCCAACAAATCAGCCTTTCGACCAGGTCGAAAGCACTAAGTTGAAAAGTGCCAACCTGCACTTTTAAATAAGACCTTAGGGTCTGGTTTTGGGGACCTGAGTTCTTTGACTCTACTTTTCTATTTTCTTAAGATTATAAACCGTAATTCTTAAATTAGATAGGGGATTTTATCAAATTATATTACTTGATGTTAATGAAAACAATATTACAATACTTTTGAATACATAGTTGATTTGAAATTCTGAATGGATTTAGCTATAATCTGCTTGTGTTGACTTGGTAAAAGGTCATCTTCTAAAAGAGCCGAGCCTTAACTCATCCAATTTCCTTTAATTCTTAGCACATAATCTCAGGATACCTAAAGGTCATTTTCGAGTGAGCCGAGACCTTAAACTTGGCTTATTTTCTTTTGATTTCTGGATCAAACCCAAGCCACCAAAGAGACCAGCTTCAACGAAGTCAAAACCTATCTAGTCAAACCATATCCTTGAATGCTTAGTGCTAACCATTAGTACATCGCAACTGTTTTGAAAAGATAACAAAACTACTTCAGCAAGCTCGAAGGACTTAAAAGGAGGGGATATTAGTGTGTTGACTGAGTCAAAAGGTTAAATAAGGAGAAGTTTTTTCTACGACAACCCATTCAGAAGAAAAATTAATAAGCAATAATAAAATTTAAATTTACTCAACCTAATCAAAAAGGGTTTCGAAGAAGAATCCTACACTATAAATTCTACTTTGAGATGTTAACAAGTTTTCTTGTTAATAGTTTCGAAGTCAAGTTCTTTGATGTACAAGGGTTACTCGCTACTGATTTTGAGGGTGACTCCAAAATGGATGTTGTAGAAGTAGTGCCTTCGGTTTTGTTTAGATCCAGAGCGACCTTGCATGGATGAATGCTGGCATTGCATTTTTGCCTAGAGGGCAGTGTTAGCATTCCAAGTGGGATTGATATTCCAAAGGTAAAACGTAGCCTCTAGCCTCAACAACTAGGAATGGAAAATATAGGCAATATGCATCAGGGCTAAGTGGGTCGCCTCATTAGGGTATAGCCATCACCTTTCTAGATATATACATTTATGGAATCGGTTGTGCATGAGAGCTCTCGGAAAGGTTGCAAAAGTAATCGGGTGATGAAATATTCGGTATTATCCGGTAAGCGGTAGGCCGGTCTTGCATTGGCAGGCGTCTATGTGAGGCCATCAGTACATTTTCGAGAGGTGTATTGTGGCGGACGATACACCGGTGCCTTGTCATTGATGAAAATCCATTCTCCAATAACTTGATTTAGACTTAGTCGTACACCCATTATGCTGGAATTTAATTAATGTAACAATTTCGGATCCGATTCTATCTTTATTTTAAACTTTAGACACTATTATAATATCAGATGATTTCATATGAAATGGTTTGGTTGTCGTAAGGTTAAAATGCGTTTGTGTTTATGTGCAGTATAGCCTACGAGATATCTTTTGTTTGAAAGGTTTTACAACTTTAAAATTCTATTGAGGTGTGTTTCTAATGCTGGTTTTCCAAACCGATCCAGATGTTATTTCTTATAATGCTTTGGTCAGACAGAGCATATTTTCAGATCTAGTTTGGATGCCTTGGAGTTTTAGGAGATGAGCTGGATGTCCAAGTCATATCTCTCGCATATTCTCTATTTTCGATGCATATTTTTTTTATTTGTCAACATTTGTGCGAACGGGTTGTTATAATTATTCAGGTCGATGATTTGTGATTAAGTGTACTCTAATTTTGATGTATACTACAGTTTTCTTTTATAAAGATCTTTTGTATATTATACATTACTCGACATGATGTGAAATATTGTTTCGTCTTTTTTTCTTTCACCCTAATAATTTGTCTTTTCGGCACTTGGATGCTCGGCATGTGAATATTGTGGATGTATTAGCATCGACCTTTTAAGGTCGAAAAGGCAAGTCGTTACATTATAATAATATAACATAGTATACTAAAGAAAAAGACACCTTTATTATGAACAAAATTGATTAAAAAGTTGGATTATTTACCATAAATTAGATAATTTCCGATAGCGAATATACCTCGCTCTCTCAACTTCCCCTTGCACTTGAGGGCCAATTATGTATTCTTAATCCCATTCCTTCAATCGGTTTACCCAAAACCAATCGAAGTAGTCCCTTTTTTATGGGTCTACTACGCTGTCCTTATTATCTACTCTGGTAATCGTCACTTCTCCATCACTAACAAACTGTTTTATCAAGAGAAACTTTCAGAGTATGTGCCTGAATTTCTTATGAGCTCTTGATTCTTTTAGGGTCTGCATCATGGCATTGTTATCACATAATAGTACTATGAGTTTTTCAACATTTGAAATTACCCTTAGCTTAGTCATGCATTTTCTACATCTAGACCGTTTCTTTAGTTGCTTATTTTAGGGCAATGTATTCATCTTCCATCATAGAATCAACGACAATCTCTTGGAATTTTTCCAACTAAATGATTCACCCTTTAACATGGTCACATATCCCACCGCAGATTTTCTTTCGCTAGTATCACTTTGGAAGTTCTAGTCTATATACCCCTCCATAAGTAAGTTTTCATTCCTGTATATTAAGAAGAAATCTTTAGTATTTCGTAAATACTTAAGAATACATTTCATAGCCATCCAATGCTTTTCTCCGAGGTTCTACTGGTATCGACTTATGCATCCTAATAAATAAGCCACATCTTCTCTCGCCTCTCATACATAGCATAACATACACACGGGATACAATTATGGATGTACATAGTATCATTTTCATGCGCTCCTTGTCCGCATCATTATGAGGAGCACCCTACTACGAAACGACAATTCTAGATTACGTCGGAACATTTCCATGCTTGGAATTTTCCATACTAAACCTTCTTAGTATGGTGTTTATGGAAAAGGATTAGGATAATCCTAGCAACATTTTATAGAGTTTAGAGATGGACAATCCCTTTTGAAATGTCCCAGTTGGTCACAATTGCAGTATTTCTCACTTGAAGGTTGACTTTACAATCTCTAGCAAAATGCTTTTTCAAGTGGCATCTACCGCAAGTCACTCTCTCTTCTTAACTTAGCATTGGTCACTCTTGACCTACTTGCCTTTTATCTTGCATTATAATTTGACTTTCACTTCAAACTTAGCACCTTCCTCCTTGGGCCTCTCTCGATATAGAATTCAATAATGTCGCTTCGACAAGTCCTTCGAAAGTAGTGCCCATAGGAACATGGCTTAGAGAAAGATCGTTAAGAGGTTGGATGAGCTCCATAGAGAACTTCTTTGTCTTCTTAGCGGGAGTACAGAGCATTTCCATCCAAAATCGAGCATGAAATGCAAACTCATTGATGTACTCCTTCACAGCCTTATCACCTCATTGGTGATACATGAACTTCTATGTTTGCAATCCCCTTTCTTCCACCAATACAAGTTAAGCCTCAAACCATATTTAGAACCCTTCCCAAGTCATAGCATGCTCATTCACCTCCCTAATGACAACATCCCTACACAAAGCTTCTTCTTGAAGTTTTCTAGAAGTAAGTCATTTTCTATCAAACTATCAAGTGCCATACATAATATATCCACATACTAGTGTGGAGCCAAGCTTAAGCATAAATGAACAACAACATTTCCATTTATGGCCTTCTCCCATACAAAGGTAACCTCTACAAAGCCTAGGGAAGTCAAGAACGGATATTGGGATTGCTGAAGAAATACGCATCACTCCAACTACTGCTAGTACAGGCCAGGCTCCTAACGAAAATGGATTACCCTACATTGTAGCCTAAAGATACCTCAAGTACCATTCTGGAATATGAATATCTAGAGTGTCAAAATTGTCTCCAATGGCCATTTCCTAGTTGGCACGACACATAATAGCTATTAGTAAATGATAGTTATTACCTGAGAGAAAGTTAAGAGTACAAGAAATGAGAATGTGTGTGCCCAAGTGCTATATGTATACGTATAACAAAATGAATATAGTTAAACATGTTAGTATCCTGAAATATTGATGTAATCATAGTAATAATAGTTGTGGTTATATAACTCTCCTCCAACTAATAGGATCCCCATCACAAAGTTAACCCACACAAAGAACAAGTGATGAAATGGATAATGCATATTTAAAAACATATACATATTTATATATCCATAATTCATACAATTTAAATTTTCGCATAATTACAAATTTATATTTTATTACATCTGATAAACTATGTACATACATACATATATGGGGGTACACACATGCACATTTTTCCTTACGAAAAACGTGTTGTTAGAAGGATCGAACCTACCATCTCTCCAAGTGAATTCTACTCCCTTAACTAACTACACTAAACATACTTTTGTTTTTAAAATTAGAATATTGAAAATTATTTTGCATAGATGTAAATCTTTCAGATTTACAAAGTCATTATCTTCTAAATCGTAACTCCAAATCTATCAAAATTATCTGGTCTGCTAGAAAAAACTTCACAACTGTTATAAAAATGATACATAATTCACCGTTTCATTGAAAATTCATTCTTAGCTACTTTATTGTTCGAAGTGTCAAATTTGTAGGTTGTTACCTTCTCCCCTCCTTAAAAGAAATATGACCTCGCAATTCCTTGAATACAACCTTTAACGAAATTAATAAATCGTCATTATTGGTCCAATCACAAAATAAGGGGAAATTCATCAATCATAAAGTTGATTACTTATAAAGCAGTATATGACGATCACATAACATTAACCATGATACAATCAAATTCATCCATAAATTGAATTTAACTTTCTACACATACATACTATAATAACACATACACTTCCTCAATCATGCAATCCAAACTATAGTATGCAAAATATCGCTTCATTAACTAAGGGTGCAACATATCAATCATGGATTAATTCATATCATGCATTTCGATAATTCAACCATAATTGACCATAACAAAGGCCAATAACAAAGCTTAGATTGACCAAAACCTACATATACAAATAAATGAATATACGTAAATTAATAATAAACATAGCTCATCAAAATAAACACATGTATTCAACATAATGTGATATCATCACCATAATAACCTATCAACCAATAACACACGTATATTAATTTCTATGCTAACTACCCATCCATCATAATATGTGTGTCCTTAAATTATTAATGAACTTTCTCATATTCTCATCCTCAAGATAACTAGCATGTTATTTCATACCTATACCATCCAAAATGCCATATGCACCTACTTATGGACACAACTTCAAATATATTATGTTTCTAGTTATTGTTACATTCTTCGAATGATTTGGTCATCCACTTATGGTGCAACTACATTGATCCTTACATCACTTGCGTGTGTTGGATATATGATAACTCACATGACCATTCCTCACATAGAGATCAATGGAAAAATCTCGATTTCTAGGTACTCAAACACCAACCACATAAACGTTGGACACTAGATCCCCTCCTCAATTCAGGGTGCATGCATCATTCCCTTGATTTGTGGTACATATGCTAAACACTCAAGTGAGTATCATCACATACTCCTACTTTATGGGTACACTTCGAGTATAAACGATCCCTTTGTACATGTGTCCGAGCCCTTCCTTGCTCCATTCATCTCCATTTTCCATAATAAATACCTTCTTCATTTAATTTTCCATAGTAGAACCCTTCCTTATTCCACTTTCCATGATAGAACCTTTCCTCATCATACCCACGGGCTCCCTTCCTCGAATTTGTCCTAATTCCAATTTCCATGGTATAACCCTTCCTCATTTTACTCATGAGCTACCTTCCTTGGACTCATCTTTGTTCCATTGTCCATAGTGATTCCTCCGTCCAATGACTAAGATAACTCATCCAATATACCAAAGGACCTGCTAGCAAGAAGAATTCCAATACATCTTAAAAGTAAAGCATTTACAAAAACATTATTTTCAAATCAAAGCTTCCATCTACCATTAAAAAAAAAGATCCTTTTACTCCCTAAAAATACACCATCAATTTATAAAGCAATTTCTCAAAATACATTCCATCATATTAAATCAACTCAAAAAAACTTTGAGAAAGCATCGTTTTATATAAGTTGTTATTTGAAATAGAAACGTTTTGTTTTAAAATATTTACGAAAGCCAAAAATAGGTTTGGAAATACATTTTTTTAACTTTTATATAATGGATCTCCCATCTATCCTTATTCCACAGTGCTATCCATCAAGCCTTTAGTCATTAAAATCTTCCAACCACTATTACTCATCTTCATGGAACATCTTCATTAAATATGGGACAAAAATAAATCTGCTTGGTTTCTTTATTAGTCAAACACAGTATCATCAATTATAATATGTCAAGCAAAAAACAACTAAGTGAACAAGTAAACAACCAATCAAAATAAACAAGCGACTACAACCATTAAAAGAAAAATAAATTAATCCAAACAAGTATGACATAAACTAAGATGTGAACATCAAATAAACAAGTAAATAAAAAATAATTAAAATAAATCATAGTTAAATAAGCAATCAACAACATGATACAATCATAAGAAATTAATTTAAATGAGCACAACATAAACTTATAGGCAGATATAGGTAAATAAGCAGTTGGATTTTCTTAAATGCAATTAATTTAACAAATAAAAATGGAACACAAATGTAATCAACACAATTATTATCCCAAACATCAAAATGAGAAGTCCCTTATTCATATCCCAACTATCTGCATGGAAGAGAATAATTTGACATCCCGACAGCTCATTAGGGAAAATTGCATACAATAGTCATAAAAGTAACATCGTCATATTAGGTGTCAGGCAAACTCAAAATCATCTTACCCTATCTTTTTACACCTCATGTTACAAAGTTTAATTTTATACATCTCGGTTAAAATTTCAAATAAAACAACTTTTTAATGTAACACATTTTTAATGAAACACATTTTTAATGAACACCGCCTAAACTTATTACTCAATCAAATATCTTACCTTTTCAATCATTTACTTTTCAAATTACAACATTCTTATCTTAGTTAAATATTTTATCATGGTATTGAAAAACTAGATATTTCATAATACATCATTTCTCAATAATATATCCCAAATATATCCTCAAACAAACAGTTTTAAAATGAGGTCTCTTTCGACCAGAAATCCTTACCCAAAAATGGTTTTCTTTTCAAAACATCATCTATCCCATCAAGTGAAAACCTTTACAATCGAAATCAATTTTCAAAAAAAAGTTTTCTAAATTCAGATACACTCCTTTGATAAAAAAAATCTCTAAAATAGATAATTTATCACATTCTTTACTCTAAAAAGATACTTCTAAAAAATAACACCGTCAAATTATTTCCAAATATTTCAACCAATTATACAATTTCTCAGTTTAAAAATATTCCACTATACATATATTCCGATGCTTTTGTTGAAAAAATAGTTCCTTCAAAATAAAATATGTTTTGGTGGAGATAACTTCTTGTAATGTACATACAAAATAAATCTTCTTGAAATCATCTAATATGCACCATAAAATTATTCTTACAAAATATTCTTTTCTTTAAAATAAGGGTTCTCAGTTGATATTCCCTAACAGGTCATTCTTAGGAAAAACATTTTAACCCTTTTACCATCATTTAATTAGTTTTCACCCTCAAAGTGTCTTTTCAACAAATACTCCTTAAACCTGTCAGTATGTATTTTAAAATTTCCTTTAAACAAAAATATTCTTTTCCAAAATGATCCTTGGTAGAATATTTTTTCAGGGTATTCTAAATTAAAAATGAGGTAGCAAAATACTTTTCAACATACTTTTTTTTCAAAAGATATTCCCAAATTTAAACTATTTTAACTAAGATGTTCTCGCTAAAACATTTCTCTCAAAATAAAATATTTTAAACCAAAATATCCTTTCATAAAAATATTTTCAAATAGAATACTTTTCAACAAAATTTTCTTTTTTCGTAAATAAAATATTCCTTTATTAACGAAGTGTTCCTAAACCATAATACTATTACAAAAATACATTCCAAAAGATGTTTTAAAAAAAACAATTTTTCCCACATTAAAATAGTTCTTTAATGGTTTAATTCAACTTCAAATATCTAATTAAAGCACTTGTTTGCTAAAATACTTCCAAATAAAATATTTTTACAATATTTGTTTTTTCTTAAAAAAAATATCTTTGTATCAATATCTTATTTCACCGAATTAAATTCTTTATTTCAATAGAAGTTTGAAAAAATCACTTTATGTCAAAAAATTATTCATTTTTGTATAATAACTTTAAAATAAAAAATGTATAATTTATTAATTTTCCAAATGAATATTAATTACTTAAAATCAAAGTGGTTTTATCTTATTAAGATTCTTGTTTCAATCAATTTAACATTAGGTGTATCACTCCGGTTATAACCAACATAACCCCTCTTATAAGTGTTTATTTTACCTTACTCCTACTTTTTTTTATTTCCACGCAAAGGTCATCATAAACAGACATCATTTTCGAGTGAGGTAATAGTGGTTAAACAAACAACCCATACACACCAAACATACAATTGTCAATCAAAACGCTCTCTCATCATCTATTCAAACCCAACCTAAGGTATAAATTAAACTACCCTAATTGGTTTAAACCTACCCAAGGCTTAGGGAATCGTTAAACCTAAGCTCTAATATCAAGTGTGATGCCTAACTATATTTAGCATGTATTGCACTAGAAAATGGCTTAATCCCTAAAGTAGATAAATCCAAACCAAACAAGGTGAAAACATGAAGAGAATAAGAAACACATAATCACTTTTATAGTGGTTCGAAAACCCGAGGCCTACTTCCACTTTAATCTTATCATCGTTTTGATTCTCTCCAAAGTACAAAGATTACAACTCAAATAGAACCACAATCTAATATATCTCGGATTTGGTAGAGGTTTTAGAGCTAAAGAAGAAGAAGATATCTCTCTAGATCTAAAGTGTCAATTCCATTTCTAGTTGCAAGTAGCTTCATATTTATAGAAAAATCCAGCAGAAATCTCACCATCCAGATTTGAAAATGCCACCACTCTAAAATCCGAATATCTAGTAAGTAGAATAGGTTACGCTGCATGAATATCATGAATGATTCAAATTGGTACCAACCTAAATAGAACGGTACTGACATGATTTTGTCGTTTGAAGGTTCGCTAAACCTCTCGATTTTCTTTATTTCATCATTCTAGATAGTTCTAATAATGTTGGTGCAAATAATGTTGGTGAAATTCATGTCGGTACTAACCTGATTTCATTTCTAAAACTTGGTCAAAACTTAGATTTCTTTAATCTTGACATCTTCTGAGCTCCTTGACTCATTACTTCATTGTTTTGCGGTCTATTTTATCTATTTGAGTCTTTTCTAGGACTGTGGAAAATTTTGCCATGGCACTTGCCCCTCAAAGTATCTCTTATAAATGTAAGATGTGCTTTGCTCAAGGACAAGTTTCACTAACAGTCAATTTTCGGTGGTGAAGCTCTTCAGCTATCTATCAATTTCCATCGCGATGAATCATCCAGTTCATTCGTATTCACCTGCAAATCAATGGTCATTCCAGACTGTCATAGCTAAGGACATTAGTTCATGCTTAATTGCTAGCCATAAATCATAATTCAGTCCATTGTCATCCGGAGTTATCATGCCATACACCAAAACCGTCCCATGTTTGTTCGAGATTTATCTATTTTAGTCTAATCACAAGGCATTCAAACCCTAAGGTCTAGTCAACTCCAATTCCATGGTTTGATCACTCTAAATCATTCAACATCCAATTATGGGTTCATTCTTTGTAGATCATTTAACATCCAATCTAGGGCTTGTTCTCTTCGGATCCATGCTGAGTCCAATCCACTCACTCTCTAATAAGGGGACCCAACATTCAAGCAAATCCATCCGCTCACTCTCCAATGAAGGAACTTACTTTCCTAGCCAACCCATCCTCTTACTCTCCAGCGAGCGGGCTAGCTATCTATACAAGTCCAATCAAATCGCTTGTTAGCAATGGGACTTGCATCTTATGGTCGTCGTCCTGTTTCTTCAAATAGGATAACCATGTCCAATCAATATCAATCATCATGTTTGAGTGCTTTTCAATATTAAATATTCATTTGTAAAATCCAAATCAAAGCAACAAACAAATATCCTAAGCGTGCATCCCAAACCCAAACTTCCAACTCAGAGCGTGCGTAGAGACCAATTGAGGTCTCGTACACGTGAAAGCGACCCAAGATTATTATTATCTTATTTATTCCTAGAAAAAGGCAAGACTAAGGAATCGAATCGAACTCCCATCCATCCTAATCAAGGGACTATCATTCTTGACCTAGCTCCGCGGTCGAATCCAAATGCATTCTTTATAGACGGTGGCTGCTCATGCCACACCACTGCAATTTGTTTCTTTAATTATTTTTGTAGCCAATTGTTTCGAACTTGCTCTTTAATTAAATCACGAAGGTATGTGCACTCGTTCCTATCATGTCCATTCATCTCATAGGAAATGCAAAATATTCCAGACGTTTTCTCCAAGTCCATAGGCTCTCTCTTAGTTAGCATGGTAGGGGATTTATCCTCAAGAATCTAAGTAAATTCTCTCTTGGGTTTCAGCTAGGTTAGTGTTGGAGGAAAATTTCAGTTCCTTCATCTGCCGCTTCAGTTCTCCAAATCTATCTTTTGCCTTTCGCAGTCCTTTGTCTTAACTATATCTTGCTTCAAACAATTCTCCATCATCCAGAACATTAATTTCGGTGTTCTCAAATTCAGCATCCTCCTAACGCAAGTATCTCTCAGTCTCATGGTAAAACTCCATAAGATCCATCGGTGGATCCCTTTCCAAAGCAATTTTGAAGTCATTCTTACTTGTGACTCCAGAAACTGCTGTTGGATCCAGCTTATGAAGTACAGTGGCCGCTGCGTTAAATCTTATCAGATAACCCTCATGGTCTCTCCAACCCTTTGCTTCATGCTTGAAAGCATCATTTGTTATTCAATGGAGAAATGTGAACTCTAAACATCTCAAGAATCTTTCTACCAATCCGACTCATGTGCTTACAGACCCATTCTCTAGGTGCCAAAAGCACATAACAACCAACTCCATTGAGTACAATGGAAAACAACATCCTATTACTTCCTCAAAAGCACCCAAAACCTCCATATGTCATATCTATCATATCAGATGAACGATCGGATCTTTCCTTTGTAATGTTCCAGCGTTGGTAATTTGAAATTGGGTGGATTCCTTAAGTACTGGATATTAGATATGAATGAGTTTTTGTTCATGTCCTCCAATCTCTGGTCTGGAGGTCCACCTCTCACTATTCTTCTGATCATCTTAGCTATTCCGTCATTGTTATCTAATGGAGGTCTCCAAAAGATAACTACATTATGCTTCCCGTTTCCATAGGGAAATCTTGTCACACACTCCTTTAGTTGTGCATTTTCATTTTGATTCGCATCTCTGGCTCCAACGTCGTCCTCTCTCGATGTCCTAACTCGTTCGAAATCCAAATTAATAGAGCTCTAATTTAAATTCATGTCGACATAGACCCGATTTAGATCAGTATCCATTTGATTTTAAGATGGAGGAACTATTCCAGTTTGCCGCGCTTTAACTCCAGATGCAACTACATTGGTTTTTGGCCTTTAGTTTTGAATTCTAGCTACTCTGGCCATTCTTTGTTGATACATCCTCCCGAAAAATCCGTCTATCATCTCCTAACGTCGAGCTATTATTCCATCTTGTATCTCCTTTATCATGCTCTTTATCTCTTCTTTGGTCACATAAACAGATGGATTTGAACTTAAGGGCATCTCCCGGCTGCCCCCTGCTTGAGTTGACTTGGTCCTGCAATTGCTCTATCAGAAACCACTTCATCTCTTCCAAAATTCAAATCCAAGCTTTAGATTATCAAATCTAGCTCCATGTCAGTAAAAGCACCAAAAATGTTGCACTGGAAAATGGCCCAATGCCCCAAAGTAGATAAAACTAAATCAAACAAGGCAAATATATAAAGAAAATAAGAACGAATAAGCACTTTTTAGTGTGTTTTGGAAAATCGGATGCCTACGTCCATTTTAATCTTATTATCCTGTTGATTCTCTCTAGAATAAAAAGATTAAAACTTAAATCCAACCACAATAGAATAGAACTAAGATTTGGTAGAGGGTTTTAGAGTTATGGAAGAAAAAGATTGCTCTCTAGTTCAAAAGTGCAAATAGGTAACGCCCCACCTCTATACCCATACTACCAAAAAGAATTATTATATAATCATGTCTGGTAATACAAAGAATAAGGCTTATTAAGGGTGACAACGCATGAACATACCTTGGGCTAACATCGATAAGTATCTTACCTCGAAATATACCAACAATATATGTAACCAGTATAAGAACAAAGCAATAAACGTGTAGGTCTATTAGGATAGAACAATATATAACATATACAAATGAACACCGAGTCATAGATCGCAGTAGAAAAATATAATACATCACAAACTATAATATACGTCTCACTACAACAGTATATGCAAGTCAAGTTCACAATGAAGAACTCATAGCCATCTCAGTAAAAACCAATGCAAGAAGACATCTAAATGAAATATACATTCAACTTCTCAAAATATCGAGATAATATATATTGTCTCCTCTAAATCCTAACATCCAAATGGCTAACGTCCCCGGAGCTTAAAAGTCTCGGACTGACCTGAGCATTGAATAAATAATACTATATCTAAATCCAAGGTGAGAACATAGCAATAAACATTGTAACAAAAAGAAAAGTAAGTATATGAATTAATGTAACATCCACCAAAAACATCGTAATAATATACTATGCGATGCATTCCCAAATATCATCCAAAGCATACATACAGGCAAGTAAGAATCACAACATCAATAAATCGGGTGATAAGAATCAAATCCATCAAAATTTCAAAATAATATAGATAAGCACATAACATTTCCATAAAACCACAATAGAGGAATGTATCCAGGGTCAAACCAAATATGAGAGTCAACAACAAAAATATATGTATTGACTTGCAGTCCTGATGGAAGTGAAAACTTCCGACCGTCGATCCCTAAAAATATAATTCAAGAAGGTATAATCCTAAATAAACAATAAAAGTATTGAATCTCGACATATAGCCTCAATGGAAGTAATAACTTCCGACTACTAAGTCATAGAAAATAAATCAAGAAATATGGTACCATGTACTCGAATCAATATCAAAGAATACTATCTCGGTTTACAATCCTGATGGAAGTAACAACTTCCGACTATTAAGCCCTTGCAGATATCAAAAAGTATAAATGTAAATCAATATCAAAGCCATTCAAAAAGTCAATACACAAATTCATATATCTCGATCCCCTATCCTTAGAGAGGCAAAACTCTCGATTGAATGGTCCTAGGAGATAATAATAACAAATCGTACAAAAAGAAGAACTCTTATCCATATACTTTTAAGAGAGAATGATAGTCAAGCTCATAGCAAGTCTTCAATGCCATAGGTAGACAACATAGAACTGAATTGGGTTAGGCTAACTAAAATGACAGACTGACACTCAGCTAGTCTCTAATGTTATATGCTCATCGCTCTAACGAGGTGACAATGTCAATTTTCTAGTAAATAATGGATCTATCTTAACCATCCAGCTGAGAGATTGACGTACTATAGCATAGCTCCAGGAAACACTAGTGACCACATCTTGTTTCCTATTATCCCAAAGTTACACTCAAAAACATGACACTCATATCCATCGCATGCCAAAAACATGATATCGGACTATGCTGAGCATTGGCCATGGTTCCTACTTGCCCTTAGTAACAGACCGTTGGTCTTTAAGTGACGTTGGAGCAATGACTCTAATAAGAGAAATAACTCTCGGCCAATAAATTCAACAAGGTGACACCATGGATCCGGGTTACAACCCCGCTCAGGACTGTTGGATGGATAACTAGCCTATTTGTGGGTCTAATTCATGCGCTTTTCATAGTGGCATGAACCAATGACGTAGATTCCCATGAATACTCTCGACTATAGAAGCCCTAATGAGAGTAACAACTAGTACTCTCGACTATAGTAGTCTTGATGAGAGTGACAAGAGATGATCTCGTCTTGATAAGTCCTATTGAGAGTAATAACTGACACTCTCGACTCTATGAGTCCTTATTAGAGCCACGCCAATAACTCTCGACACTAGAAGTCCTTATGGAAGTGATTTCCCTCGACTATACGGGTCCTGATGTGAACTTCTCAACATAACCAATCTTTGATTACTAGCCTTAAGAGTAGATAACAATACTTGACTAGTTAGTCCTTAGAAGATGCAGCAAAATATACTCTCAACGATTTAAGTCCTAATGAGAGTACAATAAGTACTCTCGACTTCATACGTCCTATTGAGAGCGTTAGTACATAGTAATTCCTCAACTACTAGCCCTAAGAGGATAAATCTATGAATTCTGGCATATTTCTAGCTCATAGCCCTTGGAAAGTAATAGTTCTCTTGACTACTAAGCTCTTAGGAGCCACTTCTAGACGATATCACAAATTCCTAACCCAACTCTAAAATATAAGTGACATCTACTCACTAATAGTAATCGAATAAGTATTACTTGAGTGTCCAATGCCACTCGGTATTATATGAATGTTTACGAGAAGCTGGTAAACTACACTGATCAAATCAACAATTATCCTATAACATGAGTCAATAAAGTAAAGGAAAAATATTACTGAGCGTTCCATACCATCCGGTACTACTATTCTATTTATTCAACATCCTTATTATATGTAATTAAATAACAACACAAATTAAATATTTTCATCATATAGAACTTCTCATAAGGTCCAATAAATTAATTAACCATTAAATATATGTACCAAAAGCGATTTATATTTTAATACCCTTAAAACCATTCGAAAATATTTCATAGTTGATTTATCTTTAAAATAAGCTATATTCTTAAAAATCCCTTTTTGAAAATATCTCTTGAATCTTGTTTATTAAACATATACTTTAAAAAATAATTCCTTTCCAAAAAATATTATTAAAACCTTTCAATATACAAAATCTTCAAATAAACTAATTTTGAACCAATTAAAAAATATAAAAAGGGAATAACTTTCAAAACCCTTAAAAGCAGCTTTTTATAATTAAAAATCCCATTTCTAAAATTTATTTTTTAATCCTTTTTTTTTAATATTCAATTTTCAAAAGAATTTTCCTTTCGAAAATATTATTAAAAAACCTCATTTATACTTACGAAAATTTCCTCTATTAATATATTAAAAATCTGTATTTTGATGTTCAGATAGACTTTCAATAAATCATTTTCAATAAACCATTTTATTTTTCCATCCACTCTATCTATTTATAAATGCGCTTCAGTTTAATTTTAAAACATCATAAATAATTTTCCGAAGCTTTCAAAAAATTTTCAAAACCAGAAAATCCATCAAACATCTAAAATATACATTGTGAAGTAGAATTCTCCACAATAAACAACCAATCATCGATATAAATTTTCTTTTGGCTTGAATTGATTAATGTTGAATTCCAGCCATCCATAGATGCATACGAAACAAATAAAATTTCATAATCCATCTCGACCAATAATTCTAATGAGAAGATATAATCTCAACTAAATGGCCTAAGATATGAAAATTTTACAAATCAAAATGTAAGCAGATAGCATCTCCTTTGCACTTTGGACAATCCAACATACACAAAATCTTACAATCAAATCCACATTCATAATCAATCTGATAGCCTGAACAAACAATTTATCCAAATAATTCAACAAATAGTCTTGATCAATTAAATGAAGTAATGCAATCTACTGTCAGGATAAAATATACGTAAAATGTTTAAGGGATATGAATAAGTATAAAACACACTAGAACAATGCATGAACTAGCCTAATAGGTACTACACTCCTCGCTATTATCACTGCACATGCCTAAGTACACACTAGCACCACCCATCAACCACCACCATCATCGTGAATTCCACATTATTGCTGCTACCAAATCCATGCAAATCCAGCTAACTACTCCAAACTCGATTGCATTTCCCTACATCGTTGCCATATTTAAGCCCATCTCTGCCATACTCACGACCATCCTTCACCAACCATCACCATCACAAACTTTAACTCCCTATAATGTCGCTTGCGATGTCAAACCTATCACCAATCACATCATGACCTCCCCTCCACGTCACTATCGACTGCCTAGGCATCAAGTACCTTAAATATGAGCATGACTTTTTTTGTTTGTTCGCAATTTAATAATTAGTAAATTGGGCAAATCAGGTATGGGAATCAGGTTTTGGGCTTGTATTCGTGAAAGAGGGAGTATACTGTAGAAAAGGAGAGAAGAGATTGAGTTAAAAACAAGCTTGGGCCATGGTTTCAATTCAAATTTTATATTTGTTTATTTTAATTTTCAACTATTTCAATCACATACAAATATTGACACTTAAAAACATTTTATATTTAATTAAAACCATTTACTCGATTTCGATAAGTTATCGAAAAAGAATTTACTAATTCAATTCAATTTATTAAAACATATTCATTATTAAATTGATTTCGGATAAATAAGAAATCATTTTCAAAATAATAATTATTAAAAATTAAATTTGAATAGTTTATTTTATTTAAATTTATTTATTTTACGATGTAGAAAAAGAGTTGTTACAGACTTTCCCCTAATGAAAATTGCATCCTTGCAATTTCTTATTGGAAAAGTCATATACAACTCAAACCTTGAACTTTCCTCATATCCTAAAAACTTCTATCAATTCATACAATCATCTATTTGGCTCTCTCACAAACTTCTCTTACCGAAAGCCGTGGATCCATTTAATAACTTTCTATTTTTCATATATGATAATTTGTGAAAAATATTACAAGTGTCCGATTTTTCAAAAAATTTCTGCCGAGTCTTCTTTGTATAGAGAGCGTTTTGAAAAATCAAAACACAATATAATCATAATATAAATACATCCCAATCAATAGGGCATCCTAAAAAATGGGGAAATAATATACTATCACATTATATTATGATATTGCGTAAAATCATACCTTTTTATTAGCGTTTCAGTGCGTTATTTTGCATTTATACGAGCAAAAGGGAGAAATCTTCGCCAACTAGTAATCCAAATAACTTCTTAAGTACCTATCACAACTTAATTTTGAACAATAGTTGCATAGATTGAAAGATAAGATATGAATGCGCTCAATTTGAAGTAAAAGAAACATAACCCACTTGTTCATTCATTTAAAATAAAAGAAACATGAAATTTGGTACTTATTAAAACATATATCAACGAAAAAATTGTTCAAAATCAGATCAAAGAATCAAAACTTATGCCCAAATTGGTTTAGCGCATCAAGTGGGCTACAAATTTCGTGTTATAGTTGGCTTAATTTTTACTCAAAAATCCTAAAATATGAAATATATTTTTCAATTTTAGGTTTTGGAAACTTCCAAAGTAAAATTCCATTTAGAAGTACTTACGAAACATTTCTTACTATGAAACATTTCATTCTATGAAGTATGAACTTATATTTAAATGTTTAATTATTTAGCAAAAGAAAAGGGGAGTAGTATTAACATAAAATTTTAATTTTTTGTACTGAAATAAACCTACCTTTTTCTTATTCATGCTAGCATACAAGTAACTACTTAAATTTGATTTATTACATGATCATTATCAAAGGCCATTTCTTTTTTTTCATAACTGTTAATTACTTCCCAAAATAATAGATTTTCCTTCTCAAAAATATTTTTTCTTCTTCTTCAAAACAATAATTATTTTCAAATCATTATGTTGAAATGCCTCGTCTTAGTGCTTATGAATCGATGTAAAATACTTATGCATCCATATCAACCAAAATTCTTAAAGCAGTCGATGGACAACACTAATATAAATTACCAAATTATTTCCAATCACCTTATAAAATCAAATTCATATTTTATCAAACCATTTGCTTGTTTAAATAAAGATAATTATTTTTGAAATTCATATATACAACAAATTCATCAACTATCCATAAAAATCAAACAAACATCGATACAGTCGCAAGTGCATTTTAAACAAGCAAACAACGCCTTCATTGGAAAGCTATCAATCAGTTTCTGCTGCATAGCTCTGATAATATTGGATCTTCAACTCAAACTCACCTCATCACAATCTAGAATTGTGTTGTATTAATAATGCAAGATTCAGATTAGGGACTATTACAGCTTCCCTAACCGAACTACTTCATTGACATTTATGTCACATAGAGGTTTATTCACCATCACCAACACCGAGGCTGCTCATCAGACTAACAACTTCTTACTTCACTATCTCCCTCAAAAAAAATTCCATTTTGAAATTAACACATAGAAGAGGTAGAGATAAGGAATGAATATATATATATATATATATATAATAGGAAAAATAACAAGTATTCCCCAAATGTTTACCCTAGTAATCATCGTATACTCTTACTATTCCTCTAATATAGGGTAACTACCATACACCGAAGGGGGATAGGGACTCTAAAGTTACTCTAAGGCCAAGACTAATGTCATATATATCTTATATTGTTTTGAACCTGCTCTGATACCAACCGTAATTCCCCACCTCTATACCCATACTAGTAAAGAGAATTACTATGTAATCATGTTTGGTAATACGAAGAATGAGGATGCAACATCCCCGTACTTAGAGGACCAAAACTAACGGCTGTGGATGATGCAGTTATCCATAGTTATTAATCCTCGGTGATCAAATACGACGACGTTGGATACATTGATATAAAGAAACACATGAATATGGGAAAAAATTTAAAATAGCAAACAAATTCCACATTCCATTTCAAAACATTACAAATTCATTCACATTCCTATAGTGCAAACCTCATTCATACAAAATATACTTATTACAAAATACGCCAAGAGCGACATATGAAGATGTCCGCTTGGATGATCAGAGTGCATATGTAACAGTCCGCAAGTTCGTACTCCTTTGGGCCGGTAATATTCTCCATCATATCAACTCAAAGTGGACGGAAATACGAACCATTAGAGTAAAAGAAGAAAAGAGGTAAAAGAAGAAAAACAAAACAACGTCAAAATCTCACAATCGCAGCGGAATAGTATGTAATAGATAAATGACTGATATTTATACAAAAGAACTATATCTATTCTATACATTACATCATCAGAGTACAACACAATCAACAAAAAAATATTGGACAGTTATATTAACTTGTCCTCACAAAAGCTGACTATACAGCTTATACTGCACAGCGGAATATACATCAAGTACGTGCGATACGTCTCGCCATCCAGCACGTCTCTTGAGCTTCACAACATCCTATAATACTCGGTCTGACGCGAGCATTATAGTAAAATAACACTCGAGTTAGTCTGGAAAACCAACATGAGAAAACACTCAATTGGATTATTAAAGTTTTTGAAATCTTTTAAAATCAAAGGTATCTCGTAAGACCATGCCACAAATAAACATGTCGGGTTTTTACCTTACGATAACCAAAACATTTCTTCTAAAATCCTCTGGTATTATAATAGTGTCTAAGTACAAATACTTATTCAAATAGCCGAATTTGTTACATTCATTAAATTCCAGCAATTACAAGGTTCGACAATCAAAACCGTAAAGGCACTAGGGAGAATGGATTTCCAACTAATGACTAGGCACTGGGGTACCACCTGTCATGGAACCTGGTCTAGATCAGCATACCGAGGACCCCTCCCGATCCCCTGCAACATAAGACCGGAGCTACCCCTTAATGGATATTCTGAATAAGATCACCCTGCAGTTGGGATCAGCAACCGCCCACACAGCTGAATAAAAGAGACATCTAGAAAGGGATGACCTTACCCTAATTGGGTGCTACCCACTTAGGCTTGCTTCATATCCCCTGATTTTTAGTCATTCCCGGTTGACGAGGTTCGAGGCTAAGTGTTACCTTTTTAGAACACATCTCACTTAGAATACTCATCGTCCACCTAACAATGTTCTGAAAAAATTCATCTATACCGGTCCATTTCGGGTCCGAACAAAACCAAAGGCACTACTCCTACTACATCCATTTTGGAATCACCCTCAGGATTAGTAGCGATTAGCCCTTACACTTCACTACTCCATCTTTCACTCCAAGCTCTTGTCTTTCTTTCGAAAATGTACTCATTGGATCGTAGTGGTTTTCGGATCACAAATCTGATCCCCGTCTTTCGAAACAACGTTCGCTATTTCCCGGTAAACTCAACCCCGGTTCTTTAAGAATATAAACAGACGAAAATAAGATCGGAGTTCACCTCTAACCATTAATGGACGGATTTCCATATAAACGTCATAGAAGAACGAACAAGTTTATACGTACAGTATAGCACCTCAAATGGTAACTGTGCCATATAATTCTCGTGTTTCCTCTAGATATTTCCAAAGTTATATTTAGGTCCAGATTTGATAATCGGTTATTTAACTATCAAATAAACAATCAATTTAACCAGTTATTTTATTTCCACTAAAAAACTCCAAGTCTTATTAAAAATTTAATTTTAATTATTTAAATCACTTTCCCCAAAAACATACACTTAAAACCTTTGAAATAAAACTACCTAAATCTCTCTACTCAAAATAATAGTTATGAAATTATATAATAATTTTCCAAGTTAAAATTTAGCCACAAACTATTTTTAAATAAAATTAATGTATAAAGTATGAATATTTAATAATTATCTTTAAATCATAATACTAATTTAACCTTCTAAAATAATTACCACTATAATTAATTTTAAATAAATATTTACATTAAAATTCTAAATAATTTAAAATAAATAAATTTCTCTAAAAACACTCTTTTAAAAAACATTTAAATCCATTAAGTTATACTTATAAATCTTCCTTTTAAAATATACTTAGCTTTTCAGAAAATACACCTTCCATTAAACATATCTCGTCTAACCATTTATAAATCCTTCTTGATTTATTTTGGTTTAATTTATGTCCCAAAACGGTAAATTTATTTTCCACGCTTGTTAAAAAGAAACCACCATTTATTTTTAAAACAAATCACCCTTTCCTTATAAACTCCCACTGTGAATTTATACTTCCAAGTTATCCACTAATAATATTTCACTTTATTTATAAAATTTGTTTAAAAATTTCACAATCTCATTCTCCATTAATCACAATTTCAACACTTAGTCGTTTTTCAAATCGATTTCCAAAACCAACTCCATTTTAAAATAAATTCCTTTACTTATCCAAATTTATTTCAAAATCCATCAATTCCATATTCACTCCTTTATTAAGATTTAAAATCTTATTTAAATATAAAATATTAACTCATACTTAATTTTGAAAATTATCCCTTTATTTTCGTTCAAAAATCCAATCTTTATATTTTTTGGATATCTCAATATACCTAAATATATTCAGCAAACCAAGCAATCAATAACTTCAATTTTCAATATAATCTATCATGAATTATCAAATAAATTATATCATTGAATATGAAAATAAATTCCAATATTTTGAAGAATCCAATTGGATCCCTCTTACCTATTTCCCTGCATCCACAGATGTTAGCATAATATAAAATAATAATCCCACATCGAGGGGGATACTACGGTATAAAGGGTCATCCGCTATTATGCGTGGCACATAGGGTTTCATCCGCTATATAATGCGGGAATATTAATCACTCTAATATATATATATACACACACTACCACATCAATACCGACAATAATAATCAATCCGGACAATCAATCCAATAATTTAAATTTAACTATTTAAATTAATAGTAATCCAAATGAGTGAGATTAACTCACCTTTGATTTTTGTTTGCAGTCCACTCCAATCTTGACTGATTTCATGGTTTTTGACCTTGTATAACATTATATAATTTATTAATATTCGAAAAAAATCAAACAGTTAATTTTAAATAAGTTAATAAAACAAGTTAATCACCCTAATATGTGTTTTTAAAATTAAACAGTAAGTGAAAATATGTACGAGTATTTAATTTTCTTTTGAAATTACATATATATACACTTATAGAAATAAACTATATGAAAATCTAATTTCTATAAATTCTTCAACATTTAAAAGTCCTATGTGTGTGTGTGTGTGTGTATATTCAAAATCTTTCCTATATATATAATATTCCCTGTTTACTATATATATAATTAATTTAAAATGGCAGGTGAATATATATTTTTAAAACTGAAAAAACACTGATAAATTCAATTTTGAAGGTTCTATTACCTTCAGCGTCATTAATACAAATTTTACAAGCCTTCAAATTATTTTTAACAAGCTTAAAACCGAAGATTCAATATTTTACCCAACTTTCAATTATTAAATTAAATAATTTAAATTATC